>OY728138.1:1234973468-1237644633 GCA_963277665.1 Viscum album | reverse complement strand
ATGTTTTAATCATATTTTTCTTGGTTTATTAATCTCATATATTTGACTCTTTAACTAATTTATAAGTTTTTTTTAAGTTGTGGGGAATTTTTGGAACTCTAATAGCAATTTGAAGTGGGATGTAGAAAGAAGGTGGTTTAGATCTAAAGTGGGTTATTTTTGAAAGAAAAGTATTGTAGGTGGTTCTGTTAAAGAACAAATAGACACCATATAGATTTGAATAAGGTGTTTTATTGACACCTCAACAAAATTTATATTAAAAATGGTATTTTGGAAACATCAAATCCTATATTTGATCCCTAGAACCTATTTTTATTGGTATTTCCTCTGATCTCTTCCATGATCTCCTCCCCTAGGTGTTACCAAGGGTTCTACATCCACTCTAATAAAACCCCTTTGAACTCTCCATCTGTATTTATAAAGGTTGAAATGGGGCATTATATTTGGCTAGGTAAGGCCCTATCTTCCTCTAATATTCTTTCTTTGTTTGATTTCTCATATCAAGTGGGTTTAATTATAAAGACCCCAACCCTAAAATCCCATATATTTTGGTTTATTTATTATATTATTACTATATACAAGTGATTATATAATAAAGTAATTAATATTTTAGAAGTCTTAGAAAATGTGATAGATACATTATTCATATATAACATTGGAAATATAAAATACATAAAATAAGAAACATTCCTGAATCCTTGATATTATTCATAATATCCTTCTTAATATCATGGGAAAAGAAACATAATAATTGTGAGATAAAATTCTTAGTAAGGGTTGTATATACCAGAAGATATCATGATTGAATAAGGCACAATCAATATGGAAAGGTAAATAACCGAAAACATTTTAAATTTAATCAATAACTTCAGCATAAAATTCTTTTATGGATAATATCAATTTATTAATATCATGGATAATAATAACTTAATTATAAATTATGGAAATGTATAATATTCAATGTATTTCTCTTAGAGACGATGATATCATTATCACTAAGGCCTTTTTCTAGGAAAATTTAAACTATGAGTAGGTATACATCAAAAACCCATTTAATAAGTTTAGACAACTTGTTTTTCACATGACACATATTGATGCCTCGAGGGGATATATTATTTTGGGACCCACCCATCACTATATGTATAATGAATTCCTAATATATTTAATGATAAATTTAAATCACAAATAACATGTCTTATTAAGAAATATCTGTATTGAGTAATAAATACAGAATATTAATATTTCCCCAATTAATCAAATAACTTTCATTTTAAAACATCATATGTAGAAGTGGTAATTTTTTTTGGAAAATAATCATATCCATGATAGAAATAATATTTATATTTACAAGAAATGAAATTTCTAACAATCATAACAAAGTGAATGTTTTAAGAGCAAGTTAATAACCACAAAATTAATAAAAGATAAAATATGGCCATCAAGTCATTGAAAATATAGGTTTTGTAATAAAATAAAATCCTTTTGAGAAATATATAAAATGGATTTTAAATATTAAAATAAGTTTTTATTAAATAATTTTATTATTACAACCATTTAAAACTTGTATAGGAATCAAAATATCATAAAACAGTTATTGTTCCTAGAAAATATTCTAATTTAATATATGTTAAAAAAAATTCCTTTTAACTCTTTGTAAGAGAAAGTTGAAAATGAACCTTTAAGAAAACATTAAAAATATGTCTTTAAAACCGTGTACAAGTTCAATAGCAACAAAAAAGTTTCCCTAATAAATCATTTAATTGAATAAAAACTACTTTTTTGAAATAATTTTTAAAAATATGGACATGGAATAAAATATACCCGATCAGTAATATAAAAAAGATAAAATTTTATTTTAAGTATTAATTTTCTTTATTAAAGGGAAAAAGATATTAAAAATAGGAATAAAATATGTAAAATTATTAAATATCTTGAGGATAAGAAAATAGATGGAGTTTATGAAAAACATATTATAAGATTCTTTCAATGAAAACAAGAGCATCCCCAAAAAATGAAATTGTAAACTAAACATGAATTGAAAATTTAATTACCATGAATAAATAAATATTCATGTTAAATATATCAAATAGGTTTTAAATATGTATCATATAAATAAATATGTTCACATTAATAAAATTTTCATAATAGAGTGGAAATTGAGATGAAATCCCTTACAAATATAATATCATTAAAGTGAAAATTAATCAATAAAGTGATTATTTATAAAAAATATAAATCAAAAAAAGAAGTGTAAATATTACATAATACAATAAAAGGTAATTTCACACATAATCCTGGCATAACATAGTCAATGAAGTATAAGTACAACCCAATGAATGTATATTTAGTTAAGAAAACCCTTACCTCATGTTCGACTTACATCTTAAGTGATTTTAACCTAATATATAATAAATTTATATTTATTAAAATTGCAAACCAAAACCATTTACATATCTATAATATCATATATGATCCATTTATAACATCTTGTAACCTTTATGTTGTAGTGTCCTGCCCTGGAATCCACTTAGCGCTAACCCAAAATGGTAGACCACATGACCTCAAGCGTGCCTCCTAGTACATTAGAGGATGATGACTAGTAGTGAGGGTCTATAGTGTCTCGGTGGAGACACTATGCTCTCATAGGTTAGAGTAGAGGATAATAGTATATAAATTAACAATAAACACCAAAATTAGTGGTAATAGACAAGAAACAAAACCATAAACAAAATCTAGATAAATAATAAGTAGAAGATGGATAATTATTAGGTGAAAAATGATGATGATGATAATAATCAGGTAGCTATACAAAATGGAAGGAAATTGGATAAAGAAGAGATGGAATATACCACATTTTATATAAAAATAAAAAAATAACAAAAAGTAACTAATACTGAAATCATGATCATAGGCTCGGTCCTCTACTCCATTACTCCATCCTAGTACTAGCAATCAAGCATCAGGTCTAGGCCACATCCCCTTATCTATAACTGGACTCATGAAGCCTTCTTGGGTACCAAAGGCTTCCCAATCATGGTGTGATATATACTCAATATCCCACCTCCAGAAATTTATAGATCAATATATCCCATGAAATATAAAAGGAATAATGTTCCGATAGTAATAAATACCAAACAATAAATAATAAAATACATCAAATTAGTTTCCACTTGGGACACTTGTCTAAATCTAGCTTCTTCATCCAAATTAATATTTCTCTAAACCATGGTAATATATACGAGTATGATAATTTGTATACATAAATCATCATATATAATTAATCATATGTGTAATGACCCCAAGATTGTAATTTTTCCTAGAAGAAGCATCCCTAATACATCAGTTAAACATCATCATAATTTAATAATAAGGAACTACATATAATCAAGGTAATAGAAACCCTTGAATTTATTTTGGATATATTGATCCTATACAAGGTGATCCAAAATGGAATCCCCTGTGTCACTATAGGAGCTCCTAAAATAACCAATACCATAGAGCCCATCCAAGATGACCCATAAAAGGATTCATTCATATCATTATCAGTGTGGTGTAACCGTGAAGCTCTGAGCCTATCCCAGGTATCCCACATAGGGGAATGAGTGTCACTCGAGGTATGGTATAATAATATTACCAATTAAACCATATATGGTGCCTACCCTAGAGAACTAAGGCCACTTATGGGTATAAATAATCTAACTAGAGAGCTTGTCCATGGCAAGACAAGTGTCACTTCTGACCTGTCTAATAGTTCCAACAAAAATCATGATGAGCTTATCCATAGATTCCTTAATTTGGGACTCGTGTTATCTCATGGATAATAAGAAGGTAAGGCTTAGAAATAAATATCACATGTCATCAAAATAGACATATCTTGTATAATATATTAAACAAGATTTCCCCAAAGCATTTATTTCAATCCAAACAACTGTAGATTAAGGCATAAGGAAATAATTATAAATCATAATATGGAAAATGGAATGGAGAATAAAGAATAATGATTAAGGGCCTAACTCATAGCCTAACATTCATCTTAATTAAATCCATTAATTTAAGTCATTTATTACAAGTGAAACACACATCCTGAGGTGTTTCACAATTCGAGATCAAGGGGAATTAGGCCTCTAAAGGGGAAAGCACACCCATAAGGGTGGGTTGAGTTAAGGAAATCAACCAAAGGATTGATTCACCTCTCACTAGAGATATGTAAAGCACGAAAAAGAACTCAATTTAATTTATTTAACAATTTAGAGTCATATCTGGAAGGTTCTTGTGTGAAAAAAAATTGGGAATGATATAAAAGTGATGAAAATTTTGGGGAAATAACTATACCACATACCTAATTTTTTTTATAAGAACACTCATCTTTTTTCAGCCCTTGAATCAAGCTAGAATGAGAGAAATATGAAAAATCATCTAATACTCTGAAAGTAGGGAAAATTAGGTCAAAAAAAAAAATATTGAAACAAGGGGGAATATAAACTAGAAATATAAGGGAGAAGAATAAAGATCTTACCTTAATCTTTCTAACTCATCTGGTAGAGAAGGAAGTAGATTTTGAACAAGTGAGATAGAAAAATCCATAGGTCGAGAATAAGAGCCATGATCAAGTGGTTTCTAGAGAATAAAATGAGGGAAGAAGAAGGATAAAGGTAAATTAAAACATTTTAGGGGAAAAATTACATTTCCCATCTAAAATAGGGGTCACACAGTTTGGCCACATGGTTGGCCAAACTGTGCACCAACCATGTGGCATCTACTTTCTAGGGAACCCCATTTCTTGGGCTAGGCACACTGTTTTACTAACCATGCGTAATATGTGCATCATGCCACTATCAAGGATGGTTTCAAAGTCCAAAAAGACATACATCCCTCCTTTAATGGTTTCAGAAAAACCATGTGGCTTCCCCCCTATGCACTGCGGGACCCACATGGTTGAGCCGCACAGTTAGCATTAACCATACGTCTCAGCCTGCCTTCCCATTTTATTTAACTCTGAGTTCCGAATGATCCCCAGACTCTCACAAACCATTTATTATCCATTATATCATATAATTAACTTAAAATAGAGGTTTTTAACAATACCAAAAGGATATGTACATATCCAAAAATTAGGGACATTACAACCTCTTCTCCTTAAGACAACTCATCCCACAGTTTCCCTTCTGAGTGTGTAAAAATGTCATATGTGAATAGTTCTGGACACTTTGCATTTACAATAGTTTCTTGATCCTAGGTCTTGTCTTATACAAGTTCGTACTTCCATATCAACTAGGCTAGTGGAACTAAACTACCACGGAAAAGCTTTGTGCTTCAATCACCAATACATATTGGATGCTCCTCAGAGGATGAATCTGCCTCCATCTCAATATCCTCAGGATAAATTGAATGATATGGGTCAACATGATACCGATGAATCTATGATATGTGGAAGAATTAATGCATGGAATGTTACCTCTAAGGTAACAAAAATCAATAGGCTACAATCTATACATTCTCCACTATCCCAATATTCCCTACAGAACAAGGTGATAACTTGACTTGTCTCTGAATTCATCTATAACTCGATCTTGGGGAAACACATAGAAAGACCTGATGTACAACCTAAAAATCCATAGTTCTGGGGAGATGATTGATATAAGACTTCTTATAGGAATATATTGTATCTATACAATTATGAATCAGTTGTGATTTCTCTAAAGTCTCTGGGATGAGATGAGGACACAGTTGTGATTCCTCACCTATCTATAACCATCCAAGAGGTGAACGACATGGCCTATTGTAAAGGGCCTCATAAGAATACATGTGAATCATTTCCTAAAATATTTCATTGTAGGAAAACTCAAAAAGATGTATATTTTTCTCCCATGAGCCCCTAAAATCAAGGAGACCTGTCTTGATCATGTCCTCTAACACCATTATCATCCACTCAGACTACTCATCGATTTGAGGGTGATAAGTTGTAGTCAAGATCACCTATGAACCCAATGCCTTTTTCAGCCCCTTCTAGTACTATGATGTAAATTAAGAATCTCAGTCTGGTATGATATAATGGGGATCACCATGAAGGTGAACTATATCATGGATATAAATCCTCCCAAGATCATCAATTGAGAAGGTCTCCCAAATAGGTAGGAAGTGCGCAACTTTGGTCAACCTATCGATAATCACCCATAATGCATAACTAAATCTAGGGTATCTTTGAATTTCCATTAATAAATACATGGTGAATTCATTCCATTTCCACTCCAGAATGAATATAGGTTTTAAAAGTATAGAAAGTTTTCTTTACTCGAACTTCACCTGCTCATAGACAGAACACCTTGTGATGAAACCTACAATCTACCTCTTCATACCTGGCCACTAATACTAATGACGTATGTCTCAATACATCTTGGTAATACTAGAATGAATATCTCAACCAGAGGAATAAGATTTCCAAATTATCTATTCCTTTATATATTCATCACCCAAACATGGTTATGGAACATTAGGATCTCATTCTCATCAACAACCCAAATAGTCAGTGGGTTCTCACTAGAGACACTTTTCATCAGGAAGAGGCCCTCAAGATATAATAGTTGTCTCATCCTCACCCACTCTAGAATATAGGATCTCACTAATAGAGATTCTAAAATAGGTTTCTCATTATAACCCCCTTGATATTTTGTGATTTAGTTTTTTTTCAAATTAATATATGCTTTATGATATTTTGTATTTTACACAACACTAAAGATATCTTATTTTATATTAAAGCGCTATGTTTGGATTTCATTATATGCAACACATATTTTATCTTTCCCAAAAAAAAATCATAAAATTTATCTTTCTCTATAGTAAACATTGATTTTATCTTTCATTACATGCAACAATTACTTTCCTCAAAGGCATGTGTAACACGCAAGACCGAGTTTTATCGAACAATATTATATCTTTAAAATGTTACTACGTAATATAATAAGATTTAACCTAACTGTTAAATTAGAGCTTATGAAAATTTTTAACTAATTTATGAAAATATATTGTTTACATAAAATATTATGAACTCACAGGTTACCAATTAATTATAAATGAATATGAAAACTGATTGAATATAAAAAGAAATACAATTATTTTTATGGTCACAAAGTTGTTTTACCATAATAAATTAAATTAAATTCAATTAGTGGGTGATGAAAATTTAATATATATGTTATATATTGAATGAAATATTTTTTTGTATTCATTCAATATATTTGATAGATGTAAGACAATAACAATCCCAATTTTATGCTTAAAAACATATTTTTTTAAATGTAGTTTCACCGCCTTTTAATATAGAACCCATTTTAAATCACAGATTTGTAACTTTTCTAGAATTAATATTTCAAAATAAAAATCATCTTTTAAATAGAAACATAAAAATTAGTTTAGTATATTTTTTTGGCATTTTTCTGTAAGGTTTTATTTTTTAATGAATAGTTAAAATACATAATTTTAGTTGAAAACCGCCTTTTCATCTCATTTATTTATACAGTTAAATTATATTTTAAATTGGTTTAAAAATTTAATTATATAATATTTTTATTAATTAATATAATTTAGGTCATTTAGATCAATTCCACATAGAAATTGGTTAAAAAAACTTATCAAACTTTTGAATGTTTTTACTTTAAAAACCCTCATTTTCGACCCGACTACGGGATTAATTTTAAATCAAATTCTTCCAATTATGTGATTAGAATTCATAAAAAAGATTAAATATTTGGACTTAGAATAATTTATAATGTCATATATTTTAAAATTAGTTTTTTCCTAAAATATTAGTGAATGAAATTAAAATTAATTACATCGATTAAGGTAAAATTATGCATAACTAAGGACAAAACATTAACTTTATGAGCCAAAATGACTTAGACACTTGTCAAAAACCTATTGGATATCCATTATTAAACCACTAAACATTAATTAATTATTTTTTTGGGTTTGGTATGATTTTTTTAGGTAAAAATATAGGTGTAACTAACTTTTTTTAAAAGATTCCAAGTGTGTCTTTTCCCTTACCTATATAAAAAAACCACCTATCCTTCTTCTTCACACCTCTCAAACCAATTATATTTGGATAATATCAGATCAATAAACTTTCCAAAATCCCTAAAATACATTTATATTCATCCCTTTGGGTATAAAGTCTTCCATAAAATCCTTTTGGAATAAACCAAAAGGAGTTACTCGATTAATAGGTAACGTCTTCTCTCAAGCTCCTTTATTTTATTTTTTTTCTCCACCCCTCCACTAAATTTATTGAATTATTGTATAAAAAAACTAGTTTAATAAATATACTAGTACATTATTATGCAATTTTTTCTACCTAAACTTACACAGACCTCCATCTAATGGGTAACAAACATATTGTTTACGTGTACGGTGAACTACTGCCTCGCTAAACATTGATTGTTCATTTTTTACCGCATCTCATGGTGGAAATTATGATATATACTCTATTTATATATTTAATATATTATATTTATTATTTATTTAATCTTTTTATTTATTTTTATAATACATTTCGTTTTTACTTTCCATTTTTTGTTAATACGATAATTACTTTTGAGAAAGTGTGGACTACTGTCCCCTCAACACGATACGATTCATTCATACACTACATGAAATGTATTAAGGATGGGTTTATTGAATATATATGATATCATAAATCTAATATAACAATGATATATATATATAAATACATGTACATATGTATTTTTCTTTCTTTTTTCAACATGACAATTAAATTGAAATAACGTTCACAAACAACTTACTGTCTCTATGAATGGTGTATTATGTTTCATACTTATATATTCTATGGATTATTATAATAAAAATATAATTAATATAAATTATATTTAAATAATGTTTTACATTCTTCAAATAATGGTATAATTATAAGTACTAAATATATAACAAATAAATACATATACGAAAAAACAAAGCAGATATTACCCGAAGTGAAATCTTAACATTGAATTGTTAACAAGAAGGTAATATAAAGGAATAATAAAACCATATATTATATTATAATTAAGAATATAATTCTTTTATATATTTAAAATAAACTTTTATTTATTATATAAGAGTTTTTAATGAGTATGAAAAGACTCTAAACACAAGGTAAGGGGATTTTATCTCAAATTTTATTTATGCGAGATGCATGCTTTATTCACCACCTGTTCCTTTCTTGAGGTGTGTACACTATCCATAAATGTATTAAATGATTATAATACTTAAATTTATCATTATTTACATATTTTTTTGATATTTATTTCATGGTCTTTATGTTCCAAAAGTTACCAAGTCGGTAAAATAGTTTTGTCTCAATTTTCATTCTTAGACACTGATGTTTTTTTATGGACCTAAATTATTTTTCAAGGTGTATATACTTCTATTTTACATATTGTATCATGATTATCCATATTTTAATCATATTTTAAGATTCATTTATTTTCCTTTCCTTACATGTATATTATGATACAAAGTAACCAAGTTGTAAGTATTTATTAAAACAATCTCATCACATTTTGAGATTATTAATGATTATGCTTATTTGAAGAAATATTATGATCCATATCTCAAGAACACTCATGAGTTTTCTTATACTCTATTTATTCAAGATATATCCATGTATTAGTTACATATTTTTACTATTTGGTATATAATATAGTTAATAAAGTGTTTTTGAGAAAGCCCGACTTGGTTAGAAATCTATGTTCCTTAAAAATAATGTTATCTGAAAAGGGTTTACAATAATATTCTAATTTTATCTTAAAATATTTAAAATAAATTTTTATCCATTTTTTGATTTTACCAATGTTTTCAAATGAATCTTATTGTCACTTTCTGAATGAGGTATTTTTCTAACATTTTTACCGTGCTAAAGGAATACTCTTTTTTTCCCTGAAAGATATGTATGAATTTACTGGTCATTAATAATTTTAAAATTTATTTTCATGTTTAAAATTTTAGTTTTTAAGAAATTTTTTTAAAATATATTTTTAAGGAAAATGGATTTAAAAATGTTTTAAATATTTTTTAAAATATTTTTAAGGAATTTTTTTTTCCAAAAGGGTTTATGTTTTAAAGATCCTTTTCAAAGGAGAAAGGATGTTTACCTCAAGAAATGTTTTCAAAATATCTTTCCAAGTTATTTTACATATAAGATAACATCCGTTGATATAACTCATTCCCTTCTAGGAAATGATCCAATGGTTCCATTCAATTTATTTCTTGAATGGTTTATGTTTTTATTGAATGATGCTTAAGACACGTGTTTCACCTCCACAGTTTTTATGCTTTTGAAACCCGATTCATTTCACGAGTTATGTTTTCATGAAGTGATTATGAAAAATATCTATTTTCATTAGTTATGATGTAATGAAATGTTAATGATACCCATTTAATTTCATGGGATATGATTTGATGTTTATAAAACCTATCTATTTTATGGGTCATGATATGATAAAAGTTTTATTATTTTGTGGCACATGTATGGATGATTTTATTATAAGATGGGTGGGACTTATATATCCTTAAAATCCATTGGGTAATGATAAGATTTATATAATATAAAAGGCTACATGGTTTTTATCCATAACCTGAAAACAAAAAGGTACATAGGTTTTATCCTAAGCATAAAAGTAAGAGGGTATACAATTTGTATCCCATGCCTGAAAACAAGAAGGTACAAGGCTTGAATCCCAAGACTAAAAGTAAGAGGGTGCATGGGTTATAAAAAAATCCAAAAAACAATAAGGTACATGGGTTGCATCCAAAGACTAAATGTATGAGGTTACACAGGTTGTTAGCCCAAGCCTGATACAGGTACAAGTTTCGTATCCCAAGACTAACCTATTATAATGGTCTTGGTAAGTATCCTAGACATAATATATTCTATTATTATATTCATGACACAAATTACATATATTATTAATATGGTATGATTTCATTAATTATGATCTTAATTCTATTATGATCAATGTGTCATGGAATTCCAATCATTATTATGATCCCTAATATGTAGGGTATGATCTTTAAATGTTATTCTAATGTTCCACACCCTTTTGTTCATGTTATGCTTAAGAATTTACTTTATTTACCCTTACTAAGCATCTGGGATCATCCCTTTCTTTTGTTTCCTTTCCCCAGATTATGAATATAAGTTTTAGTAAGAATTACTAAAGGTTGAGATCTTTATGGGTTATGTTGAAGATCTTTCACCAAGATAGAATATTTTGTTTCCAATTTTAAATAGATATTAAACTTTTTTGGTCCTTGGGAATGTATTTTTACAATGTATTGATTATTAATATAAAATGATGTAATATACATGTATGTTAATCCTGGGTCATTATAGTTGGAATCAAAGGATTTTTTTAGTCAACCATTGGAAACTAAGAAGAGAAAACATTAGTGATATCCCTATGTATATTTCTAAGCATATGTCCAGGGATTTCTCTAAGGATAAGTATATGGATGAGTCAACATTTAGGAAAATGTCCAATAATTTTAGTAATTAATAGAGTGAGTGGTTTCCTAGAAATAAATCCTTGTATTAAAACTACAATTAGATAAGTATATATCATAGATTTACCAAAGGGTAATAACTCTAACAATATGTCTCGGGCCTGACTCGGGGTAATCTGTTACACGAAAACGGGCCTTGCTACACACCTGGTTTGATACTCCCAGGTTATATTATTTGGGAATTCACAAAATATTTAAAAACTATCATGAAGGATTTAAATATAGTATGATTATGGATAAACTAGGATAAACCTAATGTGTCACAAATTAAACTAGTAGGAGCCTTGATTTAAGCACCTTATAAGTAATTTTTCATGATTATATGCTATCCCAAATGATAATGTTTCTCACACTATGATATCTAGTTTTATTAAATGGTGAAAAATAGAAGGAACATGGCTAAAATTTAATTCTTAATATGTGTAATGTATGGGAAATATGAGAATAGATTTCCCAAGTGGAAATCTCATAATGAGAATCAGGAATGTAGTATAAGTATTGGTTATAATTATGAAGATAAAGACTAGAAATGAAATTTTAAAGTCATGTGATCTTCTTATAGTATTTTTTACATTAAACATAAGAAACACAATTATATTGAGGTTGAGAAACCTTAAAACATGATTCATTTTTCATATTATATGAAATATGTATAATGTAATAAGTTAACAAATCTTGAGTAATGGTTTAAGAATAATATTGGATGAATGAAGTATTTATGTTTTTGAATTCAGAGATTATGTTATATTAATCATGAAATAAATAAGTATTTTCATTATAAGTTTTCATTAAGGTTTAAAAATTTCACGTTTAATGGTGACGAATACACAGAAAATTGATGTTATAGAGTGGTGACACTTTGATTAAGGGAAGGACACCCTTAATTAATGCTTGATGTTAAAATAAGGATGTTTGGATAAAGATATATTGGATATGAATATATAAATTGGATGGTACATATTACCATGTACCTGATTATTAATAATGTGTTCTATATCAACAAGGATGAGTTTTACAACTTCATGGATTTAAAATATATATGTAGTAATCATTGGAATAAGGAAGCATGGATGTTTTACAAAAGGTTTTAAGGTAATTAAGGTTGTTACCATGATTAAAGTGAATATATGATAAGGGTATTCACATGTTTGGAATGTGAAAACCATACAGTACATTGTAATATACGGGAGATTAATTTTAATCCAATTACATGACATTCTTTCAAAAGCATTGAATTTTTATCTTTTAGAAGGGTTATAAGGTTAACAATTTGTGGAAAGTTTAAGATAAACTTTAGATGAAGTCAGTAATATCAAACTATTATCACACCCTATAAGGGTTTATGAAAATTGGATAGCTAGTTCAAACTAATTTTTTATGACAATTAATGACAAATGGGATGGCATATCATGGATCTCATGATCTGTTAGTACTTCAGGAATTAAAAATTCACATTTCTTTTTAGATAAAGTGGTGAAGTGGATCAATGAAAAACAAAGGGCAAAGTTGTCCTAAAATCATGAAAGTATATATTTTCATGAAAATTATTAAACTTTAATAAGGAGGATCTTGAATCCAAAATTTTTATCCTAGTACCTCTATTTCCAATGAATTAGATTTTCCCTTAGTTCATTAAATATTTATGAATTTTTAATTATTAACTTTCTATTCACCTTATTCTCTATCACTATCCAATAGAACTTGACAGTTAGATTTTTTTCCATGTCTCTATTTTCACTTCACTCATATTTTCCCCTATGAGGAAACCTAGTTATATGTTACTTTGGATAACCGTTGTGGTTCAAAATTTCCATTTTAAGGGAAGTTTTAGTATTCATTTTTACAATGTGGTTTTATATGAAAGAAAATTTAAAGTATTAAACATTTGATAACCCAAATGAATTTATAGGGTGAAATTAATTTTAAGGGGGTATAATGTAACACCCCGATATTTTTTGGTTTATTTGTTTTCAAATTTATTTAATCCATGCGATATTTTTCATTTTATACAGCACTGAAGATAACTTATTTTATATTAAAGCACTATGTTTGGGTTGAGTTATATGAAACACCATGTTAATAATGCATAACACACAACATAAACATTAGCTTTATCTATATGTAACATCGAGTTTAGATTTCTTTACATGAAACAATGACTTTCCTCGATGACTTGCGTAACACGCAAGACCGAGTTTTACCGAACAATATTATATCATTAAAATGTTATTACTTAACATAATAAGATACAACCTACCTATTAAATTAGTGGTTATTAATAGTATTAACTAATTTATGAATATATATGGTTTACACAATATAATATGAATTCATAGGTTACCAATTAATTAGAAATGAATATTAAAACCGATTGAATGAAAAATAAAATATTAATATTTTTATGCTCAAAAAGATGTTTTCCCAAATAAATAAAATTAAATACAATTACTGAGTGATACTAATATAATATATATTTTATATATTCAAGAAAATATTTTTGATATTCATTCCATAGATTTGATGGATGTAAGATAAGAAGAAACCCAATTTTATGCTTAAAATATAATTTTTTAATATTGTTTTATCTCCTATTAATGGAGAACCCATTTGAAATACCAAATTTGGATATTTTATAAAATTAATATGTAAAAATAAAATTCATATTTTAAATAAAATCATATAAATTATGTTATGATTATTTTTGATATTTTTCTGCAAGGTTTCATTTTTTATTAAATATTTAAAAATATGGAATTTTAGTTCGAAACTATTTTTTCATTTAATTTATTTATAAGGTTATATTATATTTTAAATTAGTTTAAAATTTTAATCAGATAATATTTTTATAAATTCATATAATTTTGGTCATTTATATCAATTTCACTTTGAAATCGGGTATAAAAACATAACAAACTTTTGAATGTTTTTACTTTAAAAACCTACATTGTCGACCCGACTGCGGGATTAATTTTAAATTATTTTATTCCACTTATGTGATTAAAATTTAGAAAAATGGATTACATATTTGGTATTATAATAATTAATAATTTATAATAAGTTCAACTTAGTTTTTGACCAAAAATATTAGTGAAATTAATTAAAATTAATTACATCGATTAAGGTAAAATTAAGTTTAACTAAGGAATAAACCATAAATTTAAGAGCCAAAACGACTTAGAAACTTGTAAAACATCCATTTTAGGGACACTAATTTGCTATTATCCTTAAATTATTGAGTTTTTTTGTTTTTTATGACCTTTTTATGTAAAAACATCATTACACCTAACTTGTTTTCAAAAATGCCTATTATGTACTTTCCCTTCCCTATAAAAGGACACCACCTATCCCTATTATTCACACCTCTAAAACCACATAAGTTTGGCCAATATCTACCTAATAAACTTCAAAAAATCCCTCTAATTCTCATTGAATCCTTCCTTTCCTATACAGTCTTCCCAGTAATCCTTTTGGAACAAACCAAAATGAGTTACCTGATTAAGAGGTAATGTCTTCTCTCAATCTCTTTTATTTTACTTTCTTTATCCAACCCTCAACTATATTTATTTCATTATGGTATAACAAAAACAGTATCCTAAATATACTAGGACATTTTTATTCTAACATTTCTAACTAAAATTACCCACACCACCATCAAATGGGTTACGAACATACAGTTCACGTGTATGACGAACTACCGCCTCACTAAATGATGACTGCTCATTTTTTACTTTATCGCCTATCATGGTGGAAATTATAATGTAAAATCTATTTATATATCTCATATATTATATTTATTATTTCATTAATATTATTTATTAAATTTTACAAAACATATATTTTTTTACTTTCCATTTTGTGTTAATACGATAATTACGTTTGAGGAAGTGTGGACTACCGCCCCTCAAAACGATATGATTATTTCAATCACTACATGGAATATATTAAGGATGGTTTTATGGAATATATATAATATATATGATATCATAAATCTACTATAATAATTATATATATACATATATTTATTTCAGTTTCTTTTTTCAACACGACAATTAAATGGAAAGAGAGTTCATGCGTACGTACGAATTACAGTCTCCATGAATGGTGTATTCCATTTCATACTGATATATTCTGTGGATAATTATAATACACATATTATTAATATAAATTATATTTAAATCATGTTTTAAACTATGTAAATCATGATATAAGTATAAGGACCAAAGATATAACAAATTAAGACATATATGAAAAACAAAGCAGATATTACCTGAAGTGAAACCTTAACATTGAATTTTCAACAAGTGGGTAATATAAATCCATAATAAAAATCTATATAGTTTTATAAGTAATAATATAGTTATGTTACAGATTTATAATAAATTTATAGTAATTATACGTAAGGTTTTAATGAGTACGACGAGAGTCAAGACACAAGGTAAGGAGATTTCATCTCAATTTTTATTTATGTGAGATAAATACTTTATTCACCATCCATTCCTTTTGTGTGGAGTGTAAAATACCCATGGATGTAATAAATTATTATTATTATTAAATTTATGTGTATTTACATATCCATTTTATTATATTTCTTTCATTGGGTTTATGCTTCAAAAGTCACCAAATATGGAAAATAGTTTTGTCTCAATTTTTCTTCTTAAAGACTCATGTTTTGTTATGGACCTAAATTATTTTTCGAGGTGTATATACTTCCATTTTACATGTTATATAATGAAAATAATTATTTTCTTGAAATATTATGCTTTATGTAATTATATTTTCTTACCTGGACAGTATGATCTAAAGTAACCAAGATGTAAGATTTTATTAAAACAATCTCATCACTTTTTGAGATTGTTAATGATTATGATTCTTTGAGGAAATACTATGATCCATATCTCAATAAAAATCATGAATTTCCATATCATTTTTTTATTCAAGATATATCTATGTATTATTACCATTTTCTCACTCTTTGGTATATAATATAGTTAAGAATTTATTTTTAAGAAAGCTCAACTTTACCCTCCATTTAGTCGGAAATCTATGTTCCTAAAAAACAATTTTTTTTTCTGAAAAGGGTTTCCAAGAATATTACACTATTCTCAAAAAACAATTAAAAGAAATTTTTAACCCTTTATGCATTTTACTAGTTTTTTAAAATAAATCTTATTGTTTCTTTCTGAATGAAGCTTTTTTCTAACATTTTTACAGGGTAAATGGAATGTTATTTTTTCCTTATATGACATCTATGTATTTACCCACCTTCAGTTCATTGATGGTTTATTTTCATGTTTAAAATTTTATTTTTAAAGAAAAAAAATTAAAATATATTTTTAAGGAAATTTTTTTTCAAAAGGTTTTCAAGATTCTTTGATAAGTTTTGAATAATTTTTTTTCAAAAAATTTTAAGTTTTAAAGAACCTTTTTCAAAGGAGAAATTATGTTTACCTCAAGAAATGTTTTGAAAATATCCTTCCAAGTTATTTTACATCTAAGATAAATTTTTTTGATGTTACTCGTTCCCTTATAGGAAATGATCCAAAGGTTTCATTCATATTATTTCTTAAATGGTTTATGTTTCATAGAATGATGCTTAAGACACCCATTTTACCTCCACAGGTTTTATACTTTTGAAACCCACTTCTTTTCATGGGTTATGATTTCATGAAGTGATTATGAAACCTATCTCTTTTCATATGTCATAATGTGATTAAATGTTAATGATTCCCATTTAATTTCATGGGATATGATTTTATGTTTATAAAACCTATCTCTTTTTATGGGTCATGATATGATTAATGTTTTATTATTTTATGGAACATGTATGGATAATTTTATTATGAGATGGGTGGGACCTATTTCCACCTTCAATTAATTGGGTAAAGATAAGCTATCTATGAGCTCAAAGGGTACATGAGTTCTATCATAATCCAAAAAACAAGAAGGTATAAGGGTTTTATCCCAATACTAAAAGCAAGAGGGTACATAGGTTGTAACCCAAGCCCAAAAACAAGAAGGTACAAGGGTTTTAGCCCAATATTAAGAGTAAGAGCATACATGGGTTGTAGCCCAATATTAAAAAAAATATGGTACATGGGTTGTAGCATGATCCTTATAGTAAGAGGTTACATAGGTTGTTAGATTAATCTAAAATAAGGTACAAGGACCATAGCCCAAACCTAACATATTATAAAGTTCTTGGTAGGTATCCTTGACATAAGATTTTCTACAATTATATGCGTGACACAAATTCCATGTTGTATTCCTATGTTATGATTTCATAAATTATTCTCTTAATTATATTATGATCTATGTCTTATGGAATTCCAATCTTTATTATGATCTCAAATATTAAGGGTATGATCATCTAATGTTATGCTCAAGTTCTATACCCTTTTGTTCATGTTATGATTGTCCATTTCCTTTATTTAACCTTACTGCAAATCTAATATCACCCCTTTCTTATGTTTCATTTACCCAGGTTATGAAGAAAGGTTTTAGGTATATGTACTAAAGGTGGAGATCTTTATGGGATATATTAAAGATCTTTCACCAAGATAGAAGATTTTGTTTCCAATTTTCCAAATACACTAAACTATTACTATCATCGGGCATGTATTTTTCTAATGTGATAAATTTTAATCTAAAATGATGTAATATCCATGTATGTTAAGCCTTAGTATTTATACTCATGCTATTATTGAACCTCCAGGTGCATTTTAGAAAACAAATCCATCAAATTCCACTCACTGCTAGCATTATGGATAACTTGGGTCTGAGTCTTTGAGCTCAAGTAATCATCCAAGTAATTAAGCTTCCCGAAGTTATAATAAAGCACAAAATAAAATGACTATAGGTATTATACCCACCTATGATACTTCATATTTATGTCTCACAGTGTGGAGATATAGTTAAGACTTTTATAGTCTGTGTAAATGTCAAACCACTCACCAAATAAGTAATGTCTCCAACATCGTAGATCATGAACCACGACTAGTAGTTTTTGTTTATTCATAGGGTAATTCCTATCATGTGGTCTCAGATGGAGGGGCCTAAACTCTACAACCTGATCAACCTACATCAAAACTACACCTAGACTGATTCCTAAAATATTATACCAGTTTTTATAACTCTTTCCCAACTCAAGAATAATCAGGATCATTTATGAGATTAGTATCCATTTCAACTTCTTAAAGGTTATCTCATAAGATTTAGGCTATTAGTATTTCACACCCTTCTTATTTAGGCCCATAAGAGGAAATTACATGAATGAAAATCCATAAAAACCTCTGGTAATATCTAAAAATCCCCAAGAAAATGTGGACATTAAACACAATCATGGGATGCTCCCAGAAACCACAATTCTCACCTTATCTAGGTCAAAATATATGTCTACCTCCAAAATTATATAACATAATAATTGAAAATTATTGATCCAAAGTGGAATTTTATGTGGTTCTAATATATCTAGCTCTCTTTCAGTGTATTCATCATGATCTCAAGATGGTTGTCATGGTCATGTATTGGGATGGAATACCCTAATATTTAAACTATGAATACCATAATAAATGAATCTAGATATTGGTATAAGCCTAGATTCATAATATCCACAAAGACAGTTGGTGTGTTCATAAGGCTAAATGGCATAACCAGATACTCGTACAAGATTTACTTTGGAATGTTTTATGTGGTATGTCTTATTGGCTCAGACACACCTAATGGTATCCTGACCTCAAATCGATCTTAGATAAAACTTTTACTCCATGAATCTAGTAAAAGAGTTCATCTATATGAGGTTGTGGATAACATTTCTTCACCAAAAGTTGGTTCAACTACTTTAATACATTCACAACCTGAGGATATTGTCTATCTTCCTAGAGAAAAGGATATGTGAACACCAAGGTTAAGTACTGGGTCATATAAAAACCTTTACCTATAGATCATCCAACTACTTCTTGAGTTCCTAGAGCTCTGTATATTCCATCCTATAGGGAGTAATGGACAGTGGTCCACACCTATCATTAGCTCAATGGTGAACTCCATCTCCCTCAAATAATGTAAGATAGAGAAATCACCATGGAAGATGTCCCTAACATGATCCACCTCATGAGTTAATTATACAAGATGCATTCCCTAATCACTCATAAAGAGACCTACCTTCTAGTATGTTACCATACCCCCACCATTATTCTCAGGTCTAGGTTGACCTTTCAGGATATCCCATTCTTCCTTTTAGATAAACATGATAACCTTAGGTGATGTAAGCGACACCCACTTTTGATAGTAATCAACATTGACATGACAAGGCAAAATCCAATCCATACTAAGAATGATGTAAAATTTGATAATATTGAGGAAAAATAAATTCTATTAGAAATGATACCCACCATTATCAATGAATAACTCCTTACACTAGTGTATGTTCTATGATCTGACCCCTAACGGTGTGTCGAGAGTCATAATGTCATACAATTATTCTATCTCAAGGAATAGAATTTCCATAGTTATAGAAGATATGAAAGAGTGAATTGAACCTATATCAAATAGGGAAGAAACTAAGGTATAGGCTTCTAGAATAGTACCTCATATAGTATAAGTACCTAGATTCTACTCTTCAGGTGTAGACTGTACTACATAGACATGGTTGATCTACGACCTTGAGATGAAACCTAACTATCCTCAACTGATCCACTCCAATAGTGAAGAGCCTTTAAATCTAGACTAGCTTGTCCATGACCACCTCCTCAAAATGATCATCCAGTAGAAGAAACACTGAGAACATGACATGAAGTTTTAGATCTTGTACCTAAAAGCTATATTGGTGAAGATACCCTCTCACTGGAAGCTATAAGAGGAGATCATGAGAAGTGTTGAAGGTGACCCATCCTACCACAATCTCATCAATCGATTGGATTCCTTGTATACTAGGGATTCTATTGGTTTAACATTCCAAACTGGTGACACACCACATAACAATCGGTGTGTGATATCTGGATGGTGTTTCCCCCATATGAACCCTCAAAATGATACTTCCTTCTACCAGAAGAACCATCACCCTCCCTCAAAACTGAACCGCATTATCTCACATTGTTGTATTCCCTAAGGTTTTGTTTTTTTAATGAGGTCCCCATTCACTATATATGAATTGGTAGTCAATTGGAATATGTTCACCTATGATCCGACGGTATGCACAATACTATCCTCAAATCGTCTCATATTCATTAACTAGTCACCAGTCAGAGTTAGAGATAAAATTTGAAGCTCAGTGAAGTAAGAAGAATACTCTAGAACAGACATATCACACTAAAAAAGATTTATAAAATCCCTGGTGTGGTCCACTCTAAGTTTTTGTAGGAATAAGTAGTCGTAGAAGTCTATATTTAAGTCTTCCCATGCCATACCCCGATGATGATTGGCCTAAGATATGGCATCCCACCAACTCTTGGAGGAGTCACATAATATGTATATAGAGATATTTATCTTCCTCTCTAGAGTCATCTCAATATTTTTAAAGATAGATAGCGTGCCCCCCAAGCATGACTCGGTAGCATGAGGTCAACTATCCATTGAGATGGTGGGAAAATGTTGCTGCTAGAACTCCTGAGTTATCTCTACCATAGTTGGAGAAGGTTAAGGATCACTCTATATAGACTGCATAAATAAGAACAAACTATCATATAACTGTGCATCAGTGCCTAGTGTAAGATCAATAGGAGGCGCCTTATGTGGCACTACATGAGTTATCATAGATGGATCAGGGCCCACAACCTCTAAAGCATTCTCATTTCAACTTTTTTGGTATATGACATGAGTACATCGATGTAATATAGGTCTTAAATATCCAATTTCATTACTTAGTTAAGATTTTAAAAAATATATGAAAATTAAAAAATGAAAGGAGTGGCATAAGGCCTTCCTATAGGAGAATCACACTGATCTAACTTCTTCTAATTACCAGATAAGGTGTTAAAAAATTTCACAAAATATCACAGGTGACACATCCTATAGACTAATACCAAGGTCATGTGAATTTCAAGGTCTCATACGACATCACTGATGTTCTGGTATATGGAGTTTTAAATATATGGTATAGGGGAAATCACCCTTTACTTTTCATTTGGAAACTCTATATAGTTGTAAACTATTCATTTGAACACTTTTTTATTAAAGTTAATTCTTATTTAATTAAATATATATATCTTAATCCAATTAATTTTGTCACCAATTGCAAATTTATACAGGAGAATACTATTTATAAACTAAAATTGGGACATCAGTTAATTGTAATATGGACTGCACATCCAATATCAGGATGTAACAAGTCATGCACTGTGATTTGATTGAATGAAATGAAACCTCCAATTTATAGAAGTAATTTCTTTATAAAATTCAATTAGAATCCATCAATCAAATTACCTAATGTGAAAAAATTGTTTAATTAATGTGTTTGCATCAATCTATGAGGGAAAAAACTTTTTAGATTGATTTTGGAATATTAATTAATCCAATTATTTCATCCCTATAGAATCACTAGCACATTGAAATACATAACAAAGAAGGAACCAAAAAAATAACATGCAATACAAGGAACGAAATATGAAATATAGAAATGGCATGGAATAATGCATGCAATTTTAGTCCTAGGGTGCATAGTACAATGCATGAAGTTATACATCGTTATATCATTGATCCAAGGAAAAAAGGAATCCCATCAAAGAAATATCGAGAATAATAATGTAACAAAACAAGTGTGTCACCCAATTGTGAAATCTGTAGAACTATAATAATCACAACTAATAACCTCATTAACCCATCCTAGGAAATTTTGGTTTCCCCTATATGTGGGTTAGATACTCCCAGGAATAGGCTCATTATCAAATTCTAATACTCCTACCCTCCTGTCCAATACCCAAACAGTTAGTCAAAATTAAAAAAGGCCTTGGATACCACTTTGTAGTGTCCCAACCTGGAAGCTATTAGTGGTGCCTCTAAATCTTTGGCCACATGACCTCAAGTGTGCCTCCTCGTATTTCATAGGCATACGAAAAGCAGTGAGGGCCTAGGGTGTGTTTTTGGGGAGACTATGACCTCATAGAATAGAGTAAAGGACTATGGTATTTAAATAAACACAAAAATAATGGATGAAGTAGTAACAAACAAGTAAAATAATAATTAAAAATATCCAGATACATAATAGGTATAGTCTGAATAATAAATAGGTGCAAAGTGATGATGATGATGATGATGATGTGGATATACAAAAAGGGGAGGAAATGGGATACAAGGGAGATGGCATATACAACATGCTATAAAAAATAAAAAAAGGACAAAAATAACATACTACTAGAATCATAAGCACATGATTGATCCCCTAATACTATACATCATCCTAGTACTATAAATTAATCATTAGAAATTGGTCGCTTCCCATTATCTATACCTACAATACTGAAGTCTTCTTGGGTACCAAAGGAGTCCTAAGAAGTGTGTGAGATATAATCAGTTGGCCACTATCAACGATTTTTAGATAAAACCAATATATGTAATATAAAATTTATAGTGTGATGATAACAATTAATGTAAGGTAATAAATAAAAAAATACATCAGATCGAGTTCCACTTGGGACACCTGTCCAACTCTACCTGCTTTAGCCTAATCTAGATGACTCTGAACCAAGGTTTCTTGTAGAAGTGTGATAAAGTGTATATTTGGATAATCACATATAAAGAATATAGTGTGGACCAAACCCAAGAATGTGACTTGGTTTAGCAGATGTTTCCCTAAGACATCGGTTTTGAATTAGCATAATTTAATAACAAGAAACCATATATAATCCAGGAAAAGGAAACCCTAAAATTCAGTAGGGAATATTGAGCCTGTCCAAGGCGATCTAGAAAGGAATCCCTTATATCACTATAGGATCTCCCAAAAATACCCAATATCATAGATCCTATCCAAGGAAATCGGTAAAAGGCATCCCTCATATCACTCTCAGGATGGAGTAATCATGAACCTCTAAGACAATCCTAGGTACCCAACATAGTTTAATGAGTGTCACTAGAGTTATAGTATAACCATCTTGACAACGAGCTTGTCCATGGTGCCTCCCTTAGGGAACTAGTGTCAGTCATGAGTATAAGTAATCCTCCTAGATATCTCATCCAAGGTAATCTAAGTTCCACTCTCAATGCATCCAATAGTTCCAACACAAATAATGGTGAGTCCATCCATAGATTCTCTAAGTTAGGAATCATTTTTTTCTCCCATATCGAAAGTAGGTAAGGCTTATGAATCAGGATAAAATTTCATTAGAGTAGGCATATCATGTACAACATTTTAAACAATCTATACATATCATTTATTTCAAGAGAAAAAACTATAGCATAAGGAATAAGGTAATAATAATAAAGCCTAATTCATAACCAAAGGGTGTGGAGCATAAATCATAAGGTTTAAGGGATTAAATCATGGCATACCATTCATCTTAATTCAATCCATTAATTCAAGTAGTTTTTTTAAAAGTGAAAAAAACCTCAAGAGGAGTTTCATAATTCGATATCAAGGAGAATTAGGCATCTAAAGGGGAATGTTCACCCATCAGGGTGGGTTGAATCAAGGTGATCAAAAAAATTGTTGATTATCCACTCACTAGAGTCATGTAAAACATGGAGAAGTGTTAACATTAATTTTTTTTACAATTTAGAGACATCATCTAATGGTTATGGTGTGTATAAAAATGAAACATGATATAAAAGTGAATAAAATTGTGGGGAAATAACTAGATCACATACCTTAGGTTTTTAGAAGACAAGTAATCTTTTTGACCCTTTGAATAAATGTAGAACGAGATAAATTGGAATAATCCTAAAATTCCCTAAAAATGGGGTAAATGAGTTCACAAAAAAACTTTTAAATAATAGGGAATATAAACTAGAAATTTAGTGAAGATGATTAAATATCTTACATTAAGCTTTCCAATGCATCTAATGATGAAGGAAACTGATGTTGGAAAAGGGAGATAGAAAAATCCCTAGGTTGAGAAGAGGAAGGGATCTTGTGATAATTATAGAGAATATAACAAGGGAGGAAGAATAAGATAGGGGGTATTAAAACATTTTAGTGGAAAAAAGGTCATTTCCCACTTAAAAACCAGACACATGGTTTTTCTGCAAGGTTTTCTATATCGTGCACCAATAGTGGAAAATCTAATACTTCGAGAACCCCCTTGCATGGGCTAGGTGCATGGTTTAACTAATGGTGTGCAAGCCATGAAACAAACCACTTACAAGGTTGGTATGTAACTCCACACATGAATAAATACCTCCTTGAATGGTTTAAGATAAACAATGCAGCTTCTCCCTATGCCCTGGGGGAAACACATGCTTTAGTTTCACGATTAGTACTAACTATGTGCTAATCAGACAGCTCAGTATGCCTTCCCATTTTCGGAAACTCCGAGAACCAAATGAGTCTCAGGATATTGTCAACCTTGTGTTATCCATTACATAACAAAATTAGAATAAAATAGAGGTTTTTAACAATACAACAAGGATCTGTCCTTTTATAAAAATATGAGACATTACATTTATAGTCAATATTTTATTATTATCATTGTTTCAGGTGTTAGTTTCTTGGTTTTTATGATAATTTTGGTTTCGTAGTTTTGGTCCTAGTAATTTTATTAAGGTTTATTCATCTCCATAATTTTACTCATGTTATAAATATAATACATATTCATTATATATACATTTAGTGTTATCTATAAAAGGTAAATATTAACAGATGGATTAGATAATTCATGGAGATGGTTGGTGATATGTATGCATGAATGTTGTTTTCACTTTTCGATATTTGAAATAAAATAAATGTAAACAATAATTAACCATTCCATAATAATTATTATATCATATATATCATATATATTCATTAAAATTTTCCTTATTACCATCCTTGTAAATATTAAATGAAAAATAGATCACATCCCTTCTTAGAGGTGGTAGTCCACACAAACGTATAAGGGATGTTATAATTTTATATTGGATTGGAAGTTAAAAGGTAGATATGATTTTATGATTCCCAAAGTAAATATATTTCGTAAATATCATATATACTCATTAGTTAAATATTTATAACCATTAAAGTAAAATGGTATGAAAAATGAATTACACCGCTATATGGAGACGATAAGTCATACGTATGAATGAGAAGTATTTTAACTTTTTGTAGAAAGAATAAGAGCTAAGAAATTTCTTTAAAATAATAATAATAATAACACATAAATATATTTATGATACTATATTTATTATTTTAGGATGGTTACAATATATTTAGAGAAATTAGAAGAAGAAATAAACTTGAACGAGTAGGGGAAGATGATTACATCTTATTCGGTAGACTTTCTTTAAATCCCCTCTTAAGGTCCCTTAGAATGGTCTTTTAAAAATTCCATCACCTCTAATTATAGTATAGGAAACTTTAAAATAGAATTGGGTTGATTATGATTGACCTACATGACTCAAAGTGTGTGGAGAAGATAGGAGAGGTGGTATCTTTATACAGGGGAGAGAAATGACACATTTAGAATTACTTAAAAGAATAAAAAATATATATACATCATAATAATTTAATGTGAAACCAAGGCACTAAAAATTCAATGATAATATGTAATATGGATGAAATAAACTCAAAAAAAATTGGGGATGTTTTTGACACATTTTAACCCTTATCTTCAAGTTAAACCACTTTAAACCCATTTTAACTTTAACCGTGATAATATAACTTTTTACCATGATAACCTTATTATATGACCAAGCATAAAAGGGTCAATTTAATAAATCTAGAAATTATGATTCAGAAAATTAAATCTATTTTTTTATTATTTAATTTTTATAGGTGGTATAAATTACTTTTAATGTAAGAACACAAAATGCCTTAAAAATAGTTTTTAAAAAAATAATGAACTTAAGAAGAAAAAAATGTTACATTGAAATAAATAATAAATTATTTTCCATGAATTTATTTGGTTTAATAATAAAAAAATGAAAATTTTATACTTTTTTACGAAGAAAAAACTGAATTAATTTTCCCAATCATTCCATTAAATGCAATGAAACAAAAGTAGTTTTTAATTCAATAAAATATAACTTATCTTTCACAAAAGTTATGCATGAATTTCCAAATTAAAAATAATGATTTGAAATAAAATATTTAACTCCATAATATTACATTTTTTATAAAACCACTCATATAATAGGATAAATTCATGTCTAGTAGATATTTTAAGGCTTTAACCCATAACTTTAACCTTATCTTACCTGATTTACCCTTAATGAGGTGACAGATATTTACCATGATTACTATTCATAATGATATAAAATAAAAGGTAACTATTTAACAAACCTAAAACTCATGATTCCAAATATAGGATCCATTTTTTAGTATTTAATTCTTATAAGTGGTAGAAATTAATTTAATATAAAAACACAAAATAAAAAAATAGTTTTTAAACAACTGTCTTTTTAAACCAAAAAATGAACTTATACCAAAATTAGTTATAAAAATGATTCAAATTTAATTAATAATATTTTATATAGTTAACATTAAATCATGTTACTTTGAGATCATATTCAAATCTTAGTGTGACTTTTTAATGAAAATAAATTATATTTTTACCAAAATCGGTATTTTTTTATTATTTAGTGAAAGATAAATATTTTCAGAATTATCCAAAAATTTCATCACAAGCTACCTTTAATATTATTATTTTAAAAATTATATTATTTTTATCAAAAAATATTTCTATAATTTACATATATTAATTATAATATTCTATCACAAAAATAAAAAACCATTTTTAAAGAAAATGTATTTTTAAAGAATAAAATGATGTTGTTAAAAATTAAGTGCTTATTTACAAAGAATCATCTAATACATTTTTATTTATAAGTACCTTTATATAATTCATAGTTTTTTTAATCATATTCAAACCCACCAAATTAATTTCTAGTTTATAATTATAACATTTAAATAATCAGATTTGTGGTGATTTTGGCTTGGTGTTGTATGTTTTATACGCTACTGAATATGGCGTTATTTTAATATCACATGGTGTTAAATTATAATCCCTTAAATAAATTATTCCATCATGATTTTTACCACTCATCAAAGGCTCAATATTTTAAAATATCTTTATTGGAAACCCACATTGTACAAAGGGATAATAAAACTTCTTAAAAAAATGGGAATTGGGAAACATAAAGGTTACCTGAAATAACACATTATTAGGTACACTGATTAGGATCGCATTGGTGGAAAGTTATATTATGGGCATGGAGGAGAAAAATAACATCTATGGAATAATATAGAGTAATAGAGACTATGGAAATGATAAAGGTAACAACCACAAAACTACAGATCAATGATGGGTGAAAGGACCATCACTCAGTGGAAATGAATTTAAATGGATAAAGTTTTTATTTTATGGTCCTTTTCCTAAAGTTGAGGAATTCATTTACCATATAGAATAATAGTATAAAGAAACATACTGACCTTCTAAGTATAATTTTAACCTTTAATCAATTTCCACTACAATTTCATCTTTTTTTAAAATTATGAGAATTCAAGATGAATTTTTAATATCTGAAGCACTAAAGTCAACTTAATAGATCACATAAACTACATGAGAAAAATAATCTATTCCTCATGAGTTTAATAAAACCAAAATTTTTAGAAAATATTATGAAAATACCTAGAATTAATAAAACTATATATAAAGAAATAATACCTTAATCATTATAATTAAATTATAAAACCATAGCTTTAACATTGATTATTCCATAAATAAATAACATGATATCCCAAATTACCTCAATAAATTTAACATAAAATATAACATTATAGTCACCAGTTGGTCTTATACCCTTTATATTACATCTCCAAAAACATAATACCCTTCTTCACAAATAATCCTTTTTGTTAAGACTAAAGGTAATATATACCTCAACCCAATAAAATGTCTCTCGAAATATCATTAATCATCTCAAAATCCCAAAAAATAAAAATGGTTTGGTCCTATAATATGTTTCTAAAAATCAACTTAATATATATCCATAAAATCATTTAATTAAAAAATTCCTTATTAAGAAAGACATCATGAAGGCTAATGGTAGGTGTTATACCCTTGTCTCCCTTCAGTCGTGGTTTTAAGCCCAATGGTTTTACTGGATGTGACGGGCTGTCACCCAAACTGTGGATTGTCCTTTTTTATGATAATATTTTAATATAATTCCTATAATATTTCAAAAACATGATTGACATCCTAAAATAACATTAATCATAAAATCACTATTTATCTACTAAGGTATTATATACATCTCATTTTTTCACAAAATCAAATAATATTAATTTTCTATTATTACCTTAACATCAATGATCATATTAACTCTAAAGGTTATAAATAACTTCAAAATTATTTCTATAAAATATAAAATCATTATTACTTAAATAACCTTCTCAATAAAACATATAGTGAACCAAATTATTATATTCCCATAAACTTATCCCAAAATATCTTCAATCTTGTTAAAACACCATTAAATAAAACCTAAAAATGGGTATCAATGATGTTAAAAATATGATTATCCTTATACTTGTCAACCCAAACACTTTTTTTATTCCATATCACCATGGAATATCATAGGTTTCCATAGGTTTTATTCTCTCATTTGTCGTAATGGTTCATAAATAAAATATGAATTAACCCAAGCATGTCCCCTAAGTGTGTCAACCCATGTGTGAGGTATGGTCACACTCTTTGTGTAATAGAATAATGGCCAAGATAAATTTGTCCAACTCCTTTTGAGATTATTACCCCCAGATGCATCTATTCTAAAATCGTTACCACTGGTATTATCCAGACAAGGATGTATTTCTAGGAAAACTACATAATCTCCACCGTACCAAAAACATTATTGTATTATCATAAAATTAGTAATATATTTATAGTTTTTCATTGGATTATGTTCCCTGATCTATGTTTTCTTTAATCTAGTTATCAAGGTTTTTCATAGGGTTATGATCCATAATCTATGTGTATGTATACACCAAAATCCCATTTTATAAGTTGGGCCAAAGATTTTTCCTCATGAGACCTGTCGATACATAGAGGGGATATATAATCATAGTACCCACCCATCATTAAATTTCCAATTAATTACTCTTATATTGAATGGGTAATTTAATTCATAAACAATATGCCTTATCAACAAATATTCTTATAGAGTAAGGAATATGAAATATCAATATTTTCCAAGTCAATAAAATAAATTTCAAAGTAAGACATTGTATATAGAAATGGTATAAAATTTAAGCAATTATCATATACATGATACAATGAATATGGATACTTAATAGAAATTTAATGTTCAAAAAAGACAATAAATTGAATGTTTTAAGGGAAATTTAATGTTCATAATATTAATAATAGATAACTGATGACCATCTATTCATTAGAAATATATGTCTTATAATAAAATCATTCCCTTTTAATAAATTAAGAAATTGGAATTTATTTATAAAAATAATATTTTATTAAATATTTATATTTTTAAAACCATTGGAAACTTGTAGAAGAATCTAATTATTGTAAAGATGTTAAGCAGTATACGATAAAAAAATAATCCTTTTAAATTTTTGTAAGAGAGAGTTAAAAATGTCCATTTTAAGAAACGTTAGATAGATTCATTTAAAACCTTATAAGAAGTATATTATAATATAAAATTTCCTTAATAAATAATTTTATTAAATAAAATGGACTTTTTTAAACAAATATTTAAAAATATAGACATGAAAAAAAATAAACTTGATCAAAAAGAGAAATAATATTGACTTTCATTTTAAATATTAATTTACTTGATTAAAGTGTCAAAAATTGGAAAATTTTGAATAAAATATGTAAAATCCTTATATATATTTAGGATAAGAAAATATATGGATTTTATAAAAGATATATTATAATATTGTTACATTGAAAATAATAGCAATCCCAAAAAAATGAGATTATAAAATTAATTCTTATCTCTTTGGTAACTTTTTAATTATAATCCCTTGAAAGTGTAAAACTGAATTGAAGTTTAAACATAATGAACAAATAAATATTCATATTAAGTACATTAATGAATTAGTATATACACCACATAAAAATAAATTTGTGCACAATACCAAATATGACTTAATGTAGTAGAAATTGCAACAAAATCCCTTACAAAGATTGTGTCATTTAAGTGAGAATTAATCCATAAAGTGATTTTGTATAAAGAATTTAAATCCACACAAAACAATTTGGAATAAAACATAATTAATTAATAAATAATTTTATACATAATCTTGTCACATCATAGTAAATGAAGTATAAGTATATCCCATATAAAAGAGATTGAGTTAAGAAACCCCTTACCTCAAGTTCAAAATTCCTCATAAGTGATTTTAGCATCCATTACAATAAATTTATATATATTATTTCCATATAAAGTAACTATATAAATATTTATAATATCATATATGATCCATTTATAACAAATTATCACCCTATTTTTAATAATCTTTTATTATTATCATTGGATTTGGGGTTAACTACTTTATTTTTCATTAAATTTTGGTTTGGTAGTTACGATCCTTGTAAATTGATTAGGGTTCTATGGTATCCGAAATTTTAATCTTGTTATAAATATCATATATATTCATTATATATATATATATATATATTCATCCGTACAATATAAATATAGAAAAATGAATTACATCATTCATGGAAATGGTAGGTTGTATGTATGCATGAACGATGTTTTCACTTTTAAATGGATGAAATGAAAAAAGGTAAATAATAATTAACCATTAAAGAATAATTATTATATAATATATATTCATTAAATATATCCTTATTTCCATCCATGTAAATCGTAAATGAAAAACATATCACATTGCTTCATGGAGGTGGTAGTCCATTCATATGCACGAGCGATATTATCCTTTTCCAATGTATTTGAAGTTAAGAAGGTAGATATGATATTATAATTACAAAAGAATAATTTTTTCATAAATATCATATAAACTCATTAGTTCTATATTTATATTTATATATCTAAAATAGTGATTAGAGAGGAATTACACCGCTACGTAGAGACAATAATCTATACGTACGCACCCGAAATGTTTTCCACTTTATGTAGCATGTAAAATAGGTTGGAAATGGATTTACCTCTATAATAATAATAATTTTTTGTATTAATTATTATATATTTATTATTTTATTATGGACACATCAGGTTTATAGGAAGTAGAATAACAAATAAACTTGAAATATTTAGTAATGACGATTACCTCTTATTCGGTAGACTTCCTTTGGATTCATTATTAAAGACCCTTGTAATGGTAATTTAAGAAGAACATAACCTATACCTCATTAATAAGGTATTTTAAATTATAATTGGGTAGGTTTGGACAAGATAGATTGCACAAAGTGGTGTGTAGAAGAGAGGATAGGTGGTATCCTTTTATAGGGGAGGGAAAGGATGCACTTGGAATTACTTAAAAGATAAAATTATATAAATAAATATATATAATAATAATGTAAAATAAAACCAAGGAACCCAAAATTCAAATATAATATGTTATAGGGTTGAAATAATCTCAACCAATAAATTTTTTTGGAAGTTTTATACTTATTTTAAGTCTTATCTTAGAGTAAAACCACTTTAAAAACATTTTGACCTTAACCATGATAATTTAAAATTTTCCACGAGAACTTAATTCCATTTTTAAAAATAAAAGCATAATTTAAAAAAATTGAAGTACTAATTCAAATTTTATAATTTCTATATGTTTTAGAAATTACTATCAATATAATAACACAAAACACATGGATGATTTTTGGAAAACACCCAATTTAAGAGTAAACATATTTTTTCTTGAAATAATGTAATAAATTGGATTCCATAAATTTTATTTCATAAAAATAAAAAAATGTTTTTATACATTTGGAACAATCTAAAACCAAATGAAATCTTCCATCCCTTCCATTAAATGGAATCACTCAAAAATAGTTTTTAATTGAATAAAATATAACTTATCTTTCACAAAATTCAATTTTGGGTTCCCAAATTAAAAATAATGATTTAAAATATGTTACATTACTACTCAAGAATACCTTTGGTAAATAAAAACTAATAAAATTGTAAAAAGGAGTGTTTTAGAGACGTTTTAAAGCTTTATCCCATAGTTTTACCCAAGTTTTACCTGATTTACTCTTACCGGGGTGACAAATATTTACCATGGTTACTATTAATGACGATAAAAAAGGAACCTATGTACTAAATTTGAACAAAAATATTTCAAATTTTATATTCATTTTTTAATATTCAATTTCCAAAATTGTAAAAAATTATTTTAAGATAAAAAAAATTTAACAAAAAATAGTTTTCAGATAAATGTATTTTCAGACCAATAATGGAACAAATACAAAATATATATATAAATATGATTCATAGGAACATAATAAGATTATATATATTTAAATAATTATTATATTACTTTCATATAAAATTCAGAGTATGATGGGACTGTTTAATGAAAAGAAGTGACATTTTTACCAAAAACTTTATTTTTTTACAATTTATTGAGAAATGAATATTTTGGGTAAAAATATAAAATTTCATCCTAATATAATTTTGATAGAATTGATTCAAAAATGATATTATTTTTATGAAATAAAATTTATAAAATTTCCATATATTAATTATAATATCCACTCAAAAATATTAATGGAAGCCATTTTTGAAAAATTCAGATTTTTGAAAAATAAAATAAAAGATAAAAATTGAGTACTTATTTCTTGAGAATTATTTAATAAATTTGTAATAATTAGGACCTTTATATATATTTCATAACATTACTAATACTATTCATACCCATAAACTTAATGGCTATGTTATAACAGTATCATTTTCATAATAGTATTTACTAGTTCCTTTAGGCTTGGTGTCATGTATTGTATGCGTTATCAAACATAGTTTTCTTTTAAAATATTGGGTTGTTACAGAAATACCTCATCATAATTATATAGATTTTAAAACTTTTCCATCCCACCTAATTTCATCCATTTAGATTATAGTGGATTTATCACTTTAGAGTTTTCAAGGTAATTCTTCTATTTGATTCTCTACCCTTCCTTAATCTCATCTTTCATGTTAAGGAGGTCTCAAGCCCCAATTTTCCCATGGATCAGGTTTGGTACTATGATTTAGTTATTTGTTAAATCATGTTCCTTATATCAATAGGAGATTCTCTATAATCTATTTTGTAGGAATATTCATCTTCCCTCTCATACTACCTAAGGGATGGGTTGGAATTGATATAGGTCTAAGTGAGATCAATTGAAATTGAATGTTTTAATGATAAAAAATTACTAAATAACTTTTATTAAATTGGTAGATATATTCTTATAATTTTCTCTAATATTTTTTTCCTAGACTTAGTTAATTTTTTTTCATATATCATGCTAGTAGTGTTCTAGTATAAAGATTTAAATATTTATTTTCATTAATTAGTTACAAAAAGTGAACTCCAAGCCTGTTTTATTATTCATGTTTGAGATATATTTATAACCATGAAACTTTATGTCAAATTTTTTATTTGTTAAATTGATTTATACATGTGAGATAATTATTGTTGGCTATATAATAAGGGGTATTTTTCACCTTTTTATATTATTTAATAGGTACACTACATTATAGGAAATTTTAATAATATATGATCACAATTCCTTAAAATTTTATACCCCTTTTCCTAATTCACGGGATATGCTAAGGCATTAATTTTGTATAAACATTCCCCTTCCCACCATATGAGATTATTCCTCAACTTTTTATATACTATACCTTTATGGGATATGTTTCAACATTTACCTACCACTAGTTTGATTTTGATATCAGGATCTCCCAAATTAGGTAAGTAATGGTAAGGATCCTCCTAATATAGGGTTTAATGTTTTTTCATTTCATATTACATGATTTCTAAACATTTAAGAATAATGATTACTTAGTTTTTATTTATCATTAACCATACATTTTTTGTATACTGGTACTTGAGTTTACAATAGGTAAGTAGGGTGTGGTGTTAACCGCTTACGGAGTTACCATAAACACATCTTACATGTTACCTTATGGTTAGTGTAAAGATATTTTGTATGTGATCTAGGTAAGGTAAAGGCACTGGATCATTTTGGAATGTACCATACTGACCCAGGGGATGAAAAAACGTTTTCCACTTTTGAGAGGGAGTTCGAAGCATTTTCATAGGGATGTGCCCAGATATTTCAAAAGGGATTTTAGTTTTGGGAGTCATTATTTTAGTCACTTAAGGATATGTTTGGTTGGACCCTTATCTAGTTTTGATATTTTTAATTTTTGTTCTTTTAGTTTATTGTTTGAATACTTTAGACTTATTATGAGTTTTTATTCATGTTCATATTCATGTGAATATAGTTATTTATTCTTTTCTTGTCTATGTGTTTGGATAAATTTGAACATCGGTGGAACCTAACATGATTTGGCAAAGGATATTTTTCTCCCCGTAGGCCATACCAAATTTTGAGTGAGAACTAACCTTTGATTTTTTTAGTTTCCCCTAAGAGAACCCACATCCTATATTAGTGTTATCTAAACCCTTGTGTTTATGCCATCCTATAGTGATTAAGAGGAACTCATGAAGTGTTATGGAAACTTGGCCTAGTGTCTTTCTGGCTATCAAATTATAGTTGTTAAAAAATGGTATCATAGCATAATAAAGATATTGGTTATGGAATTTGAGAGTAGCTAAAATATCATACCACCAGGAAATTTGAAGTAACCCATGAATATGTATGGATATCATAATTATGTTGGATTCTTTAGTTACCAAGGGTGGTTTGAGGATTTTTTTTCATTATTCTTTGAGTTTATCCTAACCTCTTAGTCTCATTCAACATATTAGGTGATGATATATAGGTACAACTGGGTTATCATCCATATTGCATGATTTCTAATTTATGGTTGTCTAATTTTTTAATATAACCAGTTTACAATATATATAAACTAAAACATTAATAATAAATAAATAGTTTTTTCTATATATTTATTGTTAATTACTTGGTTAATATGGATCAGTAGTTGATTCCATTGGCTGGAGTAACTCCTTTATGATATTGATAGATAGTGTTATCTATCTTATATTTACAGAATTTCTATATTTTAGTTAATTGATATATGGAGAGTTTTAAAAAGTTTAAAGAAGTGATAAAAAAATTATTTTACCATGAATTTTTTTGGTAAATAAAATTATGGAAGAAATTTTTTATCTCACTCTTAATTTATATTTTTCATGAATATATATGGAGTATTAATTACATGTTATCAAATGGAATTTATAATTATATTATCAATCATTCTAATATATAAAAAATAGTAATGAGATTTAATGGTTAGGTATTTTTTCTTATATAAAAAAATTAAATCTATAAAGTTTTGTTTGAAGTGTAATGTCCATCCATCCAAATGTAAATTTTTATTAAGCCATTTTAAGGAAAAATGGGATACCATAGTTCACAAACGAGATACCATTACGTGCTAATATAGAACACTAAATGATTAAAAACAAGACTAATATTACTTGAATCAACCTCTCTAAATAATTCCCATTGCAATATACTAACTTGGATATCTATATCCTCACTAATAATATCTTCAAGGTGAGTAATCATCATGTCCATTGTCTAAATAAATTCCTCCAAGTTATTTTTGCTCTGGTTGAAGCCCCAGTCCAAGAATTCAGTCTTGTTTATCTATCCAAACTTATTTCTCCTCATTGGAATCAACTTAGAACCTACTTTCATAAATTATTTTAATCTCCTCTTTTGAGATACTGGGTCAGACTTCTTTTTCTAGCATTTCTTCCTTGGAGTGTAGGATAAGTTTCAAGCACCCCCTTCCTATTCTTTTGTATCTATTACGTCCCTACTTGATTCTCCACTTTACCCATTCTATAGGGTATTGCTTTCCTTGTTTCTTCCCTTCTTGGCAGACCTAATTTCCATTGATTTTGGAAAGTGTGAATAATCTTTGTGTCCCTTTTGTTTTTTCCCTTAGACCATAATACATTTCCCTGAGTCTCGATTTCCTTTTTCCCCTTATTCCTTGTAGTGCTCTGAAGACCTTTCCTTAAATTTGGTCCAAAATATCAACTGAGAGTTGGCTATAACTGTCATCACCTAAAGCATCCTCTACTTGAGTCAATTATGGTTCTTGAACATCCAGACCTTCAAATTTTTTTCCAAGCTTAATCATAGAACCTTTTTTGAGGGGCCTCTACTTACACAGAGACTCCACCTTTCTTAATTTAATCTCCAAGACAGTCTTCTTCCCCCCACTCCCAGCCATCAGATGGATTGAGGATTTGGCACCGAGAGTGTTTGGGTCTAGGGGTCCTAAGACACTCACAGTTTCTATCCTTCCTATTCCTTTATGGGATTTTGTTTCATCTAACAAGAAATACTTCCCCTACAATGAATTTTCAGATGGTTCAGCCTTCTCATTGTTTTAAACCATAGTGGTAGCACTTCTCAAGGGAAATGGTAGGTATGAACCTATGGGCTTCTCATAACTAAGTCCCATAAACAATGGTTTCTTGTTAGTTTCCTCCCAAAATAGACCTTGAGTACCACTAAGACCTTGAACATCACTAACTATGAAGTTATTAAGATCTCCCACCTCTACTATTATCGGTTCCACTTGAGTGTTATGACTACTAATATGAGGACCCTCAAGTGAGGAGTCTAAACCGCCAACAGCTCTTGAAGATCATTCCACTTTTAGGTCACTCTTTAATCTATAGAAAACTTCAGAGATATTCAGGTTAGGAGGAACCACCTTTGCTAGTTTCTGAAACATTGTTTCTTTCGAACCTAGTGGACCAACTTCTATACTAGAAATACAAATAGAAAAATCACGCCCCTCATTTGACTCAAAGAAGCCCTCCTCTGGGCGTCTTCCACAGGATACCAAGGGTCTATCATAAGCACCCAAAACCTCTTCTGGTAACATAGTTGTCTAAGAATGAGTCGGGCCAAACCCCATCTACATAAAAATCTTGCACCTACATATCTGCAAATTGTACCCCATTTTCTTGCACAATGGATGAAAATCATACCATTTTTCAAATACCACGATCTACTTATACATGAATTCCTCACTAACAGAAACCCAGAAAAACTCCATAGGATGTTTTGATAGATAGACCTCGACACAAATTCTTGGAGCGATAGGGTGATATAGAGAACAAGTTCGGCTATCCGAGAATATATAATGCTAACTATATTTCCTAACATACTAAGAATCGAAGTATGCTGAAAAGGTAGGGGAAGTTCTAGGAATATTACCCAAACTGTCATGTTAGGATAATTATGCTTTATGTGGAAATCATATGTTCATTTGAAGAGAAAAAATCGAGACTCATTATGTGTGCGTGGAGCGCTTGACCAAGCCAGAATAAGATCATCCTCTAAGGAAAACTTGATCATGATTTTCTTAGAGTTGAGGAGCCCTACTGTTGCATGATCCTGAAGAACACATTATCCAAAAATGAAATGGTAGAAGGATTCAACTGATGGTCGATGAATATTGAAGTGAGAAATCAACATGAGATTTATCATGGATGAATCTTTGGTGAACTCTAGATTTAGAATCGACAATTACGGAGTGCATCGAAGAAATTCGGATCCTTTAGGCTGAGATTGATCTGAGGGAAGGGAGGGATGAAGTTAGGGTTTGATAAGGGTAATAATGGTGTTGTTCAACCAACATCGCAAGATGTCGGAGGACCCTCCCTCACTGAGGGGGAGGGGCCGACGCAGAGACTATCAGCGTCTAGAAAGGGGGTGTATTCCTATAAACCCTCTACATTAATATAAGGGTTATCCATTATCAGTTCTTTTAATGATTTAATTGAGTAAAATAAAGGATTTAAATATTTTATTTTTATTTCAAATAAATTCTTCCTGGATTATTTAAAAGTTTGGAGTTAAATTGAAATTAAATATTTCGAGTTAAACTATGAAACATTATCATCATTTACCATGATTTATTTCTTTAAAATCAAATTTATGTTAAAGGGATGTAAAAAATATTAAGGAAATAAAAATAGTCATTTATGACTTTATTATAAACCAGTGTTTCATTTAAATCATTTTAAAATATTTTTTCTCAAATGTTTTTTAAAATTATTATGTTTTAGAGTTAAAAGTTATTAAATTGATTCCATATCTCTCCTCGGTTTCAAAAATTGAATTTTAAATATTTATTTTAATAATTTTTTTTAAAATGTAAATAAGGATGAAATGTTTAAATTATTTTCATATAAACCTAAAACATTATTTTACATAATTTAATTGAGATTTTAGAATACTAAATTGTAGATTTAGTTATATTTGGGTAGGTAAAATGGTGTGTAAGTGGTGTTTATGCATTTTAGAGGGTTGGAGTTTTTGGGTGGTGAAAGAATTTGACCACTAGGTATCTAATCTATAGTTAGAGGGTATGTGGTGAACACATTGATGAGGTAACTCCCATTAGGATATAACTAGATAGTAGATTTTTTCTAACTATGTACTCAGTAGGGTAATTATTATTCTCTTAAAGGAAATATCAATATGGTCCCTTCTATTCCCTATTTTTATTGATTTTATTTTGTATATTCTAACCAAACAATTTTTTATCTAGTGATTGAGGGTGTGAATTTTCCCTTGTCTTATTTTTTTCATTTTATTTGACTTCCTAACTCACAAATTCTAGGGTAGTTTTCAAAAACCAAATATAGAGATATCAACCCTCTTCTTTTATTTTACTCGTATCAAGCCATTTTTTTCATTTTCTTCACCTGGCTAAGCAGATTTTGTTTGTGGTTTCCCCTTGGTCGGGTCAAATTACCACACAGATCAAAAATTCATTGTATCGTCATATTTTTATCTTGGTTACAAAAATTTTTTATTTTAATTACCAAATTTTAGGTGTTTTTTCTCTTTCTAATGACACTGTAATATCATATTCAATATAAATAGGTTTGTTGTTTCCATAAAGGATCGAACTGGGAAACAATTTTACATAGAAATTTTAAATTCCAAAAAAATCATTAAAACTACAACCTTAGAAATTCAATTTAATAAAAACAAAGGTATTATAAAATGAACACATTAATTTTAAATTATTTATTTCATTAAAAAAAAGTTCTAATACATGAAAATTTCTACCAAAAGTAAGTTCTAAATATAGAAAACTTATTTCAAAAAGTATTATTTGGATTTTAAAATTATTATTATTAAAAGAGTTCTGATTTAATGTTTTATTCATTATTTGGATCGTTATGAGTGTAATATTTTAAGATATTATCTTTCATGCTAATGTAAACTATTAATTCTTTAATTTTTAATACCTATATAGTATTTTTTAGATAACTTCTTAAATAAAAAATATAATAGTGAAAATAATAAATTTTTTATTTAACTTTTTTTTCTTTCAAAGTAGCATTAAAAATTGTTGAAAATGGGTTTTCCAACAATTACATTTTAATTATTTTTAAAATTGTGAAAGGTTTGTCTAATTTTATTTGTAATTTTAATGGCTTTACTTTTTATCAACTTACAAAATTGTGCTATAAATAAATGCATGTTTTTTTGTTAAAAACATGATATTAATTAATTTATTAATTTTCAAATCAATCTATTCTAAGAATTGATTATTCTTATACTGATAACATAAGTGTATCATTAAAAATTTAAGTTTACTTTTGTTATTCAAACCTATTAATGAAATGGTTCATTATATAATTTTATGAGAAGTGAGTTTCCTGAAATTTTATTTTTATTATAAATATTTTAAATAAATTAAATTTTAGGAAGTAAAAGGTTTTAAATCATTTCATAAGATACTTTATTTATTAATTTTGAATATTTTATTGAAATAAGGATTTATAAACCATGATATTTACTTATAATATTGTTTTTAAAGAGTATTTTCATAAATAGTGTGAGTTAAGAAAAGATTCATCTTGATATTTTTTGAATTTTGTTTTGATATTTTGAAAAAAATGGTTTGGAAAGGAGGGATGACTATGGTCATTATTAAAGAAATAATTGATGCACATATATATTTATAATAATTGAATCCATTATCTCCACCTATGGTTGGTGGCATGGTTTAAAATAATGGATGTTTTGATATTTCAACCTTTTATTTTAGGATATAGAGTTATATTGAGATTAATTAATTTTTTTGATATTTATTTTGGAATCATGGTTAATACAATGAATTTAAATGTATTAAATTGAGTAATCTAAAATAATTGGATACATTCATGGTATTTAGAATAAGATTTTACACTAAAATTATTTAAACTCTTTTGTTTTATTACTTTTTATACATATGTTTTCAACTAACACATGTTTTAGTGAATGTAATAGTTTTTTCAGGATATACATAGATAGTTTTCAAATAAATAAGTGTTCATGATTAGGTTATTTTTGACCTGTTCTATTTGATAAATTATAAATAATTCTTTTACTTGTTGTAATTTTGACATCACAAGATTAGTTGAATGAAGATTTTGTTATTAAAAAAATTCTTTAATCTAGTTAGTGAAGTTATAAAGATGAATGACATAATTACATAATTCTTCCAAATATTCCTAAATATATTTATTTATTCTATATATAATCCATGAATCATAAATCCCAAAAATAAAATTTTACCACCAATTAAATGTTGAATCAGTGGTAACATAATTATTGTGTTTTAGTTGTCTCTATACTGGATTTTTTTTTTCTATATTTCTTTCCTTATCCCTTTATTTATGTTGTTAATTAGTTGTTTTGTATGGTTTTATCCCAAGGTGATATTAGATTTGAGTGTTTAGATCACTTCATTTCTTATCCTTCTTCCATGTAAAATTGGTTCTTTTGTTATTCAGGGTTTTATATCAAGGATGTCTTAATAGTGTTATGGTACCATGTTTCTATATCTTTAAAGGTGAACCTTGAAAAGTTTTAAAATGTTGTATTTTTTCACTATTATCCATCATTTTTTATGCATCTAGATACTTTTTGAGGAAGAAAATATTATTTGGGGGAGGTTGTAATGACTCTCATTTTCTATGTCATTAATTTAAAGTTATTTGTTAATCTTAAAGTGTGTCTTAAGGAGATTTTTAGTGTGAAAATGGAAGGTTTGGGGGTTAGTGGATGTTTTAATCAAATTTTTATTATATTAATTAACTCTTACATTTGGATATTTAATATATACATAGGTTTGGTTTAAGATGAGGGGACTTATAGGAACTAAAATGAGAAATAGTGGAGGGATGTAAAAAGAAGGTGGTACTAATTAGTAGTGGTTACCCAATGGGAATAGAGTGGGAACCTAATGGGTGAATAATATTGTAGGTAGTTATATTATGGAGCCTTGGGGTACCTAATGGCCTTGAACTAGTACCGAATCTATATTTGGGAAAAAAGACTTTAAAAATGGTATGTTGGTCACTTTAAATTCAACATTTTATCCATAAAGAACCTTTATCCTGGGATTTCATAGTATTACATCCATTATTTAATCCCCCAGGTGCTCTCAATAGTTCTCTTTCCCCTATAAAAAAAACCTTCTCCAATATTCATTTGGATCACTCATGGTTGTCAAGGGGGTCATCTTTATCTAGGTAAGGCTTAATATTCCTCTAATACCCCTTTTTTGTTTGGGATATCTTCAGTATCAGGTTTAATCCCATATTTAAAATTATAGGGATTTTAAAATTCAACCATTGATTCTAATTTCATATGGTTGGATTACAGTGGAAGGTTCTCTTAGGAATTATAAAGGCAATTCATTGATTCCTATCTCCAATCTCATCTCCCAGGTTAATAAGGTTTTATGGACTAATTATTCTATGGATCTTGGTTTGTCCTAAACTTTAATTAGTGGTTAAATAATTTCCCACAAAACATGACAAGATACTCTAAAATCCATTTAGTCACTATACCCCTATTCCCACTCATAATCCCTAATGTTTGGGTTATAATTGGTATATATCCATGTGAAATCAATTCAAAATTAATTTTTTAATGATAAAAAATTTCTTAATTTTATTTTCTAAAAGTGTGAAATCCATCAATGTTTATATTTAAATTATATTTTTGATGAGAATTACTTGGTCGATTTTAATATTTATTGTCTCATTATAGTATTATTCTACCTATAAAAATATTGAAATGTGTGTTTATTACCATTATTTAGAAAATAGGACTCCTAGCTTGTTGTATTTCTCATCTCTAATTTTTTTATAAACATCCCTCCTTATGTAACATGTTTTAGTTATTAAAGAGATTCATAAATTATACTTGATGATTGGTGATTATATGAGAATTTTTATTTTGATTATTTGTATATTATTTAGAATTTACTTATTATTTTAGAAAATAATGGTAGGATAGGGACACAAAACCTTGGATTTGTATACTACTTCCCATATTCCACAAGGTGGGATGAGAACCTGACTTTGTATACAACTTACCCTTCCCATGGGAGAATCTTATACCATAACATTGTTTATGACATAACTTAATGAAATTGAATACAATATTACCCTATCACTGGGATAACATCGATATCAGGTTCTCTTAAATTAGGTATGTAAAGGTAAGGATCTAACCTTTATAGGTAGTTGTTTTCTTTATCTATAAATTATATGATTTTTAGTAAGTTAGAAAGATAAATTCCTTTCCTTTATTTATTATTGTCCATACAATTACTTTTTATCACTTTTAGCAGGGAGGTTTGATCTTTTATAAAGTGGTTATCCCCAGTATTTATTCTTGGTATTTTATATTTTGGAGTTTACCTTTTAGTCACTTTAGGACATGTTTAAATAGGAATATATCTTTATAGTGCTTTTTTTTCAAATTTTTCTCTTTAGGGGTACATTATAGATACCTTGGGCCTAGTTTGAGTTTGTATACATGTTCATATATGTACTAATTCCTTTATTATTTGTATATCTAGATAAAAAATTATCATTTTGGAACCCAACTTGATTTATTCATAGATGTTTTCAACCCTATAAATCATGCAAAGTTTTCTTCTTCTTCTGAATTTCCCTTATAATTAATTAGTTTCTATATTGAAACAATACCAACCAAATGAGTGTTACCTAACCCATTGTGTTTTAACTAGTCTTAAAAAAATAATAGGTGTGCTATAGATATTTTAGTGACCCTCCCCAGTGTTTTTTAGGCTATTCTTACATGGTAATCCCATATAGCAGTTGAGGAAGGACAACCCTTACAAATTCATATAAGGGAGAAAATATTCATAATGGATGCATTAGTATCTCATTTGGTTTGGTTTATGGATGGTTTATTAATTTTATATTTATCATGATAAGTTAGATCTTGAAAAATGTGGAATCTTCATTAAATCATAAAATAATTGGGTATATTTAGTTCTAAAGTTGTTTTATATACTTTTTTCTACATTTTTTTTCAAATGACATTGGTTACATGGTTTATAATAAATCATACATGGGATTTAATTTATAAAATCATTTTTATTAAATAATTTCTCTCTTATACCAAACCATACATGTGTATATCTAGGTATTATTTGTTTTGATGCAGGAAAAATTAAGGCAACCATATTAATCAATGATATATCATTAGAGATATATTCATTGAGGGAAATGGTTTTGTTTGATCATGTATCATTGGATAATTATTGGATATCCAAGATAGATGGATGTTGGTTATCTATTATCATCAAATCATATATTAACTAGATTGTCTTATTTCCTCTGATTATTCAGTACCTTGTCTCTTTCAAATTTTTTTAAAGATTATTCTGGTTTTAAATGAAAATAAAAAATCATTTATAAAAAATTATTTAATTTATTAATATAATAATAATTCCTCAAAGATTATATCATATTCCTCAGCATTTGTTTTCAAACTATGATGATCAGGGAACTGGTTTGAGGCCATGTACTTGTCCAAATCAAGTCCTGGTTTTTTGGTATTTGGCTTAATCATGACATAATGGTATCATATATATAAATTTTAACATTGGTTCTTTGTATGTCTAGTATTCATGGAGATTATTATATATATAACTCATGAAGTACCCACAAAGTCATATAAAACTACTTTATAGTGAAAATTAAGTTTGTTATGAGTTTAAACGTGACATGTGATCAAAGTGTTTCTTATAGGATTTTCCCTATATATTTTTATGACTATGGTGGGTTGATATGGGAAATGTGTTCATGTAGTATGATATACATTGATAGAGAATACATATATGTCTTTTGGATTTTAAAAAAATATTTCAACACGCAAAATTGGTTCTAAAATTGTCTGGAAATAATGTTTAAATGTTGTACTTTTTCAAGAAAGATAAATAAATTAAAATTATTTGTGATTAATCTATGAAAATTGGAATAAAATTAATTATGTAAAGGTGAATAAAGGCACATATATATAGATAGATATATGTTCTTGATGTTTTCAACACTAATATTATATGAGAAAATGGGATGTTTTCTTAGTGCACCTGTTATTTTTTGGTTTTTATGGAATTTCATAAATAACTCCTTATAGATATCATATTCATGAGTAAGGGGAGAGAAACATGGAAGGTGATAATTAATTCTTTAATTCATTAGTTTATGAGTTTTAATTATTTAGAGTATAAAAAAATAAAATTATTCAATGGAAGTGAATCAATATTCATAGTTCTGTGATAAACAAATTCTTACTTTTAAAAGACATTTGGGAGTATAGGAAACTGAATATTGGTTTGAATGAATCAACTAAATCTTAAAATTCCTAATTAATCTTAATATGATGACAGTGAAATTTTATAATTTCATTTTATAGGTGTAGCTCATAATTTTTGGGAGATAGTTATGGAAACAATAATTCTTAAGGATCTAACATGGTTCAAATTTTAGATGATGTTTAGTCAGTGTTTTTATATAGAGATTTTGATGTTGAATAAATATTTATGTTCTAGGTGCTAAATAGAGAGAACATGGAGATGCTGGAGTATGAATAAAATTTTCAGACTAATTTATCAATAAAAAAATCTAATTATGAATAGTAAAATAAATTCTATAAGAATTGAGATGATTTTTCAATATGATATTAGGTTGAATATTATTTTACAAGATATACCCACCAGTGTGGTGGTGGTGAATATAACGAATATGGAAGAAAAAAATATGATGGATGTCAAAGGAAGGAATAATTTTATACCCTAACCTAGTGGAGGTGAGATTTTTTGATAAAATTAAATGATAATATAATTACATTTATCTAGAAGGTGATTAAAGTAAATTGGGGATCTCTAATTCGTCTTAGGGGAGGAGATAACTTCGTTGTTATCAATAAAGTGTCAAAACACATCTAAAGTGGAACTATCCTAATTAATATTGTACATGTCATAAATCTCTAATTTTTTGATAATAGAAGGATTTTTATAGGCAACCTAGTGGTGGAGATTTAAATTATATGTAGGGATCAAGGCTTTCAATATTATAACACCTCGATATTTTAGTATATATTACTTAAAATAAATATCATGTTCAATAGATTATGTTATATGAAACATCATACTAAATTATATAATAATTTATTGAAATAAAAAATAAAATCAATAAAATATAAATTTACAAAGTGTAAATAAATAAAATAACACACATTGGTAATTGATATGAAATAAGGTTAAGAACACTTAAAGTTTGAATGGGTTATTTCTCTATAAAATTGATTTCTCTTTTTTACTTTTCATATTAATTTCAAAGATAAATTTATGAATTTAAATTTTTAATTTGAATAAATTAACTTCATTTTTTCATTCATCATGTCTTGTTAATCTTAGGGTGATGTTTTGGATTTTTCTAAAAATTTTTACTTTTAGGTGAATAATGAAACATACTGATTTTTCAAATACCATAACTTTTATGGAATCTTTATGATATAGGAATGACTTAAAAATATATAAAACACATTTCTATATATATATATATGTAGTAAAATATATCTTTTAAAATTATTATTTTGAATTTGGAAACATATGCTTTACTTTTTGGAACCTGAGTTGAATTTTAATCTAACAAAAAACTATTTTTAATTCTTGCCTTTTAATTAATTTGCTGTAAGGTTAAATTTAATTTTATATTGATTTAAATTTCTAATAACATTAATTTTTTAAATAATAATCCAATATAAATCATTGTGATCAATCATACACAATATTTTGGTGTAAAATTGTTTTTATGATTAAAAAAGGAATTTTTCTAAAAACTATTTTCATTGCATTAGAACACTAATATTAAAATTAATTTTTACCACTGCCAAAAATTTAATGAGGCAGTTAAACAAATACATAAGGCTAAAAATACCTATATAACTTTTCTAACATTGTTTTTATGACTATATTTCGACCCATAATTATCCTATTATTTAAAATATATCCGTTTTCACTATATTTTATTATGAAATTACGTTTATATTATAAATTTAATATAAAAAAATGGAACTCTCGCTCAATTAATAGTTTTTCATAATAAAGATAGGGATAAAAATACTTTATGACTAGTTAGATATTATAATATTTATTTATAAAAAATTAAATTTACTATTTAAATATAATAAAATTTTAAAGTGAAATTAAAAATTATCTATTTGAATATCATTTCTCGATTCAAGACCTGTACTTGAATGAATTATAAATACTGGAATGAGAACATAACCACCATGGGAAAACCAAATTAAAATAGGTGCCTAAAATGAGAAAGGAAGTTGTCACATGCCTACTCCCATATATTTATTTCCTCAATAATTTCCATCTGAGGATGATATGAATGCTTCTCATGGAAAATAATTTTCACCCACTAGAAATCTACCAATTGTGTAAAGATTCTATCCATATCTTAAAGGCACCTATCATGTGAATATTACATGATTTGTGAGCCCCACCATCCATTATAGAACCACCAATCACTCGAATAAAGAGCATTCATAAGTAAATTGAGTTAAAAAAAATTCAAGAAATTATTGGTGCTTGGGAATTTATCCTGGGATGGGATATCAATTTTAAACACTAATTTACCTACCGAATTAAGAAGGCATAAGTAACTAGTTTATTATGTTGAGTTAAAAATAAATTATTTTATATTTTTATTGATTTTTATATTCCTTTTAAAATTATCTAAATCCAAAATTTATTATATTAATTGTAATATCCCAAACCTGCACTCCCAGATCTGATGCCATAATATTATAGCATTCAATATAAAACTATAAATTTAGTACATAAAAATATTCTCCAAGTAAATAATTTTATTCTATTGATGTCCTAATATGTAATAAATAGAAAATAATATATGAGATATTGTTTAAAACATATTCTACATACTAACATAAATATACCATCCATCTATCCTCCCTGATTTACCTTATTTCCTTAGGATTTTACATGAAAGTAAAAGTAAAGGATATATAGCTCACTAAGAGTAAAAAATAATCATGAAAACATGTCAAGAATCATACATTTATATAACATGATATAAAGTAGGAAATATGTTGGATATATGCATAAAATTCATGATATACCAATTTTCAATATAAGTATATCATATTCTTGGATTTTTTATGTCATATAATATAATATTGGCATGTCATATTTTCTTGGACATATTTAATAGTGCGGTATGTGGATATTTTATAATAGTATATAATTCATGGAAAAATATTTATTTCATTATTGTAATCATAAATAGTTTTGAAGTTTATGAAACATTTAAATGTTTAATGTTTGAATAGTCATAACATTATATGATGTTTGTTGTAATGACCCTCAATTATATCAATTGAAATTACTTTCTTATAATTATATATTATATTATAAATCACATAAAGAAAACAATAAAATCTATATATATGAAGAAAGAATTAAATAAGGTGTATTTATAGAAGTTAAGAAACATATACCGAAGGAATTGTAACTTGACCTTTGGAATAGTAATATGACCCTTATGAATAGTAAATCGACAAATATAATAGTAACCTCACCCATAAAAGTATAAATAAAATTTATTCATCTTATAAATGGTAATATGGCATAATTATATCATAGTATAAGTAAATAAATGTTTTAAAAATTATTATTTAAGCGTTGATATTTTTATAAAACATAAGTATTTATTTTCAATTTCAAAATTAACATAATTTTTTAAAAGAATATTTATTTAAATAAAACGTACTAAAAAATTAATATTTTTTTTAACATATGATTTCAAGATAATTTTATGAGAACTTATTTATTTTTTTGAAGTGTTATAAAACCAGTTATAATTTTAAAATATGTATTTCTAAAGTAAATGATGATTTTATTTTAAAATTAAAATTTTTATATTTATAAAATTATTTTTAAAAAATGGAGTTCATTTATGAATTCAATATTTTGAAAACTGGTTTGGGTTAATTCTTGGGATTTTTCAAAAATACTTGAATTTTTGTGAATAGGAAAATACAGTAATTTAGAGTATATATACATTATAAATTAAATACACTATTCCTTGAGTCATGGATAATGTAAGAACCATAATATAAAATTTCCCTTCATTATTTGAATATATTCAATGATAATTCTCAATCTATTTATATTCTTGAGGAAAAATTATAAACTAATGAATAAAATAATGGGAAAACAACCCTCTCCTCCCCAATAAATACCACCCTCACCACCTCTGCTCCTCACACCTATCAAGATTCAATAATCTTAAAACTTATTCCCAATACTCTTCATAAACATATCCCCCTTATCTAGGAGATCTTGGTCTCATCAAAAGATCAACACCTTTTCCCAAAACAGGCTCTCAAGGAGGAGAAATTCAAGAGGTAAATTCCTCTTTCCTTTTCTTTTATTTTTTTTCAAGATCTTTTATTATTATCTACTCACCTCCCCTCATCAAAGTGGTACGATAACTCCAGAACCTCAAATATACTATAATTTTATTATGATAATCAAATAATTCATCATAAAATCCCCTTCTCCTCTCCCTTTTGTTTAAGAAATAAAAACATCATTCGTGAGCTGTTAATTTATCACCTTCAACGACAACAAATTTTTATTTTCCATTTAAACCATCAGGGATTTTAATAAAATAATTTTAACGGTAAAAAATTATAATATATGTATTAAATACTATGTAATGTTATGTAATCATTATATATACATTATTTTAGATAATAAAACAAAACATGTTGGTTGTGAGTGAAAACGACCCAAAATAATCCAAATGATTATCACTAACATCTTATCTAATGATTCGTCCTCAACCAAAATAACCAAATAACTTATATAATCCTTTAAAATTATTTATGATAATTAATAGATTATAAATTCAATTATATATTTCTATTTATATATTACAAGAACTTTCATACTCTTATATAAGCAAACAAGTCTTGAGAAATAAGAAAACAAGAATTCCCGAATGATGAAATTGAACACTATAACTCATCAAAAAAGGGAATAAATGAACTTAATAAACTTATAAAAATCAATTAAATGTATATATAGTTCTTTAATTTTTAATTAATTAATCTAATTTTATTATTGAGGACATTAAGATCAAGTGTAGAACTGTTTCGAACATAAGGTAAGGGATTCTAAATGAACCTCCATTTCTCCTTCAGGTTACACTTTTTATCTCTTTAACACAATGTAATACTTATTTTATTTTTATATAATTATTTTAAATTATGTTTATATGTTCCAAAATAATGTTTCCAAATAATATAATCCATATTTTAAGGGTTAATACATGTTTTATAAAGGTTCCCTTTTCAATTATTCCCGATAAGCAGTCTCAATTCAAGGGAACTTCCTAATTTCTTACCTACTTCCAAGTGCACAACATATTCTATTTTAGGACACTATTATTTTTCTAAAATCACCAATTTTATCATGAAAAACTATCTTGGTTCATTTTGGGTATTATTATAACAAATATTATATTTTCTATTTAAATCCTCTTTAATATTTTCCTTAAAATTCACAAAAATGTTTCATTTCTAAAGTTTCTTAAACACTCATTTTACATGTTTCCTCTTTAATTGGAAATAAATTATCATTATCTATGCCTATTTTTCCTTATTAACATCTATGTGTATTCTTAATCCATTATTTCATGGAAACATTTGTGATATGCTCATTTGTTTTTCCTTGTGACATTATTATGATACCCATTTCTTTCCATAGGTAACCCTTAAGTTTATTATTCATGTGTCGCACATATTCATGAACATATTTTGATGGATGTTACCAAATAGTGATCCAATGAACTGGGTAATATTTAGTCTCATGAGATGTCATGTTGGGATAGGGAGTGAACTTGATTATTTTATGGGACTTTGTCCACTATGTAATATAGTCTTGGGGGTTAGACTTGACTCGTGTTTATGTCAAGTTATATGTTGTTCCCACATTTCTATGTTGCCATTATTCTATGTTCACATGTTATACATATTATTATCCCTTATTTTTATTCATGTTCCATGCCTTTTATGCCATCATGCCATGCCTTTTAACCCATGTGTTATGTTTTTTTCCTATGCTTACTTCCTTAATTAGATTTTTAGCTCATCCCTTTTGTTCATGTATTCCCCAGTTTATCCTATAAATATATATGAGATCAATTGAATTTAAGATCTATTTATGGAGATTAAATAAAATATTTTTTCATGATATTTATTTATGTACCTAATCTTTCAAATATAATATAATTTAAGATCCTTGTATTTTAATTTTGTGTTAATTATGTAATAATATGTGAAAAATGATATGCTCATTATAATTGGTATTAGATAAAGGTCTAGTTGTTTTTGGGATTAAGGTTAGGAAACTCTAGAAAAAAATTCTTAGGTATATGACTATTTATGAGAAAAAATACCTAAATTCTAGTTACTATAGAGTAAGTGGTTTATCAATCAAATACATCCATGTTTGGATACTATAAGTGGGTGTGGTTCTGGTATAAATGTACTAGGAGTAATAACTCTAACAAGGTGTTCCGGTCCTGACTTAGGGTAACCTAGTACATGAAAATAGACCTTAATTAACACCTGGTTTGACACTACCAAGGGATATGATTTTTTAAATTTATAACCCCATTACAGACCATTATTAATAGAATAAAAACATAATCTAAGATTATATTTTAGCAAATATACCATGTATAACCTAGATTGAAACCTTAGGAATCACAAGTTTGGATATACTTTTCATTTACAAGTTTATCCTTTTATGTTAAATGTTTTCTTTTTATATTATTATTAGCTATGTATTAAAGCCCACTAATTGTACATTTGTTTCTTAGTTAATGGATGGAAATAGAAGAACCCATACCAACAAAAATGTGACAGTAAATGTGATTATTTCCCTAATGATATGCCAAATTTTATGGGAATTAGTGCTAAAAACATTATGAAAGTACTTTCTTAGCTGGATCAAGTTATGAAACATAACATGAATCATGTGGAATTACCTAACTATCTAAATAAATAGAAATTATTCATTGAATCCTTCATATAGAAAATACCTCCCATGATTATTTTATCTTTTAATATCATCCTCATAGAACAATGGATTAAATCCATTGAGAAGATATTATCTATCCTCTAGTACTCAAAATATGAGAAAGTTGTGTTGAAGATATATCATTTTTATGGGGAAGCTGATTAGTGGTTGACACTGATCAAGAACACAAAGTCCAAAAAGGAAATTGATTCCATTAAATGTAAATATTTCAAGAAAATATTTTCCAATAAATATTTCCCTAAACCCTCTATCTCAATATGGAAATGGAATTCCTCATACGAAAAATTCATAAGGCTTTCAAGATATGCCTTCGGATTTGTCACGAACTCCTAAATCAAGGTGGATCACTCCTTTAGTGGACTAAAGTCAAGTCTAAGAAAAGTGTTGGCAATTTGAGAATTTGACAGTTATGAATAGATTGTTTATTGTTCCCTCAAGGTTGAAATAGTGATAAGATAATCTCAGTGATCTCATGGGGCCCATTAAAAAATGAGGAAAATGGAGTTTAATATGGGTGGTAAATCCCATGATGGAAAAGATACCCTAAATCCCATGCTTCAAAAGTGTGGGAAGAAGCATCCTATAAACTGCTTAAATAGAACCGAGAGATGTTTCAAATGTGGAAGAGAAAGGAATATGGATAATCACTATTGAAGGGATATGAATAATCCCACTAATGCAGAAGAATAAAGGATGGTTCAGATCAATACTCAACATTTAGTGTAGTGTTTCAACTACAAGAAACATGTGAATTATTCAATCCATTTTTCTAAGCCAAGTTTTGTAGAAGGAAATCAACAAAAACAACCTTCAAGGCAGTAAGTAAGGGCATATGATATCCCTAATGCTGACGTGGATCTCGATAATTATGTGGAGAGAGGTAAACTAGTTATTCATTCAAGAAAATAGAATGTGCTATTTTATTTCAGTTCTACGTATTCTTTCATATCTTTAAAGTTTGTAGAACTATTCGATCACCATCTCAAAATTTAGAAGTTGAGTTTTATGTGAGTACATAAAATGGGGAAATTATTTCATAAAAACTTCGTAACTCCTCCCCAGTTAATGTTTGTGGACTTAACCTCCCATAAAATCTTATCATACTCCTTCTTGTAGAGTTTGATTCTATATTGGGCGTGGATTAGATATCTTTATATAAAGTTAACATCAATTTTTAGGAAAGGGAGATCACTCTTCACATACTAAAGCATCCTACAATTTTATGCAAGTGTAAAAAAGAGGATGAATCTCCTACAGAATCATTATCTTAATTGTGGATATTATTGCTTTATAAGCAATCATATCTAGTTCAAATTCTTGAGACAAAGGAGAGAATCATACTCGAAGACATTCACATCATGAGGGATTACATTGACGTATTCCCTAAATAATTTCCTGGTCTTCCACCTAGTCGAGAGGTTCATTTATCAATTCAAATTATTCTTGGATCTATTTTTATATCAAATTCACCTTATATAATGGCCATCATTAAGCTAGAATAACTAAAGAGGCAGTTACAGGAGAATTTAGACAAGGGTTTTATATGCCTGAGTGCTTTACTATGCGGTACACCAGTCCTCTTCTTCAAGAAGGGGGATGGATCAATGCACATCTAAATTGATTATCATGTGCTCAGAAATCATGATAAAGAAAAAGTATCCCATACCATAGATATATGACTTGTTTGATCAGCTACTTGGGGCTAGTTATTTCTCTAAGGTTGACCTTCGGTCGGGATATCACTAATTAAAGGTGAAGAAGAAATATATTCCCAAGTCATCCTTTTGAATGAGGTATGAACACTATGAGTTTATAGTGATGCCTTTCAGACTAACTAATGCTCCAAAAATTTTAATGGACTTAATGAATTGTGTCTTTAGAAAATAACTTGACAAATTTTTGGTAGTCTTTATTTACGGTATTATGATATACTCCCAAATCGAGGAGGAACATGAGGATAATTTGAATACTATACTAAAGTATTTTAGAAGGGAGAAACTTCATGAAAAGTAGAGTAAATTTGAGTTATAGATGAAGTAATTATCATTATTAGGGAATGGTATCACCAAAAAAGGTATATACATGGACTATTCCAAGATGAAAGCAATTAAGGAGTAGCCTTGGACAAAATTTTTAATAGAGATCAACAACTTCCTTGGTCTAGCTGAGTATTACTGATGATTTTTTAAAAATTTCTCACAATTTTCCAACCCACTAACCAAGATGAATTAGAAGGTGGTGAAATTTTTATATACTAATGAATGTGAATACTACTTAAAAGAGTTAAAAAACAGGCTTATCACCACACTAGTGATCACACTACTGACAAGTGGGGAAATCATTGGGGTGTATAGTGATTCTTAAAAGAAGGGATTAGGCTGTGTACTGATGCAAAAGGATAATGTGATAGCCTAAACCTCAAGGAATTTAAAAATCCATTAGTAAAACTATCCCACACATTATCTGGTGTTGGAAGATATGATCTTTTCATTGAAAATATGTTAGCATTATCTCTATGGGGAAAAGTGTGAGATATATACTGATCAAAAGAGTCTCAAATATATATTCACATAGAAGGATATTAATATGAGCTATCAAAGATGGTTAAATCTCATCAAGGATTATTAATTCTCAATCCACTACTATTCTAGTAATCCAAATAAGGTAGAATATTCTCTAAGTAGAAAGGATCATGCATCTTTATGAATGATGAGAATTTAGAAGGATCTAATATTCTTAGATTTAAAAAGGATTGAAATGGAAATCATTATGAAAGGAACATCATCAATCCTTTCTCAAATCTTTTCCCAATCATCCCTTATGGATAAAAAAAGGTTTCTCAAAGAAATGATTATGAGATTTAGAAGAAGGTGGAATCCATGAGAAAAGGGAAATCCTTAGAGTTTAAAATAGATGAGGAAGGAGTCATGAGATATGGGCCATGACTATGTGTACCATCCAATCCAAAGATAAAGAATGAACTTATGAATGACGCACATAGCTCAACCTTCTCTATTCACCTAGGGAGCTCAAAGACGTATCAAGATATCTGAGAACACTATTGGTGGGATCAATATGAAAAAATAGATATCTAAATATACATCCAAGTTTCTAGTATGTTAGCATGGGAAGGCTGAAACTCAAATGTTTAAGGGGATGATGCAACCAATATCCATACTGACATGGAAGTGGGAGAACATTACATTGGAATTTGTCACTAGACTTTCAAAGAAATCAATAGGAAACAATTATATATGTGTGGTTGTGGATCCTCTTACAAATACATCTCACTTTATCCTAATTCAAGAGAATTTATCACTAGATAAACTTTCACGAATATATATCAAAGAATTGTTAAGGCTATATAGAGTACCACTATCGATTTTATCTAATCGAGATATGAGATTCTCTTAAAAGTTCATGAAAAGTGTCCAACATGCTTTGAACACTGAGTTGAACTTTGTTACAACCTATCATCCTCAAAATGATGTCCAATTTGAGAGAACTATTAAAAATCTAGAAGAAATTTTGTCAGCATGTTCTATGGAATTCAAGGGAGGATGGGATAAACATATACCTCTTTTAGAATTATCATACTATAATAGCTTCCACTCAATAATCCAAATGTCTCCATATGACATATTTTATGTGAAAAGATGTAGGAAACTAACATGATGGGATTAAATTAGAGAACGTTAGCTTCCAGTACATTAAATGGTCTAAGAAATGGTGGGGAAGGTGAAAACCATCCAACACTACACCAAGAAAACCAAAATTCAACAAAAGAGTTCTGTATAAAATCATCAACAAGACCTTGATTTTAATTCTAGAGACATGGTATTCCTCCTCATATCTCCATAGAATGGAATCATTAAATTTTGGAAGAAATAACAGCTAATTCCCAAGTACATCGGCCCCTTTGATATTCTTGAGAATTTTCAAGTCATGGAATATCAATTAGCACTCCCACCTTCTATACATAAAGTACACGACGTATTCCACACATCCCTCTTAAGGAAGTACATACCTGATCCTTCACCTGTATTGAATTCAGAGGTGGTATAGTTAGAAAATGATCTCTCATACGAGGAGCAGCCAGTGAAGGTCTTGGATCATATAGACAAAGTTTTATGAAACAATAAAAATCACCTAGTCAAAGTACTATGGAAGAACCATAAGTATGAAGAGGCATTATTGGAAGTATAGGAAGTGATGAAGGAGAAGTACCCACACCTATTTTCAATTTAGTATGTAAAATGAAATTTTGAGGTAAAAATTTCATAAGTGGGGAAAAATGTAATGACCCTCAATTCTATCAATGAAAATCACATTCTAATAATTATGTATTATATTATAAATCACATTAAGTCACATAAATAACACAATAAAAAATTTATAAATAAATAAATAAATAAATAAGTGGAATTTTTATAAGTTAAGAAACATATACCAAAGAAATAGTAACTTAACCTTTGGAATAGTAATACGGCCCTTATTTTTTAAGGCAAGAAGGCAGTGCTTCTTTTATTAAAAACAAGTAAAGAAAAAGAATCCAAAAGAGTACAGAAATCAAATGGGGAAAAAACCACATTAAATAGTTACCTGCCTATCTTTTTCATCAGTATTTCAGTGAGTTTTCTTCCTCTTGAATAGCAAAAAATACCACTCTTCCATGACCGTGCCCCCGACCTCTTGATCTCCCCCTACATGAGGGCAGTGATTGAAGCCTTTCTAGTAATGTTTCAGCATCAGTGATATCATTAGAGTTATCTTCCTGCTACTACTCTTTTTCAGGAGAGATTTCTCTTAAAACAAGATTCATCTCCTCTTTAGTTTCCTCTTGTTGTATCAATTCATCAGGCGAGCCCAGGATAGAGACCTAAAACTTATTGACACCATTGATATTTTGGTCAGGGAGGGGAATATTACCTATAGAAGCTTGCTCAGTCACAATTAGGGGAGAAACCAAAGGCTTTGTCTTTTTATAGGACACAAGTTGAAATCCTTCATCATCCACAAACAGTTTTGAGGAGTCATGGTGATTTTTGAAAATGAAATGAGAGTCAGATTCTAAAATTTGTTTACCCTTCCAGTTACCTGAAGTAACCATCACTTCATGTGAAAGCTGTTGATCTACCTCTTTTTGAAACTTATCTTCCACCATTTGATTAGTTTCCAAGTCATCAGCAATGCTTGATGCAACTTTTTCATAGCAAGAATTTGTTTCTGCAGAGCAGATGGTATCCCAAGATTTCAATGGACCACCCCCTTCTCATCAATTATGTATTTTTTCACATGTACAGGTACAAAAACCTCAGGTACAGAATCATTCACTCCTTCCAACCATTTTTTGTTCTTAGTAGCATTCTAAATACTAAACCGACCAAAAAAACCGTAACCTCACCAATGAAAGTATACATAAAATTTAGGCATATTATAAATGGTAATATGATATAATTATATCATAGTATAAGTAAATAAATGTTTTAGAAATTATTAATTAATTGTGGATATTTTTTTTAAAACATAAGTATTTATTTTCAGTTTTATAATTAATATAATGTTTTTAAAGAAAATTTATTTCCTTAAAATATACCCAGTAATTAATATTTTTTAATCTTATGATTATAGGATAATTTTATGAGACCTTATATAATTTTTCAAAGTATTATAAAAACTGTTATAATATTAAAATCTGTATTTTTCAAGTAAAAGATTATTTTTATTAACAATTAAATTTCTCATATTTAGAAAATTATTTTCAAAAAAATGGAGTTCATTTTTTAATTCTACATGTTTTACAAAGGTTGGGTGATTTTTTGGGTTTTTTTGGAAATACTTAATTTTTGGTGAATAGTAAAATATGTTAATCTACGATATATATACATTATAAATTAAATACACTATTACTTGATTCATGATTGATGTAATCACCATAATCTATAACTCCCATTAATTATTTTAATATTTTTTGTGATAATGATCAAACTATTCATAGTCTTGAGGTAAAATAATAAACTAATGAATAAAATAATGGGGAAACACCCCTCTCTTCCCCTATAAATACTACCCCTCATCACCTTTACTCCTCACACCTCTCAAGCTTTTAGAATAATCCAAATTATGCCCAATAATCTTCCCAAACATCTCCTCCATATCCAAGAGATCTTGGTCCCATCAAAAGACCAAAACCTTTACCCAAAGGAGGCTATCATGGAGAAGAAATTTAAGAGGTAAATTCCTCTTTCATTTTCCGTTAATTTATTTTTTAAGTTCTTTTTTAATATCTCCTCACCTACCCACAATAAAATGGAATGATAACTCCATTATATCAAATATACTATAATTTTATTATTATAATGGAATATTCCATCATCAAACCCCCTTCTTCTGTCCCTTTTGTTCTAGAAATGAAAATGTTGTTCGTGAGGTGTTGATTTATCACCTTCAAGGATGAAAAATTTTCATTTTCTATTAACTCCATTAAGTAAGGTCATAAAACCATTTTTATGGTTAATTTTTTTAATATATTTATTACATCCTATTTAATGTTCTGGAATCAATTTATACACATGATTCTAAATAATGAAACAAAACAAGTTCATTGTGAGGAAAAACTGCCCCAAATAGTCCAAATGTTTATCACTAACATCTTACTTAATGATTCATCCTCACCCAAAATAACCAAATGAATTATATGATCATTTAACATTCTGAATGATCATTAATATATTATAAATTCAATTTTTAATTTATATTTCCATTTTATATGAACTTCCATACTCTTATATAAGCAAACTAATCATAGAAATTAAGAAAATGAGCACTCTTGAATGATGAAATTGAACACTATAACTCATCAAAAAAGGAATAAATTAACTTAATAAAATTATACTAAATAAATTACATATATAAATGGGTTTGGAATTATTAATTAATGAATCCTTTTTGATTATTTAGGACATTAATATGAAGTGTAGAACCATTTTAGACATAAGGTAAGAGATTCTACTTGTACCTCTATTTTTCATTTAGGCCACTCTTTCTCTCTCTTTTCTGTAATTTAATGATTCTTAATTTCTATATAATTATTATAAATTATTTTTATAGGTTCCAAATAATGGTTCCAGATCAAATAAACCCTCTTTAATGATGTAATATGTGTTTTAGAAAGGTTCCCTTTTCAACTCATCCTGATAAGCAGACCCAGTTAAAGGGAACATCCTGATTTCTTAACTACTCCCAAGTGAAAACCATAATCTATTTTAAGACATAATTATTTTTATAAAATTAATCATTTTATCATGAAAAACTATATTGGTTTATTTCTTTTTTTATGAAATCAAATATTCCATTTCTTCTTTAAATTCTCTTATATTTTCCTTAAACCTCCCTAAAATGTTTCATTTTAAAAGTTTATTAAACACTACTTTTACATGTTTCTACTTAAATTAGACATAAATTATCATTATCTATGTCTATTTTTTCTTATTAATTTCCATGTATGTTTTTGATCTATTCTTTCATGGAAAAATTTATGATATGCACATTTTTTATGACTTGTGACATGATTATGACACCCATTTCTTTCCATGGGTAGCCCTTATGTTTATTCTTAATGTGGAACACATATTCATGAAAATGTTATGATGGTTGAATCTAGATATCACTCTAATTAATTGGGTACTATTTAGTCTCATGAGATGTTATGTTGGGATAAGGAGTGAACCTCATTCGGTTATGGGACTTTTCCCACTATTTTTTATAGTCTTGGTGGTTAGACTTGACTCATGTTTATGTCATTTATATGTTGTTGAAACATTACTATGATGCCATTATTATATGTACCTATGTTACACATGTTATTATTCCTTATTTTTATTTATGTTTCATGCCTTTTATGGAATCATGTTATACCTTATAACTCATCTGCTATGTTTTATTCTTATGATTATTTCCTTATGGGGATTTTTAGCTCATTCCTTTTGTTCATATATTCCCTAGCCTATATAGATATAGGATCTCAATGGAAGTTAGGATCTCATTAGGAAGATTGAATAAAATATGTTTTTAAGATGTTTAATTATGTACATAATCTTCTAAAGAGACTATACTTTATGATACTTGGATTGTAATTTTTGTTTAATTATGTAATAATATGTGAAAATGGACAGGGTTACTATATGTTTAACATAAATTCATTACCATGAGGTTTATGAAACATTTGGGTAATCAAAGGAACTTCCCCATATACTATACCACCAAAAAATGATTTTTTTTTATTTTTAAATAAATCAATTTATGGATAAGTGAGAACCAAACAAGAAGTATGAACCACAATGCAAACAAAACAAAACAGCAGGCTGGACAAGGAGCATAGCCAAGGCCAGACCCACTCCAAAAGAAACTAATGGATCACATCATACCCCAAGAACCCAATCATTTACCACCCTGCATACATCCACATCTACCATACCATAGTTTCTAAAACTGTAGAATCATCATCCCATGAATGGCACATTAGATATGATCATTAGAACATTAGCATAACTAGGAACAAGGAAAAATCATCAGAGCACTGGCCATCGAAACCACTGGGAGAACCTCCACTGCTGGGACCACTAACACCATCCCAAATCACCAAAGAGACCCTCGAACATCACCAAAGTGGTTTTGTGCGTGTGGGGGGGGGGGATAAAATAATAGAAGAGGAGGACCATTGGAAGGTGGAGAGAAACCTAAGGAGGAAAAACCCAAACCACACTAGGCTAGACCATGCCAAAGTAGGGATGAAAAAAAACTAGAAATAGGGATGACGAGCTGTGCTTGTGCCTGTGTATGGACCCAAAGAGGGCAACAAAAAACATCGCAGAACGAACCTGAAATGGTCACAAACACTAAATAACATAAAATATAGGAAAGGGGACACCTCATGAGCTAATAATTCCTACAGCATTCATCCACATCGATGTAATGACCCTGGTTGACGATGACTACCCTACCTCATTCCGACACCATCAAACCCCATCGACGGAGGACCAGACCACCAATTTTGAATGGTATATCATCTTCACAGTGCTTTGTCATGATGGCGTTGTGGCTTCTTAGAAGCCAGGATGGTGAAGAAGTTGAGGGAGGAGAAACTGAATTGAGCGAAGGGGCCATCATCAAAGAGGGGAAGAGCGGAGGAAACCCTAGAGGTGAAAAACAACATCATCCCTTAAGGGTCTATTCCTCATAGACTATATAAATAACTTAACCATGGAAATGGAATGTTGGTTTGAAATAACAAACCAAAAACCCAAGAAGATACTCTCTTTCCTTCTCACCTTTAATCAAATCTTATAACTAAAAATTGTTAGGAAGGATATCCTAGCTTGAAGTGTTCTATAAGATTCATTTTTCCTATAGATATCCTCAAAGGTGGGATAAATTTCCAATTAGTTATATTTATCAAACGTATATGAATAAGGAGGATTTAATTCATCAAATTAGGTATGTTATTTTTTTATAATTTATGAATTTTCATTTTAAATACATAGATAATCTTAGTGTTTGATATTTTTTTCATTCTTACACTTCCACGGAAAAGTGTTATATCCCTTAGAGTCCTAAAAATGGTTTCAAAGATAACATAACATTATTTTATTTCTAAATATAAATTTTATTAGAGATAGAGGATGTCATATTATTTGATGTCCTTAATATATTATGAAGAGAAACCATAATAAATAAATTTAGAAATAAATAAGAAAATTGTGTCGAATAATAATTCAACTAAGTGATGCACCTCAAATAATAAAATAATAACATTAATAAATATAAGGTAAAAATAATTTTGGTAAATGTTTCTTATATTCCATGGGTTTTATTACTATTTCCATCAAGGTTTTTATGAAAGATAACTTGATAAGAAAACTTTATAAATTCTAAAAGAATGATTGAAAATTCGATTGGTTGATGAAGTTAAAAGTATCCCCAATTATTCTGAATTCTATAAGGAGATGGGTACTTATATTAGGAATCATGATGGAGATACAAGATTTATTTAGGGGATAAATTTGTTTACACATTTTCAACCTTTCTTAAATATAAATTGAAAAAAATTAGGGATATTAAAAAAATATCTATTTGGGATTTCTTATTCATGGAATATATATTAGATATTGGTGTATCTATAAAGTTAATTCCTCACTAAATATTTTCTACTTTATAAGTTGATGAGTTGAAGCTATATATAAATTTTATCCAGTTATCAAACAAGAGCACTCCCAAAATGGTTGGATTCATTTTTTATGTGATTATAAGGGTAAAAAATCTTTTTCTTACAAGTAATATTTTTTGGGTAAATATTGAAGATGATAAGATACATAGTCATGAATTACTCATTTTAGGTTGGCCATTTTTAATAACTACTAAAATATTGTTCAATATTCATCGAGGAATATTGCCAATGGAATGTGGATATGAGGTAGTTCAACTTAACATATTTAAATCAATGAGATATATATTATAATACTAGTTATCTTTACATGTTAATATGATAGATTAGTTTTATATAGATATTTTTCATTAGTATTCATATAGTAAACCTTTAATAAATAATTTTAAACTTGGCCATTTTTTATTTAATAGTTCATGAATACATGATTGTACTTAAAATTCAAGTGATGATAGTTTATTTCTAGGTTGTAATGTGATTTTTTCAAGTTAAATAGATTCAAAATAATTTTCAAAATTGTTCCCATATGACACATTAAAGTATAATTTATTTATTTATAATACTTTAAATGACAATTAATAAGTTTATATATAATTTTTGAATAATTTTTGTTGATTACAATTAAACTATTTTTACTCAGGAACCTGGGGATAAGTGTCCTCCCACTATAGAATTGAAATTATTTACATAAATCGTAAAATATGATTTTATTTCCAAGGATAAGATATTTAATTTAATTATTCCATTTAACCATTATTTAAAATTGGGAGACAAATTTATTGTTTTTAATTGAATAATAATACATTTGGCTATATTTTAATAAATCTTTCAACAATTTGTCGATCTATTTGTATGAACAAGATTTTTAATATGATGAAAATAAAATAGTTATGTAGGGTAAAAAGTTATTAAACCCCACTATTTATAAATGAATTTATAAAAGAGGAAACAATTTTATTACCTTCAGAAATAAAAATTTACTATGATAGATAAAAAATGGGTTAACCCTTTCTAAATTATTCTAAAAAAATATTTTATTCACAGTGGTGAAGAATGGACTTGGAGAATTAGTTTAAACCAAGATATATGAAACATGTAGAGTCAATATAAACTGTGAAAAATTAAATATAGTTAATAAAAAATTTATTTTTCTGTCATCTTTTCTTCATAAAATCTGTAAAAGGTTATAAAGACATTAATATTTTTTTTTCATGAATGTTTTTAAGGTATTTTTAAATTCACATAACCCAAGATGATCAAAATAAAATCACACTCCCTTATCCTTTTAGAATATTTTCTAATTGGAAATTTATTTTCAGGTTATGTAATTCTCCGGAAACTTTTCAAAAATACAAGATGAGTATTTATAAATATTTTTTAAAAGAGTTCCTGAGATTGTTTATAGATGATTTCACTATGTATGAATCTTGTTTTAAGTTTTTTGTCTAGTATAGGATATTTCCTTTAAAAATTTATTATGATAAATCTCAATTTTAAATTTAAGAATTTTTATTTTATGGTAGAGTGGGGGAAAATTTAATTCTAGGCTATTTCTAATGAAGCAATTTAATTTGATAAGTCCATTGGTATTTTCATTTGTTCTTTACCATATACATATAATGCGAGAGGTTAAATAATATATGGGACATCCTAGATTTTACAGGAGGTTCATTCAAAACCATAGTAAAAATTTTCTACATTTTTAATGGTAATTACACAAGGAAAATCTCTTTATTTATTTATTTTTGAAAAATACAAGAAGTTGTTTTTTTGAATTAAGGAGGAAAATCAGCACCCCACCCATTATTCAATTTTATAAGTTGGATATCTCATTTAAGAATATAAGTGATGCATTTTATTTTTATTTAGGTATAGTATTATCACATAGAGTTGATGGGAAAACTCATGTTATATCCTATTAATTTATATATTTTAATTCTTCTTAGGATAATTACACCATAATTGAGAAATATCTTTTATCTATTTTGTTTTCTCTAGACAAGTTTAGCTTTTTTCATTTAGTTTCAAAAGTTGTAGTGTTCAGTGATCGTGTTGTTTTTATAAATATTTTAAGTAAACAAGATGTTATAATGAGTCTTATTGAATTAATTTTACTTATTCAAGAGTTTTATATTGAGATAAAATACAAGGAATGGGATAAAAATTTAAAAAATGGCCATATTATTGGGATTCTTAATGTTTTAGAAATTGAACCATTAGATTGTCATCCCATTAAATAAAAATTTATAGATATGTAATTTCATGAAGTTGAATTTTTTTGTTCCTTTGTGTAAAAATATTTTTATCTACATAGTTGCGTATATATATCCTCAATGGTTTAATAAACATTTTTATGCTAAATTTCATTGTGAGTTAAGGAATTTATTATGGGTCAAACCATATCATTGGTTTATTAGAAGTGACCAAGTTATTAAGAAGTGTGTTCTAGTTAGTGGCATACCCATAGTTCATAAGAAATGTTATGATATTTCATTTAGATGATATTTTTCCTCATAGTGAACAATAAGAAACATCTAGAATTAAATATTATAATCGAAAAATATTTTTATTCACTCCTATGATTTTTATAAACAATGTTCTCAATGATAGTTTACTAGGAATATTTTCTAGATAAATAAAATACCACTACAATACTTTATATTTTTTTACATATTTGATATATGGTGTATGGATTTTATGAGACCTTTCCCCCATTTTTAGATACATTTATAATATTTTAGCTATAAGATATGTTTTAATGTGGGATAAATCTTTTCCCAATAGCTAAGTTTTCTGAGATCATAATCATTTTATAGGCTTGGATTCCCAAGGATTACAATAAGTGATAATGGAACTCATTAATACAAATGAACTTCAAAAGCTTAGTTTAGGATATATGGATTCAATAAAAAGGTTTTATACTTTACTATACACAAACTAATGGTGAGTCTAATGGTTTTAATCGAGAGATTAATATTTTTTTGAAAAGATGATTCAAATGTTTATAAGGGATTATAGTAAAAATATTGATGATGATTTGGGGGATTATATAATAACATTCAAGTCTCCTATATGAATGAATCCCTATTGTATTGTATAAGGTAAATACATTAATTTATATTTGAACTTAAATATAGAGTTTAACAAACAATTAAAAAGTGAAAAATTAGTTTTTTGATGAATGTATGAATAAAGACCTTAGTTACAAGATATTGAATAGATCAAGAAGAATGAATATGATAATTCTTGGTTGTAAAAAGTTAAGATCAAATTTGTTCATGATTTTTTGATTCTATATAAATAGTTTAAGTTTATATAGAAAGTATTATTATTAAATTCAAGTCTTAAGCTTCATACTAGTAAATATTATTCCCAATGGATTTATCCATTTACTTTAACTACTGTATATCCTCATGGTTTTGAAGAGGCATATGATTGATCTAAATAGTATACTTTCCCTATGAATGACCATAGGATAATACATGTTAGAAAAAATTTAAATAACTTTCTAAAATTGAAACTCAATCTTCAATATGCCATTTATAACTGATCTGACATGTTTTTTTTCATTCTCTTTATTTTTTATATCCAATTTCTATCTATTTAAATTAAATATATGAACTAGTTTTGTTAAGGACATTTCAAATCAATTACAGAGTAGTAAATAATTTTTATTTGTTCTTTAATTTTTTCTGGTTTATTTTTATTCATTTCATTGTTATTAATTTAATACTTGTTAACTTTAATCATAGAGTCACCTTTGGAGAATAATTGACATCAATGACTATGACTAACAATATTGCGGATATGATTGTAGTACCTAATTTTAATTTGAGAATTCATATGATTTTATCTTATTATTAAAATCATATAGTTGGGTTTTGGCTTAGTGGTAAGCACCCCATAATACTACATAGAAAATGGGGGTTCAAAACCCATGGGGCGCAGGTACTGTAGCAAACTGTAGCGGTACTGTAGCAGCGGCGACACTGTTCATCAGCGGGTACTGTAGCGGCCGCAGGGCACTGTAGTGGCGGCGGTACTGTGCGGGTACTATAGCAGTAGGTTACTATTCACAGAATGTGAATTGGGCATAAAATATGGGCCTACGGGCTATGTAATGGGCTATAAGCCCACTGGGCCTTCGGGCTATATAATGGGTTTCCCTCTACCCAGTTAAAAAAAAGAGGTCTTTGCTTTGATTTAATAATAAAAATGAGGCTTCAGACCCAACCTTTAAAAAAAATCTTATTATTAAAATCATGTACATAATTATTATCCATTGTTAAACATAATATCCTAAGAGGTAATCTATATATTTTTATATATTTTTATAATTATATTTTTCATGAGAGTCTAGAATAATTAAATTTGATCTATATATTTTTACAACTCTTTTTCAAATCTATTTGTGATCAATATTTATGTTAAGATGATCAATGAATTTTATTTTAAAATCCCTTTTTGAAACACATTGACCTAAACTAGCATTTTACTAACTTTTAAAGAATTATATACCATAAATTTCCTATTAAGAGCCACATTTCAAGAATATAATTCATTACTACCATACTATTTTATAGATTTCATGAATAAACTAAAATATAGGTGAGGTATAAAGTAATTATTCATGGTATTTTTTAGATGTAGTTTTCATGTATTAGAATAATATTAATATATTATTAATTTTTTAGGAAAAAGAAATTCATATATTCATTAAAACATTTTTATTCCTATCTATCTCTAAAAAATATCAAAAAAAGGAAAAATTATATTAAGAAAATACAAAAAAATGGAGGAAGGAATTCATTGTCCAAATATTTTTTTATGTAGATAAGAAATAGAGAATAAGAGATAGTGTTTTATGATTCATAAAAAGAGTATAAAGGAAAGATATTTTGGATAGATGGAGAATTTATATCACAAAAATGAAGAGCCTATATATCTTAAACATACTCGATCAGGTGATGTTTGACATGAATATTACTCCAATGATGTAATGTTTAATGATTAGATCTTTGGTCACTATGAATTATTTGTAGCTTGCAACTAGATTCATTGGGCTAACTCATGGAAAGAGGTTGAGCAGAATCAACTTTTTCTTGATGGTGTGTCTGAGGCGGTGGGTGAAGACCCCTTTAAGGAGGTGGTTGATGATGTCACCCTGATCGGGGGGTTCTAGAGAAAAGATCAAATGTAGGGACTAGCATTATTGGCATGCGGGCTTCTCCGACGACAAACTCAAGGTGTGGATCGGTGGATCTAGATAGATCCCGGCCGGTGTGTTCGGTTGCTATCACTAAAGTGATGGCTAAAGTGTCTTCATGTGGCTATAAAATAGTGTGTTTGACATCAACGGAGGAGGCCTGATGACGGGAGATCGTTACATTTCATCTCTTTGATGATGAGGTCAGAGGCTCTACCCGATGGTTCTCACTAGGCCTAGTGGCAGTGGGATCCTGGCGGTGACTGTTTGTGAGCCTCTAGATGTAGTTGCCTTGGGTTGTGGGTGAGGGTTGATGTTGATTTTTAGTGAAACAGGATGGTGATGTGATCTTCACATTGGTATGCGGGGAATACCATGAACTTGAGACATGGTGGATTTGGAGGATAGTGATATAGGCCGAGAAGTAATAATGACCAAAGGCTGAGGGCTGTCTTGGGTTACTCGGTAACATAGGGATCTAGTGAGAGATTCATTATGTTTTTTTATCTAGTGAGGAGAACGACAACATCAAGCATGTTTGGCCCTCACGATAGCGACAGTCCTCAATTTGGGATCGTCCGATGATATTGTTAGCATCACTAGTATGTAGCTGCAACAGTGATAATATCTAGAAGATCTTGTGATGGATGGCCATGATTTCTGATGATAGTGTTATGTGAGCTGAGGATAACCTCAGTAGTAGAAGCTGAGATGAGTTTAGGATGCGGGATGACCTTGGGTTGTGGGTTTCAGCTACACAGGTAATGAATTTTGGGGATGATGGATTGGTGCACAAATGGATTTTATGATCACAACATGGGATCTATGTGTTTGTAAATTTTGGTGATTTTTGTGGGCCATTATTTGCCATTATTTTTTTTCGGTCTTTGTGATGTCTATATAGGTATTATAATTTTTTTTAAGTGGTGTGTTGGTCACTATCATGAATTGGTTGCACTTCATGTGTCATGCACTATTTATTTGTTGTACTTTATTTTATTAATAATTTTTTAGGGTCAGGAATGCTTTGTATTTGAACTTTCTTGATTATAAAAGAAATATATTTTTAGTGGCTCATAATTTTAAATCATTCATAATACATTAATAGTCAAAATCCTTATTTGATCCTTGATTTTAATGATTATCTAGAAGTTAGTAACTTTATAACAACCCCTGATAACAACCTTATGATTAGAATTTACACTTTCCTTAATTGAGTGTAGAAATAATAGACATAACAATATTATTGAAATAAGGCATATACTTTTGAAGATAGAAACTTTTCATTTTATATATTGAGTGAAGGGAGATATAATTCCAAGAAGGTAAGTACAAAACATGTTGGGTATAAATACAATATTGAATATATTTTAATAGAAAATAAATAAATTAGTAAATTTAGATTTATATATGAGGCATGATGATTTTGCTGATGAATATAATTGAGATGTCATACCATTTAAAACTTGAGATATTTAAAGATAACTTTTTGGAATGGTTTTCTCACAATAGAAAATGATCAATATAGTGTAATAGAAAGAAAAAAATTATATATTTTTATTCTATAATTCATAGAAATTAATCCCCATTAATTTCACAATACTAAGGAATTTAATACAATTTTGAAGATATTTTTGGTTTTTGGTATTAAATTATTAATACTTATAAATATTTATATTTAACTGATTTATTTTTATTGTGGGGATTATTTATATATCTGAACATTGGTTATATTATTTAGATGTTTTAAAAGTGATGAAGAATATCGGGAAACCAAAGTTATGTTTATTATCAAATAGGCTATTGAATTATTTTAAATTCCATATTTTTTTATAGAAGAAAGTACCTTTTAGTGAATTTATCATGTATAAAAAATATATGAATATATTAATTAATGACATAACCTAAGGAATGAAATTATATTTTTTAATTTGTGATAAATCAATCACATTAAGTAATTTGCGTCATAATTAGTGACTACTGCATATCATTTTACGAGACTCATTACCTAATATTGAATTGATCATACCACTAGTTATGATTAATTACATCCCAAACAACTTTTTAATATTATAATACTCAGTGGAAAATTTCAAAGGAGCACCAGCACATCACCCTTATAATAGGATCATAACACCACATATGAAAGTGATTGCTCAATACGATCAATTTACATTATAAAATCATGGAAATAAAAGTATTAGGAAACATTGATATCATCCTTATGATCAGTGGCTACCATGTATTATGAAGAAATCATGATTTAAAATTTCATGATATAAAAAATTATCCACAGTGAAACGTTTTTAGGCTACAGTTTCCATGAATGAATTTCCTCCCATGGTATGATGATATCATCATTTATAATGACAGATAGCTAGGTATCAGATTTTATTATTAGTGATGTCAACTGATATAATAAGTATCAAATTTTAAGATTGAGGTATTAGTATAATGAAATGATATATTTATGGGAGGTGTTATTTAAATAGAAAATTGTTACACTCTATGACAACTGATATGAGAAAGTTGAATAGATTTTGTCACAATTATAGGATAATAGCCCCACCTGTATTTAAGAAAGGGGTTGAACCACTGATCATTACTCATGAAATAAGTGAGTAACAAACCCCATGTAGGATAAATATGAAAATATCATTTCTGATGATAGGATTATATCATCATGAATATTACGGATGATGAACAATAAACATGAATTGAAATAATGAAGGCCTCACTATAGCAGGTAAACACTACTCTTAAAACTATTCCATGATGTTCAATCTTAAGATCATTTATTCATGAGTGTATATAAAATTTGAAATTATAAAATTATAGAATTTTTATTTTATAAAATTATTCCATATTTCCATTAATCGTTCCAAAATTAACTTCAAATTATTTTTTGGTATTTCTTTGAAAAATTGATTTTAAAGTGAAAAGTGAAAATATAATTTTTATCAAAAATATAAATTTGATTGAATTATAAGAAAGAAATAGAAGTGTATAAAACCATTTAATGGAAAAAAATTATTTAATAAGTGTAAATACAAATATTAAAAATTATAGGTTGAATTTAGAATTCATATGATTAACATTTTAAGGACTTAAGAAAAATTTTCCACTAAATTTTTTTTTGGTCTTTTCTTTAGTAAAATATTATTTTATTAAAATTTCATTTTGGATTTAACTGAAAGAAAAATAAATTTTATCTATTTTTAATAAACCTTTTTATATCATGAAAATCAAATAAATTGAGAATTTGTCCTTATACATATACATTATACTTGAAAATACACTTTTTCTAAAAATGGGTTTTTATGCATTACATGTGCTATTGTTAAAAGTGATTTTTATTACAATTAAAAAATGTATCTGATAAAATAGATTAAATATTTGGAATAATTAGGTCTAAATTATTTAATTAGATCCATTTTATTTTTATAAATTAAAACTAAATTACTTAAGTAAAAATTAGTTACCACATTAAAACAAAAAATGGTAAAAGTTAACATTCTAAGAGTAAAGGAATTAAAACCTTATTTAAAACATGCTTGAAAAAAATTGAGTGATTATCAACTGTATCTCATCCACCAATTTATTATTATCATATTTTTGTCTTCTTGGAAAGTGAAACATGTGATTTATTTTTGTTAAGTTGAAATACTTACAAAACTATTATTCTCACAATTTATAAAAGGGCCTCTCAACACCCTTTCAAGACCAGAGTAAACAATTTTTTTTATATTGAAAATATATCCTTTATACTTAAACTGTAATTATAATCCTTTTTCTTGAGCCTCTAGTCACAATATATTTCCTAAATATCTCTATTTTGAGGAGTATTCCAAGGAAAAGCTAAATTCCTCAATGTAAGTACTTTTTTATAATATATTTTCTATTCATTATTACTTTCCCAAATATAATTTTCTAATTATAAAATAATGAAAAAATATTTTTTTTAATATTAATTTTCTTGTTCTATGTAAATAACTATTAACTAACTTTCCCCTTTTTTATTAATAAAAACAAAAACATCATGTGTGTGTTGTGTGGACTATCGCCTCCACAAAGCGACGAATTCTGTTTTCACTACAACCTCTATTATCTTGTTATAAGGGTTAAATTGAAGAATAAAAGTAACATATATTATATAATTATTATTATAATGATAAAATCAAAACCTAAATTCTTTCCCTCTTATTCTTTTACAAATGAAAATGTTAACTGTGTGTTGTGTGTGTTATTACCTCTATGAAGTAATGTGTCTCATTTATCATCTAGATTCTTTATTATTTATTTAAACTTATGAAAATATGATTCAACAATTTATTATAATTAAAATAATATAATTATACTTTTTACATAATGATATTAATCCAAACTAATATAAATTCATAATCATAATCATTCATTTATTATTGTATGTTCATGTTTGGGTCGGTTTAACCACCAACTTGAAAAATGCTATATAATAATATCATGGATAACTATAAGAATTTAAATACTGATAATATATGATATAAATAAGTAAATAAATATTTTTTTACTGTATAATTAATATTTAATTAATTAATCATAATACCAATGTTCGTCCCTTAAAAATCACTGAAACATGCTAATCATTGATTTTATCTGTAAGTATCATAACCAGAACTACCATATAATGAACATATAAAATTATAGAGATTTATATAATTTACCTTTTATGATCTTTTAATGACAAATTTTGAACTAATAATTAAGAATAGACCATGTCCCTATGGTACTTTTATGAAACAAACAATTGAAATATCCTAAGACGTGGTGATGGAAATAAACTATAACCACAACATATATTTATAATATATGGTTATTAAAGTAGTTTATAAAATGTTATAGATATTAATAAGGTTATAAATAAAATTATTAGGATATTGATTTTTTATAATACAGGATATTAAAAAACTTTTCAGAAAGTTAGGAATTAAGGTGAGTGTTTTTGTATTTAAATTTTGATTTATTGAGAAATGATTTATATTCAAAATTTGTTTCCTTTGTGTTGTGTATAAATTTACATGGATTTAATTTTATAATATTATTTATTAATTAAATGGATTTAAAATTCTATATAATTATACCACCCTCAAATCCTATTGACTCAAGAGTTACTGAATCCATTATAAATCTCAAACTTTTACAAAGTGGCATCCTCAAGATTTGGAAGAGTAAAAGTGTGTGTAGTTTCATAGATATTATACCTTTTTATAGATACTAGAAACTAGATACATATGTGGAACTGATGTAACTATGGTTGATCACCCTAAAAAATTCCATTTGAGTTTTATCTCAATCTTTACTCAGGTGTAGGATGAGTGGGACATAGATTGTACACAAAGCTAGGAACTCCTGAGAGATATGCTTTGGATAATTCTCATCTTATTTACAAAGCATAATGAAATATTTTGCTAAAAATATTTTAGTATCCTATCATTACAGACTATTGAATTATATTACTATCTTTTTTTGATACCCCAACACTTTGAAAGTGCCCTCTTCCATTGCATTATCATTGATTCTTTGGTAAGGGTACTTCCAGTTACATTGAAAATTCATCAAATTTTTTATGTTGATTATGTATTGTTTAACTATCCACCATCATAATCAAAATGGATTATGTTCACTTATTGATAGAGAAAATATTAACATTATATATGTTTTTATATCAATATAAATATTTATTGATTCATAAGGAAAGTTGATTATGCATTGTATTGATATTCATATCTTTTATATGGTTAATACATTTTAATTAAAGAATTTAAGGGAGGGGAAAGTATAATATAGCCCTTTGATGCATTGGTTTGTCTCATGAGATAATTTTTTTGAGTATTTGGTGTATTTATACCCAATTAAATCATGATTTCTTAGATGTGTCCTTAAATGAAATATTTATGTCTTTTCATCCACCTTGATAATAAGAATAATGTTTTGAATAAGGCATTTATAGTAAGGATCAATATGTATATCATTATGAATTTCATCACCATGAATTTGATTATTATTATCTGTGTTATTATTTTCATTTCTATATTATCCATGGATATTTTTATTTCTCAATATATTGATTATATAGAATGTTTACTGATTATTCACTCTACCATAGTGTGTATTCTTATTATGATAGATTATATTGTATTTATACCTTTGAAAAGCATTTGATCTCACCCTATAAAAGTTTCAATTTCCCTAGGGTACCAAGAATTGAACTATGAATAAGTTAAAGGATGTTCTAAAAGGAATAATAACATTTCAAAAAGTTTTTATGTTGTATTATTGATGTTCCAATGTAATATGGAAGTCATGTATGTATCTAGTCTCCCAATACTGCTAAACTAATCAGTCCTTTATGATACAATTCCTTATATCTTATACCAATGTAATAATGAAATAATCAACTCCAAGTTACTGGAGTTGGGGTATTACAATTGGTATTAATGAAAGTTTAATAGGAACCCAAGAAGTATATTTTAGAAGAATATACTTATCATAAGAATTATGACAAACCCATAGTATTCCCCATGAAATTTTACTTGCATAAGGATTTGTTTATGACTCAATATTCATAATTTCACAATCTAATTAAGTATATAGAATTTTCTAGAGATGGTTTCTAACAATAGGATGGGTAGTTAATATTTACACCCATAATCAATACATGTATTTCCATCTAGATCAAGTTGACATGGATGGTGTTAGATATGAATGGATTATATCTATATTAGGGTAGTTGAATCATGTTATGAATAATAAATTTTTCTATATAGAATAACCTGAAAATCACAAATATGGTTCAACAATGTTATACCACTTCATGAGACAATTATTTCCACTATTCAATGGTACCACTAGTCCATTAGTCTCTGAAAAAAGGATCATGTCCCTAGAGAAGATATTTCTCTTTTCAAGAAGTAATGAAAGGGGGAATGTTTTCATGGTGTTTTATTATCTAAGGGGAGATACTGATCAATAGTTATCATTAATTCAAAATACTAAGGAGGAAGAGGAGTTAAAAATCACAGAATCTAAGACTTTTAAGGTAATATTATTTGAGTAATACTTCCATTGAGATAAACTAGTATATGTGGAATGGAAATTCATTAATTACAAGTAAACTAAAGAGGATATTATTATTGAGTATGAGGATAATTTTATAACATTTTCTAGGAATGTTAGAATCTATATACATAAACCAAAAAATAATATCATCCATTTATTTGATGGGCTAAAGTTGGAACTATAAAGGCCACTAGTATCTCAAAAATTTTCATCATAAGATGACATAATATCAAGTTTTATAAAGATAAAAAAGTAATTTTCCAAGTGTAGAATTTTCTAAGTAAGTTGAGATAATAAGAGGATGCTTTAGTACTATGGACAATGAAATGTAGAAATGAAGAATAAGGGGAAGATGAGAGATATAACTTGTTATAGATGTGAAATGAAACAATCCAGTACATACTTAAAGGGAATGGTTGTTTATTAAAAGTATTGGGATAAGGTCCATCTGAATCATGATTGTAATGGAAAGAAGGAATCTACTAATATTCAGTGCTTAAATTGTAAATATATGGGGAATTACTCAAACTAATTAACCAATCATCAAGGGAATCAAACTTAAAATAGGACTATAGGAGAAAAGATATGATCATACAATTACCATATCTAAATTATAAGTTCCTAAATATATGATAGAAGGATCATTGTTTATAACCTCAAAACTAGCTAATGATTTTTTAAATTTTGGATCTTCACACTATTTCTTATCCTATTTGTTTCTAAGACAATTGAAACATTTCCTAAAACCTTAAGAAATGAGTTTTCAATCAAGATACCCAATTTGAAATATTATTTCAATGGGGGAATTCCAATCAGTCCTCATTATAATGAATAGGCATATTCTAATTTCAAAATTGATTACCATAACTATGGTTTACTTTGACCTAATCCTTAGTGTGGGTTTGATTTTGAAGTATAATGAAAAAAATTATTTATAAGATAAGTAGATTATGATTCATGAAGGGGATTATAATTATTTATATTTGGAGGTGGGACTCTTTATTTGAGACATTCCAAGATCCTTCTCTATTATCTCTCCTTAATGTAATATTTGTAGAAGAAAAATATGATGAAACTTATGGTTGAAATGGAAAACCAAAAAATGGAGGATGTTCCTATTGTGCATGAATACATTAATGTATTTCTAGAAGAATTACTTGGAAATACTCTTGATAGTAAATTATAGTTTTCTACTAAAATTATCCCAAAATAAAAACCTATATTTTTGAATTCCTATAGAATGACCATAGTGAAATTAGTAGAGCAAAAGAAATAACAGCTTGAGTTGTGTGATAAGGTATTATCCAACCCTAGTGTTTCACATTGAGGAAACCCTATTCTTTTTTTAAGAAGTCCATGTCTATGAGGTCATCAATTACAAGGAGATAAATTCCCTTACTATAAGTAATAGGTATCCTCTCCCATGCATTGATGAATTATTTAATCAACCCTATGAAGCTCAATATTTTTCAAAGTTCAATATTTACTTTGGTTATCATCAATTAAGGATGAATATTGATGATATACCAAAGAATACATTTTGTATGAGGTATGGACACTATGATTTTGTAGTAATTCCATTTGGATTGACTAATTTACCCTATGTGTTTATGGATCTTATGAATGAATTATTTAAGGACTATCTTAATGATTTCAAATAGCTATTCATTGATCATATATTTATGTACTCTAAAATATAAATGGAGAATTTTAATCATTTTTTAATCATCCATGAAACTTTAATAGAAAATTCATTTTATGGGATGTTCAGTAAGTGTGAACTTTGTCTCCAGGATATTTATTTCTTAGAAAAATTGTCTCTAAGGATGGAATAAGTATTGATCCTTCACAGATGTGGGTAGTCATGTAATGACCCACACCAAAGAATATAACTGAGATACATAGTTTCTTGTCTTAGTAAGTTACTATTGATGATTTTTTAAAAATGTTACTTGATTAGATAATCCATAAACCAAGTTAACACATAAAGGTGTAAAATTTATAGGGTTAAAAGAATTTGAGGATATATTTGACAAGAAAAATAAGAGACAATTCAATAAAAAATTATTGACTCTACAAATAGGAATGGAGGGATTTTTAATATATAGTGACACATCAAAGAAATGATCGGGTTGTGTCATTATAAAAAATGATAGACCAGTTGATTATAAATCAAGGTAATTGAAGATCCACGAAAAAAACTATCCAAATCATGAAATTGATTTGTAAGTTAAAATATTTTTGTTGAATAATGGAGGAACTTTCTCTATGGTGAGGGGTGTGAGATATATACATATCACAAGTGTTCGAAATGCACTTTTTCACTAATGAAGCTCAACATGAAACAAAGTATATGACTTGAATTATAAAATGAAAATGATTTATTGATACACTACCACTTTGGTAAGAAAAATACATGGTCGATTCCATAATTTGAAAAGATCATGTATTTAAAACCAAGATGAGGATAGACAATGATCCAATATTCATAGAGTTAGTAAAGTTGGATATGGGAATCATTAAGGAAGGATAAAAATTACTACTTTTCTAAATTATTTCCGAAACATATTTACTAGATAACAGAAAGAAATTACAACATAAAGATGTCGGTCTACAAAAGATAACAAAATAAATGAATTATGTAGGGTTAACAAACTTTTCTTATGAATATGGTGTGTTAAAGTTTGGAATGAGTCTAAATGTTCCATCTGTACCTGAGTTGAAAGGGTAACTACTAGATTAATCACATAGATAAAATTTTAATATTCAAACTAGTAGAACAAATATGTATAGGTACTTAAGAGATAATTTATATATAGATTGTACAATGTGGGAAATTTAAGACTATGTTTTTAGATGATTAATATTCCAATAGGTAAAGAATAGAATAAGACATCCTAATGTAGCCATGAAAACTCTCCCTATACCAATTTGTAAGTGTGACAATGTTATAATGGACTTTATCATTGGATTTACTCATAAAAGTAATAATTCAATATGTGTAATTATGGATCAATTTACCAAATATAAACATTTCATTGTAATAAGGGAGGACTTACCCCTTCAATATATTACATGACTCTATGTTAATGAAGTAGTGAGACTTCATGATGCACATATATCAATTGTATCTGATCATGACACTCAATTTACATAAATATTTTTGAGTTCCTTATAGATTATCTCAACATCGAGATACATTTATGAACCTCCTATCACACATAGACTGGTGGGTATTCTAAAAGGAATATTTAGACAATAGAAGATATGGTAAGGTTGTTCTCTCTTGACATTCAATGTATGTGTGATCAATATCTACCTCTGGAATAATTTTTATATAATAATATCATCCATCTAATTGTTAAGATAAAACCACATGAATAATTGTATGAGAAGATATTTCGTACTCTAATTTATTAGTATAAAGTTGGATAGAGTAATATAGTAGTCCCTGAACTTATTTAGGAGATAATAGTGAAAGTTAAAACTATCTAGAATCACATTAAGATGGATCAAAATAGACATAAGAGTTATATAGATAAATGGAGAAAGAAACTATAATTTAAAGTGGGGTCATATGTTCATAAATTTATCTTCATGTAACAGAGTTATAAGGTTTTTAAATAAGGGAAAACTAAGCCCTAGGTACATTTTTCCTTTTGAAATTTTACAAATAATTTTTGGTTTATCTTACCGATTATCTATTCCACCCAACTTTTCAAAAATAAACAACATATTCCATGTTTTTTTATTGATAAAATACATATAGTATCCAAGGAATGTTATTGAAACCTTCTCTTATAATTATTATGTTTTATAGATCATTGAATCTAGATAGAAGGTGTTTCATAATCTAACAACTCAATAGGTGAAAGTCCCTTAGAAAAATAAAAAACTAGAGGAGGCAACATGGGAGCCTAAAGAAGCTATGTGGAAGTAATACCCACATTTTAATTATATAAAACATGTATCCAAATATAAAGGATGAAATTATTTAATTAAGAAATGAAATACCTAATACATCACTATAGAAAGTAAATATTATATCCCAAAGCTATTACAAAATGCACACTCTAAAGAGCCTTTAATAATGAGTATACAAAAAATTTATATTTATAAAATTTTAGGATTTATATTTTATAAAATGATTTCATATTTGGATTAATAATTTAAAAATTAACATTGGGTGAATTTTTTGATTTTTATGAAATAATCGATTTTTTGGGGAATAGTTAAAAATATTGTTTTTACCAAAACTGTAAATTTTAAGAGTTTATAAGAAAGACCTAAATGTTGATAAAAACTTTTAATTTTTCAAATATGTTTAAATAAAGTTAAAATATTAATTTCAAAACTAATATATTTATTTTTGAAAACCTATTATTAACATTTTAAGGACTTAAATAATATTTCCCAATAAAAAACTATTTTTGGTCATTTATTTTAATTAAATATTATTTTGGTAAAAAAAATCAGATTGATTTTAAATCCACATAAATTATTTATTTTACTAAAACAATTTATGTAATTAAAATAAAATACAATGATGATTTTACTCAACATAAAATTTTTAAGCTTAATAATACACTTTTTCTAAAAATGGGTTTTTTTCGTGTTACATGTGATAATGTTAAAAATGAGTTTTATAAAACATATAAATTTTATATGATAAAACAGATCTCATATTTGGAAACATTAGTTCAATATTATTTTATAAGGTATATTTTAGTTTTAGTAATTAAAATTAAATTACTTAGTTAAAAATAGTTATCACGTGAAAACCAAAAATTGTAAAAGTAAAAATTCAAAAAGTAAAGGACTTGAAAACATGTTTAAAACATGTTTGAAGATGAATTTTTGAGGAATTATAGAATTTATCTCATCCTATAATAAATTATTTTCAATTTTAGAGTCTTTTTTACATGTGAGACATGTTCTACCTTAATATTAAGTAGATATATTTTAAAAAATGACATTCTCAGCACTTATAAATGGGGTCTTTCACCACCCTTTCAATACCACCCTAAAAAATTGGTTTCCTATTGAAAAACTGCAATTTTTCATTCCCCTGTAATCTTATTCCTTTTACTTTATCCACTTATCACGTGGTATAATCATAAGAACTCCATTTCCAAGGAGTCTTTCAAGGGATAGTCGAAGTCCTCAATGTTAGTACTTTTTTATTAATATATTTTTTTCATTCATAATTTCTCAAATATAATTTGATAACTCTTATATAATAAAATAATAATAGTATATATACTGACTTTTATTATACTAAGGAAATAACTATTAATCACATTTCCCCATTTCTATTAATAAAATTGAAAACTTCATTAGTGCATTGTAAGAACAAACGCTTCTATAAGGCGACGACTCATTTTTTCACAATAGCATAAATTTTCTAGTTAGAAGGGTGAAATTTAATATTAAAAGTTAAATTTATTTTATAATTTTTATTATTAATAGATAAATTATATCCTAACTTATTTCCCTGTCATTCTTTAAGAAATGATAATGTTATATGTGTGTTGTACGAACTACCATATCTATGAAGTAACATGTATCATTTTTAATCTATATTCTTTACTATTTATCAAATTATATTAAAATTTTATTAAAACCTTAAATGTATCTAAATAATAAAATTATTAATCTATAATAATGGTATTATTACAAAATAATCCACTTTCATAATCATAATCAGCCATTAATTATGGCATGTTCATGTTTAGGTCCGTCTAACCACCTAATTGAACAATGTTATAACATAATATCATGGATGACTATGAGAACATAAATACTAATAATATATGGTATAAAAGTAAATAATGATTTTATTTTGGTTCTGTAATGGTAAAAATAATATTAACTCATTGATTAAGATACCAACATCCATTCATTAAAAATCACTAAAACATGCTCATCATCAGTTTCAAATTTATGTTTAATATCCAAAACATCCATAGAGTGAAAATAATAAATTATAAATATTTATAAAACAAAAATTACATTACCTTTTATGATCTTGTTATGATAATTTTTTTTACCAATAAGTAATAATCACCCTCATCCCAATGGTAATTGTATGAAAAAACAATCAAAATATCTTAAGATGAGATGATAGAAATAAACTACAACTAAGAAATATAATTATAAAATATTATTATTAAATAAGTGTATAAAAGTTTATAGATATTAATAATTCTATTAATTAAGTGATTAAGGTATTTATTTTTATTATACATGATATTGTATCACTTGTGTAGAAGTTAATAATTATGTTAAGTTTTCTTGCATATAAAATTTGATTTATTGAGATATGATTTATATTCAACATTTATTTCTTTTTAGGGTATATAAATTTCCATGGATGTAATTTAATCATATTTTTCAGGAATTTGAAGGGATTTATGAGTTAATATAATTATCCCTATCACATATTTTATTAACTCAATAGTTACCAAAACTATAGTACAAATCAAAAAAAATTTATAGTAGAAACCTAAATTTTTGGTGAATTTAATGTGTGTATAGTTTCCTAGTTATTATATCCCTATAAAGATACTAGAAATTTGATGTGTATGTGGAAAAATTTACATAGGGGTAACCACCCTGAAAAAAAATTGAGTGTTAATTTGATCTTCACTAAGGTGCACAATGATTGGGTCCAAGACTGTAAAACTGGATAGACACTCTTGAGGGATATGCTTTGGAAAATTCACATTATATTTGAAAACCATAATTAAGTATTTTCGAACCATTACTTTTGTCTCTTTCCAATGTAAACCATTTAATTAAATTAATATCTTCTATTGATAACTGAGAACTTCAAAAGTACCCTTCTCCACTACATTATCATTGATTATTTGATAAGGGTACTTCCTATTACATTGAAAATACTATATAAGTTATATGTTGATTATGTATTATTTAAGAATAAATATTAAATATCTAGATATATTATGTTTACTTATTCATAGGGAAATTATTGTGGTTTCATATGTTTTTATATCAATATGGATGTTTATTAATTCCAAAGGAAATTTGATTATGCATTGTATTGATATTAATATCTTTTATACGGTCAATGCCATAGAATTAGAGAAGTAACATGTGGAGAACAGTATTGTATAGAACCTTAATTAATTACTTGGTCTCATGATAGAAAATCATTGGATATTTTGTGTATGTCTAACCAATGTAATAGTTATGTCTTTGTTGTGGAAATAGTGGAAGGATTTATATCCTGGTTGTGACCTTGATCAAAAGAATAATGTTTTGGATAATTCCATGAAGGTAAAATTTATATATCTAAAATTATGAGTTCCATCACCATAAATTCTATTATTATTATCCATGTGATTATATTCATTTTTATGCTATCCATTGACATTTTTAATGGTCAATATATTGATTATATGGAATGTTTATCAATTATCAACTCTTCCATAATGTGTATTATTGTTATGATATCCTTCATTGTATGTGTACCATTACTAAGAGTTTTAGCCCCGCTTCTTATGTTTCCATTTCTAAAAGGTAAAAATAAGTGAACTATGAAAAAATTTAGGGATTCTATAAAAGGAATAATAATGTTTCAAACGTTTTTTATGATATATTTTTTATGGTCCATTGTAATATTCAAATCATGTATGTATTTAGTATCACAAGATTGCTAAACTATTTGATCCTTTGTGATGTGAATCCTATTATATTATACCTATATATTAAATTAACCATTAACTCTAGGTTATTGGATCTAGTTTTTTACATGAATATTATAAATATTATATCTTCCTAATAAAAACTCTAGAATCAAATCAAAAATATTATCATATTATCCTAATTAGCTAGTGAAAGATTCATGATTCCAATAATGTATATTGATTTTACTTATAAAATATATAGAAATATCTTGATGACATTAAACCTAAATTATTTATGAATTATACTGCTATAAGTAAGACACACATTTGCCTAAAATGCATGGAATACTTTAATAATTTATTATCCAAACATATGGGGTAGGTTAGTAAAAATCATGGAATGTGTTATTTGGATAAGAGATTTTAGTCTGGATCTAACTTTGATTCTATTAAACAAGTATCCATGGTTTGTGTGACTAATGTATAATTGAGGAAAATTATGAAATTTAAAATATATAATTCCACATAGATCACTTTCATGTGAATATAAATAATATTTCTATAATTCTCTTTTTTTTATAAATGGAGGGGACTATGGAGAAAGGGGTTTGGTGATATTTTTTATGGACAAGAGTGGAGAAGGAAACTCTTAGTAAATATATAGAGATAAAAGAATAACTACATAGTCATTTATCCTAAGGATTGAATCTGGTTTATTCTACCAAGTCATTATACATTAAATTGTTTATTATCGATATTACATTCCTATAATTCAATTTCTTATATAATAAGTTAGGTTATTTATTGATTTTAATTATTTTAAAAATTATTTTCTTTTAGTTTTTTATGAATTTTATTCCAACATCTTTATGTGTTCCATATATAATAGAATAAAATTCTTGGTTAATTAAAGTTATTTATAATCACTATTATGTGAGGGTAAGTGATCTTGAACTTCATTATTCTAGAAATATTCTCCTAGTCAATAGTTGATAATGATCAATGAAATTTTAAGTTTCTTTAAGTCTCTACAATTATTTGGTGAATAAAGCAACCCATGTTAGAAATATAATGAACACTGATATCTTGGGGAAAAATTTATCATCCTTTAAATTACAAATGTTGAGTAACTATGATTTTTGATGTCTTTTTATGAGTAAATGAATTATATGATCATTTAAATTATTAATAATGAAAGATAAAACTCAACGATCTACTTGGGATTAACTACTACTTCTCTTATTGATATTATTTACTTTTATGTATTTTGTTATCAATTAATTCTTTAAATTTAATTTTTTATTTATTCATTTAAATATATTATTCCTTATTTTTTCACTATTTTTTACATTTCAAAAAACATAATAGAAAAGTGATAACATTTAAACATATGAAAATATATTCTAGAGACAACCTTGTTATCTATTGTAATAAATTATAAGGCTAAAAATAATTTATTGATAGACCATATGATAAGGCTCTACATCAAGTATTTGATAACAATGGAGGTTTGAGAACCTTAGAGGAAATTTATATAAGATGGATGACCTTGGAAGAATAAAAACTCTTTAGATATATAAGGCCATTAGATCCCACTTATTTGACTAAAGTTAAGGCCCTCTATCTTAAAATTCAAATAATTATAGAGTTATAATATACCAATAATTTTTGGGACTCTTGAATATGATACTTTGACCTAAATAAGTTATGAATAACCCTTCACAAAGAATTTTTTTTTTCATGGATTAGGTATGCGATAACACCTAAGAATGTAAATTTTAACACCAATCTTGATGACGTTTAAGGCTATGTCCAAGAATTTGAGGCCCTAATCCATTTTATTAGTAATTTATGAATCCAACCTTATCTAGATTTAATAATCCTATAAATTTACCACGAGGGGCTAAGTAATGTAAAGAAACCTATGAAGTTATAAAAATTAATGGATTTGATGAGGAAAAAGATAGCCTTTTGAGGAGGTAATGTTAGTTTACTTTATATATTTAATTATTTATATAATTTGAAATTCATCCTGTTTTATTTATCTTTCATATGATGTAGTGGATATAATCCCAGTTTAACATTTATTAGAGTTCACATAATATAGGGATCCATCTCTTGAACAATGGTCAAATTTTTAGGTGGTGGTGATAAAAATGCCTCCCCATCTCTCATGGTGAAACTAGAAGGCTTTGTGGCCAATATTTAATGATGTTTTAAATATAATATCTAAATATTATAGCTATGAAACCTTGAACAAGGAAAATACCCCACTAAGAACTATAGAATTGGATAACCATTCATTTATATTCCATCCAATCAAGTTAGTGTGAATCTCACTTTTTATTCATAATTCATTATAAAGACTCATACAAACGTATTAAACCATTAAATCATAGAGTTATATAGATAATTGGGAGATAAATCTATCACTCATAGGGAAAAATCTCCCAATACCCCTGATGAATCTCTAGACATTGAAACCATAGTATCAAAAGTGAGGACTAAAAAAGGTAAATGATCGGAAGTTACATCACTACACAAGTAATAAATAGACCTATGATAACATTATACCTAGTTTAATCATAGTATTAGTGTATCCAAAGGTAGATTCTCTCATAACAAAAACAAAATATCCCATTACAAAGTTGAATCGCTCTGTCATTCCAATGGTGTCCTGCATTGTTAGTGTTGACCTCACCTGTTTTGATAATCCCAATTATGTGTTCATATATTATGATACTCTCAATTACTGATGATCTACTTTTTAATTCTTTCAAATCAGTGATCAAGTTAATCTCAATTATCCTTGTTCAAATCAGTGATCAAGTTAATCTCGATTATCCTTGTTAATACTAGCTTTGAAACAATTCTAAGTCAAATAGATGAGGGTTGCACGATAGCCAGAGCTACCGATAGCCAGAGCTACCGATAGCCAGAGCTACCGATAGCCAGAGCTACCGATAGCCAGAGCTACCGATAGCCAGAGCTACCGATAGCCAGAGATACCGATAGCGAGAGCTACCGATAGCCAGAGCTACCGATAGCCAGAGCTACCGATAGCCAGAGCTACCGATGCACACAGAACTACCGATGCACACAGAGCTACAGATGCACGCAGAGCTACCGATGCACACAGAGCTACCGATGCACACAGAGCTACCGATGCACATAGAGCTACCGATGCACACAGAGCTACCGATGCACACAGAGCTACCGATGCACACAGAGCTACCGATGCACACAGAGCTACCGATGCACACAGGGAGATACTGATAAGAGCTACCGATAAGAGCCACTAATGAGTTTTCAGAGCTACCGATGGAATATCCCTACACTGAGTCAACTGTACACGTGTACAAACAAACGGCTACCTATAATGAACTGTGGAGTCAAATCCTATATCCTTGACCCTATTTGTTTATTATACTAACGGTTACATTTGTTACTTTTGATACATTTATTGTTATTAAATGATTTATGTTTCCATTTCAGGAAACTGTACCAAGTACGACCAAAAAGCATAATCATTCCTCCTCAGAATTACAAAAAGGAGTGGCATAAAAAGGACAAAGGGCATGTATCAAAAAAGAGAGAGACACCAGACTACTACTTGCGATCAAGCTCAATACGTGCCAAGATCAACTGGAGAATTTGCACTCACGAGACTACTACTACCAGCCTCCAGAACACAGAGCATACATCGAGCAATCTAGGCTAAAGATTAACCACACAAAACTCATCATTCTTTGAGCCAATAAGCAAGGTGAACCTCGAACTCAAGGAAGCAGATGATACTCTGTTTTCCAGACAAAAACCAGAAGAAGCCTCAGAAGGAATTCTAATCAACAAAAGGAGTCAAGAGCTGCACGAAGATCACTAGAGCCATTTCTAATCTCTAAATCTTTATCTCTGTGATTTAATTTTTACATTACGAGCAGTGTGTGTTATCTTTTGTATTTTACACACACACTGTCTCCTAAACCTTAACTGGAGGATTTGAAAATCCTCACTCACTATATTTTCATTCATTTTCCCACTGTGGATAGTGGTAGAGGTCGTGTGTGACCTGGATAGCTGGGTGCTGTTGTTTTGTTTCCCACGGATAACAGTGGTAGAGGTCTTGGACCTGGACAGTTGTAAACTGTTGAAACCCGATCCAGGGTGTGGATCATCCTTTTATATGCTTTTGAGAGGACTAAGTCTCGACTTGAGACTGAACCTCTTGGTTAACTCTATGTTCTTAGTTAAAGTTTATATCCATACAAATCATATCTATTTCATATTCCGCGACTATTACTTTGAAATATAATTTGTTTTCAAAGCTACTTTGATAGTTAAACTCGCAAGTGTTTATATTTATTATAGATCAGTAAGTTAGTTTCGAAAGTTAATTTAATCATCAGATTAAGTTAACTGAGAACTAATCAATCTTTGAGAAACTAATTGAACCTTTATAATCTGTATAAATTCACTACAGTTTAATCTATTTTTGAAATTGGGGGATTTTATTAGAAATTTTTTTTAGCAGAAATTTTAATTGGAACTCAATTCACCCCCCCCCCTCTTGAGTGTCCACTCCGACCAACATTTGGTATCAGAGGGTTTATTAATACCTTCTAAATTACTCTTTTTTCAACTGTGATTTTAGTTGTATTTTAAAGTTCTTAAAATTTCTGTTATTTCTAAATTTTTATCTCTTTAAATTTTGTTTATAATGGATAACAGACTTGAGGGTGCTGCTACTAACCGACCACCTTTCTTTAATGGAAATAACTATGCTCAGTGGAAACTTAAAATGAAAATTCATCTAGAAAGAATGAGTTTTGATATTTGGACTGCTATTGAATCTGAATATAAAGTTCCCACTACTGATAGATCCACTTAGGATGAACCTACAAAGACTGCTTACAATAATAATTGTAAAGCTATGAATGCTCTGTACTGTGCTCTAGGAGATGAAGAATTTAATAGAATTTTTGCATGTAAAACTGCTTTTGAAATTTGGGATACCTTGGCTGTTTCTCATGAAGGAACAACAAATGTTAAAGAAATGAGATTAAACACTTATACTATTAAATATGATAATTTCAAAATGAAGCCCGATGAACCTATTTCTGACATGTATCTCAGGTTCAATGAGATAGTAAACACAATGAGCTCACTCGGAAAGATTGTTCCTGCAAAAGAAAATATTATGAGAATACTGAGATGTTTTCCAGATAGATGGAGAGGTACATCCGTTTCAATTAGAGAGTCCTGTGACATTGGAACACTGCCTGTCAAGGAGTTAATTGGTAAGATGATGATGTATGAAGAAGAGCTTAAAGTAAATAAAGAAGAAGATGAGGAACCCAAAAGAAAATCTGTAGTGTTTAAAACAACTGCTTTTAAGAGTAAAGACAAGGATAAACTACAAATGGAGACTGAGAGTTCAATGAGTGAAAATTCAGAATCTGACAGTGATGCCGAGATGGCTCAAATAGCCAGGAGATTCAAGAAGTTTTATAGGAAAAAGAAATTCTTTAGGAAAAAGAATTACAAAGGAAAGTATGATCAACAAGGCAAATGGAAAAAGGATTGAAAGAAGGCTGACAGGACTGATGAAGTTGTCTGCTATGAATGCAAGCGAAAAGGACATATCAAAGCAGACTGTCCAAAGTTAAAATCAAAAAAGAAATATTATTACAAAGACAAGAAGTACAAGAAATCCATGAAGGCTACCTAGAGTGCTTCAGAAGACAGCACTAGTGAAGCAGAATCTTAGGACTCTGAAAGGAATCGAGCCAACATGTGTTTCATGACAAATACTTCTGAGGTAACATCTGACACTCCTGTTTTAAATTCATATTATTCTGGAGATGATTCTGATTCAGAAAACATGTCAAAATCTGAACTATTTGAGTACTGAGATATGTTGGAAGAAACCTGTAATGAGCTTAAAGACAAATACAAAGGTTTAAAGAAACAGTATGCTTTAAGTGTTAAGCATAAATCTGATCTTGATATAGAAAAGGAAAAGAATGCTCAACTACTAAAGGAAAATATAGAACTGAAACTGTCAAATGAGAAAATTAGAAAGGACTTAGAAAAATTCAAAAATGGAAAGGATGCTTTAACTCAAATGCTAGGAAAGCAAGTTGCACCTAGATATGCTACTGGTTTGGGATACCAACCTGGATAGAGACAGTTCACTAGAACCCGATTTATTCCTAAGTCTGAAAAAAATTCTGCTAGTTCCAGTTTTGGAAATTCTTATGCTTCAAAAGGTTGTTCACTTGGTTATAGACCAAATAAAGTTTATCTTTCAAAATCTGTTGTTTCTGTTAATTTTATGGGACCCATAAAACAAATTTGGGTACCTAAGGCCCTGATTTCTAACCTGTCTGGACCCAAGAAAATCTGGGTACCAAAGTCATTTCCTGTTTAAATCTGTTTTATAGGAGACCTGCTTGAAGATCTGTCACAAGAAGATATGGTATTTAGACAGTGGGTGCTCAAGACACATGACTGGAGATTATTCTTGCTTCAAGAGCTTAATAAAGGTTGATGGAGGTCATGTCACCTTTGGTGACAACTCTAAAGGAAAAATCATCGGCCTAGGCCAGATTGGTAACACTGACTTAGTATTAATTTCTAAAGTTTTATTCGTTGACGGACTTAAATATAACTTGCTTAGTATATCTCAATTATGTGACGATGGTTTCAATGTCAAGTTTGAAAATGACTCGTGTGATGTTTTTAACTCCAAAAACTCTTTAGTATTTTCTGCTCTAAGGAATGAAAATATTTATGCTATTGATTTAAATTTTTTAGCCAAACAAAATATTTCTTGTTTGAATGCTTTTCATAAAGAATCTTGGCTATGGAACAGAAGATTAGGACACTGCAACATTCACTCACTTAGAAAACTGGCTAGGAAAAACTTAGTTAGAGACTTACCTAAGTTAGAATTCCTAAATGACAATGTGTGTAATCCCTGTCAAAAGGGAAAACAACACAAAGTTTCTTTTAAATAAAAGAAAGAAGTCTCAACTTCTCAACCACTTGAGTTGGTTCACATGGATTTGTTTGGACCATCAAGAGTTTCTAGTTTAAATGGGAAGCACTATGTTTATGTCCTTGTAGATGACTTTTCTAGATATACTTGGGTGTACTTTCTAGCTCACAAAAGTGAAGCCTGTCCTTACTTTATTAAATATTCCAAGTCTGTAGAGAACCTTAGTGGACTTAAGATTAAAACCCTAAGAAGTGATCATGGTCGTGAGTTTGAAAATCATGAGTTTGAATCTTACTGCTCACACAATGTCTATATTCACAATTTTTCTGCCCCTAGGACACCCCAACAAAATGGTGTAGTAGAAAGGAGAAACCGAACCCTTCAAGAAATATCTAGAACCATGCTCAATGAATATGAACTGCCTATTTACTTTTGGGCTGAAGCTGTTAATACAGCTTGTTATGTTATCAATAGAGTCTTGATCAGACCTGTTCTAAAGAAAACCCCTTATGAGTTGTGGAACAATAGAAAGCCTAAGGTTAATTACTTCAGAGTTTTTGGTTGCAAAGTCTTTATACTTAATACTAAAGATAATCTGGATAAGTTTGCTCCCAAAAGCGATGAAGGAATTCTTCTGGGTTACTCTATTTCAAGTAAAACTTATAGAGTTTTCAATAAGAGAACCAAATGTGTGGAAGAATCTGTTCACATCAAATTTGATGAAACTGATCCACATGAGCCTAAAACCTCTTTTGAGAATCTTGAAGAAGATTTTTCTATTCTGGACCTTGATGATAAATCTAAAGAACCTGTTATAAAAACATCCAGTTCTGGACTTTCTCTAAAATCTGCTTCTGTTGAACCCAAACCTATAGATGAACCTGAAGTTTCTAGTTCAACCTTTACCAAATCGACTAAGATTCTAAAGAATCATCCTTTAGATGCTGTTGTTGGTAATCTTGATAGAGGAACACAAACTAGAGCTTCTCTAAGGAACCAGGTTGAACATCAAGCTTTTCTGTCACAGCTAGAACCCAAAAATATCAATGATGCTATCAATGATGAATTCTGGGTAATAGCCATGCAAGAAGAGTTGAATCAATTTGAAAGAAACAAAGTCTGGGAATTAGTTGACAGACCCAAGGACACCTTGACAATAGGAACAAAATGGGTTTTTAGAAATAAAGTTGATGAATCAGGAAACATAGTTAGAAACAAAGCTAGACTAGTTGCACAGGGATATAGTCAAGAAGAGGGTATAGACTATGGAGAAACTTTTTCACTTGTAGCTCGACTGGAAGCTATTAGGATCTTACTTGCATATGCATCACATCTGAATTTCAAATTATATCAAATGGATGTCAAAAGTGCATTTCTAAATGGTTTTATAATTGAAGATGTTTTTGTGGAACAACCACCTGGATTTACAAACCCTCATTTTCCAAATCAAGTGTTTAAACTTTCTAAAGCTTTATATGGTTTAAAACAAGCTCCAAGAGCTTGGTATGATAGACTCAGCAATTTTATTATTTCAAAAGGTTTTACTAAAGGGATCACTGATCCAAATCTCTTTATTAAAAGAATTTCTAAAGATGTTTAGTTGTACAAATCTATGTTGATGATATTATATTTGGGTCTTCTAAACACTCTTTATGTACTGATTTTTCAAAAAGTATGCAAAATGAATTTGAAATGAGCTTAATGGGAGAGCTTAAGTATTTTCTTGGTTTTCAAATTTTTCAAACTAGAGATGGAATTATTTTAAATCAAAATAAATATACAAAAGATCTTTTAAAACGTTTTGGTTTGGACAGTATTAAGGAAAGTGAAACTCCTATGAGTACTACCTGTAAATTGGATACAGATGAAATTGGGAAACCAGTGGATCAAACCAACTACAGAGGTATGATTGGTAGCTTACTTTATCTTACTGCTAGTCGACCAGACATCATGTTCAGTGTTTGTATGTGCGCTAGATTTCAAGCTAATCCTAAAGAATCACACTTACTAGCTGTTAAAAGGATTTTTAAATATCTTAATCATACTGTACATTTAGGTTTGTTTTATCCAAAAGGACAATCATTTGACCTAATTAGCTATTCAGATGCTGACTTTGCTGGATGTAAGTTAGAAAGGAAGAGCACATCTGGAACATGTCATTTACTTGGTAAATACCTAGTGTCATGGTGTAGTATGAAACAGAACTCAGTCGCATTGTCTACTGCCGAAGCAGAGTATATAGCTGCTGGTAGCTGCTGTGCACAAATTCTGTGGATGAAACACACTTTATTGGACTATGGATTTGAGTTTAAACATGTTTCAATTAACTGTGACAACACTAGTGCAATAAACATATCTAAGAACCCTGTATCTCACTCTAGAACCAAACACATAGATGTAAGACATCATTTTCTGAGAGATCATTATCAAAAAGGTGATATTACTCTTGAATTTATTAGCACTGAACATCAATTGGCCGATATTTTCACTAAACCTTTAAGTTCTGATAGGTTAAGTTACATTAGGCACGAGATGGGGATGATCAATTCTCACCGATTTTGAAATTCTCACCGATGATCAATTCTCACCGATGTTGAAATTCTCACCGATGATCAATTCTCACCGATGTTGAAATTCTCACCGATGATCAATTCTCACCGATGTTGAAATTCTCACTGATGATCAATTCTCACTGATGTTGAAATTCTCACCGATGATCAATTCTCACCGATGTTGAAATTCTCACCGATGCAATTAATTTTAAACTTCTGTCTGCCACCAAGAATATGAATCATTTTATTTTTATGTTATTTTACGTTATTCGTATTTATGATTCCTACATGATAAAACTAAGCCTAAACCGCTTCACACTCCACCGGACCCAGAACCTTTCACCTTTGAATCCTAGCTCCCTAATCGACTGAGAACCCTAAATCCACGATAGCAAAAACCAAGATTCCTGCCAGCAGAGATGACAGTGTAGAGCCTAAAACAAAGAAGCAGAAAGTGCAGCAAGAAGCTCGTGGAAGTAATGTCAGAACTAGGTCGGGAAAGAGACCAATAAACCCTCATTTGCAGAATAGAGATATTGTGATTGAAAAGGATCTATGCGTAGATTGGTTGCTACCAAGCAAATCGTTGGTGCTTGCAATTCTGGAAAGTTAGAGATGGGTTGATTGTTTTTCAAATAACAATGGTCCCTACTACCTGAAGTTAGTGAAACAGTTCTACGAATTCGTAAGCTTCGAGAAGTCTGAAAATGAGAATCGGGTAAGTTCTTTTTTAAATGGAAAAGAAATGTCATTTTCTTCAATAGAGTGGGCAGAATGTTTAAAAGTCCCACATGAAGGTGTATACGGGTATGTCTCAAGAGCAATTCCACCTACCAGTAACATATTTGACTATGAGACCACTTTAAAGGAGCTAACGGGTAATGGAAGTCAAAGGCAAGTGGTTGATACTGAATTGGATGGAGAGAACAGACTGCTTTTCAAATTTGTTCAACATGTTTTGATACCGAGGAGAGGAGATTTTTCTAATCTGAGATATCAAGATATTTATCTTCTACATCTGTTAAGACATGGTGTGAAAGTTAATTAGTGCAGACTGCTGTTGAATCAAATGGAAGACATGATTAGTCCAAAATCAAAGACTAATGCCTTATTCTTTGCCAAAATGATCTCTGTGATGATAAAAGTGAAAGGGATAGCTGAGTCTCAGGATGAGACAGTTGTAGTTAAGAATAACTTCTGTATCACTACTACAATTTGTAAGTACATGAAAATCAATTGGAACCCATGGAAAGGAGAATGGGTCAGTGATGACCAGAAGGTGTATGATAAATTTAATCCTGTGGATTATCCTTCAAGGCCAAAGGATAAAAGAGATCTAGGTTTATGATCTGATGAAGAGGATCCCGAGTACAATGATGAGTCAGAATAAGAAGAAGAAGAAGAAGAATAGGAAGATACTCCTATGGATATTGGAGGAGATCCAGACTTTCCCCCAAGTCCTGTTACTGAGCTTGTATACTCAAGAAAAGGAAAAGTAGAGGAAGTGTTATCTATTCATGAGGAAGACCAGCCAGTTCCTCAGCAGGAAGGAGAAAAAGAGAATGTATCTGAATCATCTGATTCTGCTAGGTTGAGTCTGAGTCTATTGATTGAAAACTCAGTTGTGCCCACTGATGAAGTAGAAAAATAAAGAGAAGAAGCTGTACCTGTTTCAGAAAACCTCCTTACTGCTGCTGAGATGGAAGTTGTTGTGGAAGATTATGATAAAGAAAGGCCAGCAGAAAATGTAGTTGTTGTACATAGGAATGCACCCATTGAGGGGGAGCATCATTCCAATCTTGGAAATGTTATAGTGGCTGTTGGGTTTGAAGACTGGGTAGAAGACCCAGGTTTTATAGTCTGTGGTTTGGATTATCCTGATTCGGATAATGAAGTATCCTTGAATAGACCAAAGATCACCTATGACATCAATTCTGAGTTATTACCTGATGATGTGGTCCGAGTACATGATTTAGATGTGCTAAAAGAAATTCTCAAAGTCAGTTTTGTAGAAGAAGTAAAGACAATGGAATCTTTTTTAGTTTCCTCGATTCAATCAGTCATGAATGATTCGGTTGTCAGCTTAGCTTCTGCAAGAGTATCTACTACAGTTTCTCCTACTGATTTTGTTACAAAGTCTGATCTTGAATCCCTGAAGCATGAGCTGAAAGAATCCTTCAGTGCCTCAGTTAGTGAGATGAAGCACTGTTTTCATGAAGAAATGAAGTTGTTAGAACAATCTCTTGAGCTTTCTCTTGGTTTCAATCTGTCAATGTTTATGGGTGAGCTAATGGAAGCAGTCAAAGAGTGCCAGACCCAATCTTCTAGAATAGAAGCAGATCTTGAAGCCTTAAAGAAGTCTGTTACTACTTTAGATTGTTACATGAGCTCAAAGCCTCAAGCTGATAAGGATTTAGCCTATGTGAAAAGTGTTGTAAGCCAAATGGTTTCAGTTTTTGAAGATTTCAAATCTTCTATAAAGGATCATGTTAAAAATCAGGACTCTCAACTGCAAACTCTGATTAGTGGCTTGACCAAAAGTTTAAAAGAAACTGTATCCTTCTCGGTTGGTCCTCTAGCTTCAAAACCTGCATTTGATTTGAATCAATTACGAGCTATGATGAAGGAGGAGCTTGGTTCTACTTCAACCAGTGGCTCTGTGGACTCATCAGATCTAAGCCGGGTAGTGCTCTCTACAAGAGACTCAGTAAGGGAAATTATGAAAATCGTCCACAACACTATGAAAGAGGCCTCTGCCTCTCAGGAGGAAATCAAGAGCAAGGTGGATTATTATTTCCAAAGGATTTTTACCAAACAACAACCCACCCATCATTTCAAGCTGATGTTGGAAAACATGAAATTACCCCTGTAACTCAAGCCTTCCGAGAACAAGTGAGCAAGCTAAGAGAACTGACTCCTGCCTTAGAAAAATTTATGGAGAACAAAGATGACTTTATATCTGCTATGGAAAGTGGAGGAGGAATCATTATGGATTTCAGAAATCTGTTGCTGCCCTTTTTTCATGTTGATGCCAGACCAGTTATTGTCCCTCCTGCCTTGCCTGCCTCTGCCTCTACTGAGCCTCCAGTCCAGATGAATCCTGCTCAGGCCATCCGAAGCCTCACACCTATGATCACTCAACAACCTTCCCAATACAGGCCAGACACTGTATCAGTGGCTCAGCCTCCTGTGATCATTTCTGGGATTCCAAAGCCCTCACTCACATCCTCACCACCTGCCTCCTCTTCTGATCCAAAGGGCAAATCTCATGTTGAAGATTCGGATTGCTGAAGTGGCCAGGCTGTCTGATAGGAATTTTTTTATTCTTCTTTCTTTTCTATTATGTTTATGTAAGTTTTTTCTGGTCTAATACAAATTCTTTTCTTTACACTATCTCTGTTTCTCATTTCTATCTCTCTGCTTTCCCACTTTTTGATTATCACAAAGGGGGAGAAAACTATAAAGGGGGAGAAAATACAAAGAGAAGGGAGGGAAATATCAAAGGGAATTTTTTTTAGCCTTTACTATTATTCTTACATTTCCTTCCTTGGTACCAACTCTTTCAAAGATTATCTCTGATATCATTGTATTTAATACATCCTATGATAATTTTTGATCTATTTCATTCTATTACTATTTCCTCTATTTCCTCTGATTGCCTTCCTTGAGAAATTAGAATATAAATGTTATATTCTCTTATACTATATTCTCACTATTTTTGGTCATATCATAAGTTGTGATTATCAAAAAGGGGGAGATTGTTGACCTCACCTGTTTTGATAATCCCAATTATGTGTTCATATATTATGATACTCTCAATTACTGATGATCTACTTTTTAATTCTTTCAAATCAGTGATCAAGTTAATCTCGATTATCCTTGTTCAAATCAGTGATCAAGTTAATCTCAATTATCCTTGTTAATACTAGCTATGAAACAATTCTAAGTCAAATAGATGTGGGTTGAACGATAGCCAGAGCTACCGATAGCCAGAGCTACCGATAGCCAGAGCTACCGATAGCCAGAGCTACCGATAGCCAGAGCTACCGATAGCCAGAGCTACCGATAGCCAGAGCTATCGATAGCCAGAGCTACCGATAGCCAGAGCTACCGATGCACACAGAGCTACCGATGCACACAGAGATACCGATGTACACAGAGCTACCGATGCACACAGAGCTACCGATGCACACAGAGCTACCGATGCACACAGAGCTACCGATGCACACAGAGCTACCGATGCACAGAGAGCTACCGATGCACACAGAGCTACCGATGCACACAGAGCTACCGATGCACACAGGGAGATACCGATAAGAGCTACCGATAAGAGCCACTGATGAGTTTGCAGAGCTACCGATGGAAGATCCCTACACTGAGTCAACTGTACACGTGTGCAAACAAACGACTACCTATAATGAACTCTGGAGTCAAATCCTATATCCTCGACCCTATTTGTTTATTATACTAACAGTTACATTTGTTACTTTTGATACATTTAATGTTATTAAATGATTTATGTTGCCATTTCAGGAAACCGTACCAAGTACGACCAAAAAGCATAATCATTCCTCCTCATAATTACAAAAAGGAGTGGCATAAAAAGGACAAAGGGCGTGTATCAAAAAAGAGAGAGACACCAGACTACTACTTGCGATCAAGCTCAAAACGTGCCAAGATCAACTGGAGAATTTGCACTCACGAGACTACTACTACCAGCCTCTAGAACACAGAGCATACATCGAGCAATCTAGGCTAAAGATGAACCACACAAAACTCATCATTCTTTGATCCAATAAGCAAGCTGAACCTCGAACTCAAGGAAGCAGATGATACTCTGTTTTCCAGACAAAAACCAGAAGAAGCCTCAGAAGGAATTCTAATCAACAAAAGGAGTCAAGAGCTGCACGAAGATCACTAGAACCATTTCTAATCTCAAAATCTTTATCTCTGTGATTTAATTTTTACATTACGAGCAGTGTGTGTTATCTTTTGTATTTTACACACACACTGTCTCCTAAACTTTAACTGGAGGATTTGAAAATCCTCACTCACTATCTTTTCATTCATTTTCCCACTGTGGATAGTGGTAGAGGTCGTGTGTGACCTGGACAGCTGGGTGCTGTTGTTTTGTTTCCCACGGATAACAGTGGTAGAGGTCTTAGACCTGGACAGTTGTAAACTGTTGAACCCCGATCCAGGGTGTGGATCATCCTTTTATAAGCTTTTGAGAGGACTAAGTCTCAGCTTGAGACTGAACCTCTTGGTTAACTCTGTGTTCTTAGTTAAAGTTTATATCCATACAATTCATATCTATTTCATATTCCACTGCTATTACTTTGAAATATAATTTGTTTTCAAATCTACTTTGATAGTTAAACTCGCAAGTGTTTATATTTATTATAGATCAGTAAGTTAGTTTCGAAAGTTAATTTAATCATCAGATTAAGTTAACTGAGAACTAATCAATCTTTGAGAAACTAATTGAACCTTTATAATCTGTATAAATTCACTACAGTTTAATATGTTTTTGAAATTGGGGGATTTTATTAGAAATTGTTTTTAGCAGAAATTTTAATTGGAACTCAATTCACCCCCCCTCTTGAGTGTCCACTCCGACCAACAGTTAGTTTCATCAAAAGTAAGGAGGGGGCCAACATGGTAACTAATTAAATAATTTACCTCTATCCTAACATTATTTTTAACACCTTTATAATAAAAATATTTTATTATGAAATTATAAACTAGTAAGGTCCAATTGTAGGATAATTTTATGGAAGACGTAAATGGTATGAACCTGTAGAAGGAGCTACCAAACTTAAACACTTATTTGGATGAGAGTAAGATTTTTTATTTATGTGTTTCTATTTTATCTCATAGTTAAAACAAAAATATATATTATTTTATTATTAAAAGTAACTTTACAATGTTTAGAGAAGAGTTATGAATAAGTAGGAAGAAGTACCACTTGGTTCATTATGGTATGAGCCAACAATGACCATTAGATTAAGAAAGCGGAAAGAGAATATACTTCCCTTATTCAATTACACAACTTTTGAAGTTAGGTTGAATAAAGTGTAAGATATTAAAAATGTTTTTAATGATGGTAAATCTTAATAAATTTGCATCACAAGAATAATATATTGACATTAAGCTTAGAACATTAATTTCCATGTTGTATTTAGAACACTAGTTGTATTCTAATAATAATCCATTTATGATATGGTATGTAATATAACACTTGAAAATATATAATCTATGGAAGTTAGTGAATCAACCTCACTTACACATGTGATTGATAAACCCCATTCTCTGAGTCAACAAGTTTTAAGATGAGTCTTTGTTCTAAAATATATAGTAGACTCAAACCTAACATTTTTCATGGAGAACAAGGTAATAGGTTAGAGGTTGCAACACTACATCCATGATCTAATAAAAAAAATACCTTTATGTGATTTGGGAAAACAAATGATTCACCTTCACAAAGTTTTTCATATCTATGAAAATTTAGGTTCAACTCTGGTATCATCTATATCATAGTCAAGGATGTGATTGTCACATAATAGTTGATATTATCATGGTCATTGAACCTTACTAGTGATGTAGTTAAATACTACTATTCCAAGTCACTATTGATGAATATACATGAGATACATTGGGCGGAGGAGGATAAGTCTTGACTTATGGTCCTTATCATGTTGCTACGATAGTTTCTCAAAAATAAAATTTATAATAAACAAAGGATTTAAACTATGATATAGTATAGGAATTATTAAGGATAAAGGAAATAAATTAAAGTGTAAATAATTAACGATACAAGACAAACTTATAATATTGATAAGTATATATGAAACTATGTGGTTAGAAAAGTTATGTTAAGAGATCAAATTTTATTGCTTCCAATTAAATAACTTATATTATTTTAAAGAGAGCATCCTCTTGTTGCAGTTTCATGATTGTATATTTGTCTTTTTAGTTATAAATAAGAATTATAAGGAGAGTTATAAAATTTTGGGTGGCCCTCCTTATCTTGTTTTTAATAAAATGTTTATCTATTTTAAATATACTTTTATCATCTCATTAAAAAACACAAAAAACATGAGAGAACCCTAGGATAAAATGTCCATGACTTTTCAGGTTGATTCACTCTGGAATCATGAATAGTACATAATGTATAACATAAAAAATTTCAAATACACTAAAACATGTGATTTTGGATAAGATAAATCATGATTTAGGATTATAAAGTCAAGTATGATGGGAACTATGTGGTGATATTATTTGGAATATATGACCTGGAAGGGTATAGGTGGGTTATATCATGGGAACATGCATCATCACCATGAACCAAGGGTGTTTTATTTGGATATAGAATGATAAGAAATAAAATAGGGAATAAAATATTTTAATATCATTAACTGATATTGATTAAGGAAGAATATATTAAATAAGTGTTTGAGTACCCTTTTGTTATGACACTATGTACTTAAAAACTCATTAATTCAAACGAGTGTGTAAATGGACAAATATATATTTTTGATAAATAAAGGATAAGCCCTATTTAGAACTAATGTTACTTGAACAAAAATTCTTTTATAGGGTTTCTCCCCCTCCTTGGTTATAGGGTTTCCTTATGAAACCCCCTACAGTGGAAATAGGGCTACTACCATTCATCTACCATTCTCTTTGTTTATTTATATTTCCACATTACTTTGAAGCTTTTTTATTTCCCCTAGGTTTCTTTCCCTTTAATTATATTTAAATTTTTGGAACTAGGTTTTTCTTCCTTTACATATTGTGGAAGCTTATTCTTTTTGTTCCTCTATGTTTGGTTTTGGGTGTGTTTCCTACCATCCGAGAGTAAGTTTCTTAATGCATTCAATGATCATAGTTGAGGGATATTCCACATTTTCCCTTTTAGTTGAACCTATCATGATTAATGTGGTGATACTGACCAAGATACCATCCCAAACTATTACCCAACCCAAAACTACTCATACTTGTAGGTCGTTCATGATCCCCATGGTCTGGTAATAAGCACTCGCACATAAAACAACAAATAGAGAGAATGATTTTTTCCAAACTGAAGCTAATACATGGAATATATTAATACAATAGAGAGAAAGAGTGAATGAGATAACATATTCCATAACTAAAACAAGACAGTGGAAATGATACCAACTCAAAAGAATTTGAAACATCCTGAATTACAAGTATAAAAACGAAGGATAATTAAAGTAGAAACTGAAAACTCCATTTGATAGTGTAGTAAACTCCCACCATCTTTGCACCAGATAGATAAACATAGTTGATATAAAACCTCACAACCTCATTATTGTTCCATTTTTTTCCCTGAGTCAAAGTACATATAAAGGTCTACACACCACCAAAGGGGTGCACAGGGTGTGAGCTAATATGCTCAGTAGGACCCCACCTAAGTGTTCCATATCGAGCCTTTTTGTAATAATATGAACATGATCAACTTTAAAGTAAACAAGGCATGATAAATAGTAAAATAGTTTCTATATCAAAATAATGGAAAAAATTTAATTTTCCATTTTTAACATTTCCAAATAAATCCAAGTAAAACCATTTAAAGTAATTTCATATACATAAAAGTTGTCATATAAATTCAAAGAAAATAATCTATCACATATCATCAAAACAATATAAGTATGAGATAAAATAGTATAAGCTAAAATCATAGGTAGTATCACACCAAGGATCGCTATAAGCCAGTCTATAAAACTAGTCATACCATAATCAATGAATAGTGAATACCCACATCCTTAGAACATAGGTCTAAGAATAGAGAAAAACCCCATGAGTGAATGCTCCAACAATGTCAATATCAATTCCCATTAACAACGAGCTAGGGAAAAGATGAGCATCCCATGAGTGAACCCCCTAATAACACATGGATGATGACCCGAATCTATATCTACAACCTAAGTACACAAGGCTTACCTTGTGCCCTATTTTCTAAAATATTTCATCTAAAACATGATTTGAAATACCCATTCCATTTACCAAAATAAGAGAAAATCATCTTTTAACAAAATCCTATTCCGCACACATAAATTCATCCATCAATCATTCCTTTTCAATTATAAAACAATTTACAAAACTAGATAAATGAACTTCATCCAACATAGGCTAGAGATGTAACCACCTACTTAAAACTCAGTCTATACATTCCCACAATGAAATACACCAAAAGGAAGAAGAAAATAACAAAAATAGAGGTCCTAGAATCAATCCACACATCTCCCAACAGATTTAACTAGAAAAAAAGGTTAGAAGAGAGGATAAGTTACAACATACCTCAAAGAAACTCACATGCCACAATAAAACCAACTTAAGTGTTAGCCTCTAAAATAATATCATGCACCATATCTAGAAGGAAACATGAAGAATCAACATGATAATTCAATGGATCCAAAAAAAAAACTCAACAATGCCACCATGATCAATGAAAAAAAAAGAAAAAGGATTACACACTTCGAGAAATTCACCACAACTCCAACAAAATTTAATCACTGAATGAATCGATTTTAAAGTAAAATAGGTCTAAAAAATTTCCTAGGATAGCTCATAAGTCATGAGGGGATAGACTTGGGTCCTAATAAAATAATTCTTATCATTGTTGCACCTTAAAATCCCAATTAATTATATTTATATGGTTTGAAACCCCTTTTCATGATGTGTATTCCACAAAACCTAACTATCCTAAAAACTCATCACCTCAATTTATAAATCCTAATTCTACCATGACATGACATGTAATATTTATGCCTTGTACTGGTTCGCAACATCTTCCCAAAAACCATTACATGATTTATAAACACTTTACACAGTGTGTAAACTTATCATGACATGTAAGATGACCATGCACTGAATAGAAATCATGATGTTTGACCAGTGACCAATAAATGGAATGTAAACATTTTACATAGTTTTCATTTCTCATACAGATAAACAAAATCAAAATTTCTCTAAAAAACCCAAACCAACTTTATTTTTCTTACAAATCAGGGAGAAGCCTGTAAATACTTTAACAAAATTTTACCTAGACTCCATTAACTCAAAAAAAACATACATCTCAAACATTAGTTCATTTTACCCAAAATATGATGTCCTTCCTCAAGAGTCTGAAAATGAACCCAAAATAAGAGTTAAATTAAAATAGATAAGATAAATACCTAAATTGGGTAATATAATGTTACAAACTCCCTGCCACAAAACTTTTTATCCCCAAGAATTCATGTGGGTGAATGCCAAAAAAGAGGTGAGGCCATTACTCCTTTGTCAAAAAATCATGCTCCTAAGTATCATGAGAATCAAATTTATGCCACCAGAACACTCATACCAATGAAATCAAATTCCCATGTAATAATTTCACCTGATAATCAACGATCTCTATTGGATGCTCTACAATAGAAACATCTGGATCTAACTTAATCTCTTCCAAACTCAAAATGTGAGATGGTTCGATATAGTATCTCCAGAGTTGTGATATGTGGAAAACATGAAGAATTCCTATCGACTAAACCCGAAATGTTAGTAGATATGATACCATCACAAACCATTTAATGACCTCAAAGTGTTAAACATATCTTAGATCCAACTTTTCTTATTTTCAAAGCTAACGTTGACCCAAACAATGAGAAACTATAAAAAAATATTCACCTATTGAAAACTCCGAAGGATGATGCCTCAAATCTGTATAATATTTTTTTAGACTTTGAGATGAATCCAGATACTGGTGTACATCATGAATCCTTACTGACATATCTTAAGTGAGACTCGGTACCACCAAATAGGCCACACCCACCTCTCCTCAACAATGAGTTGATTTTTATGGGTGACCATACAAAGACTTGAAAGGATCCATTATGATAGATGATTGAAAACTGGTATTATAAGAAAACTCAAACCATACCAAATTCATGTCTTCTGATCCACCAAAATCTAAGACACAAGCATGGATCATGTCCTCTAGGATTTAAATAGCATACTTCATCTAACCATTTATTCGGGGATGATAAGTTGTACTCATCCTGACTTGAGTTTCCATCACCTCTTAGAGACTCCTCCAGAACCTATAATTAAACCAAGGTTACCTAAATAAAATAATAGAAAAATGAACCCCAAGACACCTCACAATATCTTGTACATATAGCTTACCCATATCCTCAACATTAGTGGTGCCCAGATCAGATTGAAATGAGCTAACATTTTCAACCTATCAATCACCTCCTAGAAACAATTACTTCCTCAAATATTCCATATTAATCCAATAAAAATGTCCATGGATACCTCTACCATTTTCCAAATTGGAACCAAAATATGTTGGAGAAAAATATAAGGTTTCAATTTCTATTCCTTTATCAATTGGTTGGAGTAATAGTGGGACATATAATCAGCAATGTTATGCTCCGTAATTGACTGCCAGAATCATCACATCATTTCCTAATATGTATTTATAGTCCTGAGGTGAATGTATCATGAAGGAAAATGATAATCAAATATAGATAATCTCCTCAAATATTCTAGGACAACAAACCTATACACACAAATTAGTATACCATATGAAGAGAGAGACCAACCATAAATATTTTCCCCAAAATAAAGGGTTTCTTGAATTCCTCTGAACTCAACATCCTACTACTGAATCCATATAATGGAATAAAGGGGATATAATAATAACTTATCATTTTCCAAAACCATACCTAAAACCTCCTCATGAGCATCTAAGTGAAACTGAGAAAAGATCCCCATAAGTTTCCACTCTTCCTTCGATTCCCAAAAAGATGGTGATGGTACTTTCCTACTATGAGTGTCTACAAAAACAATATCCTTCCCTAGGGTGTAGGTGATGTTAAAGTCAAACATATAAATGTATTAAAAGAACCACCCCTCTCTAAGATCCAATCATTTAGAAGAAAAGTTATAGCTCAAACTCTTATGGTCAGAAAAGATTGTGTACCTCTCCCTAAAAAGATTGTGCCTCTAACACTTGAGTGTATACTTAACTGTATCATGATCTAAATAATGGGTGGTGTAATTATTATCATGTGGTTAAAGATTATGAGAGATATAGGCCATGAAATTATCATCTTGCATAAGCACGCAACCCAAACCAACACCAAAAACATCATAGGAAACCACTTACTCCTGATTGGGCTCAGGTAATATTAAAATAGGATCTGAAGTTAGAAGTCATTTCAGCTCGTCAAAAGAAGAGTGAAACCTCACATACCATATGAATTTATCCCATTTCCTAGTAACATTAGTTAACAGTGATTCCAACATTGATAAATCATTGAAGTATTGTTGATAATATTCATCAATACCATGGAAGTTCTGAATATTAAATACATTAAATGGTTCTAACCATAACAAGATAACATTCACCTTCTTAGGATCAATTGATAATCCGTTCTCAAAAATCATATTCCCTAAGAAAGTCACTTCATGGATCCAAAAACTAAATTTCAAAATATTTCCATAAAAATAGTGACACCTCGGTATTTTTAGAACCAAACTCAAATGATGCTCGTGCTTATGATCAAATATCGAAAAAACAATAATATCATCCCTGAAAACTACCACAAAAGTGTTGAGAAGCTCATGGAATATTTGATTCATCAAATCCATGAAAATTTAAGGAGTTTTAGTAAAACTAAATTAAATCATAAGATATTAGTAATATCCATACCTTCTCCTAAAACCAATATTTGTTATATCAGACTCCTAAAAGCTGAAATGATGATAACCCTACCGATGATCAATTTTAAAAAACTGCTCCAACTCTTTTTAAGTGACCAAAAAAATCTTCCACATAAGGAAAAGAATAATTGTTCATAATTGTTACACTATTCAACTTCTTCTAGTCCACACATAATCAGAGTGAGGCATGTCCCTTACTAGAGAAGAGCACAAGTGATTCCCAAGGTGAAACACTAGGTTGAACAAAACCTTCCTTTATCAGATTATCCAACTAGATCATGATATCTTTTAACTTTTTAGCTATCATACTATATAAAGATATCAAAAAAATCTATATACCCGACACCAGATCAATCATAAACTCTACATACCTATATGAATGAATCCCAGATAAATCATCTGGGAAAACATCAAGAATGTCTCAAACAACAATGGGAAGATAAACAACATAATAAATGTCACTGGGATAAACTTATAAAACAGACAACAAACTATGGGTCTCTGGGTAGGAAGGTCCTAGAAAACTAGCCTCATATCCCACTATCCAAAAAACACTCGTGATCACCCATCAGCTACAAGAAACAAGACATGTCGACGATAATAATAAACATCACCATGATGAAAAACATGACAATCCATCCTAATGATGACATAAAAAAGATCCAAATAGAGAACATGAAAATCTTAGGCTAACTAGAATGACCTGAACGATTATAAATAAAATTCCTTTTAATATTTGATGAAATGAATTATTATGTAATATGGTTATAGAAAACACATGAAATTATTTTATTATTATATCAAATTGGATTAAAAGGCCATTAAGTTTCATTACTGTTGATAATATAATTTTCAACAATGATCCTATGATTAGTATAAATATAGGTTTTTAACAAATCTAATTGACATAGACAAATGAAGTGATGGCCTCAACCAAAAGCTTCATACCCTATGAATCCCATTTATGAGAGCTTACGAGGGAGATAATATCTTTGGGATTTTCCCTTGACCAAGTACATGTTGAGATCCAACAACTTAATAATGAGAGAAACCGTTTATAGGATAAGTTCACATTCATCAATATCACGGACCAAACCATGTATGATGAACCACCCCATGAAAGTCTCATCACCATGAACCTTACTCTTAAGGTGTTTTCTGGTGTATTAAAGGGAAATGGATCAATACCCTTGAAAAAATTTTATGTACATTATTTTTTATAGTATAATGAATATATTTTCATTCTATTATTGTTACCTTATAAATGATTTTTACTTTGATACAATAAAACACAATTAATATTTTTGAGTAATATTCAAATTCAATTATAGAATCTATTTTGATGAATTAATTAATTTTTGAAATAAATAATATTTTAATAAAATATTATTATTAAATAATTTTTGTTAAATATAACTGATCATATAATTTTTATGAAATCAAATGTAATTTTTATAAGGGTTGGAGAAGTATTATAGTTAAAAAACTAACATTAATTAATAAATGTTGATTTTTATTTTAAAAGTAAAAATAAACATATTTAGAAATTTATTTTGATAAAATTAATATTAAATTTATAATAATAACATAAAAATTATCTAATGGTAAATTTTTCATAATTTTTTGAGATAGTGGAATTTTAACGTAAAAATTAAATACCGTATAAATATACTTTATCTATTATGAAATCACAATGACCCAAAAGTGATGTAATAAATACTATAAACATTATCCACGTAAAAATATATTTTTTTTCTTTAAAATAATGTGATTTTATTTTTAATTTTTTTAATTTTATAAATCCTTTATGAATCCTCTAAAACCATTAATATATTTTGAGGATTTAAAACCATTTCTTTAAGAGTATGGCACGCCTCCATATAAGAAAGGGTATTATTTTATAAATTTCGGACCTTGGTCATATAAAATAATGTAAACCATGCTCATTTATTAGAAACCATGGTAAAAAACCATGGAAATATTTTTGGTTTTGGTTATTTTATTATATAAAGTCCAAAACATTAATTTGAAAAATATTAAAGAAATTCCCACTCTTTTTCTATATAAAACCACCCAAGATCCCACTTATTTTCACTAGAAATTATTGTATCATGTCCTTAATCATACCTCCCATATCTAGAGTCATCCCAAGATTCCCCAAAGCTCTTAAGGAGCTCCTCCCTTGCATTTGGAGTCACACACTCAAGTAAGGGATCTTTTCCTCTCTCCTCTTTATTCAAATATTTAATTTACCTTATGTATTTTATCTTCATTTACTTATGATGGGATATTTTACTATATATCCCCTTACTGTAAAATTTATTTCCTAATTGTGAGAGACCCATTTCTCTCTCATCAACCCCTTTTATGAATTTTTAAGCGATGTTGTTGTGCTGTCGGAATTTCACCACAATTTTCCATGCCAAAACAATTGTGTAGTGAATACCATACCCATTTCATATCAGCAGTATTCACCTTTATACACATATACTTATTTGACTTGGGACTTACATGTATATATTCCATAATCCTTAATCATGGAATAAAATATGATGATGAATGAATCATTGTTGTATGATATATGTCACATACTTTAGCATGAGAATGAAATGAAAATGATGGGTGCAACCGAAATTATATAGCCCTCCAATGTATATGGTAATGTTTAGTCTAATGATATATCATGTTGGGATAGGGAGTTCACTAGATTTATTTATGGTACATTTTTTGTTATGATATATTTTCATTTATACTTAACCTATTTTTATGATGCAGTGTTTTGAGTTGTTGTCACATTTTCCATGTTGCCTTTATGTTATCATGTTATATCATGCCTCATTGTTCATGTTTATGATTATAAATTCTTTTTAATCCATTTATATTCCAATTTTATAAAATGTATTTTTCTCTTCATTTTATACCATTTTAATTTACCTTACTATACTTTATATCTTACCCCTTTCTTATGTATGTCCCTAGTTTATCCCAAGAAACTTTAAGTACGAGCATGTTAAGGAAGTTTTCAACAAAGATATTGTTTTTCATATTTTAAATTGCGATTTAATATACCTAATTCCCAAATAAACTATACTTATTAATCTTTAGGGTTTTATTAATTATACTTTTATGTAATAAATCATGTATTAATTTGAAATAAATAGTAAGGTTGTTATACTAACTCTAAATAAGCTATCAATAGAGAACAAGAAGGACACATAAACCCCTATTATTTCCTCTTACCAAGAGGTGTAATTAACTATATAACAAAGGAAATGAGATACGTTGGAAGTTTAATCATATCAAAAAATAATCCAGATATAAATTTCTGGGAAGAACCAGTATCAAATAAAGAAATATCTACAAAAGATGAAAGAAATATGGTACCTCTTACTATTTATAGACAAGAATATACCTCTACCAGAAACTCATCTACTATGTGACAGTGCTTCCCTCTTAAGGCCTATGGCTAGAGAACTATAGTCTTTGAATCATCTAACTACATTGTAGTAGCCTTTGGATCCAAAAACCTTGATCCTATAGAGTCATAGATATAACTTTATAGAAATATTATTGATAACCATAATTTCCATAACTATTACACATATTAATAGGTAGGGGAAAAGAACACCAAGTGTGTCCAACCATTCTACATAGATAGCAATTTGGAGGCACGCTTCTAGCTATAACTAAGAGTATATAGGAGGCCTTCCAAATATAACCACCTCCACCACTCCTGTGATGATCTTTACACTTACTATTTTCCCTTACACACCACCAAAGCTACCAATGGGTGGAGCATAAGGGGAAAAATAACCAACCTTCTCCACCATATTCATATCTGACATCATTTTCAAGTCTACCATCTTCACATAGGTTGAAATATTTAGTATAAATACCTATGATTGGATATCTAGTTGCAAACCCTGCATGTGCTTCTAATCCATTAGTTGGTCATTGTTCACTACCTTGGGAGAATTATGGACATGATCAGTAAAATAATTAGTGTATGCCAACTCCAAAATCTATCCCAATTATCAAGAGTTGAACTCCAAATACTTCTCTATCACCAATGACTCTAGATAAAACTGTTGAAATAAGATAGTCTAGTAACCTTTCTGTTCCAATCCCACAAGAATATATGCCTATACCATGGAATCCCACCACTCCTACTATGACTCTCATGTCTTAACTTTGTACACTTAACCTTGATACACTCAGGTGTATCCAGAAAGTTATAGGTATGATTAATCTTGTCCATATAGTCCTATGCCTCTTGAGGTTCATTTTTACCCTTAAAAAACCATGGATTCTCATGTAATAAATCCCATGGTCAGTCCATATCTCCCAAAACTCTTATTTTTACCTCAAAAACTATGTCCTGGACTTTTGGTATATTTTCAAAAACAATAAAATGTCACGACTCCCTCCCACCAAAGATGCCTCTCCTGAGATGGCAATGGTTAAAGGGAGATAATGACCCCCAAGTCCCACCTCCAATAGGCCCTGTGGTGGAGACTAGCACCAAGGGTATGAGTTTTCACAATATGGGAGGCATTACCCTTTTATTATTATTTAAGATCGGGAAATAGGACAAGTCAAGCACAAAAAAGGAAAAGAACAAGTGTATAGAAATCAACCCAAACCAATCCCACATGCATGTTTAAATAGTTCTGAAACAAGGTACAAGTATAAGAAATCTCAAAAGTACAATACCAAAAGAAACAAGAGTACATCAACTGCAGCAACTCCAACTGTCCCGACTAGTAGGGTCCTGCACGACCCTGGTAGTCCTCCTGGAAACTTGAAAGTAAACATAGGGTGAGTATACAAGTATACTCAATAGGGAAACCTAAATCTCTCTTGCACAAGTGGGGAGACATCCTAATGTCCCATGAGAACAACAAAAGAAACCTAGCAAGGAATTCTATCCACCCAACCTCACCAGCCACACTCACTAAAAACTCAATCACAACAGGTAGTAGTATATAAGAACAAAAGTATTGGGTACCCCACACCATTTCCCACTAGTTAGCTACTCTTCCTAATGGCGAACGTCCTGACGCTACCACACTCTTCCCGCCCGCACACACCTGGGCCTCAAGAACCACACACCACGCCCGCACACTCCTGGGCCTCACAAACACATATCCCGCCCGCACACACCTGGTCCTCACAACCACATATCCCGCCCGCACACACCTGGGCCTCACAACCACGTATCCCGCCTGCACACACCTGGACCTCATCCCGAAGATTCTTGGGAAATAGTAAAACTTGCCCGAAGAGTCTTGGGATAAAACCGCCCCAATCGAAACCTACTCGAAGAGTCTTGGGTGTAAGGTATCCTCAGGCCATCACAACCTATGGAAGAAGGAGCATAAAGGATCTAGTAACTATGGGGAAAACACCCTCTCCTATGAAATGGGAGTGTTCGGCACTAAGTGCTCAACATGGGTGGGGTGCGATAAAACACAAAGATACAGATATATATATATATATATATATATATACCAAACACTCAGCCCAAACTATAGCTTCTAATCAGAGAACAGAGCATGTGCCTCAACACTGCTACTATGAAGCATGCATACAAAAAACAACCACAACCCCATTTAGGTTTTCATGTTTCAATAGAATCAGCTTATTAGTTCCTTAACTACTGGGAAACTATCCACAACCAACCATATCAATCATTTGTAAAGCATATCCCTGCCATCCATAAATCAAGTTAGGAAAACACAAGAAACACAACCAAGCCCCTCTTATTAACCAACCAACCCCATTGATTATTATTCCCGTTCCATTACCAAGCCCCACCAATCATTAACTCTTCCATATTTTATTTATTATTCACAACTTAAAGCTCATTCACATTCAAGCCCATCCCTGAATCCCTGTTTCTAACCACCACAACCAAAACCACACCGTACATCATCACCCCTTGATACCATTTATCGCAGCCCTGCTTCCCATCACTAACATAGCATTCACACCAACCCACAACCAAGCCAACCGTAGCCGCACTGCTCACCCGATCCACAAAAACCCACAAAACACCCCCATCACATGCCACGTATCCAAGCCAACACCCACATATTCATTATTCCATTTTTTTAACCAGGGTGATCACACAAGGGTTCCGAATTTTTAATCATCCAACTTTACCTGATTAACCAAATTCCACATTCAACAAGGTTCCATTCACAAAAATGGTCTAGAAAGATTGGGCAAAATTTAATTGCACAAGAAAAGGCCCCCAACGACCGTTATTTTTAGAAGGCATAAGCCTATTCAATTCACAATATAATATCATAGGATATAAAGATAAACATAACAACTTGCCCATCCTCGTTCTTTAACCAGTTATTATCTTCGTTTAATGGTTCAACTGATTCTCATGAAAACAAGATGATACACACCCCTCATGATGTACAATTTAGAGAGACAAAGGTAAGATCCTTACTTCAACAGGTTCTGATAACAATGCTCCCCTGGATCAACTTTAGAAGATGTCCGTCAGCGTCCGTCACTTCTATCAAATCCAGGAAAAACCTCCTCGGGTGGAAGTTGGAAAGTAAAGGCCGAAGTAAAGACAATAGATCCAAGCTCAGAAGTTCCGCCTCATCATTACGATCCCATGGCTGCTGACAGATCATAAATCGGAGCTCGGAAGAAGAAGTTATGGAAGAAAAAGAGCCTTCGAGTCTCTTGGGAGAGCTCTGCTCAGAGGAATGGGGAGGAGATGGGTGAGTTGAAAAGGAGGAGGGGACCCCTCCTTTTATAGGCATGAAAAACAAAAGTACACGGCGTGTACTTGGCCATTTCACATAGTCACCATGCGGCTTCCAACATGGCCTTCAACGCGGCACGCTGCCGTTGACTGGTCAACACATGGTTTGAAGGTAATACATACACAGAGAGGGACTACATGATGTGTAGTATTGGCTACATGGCGTGTACTCATTTATTTCACGTGGCAAGGACACGACTCCAACATGGCACATGGCCGTTGACTGGTCAACACATGGTTTGAGTGTAATGTGTATGCGAGGAGGGACTACACGGCGTGTACTCATTTATTTCACACGGCAAGGACACAGCCTTGAACACGGGGTATACCCGGAGAGGGGGTACATGGCATGTACTCACACTACACGGCGTATAGTTTCAAAATTCTGAAAAGTGTGGGAAAAGTCCATTTTACCCTCCAGAACACTTCATGACCCTCTTTTGACAAAGGAATGGGCCGGAGAGGTCCGAGCCATTACATCAGATACCTATTAAAACATTCTCGTCCTCGAGAATTCAAAAGCCAACCTAGAGGAACACAACAAGATACCTCTTAGGGCCCTCGTTATAACATGAACCCATCCAACAACCCTAATCATATGTGTTAGGAATTCCTTCTCCTATGTCGAGATATTATCCTCTTTAGGCGGCACTAACTCACCTGCATGGGTTTAATCGCATCCTCATCAATGCGTCTCGATTAATAATTGGGTCTTCCCACCTTCATACATTAGGATTTTTCAACTTGCACTACCCCCAACACCACACAATCAACACACTGCCAGAACATGTGGTTTGAGGAAATTTCTTCTTCTATTTCAAGATATTATCCGCTTTAGGCGGCACTGACTCACCCGCACGGGTTCAATCGGATCCGCATTAATGCATCTCGATTAAGGATCAGGTTTTTCCCTTTTTCCCACACATCCGGACATGCTACACACTTCTAGAGAACAAGGAAACAAAAGGTCTCATAACCAACAAGCCAAGCATTCCATATATCAAAGGTACATAGTATAACATCAAGAAAAGCTCAGAAGAAACAAGCAAACACAAGTCAAAAAAACTCTGGGTACTAAGCGTGCATCTGAGACTCCCATTCCCAAGTGCTCTCCTCAAGGCCGCCATGCCTCCACAACACACGAACCAAGGGAATGGTTCATCCATGAAGCACCTTCTCTTTATGATCCTCGATTCTAACTGGTCATTCCTCGAAGGTCGCGTCATCTCCCATATCTAACTCTCCCCAGTCGATAAAGTGAGAGTCGTTGTGTAAGTACCGATGAATCTGGTAGACGTGGAAGACGTCATGAAACTTCTCAAACTGAGGTGGAAGGGCTAGCTGATATGCCACCTCACCGACTCGCCTCAGCACGTCGAAAGGTACGATGAACCAAGGGGAGAGCTTACTCCCATTCCCGAACCTCCGCTGCCCCCTTCGAGGGGAAACCTTCAAGAACACATGGTCTCCCACCTCGAATTCCAAAGGCCTCCTCCAACAATCAGCATAAGACTTTTGTCGGTCCTGAGCCACTTTCATCTTCTCACATATAAGCTAGACTTTCTCTATGGTGCTCTGCACTACCTCTGGCCCAAGATCACCTATCTCACTAACCTCTTCCAAACAAATGAGTGAACGACATGGTCTTCCATACAAAGCCTCAAGCAGAGCCATGCCAATAGTAGAGTGGAATCTATTGTTGTAGGCAAACTCTACTAAAGGAAAGTGTTGTACCCATGACCCTCTGAAATACAGAACGCATGATCGCAGCATGTCCTCCAATGTCTGGATAGTCCGCTCTATCTGCCCATCGGTCTGGGGGTGGAAAGTAGTGCTAAGGCATTGCTGGGTGCCAAAAGCATGCTGTAACCCCCCTCCAGACTTGTGAGGTAAACTGGGTATCCCGGTCTGAGACGATAGTCTGCGGAACTCCATGAAAATACACCGCCTCGTCTACATACCTCTTTGCTAAGTTACTCACCGGGCCTGACTCCTTAATTGCTAAGAAGTGAGCTGATTTCATCAGACGATCCACCACTACCCAGATAGCATCATAACCACCCGGAGCTCTGGGTAGTCCCGTGACGAAGTCCATTGAGATGTCATCCCATTTCCACTCGGGGACATCTAAAGTATGCAACAAACCACTGGGAACACGGTGTTCAGCCTTCACTTTCTGACACACTAGGCACTTAGCCACAAAATCCTTCACTGCCCATTTCACCCTGGGCCACCAAAACTGTTCCCTCAGGCCTTGGTACATTTTTGAAACTCTTGGATGTACTGCCAAGGCTGAGCTATGGAACTCACGGAGAACTCCCTCACACATCGCCTTTGGAACAAAAAACCTTCCATGGAAAAGCATCCGATGTCGGCTGTCCTATGACCATCCTTCTGGAGCATTTCCCTGATCGACACGATCCCACATTACTTCCGCCTCAGAGTCCCCCCACTGAGACTCTTCCACTTGATGCAACAAGGAGGACTGCACCGTTATCTAAAACAAACAGCCTCTAACACCTTCTACCCTTGCATTCAAGTGAAAGGTGGACAACTCTCCCATCGGTTTCTAAGCATCAGTGGATTTCTGAACCACTTCCTCATGCGACTTCCTGCTCAGGGAATCAGCCACAATGTTTCCCTTACATTCAGTGCAGGAGATATCAAAGTCATAGTCTTGGAGAAACTCGACCCATCTCCGCTGTCGCAAGTTTAGGCCACGCTAGGAGAAGATATAACGCAGGCTCTTGTGATATGAGAAGACCACAAAGCGCTCCCCAAAGAGGTAATGTCACCACAACTTCAGTGCGAACACTACTGCTGCAAGCTCCAGGTCATGGGTGGCATAGTTACGCTCGTGAGGGTGAAATTTCCTAGACCCATAACAGATCACACCCTTCTTCTGCATCAGTACGCACCCCAAACCAAGGCCGGAAGAATCAAAAAACACCTCATACAACAACCCTTCCTCTAGAAACCTGAGTACGGGAGCACTGACCAACTTTTCCTTCAGGTAGTCGAAAGCTTTCTGGCACTGCTCGCTCCATAGGAAGACCTGGTTCATCCTAGTAAAAGCTGTCAATGGAGCAGCAACTTGAGAGAAGTTCGAAACAAACCTCCGATAGTAACATGCTAACCCTAGGAAACTACGAACCTCTGCCACGCTCTTGGGTGTTTCCCAATAATCAACTGCCTCCACCTTTGACGGGTCCACTGAGACTCCATGCTGAGACACCACGTGCCCAAGGAAGTGTACTTCTTGCATCAAGAACTTACACTTTGATAATTTCCCGTAAATCTGGTGGTGTCGAAGGAATTCTAAGACTGCCCTGAGATGCTCAACATGCTCCTCCTCTGATCTTGAGTAGATCAGGATGTCATCAATAAACACAACGACGAACTGGTCCAGAAACTCTCGAAAGACAATGTTCATAAGTCCCATGAACACAACCGGTGCATTTGTAACTCCAAACGACATCACTACAAACTCGAAGTGCCCGTACCTGCACCTGAAATCCATTTTCGAGATGTCACTATCCTTCACCCTTAGCTGATGATATCCAGATCATAGGTTGATCTTAGAAAACCAACCTGCTCCCCTCAGTCGGTCGAAGAGATCATCTATCCTTGGAATGGGGTAACGGTTCTTGACCGTTACCTGATTCAACCTTCGGTAGTCTATACATAACCTAAGACCACCGTATGCCTTCTTCACGAACAAAACTGGAGCACCCCATGGCGACACGCTGGGTCGAACAAAACCCTTCTCCATCAGGTCGTCAATCTGAATCTGCAACTCCCGCAACTCTGAAGGTGTCATCCGATAAGGGGCCATTGAAATCGGACGGGCACCGGGCTGTAAGTCTATCCCGAACTCAACATCACGTCGGGGGGTATAGTCACAACCTCCTCGGAAAAAACATCTAGGAACTCCCCAAAAACCTCCGGGACATCCATCATCTCTGCATTAGCTGGAACCACTGATAACCCGCCTAACAAAGAAAGGAGAGGCTCCACATGCGAGCTTCCCAACTGATAGCTCCTCTCACCAACAAAAGCTACACGCTGCCCTTCCACGTCGGAGAACACGACTCTTCTCCAGAAGCAGTCAATAACGACACTAACAGAAAACAACCAGTCGATTCCTAGGATGACATCGTATGGTTGCATCTGTAACAAAAGAAGGTCCCCACTAGATCGATGTGGTCCCAACATCAGCCCACATCTCTGGAAAACACAAGATATGCTGGTCTGGCCTCCAACTGGCATACTCATCACCAGTGGTACGGAAAGTCTCTCTACGTCTAGTCCCAAATCATGGGCTAGACCAGGTGAAACAAAGGAGTGTGAAGCTCCCAAGTAGAACAAAGTAGAAACAAGAGTGCTGAACAAACAAATCGTACCTCACACCACCTCTGGTCCTGCTGGAGGTGCCAAATCTGTTGCATGCAACTATCCACGCCCAGCTTCTTTGCCTCTTTGATGTCGTCCACCTCCCTGACCATGCCCTGGTCAAGGTTCCTGAGGAGCACCCTGAGGTCGGCGTCCTCCTGCAAAGTCTGCCCTCGGGGGAGCATGGTCCTGCTGCTGCTGGAAGGGCCTCGCCGGCAACTGGTGCTACTGAGGTGGGAGTTAAACCTTCCCACATCCACCGTACTGAGCTCAGGTCGGGCACCGAATCTGAATGTGCTTGAAACCTCCACAAGTAAAACACTTCAGTCCTGGGCTTATGAAAAAGGGATGAGGACCTAAAGATATGAACCGGAACTGCTGGGGCCTGCTCCCCACTGGCCTGAACCTGGAAGGTCCCATCGCAGGAGACCTGCTGCTGACTGCCTTCCCCTTCAACGAACCTGGATGGATCCCCTCATGTGGTGCACCTCCCATGCGAGTGCATCCTCTCTACAACATCTTCCTTCTTCTGTACTACCAAGTACATCAAAAGGGTGAATGGGGTGACAACATACTGGAGCGAAGGACGAAGCGCCTCCTCCAAACGTCTCACCCGAGACTCCTCATCCGGAAAGAGATCTGGAGCAAAGCATAGGAGATATTTGAACTTGATCCCCAACTCTCATACTGACATACTCCCCTGATAAAGGGAGAGTAACTACTACCACTTCTCCACCTTGATCATGGAATAAAGAATTCCTCTCGGAATTCTTTCTCAAAATCAGCCCACAGAACCTCTGCCTCTATCCTCCCTCCGATTTCGAGCGTCCACCACTGTCGCGCCGCACCTCTCAGATGACTAACTTCTAGGGGAACCCAGTACTCCCTCGGAGCACGGATCAAGGTAAAAGCGATCCCTGGCTCCTCAAGCCACCCCTCCATCTCTATATCCGAAGTACTACCCTCATACTTCTTGAGGGTTTTCTACTGGAAGGAACTAAGAGACTTTTTCCACTGGCTATCTTCCTCCTCTCGGTCAATCCTCAACTGATCGACCGCCTGAATCTGCTGGGCCTCGGCTGTCTGAGTCACCCGGGGATGATGTCCAGGTGCAATAGCTGTACAGTAAACAAAGATCTCCTAAGCCCAAGTAGTAAGTAATTTCTCAAGGTTTCATTTTATTTTATTCAATTTCTTTCCCATAATTCTCAAATCAAGTAAAACACAATCCTGATGATGCATGTAACTTCCATAGGGTCTCTACCCTGCAATCAATGTAGTCTCACTTGGTCATTCGGTAGGCTCAGATTCCTTGCTTCGGATCACGGGGGGCCCTAAAATCCCGTGTCCTTGCCGGTCTTCTCTAGCCTATGTCACGCACCAAGATTAACCAACACTGTTGCCCTACTATCCCATGCAATCCTCGCAGTTACTAACTCTAGAATCCATCCTATCTCTCAACCATCCCCTATGATACCATTCTGTCACGACCCCCTCCCACCAAAGATGCCCCTCCTGAGCTGGCAATGGTGAAAGGGAGATAATGACCCCCCGAGTCCCACCTCCAGTAGGCCCCGGGGTGGCGACTAGCACCAAGGGTATGAGTTTTCACAATATGGGAGGCATTACCATTTTTTATTATTTAAGATTGGGAAATAGGACAAGTCAACCACCAAAAAGGAAAAGAACAACTGTATAGAAATAAACCCAAACCAATCCCACATGCATGTTTAAATAGTTCTGAAACAAGGTATAAGTACAAGAAAGCTCAAAAGTACAATACCAAAAGAAAAAAGAGTACAACAACTGTAACAACTCCAACTGTCCTGACTAGTAGGGTCCCGCACGGCCCTGGTAGTCCTCCTGGAAACCTGAAAGTAAACGTAGGGTGAGTATAAAAGTATACTCAATAGGGAAACCTAAAGCTCTCGTGCACAAGTGGGGAGACATCCTAATGTCCTATGAGAACAACAGAAGAAACCTAGCAAGGAATTATATCCACCCAACCTCACCAGCCACACTCACTAAAACACAATCACAACAGGTACTAGTATGTAAGAACAAAATTATTGGGTACCCCGCACCATTTCCCACTAGTTAGCTACTCTTCATAACGGCGAATGTCCTGACGCTACCACACTCTTCCCGCCCACACACACCTGGGCCTCAAGAACCACACATCCCGCCCGCACACACCAGGGCCTCACAACCACGTATCCCACATGCAGACACTTGGGCCTCACAACCACGTATCCCGCCCGCACACACTTGGGCCTCACAACCACGTATCCCACCCGCACACACCTGGGCCTCATCCTGAAGATTCTTGAGAAACAGTAAAACCTGCCCGAAGAGTCTTGGGATAAAACCACCCCAATAGAAACCTACCCGAAGAGTCTTGGGGTGTAAGGTCACCTCAAGCCATCAAATCCTATGGAAGAAGGAGCAGGAAGGCGCTAGTAACTATGGGGAAAACACCCTCTCCCATGAAATGGGAGTGTTCAGCACTAAGTTCTCAACATGGGTGGGGGGCGATAAAACACAAAGATACAGATATATATATATATATACCAAACACTTATCCCAACCTATGGATTCTAATCAGAGAACTGAGCACGTGCCTCAACACTGCTACTACGAAGCATGCATACAATAAACAACCACAACCCCATTTAGGTTTTCATGTTTCAATAGAATCAGCTTATTAGTTCCTTAACTACTGGGAAACTATCCACAACCAACCATATCAACCGTTTGTAAAGCATATCCATGCCATCCAAAAATCAAGTTAGTAAAACACAAGCAACACAACCAAGTCCCTCTTATTAACCAACCAACCCCATTGATTATTATTCCTGTTCCATTACCAAACCCCACCACTCATTAACTCTTCCATATTTTATTTATTATTCACAACCTAAAACTCATTCACATTCAAGCCCATCCCTGAAGCCCTATTTCCAACCACCATAACCACAACCACACCATACATAATCACCCCTTGATACAATTTATCACAGCCCCGCTGCCCATCACTAACATAGCATTCACACCAACCCACAACCAAGCCAGCCGCAACCCCGCTGCTCACCCGATCCAACTGTCACAACCCCCTACCACCAAAGATGGCCCTCCTGAGCTGGAAATGGTGAAAGGGAGATAATGACCCCCGAGTCCCGCCTCCAGTAGGCTCCGAGGTGGTGACTAGCACCAAGGGTATGATTTTTCACAATATGGGAGGAATTACCCTTTTTTTATTATTTAAGATCGGGAAATAGGAAAAGTCAACCACCAAAAAGGAAAAGAACAAGTGTATAGAAATAAACCCAAACCAATCCCACATGCATGTTAAAATAGTTCTGAAATAAGGTACAAGTACAAGAAAGCTCAAAAGTACAATAAAAAAATAAACAAGAGTACAGAAACTGCAACAACTCCAACTGTCCCGACTAACAGGGCCCCGCACGGCCCTGGTAGTCCTCCTGGAAAACTGAAAGTAAACATAGGGTGAGTATACAAGTATAATCAGTAGGGAAACCTAAAGCTCTCATGCACAAGTGGGGAGACATCCTAATGTCCCGTGAGAACAATAGAAGAAACCTAGCAATGAATTCTATCCACCCAACCTCACCATCCAAACTCACTAAAAACACAATCACAACAGGTAGTAGTATATAAGAACAAAATTGTTGGGTACCCCGCACCATTTCCCACTAGTTAGCTACTCTTCCCAATGGTGAACGTCTTGAATATACCACACTCCTCCCACCCGCACACACCTGGGCCTCAAGAACCACACATCCCGCCCGCACACACCTGGCCTCACAACCACGTATCCCACCAACACATACCTGGGACTCACAACCATGCATCCCGCCCACACAAACTTGGGCCTCACAACCACGTATCCTGCCTACACACACCTGGGCCGCATCCCGAAGATTCTTGGGAAACATTAAAACCTGCCCGAATAGTCTTTGGCTAAAACCACCCCAATCGAAACCTACCCGAAGAGTTTTGGGTGTAAGGTCACCTCAATCCATCAAAACCTATGGAAGAAGGAGCAGGAAGGAGCTAGTAACTACAGGGAAAACACCCTCTCCCATGAAATGGGAGTGTTCGGCACTAAGTGCTCAACATGGGTGGGGTGTGAAAAAACACAAAGATATATATATATATATATATATATATATATATATATATATATATATACACCAAACACTCATCCCAACCTATGGCTTCTAATCAGAGAACTGATCACGTGCCTCGACACTGCTACTATGAAGCATGCATACAACAAACAACCACAACCCCATTTAGGTTTTCATGTTTCAATAGAATCAGCTTATTAGTTCCTTAACTACTGGAAACTATCCACAACCAACCATATCAATCATTTGTAAAGAATATCCCTGCCATCCACAAATCAAGTTAGGAAAACACAAGCAACACAACCAAGTCCCTATTATTAACCAACCAACCCCATTGATTATTATTCCTGTTCCATTACCAAGCCCCACCACTCATTAAATATTCCATATTTTATTTATTATTCACAACCTAAATATTTTTCACATTCAATCCCATCCCTGAAGCCATGTTTCCAACCACCATAACCACAACCACACCGTACATCATCACCCCTTGATACCATTTATCGCAGCCCCGATGCCCATCACTAACATAACATTCAAACCAACCCACAACCAAGCCAACCGTAGCCCCGCTCCTCACCCGATCCATAACAACCCACAAAACACCCCCATCACATGCCGTGTATCCAAGCCAACACCCACATGTTCATTATTCCATTTTGTTTAACCAGGGTGATCACACAAGGGTTCCAGATTTTAAATCATCCAACTTTACGTGATTAACCAAATTCCACACTCAACAAGGTTCCATTCACAAAAACGGTCTAGAAAGATTGGGCAAAATTTAATTGCACAGGAAAAGGCCCCCAACAACCGTGATTTTCAGTAGGCATAAGCCTATTCAATTCACAACATAATATCACAGGATATAAAGATAAACATAAAAACTTCCCCATACCTGTTCTTTAACTAGTTATTATCTTCATTTAATGGTTCAACCGGTTATCATGAAAACAAAAGGATACCCACCCCACATGATGCAAAATTTAGAGAGATGAAGGTAAGATCCCTACTTCAACACGTTCTGATAACAACGCTCCCCCTGATCAACTTTAGAAGATGTCCGTCGGCATCCGTCACTTCTATCAAATCCTAGAAAAACCTCCTTGGGTGGAAGTTGGAAAGTAAAGGCCGAAGGAAAGACAACGGATCCAAGCTCAGAAGTTCCGCCTCATCATTACGATCCCGTAGCCACTGACAGATCGTAAATCGGAGCTCAGAAGAAGAAGTTATGGAAGAAAAAGAGAATTCGAGTCTCTTGGGAGAGCTCTACTCAGAGGAATGGGGAGGAGAGGGGTGAGTTGAAAAGGAGGAGGCGACCCCTCCTTTTATAGGCGTGAAAAAAAGTACACGGCGTGTACTTTATGGTACACAGTGTGTGCTCAGCCATTTCACACGGTCACCACGCGGCTTCCAACACAGCCTTCAACGCGGCACGCGACCGTTGACTGGTCAACACATGGTTTGAAGGTATCACATACGTGGGGAGGGACTACACGACATGTAGTGTTGGATATACGACGTGTACTCATTTATTTCACGTGGCAAGGACACGGCTCCAACACGGCATACGGTCGTTGACTGGTCAACGCACGGTTTGAGGGTAATGCGTACGCGGGGAGGGACTACACGACGTGTAGTATTGGCTATACAACATGTACTCATTTATTTCACATGGAAAGGACACGACCGTGAACACAGGGTATACCCGGCAAGGGGGTACATGGCGTGTATTCACACTACACGACATGTAGTTTCAAAATTTTGAAAAGTGTGGGAAATGTGCATTTTACCCTCCAGAACACTTCATGACCCTCTTTTGACAAAGGAATGGACCAGAGAGGTCCGGGACATTACATAAAATCTTCTCACATGATAACCTTGACAAGATTCTGATCTATAAGTGTATTTACTTTAGGATAGTCTACTAAACCCTCCTATGGAACCTATAAAACTCATCTCAAAGGAATATTTTTTCACAAAGAAACAAAATAAATGATCACACAATAATATAATCTCAGTTTAAACCATAAAACCATAAGAACAAACTAAGATTAAACTTAAGAACTCAAAATAAGAGATATAAATCCCAATATACTGTGGTAACTTGATTCTCATAATGAAAAGATTTGGCTAGGAACTCAATAAAACCTACCTATCAAGTCTTTAAAATCCTCTACTCATTATACAAAACATCCCAAGATAATTATTCTTGAGGAGAAACCTACCTATAATATCAAACTATAGTGAACCTGACCCGAATACCCTCCCAAACTAATACCCGACCTGTATTTATACACACCCAAAGGGCATTCCTAGTCCCCATGGGATAGTGATACAAACCCATACATCAAAAAATAACCATAATAAATTATTTTTTCCAACATGAAGTGACAACAAAAAATATATAAATATAATAGAGAGAAATAGTGAAATAAATAAAAAATTCCACAATGGAAAGAAGACAATAGAAATGATACAACACAAAAGTAGTCATAATATCATAAAGTACAAGTCTTAAAACAAAGGAAAACTAAAGAAAAAATAACTACTCCATGTGAGAGTATGGGAAACTCCCACAATCTCACCACCAGCTACCCATACATAGCTAAAAAAAACCACACCACCTCACTAAGGCACATTTCTTTTCCCTATATCAAAATACATATAATGGTCTATACATTACTAAAGGGGTGTGTGGGTTGTGATATCACAAACTCAATATGATCCCACCCAAGTGTTCTATAATAATTATATATAAAACAATCTGAATATGATCAACTTTAAAGAAAACATGGCATGATAAACAATTAAAAATTTTTTCTATCAAAAGCATGAAAAACATTTAATTTTACATTTTTTTAATATTTCCAAATAAATACCAGTCATCCAATTTAAAATAATTTAATATAAATCAAATTACTCATGGAAAATAAAATAAAAGCATGCATCACATATCATAAAAAAAAATGGTAGTATGATCTAAAATATTACTTTCCAAAAGCATAGGTAAAATCCCACCAAGGATCACTATAGTTCAATGTAACATATTTTTCGTACCACAATCAATGACTATTTGGCACCCACTTCCTTATAACACATGAATAATAATTGAGAAACACACCATTAGTGAATCCAAAAATAGTGTCAATATCAATTCCATATAACAATGGACTTAGGGAATAAGGTAATTCCCCATGAGTGAACCCCCTGACAATACATGAATGAGAGATCTAAGTAATATATTCCACATAAATACACAAGGCATCCCATGGGATCTATTTTCCAAACCATTTCATCAAAACTATACTTTGAAAACCATTTCATAAACCCATTCCATAATGTTTAAAAAATACCCCTTTATTTTACTAAAATAAGGTAAAACTTATCTTTTATAAAAAATCCATTCCATGCACACAAATCCATCAAAAAATTATGTCATTTTATATATAAATCAATTAAAAAACTAGATAAATGAAATTCATCCATCATAGGCTATAGATGGAACCAACTACCACAAACATGGGTGACACACACCCATAATAGAATCCACCAATAAAGAAAAATGTAAGTATAGAAATGGAGGTCTTAGATTCAATTCACATATATCAGAAATGATTCTATAAGAAAAATGGTTAAGTGATAGGACATATCAAAACATACCTTTAAAAAATCACATGGCATACCACAATTGACCCAAGGGTTAGCCTTTGAAATAAGATCACACAAAGAATCTAGAAGGAAATAATAATAATCCACATGATAGGCCAATGAATGAAAAACAAAACTCAATCGTTCCACCACAATCAATGTCAATGAATAAGTAAAATGATTACTCACCTAATGAAATGTACTTCAACTACAACTATGATAAATATCTTGATGAAATTATTTAGAAGGAGTGGAGGTCTCCAAAATTTCCTAGGAGAGCTCCATGGTCAAGAGGGGAGGGACCTACCATTGAATAACTTATGATTTTCTGTGAAGCACCCTAAAATACCAAGTCTATAGATTTATACTCCATGAAATCCCTTTTCATGTCATGTAATCCATGAAACCAAAGTACACCAAAAAACCCATCACCTTGACTTAAAAATACCGATTTTACCATTACATGATGTATAGTATATATTCATGGAATGTAATATTCATGCCTTGTATCGGTTTATGGTATCTTCCTAGAACCCATTAAATCATGTGTAAACACTTTAAGAAACATGTAAACTTCACACAACATATAATATGTTCATGAATTGAACTAAAATCACGACTTATGACCGGTGACCAATAAACAATGTGTATTTCTCTAAAAGACAGTGAAAATCCAGGTTTATCTTAGAAACCCCAAACCAAATCTAGTTTCATCCAAACTCCGAGAGAACCCTTCAAATCTTTTAAATCATTTATACCTAGACTCCATTGAGTTAAAAAAACATTTGTCACCTAATTTTAGGTCATTTTCCCCAAAAATACTCTCTATCCTATAGAGTCCCAAAATACACTCAAATAAATAGGGAAATGAAAAGATAGAAGAGAAATACCTAAAAGTGGTTAATGGGGTGTTACACTTAACCCCATTACTAATCATGATCAATGGTTTTATTGGTGGTCTAGGATGTGAAATTGGATGTGTTTAGTAGTGCCTCCAATGAGTGCACTTATGTCGGTGCCTTCTCCTATTCTAGTGAATTGTTGGTTCTTCATTGTCTAGTGTATCCCTACCAACCTAAACCCCTAATTTTAACTTTATTCCTAACCCAACACACAATAACCCATTATTTGTTAGGTTTTTTGGTTCTCGGGGTATTTTTGGGATTATGATGGTGGGTGTGGTCAGTTGTAATTTTGTACATGTATTTCTCATTGGTGTTCTATCTTCTTACAGATATTTAAAATTTTTAGTTATTCTTGGGTCATTTTATTTAATTTTTATGAAGGATCATTCAAGTTAGTTCTTGAGTTCATCCTTAGATCCCCATCATAAATTGGCGGTTTTTTTTGTTTTTTGGGTGAGAGGAGTATACACTTGTGCTGGTTCAGTGATGTTTTTGTAATGTAGCTGATTGATGATGGAGGAAGTATTCCTGATAGTGTTGATCAGGTGTCTCCATCTAGGTTTTTATTGGTTGGATTGATAATAACCTTTGATTGATGTTTTTTTGGGCCTCTATTTATATAAATTTCTATCTGTGAATAGCTGTGAAGTTGTTAGCGGTGTTTCTTTAGTGGTTTTCTTTCAATAATGTCCTTGTGATGGGTTTTCAATGGTTTTAAATGAATGGGGGTGATGAGGTCAAGATGCAGATCATAATCATTGATTTTCCACATATATCAGGTCATTATATTCCCCAAATTATGTCATTCAAGTTCTATGAATCTCAAAGACTACACAATCTGACCTCCTAAGGCACCTCACCAGCCTGCAATCGAAATCCTTAACCTGCCATTTATATACCTACCATAAATTGAAGGTTTTCCCTTATTCTAAGTAGATTAATTATTTGGTTTTATGATCCTAGTTTTGTTCATCTTTTTTGGTTCCCACTCCAACATAAAATTGACATTTTATTGAAAATGAAAAAAATAGATCAGAAATGGATAATATGGAAAAACATATCCTAAAATAGAAATAAAACCTGATATGAGATAGAAATCACTAATATAATGGATTAAACATAATATCAAGATATTTTACCCCAAGGATTATATTTATATTGACTTGGTTAATGTGAGTACAATAATTAGTGGCAATGAAGGTGTGTAGTAACTATTTCCTAGATCTGTGTCCCTAGTAAGCTTAACCTGACTTTTTGTAGGGATAATTATTGGCCCTACATGCATTGTGACAATTTACATTATAATCTACCTCTAACCTAAGCCTATTTGAATAGGATTATGGGAAATGAATTTAATTTATATTATACTTCCCATTACATATCTTAATTTTGAAAAAAATTTGTGACCATATATAGATTAAGGTCACATATGTCAATCCATGAAGTAGCTATAATTTATGATTATATTATATCAATCATGTTCACAAGAATTGGCGGTAATAATAATTAATTAGGATAAAATTAGTCTCAAAATATTAGTCTTTACATGACACTATGTATCATGTGGGGATATGAATCTAGTAACTTATAGTTCTTGTTATTAATTTACCATGATAACATATGAAATAAGTAAGGCATGATAATAAAGATTCTTAAATTCTATAAAATTTGGATTATAGATCATGCTAATTAATGACATATGAAACTTGAGCTAAAGATAATGTGATGATGGTAGATATATTTAGAGTAACCATTTACCACGTTTGAATGATGATCCTATCATTGTACCATCAGATGGTGGTATATGGAATTATGGGATATTTCTTTTACAGTGTATGATTTAGATAGGTATAAGAATTCCATATTGGGGACACATGTAACATTATTATAAATCTTGGGGGTTTGTTCAGATAAGTTGATGTGCATGTGACCAATAACAATGAAGGGTTAAGTATTTACAAATACTAAAGTATTAAATGCAAAAAGGTATCCTAATGATTATATTTCATTATAGTGAGAGATTCAGGCACCAAATAGTTATGAAAAATCATATCAAAAAAGTTATTGAGACTAATTAGCATGAAAATAACTTGAATATAAACTTAATAGAATAAAAACAATGGACAATAGACGTCCACATAAACTAATATTTGTAAAAACCATTATCCATATGTGAATATAGAGGAGAAATTGACCTTCACAAAACCAAGGAGAATTAAATTAAAGCATTGGTGACTAGGTCTAGAACTATGCTACCCTATAGATGGTTTAGTGGCTATAATCTAAGTAAAATCCTATAAGAACCTATAAATTATTTGACTCCACCTTGCACATCACCTCTAAGATTTTGAAATGAGAAAATCTCTCTAATTTTAATGATGATCAACCCAATATATTAATCATATAGTGTCAACAAGAGTGATAACATTGCATTTGACCTGAAATGATTATTTTTTTGGGGTTATATATTATGGACTTCTAGAGTTTTATTTATGATAATTGATATTGGATAAGTATAATCCTTTGTAATTTCCCAATCTTTGAATTTTTATATGAGGGGAAACTTCCCAAATTTTTAATTTCAATAGATACCATCAATATTCATGCACCATAACTATTTATAGTGAGTTCCAAATTTTAAGTTCCATGTTATAGGGATCGTATGAAATTTAACCTGTCAACACTTTTATTAAAGATCATTGGTATATTTACCATATCAAGTATACATCATACATTTATAGAAGAGGTTGAAATGTTTCCCATGGGTTATTCCAAATGATTAGTATAATCTCCTCATTGAGAAACTCTAATGTAGGGTATTAATGGGTGGTACAAGGATAAAACATCAATGATGTTTAATCCCCAACAAGTAATTCACACATCTCATCATGGATTAAATTGTCATTAATTGAGAATCATCTGATATTTATTGACACAATGGGTCACTTTATAGATCAATTTTCAAAATTATTGATGGAATCCTAGATGAAATTACATAAATTTAGATTTGAGTAGATGGTATCCACAAAAAAATTGATGAGTATATACATGGTTCTATAATTTTTATTTGAATGAATGATGTTTTATATAGGTCAACATTAACCAATGGAGAGTATGATGGGGTCAGATCCAACTTTAGGATCACCTTTTAGTAATATGGGTCCTTCACATCCTCATAGGAATCAGAATACTCTATAATGGAAACTTTTATTTGGTCAATGGTGAGATAAATGAGTGATTTAATTCTAGAATATTGGATGCTTGTTGGAATTATTTTTAGGCTTGAATCCTCATATTCAACAGATCTTATAATGAATTATTTTACTATAAGTATACATCCTTTCCCCTACTTTATTATTCATAGTTACACATGGAGATAAAAATCTATAGTACTTCAAGAATAAAATTTATCCACTCTTCTGGTATAAACAGTCCTACAAGTTGTGAGTTATACCTTAGAAATAAATATATTAGATTAATGAAAATTTCCTCTTAAAATTTTAGTGATTCAAACTCTAATATATAATGAGTAATCCACCTATAATTATCTTAATTATTAGGAATTTTCATATGGAGTGGTAAATTTAGTTGTTTTTCTTCAACAACATGGGGAAAAGTTTCATTCCATTAGGTGATTGAATTTCTATGGGGAGGAAATCCATGATGGTTTATTATTTCATCACATGGGAATGAATTCAAAGTGGTTTGAATCTTGTAAGGGATAATATTGAGTTTTGTATTCCATAATGAAAAAACTGATTTATGCCTCAATCCTTTGTCCTAATATGGTGTTGCATTCTGGTTGGTTTACTATTGGTATATGGCAGTCATTCATGGGGGATTCAATAGTGGGAGAGAGAGTTTTTTGGGACCATTGGTTCATGAAATGAGACCCAAAATACCTTGAGATGAGTGTGGGGAAAATTAGTGTATTAACAAAATTAAAACATTTCTTTAAAACCTATATTATTATTAGATATTATTCCCATGTTATAAATAGTAATGTTTCAAACTTTTGAACTCTCAATATATCTCAAACAAAAAATATGTTATAAAAAATGTAAAGGGTATAGGACATATGGTTACCTACATGGTTCACTGAAACTATGATACCTCTAAGGAGTATACACTTGATGATGTGTCAATATATCAAAAAATAACTATAACACATTATCTTGTGAATTTATGGTTAAGAAAAGGTCACACCTCACCAAGGAGAACTACCTTTAATAGAAAGGTTTGGGGATAGATCACTACCATGAAAGGTTCATCCCTCTTCCTCATTCTCCACTTACTGATTCAAGGAGGGATTAGATCAGTTTGTATATATAACTAATATTATTTCACCAAACAAACAATATGTGGTGCATTTATGTATTTCAAGTTCTTCCTCCAACTTCATTGGACATATACAGACTACTTTTTATTAATTTATTTGACATCATTTTCTATAAAAATATATAAAATAAAATTTTCTTCCTCCAATAAAAACCAAATGAGAAAAATTCTATATTAACAGAATTTTCTACGACATGCATATCCTTTTTCTCTTATCAATAAAATATGATCAATGTCCATTCATATATAATGATTTCCTTTATCATGAAAAGCCTATTATTTTAATGTTTTATAGTTCTCTAAGCCCCATTCATCATATTCTTGTACTTCTATAGCTATAGAATAAATAAAACATGTTATACAATTTATATTGACTATAATGACTCAAGTTGGTTGAAAATTTAGTTCTTTAATTTCACATTTTAAAACATTAACTTCCATTTTCAAAAAATACTTTAATGTTTTTCCCCTTATTAAATTAGTTTTGAAGTAGAATAAATAGAAATAAAAAAAGTATAAAAACCCTAGGATTCATATAGTGGTTTTAGATCTCTTAGATAACCCACTTCACCAACACACAATATAGGATTAATGATTTTATTAAGATCCTTTTCCTTGGGATCCCAACTACTGATTGAGATTAGCTGACACATATTCTTTATAAAATAAAATATATTTTAATCATCCTATTCTATAAAAAGACATATATGCACCCTTACATCACACTTAGTATAATAAGTTTCCACTCATAGATATAGAATGACCTATAATTTGATAGATAAAATAAAAAAAATAAAATAAAAATTTATAAAAGATAAATCATCTCTAGAAAATATTACTCTAAAGTGTATCACATCTGAAGTGATCCATAGTCATATAAAGATCTTAGAGAACACATAGTAGAAGATTTATTATCTTCTTCTACTTTTTCCTTTCTTTCAATAATAAATCTTTTTCTATATGGATAATAATTATTTCATAATGCTTCCATAAATCATTGAAGTATAAAAAAATCATTCATGAGTATCCATCACTGAAAAATAAATGTATATCTATAAAAAAGTTCCATGATTATTCAATTATTTTATCACTATAACAAATACATATTTAAATGATAATTCAAATTTAATAAATATAAATGGTTTCATTGATCTTCTCCTAGAAAATAGTTAAGCTTCTATCTCTTATAAACTACAATGGTTTTCTAAAAATAATGGCTAATATATAACCGATCAAGATTATCCAAAAATCATTATCTTGTAAAGAAACCCTTCCAAAATTTAGAACTTATTTATTATTTAATTTAAAAAATGAAAATATCCTTGAAATATATCTTTTAATTTTAACTATAGATGAATAATAATAATTTAATCCTCCATATAAGATATATCTTGAAATATATAAGATATGTAAGATTAAATGAACTGTTCTCGAGTTTTTGTATGAGTAATTTTTTTTGATATTTAATAATAATAACTTATTATTCATATAATATTATATTTTGAATAGAACTAACTATATAATAAATTTTATTTTATAGAATTTATAATATGTAAGAATAAACCAAACCTTTAATAGATAAATTATGACTAAAATAGAACTGTGCAATTTTTTTGACTTGGATAAATTTTCTTATATAAGAATTACCTGTGAATTATAATTCTCATGTAAAAATAACTTATTCCAATATAATATTTTATTCTTTAAAAAAATATCGGACATAAATTTAAATCCTGAATTATTCTAGAAAAACTATTTTTTTATTCTTTCAAAAAACACTTTATTATTTAGTGTGGGTTGAACAAAGTAAGATCAATTTTAAGGGAAAATAGAGAGCCTGACCAGAAGAAATAAATATAATAGGCTAGTCAAGGAGCCCTGCATAGGACTAGACCCTCCCAAAAAAGAACAAGGGACACCTTAGTCCCCACAAAAATTCCTCTCATCACCGCCTTTGCTACAACCACATCACTCATCCATCATTGGGCCATGGTACACATCACCACGACCACCACCGGGAGACTCCACCAAAAACACCATTGTCAATGCACCATCCCATAACACCACATTCTACACACCACATCCTGCACCCTGAATTGTTCTTCTTATTTATGAATAATGTAACTTTGATGTATGATATTATGCTTTCAAAAGTTTCACAAAAACGCTCATGAATAATTATCTCAATATAAATAAACATTGATAAAATATTAATAATTAAATGAATAATTTGAATCTCAATAAAAGTAAATTCATTAGTAAAAAATATTGGATATTTTGAAAAAAATAGGATATGTTCGGGTATATAAGAGAACGATGACTATCCAAAAATTTCCCCCATTTGATAATCACAAAACCCCTAAATCATAAAATTTTACAAATTATGCAATTTAATAATATAGACACTTAATATAATAAACTAATATATATTAATATAGGATTTAGATAAACTAAAACATGGTAAATAAAATTTTGTTTTATTAAATAACTTATCTCTTTTTTTGAAAATAATTAATGAATAATATATTAATTTTTACAGATTCAAATTAAATTATGTGAATATAATAATGAAATTAATTAAAACTTAGTACTAAACCGTATTTCATAATGAGAGAAAAAAACATAATAGATACAGGTTTTAAACAATAAAAAAACAAATCATAAAATCATTTGGTTGTTGGATTGGGTATTTTGGGTTAAACACTTTTGGTTAAGAAGTCCTAGGTTTTTAGAAGAACTATAGAAGGCTTAGTTATATAGGGTGTTATATCTGGTATGTTTTTTGAAGTTACTAGAATTTTTATATTGTTGAAACATATATTCTCCTTCTATAAGAGGAATCATGTAAATCTTATTCATACAATGTTCTTTGAGGACTTGACGTTTTCTGTATATTTGCTTCGGACACAATAATAATATTGTAAATTAAGGGTTTAATAAAACTATTTTCTCTCAATGTATAAAAATACCTTTTACAAATATCTAACATGGTTATAATTTAATCTATATTGAAATCCAATAGAATTCAATATCCTTTACTCAGTGCATAGTAATAGAAAATTTGAATACTTTTCATCACTTTTCTATCTATAAACTATGTATAATTTTGATCTATTATTCTCTACCATTTATTTTATACGTTATATAATAGTTAATTAATATTCTCCTCAGATTCTCTCAACCACATGTAAAATAAATTAAAATAATTCTTCAGTGCATTAAGACTTTTTTGAAACTCATCCATAAACTTATAAGAATTTTTAACTTCTTGACTGAACTACTTAAGCTTTCCTAAGCCTCTATCATTAAAAAAATTTCATTTTTTATATATTCATCCTCCTAAGATTATATATTAGTCTCATATTTAAAATATTTAGAAAGATTATTTTGAATGTGATTCTTTCTTTCCTTAAGATTCTAAAATTTTTGAGTCATGGAGGTCTTCATCTAAGTAAAAATTTCATGACCCTAATTAAAAAAAATTCAAATATTAGGAAGTTATTCCCATACTATAGTAGAAAGATCTCTAAAATGATCCTCAAAAACCATGTTTTAGTTTATATTTTAACAAACTCATTAATATATTAAAGAATAAATCTTATGTTAGTAAAAAAAATTCTTATTTACTACCAAGATATTTTCAGCATGTTTTAGAATATTGTATTCCTTTATATAATTAATAATATATTTCTCTAATAATATAAATTTATCTATAGTTTCAATATCACACAAAACATATTTGATGTGTTTACTAATACAAAAAGTATGACTTATTAATTCTAAATTTCAGAAATCATATTTCATCTAATTTTTCCCCTACTATTGATTTCAATATATATATATCAATAGATTTTATTTTCTATATAAATTTTATCAAATATTTTATCAATTATTTCTGATCATAAAAGTCAAATTTATAAACTATACTAGACTCTAATTATTCAAAATACACTTCAAAAATAGATTTTTAATTTTATATCTTTAAATCAATTTTTTCATCCTTTAAACTACCTTTCAAATCATATAATTCATTCCATTATTATTAAAATGTATAGAATATACTGGAAGTGAATTGATGCAGGTTTTCATCAAAGACTGAATCCTCTTCTTCAAAGGGTTATGGAATATCCTCATTCAAAACCACCATGGATCTTCAAAAGTCTTGAAATTATATATTATATTCATTATTCACATCTTATAAATATTTATGAGAAAAATTTTCCTATTCATATTATATTTAATATTTAGCTTGATTTTCCAAAGATTTAATAAGATTATTCATATTCTTTTTATTCTCTCCATTAAACACTTAAAGTACATTAATCCCTATATAAGCATTCACAACAACTTTCTCATCTTCCTCTAACTTATAAACATAAATTATATCATTAAATATATCTCTAATATCATTTACAATGCCATCATTTTCAATACTAGAATACTTAAATTCAGTATCTTTTAAAATTATAATGTCATTTACAATTGTATTTTTGATATTCCATTTAATGCTATCATAATTCTGATTTTAAATAGAATTTAATTAGTCTTCTTCGACTATAGGTATAATATACATCTCTATAGATCCTTACTTAAGAAAATAATTTGGAGGATTTATAATTTCCTCTATCCTTTTAGCTACTCTCTCACGGCCTTCTAATATATTTACATCATCTTTATCTATAACCACCTTGAAAGTATCTAAAAAATCAATCTAAATAGAATTATGATCCAGAATATAAGTTTTATCCACCTCAGCTTTAATTGATACTTTAGTATGCTCCCATAAATTCCAATATGTATTTCTTCTTTATCTGGATTATTAATGTCATCATATCATTTTATATATACTAGCCTATTATGATATCCATTCCCTATAAAAACTATTTTATTCAAAACTCTAATAAAAAATTATTATAATTATGACACTTTATAATTGTTTCAAATTTTAAAGGGACTTTACACTTCTTAAATAACAAAATTAATATCTTTCTATAAATATAATAGTTTGGTCTTTTTTTTTCTTGGCTGTAGTTATCCATAACTTTTATTATATACCTATTATGTTTTACTAGTGTAATATTAAAAAACATGTATATAAGGTACATATCATCAAAAATAACAATCTCAAACTCCCCAACCCTCTAAGAAATCCTTGTGTGAATAAACAATGATAGCACTTTTTTCTTATTCTTAAAATATTTAAATTATTGTTTCTTTATATTTTTTGATACAAATAAATAAAACATAATATCAGTATCACCATGAAAATATTTGTTTACATAAACCATACTATGTGTGTAAATTTAAGAATATCAACAAGACCACTCAAAAGTAAATATTTTATTAAGTATAGTGAAAACGAGGAGATACAAGGGAGGGATTAAATTACCTTTAGATAGTAATGGGGAAAGCTCAACAAGATATAATGATGTAAATGACACTTCCTTTACATCAGTAGTTAACTTTATACAATCATCTATGAATCCAAACAAAAATTTAGCATTTTCCCAAAATTCTTCTATGTATTATTTAAAATATGTTCCATGTATTATCAACATCAAATACCACTTACCACTTCTACAAACTCAGATATTTATTTAAGATAAGATTTATCTTATTCAACCATTTAGACTCAATAGCCTTACCTATAAAAATATTTCGATGTAAATATTTATTTGATTTATTACACATAATATTCTCTTATTTCCAAACATCTTTCCTACTTAATTTCAAAAAATTAAATGAGTCAAGGAGGCCTAGGTTTGGATTTAGGAAAATATAGGTTTCATTTTAAAATTATCAAAGTGGTTAATTATCTCTAAAAATATTACTAATAAGATCTATTACTCAAAAAACCATGGCCTAAAGAATCTAAAAAAATTCATTGATAAATTCAATATAGTGTAATATAAAAATAATAGTGTAATTATTTATTTTAAAATAAGTTATAAAATCTGATTATGGTGAAAACCTATATACCATAACAAAAATCATTACAAAAATTTTCATAAAATTTTCTTCTCTATATATAATGACTCTTCATCCTCATTGTAGTTTAATAATATATAGTGAATGCATAGAGCAGAATAAACAATGGTGTGACTTCTCTTTACTTGTTAATTGTACATGTTTGAATAATTATTTAATATTTAACCATTAATCTATAATATTTGTTTGGATTACTATTAAAAAACTTATAAACCTCTAAATAAAATCATGATGTAACCAAAACTGTTATTGTGTGACTTTTTCTATCTTCCCTAAATCAGCTTATGAACTTCTTTAATCATTTTCAATACTTATCAAAATTTATCCTCAACCAAGGTAGTCCCTAAAAATCATATACAAACATTTATATCATCCATGAAATCCATTTCATAATTCTCTATCCATAAAGATAACCTTACCTTTTAAGGTCTTGTACTCTTATTTCTTTTTCCATGAACTATGTGGTCATTTATTATCTCTTATGCATGCTTACCCGAACTTATATTTATCAATATCTATGAATCACTAGAAATTCATACATATATCAATTACATATATCTCCATGTTCTCATATTATCCTATTTAATTCCAAGCTCTTCATTTTTCACCAAGTATAAACCATATCCTTATTTCTCCCTCGTATCCCATTAACTTTGTCCAATACTATTATACTTCACTATTTATTCCAAGATCACGGAAAAACTATCTCCCCTTTATAAAATGAGATTCATATTTAACAATCCATCTCCCTTCATGTAAAAATTCATGGGGAGAGACTTATAGAAATATCTATCCCCGTTTGATAATAAATCAAAAGGTCCAACAATTTAAATTCCTCATTTCTTTAATAGGTTTTTTATCTCATATTTCAAAATATATTGCAAATTTTTGGAACCTAGGTTGTTCAAGAAGATGATATTGTAATTAAAACTTATAAAATGGATTTGTTTTTGAATCATAATAAAAAAATTTTACGTTAGTTTTAAATTAGAGATGATAGATGGAATAGGGCATGTTTTGATTATTGGTGGAGTATATAGATAATTTGGTGATTTTTTGTGATGTTATTATTGAACGTAGACAAATAATACTGTAATATAACTAAATATATCATGTTTATTCAAACCATATCATAGTATATAACATTTTTATAGAGGAAATTTCACAAAATTAATAGAAACCATAAGATAAATAAACCACATCATGGTTTCCATTATGGATTTGGGAAAACATCGAGATCGATCATTGTCCAAGGTGAAATGACTATCATAGTTCATAAAACAAATTTGAAAATAGGTAAAATAAGAAAACACCACATCATAATAAAGGTTTTTATTTTATTCAGTATTGGTAGGAGTTATTAATTAATTGATTTAATAATTCATTGCACCATAGTTTAGATCAATGTTTATTTGAGTAGTTAAAAAATGAGCATAGATGGAAAACCCTTCCACAGTGCATGTCATGATTCACTTATAAAATTTTTAAAAACCCAAGGTGAAATAGGAAAATGATATTTTAAGGTCATTTTTCATGATAATTTTTATAAAATTGAGTATTTTTTTTTCATATAATTTATTTTGGAACTATTTATAGTTTATGAAGATATTTGTTGGAAGCTACTTAAATTATGAAGATATATCTACACCCTAGTTTATAGAACACCACATTATAGAGGGGCACAAATATCTATTCTCAAATAAGGAAATGACTATATTTTTAGGTTGATATAGATTTGAATTAATATGGTTTTCATCAACAAATAAAGGATCAATAAACCACATCATGGTTTACATGGACAAACCATGATTTTCGTGTATTATAAGAAAAATTATATTTGATTGATATTGAAAATTGGAAATCTGTGACAATTTAAGAATATAATTAAACAAATATGAAATGGAATTTATTTCATATTAATTAAGTTGATTAATATGGAATATAAATTATATAAAATTATAGAAAATTTTAAGATATATTTAAAATAGATTTTTGAATAATAAAGAGAATACAACAAAATATAGAGGGGATATAACTATTACTGATTAGGAATTTTTGTGAGAAATTCTATAAAAATGAATAAATGTTTTAATATTTATATTTGATTAAGGAGATTAAGTGAAATAGAAACACTCTCACTGTCATGTTGTAGTTCTTACTTTATCACTATCATTGTAAATGACCTACAAGGCATAATTCTATTTCAATATCAATATATAAAGAGAAGAAAGATAAGTTGTGGATTTAATCATGGAATTATAAGTCAGAAGGTCCAAAAACATTATAATCATGATATTTAATTAGTTATTGTCCTATTATATCATCATGTCATTAGTGTATACTCCTTGGATGTTTCCTACTTTGGATAAACCAAGTAGAATCAACGTTCAAAATATTTACTTCTAATATATACGTATTACAAACTTTTCATTTTATTTAATAGGTTAATGTTATTATTTATAATATAAGAAAAAGACTCATTCAATGAATTATGATTATACACCCTAATTCATCACCTATTATGGTATTTTGGGAACTCATGTTATAATAAGTGACTATAAGGCCCCAACCTTAAATATTACTTAATATTGAATTAAATGAATAATTCATATTGAGGATCTTTTCAGGTTTAGAGTTTTAGAGAATTAGAACATGACTATTACATCTTAAAATATTACAAAGTAGACACTTCTACTAAGTCTCCATAAAATAAAAACTCTTAAAAAGAAAGATGTCTAGATTCCATGTTTTAGATAGCATGAAATTTCCTTGATCCCATCCTTGACCTTATTCCACTTTAAGTCCTGTGAAAAACATTTCGAAAAAACTTGGGGTGAGCATAAAAAGCTCAGTAAGGGATACAAAAATAATGAAAACTGTTAGTTTTTCAAACATCAAGTAAACCATGTATACTATATCAAAGTAATACCTTCACCTTCATGAAGTAGTAAAAAAAATCTTCACTGAATAAAGTATCATTACTTACCTTTTTGTAACCAAAAGATTACCATAAAACCCATATAAAGAACACATAAAATATAAAAAGGTAACTTGGGACATAAACATACTTAAGTGGAATAACCATACGGTTGAATTCCACACATATCACAAAATGGAATAGCCATACGGCCAATTTCCATACATACTTAATGGAATAGCCATACGGCCGACTTCCATACCCAATGCATTGGAGGTTATAACGTAACCACTCGTCCTGGTATTCACGGCACCACCCATCATATGGTTTATAACGTAACCACCCGTTAAAATGTCTAAGTACCAATATAAAATCATAAAACATAAAACCAATATAAAGGAAAGATAACATTTCCACATTTCAATCACAATATATCATTAATATATTGACATAATAGAATCCTTTATCAAAACCATTTTCAATACCAAAATACATAAAAGAGTATATGGTATTTATTTTATTTTAAAAACATTACGGCTTGTTGAGGAAGCCAAAGACCAAAATAATACTCGCGGCGGCGAAAAAAGTCATTGTCACCGCGTATGTTAAAAAAAACATTCCTTTTTGTCGTTTAGTAAAACGCCTCGTAGAAAAAGATTCCTTTTGTATAAAAGTAAAAGTCAAAGGAGTTTATACACCGTATAAAATAAAGTTGTGTATAAAACGAAATATGCCTCAATGAAAGGAGATTGAGACGAAGTCCCTTACAAAGATAATTTTTAAAATGAAATAGATATATTATGTGTATTCACTATAAGTAAACATAAATAAGGTACAAATAAAAGATACGACAAAATAATATAATGACATAATTTGAAAGTAGGAGATTAACCCAAAGAATGGAAATTGGGTTAAGAAATTCCCTTACCTCGGGTCCGACTTGACTCGATCGTTCTTTAACGTCCTGAATAATAAACTTGAGTTAATTTATACTTGATTAAGAACCTTTTTAAAGTTCATTATTCCTTTTATATCACTTATTTCCATGTTATAAACATTATGTAACCATTTAAGTTAATAATGTTTGTTTTGTCAATATTTGTTTCTTAAGTCGAAAGTTGACTTCTTACAATTACATGTTGTTCGTGTGGTCAAAAGTTCTTTATATCCAGAATGAAATTCCTGATTCGGATATCATATATATCATATATATCCAGCATATACATGTATTTATAATATTACATAATCATTTAGAGGTAATAAATGAAATGCACCGTTCATGGAGACGGTAAGCCGTACGTACGCATGAACGCTACTTTCATTTCTTTGTCATATTAGTGGAATTAAAACTAAATGAGAGGTATGTATATTTTAATTCCAGAATTATATTCATCATTTAGATATATCATTAATTATATATATACATTATATACATGTAATTTTAATAGTACATTACATTTGGGGATAAGAAATGAAATGTACCGTTCATGGAGACGGTAAGCCGTACGTACGCATGAACGCTACTTTCATTTCTATCTCATACTTTAATGGAAAGAAATAATAATGATATAGAGGTATATCATAATTCCAGTATAACATCATATATAATAACTTTAAATCCATCCTTTACACGTCCCACATATGGCATTAACGAATCACATCACTTTTAGGGGGCGGTAGTCCGCACTTCCTTAAATGAAGATATCGTGTTTACCCATAATGGAAACCATAAAGGTATGCCAAAAATGAAAAATACAGAAGCTTAAAGAAAACATAAACATATAATATATCATATATAAAAATAGTGACATCCTAATGGCCACCCTTGAAGGTGTTAAATGAGTATTGAACAATCATCGTTTCGGGAGGCAGAATTTCGCCATCCACGGAAACCGTATGTTCTTTAACCATTTGATGTAGTTGTGTGAGAGTGTAGCTCAAATAAATATTATAACAACATCCTAGTATATTGAAGATACTGGTGTTGTTACAAAAGAAGTAAATAAAAAGAGTTTAGAGGGTTGGAGAAGCAAAATAAAACAAATGAACAAGAGAGAATGAATTACCTTTAAAAGTGTAACTCCCTTTTGATTTGAGCCTAAAGGCTTCCTTTGAAAGGATTATTCCCAAAGGGAATCCTCTAGGATGAGGAGAGGGATGTGGAGAGAGTAATTGGGCAGGGGTTGGCCGAGCCAAAGGCTTGAGAAGTGTGTGAAATGGGGTAGAGGTGGGGGCCTTTTATAAGAGGAGAGGAGGGGCACTTTTGGAAAGTAAAGAAATATTACTTTATTTGAAAATGTGTTTCGGTTTTAAAAGGTCCCACATTGATATAGTTCGTGGATAAGGTGACAAGGGTTAGAAATCCACTCATCCAATTGGTTTTGGACATGTGTAGTTCATAGATTTTACATTATCTTTCTATTTTATTTAAATCGTCAAATAATGATGTCATCGCTACATCATTATTATGTCATATATAATTTAATTTATTTAATGTCTAAAAATTATAAAAAAAATACTATGATGTAGGAAATATTTTTAGATTTCCAATTACTATTTATAATCAAAATTTGGACTTGTATAACCCCAATTAAAAATTATTTTAGTAAAAAAATTTATGTTAGTGTCATTTTCACTTTAACATTAAATAAAAATATATTAATGTCATTTTCCAACTAAAGTGGCTCCATGGGGTCCCCAAGTTGGCCCATGGCTTGTCTTGGTCGTCCATGACTCACCCAATAGGTTTAGGACAAGTTTCATGGTGTTTTCACATTTTTATAATATCATTTTTACCTTAAACTACACTAATTACCTCTAATCGCGATTAAGAACTTAATAAGTTACTATTCACCAAAAATTATTTTAATCTCATTGAACCACATTTTACTTCTTAATGACAACCATGTATGTCAGATTTTCAAAATTCAATACACATTAGTGGTAAACTTTCATTTAACTGAAAAATCAGTTTGCTTGATTACCACTTAGTGGTTTCACTATTCATCAAAAATTGAAGTTTTTTAGAAAATTACCAAAAATTCACCCTAAGCTATATTTGATATTCCGAATTCAAAAATGAATTCCATTTTACAAAATTCAAAACATATAAGTCAAATTAATTAATTTAATAATTAATTCCCGCTGTCATGACAAATAGCGTGTTTTTGTGAAACAATAAGTATCAAAAGATTGACACCAGTTTAAGTCCAATTTCAAAGTAAAATTGATTCCAATGACCACCATTGGATTTAATGGTAAAAATATTTTCTAATTTAACTTTAAAACCAATTCAAAAGATAATCTAATCATATAAATAAATTAGATTAAAAAGAGGTTTTGAATTAAAATACAACATTTTACACTATTCATTAAAAAAATGAACTTTATCAGAAAGGTACCAAAAATTTACACAAAGTAAATTTTGATGTCTCGATTATAAAGAAGAGTTATATTTGGTCCAAAATAAAGTATAAGAGTGATCAAAACTATATTTAATGACAGTTCACCATTAAAAGGTGATAAGTGAACCTTTAGTGAAAATTAGAGTATATATGCCCTAAAATTGAACTCTTTCCGTATTTTAAGCCTTTATCTTTTATTGGGTAAATGTATAAACATTTAAAAACATATCTAATCATATTTTAGTTATTTATATCCATTCCCGCCAGTACAACGGCTACTTGTTAACTAACATTTAAAATAATATTATTTTATTACTAGTGTGCTACGTAAGTTTCAAAGAAACTCATCGTTGCGTATCGGGTATGCTATCGAACATAGCAACCCCTTTAAAATAAAATTAATATTTAATTCATAAATATTAATAAATATGAAAATTCTTTATTCTTTATTTACCTGGGATGTTACATCCTTCCCCCCTTTTGGGAATTGCGTCCTCGCAATTTTATTCACTTATCAAAATAAGTGGGGGTATTTATCCCTCATATAATTTTCAGATTCCCACGTTGCCTCTTCAATCACATGGTTTTTCCACAAAACCTTTACCTGATGAGTCACCTTATTCCGTAACACTTGCTCCCTGTGGTCAAGAATCTGGACCGGTTGTTCCTCATAAGATAGGTTCTCTTCCAGCTAAACTACCTCTGGACTCAAAACATGAGATGGATCTGGCATATACTTTCTCAACATCGAAACGTGAAAAACATTGTGTACCTGAGATAAACTCGGAGGTAAAGCCACTCGGTATGCAACTGATCCAACTCTTTCCAGAATTTTGTAGGGTCCAACGAACCTTGGACTCAACTTTCCTTTCTTACCAAATCTCATCACACTTTTCCAAGGAGAAACCTTGAGAAAAACATGATCACCTACCTCGAAAGATAGATCCTTCCTCCGGTTATCCGCATAACTCTTCTGCCTGCTCTGAGCTGTTCTCATGTGCTTCTGAATCAACTGAACTTTTTCTGCCATCTCTTCTACCAATTCTGGTCCCATCAACTTCCTTTCACCCACTTCATCCCAGAAAGCTGGAGTTCGACACCGCTTCCCATATAATGCCTGAAATAGTGCCATCTGTATACTGGAATGAAAGCTGTTATTATAAGAAAACTCAACCAAAGAAAGATGTTGGTCCCAACTTCCCTAATAATCCATAGAACAAGCTCGTAGCATATCCTCCAATGTCTGGATTGTTCGTTCTGACTGCCCATCTGATTGAGGATGAAAAGCTGTACTAAAATTTAATTCAGTACCCAACGACTTCTGAAGGCCTTTCCAAAAGTTAGAAGTAAACCTGGGATCACGATCAGATACAATGGAGAGAGGAACTCCATGTAACCTGACTATCTCTTTAATATACAAACGGGAAAGTTGATCAAGAGAGAAAGTATCTCGTATAGAAAGGAAATGAGCAGATTTGGTCAAGTGATCAACAATAACCCAGATTGCATTATTACCTCGAGGTGTCCTCGGTAATCCAACAACAAAGTCCATGGATATATTCTCCCATTTCCACTCTGGCACTGGTAAAGGCTGAAGCATCCCTTTCGGTAACTGCCGCTCTGCTTTAACCTGTTGACATGTCAAACACTTCACAGTAAAATCAGCAATGTCTCTTTTCATTCCATCCCACCAGTAATACTCCCGTAGATCTCTATACATCTTAGTACTGCCCGGATGAACTGAAAACAGAGAACTATGAGCTTCACATAACAACTCTCTCTTCAAATGTGAATCACAAGGCACACATAACCTCTTCCCAAACCTCAAAACACAAACACAAACTTATCTAAGAACTCATGGAAAATTTTATTCATAAGGTCCATGAATACAGCAGGTGCATTGGTTAACCCAAAAGGCATAACTAAAAATTCATAATGGCCATATCTAGTACGGAACGCAGTCTTCGGAAAGTCTGCTTATTTTACTTTCAACTGATGGTACCCCGACCTCAAGTCAATCTTCGAAAAATACTGAGCTCCCTGGAGCTGATACCACTTCATTCGATGGCCCAACATCTGCTGAAGTTGTTGCAAAGGATTTCGCCACCCCTTTCTGCTTGTAGTCTGGCTGTATTCCCCCAGTTGAGTTCTTCGTTGGACACTCGTTTGCATAATGACCCATTTCATTACTCTTAAAACATCTTACCGTTGGCTTTTCATTTCCTGCTTGATCATCTTCCTTACAGTTACGAGCAATATGACCAGACTTACCACACCGAAATCACTTACCAGACTTGGATAAACATTCTCCAGGATGCATTTTACCACACTTCTCACAGTATGGATATTTGGTTTTCTTACCTCCTTGCTTCTTTGATGAATTCTTCCCCTTTTCCTGCCAACTAGATCTCTTGTTCTGTTGTTTGTCATAGAACACCTGATCATCGGCAAACTCCATTTCCACCTTCTCCGTACATCGAACAAGTTTTTCATAACTTTTGAACTCACGAGAAGCTAAAGCCCTTCGATACTTTGGCTTTAACCCTGAGTAAAAACGGTTTATTTTACTATCAAGATCTTGTATGAAGTTTGGAGCATACCTTGCCAATCGAGTGAACTTTTCTTCATAAGCAGCCACTGAATCATCCTCCTGCCTCAATTCTAGGAACTGTTTTTCCATCCTAAGACGAACCACCTTAGGAAAATATTTCTCAAGAAAAATACCTTTGAATTCGGCCCAGTGAAGATCCTCAATCTCATCCATATCCCTTATATTTTTCACCATCGACCACCACTGATCAGCTTCACCTTCAAACCGGTAAACAGCAAGACTAACCTTTTGATGTTCTGAACACCCCATGACATCAAAAATCTTCTCCAGTGCTTTAATCCACCCTTCAGCTTGCACAGGGTCAGATGATCCTCTGAATGATGGGGGATGTTGCCTCATGAAATGTTCCACCACTGACATGTTCCTCTGCGGCTGATCTGGCTGATCTCGTGCATGGATACCACCACCATTTATAGCCTGAGTCAACTGTGCCATCACTGCAACAAACTGTTCAGTTCCGATTCCGACCATCTCAGGTTGCTGATTTGGAAGGTTGTCTTCCTCCTGATGTCGTCCCAAAATAGCTTCTTTGTTTCCTCTGCGGAAAACCATTCTGAACACAGAAATATCTTAGGCGAAGCAACATGGTAATCCGTAAATGCTATATCATTTCAATCATATTATAATTTAACACTTTTCTAACTCCTAAAGTTTTCTAAACCGACCTTTGATACCAACTATAAGGCCCCAGCCTTAAACCTTACTTAATATTGAATTAAATGAATAATTCACATTGAGGATCTTTTCAGGTTTAGAGTTTTAGAGAATTAGAACATAACTATTACATCTTAAAAGATTACAAAGTAGACACTTCTACTAAGTCTCCATAAAATAAAAACTCTTAAAAAGAAAGATGTCTAGATTCCATGTTTTAGATAGCATGAAATTTCCTTGATCCCATCCTTGACCTTATTCCACTTTAAGTCCTGTGAAAAACATTTCGAAAAAACTTGGGGTGAGCATAAAAAGCTCAGTAAGGGATACAAAAATAATGAAAACTGTTAGTTTTTCAAACATCAAGTAAACCATGTATACTATATCAAAGTAATACCTTCACCTTCATGAAGTAGTAAAAAAAATCTTCACTAAATAAAGTATCATTACTTACCTTTTTGTAACCAAAATATTACCATAAAACCCATATAAAGAACACATAGAATATATAAAGGTAACTTGGGACATAAACATACTTAAGTGGAATAACCATACGGTTGACTTCCACACATATCACTTAATGGAATAGCCATACGGCCAATTTCCATACATACTTAATGGAATAGCCATACGGCCGACTTCCATACCCAATGCATTGGAGGTTATAACGTAACCACCCGTCCTGGTATTCATGGCACCACCCGTCATATGGTTTATAATGTAACCACCTGTTAAAATTTCCAAGTACCAATATAAAATCATAAAACATAAAACCAATATAAAGGAAAGATAAAATTGCCACATTTCAATCACAATATATCATTAATATATTGACATAATAGAATCCTTTATCAAAACCATTTTCAATACCAAAATACATAAAAGAGTATATGGTATTTATTTTATTTTAAAAACATTACGGCTTGTTGAGGAAGCCAAAGACCAAAATAATACTCGCGGCGGCGGAAAAAGTCGTTGTCACCGCGTATGTTAAAAAAACATTCCTTTTTGTCGTTTAGTAAAACTCCTCGTAGAAAAAGATTCCTTTTGTATAAAAGTAAAAGTCAAAGGAGTTTATACACCGTATAAAAGAAAGTTGTGTATAAAACGAAATATGCCTCAATGAAAGGAGATTGAGACGAATTCCCTTACAAAGATAATTTTTAAAATGAAATAGATATATTATGTGTATTCACTATAAGTACACATAAATAAGGTCCAAATAAAAGATACGAAAAAATAATATAATGACATAATTTGAAAGTAGGAGATTAACCCAAAGAATGGAAATTGGGTTAAGAAATTCCCTTACCTCGGGTCCGACTTGACCCGATCGTTCTTTAACGTCCTGAATAATAAACTTGAGTTAATTAATACTTGATTAAGAACCTTTTTAAAGTTCTTTATTCCTTTTATATCACTTATTGCCATGTTATAAACATTATGTAACCATTTAAGTTAATAATGTTTGTTTTGTCAATATTTGTTTCTTAAGTCGAAAGTTGACTTCTTACAATTACATGTTGTTCGTGTGGTCAAAAGTTCTTTATATCCAGAATGAAATTCCTGATTCGGATATCATATATATCATATATATCCAGCATATACATGTATTTATAATATTACATAATCATTTAGAGGTAAGAAATGAAATGCACCGTTCATGGAGACGGTAAGCCGTACGTACGCATGAACACTACTTTCATTTCTTGGTCATATTAGTGGAATTAAAAATAAATGAGAGGTATGTATATTTTAATTCCAGAATTATATTCATAATTTAGATATATCATTAATTATATATATACATTATATACATGTAATTTTAATAGTACATTACATTTGGGGATAAGAAATGAAATGCACCGTTCATGGAGACGGTAAGCCGTACGTACGCATGAACGCTACTTTAATTTCTATCTCATACTTTAATGGAAAGAAATAATAATTATATAGAGTTATATCATAATTTCAGTATAACATCATATATAATAACTTTAAATCCATCCTTTACACGTCCCACATATGGCATTAACGAATCACATCACTTTTAGGGGGCGGTAGTCCGCACTTCCTTAAATGAAGATATCGTGTTTACCCATAATGGAAACCATAAAGGTATGCCAAAAATGAAAAATACAGAAGCTTAAAGAAAACATAAACATATCATATATCATATATAAAAATAGTGACATCATAATGGCCACCCTTGAAGGTGTTAAATGAGTATTGAACAATCATCGTTTCGAGAGGCAGAATTTCGCCATCCACGGAAACCGTATGTTCTTTAACCATTTGATGTAGTTGTGTGAGAGTGTAGCTCAAATAAATATTATAACAACATCCTAGTATATTTAAGATACTGGTGTTGTTACAAAAGAAGTAAATAAAAAGAGTTTAGAGGGTTGGAGAAGCAAAATAAAACAAATGAACAAGAGAGAATGAATTACCTTTAAAAGTGTAACTCCCTTTTGATTTGAGCCTAAAGGCTTCCTTTGAAAGGATTCTGCCCAAAGGGAATACTCTTGCATGAGGAGAGGGATGTGGAGAGAGTAATTGGGCAGGGGTTGGCCGATCCAAAGGCTTGAGAAGAGTGTGAAATGGGGTAGAGGTGGGGGCCTTTTATAAGAGGAGAGGAGGGGCACTTTTGGAAAGTAAAGAAATATTACTTTATTTGAAAATGTGTTTCGGTTTTAAAAGGTCCCAAATTGATATAGTTCGTGGATAAGGTGATAAGGGTTCGGAATCCACTCATCCAATTGGTTTTGGACATGTGTAGTTCATAGATTTTACATTATCTTTCTATTTTATTTAAATCGTCAAATAATGATGTCATCGCTACATCATTATTATGTCATATATAATTTAATTTATTTAATGTCTAAAAATTATAAAAAAAATACTATTATGTAGGAAATATTTTTAGATTTCCAATGACTATTTATAATCAAAATGGGGACTTGTATAACCCCACTTAAAAATTATTTTAGTAAAACAATTTATGTTAGTGTCATTTTCACTTTAACATTAAATAAAAATATATTAATGTCATTTTCCAACTAAAGTGGCTCCATGGGGTCCCCAAGTTGTCCCATGACTTGTCTTGGTCGTCCATGACTCACCCAATAGGTGTAGGACAAGTGTCATGGTGTTTTCACATTTTTATAATATCATTTTTACCTTAAACTACACTAATTACCTCTAATCGCGATTAAGAACTTAATAAGTTACTATTCACCAAAAATTATTTTAATCTCATTGAACCACATTTTACTTCTTAATGACAACCATGTATGTCGGAATTTAAAAATTCAATACACATTAGTGGTAAACTTTCATTTAACTGAAAAATCAGTTTGCTTGATTACCACTTAGTGGTTTCACTATTCATCAAAAATTGAAGTTTTTCAAAAAATTACAAAAAATTCACCCTAAGCTATATTTGATATTCCGAATTCAAAAATGAAGTCCATTTTACAAAATTCAAAACATATAAGTAAAATTAATTAATTTAATAATTAATTCCCGCTGTCATGATAAATAGCGTGTTTTTGTGAAACAATAAGTATCAAAAGATTGACACCAGTTTAAGTCCAATTTCAAAGTGAAATTGATTCCAATGACCACCATTGGATTTAATGGTAAAAATATTTTCTAATTTCACTTTAAAACCAATTCAAAAGATAATCTAATCATATAAATAAATTAGATTAAAAATAGGTTTTGAATTAAAATACAACATTTTACACTATTTATTAAAAAAATGAACTTTATCAGAAAGGTACCAAAAATTTACACAAAGTAAATTTTGATGTCTCGATTATAAAGAAGAGTTATATTTGGTCCAAAATAAAGTATAAGAGTGATCAAAACTATATTTAATGACAGTTCACCATTAAAAGGTGATAAGTGAACCTTTAGTGAAAATTAGAGTATATATGCCCTAAAATTGAACTCTTTCCGTATTTTAAGCCTTTATCTTTTATTGGGTAAATGTATAAACATTTAAAAACATATATAATCATATTTTAGTTATTTCTATCCATTCTCGCCAGTACAATGACTACTTGTTAACTAACATTTAAAATAATATTATTTTATTACTAGTGTGCTATGTAAGTTTCAAAGAAACTCATCGTTGCGTATCGGGTACGCTATCAAACATAGCAACCCCTTTAAAATAAAATTAATATTTAATTCGTAAATATTAATAAATATGAAAATTATTTATTCTTTATTTACCTGGGATGTTACAGTGACACCATAACCAAAAGGTTTTTTCATCAAGAATCTATCTCAAGTTGATCATTGATAAGGAGAATACTGTTATCCCAAATTTATTTCATATTTTATAAAGTTTCAATTATCAAATTTATAAGAATAGAATGAGATTACAAGTATATCCTCTTGTTATTGTTGTTCACACTATAGTAGTATATGGGATTAGAATAAGTGATCTTGTTAAGATGTTTTTGAATAAAATGGACATGAAACTTATTAATGTAGATAAAAAAGGTTATAAATACCTTATATGGATATTTATCAAAAAAATATACATAAATGTAATGTTTTACATGTCTATTAAGGATTTATGGGACAAGTTGACCAATTTTTTCAAAGGGAGTGACAAGTTTATGGATGTAAAACAGTAAGTATTTCATAATAAGTAAAATTATTTTAAGATATACCCTAATAAAACCATCGATGGTTTTTTAACTATGTCATTGAGTTTGTTCAATCCATTCATAAAAATGGTTAAAAAATCAAGGATATGGAGATTATGAATAATATCTTAAGAATATTTCCACCTTTATTTAATCAAAAGGTTTCAACACTCAATGAAATAAGTTTGGAAGATATTTCACTTGTTGGTTTATAATGTAGTTTGGTTTCTCATAAGATGTGGATGAAACCAGAAGGGTTGAAAATCTATTCATCCCTTGATATTTCATTAAAAGTAATGTATAATTTGGACATAAATCAAGGTAAATATAAAGAATTTTTAAGTGATTAGTTCCTCTCACTAACTATTAGAAATTTTATTTATGGTAAAGGATGGTTCTGGGGAAATATTCCATTGGATTATTTCAAGTGTGTAAAGAATAGTAACATTAAAGAGAAGTGTAAAAGGAGGAAATATGGTAAAAATTGTGAGTTTAATTTCCCATAAAATAAGTAAATGTGATTTTTTATCAAAAGAAGTAAAAAATATAATAATTAATCAGGTTGAAAGTTTCAATGAATGATTTTGTTATAAATATAGTATGACTATAATTATGTTTGTCATGAATAATGTGAAATATAATTTAAATAATATTTCAAATGTTCCAAGATTAAAATGGTTGGAAAATAAAAAATAAAAAATAAAAAGTAGAATATCTGAAAGGATTTAAAGATTCCAAAATTGATATTGAAGGTTTACTTGAAGATTCAGATATAAAAATAAAGAATAATGGTAATATAATAGGACTTTTATAGTATTATTTAGAATATTTTGATCAATGGGAAGCCAAAATTACTCAGTTAGAGGTAGTCATGGAGGAAAAATATATTTTACAAGCAATACTCAAGGATATTGTTAGTTGTATGATAAAACTTTGTGAACAAACAAAATTGATTAATGTACATAAATTTTTTATTGATAAGAGAATAAATATTATTGCAAATTTTAAATAAGAGTTGGTTACCTTAGGAAGAATTTTAAAAAATTGATTTATATTTAGAAATTTAGAAAAAATACAATTTAGTAATTTTTTAGGTGAATAATTCCAATAAAAAGAAAAAAGAGTTATAAGAAGCATTTAAAATTATTTGAAAGATCAAAGGCCTAAAATTATGGGTATGACTATAATTTGATTTTAAACTAAATCATCTAAGATGTATAAAATTGGAATAATGGAGAAACCAAATAAAAAGGTTGGTTAAAATTATCAAAATAAATATGTAAGGGTTATTCAAAAGCCTAATAATTAATTGGATATAGAAAACATATGGAGTGAAGGTGAAAATATTTTCTCCTAATGAAGTATCAATTTTATAGATAGTTGGTTCACACTATGGACTATTTTTATGAGGCAAGAAACTAATTACTAGGTGGATTGCCTGAGAGTTAATAGAGAAGGATGACAACATATCCTACATCTTAAATTAGAAATTATTTTTATAGATATTGTTTTTACTATTATAATTTTAGGAAAAAATATTATGATTATTGATTTACAAGAAATAAAAAAATAATATATTGGAGGTTCAAGGAGAATAGAGATGTGAGGAATGAATTCCAACCTATTGGAGAATAAATTATCTCCATTAGAAGAATATAAAAATTGCATTTATAGTTATACTGAAAATAAGGAGAAGATACTCTCTCTTATGTATTGACTAGACCAAGTGTTTTATGGAAGGATTAAATGAAGAAGTAAAAAAAGTATTTTGTATAAAATCACTCTTATTGTGAATAATAACAACATCACACATATTCATGAAAGTGGATGTTAATCCTATAGTTTAGGAAATTTTAGATTCTTAAAACCATATAGTAGTGGGGATATAATGGTTAATTTTGTAAATACAAGAGCTTTTAAGGTAATAGGTAATGAAAAATAAAGATAATTGGAGATGAGTTGAAAAACACTTATATGATTTTTGTGGATGATATTTTTCAAAATTTCTTATGTATAAGTCAAATTTTAGACTAAATATTTGAAATCATGTTTAATCAAAAGGGATTTATGATTAAATTAAAAAAATAGAAACTCATTGATGTAAATATGGAGGAAATACAGTAATATTTACCAAGTGGATAGCTAATAGAATTATTATTTTCTCATGGTAAAAGTAAATAAAACCTTTTATCAAAATTGATCAACAAATAATGGGATATATAACAAATATTAAGGTATATAAATGAATTCCTAATCTAAAAAGAGATAGTTAGAAAAAAATTTATTCTTTTAAGAGAGGATAAGTTGTGAGAAATCCCAATAATAAAAAAAATTAGATCAAACTTAATTGATTTGGTCTATTCCAACATTTTTATTCCATCCATAGGGTATGTATTTGATTTTTTAAAAACATTGAGTATTTGATGATGTTAATAATATTTTATTCTATGTGTATTTATAAAATAAGTATTGTATATCATAGTTAGAGAATTTTTATGTGTTAACTAAATTCATAAATTATTGTATCATTTGGTTGAATGGATGAAAGTAAGTTAATGTTAAAGTGGGTTTACTTATTGTCCTTGAAGAAATAAAAACACATATATATAGGTGAATTGGATTTATTTGCGGCTATAGATTAAAAGGTATATGTTTGTGTTTGTGAGTGAAGAGTTTCATTTAATTTTTCTAAATGTTTTATTAAAGAGTTAGAATAAAAATATGGCTAACTGTAAGATCCTGGAACTTTTTTTAGGTATGTTTTTTAAATTTTATTTAAAAAAACTTTTTAAAATGGTTAATAGAATGCCTCTTGGGAGTAACGAAGGTATTGGGGGTGTCTTTGGGGTTTGTTATATGAAAAATATTCAAAAATAGGTCATACAGTACTTGGTTCATGGTTGGTGCACAATTAGCACTAATCATGAACCATAATCATGTACCCCAGAGAAAGATAATGTACGACTTTTAAAACATCCATGGGTGGATGGAGACCATACAAGGTTGGAAAGAGCTATTTGCGCAACTTATTAAATTTTTTTAAAACCGTGCAGGTACCCCTAGAAAACCATGTGACTCAGATTTTTTTTGGATAGAGGGGATTGCACGATTAGTGCACTATTTGGAAAACCATGAGATAAAATTATGTGCCTCATTAAAAGATGAGATTTGATGACTTTTCCATCTCAAACTTTTTACAATTTCCCCTGATTTTCACCCCAATTTATTCATCAATAGTAATGGGTGTGGACCAAACCCTCCCAAGTCCTCCAATGGTGGTTCTCCTTCTATTTTGGGTAATTTTAAGTTCCTATTAATGTTATTTGAATCCCCCAGTAAGTCTATTATTTTGTTTATTTATATTTTATGGAAGAAGATATGTTGGTTTATTTCATGTCTTTTGAGTATCAGGAACCCGATTTTTAGGTAGATCTCCACCTTTTCATTTTTAGGTTGTTTTATCTTGAATTAAGTAATAAGTTTTTATGAGTGGTTGTCTATAAAAATAATGTAGGTGGTATACAATATTTCTTTAATAATTGTGGTGTTGTTCTTGTTTATGTGGTTGTTCCATTATACTATCATGTTGCATGTTTGTGTTATTTACTAATAAAAGTAAATTGGGCCTTCAATTAATTAGAGGGATCCTTTATGGACACTTTCAGTTCTGTTGAATACTATGACATCAAGTTTGAGGTCACCCATGGGGTGTTTCAATCATTTGAAAATGGTGATACAAGTTGTAGATGATGAAATAAGGGGTTTATGAGATTAAACTAGTTTTGGATATCATTTGACATAATTTCATAACAAAAGGGGTTGTTTGATTTAACTCATAAATTAAACGAGTTATTACTTGATTAAGGGAATATATGGTAAATAGTTAAAAGGGCATGTTTAAGTTGTCAAATGGTTTTTATGAAAATTTCACAATTGATCTATATGAATGAATAATGAATGAATTGAATTTTTAATGGAGTTAAAGGTGTTAAATGTAATAGGACATGAGAAATGATAAATGTTAAAAAAGGTTCTCCCGTGTTATATTTGTTTAGTTAAAGGTCCTGAATGTTAGACATTGGAATTTGGTTGTTAAAGAATGGATTGTATGGTTGGACATGATGCTTCAAACCTATAATTAAATATATTAGACACAGTGCTATTTATCCTTGAATTTAATATGGATTGACATGGAGTTCAATATATTTTACTTTAAATGAGGGACATGGTGTTCCTTATTCTCATCTAGGGTGCATGAATAGTGACCGAGAATTAATATCATATAACATTGTATTGGTAATTATACTGACGTTATTTAGTGCCTATAATTTGAAATGAATAAATAAATTCCACCTTTTTATTTAGTGTGTTTAACCCCAAGTATTTTATTAAAAGTTCAGACTTTTGGCATGGACAAACTAAGTTTAGTGTGTTGGGTGTCACAGTGGAATCCAAGAGCCCTTGTGGAGAATGGATAATTGTTTATTGTGATAAATACTTCATTTATATACTTATTTATTAGTTCCTTTATACTACTTCATACACTATTTTTTTTTATTTTTTTTGGATATTTCTTTAAAAACCATTGGTGGTGGCCTACTGAGTTTTAATCACACCCTACTTAATCCGCCATAGTTACATGAGAGGATTTCATGGTTGTATGTATTAATAATGTAAAAATAAATATGATAGATTGTTGATTTAGGACTTTGGAATAGAGAATATATAATGGAACTGATATTAATGTTGGGACCTGTTTTCAGGATTCTTAGTGTGTATTTATTTTGGGTTTACCTTTACACATGAAACTACTATGACATAGCATGTTTTGTTTTATTAGTTTGTGGGCACAAACCCAATGTAAGGATTTGTCTATGTGTTGCATGGTTATTGATCATTATTACTTTTTTAATTTTTAATTTTTAATTTCCTCTATTTTCATACACTGGAAATGAGGTAATAGTCTCCACACATACCATATTAGACCCTCACTACTAATCGGTGGCCTCAGGAATATGGGGCGGATTTCCTGATATCTCATAATGAACTGTTTCAAGGAACTGGTTTAGTGTATTTCAGTCTGGGACATTACAAAGTGATATATGAGAAATTTTATTTTATATTACTTTACTATTTGGGAAATGTGAACAAGATACTTGGATGTGTTATGAATTAAAAGTTATCCTATTCATGGGCGTAGCTAACCCTTATACAAGGGAAAACCCAAACTCCTTGGGTGGGATTTTTGTTCATTATATTTTCTTGTTACATTTGGATATTATTTCACCTTAGGTGATACACTTGTTTTGTGAGGTTATTATTACTCCAATGTTTTACTCATGGGTCAATATGGAACGAAGTTAATATATGTATGCATAATTTTAGGCACATAGTGATTTATGTGACATGTATCACATTAGGAACACATGGTAAAGTATGTGGTGGTGTGTTTCTTTGAGTAGAAGAATGGGGTTGTGGGAAATGAAAAATTCTTTTTTATTTCTTTATGGTTTTAAAGAAAAGTTTATAAAAGTTATTGAAACTATTTTAAATTAAAATATGATAAAAGAAATGGTTAAAATGGGGTCAAATGGGAATTATATGATTTGGAAGTCCGACTTAACCAGATTTATCCATGGTCCAGGATAGGTATGGTTGTGGGTGGTGATAGTGTTGAGGTTATATCTGTTAGGACAATGTATGTGGAATAAACCATTTATGTCTAGTTATAACCCATCTTTTTCATAATTATGTAGTTGTATGTTTTGTTCCTAAAAGGAGTATTTGTCATTATAGAGGGGTTCCACCATGATGACATTTATCGATGGGGGTAACAGGAGGGTACTACTGATAATGTACCTTTGACAGTGAGACCAGATCCCCCATTAGTTATAGGAAATAGGGAGGAAGATATGTTCGGTGATATTTCTTCCCACTTTACATAGTTTATAAAAAAGACACTAAGTGGGATGCTTTGAGTATGTTTGATCATACAAGGGAGTTCTTAACTGGAGAGGGTGGTCTTGAGGTGGATAATTTTTAGGGTGAGTCTATCCAAATGATTCTAGATCACCTATAGACTCTTTTGGAGAATAGGGTCAAGGTAGTAGCTTATATGTTATGAGGATCAGTAAAGAACTGGTGAGATATCTGAGTCCATGATGATTAGTTAGTGGGTATGTCTTGGAATTATTTACATTGTAGTTTCTTGAAGTATTTCTAACCAAATACTCTAATAAAGGATAGAGAATATGAGTTTACACATTTGAGCTAGATGAATATGTCATTGGTGGATTATGATGGCTGCTTCATCGACTGGCAACATTTATTCTAAATATTATCAGGGTATGAGATATAAATGGAGAGACATTTTAAACATGGTCATATATTTGACATTATGTCCCAAGTGAATATATTTTATTTGAAGAAGTTTTATAAAGTGGTGAATCATGCTCTTATTTCATTAGGAAACGTGAAAGAGGATTTTAGTGGTGGGTAGGTAAGGTCAGTTGGGAGACATAGTGTTATATCTTCTTATGGTAGGAAGTATTATTATGAGAACCTTCACAAAGGTGGTGGTGGATATAATAGTTAAGAGAGAGGAGTGGCCTCTAAGTGAAGTGGTTAGGTGGTTTGATACCAGTATGGAAATCCCGATCACATGCGACATTAGTGAATTCAAACACCAGTTGAGTTTTGATATTTTAGTAGGATAAAAAAAGAAACAATTCTATAGGAACCCTTGGACAACAATAGGTTATGGGATATTTAGGATGTTTTAGAGAACTCACAGGATATATGCTACCCCATATCTATGTAGAAGTTAGAGTTTTACTAGGAATAATGGTCGGGTTTGAAGATGGGGTCCTTGAGAAAATGAGTGGCCATATTAGAAAATTATTTCAATTCACATAACTTAGATAACATACTAGGGAAGAGGGATGGAAAAACTGTAAGTAGTTCATCCTACACCTGTTGATAGTGAGGTTGGACCATCAATAGTCCAAGGTATGATTTTTGAAGCTTATACACTTTATAGTGCTTTATTTAACATAGGCACTTCATATTATTTTATATATGATTGATTTATAAATGGTTTGGGTTTGGAAATGGTGGGTTTTTAATCTATTTTGATCAGAATTCCATTAAAGGTGTGATAAGATGCTATCTATCATTGAAATTAGTGCACCCTCAATATTAGTGGTTGTAACACCCCAAGCTTCCATGATACGCTTCTCATTCAATAATGTAATAGCTTGCATTGTACGCAACATCGAGTTCTAACACACTGCAACTAATCAAAGTAGCCGTTATGAATAGTAATAACCACTTTTTAAATTTATAGAAATTTTATATTTCAAAATGGACTTCATTTTTGTATTCGTAATATCGAAATTATCCAAAGTTGAATTTTTTTATAATTTTCTGAGAACTTCCAATTTTTATGAATAGCGAAGAATACTCAAAACAACTCTTTTAATCAAAATAATTTATAGTGATAAGTTATACTATTGAGTTGTTTTAAAGTATAATTAGAATATATTTTTACCATTTTATCCAATGGTGGTCATTAGAATTAATTTAACATTGAAATTGGACATAAACAATTGCCAATCTTTTGATATAAATTGTTTCTTAAAAACACGCTATTTGTTGTAACAGCGGGAATTAATTATAAAATTAATTAATGCAACTTATATGTTTGAAATTTTGTAAAATAGACATCATTTTTGAATTCGGAATATCAATTATAGCTTAGGGTGAAATTTTGGCCTTATTCTGAAAAACTTCAATTTTTGATGAATAGTGAAACCACTAAGTGGTAGTTAAATAACTGATTTTTCGTTTAAATGAAATATTACCACTTCTGTGATTTGATTTTCAAAAATCCGACATACATGGTTGTCATTAAGAAGTAAAATGTGGTTCAATGAGATTAAAATAATTTTTGGTGAATAGTAACTTTTAAGTTCTTAATCGCGATTAGAGGTAATTAGTGTAGTTTAAGGTAAAAACAATGTTTTAATAATATGATATGAGAATGACACTTGTCCTACTCCTATTGGATGAGTCATGGCCGACCAAGACAACCCATGGGTCAACTTGGGGACCCCATGGATCCACTTTGTTTGGAAAATGACATTAATATATATTTATTTAATGTTAAAATTAAATTGACACAAACATGAGTTGTTTTACTAAAACTGTTTTTAAGTGGGGTTACACAAGTCCAAATTTTGATTATAAATATTCATTAGAAATATAAAAAGATTTCCTACATCATGGTATTTTTTTTATAATTTTTAGACATTAAATAAATTAAATTATTTATGACATCATTATGATGCAGCGATGACCTCGTTATTATCCACATCCATGTTTCTTAAAAATGTCTTTCAAAACATTTTTACTATTAAATGGAAAATGGGTTAAAGTCATTTATACCCTTATACATTTTTGAAAGGAATATTACCGTCGTTTTCCAAACAATGTACTTTTTGTCCTTTTTGACAAATTTAAGGTAAGAATGTTTTTTTTACTTATACGGCGGGTGCGGCTATTTTCCGCCATTATAACTTCGTCGAAGCTTCCCTAACAAGCTTATAAGAATATTTTCAAAGTAAATGTAATATTTTATAATTATGGGACTTTTAAATTATTTCAAAAAGGAGGGATATTTCTCTCAAATAGCTTTGATTTCATCCATGTCAACATCCTTTGATGGGTTTTAAGTTTAATTGAAATTGATTTATGATACAAAACTTCCATTGAACATTTTGTGAAATATTTGACTGTGGATGTGTTATTTTATACCATCCATAGTTTATGGAGAAATTGTTGACATTTCATATGCTAGTTTTAATACGAATATTTATGTTATGTTTAAACCTATTCATATGAGGAATGTATTGGACTTAATATATGACGAGTGGTGCCCGCTATAGCTCCTCGATGCATCGGCAGGTCTCATGAGACAAACTAGTGTCTTGGCACGAGGCCTTGACAAAATCTTATTTGTGGTCTTGGCACGAGGCCTTGACTACGTGGTTATGATAGTCTGGAATTATGAATTCCATCATTATGAAAGTGGTTATTGATATTGCATGTGATTATTCGACCAGTAGAATATCCATGTGAATAAGTGAATGACATTATCTCATTTTACTTTTTCCATATTATGTTGATGTTCAAGTTTAAAAGGCTTTTGTTTTAGTTATACATTGCCTTAAATTTTTATGTTTATTTATGAAAGCTTCCGCAATTTGTTATCCTTACTGAGCATCTGAGCTCACCCCTTTCAATGTTTTAATATTTTACAGGATGTGAAGAAGTATTTTATGAATAACCTGCAGGGATTGTCAGAAGAGGATATGAGTGTGGACTATGGAGACTTTGTTATTGTAGTTTTTCACTTTATGATGTAATGTAACGTTTACGAATGTATCTAGTGTTTCCAAGGCTACTAAACTAATCGGTCTTTCGAGACTTGATGTTTTGTGATCATGCCAATGTTACGAAGTAATGCACCGACTCTGGGTAGCTGGGGTCGGGGCGTTACAGTTGGTATCAGAGGCAGTTTAGTACTAACCTTGGAAGCTAGATGTAGATAAACTCTGATTAGAACACATAGCCCAAAGATAGACTTTTAGGATTAGTATAGAAGAACTTCCTAGAATTTTGGTATTATAGAGATGTTATGAGTTTTCCGAGCAATACATCCCTGTCTGGATACGAGCAGGTAGAGGCGGCTCTGGCACAGATGTACCTAGGGGTAAAACCCGAAAACACCGCTTTGAGCTAGACTCGAACGGGAACTGGTGCACGACAACGGGCCTTGCTGCACTCTTGGTTACGACACTCCCGGGGGATATGCTTAGGATAATTCTCATTTTCTTTACAAACCACTATGAAGGGTTATGAGTATATACTTCCTCAAAGGAAACATTTCTTTTTATGATTATGGATTATATCCATAAATAGTTCAATTTATGTAAAGTATTTTACAAATATGGAATTATGTATTTTATTTCATAAACTAATCTAGTTTATGCCATTGTTTAGAAATGGAGCCTAGTGGAAGGAATGGAAACCGTATCAATGCACGTACTCCGTGTAGGGATTTCCCTCCTTCCCAAGATAATTATGGTGGAGCTAGTGATACAACTGGTGCTGATCAGCTTCTCACCGTACTGGGACAAATCACGCAGGTTATGAATAATAACCTTACTCGTATGGAGCACCCTGATCCGCAATGTGGAGGATCAATGTTAGACCTCTTCATGAGGCAAAAATCACCAACCTTCAATGGGAGTAAAAATCCTATGGTAGCTGAGCAATGGATAAATTCCTTAGAGAAAATATTCCATGCCTTGGGGAGTAGTGAAAGGGAGAAGGTTGTCATGGCAGTTTACCGCCTCACTGGAGATGCCGATCAGTGGTGGCCGCTGATTCAAAACACAAAGGAAGATGATGACTTATCGAATATGGAATGGAGGGAGTTCAAAGAGCTTTTCTTAGAAAAATACTTTCCTCGTGACCATCGAGCAGATATGGAAAGGCAATTTCTGAGTCTGAGGCAGAAGGAGGATAAGAATGTCGCAAAGTATGAGGCTAACTTTACAAGGTTATCGAGGCATGCTTCCGATTATATACGTAACCCAAGGAGTAAGATTGATCGTTTCTTTGATGGGTTAAAACCATTTCTCCGTCGAGCTTTAGTATCACAATCCTTCTCATCATACGAAGATATTGTCTCGTGTGCTATCAAGACAGAAAAGGAATTCTCGAAGTCTTATGACAACAAAGTAAAGCAAGAGAAGAAGAGAACGGGGGAACACGAGACAGATAAAGGGAAAAAGGGAAAGAAGGATTTTCCATTATGTGATAATTGTGGGAAGAATCACCCTGGTACTTGCCTAAAAGGAATGGGAGTTTGTTATAAATGTGGAGAAAAGGGTCACCAGGCTCGTGATTGCAAGGGAAAGAAAGAGGCTGTCAAAGTTGAATGCTACAATTGTAGAGAAATGGGTCATTATGCAAATTAATGTCCTAAGAGTCAAGGAAAATAACCTCAGAAAAGGCCAAGGGATCAAGGCCAATCTTATGTTGTGACTACAGTTGAAGCAGAATAATTATTGTATTTGTGTTTTTGGAATCAAGAACTAGATTATGGTTATAAGAATAATGTGATATATATAAGGATTGTACTGCAGTACATGTTGTTTTCTTTAAGGATTTAATATGATGAAGGTAATCATATTTTTAGTATGTGATAATAAGAGAAACTTTACTTTGTTTGGGGAATCTGATAAATTGATTTTGGAATTAAGAGACCTTTTAGAGAAAGTCTGGACAGAGGTATTTTGGAAAACTATAAAGGTTGGAGTGGATTAAGTTGATCTTTGGATAGTATTGTTTAAGGTTAAAAAAATTTATGAATATTATTTTTGAATATTATAATACTTTAGTTTTAGGAAAAGGACAACCTGCAGGGTGGGGCATAACCCGTCGCGTCGGACAAAGCTGCAGGAATCGAACCCACAACCATAGTGTGACAGGCCTTTATTTCCTACCACTAGCCTACAGGAAGTCCCTGGTTATTACAAAATAATTTTACTAATCTAAATGGTATGTGTTAATATTTGGAACCTTATACAATTAGGATAAATAGAATATTTTTGAGTTCTATTACCTTTTAGAGTGAAAGATGGGTTTGTGGTAAAAATTTATTAAAGAATGAAAGTCTACATGACAAGTATGTATATTCCCTTACGTTCTTAGTAAATCTCCTAAATAAATTCCTCAACATTATAAAAGGTAACTTAAAACAAAAATGTTGTCGGTTAACTTTTCCAACTGGGGATTCAATGACCGTTTAACCAATCACAAGTTTGTGATTTTCTTGTGGTTAAACTTTCTCCTAATCCTGTTTTCTATAACTCTCCATCAGACCTTGATGGTTTGTTTTTCTTCCATATCCATATTTTCATAGAATCCTAGAATGGGCTATATCGGGTGACCTTTGTACTTATCTTGCTTTCTTTTAATGTTATATATTTATTAACCTTATTTCCGATGTGGGTTTTCCTCAAAGGTAATTTCTATTTTCAACCTGTTATTTACAAAGAAAAATTTCAAATTGTGAGGACACAATTTATTGAAGGAGGGGAGAATGTAACACCCCGAGCTTCCATGATACGCTTCTCATTCAATAATGTAATAGCTTGCATTGTACGCAACATCGAGTTCTAACACACTGCAACTAATCAAAGTAGCCGATATGAATAGTAATAACCACTTTTTAAATTTATAGAAATTTTATATTTCAAAATGGACTTCATTTTTGTATTCGTAATATCGAAATTATCCAAAGTTGAATTTTTTGTAATTTTCTGAGAACTTCCAATTTTTATGAATAGTGAAAAATACTCAAAAACAACTCTTTTAATCAAAATAATTTATAGTGATAAGTTATACTATTGAGTGGTTTTAAAGTATAATTAGAATATATTTTTACCATTTTATCCAATGGTGGTCATTAGAATTAATTTAACATTGAAATTGGACATAAACAATTGCCAATCTTTTGATATAAATTGTTTCTTAAAAACACGCTATTTGTTGTAACAGCGGGAATTAATTATAAAATTAATTAATGCAACTTATATTTTGGAATTTTTTAAAATAGAAATCATTTTTGAATTCGGAATATCAATTATAGCTTAGGGTGAAATTTTGGCCTTATTCTGAAAAACTTCAATTTTTGATGAATAGTGAAACCACTAAGTGGTAGTTAAATAACTGATTTTTTGTTTAAATGAAATATTACCACTTCTGTGATTTGATTTTCAAAAATCCGACATACATGGTTGTCATTAAGAAGTAAAATGTGGTTCAATGAGATTAAAATAATTTTTGGTGAATAGTAACTTTTAAGTTCTTAATCGCGATTAGAGGTAATTAGTGTAGTTTAAGGTAAAAACAATGTTTTAATAATATGATATGAGCATGACACTTGTCCTACTCCTATTGGATGAGTCATGGCCGACCAAGACAACCCATGGGTCAACTTGGGGACCCCATGGATCCACTTTGGTTGGGAAATGACATTAATATATATTTATTTAATGTTAAAATTAAATTGACACAAACATGAGTTGTTTTACTAAAACTGTTTTTAGGTGGGCTTACACAAGTCCAAATTTTGATTATAAATATTCATTAGAAAGATAAAAATATTTCCTACATCATGGTATTTTTTTTATAATTTTTAGACATTAAATAAATTAAATTATTTATGACATCATTATGATGCAGCGATGACCTCGTTATTATCTACATCCATGTTTCTTAAAAATGTCTTTCAAAAAATTTTTACTATTAAATGGAAAATGGGTTAAAGTCATTTATACCCTTATACGTTTTTGAAAGGAATCTTACCGTCGTTTTCCAAACAATTTACTTTTTGTCCTTTTTGACAAATTTAAGGTAAGAATGTTTTTTTTACTTATACGGCGGGTGAGGCTATTTTCCGCCATTATAACTTCGTTGAAGCTTCCCTAACAAGCTTATAAGAATATTTTCAAAGTAAATGTAATATTTTATAATTATGGTACTTTTAAATGATTTCAAAAAGGAGGGATATTTCTCTCAAATAGCTTTGATTTCATCCATGTCAACATCCTTTGATGGGTTTTAAGTTTAATTGAAATTGATTTATGATACAAAACTTCCATTGAACATTTTGTGAAATATTTGACTGTGGATGTGTTATTTTATACCATCCATAGTTTATGGAGAAATTGTTGACATTTCGTATGCTAGTTTTAATACGAATATTTATGTTATGTTTAAACCTATTCATATGAGGAATGTATTGGACTTAATATGTGACGGGTGGAGCCTGCTATAGCTCCTCGATGCATCGGCAGGTCTCATGAGACAAACTAGTGTCTTGGCACGAGGCCTTGACAAAATCTTATTTGTGGTCTTGGCACGAGGCCTTGACTACGTGGTTATGGTAGTCTGGCATTATGCATTCCATTATTATGAAAGTGGTTATTGATATTGCATGTGATTATTCGACCAGTAGAATATCCATGTGAAGAAGTGAATGACATTATCTCATTTTACTTTTTCCATATTATGTTGATGTTCAAGTTTAAAAGGCTTTTGTTTTAGTTATACATTGCCTTAAATTTTTATGTTTATTTATGAAAGCTTCCGCAATATTGTTATCCTTACTGAGCATCTGAGCTCACCCCTTTCAATGTTTTAATATTTTCCAGGATGTGAAGAAGTATTTTATGAATGACCTGCAGGGATTGTCAGAAGAGGATATGAGTGTGGACTATGGAGACTTTGTTATTGTAGTTTTTCACTTTATGATGTAATGTAACGTTTACGAATGTATCTAGTGTTTCCAAGGCTACTAAACTAATCGGTCTTTCGAGACTTGATCTTTTGTGATCATGCCAATGTTACGAAGTAATGCACCGACTCTGGGTAGCTGGGGTCGGGGCGTTACAGTGGTTACCATCTCCCTTGGGACTTGTTTATGATTGACATGTTAGGATTTGAAATTGTACTAGGAATGGACTGGTTGGTTTCCTATCATGTAGACATTTACTATTACTATTGAAGGGTAACTTTCACATCTCTTGAGGGTGATCATTATATTAATCATAGGGAGCGAGATATCTTGGATGACCATACCAGTAAAGTTCATCAGTAATTGGGAGAGATAATATCTCATGTTTTTAATATATATCTTACTGATGTGGTAATAAAGAATGATGTATTTATTCAGGTATCATATTGATTTTAGGACATGTTTCTAAAGTATTTCTCAGGGATTCCATCTAAGAGAGATGTTGAGTTCCCTATTGATTCGATACCAGGAGCTGATCCAATTTATATTCCACCATACATAATAGAACCAGTACAACTTCAAGATATAAAGACTCAATTGGAGTATTTAGAGGATAAAATATTCATCCAAATGATTAATTCTCCTTGGATATATGTAGTTTTATTATCCAAGAAGACTGATGAAACATTGCATTTGAGTGTCGATTACTGGAATTTGAACCAGATGATAATTAAGAACTGGTATCCTCTTCCATGTGTTGATGGTATTTTATTTCTAGCTAAGGTATTCTTTTATATTCTCTAATATTTATTTAAGATCATGGAATCATCATTTGAGGGTGAGACCTTCTGATATATAAAAAACCTCTTTTAGAACTCGGTATGGTCTATATGAGTTTTTGTGATTCTTTTTGGGATGATGACCACTTAATCTATGTTCATGGATTTGATTAACTGAATCTTTGACTTGTACTTGAATTAATTTTTTTATGTTTTAATTGATGGAATTTTAGTGTACTCCTAAACTCATGAAAATCATGCTAAAATTCTTGACATCATCCTGATTAAACTGAGAGGGAATCAGTTATATTCCATGATATCTAAGTGTCATTTCTATATTGAAAAGGTGAATTTATTTGGTCACATAATCTCCAATGAAGGTATGTATGTGAACCCTTAGAATTTTCTTATCGTTGTTTCTTTGGGTCATTTCGAGGATGTTTTTGATGTTTGAAGCATTTTGGGGTTTTTGGGATACTACCGAAGGTTTATCAAAGGAATTTATTTCTTGGAAGTTCCACTCTATGGACTATCCTAGAAGGGTATAAATTTTTAATGGTCTAGGAAATGTGAGCATGCCTTCCAGGAGTTAAATAGGCATTTCACCACTACACCAATTCTGATCTTACCCAAATGTGGCGAAGAGTATACATTGTATTATGATACACTGTGGATTAAACATAGGATGGTCTTGATTTAGGGGGATAGATCCATGGAATATGAATCATGGTAGTTGATTCCCCATGAATAGAACTATTTTATCTTTGTTCTTGAGTTATATGTTGTGGTTTATTCTTTAAAGTGTTGGTGGAATTACCTTTTGGGTGGAAGGTTTATTTTTTATACTGAAAATTAAAGCATCAAATACATATTTTCTCAAAAAACATTACATATCTGGTAGGGTAAATGGAATGGTTATATGAAATCATTTTATTTTTATCTATCTTATACATCAGAAGAATAAAATAGTGTTTTTTATTCTTTATCAAGAAAACATAGACTCGAGTAGTTTAGGAGTTTAGTTCAGAGTGTATGATGATGGCCCGATTCATTGAGATGTATCTAGGATTCCTAGAGTGATATGATTAGGTAAACCTCATGTATTAATCTTCTAAGCCTACACTTTGGAGATAGATAAAGGAAGGGTAATATGAGGATCAGAAATTATTAGTGTTAAATAGAAAACGTTAATGGTGGGGAGTTATCTCTTGACTAGATCATCGATGATGATGATGAGATTATCCACATTTATGGTTGAATTATTGGGCCTACTTGTATGAATGAGTAGTTGATATATGATTTTCATGCCTCATAGTTGGTGGTTCACCCTAGTTTGACAAAAAAATATACCATGATCTTCGTATACAGTATTGGTGACCAGGAATGATGAAAGAGATCGTAGGTTTTGTGACATAATGCTACACTTATCATCTCGTGAAGGCTGTGTATCAAGGGCCTTCTGGTCAATTACATTAATTTCTTATTCTGAAATGGAAAAGTGATAATGTATCCATGGACTTTAAAGTGGTTTTCATGAGGAAACCTAGAAAGAGTGACGTGATATTGGTGATTTTGGACTGGTTGAAAAAGGTAGCACAATTCTTAACAATTTAGGATACTTTCACTACTGATCAGTTGGGTGGATTTTATATGATAGAGATAATATTTTTTTCATAGGGTTACCTATACCATTATATCGGATAGGGAACCTTGTTTTATCTCACACTTCTGGAAAGCCTTATAGAAGTCATTGGGTACTTATGTTTTTTTCAGTATAGTTTTTTACCCGCAGATGAACACTTTATTGGTACGTAATATTTGAGTGTTGGAGGATATTCTAAGAGAGTGCATCCTAGATTTTTGTGGAATCTGTGAGAAGGACCAAACTCTTATTAGGTTCTTCTATAACAATAATTATCATGTGACTATTCATATGACACCGTATAAGATCTATATGGTAGGTTATATTGATTACCTTTGTGTTGGATGGTAGTGGAAGGATCCAAGTTTTTATGGTCGAGTCTTATGCAGGAGACATTGCAGTATGTTAAATTAATCTAAAATTTTACCGATATGGGCCATATTTGATAGAATTTATACAATAACTAATGACATTGACCTCTTGAGTTTATAGTGGGTGACCATGTATTATTTCGGGTGTTACTGATATTGGGTCACTGTCAGATTTAGAAATAGGGAAATTACAGAAACCCAATCCTTTCACACATGTTATTAACTAATTTTTAATATAAAAATTCATTAATTACAACCCAAATATCATGAGACATAGTGTTTTTGAATACTTTGTATATAAAACATCAATAGAAACTAAAATATAACAACGTTATTTTTATTCTACTTAGAGAGATCTTAAATCTCTTTGAGCTCCTAAAACAACAAAGGATATACTGGGGAAAACATAAAATAAAAGGGTTTGCTAAAAATCCTAGTGAGGGAATAAACATGATAAGGAAACATAATGTGTTATTCAAAGGTATAAAATGATATCATAAAAGAGAATTGCCATGAGTAATCACAAGGAAGAACAACATTAAGAACATGGAATCATAAGATCATAGAAACATAGGAAAGTGAAAAAAATAGATAAAATAACATAATCATAAGTCAAGGATAATTTTATATACAATATCACATAATGGAAAAAGTCCCATAATGGATAAGGTTTACTGTATAATCCTATACAAAACATCTCTTGCGACAAAAAACATTACCCAATGCATTGGACCACTGTCTGGGATCACCTATCTTTACATGTACATCATAATGTGTTCCACAGAAAAGAAATAAATCATAAGGTATAAACATAAGAATTTATCATGGAAAGAAATGGGTTACATGATCTTTCCTCATGTCATAATAAAAGGAGATTTCATAAAGAATGTAATTGATAAATGACCTCATAAAAGGAAAGGAGAATGAGATAATAATATATTTAAGGTATATATATATAATTTATAAATAATTAGTAACATAAATTGTTTTCTTCATTGATGAAAAATTATTTTAAAGATCACAAGGAATATTTATCAAGGAAAATACCATTTTTACTTTAAAATAATTTCTTTAAAATCTAAAATTTTCCAAAATTTTATAGAAAACATTTTTTTTGAAAAGAACCATGGTAAATCATTATGTAAGATTAAAAGCATTGAGTGGTCATGATGGAAGGAAATTATATCCATACTATATAAGTTAAAATAAATTATTACTTTAACACTTTTATAAAAAAAATTCAAATAATACCATGTTCAGGAAGTGACAAAAAGATTTCTTCCAAACCATTTGGTAAAAAAATACAATTATGGGTAAAAAATTTATTAATAAAACTTTATAGAATAGTAAAAATTTGTTAAAATATTTTAATAAAAATATATAAATGAAAGAAAATGATTCAATATCTAAAAAAAGATACAAGATTGGTAATACTTAAAAATAACATTCTTGATGTTTATTTATTCAAAAAGGGAGTAAATGGAAACCAAACCTGAAAACTACATTAATGACTAGAAGATAATAAAACAGATATGGTTCAATAAAATAATTTTATATGATTTCCCCCAACGTAACATCAAAATTAATAAATCTTGAAAAAAAAAGAGATTACAACATAAGGCCTTTAACACTTTGGAAATTTATGCAACGACCCAAAGTTTTATCAATGGAATTCTCTTCTTATAATTATTACTTATAGTATAATCACATTAGGAATCACAATGACATATAATGATACTAAATACTATGTGACCATTAAACATAAGTTTTCTACTTCTATAGTTTGAATTTCAAAAATATTACATACACGGTAGTGTTTAGGGTGATTTTTGGAGTCTAATAGAACAAGCTTAATTTTTTTGGTGAATAATAACACACCCTTATGAATATTAATTTTACCCTTATGAATAGTGATATAACCTTATGAATAGTAACATCATATATGATAGTATATATGACAACCCTGCTTTTATTACAAACTTAAACATGATTTATTACATAAAACTTCACTTGATACAACAAGAAGATCGAGAGGTTTAGTGTATTTGGGGCTTAGGATCATTACATAAAAACTTGAAACATGAAATACAACATCTTTATTGAAAACTTTCTTTACATGACCACTACATTCCCTCGTACTTTGCATTGCATGGGATAACCCGAGGACATGCATAAGAAAAGGGTGAGCTATAAATCTCAGTAAGGGAGTACATATGGAATAACATGAGGAGTACAATACATGTTAGACAATAGGCATATAAATAGAGCATAAAAGAAACATGAACATAAAGGCATGATAAAGCATGATAATCATAACATGGAAATGTGGCAACAACACTTAACATGGAATTAGCACGAGCCAAGGCTCATTGCACATAGAGCATGAGTAAATCCTCATTGCACATAAAGCACGAGTAAACCCTCGTTTCACTTGAATTATCATGATTCAACACTCATTTCAGATGATGTATCATGATACTATACTTTATCCAATGCATTGGAGTGCTATAAGGGTTCACCCTTCTTAAACATTTCATTTCATGCATAAGTGTTCCACATGGATCATAAAACATGGATTCATAAAACATAATCATTTATTACATGATGATGTAAGGTGGAATTCATACATGAAACTTTATAATCAAAAAGTAAATTTTCATAAAGGTGAATACCCTTGAGGGAGAAATGGGCATGGTATTCACAACACAATGGCATTGGCTTAGAAAATCGGTGCGATTTCGACAGCGTAATGACGTGACATAAGAATTCATAAAAATGGTTGATGAGAGAGAAAGGGGTTAATAATCATATATACATGTAATGGACAGTAAGGAGGTCATATAGATACATTTCCCAACAATTGTAATGGAATTTAGATTCATGATACAAAAGTATTACTTGAATGTAAAAGAGGAGAGAGAAGTTCCTTTCGGAATTTCGGCATAGTAACGAGTGTACATGAGAGGCATATAATGAGAGATAAAGGGGTCTACCATCATTCAAACATAAATATGGAGGTATGAGGGAGGTGCAAAAATATACCCCAACATTCATAATTGAAATTAAAAGGGCAAAACAACTTAAAGAAAATTGGACAAAAATGAGAAAGGAAGAAAAAACCCTTACTTGGAAGTGTGCTTACAAAGGCTATAGATAGGCTTGTGAGAGGCTTATTAGGAGCTTGGGGCACCTTGGGAGGATTCTAGAGAGAGTATGGCAGAGGTTGGATGAACTTTAAGGGCTTTGAGTGAGGAGGAAGTGGGATCTTGGGTGGGTTTATATAGGAAAGGTGATGGAATTCTTTATTATTTAGGTTTGGGACCCCTTATATTAAATTAATCCAAACCACAAACCATCCCATGGTTTTTGCCCATGGTTTTTGGAAAAGGGAAGAGGAAAAAATATTTTATAAGTCCAAAGTCCGAACTTCTTAAAATAATAAGGTTGCTTATGTGGAGGTGAGTCACACTCCCATGGAAATTAATTTAAAAAGGCGAAGTGTTGAACATGTCTTGAGGGGTCCATTAATGCTTTGAAAAGTAAGTCAAACAAACCCAAAATCACCTTATTTTAATGGTAAAACATATATTGTCTGAACATAAAGATTATAGTATTTTATTACATCACTATTGGGTCATTATGATGTCATAAAACACAATATATATTTAAACGGTATTTAATTTTTACCCAAAAATTTGACTGTCTCAGAAAATTATGAAAAATTCACCGTTGGATAATTTTGACATCCGGATTCTAGAAATAACATTTATTTTATCTAAATAATTTTTTAAATATGTTAATTTTCACTTTTAAAATAAAAACCGACATTTATCGAAAATTCACGGGTTTTGACAGAAAAGACTTTCAAACATTAATAAAAATTTTAATTACATTCATAAAATTATAAGATAATTTATATTTAATAAAAAATAATTTAATAATAATATTATTATTTTATTAAAATATTATTTAATTCAAAAATCCCTTAATTTAATAAAATATATTTATCAATTAAATAATAACTAAAAACACCATTTGTACTTTAAAAACTATTTACAATGTATCAGAAATGACTAGAAGTTATATTCATTATTATATACAAAAATAATGTACATGAACATAGTACTACTTATTTGTTACATAACCCCTTAAAACAGCCGCATAAGACCTAAGGGTAAGGTGTGCAATGGTGACAGACTTTTGGGGTGGCTCGGATAACATCACTCGAGTGGTAATTTCAATCAACTTCCACTTTTCCCATAGACGGTCACGTTCGAGCTTGAAATGATGAAGCTCATCTTGGGATTGGTCAAGGGTGAAGCCCAAAGACGCCACCTCTTTTCCGAGCTCCGACAAATGGGCTTCGTATGGGGAAATTCTACTGGATGAGGTCATCGCTTCCTTTGTCTGAGTAAATTGGATTTGTTAAAGCCCTATATTTATACTAATCATGTGATCACTGTTCAATGGCTATAAAAGTAACGGTCCCAATTCTTATCATAAAACCAAAGAAGTTGACATTTTATATAAACATAAAGATACATTTAATTAGATCAAGAGGGATTTCCATTAATGAAACTTTGGGTCGTTACAATATTCCCCCCTTAAAAAAATTCACCCTTGAAATTTTCCTTTTCCTACACTAAAGCAAATGTGGGTAACTCAGTTTCATCATATCCTCTGATTCCGAAGTCGCTTCTTCAAACTTGTGGTTTCTCCACAACACCTTGATGAGGGGCATTGTCTTATTTCATAGAACTTTTTCTCTACGATCTAAGATCTACACTGGTTTCTCCTCATAAGAAAGATCATCTTCCAATTGTACCACCTCAGAAGAGAGTACATGTGAAGGGTCCGGTATGTACTTCCTTAATAGGGATACATGAAAGACATCATGTACTTTGGCAATAGTAGGCAGATGTTCTAGTCGATAGGCCATAGCCCCATCACGATCAAGAATCTCGAAGGGGCCGATGTACCTTGGACTTAACTTCCCTTTATTTCGAAACCTCATGACCTTCTTCCATGAAGATATGCGTAGAAAAACCATGTATCCAACTTTAAACTCAAGGTCTCATCGACGATTATCTGCATAACTCTTCTGTCGACTCTGGGCTACCTTGATATGCTACTGAATGGTTTTCACCTTCTCCACCATTTCCTCGAACATTTTTGGTCCAAGGATCTTACGTTCACTGACCTCATCCCAACCTGTCGGTGTTCTACACCTTTTCCCATACAAGGCTTCATATGGTTCCATTTGGATGCTCAAGTGGAAACTGTTATTATAAGAGAACTCAACCAGAGGATGATGTTGATCCCATCCTCCTTTAAATTCCATTGAGCACGCTCTCAACATATCCTCAAGTTTTTTGATAGTCTGCTCAGATTGGCCATCAGTTTGAGGATGATAGGTCGTACTAAAGTTCAGTTCAGTATTCATAGCATGTTGAAGACACCTCCAAAACTTAGAGGTGAATCTTGGATCTCGGTCAAACACAATAGATAGTGGTACTCCATGCAACCTTACCACTTCCCTGATATATATCAATTCCAGTTGATCCAAAGAGAAATCCTCACGAATAGCAATTAAGTGTGCAGTCTTTGTAAGACGATCCACAATAACCCAGATTGCATTGTTGCCTTTGGATGTCCTTGGAAGTCCGGTGACAAAGTCCATGGTGATGTTATCCCATTTCCATTCTGGTATGGGAAATGGTTGCATCATCCCCTTATACTTCTACCTCTCTGCCTTCACTTGTTGACACACCAGGCACTTTGATGTATATTTAGTGATCTCCTTCTTCATATTATCCCACCAAAAGTTTTATCAGAGATCTCGATACATCTTTGTGCTCCCTGGGTGAATAGATAAATTTGAACTATGTGCATCATCCAAAAGTTCCTTCTTCAGCTCCGGAATTGATGGAACACATAGTCTTTTCCCAAACCGCACAATTACTTCTTCATTAAAATTAAACTCTGAGGATTTCCCTTTTTTGATAGATTCCACTTTTTCCTAAATGGCCACATCATCCTTTTGAGCATCCTTTAACCTTTCCAAAAGAGATGGTTGAGCAATAATTTGTGAAAGGATTGATGATGTTCCCTTCTTTATGATTCCCACGTCCATATTCATCAAGTCTAAGAAGATTGGATCCTTCTCAATTCTCATCATTGATAGAATTGCTGGGTCCTTTCTACTTATGGAATCTGCCACCTTGTTTGCTTTCCCAGGGTGGTAATGTATTGAATAGTCATAATCCGTGATGAGCTCTATCCATCTTCTCTAGCGCATATTAATCTCATTCTATGTGAATATATATTTAAGACTCTTGTGGTCAGTATATATCTCACATTTATCTCTATAGAGATAATGGGCCAGATTTTCAAGGCAAAGATCACCGCCGCCAACTCCAGATCATGCGTTGGATAGTTTCGCTCGTGGATTTTCAACTGCATTGAGACATAGGATATAACTTTATCATTCTGCATCAGCACACAACCAAATCCCTTATTTGAATCATCACTGAAAACAAAAAAAAGTTCCCCACTTGTGGGTAAAGTGAGCACGGGCGAAGTGATAAGCCTCCTTTTAAACTCCTTGAAGCTTTCTTCACATTCATCACTCCAAGAAAACATTACTCCCTTTCGAGTTAGATTGGTAAGAGGGTTGGACAATCATGAGAAATTTCTCACAAATCGTCGATAATATCCAGCTAACCCCAAGAAGCTACAGATATCCGTTACCAATGTTGGCCTTGACCATCCCTCAATTGCATCTGTTTTAGAGGGGTCCATAGATATCCCATTGATTGTGATGATATGGCCCAAGAATGAGACCTCCTTTAACCAGAACTCACACTTTATGTACTTTTCATAGAGCTTCTCCTTGCGCAAATCTCTAGTACAGTTTTTAAATGCTCCTCATGATCCTCCTTGGTTTTGGAGTATATTAGAATATCATCTATAAAGACTACCAAAAATTTATCAAGGTAATATCTAAAGACTCTATTCATCAAGTCCATGAATATTTCTGGATCATTGGTGAGTCCTAAAGGCATTACTATGAATTCATAGTGCCCGTACCTTGTACGAAAAGCAGTCTTGGGGACATCTTCCTTCTTCACCCTTACTAGATAATATCCCGACTGCAAATCCACCTTGGAGAAGTATTGTGCTCCACGCAGCTGATCAAACAAGTCATCGATTATTGGGAGAGGATACTTGTTCTTTATCATGATTTTGTTAAGTTCACGATAATCAATGCAAATCCTCATTGACCCATCCTTCTTCTTGACGAAGAGGACTGGTGCACCCCATGGTGAAGCACTTGGGTGTATAAACCCTTTATCTAGATTCTCCTGTAGTTGTTTCTTCAGCTCTTCAAGATCAACAACAGCCATTCTATATGGAGTCTTGGATATTGGTAGTTCCCCAGGTATAAGTTCAATTGATAACTCAACATCTCTTCTAGGAGGAATACCAGGAAGTTCCTCGGGAAACACTTCAGCAAATTCCCTCACAATAGGCATTTCTTCAAGGATGGTTTCTTCCTTGGACTCAATCATCTCAGCCAGATACGCATGCTCATAAGGCAGTAATATCCATGCTTGAGATAATGGAGCTAAAGGGGATTCATCTTCCTCCTGACACTTGTAAAGAATAGGGGGTCGATTCTCCATATGGAGTGTAATTTCCCTCTCCCAAAAATTTATGTTGGCTCTATTTAAGGAAAGCCAATCCATGCCAAGAATTGCATCAAATTATACTACAGGGAGTATGACAAGGTTCGCCAGGAAATTCAATCCACAGACTATAACAGGAGAGGAATTATATTCATGGGATGCAATGATTGCCCCATTTTCTATACTCACCGACATCTTTACTTCCATGATTTTTGGTGGTTCTGGGATTGTTCTACTAAACTTTCGAGATATAAAATAATGCGTAGAACCTGAATCAAAAATTACGTTCGATTTTCTTGAATGAATAACTAGAGTACCTGTCACCACTTCGATGTCGGGGTTCACTTCGGCAGAAGTGATGGAAAAATATCTTCCTTGCTGCCTTGGAGGTTGTTGGTTGTCTCTAAAAACCCTTGGATTAGGGAACTGATTTGAAAAATGACACGGTTCTTTTCATTTGTAGTATTGAACAACGCGTTGAGGTTCAAACGGAGCATTCCTCTCCTCTTTCACAGCCGTGGGTCTTTCTTTCCGACAGCTAACAGCTAGGTGCCCTTCTCTTCCACACCTGAAGCATTTTCTCGTCCCCTTAAGGAAATTTCTAGGGTTCTTCTTTTCGCACTTTTGGAAAGTGGGGTGCTGGATCTTCTTAGCAATGTTGGATTTTTCCTTCGACCAACCAGCATTGAATTCCACATTATGCTTCTTATCCCCATGATACCCCTGTGATTCTCCAATCTCCATTTCGACCTTGAGGGCACATTGGACAATTTCCTCATAGCTGTCGAAGTCACGGATCGCTAATGCTTTCCGCAGGCTAGGCTTTATCCCACCAAAGAAGCGGTCAACCTTGCATTTGGGGGTAACGACAAAGCCGAAAGCGTATCGTGCAAGCCTTGTGAAGATTTCCTGGTACACTCCAACAGATTATTCGTCTTTTTGCTTGAGGTAAAAGAAGTCCCTTTCCATCTTAAGCCAGAGGGTGTGTGGAAAATATTTATCGAAAAACATCTTCCGAAAATCCTTCCATTCCAACGCCTCGATCCCCTCCTCAGGCTTCATATTTTTGATCAAAGTCCACCATTGATCAGCTTCACCCTCCATACGATAAGCCTCCAGGAGAACCTTCTCTTGTTCAGAACATTGGAGGATGGAGAATATCTTTTCAATGGAGTTGATCAATTGTTCAGCGATCGTGGGATCGGATGATCCACTAAAAGTAGGAGGCCTTTGTCTCATGAAGCTCTCGATAGCGACTTGTTCTTACTTAGGGGGGTTTGTACGTTCCTCTTGACCCATTTTTCTATTTAATTCTTGAGTTATCTGAGAGAGAAGCGTGAAAAAGTTTACGATTCCCACTCCCATTGGATTGGGAATCTCATTAGTACAGTCATCACACTGATCTTCACAACAGTTGTTAGCCCGAGTCCTCCAATTATCAGCCATTGGTTGGAATAAAAGGAAAGTTAGGGGTAACACATAAAGGGTAATCCAAAGACAAAAGTTGATTACTTATAAATAAACTTTCATTTCCTTAACTCATGTGTCTATAGGCTTCAATCTAGGATTTTCATGATCTACTTTCTAACATATATTCGTAGGGGAATTTTTTTTAATTCCCTTAATAAGGGTTCATACTAAGCTTTAGAATTTATCAAAACATATCCCACGGGAGTGTCGTAACAAAGAGTGCATCAAGGCCCGTTATCGTGCATCAGTTCCCATTCGAGTCTAGCTCAAAGTGGTGTTTTCGGGTTTTACCCCAAGGATACATCTGTGCCAGAGCCGCCTCTACCTGCTCGTATCCATACATGGATGTATTTTTTTGATAAACCACTTACTCAGTACTTACCAAAACTTAGGGATGTTTTTATTATACTTAGTCTTGTATCAAAGGCTTTACTAGGGTTTCCTAATCCCAAAAATAACTAAACCTATCCTCTGATACCAACTATGACAACCCAGCTTTTATTACAAACTTAAACATGATTTATTACATAAAATTTCACTTGATACAACAAGAATATAGAGTGGTTTAGTGTCTTTGGGGATTAGGATCATTACATAAAAACTTGAAACATGAAATAAAACATCATTATTGAAAACTTCCTTTACATGAACACTATATTACCTCATACTTAGCATTGCATGCGATAACCTGAGGACATGCATAAGATAAGGGTGAGCTATAAAGCCCAGTAAGGGAGTACACATGGAATAACATGAGGAGTAAAATACATGCTATCCAATAGGCATATCAATAGAGCATAAAAGAAACATGAACATAAAGGCATGATACAACATGATAATCATAACATGGAAATGTGGCAACAACACTTAACATGGAATTAGCATGAGCCAAGGCTCATTGCACATAGAGCGTGAGTAAATCCTAATTGCACATAAAGCACGACTAAAACCTTGTTGCACTTAACTTAGTATGATTCAACACTCATTTCACATGAAGTATCATGATGCTATACTTTACCCAATGCATTGGAGCGCTATAAGGGCGCACCCTTCTTAAACATTTCATTTCTTGCATAAGTGTTCCACATGGATCATAAAACATGGATTCATAAAACATAATCATTTATTCCACGATGAAGGAATGTGGAATTCATACATGAAACTTTATAATCAATAAGTAAATTTTCATAAAGGTGAATACCCTTGAGGGAGAAATGGTCATGGTATTCACTACACAATGGCATTGGCTTAAAAAATCGGTGCGATTTCGGCAGCGTAATGACGTGACATAAGAATACATAAAAATGGTTGATGAGAGAGAAAGGGGTTCCTAATAATGTCTACATGTAATGGAAAGTAAGGAGGTAATATAGATACATGTCCCAACAATTGTAATGGAATTTAGATTCATGATACAAAAGTATTTCTTGAATGTAAAAGAGGAGAGAGAAGTTTCTTTCAGAATTTTAGCATAGTAACGGGTGTACATGGGAGGAATTTAATGAGAGATAAAGGGGTCTCCCATCATTCAAACATAAATAGGGAAGTATGAGGGAGGTGAAAAAACATACTCCAACATTCATAATTGATATTTAAAGGGTAAAACAACTTAAAGAAAACTGGACAAGAAAGAGAAAGGAAGAAAAAACCCTTACTTGGAAGTGTGCTTCCAAAGGCTAGAGAGAGGCTTGTGAGAGGCTTCTTTGGAGATTGGGGCACCTTAGGAGGATTCTAGAGAGAGTAGGGAAGAGTTTGGACGAACTCTAAGGGCTTTTAGTGAGGAGTAAGTTGGAGCTTGGGTGAGTTTATATAGGAAAGGTGAGGAAATTCTTTATTATTTAGGTTTGGGACCCCTTATATTAAATTAATCCAAACCACAAACCAACCCATGGTTTTTGCCCATGGTTTTTGGAAAAAGGAAGAAGAAAAAAATATTTTATAAGGACAAAGTCCGAACTTCTTAAAATAATAAGGTTTCTTATGTGGAGGTGATTCACACTCCCATGAAAATTAATTTAAAAAGGCAAAGTGTTGAAAATGTCTTGAGGGGTCCATTAATGCTTTGAAAAGTAAGTCAAACAAACTCAAAATCACATTATTTTAATGGTAAAACATATATTGGCCGAAAATAAAGATTATAGTATTTTATTACATCACTATTGGGTAATTATGATGTCATAAAACACATTATATATTTAAACGGTATTTAATTTTTACCCAAAAAAATTGACTGTCTCAGAAAATTATGAAAAATTCACCGTTGGATAATTTTGACGTCCTAATTCCAAAAATAACATTTATATTATCTAAATAATTTTCTAAATATGTTAATTTTCACTTTTAAAATAAAAACCAACATTTATCGAAAATTCGCGGGTTTTGACAGAAATGGCTTTCAAACCTTAATAAAAATTTTAATTGCATTCATAAAATTATAAGATCATTTATATTTAATAAAAAATAATTTAATAATAATATTATTATTTTATTAAAATATTATTTAATTCAAAAATCCCTTAATTTAATAAAATATATTTCTTAATTAAATAATAACTAAAAACACCATTTTTACTTTAAAAACTATTTACAATGTATCAAAAATGACTAGAAATTATATTCATTATTATATACAAAAATAATGTACATGAACATAATACTACTTATTTTTTACATAACCCCTTAAAAGAGACACATAAGACCTAAGGGTAAGGTGTGTGATGGTGACAGACTCTTGGGGTGGCTTGGATAGCATCGCTCAAGGGGTAATTTCAATCAACTTCCACTTTTCCCGTAGACGGTCACGTTCAAGCTTGACATGATGAAGATCAGCTTGGGATTGGTCAAGGGAGAAGCCCAAAGATGCCAACTCTTTTCTGAGCTCTGAAAAATGGGCTTCGTATGGGTCAATTATACTAGATGAGGTCATCACTTCCTTTGTCTGAGTAAATTGGATTTGTTAAAGCCCTATATTTATACTAATCATGTGATCACCGTTCAACAGCTATAAAAGTAACGGTCCCAATTATTATCATAAAACCAAAGAAGTTGACATTTTATATAAACATAAAGAGACATTTAATTAGATCAAGAGGTATTTCCATTAATGTAACTTTGGGTTGTTACAGTATATTTGTAGGATTTAAGTGAAAGCATGATGTGCCTATGTTTTGGAATAAGTAAACAAATGTTTTAAAAATTGTATTTTTCAAGTAAATTATGATTTTAATTAAAAATTAAATTAATCATATTTAAAAAATTATTTTTGAAAAATGGATTTCATTTTTTTATTCTACACATTGAAAAATGGTAGTGGTGAATTTTTGGGATTTTTTTAAAATACATGAATTTTTAATGAATAGTGAAATACCATAATTTACAAAATAAGATAAATACACTAATTATATAGTTATGTATGATGTTCTACTGATGTAAGCCCAATTGGTTAGTATTCACATGATAAAATTACTTTAATTAGTCATGTAATACTCACTATTACTTTTCTTATGGAGAAATAATAAATTAATGAATATTATATTGAGAAAACCCCTCTCCCCTCCACTACAAATACCACCCTTCACACCCTCATTTCCTCACACCTCTCAATCTTCAATCGTTGTATAAAATCTTCCCAAGAATCTTCCCTAGCCTCTCCCCCATGTACAAGATCTTTTTGTCTCATAAAAAGACCAAGCCTAGGTTCCATAAGGAGGATCTCAAGAGGAGGATTCAAGAGCTAATTCCCCTCTCTCTTTTCCTTTAATTTCATTTCAATTTCAAGTTCTTTTCTTAATATATACCCACTTATCCTCATCCATATGGTATGGTAAATCAACTATCATAAATATACTGTAATTTTAGGATAATAATAGGATATTATATCATCCAACTCCCTTATCCTCTTATTTTTATTTTAGAAAAGAAAGCGTTGTTCGTAAGGTGTTAATTTATCACCTTCAAGAACAACATCTTTTCTTTTTCCCATTACTAACTTCAGATCTGGTCATGAAACCATTTTTATGGTTGAAACAAATTATTTTATATTTATTATATCATATTTACTTTTATTTATCTAACTTATGTACATATTTCCAAATGATTAAACAAAACACGTTCGTTGTGGTCAAAAACTGCCCGAAGTAACCCAAACGATCATCATTAAATTATTAGATAATGATTTTTCCACATGGTATATAACATAATTAATTATAATATAATTTAAACTAATGCAATATCATTTATAAAATGAAATATAAGTTTTTTAGTTTTATCCATGTTCTACAGAAACTTGTTTTTATGAATGCAAGTGAACCGCTTAAGAAAACCATAAAAATGAACTTTCCCGAATAGTGTATTTAAACTCTATAAATCATCCCAAGGTCCATAGAATAACTTAATGAGACCATAATTAACCATATTAATGAAAAAATGTTCTTTAATTGTTAATTAATGAATATAATTTGGTTATACATGACATTAAAGTGAAGAAAGCATTCAGATACAAGGTAAGGGGAAATTCTCGAACCCAACATTCATTCTTTGGGTTCTCCCTCTTTCACTCCATTTTTGGTATGATCACTCCTTAAAAATAATTTTTTCATCATTATATTACCCTATGGGATATAAATGTTTTCCACTGGAGTTTATATCAAACAAATGTTTTCCAAAAGAACTCTTTATTCAAAAGCACATCTTTTACTTCTCACTCAAGGTTGATGGTTCTTGTATCAAGTATGTTATTCCTTATTTCTGTTGGGAATCCAAAGTTTATGAATGTTCTATTATTTAATGAAACCCATTCTTTTAAATGGTTTATTTATGTATCTTTTTTATATATGTTCTATGTGGAATTCTTGATAAAGAGAATGTTATGATGTGATGGGTGCACCCAGAATTATATAGCGAAAAAATGAATGTTATGATGTGACGGGTGCACCTGGAATTATACAGTGCTCCAATGCATTGGGTAAAGTGATTAATCTCATGAGTCAAAGTGAAATGATGTGTGAACATGATTCAATATTTTTTCACAACTATGTGTGGTAGTAAACCACTAACACATGATGTTTTATTTTTTATGCATTGCCACAATTCAGGTCTTTTATTAATGATTAATCTCATTTTCATGTTCCTTTGCCTTTTTATGAGTATGATCACCCACTGTTATATTGTTCTTATCTACCCTCTTACTAGGATTTTAGTTCACCCCTTTTTGATGTATATCCTCAGGTTACTACATGTACTAAGGAGAGGTCAAGTTCCAATAAAAATCTATAGAATAAGGAATTAAATAAATGTTTATACTCGATGTTGTAAATGTTATGTTTAGTCCTAGTTTTAACAAGACACTAAAACTATGGATCCTCATGGTGTAATACTATTATTTTTTTAACCTTATAATGATTTAATAGTAATTTTAGAAAAGTTAGGTTCAACATAGTTGGTATCAGAGGAAAGGTTTATTTAATTAGGGAATTAGGATTAGTGAACCCTAGAGAAAACCTCTAGTATGAGACTAAGTACAAATATGCAAATAAGAAGCTTTAGATAGGGATCCAATAATTTATTCTTTTATAAATCATATAAATTAATATGTTATTCATGAATTTTTGACTTGTGTTTTGTTCTAACCATTTATATTTTAGAAAATGGTGGGAACTAGGAGAAACCAGGACAACAACTCATGTGAGGGCCAATGCAACAATTTCCCAAATTACATCCCCAATTATTTGGGAGGTGGAGTTAAAAATATCATGGTGATTCTTACCCAACTATCTCAGGTTATGAACAATAACCAGAATAATGGGGAATTTCTTCCTTCACCAAAGAGGGAGTAACTATATATTGATTGTTTTAGATGGCAACGACTACTAACATTTAGTGGATCTTCTAATCCACTAGTTATGGAACAATGGGTCAACTCCAGGGAGAAGATCTTTTCAATGATCCACTGTTATGAGACAGAGAAGGTGACTCTAGCTGTTTGTTGTCTAGATGGAGAGGTCGATCAATGGTGGGATTTGATTAAGAACACCAAGCCAAGGGAGGAAATTGAATAGATGGAATGGGAAGACTTTAAGATCACGTTTCTAAATAAGTATTTACCAAGAACTCTTCATACAAAGATGGAGAGATAATTCATAGAGCTCAAGAAAAAAGAAGGAGAATCTATCACAACCATTGAAATTAATTTCATGAGGCTAGCATAGTACATTTTGGGTTTTGTTATCAATAATGAAAGAAAAATTGATAGATTCTTTAGTGGATTAAAACCACGCCTTCAAAAGGATCTTGAAATTCAAGACATTGGGAGTTATGAAGAATTTTTTCAAGGTGCTCTCAAAGTGGAGATGTATTTTGGAGAATGGTACCCTGGCTATGGTGATAAGAAAAAAAAGATCGTGTTTCAAGCAGAAGGATCTAATGATAAATGTGGGAAGAAAACTCAACAACCCACATGCCAAAAATGAGGGAAGTTGTATCACGAGAACTACCTCAAAGGGATGTGAAAATGATTCAAGTGTGGGAAAAAAGGAAACCGTGCTCAAGAGTTTCGAAAACACATGATAAGGAAGGATAATGTAGTAGATGAAATGGGAGCACCAACCATGGTCCAGCGCTATAATTGTAGGGAGAAAGGGCACTATGCAAGCTAGTGCACTAAACCTTGAGTCATTGAGGGTAATCAGCGTTAACATCCACCAAAGAAAAAGGAACAAGGAAAGGATTATTAAATCACTACTACGGAAGTGGAGTAAGATAATGAAGTCGTATACGGTACACTTTCTATTCACTCAAGAATGGAAAAAGTTTTATTTGATTCTGTTTCTACGCATTCCTTTATATCTTGCAAGTTTTCTAGAACTATAGAATCGAATCCCTAAAACATTGAAGTAGAGATATCTATAAAAACACCAAGTGGTGCAATCATTGAAACCCAAGTGTTTGAATCTTCTCTTATTGGAGTATTTGGGAAGATTCTTCAATAGAATATCATAATACTTACCTTATTGGAATTCAACAATATAATGGGAATGGATCAGATCTCTTTATATAGAGAACATGTCAACTATATAGAAAAGGAAATATCTTTTCATATTTAGAACCATACCATGCTCCTCAATAAATTCAAGGAAGATCATGAATCTCATTTGAAAAATCCTTCAACGATGTGAGTGTTGATACCCTATGAATAAGCATACCTCTCCCAAATGGTTGTGTCAAAGGAAAGTGCCAACCTTGCATAAATGACCATAATCAGGGAATAAAATGATGTATTTCTTGAAGAGTTACCCATAATTCCCCCGGATCATGAGGTAGATTTCTCAATATAATTCATACTCGTAGCTACTCCTATCTCAAAGTGTCCATATAGGATGGATCCTATCAAACTAGAGGAGTTAAAGAACCAGATTAAAGAGCATTAGGACAAAGGATTCATACGCCCTAATGCATCACCTTGGGGTGCGCTAGTGCTCTTTGTGAAGAAGACGGATATAACAATGCGTCTGTGTATCAATTATTTGGAACTCAATAAGATCACCATAAAAACAAGTATCCTCTTCCATGGATTGAATAATTGTTCGATCAGTTAAGAGGAGATCAATACTTCTCAAAGGTGGATCTTTGTTCTAGATATCATCATCTAAAGGTGAAGAAGGAAGATATTTAAAAGACTGCCATCCGTACAAGGTATGGGCACTATTAGTTTCTAGTGATGCCCTTCAGAAATACTAATTCCCCCAAAATATTCATGGATTTGTTGAATAGAGTCGTTAGAGATTACCTAGATAAATTTTTGGTAGTGTTTATCAATGATATTCTCATCTACTACAAGATAAAGGAGGAATATGAAGAACATCTAAGACTTTTTTGGCGACATTGAGAAAGGAGAAGTTGTGCACCAAGTTCAGATAGTGTGACTTTTGGATGAAGAAAGTCACGTTCTTAGGACATGTGATCACAAGAGAGAAAATTTCTATAGACCCTTCAAAAATAAAGGTGATTGAGGAATGGATCAGGCCCTCTAGTGTCACAGAAATCCATAGTTTTCTTGGATTAACTGTGTACTACCGATGTTTTTTGAGAAATTTCTCACAAATTTCAAGCCCACTAAGTAAGTTAATAGGGAAAGTGGTAAAGTATGTCTAGACAGAAGAATGTGAGAGAAGCTTCAATGAGCTAAAGAGAAGGCTGATCCCTGCACCTGTAATCAGATTACTAAAAAGTGGAGAAAATTTTGTGATATATAACAATGCTTTAAAGAAATTCTTGGTTTGTGTACTCATGCAAAATGATAATGTTATAGCCTACTCATCACGGTAGTTGAATATCTATGAGCAGAACTACCCGACACATGATCTAGAGCTAGAAGATGTGATTTTTGCATTGAAAATCTGGCGACACTACCTTTATGGTGAGAAGTGTGACATTTACACCAACAACAAAATCCTAAAGTGTATATTCACACAAAAGGAGATCAACATGAATCGAAGGAGATAGTTAAAGCTAATAAAGTATTATAATTTCTCTATTCACTATCATCTTAGAAAGGAGAACAAGGTAGTTGATGATCTAATCAGAAAATAACCTACTACTCTATCCATGTTGTGGATTGAGAAATACCATATATTCTTGGATATGAAAAGGGTGGATTTGGAAATCATAAGGGAAGGGTATACATCCTAACTTACCCAAATGATTTCATAACCATCAATCGAAGAGATGAATAAGGAGGCACAAAGGGATGATCTAGAGTTACAGAAGAAGGTGAATGAAATAAAGGAAGGGAAGAAACATGAGTTCCATATCAATGATGATAGTGTGATTTGGTTTGGAACACATCTTTGTGTGCCTTCATCACCCGGGATAAAGAATGAGATATGGGACATTGCACATTGCCCAAAATTCTCCATCCATCCTAGTAGAACCAAAAAGTATCGAGATCTCTAAGAACACTTCTGCTGGGATAACATGAAGAAAGAGATTGCAGAATATATCTCAAGGTTCTTGGTATGTCAGCAAGTTGAAGTAGAGTGACAAACGTCTAAAGGTATGATTCAACCATTTCCCATACCTATGTGGAAATTGAAGAATGTCACTATATACTTTGTGACGGGTCTCTGGAAGACGTCGAAGGGAAATAATGAGATATGGTTGTGGTTGACCGACTCACCAAGACTACCCATTTTATCGCTATTTGGGAAGATCTATCACTTTAACAACTTTAAAAGATATATGTGAAGTGGTAAGACTACATGGATTTACACTATTGATTGACTCTGACCATGATCCCAGGTTCACATCTAAATTCTAGAGGAGCCTTAAATATGCTTTGAGTACTAAATTAAATTTTAGTACAACCTATCACCCCCAAACTGATGGACAATCTGAATAGACTATTCAGACGCTTAAAGACATGCTAAGAGCCTTCTCTTTTTAATTCAAAGGTGTATGGGATCAGCATCTCCCATTGGTTGAGTTCTCATACAACAATAGCTTCTACTGGTGTATTCAGATGGCACCATATAAAGATTTATATGGAATGCGATGTAGAACTCCAAACTATTGGGGTAAAATTGGAGAAAGAAAGCTACTTTGACCCGATCTTGTGCAAGAGATGACAGAAAAGGTTCAAGTCATCCAGAAACACATCAAAGATACTCAGAGTCAGAAAAAGATCTATGATGAAAACCATCAAAGGTAATTAAAGTTCAACATTGGAGATAAATTCTTCTTTTGAATATCACCATGGAAGAGAGTCATGTGGTTTGGAAAGAAAGGGAAGATAATACAAAGTTACACTAGGACCTTTGAGATCCTTGAACACATATGAGTTTTGGTCTATCGACATTCAGTTCCATTGAATATGGCTCAATTTGATGACGTGTTTCACGTATCACTCACAAGGAAGTACATACCAGATCCCTCACATGTACTGAACTCAGAGGTGGGACAACTTGAAAATGATCTCTCTTATGAGGAGCATCCAGTGAAGATTCTAGACCAAAGATATAAGGTTATATGAAACAAGACAACCAACATTTTCAGAGTGTTGTGGAGGAACCATAAATTTGAAAAGGCTAATTGGGAACTAGAGGAGGCGATGAAGGATAATTACCCTCACCTGTTTGTGTAAAACGAAATTTCGAGTGTGAAATTTCATAAGGGGGAAGAATGTAACGACCCAAAATTTTATCAAGGGAATTCCCTTACTAAAATTATGCCTTATAATATAATCACATTATGAAGAACTACAAAATATAATGATACTAAAAACTATGTAACCATTAAACATAATTTTTCCACTTCTATGGTTTGAATTTCAAAAAATATGACTTACACGGTTGTGTTCAGGGTGATTTTGGGAGTCCAATAGATCAAACATAAATTTTGGTGAATAGTAACATACCCTTATGAATAGTAATGTTACCATTATGAATAGTTATTTACCCTTATGAATAGTAACCTAACCTATGATAGTATATATGTAGGATTTAAGTGAAATCATGATGTGCCTATATTTTGGAATATGTAAACAAATGTTTTAAAAACTGTATTTTTTAATTAAATTATGATTTTAATTAAAAAATAAATTAATCATATTTAGAGAATTATTTTTGAAAAATGGATTTCATTTTTGGATTCTACACATTTAAAAATTGTTAGGGTGAAGTTTTGGGATTTTTCTAAAATACTTGATTTTTTATGAATAGTAAAATACCATAATTTACAAAATAAGCTAAATACACTAATTATAGAGTCATGTATGATGTTCTGCTAATGTATGCCGAATTTTTTCAGATTCACATGATAAAATTACAATAATTATTCATGGAATACTCACAATTACTTGTATTATGGAGAAATAATAAATTAATGAATATTATATTGAGAAAACCCCTCTCCCCTCCACTAAAAATACCACCCTTCACACCCTCAATTCCTCAAACCTCTCAAGCTTCAATCCTTTTCTATGATCTACCCAAAAATCTTCCCTATCCCCTCACCCATGTCCAAGAGCTTATGGTTTCATAAAAAGACCAAACCTAAGTTTTTTAAGGATGGTCTCAAGAGGAGGATTTAAGAGGTAATTCCCGTCCCTCTTTTCCTTTAATTTCCTTTCAATTTCAAGTTATTTTCTTAATCTCTACCCACCTATCCTCATCCACATGGTATGGTAACTCCAATATCAACCATATAATAAAATTTTATGATACTAATGGGTTATTATATCATCCAATCCCCTTCTTCTCTTCTTTTTATTTTAGAAAAGAAAATTTTGTTCGTGAGGTGCTAATTTATCACCTTCAAGAACAACATGTTTTCTTTTTTCTATTACCACCTTCAGATCTGGTCATGATACCATTTTTATAGTTTAACCATATTATCTTATATTTATTATATCTTATCTAATGTTTTGGATCAATCATATGTACATATTACTAAATTATTAAACAAAATAAGTTCGTTTTTGTCAAAAACCGCACGAATTAACCCAACCGATCATCATTAAATTATTATCTAACGATTCATCCACATGGTATATAACATAATTCATTATAAGATCATTTAAACTCATGTAATATAATTCATAAATTGAAATATCAGTTCTGGATTTTTAACCATGTTCGAGACGAACTTCTGTTTATGAATACAATTAAACCGCTTAAGAAAATCATAAAAATGAACTTTCCCAAACAATGTATTTAAACTATATAACTCATCCAGAGGCCCATAAAATAACATAATGAGACCATAATGAACCATATTAATGTACACAAGCTTATTTAATTTCTAATTAATGAATCTAATGTGGTTATACATGACATTAAAGTGAAGAAAGAATTATGATACAAGTTAAGGGGAAATTCTCGAACCCAACATTCTTTCTTTGGATTTTCCATCTTTATCTCTATTTTTGGTATGGTCACTACTTAAAAATAATTTGTTTCTAATTTTCTTAAATTTTATGGGATATATAATTTTTAAACTACAGTATATGTCAAACAAATGTTTTCCAAAAGAACACTTCTTTCAAAATCACACCTTTTACTTCTCACTCAAGGTTGATAGTTCTTTTATCAAGTATTTTATTCCATATTTATTTTGGTAATCCAAAGTTTATGAATGTGTTATTATGTGATGAAAACCATTCCTTTAAATGGATTATTTATGTTCATTTTTATATATTTTTCATATGGAATTCATGATAATGATAATGTTATGATGTGACTGGTGCATCCAAAATTATATAGCGCAAAATGAATTTTATGATTTGATGGTTGTGCCCATAATTATACAGCGCTCCAATTCATTGAATAAAGTGATTTATATAATGAGTTAAAGTGAAATAATGTTTTAACATAATGCTAGATTTTTTCACAACCTTGTGTGGTAGTTAACCACTAAGATATGAGGTTTTATTTTTTATGCATTGCCACATTTCAAGTATTTTATTAATGATTCCTTTCATGTTCATGATCACTTTCATATGTTATGATTATGCTCACCCATTTTTATATTGTTATTATATACCCTATTACTAGGATTTTAGCTCACCCCTTTTTGATATATATCCTCAGGTGACTAAAAGTACTAAGGAGAGGTCAAGTGACAATAAGAAGTTAGAGAAGAAGAAATTAAATAAATGTCTATGATTGATGTTGTAAATGTTATGTTTGGTTTTAGTTTTCCCATGAAACTAAACCCTTGGATCCTCATGGTGTAATACTATTATATTGTTTATCTTTATAATGATGTAATATTTATCTAAGAAAAGGAAGGGTTTCTATAATTTACTTATGTTATTTATCTGATATTACTAAAAATAAAATAGGCCTTATTAAATTTTTTTACCCAATTATTATAAATATTAAATCTAAAATATAAATAAAAAATTATGTGTATGTAAAATTAATTTTAACACATGTTCATGTAACAAACAAAACCTTATTTAAACCTTAACCGTTGTAACAAATATTTCAATCTTAAATGGTTAATAATGTTATCATAAATGGGAAAATGAATCATAAATAGATCATGGTTAATATTTTTACACATATACCAATCACTTGGAATAATATAGGATATTTATGAATATTAAATCATTCAATAAATCATTATTTATTTTAAAATATCATTATTTTTGATTTTGACACAATTCATTTAATTTTACTTTAACAACATCAAGAAAAAGATGGAATTTAAATCTATACATTTTAAAAATTCCCTAAAATTTCATATATATCAAAAACAATTATGGAACATAATAATTCAATAAAATTTTATGACATTCATTATTTGTTAAATTCATTTATTTTATTTTCCTTTAAATTAAATAAATATTGTGTCTTCATTCTGTAACCATTTAAGGTAATTAATTCATTACTAAAAATTTGAAATAAATTACAATGATAAAATAATTGATCTATATAATTACTATTTAGAACTGAAATAAGGTTATTTTTATCACATTTAAAAAATATTATATTTATTTAAAGAAGGAAAATGACCTTTTTGGATTTTCTTTACATAAATCTTTATCAAAGTCACAATCCTCACCATATAGAAACAAAATGTCATATATTCAAATATTTTATGATTTTGGATGAAATATTATCAAATAAAAATAATAATAAAATTTTTAGATTTAAATTATAGTCCTTATCAAATTATATTTAGCCTTTTTTATCCCATTTTACTTTTATCGTGGTAACAAATATTTATTATAGTTAATATTCATAGATTAAAAATAAAAGGAAAATATTCATCAAATTTGAACCTCCTAAATGCAAATATGTAATCCATTTTCCAAGATTCAAAACACACAAGTAGAATAATTTAATTTAATATTAAACTAGAATTTTTTTGACTAAAATGGTTTTTTAGAAAAATTCATTTTTCCAGCAATGGATTATCTTATATTAACTCTATGACCATCAATCCTAATTATATGAATTTAAATTAATATAAATATATATAATATAATTTTTTTATTAAAATATTTCCTTATTAGGGGTTATTTTAATAAATTAAAATTGATAAAATTTATTCATTTAAAAATAGCTTTCAGAGAACTGTGTTTTTAAGCATTAAAAACAAACTTATACTAGAATCATGAAAATTATTGATTCAAATGAAATTAATTAGATTATTATAAATAAAATGGTTCATATTATAATTTCATACAAAATGAAAAATAAAATAAGATTTTTAAATTACTTGATTTAATAAAAAGAAATGACAGTATTTGAAAAATTGATAATTTTAACTATTCACTAAAAAAATTCAATTCTGACAAATCCCAAAATTTTAACTCATGTTAATTTTGATATGAATGTTTCAAAAATGATGTAAATTATATTACATATATTTTTTAAATATTCTATAAATTAATTATAATATTTTCTAATAAAAACAATAAAAATCATTTTTGAAGAAAACTTATTTTCTTACAGAATAAAACAAATTCATTAAAAATTGAGTTCTTATTTCATAATAATTTATAAATTAATTTATATTGAGTCAGATCCTAATATATATTTAATAAATACATTAATCCTATTAATACTTTCCAATTTAATTCTTAATTTATAATAGAAATATATAAATAATAATATTTCATGGTTTATTCAGGCTCAGTGTTACGTATTGTATAAGCTATAGAATATAGTTTTCTTTTTTAAATCTTGGGGTGTTACATTATCCCCTCATATAATAATTTCTTTTCTATAAATTTGAACTTTATATAGGTAATCAAAGGTTTGAAATTTTAAAATACCTTTCTTAAAATATCATAATGAAAAAATGGTAAATAAAACTTCCTCTTGATAAGGGAGAAAAGAAAATATAAAGATCATATAGAGTAACAGATAACATAGTTTCAAAATAGAAGAACACTAGTATGAATTTAATATATAGACATGGAAGAAAAGAATAATGCCTAAATTTTGATGGAGGGTGATAGAGATCATTGATCACAAGAATGTTAATAATCATGAGAATGTTAATGACCAAAAAACCATAAACAAAAGAGGTGCTAAAAAGACTATCAAATCATCAAAAATTTAGTTTAGAGGATAAAATTTTAATATAAAGATAATTTTCTTAGATTTGAGTAATTAATTACCATTTATACTAAAAATATAAGAAAAATACATATAGATGATAATTATAAATTCATAATGTAATCAATTTCCACTATTCCTTCATCTTTTGCTCCAAATGATGGGTATTCAAGGAGATTATTTATGCTAGAACCACTAAAATCAACTTTTAATAGATAACATAATTTCAAAAAATGATAAAACAATATTCCTCATATCATTAGATACTAACCAAAACCCAAAATTTTAGTACAAGGTAAGATATTTACCATAATGATTTTCTCATTATACGATGAAATACAAGATTAATCTCTAAAGCCTAAATAATATAATCCAAATTTTAAATTATATCATTTGATAAATAACTAAACTTAATATTTCTTAAAATATTCCTGATAAAGTTTGAAAACCAAATTTTTGAATCATTTAACTTATACTCATACAAGATAAATTTAACATTTATCTCCAAATAAAATCAATCACTCTTAAAGTCTCATACCACAATGTATATGTCCTAATCATATATGACAATCATTTCTATAAATAACTTGAATCGCCATAAAGACACAGTAAAATCATATATTCTTCTATAAATAAACTCAATGTTAATTCCTAAAATTATTATAACCTTAATAATATATTATTCCCAATATAATGAACATCTTTAAAATTAACAATAATCACTTAGACACTAAATCACTTTTCAGTCCCATAGTTATCTATACAATAAAATATATATTTCTAAAATGAAGTAGCTCTTATAACCCAATCAACCATAATTAAGTAGCTCTTATATCACAATCAACCATAAGGTATAAATATAAGAATTAATCAAGGAAAGAAATGGGTTGCATAATCTGTCCTCATGTCATAATAAAATGATATTTCATAAAGAAGGCATTTGACAAATAAACTTAAAGAATGTATTACCCCATTAAAGGAAGGTATAAAGAGATATGTATTAATATAAAAGACATATATATATATATATATATATATATATAATTTAGAACAAACTCATAACATCAAAGGTTTTCATTATTGATGAAAATACCTTTAAAAGACCAAATGGAATATTTCTTAAGAAAAATACCCTTTTCACTTTGAAATCAATTATTTTAAATCTAAAAATCACAAAATATTATATAAAACATTTTATTTGAAAATAATAATATAAAATTTTAAAGGAATCTTCAAATAATGTATTGTTCATGAAGGTGGTAAATTATGTTCATGCTGTATAAGTTTAAAGAAAACATTCTTTTTCACTTTTGTAAAAAAGGTAAAAATGGACCTTGTTAGGATAACAATAGAAATATTACTTTTAAAAAAATTGTATAAAAATTTAGGCATGTGTAAAAGCGTATTTAATAAAAAATACGATAATATTAAAAACATTCCTTAAAATATTTTAAATAAATATATAGACATGGAAAAGAAATATTCCACATCAAAAAAGAAGATACAAGAACGGTGTTACTTATAATCAAATTTCTTCATGTTTCTTTATTCAATAAGGGATGAAATAGAAATAATAAATGTAAAATACATTCATTAATTGAGAAGAATAAAATATATGTGGTTAAATTAAATAATTATATATTATTTCCCCAAAGGAACCTTGAGTATAAACAATCTTGAAAATAAAGGATATTGTAATATAAAGCCTTTACCGCTTTGGTAATTTTTAAATCAACTCCCCTCGAATGATGTAATATGAATTTTAGCTTATAATACCATGGTGTATAAATGATTAATGATATAATATGTAAAAGTTTTATTATATAGTTCATATAAAAGAAACTAGGCTCATAACATTAAAATATTCCTCTATAAAGGGAAATTGAGATGAAATCCCTTACAAATATCATATCATGGGATTAAGAATTAATAAATGAAGTGAATATGTGTGAAAAATGTAAGTATAAACCAAAAAATTAATAAAAATAAATAATAAAATCATAATTCATTCCACAAATAATCAAATCATAACATCAACAATGAAGTATTAGTATAACCCAATGAATAGAAATTGAGTTAAGAAACCCCTTACCTTTAATTTAATTCATCATGTAAATACGTTATGTTCATGAATAATAAAAAAATGTTAATTATTTACTTAATAATTTTTTTAAAATTTATTGTTCCTTTTATTTTATTTATTGTAATGTTATATTTATTAACTTAATTAACTAAGTTCATGTTCTATGTTTGGATGATATTCAATTAATATGTCCAAAATGACTTTGGTAGGTTGACTATGGTAAAAGAAGTCGTTATTAAATCATATAAAAAATAAAAAACATGAAATAATTATAATTTTATAATATAAATTATAATTTTAAACCAACCATTAAATAGTTTTATAAAAAATAAACTACATTACAATCATGAAGATGATAGGTCGTACATACACATGAGTAACGTTTCCATTTTTTAATGATCATGATGGAAATAAGTATTATGTTATCTTTAAAATATTATAAATATATCATAAAAACCATATGATTTCTTTAAATACAATTATATATATTCCATCCATGTGATGTGGTGATGAAAAATGAGTCACATCGCTTTGTAGAGGTGGTAGTCTGCACGTATGCATGAACGACATTATCATTTTTCAATGAATGGTAGGGTAATAAAATATATGATATATAAATTTTCAAAAATTATAAATATTCCATGAATATAATATATATATATTTATTTATTAAATAAATAATCATAAATATCTGTTAAAGGTGTTTATGGAAAATTAATTACATCAGTTCTCAAGGCGGTTATTCATTGTACATACGAACAATCATGTAATTTCCCATTTTATAGAAGAGGAGACATATGTATGTTATGTATTTGATATAAAAACATCTCAGTATATGGGAGATAATGATGTAATTATTTTATCATGTTTGAATAATATTTGAAGGAGTTGAAAAAACAAATAAAACAAGATGCTCGGTTAAGAGTGATACATTATCTTCAGACAACCTCTTTAGGTTTGGACCAACATCCATCCAAGGAGGTTTCTATAATAAAAAAAAATCCGATGGTAAGTGAGTAGTGAATAATGTAAGTAATATTTTAGGTATCTTCCAAACTAATTAGTTTTTGAATTATGAAGGAAAGAGGATCAGAGGTTCCCTTTTAAAATTGAAAACAAGTGTATTTTTTGTAAATAGCCAAAACTACTCAGTAATGGGAAGTCACTCTTAATACAAGTGCCTCCAAAATTTATGAATAGTGTATTTAAGGGAATATATAGTCAATAAAAATATATAAAACTATAAATAAACATGATTCAATCTTGTTATTCTATGTACCTTTATGGTTACTCACTTTTACTATTTTAATTTTCTCTATGGTAACTAGTTGTTTAACCTAGGTGATATATCATTTAAGACTAAAAATAAAATGGAAATTATTAGAAAATTTGGACCCATGAATTAGAAATATAAAATTTATTTTATCCAGTAAAAAACTATATGGTTAAAAAACTAATTTTAATACATGCATATGTGACATGGAAAACCCCATTTTAACTATAACTATGGTAACAACTATTTCCATCTTAAAGGGTAAAAAATATTATCATAAATGGAAAAATTAATAAAAAGTATAATATGGTTGAAATTTTTAAATATATACCAATTAATTGGGAAAATATAATATTTTTATGAATTTTAAATCATTTAGTAAAATATTATTTATTATAAAAAATCATTAATGCCAATTTTGACACTGTTCATTTCATATGACTTTAAAAACTTCAGGAAGAAGATGTAATTTGAATATATTCCTGTCAAACTTCTCTGTTATGTTATATTTATCTAAAAAAATAAAATAAAAAAAATTCATTCAAAATACATTAATTTTAGAATTTTATATGATTATATATAAAATATAACCATCCGATTAAAATAATTCACGTTTTATGGTTTCTTTTTATTCCATTTCAAAATAATTTTACCCTTAAATAATATATTTTGCCTTTATAGTGGTAACAAATATTTACTACGGTTATTATTCATAATGAAAAAAAATAAAGAGGAGTTATTTACCAAATTTGATAATTATAATTAAAAATATGAAATCCATTTTATAAGATTCAAAATACATAACTGGAATGATATAATTTAATACTAAACTCGAAAAATGTGATAAAAATGGGTTTTTATAAAAATTCATTTTTAAGCAATAGATGATCTTATATTAACTCTATGACTAGAAATAATAATTATATGAATTTAAATTAATATAAATATATATTATATATAAATTTAATCGAAATATTTACTTTTAAGGAATTATTTTAATTAATTAAAATTGATAAACTTTATGCACTTAAAAACAGTTTTTAGAAAATTGTGTTTTTAAGCATAAAAAACAAACTCATACCAAAATCATGAAAATTACTAATTGAGACTGAATTAATTATATTATTATAAATAAAATGGTTTATATTAAACTTTAATACCATGTTTAAAATATAATGGTACTTTAAAATTTCTTGATTTAATGGAAATAAATGAGAGTATCTAAAAATTTAGTAATTTTCACTATTTATTGAAAAATCAATCATTTCAGAAAAAATCCAGAAATTTCATAATTAGTTAATTTTGATATGTGTATTCAAAAATTGATTTTTATTTTATAAAATTGAATTTCTAAATGTTTCAAAAATTATTTATAATATTTACTCACAAAAATTTAAAAAACATTTTTTAAGAAAATGTATTTTCTGAAGAATAAAATGGCTTCATTAAAAATTGGGTTCTTATTTCCTGAAAATTTATTAATACATTTATATTTTTTATGATATATATATATATATATTTCATAAATTCATTAATCATATTCCTACCCTCCTATTTCATGGCTACTTTATAATGGTCATATTTAAATAAAAATATTTCCTAGTTTGTTTAGGCTGGTGTTGCATGTCATATATACTATCAAATATAGTTTTATTTTCAAAATATATGGGTGTTATATAAATTTTTCACCTTAATATGTTGATCCTTTAAAGATTATGGAGAGGATCGGAAAAATAAAATATATGTTGGCTCTTCCTCAGTGGTTTGGTGTTAGGCATGACATTTTTCATGTGTCACAGCTTCGATAGTATCACCCCAACCCTTCTCATGAGATTGGTGTGGATAATTTTGAGATTGAGGATTATATTTACTTTTAGGATAATTTGATTAATATTATGGGTTATAGTGAAAATAATATTCATCGTAAGAGTGTGCATTTTCTCTGAATGTTTTGGCAGTATGGCCATGTTCTAGAGGAAACTTAAGAGAGGGAAGCTGATATACAGGCCTAATGACCAGATATCTTTGCATTAGAGGATTAGTGATACTTAGAAGAGAATATTGAGAAATAGATATTATAAGGTGTGTATTTTGTAATATATTGAACATTTATGAGATATTTTTTTGTTTTAATTTTGGTTAAACTCCTTTTTAAAATGGTTAATGAAATGCCTCCTGGGAGTAGGGAAGGTCTCGGGAGTGACTCAAGGTTTAAGAAAAAAGGTGGTAAAGGGACTATAAAAACCATTGTGAATGGTAGGTTTCTGGTTAGTAATAACTATTCACCATGAAAATGAACCCTAGATAAGGGATGTGCATAGTTAGTAAACCAAGCATGGATGACCCTATAAATCATATGAGGATAGACAAATCCATTCACATGGCTTCTTCATGGTTTGAAAAAAATGTGGGTGCCCCTAAAAAACAATGAGGCATGGTTTTCCTTTGAACATATGGGAATAAAGTTTGGCACACAGTTTAGAAAATTTTGTGTCTAAACCGTGTTCCTCATTAAAAGAGAAAATTTGACGATTTTTGCCTCCTGGTATTTATAAAATTTCCCCTGAATTTTACCCCAATTTCTTCTCTATCAATAAGGGGTGTGAAAAAAACCCTCCCAACTACTCTAAAGGTGGTTACCCATTGTTCCTAGGGAATTTGAAGCATTTTTTAGTTTGATTTTAAGCCCTGGTTAAGTCTCTAACTCTATTTCTTTCTATTTTATGGAAGAAGATTTGTTGGTTTGTTTTTCTTATTCCAAATATCATGAACCCTATTTCAAAGGAGATATTTTCCTTTGAATTTTGTGGTTTTATTATATTAAATTGAGGACTTAGGTTTAATGATTTGTTGTCTATGAGCATAAAGTAGGTGGTCTACAATCTTTCTCACATAGTCATGTTATTTTTCTTATTTATGTATTTTACCATTATGTTGTTGTGTTATAAATTTGTGGTATTGACTGAGAAAAGTTAATAGGGGATTACATTAATGATAGGGATCCTTCATGAACTCATTTGGGTTTTTATGACTATAAGACTGGGTTTTAGGCCACCCATGGGGTGTTACAATCCATTAAAGATAATGGAATGAGTTGTTAAATGATGAAAAATTTATTTATGAGAATAAACCAATTATGGTTATCATTTTACATGATAGAATGACATAGGGATTGTTTAGATTAATTTGTAAATTTAATGAGTTCTAAATTGATTAATGGAAGTGATATTAAATTGTTAAAGTGGAATGTTTAAGTTATGAAATGGTTTTTAAGAAAATTTCATGGTTGAGATATATGAATGAATAATTAAAGAACTAAATTGTGTAACTGGGATAAAGGTGTTAAATATAATAGGACATAAGGAATGATAAATTTTGAAATTTTGTTCCCTTGTTATATTTTTTGTTTTAATTTCATGTATGTTACTCATTAGAATTTCATTGTTAGAGAATGGTTTTTAATATTGCACCTGACACTCCAAAACCATGGGTAAGGGTGTTAAAAATGGAATTCCTTATCCTTGATTTTAGGATTTCTTGACAATGAATTTATAACCCTTGACTTGAAATTATGGACTTGGAATTCTCTATTATTATCTCATCTATTGGCATGGATATTGATCTCTAAAAGCATATGACATGTTATAGGTAATTGGATTGACGTTCCTCAGTGCCTATAATTTCAAATGAATAAATAAATTACCCATTTTTATTAAAATAATTTTACCCCTTAAGATTTTATTAATGTTTTAGAATTATATTATATTTGAAACAAGTTTGGTGGGTTGGGTTTTGCATTAGAACCCAAGAGCCTAAGTGGAAATTAGATTTTTTTTTGTGGTACATGCTTCATTTATTACCTTATTTATTAGTTTATTTATAATTTTTCATAAACTATTATTTTTATTATAATGTATATTTATTTATACACCATTGGTGGTGTCCTAATGAGTTTTACTCACACCATTCTCATTAATACATGGGTACCTAAGAATATTTCATGGTTGTGGCCCAGGATAAGGTTAAAGGCCCTATGATAGATGGCTGAATTGGAATGTTGGGATGGAGCATGGATGAGGGACTGAGTCTTGATGTCCAGACCCATTTTTGGGGATTATAAATATGAATTTATTTTGGTTTTACCTTGAAACATGACAAAATTATGCCATGGAATGTTTTTTGTGTTGGTTTGTGGGAACTTACCAAATTTTGGGATTTGGTTGTGTGATATGTGTTTGTTGATCATTATTACTTTGGTTATTGTTTATTTTTTATTTTTCCCATTTTATTACTCTATTAAGGTGGGTATAGTCTCCCTACATAATTTATTATACCATAATATCTATTTAGTATCCTCTACCATATGGGGAGGCATGCATGTGGTTATGTAACGAACTGGCTCAGAGCACCAGTTTAGTGGCTTTCAGGCTGGGATGTTACAATAACCATCTCCATATAACACACCGAGTTTTTATGAACATTTTTTTTAATGAATTAAATTTATTTAATGTATTTAATTGAATTATAAACCCTGTTAAGATTTCATTATATGCTACACCAAATTAATCATGCACAATAGGCAAAACCAACTTATCTTTCATTACATGCAACACAAAGTTTCTACAAAACAACATTATATAATTATTATTATTTTAATGCCTCAATTATAACCTAGCCCTTAAAATTTTTAATATGAATATTAATCACTAACTTTTAAATATAATGGTTTTATATAAAAAAGTATTGATAATAAAATACATACTTTTTGGTAAAGTCTTTATATGTTTTGAAAATACTATTTTCTCAAAAAAGTTATTTTTATGTCTTTTTGTGAACAATTATAAAATTAAATTTTGAAAATATTATAAATTAAATTTTATAAAATAAAAATAAATATTAAATTAATAATATTAAAATTATCTTAGGGTTACTTTTTCAGACTTTTTTGGAAATATTTCATTTTTGGAAAAACCGTGAAAATACTAAATTTTAATTGAAAACTCACATTTATTCAAATTTATTTATAAAGTTAATCAATATTTTAATTTGGTTTTAATCTATAATTAGTTCAATTATACATAAATTAATCCAATTTATGTCATCATAAATAATTTCACATTGAAATTTGATATAAAAACATTTCAAACATTTGAACATTTTCTCTTTAAAAACCCTCTTTCTCGACACGTCTATGGCATAAATTTTAAATTAATTTCTACCAATTATGTGGTTAAGATTTTTAAAAATGGATTAAAATTTTGGAATAATCATAAATTTTAATTTCTAATAAGTTCAAATTAATATTTGAAAATTTTTATGAGTGATAGAAATTAAAATTAATTATAGTGATTAAGGTAAAAACAAGATTACTTAGTTATTAAACTTAAAACATAAGGTGTAAAATGACCCTAATCTTGTAAAAAAAATATTATGGGCATATTTTAACCATATCCTTATTTTTCTTGAAATGGTTCATTAATGTAGGCATATGATGTAAGGGAGACCTCATAATAATGTTTAACTTTTTTGGTACTTAAAATTTTGTTACTCACCTCCCTTATAAAAGGTCGTCACTTATCCCCCTCTCTTCACACCTCTCAAGAAATGTTTATAGTCGAAAACCTGGAAAAATAAACTCCAAATATCCTTAAATTCATCCTAGGAGTCTCACTTTTGGAATAAATACAACCAATTAAGTCCTTTGGTGAGAACCAAAATGAGATACCCGAAGAAGAGGTAACGTTCATCCATGAACATTTTTGTTTTATTTCTTTCTCAAATCCCTTAAATTAGTTTTATATCCTGATTATATAATAATATAAGTATCTTAAATGTATTAATATTTAATTATGTTAAGGTTAATACCTAAAACATCACACACTTTCATCAAATGGGATGCGCAATCATCACTCATGTGTACGAAGGACTACCACCTTGTGAACCGATGTCGTTCGTTCTCACATCACCACCTTTCAAGGTTGGGAATAATGATATATTTATAGTTTATATACGATTTTTATTATTTTTTTTATTTTATTATTATTCTTTAATTATTATATAACATATTCCTTCATGCTTTCCATTTTTTGGGAATACGATAACATCATTCATCTGTACAACGAACTATCTCCTCGCGAAGTGATGTGATTATTTCACGCTTTACAAACAATGTATTAAGGGTGGGTTTAATAAAAATATGTGATATATATGAAATAAAAATTATTCTATAATGATAATATATCATATAATTTTATGTCTTTTAATCTGACAATAAAATGAGAACAACGTTCATGTGTATGTACGGTATACGGTCTCCATGAACATTGTATTTCAATTCCTATTTCTATATTTTATAGATTATTATAAATAAATATATAATGAAAATTTATATATGGTATTTATATCATGGGAATAATTCTTGATAATATTAAACTCTATTTAAATTAATAGGATCAAGAATATAATGAATCAAAACATGTATGAAAAAAGCGGTTATTACCCAAAATATAACTTTAACATGAAATTGTTAATAAATGGGTAATAAAAGCTCATAATAAAATCATATATGGTATTATATATATGAATATGGTTATTTTATTTATTTATAAAAAATAATTTTTATTATAAAATAGGTTTTAAGGAGTATGACGAGAGTCAAGACTAAAGGTAAGGAATTTTCATCTCGCTTTTTAAATTTGGGAGACACATGATATATTCACAACATATTTGTTATATTTAGTGTATATAATTAAAATGAATATATTTCATTATTATTATACTAAAATTTATTTTAATTTACATACCAATTTTAGGATCTCTCTTTCATGGGGTTTACGGTTAAAATGCCACCTAAGTAGTAAGAGAATTTTGTCTCGATTTTCCTTCTTTGAGACAAATTTTTTGTTATGAACCAATATTATTTTATGAGGAATATACAATTCAATCTTGACATGTTATATCATGAATATACTTATTTTAATGATATTTTAAGCTTCATGTAAAGGGGATTGTGATTCAAAGTTACCAAGTTGTGAGAGTTTATTGCTACAATCACATTTTTTATTAGGATTGTTTACAGTTATACTTCCATTGATGAAATTTTATGATCTGTATATCAAGATATCTAATTAATTTTATTTTCATTTGGTTATTCATGATATATTGAATTAATGATACAATTTTTCCACTCTTTGGTACTTAATATAATTAATAAAATGGTTTTAAGAAAATATGACATTATTTCTCTCTTTGGTCGGAAATCTGTTTTCTACCAACACCATTTTTTATAAAAATGTGTTAAAAAATGTTATATTATTCTCCTATTACTTTAAAAATACATTTTTACCTAGATTTTATATTTTCAAAATATGTTTTAAAAAATTAATTAATTTTTTCATTTTCTGATCATGGCTCATTTGACTTCTATTGAAAATAAGAAAGGAATATTTATTTTAATGTGTACAACATGGATTGAATTCCACGCCTCCACGACTTATCACTGGTTCAAAGATTCATTTATAAATTTTCAAATTTATTTTCAAAGAAAATAACTTTGAAAATGGTTTATGTTTTAAAAATCATTTCTTAAAGCATAAAGGATGTTTTCCTCAAGAAACGTTTTTAAAAGATATTTCAAAATTATTGTCCATATAAGATGAAATCCATTGGTGTTACTCATGACTTACCATGGATATAATCCAAGAGTACTATTCAAATTCATTCTCTGAATGGTGTATGATTTGATGGAATTATGTTAATGAAACCCATTTCTCTTTCATGGGTTATATTCTTATGAATCCGATTTCTCTTTCATAGGTTATATGCTTATGAAACCTGATTCTTTTCATGGGTTATGATTTTATGAAATTATTATGAAACATGTATATTTTCCATAGGTTATGACATTACAACATTTTTATGATACCAATTTCATTTAATGGGTTATGATATTATCAATTTTTTATCTTTTGGCATGTGTATGTATGATTTCATTATGTCATTGGTGGGACCCATATCTAACTCCAATCATTAGGTAAATATTTATATCTCATAATATATACATGGATGGAAATGGGAGTGAACCCAGTTTAGTAAAGGACTTTGTATACTAGTATGGTCTTGGGAGTGATACTTTCCTACTAAGATAGTTTTGGGAGTTAACCCATTCCACTATAATATCCTTGACAATGATCCTTGACTACTTTGGAAATCATTTTATATGTTTATGTGTATCCCACGATTCCATGTCTTATTCCTATGTTATGATTTCATGGATTATTAACTTTATTCCCTTATGATTCATGTCTTATGAAATTCTAATAATTATTCCATTACTCTTGATTATGATCTTTGATATGTAGGTTATGATCTTCTAATGTTATGATCATGTTCTCATACCCTTAGTCTCATTATTATTCTAACATATCTCCCTTGTTTACCCTTAATAAGCATCTGAGCTCACCCTTTCTTATATTTTCTTTCCCTGAGTTATGAAGATATATATTATGTATGATTTTTCTAAGAAGGGTACTAGTCATGGAGAACCCAGTGGGGGATGATGTTTCTCACTTATGGACTAGTGTTTATGTTTCCATATTTCCAAAGGTACTAAACTAATATGGTATTTAGGCGTGTGTGTTTATAATGTAATTAATATTCCACAACAATGATGTAATTACTATATATATGAGAATCCTTGGTAAATATAGTTGGTATCTGATTTAAGGTTTAGATGACCTTTAGAAACTAGGATGAGAGAACCTTAGTGAGGCCCCTAAGGATATGTCTCTAAGGATAAGTCTAAGGATGAATCAAAGTATAGAAAAATGACATGGAATTTTGGTAAAGGATAGGGAAATTTGTTTCCTAAAAATACATCCCTATCTAGAAATTAAAAGTTTATGTTTCTCTATCACATATGTACTAAGGGGAAAACCCAAAAACACTATATTGAGCTAGACTCGATCTAAAACTGGTGCATAACAATGACCCTTATTGCACACCTGGTTTGACCCACCCACGAGATATTATTTTTAAATTCAAACACTCTTTAAAAATCATCATAAAGTATTTAAATATAATTTGTCTATTAATAACCTAGGATAAACCTTAAGGGACATATTTTAAATAAAGTGTCACAACTTAGAAATCCTATAAGTTGTTTCCATGATTATGTTGTTTCCCACTATGATTATTGTTTCTTACACTATGCTTTTTGGTATTAATTAATATCTAGAACTCGAAGGAACCATGTTAATGCAATGTGCGATGGATAATGAAATGACTTTCCTTTTGATAATTCAAATGTTATAGGATCTAGAATACAAAAAATAATTATTATGCTTACACATATTTCTCAATCAATGAATTATACAGAACATCCAAATGGTGAAAGAAGGAAAAAAAGTTCTATTGAGTCCTTTGTGAGTTAATGTCCACATTATTTTAGTGTATCTTCTAATGCACTATTTTCTGAACAATGGATTTGTACCACCAAAATGATATCATCCATTCCTCAGTGTTCCTAACATGAAGAATTCATTTTGGTTGTTTATCTTTTACAAGGTGGAGTGGACCAGTAGTAGACTCTAATAAAAAATGAAAGGAAATAAAATATGATTGAATCCATGGATTGGGATGAGTTCAAGAAATATTTTTTCAAAAATCACATTCCTTTTGTTCTTCATACAAATATGGAGAAGAATTTCCTTGATTTAAAGCAAAGGGATGATGAATTGTTTGGTACCTTCAAGGATAATTTTACAAGACTTGTGAGGTATACTTCTGGTATTACCATCCTACATAAAATCAAGGTTGACTAATTCAGCAGTGGCTAAAAACCAAGTTTTCAAATGGTTTTGTCCATAAGATACTTAAGAATAAATTAACATATTGTTAATTGTGCTATCAAGGTGGAAATGGGGGTTATAGTTACGTATCAATCTCATTGTTTTGTTAATAAAATTAAGCTAGAGTTCAAAGAAATATATAAAAACTATAGAGAGAAGAATATGAGCTTTCATTTATGCTCAAGGTGTGGGGAGAAGAATGGACAAAATTTTATTAAGCCATATCATAAATGTTTTAAGTGTGGAAAGAAATGTACTTTGGAAATTGATTTACGAATTAATGGGAAGAAGTTATCTAACAATGTAAATATAGATAAAGCAACATAGAATACCCCACCCACACTTTAGTGCTTTAAGTGTAAGAAGAATGGGAATTATACTAACCAGTTCCCAAATGAGAGGGTTAATGATGATTGAAATCGGAAACCTCTTAAGATAAGGGAAAATGGGAAATCTCACATGATCGCCATTTCTAATGAGGGGTGAGATAACATTGTAGTGAAATGTACACTTATCATCCACTTCAGAACTTCTAATGTCTTATTTTATTCTTGATCTACCCATTAATTGATATCTAAATAATTTTCTAAGAGTATTAAGATTCCAACCAAATGATTAGATGTGGAATTATTAGTGAAAACCCCTAATGATATGATGATATAATTTGGAGGGTATGAATCCAATTCGGTTGATGTTTATGGGAATGTGTTTCTTGTAAATATTTTCATTCTTCCCCTGGTTGAATTTGATGCCATCATAAGAATTGATTCTCTTTATCAACATAAATACCACATCAATTATTGAGGAAGTGATGTTATGTTTAATATTTCAAACCAACCAGTAATTGTATATTAATGTGATGATAATTATGAACTTCTTATAGATATTACATCTAGTGTATGTGTCTTAATTCCCATTCATAAGGTATGTATATCTCAAATGGTTGGTAAGAAACTCAAAATTGAAGATATGCCCATTATTCGAGAATTTTTGGATGTCTTTCTGGAATAGTTCCCTATCCTTACACAAAACCATGCAGTTTATTTCCCAATATAACTCATACCTGGTGCCACACAAATTTCAAATAATCCCTTTTAAATATCCATATTCATGTTATAGGAAATGAAGAATAAACTTTAAGAAAACTTTGATACGAGATTAATTCGGCCAAGTCTATCACCTTCGAGTACACCTTTACTTTTTTGTAAAAAATAAATATAGATCAATGTGATTGTTCAATGATTATTGGGAGATGAACAATATCAAAATTAAGAAAAAGTCTTCTATTACCCATATTGATGAATTTTTTGATCAACTGTGTAGATCTCAATACATTTCCAAGATTAAATTTCATTCTAGATATCATCAATTTAGGGTTAAGGAGGATATAACCATGACTAAATTCCATACAAGTTATGGAAACTATAAATATATACTGATCCCTTCCAATATTAGTAATTTCCCTAGTGTCTTCATGGATTTGATGAATAAATTCTTTATATATTACCTTTATTTGTTTATTCTAGTATTTATAGAATATATTATTATCTAATCAAAGAGAAAGGAAGATCATGATGCCCATTTGAGAATTGAACTAAAGACCCTAAGGTAGGATAAAATTTATAAAAAATTTACAAAATGTGAATTTTGTTACAAATGGTTTCATTCTTGGGTCACATAATCTCAACAGAGGGTATATATTTTGATCTATAAAAGACGGAGGCTATTAAACATTGTCCTAGACCAAAAAATGATGACTCAGATCTAAATTTTCTATGGTTTGGCTGGATATTATAGAGGCTTGGGGGATAATTTCTCATGATTTTCTAATACACTTTCCAAATTAACTCTAAAGGGTGCCATGTTCTGATGGATAGATGAATGTGAGGATAATTTCAAGGAACTGAAGATACATTTTGTCAACACAATAGTGCTTACATTTAACTATAGTGGAGAATGGTTTTTAATCTATAGTGATGAATCCAATAAGGGATTAGGATGTGTTCTTATGAAGAATAAAATTTTTATATCAAATTCCTCATCTCTATTGAAGATTTATGAGAAATTTTACCAAACTTGTGATTTGGAGTTAGCAGTGATAATTTTTACATTAATGATATGCATGAATTATATTTATGTATAAAAGTGTGATATATATGTAAAATTCATAAAATTTTGAAGTTCATATTCTCACAAAAGTATTTTAACATTCTCTAATGAAGAGGTTTATAGTTGATAAAGGATTATGACACCTCAATATATGACCACCATGAGAATGTGAACAAGGTGGTTGATTCTTTAAGTTGAAAGGATCATGCTAGCTTATCCATGATGAGGATCATAGAAGATTTTTTATTTCTATAACATCCCAAGATTCAAGGAAATATATTCACTAAAATTAATTTAAATTCTTTAATGGATTATGTTACACACAACACAATGTTTTTCTTGTGTTTCGTGCAACACCAACTACCTTTGTTGACTTATATTACATGCAAGCCTAAGTCTTTCCAAAAAAAATATGATATTAATATTATTATGATAGTTTTCACCTATCCTCTAGAATAGATGAAATTAAATAGATTTACTAAATTATTAAATTATATTTCACACATGTTTATAATATGAATTCATCGGTTACCAATTAATTATAAATGAAAACAATGACCAATTGAATATAAACAATGTAATATCCTAAGTAATCATAGAATAAGTATTTTTCATATTTATAAATTTTTATGAATTAGATAGTAATTTTATCTTAAAAGTGATTCTATCTCCAATAGTGTACATGACATGAAACAATGATTTTATTCAGAATCTTACATTGCAAGAAAAACTGAGTTATACCAAACAGTAATACATTATTAATATTAATATCTAAAATGGTGGTTATCACCAAGCCATTGTATTAGTAAAAATGAATATTAATGTCCATATTATATTTAGACATTTCAATAAAACTTTTTTACATTCATCTAATATATTTGAGAGGCTTAAAATAATAATAAATCTAATTTTAAGCATAAAAGGCTCTATATTTTTAAAAGATGTTTTTTCTCCTTAATATTTTTTTAAACTTTTATAACATTTATTCATCAAAACAAAATTCATTTTTTAAATTGAAACATAATACTAGGAATGTGGGAATATTTGGAATTATTCTATGACGTTTCATTTTTAATGAATAGTTAAAATAATGAATTTTAATTCAAAACTGATTTTTCATATAATTTATTTATAAGGTTAAATTATATTTTTAAATTTTTTTAAAGGTTAATTAGATTAATTTTATCAATTAATTCAATTTATATCACTGTAATTAATTTTAATTTAAAATTGAATAGAAAAACTTTGCAAAAGTTTGAACATTCTTACTTTAAAAACCTGCATTATTGTCCCATATGTTGAATTAAATTTAAATTAATTTCTGCCACATATGTAATTTTAATTTAGAAAAATGGATTAAATATTTAGAATCATCATAATTTATAATGTCTAATATGATCAGCTTAGTTTTTGACCCAAAATATTAGTAAAAGTAATTAAAATTAATTACATCGATTAACGTAAAGTTAAACATAACAAATGATTAAACTTAACCATAGAAGAAAAAATGACCTATAAAATTGTCCAAACCCTATTATACGGACATATTGCTTCTACTACACCTATAATATTCCATAATAGACTATTTGGGAACTTTGGAAAAAAGTAATACTTGGGGAACACACAATTCTTTTCCAAAATACCATGTGTGTCCTTTCCCTCCACTATAAAAAGGCACTCACCCATCCCAATTACATACACATTTCAGGAAACTTTGGATTGAACAATATCTTCCCAAATAGATTATCTTAGAAGCCTCAATTTGGGTAGAAATCCGTCCAAGGAATCCCTTTGGTGAAAACTAAAATGAGTTACCCGAATAAGAAGTAACGCCCTTCCTTAAGCTCTTTTATTTTATTTTCATTATCCACTAACTAAAATCTTATTATTACATGTATACATAATAAAATTAGTGTCTTAAATATAATGTAAAGTTTTTATATTATGGTTTTTTTTAGAACATACACACATATCTGTCTAATGGATAACAAACCTACCATTTATGTGTACGATGAACTACCGGATCATGAAACGATGATTGTTTGTTTTCCCTATATCGTCTCTCATAGTGGTAATTATGATGGAAAATATATTTATGTATTATATATATGATATTTATAATTTATTTATGTTTATGAAATTATTTTATAACACATACCTTTATACATTCCTTTTTGTGTAAATGTGATAACATCGTTTGTAAAAGTGTGGACTACCACCTCCTCAAAGTGATGTGATATATTCACACAATTCATGGAACATATTAAGGATGTTTTTAAATAAATATATGTGGCATAAAAAACATATATATTATATTCATTTCATAACTAAATTTCTGTAAATATATCACATCATTTTCTTTAACACTTTTTCACACACTGAAAAAGTGATAACATCATTCGTGGACTTGTAGACTACGACCTCCTCAATGCAATGTGGTTCCTTTTACATCCCTATAATTATATATATAAGTATATATTATAAACTAATATTTTATGTATAATATAATTATCATTATATAGGGATAAATTATTAATTTCCTTATTTCCATAATTATCATTGAAAAATGAGAACGTTACTCATGCTTATATACGACCTACCATCTACATGATTATAAAGTCAGTTCATTTTTCAAACCCATATTTAATGATTGGTTTTAAAAGTGTAATTGATGTATATATATGATTATTATACCATGATTATTATTTCTTATATTTTCATATAATAACCCCATTAACCATAGTTGATATAGAAAAGTCATTTTGACATATAATTGAATATGGTCAAAACACCTGAGATAAATTTAATTATTTAAGTAGTTGTAAACAACATTGGAATAAGTGAAATAAAAATAATAAAAAAATTGAAAAATGATCTCAAGAAATTAGATAATTAATATAAGTTTATTATTCTAGAAGATAAAGGTGTATGTGACAAGTCGGACTCAAGGTAATGAATTTCATCTCAATCCTCATTCATTGAGACATTTCTAGATGATGCGTAAATATATTATTTTATAAAGTGTACAAGCCCTTTGACATTCAATATCCATTTTATATTTATTATCATGTTATTTAATCTTTTATTAAATGTTCTTTATTCATTTTGATTATGATTTAAATGTTTAAATTGGTATGGTACGCTTTGGATGTTTAACAATTTAGTCATTTCCTTTAAATATTATTGATATTATTTTACATATTCATTTATATGGATATAAATGGTTTATAAAATAAATTTTATTTCTATTTTGATTTATATTCAATTTTTTTTAAAAATGAATATTTTTAAATGTTTTATGGATAGATTTTTGAAAAAATACAAAAGGAATGTTATATTCTTAATGTACATGAAGAACCTGAATTTTTCGCCCCAATGGCCTTTATTTTATTTTGGATTATTTTGAAATATTTAATTTTTTGTTAAATGAAAAACATTATTTAATTTTTTTGGGTTTTTTGTATTTAAAATTTTTTTTAAAAAGAAATTGATATATTTTTTTGAAAATGGTATTTTTGAAAGGAAATGGTATTTTAAAATCTAAAAGTTATTTTTATATGAGTTTAAAAGAGTTTTTAAAGGGTTTTATGAAAAGAGTGTTTTACTCTTGATATGTTACTTTAGAATTATACGAAATGGGTGAGAATGATATAGCTTATATTAAGGGTGATTCCCATTATAGATCTCCAATGCATTGGGTAATGATAATTCTGGAAGCTGAACTTATGGTTATTCCAATTAAAAGGTTTTTGAATGGGTTTTACATATATGATTCCCTAAGTAACCAAAAGAGGATTAATTTATTGCTATATGGTTTAATGAATTTATTTCATAAAATATGTATTTTTATTCTTGTGAAAATGTTTTATTTCATACTTTCAAGGAACTTTGAAGAAAAAGGTAAATGTTATATGTGTTTTCATGTTTTTATCTAACTAATAGTTTCCTTTATTTTTATATCCCTTAATGATATTTTTTACTCATAATAAGTTTTTTAAAATGGTTTCACAGGTTTTAAGGATGGTTAAGGTAAATTAAAATTCAATTTGGAAGTCATGGAGTTTTTTTATGAAATGAATTTAGGATTTCTTTTCAAAAGTTTTATATTATGAAAAAAATGGATACTAATCAGAAGTGTCAAATTTGTATTTTATTTTTTTTATGTATGATTTAGGGCCTAATTTTCTAAAATAAAAAACCTAAAATGATCCTAAATGTGAAAGAAAGTAAAATTATTGACTTAAATCAAGATTATGTAATGTTTAAGGTCAAGGTCCTTATAGTTGGTATCAAAGGCCAGTTTAGATAACTTTAGAGGTTAGTATAGTGTTAATAAAATTATCTTAGAATATTTTACCTTATGTTCAAGTTAAGATATTATATAATTTGAATATTTACATGTTGCTTCATCTTAATTATGTTTGTTCAAAATGGTTTTTTAGGGGAAACAAGGAAGATATAGTGGGAATGCACTGAGGGAAAAATATTCTTCCGAATCAGCATCCTAAGAGGGTTGAAATTGGAATAGATAAGTTTTCTGAAACGATGTCTCATTTGACATAGAATATTAATGGTGGTGGTGTCCATGAAAGAGATAAACCGGATATACACAAATGAACATTATGATAGTGGATTATTTTATGTGAAAACATACACCATCATTCATAGGATCATCTAACCTTGTGATATCTATAGGATGGATTAAATCCCTAGAAAAGATGTTAGGTGAAATGGTTTTTTTGTATCACCTAAAGGTAACTCTTTTAATTTATCATTTTGAAGGTAAATATTATTAGTGATAGTAACTGGTTAAGAATATCAAGGAATGTGAAGAGATTGATGCATTGCAATGGGATGAATTTAATAATATTTTCCTTGAGAAATATTTTCCTAAGGTTTCTTGACATAGTACGGAAAAAAATTCTTATAATTAAGACAAAATTAGTAATATTTAGTGGATTCATAGGAATAAAACCTCATTTTACTAGAAAGGTATATCCCAAATTGTTTCTGATACATTAACAGTAAAATTAATAGATTTTACTCAGTATTGAAACCGATACTATAAAGAGTTTTGGCCTCCCGAGAATTAAAATGTTACAAAAAAGTGGTTTGTTGTGTAGAGAAATTGAGTTTTATAACACTTAAATTCCATTAAATGAAAAGTATAAGAAAAGGAAAAGGTGTTAAGAAATGGAGAAGTAACCAACTAATAATTTTGGAGGTAATATTAAACCCTATTCAAAGTACGGTAAAATAAATTTTGGATAATGTATGTCAGGATCTGTAAAGTGTTAATGGTGTGGTAAGTTTGGTCACAGGTTTCGTGACTAACAGGAAAAGTTTCCAAAACAATCCAATGATGTGATAACAGATATCCATTCAACAGTAATATTCTTTTGTTCTAATGAGTTAAGACATTATTCTTACATTTTTCTGAGGAAACTTTCTCATGGTGTAAATCATCATGATGAGAATAAAAAAGTGATGGAAGAATCATTTTGTACTTATATAATTTATTTTGGGACATCTGGTTAAGTGATTTAAGGTCTAGGGAGTTCCATAATTTTCAAAGTCTGATCATAAGCCCAATGTCTTGGGTGTCCCTCTTTTAATGTTTTAATAATTAAAATACATACGGAGACATTTATTGAGTTTCTATAGATGTATGAGGTATATGTTTAAAATTAATTTGAGAAAGGGTACATCTACTTGTGTGGATGTAAGTTTAATGGTATTGGTGAATATTTAGGTTATATATCTATGGAATGATTTAGTTTTAACATTAGATATTACTATTTTGATATTAATGCATTATCTCATCATAAGAATGTTTGAATTGTCTTACTATGTGCTAACCATTTAATTTTTTTTAATATGTAAATATATTAGGAATATCATGTTATCCTTTTGATGATTATTTGGTTTATAAGAAGATGATCCTATTGATTTAGTAATGAAAATTCTTCATGGATACTCATTATTTAGAGCAAGAGAAGAGTATGTGGTAAAAATAATTAAAGGATGAATCTATACACATCAAGTAAGTACATTTCTATATGATCTTAGTATATATGTTGAATGAATCCTTCTAAATTAGGAAAAGTATCTTTAAGAAATAAAATGTTATCCTATTATAATAATTTATCATTATATCAACGACATTTTTCAAACCTATTTGGCTTGTTCTTTTCTCATCAATGACTTCCTCTTAACCATGTTCTCTATCAATCTATATTTTCCCATGGGAATTATTTTTCCCTTCCAAATATATCTTTTAATTTCCTAATATTCACCCTCTATGGAATACTAGTTATGCATATCTTTTTGTGACCTTAGTGTTTCCCATATTCTCTTTTTAAGAGGATATTTTGTTAACCCTTTGCAAGATGTGGGTTTTAATAAATGAATTCTATAAATGTTAATCAATGGATAACCAATATGAGTTTTGAGGGAGAAAATCATTTTAAGGGGGTAGGATATAACATCCATAGATTTTATGAAATGTATTCTTTAAAATTAATATAAATTATTTGACGTATTGTGCTACACACAACACTATGTTTTCTTGTGTTGTACGCAATATTGAATTCCTTTGATGACTTATGTTCCACGCAAGCCAGAGCCTTACCAAACAAAAATATAATATTAATATTATTATTGTAGTTACCACCTAGCCAATGGAATGGAGAAAATTAAAGATATTAACTAAATTGTGAAAATATAGTTTACACATGTTTATAATATGAATTCGTTGGTTACCAATTAATGATAAATAAAAACAATGACCAATTGAATATAAAGGATGTAATATACCAGGTAATGATAGAATAAGTATTTTTCATATTTTTAAATATTTATTAATTAGATATTAATTTTACCTTAAAAGGAAAGCTATATCCAATAGTGTACATGATACGTAACAATGAGTTTTTTCAGAATCTTACATTGCATGCAAGACCGAGTTATACCAAATAATAATAAATTATTAATATTATTATTCAAAATGGTAGTTATCAACTAGTCATCATATCAACGTGAATGAATAGGAATTACTATATTAGGTTTATACATTTTAATAAAATGTTTTTTAAATTCATTAAATATTTTTTTTACACATAAAATAAGAATAAATCCAATTCTAATCAACAAACACTCAATATTTTAAAAAGTTAGTTTTGTTTCCTTTTAAGGAAGAACCCATTTAAAATATAATTTTTGATAACTTTATAATTTTTATATTTGAAAATAAACTTTATTTTTTAAATATAAATATAAAAATTAGATTAGGGTGAATTTTTGGTATTTTTCTATAAAGTTTCATCTTTTATTGAATAGTGAAAAATAATGAATTTTAATTCGAAGCTTCTTTTTGTCTAATTTATTTATAAGGTTAAATTATATTTTTAAATGGGTTTTAAGTTTAATTAGATTAAATATTTATCAATTAATTCATTTTAGGTCATCGGAATCAATTTCACTTTTAAATTGAATATAAAAACTTAGTAAAATTTTGACCTTTTTTAATTTAAAACCCTGCAATGTTGTCTCGTCTGCTATATTAAATTTAATTTAATTTATTAAACTTATATTATTGAAATTCTGAAAAATGGATTACGTATTTTTAATCATAATAATTTATAATTTTATAATATTTTAAAATTAGTTTTTATCCAAAACATTTTCAAAAAAAATTAAAATTAATTACATCGATTAGGGTAAAATTATGCTTAAGATGGCACTAAACCTTAACATTAAGGGGTAAAATGACCTATAAAAGTTTTAAAAACCTAATTTATGGCCATATTTGGGTCCCTAATCCTATAAGGTTTGATAGCGGTCCATTTGGGATCTTTGGAAAAAATTAATACTTGGGGAACACACAATTATTTTCAAAAATACCATGTGTATTCTTTCCCTCCACTATAAAAAGGTACTCAACCCTTCCAATTCCACACACCCTTCAAGAAACTTTTTATCAAACAAGATATTAAAAAATATATCATCCTATAATACTTATATTGGGCATAAATCCATTCAAGGAATCCCTTTGGTGCAAACCAAAAGGAGTTACCCGAATAAGAGGTAACACCCTTCCTCAACCTATTTTATTTTCTTTTCTTTCTCTGCTCCCTAAAATATTCGTATTCCATGTATAAAAAGGTAAAATAATTATAATAAATATAATAAAAAAATTTATGTTAATTTCTCATCCTGTACTTACACACACATCCATCTAATGGGTAACGAACCTACTATTTATGTGAACGGTGAACTACCGCCTCACTAAATGGTGATTATTCATTTTTCCTATACCACCTCTCATGGTGGGAATTATGATAGAAAAAAAATATTTATATATGATATATATTATATTTATAATTTATTTATTCTTCTTTAATTATTTTATAACACATACAACAATACATTCCATTTGGTGTAAATATGATAACATCATTTGTGGAAGTGTGGAATATAGCCTCATCAAAGTGATTTTATACGTTCATGCACTATATGGAACATATTAAGGATGAGTTTATATAAATATATGTGACATAAATAAATTATATATGATATTCATGGCATAATAACATTTCTATAAATATATCACATCATTTTCTTTAACACTTTTCCACACATTGAAAAAGTGATAAAGTCGTTCGTGGACGTGCGAACTATAGCCTCCTCGAAACAATGTGATTCATTTTAAATAAAAATAATTATATATATAATTATATATGATTAAATAATATGATATATATAATATAATTATCATTTTGTAAATAAAAGTTAATACTTAACTTCTTTTCAAAATTATCATTGAAAAAATGAGAACCTTACTCATGTGTATGTACAACATACCGTCTCCATGATTTTAACGTTGGTTCATTTTTCATAACCATATTTAAGGATTGGTTTTAAAAGAATAATATATATATATATATATGATAATTATTTCAGGATTATTATTCTGAATATGTTTATATAACAACCCCTTTGACCATAGTTGGCTGACAAAACTCATTTAGACATATAAACTGAGTATGGTCAAAACAACCAACACAAACTTAATTGCTTATGTAGTAGTATACAACCTTATTATAAGTTAAATAAAATTAAAAAAATTTCTCAATAAAGTAGATAAATAATATAAATTTATTATTTCATAGGATAAAGGAACACATGACAATTCGGATACATGTTAATGGATTTCATCCCAATCATATTTCATTGAGAAATTTCTTGATGATATAAACCTTTAATCATTTATAAAGTGTATATAAAACCACTTTGAAACTCCATATCCATGTTATATATATTCTTGTGTTATTTAATTTTTTATAAATCTTCTTCTTTCATTTTGATTATGATTTAAATGTTCAAAGTGGTATGAGACTCTTTGAATGTTTAACAATTTAGTAATTTACTTTCAATATTATTGATATTATTTTATATATTTATTTATATAGATATAAATAGGTTATAAATTAAAATTTATTTCTATTTTTAATTCCATTGAAATTTTCTCAAAAATATATCTTTTATTTGTTTTATTCAGAACGTTTTGACAAATGGAAAAATGAATTTTTATTCTTAATATACATGGTGACAATGAATTTACTGCCTCTATGCAAATTATTTTATTATTAATTCTTTTTAAACATTAAATGTTTTCTTAAATGAAAAAAATATTTCCTTTTTTGGGGTCTTTTGGTATTAATTTTTTTTTTTCAAAATAAATTTCTTTTTGTAATGGGATTTTAAAAATAAAATGGTATTTTAATATCTAAAAGTGATTTTTGTATGAGTTTAAAATTGTATTTAAAGGGTTTATGATGAGTGTGTTTTACACTTGATATGATACTTGAGAATTATATGAAACGATTGAGCTCGATATAGCTTATATGAAGGGTTGATCCCTAGTATAGCTCACGGGTAAGCCCGATATAACTTATAAAGGGCTGAGCCACATTATAGATCATGGAAAATGGATATTCCCAATATATATTATAGGAATAGGGATCCCCATTATAGATATAAAATGAATTGGGTAATGATAATGTTAGAATTATTTTTTATGGTTATTACAATTAAAAGGTTTTTGAAAGGGTTTTATGTATATAATGATCTAAGTAACCAAAAGAGGCTTAATTACTTTTATGGGTTTTAATGATTTTATTTGAGGAAATTTGTAATGTTATTCATGTGAAAATATTTTAATTTATTTTTTCAATGAACATTGAAGATAATGTCAATGTTATTTGTTTTTTCAGGTTCTTACTGAACTAAAGGTTTCGTTTCTTTTTATATCCCTTACTGAGATTTTTTTCTCATACTAATTTTTTTTAAATGTCTTCACATGTTTTAAGGATGGGTATGATAAAGGAAGAAGTCAAGATGGAAGTCTTGGAGTTTTTTCATTAAAGATATTCATGCTTTACTTTTCAATTTTTTATATTATGGAAAAAATGGATACTAATCATAAGTGTCCACTTTGTGTTTTATTGTTTTTTTATGTATGAGTTATGGCCTAATTCTATAAAACTCTAAACCTAAAAAGATCATCAATGTATAAGAAGGTAAAATTATTGACATAACTAAAGAATATTTAATGTTTAAGTTCATGTCCTTATAATTTCTAGATTTGCAAAGGATGGATCTGGAGATCGTGAAGGAATGGAAAAATGTTATCTTTCTCAATTGAATGTTCAACTATATATCCAAGGTAATATTAAATTGGAACAAGAGGAAGATTTAGAGATACAAAATAAGGTTAGTAATGTTCCTTAGTTTAAGCTTGATCATGATGGAATGATAAGTTTTAGGAAACGTGTATGTTTTATATCTATACCTGATTTAATGAGGGAGCTATTAAAGGAAGCTCATAGTTCTTTATTCTATATTCACCCTAAAAATAAAAATATGTATAGAGAGTTTAAATAATATTTCTACCAGGATGGCATGAATAGTGATATCATATATTTTGTATCTTGTTGTTTGGTATGCAGGAAAGATAAGGCCGAAAGAAAAAAGTCTATGTAGATCTTTCATCCAATCCCCATACTATAATGGAAATGGGAGAACATCACCATGGATTTTGTCATTGGACACCCCAAAACTTATAAAGGGAATAATGTTATATGGGTTTTATTAGATCACCTTATGAAGTTATTACACTTCATCTCTATCAAAGAAGACTACTCTATGGATCACTTTTCTAGGATATACATTAAGGAATTAGAAAGGTTTCATAGAGAACCACATTCTATTATATTTTATAAAGATATTAGGTTTTCCAAAAAAATCAGTGATGTCTTTAGAAATCCCTTGATACAAAATTTATTTTCAGTACTGCATATCTCCCTCAGATGGATGGTCAATATAAAAGGATAATACAAACCCTAGAGTATATGTTGAGATCTTGTTTTATGGATTTCATAGGTGGTTGGGATAAACACCTACATCTAGTTGAGATTTATTATAAAAGTATCTTTCACCCAAGAATTCAGATGGCTCCTGATGAATCCCTCTATGGGAAGAAATGTATAGATCCAACATTATAGAAAGAAGTTGGAGAAAGAGATTTATTGGGGCCTAATATCACTGAAGAAATAGCGGAGAATGTTTTAACCATGTAGCATCATATCAAGGAAAATCAGAGTTGGAAAAAAAGTCAAACTAATAATAATTAAAGTGATGTTTAATTATAATTTGGTAAAAAGGAGTTTCTAAAAATTTCTCTATGGAATAAGGTTATGAGATTCAGGAAGAAAGGGAATCTAAGACCTAGTAATATTGATCCATTTGAAATTTTTGGTCACATCAGGATAGTATCCTATCACTTTCCATATACACCAACCCTCTCTCAAGCCCACGATGTGTTCCATGTATCTCTCTTGAGTAAGTACATACTTGACCCTTCACATGTACTAAACTCATAGGTCATAATTCTAGTGTATGATCTTTCTTATGAGGAACAACTGGTTGAAATTTTGGATCGAACATATAATTCTCTACAAAACAAGACTACTCACCTTGTTTTTTTTGAAAATAAGAGCTTGATAAATCTATGTGGTAAATTTAGGATATGATTAGGCATAATTATCCTCATTTTTTGTATTATAGTGGAAACTTTTTAGGGAAAATTTCATTTTAAGGGTGTAGAATGCAAGACCCTGAGTTTTTATGAACCTTTCATTTTCTCAAAAGAATTATATTTATTTAATTTATTATATTTCATTATACACTAAGTTAATCTTTTTTTATATTCTATACCAAGTTAATATTACTCTATATGCAACATTGGCTTAACTTTCCTTACATGCAACACTAGGTTTCTATGAAATAACATTTTGTTATTATAATTATTTGAACGTGACTATTATAACTTAGTTGTTAAACTTAGTAGTATGAATATTAATAACTAATTTTAAAATATAATGGTTTTATATGAATTAAACATATTGTTAATAAAATAAATAATTTTTTCTAAAGTTGTTATATGTTTTGAAAATAATATTTTCTCAAAAAATGTTTCTTTTTATGTCTTTTTGTGAAAAATAATAAGATTAATTTTTGATTATTTTATAAATTATATATGATAAAATAAACTTAATTTTTTAATAAAAAATATTAAAATTATCTAAGGGTAATTTTTTTTTGTATTTTTCTAAAATATTTCATATTTGGATGAATAGTGAAAATGTTGAATTTTAATTAAAACTGCCTTTTTGTCTAATTTATTTTTGTATTTAAATTATATTTAATTTAGTTTTAAAATATAATTAGTTTAATTACTCATACATTAATCCAATTTATGTCATTTGAACCAATTTCACCTAGAAATTAGATATAAAAATATTTCAAACTTTTTCACTTTTTCTCTTTAAAAATCAATTTATTCAACATGTTTGCTGGATTAATTTAAAATTAATTTATACCAATTAAATAATTATAATTTGGAAAAATGAATTAAATATTTTTAATAATCATAATTTCTAATTTCTAATAATTTTAAATTAGTTTTTGACTAAAGTGATTAGTGAATGAAATTAAAATTAATTATAGTGATTAAGTTAAAACCAAGATTACTTAGTGGTTAAACTTAAAACATATAGTGTTAAAATGACCCTACACATGTCCAAAACACATTATATGAAAATATTTTTGGACATATCTTTAATTTTATCTAAAATGTTTTTTTATTTTAGGTACATGATGTAAGGGTGACCTCCCAATGGTATTTACCTTTTTGGTATTTACAAGTTTGTCACTCAACTCCCTTATAAAAGGTTACCATGTCTCCCCATATCTTCACATATATCAATCCATTTGTCTCATCCAAACCCTAAAAGAATCAAATACAAATTTTTATAACGTCATCCTAGAATCATCACTTTGGGTATAAATCCAACCAAGGAATTCATTTGGTGAAAACCAAAAAGAGATACCAAAAGAAGCGGTAACATTCATCTATGAATGTTTTTGTTATATTTCTTCCCCAAAACCCTTAAATTATTTGTATATAATGCTTAAATAATAACTTTAGTATCTTTAATATAATAATATGTTATTATTTTATGTTTATCTCTTACAATATCACACCCTTCCATCAAATGGCATATGTGATAATCGTTCGTATGTACGACGGACTAACTCCTCACGAACTGATGTCATTCATTCTTCTATTACCACATTTTAAGGTCGGGGATAATGATAGATTCATAGTTTTGTGTGAGATTTATAACTTTTATAATGTTATTATTATTCTATAATTGTTATATCACACATTCCTTCATGCTTTCCATTTTGTGGGAAGAGGATAATGTCATTCGTGTGTAAGGTGAACTACCACTTCACAAAGTTATGTGAATCGTTCATGTATTATATGGAATGTATGGAGGAAGTTTTTAAAAAACATATATGATATATATTGCACAAAAAATATTCTATAATGATAATATATCATATATGTTTCTTTCTTTTAATGTGATAAGAAAATGAAAACAGTGTTCATGCGTACGTACGACCTATCATCTCCATGAATGGTGTATTTCATTTCCTATTTATATATTTTATAGATTGTTATAAATAAATATATAATGAATATATATATATATAATTTTTATTTATATCATTTTTATCCTTATTTATATTATAAAATTTGTATTAATGTAAGCGGATCAAGAATATAACAAATCAAAACATGTAAGAAAAACAAAGAAGTTATTACTCGAAACATAACTTTAGCATAGAATTGTTAATAAATGGGTAATAAAATGGAATGATAAGATAATATATGGTGTTATATATATTAATATGGTTATTTTATATATTAATAATTAACTTATATTTATTATACATGATTTTTGAATGAGTGCAATGTGAGTCAAGACTTAAGGTAAGGGAGTTTTGTCTCTCTTTTTACTTTTGTGAGAAACATGCTATATTCACCAAATATTTCTTATAAGTGATGTATACACTTCCCATCGACATATTTTTTGATTATTATACTCAAAGTTTTTGTTATTTATATTTCAATTTTAGGATCTATATTTTATAGGGTTTATAGTTAAAACATTACCAAAGTAGTAATGGATTTTTTTCTTAGTTTGCCTTCTTTGAGACAAATATTATGTTATGAACCTAAATTATTTTACAAGGTATATATATTGCCCCTTTAAAATGTTAAATAATGTATATCCTTATTTTAATGATATTTAACCTTCGTTTAATGTTATATTCTCATGGGTATTATGATTTGGAAGTTACTAAAGTGGTAAGAGCTTATTGCAACAATGTCATCATTTATCCAAATTATTTATGATTTTTCTTCCATTGACAAAATATTATGATCCATCTATCAATAACTCTAATGAATTTTATTATCCACTTTTTATTTATGATATATTAATTTAATGGTGCCATTTTCCACTCTTTTTTACTTAAGATAATTAAGAATTTTTTTAATAAAATCTAACTTTACTTCTATCTTAGGTCAGAAATCTATTTTCTACCAAAACCATGTTTTCTAAAAATATTTTCAAAAATTTTCTACTATTCTCTTGTGATTTTTAAATGAATTTTTACCCATTTTTACCTATTTACAAAATGGTTATAAAAGTAATCTTCTTTTCGTTTTTTGATCAAGTCTCTTTGGACTTCCAATGAAAATATGAAAGAAATATTTATTTTAATGTGTACATTATGGGTGGAATTATCACCATGATCGATAAATTCTTCAAATATTACTTTATAAGTTTTCAAATTTATTTTCAAGAAAAATATTTCAATTTTTTTTACTTTTTAAAAAGCGTTTTTCAAATCAGAAACAATATTTTAATAAAAAATGTTTGTAAAAGTTCATTCAAAAAAAATTTCCATCTAAGATAACATCTGTTGGTGTTACTCTTGACTTACCCAAAATATGATCTAAGGGTAACATTAATATTCTTTCTCTGGATGGTTTATGTTTTAATGGTATGATGTTTATGAAAACTATTTCTCTTTAATAGGTTATATGCTTATTAAACTCTTTTCTCTTTCAGGGGTTATATGCCTATGAAACCCAATTATTTCCATGGGTTATGCTTCAATTAAATGACTATAAAACCTATCTATTTTCCCTAGGTTATTATATAATGACATATTTATGATTCCCATTTCATTTCATGGCTTATGATATGATGAATTTTTATGATCTTTTGGCACATGTATGTATGATTTCATTATGTGACTAGTGGAACCCAAATCTCCCTCCAATGAATTGGGTAAAGATTTCTGTATCATTATATGGACATGGCTAGAACGGGGATTAAACCTAGTTTAGTAAAAGAATTTTGTCTGATCAGATATTATTGGGAGTGAACCTTGACCACTAAGATGGTTTTAGGAGTGAACCAATTCCACTAATATGTCTTTGAACTGAGCCTTGACTATTGTGGAAATAATTTTATATGTTTATGTGTCTCCCAAAATTCCATGTCTTGTTCCAATGTTATGATTTCATGGATTATTCTCTTGATTACTTTTTGATTCATGTCTTATGAACTTCCAATCATTATTCCAAGACTCTTAATTATGATATTTGATATGGAGGGAATGATATTATAATGTTATGATCATGTTCTCATGACCTTATACTCAAGATTATTGTTAGTAATCTCCCATATTTACCCTTACTGGGCATTTGATCTCACACATTAATATGTTTCCTTTCCCCAATTTATGAATATATATATTATGTATGATGATTCTAAGAAGTTAGGGGGAGATGATGTAGCCTAATTATGGACCAGTGTTTTTGTTTCTATGTTTCCAAAGCCACTAAACTAATACGGTCTTTGGGCACATGGTTGTATAATGTAAATAATATTATGAAAAAATTATATAATGCCTATGTATGAGAATCTTGGGTCGATGTACTCCAGGCTATCACCTGATCATCCAACTGGTAGTGTTGGTGGTCAAGATCATGGTCACCCACAAAAGGAGGGTGTAAGTGTGTATGTGAGTGCTACAATGGGTTGATAGTAGAATGTGTGAAAAAATTAGGTACGTAGGTCAATGTTCATGATAAAAGTAAGATCTTAGTTGGGCTATCTCAAGTGATCTGGTTCTATAGGTCAATGGATAAGGGATTTATATGGGGTCCCTTAGTGACTTAAGCCTTATATTCAAATTCCCTCCCAATATTTCTTTTTATTCTAGATACATGATAATTGGAACTGTCAATCCATAAAGAAAAACATGGACATGAATGTTTTAATGGAAAATGGATAATAATCATCAGCCTTATTATTGTGACTTTTAAATCTACATCACATAAGTATAAACTACAACACATCCATTAGATTATTAAAACCCATTCAACATTCAAATAATCACTTAACACCGTAAGATTTTTCAAAGTGATTTTGGAATTCTCAAGAAGATCTCACCACATTACAGTAATGTATGTTATTGAAGTCATGAACTACATAGTAGACCTTGATATTCCAAAAATTTCCAAAAATAAAGAACCATAATGTTTCGATTGGTGTGATGGTTAGGGATATTGTCTATTTTTAATAATTAATGACTCAGGTATTTTGATGGGTGTATTGGACTCACATATGTCAAGTCATTATAGAACATTGGAGAACATTATCGCTCCATAGTTTCAAGGTTGAAAGTATTTTTTTGGTTGTGTTATGAATCATGAAATATAGAGTATGATTAAAATGGCCAGCAAAATATATCCACATCATGTATTTGGATGTGGTGTGTTGATAAGATCCTCACGCACAATAAGATATATCCACATGGGTGTTTGATGGATGTGTTAGACTTGTATATAATTAAATAAATATGAATATCTCTAGGTGAAGTCAAAATGGTCATATGGATATGGTTTTGGGAATTTTAAAGGTAATTTTCTATGTATTTTGACTACACCATGTTGTGGTGTCAAAGTACAAAGAATTTCTCATGGAATTTTGTTCAAAAAATATATGTTAACAAGTGATGAATTCCAATCTATGATTCAAGAGATGCATGGAATATTCTTCGATTTTCAATATAAAGTTGTTTGAATTTAAATCCATTATTCTAGTAGAATTTATGTGAGAGTTTACATCTAGATTTTTTTAAATGAAATATCAATACTACCCTCCAAATAGAGAGAGAAATATGCTATATAAAAGCTATTTTGATATAAAATTATAATTATAGTGATCTTGGAGTTTATAGAATTTGATATAGTAGTAATTATTAGTTAGTTTTCATATAATATTATGCAAAATATTCTATAATTTAATATAAATATATTTGTATTGAGAAAGAATGAAAATGAATATAGGATAAAAATCTAAAGTTATAGATTCATATAATGTCTATATTAAAAAACATAGAAGTTTTATCTTGCATTGAATTTATTATTTTCTATATAAGTAAAATTGATAGAAAATAAGGTTAAAATAATAAAATATAATTCCTTGAAGAAATTTGTAAATTGAGTAAAAGGAACTTGTACCAATATGAAAAACAAAATTCCAGGAAGAGGATAAGGAGTTGTGGCATTATAGTAATGTGAAGAAAAAAGAGTTCCATATTTATTTTTGTAGTAAAAGACGTGGAACAGCTTCTGAAAGAGTTACTTATTTTAGAGTATTAATTCATATATAATCTTTGAATAATTATCCAATTATTTAAATTCACCATCCATATCTAGTGAAATATTAACAAGTGATATTGATGATGGGACCCACATATCCGTAAACAATGGATGTGATCCAACCCTAGAATAGTGTGTGAAAGAGGAGGAAGGGTTGTGAGCCTTGGGAGATAGTGAGTCTACCCAAAATATTGTACAAACAGTGATCCTAAGCATGGAAAACCAAAGTGTTTTTATTTAGACTAAAATATGGCAAGCCTAGTGGATTTTTGGTGTATTATTACATCACCAATATCACACTCCTTGAATTATCATAGTGTGGATGAACCAAGTAAAATAATAATTATATATCTGTATAATTTAATTTTCTATACATTCACATAATTGGGTTTGTAGGAATTCAAGTGTTGTCAAAACTTTAATGAACATTTCTCTTATATAAGTAGGAATAATATCCATAAAGAGAAACAAGAAAAAAATTCAATTGATTGCACCCCGATTCACCTCCTTCTCAATGTTACTTAGGGACCTATAAATTAGTATCAGAGTGTAAAGCTTCTAACTATGTGTTCACGCTCAATGGTGGTTTGAAGTTATTTCACAAATGGATAAAATGATCAATCCACCATTATTCAATGGCAAACAATTTTACAACTAGATAAATGAGTTTATGGAATAAATAAAATATTCACTTAGAGTAACTCAATAATTTTTTCAAGATATAATTATTCTATTTATTTGGAATGGAGTTATATTTGAAATAGATCAAAATAATTTAGAAATTGATGCCTCGGTTATGAATTCATTAAAGTGTTTATTAAAATAAGATATCTACAGTATGATATCCCACTATAGGTTTTAAAGAGAAATATATATGGCTCTAGAAGTTTCATTTGTTAAATATCATAATCCATATAAAAACTACCCTATGTCTAGAGAAATAATGAATAAGAAAAGTAAAAAAAGGATTCTTCTCAAAATTTAAGCTCTATAAAAAAAGTAATAAATTGTTAATCTATTGTTTTATCAATTTTAAATTGTGTTTTAGATAAATAATGTGTACCAAAAGTTTTAAACTCTCTCATGAAGCTGAAAAGAATATGTGATTTTAGTGATGAAGTGGAAACATCATCAAGATACCAGTCTGGGGAATTCTCATTCAATAGTGAAGAAGAGATCCAAACCATTAAAAAATAGGTGTATTAGTGGGGAATAATTCATGAATTTTATTATGATATCATATAATAATTTTCCTTAGAATGTAAGAGGATAAAAAGATAGGTGATATACTTAAAGTATCTAATGAAAGAAATGGGAGCTAAGTTAAAGGAACAAAGAGGAATACTTAAAGAGATTTCCTAAGAGATCATAAATTATATAGACAAAGATAATTAATTGAAGGAAAGAATAATTTCTCATGGAAAACATCTTAAATAAATATGATAATTGGGACAGATTCCACTTCAAGTAATTAATAGAAAATGGTCAAACTTAAAATAAAAAATGAGAAGATTGAGGAACTGGAGACAAAACCCATTTCATTAAAGGAAAAAATGGTGATTGTTCCATATAGTATAGCTCCAAGAGTATTTTGGTGAGGAAATAAAATTTATAATCCAGAAAAAAATAAGTTTTATGGAAACAATATAATAAATGATCTATAAAATAAGTTAGATAAAAATGATACTATTTTGGGAGACTTGGGAACATTATGAGTATGTTGTATAAATCCTAAAGGCCTAAATGCAGAATAAAAACTTTTATTACAACATATAAATAAAGATAATACATAATGAGGTATGATTAAAATGGAAAATATTTTATATATTCTAACTCTAGCCATATATAAAGGAATTTTAGTTGGAGGAAAGAGAGAAAATCTACAAGAATACCTTCCATTACTGTGGAATACAAGGGGAGAGTTTATCCTAAAAAGAAACATGTTAAGATAGAAAATAGGTTTACTATTTTTGATGAAATTCATGGGACTAAATATAAGGTTTATGAAAAACCTATATCTTGTTACTTATAAAACCCCTCTTGGAAATAAACAAGTAAAATCTATTAAACAAAACAAGGAACTGGTCTAACTTTGAGAAAGGTAAATGTGGATAAGAACCCACCAAGGAATAAGGGATATTACTTTTACCTCACAAAAATCAAGGAAGAATCATTCCTAAGAGGTTTCTCAAACACCACTATATAGTAGAAAAATAAGACTTGTGAGATTTCCCTCAAATTGAAGAAAGAAAATGATGGAGGAAGTTTTGGTAAGGAATAAATATTGGAATAATGAAAAGGTTGGATATATATCACTATGGAAAATATGCCAAATTCAAGATAATATACATCTAAATAAAAACATTAAAATGAGTTTTGTGTTAGTGGGATCACATAAAGGGGATACACTTTCAAGAAAATTAAGAAGACCGTCATTGAGGATAATCAATAAGAAGTGGAAGTTAATATGGTAATGGAACTACATTCCTCACATATGGAAATAGGAAAATAAAATATGGTATGTAAAGGGTTGTTCCAACTTGAATAGACCCACTTATTTACTTGATAATGTTAAAGGTTCCCCTCTCCCTTTATGCTATATTTGTTCTTCCAAGTTTGATGAGGTTCAAGACTCTTGGTGAGATACGACCCATAGAAAGTATGTAATTAAAAAATAACATGTGTATGATTTGAATTAAGAGATGGTATAAAGCAATACAATGCATAAAATAAGATGGTTTTTGATTTATTTTAAGTCATGTATGTTATCAATCCTAGAGGTGAATGCTATGAATAATTTCCATGCTAAAAAATGGCATGGAGAGGGTCCTGAATTGTGGAAGAAAAAGGTGTTAATTCCATTCCTAACATAATTAGTAGTATCCTAATAAATATTTTATATAATAGTTGGTATTAATATATATATTAATTATAAGTATTCCATGAGTTTACTAAAATCTAACTACTAAAGTAAGAGGATAGATTGGGGTGGAAGTATCTAAATGGATAAATTTCATGTTTATTTGTTTTGGGTGCTTAAAAATTTTATCAACTATTTATTTACATGGGATACTAAAATATGTTCTATAGAAAATGATATCCACAATAATTGGTATACCCAAATTGAGAATAAATAATTGGTTTCAATAGTAAAATATTCAATGGGGTCCTGTGATGAATTTTCAATGGCTAATAAGGCGCATCTGTGAATGGAAATTCATGTAAATAATTTTAGTATGAATTGTATGTATTGATTCTTCAAGTGGGCCGACTTGGTGAGTCGGTCAACAATCACCCAAATGGAATCGTGGCCCCTGGACGTACGTCGTATCCCCATCATGAAGTCCATGGATATTCCATCTCACTTCCACTTTAATACCTCAAGTGTCTTAGCTAATCCTGTTGGTACCTGATGCTCAACCTTCCCTTTCTGATAAGTGAGGCATCGAGATACGAACTATGCCACTGCTTTATTCATCCCTGGCCACCAGTACTGACACCAGAGGTCCTAATACATCTTTTCAACTCCAGGATGTACCACCAAAGGAGATGTGTGAAATTCCCTCAACACCTCCTCTTGAAGCATCATTGGTACCATGGTGAATCCTCTGTAGAGGAAGACGTGCTCCCCACCTTCAGAAAATCCATCAGGAGCATGTACTGAAGATATATGAGTATGTCGGGCATCAAAATCCATGTCCCCAAGATGTGCCTCCTGAAATCACTAAAACAGTGGGGGGTGATAGTCATAGAATAGAGGTAAGCTACTTCATCTCTATCCACAAAGGATATCTACAATGCAACTAGCTGCTCTGTCGCCTCACTCATCAACTATAGACCAGACCTCCTACGGAGTGCGTCTGCTACTACGTTCCCCTTCCCAGGAGTGTAGACTATCTTGAAGTCATTTCCCTAGAGAAACTCTAGTCATCGTTGTTGTCTTAGGTTCAGGTCCTTCTGTGAGAAGATATACCTAAGACTCTTATGATCAGTGTAAACAGTAAATCGTTCACCCATCAAGTTGTACCACCACATATTCATCGCAAATACCACTGATGCTAACTCCAGGTCATGGGTAGCATAGTTCTAATCATGTTATATCAACTACCATGAGCCATAGGCAATCACTGCTCGCTCCTACATCAGGACTCAACCTAGTCTGTTCCCTTAGGCATCATAGTAGACTACATACCCAACACCCTCTTCTGGATGCCTCAAGATGGGGGAACTCATCAACCTCTACCTCAGCTCCTGGAAAATATATTGGTGTCTCTCCATCCACATGAAGGGATACCCCTTCTTTTTCAAAGCTAACAATGGTGTCGCAACTCTAGAAAAGTCGGGTACGAATCTCTGGTAGTACCCAACCAATCCTAGGAAACTCTTTAGCTTATTCACACTCCTAGGTGGCTCCCAAGAATGAATTGCCTCTATCTTCACCGAATCTAATGAAAATCTATCCTCCGAGATAACGTGGCCTAGGAAGTGGAATTCCTATATCTAAAAATAGCACTTTGAGATATTTCCATAAATATGGTTCTCTCAGAGTGTATCCAGAACTATTTGCAGGTGCGTGGCATGCTTCTCCTCCGACGCAGAGTATATAAGGATGTCCCTAATAAAGACTACCACTAAGTGATCAAGGTAAGTATGGAATATTCTATTCATGAGCCCCATGACCACTGTGGGAGCATTGGTTACGCTAAATGGCATCACTAAGAACTCATAATGGCCATACTGACATCCTAAGGTTGTCTTTGGTACGTCCTCATCCCGTACCCTGAGCTGATGATAGCCTGATCTGAGGTCTATCTTCAAAAACCATCGATCTCCCTTCAGCTAGTCAAAGAGATCATCAATCCTTGGGAGTGGACACTTTTTCTTCACAGTCACCTGGTTCAGGCACCGATAGTCCACACCAAGCCTCAGACTCCCATCCGCCTTCTTGGCGATCAAAATTGGGGATGACCATAGAGAAACATTGGGCCTTAAAAACCTCTTCCTCTACAAGTCCTCCAACTATACTCGAAACTCATGAAGCTCTGAGGGATCCATCCAATATACTGGTGTAGATATCGGTTTCATCCCAGGGTACAAGTCGATGTATAATTCTACCTCTTTGTGAGGCGGTAGTTCCGGAACATCATTAGGAAATACATCAATATACTGGTCCACCACTATAGGATAACTCAGAATCTTCACATCAACTGCTATGAGGGTAAGGCTATACAACTGATGTGTGATCGGATGCACCTTCCTCCGAGAAAGTTCATCCTATGCTGCAAAGGTTCCCTTCTCGCCGGTGAAGGAAAACCTGGTCCCATCCTCATAGACACACCACACTTTTTGCCTAAAACAGTCGATCTGAGCATGGACTGTGGATAGCCAATCCATAACCAAGATGACTTTGTAAGGCCTTGACACTGATACTAGGATATCCTAGCTAAAACTCTCTCTTCTTTGAGTGAGCTCACACTGCATGCACCAGTGTGTAATCATCAAATCTTCTCCCATAAGAGTCTCTAATCCTAAGGATCAAGCCAATGGCTCCATTGGAGTCTATGAGCTCTGAACTAGTGTCATGGAAATGAAAGAGTGACTGAAACTTGTGTCTATAAGTACTATAGATAGGGTGGAATAGACACAGATCATACCTCTAATCATCTCTAGAGCATCGGGTTCGTAGGCCTCTGCCATTTGTAGCTAAGGTCGCCCATGTACACTTGATCCCTATGGTCTGGCTGGACCACTTGGTGGTGGTGGTAGAACCTCAAATCACCGCCCACCACCTGTTGTACGACATGCTCATATTCCACGTTCACTTCCCTCTGGACCTCCTTGCATGAATATCTCCCTCCTCCTCAGCATTTCCTTGACCGTCTGTTGATCTTCGCAATGAATGGTCAGTCAGTCGTGAGCCATGTGACCCTGCCCACTACACGTGAAGCCCAGTCTACTTCCCTACTGACCCCCTATGCCTTGCGTGCTCCGCACCTCCAACCCTGCACCCTGGAGTTATCCACTGGAGGGTCTGGCCCACTTAGACCTATGTGTCAACTACCTACTACCTACTGTAGATGACTCGACCACATGTCATCCGGTGGCGGATCTCATCATCGGTGCCTACTCGGCTAAGAATCTCTCCACCAATAATTCTCGCTCAAGCACTCCATCCTGTGTTAGGATATTCGGCAATATCATCGATGCTTTGATCTACCACTAGAGACCCATCTCAAAGGTCCGGGCCCGGAAGAATGGGTCTCGTACCATTTCTACGGATTAGCACGAAGGGTCAGTAAATCTCACCGAGTAATGGGCCACTGATAGGCTACCCTACTGTAAGTACAGTAGCTCCTGGATATGCACTAAGCTTAAAGTCTCTAGTACGAACTCTGCCATGAAAAGGTTCTTGAAGTCCAACCAGGAGAGTGTAACTACCTCATGCATCTGGAGTGTCAAACTCCACCATCTCCCTATTGTGTCCTGGAAAAGGCTAGCATCTAGGATCACCATTTTCTATACTGGTGTCCCAACTAGGTGGAAAACTCTATCCATAGCCTCCAGCTAGTCCTCGGCTTCCTGGGGATCTGTCTCGCCTCGAAACCTCATATTCCTCTGCCACTGAAACTCAGGCAACGAGCTTAGTCAGTATGCACCATCCTCCAATGGGGCTGGTGGAAACTGTTTCCCTCTGAGTAGTGGTGCTGCTGGTACACCACCTGAAGGTGCCAACATAGTAATAGGGACCTACAATGAAGCCTCATCACTCAGTGGGCCATCATCGTGTAATCTCTCTGGTTTTCTGGCCAGCTGTCTACGTAGCGGCAACCTGAAAGGAACTAGGTATTCCGTGGTCAATAAGTTATACATGGTGAGCTAAATCAAAGAGATAAAAAGAAACACAAGATTTTCAAAACACATGCAATCAGAATTTTCATGTATCGAGTCAGAAATCATAATTTAGGGCCCTGCTTTATAGATACGTCATCAGCCGCACCAACATTGGACTCCCTAAACTGAAACCCAAACTCAAGACACTAAACACTACTACTCTGTTGAAAACATCAGAGTCCTTGTTCTTTGGTAGAACCGAATCCTCTGATAGCACATTGTCATGACCCATACCCTAAGGCCCATGTCATGACTAACACAAGCCCGCCTTCCATAGGCCATGGGTTGGTGACTAGCATCGGAAAGGCATATCCCTAAAACAGGAAGACATTGCCTTTAAACCTATATAAATACACATCCCAAGAACACAACAAGATTCAACCACAAAGTAAAACTGCAACAGTAAAAGTGTGTACTAAACGTAAAGGGGGATAGAATACAAGCCCAACTAAAAAGATACAAATACAACAGAAAATAGAAAATAGTGCCTAAGATCATCCACCAAGGTTCCTACCTGAAGGGTAGGTATAGCTCATCCCTAGAACTTTCCACATCAATCTTCACTGCCATCCACTGTCAGGTTTTAGCTTTCCAAGTCTCAGTCGAGCTGCTCATCTTCTTCAAAAGACACATCTAGGTGTGGGTGAATCCTGTGTCGGGGTGAGTATAACAATGAACAGTAGGGACCTCAAGACCCCTGAAGGTCTCTCAGAATTTCACAATGGAAAACCACAAAGCATGATCTCAATCACAAATCACAAAGCAAAAGACTCATCTCAAACCAGGTATAAAACACAGAGTTCAAAAATAAAGATGATTAGTCTAAAGCTATATCATTTTATTCCTTAGGATATTTCCACAACTGAACCACATGGGAGTTGTTCTATTGTCGATCCACACAGGGTCATATATCGCTGATCCACGACATGCTGCTCTAAGGTTGGTCCCCATTGGGTCGAACACTGCTAATACACATAGGGTATCTAGAATACTGATCTACATAGGGTCACTATAGTGATAATCAACACATGGTCTCTAGATTCTATTCCACACAGGGTATCTATGATGTTGATCCGTATAGGTTCTCTAGATTCTGATCCATATAGGGTTTATATGATGCGGATCCACATAGGGTTTTTATATTTTAATCCACACAGGATTGCTAGATGTTGATCTACATAGGGACTCTATGATTTTGATCCACAAAGGGTTGCTAGATGTTAATCCACATAGGGTTTCTATGATGTTGATCAACACAAGGTCGCTACTCAGATGACAACTAGCCCCAGGATTCCCCGTACTCGGTCCGCTTGAGTTCCATAGTATCTGATCCTATGGATATCGGTCATGCCTCAAATATTACGAAATTACAAAAAATATTAACACAAAGTACCTCCATGTCATAAGAGTTCCTACGCAACAGATGGTGCGCAAATCGGATGCACGATCTATGAGTTATAAGCATTTTAGTGTAGGGGGCTTGGTTGGATTCGGGTACGATCCAAACTGGTCGTACTCCAACTTTCTCCAAAACCCAAGTGATGTGTCTCAAAAGGATCGTCTCACCCCAAGGATTACAACTCCATATATGGTTCCTCAAACGGATGTCTGGTTTGTAAGATATGTCCTTTTAAGCATATCAGGGCCTGAAAGGCATCCGGGTTCGGTCTGACCCGGTCAGCCCGCCCAGCCCGCCCCACCCTGGCCCGCCCCGACCCAGTCGACCCGGCCTAGTTCGGGTCAACCCGGCCCAGCTCAATCCATCTTGGACCAGCCCAGTTGGGCTGGGCCGCGGTGGGCTCGGCACGTTGTGCCTCGGACCGGTCTGGCCTGCCCCGGCTGGGCTGGGTTGTGGTAGTCTCATCCCACTGGGCAGTGGGCCTACTCGGTCAACTGGTTCGTGCAGCCTGTGCAAAGTTTTGTGCAATCTACCTCCAGAATGAACAACTAGTCTGTTTAGTCTTCTGAAATGGCGGTGCCATGTGGAGCTACCCCCTTTCAATTGGACCCACGGGAAGTGGGTCCGCGTCACCTCCATCGCAGCTTTGAAGTTGTGGACACCTCACCGCAGTGCGCAACGGGGCGCCGCCTCGCCAACATGGTCGGTCGAGGTTCGGCCGTCCCTTCGGGTCCGCCGCGGTGCCAGTCGCTGGTCACTCGTGTCGTCGCACCGGTGTTGCGCCGACGAATCTTTTACGGACCACCGGGTGAGCCCTGGTGGTCTATTTTTCCTTCTGTTCATACCTATAAGTCTCTCGAGATGCTGTTTTCACTGCGTGACTTCCTGATTCAAGGTTCTATCAAGTTGAAAAATTGGTCCCCTAATGAACGCGACAAGAACGAAGCGGTAGAGGGTCTGAACCTTGTTTGTTTGGCTTGTTCCCTCTGTGTTAGTATCATAACAAGTGGTAGCAATTTAATTCATCAAATATAATCTTAAATAATAAACCCCTTACCTCGAGATTCATTGGGGAGGTCATGGTGGTGGAAGAAGAATCCTTGTACATGGAAGTCGTCGACATTTTCCGATGCCAGTTTGATTCCTCCATTCTTCGTTGGGAGGGTTCTTCATCGACACTTTTTTAGAGTTCTCCTGTGGGTTTCCAAACGCCATGTCTACAATTTAATTTCAAAGGGTGTGTTAAGAGATTAAACCCCCTTTCAATAAAAGGCCATTAAATAGTGCAATTAAAGAATCACCTTAATTACATGAGATATGGTTACACATCAACATGTAACTAGTCATTTAATGTCCCTTATTAAATTCCCGACCATATCTATGGGTCCCGTCACCGTTACTCAAGTGATGGTAAGAATAATAAGAAAACCTAACATGTTATTTTATTATTCTTTCAAAAGTATGCAAAACTAAATTTTTTACCTGGCCTACTATGGTTGAAGTGAAGCCTCCCTTAAGCGAATCACAGTGCTTTGAATTCAACAGTGTCCTTAGATTTCAATTCTATGCACTGGTTCAAAAGTTAGAGAATGTCGCTCGTACATTTACTGAACGTACCTTAAAAAATGTTCAAAAATTAATTTCGGCCACATAGGGCATCGGAATCAAGCGCCACCAATTTTTGCAAACTCGTAATAATCCCAAATAATTTAAATATATATATATTGAATTTCGAGGTCTTTACAATTTAATTCATGTGTTTTAAATATCTATACCATGTTCTTTATCCATGTTTATTATGATTCAAAAGATACAAAAGTTGAAAGGGTTTTTGTTAACATAACTCCCTTTATTAAGTTATAATGATAATTCTGGAACTTATTTATTCTATTATTATTTTCTTAAAAATAATATTTCATATTGAACATTCTATTTCTATATGGGTTAAATGAAAATTTTAATTTAAATGTTCCTCCTTGATGAATTTATTCCCCATAAAATTATGCCATTGTTAAGATTAATTCATGTCCTTCCCAAGAAAGTTGTGTGCATTTCTTTACATGTTTAAAATTTGTTTTCCAAAATGATTTTAAATATTGATGATTTTTAAAATAAAATTAAATATTATTGAACTTTTATAAAGTAATTTTTTTTAAAATTAATTTTTTATTTAAAAGGATTGTGTTTTACGAAAGTGTTGTTCAAGTATTTTTATATATTCTCAAATAAAGATTTTAAAAACATATTTATATTATAAAATTTGTTTTATGAAAACCAAATTTGGGTTTTAAATGATTATTTTAAGATATTTTATCAGGATGAAAAATTTTATTTTATAGAAACAATTTTTAATGAGATTTAAAGCCTTTCCTAAAGTAGGTATCCCCTCTTATTTTTTCAATTGATTTATCCAAAGATCTTGAGAAATTTATTTTCCATATATAAAAACATCTTTAATGATATTTATATTACACTGGGTATTTTTCTAAGCCACCATCCAACTTCTTTCTATGGATAAATTATGTAATGTTCTAGGAAATCATTTCATGTACTTATCTCTTTTCCATGGGTTAATTAAGTTATGTTGGAAGTATGAATGTTTTCATATTCTAATTTAATATATATGTATAGATAATAATTATATGATCGTTGGGATCCTATATCATCCTATAATGCATTGGTTAAGGATTTATATCTCATTATAAAGGATGTTAAGCATTGATATTTTTTCATTCAAAACATGAAGTGTTGAATTTTTTTGTTCACTACATAAATTGTGGGAATTTTGTTTATTCATAATATTTAGAATTTAAATTCTTTTCGTTCACAACATATAGCATGGGAATTTTTTTTTGTTAATAATATATAGCATGGGCATTTTTTTCACAACAAGCAGTGTGGGAATTTTTTTATTAACAACATGAAGCATATACATTTTTTTGTTCACAACATGAAGAATAGAAATTTTGTTTTTTCATGATGTTATAATTTCCCTATACTTATGGCCATGATTTAATTATCTAAGTATTATTTTTTTCTAAGATATGTGATATTTTCATGATGTATTATTATGTTAGGTGATTCCTTATTCCATGATTTTTGATCTATGCTTGTTTGGGTATAACCTTTTTTATGTATCATAATTATACCCATTTTCTCATTTTATAATAACTTATGATATTTGATTATTATTTATTTTAATCACCCTTACTATGCATTTGGGATCACCTATTTCTTATGTTTTACTTCCCTATTTTATCAAGATGTGTATAAATTATGAGAAGTATATAAGGGAGTCTAGTGTAGTTTGATTATGGATAAATGTTTACATGTTTTGTAAAATAATTAACCTATGTAATTGGTCCTCAAAGAAATTATACCTTCGGTCATTGGGATTGTGAGATGATTTATGAGTTTATATGTTTATCTCATAGTAATTTTTTAAAGTAAAGATAGGTTCATCTCACTTTTTGTCAAAGATAGTGTTTAAATGAAGTGTTTTAAGAACTAAACCGGGGTTTGTATATTGAAGGCATCTCAATAGTAGTGATGTATACTCAAAATAGGGTTTTGTTAAGTCTCATAAATAATATAACACCATATAATTTTTTTTATGAAATAAAAACAACACTAAGTAGTTTATATTTTTTAAGATTAAATTTTATATTCAAAATAAAGTTTGAAATCAAAGTAAATATAGATATGTAATGGACCAAAGTGTTTCTTGGTTATTAATCCAATAGTAGATAAAATAAATTCTTTTACAAGTTTATATAAAAAAATATTTTTAATTAATTCTATAAAAGTAGTTAAATAAAATGTTGAAATTAAATATAGAAATTTGGGATGATAAGAAATTAGTGATAAAGAGGAATGTCATGATAAAAATTATAGGGAGTCTCAAATGATATACCATGAGGATGATATATAGGATAAAACATAGGAATAAGTGGGTGTGGGAGAGTGTCATTCATTGACTCAAGGTAGGAGAAATAGTGTCAAATTGATTGTTCAAATATCGTTGTTGAAAAAGATGCTCTAAAAAACTCAACATATGTAAATTATCAATAACACATATCTGTTACCACCAATGGATCCAAAATAATTAAAATAAGTTTAAAAATATTAATCATGGGTAAAAAATGAACTATGAGCTTTAATAAATATAAAATAATCAAAATTGGGATCTTGAGTATAGATTGAATGATCGAAATTTCATTATAATGAAATGGGTGATTAAAATAAATAAGATGAGAATTGGATTTTGAACCCAAAAAAAATCTAGATTGGTTTGTAAAACCTACTCTTAAATTAAATTCATAGATGTTGGTATGATGTTTTTACAAATGGGAAGTCTTGAATAAATTCAATTTTTTTATACAGTTGTAATTCAAAAGGCTTCTAATTATATCAAACTTATGTGAGGAAAATATTAATTAAAGGATTTCCTAAAGAGGAGGTATATATTAAAAAATAAATGGGCCTTAAACTTGGTGATGATGAAAGAAAGGTTTTCAATTTTATGAAAGGAATATATGGATTAAATCAAGATCCCTTGTAATGGTATACTCATTTAGATTATTTGAAGAATATATAATTCAAGACATTTGGTGTTGATCAAAACCTTTATATAATATCATTTAAGGAATATTAGTTCCCAGTACATGAGTATGTTGATAAAAAAATTAGTGGAAATATAAATCCTTTAATATAATAATTTTAAAAAATTATGTGATCAAATTTGTAGATGTTAATGATTAGTGAAGTCACTTACTTTTTTTGGTATCAAGCCACTAAAAAAGTGAGTACACTTTTCTCCTAAAAAAGTGTGAGGGTTAAGTTGAAATATTTTTATATACATGATTTCAAGTACATTTCAACACCAATTACCATTAAAACTAAACACCAAAAATTGAATATGGAAAGGTTATAGATCTTAATTTGTACCAAATAATGATTGTAATATTTTTCACATGGAAACTAAAATTATGAAGATTTTTTATAAAATATTATTAACCATACGGTTTCAAATAAATCTAAAATAAAGACATATCATGGTTGTAAAATGATTCATGATGTTTATTCATGGTGATCTCAATTATTTAACAATATTTAGCAAAAAATGAGTAAATTTTTTTAGGATATTAATATATAGATTGGGTCAGAGTTATTGTGGATATAAAATCCACAAGTGGAGGAGTATTTTTCATCAAAAAAATGTGTGAGTTCTCTTATAAAGAATAAATAAATAACTTGAATTAAAATATTTTAATTGAATTATATCTAATCAATAAATAATTTTACTCAATAGATTTATATAAAAAAAGTAGTTGGATCTTGTTAAATATGTGAAAGATCCGAAAGTGATTTTACATGATAATAAAAGAGATATTGAGAAAATTGAGAAATCAGTACAATATTCATGCACTAAACGTATTCAGATTTGATACCACTTAATTAAATAATAGGTGAAGCATGTAATTTTCAAGGTATATCACATTTTAACAAATCATAACATGGTGAAAATATTTACAAAGCTTTTGAAAACATTTATATTTAAAAACCATTAGTTAAATCTTGGTTTTTGACCATTTCCTAAATATTTGGTAGGTTTTTTATATCCCTTATCCACATTTAACTAATAATTAACATGTATTTTTCACTTATAATAAGAAATTATACCCTTTGGTTTTACTATAAACGAGGGAGAAAGTGGTAAAAATACATCTAGGCTTTAATAAGTGTAATTAGAGTATTACTCTCATATCAAGGGGAGATAGAGTCCATGGGGACTAGATTTAAATAAATATTGAAGATAAGGGGAGTTATGAAAAGAAAATAGTTAAAAGAGATAAAGATTAAAGTAAAGAATAAAACTCTCTATAGACACTAGTTTTCTAAATTGATCATTGCTCATATAGATTGCGATTGATAATTAAGGATTTATATTGCTATATAATTTTTTAAGATATAAGTAAATATGAATTTAAATTTGGATTTCAAAAAATCCCAAAGGGGGGAAATATTAGAACCTATGTAGTTTTAGAATAATATGATAGATTTGAAGTGTATAAAATGAGGTGTTTATTTAAACAGGGTTAAAAATGGTTGTTTTTTTTGAAATTAGAGATAAAATATAGAATACAGATTAGTTTGAAGCATGAATAAGTATAAATATTATTTGGTGAATTTTGGGGATCCTTTTATTGAAGTTTGAAAACCATAATGTAATGTAATGAACTATGTCATGGTTATTCAAGTCACATCATGGTTTTCAGACCATCATCATGGTAAACATTTTAAATATAAAGAGAGTTTTTAAAAATACCTATACACAATAGGATGAAAAAACACCATAATGTTTGTCATTATGGTTAGGAAAAAACTAAGATATTTATCGTGGTTTAAGTGGAAGTGTTGATCATGGATCATATGACTGATTAGAACATGGGGAAAATAGGAAGATACCATTTTATAGTGTAGTTTATGGTTTCATATGATCTTGGTATGAGTTATTCATTAATATTTTTACAAATACACCACACCATAGTTTAAATCATGGTTTTTATGGATAGTTGAAAACAGGTTTAGAGTTAGAAAATCATGTCATGGTGAATTTCATGGTTCATTTATAGTATTTGAAAAATCTATGGATGAAGTGGGAAACAAATCTCCTGTGAGAATTATTCTTGATGATTTTTTAAAAAAATGGGTAATTTTTCTATGGAATTTATTATAGAACTAATCATTTCTTGGAGATATTTTCTAGAAGTGACTATAATCGGGAAGACATTACCATGCCATAAACATTTTAATACCATGTCAAAGTGGGGTTTAGATATAAAATTACAAAAAAATGAAATTTTTATATTTTTAAGAGGATATAAATTTGAATGACTATAGTTTTTTGGTAAAAACATTGACCAAGAAACCATGATTTTTTTTACTTGTCCATGTTAAATACTTTATGGATTCTAAAGATTTGGCATATTTGGTTGAAATTCTAAATTGAAAATGTTTGATACTTTAGTGGAGCATTATCTAAACCATGAAATTAATTTTCTAAACACTAATAAAGTAAGGATGTGTGGAATATTAAGAGAGAATATTTTATATAAAATATTTGAAGATATTTGAAAAATTATTTTAAAAAATAAAGATAATACAATAAATAAATAGAGGATATATCAATTAAAAATTAATAAATATTATCTGTAACACTAGAAATAATGATAACATTCTTGAATTATTAATACCTTAGATTTTAGATCCTTTAAATTGATATTATCTTTGATAGATTGTATCACACACAATGCTGAACTAACGTAACACTCGGGTAAAATGAACTATGAAATTTTAAAATTAAATGAATAATATAATCATTAGTAAATAAAAAGATAATAATAAATTAAAATAATTACATAATATTATTTTTATTTGATTTATATTTAAGAAAGGTTTTCTTTCAAATAACCATTTAAAAGAAATGAATATTTTATATTACATTACCAAATTAAATTGATCATAGTTAAAATTTAATTATAATAGTAAATATTTAGTTTTATAAAATAATATTTCAAAATTCAATTATTTTTAAATTTATATCAAATAAGATTAAAGACACTTGAAGTTTAAAAAGTCCTTTTTCAATAAAAATAGTTTTTATTTATAATTTGTATTTTCATTTAAATGAACAGATACAGAAAATTCATAATTTAAATTTCAAAAAAATAAATTTATTTTATAATTTATAATAACAAGATTATATTTGGGTTAATATTTGAGGTTTATTTTAAAACAATTTATTTTCAGTTGAATATTTAAAAATATAGCTTTTACTAAAATCATAGCATTTATAAAAATATAAATAAGTATATAAAAAATTATCAAATCTGTGTCATGATCAAATATTTATTTAATAATTAAAACTATACATTTTAAAATACTATTATAAAATTATTAAACCAATTTTTAAGAACTTAAGTAATATTTTCAAATAAAAATTAATTTTGGAATTTTCTTTTAATTAAATATTATTTTGGTAAAATTTGGTTTTGTATTTATTTTAAAGTAACATAAATTTCATTAATTTAATAAAAAAAATTATATCATGGAAATAAAATTCATTAATGATTTTACCCCACACAAAAATTTTAATCTTAAAAATTCACTTTTTCAAAAAAATAGCTTTTTACATGTTATATGAGATAATGTTAAAATTTAGCTTTATTAAACATATAAATTGTATTTAATAAAATGGTTTTATAATTTTTAATCATTAGGTACAAATTATTTAAAGTGGTACACTTTATTTTTATGCATTAAAAGTAAATTACTTTGGTAAAAATTAGTTACCATGGTAAAACAAAAAATGGTAAGAGTGAAAATTATAAGTGTAAAGGACTTAGAAAAATTATTAATCATGTATAAAAAAAATTTCGAGGTATTTATAACCTTATATAATCCCACATTCCACTATTATCCATTTTTGAGTCTTCTTGATAGGTGAAACATGTGCTATCTTTATATTAAGTTAAAATATTTACAAAAAAATTCTTTCTCTCCACTTATAAAATGGGCCTCTCGCCACCCCTACAGGACCCCTAGAAAATTAATTTTATAACTAAAACTATGATCATTATACTTTAATTTTAACCTTATTCATTTAATTTGATCATCTGGTCACAATATATTGTCTTAAGGCCTCCTATTCTGAGGAATCCTCTAATGAAAATTTAAGGATTTCAAGATTAATACTCATTGTTTTTCCTAAATTAGTTTCCTTTATATAATAATTTCCAAGATATAGTTTTATGATAATTTTATAATTAAATAATTATGTATTTTATACTTATTTATATTATGCTAATGGAATAAATCTTAACCACTTTTTCACTTTTCTATTGATAAAAACGAAACCAACATTCATATGTTGTGCGGACTATCCCCTCTATGTAGTGATAACTTATGGTTTTCACCTAATCCTATATTTTTTATTATAAAATTTAAATTTAAGAAGAAATGTGACATATATAATATAAATTTTATTATGAAAATGAATATTATATTCCACCAGCTTTCAATCTTGTGTGTTGTGCGAACTATCGCCTCTAGGAAGTAACTTATATTATTTTTATATAGTTTCTTTATTTGTTATTAAAATATCTAAAAAATTTATTCAACACCTTAAAATTATCTGAATAGTATAATTATTCTTTTATAATAATGATATTATTCCAAAATAAACCTCTTTTATAATCATAATATTCTATTAATTATTGTATCTTCTTGTTCGGTTCTATTTAACCACTTACTTGAACAATGCTATAAAATAATATCATGGATTAATATGAGAACTTAATTACTGATAATATATGATATAAATAAGTAAATAAATATTTGATTTTGTTTCTATAATGGTAACATTAATATTAAACTCATTAATTAAAATATCATTTTTTTTTGTTAAAAACCACCGAAACATGCTTATCACCAATTCCATCTATAAGAATCATCACCAAAATTTCAATAGAATGGAATTATAACATTATAAATAATTATAAAACATAAATTATAGTATCTTATATTTTCTATTAAGGATGAACATTGGGATAATAATTAATAATATCACCTCTATTATAAAACCAGTTCAAAATAATCAAGGTTACTCACATCTGATATTGAAATTAGATTCTAAGTAACTAATATAAATGTAGAAAGTAATTATAAATTAATATTATAAAAGGTAATATATATTAATAATTTTATTTAAATTAAGATCAATATAGATATTTTTTTATAAAGGATAATCAGTCATCTTATTGGAAGTCAGTAATTAAGGTGAGGGTTTCTTGTCTCAAATGTTCACCCCTAGAGACATGTTTTCTAATAAAAACAAAGTTTTATTTGGAATGGTGTATCTAAGACCAAAATAATTTATTTTATCATATTAATTTATTTTATGGATTTTGAAGATCTATATCATGTTCTCTATTTAAATGTATTTTCATTCAAAAGATACCAATGTTGTAAGGGTTTTTGTAAACTCAACTCCCTTTATTGAGTAATAATGCTTCCTCTTGAACTTTTTTATTCCAAGATTAGTTTTTTCACCTTAAGATATTATTTAATAATACTCTATTTTACTCCTTTTTGAAAAATTACCTTTTAATTTATATATTTTTCCTTGAAAAAATTTCATTCCCAAAAAGTATACCATTGTCAAGAATAATTATCATCCTTTTTGTTGATGGTGTACCCTCCTTATCTATATTTTATTTCAATAAAACTATTCCATTTTATTATTGGAAATCTATTTATGTGTTATATCACGTGGCCTTTATAATTTTTGTACCCTTCTTTAAAAAGGAAGTTTTATTACTCTTTATATGATGTGGGTTTTCAATAAAGATATTTAAAAATATTTAAAAAGGTTTTCCATCCTTTAAAATAAAATATTTTATATTCCACCCCAAATTTATTTTGATAACCATTATGTCATTTAAAGGATCAATTATTACTGATTATTTTTAAAATGAATTCTTTTTCAAAAAAATCACTCCACCATTTTGGAAATAACATTTTAAAGTGATCCATGACTTCCTCTTTCTATGAAAGTATTCAAAACTCTATTTTTAACATTTTTCAATGCAAACACATCTTTATATTTAATTTATTGTTTTATATGAAACTTCATCTATATGTTTTCATCGTTTGAAAAGGAAATTAATATTCTCATAGATTTATAATATATTTCTTTTAAAATTATCTTAAAATATGAAAGATATTTCTTATTTATAAAGTGATTTTTCTAAAACTCATAAAAATTATATTTCATCTAAGTAATTTTACTTTGAAATATCTTGTACATTATCAAGGGAATTATTTAAATGATATAATCCACCTTATTTATATGGATATATTATGTAGTGCCCTTTTATTTTAGAGGAATGATTTATCACTGCCTTTGTCATGCCTAGTCATCCACTGTGTATAAATATGAGCTCTTTTCTCAAGTTTTTCTATGTGTAATATAACATCCGGATCTTTGATTTCAAGTATATTGTTTCGTTCTTGATGTTTCATTCACTTTAAAATGTGTTGGGTTTATTTTTTTAATCTTTATATCCATATTTGGTTAAATTTAATGAATTCATTTAAATGTAAATTTAGTTATTTTTAAGTTAACATTTACCCTTACATAGATAATGTGGTCTACCTAAGGGTATGACCCTTTTACCTATACATGAGGGGTATTTCATAAGGGTAACTTTTATTTTATAAGGGTTTTGTAAGGTTAATTCACCCTCCGAGTAAGGGTAGGGTGAAATTTCTTTGCACTATGTCAGGATACCAACCACATAAGTGTATTATGTAATGGTAAACCTACGATGTGTAAGGGTAGAACAACTACGTAAAGGTCTTTTATAAGGGTAAATATGTTTTTTTAAGGGTAGAGTGTCTATATAAGGGTATTTCATAAGGGTTACTAGGAATTTTCAAAGGGTAATACAATTTTTTTAAAGGCAGTATAAGGATACATCCGATTTGTGTAAGGGTAACTCCTTTTTTTAAATGATGTGTAAGAGTAATCTAAGAGCTACATAAGGGTAGTCCAGGTGGTTGACCTATGTTAGGGTAAATCTCATTGTCCATACATGACATCCATGGTATATGTAAGGGTAAAACATTTTATGCTTACATAGCTCCATTTTAATGAAATACATGTTTTCAAAATCTGATTTCTCTTCTTCTTCTTCCATAACACCTATAAATCATTTTGGTTAATTGAAAAGCAAGAAAATAAGGTATTTATATTATTTGGACCTGTTAAATGTTATAAATCCATTTTTTACTGATTTTGAACCCTTATCATTCAATATTCAATTGAAAATTCAAAATTAAATAATTTTTTAATTAGGGGTTTTCTTTTTGTGAATTATAAAGCCTACGATTTTATTAAAAAATAGTCAAACATGTGTAACTTTATTTTGTTTAACCTCTTGAAAATAGTTTAAGGAGTTTGACTAGTAGTGAATGATATAAGGGTGGTTTTTTTCCTTTAATTGTGGGTTGAGTATGTTCTATTGTTTTTTCCTACAGATCCATCATTAGTGGTTTTCATTATTTTTTATTTTAGGTAGGTGATTTCATAATGAAGTCTATGTCACTAAAAACCATTGGTGCTTGATTATTTTAAGTTGCATTCCAATTAATTTCTAAAGATAAATTTTAAATATTTATAAATGGGTTTTAACGTAAATGGTTTGTGTAGTGAAAACCCAAGACAATGGTTGACATAAATTAATGGTTTATTTTCATAAAAATGTTCTTTAATTGAAATAATTACTTTTAAATTTATTTTGATGAAAATAAAAGTCATGATGTAATTTATGATTTGAAATCTAATGATTTGATGAATTTTGATAAAAAAACTATGTTATAGATGGTTTATAAAATAAAATGTTTGTCTTTTCATTAAAAACCCATTTCTATTGGTTTTTGAAACAAATGAAATGAGTTTATGGTAAAAACCCTTTGATGTTCATTTTTGACATGAAAGGCATGTTTTGAAACTTGAAATCAGGGTCGAATAAAATGATGATTGAAATGTTTTAAGAATTATTTATTGAATTATATCCCCATGTATTTTTTGATTTACCTTAAAACACATTGGATAATAGGTATTTATGTGGTAATAACATGCACTAGGTATGTATATTATCTCTACCTAGAAATGTGTTGATAATGAAAATGAAAACTAAATTACTTGAGTACAGGGAGATTAGTCCTTAGGGGACTTCTCTTTTTCATCCTTCGGGATGTTCCTTAGACACAACAGAAAATATAATTCACCAATATATATGATAATACCTATTAACCTAACCCTAGGTCTCTTAACCATGGTTCTATGATTGGAAATGACTTCACATTCCAATTTTATAAAATGTTTTACTCATTCCAATTTTGATAGAAATTCTTATTCATGCCTCCTTTGATAAAAATGTTTTATTCATGCCTACTTTTATGTAAAATCCATTTATACCTTATTTATTATTATCCATTGAAATTTTTGTTCATTCATGTTTTGATACGAATCATTAATGTATTTCCATTCCATATTTTATTTACATTTAAGTATAATATTTTATTTGATATAGACTACATATAAAATGATTAGGGAAATCCTATTGGGATTATATCTCATAACCTACCTTTTTCTTCTAGTGTTTTTATATATTATTATGCTAAATACAAGAAAAGGTAAGTCAATAATTAAGGTAGGAGGGTGTACCTAAATTTTGAGACCTTTGAATTTGGAAACACATGATGAATTTGGTGAAGCACCTAATGTGCGAAGTTCAAGTTACTACTTTTTTAAAATTTTCATGATGTTTTTGAAACCTTTAATCTTATTAATTGTTTTTTATATATAGTATTTTATTTATTCTTATCTATTTAACTACTTTAAATTGTAATTATTAGGGTGAAATCATTCCCTGTTTACTCATATTGATACCATGGTTCTTGTTTCCAGCCTATGGGGATTGGGAACTCCCTTTGGTTCATGTAAGGGTTGGCTCAAGTACCATTTAGGTGGGTAATCCAAGTTGATTCATGAAAAAAAAATTATAAAGTGGTTGAGCCTATTCTTTAATGTTTTTAGGAAGAATGGGTATTAATGTGTATATTACAAGTGAGTTCTTTCCCAGCTCTCATTGTAATAATCCCTAAGTTTCTATGGGTTGTTAGGGAAAATTTCATTGTGGGAATTTGGTGACATGATTCTAGACTTTTACTAGGTTTTGATTTGAGTTTTTTATATCCATACTAAATTATTATTAATAGATTTTATGATCACATATCTCTTGACTAAAAAAATTCTTCTCGTCTATTGAAGTTGTATAGTACCATTCCATAAAGAAGATGTTAAATAGACCTCAGGAAGGAGATACTAATGAACTAAAACAAGAAAACACTCAAGTTGATCAGAAATTTATTAATTTTTTTGTGTAGGGGGTCCAATATCTAAATTGGTAGTAAAATTTTTTCATTCCCAGGGCATAGATGTTGAACTCAAAGGAATTATAGTAGAAGTTGTTCCTATGAGTTTCATCATCTCAAATCACTATCCTTCTAGGTAACTAATGATCCTCAGGAGGTGAAGTATTTATTAAATATGGCTGAGAAGCTCTTTTATTTATTTTATATGCCTGATTTTTTATGGTAAAATGTGATGATTTTAAACTTGAAAGTCCTAGAATAATGAGGCGTGACTTGGTAGTTGAGATATGTAAGAAAGTGGTATTAGAGGATAAGTGCTCAAGATATCTTTTAATGGAGAAGTTCTATATGGATTTAATGGTGTTTTATAAATTTATGGAGATATATAAACTCGATAAAGGTAATAAAACTATGATTCAATATGCCAATCACTTTTATGATAATGTTTTGTTCTCACCTAAAGTGGTATTGAATGAGAATATGAAAGACTAGATACTTGATATGGGTCTTCAACTATATATTTTATCTCATGTTTTTATAATGAATCTCACCTCATATACTGATGTTATGGATAGATATTTGATGGTGTAACTTGAAATGGATAGAAACTTAGCGAAAAGAGGATTTCCTCAAACTTCTAGTGGTAGTTTAATTGGTCCCTTTAAAAGGAAGAGGAATCAAGATTGGTCTCGTGGTAGAAACGTTGGTGGTGGATCTTTGTATTATACATCTACTAAAGGCCATACTCCCTATATCCAGTATGGAATGGTTGGGAACAAAAATCATAATTTCTTAGATGATCCAAAGAAATGTAGATCTTGTGGACACTTGGAAAATATTTAGAGGTCTTTTCATGTTTTTACCACTCCAAATTATGGTACGAGCTCGTCGGTAATAAAAGGATCTATGATATAGTCATAAGCTTCAATAAAAAAGTTATTATAGCCATAAACATTAGGAATGAATCTTCTTAATGTAGTTAATGAGTCCCCAATGGAAGCTAATGCGGGTCCTACAATAGTGAGAGTTATTTTTAGTGACTACTTTATTTGATATTGGTGCCTCTCATTCCATCGTATCAATATATATCATGGAATTATTAAATATTCCTATGAATCTCATTAATTATATTATTTAAATTTCTAAACTTTGTGGGATGAATAGAGATTAGGGTATCGAATTACCTTCTTGTACTTTCTCTTTTTTATAAGTTAAGCTTGTTTGGGACTTTTTGGTTTTGGATATGAAACCTCTGGATGTGATTCTATGGATATATTGGTTGATCACTCATAATTCTCATATCGATGGTTATATTTTATGGGTTTTATTTACTGGACTTGATGGTTTGAGTTATCTCTTTAAAGGATAATAGAACCAAAGGTCAAGTTGAGTAAGACCACCTCTTTTGGAGTTGGGTAATATGATATCTTTACTTTACTTTGAACTCTATCAAGAACCTTCGGATCGTGAACTTCCTCTAGTGGACCTGGATTTTCCTAATGTTTTTCAATATTCCTTTTCTATTTTTCCACTAGTGAGATAAGTAGTATTTTTAAATAAACTTTTTAATTGTTACTCTTTTTACTTTAATTTACTCTTACCTTATGGCACCAGCTGAACTAAAGGAGTTAAAAACTCAGTTGGATGTTCAATTTTCCAAAGGCTTCATATGACCCAATGTTTTAATATGGTCAATACACATTTTCTTTTCAAACAAATACAATGCAGAACTTTACTTTATGTTTAATATAAAAATCTCAATTGGGTTACAGTGAAAAATAAGAATCCATTTCCTCGAAATAATGATTTGTTTCATCAGTTGAAAGGGGGAAGTGGTTCTCAATGATTTATTTTCATTCAAGTTATTACAAGCTTAGGATAAAGGATTGTAACATTCCCTAGAATACATTTAGGAGTTTTTATTGACATTATGAGTACCTTTTTATTCCTTTTTTCTAACTAATTCTTATGTAGTGTTCATGGAATTGATGAAAATTATTTTCCATGTATACCTCTATTTCATTATGGTGTTTTTTTCAAATTAAAACTTGATTTCATATAATAATTTGGAGGAATATGTATTCATCTAATATTAAAACTAGATATCTTGAGAAATCATAAAATTTATGTATTTTTTTATAAATTAAACTTTTGGAAGCATGATGTAAGAATCTTGGGATATGTGGTTTCTGAACATGGTGTTTGAGTTGATCTTGATAATGTGAATGGTGTTATGATCTGGGAAAAACCCCAGAATGTCTCTGATATTCAAATATTCTTGTTCTTAGTAGGATATTATCACTATTTTTTGAAGTATTTCACTAATTTGGGTTCTCTAATGAATTCACTTACTTATAATATAATAAGGCTTGTTTGGTATTTGAAGTTTTAAGATTCCTTTTATGATTTAAAGTTTCAATTGACTTAAGATCCTATTTTTACTCTTTCAAAAAGAAATTAGGGTTATTTGGTCTCCTGTGATGCATCAAGTTCATTTTGGGTTTCATTATTATATAGGATGGTTATGTGGTATCACATGGTTCTCATCATCTCAATATTCATGAAAATATTTATTCCATATGTGATCTTGAACTCACATCCATGATGTATACTCTAAAGAGTTCGTGTCATTACCTTCTCAGTGAGATGATTAATTTCTACTGTATGTATAAAATCTTTATATATATATTCTATCAAAAATATTTTAACCTTTAAGAGATATGTTGGGTAGAGTACCTATAAGATTTTGATTTCAACATTGCCTACACACATGGTAAGGGGAATGTCATTGTCGATGTACTAAGTATAAAATTATTATCTCAGGATATAAAATAATCTTCTGAGGAGTGGAAGTCGATGTACATATTTGTTCATATGTATTTGGGAGTCTAGGAGGATAAAACTAGGATTAATTTAGAAAGTGTGAAATTTACATCCTTACTTATCAAAAATATTCTTTAGTAATAGAATCTCAAAGATGAGTTTTGGTCATTAAGGATACTTTATTTGGTGGGGAGACCATTGGTGAGTGGTATCTATATTCGAAGCATGTAATATGCTTTAATAACCATTTTTCATTCTTATACATTTAAAGAAGTTTGTGATAGAGTATTTCCATAAGTCTTAGTGGTAATCACAATATGGCACCACAAATATGTTTTATGATATGAGGTGATGTTTTTTGGTGGCCATGTATTAAATGGGAAATTGAAAAAAAATCTCATTGTTATATCTATCAAGAGGTTAAGGTTGATCATTAAAAGCCTTTGATTTTACTTCAGCCCCTACTAGTGAGGAACTGGAAGTGGGATGAGATATAAATGGATTTTTTTGTTAGGTTTCCATGTACACCTCAATAAAATAATGTTATACGGGTACTGATTGGACAATTGACTGAATTAGATTGCTTTGTTTGAATTCATGATAAAACTAAAATTGGGGACTTAGGTAATATATATTCCTATAAGATCATCAGATTTCATGGAGTCCTATATTCTACCATTTCATATAGGGATCCCTATATCACTTATTGTTTTTAGAGGGAACTCCAGGATATAATGGGATCCCAAGTAAATTTGAGCATGGTATATTATCCTCAAATAGATGGCCAAATGGAATGTAAAATTCATATTATTTAGGAAATAATTTATGCTTATATTATTAACTTTATAGGATCTTGGGATAACTATTTGGTACTATTTGATTTTTCATATAATAACAGCTATCGGTCATACAATAAGAATGAACCCTTTTAGGATTCGCATGGCCACCCATCAAAATCTCAACTTTGTTGGTTGGAGGTTATTGAAACTGCCATTGTGGGACATAATTTATTTTAAGAGACAACATAAAAGATTCAATTGATTTTTCAAAGAATGGTAATTCCATAGAGCCATTGAAAATACTATATTGATCATCATTGATTCCAATTGAAATTTGAAATTGGTAGTCATGTGTTTTTTAGATTTTCACCTAGATTGGGTCACTGGAAACTTAGGAAATAAGGAAATGTAGCACAGTGATGCAAGGGACTATTTAAGGTTACTGAGTATATTGGTTAAGTGGCTTACCATTTGGATTTTACACTATAGATGACATCTATCTACAACATGTTCCATGTGTCACAGCTAAGAAAGTGTCTCTATGATCCATATCATATATTGAATTGGGAGGATCTTGATGTAGAACATGATTTATCTATGGATGATCATATGGTTTAAATTATTGATTCTTAGATAAAGGTTCTTCATGGTAAATCTATACCCTTTGTGTGAATTTTATAGCAACATAGGTTTGATTCACCTGATACTTGGGATCATAAGGCACTGATAAGAGAACAATGAGCTCATCTCCTTGGTATAGAGACTTCTTGATAGGTTTCCTAGGGATAGAAATAATTTATGGTGGGGAGAATTATAACATCTCAATCTTTTCTTTCATATAAATTATTTGGTTCTTGATGTTTTATTCACTTTTAGATGTTTTGGAGACTTTTTTATACTTTATATCACTTTTTGGTTTAATTTAATGAAGTATTTTGAATATAAATTCAATAATTTTTAAATTAACTTTTACCCTTATATAGAGAATAGTGTCTGAATAAAGGTAAAACTATTTTAACTATATGAAGGGGTGTTATGTAAGGATAAACTTGATTTTCAAAGGGCTTCATAAGGGTAATTCACTAACTGTGTAAGGGTGGGATGAAATTTATATGTTCTATATAAAGGTAGATTTGGTTGCATAAGGGTCTTTTGTAGGGGTACCAACCACGTAAGGGTATTATATAAGGGTAAACCTGGATTGTGTAGGGAAATAGTGCTTGTGTAAGGGTATTGTGTAAGGGTAAACCTATACTATATAAGGGTGGATCATCTATATAAGGGCATTGTATATGGGTACCTAGGCTTTTCAAAAAGGTAATCTAATATTTTTAAAGGTTGTATATGGATACATTGGAGTTGTGAAAGGGTAACTTGTTTTTATAAAGGATGTATAAGGGTATACTAGGATTTGTTTAAGGGTAGTTTGGGTGGGTGACCTACATAAGGGTAAATAACCTTTTTCCTATTTGATAGACAAAGGATTAATAATTTTAATCCTTGTTATACTTAAGAGGGGACCTTTAAATGAAAAATATTTTTTTAAAACCCAATTTGTTTTATTCTTCTTTTAGAACACCTATAATACAATTTTGGTTAATTAGAAATATGGAAAACATGAGATTTAGATTATTTTGAACCATTAAATATTATAACTCCCATTTTAAATAATTATAAACCCTTCATATTCAATATTCATTTGTAGAAAATAAAATTAAGTAATTTTTTAACTCAATGTTTTCTTTCTGCGAACTAGATTGTCTTCAGTATTATTAAAAATAATAAAACATGTGTTACAACATTTTTTACCCCTGATAGAAGTTTAATAAGTATAACTATAGGTGACTAATTAAAGGGTGTTTTTATTATATTTCTTTGATTGTGGGGTGAGTAATTCTACTTTTTTATTATTAAAAATCCCCTGTTAGAGTTTTTATATACTTCATTTTAGGTTGGTGATTTCATAATGTAGTATGCATCACTTAAAACTTTTGGTTCTTGATTATTTTATAAGAAATTATAATTAATTTCTAAGGATTAATTTTAAATATTGATAAATGTTTTTTAAATGGAATGGTTTGTGTGGTGAAAACCCTAGATAATGGTTGATAAAAATTATTTATTTATTTTTAGAAGAAAAAAAACACGAATTGATATAATGATTCTTGGATATATTTTTATTAAAATAAAAGGCATGAAATATTTTATTATTTTAAATGTGATTATTTAATGAATATTGATAAAAATAATTTTATGATTTGTTTTTAAAATAAAAGCCCATGAGTTGTAATTAAAACCCCGTTGATTTTGGTTTTTGAAATAAATGGCATGAGTTTATGGTAAAACCCCTTTGATAGTGGTTTTTGAAATGAAAGGAATGTTTTGAAACATTAAATTGGTTCCAAATATAATGATGATTGAAATATTTTAAGACTTATTGATTAAATAATAGCCCATTATATTATTGGATTTACCTTAAATCACAAGGGATGCTAGGTAGTTATGCGGGAATAACACACACTAGGTATGTATTAGCTCTACATATAAATTGATTAATGATGATAATGTAAAATAAACTTCTTGAGGGTAGGGAGATTAGTCCCTAGGGTTCTTCTTCTTTTCATCCTTAAGGATTTTCCTTATACACATTTGAATCCAAACTTCCCCAAGATGTGTGAGAATCCTTATTATCCTACACCTTGGTCAATTAAACATGGTACTATTATTAGAAATGAATTTATATTAAAATATTATAAAATATTTTACTCATTTAATAATTTATAGAAATGATTATTCATGTATCCTATAATAAAAATGTTTTATCCATACCTGATTTGAGGTAAAATCCCATTATACATGATTTATTATTAGCCATTGAAATGTTTCTTCAAGAATGTTTGGATATAAACCATAAAGTATTTTCATTCCATGTTTTATTAACATTTAAGCAAAAAAAAATTATTTTTTATTGATTTTTTATGAAAGGATTAGTGAAATCCTAATGGGAATGTATCTCACACCCTACTTTTTCCTTGGGCCTTTATAGATTTTCTTTTTTCAGGTCCATGGAAATGGAAGGCACCCCTAAAAGGTAGAGGGTGTACCTAAATTGAGGTACCTTTATATTTTTCATCACATGATGGAGTTTGTGATCCACCTATAGTGTGACATTCAACTTACAATTATTGTGACTTTTGATAGGGTTTTTGTAGTACCTTTCCTCATGTTAAATGTTTTTCATACTAACTATTCTATTGATTCTTATCTACTACGTTTATTTTTCATGTAAATATTGTGGAAAAAACTTCCCTATTTACTTTTATTGATTTCATGGTGGTTGTCACCAGCCCTTGGGGAATGGGAAGTCCATTTTGGTCATGTCAGGGTCTGATCGAGTACCTTTTAGCTGGGATTTTCTAGTTAATTCAGGACACAAACACTTTATATGTCCTTCATCTGGTTGAAGGGTGTTCACTGATATTTTATAAAATGATTGATTATGCAAAATATTTTCTTAAATATATACCCTTTATCAATACGGTGTAAATACCATATGCTTTATTATCATGATTTAGGTTTATTTACTTATAAAATTACTATATATCTTCATATGCCCATTTACTTTTCAAGGATTATCTTGTTGTGATTATTGATGATTTCTTTATGTGACTCCATTTTAGAAGGTTGTAAAACCCATTTTCTTTCCATGAGTTATTTATGATATAAAAATTAAATGGTTCTCATTTGAAAGTTTTATGAAACCCATTTTATTTCTATGGTTTATTTATGATGTGAAAGTAAATAATTTTTTAGTGGTACACATAAGTATGGATGAATGATGGGTGGGGTCCCATATCTCTCTCTAATGTATTGGTTAAATGTTTATATGTCATGAAAAAAGTATTCATGAGTATATTTTAGTTTCTCATATTCATGGGAACTGATGGTGTGGATCATGAATGTAATGTTTACCTATTCTAAATTTTGTTCTATATCTAAAATATCTCACAGTTTTATTCTTATTCTCTTTCTTATATTATTATCAGATAGATCATGTTTCCATACACTTTTTATTCATTTATTTTATTATTTCAAGCTTTATTCCATGATTTATGATCTATTATTTTTGGGTGTAAGTTTTTTATTCATCTTAATTGTACCCACATGCTCATATTATGCTCACTAAAGATATTTGACGATTATAACTTATGTTTACCCTAACTAATAATTTTATCTCACCGCTTTATAATGTTTCCATTTCCCTATGTTTTGAAAATGAGTATAACTGGAGAGAATTATAGAATGAGTCTGATGTGGATCCATTATAGATAAATTGTTATAAGTCTATTAAAATAATTTTCTTATGTAACTATTACTCAAATAGACTAAACCTTATATTCTTGGGATTATTTTATTTTTTTCGTTAGATATAATGTTTAAATTTTATACATTATATAAAATAAATATATGTTTATCTTGGGTCATTATAGTCAGTGTCAGATAAGGGTTTAGTTATTTTTTAGGATTAGTTTAGTTATTTTGTATATAGGACTAGAGAACATTTGTGAAAATCTTACGGGTAAGTCTAAGGGATAAGTCTAAGTATATGATAACATCTCAAAGTTTTGGTAAATTAGATATTGTGAGGTTCTCATAGAAATTACATCCCTATCTGGATAATAGAAAGTGGATATGGTTGTGGAAAATATGAACCTAGGGGTAATCACCCTAAAAAATGTTTGTTGAGTATCAACATAATCTTTAATCTAGTGCATGATGAGTGGGCCTAAGACTTCAAACAAACATAGAAACTCTTTTAGTATATGCTATGGTTAGTCCACATTTTTTCTAATAAACTATTATGAATGATTTTATTATGATTTTAACTATTCAAGTTAGAGAAAATAATTGTAAAATGACCACAAATGATTAAGGAATGAAAAAAGAGATCCATAAGTTGAACTAGAAGTATCATATGTCATAAATGAATGTGTCTTAAAGGAAAAATTATCATATTCATATTTTAGATATTATCAAAACATTGTTTTAGTATTTATTGAAATAGATTTATGAAAATTAAGCTAAGAGATGTATTTATCTATAAACCACTATGTATTATAACCGAATAAGGGAGAATACATAAATGGTTGATAATCTTATTATATACCTGTTGTGATTAAAAATATGAGTTTCTTAGTATCACCTAAAGTAGTGATGATAATATCTTAATAGAAATTAATTCTTGATAATATTAGTTATTTTATTTAGTGGTTAATATTTATCAATGATATTCTAGTTTATTTTAAAAGTTATGAGGATTATTTGAATCATCTAAGGATTGTTTTTCAGCAGTTCTCCTTTAATGGTTTTGAAACAAATATTAAATGGTATCAATAACTATGAAAAGTGGTTTTATATTTTTGAGGATAACTATTGAAGAAAGCATGATTAAGGAATAGTTAACCCTTTTGTTTTCAGAAAAGTGAGCGAGATAGTATTGATATCTATATAATTAATTTTTTCTTTAATGAAAAAGTGATCTATGATATTATTTGTGAAGGTTATTTCATTTTTTTAGGATTATGATATATATTGACTAGTGTGTGACATAATGAACCATTGGTTGAAGTTAAGAGTTAATTTTTTTTAAGAATATATGATGTCACTAAGGTTTAATGTCTGTAGTTGGGTTTTGGATTAGTGGTAAGCACCCCATAATCCTACATGAAAAATGGGGGTTCAAAACCCATGGGGCACAGACTATATCAGTACTATAGCATACTGTAGCAGCGGTGGTACTGTAGCAACGGTGGGAACTATAGCAGCGGCAGGTCACTATAGCGGTAGCAGGTACTGTGCGGACTGTAGCAGGTAGGTACTATAGCATTATTATTCACAAAATGGGCCTTATGCCAAAAATTTGGGCCTATGGACCATGTAATGGGATAATTTCCCATTGAGCCTTTGGGCTATATGATGGGTCTCCCTCTACCCAGTTTAAAGAGGTATTTTCTTTGCTTTAATAATAAATTAGGCTTCGGCCCCAACCTTTTAAAAAAACTAAGGTTTAATGTCTTATGAATTCAAATGGTTTTGGGAATGGTATGTTATATTATTAGGGTATAAACATACTTGGGTATATTCTTATATGAAAGATTAATACTGTATTAGGAAAGATAATTAACTTGATATATCCTAAGAGATTAAGGTTGATGTCATATTGGGAGTCAAATCCCATATAATGAATATGTTAAGAATTACCTCATATAATCTCAATAATAAGTAATAACTAAAATTTATAGGAAATAATTTATTTAAGGGGTGAAATGTAACAACCTGAGATTTTGGATCCTTTAAATTAAAACTGTCATCGATAAACTGTGTCACACACAAAACTAAACTAATGAAACACTTGACTAAAACAAACCATGAAATTTTAAAATTGAAAAATTAATATAATCGTTAGTAAATAAAAATATAATAATCAATTAAAATAATTACCTAACATTATTTTTCTTTAATAAATATTAAAAAAATGGGTTCTTTTGAAAACCCACTCTAAAAAAGGGTTATTGTATTTTAACTTAATAAAATTAATTGATCATGATAAAAATTTTATTATAATAGGTAATATTTATATTTTTAAACTATTATGTCAATATTCAATTATTTTTAAATTTATATGATATATGATTAAAGACACTTGTAGTTTAAAAATCCATTTCCAATAAAAAACAGTTTTTATTTATGGTTTTTATTTTCATTTAAATAACTAAATATATAAATTTTATAATTTTAACTTGATAAAAATAAATTTATTTTATAATTTATAATGTTTAAATTATCTTAGGGTTAAATTTTGATATTTTGCAGAAAAAAAATAACTTTTCAGTGAAACGATAAAAATACAATTTTTTTCCAAAATCAAAGAATTTATGACTATATCAAGAAGTAAGTATAACATAAAAATTTATAAAACATTTTTAATTATAAAATATATATTTAATGGTTAAAACTATAATTTTCAAAACACTTTTTTTAATTTAGAAACCTGATGTCTAATAACATAAATAATATTTTATAATAAATATTTCTTTGGCCTTTCCTTTTAATTTTGTAAAATTTGGTTTTTAGTTATTTTAAATGAAAATAAATTTTATTTATTTTATAATAAACCAATTTATATCATAAAAATAAAATACTATTATAATTTTACCCTACACATAAATTTTAAGCTTAAAAATTCACATTTTCTAAAAACAAGTTTTTTTACTTTCTATGCACTAATATTAAAATTGAGTTTTCTTGAACATAAAAATTTTATTTGATAAAATGGATTTAATATTTGTAATAATTATGACCAAATTATCTAACAAGTTCCATTTTAATTCTATGCATTAAAATTAAATTACTTAAGTAAAAATTAGTTACCATAGTAAAATAAAAAATGGTAAAAGTGAAAAATCTAAGAGTACATGACTTAGAAATGTGATTAAAACAATTTTGAGAATAAATGTTCGAGGGATTATTGACCTTATATTATCCACCACTCCATTATTATCCATTTTGGAGTCTTCTTGAAAATGAAACATGTTCTCTCTTTATATTAAGATGAAATATTTAAAAATATACCATTCTCACCGCTTATAAAAGGGGCTTCTTGCCACCCCTTCAATGCCAATAAAACAATTCCACTTAAATTTATACCCATTATACTACATTTATAACCCTATACACTGTTCAAAATAAATTGGATTAATATCTCCATTTATGAGGAATACATTAAAGAAAATGTAATGATTTTAACTTGAGTACTCAGAGTTTTTTCTAACTTATTTTCCTTTATATCACAATATTCCAAATATTATTTTGTAAATACTATATAATGAAATCATTATTGATTGAATAATTATTTTTATTATTCAAATGTAATAAATTTTAACCTTAAATCCCATTTTCTTTTAAGAAAAATGAAATAATCATTGGCGTTTCTACGGATTACCACCTCTACGAAGTGAAGACTTTTTTTTGTTTAAAAAATCCTCTATTTACTAATTATAAAAGTGAAATTAAAGATTATATTTTAAATATATAATATAACTATAAATGTTTAAAGAAAAATTATAATCCAACTTCATTTCCTCTCATTTTTTAATAAATGAAAATGTTAATCATGTGTTGTGTGGACTAACACATCCACGAAGTAACATATCTCATTTTTTTATCTAGTTTATTTATTAGTTATTAAAATCTCTTAAAATGTGATTAAACACATTAAATATATCTAAATAATATCATTATTATTCTATAATAATTATATTATGTCAAAATAAACCTCTTTCATAATCATAATCATCCATTAATTATGGTATGTTCTTATTTTGTTCAGTCTAACAACCTACTTGATTAAGGATATTAAATAATAACATGGATGTATATGAGATAATTACTAATAATATATGATATAAATAATAAAATAAATATTAATTTTGGTTCTTTAATGGTAACTATAATATTTAACTCATTATTTAATATATCATCTTTCGTTTGTTAAAAATCACTAAAACATTCTTATCGCTAATTTCATCCATAGGAACCATAAAAAAGTGCCATATAATTAATTTATAATATTATAAATAATTTTAAAACATTAATTATATTCTATTTTATTATATAGTAATGGTGAAATTTTACAGAATAATGATAAACAACACCACAATTACAAAACCAGTTCTAAACAATCAAGATTACTCACACATGATATGGAAAATACATAATAACTAACAAATATATATATATATATATATAATAATTATAAATTAAGATTATAAAAGGTTATATATATGAATAATGTTATAAAATATATTATTAATATAGTTATTGTTGTTATACAGGAGATTAAATCAATTTTGTGGAAGTCGTGAATTAGGGTAAGGGTTTCTTATCTCAAATTTTCACCGATTGAGACGTGTTTCCTAATATAAACCATGTTCTCTTTATAATGGTGCATCTAATAATTAAATAATTTATTTTTACATATTAATATAATTACCATCTTCTCTCTTTAAATATATTTAGATAAAAAAATATATTAAAATTGTAAGAGATTTTTTTAACTCAACTCCCTCTATTGAGTTGTGATGCTTCTTCTTGAACTTATTTCTTCCATGATTTGTTTCTTTTATCATAAGAGGTTATTTCATGGTATTTTATATTATTATATTGTGTAAAATGACCTTTTACTTTAGATATTTTAACTTGATAAATTTCATTCTCAAAAAGTGTTTCATTGTTGAGAATAATTCTCATCCTCTTTAATGATGGTTCCCCTCCTTGTCCATATTTTCATTTTCCTCCATTGTTCTCCTTTAAAATTGAAAACATGATTATATTTTATCTCATGTGTCCTATATATTTTCATTCTCTCCATTTAAAAATTATGTTTTTTTACTCATTTTAAGATGTGGTTTTTCAACAAAGATATTTCAAAATATTTAAAATGGATTTCCATCATTTCAAAGAAAATACCTTATCTTCCACCCCGCATTTATTTTGATAAAATATATCTATTTCCAAGGATATATTATTGAAGTTTATTTTTCAATTCTAACTATTTTTCAAAATTTTCACTCCACCTTTTTGGAAATAACTTTGTAAATTGACTTGTAACCTCGTCTTTTCATGAATGTCTTCTTATAAATGTCTTCTTAATATTACTTTAACATTTTTTCCATGTGAACACGTAATTACACCACCTTTTTCATTTTGTATAAAACTTTCTCTCTATGTTTTCATGATTTACAAAATAAATTAATTTTCTATTATATTTATAAAATATTTATTTTAAAATGATTTCAAAAGATCAAATATATATCATATTTCAAAAGTTATTTTTCTAAAACTCATAAAAATTATTTTTAGCTATGTGATTGTTCTTTAACATGTTTTATAATTAATCAAGAACATTTATAAAATGATATCATCCACCTTATTTCTCTAAATGGATTATATAATGTCCTTTACTTTTATAGGAATTTTATGTCACTACATTTTTCATTACAAATCGATGTTAATATAGATTTCATACACCAATTGATTGGGGAAATTATTGTCTTGAACATATACCATTTATCTATATAGTGTAAATACCATATGCTTTATTATCTTGATTTAAGGGTATTTACAAAGAAAGATATTGTGTATATTTGGATACCAATTTATTTTCCATAGGTTTATCTTTTTATGATTATTGATGATTTATTTATTTGATTCTACTTGAAAAGTTTATGAAACCCATTTCCTTTCCATGGGTTATTTATTCTATAAAAATAAAATGAATTTTATTTGAAAGATTTATGAAAACCATTTTATTTTATTGGGTCCTTATGATGTGATATTTGAATGATTTTCAAGTGGAATAAGTAAGTATGGATGAATGATGGGTGGGTTTCTATATCGCCCTCTAGTACATTGGTTCGAAGTTTTTATCTCATGAGATAATTATTTGAGAGTACATTCTAGTTTCTTGTAGGAATGGGAACAGATGGTGTGGCCCATTAAAGATAAGTTTCCATATATTAATGTTTTTTCCATATTTGAAAGATGTCACAATTTTATTCTTATTCATATTCTTATGTTATTATCTCCTGGATAATTTTTATTGAATCATATTTCTACAATATTTTGATTATTTTGTTATGAAAAGCCTTATTTCATGATTTACCAACTACAATTTGTTAAGTTGAATTATTTTGATTGTGTCTCACGTTTATGCTATGAATGTGATTTTCTAAAAGGATTTATAATTCCCTCTATTAATGTTCAGCAATGTATCTTCCTTTATTTGATTATTTTTATAGTTCTTCATTGATTCTTTCCACCCTGAATGGGAGCACTCTTTCAAGGATATGGTTCACAAACCTCCTATGAACAAGAAACCTGTCTTGAATAACCTAAATCCTATTGAATATTTGAGACTAGTTAAAAGTAAAGGGATCTCTTTTGTGGAGTCCCATCATCTAATAGATCTATTTAATGATGATTTTCTCAGGCCTTCTATTATCAAGAAAACAGAAGATAAAATCTTCTCTCTTGTTTTTTATCCAAAATCCAATCAACAATGACTTTATTTTTTTTAATTTCTTCATACTTGGGTATATTGAATACTCCAAGGGTGATATACCATGGTCTATTTCTAATATTAAAGTTATAGTTGGGAATTTCTAGGGGGATTAAATATAAAATGATGCAGATTGGAAGAGGGTTCTTCCACATCCTAATGGTGAGAAATGAAGATCTCGATTTGGTGTGGCGAACTATACATGTTCATTTGAAAAATATAATCCTAAGTATTTTTTATTGGTACATGAAATTTAATCCATTCAATCAAAGAAATTTCATAGAAAAAATCTGGGTTAGGCTTTATAGATTGAATTGGAAATTGGAACCAAAAAATACTCAGTGATCATTCTACTTTCATTACCATCCCCTTGAAATGGATCACTGTACTTTAAGTGGAGAACTTGGCCTCTATGCTTGGATAATGGTTGATACCAAATTTTATTTAAAACATTTGGATGTGATTAACTTCATTTCTAATGACCAGATCATTGAAGTTAAGTTTTATTATGAATATACTCCATCTCTTTATAATGTTTGTAGGATTGTTGGGAACTCCACCGAAAACTATACAGGGATAAAAACTGATAAATTTTCCCAATGATCCTAATGCTTTGAAGTATGTCAATAAAAATAGAAAAGGAAAAACTCTTTCTCTTGATAATGATAATCCCTCATGGAAGAATTATATTGGAAAGTAGGTAAAAAAGAATCCTAATAATTTTGACTGTAAGGACACAAAGGGGATCTCTTGGACTATTATTGTTGATAAAGAAGAGGGGGAAACTGAAATGGTGGTGAAACCAATTAATATAAGAAGTATTATTATACCTCCTGTTGATGGGGGATGTATTAATGATATAATGGGTAGTGAGGAGGTTCTCATCTCTACTGAAATTGCTTAGGGAATTATAAGGCTTGTTGAGTATATGCAATATGACCATAATGAAATTTTATCTATAATTTTTAGTGGTGATGTATTTTTACTACCAATGAATCACATAATAACTTCAATAAAGTTGAGGCTATCACTCATAAAGTCCATGTGCATAACAAAGTTAAAAATCAAGAATGTGTGGTTTCCCATATGGATTCAAAGAATTGTGATGAAATCAATCTGAATCTTCTTTAAATTATCCATACATATAATTCCACTTATGAAGGAAAGTATCTGATTCATTCTATTTAAATTACTTCTTCAGGAATTGGTGAGTGGAATTTTAGGTATTTTTTAGAACTTAAAAATATATTTTCCACAGATCCAACTCCAAAATAGATGGATACAAATGGAAATGAAGTCACTCTGAATATGATTCCAACTCAATTTTGACAACCCCCAGAAGGATAAAACTATTAGAATTGGTGAATGAAATTATAGTTATTTTTTATAACATCAAAATGTATCTTCTAATAATAAAAAAATATGTGGTTATAGATTGAAATAAAGTCACTCTGAATATGAATCATGCTCAATATGACAACCCCTGTAAGGATGCACCTTCTTAGGACATTACTCATTAATTTTCCAATCAGGATGTCATCATTCCTATTATAACTTCTGAAAGGAATCATCCCATAAATGATTTTAATTACATGGAAATCTCCATTCCTACTATTAATGACCTTAGTGATACTAGAGATATAATTTTAGAGGAATGAAAAATGGACAGAAGATAAAGACATGATACCTTACTCAAATATAACCAGAATGTCTCTATACTGAAAATTGAAAACAAACATGGAAATTTAAATTCTAAATATAGTACTATGACCACTCCATTGGATGTCAATTGAAACACTTTTACCATTTATTCTGATAAAAATCATGTAGTGGGATACTCTAGTCTTGGAATTCAATGTAAGGAAAAAGAAAATAGTCTTGGTCATAACGAGGAAAAAGGGGTTGGCATTAGAAAATCAGCAAGAAATTAAAACTCTAGTGGAAAGAAAAATGGGGGCTCTTTCTCTAAGCATAGGTTTAATAAATATCCTTTTCTAAATTTTTAGGACTTAGCCAACCCTGAAACAATCATTTTTCATGGAATTTTTATAAATAATCATAATCAGGATCTTCTTGGTATTTCATAACCTAAAAAAATCTAAGAGGACTACTTCCCTTCATAATATGGGTTACAAACTCATTGGTAGAAATCATTCCAATAATGGCATCCAAATTAGTTGGGTCTTTACTCACTCAATATTGGATGTTATTTAAAATTTCAATTCTATAGATAAAATAATCACTCTTAGTTAAAAGTGTGTGGGTATGAAGCACTCATGATACTTCATCTATACTTACAATGGAAAGTGAGAGAGAAGAAAATTATGGAAAAATATTCATATTTTGATAATCTCAATAAAAAACTCATAGACTCTTATTGGAGACGTTAATGATATTCTTAATTTGGATGAAAGGCTTGGCATGATAAATTCCCCCACCTCAAAAAGGGAATTTAGGGACTGTATTGAGAATAACAGTCTTTATGAGGTCTACTAGGGGTTCAAAATACACTTTTTATAATAATTATCTAAATAGAATGGTGGGTAGAAAATTATTCTGTATTTTTGTTAATTATTATATCTTGGATTATTGGTCATTTATTTCCTACACTAATCTTGTGAGAGTTTACTCTGATCATCATCCTATTTTGTAAAACCTTGAAATTAGAGAGGTTAAATATCCCTTTCCTCCTAGATTTAATAATTTTTGGGTTTTACATCCATATTGTAAGAATCTGGTGAAAGAGATATGGAATTATATGAATTATAAGGATGATTCTCATTCCTATGTTCTAGAGATTAAAGTGCTAAAAGAAAAGATGAAATTTTGGAATCAGGAGTGATTAAGTCATATGTATAAAAATATTACCAAACTGGAATCCTTTCTTCACACCACACAAGAGAATAACACTAGATGTGATTTTTCTACAAGTCTTGATCAAGAAAATATGACCACACATTATCTAAATACCCTTCTAAATATAAAATAAGGCATTCAAACTGAAGTGTGGAAAATTAAATGGCTTAAATAGGGTTATATAAATAAAAAGTTCTTCAATACGGTTCAAAAGGTTAGAAAAATTAATATACCCTTGGCTATTCTCAATAATAATGTGGAGTTTTTTTATAATAGGAAAACTTTGATTGCTCATGTAGTCTCTTACAACATGAACCTCTTTGATGGAAAAAACACTACCATTGATCTAATGGAAGGTATCATTGAAAATATTTTTAATAATTAGGATAAATTAACTCTTATTGAAAATCCTCTTGATATTAAGATTAAAGAATCAATTTTTGGGATAAACTATGGAAGCTATCGGGGACTATATGGGTTCACAAAATTTTTCTTCCAGGACATTTGGGAGATTATGCATTTTCCTTTATATAGATTTTTCAATCATTTTTTTCAAATGTATTAATCTGAAATAAGTTTTTAATTCTCAATTTATTGCATTCATTACAAAAGTGGAAAATTTAAAAGTGATTTATCTCTTCATGCATGTAGCTCTTGTTAACAAGATACATAAAATCATTTCAAAAATACATGCTAACAGACTGAAAAATATTTCCAAGAGGATTATGATTTCAAATCAATTTGGGGTCATTAAAGGAAGAAAAATTCAATATTTCCTTCTCAATAATTTTTAATGGGTCAATATTCTTAAGAAATATACCAAGGAAGCTAATATTACACTCGATCTTGATGTGAAAAAATCCTTTGATACATTACATTGGGGATTCATTTGAAAGGTTCTTATTAGTTTTGGATTTGATTGAGTTTTTAGTAAATGGGACAAAATATTTCTGATATTGGTACATATTTCAGTTCTCATCAATGGATTTATATAAGAATACTTCACATATACCACGGGTATTAGAAAATATGACCTTCTCTTAACAGTTATTTTCTCAATTTTTGTAGATTATTTAGGCATGATTTTTCTCTACATGGTTGATACCAAAAAACTCAAACCCATCACAGCTTCTATAGTCCTTACCTATACCACTCATATTATGTATGATTATTACATTATTCTCTTTACTCAAGGGAATAAAATAAATTTTAAGAGTATTATAAATTCTTTACTTCATTATGAAAAAATTTCAGGTCATAAGATCTATTGAAATAAATCATATGTTTACCTTGGAAAAAATATTTTTTCAGTTAGAAGAGTGGATATCATTAATGATTTTTGAATCAATGAAGTAATTATTCCTTTTATTTATCATCTTTACCCTTTTTTGGGAAAAAAACGTTCTACTCATTGTTATCACATTTTGAGCCAGATTAGAAATCAACTGGCATCTTAGAAAGGTAAGAACCTTTTTATGGTAGGTAGAATCAGCCTTGTGGAAGTTTTTATTATGTCAAAATTTGTTTACTAACTCATGGTTTATAAATGTCCTTCTACACTCATAAATAATATCAATATGTTAGTTATATATTTTGTTTTCAGTGGAAGCATCCTGCAGTGAAAATTTTATACCATTCCAAGGAAGAAATGTTGTCAGGCTATTTATTATGGAGGTCTTAGTATCGAAAATCTCTAGAAATTAAATCCTAATTTGCAAGACAATTTCATATAGAGGCTTATCAATGGGAAATAAAAAGGTCTTACCTTTATGAGTTGAAAATTATTGATCAATAACCCATATAGAAAATTAAATTATATAGATTCTTTCATATGGCCTACCATCAAGGCTTACAATGATAACATTTTTATGAATTATCACTGGATGGATAATATCAAATCATATCTAAACTTCTTGTTAAAAAATTGGAAACTTATTCCTTTTATTAATTTATTAAACTCTTTGGAACCTTTACTTGGAACAAATGTGTCAATCAAAGAGTGGATGCATAATCCCTTGGACAATATTCTTTCTGGAATTAGGGAAATGTTTATGAACTAAAAATTTATAAATGGTGATGGATTCTTGGTTTGGGAACCTACCAATAAAGTAATACACTCCTCTAAATCTTTCTACCGGGAGACATTATAAGGTTAAATGATCAGTTGCACTATGAACTTGAATAGAAGAAGGATCTTCCCATCCATATTCTATCTTATTTTAAGGGTGATGTATTCCAAATTACCTAATGATATTTTCCTAAAATCTATTATAATTATATTGTTCTCAAGGTGTGACTTATTTAATCAAAATAGGGATCATATTCATCATTTGTTCCTTAGTTTTTCCACTACTACATCTCTACAAAAAGTCGCTCCTACTATTTTGAGGTGGTAATCCTATACGAAACTAACATATAAGATCACATGTGGCATATATCAAGATACCTCGATCAAAGAAGCTATCAAATCTCTTCTTGGTGGATTTTTCTAAAAGTATACACATCCTTTGGGCCATCTGGAACAAGAAGCATCCTGATAATATTTCTTTATGTTTACAGTTGTCCCTCTCTGAAATTATCATTACTGTGAAAAATTATAACTCCCTAAAAATTATTTATTTTGATAAATCTATTTATGATATTGTTTTATATAAGAATGTTGAAATTTAAAGTAATTATCATCTTTCTTAATAAACCTTAGAAGCCGTGTGGATCCCCCCATTCCTATGATAGATCAAATGCAATAAAAATGTATCTTCGAGAGGGAATCCAGCCCCTTCTATATATGGTGAAATTTTCAGAATCCCAACAGTGATGTAATGGGATTCCTCTATGGTACATGTGGTATAATTAAATCTATTTATGTTTAAATGACTACTATTATCACTAAAGTTGAAATGTAAAATAAGTAATGATGGCTCCACTTGTAGCTCAAATGTGATTCTACCACCATGGTGCAAGAAATCAGAAATGGTATCATTTATCTTTCATGGAAGTTCACTATTAAATGAATGAAATGAATACAATATCTCACATCCATAAATTTTATCATGACACATACATATCAAGAAATTAATTATCTATCTAATGGACTTTAAAATAAGGAGGTTGATTCTCCAGAGTTAACCTAGCTCAATGAATTCCTTGATGGGCTCTCTTATTTTTTCCAAAGAGACTTTTGAAACATTTATTTTATTCAATAAAGGGAGATTTTCATTTTTGGGAAATATCTCATTCTATTAAAAAACTATTACTTGTTAGGTATAAGTTTCTTTTTATCCTTATTATACCCATATGCTAATATTATGCTCACTAATGATATTTTATTGTTATCACTTATGATTACCCTTAATGAGCATATGAGCTCACTCCTTTCTTAGGTTTCTATTTTCCCAGGTTATAAATATGGGTATAACTTATGAGAATTTTAGAAGGATTCTGGGGTGGATTAACTACTGATAAAGGTTCCAAAGTATAGAAAAATAAATAACTTATATAGAAAGTCCTTAGAGACACTAAACCATCCTTTCTTGGAATTATCTTATTTCTTTATGATATTTAATGTTTAAATTATATATATTATGTAAAATTAAGATATTTTAAGATTGGGTTACAATATAAATATTTAGATTTGATCAATCTGCAAAAGTTGAAGGTAAATACACTCACTAAAAGAATGTATTAATTATTCTTTCTGAATATCATTATAAAGCTCCTAAGTGACATAATTTTGTATCCTTATATTAATATAATCAACAAAAAGATAAGTTGATGGAGAGACTCTTGGAATTAATAGAGATTTAATCCAAAAACATAGTAGTCATTAAATTTAATTAGGGATTTCCTTGGTACATTGAAACATCATTGGTGTATACTCTTTATATATATCCCATTTTGGATGAAACACACAAAATCATTGTTTCACTGTATTTTCTTTTCATATTTTGACACTATGAATTTTTTATTATATTTTAAATGTGAAAATTATTCTTTCTAGTATTAGGATAAGAGTTGTAACAACTCCAATTTTGGGAATTCAATCCTCCAAATATTTCTTCATATATCTCCAGATTTTTTCTTAGACTCAACATAGTGTTTCGAGTTTCATAGGAACCCAGAATGAATAAATTAAAAAAATTAAATATATTACATTAGGAGCATGCATATTTTCAGAATAAATGGTTTTAACATTAATTTGGGCCTTATATGGATAATTTGAGACCACATTTATTTCAAGAGAATGAGTTTTACCCTAGGCATTACATAAGGATAGTCAGTGCTAGATGTTCTGTGGAAGGAGGATGTTGGAAGGTTTATTAAATAAATAAATAAATTTATTTATTTATTTATTTTATTTAATGAAAACTAATATAATTATACTCTCTATATATACATCATTATAATGAATCTCCAAGGGTAGTCGCATAAACCTGGGAGATTAGAGAGGATTTAGTAAGAGCTTGGTTGGATTTGACAAACTCAAGGATGTGGATTGATAATAAAAAATTGATGGAATTTGTGGAAAAATTGATAAAAGCAATGAAATTTTCAATGAAATTATTAGAGAACATGTTCTTCACTAATGATCGATCCGTTCTCATGGTAGGGCTCATTATTTGTCAATTTCTACCCTTTTGAACTGATTTTTTAGGATTGATAAGTTATCCAATTTATAATTTAATTAATTTATTTCCATGATATGGATATTTAATTAGATTTTAAATTTTTATTATCTATTTATTTAAGTGCCTCTCCTCGAATTTCTTGAAGACCTTCTTTTTTTATTGATTTGAGACGACCGCCTTTTAAGGGATGAGGGGGAACCCTTACAAGGCCCATAGAACTACTTATTTATATGCCTCTCTTATAACTATTCTTTTAATTCTTCATCATTGTCCTATAGAGTCGTTGATTTTATATTTTAGAAATGGTTCAAGTATTATTGAAAATTCAGATTTATATAGATTTTGTATACACTAATGGATTGAATGATTTGCAAGGATTGTGAGGTGGTAGCAGATTTTGGGTGATGGATCTGGGTATCAAAACCCCATTTTCGAAATGGGAGGCATGGTGAATCATGTGAAGGTGGAATAAATCCTTATTTCTATCCACTATAGGCTAGGAATTTATTATTAGTGGTAGTTTCCTTTGATTCATGTGGTTTGGGAAAGTCTATAGTGAATCGTGGATGTTCTATCAAGGATCAGAACCCATTTGTGGTGATAAGAGGCATAACACACCTTGTGTGTGTCTCTAAAAGCACCATTTTTTAGCCGATGGTGATCATAAAATGATGTAAGGATATATTTCCATCTATATCAGGACATAGGAATCGTTTTAGGATAATATTGTGTTGAAAATGGAATATCTGGTGAGATGTGAGTAATAAACCACTTCTAGTGAGAAAAAACCTAATTACACATTGTATAATCCAAAGGAACACACGTCGTGTGCCTCATTATTTTATGGAGTCCATGATTTTCGTCTCGTATGAGTATCACACACCATGAGGATGACATACATACTGTGTGACCTTGGTAGGGTAGCCCATCCATATACTGTTGGTACACACCCATGCATTCTTTGTGGATTATATTCCATTATGCCTCAGAGTACACCAAATGTACCCCTACTAATCCAGTCATATTGTGTTCACTGAGGAGTATGAATTGGACCCTGGGTGGTCCCACATTCCATGTCACCCAAATGACATGTTGAATATATTGAATTTGACATATTAATTATAGCATTGGGACATGGTCGGACTTCGGCTTCATGAGACACACCATGTACCCCAATAGGATACATGATTCATTTCCCTTAGAACCTTCTTCCTCATGTATCTCCTTCTTCAAGACTTTGATTTGGTCCCACGAGCAGCCTATCCTAAGTAGTTTCCAACATAGGACATGATGGTGGCCTTTGTTTTGGAATTAGAGTTATAATGTGAGGTGACATGATAGGGATTCTTATTACAACGATGCTTATAGAGACCCAAAAATCTCATACATGGATATTAAAAAAAATTAAATTAATATTCCTTACATTACACAAACACATTCATGAGGACCATAATAGTTTAGTTCCCTTGAAATCTTGAAACACAATCTTATAATCTAGGGAAAGTTCTTCAATGTTTTCCACAAAGATCTTCCCATTTAGTACACTTTATACACATACGCTACATAAAACCTTAATTCATAACCAGGGTAAAATAATCCTAAGAAAGTGTGATATATTATTCTTATCAAGGGTAAATAAGGAAAATTCAAAAAAAAAATGTGATAATTAGGGTATGATAATGTGATAATAACATATAAAAATTATTCCATTCATATAAAAGATCAAAATCTTGATCCATGACATAAATATTATAAGTTCATAAGATATAAATCATAATAAAATAAAATAAAATGATCCATGATTACATAACATTAGAATAATAAATTGACTTGTGACATACACATAAGCATAGAAAATATTATGTCAAGGATGACCACCAATACATTCATAACATGTTAGGTCTGGTCTAACCATTGGTGTACCTACTTTGGGTTTGGTATGACCTCCTATGTACCCTATTCTGGGATTTGGATAAACTTATTTGTACCCCTTGATATCATATAACATTAATCATTACAAAATTTATTAGAGGGAGATATAGGTCCCACCCATATTAAGTTACAATGTAACCACCACCTTGGGTTATAATTCAACCATTATCCTTGGTTATAACTTAACCACCATCACATAATAAAAATCATACCTATGTGTTTCACAAGATCATTAAAAATTATTTATATCATAACACGTGAAATGAAATGGGTTTCAAAAACAACACATTATATCATAACCTATGAAAAATAGATAGGTTTCATAATCATTTCAATGTTTAATCATAGAACATTCCATTAAAGGAATTTGGTTTCATAAACATTTTATCACGGTATAACACCAGGAAGAGAAATGTGTTTCTTAATAATCTTTTAAGCATAAAAATAAACCATTCATAGAAATAATAATAATGCTAACCTTGGTTAATATCCCAATAAAATCATAATTTACCTCAAATTATTTCATCTTATATAGAGAATTATTTTGAAACATAAATCACTTAGATCATTTCTTGATGAAGACATATTTTCTTTAAAAATTAATTTCTAATAAAAAAATTCATAAGAAATTCTTAAAATCCTTTTCTCTGAAAATAAACTTTTTTACCTAAAAATTAATACTTATAAATAATTTAAAACATTTATTGAGGACTCTAGCCTTTCCACTTTGAAAAAAATTCCTTATAAAACATTTTCAAAATCCTTTTCATTTTGAAATAATTTATTTAAAATATAAAAAATTCCCAAATATTAATTAAAAAATCATTGAAAGTAAAATTTAAAACATTTAAGTGAATATTCAAATCATTGTGTGGTTATAATGGTGAAAAATATTTTTCATGTCATGCATGTAAAAACAAATATTCTTTACACATTTACGGTAAAATCCAAACAAGCATTTTTTATAAAACAACATGAAAATTGATTTTAAAAAAATTTGAAAAAATTTCAAGCATGGGTAAAAATGTATTTAATAAATCATTTGAAAAATGTTAAAAACATTTTTTTGAAAAAAAAATAGAAAACATGGATTTGGAATAAAAAAAGTTTTTTGACCAAAGAGAGAAATAAAGACATTTTTTCACAAAAACATTATTTTGAACTCTTGAGTACATAAAGAGTGAAAAATGAAGGGAAAATATTTATCTTCATGGAATAACCAAAGTATAAGGAAATTAATGAATTTATTGAGAGATAGATCATAGTATTTCATCATTGGAATCATAATAAAAAACAATATAAAGGATGAGGTATTATCATAAAACCATTACAACTTTGATAACATTAAATTACAAGCACCATGAAATAATAACATTAAATTAAAAATATGATATAATGAGAATAAAAAAATTCATTATATTACATGTAGAAGTTCCTGTATTTACACCTCATTAAATAAGACAAGTTCATAACATAACATTGTCTCAAAGAAGAAAAATTGAAACAAAAATCCATTACCGCTATGGTAACTTTTGAACCGTGAACCTCTTAAAAGAGTGGTACTCAAATGGATATGTAAATAAAAATAATTTTCATCATAATAATAATAAAATTCATTCATTTTTAGTATTCATACCACATAAATGAAATAGTTGTTGAATATGGCATACGTATAAAGGAAGTAAAAAAGTGAATTTGAAATTCATTACCTCTTTAGTAATCTTATGAATCGCAAGCCCAAATAAAGAATAACATCAAATGAAAAATTAAATATTATTAAAATAAGTATATTAATTATATAATATGCCAAAAGGGAAGTATATACACCACATAAAATAATTTAGTGGTGAATTTTCATATGTCTCCCAGAAATAAAACAAAGACTAGAAATCTACTACCTTAACTCTTGACTTCCATCATACACATTAAAATATCCTGTATAATAGATACAAGTTTATTATAAATATATTAAATAACCAAAATTACATATATAATACCATATATGATTTATTTATGTCCTTTTATTACACATTTATTGACAATTCCATGTTAAAGTCATGTTACGGGTAATAACTACTTTGTTTTTCATATATTTCTTGATTTATTATTTTCAATCCCTTTACTTTGATCATGGTTCTATAATATTTAAAATTTTAAACATGATATAAATAAAATATATATTCATTATATAGGTATTTATAGTAATCTATAAAATATAAAGATATAAAATGAAATACAATGTTCATGGAGATGGTAAGTCATACGTACGCATGAACATTGTTTTGATTTTCTCAAAATATTGAAATAAAGAAAGTTAAGTGATATATTGTCATTAAATAATAGTTTTTATTCTATATATATCACATATTTTTATTAACAACTTCCCTAATACCTTCCATTTAAATCATGAATGAATTAAATTGCTTCGCAAGATGATAATCTGTCGTATACACAAGCGACGATAACATATTCTCCAAAAATGGAAATCAAGAAGTTATGTGTGATATAATAATTAAATAATCATAATAATATCATAAATATATTATATAAACAATAAATCCATCATTATTTCAAACTGTGAGAGATGGTAATGGAATACCCAATGACATCAGTTCGCGAGGTGGTAGTTCTCTATACACATGAATGATGATTTTGTAACCCATTTGATGGAGGTGGAGATGGTTGTAGTCCATGAACTTATCATAAAAAAATCTCAGTATATGGAAGATAAAATTATTTTAATATTATCATGTTATAATAATAAATTAAGGATTTGGGGGAAGAAATAAAACACAAATTCTTATTGATGGATGTTACCTCCTCTTCAGGTATCTAGCCTTAGGTTTGCACAAAAATCTATCCTATGAAGGATTTATGTACCAAATAAGTCTTATAAAATGATATGAGGTAATTTGGAAGGTTATTTGGATAGGTATTGTCCAAACCATAGTGTTTTTAAGGTGTGAAGAGGAGAGGTGAAGGGGATACCTTTTATAAGTGAGGTGAGTGGTAGGCCTGTAATTTTTTAAAAAGAAAAAATTCCACCCACATTTTTTCATGTCACAAGGATCCAATAATGAACCATTATTTATATTAGAAGGTATAAGGTCTAAATATTTCTATAAAATTTTTTTTGTACAAGTTTTGGGTTATTTTGAACACTTATCTATTTAGTTTAACCCCCCAATAAACTCATTTTTACCTTAACCGTAGTAAATAATTTTAACTATTTTTACTATTCATCTTGGTGAAAAACTAATTTGAACTTATTAGATAATATAAAAAATACTGACTTAAACATTGAATCCACTTTCCAAAATTAAATTCAAAAAATTGGAAAAATTTAATTTAAAATTGATCACACACACACGACGAGAAAGTGTGTTTTCAAATAGAAAATGTTCTGAAGTTTACAAATTTTTTATATAAAATTCAAGATAAAATTTATTAAAATGAACTAAATTGGATAATTGGATTTAAAATTTAACTAATTTTACTTTAAAATAAATTTAAAATATAATTTATCTTTATAAATAAATTAAGATAAAAGACAATTTTCAATTAAAATTCAGTATTTTCCACTATTCATCAAAAATGAAAATTTTTAGAAAAAAACCAAAAAATTCACCCTAAAATATTTTTTAAATGATTATTTAGAAAAAATATTTTGTAAAATAAATTTTTTAAAATTTTCAAAAAATAGTCTTAAATTAAGTGTATAAAAAGGCAATAAAACTTCTTTTTAGAAAAATACAATTTTTAATTGTAAAATTAGATTTATTCTTATCTATTATCTAGAAAATGTACTATATGGATGTTAAATAGTTTATTTAATATATACTATATAAATTTCATAAATAAAATTCGCAAAGAATGATTTGTTTAATTTATTGATGTAAAACACAATTGATCATATAAAAATATTTTTTCATAAAAATATTTCCTTTATTTTAAAATAGTTTTTATCTTCATTTATAATTAATTGGTTACCAAATAATCCCTTTTTTATACATCTGTAAATCGTATATTTTCATAGTTTAATTAATCTTATTCATACCCTCCATTCCAATATATGTGTGATAACTATCATGTTAAATAATAATATTTTAACAGTATGTTAAATTTTATTGAAACTCCATATAGTGTGTATTACAAGTTACACTCAGTGTTGCATGTAACGCAAGATAGTCTCAGTGTTTCGTGTAATTAAAGATAAAAATAGTGTTTAAATGTGATGAAAAATAATATTATTATTAAATTCCAAAAAAAGATATTTCACAAAATTTCAGGCTATTACATTATACCCCCCCCCCAAAATGAATTTCTCCCTCAAAATTTATCTCAGACATCAAAGGTTTAACATTTGAAAATTCCTTCATAGAAACCCACATCGTAAAAATGGTTAATAAAAAATCCTCTTCAAAAAGATACATGGATGTGTGAAAGTAATTTTTAATAACACATAATAGGTTTCCAAATAGTATAACATAGGTGGGAAGTGAAAACATGGACATAGAAGATAAAACTAACACCCAAATACTGATGGAGAGTGAAAAAAACATGTTCAGAAGTAAGTTAATCACCACAAAGACATAAAACAAAGGAGAATTAAAAAGGACATCAATATCATCAAAAATTATGATAATAGTAAAATATTTCATTTCAATATCCCTTTCCTAATTTTGAATAATTTTTAGGATAAGATATACTAACTTGATTTAATTCCATTTTATAAACACAACCTCACCCTTTGGTTGGTCATTATATATTTCAACTTCATCGCGTACTCTAAGAAACAAAGGTGAATTTTTTATACCAGAATCACTAAAAGATCATAATATTTAAATATAGAATGATAATTCATTTCTTCTATATTTAGTTATCATCACAAAAAAATATTTAGCACGAGTTTTCAAATATGCATAAATCTTCATATGGTGAAGTAATAAATTAATATCTAAATCCTTGTACAAAATTAAACTTAAACTATTCATTAAATTTTTTACGTTATGACCATTCCAAAAGATTAAAATCCAAAACATTAGAAATAAGTTCACTAAATTTCCAAGATATACTTATAATTAATCCCCCAAAGAATAGGAAGTATCACTTAATTTTCACATATCAAACATGTGAATTCCTTCATCATGTATTATCTTGAAACATGTAAATAACCATAATTACCATAAACCATGCTAAAAACATACATGATTCTTCATTCCTTACATAAAATATAGATTTTTGGATATATTACTTAAATCCAAAAAAGTTGTAAACCCCATCAATGATACCATAAACTAATTTTTTAACAAAACAATAATCTATTCCACGGTAATTAGTATTATATAATTTACTTTTTCCATATCAATCATATCATCATAGAAAAAAATTATCTCAACATTAGGAATATATTAAGGGTTATCTTTCTATTGATCACTTGACTCTACAAGGAACACGCTTCAGAAGGATAAATAAAGACATATTTTCTTAAAAACATTCTTTTGAACTCTTGTGTACATGAAGAGAGAAAAATGAAGAGAAAACATATATTATCATGAAATAACCATATAAAAATAATATTTATGATTTTATTTAGAGATATATCATGATATTTTATCATTGTAATCATATTCATAAACAATCTATATAAACAAAAAGATTGTATTAAAAAATAATTTCTAATTTGGTAAAATTGAATTTTAGGCCCCATGAAAGAATAACATTAAATGAAATATATAATATCATGATAATAACTAAATTCATGATATTTCATGTCAAATGGGTTGTATATACCCATCATAAAATAATAAATTTTCATAATATAACATATTTCTAGAAGAAGGAAAATTGGGACAAAAAACCATTACCACTTTTGTAACTTTTATACTGTAAAACTAATCAAATAGAGATCCTAAAATGGATATGTAAATCATAATAATTTTTAGGATAATAATAATAAAATAAATTCATGTTTATTATCCACTTCTAATAAAATAAATTGGTGGTTAATATGGCATGTGTCTTAGTAAAGAAAAAATTCAGACTGAAATCCCTTACTCCTTCAGTGATCTTTTGAATCATAAGTAATAATAAATAATAACATCAAATAGAACTTAAAATATCATTAAAATAAGGATATTAATTATATAACATGTTAAATATTCAGTATATATACCACATAAAAGAAACAGGTGGTGAATTTTTATATATCTCCAAGAAATAAAAGAGATACTAGAAATATTTTACCTTAAGTGTTGAATTTCATCATAAAAATTCAAAAATATTATATAATGAATATAAGTTCATTAAAAATATATTAAGGAACTAAAATTATATATATCATAACATATATTATTTACTTATGTCTTTTTACAAACCATTTATTAACCATTCCATGTTAAAGTCGTGTTTTGGGTAATATTTGATTTTCTTTTTGTATATGTCATGATTGGTTATTTTTTATCCTATTAATTTGATAATGGTTTAATAATATCCATAGTTTAAACCATTATATAAATATAATATATATTCAGTATATATTTATTTATAGTAATCTATAAAATATGGAGATACAAAATGAAATACATCGTTCATGAAGATAATAGGTCATACGTACGCATGAATATTGTTTCCATTTTCTCAGCATATTGAAAGAAATAAATGTAAATGATATATTATTACTAAAAAATAATTTTAATTTATATATATCAAAAAATTTCATTAAAACCATACTTATTACCCTCCATATAAATCATGAATGAATCACATCATTTCACGAGGTGGTAGTCCGCTGTGCACATGAGAAACATTATCTTATTCCCAAAAAATGGAAATCATGAAGTTATGTGTGATACAATAATTATAGGAGAATAATAATATCAACAATATCATATGTAATCACTAAATAAAACATTATTTCCTACCTTTATAGGTGGTAATCTAAAAACGAATGACATCGGTTCGCAAGGTGATAGTCCGCCGTACACACGAACGATGATTTTGTAACCCATTTGATGAAAGTGTAGATGGTAGTACATCATGAAATTAACTAAAAAATATCTCATTATATGGTATATATTAGTTTTTTTATATAATCATGTTATAATAATAATTTAAAGATGTGGAAGAATAAATAAAACAAAAATGATCATTGATAAATGTTACCACTTCTTCGAGTATCCTCCTTAGGTTTGCACTAAAAGCCATCCTAGGTTTAATTTATATCCAAAATAATGATTATAAGATTATATGAGATAAGTTTTTATGTGATTTTTGTAGTTATTTTACAAACCAAAATGTTTTTAAGGTGTGAATAGGATAGGAGAAGGGGTGGCCTTTTATAAGTGTGGTGAGTGGAACACTTGTAATTTCTTTGAAGTAAAGAATTCAACCCATGTTTTCTTTACATAAAAGGATACAAGAATGTACAATTATAGATACTATAAGTGAAAAGGTCAAAATATTACCCTCCAACGGTTTTTGGATATGTTTTGGGTTATTTTTAACCCTTATAATTTTAGTTTAACCCCAACCCTACCCCCACCCCCTGGTATATCCATTTTATCCTTAACCATGATAAATATTTTTTATTTTATTTTTTACAATTCATGTTGCTAAAAAATTAAATTAAAATTAAAAAAAATATAAATTATTTTTATTTAAAATATGGAATCCATTTTTCCAAATTCAATTCACATAATTGGAAATTTTTAATTTAAAATTAATCCTGTAAAAGTGATGTGAAAGCAGGTTTTCAAAGGGAAATTATTCAAAAGTTTATAATGTTTTTATAAAAAAGTCAATTTGAAATTAATAAAAATGAACTAAATCGGATTAATTAATTTATAATTTAACTAATTTTAATTTAAAAAAAATTTAAAATATAATTTAACTTTATAAATAAATTATAAATAAAATATAGTTTTCAATTAAAAATTGGAATCCTTCACAATTCATCACGAAATTAAAATTTTCATAAAAATCTCAAATATTAACCCAAATATAATTTTGAAATTATGATTTCAGAAAAATTAACTTTATTTTTTTAAATAAATTTTATAAAATTTTTAAATATTAATTTTAAAGTGTGCAAAAAATTGACAAAACAACTTTTTATAAAAATACGATTTTTAAGCTTAAAATTGGATTTATTATTATATATTATATATAAAAAACATAAGATGAATGTTAAATAGTTTATTTAATATATAATATAAAAATTTAATTAATATAATTCACCAAATTTTATTTTTTTAATTTATTGATGTAAAACACACTTGTACACATAAAAATAGTTTTTCAGAAAAAGATTTCCTTTCTTTTAAAATAGTTTTTATCTTTATTTATAATTAATTGGTCATCAAAGAATTTATTTTATATAAATTTTTAAACCAAATATTTTAATAATTTAGTTAATCCTATTCATTCCCACTTTTCCAATGGCTAGGTGATAACTATCATATTAAATAATAATATTATAACAGAATGTTACATTTTGTTTAAACTCAGTGTAGCGTGTATCAAAAGTAACACGTAGTGTTGTGTGTAATGAAAGATAAATTCATCCTTGAATGTAATTTAAGATAAACTTAGTGTTTGTGTGTAATGAAAAATATCTATAAAACTAAATTCAAATAAAATATTTCACAAAATCTTGAGGTGTTACAATTCTCAACTGATAGCAGTGACCAGGTTTAATCGTTAAGGGGTTTTCAGGGTCGTTACTCCACTATCTCGCAAGGGTGATCATACCCCATACCCAATATATATGTATATTTTGTAATCCTTCATATTTTATAGGGAGCAGGTACTCTATATATGGATCGGTACTCCCCTATCATCGAGCTCTGGCCGAAAGTGGGTCCACCATTAGAGTAGTACACCCTTGGCTATAAAGCATGGTGGTGAGGAGAATGACCTCTACCTTGATTCTTATAAGGTTTCATGTGATGCTTGTAATTAGATATGGGACCTTTGGATCTACAGGTATAATCATCATTATACTTAGTTGGCTTTGGAGATTGAGACTTATCTTTTTTTACTAGGGTTATAGTATGAGAATATGTGATGTTTGGGTTTATTTTACCTATTTTACTATGGTTTGAGATGAATATATTTATTTTATTTATTCCATCGTGGATTTTTTGGAATCCTATTGGGTATTCATATACTCAGACCTGCATGGGATTTTCCCTCACATTTCATGTCTTACATAGATGATAAATAGATTAGTGGTGACTATAGTGGACCAGATATTGATGGTTCTTAGTAGTACATGGAAACTCTAACCATGTTCAATGGCCAAACTCAAGGATCTTGATTCAGGCTCTCCACTGCTTTACCACTTTATAGATTTTATCAGTTTTGTTTTCCCCCTGTATCTCTGGTTGTGCGTGTATTTTTTCCCTTATACTTTTTTATTTCCTTGTTGCACTTTAATATGTATCCTAGAGGTTATTACATGAATTTTATACTCTCTATTGGAAACTAATTTCTTATATCTACACACTATTACATGGATCTATGTGTGTTAATGTGTATAGGTACTTTAGTAAAATGCCTCCCATTTAAATTTTATGACTCCTAAATGCTTGTCTCTTGCTCTTGGCTTATTGGAGGTATGATTGTGGTGTCACTCTCAGCTTATTATCGACCATTGTGGGGGTACTAGTGGGTCAGGTCATAAAAAATTAGTATAAAAGGTAGTTCTATCATATTTTATATGTTTAAAGTTATACATTTTGTGAGTATTTTTTTAATAACTTTGTGTGACAATGTTGGAGTATATTGAGTTTCTCTCTTAAAATAGGGAACCTAGTGATGGTACAGTGGCTAACTTATCCATACACTAGGACTTTGAATACCTTCTTTTTGAATAAGTATACTTTGGCCCCTATTACAGGTAAATTAATGTTTCATACATTATATATGATGGGGTATTTTGACTTCCATTTCCTTCATGATATAACTCCACAGATATTATCTCAGACTATGGTATATCTTGATAATTTTAAATATGATTCTGTGATGAAAACTGGTTAGGATTCTGATAAATGGTCATAACTATGACAAGTTGATCAATTAGGCCTCAGTATATGGACTTATTCTTAAGTTTATCCCTTAAAGAGAGCATAGATCAATGCTTCCACCCAATGATAATCACATGGACCCACCTCCAATGGACTAAGTTGATGATCATCTGCATGTTGAGTAGCTGATAGCTCTAGTTAGTCATAATGGATTTGTTTTCATGCTTATCAAATTTTGTGATATCCCATGAAATTTACTACTTAGTTTTCATGTAGATTCATACCCTCAAACATTGGATAACTCGCTCGAGGTAGTGGTATAGGTTTTCCATCTAGTGTAAACCCTGACCAATCATATGGTTGCTTTTGATTCCATTCTTATTCTTGGAATATAAAATTACCAGTATGATTTGGTTATCCATATCAACAATGAGGTGACCCTCTCTTAGAAAGGATAAAAGAATATCTTTAGAGACGATTGCTTTCCAATGACCCTATCTGTAATTGAGGTTTAGCTAGAGGCAATGGATTGGGTTTTACACCTTATGTGGGACTCCTAGTTGTATGGAAGTCCAAATGGCTAAACCACATCAGGGAAATTTAGGGTGGTGGATCCTTGTATTGGTGATGTGTGATTTCGCTTCAATCATTCAAGGAAGAGGGACACTCCCCCCACTAATGCTCAATATATTTTTATGAAAATTAAATTCATACAGGTAAGTTGGTGCCTCAAAAAGTTGATAATGTCAAGGTGTTCTTGATGGGTTATATTGATTTATATGTTTGAGGTTTCCTAAGATGTTCTATAGTATTGGTATAAACCTTGGTTGTGGAGAAATGATGGTCAAGGAGAAGTATATATTCAGGTAGTGGAGGTTTATGACCTAGAGGCACCGAGGGTGATCTAGGAGACGACCAGTGACTTCTCTAATTTAGATTTAATTTTAGTAAACTCGAGTAAAAGTCACTCCTTAATTACCTAATACCATGTTTAATACCTAGAGATTCCAATGTGGAATTTAGATCAACCCATGCATTTATAAACTCCTATTGTGGAAGTGTTGATGATCGGACATTAATTCTAGTAGTGTGACTTGAATCTTAGAGGAGAGAGCTTCTCTTGGTATCTCTCTATAGTGGTTGTAACCCCACAGGTTTTTACCAATAAATTTAATATAGAATTTATAGAACACCAATCCCCTGAGAAATAAACACTTTTTTATAGGATATAGTTATAACCTATCCTCTAAATATAATTTTTCCAATTTTGTTATTTGAATTTCAGAAAATTGGCATACACAGTTGCAATCAGCAAGATATTTAGAGTTTGATAGGATCAACTTACATTTTTGGTAAATAGTAACTTATCCTTATGAATAATAACTTAACCTTATGAATAGTAATGCACCCTTATAAATATAAACCTCACCCATTTATATATAAATAAAATTTAGGCACCATATAAATGAGAGTGAATATTAAAAAAAATTAAGTGTTAATATTTTTGTGGGTAATAAATATTTAATTAGAATTTTAAATTAATAAATCTATTTAAAATAAAATTTATTTTCATAAATTTTATTCCTAAATAAATATTTTGTTGTTTTATGATTTTATTATAATTTTATGAGACCTCTGTTAATTTTTAAAAATATTAAAAAATTAGTTTTAAATTTAAAATATGTATTTTTCAAGTAAATAATGATTTTAATTTAAAATTAAATTTATCTAAATTTAGAAAATTATTTTGATAAAATGGATTTAATTTTTTAATTCTACCCATTGAAAAATTTTTAGGGATAATTTTTGGTATTTTTTTGAAATACTTGAATTTTTGGTGAATAATAAAATTTGATAATTTATGAAATATGTTAAATAAATGAATTACTGAATCATTATTGAGTCATGGATGTTGTAAATTTCCATTGGTTAAAACTCACATGCACCTATTACTATTTTTGGTAATAATAATCAAACACTATTTATTATCTTGAGTAAAATAATGAAATAATGAATAAGATAATAAAAAATCATTCTTATCCTCCTCTATAAAAACCACCCCTCACTCCCTCTTCTCTTCACTTCTCTAAGCCTTTAAGATTATCAAAGTTCTCCTAAAATAATATTCCCTAGCCTCTCCCCACATCCAGGATCTCTTTTTATTTCCAAAACCCCGTCTCTTAATGAGGATCTCAAGGAGGTGTACTCAAGAGGTAAAATCCTCATCCTTTTTCCTTTCAAGTTATTTTTAGTTCATACTTTTATTATTATCTCTTCACCCCCCACCCCCCCACCCCCCCATCCAAATGATAATGGTAACTCAAGTATAATATATATAATTCAATTATATTATGTTAATAAAATATTCATCATAAATATCCTTACGCTCTATCCCTCTCTTTTATTTTAAAAACAAAATCATCGTCTGGGAGGTGTTGATTTACAACCTTCATAGACGAAGAAGTATTGTTCTTAAATTTCTTCTTCCATGCTAATAATGAAACTATTTTAATGGTTTAAAAATATTCTAAAATATTTATTATATCTTATTTAATTATTCTTTAATCATAATTTATACATGATACTAAATAATAAAACAAAACTAGTTCATTGTGATCGAAAAACTTCCGTAAAAATCTAAATGATTATCACTAAATGTTTTATCTAATGATTAATACTCATAATATATAACCAAATTATATGAATAAACATTTAGAAAAAATTAATTTCATAAATATCATATAAATTCAATTCTGAATAATTATACCCATTCCACATGAACTTCCATTATCATATATAATTATATCGATCATGAAAACCAAAGAAACGGACGCTCGCAAGGGATAAATTTGTATCTTATGACTCATAAAAAGGCCATAACAAAACTTAATAATATTATAAAGAATAAAAAACATGTAAATAAGGATCTTAAATAATTAATTAATGGATTTTATTTGATTATCCATGAAGTTAAGCTCAAGTGAAGAACACATTCTGACACAATGTTAGGGTTTTCTACACGAACCTCTATTTTCTTTCAGGTTACTATTTGTCTCACTTTATCCTAATTAAATTATTAATTATTCTTATTTACTCCTAATAAATTATGTTTTAATTTTCTATATGTGTCTACCAATCATAATCCATCTTTATTTTATGGTGAGTTAAATTTTTTATAATGATATTTCTCGATTCTTCCTAATAAACAACCCCGATTCAAGGGAACTTCACAAATTATTACCTATTTTAAAGTAAACTCTATTATATTTTTTAATATAAAATTAATTTAATAAAAACAAAAATTTCATCATGGAAAATCTGTATGAGTTAATTTCTAGTTTTTTGAAAATATTTTTCCAAAATAACTCTTCTTTTCAAAGTAAAAGTGCATTTCTCTCAAAAATTCCTCGATGATTTTATTAGAGTATTTTTTCTATTTAAACACCTATATTTAATTTTATTTCTTATTTAGGTTAATGTATTATTTTTATCATCTACCATTTTGTATTAAATGGTTTATGATTAGTTTGAAAGTGGATGTCATATCTTGATACCATTCACCAACCCACTCAGAATGGTTCGTGTCATGTGTACATATTGGGAAAATTTATTTCATTTCATATGTTCATATTTTTATGTTTATCACATTTCATATGAGGAATGAATTGGACTTATCAAGTGATGGTTAGGTACTACTATAGACTCTCTATGCATCATTAGGTCTCATGAGACAAAACTGAAATGGGTTTTCTTCGAGGCCTTACCCTAGTATTTTCAAAAGTCTTGGTCAAGGCCTTGACAATATATTTCAAATGTTTAGCCTTATGCATTCCCTAATTACAGTGTTAGAAATTGATAAAATGTGTGATTATTTGACTTTTATTATATCAATTTTTATGTTCTATTATTTTATTATAATTTATATGGCCATATTTAATCATCTTTCATTCCTACCATATTATTCTCAAGTTTAATTTTTAAAGGCATGTGTTTTCAGTTATTCACCATGTCTAGTGTTTATGTTTATGATAACATTCTCTGTATTACATACACTTACTAAGTATTTGAGCTCACCTATTTCTTATGTTTTATTTTTTCCCAGGTGGTGAAGATGAATATTTTTAATGACTTGTAAGGATAATCTAGGAGTTTATGTGTGATTCAAAATAAGTTGATATGTTGTATTTCCTTTCAAGTTTTAATGTTGAACTTATGTATGTATCTTGTTTTTCAAATAAACTAGACTATTCATTCCTTTGGTATATGAATTCCTTGTTTTTATTCCAATTTAATAAAATAAGCCACCGGATCTGGGAAACTGGGTTCGAGTCCTTACTATCAATATCAGAGGAAGTTTAGTAGAAAGCTTTGAAACTATATTTAGAAAATGAAGATTAGGGAACAAAACCCTAAGGAAGACATTGAGGATAAGTATAAAATAACATCATAGAATTTTGGTAAGGTATGAATTATGTAGATATTTCTAGAAAATACATCCTTTTATAGATACTACAAGTGGATATGGTTCTAGTACAAATGTTCCTAGGAGTAACAACTCCAACAAGGTGTTATGGGCTTGACTCAGGGTAACCTAGTAAACAACAATGGGTTATACTGTGCACTAGTTTGACACTCCTAGGGGATATTCTTAGGATAATTCACATTTTATTTATAAACCATTATGGAGGATTTAAATTTAAATTGGTTCTCAAAGTAACCATGCTTATGATTATGAGATTAGACATGCATAAAATTTCAATTTATGTTCAGTCTTTTCCTAGTTCAACATTATACATTGTGATTCATAACCTAATTTAGTGTATTCCATTATTTATAAATGGAGATCAGTGGAAGTAATGGAAACCACATGAACACATGTATCCAATGTAGGGATTTTCCTCCTATGGAAGATAATAACTCCGGTATTAGATCTATGGATGGTGTTGAGTAGATTCTAACTATATTGGGACAGCTGACTCAGGTTATGAACAATAACCTTACAAGTATGGATCTTCCTGAACCAAAATGTGGAGGTGAAATGTTAGACGTCTTTATGTGACAACAACCTCCGTTATTCAATAGGAATACAAACTCATTTGTATCTGAGCAGTGGATAAGTTCCCTAGAGAATATATGTCTCGCTTTGGGATGTAACGAAAGGGGAAAGGTTTTCAGGGTTGTTTATCATCTATAGGAAGGTGCAGATTAATGGAGGTCGTTGATTCAAAACACAAAGGTGGAGTAATAAATAGAAGAAATTGAATGGAGGGAATTTAAAGAAATTTTCTTAGAAAAATATTTTCCTTTAGAACAACAATCAGATATGGATAAGAAATTCTAGATTTTGAAACAAAAAGAGGATAAAAACATTGTGAAGTATGAATCCAATTTTACAAGGATAGCGAGGCAGGTCGTGGACTATATATGTAATCCAAGGAGAAATATTGATTGATTATTTTATAGATTAAAACCATTCCTCGATAGGGAACTAGTTTCCCAAACTTTCTCATCATACAAAGATATAGTCTCATGTGAAAATAAGATAGATAAATAATTCTCTTAGTCTTATGACTTTAAAGGAAAACAAGATAAGAAGAGGTTGGAAGAGGAAATAATAGATGAATGTGATAATAAAAATGGGATTTTTATAATATGTGATACCTGTGGAAACAAATAACATGGATACTACTTAAAAGGAAAAGGAGTTTGTTACAAATGTGGAGAAAGAGGCCACAAATATCGAGATTTCTAGGGAAATAATGAAGCTACCAATGTTCATTGCTACAATTATAAATAGATGGGTCATTATACCAATTATTGTCCTAAGTTTCAAAGAAACATTCTCTAGAGAAAGAAAAGGGATCAAGGCCAAGATTATGTGATCAAAACTACTAAAGTTGAAGTTCCAAATGATGTGGTAGTAGGTATTGTAATCATTTCCTCAAAATTTTCAAATGATTTCTTTGATTATGTATCATTACATTCTTTTATTTCTTCCCAATTTTCTTTAAAAAATAAAAATATTTCCAAATCTCCTTAAAAAGGGAGTTTCCAGTCAAAACCCCTATGTTGTGACACCGTAAACATATTTTATGTGTAATAATAATATTTTAATAGTTTTAATTATTTTTCTTTGTGTAAATTCCACACTATCCAAACAATGTTTTCAAAATAAACACAAGACATATTTTATTCAATGAAACACTGAAACATTATATTTAAACATGGTCAAAAGAACCTTACTAACCTATAATACCTAATAGGAGACATATCAATCCCTCGAACAACAAAAATAGACCAAGAAAATAGTGAGAGTCCTTCGGGTCTATCACAATGAAGAACATTATGGCCAGAGCTATGGAGACTGAACTGAGCAATAACGGTGTGTATAGAACCATCTTCACCAAGTTTTTTTTAGTTTGGAATACCCTAAACATGTATTTATAATGGTCTTATTGACCATTAGAAATAAATATGACTATTATTTTATTTTTATAGTCGTTGAAGTGTTTAGGTGAATGTTGGTGTTTTAACGGTCACAAGATTTTGTAACTGTTGGGTATATTAAGTATCTTGATTATTTTAAGAATACTAAATATAAAAGTATTATAAGTATACTAAATATTTTATGTACATTAATTATTTTAAGAACATAAGAGTTTTAGATGTTTTCAAAAAAGATTTTAGTTATATGTTTTCAAGAAAATGTAATGTTTTGAATGGATATTTCTATATGAATAATTATCTAGCCTCTTGATAAAAATGAAATGTAAAAATTTAATTTTATAAAGAAATATATATGTATCACATGATTTATAATATTTTAAAGTTATAACATATGTTAAAATTCTAACATGGTTTTAAATAGGGTTATACTTTATTATAAATAACTATAACCATGATGATTATCTTAAAATGAATAAAATCAACGAAGATGTATTAAATATTAAAATAGATTTGAAATCATGTTTTATACTAATAAAATTAAAGTTATTATTTTTTTAAAGAAATTAAATGTGACAACTTAATTTTTTTACTTTATTTGGTTTAAAAAGAAGTTATATGGTTTATTTTGTATTTAAAAGTTTTAATGAAGGGTTTATAAAAAATATATATATGCTACCTTCAAGTACAACCCTCTATCCAGCCAAGTGAGGAAACTCGCACCACTCCTAAGGAGTAGTCAGCCGAACCTGAGCCCCTCAGCCAGGATGGGATAGCCATAAGGGAGTGTGTGACAATAGGGATGCTTGGGTGTAGCAAGGCGGCACCACCTTTCCGGGCGGTACAGTGGCAGAGTTTGGGAGCAGAGCATGCCCGCAGGGAGAACCAGTACGGGGAGGTATCAGGGAGGTGGAGAGAGAGCTAATTGAAGTGAAGCTGGGAGATCAAGTCTTATAAGGCGGTCCAGAAGTCCATATTGTTTCAATGTGGGATGCAGATTTTTCTACAGGATGCGATCTCAACTGCTAGATCTCGCCACGCGAGATTTGGACTGCACGTTTCGATCACAGGTTCAAATACTACCATCACAACTCTTCATCCATGTTTTTACTCAAATGTTCGGTCATGCCACATGAGATCTTGGACATCCATCTATTTTAAAACCCGTGTCACACTACAACCATTCAATCAAGAACGCGGATGATCTCAACCCCTCATCCATTTTTTAAAAATCATGGTATCACCTTAACTATTAAATCAGAAGCACCATGTGAAATCCATTGCCCACTCATTTTTAAAACTATGGAAACCCTACCAGCAGTCCGATCAATCTCATATTAGTCATGACCATCCATTTTTTTCACATCTCCTTCATCTTCTTATTCTTCCTTATGTTGCGCCTGTGCACCAGTGGCCATCATCATATCCTACACTACTCATCCTCACCCATGAGCCTTCCTATCTCCATATGTGACCTACTTATTTCTATTTTTTTCCACAGACCGGACACACATGGTTTTACTTTAAAACCAAACCCCATCGGATCCTATGTGAGTTTTTTATAAAATATATATATATCATTAGACATATGATCCATCTGATATATGGGTTGTTTATTGAGTTTGTCTCTATCTAAATAGGTAGATTTTAGTTTTCCTAGTCTCCTCTCAAGTCTTTGTTTATCATTTTTGTAGTGTATATAAAAATATATATACTCATTTTAAATAAACTCGTTTTTCGCCCAAAACCTACAGGTTTTCTTCTTATCAAGCCTCTAGTGAGCTCTCCCGGACTCCACCACATCTTTAAGCCATGTAAGGTATTTTTATGTTTTTGTCTTCCTTGTGAAAATACATATATACACCCTTTGTATATACATATATATATATATATATATAAACATTCAGTTTTATACAAAATTTCTATCCTAACCGATTTTTGGGCCTTCTAATTATTGATTATCATCGTTTAAATGTTTTTTTCAAAACATATTGAAATTTTAAGGGTTTAATTATGATTTATTAAACCATAAATAAGAATATATATGTATATACAATCTATATATATACATATGTATATCATATCTAAGATGAATCCAGGTTTTCAAAGTTTAAATGTTTGTTTCTATTAATGTTTCTAATATCTATAAAGATATAAGGGTTCATTTAAAATGGTTTTTGGTTATGAGAAACCGAATATACACTTTGTGTATATTTGGATATTTATATATAATACAGCCCAAATCTATTTTATGTTTTTAAAAGATGATTTCCCAATATTTAAATAATTATTTGGATGCGAATAATGTTTTGGGTTCAATTGGATTTATAATGAAAAACCCTGATTTTTGTATACGTTCATACAGTTACATATTTTAAACCAAACATGATCTTTGAATTTCAATCAAGTGATATTAATAATTAAATTATGTTATGAAGTATCCATTATTTGTAAGGAATCATTAAACCTTGTTTTGGTTATGTAAAACTCATATATACACTTTATATATATGGGTATATATACATATATATATATATATATATTAATAAGATTTACAAGCCCTAATTTCAAATCATGGTTATCAAAATTTAATTAATGTTTTGAAGCAAGTAATACTTGTAAATTTTAATTAATTTTGAGTTTACTAAACCAATATGAGTTTATATATGAAATAATATATTAAAGGATAAAAGGATGTATAGAATATTGTTATCATGTTATGCTCACTTGATGATTTATTAAGTAATGAACCTACTGCAGTGATTGTTAGTTAATCAAGATTATGGTTTGTATGTTCACTTCCACTTTTATCAGTGTATTAAATGGCATGTAATTTTTATTATGCATTCATTTCCATGAATCAAGGATTTTAAAATTAAGAAGTTATCATTTTATGCGACAAACCTCTTCCATACAATACTTATCTATTATAGTTATTATCTCATGTGAAAAGAATGTTTTTAACCCATGCATGTCATTGAGAAAATTATTATTACCATATTATAAATGTTAAATTTCATATCATGATAATTTATGAAAGAAGAACTTAATTATTCAAAGTGGTATGGGACACTTTGAATAATATGGAATAAGAAATTAAATATTCAAAGTGGTAAGGAACACCTTGAATATATGGGATAAGAAATTAAATATTCAAATTGGTATGGAACACTTTGAATATATGACCTTACTAGACATATGAGGAATGTATTGGACTTACTATGTGATGAGTGAGGCCCACTATAGCCTCTCGATGCATCGGTGGGTCTCATGAGACAAATAGATATGGACTTGGTCGAGGCCTTCCCCATTTTGAGATATGGTTTTGGACAAGGCCTTAATAATTTTTATAACTCTTTGCTTAGGCATTGACAATATGTTTCATAATGTTCAGCATATTCACTTCCCTCATTATGTTTATAATATTTAGTTAACCAAGTGATTATTTGACTAGTGGAATATCCTAGCTTAAGATCCTGTAATTATGAGTATCGGAAGAAGTAAATGCACATGGCATAATTTTTATTCATCTCTCATTCTTTAAACTTTAATAAAAATTCTAGTAGTTTACCTACTATTTTATGATTGGCAGTTAGTGAAGAAATAAATTAATTTTATCATTTTATGTGCAACTCTGATCATGTAGTGCTATCATTTTTAAATTCTATACCTACACCTTTTCATGCTACACTTAGTATAGTTTGATCAACTTTTTCTTTATATGTTTCACACCATGAATTTTGTATAAATATTAATTTGATTGGAATGTCTTTCATTCATAGGCCTTTTATTTGTCCCTAAAATGTTTACTAGTAATTTTGGAAAGTTTTTAATGTCACGATACATGTATTGTATTTTCCTTTTAAGTAAATGTTTTAAGATTATTTTAAATGTGATATTTTTAAAAAGGTTTAATTTGAAACATTATTTTTAAAACTCCCTTACTGGGCATTTGTGTTCTCACCCAACATTTTCAATTTATTTTTACAGGTTTAGTAGATTTGAGTTACACTAAGTGGTGGATTATTTGTGCAGTCTTTTCTGTTCAGTATTGAAGGATTGTAACATTTATACCTAGTTTTCCATAACCTTAACCACAAAGATCATTAGTATGGAACATGATGTGTAATTCCTCAACATTTATTTTTATAAAAAAAATATACACCATGTTTATTAACACACCAACTCTAGGGATTCTGGGGTTGGGGGTATTATAGTTGGTATCATAGGTCGATTTGGATAATTCTGGAAAATTATAACAACACAAATATTTAATTATATCTTACTAAGTAGAATTCATTATTCAAATTTTTAGATGGTAGACAAAACAATTATTTTGTCTCTTCCAACAAAAATACTACAGACTGTAGTTTCCAAGTCATGTTTAGAAGGCTATGAGACATTTGAAAACCTTCTTCTGTCATGTAAACATCTCTATTATGTATCGAACTCTCCTCATGTACTTTAACTCCACCTAGGATCAGGCTTTGACTATTTCCTTATGATTCATTCTCAACTTCCATTCTTTGAACGTAAGGGAATGTACTTTGAGGGTCTGTTTAAATTATTTACCCTAGCTGAGAATTTTCAATCCCTAGAGGAATTCAAAGAGGTTTCATAAGAGGGTGACCTCTGAGTGGAATATCTTTTTCAAATCTTGACTTATGATCTTTGTGGTCAAGTTAAGGACTTAGAAATTCTTGAAGATGAGTATTCTCATTTTTTTATAGACAACAAGTTCATGTTGATACTTCTCAACTTCATATACTTCATGCATTTCTCTCATGTAACTTTAGATGTACACATGTGATTGATCCATGTTGCATGTGATGCATCCGGACCAGAGAGATCAAAGAGTTTAGAACCGTTTTAGGGATTCGTTTAACCAGGAATTAGGGAAATCATGGACGCTAGTGGGACCCGTGAAGGAACATCACGGTGGATGTTAGGAAGTCTGTACCAGGGAATTTTTAATAGGGAACGAATTAATATGTGACACCCTAAGTTTCATGAACTTTGTATTAAATGGATAATGCTATATTTTTATGTTTTAGTACATTAATATGTATTTTCAATATAAACATCTCTATTTTAATATGGTTATGCTCTACTGAGAACTTTTTTCTTAAAATTTTCAGATGGAATATGAGAGGTAACCAACCAACCTTTCGTCTCTACCAATTGATATACTTGAAACTATAATGTTAAAGTCATGTTCGAAATCATAACATCCTTTTTGAACCTTCATTTATCTTTAAAATGCCTCTATCAAGTGTCCCTTAGTCCAAATGTCCTTCAGACCTATTTGGGAGATAATTATGTTTATTGTCATATGGAAACTACACAATTGGAAAAGTATAGGCATAGGGGAAAGTATCATGAAGTTCTATTCCTCTGTTTCACTCTCTCTAAAAATTTCCTAGCCTTGGGTAAATTCTCAGAATCTTCTTTGGAGGGTGACCTTCAAGTAGCTTATCTTTTCCAAGTTTTGATTTTTAGCATGTATGGGAGGCTCTATGACATCAGAAGTCTCAAGAACAGCATATTTTGGCATATCTATAAGGAATGTGTTCATGCAAAAAACTATGAGCTCTATACCTCTCATGCCTCTCTCTGGAAACCCAAGTGTTACATGTGTAGGTTTGAACATAATTTCTCATGGTGTATCTGAGATATGTAGATTTAGGAACTAGAAACCACCCTGGGAATCCACTTGAGGACATCAGTAGATTATATAGGGTGGTGGACTTGATGAAGGGGACTTGAAGTTAATGTCGGAAGTTAGTGCGGGAAAGCTTAAGTGCCTGAAAAAATTATGAGGGTGCAATTATTTGAAGGTGGATATAGTGTGACACCCCGAACATATTTTATGTGTAATAATAATATTTTATTAGTTTTAATAATTTTGCTTCATTTAATTTATGCACTATCCAGATAAAATTTGAAAAATAAACACAAGACATATTTTATTCAACAAAACACTAAAGCATTACATTTCAACAAGGCCAAAATAACATTACTGACCTAGAATACCTACTAGGAGACCTATCAAGATCACTGGGAGACCCCCAAAATCACAAATAGAATAAGAAAATAGTGAGAGTATTTTGGGTCTATCAAAATAAAGAACATTATGGCCAGAACAATGGAGACAGAACTGAGCATTAAGGGTATGTAGAGAACCATCTTCCCCAAGTTGTTTTGAGTTTGGAATACCCTAAACATGTATTTATAAGGGTCTTCTTGACCATTGGAAATACTTATGAATGTTATTTTCTTTTTATAGTCGTTGGAGTCTTTAGGTGACCCTTGGTGTTTTGACGGTCATAAGATTTTGTAAATGTTGGGTATATTAGGTATCTGGATTATTTTAAGCATACTAAATATAAAAGTATTATAAGTATACTAAATATTTTAAGTACCTTAATTATTTTAATAACTTAATAGTTTTAAATGTTTGAAAATAAGATTTTAGTTATAAGTTTTCAAGAAAATGTAAAGTTTTGAAAGGATATTTCTCTATGAATAATAACTATAACCATGATGATTATCTTAAAATGAATAAAATCAACGAAGTTGTATTAAAGATTAAAATAGATTTGAAATCATGTTTTATACTAATAAAATTAAAGATATTCTTTTTTAATTAAATTAAATGTGAAACCTTCATTTTTTTACTTTATTTGGTTTAAAAAAAGTTATACGGTTTATTTTGTATTTTAAAGTTTTAATGAAGGGTTTATAAAAAATATATACTCTACCTTTAAGGCAAACCCTCCAGCTAGCCAAGGGAGCCAGCTCGTACCACTCCTAAGGAGTAGCCAGCCAAGTCTGAGCCCCTCATCCAGCATGGGCCTACCATAAGGGAGTGTTCCCCACAGGGATGCTTGGTAGTAGTAAGGCAGCGCCACCGTGATAGGAGGCACAATAGAAGAATTTGGTCATAGAGCGTGCCCACGTGGAGAATTGGTATCGGGTGGTACCAATGAGGGGGAGAGAGAGATAATTGAAGTGAAACTAGAATCTCAAGTACTATAAGACGGCCCTGAAGTCTATCCCACTTAGATGTGGGATAGGTATTTTTCCACAGGATGCAGTCTCGGTCACTGGATCTCATCACATGATATATGGACCGCACGTTTCGATTGCGGGTTCTAATCCTACCGCCACAGATATTCCTCCATGTTTTCCTTGAACATTCGATCACTCCATGCGATATATTGGAATTCCATATATTTTAAAACTTGTGTCACACTGTAACCGTCTGATCGTAGAAATGTATGATCTCGACCCCTCACCTGTTTTTAAAAATCGTGGTATTGACTTAACCTTTTGATCAGAAGCACGATGTGATCTCCATTGTCCACTCATTTTTAAAACTGCAGAAACATTAACAGTCGTCCAATCGATCTCATATTAATTTTTACCATCCATTTTTTCCACATATCCTTTGTCTTCTTCTTCTTCCTCACATCGTGCTTGTGCACCAGTGGCCATCACCATCTCTTCCACTGCTCATCCTTGCCTGTGAGCCTTCCTATCTTCATTTATGGCCTCCTTCTTTCTCTTTTTTTCCACAGACCAGACACACATAGTTTTATTTTAAAATTGGACCCCATCCGATCCTACATGGGATTTCTATAAAATATATATATCTCTTTATATAGTCAATCAATCCAAGATATGGGTTTTTTTACTAAGTTTGTCTCTATCTAAATAGGTATATCTAAGTCATCTCAGTCTTCTCTCGAGTATTTGTTAATCAATTCCATAATATATATAAAAATATATATACATAGTTTATATAAAATCATTTTCACCCAAAAACCTACATGTTTTCTTCCTCTCAAACCTCCAATGATCTCTCCTCAACTCCACATCATCTTTAAGCCATGTAAGGTATTTTTATGTTTTTTTCTTCCTTGTGAAATTCCATATATACACCCTATGTATATACAGATATATATATATATATATATAACATTAAGTTGTATACAAACTTTCCATCCTAACCATTTTTTCGGACATCTAAGTATTGATTATCATAATTTAAATGATATTTTCAAAATGTATGGTAATTGAAAGGGTTTAATTATGCTTGATTAAACCATAAATAAACATATATATGTATATATGGTCTATATATATGTATATCATCTATAAACTGAATCCATGTTTTCAAAGGTTAAATGTTTGTGTGTATTAATATTTCTAAGGTCTATAATGATATAAGGTTTCATTTAATATGGTTATTGGTTATGAAAAACTGAATATACACTTTGTTTATAATCGGATATTTATATATAATACAACCCAAATATGTTTTATGTTTTTAAAATATGTTTTTCTAATCTTTAAATAATTATTTGGATGCAAATAATGATTTGGGTTCAATTAGATTTATAATGAAAAGCCAGGATTTTTATATATGTTCATAAAGTTATATATTTTAAACCTAACATGATCTTTGATTTTCAATCAAGTGATATTAATGATTAAATAAGGTTATGAAGTATACATTATTTTTAAGGAATCGTTAAAAAATGTTTTGGTTATGTAAAACTCATATATACCCTTTTTATATGCAGGTATATATATACATACATATATATATATTAATAAAATTTCCAAGCCCTAATTTCAAGTCATGGTTATCAGAATTTAATTAATGTTTTGATAAAAGTAATACTTGAAAGGTTTTAATTAATTTTGATTTTTCTAAACCAATATGACTTTATGAATATAATAATATATTAAAGGATAAAAGGATGTGTAGAATCATGTTATCTTGCTATGCCCACTTAATGTTTTATTACATAATGAACCTACTATAGTGATTGTTGTTAGTTAATCAAGTTTATGATTAGCATGTTCACTACCACTTTTATCACTGTATTAAATGGCCTGTAATTTTTATTAAGTATTCATTTCCTTGAATCAAGGATTTTAAAATTAAGGAGTTATCATTTTATAAGAAAAACCCTGTCAATCCATTACTTATGTGTTATAGTTATTATCTCATGTGAAAAGAATGTTTATTAACCAACGCATGTCATTGGGAAAATTATTAGTATCATTTTATAAATGTTTACTGTTATATCATGATAATTTATGAAATAAAAACTAAATTATTTAAAGTGGTATGGGAAAATTTAAATAATATGGAATAAGAAATTAAACATTAAAATTGGTATGGGACACCTTAAATATATGGAATAAGAAATTAAATATTCAAAGTGGTATAGGATACTTTGAATATATGACCTTACTAGACATATGAGGAATGTATTGGACTTACTATGTGATAGGAGAGGCCCGTTATATCCTCTTGATGCATCGGTAGGTCTCATGAGACAAACAGATGTGGAATTGGGTGAGGCCTTTCCCATTTTGAGATATGGTTTTGGCTGAGGCCTTAATCATTTTTAGATGTCGTGGCTTAGGCATTGACAATATGTTTTAGAATGTTCGGCATATTCAGTTCCCCCATTGTGTTTATAATATTTAGTTAACCAAGTGATTATTCTACTAGTGGAATATCCTTGCTTAATAGAATGTACTTTTGAGTATCGGAAGAATTAAATTCACATGGCATAATGTTTATTCAGCACTCATCTTCTAAACATTAATACAAATACTAGTAGTTTACCTGCCATTTTATGATTGGCAGTTAGTGAAGAAATAAATTAATGTTATCATTTTATGTGAAACTCTGGTCATGTAGTGCTATCATTTTTAAATTCTATACCTACACCCTTTCATGATACACTTAGTATAGTTTGATCAACTTTTGATTTAAATGTTGCACACCATGCATTCTATATAAGTATAAATTGGATTAGAATGTGTTTCTTTCATAGCCCTTTTAGTTGTCCCTAAAATGTTTACCAGTGATTTTTAAAAATTGTTAATGTCTTGCTACATGTATTGTAGTTTTCTTTTAAGTAAATGTTTTAATATTATTTTAAAAGTGATGTTTTTAAAATGGTTTTATTGGAAACGTTCTTTTTAAAACCCCCTTATAGGTAATTTGTGTTCTCACCCTACATTTTCAGTTTATTTTTATAGGTTTAGTAGATTTTAGTTACACTAAGTGGTGTCTTATTTGTGGAGTATTTTCCATTCAGTATTTAAGGATTTTAACATTTGTATCCATTTTTCTAGAACCTAAACTACAAAGATCCTTTTTATGGAACATGGTGTGTAATTCTTGAGCTTTTATTTTTATAAAAAAAATCACACACCATGTTTATTAACGCATCGGATCTAGGACTTCTGGGGTCGGGGTGTTATATAAGGGAAGACTCATTACAACAAATATGTTTCAGGTAGTCCCCATTATGGAATATAAATGTGATTTATCTACTGATTTTATAGTTATACCTATGGTCAACTTTGACATGATCTTGGGCATGGATTGGATTTTAAAATATGATGTGAAAATCTATTGCAAGAAGAAGGAAATTATGATTTATGAGGAAGGTATATAATCCATTATCTTTATAGAAGAAACATTATCTTCTAATTCTTATCTAGATCCACCCCTATTAGCTCTACTGAATTCAATTCTTGTGGAGGAAGAGAGTTCAATATATGTGGGTGAGAGAAAAATCGTAAAATTGAGGATATACCTATTGTGAAAGAATATATTGATGTATTTTCAAAGTATATACCTGGAAATCTTCTTGATCAGGAAGTTGAGTTCTATATTGATTTAATTTTGGGTTCAAGACTTATATCAAAGATCCCTTATAGAATGGACACAATGGGATTAGTAGAAATAAAGACACAACTAGTGGAATTGAGTGATAAGGGATTTATCCACCCTAGTGTTTCTCCAGGGGAATCCATTGTTCTCTTTTTCAAGAAGAAATATGGATCCATGAGGATATAAATTGAATATAAAGAAATAAATACTATTAGAATAAAGAACAAGTATTCCCTGGCTCAGATTGATGATTTATTCATGGAGGCCAATATTTTTCGAAGATTGACCTTCAATTTGGATATCATCACTTGTGTGTGAGGAAGGATGATATTCTGAATACAACATTTAGAACCATGTATGGCCATTATGAGTTTATAGTAATTCCATTTGGACTGACCAATGCACCCTCTATTTTTGTATATCTAATGAATAGAGTTTTAAAGGAATATCTTGATGAATTATTTGTAGTATTTATTGATGATATCTTGGTATACTCCAAAAGATATGATGATCATGATAATCACTTTCATATTATTCTGATGACTCTTAAGAGAAATGCGTTATATGGGAAGTTTATCAAGTGTGAATTTTGGCTTCAAATATTTTCTTTTCTTGGACATATTGTCTCTAAGGATGGAATCTTAGTTGATCTGCAAAGAAAAAGGTAGTTCATGAATAGAATACTCCAGTGAACATAACCGAGGTACATAGTTCTATTAGTTTAGTAGTTTATTATCAGTGTTTTGTTCAGAACCTCACATGATTAGCTAACCCATTAACCAAGCTCACTCATAAATGGGTTATGTTTGTATGTAGAAAATAATGTAAAGAATGTTTTGAAGAATTTAAGAAGCAGTAAGTTAATTCTATAATCTTGAATCTACCATCGAGAAATGGTGTACTTTTTTTATAGCAATGTATCAAAGAAAGGACTCGGTTATGTCCTTATGTAGAATGATATTGAGTCATTGTATATGCATCTAGGTAGTTAAAAACTCATGAATAGAACTGCTCAACACAAGATCTTGAGTCAATAGCTATAATATTTGCTTTGAAGATATGGATACATTAACTCTATGGTGAAAGATGTGGGATATATACTAATCATAAGATCTTGAAATATATCTTCTCATATAAAGAACTCGACATTAGGAAAAGGTGATGAATCCAGCTACTCAAATATTATGATTGTTTCATACACTACCACCCAGAAAAAGAAAATAAGGTAGCTGATGCATTGAGCAGGAAGGATCATAGAGTTTTAAAAAAATGAGGATTAAAAGGGATCCTATATTCATGGATCTAGTAAATATGGATATGGGAATTATCAAATAAATTGAAACATCATTAATTTTTCAATTGTTTTCCCAACCATATTTGTTATAAATAATTAAAACTTATCATTTTGATGATGAGAGTATTCAAAAGAAATTTAAAGTTGTCAATGATTGGAAGTTGGCTGACTTCATATGTGAAGATAGAATTTTGAAATTTGGGAAGAGGTTATGTGTTCCCACTATACTCGAGCTGAAAAGGGAGTTAATGGATGATGCTCATAGCTCTAATTTTTTTATACACCCTGGTAGCACAAAAATGTATAGAGATTTGAAGGAATATTTCCTATGGAACATGATGAAGTGGGAAATTGTTGATTATGTATCAAGATGTTTAGTCTGTCAACAAGTGAAGGTTGAACGACAATATATTAAAGGAGTAATGAAATATCTACCTATTTTTACATGGAAATGGGTTGACATCACCATGGATTTTTTCACTAGATTACCCAAAACTCCAAAAAAGAATGATGCGAAATGGGTAATTGTAGATCAAATTACAAAATCTACACATTTCCTTGCTATAATGGAGGATTTTCCATTGGAACACCTTACACAACACTATATCAATGAATTTGTGAGATTTCATGGAGCACCTCTATCAATTGTGTCTGATCATGATCTACAATTCACACCAAAATTCTAGAAAAGTCTTCAAAAATCTTTGGATAGTGAGCTTCGATTGAGTACTTCTTATCACCCTCAAACTGAAAGGCAATCAAAAAGGACGATCCAAAATTTAGAATACATGTTGAGATTGTGATCACTTGATTTTCAAGGTATGTGGTATTAGTATTTACCTTTAGTGGAGTTTTCCTATAATAATAGTTTCCATTCAAGTATTCAAATGGCACTATATGAATCATTTTATGGAAAGATATGTCAAACACCAACATGTCGGGATGAAGTTGGGGAAAGGAAGCTTGTGGGACTAGAGCTTGTGGAGGAAACAATAGTGAAGGTAAATACTATTCAAACCCATATAAAAGAAACTCAAATCCAGAAAAAGATTCATTTTAATAATCGAAGGAAAGATTTCAAATTTCAAGTGGAAGATCATATTTTCTCAAAAGTATCTCCATGGAAGGGTGTTATAAGATTTGGGGAGAAAGGTAAACTGAGCCCCAGGTACATTGGACCTTTTGAAATTCTGGAGAGAATTGGATTTGTGGATTATCATTTGGAAATTCCACTTAGCCTTTCTAAGGTACACAATGTGTTCCATGTATCATTGTTGAGAAAGTACATTCAATACCCAACACACATACTCACTTCTAAAGGTATAGAATTGGAACCTGGGTTATCTTACTGTGAAGAGGCTATCCAAATTCTGCACACTAAATAATAGGTGTTGAGTAATTTGATGAATTGGATAGTAAAGGTTATTTGGAATAATCAAAAAAAATAAGAGGTAATATGGGATCTTGAGGAACTAATGATGAAGACCTACACAAATATTTTTATGTGGTAACATTCTCATAATTTTGAGGATGAAGCTTTTATAAGTGGGAAGAATGTAACACCCAAAGGTTTTTCAAATAAATTTAATATATAATGCATAAAACATTGATCCCCTGAGAAAAAAACACTTTGTTATAGAAGATAGTTATAACCTAGCCACTAAACATAATTTTTCCAATTCTATGATTTCAATTTCGAAAACTGACATACATGGTTGCAATTAGTAAGATATTTAGAGTCTGATAGGATCAACTTACATTTTGGGTGCATAATAAATCATCCTTAGGAATAGTAACTTACCCTTATGAATATTAATGTACCTTTATAAATAGAAACCTCACCCATGTATGTATAAATAAAATTTAGGCACCATATAAATGAGAGTGAATATTTTAAAAAATAAAAATGAAGTGTTGATATTTTTGTGAGTAATAAATATTTAATTATAATTTTTAATTAATAAATTTATTTAAAATAAAATCCATATTCATAAAATGTATTCTTTAATAAATATTTTTTGTCCTATTATTTTAAGATAATTTAATGAGACCTCAGTTAATTTTTGAAAGTATTATAAAATCGGTTTTAAATTTAAAATATGTATTTTTCAAGTAAATAATGATTTTATTTAAAAATTAAATATCTCCTTTTTATAAAATTATTTTGATAAAATAGATTCCATTTTTTAATTCTATACATCGATAAATGGTTAAGGTTATTTTTTGGGATTTTTATGAAATACTTGAATTTTTGTGAATAATGATATTTGATAATTTACAAAATATGGTAAATAAATGAATTTATGAATCATTATTGAGGCATGGATGATGTAATGGATATTGGTTCAAACTCACATTTACCTATTACTATTTTTTGTCATAATAATTAAACACTATTACTTATCATGATCAAAATAATAAAATAATAAATAAGATATTCAAAAATCACTCCTCTCCTCCACTATAAAAACAACCCCTCACTCCCTATTCTATTCACTCCTATATGCCTTTAAGATTCTATTTCTTCCCAAATACTCTTTCCTAGTGCCTCCCAACTTATAATAACTCTTGGTATTTCCAAAAGACCAAAACCCCTTCCCTTAAGGATGTTCTCAAGGAGGTTTACTCAAGAGGTAAAATCCGCTTCCTTTTTCCATTCAAATTCTTTTTAGTTCCTTATTTTATTATTATCTCCTCACCTAATCTATTAAAATAATAAAGGTAACTAAATTATCATCTATATACTGGAATTATATCATGTTAATGAAATATCCATCATCAATATATTTTTTATCTCTCTTTTATTTAAAAAAAACATCGTTCGGGAGCTATCGATTTACAACATTCGTGAATGACGAAGTTTTGTTCTTCAATTTCAACTTCAATTCTGGTCATGAAACATTTTTATGGTTGAAACATATTATAAAATATGTATTATATCTTATTTAATTATTCTATAACGATCATTTAAATATGATATTAAACAATAGAACAAAACAAGTTCGTTGTGATCGAGAAACCACTGTAAAAATCTAAACGATTATCACTAAATGTTTTATCTAATGATTCATACTCAAACTATATAAAAAATGATATGAGTAACCATTTAAACTAATTTATATTCATAAATATCATATAAATTCAATTTTGGATAATTATACCCATTCTACATGAACATCTATTACTATATACAAATATACCGATCATGAAAACCAAGGAAACGAACACTTATGAGCGATAACTTTGCATCTTATAACTCATCAAAATGACATAAATAAACATAATAAAATTATTTAGAATAAAAAAATGTAAATAAATTTTTTAATTAAATAATTAATGTATTTAATTTTATTATCCAGGACATTAATCTCAAGTACAGAACACATTCGGACACAAGGTAAAGGTTTTCTACCAGACCCTCCATTTCCTTTCGGGTTACTCTTTGTTTCACTTAATACTAATTTCCTTATTAATTTTTCTTATTTACTCCTAATAAGTTCTTTTTTAATTTTATATGTGTGTGTAACTATCATAATCTATTTTTATTTTATGGGGATTTAAAAGTTTTATAATGATATTTCTCGATTATTCATAATAAACAAACCCGATTCAAGGGAACTTCTCAAATTCTTACCTATTTTCAAGTGCACTCTATAATCTATTTTAAGCCAAAATTATTTTTATAAAATCACCCATTTCATCATGAAAAAACTAAATTAGTTCATTTCTGTTTTTATACAATGATTTTTTCTTAAAAAAAACTTTTCTTTTCAAAGTAAAAGTGTATTTCTCTCAAAAAATCCTTGATGATTTTATTAGAGTATTTTTGTCTATTTCAACACCTCTATTGAATTTTATTCCTTATTAAGGTTAATATCTTATTTTTATCATCTAAAATTTTATATTAAATAGTTTATGATGATTTTGATTGTGGATGTGCTGTCTTGATACCATTCACCATACTACTTATAGTGGTTAGTGTTATGTGTATAGATTAGGGAAAGTTATTTCATATGTTCATGTTGCTTATGTTTATCCCATTTAATATGATAAATTAATTGGACTTATAAAGTGAAATGCGGGGCCCTCTATAGCCCCTCGATGCGTCACTAGGTTTTATAAGACAAAATAAAATTGGGTTTTGGTTGAGGTCTTAGACTAGTATTTTCAGATGTCTTGGTCGAGGCCTTGATAATATGTTTCAGATGTCTAGAATTATATATTCCCTCAATATTTTATTAGAAATTGATAAACCATGTGATTATTAGAATAGTAGAATATAAATTTTTATTTTTAATTCTCTCATTATCATTTATATGGACTTATTTAATCAACTTTCATTCATATCATATTATTCTCAAGTATAATTTTTAAAGGCATGTGTTTTTAGTTATTCACCATGCCTACTGTTTATGTTTATGATAAATTCTATTATATTACTTACCCTTACTAATAATATGATCTCACCCCTTTCTTATGTTTTATTTTTCCCCAATTGGTGAAGATGAATATTATGAATGACTTGCAAGGATAATATAATATTTTATGTGTGATTCAAAAGAAGGTGATATGTTGTATTTCCTTTCAAGTTTTAATGTTTAACTTATGTACATATCTTGTTTTTAAAATCTAGTAAACTATTAATTTCTTTTGGATATGAATTCCTTGTTTACATTCCAATTTAATAAAATAAGACACTGACTCTGGGAAACTGGGGTCAGTTCCTTACAGTGGAAATGATAACCTATGATGTTTTTCAGTGTGTCCAAGTAGGCGGGAAGAGGTTTTCCTTTATTGGAGAGAGTTAATCTCAAGAAAAGAAAATTCATCTCATATGTAAGAGGATATATATGATTTATCAGTAGTTTTCTAGTATGAACCTTGGAATGGTAGACACTATAAGATTTCAGTTCCCAATAATGGTGGAGAATGAGGATATCTTCTCAAAGGTTATATTATGTTTATCTTCCCATTTTAAGATTGACTTCTACTTTAAATAGAACCCTAGGACCACATTGATATCTTTTGTGGATTATCGGATAGACCCTACTGAGATCTGGGAACTGAGGGTGTTGTTATAATACATTCAGGATAAGTGTTTTATCAGACCCAATGTGACCCCCTAAGTAGATCTGGTGATGTTAGTAAAGAAGGAGAACAAGTGATTAAGGATTTTCCTTATTTATCATCACCTGAATTTGGTGATGATCAATGACAAGTACCCTTTTCAAAGAATGGATGGTCTCTTCAACTTGTTTTAATAAATGAGATGCTTCTCAAGGTTTTATCTCAGATCCATCTACTGTCATTCGAGGATTCATAAGGATGGTATACCAAAGACAAAATTGTGATGTCACTATAGGCATGTTGAGTTCCTGGTGATGCCTTTTAGTGTAGCTAATTCCCCTATAGTGTTCATATTTCTTATGAAAAAGATCTTAAAACCTTTCGTGGATCAGTTCATGATTTCCTTTATCCATGACATTTTCTTATACTATGTGTCTAAGGTTCTACAGAGAGATATTTTGAGGATGCTCCTAGACATAATCCAAACAAACCAAGTATGGTAAGCTCACAAAGTGTCAATTTTGTATTTTATAGGGTTTTTTTGGCATTTCATCTATGAGAATAGTGTGATTTTGGGCTTGAAAATGATTGATACATTGGTTTCATGGGATCCACACAATAACATTTTGGAGGTGCAGAATTTCTTTCGATTGGAAAGGTACTATTAAAGGATTGTGATGTAATTTTATATGATTTTATCCCCTTTGACTACCTTAACTTGGATGGGAAAGGAAATTTCTTGGTCTGAGCAGTACCAGAGCCTTCAAGGAGTTGGGTTAGGGTTTTATCAATGCCCTTGTGTTGATATTTCCCTAGGTGGGATTCAATTTTATAGTGCTTCGTGATGCCTCTGGAGCTAGGCTCAAATGTGAGTTGATACAGAGGTAGTAATTGGTTTCTTGTACTATGATTCATTTGAGAACACATGAGTAGAAATATCTAACCCAAAACTTGGTTCTAGAAGTGGCAGTCTTCTCCTTAAATATGTAAAGTTGTTATCTTCTAGGATAGCCTTAAATTATTTTCTTAGACCACCAGAGTTTCAAATAAATTTCTACCAAAAGGGAACTCAACATGACATAGAGTAATTTGTTTGAGTTTCTAAGAGAATATGAATTTGATATAGTCTATACACTAGGGAGGGGTAATATGGTTTTAGACACCATTAATAAGAAATCCCATCCTCATTTGGTGGAGGAGGAAACCGATCAACCATCCTTATTGTAGATAACCTTGGTTTGGGAGAGGGGTACATCTTATCTTCAGTCAATGTTGGTGACTCCACCAATTATTCAGTGTCTGAGAGAGTTTATACTAATAGATATCAGTTTTTAAGTTCTATATGACTATATATCCTCAAGATATGCACTAGATTGGTTTCTTGAAGGTGGGGATCATGTCATCCCTTTTTCTAAGAATGGACTATGGTACCAGTCATTTTTCCTGAGGAGGTGTTGGGGGAGATTCCTACCCCCCCCCAATTAATGGTACATAAAAGAGTGGTAAATATGTACTAAAAACATCATTGGTAGTCTTTGTAGGTTTTCATGAGGCAGAGTTTTTCCAAGTTTGTTTCCTGATGCCTCACTTATCAACAGGAAAAGGTTGGATGTCAGGTTCCAAAATGTCTGAAACAACCTCTTTATTTTTCTGAATGGAAAACGGATCACAGATCTATAGATTTTTTAATATTAAATCCACATTTAGTAAAAATAAACAATTTTATCTGGGCGATTGTTGATTTAATTACCAAGTTGGCACAATTCCTTCCCGTCTGAGAGCGAAGTTCGGTTGAGAGTTTGTGGATTTTATAAATTAAAGAGATCAACCAGATTCATGGGTTACCCATAATGATCATCTTTGAACATGATTATCAATATACTTCATGGTTTCTTAGAGGTTTTTAAGACAATTTTGGGACCCAATTACATATGAGAAAAATGTATCACCATAGGATGATAGATGTTCTAAGTGAACCTTCCATGATTTGGATGGAAGGTTGAGAGATTTCATGTTGGTTTTCATCCAAATCTAGGAGGATCACTTACCATTGGTGGAGATTTATTATAATAGAAATTAACACTCTATTATTGGCAAGGAACTATTCAAGGAACTGTGCAGGAGATCTTGCAAGTCATCCTTTTGGTGGACTAAGGTTGGAGTGACATCTCTTATTTATCTATAAATGGTGAAGGCAATATCAGAAAAAGAGTTCATGTGATCCATGAGCATTTGAGGATAGCTCAATGTTGATAAATATCTTATGAAGGCTGACATCGTATACATTTAGAGTTTAATAAGAGATACCATGTATTCTTGATAATATCCCCACGATGTGGATTGTGGAGTATTAAATGGGGTAGTAATCATTTCCCTGAGGTTTAGTGGGTCCTATGAGTTTCTGCATAGGGTAGGTGAGGTTGCATGCTTCTTGAACTTACCCACACAGTTAGACTGAGTGCATTATGTCTTCCATGTGTCTCAATTAGTTAGATATGTTCACGACCTATCACACATTTTTTACCAGGGTGAGATATATATTATGGTTGGAATCATCTTCTCAAAGTACCTAGTGTAACTAAAGGAATGATAGGAGAGGATCTTTCATGGATGAACCATTCCTCTAGTTTGAGTGTTTTAGTGACATAAGAATGTCTAGGAGAGATCCTAGGAGCCTGAGGGAAAAAATCAAGCTCAATTCTCTCACCCTTTTGAGTATTTTGATATTCTTGTGATGAAAATCCTTAAAGTTGGGGAGAATATAGAAACTACAGTTCTACGAATTGAATCCTTTAAATATTTATATATATATATATGGATTTTTCATCATGGTTGGAATAGTGTTTTTTGTGTCTTAAGAACCCAAAATTAATATACTAAAAATATTAAACATATTAAATCATGTGCTTGCATATTTTTGAAATAACTGGTTTTCCCATTGATTGGGACCTCAGATGGAGAATCTGATACCACTTTTTTTTATGGAGTATGGGGTTTATCTTAGGTGCAACATAATAATGGTTAGTGTTTGGTGTTCCATGGAAGGATTAAATTGGATGGTGTGTTAAATAAATTAAATAATTTATTTATTTATTAATTTTAATAAAAAAACTTAATCTATTCTCTATATATACATTATTATTATGAATCTATGGTGTTAGTCACATAACCCTGGGAGATTATAAAGGAGGAATTGAGATCTCTGTTGGCGTTGATGGACTCAAGAATAAGGATCACCAATGAACAATCTAAGTGATTCTTGGAACAAATGAAGAACATAGTAAAATCTTCAATGAAATCACTGGTGAACTTTTTCTTCACCAAAAATTTAACTATTCCTGATGTAGGGCTCATTATTTTTGGATTTATATATTTTTAATCTAATTATTGAGCATGATATATATACTTAATTATTCAATTAATTTCTTCACATGACCTAGATATTTAATTAGATTTTGAATTCTAATTATCATTTTTTGTTTTCCATTATTATCATCGCTTTTGGTTTCTGCAATTAGGATTCTAAGTCGGGATTGAAATATCCAACAATAATTATAAATCTTTTTGTGTGCCACTTTTATCACCATTCTTTTTTTTCTTCATCATTGGCCTATTAGGTCATCAATTCAACTTTTTTATACCTATTTGATCATAATCAAACATCTAGATTCATGATGATAGTGTGGATAAAAATGGATTCAAAGTCATGGAAGGGTCCTGAGGCAATTTTGGATTGCGAGTGATGTATTCGAGTATAAAAAACCTATTTTGGAAATGTAAGGGGTGGAGTATTGTGCATGGATAATGAGAATCCCAATTTCTATCCACTGGTGGTAGGGAATCGATGATTGGAGGTGATTTCCTCTGATTTCGGTGGTTTGAGTGATTCTACAATAGATCATGGATGTTTTACTCAGTATTGTGACCCCTTTAGGAAGATGGGAGGTGCAGTGGTCCACATGCAGGTCATTAGAAGTACCATTTCCAACTGGCGGTGATTGGAAAACAGTGGTGGGATAAGTCTCCTTTCAGATCGAGCCTTGGGAAGAGTTTTAGGAAAATATGGTATCAAAAATTGCAAAGTCGGTGTGACATGAGTAATAAATGGTATCTATTATAAAAAACCCCAATTATGCACCATGTAATATGAAGGAATGCATGTTTTTTTCCTTATAATCTCATTGTATCTTGGGTTTTTGTCAACTATATGTATTTCCATCATGTGGAAGACCCACACGTCATGTGGCCTTGGCTGGGTTTCCCAGCCGTATACAAGTGGTACATGCTAAGGCAGTCCATGTGGCCTATATTCCATGTATCTTGAAGCACACCCCATATACCCTTACTTAGCCAGTGATATCGTGTCCAGTGAGGTACATGAGTTGGACCCTAGGTGGTCCTACGTGTCATGCCACCTAGATGACACACCATGTATATTGAATTTTATAGGTTGAGTGTTGTAGTGGGACACATCTAGGATTTGGTTTCATGATACATGCCATATACCCTAGTATAATACACAATATACTCCCCTAAAAACCTTTTACCTCATACATCTACTTCTACTGTACTTTTATTTGGGACTAGGAGTATTCTATCCTAATTATTTTTTCATATAGGATGGTGTCATTTATTTAGAATCAGTGTTACAATGTGAGGTGACATGATTTGGATGCTTGTTTTAGTGACACTCAACTGATTGAAATGATTAGGTTTGAAAATTAGAGATATTTTAGTGTTGGTACTCCCTTATCACACTTGGGTGAATTTCCCCCATATCCTATATATAGGTAGATTCAATACTCCCCCATACTGTAGATCATGCATGTACTCTTTCTATGGAGTGGTACTACCACATCATAAATCTTAGGAAAAGAGTGGGTCCTCCACTAGATTAGTGCTCCCCCAACTATGGAATGTAGGGGTGAGTAGTAGGCCCTTCACTCCGATTCTTGTATGTTTGTGTGTGATGCTTGGTATTAGAGATAAGACCTTTGAAGCTACTTCCAAATTCATTATCTTCCTTAGCTAGCTACAGAGATTGAGACTTATATAATTTTTTCAATTCGGGTTTTGGTATAACTATATCAAATGTTTGGGTTAATTTTCCCTTTTTTCTATGGGTTAATTTTACAATATTTATTTTATTTCTAACTTCATTATTTTTTGGTTGTCCTGCTGGGTAAATATATACTCACCCCTACATGGTCTTTTTCTATGGATGTTGTTTCTTATGAATAAGATTTAAATATTAGCAGTTACTAGAGTAGAACTGGTATTAATGAAGCTTAATAGTATATGAAATAATTAACCATGTTTAGTGGTTGGGATCTAGGATCTTGAGTCGGTCTCTCCCATTCTTTTACCCTTTATAGTTGTTTTCATTTTTCCCCCTATATCTCTGGTTGGTAATGTATTTTTATCCTTATAATTTTGTATTTCCTTACTGCACTTTCATATGTATCTTATAGGTTATTGAATGTATTATCTACTCTATAGAGGCTAATACTTTGTTATATCTATACACTATTTCATGGAGCTAGGTGTCTACTTATGTACAGTTATTTTAGTCTAAGGCATCCTATTTCAATGTTATGACTACTTGGTACTTTTCACCAGCCCCTGTCCTATCAGAGGCAAGGTTGGTGTGTCACTCTTCTCTTACTATTGATCTTGGTGGGGTTTTTGTGGGTTGTGTAATGATAAAATCCATTTAATAAAGAATATTTGGTCTCTCTAATTCACTCATCTCTTATGTTGTTTTGTACCTTCTGGTTACATCACAAATTATCTTATATACCTTTGGTAATAAATTTTAAAGGATTTTTTCCCATATTTTTACCAGATTTTATCATCTAGTTTTAAAGTGATTAAAATACCCCTTTAACATATAATTCAAAAAAATTACTTATTTTTGAATAATAATACTATGTTTACCAATCATGAGGTCTATTTTCTCTACTTTCTCCCCTTTAAGAAACACTTCTTTTCTCCTTGTTTTTCTCTATGTTTTAAACTACTTATCATATTGGAAGAAAAAATGAGTTATACCTATGAAATGAAACCAATTTTGACCAATAGTTTCATTGAAAATGATCTTTTATCACTTATTTATCAATTTAACACATCATTGTTTGATTTAAATGAAATTATTTATAATTTTTAATGATTAAATTTACCAATTTTCAAAGGGATGTCAATAAATACTCTAAGTCTACTTGATTATATGCTCAATATAGGAAACTAGATAATAATTCAACAACCTTAATTTCTTCCCACTCACTTACTTTTATAAAAGAGTGAAACTTGAGAATTTACCACCTTTAAAAATCTTCATGTGATATTAGACACACTTCTGTAAAAAAAATATGAATAAACATGAAATAAAAACTTTTGTAAGTTAGACAATGTCATAGACTAGCTTAGGACATCCCTAATATGGGCACTAAAGCTAGCTAGTGACATGCCTATGGTGTATCCCCAATCCAAACTAGATGGTTACATGCACCAAGGAATCAAGTGAGAACTATTAGAAATTATTTTTCTAAATAAACAATATTTAAAAAGAATAAGAATTCTACATGAATCCCATTATGACCTATCCAGATGTTGGACAACCACATAAAATCAAACAAACATTTTTATAAACAAATAAAATCCAATCTGAATATAAAAAAAACATCTAATAAAAAATGGTTTGCACATATCTATAGAAATTATATAAAAAATGAACAATATTGGTTGATACAACAAAAAATAAAAAGAAAAGAAAAACAAAATGAAAATTGATCTCTATGTGACTCCATGAGTCTTTATCCAACCTGATTACCATGAAAAACCCTTGAGTAATTAAAAATTAATCTTGAAACTGAAACTAAAATATATATTTTCATGAGTATGAAACTCAGTAGGTGGTATAAATAGAAACCATTCTAGATGTATAGTTTTAAAATAAAATATCCCTTTCATGATGGTTTCAAATAAAATCTACCAAAAATTGGCTTTTTCTTGAAGTTTTAAAATACAATAATAGTTTATTTCCCTTTTTCATTTTTATTAGTTCCATTTAAAACATGATGGTTGTTAAAATTTATAAGAAATGGTCCTATAAAAATTACATGGGAAAATTGGTGTTTTTGAAAACTTATTTTTAAAATGTGTTTATATAAATAAATGATGGGGATTCAATTAATTTTTTATAAAAAATATAAATTGGAATTTTTTCTCATAAAATGAAAGGATTTACATGAAGATAAGAATTAATCACAATAATAATAATAATAACTGAAATAGAAATGAAATGAGGGAAATGGAAAAATCATAATAATATATACCATCACTAAAATATAAAGGGAAAGTAATCAATATCAAATAATTACATACCAAAAAATCATGGGAGTACTTAGGAAATATGGGGGTAGTTTACAACATATTATACATGATCCATAAAATTGGCCCACCTGATATAATCTAATAGCTCAAATTATTGATCATATCCTACCTATATTTACTAAGGAACAAACTCTTAAACTATGGTGTACCAATACAGAGGGTCACAAGTCAAAGCATGATTTTAAACTAGTGTATCATTCGGTAAGTTCCACTAGCTACACTTGGATCCCATGATGTGTAAAAAAATTAGGTGAGGTCTTCAATAATAACAAATATCATTATAAATATAGATATACATTTATACTTAGTCACACAAATCAAGAACCATAATCAATGAATCACCCCTAAGAACCCTATAGGACCCTAGATCACCCTGAGAGGGAATGGGTGAATCAAGGTGTTAACTTTTACTTTTAAAGAAATGTATTTTGTTCCCATGTTGGAAAGATCCTATAAAACATGTCTAATAGAATCGTGCAATTATTAATATTCACATACAAAGATACAACATAACAATTTTACTTGGTTCACCAATAAGGGCTAGTCCAAGGATCATACACCAATAGTGTTTCAGTCATACCTAAATCCACTAATCTTCACTAGTTATTTTGAAGTGTAGAAGATCAGACGCAATCACTATGTACTATGAACACTTCCTTTATAAGAATTATAGGGATAACACACTGCCTCCCTCGGAACACTTATATCGACTCCCCCTAGCTCACTGGCATGGGTGAAGTCTTACTCATTTTAATGTCTTGAAGGTCAACTCAGTATATTGGTAATTTAATGCTTTCTTCATAATTATCATGAGACTCTTCTTTCACCATGTTCTTGAGTTGATGCACTTGAAATCATTGTTCACTTAAACTAGATGTTCAACACTACTATTTATGAATTTACCAACCTTTATGAAAACCCCTTTTTATTTCAAAGAAATTCCAACATTTGTAAACCCATACACCTTTGTGAATCCCCCATCCTTTGTGATTATCATAGCCTTCACATAACCCTATGTTTTCACATAACTCTTAGTCTTCATTAAACTCCCTTTTTTGAAAATCCTTAGCTTCAGTCAATACTTACTCAGTCTTTTCACGATGCTCAAGCTCTCATAGAATTCTTGATTCACAAATCTCTTAGACTTTCTGAATTCATATAAATTTAGCCTTTTCACAAATTCTATTTTTTTCTTTCAAAATATGGGTTTCCTCCTATTTATAATATTTTTCTTTCATAAATATCTCATTCTCCCAGTAGCCATTTTCTAAACCTCTTATGTCTTGTCTACAAAGATTCTTTATTCAAAAAGCTCTAGCGATATTTTACCCATTGAGGAACCTTCTCAAAGTTTCATATATTTATCGTCATGCCATCATGTACTTTTTAAGCTTCTCATATTCACAAGAACAATGTCTTTTCATTGGGTGTTCATGGTCCTCTATACCTTCATGAAAACCCAATATTCATGAAACCCAGCCTTTGTGAAACCTAGTCTTCATGAAACTCATGCCCATCAACCCTAGCACAAAATAAACTCTGTTTCTAGCTATAAAAAACCTTTGGTTCCAATAAACCCCTATTAGTAATAATCCATTACAAAAAAAAGTCTTCAATATAAAAAACACTAGGGGCATATTCTAAGAGAATTTAATGTAATAAATATCTGATTTCAAAGTGCTAAATTAGCTTTATAACCAATATTTAAAAACCAAGTTATAAGACCGGTTTCAAAAATAACTAAGAATGACATATAAATTTAAAAGAATATTTAGATACCCATTAAAAAGAACAAAAACGTCATTTAAAATCTCAAAATCCATTTATAAATTCCATTCAATAAATTTATCAAACACATGGTGTGTAAGGCCAAGTAAAGCATACTTTTCATTTTCAAAACAAGCAAAAACCTTTCATTTTCAATGTAAATCAAGAAAAATCCTTGATTTATTCTCAAAATTCAACAATCATAATTTATACTATGATTTGTTAACCAAAACATTAATTTAAAAGTTCAAGCAATCATTTTTATTAAATTTAAAAGATAATACAAGGGGAAACTGACCTCAAATTAAAGGAAAACTATATAAAACATTAAATATGGGATTAATGTAACTGGAAAAAAATCCACACACCCTAAACATGAATAATAATAAAGCACAAGGTAAAACCCGCACTATAGGTTTATTACAATAGAGAATAGTATAAGGGGAGAAGAGAAAAATAAGAAGAAAGAATAGAGAATGAATAAAATAAGGTGGAATGTATTTTAACTTAAAGAACATACTTTAATCCATGAACTAATCACATGGATTCACCTTAAGAGAAAAATAAATAAAATAGGAGAGGCCCTATGGGTCATGCAAGTTTAGTGGGAGAGAAAATGAGGGTTGAGGAATTAAATTCAAAGAGGGGTAGTTTAGGAAATTCAATACTTTAAAAGCCTATATTGGATTAATAATTAGGTTGCGCCATTTGATAAAACATGTACCAAATATGTGTATTCTACCAAATGCACCTGATATCCACACGGTTGAACTGCATAGTTGGGAAAACTATGTGCCAAACATATAATATAGGTATTTTGAAAATTTCAGGTCACCCACATGGTTGTAACATGGTTAATAACAATGTTTCCTATACCAAAACCCCAATCACTCAAAAATTTTAATGATAATGGATAGATACTCAAGTGGAAGAAAAAAAACAATAAATAAATAAAATAAGAAAACAATTCTGGGTTGGGTTTAATAATTCTCCCCACCATAGTTCTTTCTACCCCCAAAAAATATTCAATAAATTCAATTGATAAATAAAGAGTATGAGGCTCAACCACCTCAATGTGAGTCAATATTCAAGAACAAAGAATATCATGACCTCACTAAGGAAAATCCTAAAACATCAAATGAAATAAAACACACTCATTTCCAAAAAAACCCAAAAATAATAACCTTGTATCAAACATATTATTACAATCATAATAATTGATCCTGATCTAAACACTCAACACCATCACCCAAGTAAAACCAAAAGGCTCCAAACTAGGATATTGAGGTGAATAGAGGCTAACCATCCAATAATTATACTCAAGGAATAATCGGTTGAGGAAATTTTAATATGGAAACAAAAGTGCTTAGCACAAATGGCCCACCCTAGTGGTCTCCACACCATATTATAATTCTAGTAAGGCACTCATCCTCTTGATAAGTATAAAAAAAGAAAAATAGTAGATGAAAATAGAAGGCCTAAAAAACTCCATCGATCAAGGTATACTACTAATGGAAAAAACTCCAAACACACCCATTTTCAATTTTTAATTTACACAATAAACTCCTCTCACCACAAGATCTAATAATTTCCATAAAGAGAAGTTAAATAATTCTATATATGAAGAGAAACAAAAAGAGATACAAATAACACCTCAAACAAGATCAAGATCAAAAATATTCTTTATAATTATAATTGAGGATTCCTTCAAAATGATATATTTGGATCTACTCTTTTATTTGATTGAATCCCTTATAAAACTTTTATATATGGATAAAATGGACAAATAAAATGCAATTATTACAAGCTTTCATACATAAGGGATTTGTATAATCCAGTTTGTCACAGTGTTAAAATATTAGAGCCTTACTCCAAAAAGAAGTTGGTGAGAAGAATATGGGCAGCTTCTTGATTCCACCACCTATATACTCTAACACAAACCACTTCCCTTATCATTTACTATAATTACATTCACCGATTCAAGGAATATAGGAGTGATAAATGACCTTAATAAATCCTTCTAAAACTAATTCAACCTGAACTATTTGCTTCACCACTTCTATATATGTGGTTAAATCCAATTCTAACACCCTCAAATGAAGATCGGGATGAATAACTCTTTCAAAACATTGAGCTATTAATAAATCATCAATGGTCAACTGTAGGAGCTAAGGGAATAGATTAATTAAATAATAGATGTACCCTAACTCCAATTGATAACCCTTTTGAAGGTAGTGTAACTCCACCAACTTTATCATATTCATAACCTCGTAGAAATACTACTTGATGAACAAGGTCTTCAAATTCCCCCAGGAAAAGTCATCTCATGAAATAGTCTAAATGATAGTCCTTTATGAATTCCAACTCAAACCTTCATGAATAAAGTTAGTGAACTTCATCTTGAGAGGCTCAAAAATCTTGAGAAGATAAATGATCTTATCAATACCCCACATACATTTTTTTGCTTCATGGTTATCTCATTAACTGTAAAATAAAGAAGGATTCAACTTATAGATCTCTAGAAGGAATTTTCTAGATTAATCAACTGAAGGTTCTACTAGAGGAGGACCGCCCATGGATTCCCCTTGAGAATCCATTGAATCTTAGTGGGGGTGAACTCTAAAAGGAACAGAAACAAAAAACATAAATAAAACCTTCATCAATACTAAAATCTCTTAAAGATAAATATAAAAATCTAAAAATAATATTAGTAAATCAATTCTAAAAATGTTAATGTAAACTTATTCAAACTATTTTGAAAACATTTCCAAATTAACATTCATAGTTTCCAAAATATCCATATTTAAAACCATTTTATTTTACTCAAAATAACCCTTAATTTTCTTTCCAAACCCCATATTTAATCATAAAAAAACATTTACCCTAAGAACCCATTTTAAATATCATCCAAAATAACAAACACCAACTTCCAAAAGTTGTATTACATCGACACCAAGGAATATTTTTAAAAACCTTTTTTTCAAAACCATTTTATTAAAAATCCAAAAAAAACCCTTTTATATTTAAATTAACTTGAGAAATCTTACCTTTCATTTTTATAACCTAAATATTAATGTCTTAAAACAAGTTTATGAAATTAAAAACCAAGTTTCACCTAAAGAACTTGAACAAATAATAATTCAAACAAATTAAAATCAAATAATATCCAACAAAAAATTCATAGGGGGTAGTTTCTATTTTAAGAATATCCACATTTCTTGGAAGGTCATGTGACAACTATAAAACTATCACTAGGAGTCATAAAAAACCATGTGCTTGGGATCCACATTGATTTCCAGGCCCTAAGAGATCTTTAGGTTCCACCAGTTCACTCCTGTTGTCATCCCCCAAACACAAAATACTCAAAAAAACTTATATTATATAATGAAACCAAAATCACCATCATCCAAATTGAAAACACACTAAAGATAAACAAAATAATAAAAATCCCAATAATTAAACACAACTTCTCATGGAAACTCAGTGATCTAAACAAGATTGATCTTTCTAGACTCTTCCTACATATACCTCTTGAGTTGTGATAATCCAACCTCTAATCTACCAATACTACCCAAACAATAAATTTCATTACATAACTTATTCCATCTTAATAACCTAGGATTTAATACCATTTTATCAAGATCAAGATTTAGGATACCCATAATATAAGCACCTGAGTCGGCCCTCAGCATACCCAGGGGGCATACCTGATCCCCACGATCTGAAGATAAGAACCAAGGCATCATATGAGAACTAGTGGGGATGCTTTAACCTAAAACATAAGATTTAAAAAGTATTATAATTCAACAAAAATTATGGAATGACCTAATTGAACATTGGAAAACCATTCCAAATAAAAAAAATAGTTTTATAAACAAATGAAATCCAAATATAGAATAAAAAAATAAATATCCAACCCAAACGGTAGTTACATCTAAAGGAGAAGAATATATAAGAGGGTCTTTCTTGGATGATACAAAAATTAATCAAAAAAACTAAAACAAAACCCTACCTAGTCTCCTCATGACTCATTCAGTCACTATCTAACCTCATAACCACGAACACAACTTGAGTGACCAAAAATTGAATGAAATATGTTATGGCATGATTACAAATTTTATTAGGTATTCCAAAGAAAAACTATTTTCCATGTATTACTTTCAAATAAAAGATCTATGTTATACTAGTTTAAAATAAAATCTACTAAAAATATATTTTTTTTCTTCTTTAAGTTTTAAAATCCAATAGCATTTTTCCACTTATCATATTTAATAGTTACATTTATAGGTTTAAAACATTTTATAAGAGATAATCATTAAAAAGATACTCATTAAAAGTGGTGTTTTTGAAAGATTCTTTTGAAAAGGTGTTCATGTAAAATGTAAATGAAAGAGATTCAATTAATTTTTCAAAAAATAGATAAATCCCAAAAAATCCCTTAAAATGAATGGAGTAACAAGATGATAAGATGTTATCACAATAATAATAATAATTTTAGAAAAACAATTAGATTAAGAAAGAAAAAAACAATAATATATACCATCACATATATAAATGGAAATAAATCAATATTAGATAATTACATACCAAATAATCATGGGAGTACTTTATAAATAAAGGGAAAGTTTAGAAAATATTATATATGATCCATCATATTGGTGTGCCAGAGGTAATCCAACTTCCCTAACCCTGAATTGTACCCTAACCGGCCTAAATAAGGGGGAAAATCCTAAAAAAAGGTGTATACATGCTAAGATACAATCATAAAATAATGGTCATAATCTGGTATATAATGTGTTCAATAAAGTTCCCCTAGCTACCCTTTATTCCCGAGATGTGTATAAAATAGAGATGGATGTTTCAATAAAAAATAAAAATATAGATATTAATACCCATGCATAATTATTCACACAAAGTAGGAACCATAATCAAGGAGTCACCCATGAGCACCCCTCTTAGTAATATTCCTTTATCTAAAAATTCCTCAATATAAAAAAAACCAACCTATGAGCATATTATGAGGTTGAATTCATCAATAAATATCCTCTTTAAAAGTTCCATATAGTCCTAAAAACCAATTTTTAAAAACCATGTTATAAGACCCCTTTTTAAAATAACCAAGGTCACATTATAAATTCAAAATAATAATTAGAAATCCAATGAAAAAAATCAAAACACAATTTGAAATCTCAGAATCTATTCATCAAGTAAATTTGGGAAATTTCTTAAACACTTCATGTGAAAGGACAAGTAAAATAGATTTTCCAGCTTTAAAACAAAGAAAAGCCTTTAATTTTCAATAAAAAAAAGATAAATCCTTTTTTTCTTCTCAGAACCCAACAATTATAATTAATATTATCATGCATTAAATAAAACAATAATTTAAAATTCCAATCAATCATGGTACTTAAATTTAAAAGCTAATGCAAGGGGAAACCAACCTCAAATAAAATAGAGAACAATGTTAAACCTAAATTATTGGAAGAATGTATCCCATAAGATAATCTAAACACCCTAAACTTGAATAATCCTAAGTCATAAGGTCAAACCCTCACCCTACGATTAGGCCAAGAGAGAACATGACAATAGGAGAAGAGAAAAACAAGAAGAAAAATAGAGGGAGAAAAATAGGAGGAAGGGACTTTCCCTTAAATAACTAGCTTCAATCCAAGAATTAATCACATTGATTCACCTTGAAAAGAAGATAAATGGAAGATTATAGGTTCCATGGGTTGTGTGAGTCAAGTTTGAGATAAAATGAGGGTTGGGGGATTTAATTTAAAGAGGGGTGGTTTTGGAATTTTAATATTTTAAATGCATGAACAGGCCATGAAATTTGGTAAATGGTGCAACAACCATGAAACTTATACTAGACACACCTAAGAGCTACATTTTTGGACTAAAAATTTGGGAAAATCATGTACCAACAACGCAATATGGGTCTGCTAAAAATTTTGGTGGCCCACACAGTTGTCTCACAGTTAGTAATAACCATACCTGCTACACCAATACCCAAAAAAACAAAAATCGAAGGACAATAATTCGATACTCAATAAAAAACTAAAAAATAGTAAATAAATAAATTAAAATTAAAATTAAAATTCAGGGGGTGTAACACTGCAAGTTTTTATGGACCTATTTTTTTGAATCAATTTAAATTTTTATTTATATCTTAAAATACACTAATGCAAAGAATCCTTTAAAAAAACAATTTTTTGTATGTTACACGCAACACCGAGTTGCCCTATGATGAACATAATACTGATTTTGCGTACGATACTCACAACCCTGAGTTTCTATGAAAAATATCTTTTTATTGTTTTAATTATTTAAATAAGATAATTATAACCTAGCCATTAAACCAATTTATATGAATAGTACTAACTAATTTTCAAATTTTTTTATAATTTTTTTATATAAATAAAACATATTGATAATAAAATATAATATTTTTGGTAAAGTCCTTCTATGTTTAAAAATATTGTTTTCTCAAATAAATTACTTTTAATGTTCTTAAAATAAAATTAATTTTAGATTCATTTAGAAATTAAATTTAATAAAATAAACCTAATTTTTTGAATTTAGAATGCTGAATTTAGCTTAGGGTGAATATTTTGGATTTTTCTAACAAACTTCATTTTTATATGAATAGTGAAAAATATCAGTTTTTTATTCAAAACAACTTTTTAATTTAATTTATTTATAAGATTAAAATATATTTTAATTTTATTTCAAAGTTTAATTAGGTGATATTTTTATCATGTAATCCAATTTTGGCCATTGGAACCAATTTCTCATTTAAATTGGATATAAAAACTTAGCAAACTTTTGATCCTTTTTACTATAAGAAACACGCAGTGTCGTCCCCACAATGGGATTAATTTAAATTAATTTCTACCACTTCTATGATTTGAATTTAAAAAAAAATATCTCATATTTGTAATAATAATAAATTATAATTTCTAATAATTTCAACTTTTTTTAAAAAAAACAATATTAGTGAGGGTGATTAAAATTAATTACATCGGTTATGAGAAAAATTAGGTTAATAAAGTACTAAACCTTATATTTAAGACCGAAAAAGGACTAGAAACATGTAAAACACCCATTAGTTGTCTATATTTATGAAATAAACCTTCAATTATTTATTTTTATTGGTTTTGTAAGACTTTTTTTGGGTAATAACATGTGCACACCTAACTTGTTTCTAGAAATTCCAAGTGAGTCCTTTTCCTTACCTATAAAAGGTTGCCACCTCTACCCATTTTTCACACCTATGAAACCCTTTAATTTATCCCAATATCTTCCCAATTATCCTTAATTATATATTTAATAATTTCTTTAGGAATAAATATTCTCAATGAATCCTTTTGGCATAAACCAAAATGAGTTACCCGGTAAGGAGGCAACGTCTTCTCTCAAACTCATTTCCTTTATTTCCCTTCCTCACCCATTAAAATATCTTTATTCCGTTATTGTGTGAAAAAAACAGTATACATCATATACTAGGATTATTTTAAGCAAAGGTTGTAACCTTCACTTACACAGACCTCCATATAATGGGTGTTGAACATTTTATTTCTATATATGGTAAACTACTGTCTCATGAAACGATGATTGTTCATTTCTCCTTTACCACCAACCATGGTGGGAATTATTATGGAAAATATTTTTATATATTTCATTTATTATATTTAATATTTATTTAATCTCATGTATTCCTTTTACAACACACATCTCTTTACTTTCCATTTGGTTTTAATATGATAATCTCATTTGAGGAAGTGTGGACTACCGCCCCCTCAAAGCGATGTGATTCATTCACACACCACATGAAATGTATTAAGGATTAGTTTAATGAACTTATATGATATATATGATATATTAATTATACTATAATAATTATATATATATATATACATATATATATATACATATTTCATTTACATACTTTCTTTCAATATCACAATAAAAATAGAAACAGTGTTCATGTGTACATATGACTTACCATCTTTATGAACGGTGTACCCATTTCATAATCCTATATTATATGTATTATTATAGTAAATGTATAATAGATATACCTGATATTTATATTATGTTTTACATTTTATAATCATGATATAAGTATAAAGACCAACGATATAACAAATTAAGACACATGCGAAGAATAAAGCGAATATTACACAAAGTGAAGTCTTAACATAGGATCTTTAACAAGAGAGTAATATAAGGTCATAATCAAACCATATATGGTAATATATATAAGAATATTCTTATTTAAAATATTTATAATAAACTTATATTTATTATATAGGAATCTTGTATGAGTATGGAGAGATTCAAGACACAAAGTAATGGGATTTCATCTCACTTTTAATTTTTGTGAGATACATGTTATGTTCACAACTCTTTCCCTTTGTGTGGTGTATGTACTGAACATTATTTTATTATATGTATACTATAATTAAATTTATGTTTATTCACATATATATTTTATTATCCATCATTCAGGGAATTTAAGTTCCATAATTTACCAAATCGATAAAATAGTTTTTCCTCAATTTGCCATCTTTGAGACTCATGTTTTGTTATGCTCCTAAACAATTTTTCAAGGTGTAAATGCATACATTTTAAATTTTATTTAATGAATATACTCATTTTAATGATATATTTAACTTCATTTTATTTTATTTTCTTACATGGAGAGTATGATCCCAAGTCACCAAATTATAATAGTTTATTTAGAAAATCTCATCGCCTTTCAAGATTTTTTATGTTTATGATTCCTTTGATAAAATCTTATGATATATATATCAAGAATATTCATGAGTTTTCTTATCATCTATTTATTCAAGATATAATCATGTGTTAGTTCCATTTTACACTCTTTTGTACTTAAGATAATGTTTTTATATAAAATTTGATCGTCTCTTTCCTCGGTCAGAAATCTACTGTATTCAAAAACCATGTCTCAAAAAATGTTTTCAAAAACGATTTCAAAATATCCTTGAATATAATTTTAAAGGAAAAATTATTTTATAAATGTTTTTTTATTTTCAAATATTCCTTTATAAGTTTTAAAATCTACTTTCAAAGAAAAAGGTTTTTTGTTATAAAAATAATTTTTCAAAGAAGAAAGAGTATTTTCCTCATGAAATATTTTTAAAGGATATTTCAAAATTATTTCCCATATAAGATAACATCAATTGGTGTTACTCATTCCTTTATGGGAAAATTATTAAATTTTTACATTCATATTATTTCTTTGAATATATTATGTTTTGATGGCATGATTTTTATGAATCCTATTTCTCTTTCACGTGTTATATGCTTTTGAAACCCACTTATTTTCATGGGTTATGATGAAATGATTATGAAAATTTTCTTTTTCTATAGGTTATGATATGTTTACATTTTTATGCTTCCCATTTCATTTCATAGATTATGGTGTGATTATTTTTGATCTTATGGCACATGTATGTATGATTTCATTTTGTGATAGGTGGGACCTGTATCTCCCTCCAATGCATTGGGTAAATATTTATATATCATGAGATAAAACAAGGTTGGAATGAGGATTACTCAGTTTGGTAATATAGGGATGGAATGAGGGTTACTCAGTTCAATAATATATGGCTATAATGATGGTCACTCAGTTCAGTAATATAGGGTTGGAACGGGGGTTACCCGGTTCAGTAAAGGACTTTTTCTACTAAGATAGTCTTAGTAGTGATACCTTGGCTACTATGTAAATTAGTATATGATTATGTGTTTCCACAATTCCATGTATTATTCTAATGTTATGATTTCATGGATTATTCTCTTTATTTCATTAGGATTCATGTCTTATGAACTACTAATATTTTTTTCATTATCTTTGATATATAGGGTATGATCTTCTATTTCCATGATCACATTCTCATGCCCTTATGCTCATGTTTATTCTTACATGTCTCCCTTGTTTACCCTTACTGAGAATTTTACCTCAACCATTTTTATGTTTCCTTTCCCCCATGTTATGAGGATATGTACTATGTTTTATATGAATAAGAAGGGTTCTAGTCAAGAAGAATCTAGTGGGTGATGTTTTAGCTCACTTATGTATCAGTTTTATGTTTCTAGGTTTCTAAAGTCAGTATACCAACTACAATATTTAGGAATATATTTATATAATGTTTAAGTATTCCTAAAATGTAATGTGATTTTAATGTTTAAAAATTGCAGGTCGTTTCTGTTGGCATCATATCAAATTTATAGTTATCCTTTGGAAACTAGGACGAGAAAACCTTGGTGAGAACCCTAAGGACATGTATAAGGATAAGTATAGGGTTGAGTCAAAGTATGGGAAAATTTCCTAGAATTTTGGTGAAGGATAAAGTGAGTGGTTTCCTAGAAATAAATTCTTGTCTGGATACTACAATTGGATGTGGCTCTAGCACAGATGTACCTAAGGTTAACAACTCCGACAAGATGTTATAGGCATGACTTGGGGAAATCTGGTACACGACAAAGGGCCTTTCTACGCACCTGGTTTGACACTCCCGGTGGATATGTTTTGGGAATTCACAAACTCTTCAAGAATAATTATGAAGGATTTAAACCTAATTTTACTATGAATAACCTAGGATAAACCTAAGGTTTCAAATATTAAGGAATGTTTCATAAGTAAGACATTATACAAGTGATTTTTCCTGATTATTTGGTTCCTCATTATGATAATTATTTCTTACTCTATGCTTTTGGTTTTAGTAAATTGTTGGAACCTAAAGGAACCGCATTAATGGAGACTGTGATGGATAATGCAATGATTTTCCTCCTAAAAAACCAAATTTTATGGGAGTTGTAATGAAAAACCACATTAATATACTCACACAGCTTTCTAAAGCTATGAATCATGGTAGAATTCCAAATGATCAAAGTAGGGAACAACATTCGATTGAGTCTTTTATGAGGAAACAACCACCTTATTTCAGAGGGTCTCCTGATTTATTTGTTGCTGAATAATGTATTAATACCACTGAAAATATATTCTCCATTATTCAATGTTCATATCATGAGAAATTCATTCTGTCTGTTTATCTGTTAGAAGGTGAAGCAAATCAGTAGTTGGCTCTAATCAAGAATATGAGGAAACTTTATAAGATTGAATCTTTGGTTTGTGATGAGTTCAAGAACTTATTTTTCAATAATTACTTTCCTATAATTCTTAATACTAATATAAATAAAGTGTTCCTTGAGTTAAAGTCAAGGGAAGATGAGTCTGTTGGTACCTAAGATGCTAATTTCACAAGACTTGTGAGGTACGCTTCAGGAATTATCATCTAACCCAAAAGTAAATTTGATAGGTTCTTTAGTGTCTTAAATCCATGTCTCGGGAGGGTGTTATCCATAAATGACTTTAGTAGCTATGAATATATTTTGAATTGTGAATTCAAGGTTGAAATGGAGGTTGGATTAATGTATCAATCTAATGTTGTTGACAAGAATATGAATATGGAGTTCAAAAGAAACTCTAAAACCCATGAGGAAAAAAAGATGAACTTTCCTTTTTGATCTAAGTGTAGGAAGAAGCATAGATGAAATTTTCTTAAGGGGTCTAACATATGTTTTAAGTGTGTAAGGGAAGGACATTGGGAAATTGACTGCTGAGGTGATAGGAATAAGTCGGCTTAAAATGATAATGGGGGAAAATCTGTATAGAATGAACCTCCCACGATTTAGTTCTTCAAGTGTAAGGATTATGGGAATTATTCTAACCACTGCCCAAACCCAAGGGTTAGTGAAAATGATTGACGACAGAAACCCATTCATCCAAGGGATATGGGGAAATCTCAGGCAATTGCTATATCTAATGAGGGGTTTGATAATGATGTGATGAAAGGTACACTTACCATCTACTCTAGAATAGCTAATGTCATATTTGATTCTGTATCTACCCACTCTTTCATATCTAAATAATTTTATAAGTGTGTTAAGATTCCTCCAAAACAATTATAGGTAGAATTAGTAGTGAAAACCCCTAATGGTACGGTGATTTCATCTCAAGTCTATGATTCCTCACCGGTTGAAGTATGTGGGAATGTGATTTCTACAAATCTTGTCATTTTTCCTTTGGTTGAATTTGATGTCATATTAGGAATGGATTGTCTTTCCCTACATAAATCCCACATCAATTATCAAGTAAGGTAAGTTATGTTTGATATTTCAAACCATACTATGATCATCCATAAATGTGAAGATAAGTCTAAACTTCTTGTGGAGATTGTATCCAGTGTATGGGTCTTAATTCTCATTCAAAAGGGTTGTTTATCTCAAATGTTTGAGGAGAAGATCGACATCAATGATATGCATGTTGATCAGGATTTTGTGGATGTATTTCCAAAAAAGCTGTCTATTCTTTCACAAAAATGTGAAGTTGATTTCTTGATGTAACTTATACCTAGTTTCACATTAATTTCAAAGACTCCTTATAGAATAGCCCCAATCAAGTTGCTGGAATTGAAGAAGAAACTCCAAGAAAAACTTTATGAGGGTTTCATTCAGCCAAGTGTGTCACCTTGGGGTGCACTGGATCTTTTTTGTAAAAAAATAAAGATGGATCAATATGACTCTGTATTGATTATAAATAGTTGAATAAGATCACAATCAAGAACACATACCTTCTTCCCCATATTGATGACTTGTTTGATCAACTTCACAGATCTCAATACATTTACCAGATTGATTTTCAATCTGGATATCATCAATTTAGGGTCAAGAAGGAGGATATACCCAAGACAGAATTCCTTAAAAGGTATGGTCACTATGAATATATAGTGATGCCTTTTGGTCTTACTAATTCATCTCATATCTTCATGGATTTAATGAATTGAGTATTTAGATATTACCTCAACCAGTTTGTGGTAGTCTTTATAGATGATATTCTTATCTATTAAAAAAGAAAGGAAGAGCATGAAGATCACTTGAGAATGGTACTAAAGATCTTAAGGAAGGATAAGTTATTTGAAAAAATTACAAAGTGTGTATTTTGGATACAAAAGGTTTCATTTTTAGGTCACATGATCTCAATAGATCGTATAGTAGTAGATACTTCAAAGACAGAGGCTAATGAAAGTTGTAATAGACCAACCATAGTGACTGAGATCCATAGCTTTCTTGGTTTATTTGGATATTATAAATGTTTTTTTGAGAATTTATCAAGAATATATAATCCTATAACCAAGTTAACTCGAAAGGGTATTAAGTTCCTTTGGACAGATGAATGTTAGGAAACTTTCAAGGAACCGAAAAGAATATTGGTCAATGCACTAGTGCTTACATTACCCTAGAGTGGATAAGGGTTTGTAATTTATAGTGATTCATCCAAGTTTGGATTGGGATGTTTTATTATGAAAATAACATGGTTATAGCCTATGCCTCGCAACATTTGAAGATTCATGAGAAAAATTACATAACTCGTGATTTGGAGTTAGCAGTGGAAATCTTTTCATTAAAGATATAGAGACATTATCTTTATGGGGAAAAGCGTTATATATATACTGATCATAAAAGTATGAAATATATATTCAAACAGGAGTTAAACATGTTCCAGAGAAGATGGTTAGAGTTGATAAAGGATTATGAATTCTTAATACATTACCAACCTGAGAAAATGAACAAGGTGGTTGATGCTTTGAGTCAAAAAGATCATGCTAGCTTATCTATGATGAGGATCACAAAAGATCCAATATTTATAGATTTACAAAGGATGGATCTAGAAATCCTAAAGGAAGGGTAATAATCTTATCTTTCTAAAATGAATGTTCAACCTTCTATCTAAGTGAAGATTAAGGAGGTGCAGAAGGAAGATGAAGAGCTACAAAAGAAAGTTAGAAATGTTCCTGAGTTTAACCTTGATCGAGATGGAATAATAAGGTTCAGGCACTGTGTATGTGTTTCTTCAATGCCATATTTGAAAATGGAGCTATTATAGGATGATAATAGTTCTTAATTATCTATTAATCCTAGAAATATGAATACATGTAGGGATTTAAAAGAATACTTCTTGTGGGATGGAATGAACAGAGATATCACGGAGTTTATATCTATGTGTTTGGTATTCTTGCAAATTAAGGCTGAAAGAAGAATCTCTAAAAAGATTTTGCATCCATTACCCATACCAGAATAAAAATAGGGGAACATCACTATGAATTTTTTCATTAGACTACCCAAAACCTCTAAAGGTGTTAATCCTATATGGGTGGTATTTTATTGCCTTACTAAGTCAGCACACTTAATTTTTATCAGATAATATTTCCCCCTTTATCAGATTTCCAGGATCTACATTAAGAAAGTGGTATAGTTGCATATAGAACCACATTATATTGTATCAGATCAAGATTTTTGGTTTAACTTAAAGTTCTAGAAAAGTATTCAAAAATCACTTGATATATAATTGAGTTTTATCACTGTTTATCATCCTCAGATAGATGGTCAGTCTGAAAGAACAATTCAATCCCTAGAGGATATGTTGAGATCTTTTTCTCTATATTTAAAAGGTGGTTGGGATAAACACCTTCCTCTGGTTGAGTTTTATTACAATAATATATTTCACTAAAGAATTTATATTGCACCGTATGAATCCATTTTTGGGAAGAAATTTAGAGCTTCAACATGTTGGGATGTGGTTGGAGAAATAAATCTATTAGGACCTGAGATCGCTGAATAAATTGTTGACGAGGTTAGAACCATTCAGTAACCTATCAAGGTAGCTCAAATTTGGTAGAAAGGTTATGATTATAATCATCGGTGTGATCTATAATTTGAAGTTGGTTAAAAGGTGTTTATACTAATCTCACCCTGGAAGAAATATATGAGATTCAGGAAGAGAGGTAAACTGGTCCCTAGGTATATCGGCCCCTTTGAAATTATTGATCGTATCGGGATGGTAGCCTATCGCTTGGAGCTTCCTATAAATCAATCTTAATTCCATGATGTGTTCCATGTATCGCTCCTAAGGAAGTACATACCTAACCCTTTACATGTACTAAGCGCAGATGTCATACCGCTAGAGCAAGATCATTCTTATAAGAAGTAACCTGTTGAAATTCTCGACTGATCAGAGAATGTTCTACGAAAAAAGACCACTCAACTAGTCAAAGTTTTTTATAGAAATCACCAGTTATAAAAAGCTATATGGGAACTTGAGGATATGATGAAGAAAAAGTATCCCCATTTTTTACCTAAATGATGAATTTAGAGCGTGAAATTAATTTTAAGGGGGGTAGAATGTGACACCCTAAGTTTTTATAGACCTTATTAATTTTTATTTACATATTATAACACACTAATTAAAATATTCCTTTCACACAAAAACAAATTTTAATACATTACACGCAACACCAATTGGGCTTATAATGCACACAACACTTAGTTTGCGTATATATACATGAAATACTAAGTTTCTACGAGACATCTATTTTTATTATTTTAAATATTTAAATAAGATAATTATAACCTAGCCATTAAACCTAGTCATATGAATAGTAATTACTACTTTTCAAATATTTTTTATAATTTTTATATATAAATAAAGCATATTGATAATAAAAGATATGATTGTTTGTAAAGTCCTTCTATGTTTAAAAATATTGTTTTCTCAAATAAACTGATTTTAATTTCCTTCTTATAAAATTAATTTTAGACACATTAAGAAATTTAATTTAATAAAATAAACCTAATTTTTGAATTTATAATTTCTAAATAATATTTTGTAGAATTTTGGGGATTTTTATGACAAACTTTATTTTTATATAAATAGTGAAAAATACCAATTTTTTATTCCAAACTTCTTTTTAATTTAATTTATTTATAACATTAAAATATTTTTTAATTTTATTTCAAAGTTTAATTAGGTAATATTTTTATAAGTTAATCCAATGATGGTCATTAGAATCAATTCCACATTTAAATTGGACATAAAAACTTAGCAATCTTTTGATCCTTTTTACTATAAAAAATTGCAGTGTCATCCCAACAACGAGATTAATTTTAAATTAATTTCTACCACTTTTGTGATTAGAATTTGGAAAAATGGATTCCATATTTGGAATAATAATATTTATAATTCCCAATAAGGTCAAATTTTCTTTTGAAAAAAAAATATTAGTGAAGGTGATTAAAATTAATTACATCGATTTAGAGAAAAATAGGTTAATAAAGTACTAAACCTTAAATTTAATACCCAAAACGATATATACACATGTCCAAAACCCATTTTATATTCATATTTCGGCCATACCCCTTCCATTCTTGAATTTTTTTTATTTTATAATTCCTTTTCTAGGTCATAACATGTGTGCACCAAACTTTTTTCTAGAAATTCCAAGTGAGTCATTTTCCTTCCTTATAAAAGGCCACCATCTCTACACATTTTTCATACCTTTAAAACCCTTTAATTTTATCCAATATCTGCCCAAGTAGCCTCCCAAAAATCCTAACTTAGATCTTCAATCCTCACTTTAGGAATAAATCTTCTCAAGTAAGCCTTTTGGCACAAACAAAAAGGAGTTTCCTGAGGAAGAGGTAACGTCTTCTCTCAATCTCCTTTCCTTTATTTCCCTTATTTACCTCTTAAACTCTCTTTATTACATTATTTTGTGACAAAAATAGTATAATCCAAATACTAGGATGTTTATATACAAATTTTATGAGCTACACTTACACACACCTTCATCTAATGGATGTTGAATGTAGTGTCCCTTTGTACGGTGAACTACTGCATCACGAAATGATGATTATTCATTTCTTATTTACCACCAATCATGGGGGCCATTATGATTGACACTCTGTTTATATATGTCATATATTATATTTACTATGTATTTAATCTGATTTATTCCTTTTAAAACACACATATATTTACTTTCCATTTTGTGTTAATATGATAATCTTGTTTCAGTAAGTGTGGACTACCGCCCCCTCAAAGCGATATGATTCATTCACACACCACATGGAATGTATTAAGGATGGGTTTGATGAACTTATATAATATATATGATATATTAATTCTAATGGAATAATTATATATATATATACAAATATATACATATTTCATTTACATATTATCTTTCAATACAACAATAAAAACAGAAACAACATTCATGTGTACATATGGATTACCGTCTCCATAAATGGTGTATTCCATTCCATACTCCCATATTATATATATTATTATAATAAAAATATAATGGATATAACTAATATTTATATTATGTTTCATATTCAGGAATCATTATATAATTATAAGGACTAATGATATAACAAATTAAGATACATGGGAAGAATAAAGAGAACATTACCCAAAGTGAAACCTTAACATAGGATCGTTAACAAGTGGGAAATATAAGGTCATAATAAAACCATAAATGGTAATATAAACAAAAATATTCATCTTTAAAAGATTTATAATAAACTTATATTTATTATATAGGAAGATTGTATGAGTGTGGAGAGAGTCAAGACACAAGGTAAGGGGATTTCATCCCACTTTTAATTGCTCTGAGATACATGTTATGTTAACCACTCTTTCCCTTTGTGTGATGTATATACTGAAAATTATTATATTCTATGTATCCAATAATTAAATTTATGGGTATTAAAATATCAATTTTATGATCCTTATTTCATTGGGTTTAAATTATAAAAGATGCCAAATCGATAAAACATTTTTGTCTCAATTTTCCTTCTTTGAGACTCATGTTTTTTTATGCACGTAAATTATTTTTCATGGTGTATATACATCCATTTTATATTTTTTATAATGGATATAATTATTTTAATTATATATTAAGCTTAATATAATTTTATTTTATTATATGGATAGTATGATCACAAGTCACCAAGTTATAAGAGTTTATTGAGACAGTCTCATCACTTTTTGATATTATTTATGTTTATGATTCCTTTATTGAAATATTATGATCCATATCTCAAGAATATTAATTAGTTTCCTTATCCTCTATTTATTAAAGATATCCTCATGTTTTAGTACCATTTTTACACACTTTGGTACTTAAGATAATGTTTTTATGTAAAATTTGATCGCCTCTTTCTTCGTTCGAAAATATATTGTATTCAAAAACCATGTTTTCAAAAAAAAATTAAAAATTATTTCAAAAGATCCTTAAATATCATTTTCAAGGAAAAAGGATTTTAAAAATATTTTATTCTTTTCAAGTCTTCCTTTATAATTTTTCAAAGATATTTTCAAATAAAAAGTTTTTCAAAAGGTTTTATGTTATTAAAAGCATTTTTCAAAGAAAGGATATTTTCCTCAAGGAATGTTTTTAAAAGATATTTCAAAATTATTTACCATATAAGATAAAATATATTGGTTTTAATCAAGTCTTTATGGGGAAATTATTCAATTTTTTCATTCATAATTATTTCTCCAAAGGGATTATGTTTTGATGCCATGATGTTTATAAAGCATGTTTCTCTTTCATGGGTTATATGATTTTGAAACCCGCTTAATTTCACTGGTTATGATGAAATGATTATGAAACATGTCTCATTATACAAGTTAAGATATGTTTACATGTTTATGATACCCATTTAATTGAATGGTTTATGTTATGATTATTTCTGATCTTGTGGCACATGTATGTATGATGTCATTATGTAACAGGTGGGACCTAAATCTCCCTCAAATGCATTGGGTATAGATTAATATATCATGATATAAAAAAGGTCTAGAATGATAGTTAATAAGTTCAGTAATACAGGACTAGAATGAGGGTTACTCAGTTTAGTAATATAGGGATGGAATGAGGGTAACTCGGTTTAGTAATATAAGGCTGGAACGAGGGTTACCTAGTTCAATAAAGGACTTTATCCACAAAGATGGTCTTGGAAGTGATTCCTTGGATACTATGGAAATTATTATATTCTTATGTGTTTCCATAATTCCATGTCTTATTCCAATGTTATGATTTCATGGATTATTCTCTTTATTTCATTATGATTCATGTCTTATGAACTGCAAATCTTTGTTCCATGATCTTGGGTATGCGGGGTATGATATTCTATTTTCATGATCACATTATCACACCATTATGCTCATGTTTATGCTTTTATGTCTCCATTGTTTACCCTTACTAAGAATTTGATCTCACCCATTTTTTTCCTTTCCCTCAGGTTATGATGATATGTACTATGTTTGATATGTATAAGAAGTTTTCCAGTCAAGAATAACCTAGTGGGGGATGTTGTAGCTCACTTATGTACCAGATTTATGTTTCCATGTTTCCAGAGGCACTATACCAACTATAGTCTTTGGGAATCTGTTTATATAATGTTTAAGTATTCCAAAAATGTAATGTGATGTTAATGTTTTAAAAGTGTGGGTCTCTATAGGGTGTGACATAACACTTATTAAAAAATGTTTTATTCTTTTATAGGGTATTTATCATTTTTTGAGTATGTCTGGATGTATTTAAATATTATCCATCAAAAAGTTCTCTTAGATTCCTTTCTCTTTAGAATAACATTTGAATAATACTATTATCACAATAATATTTCTTCACAAGTATCCTTGAGTATCATAAAAAATAATAAGATGATACCACTAATTAGTTTAAATAAATCATGAATTACTTATTACATGTTGTTACTCTTCCATAATAAATGACTTGTTGTCTATCTTATTTAAGGTATTAATAAACTTATATATTCTACAATTTGATAAAAACTATATAAAATATTGGTTCCAATTTGAGAAATTGAACTCTTATCAATTGGATCATCTTCTAAACATTATTTTCTAAATAATATTTGATTCCATTTGATCCTTAATATTTATCAAGTTTTACACTATGTGTATCCCTTTAAATACATTCAACCCATGGGTTGTATCTCCCTATTACACCTATATAACCTCAATAATAGTTTTAGCAACAAAATAATTTCGGAAGAGGGTTATTTATAATTTAGTATCAAGTATAAGAGTTTTTTTCACCTTTTTGAACCTACTATTTTATCCCAACTTAATTTTATGCCTTATTTTTCGTCATCCTTGGAGTTATACCACATATACAAAACAATTTCTAGATATTTTAATTTTCATAAACTATATTATTTATGATAGAAACTAAATTTTATGTAATATTTATCCCAATGATGGATATTTTATCCTTTGATGCATCATTGTGGCCTCTTTCTCTTTGATTATTACTCTATGAAAGTGTCATACCACCAGTTTTTCTCTCTTACATTATGGTGGAATTTTTTGGTATAATAAATCATGCATTATTTTTATATTATTTATGATCCATTAATAATACCTTTTATTTATTTATCTTTAGTAATTCTTTTTTCAACTGATCATCCACCTTTTATGCAGTAAGGTTTACCTTCACTCTTATCCTATTTATTTATTTATTTATTTCTACTTCTAAGATGGTTTCTGTAGATAATTAACCATGGTTCATAATCCACACTCTATATCCATATTTAATTGTATTAATTTAATGATATAAATTTTTATCTCACTATAATATATTTCTCTTCCTTTTTTACTTGCTTCCCCTTTAACATAAGGATAGTATCTTTCCTCATTGGACATTTTTTCCTTATGAAGCAACAATACCGTACCATATGACCACTTTTATCACAAATAAAACATAATTTTAATAAATAATACCACTTATTCTACTTTAATGGTTGAAATGTTATAGAATAATTTCTTACTTTTTTATCTCTCTATCTATTATACACACATTCATTATGTGTCATATGTATACATAATAGTAACACTGTATTTCTATTCTAAATTTGAGGATTTTTCTTTTCCAATTTTTAAAATAAACTCTTTTTTCACAGAATTTAGATTTTTATCTTTATTAACTCTACTTATTAAGTCCATCATGTCCAAGATCCTTAGTTTCGTCTTTTATTTTAAGGATTTCAAATCTTATTTAATCTCTTTGATCTCCAAATCATTTTCCATTAGTTAGGTTTCCAATAATATCAATTGGGAAAGAGTTTATTGATCATATTTAATTATAACTTTGAACTAATACTTTAATAAGATCATATTAGCTTGGAATACCTTATCTATTTCTATTTTACCCACCACTTCATTTGGACGTTCATCTAGAAAATTTATTTTACTCCTTCATCTTTAAAGTCATCAATGAAATGGATTCTTTCAAGGAAAAATCCTCTAGATTCAATTTTTATTCTCCCTAATTAATTATACCATGAATAAAAAATTCACCCCTTTAATGGTTTTCAAATAATCCAACTTTCTAGAAAGGTCTAGATCTTCTCCACTTTCCTAAAATATCATTCTTCTGACTATCAACTGAATTTAGATACCTACTATTAAATGGAATTAGCATATTTTTCAACCACCAAGGGAGAATATGAAATTTTATTTTTATAAGAATATTATAAATAAATGTTAATTTTATATGCATCCATAGTGACCCAATCCTTTTACATGTGTTATTACATGATTTTTAACATAAATTTCTATTAATTATAAACCAAGGATCGAAAAGCCTAGGGTATTTTAAATAATAGATGCATAAATAGAAAAAATAAAGCTAAAAAATATATTTATTTTAATATCTATAATGATATCATAACTCCCTTTAAGCTCTTAAAACTACATAGGATAAATTGAGGAATACATAGACAAAATGGGTGAACTAAAAAGTCCAGTAAGGGAATAAACATTGAAACTAAGCATGTCATATGAGATATAAGGCATAACATGATAACTTAAAATAAATGGCTCGTGAATAATCATATAGAGGACTAACACAAAAAAATGGAATGTAAATCTAAAAATGTTGAAATAACATAAAATATGACATAAGTATAAGTTAAGGCTAACCGCTAAGACAACATCACATTGTGGACAGAGTCTCCTTGTGGATTAGGTTCACTCCCCAATATCTTACATATTTGCTCATGAGACTAAAACATTACCCAATGAATTGGAGTTATATCTAGGAATTCCCATAAAACATGTACATGAATATGTGTTCCACATAAAAAGATCAAACATAAGGCATAAACATAAGGATTACCCATGGAAGGATATGGGTTTTATAATCAAGTCATAAGGCATAACCAATGGGTGTATTATAATGGTTTCCCTAAAAGAAGGTATTAAATTATTTTTGGACATTAATAAAGGAAAAAATAAATATATATCATGATAAATGATGTCCAAATGAAATTAATATGTGAAACATAGTAGATAAAACCTTTTCGAAAAGTACCACTTAAGTGAGGCTTTAGAAAAATGGGTAACTAGTATTTAAAAAGGGTAAAGGAATAATAATTTCCATCAATATAAACTATTTTTCCATGATAAACTTATTTATTTTATAAAACATGGGTGGCTTAAAAAAATTAATAAGTGTACTTGAAAATGGGTAAGAAACAAAGAATTTCCCTTTAATCGAGTTTTCTTATCGAGAGGAATTGAGGAAGGAACCTTTTAAAACATGTATTTACCCATTAAAGAAATATTATTTAAGTTAGGTATATTTGTTTAGAACATAAATACAGAATATATGATAGGTAATTAATAAAATAATAGTGATAAAGTGAGGTAGGAGAGATAAATCATAAGCCCAAAAGAAATATAGAGGTTCAGAAAGATCCCTTACCAAATGTTCCAGAATTGTTCTGCACTTGACCTTAATGTCCTGAATAAAAAAATTGGATCCATTAATTAAATAATTTAGAATATTTTCTATTAATATTTTATTTAATATAATTTTATTATGTTCATTTACGTCCATTTAGATGATATATAAAGTTAAATTTCATTATTCCAAGATTGTTCATTTCATGGTTTCATAGTCGGATCACTTATGGATAATTATTTAAGTTTATTGTCAAATGAGAGAGAAATATTGAATTGAAATGAAATTATATTCTTGTACTTACATAAATTGAAATTTTCTCAAATTTTTTTTATATATGGATGATCCATTTAGTAAAAACATTAGTGTTATATGGTTATTTTATTTTGGAATTCTTATCGACCATCATGAACTAGTTTCGTTTTATTTAACACTATATATATATTAATTAAAAACATTAGATAAGTTTTAATATGATTATAATTATATTATTTAACCTAAAAATATTTTTATGTCCATATTTAAAGGCGGTAATGGAAAACAAAAACTCATTATCTGTAGTGACGGTTAATTGACATAATATGGACTATAGTTTCATTCTTAGAATACGGGGAAAAAAGAATAGGATAGATAGTGGATATTACATTGTCATCATAAAATAAAAGTATATATATGATAATAGAGTAATTAATTCATGTTTTATTAGGTAGGTGAGGGGAATGTAGAAGAAGCAAAGAATTTAAAAGAGGTAAAGTGAGAATATTAACTCAGAAATGACGCCTCCTTGAAATACTACTTAAAGCACTTGGAGTTGGCCTTTTGGAGATACCAGTAGTTTAAGGATCTGTTGGAGTTTTGTTTAATATATTTGGGAATAAATATTTCAATCTCTAAGTCTAATAAATTTTTAGAATAAGTGATGATGAGTGGTGGTATTTATAAGGGGATGAGGGGGGTGTTTTTTTAATATTTTATTCATTAGTTTATTATTTTAAATCAATACTACCAATATTATTAATTATTGTTAATATATACAGTAAATTTTTAATTTGAATTCAAACTAATGGGTGATTACATCATACATGACACAAAAATTCATGTATTTATCTTATAATATTAAATACCGTAATTTGTCATATTTCACTATTCACCAAAAATTTAACTATTTTAGAAAAAAAAATAACGCTAAAATTTATTAACATTTAGATTACAAAAATGAAATCTATTTTATTAAAATAATTTTCTAAATATGATAAATTTAATTTTTAAATAAAATTCTTATTTATTTAAAAAAATTAATTTTAATATTATGATAATTTTTATAACCTTTTGAAAAATTACTTATAGTCTTATAAAATAATCTTATCAGTATAATAAAAAATAATATTGATTTATAAATCAGTTTTATGAAAATAAAATTAATTTTAAGTCATTAAATTTCTTATAAAAATGAAAATAAAATATACATGTTTTACAAAAAATCCAAACACTTATTTTATATTTTTAAAAACATTTATATACTTTTATTATGAAGTATGTCCTATTTTAATTTTATAAGATACCTAAATATTATTTTACACATAAATAGGTAAGTATAAAATTCTAATTCCCAGGTTATTATTCTTAGTGGTCAAAGTACTATTCAAATAGTTATGTTACTATTCCAATAGTAATATTACTATTTCAACGGATAGATTTGTAATAGTCATATGGGTTCCAAAATTTCTAAAAATACCTATGAATTCATTAATTATTAATTCACTTCTATTTTATCTAAAGTTTATATATATTTTCATTTTGAAAATGTATATTTCATTACTAATATTCTAATTCATTTCTATAGTATTTTTCCTGAGTGTGTTTTTATAAGGGATTGAGTAGATCTAAATGTTTCCATTCTTATTGTATTATTTTATATTTATTATACCATTATAATACTTTTAATTATTATGGACATAATTTTTATCAATATTTAATATTGAAATTATTATAATAAATTTTTTTTGGTTTCCTCTTGCAGAACGTGTTCATTATATAATATTATATTACTAAATGTAATATAATTATATTTTTAGAAGGAAAATTCTATTGATAAAATTTAAAGTCATTAAATTATCAATGTAATCAAAGAAAATTAGCTTTATTATATTATCCATCTTCTCGAGTTCCATATTAATATTATCTATATTTATATTTTCTTTTTACATAAGGAACTTCTCTTTGTCAGATTTATTTTCACCACTTATATAAGGAATCACAACTTTTTAATCAATGATTATAAAGGGATTCACAATCTATTTTTTTATATTAGTTCTAACTATATTTCTTACAAATTCACCCATAGATAAAAAGTTTTAGAATAATGAAGGGTCCTTATAAATACCACATTTATTATGGAACCAACCAAGATCATCCATTCCTTTTCTTCATCAATTATTTCATTTTTTATTATCAAAGTATTTTCATAATATATATACTTTATAACATCAATTCCATAATACTATAAATGATAAATTTTATCTTTATTCCAAATTACAATATTATATTTATAAAAAATAGCAGGATTCAATTTTAAATCTATAAGTGGAATAAGTATCACAATATATTTGACATATTGAAATATAAATAAAAAACCTATAGTCTCGGATACTAATTTTTGGGACTATTGTGTTATGAAGTAAGACCCAAGGAACTCTATGAGTGGTGATAGTTAATCATGGTAATAAAAAACTTAAAAAGTTTCCTTTAACCCTCACCCACCTTTAAATATTGTTATCATATTGGTAGAAACAACATTTTAATCTATCAATATCTCAATGCATCCAAAATAAATAAAAATAATATAAATAAAGTAGAGAATATAGTAAAATAAACATATTTAATTAGTTCACTCACACTAGGATATGTTCATGGAGTATATTCATGGTGAAATTCTAATACACCAGAAATAAAATATTATTCACTATCATTTTGATGCAAGGTTTAGGCAAGGTTACACATCACTAAGACTCGCTAAGTTTATAATAAATGTTTAGGAATAACTCACCACCTCCCAAGGGTCGATCCCTATTCCTCCTTATCTATGAATGAATTTAATATGTGAGTGGGTTAATTTATATGTGTGTAGGTCTCTTCAAAACCTATATAATAAAACTGATATGATTTCACCAACAAAACTGATTATGATGCATTTATGTAGTCCATGTGATGTCTTCACCTTTAGTGTCTAGATATAGACAAATCCTTGTTAATGGAGTTGATATGACGTTATTAAAGGACCTTCATAGAAACATTAACTTCCTTTAATAAGGATTTAATTATAACAATATTCCTTATTACAAGAATTTTATTTCACATGCCTCATCTTATTCTCTAATCAACTTGATATTATTAATATTCTTTCATAGATAATGAGTCACTCTAACAATGAATGTCATATATTTTAATTTATCTCATTTATAATATTCTTATTCAATTATAGAATTATAATATATAGAAACCGTAAATCTCTATGACCTATATCTAATGTTTAGGATCAATTCATGTAATCATATTCCTTCGTAATCAACTTATGTTTCAACTTCTTTAAAGGTTGTTCAAATTCATTTATTTAGATCAAATTTCACCTCCATTTCATATTTGATATACTTCCATATCTTTTAAACATTAAAATATTAAAATTTATATATATCCTTTAGATTATACATTAATGAAGTGTGTTATAATATAATGATCTTCAGTTACAATAGATCTTTGAAAATAAAGGCCAATAAAATCACTTCTCTCAAAAACTATGAACTAATGAATTTGAAAAATTCATTTACATAAATTCATTATATATTAAGATAAATATAATTTAATAATTATTTTTTCTAAACCAAACTATGGATTTTTAATGTAATATCCAAATATTTTAAAAAGAATGACTATGTTCGGTAACATACAAAATACCCAACACTGAGGGTAATAGAACTGTGAAACATTATTATTTAAATACGACTACTATAATCAAGCCATTAAATTGGTAGGTATGAATATGATTAACTAATTTTTGAAATATATATATATATATATATAAAGTTTCAATTTAATAAAAATTCATTGATTAATTATTATTAAATAAGAACTCATTTTTCAATTAGGTTATTTTATTCTACAAAAATTTGTTTTATTTAAAAATGATTAATATCTATTTGTGTGAGTGGATATTAAAATTAATTGTTTGAAATTTTATAAATTTTATTTGTGAAATAAATATCATTTTTTAAAATAAAATATTAAAATTATCTTTGGGTGAAATTTTGGTATTTTTCTGAAAATATTGATGTTTTGGTGAATAATGAAAAATAATGGTTTTTATTAAAAACCATATTTTATTTTAAATTATTAACAAAATAAAATTCTATTTTGTATTATTTATAAAATTTAATTTTTTTTTATTTAAAATAATCTATTTATTGTTTTTTAAAATAATTTTATTCTTTAATTTAGTATAAAAACACTTTATACTAAAAATAGACATATTTCATAAAAGCATTTTTCGTCACATTTTTCAGTTTAATATTAAATTAAATGATGAAACTTATTTGTTTTAAATTTTTAAAAACATATTCAATATTTGGAATAATTTGGTCAAAATTTGGTAAATAATTATATTTTATTTTTATTCAATATAAATAGTAACCATAGTAATTTTTATTACCACGGTGAAGGGTAAATCGGGTAATTAAGGGTTAGAAATAATATGATAACGAAAATAAAATGAACTTAACACTTGAAATAATTTTATTTTCAGATTCAATGTCATCCATACTCATCTAATATTCTATTATATGGGCTTTTTTCTATTTGGAGGTGATTATTACCATTATAATATTTTATGTAAAGAAAGTTCAAAAATTTCACTCATGTGTTTAATAACTATAATATATTTAAAATGGGTATAAATAGAAGATATGTTAAGTTATAAATATCAATTTTAAATCTAAATTATTTATATTCATCATGATAATTTATTTTTAATTTTTTGAGAAGAAAAAATTACCTTAAATTCTTACACAAAGAAGATACAAAAATTATTCAATTAATCCAAAAATAAAATAAATGATATTAAAAATATTAAAAAAGTCATATAATTTGAGATAATAAATGTAATAATGAATTTTATAGATTAATATATCAGGTTATAGATGTAATAAAATATTTTTTCTACTTTCATTTGTTTTCTTCATGTTATTAAAGTCAAAGTAATGAATATTTCTAAAAAATGTTATGAATGATAATTTATAATAAATAAAAATTAATTAAATGATATAAAATTCATAAAAATGTGATATTAAAAAAATTTATTGTTATATGGTTTATAATATCAATAATGGTCCATTTATGGTCTATTTTTTATTTATAGTAAATATATTGACCATCAAAGATTAAAAATTCATGTTGTTACAATAAGTGTGAGATAGGTTAACAAGGGGTTAAAACCAAAATATAAGATTAAAAATATAGTAAAAACTTATTTAATTTTTATTTATGATATTTTTTCAACTCATAATCATTCTATATTCTAAATAAATAATTTTTGATTCATTTGTAAATGATAATTACTTTATATTAATTTAATGTTTTACTAAATTCTAAGAGTGCCCCTCCCCTCTCTTAAAAAAGAGAATTTTTTATTCTATATATTTAACACATAAAATCCCATTTTTTCAGTAAATATCTACCTAAATATATTTCTTACATCTATACCCATGTTATAGATGCCTTATTTATAGAATAATACCATTTTTAGTGGTCTTAAGGTGTTAAGAAAAGGATCTTCTCTGAAGAATAGGTATCATTCTTAACTAAGAATTTATATTTTATTTATTATTCCACATATTTAAAATATTACTTAACCATGATTATATAAAAAAATATTATATTCCATATACCAAGACATTTTTATTTTAATTTAATAACCAATATTCATCTCTAAACTCCATCAAATGGTTCATGTGTACAGCGGACTACTACCTCATGGACTAATGTAATTTGTTTTTCATCACCAGCTCTCATGGTTGGTTATAATGATGGTTTTAATGTATAAATATTATATTCATAACATATTTATCATTTTTTGAACAAAATATAACACCTATTTACTAATCCATCCATTCACTAAAAAATGGCAACGTCGTTCGTGTGTACATGTGGACTACCACCTCCAGGAAGTGATGTGATTCATTTTTCATCAACACCTAACATGAATGATATATATGATTATATTGAAATAAATAATATTATATATAAAATTTTATTATCATTATTTAAATATTTTATAATACTTACTTTATTTTCATAATGATAATTGAAAAATGGAAATATTACTCATGTGTATGTACGGTTTACCATCTCCATGATTGTAATGTAGTTCATTTAACATAACCATATTTAATTATTTAATTTAAAAGTGTAATTGATGTATAAAATTATAATTATTTAGTTATTATAATTTTACATATGATAGACCAATGACCCCTTTTTGTATGGTCAACTTACCAAATCTCTTTTGAAAATTATGAGCTGAACAACCAAAAAACCCCAACACGAACTTAACTGAATAAGAAGATAAATATTTCATTAAATTAAATGAAATAAATATTTTAAGTCTAATTTATTAAACCTTTAAATTATATTAATAAATAAAATAATTTATATGATTTTATCACATAGAATTTAAAGGATATACATGGAAAGTATTTACTCATGGTAAGGTATTTTATCTCAATTTCCTTTCTTTGATGCATATTTTATTATTACGCACATAATTATTTTTATATGGTGTATATTCCTCCCTTTTACATGTTATATCATGAATCCTTCATAATTCATGTTATTTTATGTTTAAATTTTAATTACTTCATACAAGGGTATTTGACTTGAAAGTTACCAAGTGGTAAAAATATTCTTAACTCAATTTTCTTTCATTGGGTTATAACTCTTCTTTATTGACTTAGTAATTCCATGATTATGTGTGACTTTATCCCTAAATTGTTTTATTATGTATTTCCACTTGTTTTATTATTTGTTACACACAATATATCTATTTATTAATTCTCAACTCAATGATACAATCTTTATAAGGGTAATTCATCTAAAATCATCTTTCTTTGGGATGTAAGTTTATGATATGAACCAATATTCTTTAATGTGTTGTATATACTAACCCTATAAAATTTTATATCATTAATATAATTATTTTCATGAAAGTTAAATTATCATTTAATGTTATTAATTCATGGGGAATATGATTGAAATTTTTTCAAAGTGGAACAGGATTTATGTTATAATCTTGTTTCTTTTCATGATTTTTTATGTTCAAGATTCCTTTAGGGTATAACCATCGACTATTATTTTCCTTAACCAGATATATATTCTTTACCTATGTTTATGAATGTTTTTATCTTGTTTAATTTCATTTATTCCCTTATTTATGGAATAAATGTCAATAAAATCATTTGTAAGTGATATTGGTCTTGTATCTTCTTTTAGATTGGGAATCTTTCTCTTCAATATCCATATTTCAGAAATGTTTTCAAAAATGTTCTTTTCAAAACAAAAATTATTTCTTAAATATATTTCACATGGTATTTGACCTTATTTTAAAAGTATTTAAAATAAAATTTCTTAACTTTTTTCAAATGGTTCACTTTTGATTATCTTTTTTGAAGAGTTTTAAAATAATGTTTATTTTTAACATCTTAGACATAAATGGATATTCTCATCATCTTGAACATAATTCTATTTGAGGCTTCCTTAATAAGTTTCCAAGTTTATTTTCAAATAAAAATGTTTTTATAAAATTTTATGAATTTTTAGTTTTAGAAAAGTAATTTTCAAAGTGAAAAGGGTATTTTCCTCAATGTTGTTTATAATATTTTTTTGGTATTTCCATTAATAAAATTGAAAAACCCTTGATGATAATTTTTCTCCACTAGATATATTTTTTAATAATACCATCCTCATTCTTTATCAGGATAGATTTTGATTTTTTAAAGAAATTTTCATGGATCCCATTTCTTTTACATGGGTTAATCAAGTTATGAAAGCAATAATGGATGTTTCGATGAGTTTTATAATTAAATGCAAGATTAATACACATTATTCATGTTTTTTTCATGGAAATTATTTATGATTATGGGTGGTTTCATTATAATTTGAAGGCAGGTGATCCTGTTATAGATCTCTAATGTATTATGTTAAGGGACAGAGTTAACCGATTAAGTCTATCCTAAAAGGTAAAGGGAGTATACTTTGATGGATATTCCAAATATTGGATAGAGTTAGATAATTAGTTTTCTCCTAAAATATTATGGGAATATATTGTGATGGTTATTCAAAATATGGGACAAATTTAACTGATTAGGTTGATCCTATAAGATTATGGGAATATACCGCGATGGTTATTCCAAGTGTAAACATAATTTTTTTTCCATGTGTCACCATGAGGGTTACTCCACTTATAACCATGGTTATTATTCCATATATAAGTGTGATATGAAAATTTTCTAAGATACCAATATGTTTTATTTATGTTTCCTCTGGGTTTTTAATGATTCCTTTTATCAAGATTGATATCATGTGTATCGTGATTATTCATTCCAATAACTCTATTCTTTGTTAAATATTTATTCCCTGATTGATGATCTAGGTATTGATGGGTATGGATTCCATTATTTTATGATCATGCACTATGATTATTTTATTTTACCCTTATTATTGTCTTACTCACACCGATAACATCCAATTCTAATGTTTATGTTTACCCTTATGGAGTATTTGAGCTCACCCTTCTTATGTTTCATTTTCCCCAGCTTATGAAGAATGATGCCAAATGATTTTTATTTAGAAATATTTCATATATAAATAATTTTATGGGAGATGTTTAAGAATTGACATGGAATATAAATAGTTTTGTATAGTGAGAAATGATTCTCATCTTTATGAATCAGTTGTTTTTGACTCAAATTGTTAAGAGTTTCTCCTAATTATCTCAAACTCTAAAACTAAAAGGTCTTTGGTTATGTAAGTGATCCAATATTTTCATTCTATGTTTAAAGTTTTATATTTCAAAATTTGGTTCAAATTTATTGCTATAAATCCATAAATATAAAGTAAATGTTCTTAGCACTGAATCCGAGAGTACGGGTTCAGGGATCTTACAATTGGTATCAGAGTAGGTTTTAGATAAATTTTGAGATTAGAATGTTTTCATGTGAGTTTATATTAATAGTTATGGATACCATCATGGGTTTATAATTTTAATATTTATCATAAGTTCAAAGTCTTATACACCCCTTTTTAGGTTTTAAGTGATGGAATTTTAAGGTAACTAATGATATTTTGGGAGAAATTTTATTAGGTTGAGGTATACCTTAGGTTTAACATAAATTATTATTTTATGAGTCAATTTTGAATTATATTTTGAAATAATATATGATATTAATATGTATTAATGGTAATTTTGGGATATTATACAATTATGGCATATACCTTTTGGGGTATGTGGATTTATTATTGACTAATCTTATTTAAAGATAAATATTAAATTTAACATAGAAGAATATGTGATAAAATCAATTTTATTTTTAGGTTTCATGTTTGGTTAGGTATATTTTAAATAATTTTAAGGATAATTATTTATGTAATGATTCATTTTTAACATTGGGTATTATTATTAAATTTTGAATAATAGTGTATTATTTCTTCATATGAATTTTTGTAAATTTTTGGGAATTATCTTACCTTGTTCTAACCATTATGGTTTTGGTTGATGTCCAAATACAAGAGAAATTAATAATTATACTTTTTGGAATTATATGATCTTATGTAAGTGTTTTAGGTTTTAAAAATCATATGAAATACTCATCATTTGGAGAAAAAGAAGAGATTGTGGATAGAATTGACTAATGGATGAAATTTGAATTTTTAAGTCAGTACATTTATTAATGTTCTTATTATAGATGATAAAGGAATTCCTAAACTCTACTAAAGTTTTATAAAAATAAAATAAAAAATTTATCCTTTTAATTTTATAATTGAGAAATCAATGGTCTTTTAGCCCATCATAGATTTATAGTTTTATGATGGTTAATATTCTCGTTACCATGTTCTCTGTTACTCTATTAATATTTTGGCTGTAGTTTTCTCTTCCATGTACAAATTTTCACTTACCGCTAATTTCACCCTATCTAGAAACTGAGTTTTGGGTTATTTCATATGACCGTTGTACTTACCTTTCTTTCTTTTCAAGTGGATGTTTTATTAACCCTTTTTATAATGTTGTTTTCAATAAAGGTATTTTGAAAATTTAAACCCCTATTTACTAAGACAAAGTTCAAATTTCAAGGATATAATTTCTTAATGGTGGGATAATCTAATATCTCAACATTTTAAAAAGAAATACATTGTTCTATAACAAACAAAATATGCAACACTGAGCATTATTGAACCACAAAATATTATTATTTAAATATGACTATGATAACATAGTCGTTAAATTGGATGGTATGAAACGGATAAACTATTATATATATATACATATATATATATATTCTAATCATTACATATGTATTAATTAATTCTTAGTAAATAAGCACTCATTTTGTTTATTAAAGTCATTTTATTCTTCATAAATATGTTTTCTTCAAAAATAATATTTATTTATTTTTGTAAGTGAATATTAAAATAAATTTTTAGAGATTTTAGAAATATTTTTTGATAAAAAATAACATTTTTAAATTAGCATACCAAAATTATTTTTGGGTTAAATTTTGGTATTTTTAGAAAAGATTGATTTTTCAATGAATAGTGAAAAATACATATTTTTGTTGAAAACTGTATTTTCTTTTAAAGTATTAACAAAGTAAAATTATTTTTTGGATTAGTTTTAAAATTTAATTATCTCCTTTTTATTTAAAATAATCCAATTATTTTTTAAAATAATTTTTATACTGAATTTATTATAAAAACATTTTATACTTAAAATATGCATTTTTTTGAAAAATCGTTTTTCATCATGTTTTTGCGGTATAATTTTAAAACGAATTCTATCACTTTTATGTTTTGATTTTTGAAAAATTGATTCCATATTTGGAGTAAGTGGGTTAACTTTTGGTAAATATACCCCTTATATTTTTATTCAATATGAATAGTAACCATAGTAATTTTTTTACAACAGTTAAGGGTAAATTAGGTAATTGGGGGTTAAACATAATATTATAAGGATTATAAAATAAACCTAAAACTTGAATTTATTTTATTTTATGATTTTATGTCATACATATGAATCCAATATTAATTTATATGACATTTTCCCATTTTTTGTGATTATGACCTTTATAATATTTTATGCAAAGAAAAGTAAAAAATTTCATACTCTTGTTTTTAATAACTATAACATTTTTAACATGGGTATAAATATAATATATTTTTGTTTATAAATATTAATTTCACATATTAATTATTTATCATAATAATGATAATTTTTTAAATTTTTAGTGAAGAAATAATTACTTTAAATGCTTAACTAAAGCTAACACAGTAATTATTCAATTAATGGAAAAAAATCAAATAAATTATATTAAGAATATTAAAAGTAATATAATTTTATGTAATTAATGTGATACATTAATTTTATACATGAATATAAAATTTTAGGGATTTAATAAAATATTTTTTTATAATTTCATTTGTTTTCTTGATGTTATTAAAGTCAAAGTAATGAATATTTCTGAAAATTAAAATTAATAATGTTTTATAATAAATAATATTTTGTTAAATGATATAAAATTCATAAAAATATTATATTATACCAAGTTATTATTATATTTTCTATAATATAAACCATTGTCTATTAATCTTCCTTTTATCCATTTATAGTAAATATATGGACCCTTAAATAGTAAAATTATGAGTTGTCACAATCAATGTTAAAGTGGTTAACAAGGTGTTAAAACAAAAATATGTGGGTAAAAACATAGTAAAAACTTATCTAATTTTTATTTTAATAAGATTATTTATAATAATACTCATCCTATATTTGAAATAAATTATTTTTTATCCATTTTTAATTTAAAATTATTTTATATTAATTTAATATTTTAATAAATTCCAAGAGTTTTCCTCCCCACTCTTATAAAAGGGTGTCTCTTCTTATCTTAATATCACACTTAAAAACCCATATATTTTGACCAAAATATTCTCAAGTACCTTACTAATATCTCTCCTTATTTTCTATAGGATGTATTTAGGTTATAATACCAACCTTAATGGTCTTAAGGTGTTAAGAAAATGAGGTTTTCCGAAGAAGAGGTGTCATTATTAACCGAGTGTTTTTATTATTATTTTTTCTTCCACCTCATTAAAATATTATTTAACCATGATTATATAATAAAATAATTATATAAAATATTATTATAGTTTATTTTGTTAATTTCATAATCTATATTCATCTCCAACCTCTATCAAATGGGAAAGAAACTCATTGTTCGTGTGCACGGCGGACTACCACCTCATAGACTGATGTAATTCATTTTTCATCACCACCTCTCACAACTGGTTATAATGATGGATTTAATTTATATATATTATATAAATGAAATATTTATCACTTTTTAAATATAATATAACACTGATTTTCTTAACCATTCATTCACTCAAAAATTATAACACTGTTCGTGTGTACGTATGGACTACCACCTCCATGAAGAATTGTGATTATTTTTTCATCGCCACATTACATCTATAATATATATAATTATATTTAAATAAATAATATTATATTATTATATTATTATAATTCCTTAAATATATAATAACACTTACCTTATTTCCATAATTATCGTTCGAAAATGGAAACATTGCTCATGCGTACGTACAACCCACCATCACTATGATTGTAACATAGAAATTTTTTAATAAACATATTTAATGATTGTATTTAAAAGTATAGTTTATGTATAAAATGATAAATATTTAATTATTATTATTATATAGATTTTTTAATAATTACCCCTTCTTCCACGGTCAACATACTGTTGTTGTTTCGAAAATTACAAACTGAACATCCTCAAAATACCCAACGTGGACTTAACTAACTAAGAAATTAAATATGTCATTAAAATAAATGAAATAAATGATTTAAGTATATTTAATTAAACCTATAAAATTTTATTATGAATAAAATAATATATATGAGTGTATTATATTATATTTTAAGTACATACATGGAAAGTTTGGACTCGAGGTAAGGAATTATATCTCAATTCCCTTTTATTGAGACATATTTTATTTGTATAGACTTAATTAATTTTATATAGTGTATATTTTACCCTTTTACATGTTATATCATGAATCCTTCATAATTAATTTTATTTTATGTTTATATTTTAATTAATTAATACAAGGGGATTTGACTTGAATGTTACCAAGTGGTAAAGTGGTAAAGGATTCTTATCTCAATTTCATTTTATTGGGTTATAACTCTTCTTTATTGACTTTATAATTCCATGATTATGTTTGAATTGATCTATAAATTATTTTATTCTATATTTGCACTTTTTTTTATTTATATTGTTTACTCATAATCTCTCCAATGATTAATTCTCAATTCAATGATACAAACTTTTTAAGGGTAATTCATCTCAAAATTCTCTTTATCCAGGACATGTGTTTATAATATTCACCTATATTATTTTATGATGTCTATATAATACCACTATGATAAGTTATATTATGAATATTCTTATGTTAATTATATTTAAAGTTTCATTTAATGTTATTCTTTCATGGGGATTTTGATTGAAAAGTTACCCAAAGTGGTAAAGGCTTTATGTTAAAATATAATTTCTTTTCAGAATTATTTATTTTCAAGGTCCCTTAGGGGTAAAAATGTTATATTATTGTGTTGAACTACATATATTCTCTTGACCTATATTTATAAATGTGGTTAACATGTTTAATTTTCATTTCCTTAATTATTTATTGAATAAACATGAAGAAATTCATTTGTAAGTGATATCGATCTTTTATCTTCTTTTAGATCAAGATTCTTTCCCTTACATATCCATTTTTCTAAAATATTTTCAAAAATGTTCTTTTATAAACATAAATTATCTATTCAATCTATTTTAAATGGTCTTTGGTCTTCTTTTAAAAGGATTTAAAAGAAAATGTTTTAACATTTTCCAAATTGGTCACTTTTGATTCCCTTTTTCTAAGTGTTTGAAAACAATGTTTATTTTTAACATTTATGAAATAAATATATTTCACCGCTATCATGACCATAATTTTCTATGAATATTCCTTTATAAGTTTCCATAGTTATTTTCAAAGAAAATGACTTTCATAATATTTTATTAATTTTTAGTTTTTAAAAATATATTTTTAAAGTTAAAAGGGTATTTTACTCAAGAATGTTTTTCATGAACGTTTAATGGTATTTCTATTCATCAAAATTAACAACCCTTGATGTTACTTTTTATCTACTTAGTATATTTTGTAATTATACCACTCTCATTATTTCTTTAGATGGATTTTGATTATTTCGAAGATATTCTCATGGAACCCATTTATTTTCCATGGGTTAATCAAGTTATGAAAGAAATAATATATGTTTCTATGAGTTTTATGGTGAAATGAAATCTCACTTTATTAATGTTTTTTTCTTGGAAATGTTTTATGATGATGGGTGTTTTCATTATAAATTGAGGGTGTTTGATCCTGTTATGTCTCTCCAATGCATTGGTTAAAGGGATGGAGTTAACCAATTAGGTTTCTCCTTAGAAATTATAGGAATATACTGGGATGGTTATTCAAAATATGGGACAAAGTTAACCAATTACATTTCTCATAAGATATTATAGTAATATATTGTAATGGTTATTCCAAATATGGTATGAAGTTAACTGATTAGGTTTCTCCTACAATATTATGGGAATATATTGTGATGGTTATTCCAAGTGAAACCATGGTGGTTATTTCATGTGTAATAGTGATGGTTACTCCACTTATAAACATGAAGGTTCTTACATATGTAATAGTGATATGAAAATTTTATAAGATATCAATATGTTTTGTTCATTCTTTTTATGGGATTTTAATGCTTCCTTTGATCAAGACTAGCATCACATAGCTCATGATTATTGATTATAATGACCCTTTATTTGGTTAAGGATTTATTACAATATTGATGATCTATGTATTGATAGGTTTGAATTCCATTATGTTATGCTCATGCACTATGATTATGTCATAATACATTTATTATCTTATTAAACTCACTGATAACATTAAATTTTTAATGCTTATGTTTACCCTTACTAATCATTTGATCTCACCCTTATTATGTTTCCTTTTCCCATGTTTATAAATAATGATGGTAAATTATTTGTGTTTAGAAAGATTTTATATGTAAATAATTTTGTGGGAAATATTTATGACTTAATATGGAATATAAAAATCTAGGTATAGTGGGAGATGATATTGATCTTTATGAACCCATTATTTATGAACCCAAGTTATTAAGATTTTTTCCAAATTATCAAAAACAAAAAACCTAAAAGGTACTTGGGTATTTAAGTGATCCAATATTTTCTTTTGATGTTTTATGTTTTTTATGTCATAAATCGGGTCACATTTATTGACATCAAAGACAAAAATGAAATGTTTATGTTTTTAGAATCAGTTTTGGGAGTGTGGGTTAGGGTAACTTATACTGATTACAGAATAAACATATATGTCATAAAGAATAATTTAACAACCTTTTTATAAAAAAATTATCCTCTATATATCAATAAATTATGATATAAATTATTTATAAATCTATATACCGCATTTTTCAATTAAGATATAGCCTTCAAGGTGAAAATAATATTTCCTCTCCATCCTCATTATAGTTTAATATTATAATTTTAATACACAAAAAATAATAGAAAAATTTCCACCATATGTTTAATTTTTAATAAAATAAGGTATAATAATAATTTAATATGTAACCATTATAGTGTAGTATTTTATTTTCTAGATACTCAAAAAAAATATAAACCTTTGAATAATGTTATGACACAACTAAAATAATTGTGGTGTTATTTTTTCCATCCTCGATAAATAAAATTCTAAATTTTTTCAATAATATTTGACACTCCTCAAAATTCATCCCCTACCTAAAAGAGACATAATAAATATATAAATAATTCACTTTTCTATCAAATCTGGGTCATAAATCTTCATCCTTCAAAGTATAATCTAACCTTATAACATTATTTTTTTTTTAATATCAGTTAGAAAGTGATATAAATAAAGTAAATGTTAAAAAAAATTATTTTATTTATAATCAACTTTAAAACTAATTTTAATTTTAGTTACAAAAATACCAATTTTGAAATCCCCACTAAATATATAAAGATAGATAGATTTTAAATGACATTTTTTATAAAAAAAACTGATTTTGAAATCCAATATATATATATATATAACGACTTTCAACATTTTTATTTTGAAAATAGAAATTAAAAGTATTTTCAACATCAAATTTTATTGAAAAATATATATCAAAAGTGACTTTCAATATCAGTTTTCATAATAACCAATGTAGAAATCCCAAATAAATATTGATATGGAGGGACTTCCAATATTATTTTAAAGAAAATGAATAATTAAAGTGGCATTAAATGTCAATTTTTATAAAAAATGATGTTCAAATACCATATAAATATCAATATATAAGAAATTTCGGTATCATTTTTTAATGAAGACCGATGTCGAAAGTCTCTTTCAATGTTATTTTTTTGAACAAAACTGACACTTAAAGATCTTTTATCATTGTATTTCATAATAACTAACATTGAGTCCAATTTTTTAAAAAAAAATAATAAAATAAAATAATCCATTACCTAAAATAAAAATTAAAACAGGATAAAATATTAGAAAATAACATCAAATAGTAGTAAAAAATCAATAAAACCATTATTGTAACATTATTAACAAACAAATGAAAATATATAAAACTTATAGATATATATCTACAAATTAATCAAAACTAAAAATAGTATGCAAATAAACCTTGAAGTTGGTTGACTTATTTTTTTTATATATGATAAAATTTCATCAAAAACATATAAAAACAATAAATTTGATAAAAATCAATAATATAACATGTTGATTTAAAATTTAAGAGTTTTAATGGTAATATTTTTAAATTTTGTTATCATTTTGGTCATGAAAATATTAAAAAAAGAATCATAAAACATAATAAACACATTAAATACTTCATATTTTATGATATAACTATAGTTATGACATAATACATTGAAAATAAAAAACATTATATATGAAATACCAAAAAATAATTAACTAATATAAAATTTTTCTACCTAAAATTTTTCATAATTAATTTTATTTGAATTCTTTATCGACAAGTAAACCCTATTTAACTCTTTCAATCACCTATATTATTTCAATATATTAATTTCAAAATCATATTTAATAATAAAAACATAATATTAAAGAACTAATAGAATGTAATAAAACTTACGAATTCAAAAAAAACTTGAAAACCTTTATGAACTCCACCTAGTGAATAGAATAACTAATATGTCATGCATTCATGTGATCATAATGAACATAACATCCAACATCCACTAAAATATAAAAAAAATCAATATTAATGATATTATAATGTATATTAGTTCATAATTATATAATTCCTCCTACCTTTCAAGGAATAGAAGAAATCAACACTTAATCGTTGTATTTTCTAATCTTTCAAACATATATTTAACTCTAGTATCCTTATCTAGATACTATAAAATCATTAAAATGTATTCCAGATCCACAAAAACATAAATGGAAGTTCACTCATTTTGGATACAAAGGGTTTAAAGATACATAACTAGATAAGTAATAAATTAAGTCACTATAAGTTATATTTATTTAAGGAAATGAAAATTGAAATTTAATTATATAGTTTAAAGCTTAAATATAGGTATAAATATCTCATCAGCAATAAAAAATCCATGATATATTTTTTATATATAATTAATATATAGTCTTTTACACATGCAACATCAGTCATCAAAAACTCATAAAACTCTTCTAACATAAAATAATTCATTGAAAATTTTTGTATCCCCTCAAAAACTTGATAGATATATTAAGGTGCTAGTTCTTGAAGATTTTATTTATTTTGTAATGATCAATTAGATTTTAGATACTCTTATATAAGGTAAATGTGAGAAAAAATTATAAGTAATTTAAATTGAAAAGTAATTAAAAATTTAAAAACAACACATACCTCATATGTCAATTGATAAACAACGCTAGCTAGAAAGAGTGAAAAATGACCCATACTATCTCCAACTAGGGCCACTTAATTGATAGGTAATGAAATTTATATAATATTTTATAAAATCTACAATAATTCACCCTAATCTAATTTTGATGTACTGAATTCAAATAATCTTTATTTTAAGAAAAAAATTCCTAAGTATAATAAATAATTATTTTAAATAAAAAATATATATTTATTATGAAAAACTACTTTTAAAGGGAGACACGTTATTTATTAACTTTAAAAAAAATTATAAATTTTATAATATCATTTATATTGATTCTTAAGGGGTATAAAGACCTATAATAACATATTTAAAATATAGTTATTATATATAATAATTTTTAATTTTCTTCCAAACTAGTATTTACTATTATTTTAAGTATTTTTAATATTCCAATGGTCGTATAATGGTCACATTACAATGATAAGGTAATGGTTAAATTCAAATGGTCACATTACAATTTATACCCTATATATACACCACCATTCTCATACTTCATCATTCACTGCTTCACTTATAATGGTTCTACACTTCCCTTGATAATATCTACCAAATTCTTAATACTTCTCTTTTATTTGACAATTTTATAGTAAGAGTGATAATCATGGGAGAATTCAAGACTATGAAGCTTATCATTCTATGTGTGATATTCTTTAGAGTTTATCTCCCCATGCTATTCCTATCTCTTATTTTCACTATTATTTTATGATGTGTAATGTTCCTATGAAATGTAATATTCTTTCTATGAGATTGTATTGAAAAACAAAATAAAATAAGCATTGTCAAACGTGAGTACTTTTACTAATAATAAAAAGAGATTTTAGGTTGTTACATCCCCCCTCCATATTAAAAAATTTTAACCCTTGAAATTTGTGTCTTGCCTTAAAATAAATGCAGATATTTTTCCTCCATAGCTACTTTAATCTCCCAGGTCACTTCTACAGACTTTTCATTTATCTATAATAATTTTATGAGTGCACACGTTCTATTTCACTTGTAATTTAGAGTGATTCTTCTTCATATGATAGGTCAGGTTTTAATTGCAAACCATTTATTTGAAGTATATGGGTTGGGTGTGATATATACTTTCTTAATAGGTAAATATGGAAGGTGTTGTGGACATTGTAAAACAATTAAGGCAATTATAACTAATAAAAAACTAATCTAACATTATCTAGAATATAAAATGGTCTAATGTACCTTGGATTTAGTTTACCATCCAATAAAAATCTCACAAATCCTTTCCATGGTGATATTTTAATGAATACATGATCCCTAAATTGAAATCTTAAGTCCTTCCATTGATTGGTAGCATAATATTTTTTGACTTTGAGAAATCTTGATATATTTATAGATCAATTTTATATTATTCATAGTATCTTTCACAATGTATAGTCCTGTAATTTTTCTTTCTCCAACTCCACCGCAATATGTCAGATTCTACACTTTTTTTTCATAGAGTACTTAATTTAGATCCATTTCAATAATCAAGTGGATAATGTTATTATAGTATAATTTAATAATTGGAATATTTTGGTCTCAACTCCCTTGAAAATCTAGTGAACTAACCCTTAACATATCTTCTAATGTTTCAGTAGTTATCTTAGTCTTCCTATTAGTTTGAGGATGGTAGTTTGTGCTTATATTTACTTTTTTATTTATATCCTTTTAAAGATTCCTCTAGAAATTATAAGTAAACCTTAGATCATGGTCAGAAATAATCGATAGTGCTTCTCCATGAAGTATCACCACTTCTTAAATATATAGATAATAAAGGATATCAAGCTATAATCCCCTCATATAGTGATAAAATTGTTAGTATTTTTTATTCTATCAAATATTACCCATATGGAATTTTTTCCCTTTGTAACACCTTTTATCACTATAGATTTTTTATATTATTTTAATGTGGGTAAATTTAAATTTTTACCAGTTTTTTATTTGATATTGTTTTAGATTTTTTTCATCGATGAATGGTTTAGGGAACACTATTTAGATGAAACAATTCAGGTACCCTTTCATAAGGAAATTTCTAATTGTTTTTTAAAATGTATAGTTTTTATTTCAATGGTAGTGCATAACTTGGGTGACTCTTAATATTTATCATGAGGCTTTACATTTCCTTTAGTTTTTCAAGTGCACAGCTTATACATAAGTGGGAAGACCATGTAACAAGAATGTGATATAGATATTCATTTGGATAGCATCATTTTAAAAGGTTGTCACATGGTTCGATAACCCTGTGGAGTCTTTAGGAGTAACTATGCATGGAATTTTTAGAGAGTCAGTTCCAACTACACATTTGACACATGGTTTACTAAACCATGTGTCCCAACTGTATGAGTAGCCCTGATTTACTAAAAATGAGTTTATAGATTTTCCATTAAGATTTTAAGGGAATTTATGGATTTTTCATCTCTCTGTATAGTTTTACCATGATAGTCATGCACTCAATGAAGTTCATCCATCCTTTATTTTGGATTTTCAAGCCTCTCTAACCTTATTTATTATATATTCCTTCATGTTAATCGCTATATTCATCATATTTCTTCTCCCTATTCTATTCTAATATGTTTTCCCTCTCCCAAATATTACCTATGGATTGTTGGGTTCTATTTTAAGATTTTAAGTTATTGAATCATTGGGGGTTTTTATGTTTGGGATCACTTAAACTCCCTTTATTCTTGTTAGAGCATTTTTTCCATAATAGATGACTTTTGGAATTGTTTGCATTTATTCACGGTAGTTTTTTTTGTGATTTACATTAAATTAACATTTCATTAAGAACTTATTAGTTTTAAATTCCATTTATGTTAAAATTGATCCATGAGTGGTGGTTTGGTTGAATTTATAAAGGTTTTTAGGGTGGTTTTCCACTTGGTAAAATGGTATTTACTTATAATTTCAAGTGGGTCTTGAAATTCTAAATATTGATGGATTATTTAAATTAGGTTTTTGAGTAAATTATGTTGTTTAATGTTTTTTGTACTTTTTTGGGTCATTAAACATATTGGGAGTGTGGTTTTGGACTTTTAAAAAAAATCTAGGCATTTCAAGTGGTAATTTAATGTTTTAAGTGATTTAAAAATATTTAAAGAATATTTTTAAAAAGAGTGTGATGTTTTAAAATTCATTGACTTTGTTTGGATCGTGACATGAATTAAAAAGTGTGTTTTAAGATCATTAGTGATTTTAAGGGACAATTTCTTGATTTATGAAATAGTTCTTCCAAATTGTTTTAAGTGATTTATTTTGGAAGATTATTTTTAAATTGATTTTAAGATCTTGATTTTAATAATGGTTTGAGTGTGACTTATAACCATTGAGAAATGTCTTAGAACCCTACACTCTTTGGGTAAAGGATATTTTTCAAATTTTATGGTTTCTAAATGGAGTGGGTGAGTGTGATTCCCTCTTAATACCCATTATTATATTATATCCCTTGATGGGGTATTATTTATTACTTTAATTGAATTATAGCTCAGGGTGAATATCATATATTTCATGTGATATGAATGAAATGTGAAGGGTTTTCTTCTTTAAAGGGTAAAGGAGGTGATATGAAATTTATCTCTTTTAATATGTTCATTTATTCATGTGATTTATCACCTCTATTTAATTTTGATCATAGTAGTCCTAGGGGATTGATTAGAGGTTTGGATAGGTGAAGGTCTTAGTATATATTATGTTGTAGGTAGGGATGGTGAACTAGTGGATCAAGTGATCTAGTGGAATTTATTATGGACCACTAAACAAAGAATGCTAGAGGAAATTTATTATCTCCTCTGGTAACATTGTGAACTTAGAAAATTTATCCCTAGATAGTTTTATGAGACTATCAGGGATAAGATAGATTCAGTAGTGTCAACCTAGGGATCATATCAGTATTTTAAACCATTTTACTTGAGTCTTATAAGGTTTCCCATTATGATTTTATCCTTTTTGGATGACCTAGTAGATTTTGGAAAATCCCCTTTTTTATATCCCCCATTGTTGATTGGTTAATGGAACCATTTTTTAATTTATCGCTTTTGAGAATGTTTGATTTATTTTAGGTTCCATGCATTCTTACTCTAATTTTTTTTTAGGTTTTTTCACTTTCAAATTGATTTTTAAAATTATTTGGAAAGTTGATTTGAAAATAAAGATGATATTATTTTGAAATAGGTATTTTCATAGTGATTCAAAAGTGGAAATATGGGTTTTTACCTTGTTTTAAAACTTTAAGAAAAATGACATATTTCAGTGTTTTAAAATTTTTTGGAGAAAGTTTTTGTTTTCCTCTCTTATTTCATTACTAATAATGGGGGGTTTGTTTAAAAATTGTTTGAGTTTTGGAAATATTTTTTAAGTGTTTGTATTAATTTAATCCAAATGACTATATTTTATGAAATAAGTTGAATGTGATATTTTATTTTGTATACATTTGGAATGAAATTTTTTTAAATTTTTTTCTAAACTATAGTAATGTTGATTATATTTTGTAATGAATTTGACAAACTATGTAATGTATACCTACTATTTATGGTTTCACTCACACCCTACATACAACACATGGTGTATGAATCTATTATTATATTTTCTTATATTTCTTTTATTTAGTCTCGTGTTAGGGTGCTGGTTTTTTAGGTTGTCTGGATAGGATGTGTAGAGTTACCAAGGTTCATGTGTATATTGCAAGAAGTATTTTTTTTCCCTTTGGTATGTATATGTATCATCTTTTTCATTAATATTTATACTCTTGATGAGTTGATTTTTATTCATTTATGTACCTTGTGATTATGTATGTGAAGTTTCCTTCTTTATTTTCAGTCAATATTTGTCTTCTTTTAGATCACTACTTACTAATTTGTGTATGTTTTATTATTTATCTCATTATTTTATCAAGGGTGAAATATTTCCCAATGATTATGTTTTGAGACCCTACTACTATTTTCCAGCCTAAACTGATTGGGATCGTACCATAGGTATATCCTAGGCTGACTCGGGTTTTTGATAGATAGATAAAATGGTTTGTTTCATTAAAAAATGGTATCATAGTATTCCCTATTGTTATTTAGGGTGTTTTTGGGAGGTATGGATACTAGTATCATCATTGGTACTCGAGTGAGGGGTGCGAGAATGTGTTTATTCGGCTATTCATCACACTAAACCTCAACTTGACATGTTTTTTTTGGGATTGATCCTAGATTTTTAGTTCATATATGGATATCTTTGATGGATTTTGATATATTGTGATGATTATCTGATCCTCATTGAGTGTATCGGTGATTTCAAGGGTCGTTTTTTGTTTCAAAGGTGAAAGTGGAGAATCGACTAGGGCTACACAATTATCCCAGATGGTCTAGTAAATAGTGTAGTTCCTATGTGGAATGGATTTATAACCATGAAAATACATGTTTCATGGTTATCTAATAGATTACTAGCCCATGTGGTCAAAGTTTTCACAGTCTAGTTTCTCCTCTAGATTTATTTTTTTTCCTCTCATGATCCCTTAATTGATTCAAATAATATATTCCATTATTGTGTTATCAGAAAATGGATTTTTCTTAGGGTTATATGGAAATTGACATGGTTAAATGTGGTTTGGTTTGAGATTTGTGATAGTGTGCTTTGTTTTGTACTGTGGGGACTATGTGATATTTATTGGAAATGGTTATGTGTCATGTGTTGGAAAATGGTTTTCGGGATGAGAAAGATGAATTTTATAAATCATTTTTATTTTATAAATCATTTTTAATGGATAAAGAAAATATTTTATGTAAAAGTTAGTTTAATTTTAAAAATCACAAATGCTGAAAAATTGAATTCATAAAAAGGGGATTCTTTAAGAATTTGAAAATTAAAATGTTTACTGAGGGTGATTGATTTCAAAATGGGATTTCTAAATTATTTTAAATTGTAAAATAAAGGGGTTTGATTGATAGAGAAATTTTTGTTCTATTTTATTGAATCTGTAAATTTTTTAGATATTTTCGATTTTAAATAGATCGAAAAAAAATTAAAAGGATATTGAACTTTCCATTTTATAAAAATTTATGTGATTCTTTTAAAAAAGGTAGGGTCGGCCCTTGGTTAAAATGATTTTAAGACTGGTGCATCTCAATAATTGTTTTAAATATTTTATAATAGAGGAGGGTTTTTGGAAAGCACTTGGTTTTCTAAACATGATTCTAAAAGTGTTTTTAAGATCAGTTTTCAAATGATGTTTTGAATGTGAATTATTTCAGGGATTTTAAAAAAGAGATTTTGATTTTTTTCCCTTGGTTATGGGAATACTTTTTTATTTTTAATGTAATGAGAATATATAATCATCTATCAAGTTATTTTTTATGTTTCTCCTAATAATATTTTGATGGGAGATAGGGCAGTGTTTCTAGGAGTGTTCCTTGGGTGTTTTTTTCATTTTTCCGTAACTGGCCTTCTCAGTTCTCAACTCTTCCCAAACTACAAGTTTATTTAGTGATTCATAAATTAATTTTCATTTTATATTCTTTGGGGTTAGTTCTCTTAACCTTTTTATGATGGGTTAGTTAATAAGGTTTTTAGTTTCCTTTTTGTGAGTTCTATTTTGGAATGTGTCTTGGTAGTAAATCCTTTTGGATGTTTTTAGTAAATCCTATGTGATTTACTTGAGTGGTTGTTCATTTTATATGAATTATTGTAGTTTTTTTTATGATTATTCAGTTTTTGTCTTATGAATGTAAATGGATTTTGAATTAGTTTGTGGACCTTTTCCCTTGTGTATATTCCTTTGGGTTTTGTGCTTTGGGGAATGCCTTTTGGTTTTGGTTTCCTTTTCATTGGGATTCTTGTGTTTTCTTATGTTGTGACTATCTTGAGGTTAGTTACCTATTAAGATGGTAATGAGTGAAAATTGGGTCATTTATTGGGTAATTAGGATAGATATTACCTTTGGGTAATTGAGCACTCAGTAGTGATAGCCTTTTGGGGTTCATTAGGTGACATTGTTCAATGATTGTGGTCCTAGTTTACCCATTGAGTATGGTGACTCGGGTCAATAAACCATGTTGTTTCTTATTATTCCATGTTTATTAGTTTTCCCTTGTGTATATTATGTGTGTTAATATTGGTGATGGATTTTTATTGTGGATGTATAGTCCCTTGAGGTTGGTTTTCCTTTGAGTAAATGGGAATCAGTTCCTTAGATAGATCCAAGGTATTACATGGAATTCTCATAGGTATGTTCTTATAGTTTATGTCTTCATTTAGAGAATGTTATTCTTTTTTATACCATTCAGAGAATTTATAAATGGTGGGGATACCTATGCTAGGTTTCCATCCCATTTGGATCTTATATCATTAATCATGGTTTTGTTTTTCTTGGAGACATCAGGAGGTTGTGTGGACTTGATGGTTTGAAACATAGGAATTTTTTGTGTTCAAGAGCTTCCTTCATTAATCCTATCTATTGTTTTTCCATCCAAATCACCTTGTTCAATGGGGTATGATTGTGACTCGTTCTGGTTTCTTCTATATTAACTAGGGGATTTATGGGGGCATAAAGTAGCATGGTAGGGATATTGAACCATTTCATGGCATTTTTTTTATTAATTATATTTAGTGAAATTTAAATTTATATAATTTTTGGATTTTAGTTTTAAGTTTCCTATAATATTTTCTTCTATTCACTGTTTATAAGAAACTATTTAGGTACCATTATGTGGGGAAGTTTCTAGTTGTTTTTTAACATGCATGATTTGGCATGCATGAGTAGTGCATCACTTGGGTGACTCTTAGTAGAAACTTTGTATCTTTAACTTTCCTTGATTTTTTCCTAGCACATAGATTTCACACAAGTGGGTAAACCATGTGATAAGCATGTGATATAGCTCTATATTTCGATAACATCATTTTCCTTGGTTAATTTTTTGGTAGATAACCATGTGGATTCTCTAGGAGTGACAGTGTGAGGTGGTTGTGTAGGGGCAGTGCTAATCATATGTTTGGTGCATAATTTACCAAATTGTGTGTCCTAACTATGTGGGTTTCCCATATTCACTTAAAAGTGAATTTTTTTATTTTACCTTATGATTTTAAGATCCCAAAGGGATTCCTCATCTCCCCTTATTATTTATACAATCCATACACACACCCAAGTATGTTCCTCCCTCCTTTCCTTCAGATCTCTATAACGGAATTTCTTATAGATTCATTCAAGGTAAACCCCTTGTTCTTCATCTCTATCCTCCCCTTATATTATTTTATGTTTTCCCTATCTATCATTAACCCTAGGGGTTATTATGTTTGATTTTATGTTTTGGTGTTATTTATTCATGGGGGATTTTCTTTTTTAGGTCATATTTGAGGTCCCTTTATGCTTGTTAGAGCATTCACCATCATAGACGATTACTTCTGGCTTGGTTTTCAATAAAATGAGGTAGTTTTTTTATGATTTACCTTAAATTTACATTAAATTAAGTTATTGGTAGTTATAAATGACTTGTATATTAAATTCAATCTATGTGCAGTGGTTTGGTTAAATTTCTAAATGTTTTCAAGGTGGTTTTCCATTTGGTAAAATGGTTTTCACTTGAATTTCAAGTGGGACTTGAAATTCCAAGTATACTAGATTTTGTACAGAATGGTTTTCAGTAAATTGAATCATTTAAGGTATTTTAACCTCATTTGGGTCATGAAACATATTATGTAGTTTGTTTTTGTACTTCCAATAGTTTTTTCTTGGTATTTTAAGTAGTGATTTAAAATTCCATGTGCTTTGAAAATGGTGAAAGAAGTATTTTAAATAGAGTGTGACTTTATAAAATTCCTTGACCCCATTAGGGTCATGATGTTAATTATAAAATGTGTGTTAATCTCATTGTGGATTCCAATTGATAATGTTTTTATTCTTGAAATGATACTTCTAAATGGTTTTGAGTGTGTTTTTTTGGAAGATGTTTAAATAGATTTTAAGATCTTGATTTTAATGAATGGTTTGAAGTGGGAATTTGAACCATTGATAAATGTCTTGGCACCCTATGATATTTTGGTAAAGTCTTGTTTGGAACCTTTCATGGTTGATAGATGGAGTTTGGGACCATCTTAAGACCCTTTGTTGTATTGTGACCCCAAGGGGGAAATGTATTATTGCTTTATTTGAATTATTTTTCAATGGGCATGTTGTATATTTCATGTGATATGAATGAAATGTAAAGGGGTTTTTTTTGCAGGGTGAGGACGGTAAGATTATATTTATCACTTTTAATATATAAATTGATATATGTGATTTATCACATCTATTTGATATTGGTCATGGGAGTCCAAGGGGACTTAGTAGAGGTCTTGATAAGTGAAACCCTTTTTCAAATTTTGCTCTGACTAGGGATGGTGTCCCTCATAATTATGTAATATAGTTGAATTTTTTTTGTCCCAATAGAATGAGAAATATAGTATAAATTTATTATAGATCATGGTAGTGTTATCCACTTGGGAGTTTTATCACCATATAGTTTGACAGGACTATCGAGGATGAGACTAGTTCAGTTGTGTTGGCTTAGGGATCGTGTGAATAATTTAGACCATTATACATGATTCATATGAGGTTTCCCATGATTATTTTAATATTTTTTGATGAATTAGGTTATTTATCCATATATACATTGTTTATATCCCCAACCATTGATGGGTTAAAGAAATCATTATTCCATTATTCCCTTTTGGGAATGTTTAGTTTATTTTAGGTTTCCTACATGCTTACTTATATTTTTATTATGGTTTATTAACTTTTAAATTGTTTGTGAAAATGATTTGGAAAGTGTATTTGAAAATTATTGTGATTTTGTTTCAAAATGGTCATTTTAGAAGTTATTTTAAAGAGTAAAAAATGGTCTTTTACCTTATTTTATGGCTTCTAGAAAAAATTTCTCCTTTTTTTATTTAAAAGTGTTTGTTGAATTGTTTTAATTTCCACACTTATTTCATTTCTAATAAGGGTTGTTTTATATAAAAAGGGGTTGAGTCATAGAGGTGATTTTCAATTGATTTTATTCATTTAATAAAAATGAGTATCTTTATAAAAATAATTTTAATGTGATATTGTATTTTTTATACTTGTAGATTGAAAACATATTTTCAATTTTTTTTCAAACAAGTGTAATATGGATTGTATTTTGTAAGTAATTTCAAAAAATATTTGGTGTTTACTTATTAGTCATAGTTTCAATCACACCCTACATACACTACTCAATGTGTAAATCTCTTATGATTTTCTCTTAGGTTATTTGGATTTGGTCTCCCTTGTTTTGGGGTTCTTATTTTTCATATTTTTTGTCTTGGGGTGTGGAAAGTGACCGAGGGTCACACGGATATTTCAGGTAATACCTTTATTTTATTTTACCTTTGGGTTTTATATGTATCATATTTGTAATTATCCTTCATAATCTTGTGTATTTGAGGTTTATTTATTTATGTACCATGTTCTTCCATATTAAATACTACCTTCTTTGTTTTTAGTCTCAAAATTTCTTCCTTTATCTCACTACTTACTCTAATTTTGATGTTTTATTATTGATCAGATTATTTTATCAAGGGTAAAATCATTCCTAATGATTATGTTCGGAGACACTATATCCATTTTCCTACCCATAGTGATTGGGAATATGCCTCAGGTATATCTTGGATCGACATAGGTATCAGAAGGATGGATGACATGGGTTTGTTCATGACACCCATGGATGTCTTAGGAAGGCCAGTAACAAAATCCATAGTGATGTTGTCCCACTTCAATACATGTATGGGTAGTGGTTTCAATACTCCTTTGGGAAGTTTCCACTCCACCTTCACTTTATAATATAAAAAACATGTTATATTATATTATAATTATAAATATCCCCTTCATATTATCCCTCTAATAATGATCATGTGCATATCTATACATTTTGGTGCTTCTAATATGTATAGAGAATTCAAAACTATGAGATTCATCCATATGATCATTATTTAACTCCATAATAAATGGTATAAATAGTCTTGTACATAAAATTGATTTTATCTCTTGATCAACATAGAATTTAGAAAACACCCCATTTTTCATAGATTTTATCTTATTTTGTATCATAGTATTGTCTCTTTGTTCTTTATTGATTTTCTCTAATAATGATGGTTAAGAAATCATTTCTATTCAGATTAATTTGGTTACTTACCTCATTACATCCCTTTACAACATTATCAAGTACTTGATTAATGGATATCCTTAAATCCTAATCATAGCAAGAACACTAAGGTCTTTCTACTTAAAACATTGGTGTCTGTTATTTCTCTTCGAAGGTGATAATTAATAGAATAACCATAGTCCTTAAGAATCTCCAACTATCTCCCTTGTCTAATATTTGGATCCTTTTAGGAAAATATGTACTTCAAACTTTATTTTTCTATGTATATGTCACACTTCTTTCCATAAATACAATGTCTTTATATATTTAATTAAAAAATAACTATTGATAAATCCAAATCCTGGGTAGAATATTTCTTCTCATGAGGAATAAACTATCAAGATGCATAGAAAATCTCCTTCTCATTTTTTATGAGTACACATCCAAGTCCTTTCAAGGATGTATCACTATTGATAAAAATTACTTCTCCATCAAAGGGTAAATTTAATACAATTTCACTAACCAACCTCTTGTTCAGTTCATGGAAACATTCTTTATAGCCTTTCTTCTATATGAACTTAACTCCATTTTGAGTTAACTTGGTTTGTGGATTAGAAATTCATGAAAAAAATTCACAAAACTTAAACAGTATCCTACAAGACCAAGAAAACTAATGTTAAACCTATAATTTTTTTATGATCATAATCACTAAAGGTATTTCTATCCCTTTTTAGTGAAAATATTAAGTAATGATAGGGTTTGAAGGATTTTATTTTTATACTCAATATAAAAATATGAAGACCATGCATCAACCATATTCTCCATGTCATAGAAAGATATATAATAGGAACTATGGTTCAATGAGAATAACCATGTAATAGCATAGCTCATCACATCTTCCTCTCCAAAGATCATGATGAAATACCAAAATTCCCACCGTAGTCAAACCTCAAATCCTATAAACTCAAGTAAGGCGACACCATAAGGTGAATGACCATGAAATAGAGATTTTATACTAGATTAATCCACATCATAGCTTAAGGGAAACACCATAGCTACCTTAAAATAGTATAACCACAAAAAATTCCTATAAATTCTATGTTATATCTTAAAGACCTATGTTTCAAAGTCCACCTCCATAGCATAGTGAATTCTATCTCACCATAGAGATATTAAATCCAAAACATTCAACAATCATTAATTTCTTACTCTAAAATATTTGTTTCATCTCATTAATGGCTTGACTTGTCTTAAGGATCCTCTATCACCTTTGAAGGCTATAAAAAGAGGACCCTTGAGGCTTGTACAATAATGGTGTATTGAAAAATTGATTGGAATGTGTCAATGATGAATCAAAGTGATCATCTCCATCAGCCCTAAATCCTTATTTTAAGATCCAAATTCAATTATCAATATCTTAGGCTCTATTCTACCATTACCTCTCAATATATCATATCAAAAGTATTATCCATCTTGAGAGATAAAATAGTATTATTGTAATGTATTTGTGTCAATAAAATATCTCTCCTCTCATGACAACTTCTACAAAGGGTTCTCACAACCACAAAGTGAGGGAAGGGTGCTCATAACTAATAAAGTGAGGGATATTTATCAATGGGTTTTTACTACTGATAAATTAAGGTAGATGGGTTCCATTCTACAAACTCCAAAAATCAAGGTAGTAATTAGTTACTTGATCTTCATTTAAATTAGGTTATAAATACAAAAACAACTCAACCCAAGGGGAGGAGATGTAGGGGGATCACACCAAGATGATTCCGAACTCCTTTATAAAATCACACACTCTCTCTCTCTCCTTTATTTATTTTCACATGTATAATCATTTCATTATCCCTTTTTTATATTCACAATGATTCAGTAAAATTACATTGATACACCTTTATTATATCATTGTTCTTATGATATCAAGGCGATCGATTAATTTTATTAATCTATTTTTATATTTGATACACCTAATTAATCAAATTTCAATACTCATAAATTTATTGAACTATGTATGCCCAATAAAATAAAGTTATCACAAAATTTTATTAACTAATATTTTTTTGTTTGAATCAATCTTTAATCTTCTAATTTTCGATATGCATACTTGTGTTATTACTTATTTAATTGTTTTAATTTTTAAAGAAACTTTACCCCCCCCCCCAATATTTTACCTCAAACTAAATTTATTATTAGGGGGTTTTTAACTAAACCTTAACCATTTTCAAATTAGAATTTCATAGGATAGAATATTCTTTAAATTCTCATGGTACTTCTAAAGGATTCTCATTGGGATGCGTACCTTTTTTAATGTAAAAAATTAATCTTATTGAAAAATCGTATGTATACCATTCTTAGTAGTATAGATTATACTATTTAGAAAAAATTTATGCATGGATACATCCCTATAAAATAATCATAATATAGATGGACTCATTAAGATATTTTTGCCTTTATGATTAATGGAAAATCCATGAACACTCATCATTGTGGGATTGACCAAAATGAATTCAATCACATTTCTTTTTTCAAAACTGCCCATGACATCTAGAAGTTACCTAAATTCACACATGAAGGAATGAATAAAGTTAAATATACTAGATTTGAATATTTATACAAGGCTTTTAAAGATTTACCATGCATCAAAATGATTTTATTACCAATATGTTTTGTCATTTTAATAAAAATTTTAATGGTAAAAATTCTCTTGGTGATTATTTTTCTATAGAAAATTTAGTGAAAAGGATTATATATGACTTTCATAGAAATTGGGAATCTAATGTGATGGTGATCCAAGAATAAAAATACATAAATAAAATGGGATTCAAGGATCATATCAGATCTCTGATAATATATTAAAAAACTATGAAGATATAAGCTAATAAAGAAACTAGTGAATCCAAAGAATATAAAGAATCCATAAGAATATTGCTTTCAAAGATACTGATGATAAATATTCATCCAAAAGTGAAGAGTAAACTAAAAAATTATCCAATAAATTGAATAAAATCATGAAGAAGAAGAAATAAACCCATCTTACCAATAATAATGGACTTTAAGTAACATGATATGAATTCAACAAGAATAGTCACATAAAAATAGAATATCCCATATAAAAATAAAGATGAAAACGAAGAAATATATTAAAAACTCTCTGAAGGTTTCAACTTGTATTACTAGTGATGACTCACTCGAATCAAATTCCACAACCTCCTCAAGTGAAAATAGTATTAAATTATTTATAGATTATCTCAAGGTAAATGGTGAGGTTAATTCTAAAATTTATTCTTTCTCAACTTCTTCCTCCTACTAACCTACTAATCTAAATTATAAAGAGATAAAATATATTAAATATGAAATTTAAAATGATTGTTGCAAAAATTTAACTATTTAATAGGAACTCAAAAACAAATATAAAAAACTTAATGAAAAGGATCAGGTTTCTAAAGAAAAAGATGTTTTGGTTTTGAAATTATAAGAATAATCAAACATTGAAAATTTATAATCACAAATTAAATGGATTAAAAATAATTTCTCTAAATTCATCTATGAAGATAAATATCTAGATATGATTTTGGGATCTCAAAATTTTGTTGAAAGTATTTCATATTTTTTTTGAAATTAAAATATTTTTTCTCAAAAAACCACTTTTGTAAGGGGATGTCCCCAAAATAAATTTTGTAACTACTGTTATAAATATGGGAATCTTATTCATGAGTGTGATTGAAAAAAAATAAGGATATGGTGCACCTAAATATATTCATTATTATTAATATATTTCTAACAAAAAACTTGTATTAAACAATTTTGGGTACCTAAGTCTTGTTTAGATAACATTGTCAAACCCAAAATTTAGATACCAAAAGTCACATTTTTTATATCTTAAAGGGATATTCCACTGAATTTTTATTGACATATTATATGTTGTGTTCTAAATTAAAATGGATTATCCAGATTTTGAAGTGATTGGTCTATTATTCTAAATTATTACCTTTTAGGTTCATTGTTAAATTCATGTATCCTTTTTTAAAATGAATTTTTTTTATATCCTTAATCTAAATTCTTGAGATTATTAATCCATTCATTGATATTTTACTCTTGAGATTAATAATATATCTATTAATATTGATAATTATATATTTATTTAATCATATCACTCTCTTTTTCGGTAATGATTTCTTTTCATATTTAAATGTTTCAATTATAGGGGAGCCTTACTTATTTCTTTCCAGTGAAGTTTGGATAATCAACATTCATCTCATGTGGGATAGGTTATTTGATGTTTTAAATTATATTTTCACTCTAGAACTTTATTTATAGATCTATCATATCTATCTCATCTATGTTTTATTATTCCTTAAAAGTGGTAAGTTTTCTTTTCAAATTTCTTATTTTTAAATATTTTGATTTCATATTTTTCTCTTTTGATTTCAAACTCTTTTTAATTCCATCTTGAGATTCATTTAAAAATCTATTCCTTTTTAAAATATCATTTTAAGTTTATTTTCCATATTGATTGTTTTTTTAAAATATTTTTTTGTTAAAATTCATAAAATAATATTTTTAAGATCACTTTGATTATTTTATGCATGTTTTATCTCTTATCTATCTAACCCTTTTGGTTTAGAATTTTCTTTGATAATATAAAGGTGGAGAAGTTTTTTAAGTATCAAAGGGGGATAAATTTTTTAATATATCTTACAAATTGTGATATTTTTCTTTACATCATTCTTAGGGGGAGAAAAACATTTCATTATTTCACTAAGGGGGTATATTTATAGTTTAGTTATGTTATAGTTATTTCATTATCATTTTAGATATCATTTTAGAAATATCTTAAACACATTATTAGATGACCCACTCTTGATATATTTTTTATATATTAAGTGTTTATAGTCATCAAAAGGGGGTATTGTTGAACCTCTAATTTATTTTTATGATCACAATAATTAAATTTATTTCCATTCTTTTTTTAGTGAAAATATATAATAATGATAGGGTTTCAAGGTTCTAGATTTTATACTCAATCTGGAAATAAAAAGACCACATCATAACTCACTACTCGATATTGAAGAAATATGTAGAACTAAAACTATGGAATAATGAGAAGAACCAAACTATAATATAGATTGTTCTATATACCTATTTCAATATCATGGTGAAATCATAGAATTCCTGCTATGGTCAATCCTCAGATCCTATAAACTCAATTAAAGACACACTATAAGGTGAATGACCATACCAAAGATCTTATATACTAGATCCATTCATGGAAAAACTTAAGGGAGACACCGTAGCTCCCTAAAAATCAGTAGAACCACAAAACTTTCATATAGACTTCATGATGTACCTTAAATCCCTAAGTCACAAATTCCACCTTCACAGTGCAGTGAAGTCTACCACACTATAAAGAGATTTGATCTAGAATGGTCAAAGAGTATTAATTACATGGTTTAAAATATTTCTTTTGAATCATTAATGGATTGAATCAACCTAATGCTCCTCAAGAACCTTTAAGGGCTATAAATATAGGATATTGGAGGATTGTACTATAATAATGGATTGAAAAAAAAGTTTTAATATGCCAACAATAAATCAAGCGATCATATCCCTCAATCCCAAACCCTTATATTAAGATCTAATTTCAATTCTTAATATCTTAGGATCTATTATACCATTACCTCTCTATCTCCTATCTAAAATTGTATTATCCATATTGAAAGATTAAAGAGTGTCTTTTTAATATATTTTTGTCAAGAAGATATATATCTTCTCACCACTACTTCTATAAAGTGTGATCACAACCACATAGTGTGTGAAGGGTTCTCAAAACTGACAAAGTGAGGGATATTCATCAACAGGTTCTTAATAAAAAAAATTAAGGGGATGGGTTTCTTCATATAACCACCAAAAAGAAAATTCATAATTGGTTACTAGATCTCTATTAAAATCAATGATAAATACAAAAAAACTCTCAACCCTAGGGGAGGAGACATAGGGTCTCACGCTAAGCTATTTATGAAATATTTTATCAAATATCTCTCTCTCCTTTATTTATTTACTCTTGAATCGTCATTGAATTATTTCTTTTTATATTCACTGCACTTCAATAAAATTACATCTATATGCCTTTATTTTGTCATCATGCTTACATTATCAAAGTAATCGATTAATTTTATTAAGTCATTTTACACTCAATAAACTTAATTTATCAAATTATAGGACTTATAACTTTATTCCATGTTTCTTACTTGATCTAATCAAGATATTTCATAATTTTATTAATTAAGATAATTTTATTTGAATCAATATTAAATATTTTAATTTCAAAAATTCTTACTCATGTTATTATTTATTTAATTATTTTAATTTTTAAAGGTAATTCACCCCTATTTCCATCCTACCTTACCCTAAAACTAAAAATATTAGTCACTAGTATAGGATAAGTCCATTACTCTAAGGCCATTACCTTAACTAGATAAAGCAAGATTCTTTAATGGGTTACCATGTGTCTGGAGAATGACACTTTTTGTGACTAAGACTTATATTTACTCACTACAATTCATTTTTTTATTTTCAATACTATCCACTTTTATGGGTATAGTGGGAACCCTCATAGTAAAACCAATTTAATGATAAAATAAAATCAAGTAAAAAATAGAAACACCCTAATCATTTCATATGGATGGAATTTAGAAACAAAATCCTTTATTTACTCAAAGTTTGTGATATGACCCTTAGATGATCCTCACCTTCCTTAGAAATTTTTGAATTTATCAAAATATCATCAATAAATACCACCACGTATTTATCAAGGTATCCCCTAAATACATTATTCATAAAATACAAAAATATAGAAAGGTAATTATTAAATCCAAAATGGAATAACAAAAAACTAATATTTTTCATATATTTTTTGTAAGGAACTATTTAGTATATCCTATTTATTCACCCTCAACTAATGATATCCAGATTAGAGGTCATCCTTAGAGAAGAACTGATCCCCATGAAGCTGGTCGAATAAATTATCAATCCTTATAAGAGGAGATTTTTTCTTCATTATGATCCCATTAAGTTCTCTATAATCAACACATAGAAAAATGGATCTATACTTCGTCTTCATATATAAAAAATTTTCTCCCTAAGGATGTGTTCTTAGTCAAATAAAAACTTTATCTAAAAGATATTTTAGTTGTTTGTGTAATTATTCTTACTCCACATATGTTTTTATATATAAGGTCTTTAAATTTTTTTTATATTTATGGCTTCAATTAAGAATTATATATCTATTTATAGGTAAGGTATAGATAATTATTCAGTAAATACATCAATTTATTCCTAAAAATTGGTACATTTATTATCTTTGTGCTTTTACTTTATTCCCCATATTCACCAATCATTCCCACAAATAATTCTATAGGGGGTGGATCTTGAAAAAAAATTTGGTTGGGATATTTATCCATTCAAAATAATTTCAGATTATCCCATCAAGAAAACTAAAATTTCATTACTTCTTTAGATGATATTAGAATTATAAATTGAGTGTTAATCCATCCCTAATATTATATAAAATTCCACCATTATAATAAACACAAGGTTTTTGATGAGACTATACTCACCAAAGTTAATAAAGGAATATCAATATACCCCTGATAGAAATGAAATAATTTTCCACAATAAATCTTTTAAAATTAATGCAGGAAAAACAAGAATCCTCATGGCTATTCACGAAGCGTCTTCTGTCCAAAAAGATCATTGCAACAATTCTATCTGTGACTTTGGGATCCTTAGAAGTGTTGGGGTGGAGGGGATATACCCTCTCCCCCACTCAACTCTTGAAGTGTTTTGGCTCCCTCCCCCTCCAGGATGGATTAAAATCAATGTGGATGGAGCCTCCAAAGGCAATCCAGGACCAGCGGGTTGTGGTGTCGTCTTCAGAAATCACCTGGACCCGATTCGTGGATGCTTCTATGGATCTTGCGGTTCTTCTTCTACTTTGGAAGCTGAGATTATGGGTGTCATCCATGCCATCATCTTTTCCAGATTACACATCTGGAACAATATTTGGATAGAGAGCGACTCCACTACAATCATTCTGGTTGTTTGGAATGGTACCATCCATCTTTCTTGGCCTCTTACTGGCCGCTGGATGGACTGTTTGAATTCTCTTGTTGGGATTAACTTCATCACCACTCACACCTTCCGCGAAGCCAATAGGATCACTGATGAACTTGCCAATCTTTGAGTTACTCATGACTTACATTGGATGGATGATCTCCCTTATGAATTAATCCTTTTTTATGTTCAGGATGTCAGAAAAATTCCTTACTTTAGACTTGTGTAATCCCCCCATTTTTTTATCAATAAAATTTTTCTACCTTTTAAAAAAAATACCCCTGATGCTTTAATAGTTCCTCTAAAATTTTAACTAATAGCTCCACTTCTATTATATTAGGTTTTAATTCAATTTAGGTTTTAATTTGAATTTATTTGTAAACATGAATAAAATACAAGAATTTGTATAGCTAGAATCAAAAAATATACTTACAATGGTCAGTATAGTAACTGCTACAATACTGCTACAGTACCCCCCTAAATTACGCCTCTGCTTGGTTTTGAACATGGGTCTCATGGATGCACTTAGAGAGACCTCACTAACTGGGATAAGGTTCATGTGATCCAATCAATGGTGGAAATGATCAAATATAAAAATCCAAAGTATGAAGTTAAAAATATGGAGTGGAAAGAGTTTAAAAAGTATTTTTCAATAATTATTTACCTCATACCACCAAAAAAATGTAAAGGTAATTCCTGGAGCTAATGAAAAAGAAGAATGGATTAGTGGTCAGTTATGAAATGGACTTTATAAGTCTTTCATGCTTCAATATTTGTTATTTATTTTTATGGAAATATTGATGGATTATTTTTTTTGGACTAAGACCTCATCTATGGAAATATTCAGAAATAATAGTTCCTCTAAAAGTTTAACTAATAGCTCCACTTCTAGTATATTAGGTTTTAATTCAATTTAGGTTTTAATTTGAATTTATTTGTAAACATGAATAAAATACAAGAATTTGTATAGCTAGAATCAAAAAATATACTTACAAGATTTTATTATATAATGGGTGTACCTTTTACTACATCATTTGGATCCTTGACTTCCTCCTTCATGATTTTAGAATAAAAACCTTACCCCTTTATTTATAGCTAGGGTTGATGGTGATTTCAATCTATTTAATTCTGATTTGTACATTGGTTATCAAAGTATTCATTCTCTCCACACTGAATCATTGTAATGAATGTTGTCCTTACACTATATTTCATTTTTCATTTTCATTCAGATATTGAATAATTATGTCTCGATTAATGTCTTGATATATAAGGTTAACCTTTCTATAATTGTAACATTTTTCACTGACTTAAAACAACTCCATGAATTTTTATTCTCAAAAAAAATTTACATGGGTGGTTGTAGTTTCTTCCCTTCTCTTTCATGGTTACATTTTTTCACAAATTTTAAATCCATCCTTATCTTGCTATCATTTAATCCATGAGTCATTTTTGTATCTCCAAAATCCATAAGGCAATACTATAAACTCATAGTTCTTGTACCTTATATGAAAAAAATGTATTGGGGATATCTTTCTTATTCTCTCTTACTTGATAATATCCTGACCAAAGATCAACCTTGTAGAAGTATTGTGTTTCACATAGCTGATTGAACAAGTCATCAATATATGGCATAGGATACTTGTTCTTTATTGTGATATTGTTAAGCTCAATATAATTAATTCAAAGGTGCATTCACCTATCCTTCTTCTTGATGAATAAGAGTTGTGTAGCCCATCATAAAGCACTTGGGCACATGAACCCTTTATCTGGATTATCCTATAGTTGTTTCTTAATATCCTCAATGTCTACAATAGTTATTCTATATAGAGTCTTCGATAATGGAAATTCCTCACGTATAATCTTGAGTGAAAATTCAACCTATCATCTAGGAGGAAGACCAATCAATTCCTTGGGAAACACATAAATATATTCCCTCACATAGGTTATGTATTCAAGGATAATTATTTCCTTATACTCAATAATTTGATCTATATATGATTTCTCATAGGGAAATAATATCCATTTTTGAGATATTGGTTCTAAAGAAGATTCATCCTCCTCCTTGTACTTGTACAGAATCAATGGATGATTTGTGATGCAGAGAGTGATTTCCTTATCATGGTGACTTATGTTGTCTCTATATAGTCCAATCCAATCTAGGCCCAGGATTACATGAAATTCCAATAAAGGGAGTATGATAAGTTTTTCTATGAAGATTATCTCACAAATCATGATAGGGGATGAGTTATATACTTAGGATGCAATAATTTCCCAATTTTCCATTTTCACCAACAACTCTACTTCCATGCTTTGTGGTGGTGTTTGAATAGTTATACTAAACTTTCATGATATGAAGGAATGTGTAGAACTAGAATAAAAAAGTATGTTCTCTATTATTGAATGAATAACTAGCATACCTATCACCACTTTATTATCAGGATCCACCTTAGTGGTTGTGATGGAAAAATATCACCCTTACTACCATAGAGGTTGTTGGTTGTCTCCAAAAACCCTTGGCTTAGTGTATTGGTTAGAAAAGTGACCCGGGTCCTTGAAATCGAAGCAATGAACAAGGAATTGAGGGTTGAATGGAGCATTCATTTCCTCTATCACATTAGAGGGTTTCTCTTATGGGAAATCACTGGTTGGGTGTCCTTCCTTCCTATACCTAAATCATTTCCTTGTTCCAGTTAGGAAATTTTTGGGGTGCTTCTCTCCACACTTTTGACAAGTGGGATGTTGAAATTTCTCAGCACCATTAGATTTATCTATCATACCACCATAATTAAGCTCCACTTTCCACTACTTATCCCTGTAATACCCTTGTGATTATATGATCTCTATTTTGACTTTGAGGGCACATCAGACAGTTTTCTCAAAGCTATCAAAGTCTTAGATCGCTAGGTATTATCATAGACTAGGTTTTAGCCCACCAAATAAGTGGTCAACCTTGAATTCAGGGGTAATGATAAAGCCAGTATCATATCGTGAAAGTAATTTTAATTTTTCCTTATATGACCTGGTAGATTATTTGTATTTTTTCTTGAGGTTAAGGAAATCCATTTCCATTTTAATTCGTAGTGTGCGAGGAAAATATTTATCAAAAATCATTTTCTGAAATTCCTTCCACCCCATCACTTCGATCTCTTCCTTAGACTTTTTATTCATGATCAATGTCCACCACATATTAGCTTCTCCATCCATATGATAAAAATCCAGTAGAACCTTCTCTTGTTCAAAATATTTAAGTATGGAGAAGGTCTTCTCAATGGACTTGATCCATTGTTCTGTGATTAAGGGATCGGATGATCCATTGAAATTTAGGGGACTTTGCCACATAAAAGAATCAATTGAAACATTTTATTTCTTAGGTGGTTTTGGATGATCCTCCTAATCAAGTTTTCTATTCATAACTTGAGTCAAAAGAGAGAATATCATTACAAATTTATTTATTCTCGCTCTCATCGGGTTGGGAATCTCATTAGGGCAGTCGTCAGATTGCTCATCGTATTTATTGTTTACCTGATTCCTCCTATTTCTAGAGATTATATAGAATAAAAGTAAAATTATGGATGATTATTTTTAAACTATTAAACATATAAAGTGTTAATCCAAAGACATTAAAGGGATAAATCATAAATTACATTTATTTCTTAACTTATGAATTTATAGGATTCAATCTATGTTATCTATGATCTATTTCCAAACATATATTCTTATGGGAATTTTTGTTTTTGTTAACTTAATAATTATTCATAATGAGATTGTAAATTTACCAAATAATATCCCCCAAGATTTTCAAACCAGGTGCACAGTAAGGCCCATTATCGTGTACCAGGTTATGCTGAGTTAGGCCTGACACACCTTGTCGGGGTTGTTACCCCTACGTACATTTGTGACAAAACCATGTCCACTTGTAGTATCTATATAGGGATTTATTCTCTTGATAAACCACTTACTCTATAATTAAAAAAATTAGAGACGTTTTCTTATACTTATTCTTATCCCTAAGAGTTTCGCTAGAGTTTTCTAATCCTAATCCCAAAAATAACTAAACTTTCCCTTTGATACAAACTATAACAACCCTACTCTTTATTTCACATTAATACATGATTTATTACATAATATTACACTTAATACAACCCAAAATATTGATAAGTATAGTATATTTTTAAATTAGGTACATTACATAATAACTTAAAACTAGGAAACAACATCTTTATTGAAAACTTCCTTAACATTCTCACACTTAAAACTGTATGGGATAACCTGGGAACATACATAAAAAAGGGTAAGCTATAAAGACTGGGAAGGGAATAAAAATGGTGTATCATGAAGAAGATAAAACATGTTATAAAATAGGCATATCATTTGGGAAGAAAATAAGTGATAATCATAAATATAAACAATGAATCATGATATAGCATAATAATCATAAAGGCAACATGCGAAATGTGGTAACAACTTAAAACACTGCATCATAAACATAGGTCAAGGATAACTACCAAGACATAATGAATGAAAAATTCTCATAAAGGAATCAATTTCACTCTCGATCCCAACATGACATCTCATGATACTAAATATTATCCAATGAATTGGAGCGCTATATAATTCTAAGTGCACCCATCACAATCATTTTATTCTCATCCTTAAGTATGCCACATAGATCATACAATATGGATTCATTCATTGTTGTATTTTATTCTATGATCAATGAGTGTGGAATAAATAAATGTAATTCTCAATTAAAATATTTATAATTGTATAAATTTTAATACCCTTGATAGTAAATGGGCATGGTATTCACTACATGATTGTTTTGGCATAGAAAATCACAGTGAAATTTCGATAGCATAAAAGTATCACATAAAAATTCATAAAATGGGTTGATGAGAGTGAAAGGAGTCTCACATAATTTGGGAATAAAATGATAACTAATAAGGACATGTAAATACATGTCCCAACATTAGTAATTTTAAATGGAAGTCATAAGATAATAAGAAAACTTTAATAAAGAGGAGAATGAGAGGATCCCTTACTTGAGTCTGGGACTCCAAATGCTAGGGAGGAGCCTCTTGACAGCTTGGGGGAACCTTCAGAGGACTCTATAGAGGGAAAGGAAGATTAAGTACATGATCCAAGAATTTTGAGTGAAGAGAAGTTATAGCTTGGGAGGGTTTATATGGGAAAAGTGTAGGGATTTCTTTAATATTTCTCAAAATTAGGTTTTGGACTCTGTATAATAAAATAACCAAAATCAAAAACCTTAACATGATTTTTTTCCATGGTTTCTATTCTAACGCCCCAAGGTTTTGAAAATAAATAATGAATTCAATTTTATAATCTAGCCATCAAACACAACTTTTCCTCTTCTATGTTTTGATTTTAGAAAAATAGTCATTTAGAGTTGTGATCAGTAAGTCATTTGGAGTCTAATAGAACAAACTTGATTTTTGTTGAATAGTAGCATAACCTTATGAATATTAATATGAATAGTAATATGACCCTTATTAAAAGTAAATAATGATTTTATTTTATTTACTTAAGTTAATAATATAATGAGATCTTAGTTAATTTTTCAATGTGATATAAAACTAATTATACGTTTAAAATTGTTATTTTTCGGATTAACTATGATCTTATTTAAAAATTAAACTAATAATATTTAGAATTTTTTTTGGAAAAATGGAGTTCATTTTTTCTACACATCGAAAAATGGTAGGGGTGAATTTTTGGGATTTTTCTGAAATTCTTGAATTTTTGATGAATAGTGAAATATGATAAAATACCGTATATACAAATTATCAATTAAATACACTATTTATGACATGATAAGTGATGTAAGGACACTTGGTTTAAACTCACATGCACTTATTACTATTAAGGGTCACATGAACAAACAATATTTATTGTATTGAGGGAATTAATAAAATATAGAATAAAATATTCAAAATTTACCCCTCTTCCTCTATAAAAACCCCTCACCACTCCCTCTTCTCTTTACTCATCTAAGACTTCAAGATCCTAAAATTTCTGCACTAATACACTTCCCTAGTCACTCTACATGACCAAGAAGCTTTTTTTTTCAAAAGACCAAAATCCCTTCCCTTAAGGAGGTTCTCAAGGAAGTTATTTCAAGAGGTAAACCACCTTTCTTTTTCATTTAGTTTTATTTGAATTTATCCTCTTTTGTTATCCTCTCCTAAACTCCTCTGTCCAAATGACCATGATAACTATAATATCATCTATATACTGGATTTATATAATGTGAATGGAATAACCATCATCAATATTATTACTCTCTCCCTTTTATTTTATAAATGAAATCAACGTCCATGAGGTTCCAATTTATAACCTTCATAGACGATGAAGTTTCCTTCTTCAATATCTCCTTAATTACTAGTCATGAAACCATTTTTATGGTTTAAACTGACTAAAATATATTTATTATAACCAAATTAATATTCCGGAACCAGTATATGTACATATAATTAATTTATATGACAAAACTAGTACATAATAATTCAAATGCCGCCAAATGATTGAAGTGGTTGTCATCTAATGATTCATTCTCATTCCATGTAACCAAATGATATAAATGACCATTATAAATTCTGTATTTTCATAAAAAAATATTTAATTTAAATTCTGGATATTCACAACCATTCCACATGAACTCCATTACTTAAAAACAAGTGAACCGATTATGAAAATCAAGAAAACAAACACTCTGGAATGACAGAATTTGATATTATAACTTATCAATAAGGAAATAAATGAACTAAACCAAATTACTATAAAATAAATACATGTATATTAGGTTCTGAAATAATTTATTAATAAGTATAATTTCATATTCTAGGATCTTAAGTTCAATAGTGGAACACGTTCGGATTTAAGGTAAGGGTTTTTCCACCCGAACTTCCATTTTCATTCGGGTTACTTTTATTGCCTAATTACCTCAATGAAATTATTATGTATTATTATTTACTACTCATAAATTATTTGTGAGTATTATATATATGTACACCAACCATAATCCTTCCCTATTTTATGGATAGTTACATGTTTTAAAAGAAACATTCAAAACTGTTTCCAAAATACAAGCCCAGTTCAAGGGAATTTCTAAAATTCTTATCTATTTTCAAGGGAACTCTATAATCTGTTTTTGGAAACCATTATCCTTATAAAATAAATAATTTTATTATAAAAATAATATCTTACTTCACTTATGGTTTTATACAAATATTTTTCCAAAATAACTCTTCTTTTCAAAATAAAAGAGTATTTATCTCAAAAATTGCTTAATGATTTTATAAGAGTATTTTCATCTGATTCAACACTCATGTTGATTCTTATGTATTATTTGGATTAATCATTTATGATGTCATCTAACATATTTTATTGAATGGTTTTTGACTAATTTTATTGTGGATAGTCTATCCTAAAACTATTTACCATATTACTCATAATGGTTAGTGTTTTATGTTTAATGATTGGGGAAAGTCAGTTACATTTCATATGATAGTTTATACCCGCTCAGATGAGGAATTAATTGGACTTATTATGTGATGGGTGTGGCCTGCTATATCCCCTCAATTCATCTATAGGTCTCATGAGACAAATAGATGTGAAATTGGCTAAGGCCTTTCCCAATGTGATATATGGAGTTTGGTCTAGGCCTAAATCATTTTTAGACATCTTGACTGAGGCCTTGAAAAAATGTTTCAGAATATCTGAAATATGCATTTCCCTCATTATAAATATAGTAATTTAAAGTTCATTTAGTTATTCAACTATTATAATACCCATTATTATGTTTTATTATGGCATTATTTACTCAGCTCATATTCCTACAATAATGTGTTCAAGTTTATTATTAAAGGTGTGTGTTTTCAATTATTCACCATGTCTTATGTTTATGTTATATTATGCTGTATTGCTTACCCTAACTGGGTGTTTGAGCTCAAACCTTTCTTATGTTTCATTTTCTTATGATATTAATAAGTAAGTTATGAATGAATTTCAAGCATAATCTAGGAGGCATGGATATTTATAATGGAATAAATTAGTGTTGTATTTCCTTTCATGATGTAAATTTGAACTTATTTATGTATCTTGTTTCCAAAATCTTCTAAACTACATGGTCCTTTGGGATACATATTCCTTGTTTATATGCCAATGTGATAAAATAAGGCAATGGATCTGAGAAACTAGGGTTGGGTCCTTATATTTGGTTTCAACGTAAGTTTAGTAGACAACTTAGAAACTAGATTTAGAAAACATAGATTAGGGAAGAATACCTAAGATAGTCTTTGAGGATAAACATACAATAACGTCCTGGTATTTTGGTAAGGAATATATTATGTGGATCTTTCAAGAAATGCATCCCGGTCTAGATACGAGAAGGTAGAGGCGTCTCTAGCACAGATGTACCTAAGAGTGAAAGCTACAACAAGGAGTTCCAGGCTTGACCCGAGGTATCCTAGTACACAATAACAGGCCTTACTACACTCTTGGTTATGACACTCCTGGGGGATATGATTAAGATAATTCACATTTTCTTTAAAAGCCATTATAAAGGATTTAAATGTAAATTTTTCCTCAAAGATACCATGTTTATGATTAAGAGATTATCTATGCATAGAATTTCGATTTAAGCTAAGTATTTTTATACATTGAGATTATACATAATGATTCATACCCTAATCTAGTGTATGCCATTATTTAGAAATGGAACCTAGTGGAAGGAATGGAAACTGCATGAACATACATGTCCCCTATAGGTATTTCCCTCCAATGAAAGATAATGATGTTGGCTCTGGTGTTGTGACTGGTGTTGAGAAACTTATAACTATACTGGGACAACTTACTCAGGTTATGAATAATAACCTTACCCATATGGTACATCCGAATCCACCATGTGGAGGAGCTATTTTAGATCATTTTATGCGACAATAACCACCATAATTCAATGGAATTATAAACCCATTTGTATCTGAGTAGTAGATAAGTTCCCTAGAGAAAATATTTCTCACTTTAGGATGTAATGAAAGAGAGAAGGTCGTCATGGTAGTTTATCATCTATCAAAAGATGTGGATCAATGGTGGTCGTTAATCCAAAACAAAAAGGAGGATTAAGAAATATAGGAGATGGAATGGATGGACTTTAAGGAAATATTCGTAGAGAAATACTTTCCTCATGAACAGTGAGTGGATATGGAGAGGCAATTCTTGAATCTGAGGTAGAAGGAATATGAGAATGTTGCAAATTATGAAGCTAACTTCACAAGGTTATCAAGACATGTTGTGGACTATATATGAAATACAAGGAGAAAAATTGATTGATTCTTTGATGGCCTAAATCCATTCCTCTGGTGGGCATTGGTCTCCCAAAGTATTTTATCATATGAGGATATAGTTTCTTGTGATATCAAGATAGAAAATGAATTCTCTAAGTCTTATGACTTTAAGGGAAAATAGGAGAAGAAGAGGGCTGCTAACAACTCTAAGAAAGGAAATAAGAAAATAGGAAATAAGAGAAGAGTTGAATTTCCACCCTGTGAAAATTGTGGAAGGAAACACCCTAGTGTGTGCTTAAAGGGAAAAGGAGTATTCTAAAAATGTGGATATAAAGGTCATCTTTCTAGTGATTTCAAGGTGAATAAAGAATCTATTAATGTTCAATGATATAATTTCTGGGAGTTGGGGTACTATGCTAATTATTGTCCAAAGTGTCAAGGAAACATGCAATAGAAAAGGCCAAGGGAGCAGGGACAATCTTATCCGATCACAACCGCGGAGGTTGAAGTTACTAACAAAGTGGTGGAAAGTACATTGATCATTTCATCAAACTTAGCCAATGATTTATTTGATTCAGTATCATTGCATTCATTTATATCTTCCCAATTTTTCAAGAAAATTAGATATGTCTAATTCTATTTAATAAAGGAGTTTTCAGTCAAAACTCATAATAGATGTATCATTGCAACAAAGGTGTGTCAAGTAGTCCCCTCATGACACATAAATGTGCTTTAGTTGCTAACCTTATCATCATACAAATGATATAATTTGATATAATTATCGGTATGAATTGTATTTCAAATTATGATACGAAGATATATTACAAGAAGAAGGAAGTTACAATTTTTGAGAATGGTGTAGAATCCCTTGTCTTTAGAGAAGAAACCTCACCATTGATTCTCATATAGATCCACCCCCAATATATCTACTGAATTAAATTATTGGGGAGGAAGGGAATACAATAACTATGGGTGAGGATAAGAATGTTCAAATAGAATATGTACCTGTTGTGGAAGAATATATTGACGTCTTTCCAGAGGATTTACCTGGACATCCTCCAGAGCGGGAAATTGATTTTTCCATTGACTTAATTCCTAGTTCAATGCCCATATCAAAGACCCCTTTTATATTGTCCACTGTGGAGTTAGTGGAGCTAAAGAAACAACTAGAGGAATTGAGTGATAAATGATTTATTTTCCCTAGTGTTTTTCCAGGGGGATCCCCTATTCTTTTCGTTAAGAAGAAAGATGGGTCTATGAGGTTGTGCATTGATTATAGGGAAATCAATGCTATTAAAAAAATAATAAGTATACACTTCCATGAATTGACAATTTATTTGATCAAATTCATAGAGCACAATATTTTTCAAAGATTGATCTTCGATATGGATATCATCAGTTGATTGTGAGGAAGGAATACATTTCAAAAACAGCATTTTGAACCATTTACGAGCATTACGAGTTTACAGTAATGCCTTTTGGACTAACTAATGCACCATCTGTTTTCATGGATCTAATTAATAGATTTTTCAAGTATTATCTTGATGAATTTTTGGTAGTGTTTATTGATGATATCTTGGTATACTCTAAAATATATAAAGAACATGAAAATCACTTGCGCACTATTCTGAAGACTCTGAGAAGAAATGAATTATATGGGAAGATTAGAAAGTGTAATTTTTGGCTCCAATCAGTTTCCTTTCTAGGCCACATTGTCTCTAAGGATGTAATATATGTAGATCTTGGGATGACAAAGGTTGTGCAAGAATTTCCTACTCCAATGAACATAACTGAGGTATGTAGTTTTATTGGTTTAGCAGGTTATTATCAACGTTTCGTTCAGAACATTTCCCATTTAGCCAACCCAATGACCAAGCTCACGTGAAAATGGGTTAATTTTGTATGGAAAAAGGAATATGAAGAATGTTTTGAAGAATTTGAGAGGAGGTTAGTGAATTATCCAATCCTAACCCTACCATCGGGGAATGATGAGTTTGTTATCTATAGAGATTCATCAAAGAAAGTAATTGGTTGTGTCCTTATATATAATTATGGAGTGATTGAATATGAATCTAGGTAGATAAAAATTCAGGAACAAAACAATCCAACTCATGATCTTGAGTTAGAAGCGGTAATATTTTCTCTGAAGATTTGGATACATTACCTCTATGGTGAAAAATGTGAGATATATACAGATCATAAGAATTTGAAATATATATTCTCACAAAAATAACTCAACATGAGACAAAGGAGATGGATTGAGATACTCAAGGATTATGATTTCACAATACACTACCACATGGGGAAGGAAAATAAGGTGTCAGACACTTTGAGTAGAAAGGACCACAGAATTCTGAACAAGATGAGAGTTGAAAGGGATCCTTTGTTCATGGATCTAATAAATATGGATATGGGAATTATCAAGGAAGGTAACACATCACTCATTTTTTAAATAGTTTCCAAACCTTCTTTATTGGAAAGGATAAAAAGTTCTTAGGCTGATGATTAGGAGTTTCAAAAGAAAAATTAAAGCTGTAAATGATGGGAAGTTGATTGACTTCATATATAAAGGTGTAATTTTGAAATTCAGAAAGATTCTTTGTGTTCCTGCTATTCCTAAGCTAAAGAGGGAATTATTGGATGATTCTCATAGCTCTAATTTATCTATACACCCTGGTATCATAAAGATGTATAGAGATTTAAAGGAACATTTTTTGTGGGAAAACAAGAAGAGGGAGATTGTTGATTATGTGTTGAGATGTTTGGTTTGTCAACAGGTGAAGGCTGGAAGACAATGTCCTATAAGAGTCATAAAACCCCTTCCTATTCCTATGTTTAAATGGGATGATATTATGATGGAATTTGTTATGGGGCTACCAAAGACTCCAGTAAATAATGATGCGATATGGGTCATTATTGATCGTCTTAAAAAATCGACACATTTTCTTATTATAAGAGAAGATTTACCACTTGAACGTTTAGAAAGACTATATATAAATGAAGTTGTAAGACTTCATGGTGTACCCTTATCAATTATTTCTGATCGTGATCCTCATTTTACATCACAATTCTGGAAAAGTCTTTAGAAGGACCTAGATACTAATCTTCATTTGAGCACTGCATACCACCCTCAAACTGATGGACAATCCGAACGGGCAATTCAAACTATTTAAGATATGTTGAGGTCTTGTTCACTTGACTTTCAAGGTTTTTGGGATCATTATTTACCTCTCATAAAATTTTCCTATAATAATAGCTTCCATTAATGTATTCAGATGGCACCATATGAAGCGTTATATGGAAAGAGATGTCATACACCAACTTTCTTGGATGGTATTGGTGAGAGAAAGCTCGTAGTCCTAGAACTTGTTGAGGAAACATCAGAAAAGTTGAATATTATCCAAACCCATATCAAAACAAAGTAAGAAAAAGAGCTATGATGATAACCAAAGGAAGGATTTGGAAATTCAAAAAGGAGATCATGTTTTCTTAAAGGTATATCTATGGAGGGGTATTTTACGATTCGGTAAGAAGGGAAAGTTAAGTCTCAGGTATATTGGACCTTTTGAAATTCTGGACCGAAATGGAGTTGTAGCTTACCGTTTGGAAATGTCATCAAGTCTCTTCAAAGTTCACAATGTGTTCCACGTGTCAATGTTAAGGAAATACATGTCAGACCCAACACATGTACTCACCTATGAAGAAATATAACTTGAGCCCAATCTGTCTCATTGTGAAGAGCCTATCAATATTCTTGATACCAAAGAACAAGTATTAATAAATCGGACAACTCGTCTAGTAAAGGTTCTTTGGAGGAACCATAAGATGGAGGAAGCAATGTGGGATCCTGAGGAGCTTATGTTGAAGACATACCCAAATCTTTTTAGGTAACATTTTTTGAATTTTGAGGATGAAATTTATATAAGGAGGGTAAAATGTAACACCCCAAGGTTTTGAAAATAAATATTGATTAAAATTTTATAATCTATCCATTAAACCCATATTTTCCTCTTCTATGTTTTGATTTTTGAAAAATGGTCATCTAAAGTTGTGATCAGTAAGTCATTTAGAGTCTAATAGAACAAACTTTATTTTTTGTGAATGGTAACATACCCCTATGAATAGTAATATGAATAATAATATGACCCTTATGAATAGTAAATAATGATATAATTTTATCTTCTTAATTTAATAAGATAATGAAATCTTAATTAATTCTTCAATGTGATATAAAACTAATTATACCTTTAAAATTGTTATTTTTAGGATTAATTATGATTTTATTTAAAAATTAAATTAATAATATTTAGAAAAATATTTTTGAAAAATGGAGTTCATTTTTTCCACACGTTGAAAAATGGTAGGGGTGAATTTTTTGGATTTTTTTGAAATTCTTGAATTTTTTTTTTTGAATAGTGAAATACAGTAAAATACCGTATATGCAAATTATAAATTAAATACACTATTTATGAAATCATAAGTGATGTAAGGCCAATTGTTTCGAACTCACATGCACTTATTACTATTAGGGGTAACATGAACCAACACTATTGATTGTCTTGAGGGAATTAATAAAATATAGAATAAAATATTCAAAATTTACCCCTCTCCTCCACTATAAAAACCCCTCACCACTCCCTCTTCTATTCACTCCTCTAATCCTTAAAGATCCTCAAATTTCTACCCAAGTAACCTTCCATAGTCACTCTCCATGAAAAGGAAGCTCTTGGTATTTCTAAAAGACCAAAATCCCTTCCCTTAAGGAGGTTCTCAAGGAAGTTATTTCAAGAGGTAAAACACCTTTCTTTTTCATTTAGTTTTATTTGAATTTATATTCTTTTGTTATCCTCTCATAAACTCCTCTATCAAAATGACCACGATAACTCCAAAACAATCTATATACTTGATTTATATAATGTGAATGGAATAACCATCATCAATATTCTTAATCCCTCAGTTTATTTTATAAATGAAATCAACATCCATGTGGTTCCAATTTATAACCTTCATAGATGACGAAGTTTATTTCTTCAATATATCCTTCATTACTGATCAAGAAACCATTTTTATGGTTGAAAGATACTATAATGTATGTATTATAACCTAATTAATATTTAGGAACCAGTATATTTACTTATCATTAATTTTTATGACAAAACTAGTTCATAATAATCCAAATACCGCCGAATAATCGAAGTGGTTGACATCTAATAATTCATCCTCATTACATGTAACAAAATGATATAAATGACCATTATAAATTATTTATTTTTATAAATAATATTTAATTTCAATTATATAGATTTAAAACCATTCCACATAAACTCCATTACTTAAAAACAAGTGAACTAATTATGAAAATTAAGAAAACAAACACTCCAGAACGACGAAATTCTTATCAATAAGGACATAAATAAACTAAACAGAATTATTATAAACAAAATAAATTTATATTAGGTTATGAAATAAGTTATTAATAATTATAATTTCATATTATAGGATCTTAAGTTCGAGAGCAGAACACATTCAGATTTAAGGTAAGGGTTTTCCCACCAAAACTTCAATTTTCATCCGGGTTACTTTTATTGCCTAATTACCTCAATGAAATTATTATATATTATTATTTACTCCTCATAAATTCTTTGTGATTATTCTATATATTTACACCAACCATAATCCATCCCTATTTTATGGATAGTTACATGTTTTAAAAGAAACATTCAAAACTGTTTCCAAAATACAAGCCCGATTAAAGGGAATTACTCAAATTCTTATATATTTTCAAGGGCACTCTATAATCTATTTTTGGAAACCATTATCATTATAAAATTAATCATTTTATTATGAAAATAATATCTTACTTCACTTCTGGTTTTATAAAAATATTTTTCTAAAAGAACTCTTCTTTTCAAAATAAAAGAGTATTTATCTCAAAAATAGCTTAATGATTTTATAAGAGTATTTTCATATGATTCAAAACTCTTGTTGATTCTTATATATTATTGGGATTCATAATTTATGATTTCATCAATCAAATTTTATTTAATGGTTTATGAATAATTTTATTGTGGATGATCTATCCTAAAACCATTCACCATATTACTCAGAATGGTTAGTGTTTTATGTTTAATGATTGGGGAAAGTTAGTTACATTTCATATGATAGTTTTAATATGAATGTATATGTTGTTTATACTTATACCCGCTCATATGAGGAATGAATTGTACTTATTATGTGATGGGTGGGGCCCATTATAGCCCCTCGATTCATCGGTAGGTCTCATGAGACAAATAGACGTGGAATTGGCCGAGCCATTTTCCAATGTGATATATGGATTTTGGTCGAGGCCTAAATCATTTTTATATTTCTTGGCTGAGGCCTTGAAAAAATGTTTCAGAAAGTCTAGAATATGCACTTACATCATTATAAAGCTATTAATTGAAAGTTCGTGGGGTTATTTGACTAGTATAATACCTATGATTATGTTTTATTATGGAATTATTTACTCAGATCATATTATTTCCATAATGTATTCAAGTTTATTATTAAAGGCATGTGTTTTCAATTATTCACTATGTATTATGTTTATTCTATCTTCTGTTTTATTGGTTACCCTTACTGAGTGTTTGAGCACACCCCTTTCTTATGTTTCATTTTCTCAGGATATGAAGAATTAAATTATTAATGACTTGCAAGAATAATCTAGGAGGCATGGATATTTCTAATGGAATAAATTAGTGTTGTATTTCCTTTCATGATGTAAAGTTTAACTTGTTTATGTATCTTATTTCCAAAAGATACTAAACTACTTGGTCCTTCGGGATACATATTCCTTGTTTATATGTCAATGTAATAAAATAAGGCACTGGCTCTGGGCAACTGGGGTCAGGTCCTTACATCTCCCAAATGGGATTGGTTTACATTATTTTATAAGACTAAGGTATGAAATTAATAAAATAATACCCTTACTTATGTGTAGGTGAGTCATACTCTAAAATAAATGAATTTAAAATATTAAAATATATTAATGGTTTTGACGGATTCATAATGGATTTATAAAATTAATAAAATAAACATAAAATCACATTCTATTAAATATAAAATATATATTTCATCATGTATACCCTTTATAGTATTTATTAAATCACTTTTGGGTCATTATGATGTCATAATACACAAATTATATTTATACGGTATTTAATTTCAAGCTAAAAATTTGTTTGTCTCATAAAATTATGAAAAACTCATTATTGGATAATTTAGATGATCTGATTCCAAAAATAATATTCATTTTACCAAAATATTTTTCTAAATATGTGAATTTTCACTTTTAAAATAAAATTTAAAGTTATTGAGAAATAATGTATTTTTTGACAATAACAATTTTTAAATCCTTATAAAAATTACATTTAACTTCATAAAAATTATATGATCATTCATATTTAAAAAAAAGTTATTTATAATTATATTTATTAAAATATTATTTATTTTAAAAATCCATTAATTCATAAAAATAAATTCCTTAATTCAATTTGAATATTACCCAAAAATACTATTTGTGTTTTATTGAATCAAAATCAAAATTATTTATAAAGTAACAATAATAAGAAGTAAATATAACCATTATTCTATTGAAAATAATATACATACTAATATTGATAGGTTATTGATACATATCCCTTTAATACACCAATAAACTCCCTATGGGTAAGGTGTGTGATGATGAGAGTTTCATGGGGTGGTTCGGCGTACATGGTTTGGGTCGTGATCTTGTTGAGCTTGAACTTATCCTGTAAATGGTTTTTCTCATGCTTAATTTATTGGATCTCAGCTTGGTATTGGTCAAGGTCAAATTCCAGTGATTCTACCTCACTTTTAAGCTCTCATAAATGGGATTCATAGGGTACGATCCTACTGGTTGAGGTCATCACTTCATTTTTCCGTGTCAATTGGATTTGTTAAAACCCTATATTTATACTAATCATGTGATCTCTGTTTAATGACTATATTATTAATGGTAATTATTCTTAATGGTATTTTAAATATGATAGGATAAAACAAAATAATTTCATGTGTTTTCTATAATCATATTACATAATAAGACATTTAATTTAAAAAAAGTAGAATTTTATTTATAACTGCTTGGTTCATTACATATGTGGATAAACCTATAGATTTTCTATAATGGTGTTTAAATAAAGTATGGGACTAGATGAAATATTTAATAAATTATATTAAATTAACATTTAAATTATTTAATGCACCTATCAATGACTTTCTTTCACATAATGTCTAACATTGACCAACTTTATGTCACTCCTAGGGTAAACCCTGTATCCCTGAAATAACCACGTTCTCAAATTTTCCATCTGAGGTCCAAATAAATGGGAAAAGGATTTATTATTACATGTGAGTGTACTATAATATATATTAATTTTTTTAATTTTTTAATTCTAAGGTCCTATGACACCCAAAACATAATGCCAACTATAATGAAAACCCAAATATATATGTTCAAATATTAAAAGGTTAAAAGTATAGAAACTAAAGATGTTATATATATCTATTGTTCTCGTTGATGGGTAGTAGTGTTTGTTTTGGTAAATATTTTTTAGTATCATTTGTGTATCATCCATCTCAACATTATTCTTTTAATGTATCTGATATCTCGTTATGCTTTACTTTATTATTATTGAGTTTTACATTTATTCTAGATGATTTTTTGTTTTATTTAAATTATAAAATTGTTTATTTTGTTGGAATAGAAATCCAATTCAAGTATGTGTCGTGTAATAATTTTGATAAAATTATGATTCTTAGAAATTCAGGTTTATTGGGTGAAATCATTCCCAACGAGATCTATTGATTCCCTTAGCATTGGTTTTTATCCCAAGGAAATAGGTAATGCACCTTAGGTATGTCATGGGTTGGCTTTATTGCACATGTTAGAGGTGGACCAGGTTGGTTCATAAAAAAATAGTACCATATCCTAGGTTCTTAAGTGATCCTAGGTTTTAGAGTCACCCTTGTTATCTAGGGTGTTGGGATAGACAAGATCTATGATATTGGAACTCAAGGAATGGGTGAGGAGGAGTGTCTAGTAATCACTTTTCTCATTGAGATCCTGGGTTTCCAAGGTTTTTGAGGATGAATATGCCTTGAATTCAAGATTTTCTCTCAATTTTATTTTATTTTTTTATTTTACTTTTTTGATATGTTGAGTCTTTATTTTAAGTATTTATGTTTTATTTTTAGAATTTATGAATTTTTTCTATTAAATTTTTTTAGGGTAAATTTGAGAAGTTTTCTATGCTCAGGTAGTTTACTGGGCACAATTTAGAAACTCATGTGCAGGCCATGTAGCCTGGTCTAGATGGCTTCAAGTGGGACACGCACGAGTAGTGCATGATTTTCAAGTCCATTCTTTCTAATGATTTTTATATGATGGGTGATATTTTTATGTTAAATGTCAATGTTATTGATATTTATTTAATGTGAAATTGGGATTGGGATTTTAATGGATGTTCTAGAAAAAGTGTGATCTTTTAAAATTAACAAGTGTTTTTCAAAAAAAATAGATGTTAAATGAGATTTGGTTTCTTGAAAAAAAATCAATTCATAATGTTTTGAAATTATCATGTTTATTTTTGTTAAATGTTTTTAAGGCACTGTGTCACACCCCCAAACTAACACTACTCTTTTATTTTAATTATTTTATTCATCCTTGGACTTATTTTATTTTTTGTTTGAGCGGGTTGAGTCCTAGTTTGAATTTTTTAGTTTTCATTTGGAAATCGACAATTTCATCTTGGCAATATCTGGTGTGTGGGTAGATTATGGTTTAGGAACCATGCGTCTTCGCCCAGATAATTATGCAGTATTCCTGTGTTTTAAAATAAAAAAATAAAAAAAATGAGAAAAAAATGAAATAAAATTAAAATAATGTTTTAATAATAATAATAATATTATTATTATTATTATCATCATCATCATCATCATCATTATTATTATTATTATTATTATTATCATTATTATTATTTTTGTTGTTATTATTATTATCATTATTATTATTATTATTAAGTTTTTATTTATTTTATTTAGGTTTTATTTTAAACCCTCAAAGGGGCTCCTCTCCTTTCTCCCCCTCTTAGAGTGTCATGCAGCAACACCCCCCCCCCAATTCCCTATAGCATGAGCCCCTCTCCATTGCACCCTTCAGGGCCATGATATCCCTCCTCACGGGCTCCCTCAGTTGGACCCCCCCTATGGCACAACCCCTCCTTAGTCATGATCTCCCTCTAGCGTGATACACCCCTAGCTGAAACCCCTTGTAGCATGTGCACCTCCCTCTCATGATCCCTCCTTATGTAGATGTTTTCTTATGATTTCTTCATGATTTCTCATTGATCCATCTAGGTATGGTCTTTAGATCCCTTCTCCTCCCTCTCTTTGGTGGTTTTCCTCTCTTTTTTGTGGTGCGTAGGGTTTGGAAGAACCCTAATTCATTTTTGGGGTTTTTTTTGGATGATTCTTGGCAATTAGGTTTCATTGGCCCTGTTGTTGATCATTCTTGCTATTGTTGACGAAATCAGATGGTTTCGCCATGGTTTTTGGGTAATATTTATTGTATTTATTTATTTCGGCTTAATTATAATTATAAATTTTGTGATATTTGAGTTGTAAATAATTTATTTTTGGTGTGTGGGTATTTTTCATTGTGTTTTGATTTGTCGGTCAATTTTTACAGAGTGTGTTGGACCTCACTGCGGTGATTTTTGGGTTGCAGGTGTCGAGAGTTCCTACATGTGCATGCATAAGGTATGGCATATATATATATATATATATATCATCTTTGTACATATTTCCTCATATCATGTGGAATATGCGCAATGCAGCGTGGGGTATTTCTATATATATGTATAAATTCATGTGTGTGAAGTGCAAAAGGTCGGTCCGGGTAGTCATCATTAAAGAGCGGCATATTTGAGGTAGGTTCTCTATGTATAACACTATAAATTGAATTCCATAATTTTATTTATTGTTTTATAAATATGTTTTATATTTATGTAGTTTAATTATAAGATATGAAATATGGTTGTGATTGTTAGAAATGGTTTTTCATTTGTTTTCCATAATTTGTCTAAGTTTTCAATATGTATTTTTATTGTCGATCAATACTCTTGACCTTGTTTTGGAAAATGTATTATGTTTTTAATGATCAATCAACCTAAATGATATATCTTTAAAAGTGGTTTATAAAATTATTTTGGGTATGTGGTAGGTATTTCCCAAATATTTTGGTGTGTACACTAGTTGTGAAAGTTTATCTTAAATGAATGTGGGTTCTTGTAAGATTTTAAAAGCTAGAAATTCCGTGATTTGGTTAGTTTGAAAAAATGCATGCGTTTTGGTATGAATTTGAGGTTAATTGGTAAGTTTATTTCTTAAAAGGTTTTATTTGTTTTAAATAGGTTTTCTAACTTTCTTTTAAATTTTTGGTGCCTTGGTCGTGCAATTGGATTTTTAAGAATAATTTGGAACTTAAAGATGTTGATAAATAGTGTTTTATAATGTTATTTGTAAAATTAATGAGGCTCATTTGGTGATTTGATAATAGTATGTGAAAGTTGAAACCCCATCTTAAGGCATTCCTCCTAGTTTGAGAAATGTGATGCAAGTGTTAATATGTGATTTGTGATATGTGCCTAGTGTAGAGGCTTGTGTATTGTTGTACGACTTAAAATGGGGAATGCACTTAAGGAGGGAGATCGGTGGTGGGATGTTGAATGGGTTTTTGGATAAAGAAAGTGTTTTTTTCATACGCATTTTCTTGATAAAAACCCCACCACCATATTAAATAGGGCACATGGGTAACCCTGAGTACCTAGTTGGGTAGACAAGGACTAGTACACTAGATGATTTGGAAGTGCTTCATCCTAGTTTCATCTAGAAGGATTGATGCTACAACACTAAATAAAATTTTGTGATGATTGGAGACCACTAGGCAATTGGGGTGTCCCCTCCTACTAGCCCGTGCATGAGAATGCTAATGTTCATGGTTTCTAAGCCATGTTTCACCGAGGTGAGAGGATCCTAGGTACCTAAATAACACTAGATTACTAGGTATTTCCCATGGTTTTTATGATGTTATTTTCATTTTAGTTATTTCATACTTGATGTCTTTTTTTGTGAAAAAACATATTTTAATTTAAATTACTTTCCTTTCATTTTGAAATGTTAATTTATTCTTGGAATCTATTTTGAAAATTTAGTGGAAGAGAAATTATTTCCTTAAAAATGAAAACTTGTTACTTGAATTTGAAAAGAATGAAAAACATTGCTTTATTATGTATTATTTTCAAACTAGCATGTTTTGGGTTTATTTTTAAAGGTAAGGGTATAGGGAATTGTTTATCCTTGGAATTCCAACTGAGCATCTTGGTGCTCAAACCTACTTTATTTTTTAGTTTCAGGTTCCTCTATTTTGGGTCGATCTTAGAGAAAGTTTGGTTTTATGTTCCGTGGTGACCCATGAGGTCACTTGAGGTATGTTTCATTATTTAGTTTATTCATATTCCCGCTTCCAGTTTGTTCAGTTTTCTTTTATTTATTTTTCTGTCATTTTTGGGATAAATCATTCCAAAATTCTTTATTTTTATTCCCGTCACTAGTTTTCAGCCCGTGGGAGTCAGAAATGCCCTCTGGGCCTTATCTCGGATAAGCTCAGGTGACCAGTTCAGGGTTGACCTGGGCTGGTTCAGGACAAAATAGTATTCAGAGGATATTTAGCCCATGTATTTTGAGGATGTCTGATAGTTTGGAGTTAGTATTATCGGAATTTAAGTGGTCGTTTGTGGTTAGTTTCTTGATCACCACCTATTCGGAATGACACTTGAATTTCCAACGTGGTCTAGGATGGTCTTTCCTCAAAGTTTGTGTTTGGTTCTTGTTTTTATTCAACGTCCTTAGTTTTTTTTGGGTTTTCTGGTTAGTTTTTAGAATCTGTGTTCATTTTGGAGGTTGTATGGTTGTTGTGCACAACCTAGAAAGTCATGTTCAGACCATGAAATTTACTCTGATGACTTACTATATGCTCACCCAGTTGTTGCATAGTCTGCCAAACCATGTGACCAAGCCATGTGTATCAGTTTTTTATTTGAGAATTTGGAATCTTGATTCATTGAGTGAATTGGTTACTTTGGGATGTTCTTGGTGTAAGTTTTAGTTGGCTTTGGGGTGTTTTTATCAGGTTGCAAATTTTATGATTGGTATATTTAAATTGGATTTCCAAAATGAAAAATCTTTGTTTTTTTGAAAATTGAATGAGTTATTTTGAAAATGGATGTTCTTTTGGGAACTATTTTGGGATATTTGAAAACCTTTATAAATCATAAATCGGAAGTGGATTTAGAAAATTTTTTGGGATTTTTGAAATTTTTGTGAAATGTTAAATTGATGTCTCTTGGAAAATATAATTTGGAAATTATTTTTTTGAACTTTGGTATTCTTATAGATCTCATGTATATGGATAGTGGACATGGGGTTGGTATGTGTGGATGGGTTCGGAGTTGGTGCAATAATGTACATACATGTGAGGCCTCATAGAATACTAATGGTGGGTGCTTGGTTTCTAAGGATCATTTTGTTTTCTAAAAGTATGTTTTGATAAGTGGGTGTGTTGGAATGATTTTGTTTCAAAAGGAATTGAAATGAAATTGGATTTTGAAGTGGGTTCTGGGGTTCAAATTATTTTTAAAGTGGATAATGCATTCTATAATTTTGGTCTTATTGTGTGATGCTTGGTTTTTCATCCATCCAATAGCCCTAGGGCATTCATTTTTTATTGATTTTTGATAATCCACCTTTCAAGGGGTGAGGTGGAACTCTTACAAGGCCCATAGGAATAAGTATTACATGGCCTGTAGGCCTTAGAGGAATTCATTGCCCGTAGGCTTCGAACATTACATACAACCCAGACTAACTACTTGGAACTACTCCTCCCCAGCATCTCCATTGTGAAATCATCTCGACACCTTCACATAGCTGTTTGGCTAGGATATCTCATGCATTCATAGGCTTTTCCTGATGGTAGGTGTTATACCCTCTTATTATTGAAATCCATGTAGCTTTTACTATGGTGAAAGCTCCTTGCTCATCCTCCTTATAGATCTTGTTCCTTGTAGGTTTTCTGGTTTGCATCTACACATAAGGTGGTCTGAAGGCCTTGAGGTGGCCTGAACGCCTTACTAGCCCGAAGTCTTGGGTGGCCCAAAGGCCTTAAAGGACTCGGGGACCAAATCGGTGGCCCGAAGGCCCAAACAGGGGAAAATTCTTGGCTACTACAGTGCCAAACAGTGTCTGCTACAGTTACCGATACAGTGTTGCATAGTTCCTGCTACAGTCCTACTACAGTACCTAGAAATTGTGCCTCCACCTGGATTTGATCATGGGTCACCTGGATGCACTTAAGAGTCCTCAACAACTAGGTTGAGTCTCATCTGTTGTGATTCTTGGTTTTTGAATTAGTGTTTTTGGGTTGAAATGTTGTTAAGGATGAGTTTTGATTTGTGATTGGATGTGGTGTCTTGTTTTGAGATGTTCTTGGAGTTGGTTTCATGTTTCACATTTAGAGTATGCCACCTAGAAATATCCTATGGACTCTGAAGAATCTTTTTCAGTTGATGGTTTTTTTCAAACTCCGAAAGGAGTATTGGGGTAGAGACCTCTTTGTCTGTTGTTTATTTTCCCTATGGTAGATGAGGTTTGATAGTGTTTGTGGTAAAAGTTGAGTAAGTTGAGTGTGTATTTGGTTATTTTGGAACTCCAAATATTGTGAGGGAATTAACAGTTCTGGATCTGTTAAAAGGACCCTATTTGGATTGGTGAAGGGTACTTTCCCTTTTCTTTTTTCAAATTGAGTCACAACTGGTGAACTATAACAAAAGGTGTTTTAGTTTATTGAGGTACTCATTAAAGGTTTCATATCTGGTGAGGAGTGTGAATCAGAGGAACCTTTCTTAGGGTATCTCCCTTACCACTCCATATTTCTCGTTATAAGAACCACACACTCGTTGCTTCTAATGTTTTTCATTTGGCACTCTAAGACCATTTTTACTTAATCATTCAAAGGCCTGGTGAGGATGTGACCACAGAAAAGTTATATAAGCTGTGTTTCTAGAGAATGAATCCTTGGTTGAAGGTTGTTGGTTTTTAACTGTGGTATAGCAGATGCTTCAAGACATCAGATCCACAGCCATAGTTCCCAAAGTGAAGCCTTTCACGCAGTTGGGCAGTCTCTAGGTGTGGGGGGGATACAAATCCAACTTGTTGTCTCCAATGTCAAAGAGGAAGCTGGTTTAATTTTCATTTCCTGTGGTTTTTTGTTTTGGTCCTTTTTTCTTTGAAGGTCTTGGGAGCCTCTTTTTCGAAGTTATTGTGGGTGTGTCTCATGGGATGTAAACTTTCAAGTGACTGGTCTTCCTTTTAAATGGTTTTGGGTGTTACCCATTTGAGATTCCCCTGTCCTGAGGAAGTTATGAGTCATAAATCAGTGTTGTTTTTGGGTTCCTTCTTTTTGGGACCCCCCTCCACCTATTGTGTTGGGAATCGTTCTATGCTGGTGGGTTCGTGATGGAAGTTCTGACTTGTGTTGTGATAGATTTTTCTTAAAATGGTGAAGAGACCCATCACCGGTCTCATAGGTTTCAGGAGTTGGGTTTGGTTTTGTGAGTGGTTTTGATTCAGAAGGGTCAATGTTGTCCCAAATCCTAGTATGGTGGGGATACCATCATAAAATTAACCCAAGGGAAACTCATTCTTCAAATATCTTTTTATGGGGTAATACTTTGTTCTTTTTCCACATGACCCCGAACATGGTAATTATTTAGCTAGGTAATGTGTCACTTTATGAATTTGTATGGAAGTTCCACTGAGCTTTGGTAATTTCTAAGTTAGGGGTCGGGGTGTTCCATGTTGAGGTTTCGTTTGGAGATGAGGGTTCCTCGTTGTCGGTCCTCTCGTTTAAGTGGTTCGAGTCTTGGGACCTTGTTGATTGTTCTTTTGGTTATCAAGTGAGTTATCATATTTCAGTCCTTAAATGATTAAGGTATTGTTTTCAGAATCATTGCATTGTGATCCGATATTTGACCAAAAGAGTCATTTGGAACTTTCTAGGGGGAAAAAGTGTCATGGTGTGGAGAATTGTCACACCCCAACCCAACACTGCTCTTTTATTTTAATTATTTTATTCATCCTTGGTCTTATTTTTTTTTTGAGTGGGTTGAGTATTGGTTTTAATTTTTGAGTTTTTATCTGAAAATGGGTGTTTTGGGCTTGGTAATATCTGACACCTGGACATAGCATGGTTTGGGAACCATGCAGCTTTACCCAGGTAACCATGCGATATGCTTGTGTTTGAAAATAAATAAAAAAATAAAAAAATGAAATAAAATTAAAATAATGTTTTAATAATAATAATGATTATAAGGATGATGATGATATTATTTTGATCATTATTATTATCATTATTATTATTATTATTATTATTATTATTATTATCATGATCATCATTATTATTATTATTATTATCATTACTATCATCATCATCATCATCATCATCATTATTATTATTAAGTTCTTATTTATTTTATTTAGGTTTTATTTTAAAACCTCAAAGGGGCTCCTCTCCCTCCTCCCCCTCTTGGAGCACGAGGCACCCCCCCCCATTCCCTATTGCACGAGCTCCTATCCAGAACACCCTTCATGGTCGTGACCTCCCTCCTCATGACCTCCCTTGTCTGGACCCCCCCCCCATACATCGTGACCCCTCCTTGGTTGTGACCTCCCTACGGCGCAACACACCCCTGGACAAAACCCCAATAGTGTGTATGCCTCCCTCTCAAAATCCCTCCTACAACATTTTTGTTTTATTTCTTCACGATTTCTCATCAATCTGTCTAGTTATGGCCCTTAGATCCCCTATCCTCCCTCGATTTGGTGGTTTTCCTCTCTTTTTTGTGGTTTGCAGGGTTTAGCCAAACCCTAATTCATTTTGGTGGTTTTGTTTTGGTCGATTCTTAGAAATTAGGTTTTGTTGGCCCTATTGTTGATCTTATAATGGTTAATGAAGGCAGTAGGTTTTTCTCTGGTTTTCAGGTAAGATTTTTTCAATTTCTTCATTGTGGATTAATTGTAATTAGGGATTTTGGATATTTGAGTTATCAATAATTTATTTTGGGTGTGTGGTTATTTTTTGAGTTGTTTTGAGTTATTGGTCAATTTTTATAAAATGCATTGGACCTCACTATGGAGATTTTGGGATGCGGGTGTCAAGAGTGCCTACATGTTCATGCATAGGGTAAGGCATATATATATATTCCCTCTTTATATATATTCCCTCTTTGTACATATTCCCTCATGGTGTGGGGAATATGTGCAATGCAGTTAGGGGTATATATATATATATATATATATATATATATATATATGCATGTGTGTGTAGTGTGAAAGGTCGGTTCGGGTGTTCATCATCAAAGAGACACACGTTTTTGGTAGGTTACCTATGCCTAATAATTTAAATTGAATTCCATAATTTGATTTATTTTTTTAGAAATATGTTTTATATTTATGTAGTTTAATTATAAGCTATTATATATGGTTGTGATTGTTATAAATGGTTATGCATTTATTTTTCATAATTTTTCTATGTTTTCAATGTGTTTTTTTCTTGTTGATATATTCTCCTGACCTTGTTTTGGAAAATATATTACATTTCTAATAATCAATTGGTCCTAAATGATATATCTTTAAAAGTGGTTTCTAAAATGGTTTTGGGCATGTGGCGGGTATTTCCCAAAATTTTTGGTGTGTACACTAGTTATGAAAGTTGATCTTGAATGAATGTGGGTTCTTATATAATTTTAAAAGGGTGTAATTTCATGATTTAGTTAGTTTGAAAAAATGAATGGGTTTTGGTATGAATTTTTGGTTAATTTGTAATTTTATTTCTTAAAAGGTTTGATTGGTTTTAAACAGGTTCTCTAGCTTTCTTTTAAATTTGTAGTGCCTTGGTTATGCAATTATATTTTTAAGAAGATTTTAGAACTTAAAGATATTGATCAATAGTGTTTTCTAATTGATAATGTCCATTGTAAAATTAATGAGGCCCATTTGTAACTTTGAGAATGGTTTATGAAAGCAAAAAACCCCACTCGAGGCATTCCCCCTAGTTTGATAAATGTGATGCAAGTGTTAATGTGTGATTTTTGATATGTGCTTAGTGTAGAGGCTTATGAAATGTTGTGAAGATTAAAAAGGGGAATGTGCTTAAGGAGGGAGATCAGTGGTGGGATGTTTAGTGGATTTTTGGATAAATAAAGTGTTTTTTTCATACATGTTTTCTTGATAAAAACCTCACCATCATTTGAAATAGAGCACATGGGTAACCCTGGGTACCTAGGTGGGCAGACTAGGACTAGTAATCTAGATGATTTGGAAGTGGTTCATCCCAGTTTCCTCTAGCAAGATTGGAGATACAACATTAAGTAAAATTTTGTGATGATTGGATACCACTAGTCCATTGGGGTGTCCCCTACTAGTGTCTCATGCACAATAATATTGATGTTTGTGGTTTCTAAGACACCTTTCCTTGGGGTACAAGGATCTTAGATCCCCAACTAACACTTGCTGCTTCAGGATTGCCCATGGTGCTTGTGATGTGATTTTCATTTCAGTTTTTCCATACTTGATGCCTTTTTTTAAACTATATTTTAATTTTAATTTCTTTCCTTTAATTTTGAAATGTTAATTCATGATTGTAATTTATTTTTAAAATGTATTTAAAGATAAATGATTTCCTTAAAAATGAAAATCTATTACTTTAATTTGAAAAGGATAAAAAATACTACTTTATTATGTCTTATTTTCAAACTAGCATGTTTTTGGTTTCTTTTTAAAGGCAAGGGCATAGGGATTTTTTAATCCTTGTTATTTATACTAAGCATATTGGTGCTCATGCCTACTATATTTTTCAGTTTTATGTTCCTCTAATTTGGGTCGCTCTTGGAGCGAGTGTGGTTTTATGTTTCGTGGTGACCCACGAGGTCACTTGAGGTATGTTTCATTGTTTAGTTTATTTCTATTCTCACTGCCAGTTTGTTCAATTTTATTTCATTTATTTATCTGTTGTTTTGAGATAAATCCTTCCCAGCTACTTTATTTTGATGCTCGACACTAGTTTGCAGCGTGTGGGGATTGGGAATTCCCTTTGGGCCTTATCGTGGATCGGCTCAGGTGATCGGTTCAGGGTTGACCCAGGTTGGTTTATGACACACTGTGTGAATTTTTATAATAAATACTATTGGGTTTTCTTAAATAGATTTGAAATTTCAAGGGCATTAAAAGGTTAATTTTTACTATTTAAAACTTTTAAAAGTGTTTTCTTCTTGTACTTTGAGGTATTTTGTAACAGTTTTGATTATCATAAAAAAATTGATAGAAAATGATTTTGAAAATAATTTTGGAATGATAATTAGTGATTTAATAACAAAATTTGGCGAGCATTTTGGAAAGGAAAACAAGGATTTAGAAATGAGTTTAAATCTTTTAGTGGAAGAGTGGGGGTTGATTTATAGTGGAATTTTGAAATAAATTTGTGTTTAGTTACCTAAATGAGACAAAAATATTTGGAGTATTAGTTCGATATTTTAAAGTGGGGATTTTTTTATAGTGTATTTTATTTTTTGAAGAAATTTTTAAACCATAGATTTTAAATTTGTGGTTTTTGAAGGAAAATGAGGATTTTGTAAAGGTTTTTTAACTTTGTGATTCGTATTTATGTACATGGTACTTGGTTTGATTTGGGTTTGTTTCATCTGAATTGTGGGGTATGTCCTTCTTGGGTATATTTTTATTTTTTAATTTTATTTTTAATCTAATAAAGGTTCATATTAAAAGGGAGAATTATTTTGTTTAGATTTATCCATAGGGTGTTTCCTTTTATTTTCTAGGTGTAGTTCCATTTTTTTGATTGGTGATGGTTATCTATTTTTTGAGACTTTTTCTTGGTGATCTAAGAGTATTTATAGTTTCTAAAGTAGTTCATAGTAAATGGATCTCCTTGGGTTTTCCCCCATACTCTCTCTTGATGTAATATTGTTTGTTTTGGTAATCTTCTTATTTCTGTAGTCGATTGTGGACTTGGAAATTGGTGGGATTCTATAATTTTTATATGATCTTGATTTTAAAAATTCATGAACCGATGATCTTGGGCATGTTCTTGGGTAAATGGGATAGGTGTTACCCCTAGAATAGGTTGTATCTTATTTGGTGCCTTGTTTACATAGATGGGTTCACCGGGATCTGATCTTCTTCAAGTAATACCCCAAGTTGCTACCTTTTTTCCATCTACCTTTGACTAGTATTGCTTGATCTTTTTTAATCATATTTTTTTAGGGTATTTCCCCCCATGTATTGTCTTGACTATGTGTTTTTTTTTTCATTTTGTGATTAAGCGATGGAGTGTGGCTGGGGACCCCTTTCTATGATTCCTCCCTAACCACTCCCACTTAAAGGTATAGTGTCAATAGTTGTTTGATATTAGTGTTTGGGATGATTCTCTAGTAATATTTAATTGGGTTTTACTAGTTATATCTATAATTCCCATTGAGTATATTTGTTCCATGGGTTTTGAGGTTATACTTTATGGAGTCAACCTTTTCCCTATTTGAAGCACCTTCTATTTGTTTCGAGTCTATAACAATTGTGGAAAAGCAATACTTAAAATACTAAATATTTTTACTCATGTCAACAAGGTGAACCTTTCTTTTTTGAGAGCCTATATGATTATAACTCTATAGTTAAGTGATCTTGTTCTGGAGTAGTATCACGATGGGTGACCTCTTGGAAAGTTTCCTATGGTGTGTGTGAGTGAGAAAAAATTACACTAAAAGAACATGTGTTAGCCTATGGGGATAGTCATTAGTTAGATAAGTGACCCCAATGGGTAATATCATATGGTTTGTTGGGAAGGCAAGAAAGGTATTATAGGAGACCCATGGGGTCATATGATAAGTTCTATTTCCTATGGAGGTTAGGTTATAAAAATGGTATTAGATTCAATGCCCATTCAAAAGTGTTGTGGCACTACCTAGGTTTAAAGTTTAGGGTCCACAACAAGGGTTTTGTACTTTAAATGGGGATATAATATAACACCCTTGGAAAAGTGAGACTTAAAATACTAAATGATATTATCCATGTTAATAAGGTGAACCTTCCTTTTTAGGATCCTACCTGATTTACACTCCATAGTTAAGTGAGCTTATCCTAGAGTAGTTTTAGGATGGGTGACAACCTGGGAAGTTTCATAGGGTGTGATGAATGAGGACAAGCACACTAAAAGAACATGTGTTGGCCTATGGGGATATTCATTACTCTAATATATGAACTCATTTGGCAATATCTTATAGTGTGTTGAGAAGGTAATCAAGGTATTATAGGAGACCTATGGCATTAGATAATCTGGTTCATGGCCCTGAGAGGATGGGTCATGATAGAGTCCTTGGTGAACTCTCTTAGGGTTCCTTGTGGTTGTATGTGATAAGATAATTAGATAATTTTTGTGTGTTTTATTTACAAATTGAGTATGGTTAGTCAATAATTTTTATTAATTTTAGTTGGTGTTTATATTTCTCAGATAGTCTCTCTAATATAAGAGATAATTCATCCCTTTTCAAACCAACCTTTTAGCTTAAGGATTTATGAGCAAATAAATATTTGTGGTGGTGATAATTGTTACACCCCAACCTTGATTTTCCTTGTTATTTTATTTATTTATTTATGGCTATCCTTTTCCTTGAGTTTCAGGCTGGGTCCCCTTATTTTTTTCAATTTCTTGAAATTTCATGAAAGGTGAATATTTAGTAGAAATCATGGATCAATTATTTATATGCATCAATAGTTTAACAAATGTATTTTTCATGGTTGGTGCACTATTTTCCAAATTATGCATCCAAACCATTCATATTCCCAAGTTCCATCTAGTTAGTCTCACACGGCTGGCACATGGTTTGTCAAACCATGCATCCAAACCATGTAGTTTGTCTAGTTCATTAAAAAGGGAATATTATCTCTTTTCACCTCTATGAATTTAACCCAAAATCATACCCTCTTTCTCCCATTTGATTTTCATATCCCGAGTGGCTCCCCCCCCCTGTTTCTCTATTCCTCCCATGATTATATCTTGATATTACTTTAAAATATATGGTCAGAATCATGTGGTAATCTCTTCTTATACTCCCCTTCTCTTGATTACTCTCTATTTTATCTCTCGTTACTACACTTAAAAGCTTATGGTGACCTAGGGTTCTCTATTATCTCAATTTTAATGGGGTTTTTTTGTGTTTTAGGGTTCTTCTTACTTGTATTCACGTTTTTGGAATCCATTAAGGCATATAATAACTTCAGTTTGTGAAGGTGACATGTTAAGGTATGTTTTATTTTCATATACTTCTTTAACTATTAAACTATGATTTCTTATTCTTTAAATCCATGTTTCAAATTCCTAATGATAATATTATACATTTGTATGTACCTTTATAAAATGGAAAGAATGTTTCACTTGGTTTTTGTTGAATACCAATGATTTTTTATTAAAACTTATGACTTAAATCTATTTTCCAACTATTGTACACACAAAAAGTTTGAAAAAATGCTTGGATGGATTTTACTATGGTATTTCAAAATCATACAAGGTTTATTAGTGTTTAAACTAGTTTCCAATAGAAACTCTTTAATTTTAAGTGTGTTCTTGGCCTTTAAATATTGGGTGCTGGGTTATTTTAGATGTTGAGAATATATAATGGTTACTTGTTTGGTTTTCAAAAAAAATTGTTTAAGATGTGGTTTCTCAAATGGTATTAGAAGGCCTAATTAGAACTTTTCTAAATGGTTTGAATCTTACCCTTGAAACATTCCCCGTAGTGTTTTTTAGAAATTTAAATTCTAGTGTGTGATGTATGACTTGAAGTGGGGATGACTATATAGATTATTTTTCTTAATGAAAGAGATGGGGTTGTTTCTATGAAGGGTATTTAGAGTTAAGGGTGAGTCTATCACTAATTTCATTCTTATGTGTTAATTAATGTGATAGCCTCTCTTTATATTCCATGAAAATCCATGGGTAGTTAGGTGGGCAATCTAAGTACACATGATGCACTAGTTTACTATCACACTCTAATTAATGGCCCTGAGTCAGACTATTTTTCTTCTTATGGGATTATTCCCCTCAGTTAGGCCAGGTAGGGAAATGTCAAGAATTAGGGTGGTTTTTTTGATATATGTCATCAGTCTCTTTTCATAGTAGTTGTATAGATGTTCCCAAGTTCATCCTCCAAACTCCTAGGATCTCATGATACTTAAGTTGTTCTATTATTGGTTAGTGTGTGATTATTATGCTTCGGTTCTATCTTATTATATTAAATGTTATGATTATTTTTTAAAAATAAATTGAGAACTATTATTTTTACTTTAAATCATTCTTCTTCTTTAAAATGGTGTTGGAAAGGATTTATATATGGTTATTTTGATAAAAGAGGCATAGGTCATTGAAAATTTTTAGAGTGGTTATTGTCATTTAATGAAAAATAAGTCGAATTTTTATAAAATATAATAGATGTGATATTTGGTTTTCATATTCTTGCCTACTAATTACTATTTTCTAAATGTATTTCAAACTAGCATGAAATGGTTTTATATTTTTTAATATTTCTCCTCCCCTCACTTATAAAAGTGAACATCATATCCTCTTTTATTCCAACATATAAATAATTTTGGTTTGAAAAATAAAATACCAAATACCTTCCTTAAATCCATTATATTTATATAGAGTCCATTTTTTATTATAAAAATCTCCAAAGAAGGCTTCTGGTTTAAACCAAAATAGGTTTTATCAAGAAGAGGTATAGTTCTTAACCATGAGTTTTTTAATTTCATCCTCTACCTATTTAAAATATTATCAAAATATGATGAAATAATAAGAAATTTATATTAAATATAATTATATTTTATTATTTTTATGTCATATCTTATATACATCTGCTCTTCTATAAATTGGAAATGAAACAGGCTATCATTTGTATGGTGGAGTATCGCCATACGAACTGATGTAATTAGTTTTCCATCCCAGCTTTTGATGAATGGATATAATGATATATTTAATATATATATATATATATATTAAATTTATGAAATAATGATAATTATGTAATTATAATATCACATATACTTTCTTAACTTCCAATGTGTTGGAAAATGATAAAGTTGCTCGTGTGTATTTGTAGACTACCGCCTCCATGAGATGATGTGATTCATTTTTCATTTATTCTTTTAATTGATAGTAATGATGATATATTTAATTATTATATATGATATATATCATATAATAATTATTCTTTAAAGTTCAATTAATATTTATCTTTCTTTCATTCCATCTATCAAAAAGTGAAAACATCATTCAAGAGTACGTATAGCTTACCGTTTCCATGAACAACGTAATTTATTTTTCTATATCTATAATTTATAGATGTATATATACATATATATATAATGAATATATATTTTATTTATTTTAGGATTAAAATTAAATAGATTATATAACTATGATAAATTTACAAGGATTATAACTTATGAACTTGAATTCTCACGAAGAACGAATCTGTTAACACCTCAAAATGATGATTTTAACAAGAAATTTTTAATAAATGGCTTTGAAAATGTTTTAAAAGGATTATATATGATATTATAAGTATATAAATGATAATTATAATTAATTATAATTAATTTAAATATATTATACATGAGGTTAGATTGATTTTGAAGAAATTGAGACTCGAAGTAATGGTGCTTTGTCTCACTTTAATTTCTGTGAGGCATATTCCATATTGACTACTTGTTTCTTTTATGTTAGGTATATAATTTACATGAATATATATTTGGATGATTATTATTAAAATTATAGAGATTTATAGATCCATATAATTCACTTTATTTCATGGGGATTATGATTCAAAAGTCACCAAAGTGGTAAGGGATTTATGTTACAATATCATTATTTATCATGATTTTTTTTATTATTCTTCTCACGGTGAAATTTATTGATGTAGCTCTAAATAATATAAATAATTTTATTATACTCTAGTTATTTTGGTACAATAAAATTTTTCATTTCTTTTTCATCTAATTAATAACTAAATAGACAAAAACAATGTTTTTAAGAAAAATCAACTTTATTTATCTCTTTGATTAAAAATCCTTTTTCTTCAGTATCCATGTTATTTTAATGTTATTTCATCAATTTTTCTAATATTATATTATGAATGTTTCTAGTGATTTTTACCCAAGATAAACATTTTAAAAAATGGATTAAAATGAATCTTCCTATCATTTTCCAAGAAAGGTACTTTTTTGAATTTTTATTAATGTATTAAAAAATGTTTTATTTAAAATTTTAAAGAAATGAATGTAATTTACCACCATCATTAAAACTGAATGATTTGAAGATAAATTTAAAAAATTTCAAGTTAATTTAAAAAACGATTTCATTAATATTTGGTAAATTTTTATATTTTAAATAATTGATACCAAATAGAAAAGTTTATTTTCCTATAGAAATATTCTAGTAAAAATTTTAAAGGAAATTTTATCTATGATAACATCATTTTATATTAATTATGATTAACTAGGTATATGATGCAATGATACCATCCATATTATTTCTCTATATGGTTTATTATTATGATTATAAAATGTCCATGCACCCTGTTTCTTTTCTACAGGTTATACAATGCTGAATTTTTTTGGAAACCCGTTCCCTTTTCATAGGTTATGATATGATGATTTTTTATGATATTGTGGAAAACATATGTGTGGTTTTAAGTTTGTGATGAGTCGAATAAGGATTATATATCCCTCTAATGAATTCGGTAAAGTATTATATCTCATGAGATAACTATGGGAAACTAGTGAGTTAGCTTGGCCCACTACGGGAAACAAGTTGATGTGCTTGATCCACTTTGAGAAACAAGTCGATGTGCTTGATCCACTAGAAGAAAAAAAAATCAATGTTTTTGATCCAATATATTTTCTATGTAGTGATTCTTGATTCTTAATTATGTGGTAAATGGATAGGGATTCCAAATCTATAATGATTTTATGGTCCCATTAGATAAACATGACATATGAAATGGTTTCTATAATTGTGATGGAGGCACACCTTTATGACATAAACTTATGGGATGTGATTGATTTATGATTATTTTTCACTATTATGATTTATTCCCTTTTTAAATGATAAATATTTATGCCATGAATTTAATTTATGATCTTTGATATATTGGGTATAATGTTTTTAAGTTATGGTCTTGATTTCATATTCTTATTATTATCTTATGCTTTAATATGATCATTGACTGATATCTCTCATGTTTACACTTATCGAGTATCAAATTTCACCCTTTATTATATTTAATTCCCACAGGTTATGAAAGAATTGTTTTAAGTAGGGAATGTCTTTGAATGGTACTAATTAGAGAGATATTTTTGATGTTTTTTGAATATCATTCATGAAATAAGATGATTTATTATCTAGTCTCAAAATACAAGAAACCTTTATGGTCCTAAACTGTGTAATTTTGAAATGAATTAACTATTCATAAAAAAATCAATACTCATGTATGAATATATTAGGTTTCTCAACTATAGAAAAAAGTAACCATGGTTAATCGACACCATTTCACAATAATTTTTATCTTATAAGAATCCATGAAAATACCCTCACATGAGATTATATGACCCAAGACTGAAAATTTCCAAATCCAAAATTCACATTTTGTAAATTTTTCACTCAACTTATCCTTCCTCAAGGCATTTAATACAATTATCAAATGATCTTAATGCCATTTATTTCTATTTTAATATAAAATGATCATCTGTAAATACTTACAGAAACTAATGATGGTAATCTCTAACGACTCTATTCATTAAATCCATGAAGTTAAAAGGGGTATTAGCTAAACCAAATGGAAACACTATAAATTTATAATGTCCATATCTCATATATAAGGATATATTTTGAATGTATTAACATTTTATCCTTAACTAATATTACCCAGATCAAAGATAAATCTTGGAAAAGTATTGAGCTTCTGATAATTATTCAAACAAATCATCGATGCATGGTAGATGATGCTTGTTCTTGACATTAATATTGTTAATTTATTAATAATCAATGTAGAGTCTCATTGATCCATCTTTCATCTTAAAAAATCTAGTTCACCCCAAGGTATTGAACATATTCCAATAAATACCTTATCAATATTCACCTAGAGTTTCTTCTTCAATTTCAGTAACTCAATTGGGCCCATTATATAAAGAGTTTTTAAAATAGGTGTAGTACTAGGTACGAGTACTATTGAAAACTCAACTTCATGACTAAGTGGAATACCCAAAAATTATTTTGTAAAGGAATAGAAAACTACCAAAAACTGGTATATAATTGATGTTGAGTTTCTATCCAACCAATTGAGACGAATATCTTTCATTGATAGGAATTAAGACCCACAAAAAGGAAGTAATTTCCATTGGAAGGTTGTATTCATCCTCACACCAATAAAAAATCATAGGTTTATTTAGAATATGAAACGTGGATCCGCTTCCTTAGAAATTGATATGTGATCCATATAAATAAATCTAATCCATTAAAAGAATCATATAAATTCAACTAAAGGGATAATTAAAAGATTTGTTGGAATCACTTTACCATAAACTTCAGTCAAATAGGAACTATAGACTTGAGATGCAACTATCATACTATTATTAGCTTCCAACACTAATTCAACTTCTAATCATCGACATAGTAATTTTATAAACCTTTAAATTTATATAGATAAAAAAGTGTTGGTATATCTTGAATCAAATAGGACATTATCCATTATTGAGTACATGATAACTATACCTTTCACCACTTTATTATCATAACCCCCTCAGATTGTCCTGATCTGATGATATTTTCTTTTGCCATTGATCTTAAGAGGTTAGTAACCCCTATTATCCTCATAAACATCTGGATTAATTCACTAGTTAGAAGGATGACCATACTTTTTTATTTAAATCTTTGTATTTAGGGTGGTGTATTAGTTAGTATTTTTTCTACTCTATTACATTAACAAGACCATTTATTGTCTTTCAAAATTCATGAGATTTATGTTCCACCTATCTACATTTAATGAACCTCCCAATTCCATTTAGGTAATTTACATGATGTTTATTCCCACATTTCTAGCATCTAAATGGTTGTAATTTGTTTCTATCATGTGATTTATTCGAATATTCATGAGAGTAAATCTTCCTTTTCTTATCAAAACTATTGTAATGGTGGGAATATCCAATTTATATTTTTTCCTTGAGTTCCCATCCAATGATTTATTTTTATCTACAAATGTCACTTATAACAAACACCCTTTAGAGGATTTTTTTAACCTTCTAAAGAATTAATAAATTTAGATTTCTAGACTAATGATTAAACCAGAGGCATAATTTGAAATTTTTATAAAATTTTCCTTGTATGTATCAATGGATTCATCATCCTTTTTGTTAAGATAAAATAATTACTTATATATATTTTTATTTAGAATATGGGAGATGTAATTACAAGAAAATATCCTCCTAAATTTATTCTATTCCATAGACTCAATTTATTCCTCTTATATCTTATTCTTAATAAGGTTCCACCATTTATTTTTTTTAGAATTCCAAATGATAAATGTATAGGGAATCATTTTCAAGGTTTGAGCACTTTAGAATAGAAAATATCTTCTAAATGGTACTGATCCATCACTCAACCACTAGTGCATCAAAATAAATACTAAAATAAGTTGGATGTTACATCATGAAAGACTCATAATTACATTTTCCATCCTTTGATCAATTGGAATCCGAACATGATTCATAGATTGAGAAAGTAATGTGAGTATAGAAATGATATTATTAATTCCTAATCATATAGAATTTTGTTTCTCAAGTGGATAATAATTACATTTCCATCACATTTTTTGTTTTCATGATGTATTCTTGTTCCATCCATTGACCAAACCCATGAAGAAAATCATGAGAAACCATAATCATAGTGGGAAACCAAATAATCATGAAAAATTGAAGGGTGTTCTAAATCAAGAAACATTTTTTTCATCCTATGATACCTTAGGTTTAAGCTAATTAATCCATGGTAATCATTTATTGAAATCCTTCATAATGGTTTATAAAGAAAATTTGAATTAACCAAAGCATATCCCCTAGGTGTGTCAAACCAGATGCATAGTAAGGGAACACACCTCGTGAACTAGAATTATGGTTGAGGTATAATCGACCAACTATTTCAGGGTTGTAACCCTAAGATGACTATGTTCCATAACCAAATTCACTTATAGTATGCATACAAATATGTATTTTTAGGAAAAACTCATATTATCTTCTAAGCCAAAACATTATGATGCTATCCTATACTTAGAATTGTCCCATGGTTTTTCACCAAATGTTTCTAACCGTAATCTCTAAATATTTACTAAACATGTCCTTTGATACCATCTAAAGAAAACTAAGATTTTAATATATAAATATTACCAATTTTTAGATAAATATTCACTATATTTCACAAATATATGCCTTCAAACCATAAAGGTTTAGTGTCTTTGGAGACAAGATATACAATGTTTTTATTTCATGAATGGTCATAGACATATCCCATAATGATCTTCCCACATAAAGATCTTTTTAGAAATAACCTACTTAAGCCTTTATTTATATCCTAGGGAAAAAACATAATAAAGAGTGAGATTAGATGCTCAATAAGGGTAAAAATGTAAGATATTAATAGACTATCATATAAAATCATAAGATAAATACAAGGGTTTGAGATAATTAAAATAACTTAAAAAGTTCATACCCAATCTATATTAGATCTTAAGAATGAGTGATGGAATTATAAATTATCATTAAAAAAGACATGGATTATAAGATTAAGAATTCATCATAAATAAATGATGACCTATAAGTGCATTTCATAAAGGTATGGCTCCAACATAATTATATAAACCATTTTATATGTCTTGTTTATATACCGAGACTATAAAATCATAACGTATTTGGAATAAACTATTATTTTCCATATCATAACAGAGAATGCATCATCATATGTTTCCCATAGTAGGTCAGTATATCAACTTTCATATCATATTGGATCAAGCATATCAACTTGTATCCTACATTGGATCAATCTCATTGAAAATTTTCTTATAGTTATCTCATGAGATATAAAACATTACCTAATGAATTATAGGGTTATATAATTCCAATCCCACCATTCACATAATCAAATAAATAAATATGTGTGTCATAATAATATTAAACAATCAGAATATCATCATATCATAACATGGGAAAATAAAATAGGTTTCGTAAACATTTCATCAATTCATCATATCATAACCAATGGAAAAAATGGGTTTTATAAACATATAATTATAATATTAATAATAATAACAACAAACCATATAGAGACAGAATAAGGATAGTATCATTGGATCATGTCCCCTGAAATTCATAATTAACACCAAAGGTTGTTATCATTAATGAAAATTCATTTAAAAGAATCAATAGAATATTTACTGAGAAAAATAACCATTTTCTTTGAAATCAATTATTTGAAATCTAAAAATTTACAAAATATCATGGAAAATTTTTTCATGGAAAAATAATTAGAAACTTGTAATGAAAGGTTTAAAATATTGATCCATCCTGATGTTGGGAAATTCCATTCATTCTGTATTTTTAAACACACTCCTTTCACATTTTTTTAAAAAGTTAAAATTACCTCATTAAAAAAAAGATAATTAGATTTCTTTTAAACTATTTTTTAAAAGTAAAACATATGTTAAAATGACTTTGAAAAATCATCAGATAATATTAAAAAAATATTCTGAAAACCTTTAGAAAACATGGACATGGAAGAGAAATATTCTCAACCTAATAGTAAAGCATAGTCTATTTTACATAAAAAACATTCTTTCAGTATCTTGAAAAATTAAAATGGGAAAAATGAAAGGAGGACATGTATTATAATGAAATAAAATGGGGATAATAAAAATGAAAGGAATTTACCATATAAAGATCATATAATTTGTTCAATGGATATTCAAGCACACACAATCCTAAATAAAATAGGATTGAGATGTAAATCTCTGACCACTTGGGTAAATTTTGATTCATAATCCCTATCAAAGGATAAATTCAAATGAATATTTAAATATAATGAAAATAATATGATTCCTAATATAACATTAAAAATTGGTCGTCTCTACTCCTTATAAAATAATATAGGTATATAACATAAACATATGTACCAAAGAATTAAGTTTTTAGATGAAATCCCTTACCTCAAGTCTCATATTTTTTATACATGTTTAAACCTCATATTCATTGAAATATATCTTCTGGATAACTTCTCAAGTACACTAGGGTTAGTCTTTTTTGGAGACTATAACCTTTATAATGTATACATGGAAGTTATCTAGGTTTTGGTTGATCTAGAAGGATCAAGGTGGTGTAAAGAAAAGAAAGGAGGGGTGTATTTTTATTAGGGGGGAGAGGAAACAATTAGAATTTTTTAAAACTATAAAATATAACAAATAAATTATCAAGAAAAATTATTCCAAATGGACATTAATTTAAAGAAAAAGTTTCAAGGGGTGAAATAGCATCTACTAAAAAAATTCTATAGGTTTTTGTGTTATTTTAAACACTATCTTTTTAATAAACCCCTTCATTAATCCTTTTTTACATTAGCTACAATAATAAATATTTTAATCTTAAAGGTTAAGCATGTCACAATAAATTGAAAAATGAATCATAAATTGACCATGGTTTATATGTTAAACCATATTCCATTAACTTGACAGAAGTTAATATTTTATTGAATTTTAAATCATATTACAGAATATTTTTTATTATAAAATATCATTAATGTGAATTTTGGATATATTTGTTTATTTTAACTTCAAAGACACCAAAACATATGGAATTGGAATCTAATATTTTCATACATCAAGAATATTTTATATTTGTCTAAACAATTCCTGAAACACTTAAACTAACTAAAATTATATTACTTTTATTATTTTTAAAATATTAGATTTTAATCTATTTTTTGAAAAAATACTATGTCAACTTTGGGTAATAATTTAAGGTAATTATATAATTATTTAAAATTATAAAAAAATTAAAATCATGAAAATTATTTTTTAAGGCCTAAAATAACCTTTAAAATTAATTTAAAACATTAATTTTTCTATATGTGAAAACATAAGAGATGTTAAAAAAGTAAGAGAGTGGTATTTTGTATTTTTATTTTCTTAAATTAATATATAGGTAATATTAAAATAAATATGAAAAAATGTGTCCCTATATTAAGGATTTGGATATATATGAATGAAATATACTCATAAAATAGGATAATGAAAAAATTTATGTAAATTTTAAAGCCTTATCATACTATTTTAAACCTATTTTATCCATTTTACCCTTACCTAGGTGACAAAATTTTACTATAATTACTATTCACATTTATAAAAAATAAGAGAAATATTTAAAAAAAAATTGAAGGTTCAGATTTATTATATTGAATTCATTTTTCAATATTCAATTTCTATAAGCGGATGAAATAAATTTCAAAATAAGTGCTCAAAATGTGATCGAATGATATTTTTAGAAAAAAAACATATTTAAGGATAAAACATTATTTAGTATTATATAAAATCTATATAGAAATATTATATGAATGATAAAAAATTTTAATTAAAATTTAATATATAAAGTTTGTTAAAATAATTTACTAATAATGATAAATTTAATTTTTTAATATACACACACAATGCGGGAATGAATACCATTTTTCATAAAAACAACTCCTTCATTTTCAATTTTTTTATTTTAATTTATAATTAATGGATATCCAATGAATAAATTTTATACATGTGAAAACCATAAATTTTGAAAACATATTTAGTACTATTCACACCCTTTAACCCAATTTCTAAGATATAATAATATTTCAATAGTAGATTACAGTTCGTTTAAACCCACCATTGCGTATAAAAAAATATATCAATGAAATTAAATTTATTTGAAAAAAATATTTCATAAAATCATAGGGTGTTATAATTTTTCTGCAAAAAATTATATCTATTTTTTATTAATTCTATTTTAATCCATAAAACCTTTAAAATGTGATATTTTTGGTTTATTTCCAAACCCACTAATAGTAAAGTGTTTTATTGGCCTTTGAGTTTTCGAGTTACAAACGTTTAAAATCAAGGGTGAATTGTATTATCGGTTTCTTGATACAACCAATTAAAAATAATGGTATTTTTGTTATTTTCACTATTTTTAAATCCAAAGACTAGTACAATAAACCCTAGATAAATTTGGGTAGGAGACATTAGAGATCGTTAAAGATATTTAGCCGAGCTCCTTTTTAAAAATGCGTTCCTTATTTATTATATGCTTTACTTGCTTATTTGTTTAATTTTAACTATGTTTAGTCACTTATTATTCGATACAATTATTAGAAATATGATTGATTTTTATATGATTAGAACTATTATATTTATATTTCGTAAAAAGAGATTACTATTTTATTCAATATTTAAATATACAAAAATGGTTTTTATCTTTAAGGATTATTTTTTGTTTTGTATTTAAAAAGAAATTCACTCCATCTTTCCATTTTAGCATACTTCAACCTATATTGATCATTCATAACTTGAAACTCTAACCATATTTTATATTTATAGAATTCATTTTCAAAAAATTGTCTTTAAAGTAAATTGACTTTCATTAATAAAATAGTAAATTAATAAATTAATTCTTTATCTTAAATATTGTCTAGCTTATGGTTCTTTAGACATATTAAGAATCCCATAAATTATTATCAAATAAATTTATTTATTTTGTTGAAAATAATCGAGTACATGGAGTGTAATTTGGAGAAAACATGACACATAATACCTATGTAACATTAAATATACATACAAGAAACTTATTGATTATAGGAATTAAACTATCAGAAGACATGCTGTGTTATACATGATATATTTAGTTCAAGAAAGTTATGTAACTGCACAAGGTGTGCAGCTACATATATAATATTTTTTTGAACGGTCATACAATATAATCTTTATAGAAGTTATAACCACAAGACATAATATAAATGTTCACAGTGTGTGCCATAGGAAACCCATGTGTAGTACATGATGCATGTATATTTGTTATACATTGAGTTCTGGTATTCAATATGTGGTGTTTAATGAAGCTATGTGGTGACCCACATTGACTAAAAATTAAATTTTTATTTCAAAAACACTTATGAGGAAAAGTGAGAAACCAGAGAGACATGAAAGACTTAATACACAACCATGCCTCCATGGGCCAAGTTCATGAAGACAAAAGACAATCCAAATCAAAAGTAAGAAAAATCCCCACCCTAGAAAAAAAATATGATCAGTAACCACATTCCCATCGCTACATGGCTAGCAGTCCCATGCAAATATGAACAGGCCCGGTACAGATGGAAAAAGTCATACCCTCTCAAAGCATCCAATTCCAAGTAGCAATGAAATGGAGGACTCTCCCTGCTCTGAACTTCATCTGGGCAGTTCCTTACAAGAAAACTGGATGAAGAGTCTCATGGACCTAATCCACAGTCACACAATGCCACAAAATATTCACAGAATTCAAACTGCATAGCCTCCACAGTTCCCAACAACATAGAACAACCTAACCTTTACCAAGTCATTAGAAATTAGAGCCGAATCTCCACAGTCCAGAATACATTGCATCTTCATTTGAGCCTTCACAAATTTAAAATCATACCAAACTCACAAGCCACGAAACAGCAACACAAAAAACCAAAAAACAATACTAATGTCATGAGGAGTTCCCATTGAAAATCTTACACTCTGCTGCCGCAATACCGACGATTCCACTGCACCCACACCAGTACAACCTCAAACGTTTCCACGATTACGATATAAAGAAATAAAATCACATTTGAGCTTCATGGATCCAACACAAACAACATAACCAGATCCAGAAATGAAGAATATTCGAAGAAAAAACCCCAACAGCAAATCGGAAAAGGGAAATCAAAGAGAAACAAACCAAACCCCAAAAGTATCCGCTCGTCCTTGACGCAAACTGGAAATATCATGTCGCCTCCTTCATATGCTCACCTGGAAACCACCTCGAACCGCCACGCGCACTCCCAGAAGACACATAACCGCATACCGACCCACGTCAGGAGAAGCAGGAGCACCAGTCGCAAGTTTCACCGTGCTTCCAAATGAAACCCTACCCGATGAAGAGGGGGTAGAGAATGGAGAGGCGAGAAAATGATGAGAAGGCCAAGCCGACCGTGCAAATGAAAATGCTACCCCAGGAAATGAATCCATCGTCATGAGACCGCCGCGAAGGATAGGTAGGTGATCCAAAATGAAGCAGATCTCGACGGAGACAGGGGAAACCCTACCAAGTCGGCACCCCTTACAGGCTCCTATGGTGACCCACATTAAAAACTGAGAATTACGTGATATATACCTTGTGTGGGGTGACACATGACACAAATCATGTACTCTTAACACACAACATTTAGTTCACATGATGTTTCATGTAAGGCTAGCTATTAGTACATAACATGTAATGATTCCACATATTGATCCACACAATGCGTTGTAAAATACAAAACATGTTACTTTTGTGCTGAAATTGATGTGAACTTAGTTTTTATATGTAGTGTATCTCCTAGTAACACACATTCCATAATGGAAGTCAATACACAGTGTGTAATGACACTACATATTGAGCCACATTGCACACCATGATCTATCCATTGTGTTCCATGTGTAGAGAAAAACCCATCATACAACATGTACATTTTTCATTACAAATCGTACAATCCTCTCACGTAGCCAGTGATATTGACACCTTCAGGTGGGTTCTTCAAGAATTATTCATGTATTTTTATATTATTCTTCCACATACGATGTTAGATTAGTGCACCATTTAGAATAATATATTTAGAACAAAAATATGAACATGAATTCTAGAAAATAAATTAATAAAACTAATTAAATAATTTATAAATAATTTTAATTTAAGATGTGACTGTTGTGATACAACTTGAAGGATTTGGGGAATGAGAGAGACATTTTTGGTGAACCGTATCTTGGATTTTCATCAAAATAGATGGATAAATTCAATGAACTCTAAGAATTAATAATGAAATTCAATATATAATATCATGCATATCTAATTTATAATTAATTTGAATATAGAATTAACTCAAATACAATATTCTCCTTGATTAATTTTCTATCATCACTCTTGTTTTGTTTTCATTATGGCTGATAATCGAAATAAAGATCCATTTAGATGTATCCACACTGGATCTACAAATATTAGAATGATGACCATGTTGTTCTAGGATCCAGTTTGGAATAAACAAGTTCTATAAATCATTCTCCATCAATCATGACATGGATATCTTGTTTTTGTCTCTCAGTTCTTAAGAGTGGATAATGAGAGAATTATTAAGGATAAAAAATATTTTTATTAACAATAGAAATGTCCCAAACATGAATTAATAACAAACTTCAGAATATATACTTTGGGTTAAATAAATATAATTTTATATATTCTATTATCCTTTTATTCAATATAAGTCACACCCCACGTCGCATATAATAATAACAATATATATTATTATTTTTCTGATAAGTGTTTTATCCAATATAATTTATTAATTATTTTAAAAAAAATATTTATTTAAATGATATTAAATAAAATATATAATTTTTAATTGTTCATTAAACATGTTCCATATTTTCCCATAGAATTTATTAAAACTCAAATAATAAAATATATTTGTTTGAGAAAATAAAATAAATATTATATTACCCAAAAGTGTGATTAAATATTTATTTTGAATATTAATGTAACTTGAATAAAAATATATTTTACATCATTTTCTAAACTCATGAATTAATAAATATTATATTTATTACTTGGTGTGTAAATAAATAAGAGCTAAAATTCAACGTCCATATTGTAAACTTTAATATATTGTGATTGGATTTTATGATCAAATTTTAATTGAATAAATAGTATTTTTAAAATCAGAAAATAATTTTATTCTTAAAAATAAATTTAATAAAATTTATTTATAACCTCGATAAAGTTAGTGTGTGGCCCCCTAGGATTAAAGGAAATAGGTAGATATTACCTAAAGTACATGATATACATTTAAAAACACATTAAATCAGCCATATAGAAGGAATTATATGTAAAAACTAAAAAAACATTCCAAGTAACCAAAATATGTATTATAATCTAATTTTAAATTGATATGTCATCATTAATGATACTTACTTTTTTTATCACCATATATGCTTCTTGGTCGAAGAAGAACACTCAAGAGGGGGGGGGGGTGAATTGAGTTCTTATAAAAATTTCTGTTAAACAGTTTACTTAAAATATTTCCCCAATTGAAATAAAATAGGATAGTTGATCAAAGTACTAAAATTATAAAATCATGACTATTCAAATAATTTCTCATAATATTGGTTAATTATCCGTTATAACAATATGAGATATTGATATAACTTCTGAAACAACTCAAATAAGGAAAAATAGTTATAACTACTATCCAAGACAAACTATCAAAGTAAAATTTAGTTTTCTGAAATAAAAGTTAAAAATAGAGCCAGACTAAATTGAAAGACACAGTGGATAAAACAAGTGGTTCCGTCTCAATCCAAGACATAATCCCCTTCACTTGGTGATCACCTTCCACCATGAAATAAATAAATAAATATATAGCTTTGATCCACACCCAAGATTGTGGTTAACAACAGTACACATGAATTGTCTAGGTGATAGGACCTCTTCCACTATTGTCACAAACCGCCTTCCCCAATATGAGGGAAGGGAATGAAAACATACAAACCCTTCCTAATTCATGTTGAAGGAGAGATAATGACCCCATAGTCCCACCTTTAATAGTCCTTGAGGTGGCGACTAGCACCAAGGGTATAAAATCTCACATAATATGGAAGACATTACCCTTTTTATAGAACAAGATCTGAGATAAGACGGTAAATCCCGAACAAATCCAAAGACATAAATAAAATTAAAACCCAAAATCCATTCCCATATGCATGCCCGAAATAAATTCATATAAATACAAGAAAAAATATGATGTAAGTACCAAAAGAAAAGAAATGAAGCAACGACAACTGTCTAGATGCCCGAGCTAGTAAGGTCTGACACGATCCTCATAGTTCTCTTGGAAACCTAAAAGAGGTTTTATATTTTTAGGGTGAGTATACTTGTATACTCATTAGGGACACCATAAGCTCTCATGGACAATTGGAGAGGCATTCTAATGCCGCTTGAGAAAAAGTGATGTAACCAAAACACTTAGAAAGGAAAACTATCCCTCGGCCTAACCAAGGCAGACTCCCCAAATAAGGCAAGTCGTGTAATATAATAGTAATAACACATCTACATTTGGGTAACCCGCACCACTTTCATACTAGTTATTTAGAACATCCTATGCATCAAACCTACCCCTCAAATCCCACTGCAATCCCACTGCTACCCCAACAACAATCCCATGGGCTATTCCAACCGAAAATTTATCCCACCCGCAGACACCTGGTCCCCACAACCACACATAACCACGCCTGCAGACACCTGGGCCACAACAAACACCAACACACCCAAAGAAACTTGGGCTAGAACAACCACTACCACGCCCAAAGAATCTTAGTCCAGAAAAACCACTACCACACCCGAAGACACTTAGGCCTCATCTCGAAGACACTTGGAAAACAAACCTTCCCGCACACACGTGGGACAACCCACCACCATACGCCCTACCCAAACAGACATAGGAAATTATAAACCTCAGGTCGTCATAGCATTCTTGAAGAGTCTTGGGAAACCAGTGAGAGGGAAAATAAATGATCTAATAACCATCCACTCATAGGAATATTGAAAAAACACCCTCCCCCATGAAATGGGGGTGTTCAACATGGAGTGCTCAACATGGGTGGGATGTGTATAAGAAATATAAGAACTAAATTTTATAAATATAGGTAATCAAGCACTCATCCCAACCCAAGGGCCCAGAAACCAACAACAAGACCGTACACAACCACTCTTGCTGATATCCCTACACACACAGGTATAAAACTTCCACAACCAGAGCACAACCCTTTTTCGGAAAAAGAAACAGCTTCCCAATACACAAGTTCTCATTATCATATTCAAGTGGTTCTGTTTAAACATTTATTCACTACTAGGAAAGTAATAGTCATGACCATAATACAGACAAAAACTAAAAGAAAATAGAAAAGCATGTGTTTAATCATTCACTCCCGATTCTCTTGTAAATAACAACATCAAATTGGGATCTATGAGATCTATCAATGTACTAAAACTAAAACTAGTCCCAACGTACCGGGTCCCAAAAATTTACCGTCAGCTCCACATGGTCTCAGATTCAGCAACCAACAATCATTGAACAATAGATTTCATTCCCCTCTATGTCACCCCAAAAACATTAAATAGAACAACTAGAAATTTTACCAGAATAATGCAAGGTTGTTTTTAGATTTAGCCAACACCAATCATTAAGTGCCTTATTTTTGTTCAGTTAACCAAGTTGATCACACAAGGGTTATTATCCATTGGAAATATTTTTAATCAACCAAGTTTACATGATTAATCCGTTACCATGTTACATCCATTCATCCGCAAGATAATTTATAAAATAGAGCTTTGTTAGTGCGTAAGAAAGGAAAACGAACAACCCCGATTTTCAGTGGACATGCGCCCATACAATTCAAAACATAAAAAATGTAAAATACAACACCATAATCATCATTACCACCCCTTAATTCTTTAAAAGTCTATTTATTAACTTTTTTAAGGTGGTTTCATCTATTTTATGGGGGAACATTATCATAACCACCTCACATGATGCATAAAGAGACGAATGAAAAAACCTAATTAGATGATCAAAGATTGAATTTCTTTTTTATGACAAGAATATGGGATACAACAAGAAGGGTTAAACATTACTTCAGCCTCTGAGTCTCCCCACTTAGAATCCTCTACCTTCCATAGTAAGGAAGACTAAACTGTTATCTTAAATAGATTCCCTCTACCATCATCCACTCTCATGCCCAGATGTAAAGAATCCAACTCCTCCATCGATTCCATGTATCTTGTGACACCCAAAACATATCCTTCTATAAATTTCTACTAAATCCATCAGCCACCATGTTCCCCTTTCCTAAGGTGTCATAAATCTCAAAGTCATTGTCCTGGGAAAACTGCATCCACCTCCACTACTACAAGTTAAGGTCTCACTGGGAGAAGACATACCTTAGGCTCTTGTGATCTTTTAATTCCAAGAATCATTCACCGATAAGGTAATGCTGCTACAGCTTCAGTGTGAAGAAAACTGCTGCAGCCTTCATGTCGTTGGTTGCATAGTTATGTTCATGAGGATACAACTGCCTATACCCATAAGAGATCACTACCCTCTACTTCATTAGCACAAACCCTAATCCTAGACCATAAGCATCATAGAAGACATCAAGCGTTACCCCTTTCTCTGGAAACCTCTTCACTAGAGAACTGACCAGCTTCCGTTTTAGATAACTGAAGGCTACTTGGAACTGCTAACTCCATACGAATTCCTGGTTTTTTCTGGTCAAGGTTTTCAAAGGCGTTGCAACTCTAGAAAAGTTAGGTACGAACCATTGGTAGTAATCTTCCGGTCCTAGGAAACAACGAACCTCTACCACATTCTTTGGTGCTGCCTAAGAAACAACTTCTTCAACCTTAGATGGGTCCACTATTATTTCTTTTTGAGACACCATGTGTCTAAGGAAGTTCATCTCTTGTGTCTATAACTTGCACTTGGACAACTTCCCATAGAATTGTTGGCATTGGAGAACATCTAAAACTATCCTGAGGTTCTCTTCACGATCCAAATCTGACCCTGAGTAGATCAGGATGTCATCAATGAACATGACTATAAACTATTCCAGAAACTCATGGAAATTAGAGTTCATGATCCCCATGAACAAAGCAGGTGCATTCGTAATGCTGAACAACATGACCACGATCTCAAAGTGACCATATCTGCACTAGAAAGTAGTTTATTGGATGTTATCCTTCTTCACCCTCAATTGGTTATATCCAAACCACAGGTCGATCTTAGAGAACCATCATACTCCCTTCAACTGGTAAAAAAGGTCGTCAATCCTTGGTAGGGGGTAATGGTTCTTGACCGTCACCTGATTTAGTCTTCAGTAGTCTATACATAGCCTGATACCACCATCTTCCTTCTTTGCATTCAATACTAGAGCACCCCATGGTGATGCGCTTGGTCGGATGAAACCCTTCTTCATCAGGTCATCAACCTCAATCCATAAATCCTACAATTCATAAGGCACCATTTGATAGGGATCCATAGAAATCATACGGGCACAAGGTTGTAATTCTATCTCAAACTCAACATCACATCAAGGGTGTAGAGTCACAAACTCTTTATAGAAGATGTAAAGTAACTCACTAACAATCCCTAGAAAATACATCATCCATGAGTCTACCGATTCTACTGACATATTGGATAACAAGGAAATAAGGGGTTCCACATGCCGCCTACCCTCCTGGAAACCTAACTCACCAACAAAAACTACAAGCTGGATGCCCATATATGAGAACATGAACCTTATCCGGAAGCAGTCGATAACAACTTGAATAAAAAACTAGTCAATGCCCAGTATGACATCGTATGGATGCATTTATAGTAGAAGGAGATCCCCACTCAATTTATGTGACCCCAACATCAACATGCATCCTCGATAAACATCAAATAGGTTTTTATGACCTTAAATTAGCGTACTCAACACCAAGTGCATGGGATGTCTCTCTACATCTAGAAAAAAAGGCATGGGCTAGACTAGGTGAAAAAAGCAGTGTGGAGCTCTGGAATCAAACAAGGAACATGCAAGAGTACTAAAAAAACTGATCGTACCTTGAATGGACTCTAGCCCTGCTGGAACAGCTAACTATGCGGTGTGAAACTGCCAACGCCTATCTCCTCTCTCCCATGGATGTAGGACGCCTCCTCGACCATGCCCTAGTTATAGTCCCTATGGACTTACCTATAGCCAGCCCTCCCCCCCTACAATGTCTACTCTTGGAGGGGAGGGGCTTAATGCTGGTGCTGAAAAGGTCAGACCGAAAACTGGTTCTACTGAGGTGGGAAATAGGCCTGCCCATTCCCACTGTACTGCACTCAGTTAGGGCACCAGTCTCGAAGATTTCCACAACTGCCACAAGTAAAGCACCTTAGTCCTAGGCCCATGGAAAAAGGGTGAAGACTAGGAGATGAGAACTAAAACTGCTGGGGCTGACTCCCCATCGGCTGAAACATGGAAGGCCCTAATGCTGGAGGCCTCCTACTGACGACCTTCCACTTTGACTAACTCAACTAGATCCGCACTCACATCACACCTCCCAGTCTGTGCATCCTCCCAAGAACTTCAACTTTATTCTGAACCTCCATGTACATTGTTAGAGTGAAGGGAGTAACAACATACTAAAGAGATGCTTAGAGTGCCTCCTCTAAGATTTTTTCCCGTGACTACTCATCTAGGATGAGGAATGGTGTGAAATGAAGGGGATCCTTGAACATTATTCCCAACTCACATACCAACATAGTCTCTTACTCGGGAGTGAGCAGTTGTTGCCTCTTCTCAGCCTTCATCAAGGAAGAAGGGAATTTATCCTGGAACCCCTTCTCAAAGTCGATCCACAAAACCTCAGCTTCCTTATTTTCCTCAAGATAAGGTTTCCAACACTGACGTGCCGATCCCCAATTTTGTCTCATAGCTAGAGAAACCCAGTACTCAGTTAGAGCCCGTATCAAGCTAAAAGCTATCACCAGCTCCTCGACCCAGCTCTCTGTCTCCATGCTTGAGATGCTAACGTCATACTTCCCTAGAGCTTGCCACTGGATGGTGCGAAGGGCCTTTTTCCACTGGTCATCCTCCTCCTCTCGATCAACCCTCTACTGATCAACCAGATCAGCCTATTAGGCCTCGACTGCCCACACTACTCATATGAGACGTCCGAGTTCCATAGCTGAAAAGATAAACAAAGGACTCTTAAACCCGAGTAGTAAGGTATTTATTTACGGTCTTCCTTGTTATTTATTTGGATTTTTCCAATAAAACCCAATTCAATAAGGAACAAAAGTCATTATGATGCATGTAATTTTCCTCGGGTCTATACCCTTTTATAAATGTATCTTCTATTCTCCATTTGGTAGGCTCAGAGTCCTTGTGTCGGATCACGGGGGGCCCTAAAATCCCTTGTACTAGCCAGTCCTCCCTGGCCTATTTCAGAATCCAAGATTGTCTAACACTGTTTCCCTACCATCCCATGAAATCCTCACTATTCCTAACCCCAAACTCCATCCTATCATTCAACCACCAACCTATGATACCATTATATCACGAACCGCCTTCCCCAAGATGAGGGAAGGGACATCAGACTGCCAAACCCTTCCTTCTTCAAGTTGGTGGAGAGATAATGACCCCCGAGTCCAATCTTCAATAGGCCCTAGGGTGGTATCTAGCACCAAGGGTATATAATCTCATGTAATATAGAAGGCATTACCCATTTTATAGAACAATATTGGGACATAAAAAAGTAAATACCAAAACACCCCAAAGACTGAAATAAGAGTAAATCCCAAAATCCATTCCCATATGCATGTCCAAAATAAATTAATACAAGTACAAGAAAAACTCAGAAGGAAGTACCAAAGAAAAGAAAATAAACAACAGAAACTATTTTGATGCCTGAGCTAGTAAGGTCTGGCATGACCCTCCATGTCCTTCTAAAAACCTAAAATCCATTTTATATATGTATGGTGAGTATACCTATGTTTCCCCTGGAAATGGGGATGACCTTGTTTTCTTAAGGTTCAAACATTCCAATCAATTTCTAACAGGTTTGTTCGTAGAACCGGAAACATGCAATGATTCTATATCCATTTGGACATACTTTCCAAAGGTCGGAGCTCATTAGTTGTGGACGGATGAGGCTTAATAATTATTAGTGGTCGGGAGGATGGGAGGTCGGACTCATCACACCTTTTTGTGGGAAATTATTGTCTACTCCGGGTCTCTCTTTATAGATTTAAGTTATGTTCATGAATCCTTATTACACTACCAAGTATGAAAATGAGATTTCCTCAAGATCTAACAATCAATGATTAATATGTATAATATTTAGAGAATCTTTTATATGTATTTGAGGTTCTTCATCGATAGAGAATCATCTGTGTTTGTTAGAGATTCTTAGTCAATGGTATCCTTCAACACATTATATAAAGATCTCTTGGTCATTAAGATAACCATACTGGTTTTAAAGCCACTAAGAGGGGCACTTGAAGTTTATTGTCGTTCATAAGGACATGGAGTATTTCAGAGTTAGGATCATATCCGCAGATGGGCTACCTATGTATCCTTGTTAGAAAAGGAATCAGAACCCACATAGTTCATTAATTAATATATAGTTTAACATCATATGGGATGGATGAGAATTAATGTGTGATGGGATTGAACCTTATAAAGGATTCCCACGTACTCCACTTTTAAGGTATAGATCAAAGTCCATGTAGTTCGGTTGGGAATTGTGGGGCTTACGTATGATTAATAGCCCAAAGATATGTGTCGTGGTCACTTCTACACTTTAATCTCACATGATTCATGCTCGGTGTGAGAAACAAGATGTATTAGTAAATGTGACAATTTTTGCCATGAAAGATGCGGTCACACGGAATGATATGGGTCATATGTATGTATGATTTCCCAAATAGATAAAGATAAAGACTTAATTTCGAGATGAAGCCCAAGAACAAGGTCCATAAAGGTATTTGCACATTATGGAGATTTGGATACTCTATCTTGGGGCTTACTCCTGAGGAGGATGCCCAAATTAGGAGGGGACTTGTGATTGGGTTTTATTCCTGAGAAGGAAGCCTAAATCAAAAGAAGTTAAGACTGGTTAAGAGAAATTATGACTGGGTCTTATTCCTGAGAAGGAGGACTAGGTTAAAGGAATTTGGGATTTGGGGCTTACACTTAAGGAGGATGCCTATATTTGGAAACTTGGACTGGGGCTTACTCTTAAAAAGGAGGCCCAGGTTAGGGAATTATGACTCAGGCTTACTTCTGAAAAGGAGGCCCAGGTTAAAGGGACTTGAGAACTGGGGATTACTCCTGAGAAGGAGGCCTAGGTTAAGGGAATTTGGGATTTAGGGCTTACTCCTAAGGAGGATGCCCATATTTGGGAACTTGGGGCTTACTCATACAGAGGATGCCCAAATTTGGTAACTTGGACTGGGGCTTACTCTTGAAAAGGAGGCCTAGTTTAGGAAATTATGACTGGGGATTACTCCAGAAGAGGAGGCCCATGTTAAATATCTTCTCATCTTTAAAATATGAGGTTTAATGAATGAAATATCTCACATTAGAGACATAAAGATATGTAAATCACTAGGTTTTGAGAGATGTTCCACAGAATTACTTTCAGATAAAGAAGCCAACCAAGTAATCATGCCATAAATGGCTTTGAAGAGGATTCTGAAGGCTAAATCATGAAGAGGAGAGGTGGATTTGAAGAAAAGAGATGAATGGACAAGAGTGGAACGCAAAAGAAGGTAGGTGCACAGGTCCTGTTTGGGCACGTAGGTCCTGGTCTCTTAAGTATAACTACGCGACACAGGTTTACCTGCACAACGGTCAACCCATAGGGTAATACTTGGGCGAGGCTTGGCTCAAGCCCTTAGTATTATCCCTAAAGACTTTTAAATGAGTGGCGCGCAAGTTCTGTTGAAGGGATAAGGCGACGCATAAGTGTCTTCAATTCCCTCAAGGGTTAGACACTTAGGCGCGCAGGTTTTGACGAATTCCAAAACTTAGGCCTTGTTACCCCTCTTTATATCTTCTGTTCTAGGTAATAAATTACCTTAGAAGTGTTCGTAAGGCTGTGAGAAGAGACCAGGGCGCCGAGAGCTCAAATATAAGTTTCTGGATTTTTCCTCCACTAAATGGGGGGCCCACAAGTGGTATTTATAGGCTACTGAAGTCCCTTGGAAAAAATAAAATAGGGTGCGCTGGTCACCTGTATTCCCAAATGTGTCACGCAGGTATACCTGCATGACCATAATGGAACTTGTGCGGCCCATGCTGAAGCATGTCTTTGTTCATGCCTTTGTCAATTTTTGATGTTTCTTCTAAGGATGAATCAATTTGTTTTAAGGTATTTCCCTTTTCATTCATTAGACTCTGTGATAGAAAGGAGTGCCAACAAATGTCCCCCCTCAGAGTTGGATCCGAAAGAAGGAGGATGTGACTCTGAGGTAAAAAAGAAAAAACCAAGGAATTACGGCACGCAGGTGTTGAGCGCGTAGATGGCGTCGCGTAGGTGCGAGCCTTGTAGGCTTTGGCATGCAGGGTTGTGGCCTTGCCTATAAATATGTAGCCATTACTCGTGCAAAGCAATCGGTTCTCAAAGATTCCCGCTCTTGCCGCACAAGTTGCCTTCGTCACGCAAGTGTCTTGTTTTTCGCTGGTTCTTTGTGTCGCGCTTCTGTAGAGGTATTTGGACTTGCGCGGTGATACCTGCACGCCAAAAAATTGCGTGACACAACTATACTTGCGCGCCAAAATTGAACTTGCGCGCCTTAATGCCTTAGAAATTTTTTCAGTTTTCTTCAAAAATTTTATGAAAAATCAACTCACTTAAGAGTTAATTATTTGACCTTTGTGCATATTCAATGGCTCCAAGAAGAATTGGAATGGCTGATGAACTGGCCAACAAGAGAATTGATGATATGTTGAACATTGTCGGCCATAATTACTATGATATTTGTGACAACACTCTTCTAGATTTATCCAATTACTTGAAGAAGTATCTTCTTAACATTCCACAGAGAATCTACTTTCCTCTCTATGGGCATGGTCATCTGCAAGATGTCAATATTCCAGAGGCAAAGAACTATATCCCACATTCTTGGTTTCAAAATTACACCAATTTTTCTTCGGCCAATATCTCTAGTGGAGGAGCATTTATAAATACTGGAACAATGGAGAAGGCCTATATGATGCATCATAGCCGTTGTGCGCCAGATCTAAAACCTCACAAGCCCGAGCTGCAACCACATTGTTTTCCTTCAATCTTCCGAAATTCTCATATGGATCAATCCAAAGGCTAGAAGAAGAGTTGGGACTTCCGTCCTGTAGGAGGTGTGAAGCCAACTTGGATGTGGGCATACTGGGTGTGAGAAACCTGTGCAGATTTTGTCAAGTATTTGAATGGAGCTGCGATATATGAAGCCGTTTGGGCTGGCAAAACATATGTCTATAGAAATGATGAGTTTGTGTTGGAGCTAATCAGCCGCTGGAGCCAAGAAACTAATTCTTTCCATCTGAATCAGGGAGAAGTAGGAATCTGTTTGTGGAATGTCTACAAGATCTCAGGGGCTCCAATTATGGGTGACATGTATGATGAATTCATCCCCCAAGGTGACTTGGAATGATTCGGAGAAGACTACGGCTTTGGCTCAGGAATTATTGAAACTTTTCCACAAGCTCAAGAGTTCAAATACATTCCTAACTCATTCTATAAAGGATATTCATCCATAGGAATGGATGAATATGTTTCTTACCAAGAAGGAGGAGAAGGATTCGAAGGAGAAGGTGCCCACCTGTACTCATCCTACTACCTGCCCCAGAACAGAGAAGGGGGGTGCTCTTGGCACATTCTGGACGAACCTGGAAGTAAGAGAATTTGAGAAGTGTGGATATGAAGTAAATCAGAGAATCCCAAAAAAGACCCGTCTGGCGGGCTTCTTAGCCTTGTGGCTCAGTGTTTATCTTCTGCCAGTCAGGGATTCGAAGGGAGGCATCGGTCCAGGGACCTTCGTTGTGGCAGCCAAGTTGGATGAGAAGAAAATGGTTGGGTTGGCCATCCCTATTTTGGTGAATATTCACAAGAGCTTACTTCATGTCTTTATGAGTAAGTCACATTTGAGAATAGTGGGACCATTCCAAGTTTTTTGGGGATGGATCGCCACTCATTTCAGGACATATAATGTACAGACGGAGTACAGGTTCCTGGAAGTTCCTTCAGGCCATCAGTGCAAGCATTTTATAGAGTTGCTTCATTAGCCCTTAACCCCTATGATATGAAGGTGAGGCTGAGCATGTTTAAGGAATTCAATTTCTTTCGTTATGGAAACCCACCAACCGGGTGGTTTTTTGATGATGGAACCGCCGATCTGGAATTGAGATCGTACATGCTGGCATGTAGAGATGGTGTATTGGCCACCCAGATTGATGGAGAGATTATATGTGAGGCCTATACTGAATACAGATTTGTACACAAATTCAAGTGTCTGTAGTAGAATGTTGTATCCCCTCCTGTGCATGTTAGGTCAGAGCAGCATCTGATGGTTGCCTGACAACTATGGTTGCTAACATCTATGGATAAGACCAGGGAAGTATTTGATCTACCAGTTGACAAAGTGGTGAGTAACTTGACTACATGGTATGCCGATAATTGGATAGAATCATACCCTAAAGGGGTGTTGAATCGTCCAATTTATCAGTTGGGGAAAAAGAAAATAACTATAGAGAAAGAAACCCTTCATTGGGAAGGTGACGCTTCCCCACCTGGTGTTGATTCACAAGGTTCCTCAACCAGGGATGACTTGCCGGATTCCCAATATGGGGATGATGAGGCACAACATGCGGCAAAGCGGCCTCATGCCAGATATAATCTCTCTATCATAATCAAAAGACCAAATTCATCAACTCATAGTGAGTTACTTCATTGTGGAAATTTAATCACCATTACTTTATAGAGAAACAAGTCTTATTTTCTTATCCTTTATCTGTAGTTGCAGGAGCTGGGAAGAATCTTAAGTCTAAGATTGTAGGTCCCTCCTCGTAGCCTTCTGGTATAAATGCTAAATATTTATGACCAGAGGCTTTCCATACATGGCAGAGTTTGTATTTCAATACTGAAACTGCTTGGCTGGATTTATGGGAAGGGCTACACATCCATGGAATATGGAATCTTTGGGCTTCTACTGATATCTATTTCGTCGATAATCCCTATTAAGTGCGGGCTTACATCAGAGAGCTAGAGATGATCATATATGCCACTGATGATTCCATTCCTGTCACCAAGCGGGTGAAGGAAATGATTGATCATGGCACCACTGAGGGGATTGGTGCTTCCAGAGATGAGGAATGACATTATTATGTGGCTCCTAAATATGTAAGTCTATTTAATTATTTGCTTTGCAACTTTATTTCAGTTAAAGCTTTGTTACTTAAGGAAATTATTTTCTTCATCCTACGACTTGAAAAGAAAGGAACTGCTAAGGTTCATTCACCACGGTATAGCCCTGATGGTACTACCATTGGGGCTAATGAATCTCCTCATGAGCCGGGTGAGATATCTCCAGGCCAGCAAGCCAGAGAAGAACAATTAGAAAGGTATTTTCACTCTGCAATACCTGTATTTGGAGAGGAGAATGTCAACACTCCCAAAATGCCAAAGAAGCAAAAGCATCGAATGAGGAAGTCCACAGCTAAACGTTTCATCAGTAGTGGTAAGTCCTTCGGATAGTCATGAGTCTTAACCCATGAAAAGGTTGCTCATACTTCTTGGGATTTTAGGGGATTCTTTATTTTCCCCTTTGAAGGAGAGGATTGAACCTCCTTTGAGGACGACAGAGGGTACTGGTGAACAGTCACAAGTTCATGCTGGCTTGGTTACTCTTGAAGAAGAGCCGACGTCTGTTCCCCGTACCACTCCTGCTGCTGCTGTAAGGAGATATGATCCTGCTTCTGGTAAATTAACAATGCTTCATAAGATTTTGAATGAAAACATAAACTGACTTCCATTATGTGATACTTTAGGTTCAACCCATGCACCAGAACAATTAGCGGCCACTGCAATTGATGATGCAATTTTATCTGAAGACGCTGTCCGGGATCAGAGGCCACAATATGAAGATCTCTAAGAAAATGCATCGAATTCTCCCACTGGTGAGACTAACCAGGAATATGAGATAACATTGGATGAAATTATGGAACTTGGCGCATATTTTGAAGATTTTTTAGATCATGTTAAATTACCATGTAATTTAGAAAATTTTGGACGTGAGTGTTATCCTTCGCCCTGTTAAGATAAATTCTTATTATATCTATGATTATGATTGGTTCAAATGTGCAGTTCCATCTGAACAAGCAGCCGAACTGCCAATGCCTGAAGGGGGTACAGACAACCCTACTATTGTAGAGACACTGGCTCAAGTGGAGCTGAACCCAATAGAGCTTCCTCAAACTCATCTTTAAAATCCTCTTGAATCTAGGAAATATTGGAGGAGAATTCTCCTGCTGTTGATCTACCATTGGGTAAGAGATAAAAATATTTCTGGTGGAACATTATTTGTAAGACAACTTAATAAACTTATATTATCCTTTGAAACTACCCAAAACATTCATTTGACTGTGCAGGACCATCAATTTCATTGGCTAGATCAGGAGGTGAAGCCTCAGCCTCGGCCCCAACGGGAATAGAAATTTAAATAATAAGGGTCAGGGGGGAAGGAGCAGAATAGGTCACTTCTCTAAGTGCATTAATCTCGGATTATATTCCCCCACTATGATAGTGATGCTAAGTCAGACCCAGAAGTACAAAAGGTGCTCCAATTTTCATGATTCAAGGCATGGCAGAACATATGGAAGATCATATATGAAGTACCTCTGGAAGATCTATCTTCAAAGATCCCGCGACTATCATCCCTGTTCGTCAAGTTGGGACTTGGAGGTTTGGGATATCAAGAGATCCATGCCGCAGTGAAACAAGTCATTTTAAGAAGGGAACAGGAGTAGAGGTACCATCAAGACCTGACCAGAGTAAGGTTTTCAGCCAATATCAGCGAATTTGAGGCTGCGGTGTCCCGAGATGAGGCTGATCATGCTGCCAAGTTGAAGGGGTTGAAGAATAAAATCAAGGAGAAAGTTGTCTAGCAGATGCACCTTCAGCAACAGTTAGATGCTGTTACTGGGGTACTCGACCAACTTAACAATTCAATAGAAGGAGTTCAAACGAATGGTATGAAAGCCATTGCAGATGCCAGGAAAGCACTCCATCAAGCATAAAAGAGTGAAGCTGGTCAAGTTCATGAGCTTCAAGTAGCTACTGATGAAGCTCAGGATGCCGTAAATCAAATGAAGAGTTATGTTGATAGCCTCGTGTAATTCTTGGAAGAGAGAAGAGAATCCAATCTGTGGATATTCTTCTAACTCTTGTGCATCAAATGAAAAACACTTTAATCTTCAATACTTTGTGCAAGCCTTCTTTTTCTACCTACGTTAAATTTTTACCTAAGCCAATGGGCCTAGTAATCATAGTTTGATTTGTACTAGGATTATAAAAATAACCCTACAAACTCTGAATCTTTTTAATTGCTCAATATTACCTAAATCATACAATGTATATGTTTAGTGAGTTGGGACTTGACTTTTGTTCAAAGATCCCTTGTATTTTGTGGTCAGTTTAAAGTCATGCATGTCAGGCATAAAAAGGATAATGTTTATGGTCGAAATAACTTTGACCTAATGTATTAAAGTTGACTCAATTCCTTGATTATTTATCTGAAAACATATTACCATCTTCAAGTACGGGGGAAACATGTAAACTATGACTTAAGAAATTTTGAATATGAGGAATGATATGAAAAAGGGCTAAAAGGCATTAGAATAAGTATTTCCCAAGAATGAAGTTACCACTATTTAACAAACTCGTTAGGGGGTTGAATTATCCAGTTCCTCTTAAGGGAATTGGATGCATAGTCAAATAATAGCATCTTTTGGATGACAGGTCTATTATGTAGACTACTTATGCAAGGTCGCCTAAAGGCACATGCTGCATAGTCAGGAAAAAGATCTCTCAGAAATTTTCATTTCTACTGCTAAAAAGCTAGTGAAAGTTTATGGAGATTCAAAATTTCCAAAGCATAGAGTTTGCTGTATGGAGAGAGGTACTTGAATATAGAGAAGATATTTCCAATAAAGATTGTCTAAGAACTGAATAAATGTCACTCCTGCGGAGGTCTGACCCAAACTCAGGGAAGGGAAACATAAACCATAGACTTGAATACTTTGAGATCATGAAAAAGAGTATGTTACAAATATGTTAAGGATGACTATTTTTGCGGATCCTTACATATTTTCGTTAAGACAAATAAAGACAAAAGAGGTTTTCCTCCCAAGAATGAAGTTACCATTATCTGAAAAACCCATTAGGGGGTTTAATTATGTAGGGACACCTAAGGGAATTGGTAGCATAGTCAAATAATAGTATCTTTTGGTTGACAGGTCCGTTATGTAGACTATTTATGCAAGGCCTCCAAAGGGAACATACTACATGGTCAAGAAAAAGAAATCTCGGGTATCAGACATTTTGTGACCAGAAGTCAAGAAAATGGTTATGGAGATCTTGAATTATTTAAGGTTAGGAGTATGACACATGAAAATGAATATTGTCCAATGCATGAAGGAGATAGATAGACCAATGCTAACCATAATCATGTTGTGTCTGGGTCCTAAATTGAGGTGCTGGACTTCACTACGTATCCCATAAGGATGGAAATTCATCCAAACGTAGTTCTTGAAATATAGTTTAACGTTATGTGGGACGAGAGTGTAGGAGATCTTAGTTTAGGGTCATAGATCTCGGACCATAATAAGGAATACACATTGTGTGTTTTATAAACCTGATGTTAATGAAGACCATGGTTTTCATACCACATTCATGTTTTCACAGGGGGACTTTTCAGACAAGGGACTGAAAGTGAAATTTGGGGTTAGGCCCAAAGATTTGGGGATGGATTCAAGGGATGCTTGAACATTCCTACGTATCCCATAAAAATGGGAATCAAGCCCTACATAATTCTTGAAATACCCTTTGTACAAATTTGGTTCATACAAGTGAAGGGTGAAAGGGGACTTTAGTACAATGATGGTTTGAAAAAAGATTAAAGGTTCGAGCATTTCCATGTATACACGTAGTCTTTAGAATATAACATGATTAGAGATCAATGTAAATAATGATTCCCTCTCAGGTGAGGGTGTCAAAAAATGTTGTAGTTTATTGTCATATAGGAAAATAGTGTGAACAGTTTAACGTCATATAGCAAGGATGATGGTGAACCAATGTAAACAATATTGGTTTTGGGGCTGCTTTAGAGATCAACATCATATGAGATGGAGGTGAACCGATGTGAAGAGATTCGTTTTGGGCTACTTCACAGATCAACATCATATGAGATGGAGGTGAACCGATGTGAAGAGATTGATTTTGGGCTGCTTCACAGATCAATATCATATGAGATGGAGGTGAACCGATGTGAAGAGATTGATTTTGGGCTTGAACCTCAGGAGGTTGCCTACGTACCCATCCTAGAAGGAAAGGATCAAAGTCCACATAGTTCGATTAAAGAATGAATTGGTGATCAAGTTGTTCTTGAGGACAATGACCTAAAAAATGGTGTCGGGACTTACACATGGTTAGCGGCCCAGAGAGGGTGTTATGGTTGATGTTTACTCTAAGCTCACATGAGTCATACTCGGTTTGAGAAAAAAGAGGTATCAACAACCTTAACTATTCATAGTTTAATGTCATGTAGGACATATTAAGGGACTATGCAGTTTAAAGTCTTTTAGTGAGGACTATTAGTGCTACACAGTTTAGTGTCATGTAGTAGGGAAAAAAATACAGTTTATCGTCATGTAGGACATATTAAGAAACTTTGTTCAGTTTTACGTCATGTAGGATGAATGAGCAGTACAGTTTAACGTCATGTAGGACAAATATAGGGACATAGTTTAACATTATGTTGGATGTGAACACAGTTTTGCGTCATGTTGGAAAATAAGGGTGCTGTACAGTTTAGCGTCCTGTAGCTAAGATGATGGGGACAATATAGTTTAACGTCATGTTGGATGAAAGGGGGACTATGTAGTTTAATGTCATGTAGTAAGGACAAAAGAGGACACAATTTAACGTCATGTTGGATGTATTAGGGACTTTTTCATAGTTTAACATCATGTTGGACAATGACACAATTTAACTTCATGTTGGACGATGGTGAGAGTAGCTTAAGGTCATATGCATGGACCAACGATTATGTAGTTTATCGTATTGCTGGACGTAAGGGACTTCTGTATAGTTTAGCGTCATATAGCTAGGACATCACAGTTTAACATCATGTTGGACATAAGGGACTATGCAGTTTAAAGTCTTGCAGCAAGGACAACAGAGTTTAACATCATGTTGGACAACATCACAGTTTAATGTCATGTTGGACGATGGAACAATTTAACATCATGTTGGATGAATGGTATTTTTGATAAAAAATATAATTCTTCAAGAATGTTGCATTGGTTGGAGTCGTAATGAGTTCTCCATCCATTTATATTAAAGAATAAGCTCCATTGGAGTAGACTTTATGTATTGAATAAGCTCCTTCCCACTTTGGCTCAAGATTGAGAGGTTTCTTTCCTGGTATCATTGGAGTTCATAAACTAATACCAATTCTCCCTGAATGAATGAACGAAGATGAACTTTTTTGTTGAAAGCTCGTGTTATTCGGTTTTGATAGACTTCCAAGTTGTGCAAGGTGCACAATATTTTCTAGTCTAATCATTCCAATTCATCCAATCGCTTTTTAGATTGTTCATCTGTAGATCACTGATCACAAATGGCTACTCTGAGCGAGGGTAATTGAACTTCAATGGGAAAGAATGCTTCTGTTCCACATACCAATGAATATGGATTTGACCGCGTTGCAGTGCGGGTGGTGGTCCGATAAGCCCATAAATAATGAAAGAGTTTATTAGGCTAGGACTTCTTATCTTTATTCAAAATCTTCTACAGTATATATGAAAGAGTCTTGTTGAAGGCTTCTATCTGGCCATTGGCCGCAGCATGATACCGAGAGGAATGGTTGGATTTGATGTTGTATTCTTGATACAACTTCCTTACCTCAGATGAACATAAGTTGGTGCCATTTTTCATCAATATGGTATGAGGGAGACCAAATATAGTAATGATGTTAGACTTGATGAAGCTAACAATGCTTTTAGAACTAACTTCTTTGAGAGGTATTTCCTCTGCCCATTTGGAAAAGAAGTCAGTAGCAGTAAGAATGCACTTAAACTGCTTGGATGCAGCAAAAGGATAAGGTCTTAATACATCCATTCCCCATGTGGAAAATGGCCAAGAGTATTTAGCTGTATGAAGAAACTTTGGGGGTTGATGAATAAAGTTGGCATGTACTTGGAAAGAATGAAACTTCCTTGTAAAATCAATACAATCTTGTATCATTGAAGGCCAAAAGTATCCAAGCCTTCGAATTTGATCAGATTGTCTATGTCCAGACTGGTGGGCCCCACAGACTCCTGCATGTACTTCTTTCATGACAACCATTGTTTCTTCACCATCAATGCATCTGAAGATAACTTCATAAAAAAATCTTTTGTAGAGATTTTTTTCTAGGTGATCAGGGCTATCATAAAGAGTAAAGTTGACCACATGTCTCCATACATGTTCTTTCCCAGCTTTATCAGGTGGAAGTGTTCCATTTGAAGGTATTCCCTGATAGGTGTCATCCATCCTATAGTATGACCACATGGTTTGGGAATATGACTAATTTCATTGATTTCCTCTATTCTTATTTGAACATAAGGTGAAATTGTACGACGGTGGGCAATACTGATGATTTTCTTGTCCATATTTGGATCTGCTAGAGCTGTGGCTATATTAGCCAATGCACCAACTTGAGCATTTTGTGATCGCAAGACATAAGAAAATGTCAGTTCTGAATGAAATTCCGCCATTAACTCTTTAACGTAATCATACAAAGGGATTAACTCTTCTTTTATGATGGTATAATCCCCATTGACTTTTTTGATTACCAGTTCTAAATCACCTTTCACCTTTAAGTAATTAACTTGTGCCTAAAGTGCTAACTCCAATCCTGTGATGAGAGCTTGGTATTCTACTTCATTATTTGTCCCACCTCTGAACAATGAGAAGGAATAGGGTGGCACTGCCTTTTCTGGGGAAATAAGTACAATTCCTAATACAACCTTATTGAATTTAGGGTCTTCCATTGTCTTCCCTGTTGGACTTATGTAAGCACCATCAAAGTACATTTCCCACGTTTGAAGACTATCTTGAATAGAGAACACTTCCTCATCAGGAAGTTCAATATCTAAAGATGTATCTTCTACAGAAGGATGTTTAGAAAGGAAATCAGCCAGAGCTTGGACCTTTATTTCCATTTGGGACATATATTGGATATCAAATTGCTGCAAAATAACTGCCCACCTTTCTAGAAGTCCTGTAAGCATTGGATGACTAAGGATGAATTTGAGTGGGTTATTACGAGATACCAAATGGACCTCATGATATTGCGGGTAGTGTCTCAACTTTTGAACTACAAATATTAATGCTAGGAAGTACTTTTCAATACTTGAATATCGGGTTTCTGCTTCAAGCATAGTCCGACTGAGATAGTAAAGGTTGTTTTCATTCCCAGCAACATTCTTTTGAGCAAGAAAGGCTCTCAATGATTGCTCTAAGGATGTCACATAAAGAATAAGTGGCCTTCCTTCAACAGGTGGCATTAATACTGATGGACTCAAGAGATACTTCTTGAGAATATTGAATGCTTCTTAACATTCTTCAGTCCACTGGTAAGTAGAACCCTTCTTCATCAATTTGGTGAAGGGTAAATGTTTCCCTGGAAAATTGGCGATGAAACGCCGAATATAGGCCAAGTTTCCTTGAATTCTTCTCAATTATTTCAAATTTTGAGGAGGTGACATACCAAGGATTGACTTTGTCTTCTCAGGATCGACTTCGATACCACGATGGTGTACAAAAAAGCCGATATAGTTTCCTAAGGTTACCCAAAAAGAACATTTTAAGGGGTTCATATTCAAATTATGTTGCCAAAGTTTGTGGAATATGACTTCCAAATCAGCCAAGGGATTAAAAAGTTGTTTGGATTTAACCACCAAATCGTCCACATAACATTCAACAAACTTCCCTAAAAAGGGTTTGTAGATATGATGCATGACACGCTGATATTTTGCGCCTGCATTCTTTAGGCCAAATGGCATTACTTGATAGCAAAAAACACCCTAAGGGGATCTAAAAGATGTAGATTCTTCATCTTCTGGAGCCATTCAGATTTGATTATATCCAGAATATCTATCCATGAAGGAAAGTGCTTCATAGCCAGCCGTTACATCAATTAAAAGTTCTATGATCAAAACTGGAAAATCATTTTTAGGGAAATGCCGATTAAGATCTCTGAAATCAATTAAAAATGTAATTTTTCCATTATTCTTTTTCACAGGGACAATATTATCCAACCATTTGGGATATTTAACTTCTATGATGAAGTTATCTTTGATAATCTTATCCAATTTAGCTTCAATTTTGGAAGCATAAGTTGGGTGTGTTCTTCTTGGGCTTGCAAGAATCCATGATGTTCTTCTAGAAAACCCAAACGATGAGAAGTAACATCAGGATCAAGCCCTGGCATCTCTGTATAGTTACAAGAAAATATATCTCAATTTTTCTTTAAAAATTAAATATACATTTATTTCTCTTCAAGAGTCATGGATACGCTAATTAAAGTGGGGCATGGATCTTCTTTTGTACCTATATTTATTTCTCTGAGTTCATCCACAGTGGTAGAGATACCCTCTTCAAATTCTGGAGAAGAATCCCTGAGATCTTCCTCTTCTACTTCAACATGTGTTACTTCTTCTGTTTCTACTTGCATAGTAGATAATGAATCGGAATTTCCATGATCAGGAGAGATGTTAAAATTCGAACATCTTGAGGAAGAGACTTCCATTTCTGACCCTATTGATGATGAAGGGTCTTCTTTGGGTAATAAAGAGGGGATGATGGATTGATAATCTACATCATCATTCACTTCTAACATTGCTATAACTTCTTCTGGATTGGTTGGAAAAGTATATACTTTCTGGATTTCAGCGGATGAAATGAAGACATCTCCATTTGAGCGTTTATCATTTCTTGGCGAATCACCACATTCTCCCATGTTGTATGGCTTGATTTTCATAATTGACATTATGAATGTTTCCATAAGAGTATTTGGATTCGTGTCTATCCTATTAATTTGACGGATAAGCAACACATAATCTGTACTCACATGTGTGAAAGGGTTTACTAAAATATTTTCCAAACCATATGGAGCATTAATTTTGGTGACCTCCTTTGTCTTGGATTTCTCATTACCTTCCATGTGATAGAATTCCACCTCAATGTATTGAGATTCACATGTTTTTAATGGGGACTTATCACCATACAATGTCCCAATTTGACCATTGAAACAATAATTGAGGCATTGATGGTATGATGAAGGGATAACCGCATGTTGATGTAGCCAAGGTCTTCCAAGAAAAAAATTGAAGGCTATATCGTGATCAACAACCATGAAATATGAATTGGATACAAGGTCTCCAAACTGAGTTCTGAGTGTAATATCGCCCAGTGGTTCTTGTTCATTTTTATCATATCCTTGCAACATTAAAGTAGAAGGAGATAAATAAAATTCGGTGAGGCCCAATCAAAGAAGTGTACGAATGGGGATGGGGTTGAATCCTGAACCATTATCAATAAAAGATCTTCAGATGTACACACCATTGACCTTTCTAGATAAGTACAAAGGTCTAATATGTCCATGCACGACATCATCTTCATCGTCATCTGTAAAAGATATCACTGCATGGAATTATACAGGATTATTCTCTACATGGTAGACTTTAGCTGCAAAAATTTCAATTTCTAACTTATGAGGACATGAAAAATCCTCAATGATTGCCTCCCAAAGATCCTTGGATAGATTCAAGGCATCCAAAATTGATAACTTGGCTGGTACTTTGGCCAAATGATTCAAGACAATATATTTTTGATCCAAAGGTCTGCATTTCCCAATAGAAACATGTGTTTTCAGAGGTGCCTTAGAAGTTGATTCTTTGGAAGTAGATGAATCTTGTATCAGGGTAGGATTTGGAAATACTCCTGGCTTTGGAAGATTAGACCGAATAGGTCTATTTACTTGTTGAGAGAAAGAAGATGGAACCTCTAACCGATCCTCCAGAATAACTGTGCTAGGACTAAATCTGCTATTGGTGGAATAATTTTCCTATTCTTGTTGAGCCTAATGAAGGGCTCTTCCATGAGTTTCTGCTGCATATACAGTTCTAGCAGGGGTAGAATTGGAATACTGGCTTATGGGATATCCACGTCTTCCTTTGTATCTTAAACCTCTGGAACTTCCTCTAATTCCTCTGTTTGATACAGGGAACTCTGGCTCATCAAAATTGAAACTACAGCTGGCATAAGGACCTGTTAAGTGAAACATGTTAACAGAACCAAAGATCAACTCTTTTTCTAAGGAAGATTCTGCCTGATTAGCCCAGTTAGGCTGTGCCATTTGGCGGGGCGGTACCTGTGGCTCTGAAGTAGATGGCATAAAATCTACCAGAGTCAAAGACAACTTGGGATTTGACCCTATTTAATCTTCTTCTTATTGTTCCTATTTCTTCGAATTATTCCTCCCCATCAAGAATTTTCCTTCTGATGAAGAGGGTTTTTCTGTGGCATTCATAGAAGAAGACACAATTGGTTTCTTCAGTTGCGTCCACAAAATGGCATGAGTTCGGTTGATCGTTTTCCTAACCATAAAATCATCATATTTTTGTGAATTTTTGTTTTTGACTTCTTGTCACTCGCCTTATTCCTTTGTATTTGTAGCAGTAACACATGATACTTAAGCTGAAGAACCTTTCAGTCTGACTTGTCCCAAGTCCACCATCTATTGAAGGAGGTCTTTGAAGACAAAACAATCCTGAATGGGATGCCCCAACATCTTATGAAATGGGAAACAATTGGGAAGATCTTCATCTCCTTTTTTGTTAGGCCTTTTGACCCTTTGAAATTGAACCAAATTATTTTCCAAAACCGAAATAAAGTAACCAAGAACTTGTTCATTTTGGAAAGAGTAAATGTTTCTTTTCAGATCCCCAAATTGATTCTGTCTTTGATCTCTTTGATCATCTTGATGAAACGACCTCTATTGTTGATGATGAGGAGGTGGAGCCCTTCTATAAGATGAAGGTTTTGAAGTAGAAGCAGGTATAGGAGCTTGTTTAAGCGTAACTGTAGAAGTCTCTACCTTACCCATTCTCCTTCCTAGAGCTGATGGAATTACACGAGTTTTATCCTTGGTATTTGTAAGAGAGTCTTCAATCTGATGAGCGATCGAAGTAAGGTATCAAAACCCTCCTGTGTATTTAACAGGGATCAATGGTGTGCGTAATTAATCACGCAAATTTTCCACACATGTTGGAAACAACTCTTCTTGAGGGAGTGCTAAGCTTAAAGAAAATGTTAATCCCTTCCAGTAAGCAATGAAATCTGAAACCCTTTCATTCTCCCTTTTCTTACAGTTTTTAAGATCCAAAACTGTTGTCTTTGGAAAATTTGAGCTGAATTGAAGAAGGAATCATTGACAGAGATCCTCCCATCCGGTAATTGACAGGGATTGCAAGCTTTTATACCAGACAAAAGAAAGCCCTTGTAATGACTGTACAAAACACCTGAGCTTAACTACTTCTTTTTGCTGAGGGGTTCCCATAATAGGATTTCAACAAGAAACAAAATGTGTTAAGTGTTGCTACGAGTCTCCCGAGCCATTAAATATCGGGAATGTGGTACTTGAAAAATTTGATGAGGGAGGTATTTCATCAATCCATTCTGGGTAATCTCTCTTTTCTGGTTGAATTTGTGCACATTTTACCTCTATAGCTTCCAACCGAGCTGTTAATGACTCAATGGTAGTTATTAACTTTTGAGAAACATCCAGTTGATCTTGGACATGACCATGTGCAATAAATGGATCTTGGATAGATGTTGTGTCTAGTACTACAAATGAGGATAACACCACTGGTTGTTGTTGCACCTGACCCATAAGACTAGACCTGTGAGGGTTTACTGGTAATGGAGGATACTCTTGATCTATCTCAGTAGCCGCAACAAATTCCCTTGGCTGACTGACTCCAGCACGCTTAGGAGGAAGACTACCTTTAAGTAGTTCTGCATTCAACCTCTTTAATTCCTTCATTTATTCCTCCTTTTGTGAAAATATCTGCTTTAGTGAGAGTGATTGGCCTTCTACAGATGAAGGGTGGAATGTAGCCTGATTCTTTCCTTTCCCCTTGTTAGACACCTTTCGGAGAGGGGGAAGTTGGTTATTTGAAGGAATACCCAGATTCTGGGTAAGCCTTTGATTTCTTGTACGCACACCTTCTTCATTTGTGTCTGTGTGTACAACCTCTTGAGAAAGTACTTCCTCATCCGATCCCTCTGAGTGAGCCTCATGTTCTGGAGGATCAGTAACAATGGAATTGATGACATTTATTGATACACAACACATTGCATCTCTTCTATTGGCATTTATGTGATATTGTCTTCTTCCATGTCCCTGATGAGACACTGCCTTCTGTTGAGCTGATCCCTCAGGAACTTCTTGATGAACCCTAATTTAGAGTGAATCTCTTGATAATTCGGCTCTTCGTTCCTCTGGGGGATTCTTCCCTAATCGAGAAAAGACTGACTTTATCTGAGGAAGAGATTGAGGATCTGAAAAAGTCCCCAATCCGGTGGACTGGGGATGTTCCGGTTTAACTCCTCGAATCCTATTTGCGGATTCTGAGGGATGGGCTAAAAGAGTCCCCAGTCTGGCAAGATGGGGTGGTTCTTGAGCTTACACATCTGAGAATTTCTTAAAATCTCTTCTGATATTGTGGACTTTAGTCCAGAAATTGGCTGGATGCATCAATCTACATCCACTCAAATCACCTGGATCAATTGACCGTTGGATGATTTCTGACACCTGTGTCACTTTATGATGTGATCGCTCTAAACAAGAAGCCCGTTCGATATTCTCATTGGCCTGATGCAAGAGTAAATCAACAACTTGTTCTCTGTATTCCTAATTTTGAGAAGAACTAGTTGAGGCATGTTCTTGAGTGAGCCTTTGATTACAAACAAAGCCAATTGACTATGGCCAGCCATGAGCAATAACATTTCATGATACTATTTTTTGTGGGCTTTGATGGCTAGAGAGCACAGTGAAATTTAGTGCTCCATGAACACCACATCCCCTGATATGAATACCTGATAGGGAATTGGCAATTAACTAGCGTAATCTTCTTAGTGCGCCAAGGCATGAATGCTAAAGGGCTCTCTGCTAATTTTCAGGCTTCGGATATCGAGAAACTGAGGGTGATTCCAAGTCAATTTGGCGTTGAAACCCTTCTATTATCTTAACATGATTTTCATATTCATCATAGGATAATATTTTATTTTTCAATTGACAAAAAGTTTTCCACATGTTGAGACGAATATCTTGAATACAATATTCCATCAAAATCTCTGGAATGTCATACTGAGAGTTAGCCAAAATCCAAAACATAACTGGCACTTCACCTTTCTCCAGTTGTTTTCTAATATTCAGCACATCCTCTTTACCATTCGATGAAGATTCTTCTACCTGATTAGACCAAAGCTGGTGATTATTTTTTGCTTCATCAGATTCAACAATATTGGTAGAGAATTCATTTACCAAATTAGAATATGCATGACTCAGAATGAACTACACCCCAGACTATGTTCTGGCTGAGAAACTATTTCACCTACTATTGGTAAAGAATTAGACATGACTGGATTCACATTTTCAAGTGCCTCAAGAAAAGAGGGCTTTCTCGTTACTGCATTGTACTTTGAAATTTTATCCAGGCAATGTGAATTACTACTGCAGAGAGGAATTTCACAACTAAATTCATCATCATGGGGAGGGACACCATGGTGGGTTACAACAAAAGATGAAACCTTTTGCTCCTTAGTCTTCTAGCCACATAGAGGGTTATCATGGCTCTCATATGAAGATGATACTTCTAGATCGACCGTACTGTCATGAAGCAAGCCTTCATGAGGAAGTGTCTGATGAAGACCTTCAGAATTAATGTTCCCACTATTGGGAACTGAGAGAGTAAAATCGTGAGTTGGAACATATAATTGTTTGAGTGCATCAAGAACTCCAGCATCGAGAAAGGCCTTATTACATATTGGATCTTGATTTCTTGACATTGCTGGATGATTCATTTTCTTAGACGCCTTCTTAGTCACTTTGGGAACCACTTGTTGATGAAAGTGGTTATTATGGGTACGTGTATGTGCCTGCTCAGGAGAAATAGTCAGGTTAGGCTGATTATCTCCACTCAAATCAGGTGTATGTTCCTGACTTTATTGTCCGTATGATATGGGGGAGTATTCCCCACAAACCTCTTGGACGGGAACAGAGGTGTTTGTCTGTCCCGGAGTGATATTTTGATGTTTCCCTCAAATAGTAGGGATAGATTTTTCCATTTCTTTCCCTATGATGCTGATGAAGTTGTTATAATATCCCGACAGGCATCCAGAATATGACTAGGGATTTTCTTCTGCTCTTTCACCATTGTTAAAATGTGTTTGGTGAATTCAGCTGCTGGAATGGTAATATAAGTCCATTTCATGCTTTGAGTAGGTGTGTGTTCCTACTCCTGTCCGCCTTTTCTTATCAGTGAGTTCTGACAATACTTATGTGTGGGGGCAGAGAGTTGAGTCTTCTTTAATTTTTTCTTCGAGGATTTCCGTCTGACTTCTCCGAGTGCTACAAAACGAGTCTGTTGGTAGGCTTGATAAATACTAGCAGGTGTATGTGAGTGCTGATTACAATCCACAAAACGTGGTTGATGAACTTTCTTCAATACTGGCTGACGAGGCTGCTGGCAGGATTGATGAGTGTAAGCAGGTGTATGTGCATGTTTACCAGTTGTCAACACATTGGGTTGATAGGCTTCATCGTATGTAGTCAGAAGAGCCTACTGACTAGAATATGATTTATAAACATGTGTATATGCTTGCCTATAATACTCAACTGGAATTTCCTGGAAGGATTGGTGTGTTGCTGCGAGACGAGTCTGCTGGACAATGGGATTAGAATGGACAGGTGTGTGTGCCTGCTCGTTTCATTACACCAAGTTAGGTTGGTGGACTTCTTCGGAAATGGTAGAGATAAGAACCTACTCACTGTTGACTATTCGTCGCCTCTGGTGGTTTGTCTTGCTTACTCGGGTTCGAAGAACCTGATCTGAACGCCTAGAGATGACACCCTCTTCATGTTGAGGGCGCACTACCGCACAAGTCTGGTGGCGATTATTGGTGGGAGCCCTCAGAAAGGACTCCTATCTCCTTGAATTAATTCCTTGAGTGACCTTCTCATTCAACTCCTCATAATATGGGAGGGACTGGTGATTTTGTTCTGGGGATAACGACCCGAAACGGTTGAAAACAGTGGTTGGCACCACCTGCTTCTTGATTGCTGGTCGTCGCTGTCCGGACAACCAGGGTGAATTATTGACATGGAGAGCTTTTCAAGCAGTCTCCAGAATCAGGATGGTACCGTGTCAATGGTATTACTTAACCAATTCATTTGATACCCAGCATTGAAGACGCTGAGTAGGTGATGTCATACTCAGAGTGGACGAAAATCTAGCAGGAGTAGCAGCAGAGGTATTCACAACAGAGGCATTCACAGGGGTGAGCTTAAGAGAAGCCATTTTTGTAACGCATAACATCTTCGAAAAGAGTTCCTGTTTGTTATAACAGACATAATCAAGATAGGTTTGTCCACTACATCTTTTGGATGACCACATATGTTATTGATTGTTTTTTTGGCCCCCTCATTGAGTTTAAATAGGGTCCTAACAAATAAGTAAAACACCCTTTTAACTTGGTTAAGGATTCACGTCAGGTTCACCATTTTTTGTTTCCTCTGGAAATGGGGATGACCTTGTTTGCTTAATGTTCAAAAATTTCAATTGGTTTCTAACGGGGTTGTTCATACAACTGGAAACATCCAATGATTCTAAATCAATTTGGACCTACTTTCGAAAGGCAGGTGCTCATTAGTTGTGGACTGATGATGCTTAAGAATTTTCATAGGTCGAGAGGATGGGAGGTCGAACTCATCACACCTTTTTGGGAGGAATTATTGTCTACTCTGAGACTCTCTTTATAGATTTAAGTTATGTTCATGAATCCTTATTACACTACCAAGTATGAAAATGAGCTTTCCTTAAGATCTGACAATCAATGATTAATATATATGAGATTTAGAGAATCTTTCATGTGTATTTGAGGTTATTCATCGATAGAGAATCATCTGTATTTGTTAGATATTCTTAGTCAATGGTATCATTCAACACATTATATAAAGATATCTTGGTCATTATGATAACCATACTAGTTTTAAAGCCACTCAGCGGGGCACTTGAAGTTTATTGTCGTTCAGAAGGACATGTAGTATTTCAGAGTTGGGATCGTACCCACAGATGGGCTACCTACATATCCATGTTAGAAAAGGAATCAGAACCCACATAGTTCCGGAATTAGGATATAGTTTAACGTCATATGAGATGGATGAGAATTAATGGGTGATGGGCTTGAACCATAGAAAGGCTTCCGATGTACTCCACTTTTAAGGTATAGATCATAGTCCATGTAGTTAAGTTGGGAATTGTGGGGCTTACGTATGATTAAAGACACAAAGAGATGTGTCGTGGTCACTTTTACACTCTAAGATCACGTGAGTCATTCTTGGTGTGAGAAATAAGAGGTATCAGTAAACCTGAAAATTTGTGCCACGAAAGATTCGGTCACAAGGAATGATATGGGTATTATGTATGTATGATTGCCCAAATAGATATAGATAAGGACTTACTTTAAAGAAGAATCCCCGGAACACGGTCCATAAAGGTGTTTGTGCTTTATGGTGATTTGGATACTCTAACTTGGGCCTTACTCCTGAGAAGGATGCCCAAATTAAAAGGGGTCTTCTGATTAGGTTTTATTACTGAGAAGGAAGCCTAAATAAAAATAAGTTTAGACTGGTTAAGAGAAATTAGGATTGGGGCTTATTCCTGAGGAGGCCCAGGTTAAAGGAATTTGTGATTTGGGGCTTACTCCTAAGGAGGATGCCCATATTTTGGAACTTGTACTGGGTCTTAGTCCTGAAAAGGAGGCCCAGGATAAGGAATTATGACTGGGGCTTACTCCTAAAAAGGAGGCCCAGGTTAAAGGGACTTGAGAACTGGGGATTACTTCTGAGAAGGAGGCCCATGTTAAGGGAATTTGGTATTTGGGGCTTACTCCTAAGGAGGATGCCCATATTTGGGAACTTGGGGATTACTCCTAAGGAGGATGCCCAAATTTGGGGACTTAGACTAGGGATTAATCCAAAAAAGAAGGACCAAGTTCGGAAATTATGACTGGGGCTTACTCCTGAAAAGGAGGCCCAGGTTAGGGGAATTATGACTAGGGCTTACTCCTGAAAAGGAGGGCCATGTTAAAGATCTTCTCATATTTAAAGGATTAGGTTGAATGAATGAAATATATCACATTAGTGACGTGAAGATATGTAAATCACTAGGTTTTGAGAGATGTTCCCTAGAATTCCTTTTAGATAGAGAATCCAACCAAGGAATCATACCATAAATGGCTTTGAAGAGGATTATGAAGGCTAAATCTTGAAGAGGAGGGGTGGATTTGAAGAAAAGAGATGAATGGATAAGAGGGGCACCCAAAAGACGGTAGGCATGCAGGTCCTGTTTGGGAACACAGGTCTTGGTCATGCAGGTATACCTGCACGACACAGGTGTACCTGTGCGACGGTCAACCCATAGGGTAATACTTGGGCGACGCTTGGCTCAAGCCCTAAGTATTATCCCTAAACACTTTTAAATGAGTGGCGCGCAAGTTCTGTTGAAGGGATAAGGCAGCGCACAAGTGTCTTCAATTCCCTGAAGGTTTAGAAACTTATTTGCATAGGTGTTGATTAATTTCAACACTTAGGCCATTTCCCCCCTCTTTAGATCTTCCGTTCAAGGTAAGAAATTACCTTAGAAGTGTTCGGAAGGATTTGAGAAGAGACTAGGGTGCTGAGATCTCAAATATGAGTTTCTGGATTTTTTCTACCAAAATGGGGGGCCCACAAGGGGTATTTACAGTCTACTGAAGAACCTAGGATAAAATAAAATAGGACACGCAGGTCACCTGTGCGCCCAAATGTGGTGCGCAGGTATAACTGCGCGACCATAATGGGACTTGCGTGGCCCATGCTGAAGCAAGTTGTTTTTCATGACTTTTCCAATTTTTGATGTTTCTTCAAAGGATAGATCACTTTGTTTTAAGGTATTTCCCTTTTCATTCGTCAGACTCTTTGACGGAAAGGAGCGTCAACAACATGTATACTCATTAGGGAAACTAGAAGCTCTTGTGCATAAGTGGGGAGACATTCTAACACCCCATGAGAAAAATATATGTAAACATATCACCTAACAAAGAGAACTATCCACCCAGCCTCCCCAAGGAACACTCCCCAAGTAACGCAAGTTAGGAAAAATAATAGTAATAGAACACCAACATTTGGGTACCCAACACCAGTTTCCCACAAGTTATTTAGAACATCCTACACATCAAACCTCCCCCATAATCTCACTGTAGTCCCACTACCACCCCAACAACAACCCCATGGGCCATCGCAACCGCACATTTATCCTACCTGAAGACACCTAAGCCACGAAAACCACACATAACCATGCCCATAGATACCTGGGCCACAACAACCACCACCACCTTCAAAGACACATAGGCCAGAAAAACCACTACCATGCCCAAAGACACATGGTCCAGAATAACCACTGCCATGTCTGAAGGCACCTGGGCCTCATCTCAAAGACACTTAGGATACAAAACTGCCTGCACACATCTGGGGAAACCCAGCACAACACACCCAGCCCATAGAGACTTGGGCCATAATGATCCTCAAGCCATCACATCCTACCTGAAGAGTCTTTTTCCACCTAGGAGAGTGAGAAAAAAAGGAGCTAATAACTATCCACTCATAGGAATGTTGGTAAAAATAACTCCCCCCGTGAAATGGGGGGGGGGGGGGGGGTTTGGAATGGAATTCTCATCATGGGTGGGGTGCATAAAATAAACAAAAGAATTAAATTATATATATATAGGTAATCAAGCACTCATCCCAACATAAGGGTCCCAAAACCAACTACCATCCTATACATAACCACTATTACTTCTACCCCCACATGAATATGTATACAACATCCAAAACCAAGAACAACCCTTTTTATGAAAAAGAAATTGTTTTTCATCACTCCGATGCTCTTTATCATATTCAAGTGGTCCCGTTTAAACATTTCTTTATTACTGGGCAACTAACATGAATGACTATAATCCAAAAAAACTAAAATAAAACAATCAATCAGGCATTTAAACATTCACTTTTTGTTCTCTTGTAAGTAAAACCATCAAAATGGGATCCGTAAGATCCCTCGAATTACTGGAACCAAACCAAGACCCTACTTACGAGGTCCCAAACATTTACATCTAGCTCCACATGGACTCATATTCACAAACCAACAAATTTACAACCACATATTCCATTCCCCTATATGAAACCCCACAAAAATTAAATAGAACAAGCATCCATATCACCAGAAAAAAGTAAGGGAGTTTTCATATTTAGTCAAAACTATTCATTAAGTTCTATATTTCTATTCGGTTATCCAGGGTGATCACACAAGGGTTATTATCCATTGGACATCCATTTAATCAACTAAGTTTATGTTGTTATTTAGTTCCCATGTTACAACCATTCAATCAAAAGATTATCTACAATATAGAGCATCATTAGTTGGAAATAAAAGATCACCAACAACTATGATTTTCAGTGGACATGAGCCCATACAATTCACAACATAAAAATGAATGTAAAATACAGTAAAATCATCATCATTCTCACCCATTAATTATTTAAAAGCCTATTTATTATCTGCATTTATGTTGGTTTTATCTAGGTCCTGAGGGAACATCCTCATACCCACTCCAAATGATGTGCAGTAAAGAGAGATGAAGGAAAACCCCAACTTGGATGAGAAAAAATTGAAGTTCCTTCTTGTAACAAGAAAAGGGGATGTCGCGACTTATAGAGGGAAAACTCCAAGGATGACCAGGAAGGTCTCCATCACAGTCACACAATTTTTCTCTAGAGGAAGTCTGAATGTACTCTAAGAGAAAAGAAAAGGAAAATGGAAGAGAGGATCTCGTCTTAAGAAGAGGCATGATCCAAAAATCAGGGGGACCATTTAGAAGTACTTAAAAGTTGGATCATGGCTTGAACATGTATCTTAGTGGTTTAAATTGTTGGGATTAATTTATATTTAATAATTCCACTCAGAAACAAAGAAGATAGACTAGTTGAAGGCTGTGAGTTTATAGATTTCCTTCAAATGAAGAAAAACCCATAATAGGGGTAAAAATAGACAAAAAAAGGGCAGTAAATTGTGGAAAATGGTGTGATATGGTTGAAAGAGCCATGTGTTTTGGTAATTCAAGTGTCACCCGACTCTTGGGTGATTTAGAAAATCATTTACAGACCATAAATCACTTTGAAAGGGGTATTAAAACAATTTTACATCAAGAGATGTGTTACTAGAGTGAAACAGAAAAGTCTTGGAGAAGCTGGAAACGACTCACCGATGGGTGAGTCACCAACACCCTGACACTGTCACCTAGGAACAGAAGCCCCCTAGGGCTTTTAATGGACACTCCGTGCCACCAATTCCCATCAGTTCTACCAATTCCAATCTGTGCCACCAATCGTTCAACCTGAAATTTGGAAAACTCTTTAATGAGTCACGGATGGTGTCCATGACACCCCAAACACTAGAATTTGGGAAATTAATGGACCAGGGGGGTCGAGACCATTACAACCTTTATTCATGGTAAAATAAATAACCAGGTCAAACAAGACCTCTTCAAAAGTTATACGTGGGTGAAACAAAGTGTATAAATATATTTGAGTGAGGATATCTTGTATCCTTCAGTTTGGTGTAAGAGATAGTGTGTATTTTAATATAGATTCACATAAGGCATTAGAAGTAATAAAATAGTACAAAATATTGAAAAGATAATGAGAAAGTATTAGAAATGCTCTAAGTATTGTTCAATGTAGATCTGGACTTGTAAGATGTAGAAGATGTGATTTTCGAGTCCTCTTGTGAAAACAACGTATTGTGAATCTTGTTTTCTTATTTCCAGTTTGATGAAATGTTCATTATAGTTCTTTTTCATCTTAGAGTTTTCACTGTGATGATTTTTTAGGTTCTGATCCATAGTAGTTTAGCAACTAGAAGATGTGATTTTTTAGGTTCTGGCCCAGGTTTCTCATTGACTGTTTTCAAGGCGAACGACAACAACAACTCAGCAGACCCTTTAGATTTGAGAGTTTCTGTTCAAAATACCAGGAATGTGAAGAGGTGGTCCAATCATGCTGGACAAGTTCTCATGAATACGTTGGCCTCAATCTCCAACAGGTTGCATCTGACTTGAGAGCTTGGAGTTACAAGAAGTTCCACCAACCTGATAGGCATTGCGATGTCCTTAAAAAGAAGTTTCACAACTTACTCAGGAAACCCTCATCCAATGGAAATATCTCCAGGATTGGTGCTACTCAAAGAGAGCTGGACGGGGCCCTTCGTGTTAAGGAAATCTTTTGGGCTATGTGGGCGCGTAACATCCACATTAAATATGGTGATGCTAATACAAGGTATTTCCATCTGAAAGCGTAATCTAGGCGTTGGAAAAAATCTATCATGAGCCTATCACGACCTGACGGAAGAAAAGTTTCTGACACCTGCGGCATTCACGAAGCTTTGGTAGGCTATTTTCATAACCTCTTCTCCACAAGTACTCCTTTCATGTCAGCTAAAGTGGAAGAATTCATCAGACCCGTGATTACCGATGAGATTAATTGACAGCTTACAAAAGATGTGATGAATGATGAGTTTCACCTCGCGTTAAAAAAAAATACACCCCACTAAGGCCCCGGGACCGGATGGTTTCCATGCCCTATTTTTTAAACAACACTGTCACATTATTGGCCCCGACATATGCAAAATGATTAAAAACATCTGGGCAGGGAACACAAGTATTTCCGCCATCAATGGAACTGTCCTCGTCCTTATCCCCAAAATCAAGAAACCTCAGGCGATCCTGGATTTTAGACCTTTCAGCCTCTGCAACGTCTCATATAAAATCTTCTCAAAAATCCTCATTAATCAGTTGTGTCCTTATCTTCTTGATATTATCTCTGAAAACCAGAGTGCCTTTGTGGCCAAGTGGCTGATTACTGATAATGTAATTGTGGCCCAAGAAGTATTTCACTCTATGAAAATGCGCTCCAATGCGAAAAAGGAACCATGGCCTGGAAACTGGATATGACCAAAGCCTATGATAAACTGGAATGGCAGTTCCTAAGAGTTGTGATGTTGAGAATGGGCTTCTGCACTAAATGGACAGATATCGTCATGCACTGCATCTCGACTGTCTCTTTCTGAATCAAGGTCAATGGGGAGCTCACTAGAGAATTCACCCCAACCCGAGGCCTGCGCCAGGGAGATCATCTCTCCCCTTTTCTCTTCATCTTGGTGTTAGATGTTTTCTTTAACCTTATCTCCAGGGATGCATCCGCTAGGTCTATTGATGGAGAAAAGGTCTGCCGTGAGAGCCCACAAGTGTCACATCTCTTATTCATCGATGACTGCCTCTTTTTCTCTAGATCCACTATTACTGAATGCCGGGTGATCAGCCATATGATTCAGCAATATGAGTGGGCATCTGGACAGTCTATCAATCATGAAAAATCGGAGATCTCCTTCAGTGCAGGGGTGCCTCATGCCAAGAGAGCTTAGCATTGTGCTTCTGTAGGCATCCATATGGTTGATAAACACCAAAGTATATTAGACTCCCTATGGTGATTGAACGATCCAAAAAAGAATTTTTTACAGCTCTAGTGGATAGAATTGAGAAAAAAATTCAAGGATGGACCCCAAAAAATATCTCTAAAGCTGGAAAAGGAACCCTCATTAAAGCTTTCATTCAGTATATCCCCAGATACTTTATGTCTATGTTTACGCTACTAGAGTCCATCATCAAACTGATCCATTCTCATACTGACAACTTCTGGTGGGGGAAAACAATGGAAGAAATAGACCACACTGGGTGGCCTGGGAGAAACTCTACCAACCCAAGTCGGAGGAAGGGATGGGATTCCAGAATCTTCTTCTATTCGTTGACTCACTATTGGCCGAGCATGGATTGTTCCTTTTGAACCATCCTTCATCTATTTGTGCATGGGTACTCCATGCCAAGTAATTTCCCCACAAGAACTTCCTTGGATCCTTCCTTGGCCCTCGTCCTAGCATACTATAGAGAAGTATTTGGGGGGGCCAAAATCATCTGGAGAAAGGGGTGGGATGGAGGATTGGAAATGGCTCATCTGTTAACATCTGGACCGATCCCTATCTTGTCGATAAGGATGGTATGCGGGCCACATCCCCCGCCCAACCATGTTTGGAGGACGCCACTGTCAACTGCTTCTTCTTAGACCAAGGTCTGGGATGGTGCGTGGAAAAGATCCAGGAATGTTTTAATGATAGAGGCAAAAGACTTATCCTGAGCATCCCCTGTGTCCCTGATGCAGTCCCCAACCATATTTTTTGGACCTATGATGTTTTAGGTGACTACATGGTGAGATCCGAATATAGACTGGATCTTGGTTTTCACACTCTCGACCGTGATGAGTAACCATGGAATGCGCTTTGGAAGCTCAACGTCCCCCTAAAAAGTCACCAATTTTTGTGGCAAGTGTGCACGGGCATCCTCCCTACCATGATCCTCCTTGTTTTCCATCATATGGCCAGTGATTACTCCTTCCCTTTCTACCTGAATATTCCTGAAACCCCCTGGCACACCATCTTTCACTGCCCGAGAGCCAAAGAAATTAGGAATAAATGGGGTTTGACTCCGGATGCTTCACTGGACATTGCCTCTAACCTCTCCGATCTTCTGATGCACTGGTGTTCCTCTTTTTCATCATTTAAGGCAAGATCTCGTTGCACCTTATCCTGGATCATTTGGGTTCGGTGTAACAATTCGGTTTTCCATAATGTTCATCAGCCTCCCGAGTTCTAGATTGAATGAGCCACTTCATGGATTGAGGGATGGAAGGACCGCGAAAGACACTTTATGCTAGGATCTTCCCCCTCCTGGTCCCCTCACTGGATCCGCACAAAGGAAGGGAGTCTTAAGCTTAACGTGGATGCCTCTTTCCCCAAGGATGGGCCTGTTGCTCTCGGCCTCCTGGATCGAAATCATCTTGGGCAGATCATGGTAGAAAAATACGAAACACATCATGTCTTCTGGGAACCGGCTATTGCTGAGGCCTATGCAATACTTGCAGGGATGATGCTCTCTGTGGAACGTGGATGGGCCGATATCATCATCGAGTCTGACTGCCTTTTGGTTATTAATGCTATTAACCACGGTGACGCCATACTCCAGGACTTTGGATTTATCGTCAGAAGAATCTGCTCGCTGCGTCACAGCTTCTCTTCCTGCACCTTCTCTTTTACCAAAAGGGAAGGAAACAATGCATCCCATCAGCTGGCGGCTTCAGGCCCCTTCGATTTCAACCAACTATGGCTAGAAAATTTCCCTTCTTGGCTCTGCTTATGTACGGTTGCTGATTTTCACCATTAATATAATCCTTCTTTCATCAAAAAAAATGTAATCCAATACTACATCTCTATAATTATCGCATACACCACCTTGTATTTTATCATTGGGATGTATTTGTTATGGCCAACAGGAAGCACGATCTCTATACCTCATATATCGTACTATCTGCTAACAAGACTGCAAAAGAACATTAATTATACCAGTGTCATTAAATGACTCAAATATGACTATTAGAAATAACTCTAAAATTTAATTGGAAAAGATTGAAAAAATGGTTATATATGGAATGGTTTCACAGTTTCTGTCTTGAAAAAGTTTCAATTGTAATGATCTCTTCTCATTTTCCTTTGAGTGGTGAGACAGTCCTGGTGAGATAGTCACGGTGAGATAGTCAGAGTGAGACAGTCAGGGTGAGACAGTCAGGGTGAGACAGTCACGGTGAGACCGTCACTGTGAGACATTCATAGTGATACAGTCATAGTGAGATCTGGAACCGGTAGCATAGTTATGGTGTTTCTTCCTTTGTGAATTTTGGAACAGGTAGCAGGACTACAATGTCAACAAATCGGTCTCTCACATGACATTGTCTAGTCCTTTTTCAAAATTATGAATGATGTCATGCTATATTGTCTCAGAGATGGTAGCAAGGAAATCCTTTTAGGTTCTTTGTGAAAATATGGAACTAGTAGAAAACATAAGGTGTCACAGACTTAGTGAAAATCTAGAACTGGTAGTAGAGTTAATTTTCACAGACCTAGCCAAATATCTGTAAGCAATCTTTAGAATCAATATTCCCAAAATGGATTAAGATTAAACAAAATCACATTAAGGCATAAGAGAATAAGATTAAGCATAGTTTATAAGATTCATAAATGATTTTTGATATGTTAAACATGATTAACATGATATTTCTGCATTAAAACTTGATTAAAATGATTTTTGTGCATTAAAACATGAGGAGTCAACAATCTCTTCTTTTTTGAGGATTACAAATCAGGTAATTTATAAGCCATATATTTTAGTAAAGACAAGATTTTTGAGTATATTTGTGATAGGTAGTATAAAAAGTTATTCCTCTCCTATGAAGATCCTTTTTCCATAAATGATTCCATAAATTGGTTGTCTTATTTCTCCACCTTTTACGATTATAAAAAAAAACTAAAAAAAATAAAAATAAAAAGAAAAACTGATTGAAGGTAATTAAAATAAGAAACAACAACAATGCTCATTGTATTGAATATAATGTGAGAGTTAACTATAAGCATGAAGAAAAATACAACACATACCTATCAAAATACATCTTTTACTTCTCTTTAGAGCCAAAAATATTTTTTATTCCCTTAAGAGGGATATCATAAGGAGCCAAAATAATAGAATTAGAAGTGGTAGAAGGTATTGATACAACTCTGAGAGAAGGAAAATGCACTCCTTTAAATAAATATGTTGAAAGGGATGTCCTGGTGGAATAACGAGGAAATGGTTGTTCAATAATAATAGGTCTGATCTAGCTTAGAGCCTATGATATAGACGTGGTAGTAGGAGAAAAGGTAGTAGAGGAGGAAGGAGTTAAACTAGGCCATAAAGGGGCAGCTGTAGGAGCCACAATGAAAGTACTTTGCACATGTAGACAGGGCATCAACAACTTAATTAAATCATTGATGATCTCACCTCCATACTGTATGGCCTTTTTAAAGTCATCTTTTTTTTCCAAAAAGTTTTCCAATAGAGGAGTTAAGTTTTTTGGCTTCTGAACTTGATTCTTGAAGGTTTGAGTGATAAGACGAATTTTCAAATTCTCTATGAGATGCTGGAGGTGATTGTTTAGATCATGATTAGAATAAACTCTATCAAATTAGAATTCCACTTTCATTGAGATATCTTATTGAGAATCATTGGAAATATTTGAATTGATCCTCACCAAATCAAGAACATAGTCACTATTCTTGACAAAAGAAGAGAAACCTTTTTTACAAACACTGGTCAACATAGATTGAAGCTCTTCTTTGAAAAATATTCTGATCTCGTCATTGTCTAAAGGCTGAGATGGATGTCCAGAGGCATTTGAAGCTATAAAAGCTAATGTGAGAACTTAATTTGATTTAGGACCATTTGTAAACAACCTTTACATTCATCATTCATATTTTTATGTCTAATAACAAGCACAAATATCTCATTAACTATCTTAGTGTTTATCTCATCCAATTTTCCATAAAATGTTACCATGTTTGGTTAAAGCATATATACAAACTTTTATGGGATTTGATCACCAAATTTCTCAATAGGATGTGCAATAGGATCTTTTCTAGTTTTCAACATTTTCTATATATTTTCAACCATAGATTTTAGAGACTTCCCCTCATCTCTCGAATTTTCATTCTTAATCGTGACTTATTGAAATTAATGAATCATATTCGATTAAACCTTCGATATAATTTTCTATAATAGTATAGAAACATATCTTTCACTGATATTAGTAACAGGAGCAGGCTGTGACTTCATTATATTTTCAAATCTAGATAAAAATGTGTTTCCAAAACCATTTAAGTAATATTTAATTACATAAACAAGAGTTTATTATATAGTTTTAGAAATAAAAACTGATACATGTTCTAATTCCATTGGAGGTATAATTTTTATAGAAATGATTGGTTTGATATTAAACACTATAGAGGGATCAATTTATTTAACTAAGGATCCTTGAGAATTAGTAACATCAAAATACTTTAAAATCAAAACTAGGTTTCCACTGACCATAAATCTACAGGGTTGGTTACTTAGATTATTTCCAAAATAGGGTTCTGTTCTCCCTCAATAGGTTCATCTATGATAGGATTAAGATATTCAGTCACTTGAGCTACATCAAAATTTTCATCTCGTCCAGTCTCACCCATCTCTTTTCTAGCTAACCGAAAATCCTGTTCCATTCGCACTTCGGTAGAAAATATTATTCCAGTTTCAGATTGTTCTTCAGACTGTTCCACAACAATAGTCTCTTCCTCAATATAAATTTTGTCTTCTATAGTAGGCTGTTAATCTACAATAGGTTCTTTTTCAATGATAACACTTCATTTATCATCAGATACATCTTTTGCAACTAATTTTTGTGGAATAGGTAGGCCACTATCTTCTTTGACTAAGACAGTTCCTTCCTCAGGTGCAGTTACTACATATTCTACCTCTTCATCTGAATTTTGAACAAATTTATCAGGTTCCATACCATGGTAATATACACTCTTTGGTCTTGAAGGGGTTTCAACCGGGTAAAACATTTCATAAATTATTTTATTATCTTTCACCCAATATTTCTTCCACATGTTCAATCTAATATTCATCCTTTTAACTATATCCTTTGAGATACAAAAAATATAACCTTCAACTACTTATTCATTCATACCAGCTACTACCTTGGAAAAAAAACATTGAAGAAATTAACCTTTAATAGAAATGAGAGGTTTATTTAGAATTTTTCTTGATCATATCACACATGTGAAGTATTATATACTTATATAGATTGATCTGGTGCCCATTCTTCCTAAGATATATAAAAAAAACATCTTGATACTTGTGGGTGAAAAAATCCCATTTCCTTGGACAAATAATATTTTGAATAAACTTAAACAATAGTTTTGTCTCACCATCGAGCTCAATATAAATTTCCCTTATCTTCTTCTTATTTCCATAAAAATATTCAAGAGCCTATTATAGGATAAACACATCATTTGGTGGAGGAAATATTTGGTAATCCTAAAAAATCATTCATGGGGTATTCATAAGCATCCACCCCATAACCTCAATGAGAATTTACACCTTTTACCATTCAACTAGCTTCTTACTACAAAATCATCTTTAATATTGAATGAGAATTGAACAACCTGATAAAACTCAGAAACTAGATTCAGATAAATGGGTATTTTCTCTTTTGTGAACTAGTACAACCATCCCTATTATTCCAACACTTTAAAAACAAGAAAATTACGTTTCTACAACAAATTTAAAAAAACATATTTCTCTGACACTACTCTTTGATCAGCAAGGCCTGGATTCAATGGTTTCTCATACATGATTTTTAAAACCATATTCAATTTCTTCAATGACTGACGCTTCTCAGGAGTTGATGAAGTTGAATGATTCATTCTGGGAATCCAACATGGGTTCGATAAAGATGAATGGTTGAAATCGGGATAACCGTTCGAGACAGAAGGGTATCAGTTTTAATAAAAGAGATCTCAAGTGAAGAGAAGAGTGAAAAAATCAGTTTTTTCTCATCTAGGTATTTCGAATGATGCAAACACAAATACCCAGTATAAAATCAATAAAATAATTGATATAGTGATATGAAAAAGAAAATTAAAAAATGGAGTTATTATGGTGAGACTAAAATAGGAAGTCATAGTGTCATCATTACAGTGTGACCGTATCATTAAGACCAAAATTATGAGACCGTAACTTAGAGACAATAACTATGAGACCGTAAGTGTGAGACAATAAGTACAAGATAGTAACTTGCAAAACCGTAAACCGTAAATCCATAAACTATGAAATAGTAAACTGTTCACTTAAGGCTTGTCATCCTTAATTCATGTCTAATGTAATTTAACCATTCAAAATTTAATGGCTTAGTGAATATATCAGCAATCTAATGTTCAGTGCCAATGAATTCCAAAGTGATATCACCTTTTTTCTAATGATTTCTCAAAAAAAGATTTCTTACATCAATATGTTTAGCTCTGGAATGTGAAACAAGATTCTTTCAATTGTTAATAGCACTTATATGGTCACAATTTATAAGTACATGGATGAATTGATATCTATAATCTAGTAAATTGTGTTTCATCCCCAAAATTTGTTCACAACACCAAACAATAGCTGGGTATTCAGTCTCAGCAATAAATAATGCAACAAAATTTTTATTTTTAATACACCATGATATTAAATACTTGCCAAAATATGACATGTTCGGGAGGTTATTTTTCTATCTAACTTATAACCACCAAAATCAGCATCATAATAGCTAACTAATTCAAATGATTATACTCTTGGGTAAAACAATCCAAAATTGGTTGTATGTTTGAGGTATTTGAAAATTATTTTAATATAATTTAAATGATACTATTTGGGTTTTTCTTTAAAATGTGCACACATGAAAACACTAAACATAATATCAGACTGACTAGTAGTTAAGTAGAGAAAACTTTCAAACATTCCTCTATAAGTGGTTTGATCAATAGATTTACCATTTTCATCAAGATCCAACTTACAAGTGGTACTCATTGGTGTATCACTCCATTTAGTGATATCCAATTCAAATTTTTTTATCAGATATTATGTATATTTTCTTTTATTTATGATAATACCTTCTTTATTTCAAATGATTTTAAATCCGTGTAAAAATTTGAGTTCACCCATCAAAATAATTTCAAATTCATTTTGCATAAGTTTTTGAAAAATTAGTATATAAATAATTTCTTGAGGATCCAAAAATAATGTCATCTACATATATTTTAACAAATAAAATATCTATTGAAATCCATTTTATAAAAAGAGTAGGATCAACTATACCATTTATAACTCCGTTTGAAATAAGAAGTCTACTTAATCTATCATACCAAGTCATTGGAACTTGTTTTAAACCATATAAATAATTAGTTAATTTAAAAACATGATTTTGAAAGTGGGGGTTTGTAAAACTAAGTGGTTGTTCAATAAAAACATCCTCAACTATATAACCATTTAAGAATTCTCTCATGAATTTCATTTGATATAGTTTGAAATCGATATGTTCTTCATATGTAAGCAATTTTCAAATGTCTTCAAGTATAGATACTGGTGAAAAAGTTTCTTCATAGTCCATTCATTCTTCTTGACTATATCCTTATGCCACCAATATTTCTTTGTTTCTAACTTTATTACCACCTTCATCTACTTTTTTCATGAACACCCATTTAGTGCCTATGGTCAAGGTTTCTTTGGGTCTATTCACAAGTGTCAAAAAATTATTCCTTTCAAATTGATTTAGATCCTCTTGAATAGCCATCACCCAAAATCCTTCATAAATAGAATCATTGTTGTTTTTGGATCAAGTTTTGATAGAAAGGAATGATGTTTAACTTGATTTCTAAGAGAAGCATTACTATGTTTTCATTTGACTAAATATCTAACAATTGCTTCTAGAGGATTGTTTTTAAGGGTTCTAAGAGATCTATAGAAATAAGGACTATTAATGTTAGGTTCTTCAACAGGTTTAGGGTCCTTATGGATCGAATATAGATAATTTTTAGAACTGGAAGTTTTAATAGATTACTTCATAAGATGGTCAGATGATTTAGCATTAATGTCTAGATTTGACATCTCACCCTCAAGATTATTTAGGGAGGTATTTGGGTTATGTGGATCTGCTTAATCAAATATGAAATGTATATATTCTTCCTCACATTTGGTTATTTTGTTTATGGATCTACAGGCTTTACTAGATATTGGATATCTAAGAAAAATTTCTTTATCATTCTTGGAGGCAAATTTTCCTAGATTATCCTTAGTATTAAGAATATAGACTTTACAACCAAAAACTATGAAGCAATAAAACTTGGGTTTTCTATTGTTCCATAACTCATAAGGAGTTATTTTAAGAATATTTATAATTAACACTGTTAATAATATAGCATGCTTTGTTGATAGCTTCAGTCCAAAAGTAGATAGGTAGGTCACACTTATTAAGAGTGTTTCTAGAAATTTATTGTAAGGTTATATTTCTTCTTTCTACAACTCAATTTTTTCAGGTGTTCTTAGGGTAGATAATTTATGAATATAGACATTTTATGAGAAAAAGGATTCAAAATCTTGGTTTTCAAATTCACAACCATGGTCACTTCTTGGGGATATAATTTTAAGACAACTAAGATTTTATACACTCATAGCATACTTGGTAAAAAGAGAGTAGGATTCACTTTTGTGAGCCCAAAAGTAAGTCCACGTATACCTAGAATAGTATTCTACATGAAAATATACACAATGCTTTTCATTAAGACTAGAGACTCTAGAGGTTCAAAAACAATCCATGTGAACCAACTTGAGAGGTTGAGAAGTTGAAACTTATTTCTTTGGTTTGAATGATATTTTGTGTTGTTTACCCTTTTTGACAAGGATTATAGATTTTGTCATTTGGAAACTCATGTTTTGGTAGATCCTTGACTAACCCTTTTTTAGAAAGTTTTATAAGGGAGTGTATATTGCAGTGTACTGGTCTTCTATGATAAAGCCATTATTTTTTATAAAAACCACTCAAGCATGAAACATTTTGAGAAATTAAGTAATCTAAGTTAACAGTATAAACATTTTCATTTCTAAAATAAGAAAATAATAATTCATTTTTAGAGTTAAAAACATTAAAAGAATCATTTTAAAATTTATCATGAAAAATTTTATCCCATAACTATGAAATACTAAGAAGATTATATTTTAATTCATAAAGAATACTTTATTAATTAAAACTTAGTTAGAGTTACCAATCTACCCTAGGCCAATTATTTTTCATTAAGAATTGTCACTAAAGGTGACATTCCCACCATAAATATTTATTAAATTCTTGAAGCATGAGTAATATCCCGTCATGTGTCTTGAACATACACTGTTAGAGAACCATAAACTTTTGCAGCAACCCTTAAAATAGAGTTCTTACAAAATAATCAAACAAAAACAGATTTTGGTATCCATATTTGTTTGGGTCCATTAAAATTTGTAATTAGTTCTTATGAACCCACATCTACTTCATGTTTTTTCTATAAGCATTATGTAACATTTTTGCAAAACAGACTATATTTGGTCCTGAGAAACTAGAGGTAGAAATGTTTTTTCAGAACTTGAACTAGGAGAAATTTTTTCATTTTTAGGTAGAAAATAGTTTTTATAGATTTATTTACAAACTTTTTTTTGGTCGGATTTATTTTCCCCGGTTGGTATCCAATAGAAGTAGTGTATCTAGGGGAATTTTTTTACCCAGCATCCGTGTAAGTGTATTATTTCCATTGGTAAATTTTTCTAGGTCCTTTTTCAATTGCTTATTAGATAACTTAATTTCATTGTTCTCCTTGAGTAATTGTATATTTTTCTCTTTATCTATAGAATGTTCATATTTTATAGTAGTAGTAAAGGCATTCTATTTCTTTAAATATTTGTATTTATCTTTTATCTCATTACAAGTATCTTCAATCATATTATAGTATTCATATTATTCTTCACTAGTCATATTTTCTTCATTTTCAAATTCATCTAATGAATAATAAAGGTTATGTACAAGAGATTTTTGGGTTACCTTAGATGTGTTTGTCATAAAACACATATTTCCCTTGTCAGCCTTTTCATCGTGAGAAGACTCTGAGTCACTTGAACAATTCTTAGAAGCACACCTTGTTTATTTAATGACCTTTTTATACTTTCTATATTTTTCCTCATACTTCTTCTTATATTTTATCTTGGGAAAGTCAGCCTTTAAATTTCCCTTTATAATACATTCATAGTAGATTATTTCATCCGATTTATCACTTTTTTTCCAATCCTTATTTTAGTTTCCCTTGTGATCATATATTCTTTTGAAGTTGGAATTTATAAATTTTTTTCTTATATAAAACTTTTTTAATCGTATAGATAATCGATCCATTTCCTCATCACTATCGGATGCTAAATCTTTATTACTAGTACTATCATAATGAGTCTATATCCTTTCCTTTTCCTTATGACGTAGTGGTTTTGAAAGCCACTAACATTCTCTTTGGTTCATCTTCATCCTCCTTGTTGAATTTTAATTATTCCTAAAAAATAATCAAATTTCCTATCATATCCTTGACTGTAATATTTCTAAAATCATAAGATTATGTAGTTGGGATAAAGTTCCCTCTCCATATATCTGGTAATCATCTATGTATTCTCATGATTTTCTCTTTGGCTATAACATCTCTTCCCAGAGAGATCATAGTGTTCACAATTTCATTAAACCTGAGATATATGTCAGAAATAGGATCATAAAGCTTCATTTTAAATTTATTATATTTAATAGTATATGTGTTAAGTCTCATTTCCTTAACACTAGAGGTTCCTTTATGTGAAATAGATAAATTATTCCAAATTTCATGGGCTGTTTTACATGTTGAAATTAAATTAAACTCTTCATCACCTAAAGAACAATATATGGCCTTCATGAATTTGAAATTATTGTTATAGGTAGCCTTATTTGGGTTATCCCAAGTATTCCTATAGGTAGCATGGATTTTATATTCATCTATAACTGAAGACCAAATCCCAGAACCCATACTTTATAAGTGCATTTTAATTTTAATTTTTCATTGTGCATAATTTGTTCCATTCAATAATGGAGGTCTTGGTAGCAATACCTTAGAATATATTACTTATATTAAAGAAATATACTTTTAAAGAACTATAAATTTAGAACTAATTTGAATTTAAAGATCTTTAAAACACAACTAAAATAACAGTTTAAAAGATTAATAGATTTAAAATTTTGAGAATGGGGATTTTAAAAACACATTTGATACCAAATGTTGGTTGTAGTAGGACACTCATGAGGGGGTGAATTGAGTTCCAATAAAAATTTGTGTTAAATAGTATATTTAAAATATTCACCCAATTAAAATAAACATTCCTGTTAATCAATGTTGTAAAATTATAAAAGCCTGACTATTCAAATAGTTTCTCAGAATATAGATTAATTCTCAGTTATTACAATATATGATATTGATACAATTTTTGAAACTACTATAATAAGGAAAAATAGTTATAACTAATATCCAAGACTAAATATCTATGTAAAATTTAGTTTTCTGAAATATCAGTTAAAAACAAAGCAAGACTAAATTGAAAGACACAACGGATAAAACAAGTGGTTCATTCTCAATTCGAGACCCAATCCACTACACTTGGTGATCACCTAGAACCATGAAATATATATATATATATATATTGATTTGATCCACAACCATGACCAGGGTTAACAATTGTACACAATACTATCCAGGTCACAAGACCTCTTCTATAGTTGTTTGTGGGAAAATAAAAAACATGGCCACACAATACATTTCCCACAGTTATACATGGGTGAAACAAAGTGTAAAAAGACATTTTATTGAGGATATATTGTATCCTCTAGTTTGGTTCAGGAGACAGTGTGTGTTTTAATATAGATTCAAACACTTCTCGATAAGTAATAAAACATTACATAACAGAGAAAAGATAATGAGAAAGGATTAGAAATGCTCTGAGTATTGTTCAATGCAACTATGGACTTGTAGGATGTATGAGATTTGATTTCAGAGTCCTCTTGTGAAAAAAAAGAATCTTGAATCTTGTGTTCTTGTTTCTAGTTTTATGAGATGTTATTTGTTGGTCTTGTTATTTTTAGATTTGTTGCTGTGAGGATTTTTGATGTTCTGATCCACAATAGTTCAACCCCTAGGAATTGATATTTCATTGTGTTTTCTATAGTGTATGTGTTATCTTCTTCATTTAATGGAATCCACTACTACACCTCTATATGCAGCTTGTGAAAAACCATATATTATATCTTTGGAATGTATTTTTTATGGATAATAGGGAGAATGATCTCTACACCTCGTAATGTCTACTGATAGGGCTAATAAATAAAATTAATTATATCAGTTTCATTAAATGACTCAAATATGACCATTAGAAATAACTTTTAAATTTAATTGAAAAATACTGAAAAATGGTTAAGTATAGAATGATGTCACAATTTGTGTCTTGAAATGGTGTCACTTGGAAATATTTCTTCTCATTTTCCTTTGAGTGGTGAGGCAGTCATGGTAAGACATTCACGACAAGATCTGGAACTGGTTGCACAGTTATGATGTTTGGTCCTTCGTGAATTATGGAACAGGTAGCAAGACTATGATGTAAATAAAGTGGTGTCTTTGTTGATAGTGTCTAGTCCATTGTCAAAATTCTAAATGGTGTAATGTTATGGTGTCTCAGAGTCAGTAGTAAGAAAACAATGTTAGGTCCTTTGTGAAAAATATGGAATAGGTAGCAAAATTATGGTGTCCTAGACATTGTAAAAATCTAGAACTGGTAGTAGGCTTACGATTTCACAGACTTATCGAAATATCTGTAAGCTTTCTTAAGAAGAAATAATCATAGAATTGATTTATATTAAAAAATCACACTAAATCATAATAGAACACGATTAACCAATGTTTTTAAGATTCATACATGATTTGTTATATGCTAAGCATTATTAACATGATTTGTGAGCATTAAAGCATGATTAACATGATTTGTGAGCACTAAAACATGATGAGTCCGACAATGCTCAATTTATCTTTAATTTAAAAAAAAAACATGCCTACAAACCACCATTTCTAGGGATTTTTTCAGACTATTCTATTTCCATAAAAGTGTCATATATATCTTATTTGATTAATATAGAATGGAAAAATTATTTCTTTTCCATTAAATTAATTTCCGATCACTTATGAAACACCCAACGTATGATACCTCACTATTATAATATATTTCCATGGTTTTAAACCATACATAAATGTACACAATTCATTATATACATTAATAATGATATAAATTCTAAGGACTAGTATACACATTCATAGATAGAATATACAGTCACACATAAAACACGTGGAATAACTGTAGTTGGGGTTTGGCTTAGTGGTAGGAACCCTGTAATACTACATGAAAAATGGGGGTTCAAAACCCATTGGGCACAGGTTACTGTAGCAGTACTGTATCGGTACTATAGCAGCGGCGATACTGTTGATCGATGAGCACTATAACGGCGGCGGGGGACTATAGCAGCCGCAGTACTGTGTGGGAACTATAGTAGCCATGTTACTATTCACAGAATGGTAATTGGGCCAAAACTTTGGGACTAATGGATATGTAATGGGATACAAGCCCACTGGGCCTTCGGGATATATAATGGGTCTCCCTCTACCCACTTAAAAGAGGTCTGTGCTTTTCTTTATTAATAATAATGAGGCTTCGGCCCCAACCTTTTAAAAAAAACACATGGAATAACTATTGGGGGGTTTATTCTCATGGAATCCCTTATTAGAGATCACTAGGTACTATATTGACGAGTGTATGTATCAATAGTTATAAATACCCAATACCTGATGGTCATAAATTATATATTTCCTATTATAAAGATGTTTTTAGACCATATGAAATATTAGTTTAAGAATACCATGATAACATCTTTAGGAAATCCTTATAGAGGGGAACTAATATCAACCTTTAACAAAACAAATATTCTAAGGACCTTATCACATTAATGTTACACATAATAACAATCAGTATATGATAAGAATATATATATATATATATTGGTAATCATATGTACAAAGTTAGTTTGTTGTAGGGAACCACCTCTAAAAACGATGTGGATATTCATGAAATCAATATGATAGAATAATATTTTAAAACCAAAAAACTATCGAACCCAAACCCTATATTCCAATTTATTTATATTATATTTTGTTAAAGAATTAATTGTAACTTCTCAAACCATATAAAACATAAACTATCCTGTCCCCACAATGTTTTTGAAAACAAGTCAAAACAAAAACGTTTATGTAATACTCCTCAATCCAAACACAATCCAAATTTAATTCTTCATCATAAACAGTGGAATCCATTATAAAAATTCAATCACCTATCTAAATATTAACACCAACAAAAAAACATTTACTAAAAAGATAATGAATATAATAACAAATGTAAATGTTCAAAAGATATTTCAAAAATGATGAACCATGAAAACATTATTTGGAAATGAAAATTCACCCAAACAACTCTACACACCTAAATAAAATCTTACTTGATTTATAAACGAATTTATCATGTTTCTTAAAAAAAGATGAGTTTATATTGATTATTATATATTCATTTGGGTTCCTCTTTGGTTTATTTGTAGTTAAATAATAATATGAAAATAATTAGAACCTCATATAATTAATAGTAAAAATAAGATGGCCATTCTTGAACTCAATTTTCATAAATCACAATTTACATTAAAAAACCATCAAACTAAAACCCAATATAACTATTTTTTAATCTTAGATATGTTTCAAAATTTAATTAATTTTTTAGTCCATATAAAACATAAATTGACCTATTTCCACATGATTCATGAAAATAATTCTAAATAATCACTTTTAAGTAATACTCCTCAATAAGAACATATTCCAAATTAAATTATCTTTCATAAAATTTTAAAACCATTGTCACAATTGAATAATTTATTTAAATATTTAAATCACCACAAAACGATTTTATATAAAACCAGTGAATTTATAGATGAATATAAAAGTTCAAAATAATGAAATTTAAAAACTTCTAAACCATGAAAACATATTTTCTTAATATAAAAACCTAGCCAAATAATTCCTTAAAACTCAAAAAATCATACTTGAATTATAAATAAATTTATGAACTCTAATACTAATTTGTGATGAGTTACTATTACGGATGAAATCCCCATTTGGATTTATCGTTGGTTTAAAAGATATGGAAATATAGCATAAAAAGAACTATAACCTTATAGAAAAATAGTAATAATGACATGAATAACTAATAGAAGATGATTTTTTCCTGAGTTTGTTATCAATAATGTTATTCACTTTCAAACATCAACAAAAAGTGCATATAGTTAATGTATAAATTAAATTCTAAATTGAATCTATGAAAATCATTATTGGAATTTAAGTTTATTTTAAAATCATTTTACTTACAACATAAACACTCTAAAATATATTTTTTTATTTTTAATGCTTCAAAATAAACTAATTATGAAATTATTTTCTTTTAATTTCACTATAAAAAATAAATAAATAAAATATGTTAATATATAAATTGAACCATTAAAAAAATATTTTATTCATAATTAAGGAAAGAATATACTTTTACATTAAAAAATAAACCTCTCAGGTATTTACATACTCATTAATCAGTACTTTCCATTATAAAAAAATTCTTTGAACATTAATTAACAATAAATTATTATTATAAAATAAAATAAAAAATAAAAAAAAATTATATGGGACTATATTTAATAGGGTTTAGTTGTAAATCAAACTCAAATATAGTTATTACAAACCATGTTTAGTTTGCGGCCGTATACATTAACAATGGATTCTAGTAGTATGATCATGTATTTAATAAAAACAGGTGAATGCATCAAAAGTGAAATTTATTTAAAAAATTAAGAAAATTTAAAATTTAAATCTAACCTCCAATTAATTAATATTTTTTAAAAAATTAATAAATCCCAATTCATAGTAATATATGCTTGGAAATTTCAAATTGGGATATCTCCACCACCACCACTGCCAACACCATCACCGATATCATAATTATCTTTATAATTTTGTACTAAACCAATTTACACTTATGTAGCATTGTGACCACCACTACAATAACCACCATCAACATCATCATCATCACTAGAATATGGGTTAGTGGAAACATTTGAACCACTAGGAGAAAATGATGCCCACATAGAGGCCATAAAAGTGTTGAACTATGATAACATACCTATTTCAATCATTGATAATAAAAACATGAATCAAGAGTTTATTTACTAATGAATAAGATCTATTTATTTTTCATTTCACCCAAGTATAATTTTTTAGTTGATAGAGTGGAATAATTGCAGGTACTCAATGATTCCTAATACATCATAGGTATAATATTATATCTAGGTGTTTTTAAACCCTCCTAGGTTTCTCATGACAGAACACATGACAGAAATGATCATTATGACACAAATGGTCTCCTAATTCTTTATCAAGTGTCTCAAATATAACCTGAAAATTTAATTAGAAAATAAAAAATGAATTATTAATTAGTTATATTTATTTAAAAGTCAAATATTCTTACAAATCTTTCCCTTATTATAGGATTTTATGGATTAGTTTTCATTCTCTTTCGGTAAGGGAAAAAGTTGGGATACAATACCCAAAATTCTTAATTAAATAATTTATTCTACAAATGAACTTTAAATAATTTGATAAAATATATATATATATATATCTCAAAAAATTAAATAAATACTAATCTAACTTGGCTCATGGTTTGGCATACTAATGCACCCAATAGTGTGAATACATTATATTAATGAATTATTTTTTTATTCTAACATTATGTTTCATATGTAGATATATTTATAAAATAATTACCTTTTAATAAATTGGATTGATTAATTCATCTACTATTTCTGAAATAATATATGAATATATCTGAAACAAAATACTCGACCGGTACACAATCATTACAGAATACCAGTAGACTGGATGGTTACTAGAATGGTGAATTTACTCTTGGGGAATTCATTTTATCTCCATAAAAACCTAATATAGGTTATATTTATATTACGTATAAATCTCACCTACCAATATTCTCGGATCCCTCCTACCATTATCACCAATATGAAAATTGTAATGTTGTTACTCAAATTTGAGAATAGAATTTATATGATGAAATATATTAATTTCATAGAAAAATAAAGAAATATATATACCAGAATATCTGTATGTGCTCTATATTTTATTACTATATCCACTTTATTACATCAAATTGGCAACATAAATAATATATCATTGCCTTTTATAATAGTTCCCATGAAACATTCTCTTTTTTTCAATCATTCCAAAAAAATTTCTAATGTTAATTATACTCTACCATGATATGTGACTTTTTATTCCAGATAGATTTCATCCATGCATGATAATAAAAATAGTATCATAACCACCTTCAAATAAGAATAAATCCGTAACTAAATAATAAAATAAAATAAGTCTATAATATTAATTAAATAAATAACCATTATCATAAAGAATAAGGGATATATGTATTTTTATTAAAAAAATGAGCAATATTGATTATAACCTCTACAATAGGTATAGTTTTAGTTCCATCATGGCTATTAATAGGAGGAAGTAAAGTATAATGGGTATAATTACTAGGGGACAATAAAACAAGAGAATATAGAACCTAATATGATACACAATACATCAAGGAATATGGATAATGGGGTATAGAAGGTCCCAATGGATGAAACTTTTTTCCCAAAAGATATAGAGGAAACAGATCCAATGCCTCCAAGTAAGGTGTACTAGTCAAGGCTGCAATTCAATAGAAATTCCTAATAAATAATTTAAGGTCAAACGGTAGAAGGAGGTCACTTATGAAAAAATATTAACCATGATAAATAAAATCACATTCAAATGAAACATGTTATAAATATAATCAATATAAACTCATTAGGAGTCATTGGTGGTTCTATTATATTAGTTTGAATATGTTGATTTATTTTTGTCTCTTGTATTAGAAATAATTATTTTTATTTAGTTAAGAGTATATAAATTTACAAGCAGTATATAGTTAACAATAAAATGTACATGTAAATTTATACAAAGTATATTTAAAAGCATAAAATTACTTATAATTTTAAAAACTATATATAATGTATAAAAGTATATACAAATATTTATAAATATTTATAAATTTATAAGATTATTAAATTATATTTTTATAAAATAAATATTAATGTAAAATTTATAGAAGCATATAAATTTATAAAAGTATATAACTATAAAAATATCAATAAATTATAAATGTTTACAAATAATTTTTATAACTATATTATAATATATTATATACTTTCTAAAAGTATATAAAACCATATAATATATATAAATTGTTATAAAAAAATGAATTAAATTTACCAAGATTAAATATTTATGCTGATTAATATTTATAAATTTATAAAGGTATAATACAATATACTATATATTTTATAAATTTATATAAAACCATTAAAAGTATAAAAATGTAAAATTATATCCATAAATAAAAATTTTAAATTGATTTATATCTATAAAATTATAAAATTACCAAGTGGTACTTATAAAACCACATGTAATTTCTAATTATCATACCCCAGTACCACCCAATTTCAGAAAAAGATCATTTAAAATGATTAGTTGGGAAAAGAATTTACGAGAACTATCAAACCCTAATAAACAACAAAATGATATAAATAAATATGAAAATAACTAAATACATTAATAATCATATATATTAACTCAAAAATCAAAGGTAGGGGTGGTGTGGAATGAGGGAATGGGAAATAGTTGAAACAAAGTGAGAATAAATAGTTGATTAATGAAAAATAAATAAGTGATTATTGAAGTTTATAGGGGTGATTATGGAGTGGTAGGGGATAATAGGGGAGGGAATTAGTGGCACTGGCCATAAGAGTGTTTTATAGGAGGTGGGAAATGTAAATGTGGGGGGGATTTAATTGCATAATATTTTTATTAAATATTGTGTTATAGTTTATAAAACCATAAAATTAATTTATCTATTTTCATGGTTTAAAAAATCATAATAGTAAAACATATATTGTTACAATTTTATAAAACCATAATAATAGGCATCAATTATCATGGTACTATGAATAGTGACAATATGCCTATGAACATAGCTTAAAAATATATTAGTGAAATCACTAAGAACTATGTTTTAATGACTCTGGTTTTGTTGTAATAGTCCTTTGAATATATATAAATATTTCTATATTTTTTCTCAAAGTTGGCACAATGTATGGGTGTATCAGGACCCTAAAATTAATATATTTAAAATATTAATATATTTAAAAGCACACACACACACACATTGTTTTAGTGTAAATGATTTTTACGTTGTTCGGGAACTCATATGGAAGATATAAGACCATGGTTGATTCTAGAATATAGGTTTTACCCTAGGAACAACATAAAATTTTTTGGCATCAAAAGTTTCATGGTAGTTAGTCATTGGTAGTTCATTTATTAAAATAAATAAATTATATATATATATATATATATAATTTTAAATTTCAAAAAACAAACCCTATCACTTTAAATAACATGTTATGGAAAATACCTATGGTTAAATTCATAACCCAAGGAGATTAGAGAGAGAGGGGAGGAGTGATTTATTGGAAATCAGGAGCATGGATCAGTAATGAATGAATGAAGAATCATGAGGAAGATGAAGAAAATAATGATATCCTCTTATTCATCACTAGAGAACAAATTATTCATCAATGATCGATCCATAATAAAGTTAGGTATCATTATTAGTGTTCTCTTTATTATTTTATTTGATAAGCATGGATTCGTTATTTGCTTTATCTTGGTCTGCGATAACCTATTCATCTAATGAGTCCAAATGAAAAATGAATTATTTAAAACTATTTAAATTAATTATTCCATGATATCACCATTTATCATACACTTTATAATCATTGGTTGGGATCGTATCCTCCAATGAAACTCATTAAAATTATTTGGGTGTTTTACCCCATTATTCTTAACATTATTTTCTGTTGTCCCATGTAGTCGCGATTCAATATTAACGAGCTAGATTCAAGGGAAATAAAATCCCTCAATATACCATAATGAAATAAAATATGTAATTTTTGATGATTTTAACATGGATCATGATGGATTAATGGTTTTGGGTGATGTATTTGGGTTTTGAAACCTTGTACAGTATAAAATTCATGACAGTTTACCAGGTGGGTAATCAGACGTATAATTTTTGGCCACCAGAGGCAAAGAATTGATGGATGGAGGTGTTTCATTTAGTTTTAGGTAAATAAACTTTTCAAGAAGGTGAAAAAAGTGATGAAAACATTGGATCGAGGATATTCATGAAGAAACTGTGTTTCAAAAAATTTCTCGACTACACATCATGTATTCCAGAGGAACACAGACCATATAGTTCCATGGATGAAGCATCTTGGGTTTTAGGCGAAGATAAATATCACACACAGTGTATGAACCATACAAAAAATGTAATCTATTATAGTTGGATCACCATGTATTTTGGGAGTACATGGGCATTGGCATGACCAGACACATGGTGACGACGAGAGAAAGTAGGAATGGCCATATACTCAGACACATAAAAGGTACATAGGCAATACCAGTGTATACAAACATGAAATGGTAGGTCCCTGGAATGACCATGTGGCCAAGACATGTCATATACTACTTTTACAATCCTTGTATTATGACATGGATTACCAAGCCGTGTCTAGTGGTGAACAAACTCAAGCGGCAAGGCAAGGTCACACACCAAGTGACCCCCCCCCCCACACCATGTACTTCTCCATGGAAGTTTTAATTTTCGTATCACCTTATTCGGAACATAGATTTTAGTCTGTGAGTAGAGTATCTTGAGTAGTTTTCCACTTAAAGTTTTATGGAATCCTTCGTATTGGATTTTGAGATATGATCTGAGGTGTTACAAGAATGACGGTTCTTACGGTGATTCTTGACTGATAAAAGTGACTAGGATAGACCCTTGAGAAGATGTTAGGGTTGGAAATCCACTTGTCACACTAGGGTTCAAGACCCCATCCTCTTCACATTGGTCATGAGTACTCCATCTACCTAGTGTCATCTTCTTGTCGCACCAGGGTTCATGTATTATATCTAACAAGTGGAACCCCCTATCACACTAGGGTGAGGGTCCTCCATCTACTGAGAATAACCCCTATCATACTTATAAATGAGTCATCTATTAGAGATTATGCCACCTTCACTGCATAGTGTAATGGTGAGGTGTGGGTCCTCCACACAATTTCCTTGTATACATGAGAGGTTAGGCATCAGAGATTAACCTTGGAGCGATAGACTTACTCATCATTCTTAGAATGGATTAGGAGATAATTATATCATATCTCTATCATCTAAGATTCTCTATGATAATATATATGTGTATTAGATTGATCTGAATTATATTGTATATTTCTATTTTTCTATTTTATGTTTGGAGGGAATTCTACTAGGTATGTATATACTCACCCTTTCATGGATGTTTTCCACATGTGCTGTGTGTTGTGCACATGATTTTTAGCTCAATGGTGACATTAATGGAACATAGAGGTTCCTTGGGTTTATTGAACTTTTTTTGTGGTCATAATTATAGATCAAGAACAGATCTATCTTTAGTTTTCCATTTCTCTAGTATTTTAGGTTCAGTCCTCATTTCTGGTTGGGCATGTATTTCCCCATATATGTTTTGGTTTATACTATCATATTACAATGTGTTCCCAAGAGTTTATTAGATGCATGGTTTTACTCTATATGTTATAGTATTTTATTATATATCCTCACTTTTTCATAGATATAGTTATTTTCATGAAAATAGGCACATTAAGATAGGTCCTCCCATATAATTTTTTGACTTCTCGATGTATATTGTTGGACCTAGTATATTGGGGGTGCTATTGGGGTTATCCCACTTGGCTTTCCACTGGCCAGGAATGCCTTTATGGATTGGGTCACGATAGAGTGGTATCAAAGGTGGTTCATCCTTGAGTCGCTGTATAATCATACCCATGAAGAGGATTGGATGTGAACTTAGTGAAAAAGTGTTGGAGTGTCTTGAGTGAGGCTTTGAGGCTAGGGAACATAGTTTCTATATGATAGCTGATGAATCCCTTCACCAGAACTCTAAATAAATACTTGTCCTCTCAGAATACTGAAACATTTATTGTTGGGAACCAATGGTACATATATCTTATGGGATTTATTCCATTGACCATCCTTATTTAGTAATCTTAACTATATATGATCATCTAATCATGGTACATCATGATAAATTTTAGGGTGCCCCCATAGAGACATCCATACAGATAATTAATATGGACTTGTGATAATGTTAGTTGAGTAATGAGGCCTTAGTACAGAGCCCATCTCATTGGGTGTTTCCTCTAGGAGGGTTGAGAGTAGTTCCACCGCCCATAGAGAAGTAGATATTACTAGTAGGATAGACTAATGATGTGCACATGATTAACGTGATACATGATTTCTATAATTAGAGATAGCTAAGGTTCTATAGTGAGCTATATCATCCTGAAACATTTTATTTCCTTGAGTTGGTGAATTAGGCCTTCGGGTTTTTGCAGACCCCAACCAATCAGATGATTTTTCTATTATCCAGTATTTTCTATAGAGAAAAAGGGCACTGGTGGATTCTGCTGATGTACACCCATGATGAGATGATTCTCATAGGGTCATACTTCCAACAACTATTTCATGATAATTATTACCCTTCATTCTTGCACTTTTTATTTATTTAAGAGACCCTTGATCTATAACAGGCTGATATGACAGTTGTTGAGTACGCTATGAGGTTCAATGAGCACACATAGAACTCCCTTGATATGGTGCAGGATGACTTATTCCTAATGGGGAAGTTTTATCTGTGTCTTTATTGAGACATCCAAGATATCATGTTCCCCCTATGCATTCCCACATATACTGTGGTGTTGGAGAGGGATCTAGTTTTAGAGATATTTTTAGCATAGAGACTTTAAGAGACTATATTTTAAAGGGAATATTATGGGTATGAGTTTTCTGTATATGAAAGAAAGCATCAGTCACCTGAGTCTTGGTGCCGAATACCATCCAATGGCTAGCCACAAGCACATGGACATATGATTTAGGTTCACATGGAGGACCCAATCCACCATTAAAGGGGTGATGCTACGCATGTGATGTGAAAGGTGAAATGGATCTTGATTGAGTGAACCAATGTGAAGGAAGGGTAGGAAGGCAGTGGTAGGATCACCATGAATGAGACAGAATCATGACTAGGGATTTCCCAAGCATGGATTGGTTGGCCCATAGGAAGTGGTGCTGGTAGTGGAGAAAGTGGAGATCTGGAGGGAGGAGCTGCTGGGGGAGGGTTATGTTATAGTATACCTCCACCACCACAACTATGTGGAATATTTTTTACTGATAGATATAGTGGTTGAGAACATGAGTAGCTTCAGGATATAGAGGGATATGACTTGGCATCTCACTGGATGTTTTGAGGTATTATCTGTGTATTTTCTACTCTTTATCTAATAAATTTAGACACATGTGAGTCACTCCTTCATCTCTATATCCCTCATGTGACAGTTAGAGATCCCTACCGATACCTTACCCAAATAAAATTTTCAAGAGCATGCTACTAGGTACAATTATTTTATATCGCATATCTGTTGATAGTGCGAGCAGGTGCTCAATGGATAGATTTTCTCACGGCACCTCATGGTCGTCATGTTGAAAACTTATGACTTCATCTATGGTATTGAATTTTTTTCCATAGTGTGAGAACAAATTTAATTTCATTTATGATGAGATATATGCCTTCAAATATATGGGTCAAGATTTTACTTTACAAGGGAGATTTATCTCATAATAGAGTGAGTGAGTCATGTGAGCAAGAAGTTTGAATCTATCACCCATTAATTTTAATGTTTATCCCTTAGTGAAATGATAAACCATATCTTTAATAGACATTATTTCTTGATTTATAACAAGAAATAGAACTTAATAAAACCCATAATATTGTGAGTCCTAATGTATTTGAGAAATTAGGAATATAACTTAACAACTTAAAATAGGTATACATCCACATCATTGAACACTTCCTTATAATGCTTTTAAAAATCAATTTCTCTTAAAACTATATGTGATAACCTTAGGACATACAAGAGAAATGGGTGAACTATAAATCCCAGCAAGGGAATAAAAAAGTATAACATAATTAAAGTATTACATGTTAGTTAATAGGAACATCAATGGGATATAAAAGGGTTGAGAATCATAAACATGAACATCGAACCATGATATACGATGAAAATATAAAGGCAACATACGAATGTGGAAACAAATTAAAACATAAAATCATAAACATAATTCAAGGATATCTTCTGAGACATCATAACATCAAGTTATTAGGATAATATCTCATGCACCATATGTGGAATCGCATGATATTAAAACATTAACCAAGGCATTGGAGGACTATATAAATTTAGGCATACCCATCACTTTCATATCATGTACATGCATAAGTGTGCCACATATATCATAAAACATAATGATGAATTTCATAAATTTTAATCCCAATAATACAGAGTATATGTTACATACATTTAAGTTCTCAATAAAATAAGGAAAGGTACATCTAGGTGAATACCATTGAGTGTAAATGGTTATGGTATTCACAATACAACGGTTTGTCATGGAAAATCATAACATAAGTTTGACTAAAAAACAAGGGTAAATGAAGGTTTATAAAAGGGGATAGTGAGGGAAAAGGGTCATATCAATAAATGGGAATAACAAGGAATGTAATCTTTTTATAAAAACATATTCCAACTTGAACACGTGGTAAAAATCATAATATAAAGGAGGCGATTAAATAAAGTGAAAGAGAGGATCCCTTACTTTGGGAGATCAACAACTTAGGTAAATATTATAATGAGAGGGGATAAATAATCTATCATTATAAGAAAATAAATTGGATAGGGAATGGATACTCATAAATTCATGAAAACATAATCAATTGTGTTTCAAAAGACTAAATATAAAGAAGGTACTTGAATTAAAAAGAAGAGAGATAGAGAGATCCCTTACCTTGAGATAATGTTTTCAAAATCTTGGAAGGAGCTTCTTGAGCGATTGGGGGAACCTTTGGAGGAATATATAGATGTAAGGGGATACAAGTTTCATTTTAAAAGTTTTTTTGGTGAATATAAATGAGATCTAGTATGGGTTTATATAGGAAAAGAGATGGTAGTTCTTTATTATTTTCTAATCATAGGTTTTGGACTCTATCAAATAAAGTAATCAAAACCAATAACAATAACATGGTGCTTAGCCATGGTTTCTACCAATGTAAAGTTGTTTCATTAATTTATGAGTACAATAACCAACTATATAAATATATTATTCTTGTTAATTTGGAAGTGAGTCATTTTTATAAACAATTGTTTTTAAAACATTAATATATAATATAGGTTTGGAGGATTCATAAAGGGTTTATAAATATAATAAAATTGAATAAAATAAATACTATTTCAGTGGTAATATATATATTTGGCCCTGGATACATTTTTTGTAATATATTACATCACAATTGAGTAATTATTATGCCATAATACATATTGCACATTTATACAGTATTTAATTTTTACCCAAAATTTGAAAATCTCAGAAAACTATTAAAAATTCTCTTCTAGATAATTTCAATGTGATGATCCCAAAATTAATATTTATTTTATAATTTTTTTCTAAATATAATAAATTACTCTTATAAATAAAAAATCCACATTTATTTAAAAAATTATTTATTTAACAATAAGAGGATTATGACCCTTTTAAAAATTACATTTTAACTTTGTAAAATTATATTATCATTTATATTTAATATCTACTAATAATAATATTTTATTAATATTTAAATTATTTAAAAAGGTATTTAATTAATCAAAAATAGTGTCTTTATTAAAGCTATATATTACCCAAAATACAATTTGTGTTTTATCATGTCAAAATCTATTTTTTGTGAAAATAATTTACATTATAATTTATAAAGTAATAAAAACTTAGAATACATATAATCATATTTTTGTTGAAAATAATATATATATATATTCATACTATTGGATTCGATATATATAACTTTTTGTTACACTAATGAACGACTTAAGGGTAAGATGCACGATGATTAGATTCTTATGAGGTGGTTCTGAAAACATAGTTTGGGTCATGATATTTATGATCTTGGACTTATATCATAAAATGTTTCACTCGTGATTTCTTTATTAAATATTGGGTTCATCATTGTAAAGGGATGTGATTATATCTCCCTTATAAGCTTCTATAAATGAGCTTTATAGGGTATGATCCCACTGGTCAAGGATATCACTTCTTTTATCAATTTCAAAAGGACTTTATCATAACAATTAATATATAATAATCATATAATCATTGTTCAATAACTATATTATCAATGATTTTTATGATTAATGGTCTTTTAAATCCAATATAAATTATAATAATCCAAAATATCTAATGTTGTTCATGTGTTTTCTAGAAACAGAATACGTAATAGGGAATTTAATATAATCAGAAAGGGGATTTAATTTATAAAAGTTTGGTTCATTACATTATTCTTACAATCTGAAAATTTTCGATCAAAATTTTAATTTCATACACTAAAACAGTTTCTGGAACTTATGTTTCATTACCTCTCTCAGTTCCCACATAGATTCTTCAAACATGTTGTTCCACCACGATACTTTGACCATGTGAGTTGTCTTGTTTCATAGAACTTTGTATCTACAATCTAAGATCTTCACCAGTTCCTCCACATATAAAAGTTCATTATCCAATGGTACCACATCTGGATTCACTACATGTAATAATTTTAGTGTGTACTTTCTCAAGAGGGATACATGGAACACATCATGTACTAGGGATTGGATAGGTGGGAGTGCTAGTCGATATGTCACTACTCTGATGTGATCAAGGATTTCAATGGGGCCGATGTGTCTTGGATCATGATTTCAAAATCTTCCAAACACCATGATTTTATTCCATGGATATATAATATGGAACAACTTATTTATGTCCTAAAAATCTAGGTATATTTGAGGATTGTCTGCATAGTTTTTATATCGACTTTGGGTGGATTTAAAATGGAACTAAATGATTTTAAACTTCTTTTTCATATCATGGATAAGATCTTGTCCAGTAAGATTATATTCGTTTACTTCATTCCAATATATTTGAGTCTCACACCTCTTCCCATACAGATCTTTATAAGTTTACATTTTAGTTCTAGAATATAAATTGTTTTTATATGAGAACTATACTAGGGGAAGATGTTTATCAAAACATACTTCGAAATCCATTGAACACGATCTCAGTATATCTTACAGAGTTTGAATGATCTATTTAGACTGATCATCAGTTTGGGGGAGATAAGCATTGATGAATCTGAATTCTGTATTTGATGCTTATTGAATGATTATTTAATAAATCTAGGTAAACCTCGAGTTTTTATTAGATAAAATTGAGAGTTCAAATCCACACATTATTACCAATTTTCTTATGAATATCTTTGTGATATGGTCAGGATAAAAATATTCCTTGATATTAATAAAAAAATTTATTTTACAAGGAAAAAAAAATGCCCAGATGGAATTATTACCTCCATATGCCTCAATGATTACTATAACGAAATCCATTTTTATTCTCTCCAATTTCCATTCTAGTATGGGAAATGGTTTCATCTTACCATGGGACTTATATCATTAAACCATTAATAGATGGAATACTAATAATCAAGATATAAACTATACAATCTCATTATTCATGTCATGTCACCAAACTTTTTTCATGAGAAATCCATACATATTAGTTATTTATGGATGAATAGATAAAGATGATCTATGAACATAATAAATAAGTTCCCTCTTTAGTTTTATTTTATGAGACACATACCTAAATTCCAAACCTTATAAATCCATGTTTAGCATTATTGAAGTCTAGAATATTCACTACCTTCCTTTGTAGAAACTCTTCATATTTCTGAGCCTCTGATATTTTTTCAAGAATAGATGGTTTATAAATTATTTGAAAAAGGTTGTAAAAATATCCTTTAATTATTACCATATACATCCTTTTAATATCCAATAATATTGGATCATTGGAAATCCTCATCATGGATAGAGTTTTAGGGTCCTTTAAACTCATAGCATCTCACACATTGTTTACATTCTAAGGATGGTAATGTATTGAACAATCATCATCCATGGTCATCTCTAACCAGCTCTGTTAGTTCATATTAATCTCCTGTTGTTTGAATATATTCTTGTGTCTTTTATGATCTACATATATGTAAAACTTCTCTTTATAGAGATAATTCCTCAAAATATTTAACATGATGATCACTACAACCAATTCTAGTTTATTATTTGGGTTGTTTTGGTCGTGGATATTTAGTTGGGTGGATGCATAGGATATCAATTTTTTTATTTTCATGAGTATTCAACCCAATCCCTTTTTAGAAACATCACTATAAATAAAAAATACTTCCCCACTAGGGGTAATATGAGTACCTATGTAGTGACTAGCCACTTTTTAATATATTTGAAAATTTACTCACATCAATCATTCCAAGAAATATGGTCGCCTTTTGGTGTTATCTTGGTTAAGTGGCTTGAAAATCATGATATGTTTCAAAGAAATTTATGATAATACCCATATAATCTAAATAAAATACAGATTTCCATGAAAAATATTGGTCTAGGAAACCCTTTAATTGGCTCTATTATTGATGGGTCCATTGATATCCATTTTCAAGTTATTACTTTTTTCATGAATGTTACATTATCTAACAAGATCTTACATTCACTATAATTTTTGTACATATATTATTTCTATAAGGCCTCTAATACATTATTCAAATGATTCTCATGTTTCTCATTTCTTTTGAAGTAAATGATAATATCATATATAAATAATACCACAAATTTGTTGAGGTAATCTCCAAAGACTATATTCATCATGTACATGAATATTTATAGACAATTAGTGAGTCCAAATGTAATCACTATGAATTTATAGTGCTCGTATGTTGTATGAAAAATAGTCTTGGGGATATCCACATTCTTTACCTTTACTTGATAATATGATAATAGAAGGTCTATCTTTAGAAATACTAGGCTCTACATAGATTAAAAAAAAGTCATCAATCTAAGGTAGAGGATAAATTTTTTAAATTTATTTTTTTGAGATCATGTTAATCAATATAGAGGTTCTTTGTCCCATCATTTTTCTCGACGAAGAGGACGGGTGCACCATACTATGAAACACTTAGGCTTATAAACCATTTATCCAGATTATCTTGTAGTTTCTTCTCCAGCTCATCAAGTTAAACAAAAACAATTATATACAGATTTGTGGATATTGGAAAATATCTAGGTATATGATCAATTGAAAATCAACCCTTTTATCTAGGAAGAAGAATATGAAATTTTTTAGGAAACACATCAATGTATTGCCTCATAATGGACATGTCTTCAAGGATGATCTTTTCCTTCATATGAATTATTTTAGATAGATATAATTCATAATATAGAAATAATATCTATGATTGAGATGATGATACCAAATAATATTCATCCACCTCCTTACACATGTATATAATCAAAGGGAGATTCATGATACAAATGGTAACTTACTTCTCTCATCAATTTATTTTTCATCTATAGAAATAAATTCAATCCATACCAATAATTACACTAAATTACTCTAAAATGAGTATGAAATGGTTTTAAGGGAGGTTAAACAAACAAATGTGTATAGGGATGAGTTATATAACTGGTATGAAATGATTCTCCCATTTACCATCATCATTGATAACTTGACTTCCATGTTTTGAGGTGATGTTTTAATAGTTCTACTAAACTTGTAAGATAAGAAGAAATGAATATAACTATAGATAATAATTCTACCTTTCAATATTTGATTTTTCTGATCACTTAAATCATCCAAGATAGAATTTTTGATGAAAATTATCAAACTATTAAACATATGAAGGAAAAATCATGAACATTAAAGGGATAAAAAATAAATGAAATATATTCTTTAGCCTAAGAATTTTTAAGCATCAATGTATGTTATCTGTGATCTATTTCACAAAAAGATATGGGAATTTTTTATTCCCTTGATATCGGTTCATAACGATCTTGTGATAATTACAAATCGTATCTCTTAATAGTGTCAAACTAGGTGTAAATTGAAGCCCAATATTTTTCACAAGTTTATGATCATGTCAAGCTCGATTTTCTATTTTCAAGATCGTTAGCGCTAGGTACATCTATTCTAATCCAACATCAACTTTTGTTATCTAGACAAGATTTTATTTTCTTTGAAACCATTTAATCTATACTTTACCAAAATTTAGGTATGTTTTAATATGTTTTATAATTATTTCAAATTATTTCAGTAGAGTTTTAAAATCTGAATCCAAAAAATAAAAAATCTTTCCTTTGATACCAATAATGACAACCCATATCTTTAATATACATTATTTCATGATATATTAAATAAAATAAATCTTTTTAAAAACCATAATATCATTAGTCATAGTGAATTTAGGAAGTTAGGTTCCTAGAATAAAAACTTAAAATATATACACATCAACATTACTAAAATCATTGTTAACATGATTCTAAAATTGCATTGCTCTTATGGGATAACCTGAGGACATATATAAGAAAAGGGTGAGATATAAAGCCCAGTAAGGGAATAATAAAATAGTAATATAATAAAAGTGTTATAAGTTAGTCAACAGTAAATTTATTGGAACATAAAATGGGTGACAATACTAAACATGATCATCAAAACATGATATATGATAAAAATATAAAGGCAACATGAGAATATAGAAACCACTTAAAACATGGAATCATATAAAAAATCCAAGGTTAAACACCAATAAATCATAACATAATGTTCCTAGGAAAAACTAAAATGTACCATAAATGTCATTTTTGAGATTAAAAAATTACCCAATGCATTGGAGGTCTATATCCTTCCGGGCCCACCTGTCACTTTCATATCATTTTTACGCATAAGTGTTCCACATAGATCATAAAAAATAAGGTTATATTGCATCAATTTAACCCAAAAATTAAAGATTTTACTTTAAATAAATTTACATACACAATTAAATAAGGATATTTATATATTGTTGAATAACCTTTAGTATAAATGCTGATGCTATTCACAATACAAAGGTTTGGCATTGAAAAATCAAAGGATAATTTCAGCAGCATAATGGGGGTACATAAAGGTTTATTGGAGGGGTGAATGATAGTGAAAGGTGTATCTAATTACCTAGGTATCATATTTATAGTAATATGAATATATAAAAACATATCCCAAATTGAAGGAGTGGAGAACAAAAGGAATACTATACAATAATCAATTGATTATAAAAAGGTTGTGTACAAAGAAGGTGCTTGAATGGAAAAGAATATAGAGTGATCCCTTACCTTGAGATGGTGCCTCCAAAAGAATGGGGAAAACTTATTGAGAGCTTTATAAAACCTTCTTAGGGATATAGAGAGGAAATGGTAGAGTTATATCATGATCCATTGGTTTTTAAGATAAATGGGAGATTTTATTGGTTTATAAAGGGAAATAAATGACAGTTCTTTATTATTTTTTAAACTTAGATTTTATAATATATACAATAATATAATCAAAACCACAAAATATTCCATGTTTTTTCATATATTTTCTACCAAAGTGAAGTTTTTTTAATTATTTTATAATTATAAAAAATAATAAAATTAAAATATTACACTTGGTGATGTGGATTCGAGTCATGTTTATAATGAATTAATTCTAAAAACATAAAATATAGTATATGTTTTGGAGGATTAAAAAAGGGTTTATAAAAATACATAAATAATAACTATTTTAAAGAGGGAAATATATTTTGTATTGTATACATTTTATGATGTATATTACATCACATTTGAGTCATTATGATTTCCTAATGCATATAGTATATTTACACTGAATTTAATTTTTACACAAAAATTTGACAATCTCAGAAAATTATGGAAAATTCACCATTGGATAATTTAGACATGTTAATTTAAAAAAAATATTTATTTTAACAAAATAATTCTATAAATATGAGAAATTAATTTTTTTTAAAAAAAATACACATGTATTTAAAAATATCTTTTTTTTGAAAATAACCATTTCCAGGCCCTTATAAAAATAGATTTTCAATTCTTAAAATAATAATATCATTTTTATTTAATATATAATATTAATAATAATTTTTTTAATAAAATTTATTTTATTTTATAAATTATTGAAATAATAAGAATTTGTGTCATGATTGAAACTATATATTACCCAAAATACAAATTGTGTTTTATTATATAAAAATATATTTTTTTTCAAAATAATTTATTTAATAATTTATAAATTAAATACAATAAGGGAAAAATATAATCATTATTTTATTGAAAATAAAATATACATAGTCATACTATTATGGTTGAGATACATAACCCCTTATTACACTAGCGAGTTCCATAAGGGTAAGTTGTGTGATGGGGAGATTTTCATGGGTGGTTTAGAGAACATAGTTTGGGTCATGATCTATATGATATTTATGTTATCCCATAAATGGTTTCAATTGTGCTTTATTTGTCAAATATGGTATTCATCTTCATTAAAATAAAATCATAATGATAATATCTTCCTTGTATTCTCTAATAAATGGGATTCATAGGGTACTATCTTACTGGTCAAGGGAATCGATTCTTTTATCTTTGTTAACAGAATTCTATCATAACCCATAATATATAATAATTATATAATAATTATTAAATGGATATATTATCAATGATTATTATGATTAATAGTATTTTAAATCTAATATAACTTATAACAAACCATAATAACCGTAGTAGTGCATTTTTTTCTATAACCACATTATATAATAGGGAATTTAATATAATCACATAAAAAATTTCATTTAGAAATGTTTGGGTTGATACAGGTGCAGTGGGATATTAAAAAATCAGAATTCATTCAGAAGTGGGGGATTATATATTCATATTCTCTAATTATTTTCCAGGAATACCTCTATAGTAAGTGATTTACTTCTGCATTAAATCTCAACAAATGGCCACACTAATATATTTTTTTGATTAATAGATGGACCATAACAAGATATAGGATATGAGGGTGTAGTTAGAGGACCTTAAAGAGTAGGGTTTTATCAGAACTCATGTTTCACCAGTGAAAGATTTGGTTTTGATCATGAAAATGACATACAGAAGCTTGAGGCTTTGTATTGAATATTGTTTCCTGAATCAAGTAACAATAAAGAAAAATTACCCCTTACCAATGATTAAGGACCTATTCAACTAGTTTGTGGTATAATATGGTTCTAAAAGATAAATATCATGTTTGGATACAACTATTTGAGGGTTAATGAGGATAATATTACAAAGATGGCATTCTGATTTTCCTATAAACACTATGAGTTCCTAGTGATTTATTTTGGTGTAATGAATTTCCTCAATATGTTCATGAATTTTATGAAACATATCATCCATCCATACCTATACTAATTTATTGTTTTCTTAATCACTGACATACACATTTACTTTAAATCAGCGGAGGAGCATGCATATCACATGAGGAGGATCTTAGACATACTATGGGAGAACCAACATTATAATAATCTCTCAAAGTGCTTGTTTTTGATCCCAAAGGTTCACTTTATAGGTAATGTCATCTCTCAGCATGGTTTAGATATGGACCTGATGAATATTGATGTGGTGGCTTGAAGGGATCCACCCAAGAGCAATTCATAGGTGTAGAGTTTTATTATTATAGAGGGGTAATATAGGAGGTTCATTACAGACTTCTCTATGATAAAAACTCATTTTATTTCATTGATGTGTAAAGGGAATCCATTTTCCTTATTTGAGTAGTGTCAGAGTTTCTCTGAGAAGTTGAGGCTAAGGTTGACCAATGCTTACGTGTTGAGACTATCGAAGGAGGGTATGGAGTTCATAGTGTTTTATGATTCCTATGAAGCTAGGATTAGTTTCATGTTGATGCATAGGAAAAAAGTGATTTAATATGGGTTGATGTCATTGATACCCCATAGGAATAACTATGTGAATCAAGACATAGAGTTGGTATTGGTAGTATAAATTTTGAATATGTGAATGTGCTGTCTTCTGTGAGAGTGTTTTATTGTTTACTCAGACCACTAGAGTGTCATGTAAATATTCCCTTAGAGAGTTCATAACACGAGATAGAGGAATTGGTTGGAGTTCCTATAAGAAAATGACTTTGATATTTTCTATATTAATGGTAAGGGAAACATGGTGGGGGATTCCCTTAGGAACAAGTCTCATTCTTACTCGATAGAGAAGGTATGTGAATAGTTGGGTTCATTACAGCTGACCCTGGTCGAGGAGAGGGGTGAAAGTTTTCTTCAGTCAATAATGTTGACTCCTCCACTTCTTTAGTATATGAGGGAGACTCAGTTGGGAGACATAAACCGTGAGGTTATAAATGATTGGTTATCCTCCAGAGATGCACCAGATGCATTTTATAATGGTGGGGAGAGTGACATACTTTTATAGAAATGGAAAACAGTTTTGATCATGTTGCATGAGAATGTGATGAGGGAATTTCAAACATCCCTTAGATATAAATCCTAGTATGAAAAATATTTACAAGGGCATTTAGATATATTTTGGTGGGATGGCATGAGGTGGAGTTTCACTGAGTTCATCTCTTAGTGTCTCACATGTTAGCAGGTGAAGGATGAGTAGTGGGTTCCAACCGGCTTGACACAAAATCTTGATATTTTAGAGTGTAAGTGATATAGAATATATATATAGAATTTTTAAAGAGGATTTCTGGGACAATGAGAGGCCATAGTGCTATCCAGGAGATTTTCAACTGACATTAAATGTCAGAATACTTTCTTTTCATCCAAGAGTAAAGTTAATTTGAGAGTTTGGGGTAGTTTTACAGGCGTGAGATCATCCAGATTCATGGGATACACACAAAGATAATTTATTTACATGATGAACAATTTATATCATGGTTGTGGTGAATCTTGTAGGATGATTTTGGGACCCAGTTGAGGATGAAAACAATGTGTCACCGTACGATGGATGAGTAGACCAAGAAGACTATCCAGGTGTTGGAGGATATGCTGAGAGACTATGTATTTGACTTTGGCTAGATCTAAGAGGATCACTTTACATTGGTAGAGTTTACATATAAAAAAGAATATCAATACACTATTGAAATCAAACCATTTGAAGCCCTGTATAGGGGACCTTACAGGTTACCCTTGTGTTGGAATGAGATTGTCAAGACATCTCTTGTTGGACCAGATATGGTGTAGGTGATGATAGATATAGTCTAGGTGATCTATAAGCATATGAGTAAAGCATAATGTAGATATATTTATTATGCACATTGACAATGTATTCATTTGGAGTATGAAATAGAAGACATTGTTTTCATAAGAGTATCCCCAAGATGAGGATTGTAAATATTTGACTGAGGAAGAAAGCTATCCCCATGGTTCATCGAGTCATTCAAGGCCCTATAAAGAGTATGAAAGGTTTATTTACACCAAGCCTCTCCCCCCATAGTTGGACCGAGTGAATGAAATATTTCATGTTCCATATCTTAGGATATACGTAAAATATCCACTTCACGTTATTGTCTTGGAAGAGTTAAACATTGAGGATGGAGCCACCATCACATAGTACTCAATGAAGATCGAGGATTGGTTGGAGAGGATTCTTCTTGGATGGACCATCCCATTGGTTAATGTTATTTGGTAGAAAGGGAGAATGTTGGAGAGCTCATGGCAGTGTGATTGTCAGATGCATACTCAATACCCCAACATTTTTGTTTAACTTGTGATTTTGGGGGAAAATCCTTAATAGAGGGGAAAATGTAAGAACTCTAGTTTTTTTTGATTAGTCATTTCAATATATATATATATCAGTATTTTTCATCAAATTAAACACAGTTTTTGGGTATCTCATGACTTTAGAATTAATATATTAAATATATTAATATATTTCAAAGCATGCAAATGCATCGTTTTGGTGTAAATGGTTTTCCCATTGTTTGGGAATTCATATCGAAAATATGATACCACATTTGATTCTAGAATATGGGGTTTACCCTATGCATGAAATAAAGATCATCAGTATCGAATAATTCATTTTTCACCAGTGATTGATTGATTATTGAAGAAGGTATTTCTATTTTTGGTTTCCCCCATATTTTATTTGATTATAAAGGCTTTATTTTATTCTTTTTCTTGGTCTGTGATTACCCATTCTTCACATGAGTCCAAAATGAAATTAAATATATTAAACTAGTTTATATTTATTATTCCATGATATAACCCTTGATCTCAAACTTTATGATCATTGGCTAGGGTCACATAAGAGAATGATGCTCATCACCTTTGTTTTTGTGATTTCCCCCATTATTCTTTGTTTTCTTCACTATTGGATCACATGTTTTTGGTTCAACATTTCCGTGTTGGATTAAAGATTGATTGAGTCACTAGATATTTTATGATGATACAAATGATATAAAGTCGGTTGATTTATGGATAGATCATGATGGATTCAGGGTTTTGGGTGATGGATTTGGGTTTCAGAACCACTAATGATGGTATAAACATGACAGTTTATCGCACAAGAAATGAAACTTTTGATTTTCAGCTAATAAAGTTTAGGAATTAGTGACTGGTGATTCTTCCTTCAGTTTAAGGGAAATAAACAGGACAAATAGATGATAATGTTAAATGATTCAACAGATCTAGGATCTGTTTTAAGAAACTAGGTTTTTGTAAATTTCCTAACTACACACCATGTATCCCAGAGAAATACGTCACATGTAGTCCCCTGGATACAATAACATGATTCATTAAACATGATTCATTAGATTGGGGTTTGGATATAAATTCTGAAGATACTAAAAACCTTATCGAGTTTGGAATTAATTTTTATATCATAATGGGAAGTTCATATACTTTTCAATGTAAAAATCTGAATATTTATTGATCAATGGAGCTTTCATAAATGACGAAGAAGTAATGATACAAGATGGTATTTGTGGAAGAGAAGATATTAAAATGTAAGGTATTATTGATACTTCCCATTGGTTTAAGGGACACCAGACATGAAAATATGGAGTTCATCAATATGAGACTAATTGGTGTGATAATATCCGATGGATGTAAAATTGACCGTGATGAAGTAAAAAGGTCACCACTAATATTGATTCATTGTAATGGATTTTGACATTGATTTATATTGTTTATATTCTTTTAATATCATATTATTAGTTTTAAAAGAGGAGTAATGTTTAAGAATGTTTGAATTTTTGGAAACATTAATCCATTAACAGGATTCAGAGAAAGATTAACTAAATAAAGATCAACAATGCAGTCAACCACTATCATAAGGTTGAAAAATATTTCAATTGGGTCATAAGAAAAAGAACAAAATTATTGATTATTTTTCATAAATTGTTGTCAAATAATATAACAGGTGTTGACAATGATCCATCAAAGTAAGGAAGAGATTGATCCTTCAGATGCATTCTGTCAAAGATAAATTCTTCATATGTTGATCTTAATCGGACACAAAATCATCAGTCTAAGGAATTAATGAAAATAAGAAATACTTTGAAGATATTTAGAATATGTTAATTCTAAAAAAGTATATTTAAAGGAAATTTTTAATGATACAAAATTATATCCATGTTTTAATAAGTGTTTTTCATTTGATATGTAACATCTGTATGAAAATAATTTCAATGTTTACAAGATGTCATCGTAATAAGGACATGTTTATTTTTACATATGTATTCATCATAATCAAGAGTCATAATAAAATATCAAACTAAATAATAATACGGATTTTTTTTGTAAACTTGAAGAAGTATAATGTTTTGATAAGATTAGAGAGGATTTGAGGAGCTCCTAGAAGTATTGAGAAGAGTTTAAGAAGTCAAAGATGAGAACATAAATGAATAATAATTCCAAGAGTGGTGAATTTCATTGAGTGGGAAGTGAAATTAGTTTTCCCACTTTTTCCATTCTAGGGTGCCTATAAAATGAGATAATTGTACATTATAATTTGTAAGTTTGTTAGTTGAGTTATTCACATGTTCTGGATCTCTGAAAGTTGTGGAACATATATTGAGTTCCAAACTAGACTTTTTTCCAAGGTTGAAGTTGGGTTATATTATCAGAGCTAGGTTTAATCCAATCATCAGAGAATGTTCCAGGAAAATGATGTTTCATCAATGGAATTCCATCATACTGAGACCGTATGAGTGACATCCATTTGAGTAAGGTCCATCGGACTGTGTTCCAACGGATGAAGGAATTATGAGTTTTCTATTCAGTTCTTACAAAAGTGAATAGTGAAGGGAAAATGTATAATTAGAACAAGACCAATTGGAGGTAGACCATCAAAAAGAGGTTACCAGCCCGAGCAAGATCGGGATGATATTTTTGAGGATTTTTCTTGAAATATTTTTTGTATAATGTTTCAAGACCAACAAGTTTCTTAGAGAATTGTTTAAGTTATTTTATATCATGCTTAGGTAAATTTGGATTTAGTTTACTTATGGAGGAATTGAAGGATTTCTAAAGTGGATTAGAAGAGAAGAAAGAAAGTGAATCTTGTATCTATGGATACTTACCAGTAGCTAAAAAGGCTTGTCTTGTTGGGGTGTATACCCAGCTATTGGAAATTAGATTCCAAAAAGGATAGTTAGGGGGTATAACTAACTATACTAGGAATGTTACTACTAATTTTATTGAATTACTCATTTCTTATGTTATTGTATTCTAAACAGAATATAATGAAACAATCCATGTTGGTGGGACTATCCAACATGGAAAGGAGTAGGTATTTTTATTGTACCTTGTAAATATCATGCACTACCTTCTCTTTATATTTTTTTCATATGAAAGGTAATGTTGGGAAGTTATAATCGGTCGTATCGTATCTTTAACAAGTTTCAAAGGTTAGTAATGCTTACTAAAGAATTTATGAACCTTTGTTATTATTATATAGAAAAGGAACTATAGATTCACCCACCTCTCAGTGGTCTCGATCCTATTTATGAACAATAATTGCTATCAGAGGGTAGGTTCCCTCTAGAAGATCCATCTATGAGAATATAGAATTTCAATTCAGTGAACACTTGGGGTGTTCATATTTTTAATGGAAAGAACTATCATAGTTTTAAGAATAGGATGTTGCCCTATCTTCTTTAAATTTTACTTGAATTTAATAATGTCTTAATAGTGATATTTCCTCCTAACAATGAAACTGTTTGGATATTTTTCATGTAGATAAGTATAGAAGATGATGGAAAAGGTCATAATTCATTATTTATGGATCTCACTAGAAATGCTCATACAAATATTATGTGGTTTCCAATAGTTAAGAAAATGTGGGATAAGTTTATAAGTATCTATGAAGGAAATGAGAATGTTAAGGAAGCCAAGTTACAAATATGGAGAAGTAGATTTGAGGATTTAAAAATGGTAGATGATGAAAGTATTGACAGTTAATTTATGTAACATTCTCAACCCAGGTGTCACTAAATCAGTCCCCCAAGCCATGTTGTCACATGACCTAGAGCACACCACCCATTATGCTAGAGGTTTCCAACATGCATTAAGGGTCTTATAGGGAACGTGGGGAGACTATACCCTCCTTACCAGAGTAAGCCACAATTTATCTTAATATAAATGGTGGAAACAATTGGAAACAACCAATAACATGTATAACCAAAAATCTCCAAAACTAGGTATAATACACAAGAAATAGTAAATATGTCATGTCATGGTACAATGAAAAGTGAACAAAACCCAAAATAAAGAAAAATAATGGAATACTTATAACATTCAAGACTCCATTTCTAGAACCCCATCATACATGACCCATGTATAACTCAACTCCCTAGCATAGGGCCAAAAAGCATGAAATCTACTCGGGTACCCAAAGAAGACTTGAGTACTGTGTGAGTACAAATCAGTAGCCCAGCACCAATAGTGTATACAAATAACAAGTTTAACATATACTGCATGAAAGTATAAATAAATGAAAAGTAAAGGAAAGAGAATTTGAGGGACACTAGATAACAATCTCTACTAATCTATTACTAACCCAATGTCAATTTGTTATGTCTATTTTGTTACAAGTTCATCATCAATTGCGATGTTCATAAGTTAGGGATTCACATCATTCACACAATGTCTATGCAATTTTTCATTTTTCATAATGGAATAAGTATGTCCTTAACACACTAGGGATAACATTTCACAAGATCCCAATATTCTCACCTCGAAGACTAATTTTGGGTGGAATGCAACCGTTAGGGGAATAGACCTCCTTCCCCTTCCCTAACAAGTGCATTGTGGGTGGAGTTAGAGAATCAGTACAACATGACATGTGGGAGGAGCCTCAATCCTTTAACCCAAACCTCAACAATGTTCATATAATTATGCATCCATTCACTATACATAAACCATTTCAAAACCAAACACAACCAATACATACCACAATCATAATCCGCAACAATCAACATGGTAAATCATATTGTGACACTACCCATTAAAACATTTTCCATTTACATTACATAGCCCAGTTATCCCAATTCACATTCTCGAACCTAGATAACTTAGAATATTCAATAATTTCTTTATGTCAGACCATTATACTCATTCATAAATCCACTTATTAAATCCCCTTTAATATATTTCCCATTCCACATACCATTATAAATTTAGTATATTCACTGTTTCACATGCACTAACTCTCTTTGGCATATCTAATGTATTTCATAAGCCACATGTACCAATATAATTTAACCCATACCACATTTGGACTTCTATTAAGAATATCAATATACTCAACAAGGTCTTTGCATGATCACATAATAACCTAGAACTTACCTATCTAATTCTAGGTCCAAGAAGTATCAGTACACCCCATTGATGGAATTGAATGTGTCAAATCATCCGTAATGCATCCCTTGAGGACCATGCCAGTTCCTATTTTTCATTTAGACACCCAAATTCCCAAAAACAAACCAAATATGTTAAAATCACAACAATAAGTGACAAATAACAAGGTTGGACATGCATAAATCAATAATGAAACTATGGGATATAACTTGTAGACCACCAACCTCAAATTTGTTGGTGAGCACACTCCCAAACATGGCTTTAGATCTGAATTCAACCACAAATTATATCTTTAACATAGATTTTGATAGAAAAGATGGGTTTTAGATATTATGACGGAGAGGAGATAAAGATACAAAACCTAAATGAGAAATGGAAGTAAGGAAGATATTATACTTACCTAGAGCTTCGATCTGTAACAAAAAACACTCCAAAAGGCCTAGAGATGAAGACTATTCTTCCTTGGAATGTACTGAGAAATCTTGTTCATCACTAGAGTTTAGTGGAGGAGAAATTAGAAAAATCATGATTTAGGATTTAAAATCCTAGAGTGGAAATTTTGGAAATTTATCAACATTACTGGGCTGCAAAATTTACTGGCATAGACTTCCAAACCGTACAGAAACCGTGCATGAGCCCCTGTCCCAATATCACCCTTTGAATGGGTTCCTAGGTTTTATGCATGGTCATCTTTACTATGTGATAACCGTTCCCAAGCCACATTACAGGTCTACACGGTTACCTAGGATTCTCCGCATGGTTTACACAAACCATGTGCAAACCGTGCAACATGCCTACATTAGGACCGCTCATCCTTGATCCTCTCTTCTCGAGAATTATTAGGTTTTTGAAGCATGGATATCGGACTAATGGTCCCATATATCTGATTATCACTCCCAAGTTTCTTCCTGAATTTTTCTATGATTCCATAATACATGAACCAAAGGCACAACATTTTCCCAAAAGACCTTCTCACAATGATGCACAATAAAAACTAGATTCTACTCAAAGGACACATCTAGATCTAGCTCAACATTATCAACATTTATCACCTGAGATATGCCAAGTTGATGCTACTGGAGTTGTGAAACATGAAAAAAGGTGCATCCCACTGTACCATTATATAAGAGACAATTAGTAATCCATGGGTCCAATCCTCTTCATAATCTTAAGAAGCCCCACATACCTAGTCACCAAATTTCCTTGTTTCCAGATTCTACTATGACCCAACCTTGGTGACACCTGAAGAAAAAAAATACCACCTAACATGAACTCAAGAGTTATATGATGCAGATATTCATATGGCTTTTGCCTAATCTGATCCATTTCCATAGGTTTTTGAATCAACTGACTCTTCTCCTAAATACCCTTAACAATACTCAGTCCTAATAGCTCAAGCTCCCCATCTTCTAATCAATACAATAGAGATCTTCATAACCTCCCATAGAGTGGCACAAAAGGATCCATCATAATTGTATCCTAAAAACTATTGTTTCACGAAAACTAAACAAGGGAAAAGTGATTTTCCCATGAACCTCAAAAATTCCAAACACATGATCTCAGTATGTCCTCTAATACCGGAATTGTATGCTCGGACTACCCATTCATTTGTGAGTGATAACCCAAACTAAAAAAACACTAGGGTACCAAGAAACTTCTATATCCCCTTCCAGAGGTGTGATGTGAAACACAGATCATGATCTGAAACTTTTCTTCTCATCACACCATGTGGTTGAACTATCTCTCAAAAAATATAATTCACCCAACTGATCAACTGTATAATTTTCCAGGATCAATAATAAATGATCCACCTTAGTAAAAAAATTCACAATGACCTATATTAAATCAATCTTCCAATGTTTTTTTCAAAAGGTCCCCAATAAATTCCATCATTACAGTATTCCACATCGACTCTAAAATAGGAAATGACTATAACAACCCAGCTAGTTGTTGATGTTTAGCCTTCTCTTATTGATAAGTAAGGCATCTCAACAAAAAATTTGCAACCTCTTTCTTCATTCATAGTCACCGAAACTACCAATGATGATAATGAAATTTTTTTGTCAAGCTAGGATGCACTGCCCACTTTTAGGCATGGAACTCATATATAAACTCTTCTGACACACCTGTTGTCACTACAACACGGTCCTGAACATAGATGACTCCATGAGAACAAAAAACCCAACTAGAAGGTGAATCCCCATCTTTAATACATTCCTTCATATCTAAACACTATTAATCTTCCATCTGATATTCCTTGACCTAGATTAAAAGTGTAGAATCAATTTCTATAGACACAAGGTTCAATTTTCAGTTCCCATCATACACCTCTAGGTGAATCTCAACAATCCAATCAATTATTTTCCACTCAGGTTTAGATTCATAAAATACCAGATTCTGGGTCTTCCAGCTCAGAGCATCCAAAAAACTATTCTATTTCTTGGGTGTGTGTAATGACTAAAAATTTAAGGATTGTAGGTACTCGACCCAACTTCACTGTTGGAGATTCAAATCACACTGATAAAGGATTTACTTAAGACCTTTATGATCAGTAAAAACCATGAACCACTATCCCGAAAAGTAATACCTATAACACTTTAAGGGATAAAACACCACAGATAGCTTGAGATCATGGGTATGGTTATTTATTTCATGAGGCCTCGACTATATTGATCCATAAGCCATAACCCGATCATCCTATATCAATACTGCCCGGAGTCCCACACCAGACGCATCACAAAACAAGGTGTACCTGTTACCATGTTTAGGTAGGATCAAAATCGGTGTGGTATCCCACCACTTCTTTAATTATGGAAAATAAATTTCACACACCAATGACCACTCAAACTTAACACCCTTCTTGGTTAAGCATGAGAGTTGTTTAGTCGGACATGATAAATCCTTAATGAACATTTGGTAATAACCAGCCAAACCCAAAAAAAAGATGAAAATCAGAAAAATTCTTAGGCTGCTCCCAAGAAACCACAGTCTGTACCTTCTATAGATCCACCAAAACACTTACCTCAGAAATGATATTCCCTAGGAAATGAACATTATCAATACCGAAATGACATTTTGACAACTTTTCATAAAGCCTACGCTCTCTTAGTGTACTCAAGAAGATTTTAAGATATTTTTCATTATCATAAAGAGTTTTTTAGTGAAAAAAGATTTCTTCAACAAAACAAACTATGAGTTTTTCTAGATAGGGGTGAAATATCTAATTCATTAACTCTATAAACACAGAAGGGGAATTGGTCAAACTGAATGACATCACCAAATATTTATACAAACCGTACCTTCTCTGGAAATATATCCGCGGTACTTTATAAGGTATCAACCTCAAATAATGGTATCCCGACCTCAAATAAATCTTATAGAACACTGAGGCACCCATTATTTGGTCAAATAGGTCATCGATTCTGAGAAGCAGGTATTAGTTATTAACCGTCATGTAATTAAACTTCCTGTAATAGACACGTAATGTCAATGGCCTATCAGCCTTATTAGAAAACAACATGGATGATATCCTTGGTGACATACTAGGTCAAATGAATCCCTTTTTCTCCAACTCATCTTTCTAAACCTAAATATATTTGATTTCTCCCACTTCCATTTGATATAGTGTAATAGAAAATAGTTCTGACCCTACTAGCAACTTGATTATGAACTCCACATCCCTTTTTGGTGGTAGTCTTGAAAAATCCTCAGGAATCCCATACTGAAACCGATCCAGCATAGGAGGAAAGGAATGTTTCTAAAATTCTCCATCATCAAGAATAAGGCATGAAACTAGGGATATTAGTTATCCCAACTTCTAACAAATTGGACCTGTCTAGCCTGCTCATACATGCCACTCACCATGAACGACATACGAATCACCATCAGGAGACATGAATGTTACCCGATGATTATAATGATCGATACGGTTCTGATACATCACTAGAAATTCGATAGAAAAGATCATATTAAAACATAAAATCTCATTGAAAAAAATGTTACACATAAAATGATAACCACCAACCTCCAAAGAATAACCTCTATACTATATGATATCCTTAACTCGCTCCCCAACAGAGTAGCAACTAACATAACCGCACACACTTGTTCCAAGGCTAGGTCCAATAAAACCACAAACTGTGCAGAGATAAAAGAGTGTTTGGCATCTATATAAAATAAATCATCAGTGAGTGTGGAATATACAAGAATCATGCCTCGAATGGTAGAAAATCCAACCTCTCCACCTCCAAGTATAGAATGAATTCGGTGAAGATGGCATGTCCCTCTATCTAGTTATCCATCCAGAGTAACCCAAACTTCACTACCCTTAGGGTATGGAAAATCTCATCCTAGGGTTCCACATACACCACCTCTACTAGTACATCCTGTGGAGGTCCAACTACCAACATGATACCGGGTGATCTATCCCCTACCCGCACTCGGCATCTGACTCTGACTCCCATCCATACCCAGAATTCGAGGGTTCTTACAGAACCTCTATATATGTTCCAACCTACTATAGGATTCATACTTGACTGGTAGTTAGGAAAACTAGCCATGCATGTGCCCCGACCTACAACACTGATAAAAGAGTACCTGCTCACCACCCGAAGGATCTGACCATCCCTTCTAACTATTATTCACACTTTTCATTGTTGGAAACTTCTAAAACAATACTTTAATCCCTTTAAGGATGTACCATATGTCCCCCCAATTAGAACCACAAGTCCACCCCCTAAATCTCTCTTCAGGTTCATTTTTGAGATAAGGGCTTAGTCCACTACTTATGAAATACTCTTCAGATGGAAGAAGTTCACCTGGGACCTAATCTCATGCCTAAAACCATCTTAGAAGTGTTTTCCATATTCTCCTCATTCCCAACCATCATCTCGATGAATCAGTGCAAGTCAGTGAAACAACTAGAATAATACATCACTAACGCAAACACATAAATTAAGTAGACTTCAACTACCTCATGGTTTTTGGGTAGTAATGTTCCAGAAACATTTCTCGGAAATCCTTCCATGCCATTCCATCAACCTGTTCCATCTAAACCATAATATCACACCAACTCATGGCCTTCCCTATTAAAATGTAGGCTGCTATGTTGACTCCATTCTCAATAATAGTCTCCAGATTATAAATAATAGTCTGGATAGACTCGATCCAAAACTCTACTGAATCTAGCCCACCCTCTCGAGTAAAGGTCAGAGGGTGCTCAAATTGAAACTCCATAGACTATTCGAACATTCTCAGCACAACCCACCCTGGTCCCCATTCCATCGTCAATATAAAATGAGAAATATCATCATGGAACTTCTCTTCACTATTATCTTGAACCGGAGAATCATCTTACTTCACTACTGGGGGAGCATTCTCAGTAAAATCCTCTTGTCTCCCAACTAGCACACATATTCCTATAGGCATTTCTCTACATTTCCAAAAAAAAGCTTTAGAACACAAACTGTAAAGCATTCAAAAATATAAATAAAGGATCTTTATTAGCCACCAACAAACCATTTCACGTACACATCAACAGGTTTGATCATACCCAACACACTACCCACAACCATCCATACCATGGTCATGGCTAACATGAGGTTACTAACTCACCCAACCACAAGCCTTACCTTTTACACCTCTTTAAAAATATTATCACATCACAACTTACTAAAATAACATTTCATCTCACAAAACACCATTTATAAAGCTGAATTCTTTAATTATTATTTAACATTTTCTACCCTTTTTCATGTTTGAATAATTTCATGAGAATTAAATTAATAATTTTTCACGAAAATAAAATTCATTTTACCATCTATGTCCCACACACCCATCCCGTGCGCATCTGCCTACTATGATGCAATAAACTTATATACATAGTTTCCTAGAATGATCAATGAATAGACAACCTCATTCCATTTAATCCACAAGAAAAATATCATAAAACTATCATATCACACCACATGTGTAACACCCAATGGTGAAATATCATCAAATGTAAATATACACAATAAGAAAAACAATATCCAACCTGGGTGACTTGGGTTTTCTCCCATGCTTGGGTAACTTACTCCCATGAATGAGTTCATTACCAATCCCTGACACCTTTCTAACCTCTTGTATACCATTCTAAAATAGTAATTCATTAAAAAAATACCTTCTTTGATACCAAATTTTAATGTCCTTGACTTGGGTGACACTAAATCGGTGCCCTGAGTCGGGTCGTCACATGACCTCAGGCATGCCTCCCCATATTCCAAAGGTTTTCAACTAGCAGCGGGGGTCTAATAGGTCACATGGGGTGACTATACCCTATTTATTAGAGTAAGATACATAATATCACCATATAAATACCACAATCAATAATAAACAACCAATAACAAGCATAACCAAACATATCCCAAACTAGGTAGAATCCATAATCAATAGTAAATATATCATGTCATGCTACAATTCCAATTGAACAAAACCCAAAATAAAGTCAAACAACTAAATCCCCATAGTAGAACGAACTCCATGTACGAAACCTCATCATTTATGTCCCATTTCCAATTCAAATCCCTTGAATAAGGCCCTTTCCATTATCCTCGCATGCATGCATCAATTCTTCTTGGGTACCCAACAACGACCCGAGTAGGGTGTGAGTAAAACTTAGAAGTCCACCACCAATGGAGTCTAAAAATATATAGTCTAACAGATAGTGCATGAAAGTATAACTAAATTAAAAGTAAAATAAATTCAATTTGGGGGAAACTAGTTAACAATATCTACTTACTTATTACTAACGAACTTTTAATTCATTATGTTTATTTTATTACTAGTTCATCATCAATCTAAAAGCCTATAAGTTAGGCATTCACATTATTCAGAAAATATGTTTGGAATTTTTTATTTTTCATAAGGGAATAAGTAAATTCATAACTCACTAGGGATAACATATCACAACTTCACAATATCCTCACCTCGAAGCCTTAGTCTGGGTGGAATGCGACTATTAGAGGAATAGAGCTTCGCCCCCTTCCCTAACCCATGCATTGTTGGTGGAGTTAGAGAATTAGTCGAACTCAACATGTGGGAGGAGCCTCGATCCTTTATACCACCCCTCAAGCCATGTGCATGTGATTATCCATACAATCACTATATATGAGCCATACCACAACCAAACACAACCAATACATACAAAAATCATAATCGATAACAATCCACATGGTAAATGATATTGTTCCATAACCCATTAACACATTTTCTATTTACATCACTTTAATTCCCATTATCAAATTTAGATTACTATGAATATTAAATAATTCCCTTATGTCAACCCATTTTACACATTCATAAATCCCCTTATAGAATCTCCTTCAATATATTTCCCACTATACAAATCATTATCAATTTAGTATATTCACTGTTTCACATCCACTAACTCTTTTAGGGATATCTAACGTATTTCATAAGTCACATATCCCAATATCAATTATCCAATACCTAATTTAGAAATCCATTAAAAATTTCAACGTAATCAAAAAGGTAATTACATGATTACACAACAACCTAGAACTTACATAGATAATTCTAGGTTCCGGAGGTATCCACACAACCCATTGATGGACTTGAATGGGTCAAATCATCATCGATTCATCCCTTGGGGACCATGAGGGTTTTTTTATCATTTAGAAACCCAAATTGAGAAACCATACAAAAGGAGTCAAAATCACAACAATAGGTGAAAAAAAACAAGGCCAAACATTCACAAATCTACAACAAAACTATGCGATATAACTTTTAGACCACCTACCTCAAATCTATTGGATAACGTACTGCCAAACATGGCCTTAGATTAAAATTCAACCACCACTTAAGGATTTAACCAAGATTTACCAAAAAAATAACTGTTCTAGAGATTCAAATGGATAGGATAGAAATATAAAACCCCTAATTGTGAAAAAAGAAAGGAGGAGATTATACTTACCTGGAGCTTTGATCCACAACTGACGATTCTCGAAATGGCCTAGAGATAAAAGAGATTCATCCTTGGAAGCTATTTGGAGATCTTATTGGTCACTAGGGTTTATGGGAGGATAAAGTTGGAAAATCCTGAGTGAGGCTTTAAAATCATGGATTGGTAATTTTATAAATTTCTCTACATTATTGGGTTCCATGGTTTACCTACATGGTTTTCCAAACCATACACAAACAATGCATGACCCATTGTCCCAAAATCACCCATCTGTATGGTTTCTTGGGAATTCTACCTAGTTATCTTAAACATGAGATAACTGTGCACAATACTTTGTATAAGGATGTATAGTTACCTTGGATACTCCTCATGATTTTCAATAACCATGCAAAAACCATGCAACATATAGAGAAAACTACTTTTTTCCTCCTCTTTTGTGCCCCGATCCTCCGAAATACCTCCGAGCCTTCTCATGAACTTGGTGAAAAACTTATTTTACCAAAATAAGGGACTTAAAATGAAACATGAACAAATATACATTATGATAAATTTTATATTGTACACTTTATAAGGATAAATGATATTTTAAATAACAAAAGAAGATTTGGTGAGAAGATGTAAGATTCTAAAATTGTTAAGAATCTTATGAGAAACATTCCAAATAGACTTGTTGCCAAAAGTTTAGCCTTATAAAATCATGTATATTTATACATGGATGAACTTCAAAATATCCTTACGGAATAAAATGATAAAATAGTAAATTTCAATAAAAATACTGATAGAAAAATGGATTTTAAAGTTTGGTTAAAAGGTAAAAACAAATATAAATATGGTGAAGAAGAATCAATAGATTCAGAGGTAGAGAAAGAAGTTGATGATTTTAATAAATTTGTTTCCCTTCTTTATAAGAAATGCAATAAGGGAAAATGGGAAAGTAAAAATCTAAATTTTTTTAGTTTTGAAGTGAAGGGAAATTTTGCAAAGAATTTCCCAATAAATAATGATAAAGAGTATGAGTCCAAAGATAATGATAAGAAATATTGGAAATAAAATTAAAAGAAAAATAAGGAAGGTTTACTTATATAAATAAGCAGAAAAGTTATCTAAGATTAAGAAAGAGGAATGATTCCATATTAGGTAATGGATCATATAATCAACTCAAATTTAATTTGAAAGTTATAAATGAAAGTAATTCTTCAAATAATGATAATGATGGTGAATAAATTACATAAATAGAATATATTCTTAAAGAAAATTTAAAAAACGAAATTGGGAAGAATACTAAAATCAATAAAGAAAGAATGATGTTTTAGAAAGATATTAAAGAAATATCTTTTGATAATGATGATTGGATAAAGAAATAGGAGAAAAACTAAATTTTATTATCTATTAGAAAATAAAGACTGGTGAGATTGAAAGATAACTAAAAATATATGAATAAATATCAACTAGAAATGATAACCTCAACATGAATGAATCTAAAATTGTTAAAGAAAACAAATATAACATATTAAATGTAGATGAATTCTAAAATATGATAGATGTTTTGATAATTAGTCTAGATGATAATGAAGTGGAGTTGTTTTAAACACAATCAATTCTTCTTAGAACACAATGTTTGATAATACCCAAATATCCCGAAGGCCTTCTGTTTTATTGATTTTTGATAACCCCCATTTCAAGGGATGAGGGGAACCCTTACAAGGCATGTAGGCTCAGAGATTACAAGGTCCATAGGCTTAGGAGATTACATGATCTGAAGGTCTTAGGGAATTTAACCAGACTATATAAAATGAACAGCCCCTTACCCGCATCTACATTGTGATTGTAGCTCTCCACCTTCGCATGGCCATCTAGCTAGGCTTCCCGGGTAAGAAATGGCTGGTCCCAATGGCATAGCCATACCCTCTCATTCTTACAATCTATTTGGCTCTACTCGGGTGAGTGCACCTGCTCTGAATATTCTTCTAGGGCTGCTTCTTTTTTGTAGATTCTGTTTGGGGAAAATACATATGGCCCGAAGGACTTTAGGTGCCAGAAGGCCTTAAAGGTGGCCCAAAATCCATATTGACCCGAAGTCCTAGCTTTCCCATAATACTTAAGGACTCAAAGCCCAAACCGATGGCCCTTGTTGAATAGTTCCAGCTGCTACAGTACCGAACATTAACTGCTACAATAATTGCTATTGTGCCCGCTACAGTACCACATAGTGTATAGTTTTTCTACAGTACTGCTACAGTCCCACAAAGTGTGATAATAAAGTGTGATAATAAATATGAGATAAAACATCACCAAGGAAATTGATGTTAAAGGTGAAACTTCAATGGAGGTGAAAGAAATGATTACAGAAGAATGTTTGTGGGAAAACATCTTTCACCATGAAAAGAGGAATTCTTTAGGAAATTATCCTCATGAAAAACATATCCCATGATTTACAAATAAACAAAAACAATAATGTTCAAATTAATTTTACAATCAATTATAAAATGAAATATTCAACGGTCACTATTGGTGTTGTGGAGTTTTCATACACTAAGATTATTCATGCCTGTATAACATGTATCTACCCAGAAATAGGTATGAATCAAGGGGGATTTATGAGGATAAAATAAGATCAAAATATTTTTGAAATATTTGTGGAACTGAAAAAAGAAAATCAAAAGGTGCCGAATATTGAAGAAACAACAAAGAACACAAATAAGATGATGACAAAAAAGTATTTTAAGAAAAGTGAGAAATGTAAGTAGGATGATGAAGAAAATAAATAATATTTGGTAATCTAGATAGAATAAGTTTAAATTTATAGAAATTTAGAAGAAACAAAAAAATAATCTGAATCAAATGGGAAGAAGACGATTCCTGAATATGTAAGAAAAGTTGACAAAAATATTTCAATAGATTGTGGTTTGAAAATTCAAAAAAGATCAAAGAGATGTGATAAATAAAGGAATTTTACTAATAGTTTCTTGACTATATTTCTAGAAAAAGAGGATAGAATGAAGGAGTTGTTACAAAATTAATATAATAAATAGGTTACTAAAGAAATAAAGATGTTGACATGTTTATCCGAAGAATGTTAACTTGAAAAGGAATTTGTTAAAAAATATATAAATGATGAAGTGAAGGAATAAAATACATCTAATAAAAAATATAACAAGAAGAAAAAAAATAATGAATGAGAAAGGACTCTTAGTCTAAAAGATTTATCTATGTAACTATTGAGGTTCCTCCATATTACCAACATATGTTTATTTCTACTAACTTGTATGGAATTGAGGGATTTGAAATAATAAAAATTGTGATTGAGTCTCTTACTATTCTTTCAATAGAAATTAATGAGATTAAAAATTTGAGTTTTTGGAAAGTTGGTTTTATACACCTGAACATTATGATTTGTTTTTTGAGATGGGTTCAAGTTAATTTTATCTTAACAAACATTTTTAGGATCACCCTAGGAATTTAAATGTTGAAATAAACATGAAAATGTATTAAATGAAATATGTACAATAGAATACATTGATAACCTTCATTATACACTCTTTATTTCGACACTAGTTTACAAGAGGTAATCATAATGGGGCCATATTAAAATTTTCATATGACTTGATCATAATGAAGAATCACAATGAAGAATCAATCTGATGAATTAGACTGAAGAAATATTGTTAAATTTGAAGAAGTCTAATGTTTTGAGATGATTAGAGAAGATTAGAGGAGCTCGCTGAAGTATTAAAAAGAGTTAAAGAAGTATAAGATGAAGACTTATATAAATGAGATATCCTAGAACCATGAATTTGGTTGATAAGGAAGTGAAATTATTTTTCATGAATTTTCCATTCTAGGGTTCTTATAAAAGGATAGCACAATACATTTTTACTTTGTATGTTTTTTAGTGGAGTTGTTCCCATGCACTAGATCTTCTTAAATTGTGGAACATGTATTTAGTTCCCAACCAAAATTTGTTTTTTTAGGTTGAAGTTGAGAAATATTATCAGAGTGAGGTTTAATATGGTCATCTGAGCAAGTTCTAAATGAACGATGTTTCACCAGAGCAAGTCTATTGAAGTGAGACCATTAGAGTGACATCCACTAGAGAAAGGTTCATTAAACCAAGTTCCACCAAATAGAGGAATTTTGAGTTTTTGATTGATTTATGACTCAATCCAATAAGGAATATCAAAAGGATAATTGGATTTAGACCAATCAGGGAGATACCATCAGACATAGGTTACCGAACTCAAGAAGATCAGACTGACTTTTGCTGAAGAAGTTTTCCAGACAATGTTTCTAGAGAATTCTTGAAGACCGACAAGTTCCTTAGAGAATATTGATGTTATTGAAGATTTTACAAATTAAATGTTTGATTTTTATTACTTTTGAAGGATGTGAAGACTTTATGAAGTGGATTTGAAAAAAATAAGGAAAGTGAAGCTTGTAACTATGGATACTTACCAGTTACTGAAAAGTCTTATCTTAATAGGGTGTATACGAGATATTAGAAAGTGGATACTAAAAAGGATATTTAGGGGGTATAACCAACTATAGCAAAAAAGTTTCTACTGGGATTGTACAATTGTTCTTCACCTATGAATTTGTACTTAGGAAAGAAGATAGTGAAATAATCCATGTTGGTGGGACTATCCAACATGGAAAATAGTAGTTTTTTCTACTAATCCTTGTAAATATCATGTGAAAACATCTCTTTATACATGTTTCATACAAAATGTGAGGTTGATAAGTTATATTTGAGTGGATTGTAACTTTAAAAAGTTTTAGAGGTTATGAAATTTTACTAAGAAGTTAAGAAATATTATTATAAAAGAATAAAAGAACAACTGATTCACTCCCCCTCTTATTATTCTTGATCCTACTTGGGAATAACATGACCAAATTATATATAAATGGCCATGTTATCATTCATGACCAAGGTACATGGGCATGAAAGGTGTACACAGACACAGGTTGGGAGGACACAGGCAGGCCCCAAGTTGTCATGACATGTGGTTTACCCCATGTACATGATGTGTAGTATAACATGGATTCCCAGTCCCTTTCTTGGGTAGAACACCACCAAGAAACAAGGTGAGGTCACATGATCTGTGACCTCACATACACACTGTATAGTTCTACCATAAACTTTTACCTTTAGTATCTTCTTCTTTACAAATCAGATTTTGGTCCATGAGTAGCCTATCTTAATTATTTTTCAATGTGAAACATTATGAAAACCATCATAGTTGATTTTGAGATATGATGTGAGGTTTTGTGTGCATGATGTTCATTTGGGATATGATTGAACAAAAAATTTGAACGAGAATGATCATTAGAGAGATGTCAGGCTTGGAAAACCCCTGACCACACCAGGGTATGGGTCCCTAATAGTAATTACACTGCTCAAATGGTACCCCTTGTCACACCATGGTGGAAGTCCTCCATATATTTAGTGGATCCCCCTATCACACCATGGAATGGTTCCTCTATATACCTAGTGGAACCCCTGTCACACTGGGGTGCTAGTCCTCTATATTAATAGTGAAACCCCCTTTCACACTAGGGAATGAGTTCTCTATTGGAGATTATACCCCCTATATTGTGTAGTATAATGGTGAGGTGTGGGTCCTCTACACAGTTCCCTTGTAAGGATATTTGAGATGCTCTGCATTAGAGATATACCCTTAGAGTTATAGGCTGACTCATCATTCTTAATTGTCTTATAGAGATAGAGATTTCCTTTTTGCACCTATATCAGTTTATTTATGAGAATATATATGTGTATTGGTTTGAGATGAATTTGGTTATATCTCACTATTTATCCATTTTTGGTTTTTAGGGCATCCTACTTGGTATGTATATACACACCCTTTCATGGTAATTTACTGCACATGTCACATACTATGAGACGAGAGGCAGATAAAAATTGGCATCAGTGGAGCATAGTAGTACCTTTGCTGTATGGACCATGTTAGATGGTCATACATTGAGATCAAGACCCAAGATTTATTTTATTTTTATCTTTATATATATGTTTTCAGGTTGGGACATCATTTTTGGTTGGGTGTTTTCCCCTCTTAACGCGTTAGGATATACTATCGTACTCTGATGTATTCCATAGAGGTTATTGCATGTATGGTTATACACTAGATGTTATAGTATTCTATTATTCATATTCACTTTTTCTTGTACATGGATTGGTACATGTGTATAGGTACATTATTATAAGGCCTACCATATCATTTTATGCCTTCTCAGTACTTTTTCATAGTCTATATCCTATTAGAGGAGGTATTGGGGCTATCAAACCCACTTACTGTCGTCCAAGAAGGCCCTGGTGAGTTTGATCATGAAAGAAGATTATGAAGGAGGTATAAGTAAGGAGTCACCATGAGATATTATTTATCTACGAATGAAAACCCTTGAAAAAAAATTGGCTGAGAAAAATATAAATTCAAATTTTTAAAATGAAAAATTATAAAGTTTTAAAAATATAAACCATCTAAAACATTTACAAAACCATGAGTAAGACTATGGAAAACTCATTGAACAAATTCACAGCTTCAATTACCCCTTTAATGGTCCCTGGTATCACACATTTTAACCCTGAATTTTAATGAAATTTCAATATGATTCAAAATTTTTACAAAAGAAACTATGATATTCAATAAAATAAATACATATTAGTGAAATCATGGGTGATAAAATTCATCCAAACATGCTACTTTTTAGCATGATAAATTAATTAATGTTACTCATTAAATAAAATAAGATTCCATCGATCCCTTATCATTGATTCTGACTTCAAAGTTTCATGCGTATCTTTCTCATACCACCAAATGACTCGAATGACAGGAATCAACGTTACCTATAGTACATTATTATGAAAAAAATATACATATGTTTCTCTATATAGTTGATATATTTTTCCAAGTGAAGATTTTTAAAATTAATAACATTATATTAAATTGGTTTATACTTATTTAATATGGATATATGGAATAGATTAAAAATAAATGATATTTATATAAGTAAAGAGATATGATATTTAACTTCCCTAAGTCATTCCGTGATCTCAAATAAACTTCCACATATTGGAAAGATCTTAGATTAATTATATAATACTTTCTATCACTATAGTGAAAAAACTTATGGAATTATTGACCACTAAAAAAAATCCCAATAACCATTGATGCGTATCAACATATGATTTCTGATTACTATGATTGACTACCATTAATTCTATAATTAATTGAATATTTTCAATATTTTATTATAAAATGGTTGTTCATAATAATGAAGACAAACCCACTTCAACCCAAAAATAATAGAGTATAATGGATTAGAATAAATAGATTCAAACGGATCCATGTTGATCAAAAAATTGATTTCTATCATTACATGATAATTCAATTAGTGGAATTGTCTCACCTATAATCTATTAAAAAAAGATCATATGAATAAACCATATATTCAATAAGTTGAATAGATAACCCCATTTTAATATATGTATAAAGATGATACATTATAGTAAATATGAAATAATAACCCATATTATCTTAAAGAGTATTATAATATTGATTTAACATTCATCCCCAACTAGGAAACCCTCCTAAGACAACATGGAATATGAGTGAGAACCCTAAATACCACCTCTAATAGGCCACAAATTGGTGAATAACACCAAAATTATAAAACATACGAATGGGTGGAATTTATATAATAATCACAAGAACATATAAATAATTCCATTAAATAACTCTATAATGTAATATGAAAACCAATTTCACATAATTCATGTAATTTCATAAAGATTAAATGTCCATAAAAATTAAATTTCAATTGAAAAAGACATATGAAATATCTAATACATGGGAAAGTAACACCCATATTTATCCATGAATCTATCTTAAAAGCTTGAAAATTATATTTACATATATGGGTGAGCATAACATATACTTATTAGGATCCTCTTTGTGACCTCTCATGAAAATATGGAAAAGTATAATAATGTTTCATTTAATAAAATTAAGAACAATCATGCACCTAAGACTGGTCAAATAAAACCCAAAATAACCAAGTACTTATCACCCAATATCACAAACAAGTGTAATAACATAGTATCAAAATAATATAATAAAAAGGTACCTGATAACCCCTTCCAAACTGATTTCTCATGCTCACACCCAAAAAAATTATTGTGCTTCCATCCCTTATTTATACACATAACCACCCATATCTATATATTCATATTCCACATCATATCCATAACCAAATATATATAATCACATACCACATTTCCACATCGTAACTGAACATCTCATTATCATAAAAGTAGGGCATCATGAGAATGAAGGAAATAAACATAGTTTACTCCTCCTACTATACAAGACCCCACTGTGTATCACATCTTTTGTTGCATTATCATATCATCATCATTGTCGCATCATAACCATGTTACTTCATTTTGAATCAAAAATATAGACATCACATCTTGTTCATCATAACTTTAGGCCATCATAGTCGATAAATTTCAAGGAATATAGAGTGGGGAAGAGGGAGTCATCTACCATACATTCCCTCACCAACTTGAATTTTTGGGAAAACTCTTAGAACCCAAAACATTTGGGCATCAATAAGGTTATTCAAATCAAGTGTGGTAAATAATAAATCAAAATAAAATAAAACATATAGGTATATGAAATTAAAATGGAACACCAACCTAAGGGTTCATACTAAGAAAAAAATTCAAAGTCCTTTAACTATCACCACATCATCAAAACCATTCACTATAAACTATTTCCATATCTATAACACAAATAAACCCCACCCTATGACACAAAAAAACGGTAATAACCATCATCATTTCTTATTTAAACATATCATTTATCTATTTGCAGACTTTCCATTTTACCCAACAAATTATTGTCATTATTCCATTCATTTACACATATTTATGTTCAACTTATTCATTATCCATCACCCAAAATTATCTCAGCTAATAACCATTCATTTCATTAATTAATATATTTCTAACAACCTATTTCTTAGTCAATTATATCCCACTACCCTTTATCAAATTCATTATCACTAACCATATTTCAAAACACAAATAAATTATAATATATTTAACAACGTAAGATGTTTATGAAATATTTATTTTAAAATCATGTTATTTCTTTTATATCTTATATTCCATGCAACACTGTATTTAAATGAACCACGTAACATTATTAAAATTTTATGTTTTTGCTCTTTCCTAGACATTATATTCGTGAGTATTAATATAAATAAATAAATTATGAAAAATATATGATATATACATTTATAAAACAAATTAATTGGTTATTAAATTTTAAGAATTAAAAATAATAAACATTTTAAAATAAAATGGGTTTTTTTAAAAAAATTGTTTTCTGTATACAATGAATTTTATATAAATATATTAAATTAATAACTATTTTTTCAATTATTTTGATGAAATTTATATATTATTCACTTGATTATATGTTTTATAAATTCTAAAAATATTTTTCTATCCATAGGGTAGAAATAAATACATTTTTATGATAAAAAAATGTCTTTCCTAAAAAGATGTTTTTGTCACATTTTGAACACTTACATTAAAAATAATTTATTTAATTTATAGGAATTAAATTAGATAAAGTGAATGAAATATTTAAAATCCTAAGTTCAAAATTTAGAAATTAATCCCCTTTTATTTTTAGTCAACTGGAATTGTAACCGTGGTAAACTTTTCACCTCAATAAAGGGAGAAATAGGTTAATCTCGATTAAAAATATGTGATAATGACATAAAATTTCATCCTAATTATTATTTGATGAATTAAATTATACCTTTAACTCATAATTTTCTATATTTAATCATTTAATGGAAACCTTTTCATGAAAATGACCCATATATTATTTAAAGAAAATGAAGTTATAAAATGTCACTCTCTTAGTATTAAATATCATTTTTGTGTACACATAGGGGTAAAAATTATTTATAAATGAATATTAATAGTATTTATTCAGATAATAATTTTATATTATTGTTAGTAATTTATTTATAATTTTTATGAATTCTATAATTACCTTAAATACATACACAACACAGATTTAGTAATTATTTAATTAATGAGAAAATCAATTAAATGATATTAACACCCATTAAAAGTATTATAATTTGATATAATTCATGTGATACAAGAATTTTATATATTAAATTGATATTTTGCGGTTTTGGTAAATTAATAGGTCTAATTATATGTTTTTATTGATTTTATTTATGTCAATGTAATGAATAGTGTCAAAACTGACAGTAATGATATTTTATGAAAATAAGGTTTTGTTAAATTATTTAAAAAATGGAAAAATTAAATAAGGATTAAGGGGATAACATATGGTCAAAATTATCATACCTTATCCATTTATGAGTCAATAGTTACTTTACATTTTAAATTATAACTTTTTAAGTGTGAAAAATATATTACAAGGGTTATAGTTAAAATGATTTAATTAAGGGGTTAATCCAAAAGATAAGGTTTAAAATAGAACTCAAAACTATAATTTTTTTTAATGAGACTGAAACCATATCCAATATTTGGTTTTAATTCATTTCCATTTGAATTATTTTTCTCTCGAATAGTCTTTTTATATTTTATTTTTTTTATAAAATTCCAAAAGTGATCCTTACCTCACATATAAAAGGACACCTCCTCCCTCACCTAATTACACCAAATTTATAAATTTAGATTGACAATAATCTACTAAATTATATTCTAAATTACCCTATTCATATTATATAGGTGATGGTATTCCAAAAAGTATAACCCTAGACCCCTTTATAGAATATCTAAAGGAGACATTTCGAAGGAGAGTTAATCACAGTTACTGATTACATTCATTTTCTACTATTCATTATCTCCTATAATTTTTTGAAATTTATCATAAAATAAAAAATTTATCATCCTAAATATTATTAAATTTTATTATTATTATTTAAATACCACTATACCTCCTGAGTTTTGTCAAATAATAAGTGAAAGTATTGATCATGCATATGTACGGCTTACCATCTCCACATAGTGATAAAACTTATTTTTTCATTACCATATTTTATGGAAAGGTATTATGAGGTGTTTAATTTTTATATATGATATTTATGAAATACTTATAATTTAGGAATGATAATATCATATCTACCTTTTTATTATCCGATATTTTGGGAAATGACAATGTCACTCATTCATACATACGGACTACCATCTCCATGATGCGATGTGATTCATTTTTCAATTAGATATATCATATATGTTAATATGAATAAATTTAATGAATATATATTATATATATTATATAATAATAATTATTTAATAATTAATTATTATTTACCTTTCTTTTATTTCATGCGTCAAAAATCGAAATAACATACACACGTATATACAACCTACCGTGTCCAGGAACGGTGTAAATCATTTTTTAGTACATAATTTTTGGGAATGAGTATAAATATATATATAATGAATATATATAATTTTTATAAAATTATTATCATTCTAGAAATTATTGGGCCAATATCATAGTATACAGACTAAGTCTTCTGAACTGAGACATGCTTGGAAAACAAAGTAGTTATCACCCAGAACAGTGATTTTAATAAAAAATTATTAATAAACAGGTGATAAGATGTTATAAATAAATTATAAATGGTATGATAGATGTATATTAATGTAATACATGTATAATAAATCCATATTTATTATACATTTTGTTTGAATATGGACAACAAAAGGCAAGACTTGAGGTAAGAGTTTATTTTAAAATCTTATTATTAATGATTTTTATATTTAATTAATCTCTATAAATTATTTATATTACATGTACAAGTGTTATAAAATTATTTTTAAAAGTATTTTTTTATTATTCAATTTTTAAAAATATTTTTACCATTTATTTATCTTTTTTACAAAACGGTTTGAAATAAATAATTTTTTCATCTTCCAAATGAGGCACTTTGTGACATTTACCAAAAAAATATAAGAAATGATATTTTAACTTATACAGAATGCATGGATATTCCCACCATCATGACCCATAAATTATTTGAATCATCCTTTATAATTTTAAAAGTTTTCCTTCAAATAAAATGTCTCATTCAAAAGTATGCATTTAAAAAAACTGCAGTTAATTTTAAATGGAAAAGTTATTTCCCTCATGAATTTTTAAAGAGATATTTAAAAATTATTTTATATATAATATTATATCCTTTTTTGTTACTTAAACTTTATTAAGGATATTATCAAAGGATACAATCCTTATTCTTTCCCTGAATGGGTGTGTTTATGATGATGTAATGTTTATCTAACCAATTTTTATGGGTTATAACATGATGAATGATTACGATACTGTAGAAAAAATATGTGTGGTTTTAATTACATTACTGTTAGTACCTATATCTCCATTAAATTAATTGGGTAAATAATTATATCTCATAATATAGTTATTGGAAACATGTTGATGTGCTTGATTCATTATGGGAAGCAAGTCGAAGTTCTTAATATGTTATGGGAAATAGGTGTTGATGCATGATCTGATGGTATTGGTAGTTAAACTTAACATGTGAAATTGTTTCTATAATTATGATGATTACACACACTTCTATTAAATAAAATTATGGTTACTAATTTATTAATGATGAATTATCATTTTTAGAATTCATTTATTTTTAAAAGTAAACGTTTTATTCTATAACCCATAGTTATTATTTTATTCTCAGATTGTGTAATAACTTTTTGTGTTATGATCAATATATCATTACAGTATTCTTATTTTATTATTTAATATGATCCTCAATTGATATCTCCCATGTTATTCATTATCGAGAATCTGAGATGACCATTTTCTTATCTTTTTATTTCCCTAGAATATAAGGAAATTTTTCAGTAGGTATTCCTATGAAGAGTACTATGTGGGAAGGTCATTATGGGAGTTGTTGAAGATATTTCATAAAATAAGAGTATTTTATATCTAATCTCCAATGTAGATACCCAATATTGAAGTACATGGAAATTAAATTAATTTTGAGGAAAACATAATACATGACACAAAGAGATTCCTAATGATTGTATTAGTTTAGTGTCGTTGGAAAATCAGAACGTAATATTCTAATCATGGTGAAATATCTTCAACATCTCTCATAAAGATATGAACCTTTATTTTCCTAACATAAACCATCCTTTATATTTGGGAGAAAAGAAAATATAAAAAGGGTGAGCTCAAATGCTCAGTATGGGTAAGCATGGAGAATATAAAACAAACAATGTACATTTGAACTTAAAAAGTGAACATAATGTTTAGACATCAAAATATTGATTTGTGGAATAAATAATAGAAATATGCAAGGTATAGATCATAAAGGAAAATTAATCATGATAAAATAAAATGGGAATAAAACACGTAATTGTGGAAAACCATTAACTACATAATATAATTTCCATTATATCCAAGGCATTGCTGCCAAGACCATCATAGAAGACAAATTCCATTACTAAATCGTGTTTAGTTATCGTTCCAGCCCTGTATTACTAAAACAGATTTACTTTCCATTTTATCCATATATATATCATGAGGTATAAATCTTTACCCAATGCATTGGAGGGAGATATAGGTCCCACCCATCTTATAATTAATTCATTCTTACATGTGCTACAAAACATAAATCATTTATCATAGCATAACCAAAGAAATAAAATGGGTTTTATTAAACATCATCCCATAATAACATAATCAATATAAAATACTATTCAATCCTTAACATAATAAAATCATAGTAACAATAGAGATAGGAACATATAACTATTTAAAAGCATAATATTAGATGGAAAATAATTTTGATAAAATAATTGAACTTAGTTCATGAAGAAAATATCCATTCTTCTTTAAAACACATTCTTTTCTAAAAATGTCATGAAATTTTAAAAGAAAATAAGTTAATTGAAAATAAAATTATAAACTTGTAAATTAATATTTATGTAAATAGTTCTTTATGAAATCATAACTATCCGTTCATGTCGTACAAGTTAAAAAACACTCTCTTCATACTTTTACCAGAAAAGTCAAAAAATACATGGTATGGTTAACAAAAGAAAGATTCCATCCATAAAACATAGTAAAAGTAAATGAAGCGGAAAACGTGACCTTAAAAATACATGTAATAATATTAAACATTTTATGAAAACTTTTTTATAAAACAAGGTCATTGATGATAAATATAACCTCAGTAAATACTTCTTAATAAACAATCTTGGATAAAAATGAGATTGGATAAGTTATCCCTTACCTCAACTCCGATTTGTTTTTTATGTGTCAAAAACTCATGTATATTGGGTTTAAACTTATTATTTACAAATAATAAAACCATAATAATATTTATTATATCATATATGATTCAATTATGACTTTATATTACCCGTTCATTAGTCAATTCCATGTTAAAGAAACGTTTTGGGTAATAATCATTTCATTTATCATACATGTTTGGAAATTTTATGATTAATATGATTAGTTAGATCATGATTTACTTACATATAAAATGAAAAAAATGATTTTCATATCATATATATTCAGTATATAAATAAATGTATAATATATTGATAAATCAAATGGAATACATTGTTCATGGAGTTGGTAGGTCGTACGTATGCAAGAATGCTATTTTTGTTTCCTTATTAAATTGAATGGAAGTAAGTAAATGAAACATATATATAAATAAATCCAGTAGCATTATTATGTCATATATTTCATGATTATTTATTATATATACTTTATAATCATTCTTGAATGGTTAACATGGAGAATTAATCTCATCGCGTCGTGGAGACGGTAAGGCGTACGTACGCACGAGCGACGATATCATTCCTATAGTTGTTAAATGATATTGAAGTGGTTGGTGTATATTATCTCATAATTAGTATCATGTCATAATAATAATATATATTTATTATTTACACAATTATACCCATCCAAGTAATGTGGCAGTGAAAAACAGATTTTACCACAATGTGGAGACGGTAATCCGTATGTACGCATGCGTGGTGATTTTTTTTCATAAGATGGATAGAAGGTGAAATAGGGTTGTTTCATATTCATAATAAAATAAAATTATATTAGTTATACTAACATTATTATTTTATAATTACAATTCTAAAGAAGAGTAAGTTGAAGAATAAATAAATATTAATGAATCGGTAGAAGAGATTACCTCTTCCTCGACGTGCCTCCTTTAAACATTCTCTTAGGTAACTAGAGTTGGTCTTTCGAGATGACCAAAGCCTCTAGAATGTAATTAGAGAAGTTGTTAAGATAAATTGGTAGATTTTAGATGATATTAATGTCTCATAATGAAGTGAAGAGGAGAGGGAGGAGGTTCCCTTTTATAAGAGAGGAGAGGGGCACTTTTGGAAACCTCAAAAATATTAATTGATAATAAAATCAAAACCCACTTAAAAACCTCCAAAATTACTCAACTTAAAAAATGAGATGATATAGGGTTTTAATATCATCAAAAAAATACAATTTTGATAAGTTTTTATTTTATTTTAAACCTTATCATTTTGATTTATCCTTATTTAATCTATTTAATCTTTTTTATGGTAATAATATTCTAAATTTTAAATTGTTATAAATACATAATTTTGTTTTATGAATTGTCCATAATTGGATATTTAATAAAATTTTAGACTATATAATTTTCAATTTGTAATTTTTAAATATTTTTTTATTTTTAAAAAATTTAATAATATGTTATTTTTATATAATATCAATATTGTCAATTTTGACACTATTCATTCATTTGAATTTAAATAAAATCCACACAGATGATAGATTTGAACCAAAATATTTAATAGATTCCTTATATGTCATATTCATCTATAAAATTCATGGAGCACATTAATTAATTTATATAATATTAATTTTAATATTTTTTTAAACCATTTACTTGATATTTCTCTTAATAAAATAATTACTACAACACCTTTTTATAATTATTTAATATACTTATTTGTTGAATAAAAATTAAAAATAAAATACTATGATGAATATAAATATAATATATATTATAATAATACTTTTAGTATAATTTAGATTCTAAAAAACCCAACATTTAAAATGTTATATTTATTAAATTAAGAGGGTTACGACTTTGACATCATTTAAAATAAAATAATATAAGTGTCATAATATTTTTTTATAAGGATCCAAATGGTCAAAAAGTTGACCCTTGGATTCTTATAGTTTTTATATACTCTCAAAATATGTTTTGTTAAGTATTTGGGAATTTTCATGGGTATTAGTATTTTAATAAAAACTATGTTATTGATTTGTCACTAAATAATCAATAAATTTTAAGATATTAAGGTTGTTATATTTTTCTTAAAAATTAAAAATAAATTACCATGATAAATAAAAAAAATTATATTTCAAAAGATTATTTAAAATAAAATTTATATTTTTCATAACCTTATATTAAAAATAATTTAATTATTAATGTTTGAGTGAGACATATTTCACTTTTCATTAAATAAAATAAATTAAATGTATTAATCTCATCAATGTGGGTTTCAGTAGATTCAATTTCGACCAAAGTATGTTTTAGGGAGAAATATAATCATCCAATTATATTAATACAAGTGTTAGAGTAATTTTATAATATTATTTTTACCCTTAATTACGTGATTTATCTTTAACTATGCTAAATAAAACTTACCGTAGTTACTATTCATAATGTCTAAAAAACATTACCTATTTTAAAATTTTGGCCCTTCTGATTCCAAATAGGGAATCAATTTTTTCAAATTCAAAAAAAATAAGTTGCATTAATTAATTTAAAATTAATTCTATTATTGAGAAAATGGGTTTTAAATGTTAAAACATTACAAAAGATGGAGTTGTTTTTACCTATGAATTCTGTGTAAAATTAATAATAATTACATAAATTAGATTAAATGGTAAAAATAAATTCTATTTATACTTTAAAACCAATCAATATTATAATTTAACTATACAAATTATGTCGATGAAAAAAGTTGTTTTTAAGTAAAATTTAGCGTATTTTTATTGTTCATCAAAATATGAAAGTTATCAGAAGAATATAAAAAATTTATCCAAAGTAAATTTTTATATCTTGATTCAAAATAAGATCTTTATTTTGTCATATTTAACTTATAAACTTGTAAAAAATTATACTTTAAATGGGTTCACCATCAAAAGGTGGAAAAAATGCATTTTTTGAAAAATGAGTCTTTTATCTGAAAATTTGATTTTGTTCTCATATCATGTTCTAGAAAATTTTAAATATGAATGATATTGTTATAAAATAAAAAATGTGGTTAATACGATTCATAACGTCTTGTTCAAAATAATATTATAACAATATATCATTGTTTAGTGAAACACCGTATCACATACAACACAAGCTATCAAGTAAGGTCTCTCTTACGTGTAACACAAGCCAAGTTAGTATTATGTGTAGTGAAAGATTCCTTTGGTGTTGCGTATAACATAATACAAACATAGTTCATTTATACATTTAATAAAATCTATACTCAATGTTGCATAGAATAATTTCTATCGAACAAACTAGAAATTGTTTATAACATGAGCCAAGAATAGTGTTGCATATACAGTAAGCTAATATGGTATTGCGTATAGCGCAATATACTATTGGTGTAACATACAACACAAGACATAAAAGAAATTAAAAGTAATATATCTCATAAAATCTTTTTGTGTTACATCAAAAGACTATAAAACTTAGTGGTTCTATTTTGGATAGTAATGTTTTTTATTTATCTAAAAATATTTATTATTTGTGTATAAAAGGATTGTGCCATTAGAGATAATATCAGCACTGAGTTTAGTTAATAATATGTATTTATTGTTATAAAACATTTACAAAAACGTTGGGGATATGTTTAAGTATAGGATAAAATCCTAAATATTTGGTAAGGATTGTGAATGACCTAGGATAAAAATAAGTATTCATAAAAGGTAGTGTTATTATTTAGACATTCAATAAAATATTTGTTAGAATTATGTGGTCTTATACTATGATTATTGTTTCTCACACTATGATTTTTGGTTTTAGTAAGTGGATGGACCTGAACGAATTGTGTTAATGCTGAAATTGATGGACACTGTAATAATTTTACACATGAGAATCCAAATGTTATGGGATCTTGAATGAAAAATCTTAGTAATATGATCACGATTCTTTCCCAAGATATGAATCACACAGTGTTTCCAAATGATCAAAGAAGGGAACAATGTACTGTTGAATATTTCATGGGGAAACATACACATGCTTTTAATGGATATTCTAATCCACCAGTGGATGAAGGATGGATTGAGAAAATACTTTCTATTCTTCAATGATCATTACATGAACGAGTTATCCTGGATTTTATTCTTCTATAAGGTATAAAATATCAATGGAGGAATTATATCAAGAATATGAGGAAAGATGAAGAAATTCAATTTGTGTAATGGGATGATTTTAAGGTGATATTATATAGTAAGTACTTTAATTGTATTTTATATGCAATGATGGAGAATGAATTTTTTGTTTTTATGAAAAAGGATGATCAATCCATTGGTAAAAAATAGCTAAATTTTACATGTATTTCAAGGTATGCCTCTATTTTAACTATTATCCATGAAAGTAAATTTGATCAATTATTTGGAGGCCCAAAACCAAGTATCTGAATGGAATTATCTATAAGAGAATCTAGTTGCTATGAATAAATCATTCAATGTTCACTCAAAGTTGAAAGGGATATTAGATATTCCCACCATTCCCATGGATTTGATATGAAAATAAATATAGATTCAGATCAAAACTTGGATAAATCACATAGTGGAATGAAATTCCATCCATCTACATTCCATAAATGTGGGAGGAAACATCAATGGATTTTTATGAATGAAATTGGGAGGTGATTTAAATTTCGAAATGTGGGACATAGAGCCCACTAATTTACAAAGGTAATTAATATTAAAATTAATGAAATAGAGTAAAATAATCTTCCAAATAATAAACCACCCATGTTACAATGCTTCAAATGAAAGGAGTATGTGAATTATGACAACCGGTGCATGAATAATAAGATTTTTGATGATCAGTGTCCAAAACCTCTTAATCATAATTAAAAAGGGATGTATCATGTGATCACGACTTGAGAAGTGGGTTATGAGAATGATGCGGTGAAAGATACACATATCATACACTCTAGAACATTCAATGTATTATTTTTTATGGATTCACCCACTCCTTTATTTCCAAATAATTTTCTACAAGTATCACCATATCACCTTAGTAATTATATGTTGAGTTAGCTTTAAAAATTCCATGAGGTATAATGGTCACATCTCATGTTTATAGTTATTTTGTGATTCAAGTTGCTGAGAAATATCTTACTAAAAATATTGTTATTCCTCTTTTATTTGAATGTGAATTGATTATTAACATGGATTAGATTTCTCTATGTGGATCCCATCTTTATTATTGAAAAAATGAAGTCACATTTCACATTTTTAATAAACATACCATCATTTATCAATGAAAGTATGAATATGATCTCCAATAGAAATTTATTTCATATTATGGGTCCTAATTTCTATATATTAAAGTTATATATCCTAGATAGTTGGGGAGAAACACATTATTAAGTATAAACCTATTTTATAGGAGTTGTTTATGTCTTTATAGAAGAATTTCATGGTCTTCTAGTGAATCAAGATGTTAATTTTCTAATATAACTCATACGTAGTGAAATTCTTATTTTGAAGACTCCTTATAGAGTGGTCCTAATTGAGTTGTAGGAATATAAGAAGAAATCCATGGAGGATCATCTTACCCATGTTGGTGACCTGTTTGATCCACTAATTTTATCTCAATACTTTTCCAAGATTCATCTTCATTTTGTATATCATCAATTGAGGTACAAGAAGGAGAATATACCCAAAATGATAATCCATACATTGTATGTACACTAGGAATTTATAGTTACACATTTTGGTCTTACTAATTCTTTTGATATCTTCATGGAATTAATGAATTGGGTATTTATAGAATATGTTAAAATGTTTATGGTAGTCTTTATAGACAATATTCTATTATATTCAAAGAGAAATGACGAGCATAAAGATCACTTGTGGGTTGTGTGGAAGTCATGGAGAATTGATATGGTTTTTTTACCAAGTTTGTATTTGGGATTCATAAAGAATTATTTTTGGGTTAGATAATCTCATGTGAGGGTGTATTAGTACATCCTTAAAATTAAAAAGTTTTTAGAAATGTCTTAGACCAACCACGATGACTGAAATCCATAGTTTTCTTTCATTGGATAGATTTTATCAATGTTTTATGAAATATTTCTCAGGATTATCCAATCCACACACCATGCTGGCTAAGAAATAATTCATGTTCATATGGATAAAGTAGTGTGAAGAGAATTTCAAGGACCTAGAAATAATGCTGGTCAGTTAACCTATGCTCACATTACATTATAGTGGAGAGAGGTTTGTGATCTATAGTGATTCATCAAAGAAGGGACTGAGATGTGTTATCTTGTAAAATGATACAGTGATAGCATATTCTATATGATGATTTAAGGTCCTTGATAAAAATTACAAAACTCATGATTTGGAGTTATCTGTGGTAATTATTTCATCAAAGATATAGATGCATTATCAATATGGGGGATGGTGTGATATATATACTAATAAAAAATGGTAAAGTATATTTTAACTTAGAAGGAGTTAAACATGCACTAAAGAATATGGTTAGAGCTGATTAAATATCACGACTTCTAAATAAATTATCACCTTGGGAAATAAAATAAATAGGAAGATGCTTTAAGAAAAGGGGATCATGCTATATTATCTTTTATGAGTTAAAAAAAGATCCAATATTTATGGATTTTTAAATTATAAGACTGGAAATATTAACGGAATGGGAGAAATATTATCTGGATAAATAGAATTTTAACTATATATCCAAGTTAATATAATATAAGTTTATAAGTAATATATAGAGGTAAAATAGATGGTGATAAATTCTCTTGAGTTTAACCTTGACTATGATGGAATAATAAGTTAAAAAATCATGTATGTGTCCAACCCATATAACATATAATTAAGGAACTATTGTATGAGGCTCGTAGTTCATGAATCTCAATTCATCCTTGAAGTAAAAAGATGTATAGATACTTGAGAGAGTATTTTTTATGGGATGGTATGAAGATAGATATTGTAGATTATGTTTCATGGATCTTAGTTTTTTATAATGTTAAGTCTTAGAGGTAGAAGTTTAAGGAGATATTACAAATGTTGACATACCTGAATATAAATGAAAAAAAATCACTATAGATTTTGTTATCGGATTCCCAAAAACATTTACGTTTCATAATGATATATGGATTGTAGTTAATAACTTTAAAAAGTTTACACACTTCATTTATATTAGATAAAATTTCCCTCTTGTTTATATTTCCCTAAAATATATTAAGGAAGTAGTAAGATTGCATGTAGTACCACTTTTCATTACATATAATTGGATCTAAGGTTTACCTATAAGTTCTAGAGAATTATTCTATAGGGTTAAAATGTAGAGTGAGGTTTTTTCACCACATATAATGCTTAGACATATGGTCAATCTAATAAGACCATTCAAAATCTAGAAGGAATGCTGAGAGATTTCTATATTGATTTCAAAGGTGGTTAGAATCAACACCTTCCTTTGTTTTAAATTTCGTATAATAATAGCTTTCAATATATCATCTCGATGGATTCTTATGAAGACCTCTATGGTAAAATGTTCAGAACTCCAACATGCTGAATGAATTTGGAGAATGAAATCTACTAGGACTTGATCTAGATAAAGAAATAGTAGTTAAGGTGATATCCATTTAACAACACATAAGAGCAGCTCAAAGTTGAAAAAAAGTAATACTAAAAATCATCATAAAGATATTGAGTTTGAAGTGGATGACAAGGAATTATTATGAATATATATAGAAACCCAGCATTTTCTAAAATTAATATTACTATATTATAATATAAAAAACATAATAGTATTACAAATAGAGGATCCAAAGGTTTAGTGTCTTGGGAAAACTGGGATCATACATAGAAAATACATCATCAAGAAAAAACATGTATTTAATTTCTTCTTCAGTAGCTTCTTATTGGCACTTGACCTATCCTTATTACATGTAGCCACATGAGGATATAAATCAAAATGGGTGAACTAAAAGCCCATTAAGATGATAGATAAGAAAAATATAACATGGGGTGAGAATAATCATAACATGGGAAAAATATCATGAACATGAGAGGAAGCATAAATATAAGGCTTGAAATGTGGAAATGTATAAAAAGGAAACATCATGTCTTAGTGGTCAACTGCCACACATATTTGTGAACAAAGATAGCATATTTTCCACATAATTTCACATTTACTCATGAGATTCATCACTTTACCCAATGAATTGGAGCGCTGTAAAATTCCGAGCACACCCGTCACATTCAAACAATCATATTGCACTATATAATTATAGGTGCACCCATAACATCATAACATTATCATTATAATGCTAAAATAATGAAAGTAATGGTTTACATAACAAAATAATACATTCATAAACTTTGGGTTCCCAAAAGAAAGAGGGAATAACATATATGTTACAAGAACCGTCCACTTTGAGAGAGAAGTAAAAGGCGTGTTCTTAAAAGAAGAGTTCTTTTGGAAAACATTTTGTTTGACATAAAAACCAGTGAAAAAATGTATATCCTAGACAAGGAAGGAAAATGATGAACAAATTATCTTTAAGGAGAAACCATATCAAAAAAATGGAGTGAAATAGGGAGAACCTGAAGGATGAAGGTTTGGTTCGAGAATTTCCCCTTATCTTGTATCTGAATGCTTCCTTCTATTTAATGTCCTGTATAATGACATTATATTCATTAATTAGAAGTAAAGTACCTTGAGTACATTAATATGGTTCATTATGGTTTTATTATGTGATTTTATGTGCCTTTGGATGAGTAATAGGGTTTAAAAAACAATGTTCGTGAATGTTTGTTTTTATGGTTTTCTTTAGTGGTTCACTTGTATTCTTAAATTAAAGTTCAGGTAGAACATGGGTAAACATCCAGAATAGATATTAAATGTTATTAATGATATTATATTAATTTTAATGATGTTATAATAAATTATATTAGATCTATGTGGATGAATCATTAGGTAAGAATTAAATGATGATTGATTGGGTTAATTTGAGATATTTTTCAATCATAAGGAACTTGTATTATTTTATCACTAGAAATTTGGTCATAAGATAGTTTAATAACATTAAATAGGAGATAATAAATATAAAATATTATGTTTCAGCCATAAAAATGGTTTCATGACCAGATCTGAAGGTATAAATGGAAGAAGAAAACATTTTGTTCTTGAAGGTGATCAATTAACACCTCACGAACAACATTCTCTTTAATAAAATAAAAGGAAGAGGGAAAGGGGGTTGGATGATATAATATCCCATTACCATCAAAAAATTCCATGATATCTATAATAATAGAGTTGAAATACCATTTTTATTAAGATAGGTGGAGAGAGATCAAGAAATGAACTTGAACTTGGAAGGAAATTAAAGGAGAAGAGGGAGAGAAATTACCTCTTAAATCCTCCTCTTGAGATCCTCCTTAAATAAGAAAGGATTGACCTTTTGATGAGACCACAAGCTCTTAAACGTGGGAGAGGGGATAGTGAGGATGTTTGGATAGAGTTTATAGAAGGCTTGGAGCTTGAGAGGTGTGCAGAAATATGGGTGTGAAGGGTGGTTTTTATAGTGAAGGGGAGATGGGTTTCCTTAATATAAAATTCATTAGTTTATTATTTCTCACAAGACAAGGAATAATGAGTCATCCATAACCAATAATAGTAAATAAGGCATTTGATTTCGGGATTTGGGTCCTTACAACACTTGTGATGTCAGGAATAGTGGGTTTCAATGATTATGTATTTATACAGTAAATTAATGTAATTTACTATTCACAAAAAATTCAAGTATTTTTCAAAAATCCCAATAAATCACCCCACCCATTTTTTGAATTGTAGAATCCAAAAATTAAATTCCATTTTTAATAAATAATTTTCTAAATATTTTTAATTTAATATTTAATTAAAATAATAATTTACTTAAAATATAGTTTTTAAAATTAAAACTTATTTTATAGTGCTTTCAAAAATTATGTAGGGTCTTATAAAATTATCTAAAAACTATAAGACATTGATTTTTTAAGTTATAAACATTTTAGAAAAATGAATTTTCTTTTAAATTAATTAATTAATTATAATTAATAATTTATGACTTACAAAATTCCAAAACGTTTTCTAAGTTCAAATTGTCACTTTCTAAGATGTCTATATTTTATTTAATTATTCACAGTTAAAGTTAATCTTATGTTGGATGATTTACTATTCATAAGGGTCATATTACTATTTATAAGGGTAGGTTGCTATCCACAAGGGTACGTTACTATTCGCTAAAAATTATTTTGGTTTCATTAGACTCCAAAAAATCATCATGAACACAACCGTGTATGTCAAATTTATGCAATTAAAAACACAGAAGTGACAAACTTATGTTTAATGGTCGCTTAGCTCTTAGTAGTTCATTATTTTGCGTTTTCATGTAATTTTATGACATATTTATCAGAATGGAATTTCCAATGAAAACAATTGGGTCATTAAAATATATCCCACGAAGTGATTAATTAGGTTTAAAAATAAGGTCAAGTGAATCCTTAGGTATATCAGTACTTTTGAAATTATTGATCGTATTGGGAAAATACATTATCGATTGGTGCTCCCACCAAATCTCTCATAAGTTCATGATTTTTTCCATTTATCTCTCATAAGGAATACATACCTAATAAATAATATGTAATAAACTCAAAAGTCATACCACTTGATCAAGATATTTCTTATATAGAACAATAGATATAGATTTTGAATTTTAGGTATAAATTTCTATGAAACAAGGCCACTCACAAAGTAAATGTATTATGTAAAACTAAATAATTTTAGGAATCTAGGTTGGAACCTGATGATATAACGAAGAAGATAAATCCTCATCTATTTCTATTGGAGTGAATAATTTTAAGGTATAAATTCATTTTATGGGGGGTAGAATGTAACACCTTGACATTTTTATTAAATATTTCTTTTAAAATAGTTTTATTTATTAGATACTTTGTGTTGAACACAATAGTGAGTTTATACACACCATATAAAATTATTAAAAAATTATGTGTCCATTATTTCATAGATATTACATTAGTAGGTATGAATAATAATAACTAAATTATAAAAAATATATGGTTTATAAATTTATAAAATAAATTCATTAGTTATCAAAGGATTGTAATTTTTAAAAATCATTTTAAAATAAGAGTGATTTATGAAAAAATTGTTTCTGCATACAATAAATTTTATATCAATATATTACATTAATCCATATTGGTGAATTAATTTAATTAAATGTATATATTATTTAATTGATAAAATATTTTATACATTCAAAAAATATTTTTCTATGAATAAGATAATATTAAATCTATTTTTGTGCTTAAATATTTATTTTTCCAAAAAAAATAATAGTTTTTTCATATTTTCTTCACATACATTAAAATTAATTTATGTTTTTTATAGGTATTTTATTATATAAAATTAATTAAATATTTATAATCCTAAGACTAAATTTTTTGTAATTAAACGCTTTTTATTATTAGTCAATATGAACAGTAATCATGGTAAAAATTATCACCTTTGTAAAGGGTAAATTAGGTTAATCTAGATTAAAAATATCTAATAAGGCCATTAGTTTTCATCCGAATTCTTATTTTATGAATTAAATTCGACCATAAATAGTCAAGGTTTGAAATATATCCATTTATTGGTTACCTTTCCATGAAAATGACCTATATATCATTTAAACCAAAGGAAGTAACAAAATTCCACTCTCTATGTTGCAAAATAACATTTATGTATTCACATAGTTAAAAAAACTAGTCATGAATGAATATTAATATTAATTTTATGCATCATAAAATCATATTCATGTCGGTATTTTATTTATATTTTTTAGGAATTAAATAATTACCAGAAATAATTTCACGTTACTAATTCAATAATTATTTTATTAATGGAAAAATAAAATAAATGATATTAAAAGATATTATAAGTATTATAAATTTAGATAATTAAAGTGGTACATGATTTTTATATATGAAAATGACATTTAAGAGATGAATTAAAATAATTGGTTTGAATTTCAAGTGTTTTATTGATGTAATTAAATTTTAAGTAATGAATAGTTTGAAAATTGATAGTAATGATATTTTAAAAAGATAATATTTTATTAAATTATTACGAATAATAAAAATATAAAATAGTAAATAATTGGAAAATATATGGTCTAAAATATAATCTTTTATCAATTTATGAGTCAACAGTTACCTTGTACTTTAAATTATAACCTTTAAAGTGTGAATAATATGTTACCGAGGTTAATGTTAAAATAGGTTAATTAAGGGGTTAAACCAAACGATAAGGCTTAAAATAGTAATTAAAACAATAAAATTTTATTTTTTTTGACAATTAAACAATATACAGCCTTAGGTTTTAATTAATGACCATTTGGAAGAATTTTTTCTACAATAGTCTTATTGTATTTTTTTTAAGAAATTCCCAAAAGTGCCTCTCAACACAATTATAAAAGGACACCTCATACCTCAATTCATTACACCAAATTGATCCTTATATATCAAATGTACTCCCAAAAATTATATTATAAAATAACCTATAAACATTATATAGGTATTGATATTTCCAGAAAACCTACCCTAGAGTTCTTTTGAGGAGTTCTAAAGGAGTCGTTTTGAAGAAGCGGTAATCTCTCTAATTGATCACATTCTTCTTATAATCATAATTATCTTATCTAAATATATGAAATTTATCATAAATTAATAAATTAATTTTACTAAATGTTATTAAATTATATTAAGACTTTGAAAACACAATTATACACCTTCTTTCTCATCAAAGAAGAAGTGAAAGTATCACTCATGTAGACATACCACTTACTGACTCGACGCATCGATACAATTAATTTTTCATTAAAAAATTTTATGGATGGGTATTATGATGGTTTTACTGTTTATATATGATATTTTTGAAATTTTTATACTTTCATGATTATAATATCATATCTGCATTCTAATCACCCAATATTTTGGGAAATGATAACATCGCTCGTGTGTGCGTATGAACAACCATCTCCCGGAAGGGATGTTATTAATATTTAATTTATCTGTAACCTTGATGTTAATAAGGATTAATTTTATAAATATATATGATATATATGATATAATAATTATTTTGGAAATATTTATTGATATTTATCTTTCTTTCATTCCATTTGTTGAAAAAAAGGAAATAACGTTCATGCATATATATAACCTATCATCTACATGAACGATGTAATTCATTTTTCTATCTGTAATTTTTATGAATAATTATGAATATGTATATTATTAATATATATTATCTTTATAAAATTATTAAAATTATTTAAATTATGGTACAATGATAATATTATAGGCTTGAGACTTCTGAACTGAAACATGCGTGGAAAACAAAGAAGTTATCACCGAGAACAATGATTTTAGTAATAAATTATTAGTAAAATAGTGATAAGATGTTATAAGTTAATCATAAATGGTATGATATATATATATATGGTCATGTAATAAATTTATAATAAATATACATTTATTATACAATAGGTTTGAATGTGAAGAAGGAAATGTGAGACTTGAGGTTAGGGTTTATGTCACAATGTCATCATTCAGGATTGGTTATGTTTAAGTCTTTAGTGGGGAATATTTATCTTCCAAGTCCATGTTTTATAAAAAGGTTTTCAAAAATATATTTATTATTCTCTTATAAAATTTTATAATAATATTTACCCTTGTTCTATTTTGTTTAAAAAACATTTTGAAAGAAATATTTTTTTCATTTTTCGAACAAGGTACTTTGTGACTTTTCCAACAAAAATATGGAAAGAATATTTTTTAACTTATATGAAAAGAGAAAATTTTCTCACCATCATGATTCCTCAATTTTTTAAAGATATATTTATAATTATACATGTTTATTTTAAATGAAATTTTTTTCATTTAAAGGTACATTTTTTTTAAAAAATGGAAGTGAATCTAAAATGAAAAATATACTCTCCTCATGAATTTTTCAAAGTGATCTTTAGAAAAAAATTTACATATAAGATTATATACGTTGATGTTAGTTACAAATTATGAGGTATATTATCAATGTACATAATACTTATTCTTTCTCTTAATTGTTTATGTTTATGATGACATAATGTTAATAAAACACATTTCCTTTTATTGTTTCTCATATGATAAATGATTTATGATCATGTTGTATAGATATGCATTGTTTTAATTATGTGATAGGTGTGAACTATATCTTCATAAAATGAATTTAGTAAATAATTATATTTCATGTGATAGTTATGTGAAATAATTCATTGTTTCTGATCCATTATGGGAAACAAGTCGATAAACTTGATCAGTTATCAGAAACAAGTGATGATTCTTAATCTGATGGTCTTGGTAGTTTACCTTGACATATGAAGTGTATTATATACTTATAATAACTACACAAACATTTATGACAAGAGATTATAGTTCATGATTGAGTTATGATGAATTCTAATTCCTATGAGTCACTTTTTATAAAATGTTAATGTTTTATTCCATAATTTTGGTATATGATTTTTTTTTTCAGATTGTATATGAAATTTTTATTTTATGATCAAGATTTAATAAACTTATTCTTATTTTACGATTTCATATGATTCTAAATTGATATCTCCCATGTTTATCCTTAATGAGAATCTGTGCACACCGTTTTCTTATCTTTCATTTCCCTAGGATATAAAGAATGTTTTTAGTAGGTATTGCTTTGAATAGTCTATGGGTGAAGATCTTTATTAAAGATATTAAAAATCTTTCATAACATAATATTATTGTATATATAATCTCCAAATAATATAAAACCTTATGGTTATGGTTTGTATTTTATTGTTATATATTTATTTACAGAATTGTAATATTTGGTTATAATAAGATCATGCTATTATATGATATCCCCACATCAACTAAACTGAACATTTCAACAACCAATATGCCACCGAATTCCAATAACAAACAAAAAATACAAAATTGATGACCGTGATAGCCATTAAACTCTTTCCGCACCAAATACATAAATTTAACCACAATAAAAATGGAATATTACACCACCAATTTCTACTATTTCTACCCCACCACATCAATACCTGAATTGAATCTATAACAACACACTTTTAATCACTATAATATAAATAAATATTACGAGTTGAAAAAAACAAAAAAATAAATAATAAAACATAAAAAATTCCCTTTTTTTGAATCATTTCATATTTTTAATTCAAGATATCTACCATGATAAATATTTCATAAATTATTTATTTCACACAACTGATTCATTTCCATATTTAATTGATTATCCATTTTTGAGAGCTGACCCAAAAAATTTAATCCCAAAAACAACACATATATCACTATAGCAGGTAACACCCCCACCAAAAACATTAGACAAATATCAATAATATACAATATAATAGAATCAATCAAAAATGTTAATCACCCATCTCATTATATATTATTTAGTCCACTTCATTACCTTCATTAAGTTAATTTAAACTATATTCCCAACAAAAATAATAGCATGATAGTTCTGAAAATAAACAATGCTAAAATGGAGAAGTCTTGAATCCAATACCTCAACTGTAGCTATAAAATTAACTTTTCAAGAACTAGGAGAGGGATATGATCATGAATCCAGGATCACACAAGGAACATCTCAATAACCAAGAGCACTACAAACTCCATCGAAATCATGACCCGAGTCCAATAAAATTGATTTTTTATTGATTCCATGTGATATATAAGAAGAATGAAATTGAGATAACGCAAAATAAGTGAATAGAAACTAAATTAAGATCACAAAGTGTTTTACCTCTTGACACCAACTATTAAAGAAAATCAATGGTCATTCAAATGTTTCTAAGGACACACCTCCTGTCTCTTTGGGTTCATGAATGAAATCAAGAAATCTAGATTAATTCAAATAAGATTTCATATTTATAGTAGAACTATAAATTTAAGTAATTATGATGTGATAAGACACAGTAACCTTATTATGGGGATATGTTGAGAACCCATATAGGAATCACACTGTGGTTACCCTTACCCTTCAAAAAATCTCATGATAAAAAATGCTTCATCTTCACACATCCAATGAAGGCCACATCATGACCATGGTGGTTATGCTGCTATAAATGATAATCTATAAAACATTATATAACCCTAAAACAATACATTATGCAACCGATTCACCATGGATATATGATACCCAAGAGGAAGAATAATAAAATCAACTACCTAAGGATTCATAATGTTTTTTTTGTGACTATGCCACACTGGTCACTCATGAAAAAAATAAACAAACTCTCCATGAATATTAATTCCTTGATGGAAGCTCCTCCCCCATTTAGAGAATCATATTTATTGATAAAAATAAAACTATAAAATCCTTACATACCACAATTTCCATCCTATTAGAATGAACTAGGATCCACCACATCCTGAGCAACACCACTTACTCCATGGAAAGACTCCCACCTCAAAAAAATGTGACCCAAAAATTTCATGTCAAATGCCCCAATCTATGAACACCCTTTACACCATGGAATTAATTCTTAACTATCCAATATTCACTCAAAACACATAAAAGTTATATAATGATCCTATTCCACAAGGATCTTAGTTTAAGAAACACCTCCCTTCCCTCATATATCACTATCGATTTTAGGTACACCACCGTTAGTTTATTTATTTTATGTATATATAATATTTTGGTTATGTTTTAGGAGTTTTAGAGGAGTTTTGGAAATTAATTTTTTGTTCATAGGTTGATCAATGTATGTAGAAAACATGAACAACCTTTAGTAAACCGTACAAGTGAAATAATGAGTACTCGGTAGGCGTACAATTGGGGAATTGTTTGGCCAAACCATACAGATACCATAGTGAAACCATGAAATGATGGATATAGGGGAAAATAATAGTTGGTTCATTGTTTTAATAACAATTTGATCCAACCATATGAGGTTTGGTTTCTGGTAGTAGATCATGTATGATTAACACATGATTTGTCAAACTGTACTCCCTAACCGTTCACTATGAAAAATTCGATCCAGAAATTGTAAATATAATTAATTTTACCTCCTTAATCACTAATTTTAACATTATTTATCGATAAATCGGAATTAATTTTCCTCTCATGGCTTCAGATATGATTCCCTTTGATATTATGGAATGTTTAATGCGATCCTATGACCGTATGAGATCTATATTTGCTGGTATGTGATCATTATTTATTATTATTCTTAGATTTCCTCTTATACTATCTTATGAAAATATAGATTATGTTCATATAGGATATATATATGTTTTATCATGTTAATAATGATGTTATTTTGTTGATTTTGATGAAGGGAACAAGATATATGTTTAGATCTAGAAGATCTAAGTCAGGTTGTTGAAGTTGTTGTGGCATTCTTTGTTTTCGAAAATGTTTGATTGGTACATGTATTCTCCATAGATTCTAATTGATTATAACATGAAGGTTTTGTTAAATATTGATTAAATTTATTGAAATATTTGTCTAATCTATGACATGATTTGTTAGAGACTCTCATTTCAATTATGGTTTTGGAAATCATGGGTATTGGATGAGTTTTTGGAAAGATTAGTTGTTTATAATTTTGAAATGGTGATTTTAAAATTATTTTTGGTTTGATGCATGTAAAGTATTTTTTTAAATGAAATGAAAAGGATGAAATTATTTTATTTAAATGGTTTGACATTATTTGGGAATAAAAAATGGGAATAAGTTTAATGGGATGGATAATGGTCATGACATACCACTAGTAAAGGGATTGAGTATGGATATGAAGTCCCACCATCAATTGTATCACCATGATTATGTGTGTGTGTGTTGTGGATGTGTATATACCTAGAAAATCATATCACTAATAAAAAAATGAGAAATTTTTTGAAGGATTTTTTAATGTATTCCTTGAAAAATTATTGGGACATATTTTTGATTCTTACCTTGGAAAAACTGATTTATGGATTTTTTATAAGATATTTTTAATTTCATAAAATATTTTATAAAATGTTATATCAAATTTTATCTGAGTGGAATGAGTTGGGAAGTCATTTGGGAAATCCTATCATGTTTTATACTCACCCCCTTCTTGGAAACTATGGTGTTTTTGAAGATACTATATATTGATATATAGGTAAAGAAAATGTATCCAAGTTATTTAGTTGTGCTTATTGGTACCTTGGGTTGGGTATGTGAATTTGGATATTTAAGCTAATTTTTAGTTTCTGGTTGGTTTCTTTTTATTTTTTTATCCTTTTTTTCCTTTTTATGTCATGTTTATTTTTCTTGTACTATGATATTGTCTTTTAGTTTTGTGTTTCATTTCCTTATATGTCTAAACTCATGCACCATTTAGAGGTTTGGTTCTTTATTTTTATCTTGGTCTAGTTATTTTATCTTTAAAGGGAAAATCATCCCCCATTTTCTTATGGGGCCCTTGGAATTTATTTCCAGCCTTTGGGTTTTGGGAATGTCACCTATGGTCCAGTAACACCCATTTTCTATTCTCAAGCGAATGGGTTTGGGGTGGGAAGTTACAAATGGTGTCAGTTTGTTTGATCAAAGAGTTGGATGATCATCCTTTTTAGTCCTTGAGTCGGTTTGGTATAAAGGAGAAATAATTATTAGAACATAAAATGTAGTGACTAGAACTATGTAGAAAAAAAATTTATGACGAACTTCATGTTACCCGATTGTTTGGGTACATGTGTGTTTAATTCACTTTTAGGAGTTGTTACAACTTCATCATTATCATCATGGTTTTATCTGATGAGAAATTCATTCCATACTTTGATAGTAATGACTTACCAATAGGATTTCATAATTCATTTTTAGTAAATTATTTATTATGTTCTATTTTTTATTTTTGAAGATAATTGAAAATGGTTTTATATTCAAAAGCATGATTATATTATGTTCAAAAATTGTTTTTAATATTGAAATGGTGTGATTTTCAAAAAATAATAATGGAATAATTTTTAAGGTGGTTGAACTAGTTTATTGTGGTTGATCATGTTTGTATAACTTATTGAAATGGTAAATTTAAAATTACTAAGCCTTCAGTTGTTAGTGAGTGAGACTAAATGGAGTTTTTTTGTTATAAAAAATTGAACCTGGTTGGTGTCATAGAAATTCATCGAAAGAGGCTGTTGAGAATGTGGTTTCACCTAATCCATAGTTTAACCAATAGTTAGTCCATAATATTATCCAATATTTTGAGGCCATTGATATAGGGAACATAAATGATGATCCAAGGAAAGTAAATCATTTGGTTTAGTTACAAAAGATGAATCCACTCATATTTTTGGGTGATTCAAAGATGTAAAAAGAATATGTGTGGATGAATAATATGAATTTAATATCTTCTTTCCTAGGCATACCAATAGATATGTAAGTAATGTTAGAAACATAAATGTTGGAAGATCATTCATGCCAATTCTGGGATTTACAAGTTCATCCTAGATCGGTCTAAGGCATGACATGATATGATTTTGAGTAATTTTTTAACAAAAAATTATATCCTCATACTTTCATAATTTCAAGAACAATAGACTAATTTAGTCTGACGTAACATAACCTCATAGTGATAGACAATTTGGCCAAATTTATGAATTTAGTTTTCCTTTCAACAAATTTTATGCAAGGGAATCCTTAGAGGAACACATTTTTGAATTAGGTTTTAGGAAATAGTTTCACTCAAAGATTTTCATGATTTTTTATATCAAATTATACATAGTTGTTCAATAGAGAAAAAAATGAAAAATGTGATATCTCAAGAAATATGGTTGGAGGAAGCATGTTGAAACCAATTTGAACGGGTGAGAACTCTAATGATGGGAATAAGAGGAAGAGGAAAACCTATTTAAATGATGGTGGTATTGATTAGAATCAGAATATTTTGTCAATAAATCTTCCTCCTCGACTCATTAGGATTAATAAATGTTTTCAGTGTGGATATTTTCTAGGATATAAATCAAGGTTGTTGGGAACCAACTTAAGCATGTCACAATTGAAACAGTATGGGACAAGTTTAGTGATATTATCATAGTGCTCCAAGGATGGGTTATAAATAAAAACCTCATTCTTATCCATGATGGCACTGAGAATCTCTTTAGAAGAGATTGAAATGAAAAGACAGGTGGAGAAGGATTGATGGAACAAGTGGTTGGAACAATATCATACCAGTTAGAATATTTGACCTGGAATCTATGGTAGATATTAGTTGTAGTAGTTTCCCAAACATTATTGATCATTTTTATAAGGATTTTCCTAAATATTTCTCAGGGTTTCCACCAATAGGAGAAGTTTTGTTTATGATTTACCACATACCAGGTTCTAGTCCTATCTCAATTCTATCTTATAGGATGGAACTTACTAAATTAAGGTAATTGAAAGTATAATTAGGAGAGTTGCAAAGAAGATGGTTCATTAAAACTAGTACATTTCTATGGGAAACACCAGTTATTTTTGTGAAATGTCCAATGAAACTATTAGGATCTGTGTAGATTATCATAAGCTTAACCAATTTATGATAAATAATAAATATCCACTTCCATGCATTGATGATTCATTTGATCAATTTTGGAGATCCCAGTGGTTCTCTAAAATTGACTTATTTTTAGGATATCACCAATTGTTGGTTAGAAAAGAGGATATTCTGAATACAACATTCACAAGTAGATATGGCCATTATGAGTTCATTGTTATTCCTTTTGATCTTATAAATTCACCATCCATATATATAAGATTGATGAATTATATATTTCAAATGTATCTATATTTGTTTATAGTGGTGTTTATGGATGATATACTGGTGTATTCTAAGACAAAGGTTGATCATGAGAAACACTTAGAAATAGATTTTGGTATCTTGTGTGAATATATTTTGTATTCCAAGTTAGAGAAGTGTGATATCATGTTTTAAGAGGTATATTTCCTTGGACTTGTTATCTATGAAAAAGGTGTTTTTATGGATCCAAAAAATACAAAGGCTGTGATCAATTAGAAACCACCAGAAATGTATTTGAGATACATAGTTTCATTAGGCTTTCTGGTTATTTATGATTTTTTTTCCGTGAATTTTTATTACTAGATTTACCAATTATAGCTTTGAAAAGTAAAAGTCTTCCATTCCAATAAAAACTATGAATGTTATAAATCCTTTAAATAGATTAAATTTAGACTTAAATCAATAATTATCGTCATGTTTCCAGAATATAGAAATGGATATGTAGTCTATTATGAAGCATTTGTATTGGGGTTGTGATGTTTTATCATGCTGGGATATTGTGTTGTTTCGTATGGATCAGGGTTGTTTTTGTTGCATGAGAATAAATAACCAAAAAATGATTTGGAAATATCTATGGTGGTCTATGTTTTTAATATGTGATGTAATTTCCTCTTTGGTGATAAATTTAAAGTGTTTACTAATTATAAGATCTTGAAACACATTTTCTCACAATAAGATTTTAATTTTAGGCCAAAAGGTTGGGTGGAGTATCTTTAAATGTTGTAATTTGACTTAATTTATACACCAGGTAAAGGGAACACTATGGAAGATGAATTTAGAAAAATTTAATACAGTCTATTGGTGAAAGAGGCTTCAAATCAAAGACAGATAATATTAGTAATAACTGACATGCACTTTGATTATGAATACCAAGGTAGTGTTATTGTTTTCTTTCTAGTTTATTTTATTCTAGATTTGGTTGAGATGGTTAAATAGGAACAAAAATCTTATTTCGAATTTGATTCCAGGATGTCAAAAATCATTGGTGGGGAGACCATTGAGGGATGGAATCTTAATATAATATCTACATTTTAATTTTTAGATCGGATTGTTGTACCTTTAGACTATCTGGAAAAACTATATTATGATTATAACCATTCGATATGCATTGTTCATCCTAGAATATAGAAGATGTATAAGGCACTATGAGAAAAAATTTGGTGGGATAGAATGAAAATAAAATTGGTTTATGTTGTTTTGAGATGCCTATCTTATTAGTAGGTGAAGGCAGAGCACCAGTGGATAGTGGGTTTTCTAAACTCTACTGATTCCCATGTGGAAATGGAAGAAAATTGAAATGGATTTTGTAATAGTTGTACAAAGGAAAATTCTAAAATTATATTCCATATGGGTAATTATGGATAAAATCAAAAAATAGACTCATTTTATCGCTATTTTTGAATCCCATATGGTGGAAGTATTTACCAAAACCAATATCAGATATGTTGTAAAGTGGAATAACATTCCAATATTGATTATATATGATAGATACCCCAGGTTTATCTCTCATTTTTAGAAGGACTTAAAATAATCTCTTGGGACTCATTTGACTATGAGCATGGAATATCATCCTCAAATGGATGTACAATCTGAAAGGACAATACAAATGGTTAAGGATAGTATTATGTCTTGTGTAGTGGATCTTGGTGTCTCATGGGAGTAGAATATACCATTAGTGGAGTTATTTTATAATAAAAGTTATCAAAAATGAATAAATTTTTATAATTTTGAATAATTGCATGGGCATCCATGTTGTTCCCATCTTTGTTGGGTGGAAACAGGCGAGACATCACTAGTTGGACTCAACATTATGCAAGAGACTATATAAAATATTCAGTTGATCAGAAGGAGGATGGAGACGACTCAATGTCATTAGAAATGGTATGTATATCATTATCAAAAACCATTATCATTTGAGGTGATTGATCATGTGTTCTTGAGAATCTCTATAAGGATTATTTATCTTTTCTTTGTTAAGAAAGGAACGTTAACTCTTCAGTACATATGTCCTAAGATACTTGAATAAGTCTGTTCGGTGGAATATCAGTTGTATTTTCCACTAATGTTCAGTTCAGTGCATAGTTTGTTTCATGTGTCTCAATTTAATAAGTATCAACCGGATCCTAACCATTAAATTTGATGGGATCATGTTAACATAGATCCAGATGCTATGTTGGTCGATGTTACAGTACATATTGTGAATATGAAAAAGAAATTTTGGTATGGGAAAAAATCATTCAAGTGTTGGTTTTATGGAAACCTGATTAAATGGAGGAATAAAAATGAGAACATGAAATTTTTTTGGAGCAATGTCCTTCACTCTTCTAATTCAACACGAGTTTATTAATTTCTGAGGATGAAAAGACCAATGAGGTGGGGGGGATAATGTATCACCACCAGTTTTTGGTACTTAACTCTTTATTCAGGTATTTTAATTGTATATAATGTCTAAATTATGTTTTAAGTGGGTCTTAGGATCATTGGAATACTTTTAAGGATTTTTTGGAGGTGAGTGGTTTGGGAAAGGTTAGTTGAAACACTACAACACCTCTAGGAAAACCTGAAAGGGAAATAGTGAGCACTAGTTAGGTGCACGATTGGTGCATAATTTTTAAAAACTATCCAGATACCTAGAAGAAACTGTGAATTGATGGAATGATGGAAATAAAATTTTAAGTGCACATTTTCTCTAACTGTCCACCCTGATCGTTCACTGTATAAAATTAGATCTGAAAATTATGGATCTATTTTTTAACTCCTCAATCACTCATTTTTTCCATAACACTCCCTAGAAAAAAAATTAATTTCCCAATAAGGATCTAGAGGTTGTTCCCTTTGAATTGATAGAAAGTTTTAGGCTATCCGAAGTCCATTGGAGATCTGGATTCAACGATAAGTGATCGTTCATCATCGTTATTCTTAGAATTTTTCTTTTCCACTCTTTTAAAACTATATATCTAGTCTATAAAGGATATATATGTATTATATCATGGGAATCATGATTATATTTTTTTGAATTTGTTAAAGGAAACAAGATCTATGTTCATATCTCGAAGATCTAAGATGGGTTGTTGAAGTTGTTGTGTCATTATTCATTTTAACCAAATTTTGAGAGGAAAGAGGATTATCTATTTATTCCACATAATTAAAATATAAAGGATTGATTTTAAATTGATTAAATTGCTTGAAATATTTGTGAAAATTATGTTATGAATTGATGTAAATTCTTGTTCGAATTATGGTTTTGGAAATCATGGGAATTGGATGAATTTTTAAAAAAATCCATTGTTTATAATTTTAAAATTGTGGTTGGTTTGATACAATAATATTTTTTTAAATTATTTAGAAGGAAAGAAATTATTATTTTTCGAAATGGGTTGACATGATTTGGTATAATGATTAGGCATGAGTTTAATGGGTTGGATAATGTTCATGATGTACCACTATCAAAGAGATGGAGTTGGATATAAAATTACACCATCAATGGTAACACCAATCTTGTGTGTGTGTGTAAACGTGGAAAAGTATATTCCAAATAAAAAATTGGGAAATGTTTTATAGGATTTGTTAAAACATTCTATGAACAATTTTTATGATTTATTGTTAATGCTTATAATAGAAAAACTGATTTATGGATTTGTTAGGAAATTTTTTCATTTGATGAAATATTTTTTAAAAGATTCAAACAAGTTTTATCCTGTTTGCATGAGTTAGGAATTCATTGGGGGAAATACCCTCGAGTTTTATACTCACCCATGGATTGGTCACTATGGTGCATTTTCAGATGCTATATATTGAGACACAGGTAGAGACAAGGTATCCTAGTTCTTTAGTGGTGCTTATTGGTACCTTGGGAAAGGTATGTGGATTTTGAGCTTGGAGCTGATTGGGAGTTTCTAGTTGGTGTCTTTGGTGTAATTGTGTTTAGTCTTCCATTGGATTATTTTCTTATGCCACATTGATTTTACTTATAATATAATATTTTCTTTTTTAGGTTTTGTATTAGATTGTATTTTTGTATTCATTCATCATATAAATGTTTTCTTGTTTATGGTTATCTTGGAATAGTTTTTTATCATTAAAGTTAAAATCACACCCAATTGTTTATGAATCCCTTATAATTTATTTCCAGCCCTTTGTATCTTGGGTATTTCACCTAAGGCCTACTAACACCCACCGCCTCTTCCCAAAACAATGGGTGTGGGGAAGGATGTTAGAACCTACTCATGCAATTGCACCTCTAATAATTGTAAAAAAAGTAATAATATATGAAATCCTGAATCACTACATTATATGTATAGGAAATGATTCTTTTCCAAATTAATTCAAACCAGAACTAGAAGAAAAAAATAACTAACAAACCCAAAAACCCCTTTACAGATACCTCTCAAATAGAGACATTGACAACCATATAATATATGTAGTATAAAAACAAACAATATAGATAATACTAACACAAAAAATTCATCTCAATGAGTTAAATAAAAAATGAAATATCTAAACAACACATTAAAACATGTTTTAAAATAGCTCAGGGTACCATGATGCATTTTCAAATCACTTTCCCACATACATTCCTTTAATCCACTGTGGATCCAAAAAACATGATCCAAGTGAATGATATTCCCATATAAAACCTTCTACCAATGATCTATAATCTCAGTTGACTTCTCCATGAACCATCCTATACATCTTACTCACCCAAATAAATAACGTGGGACTCATAATAAATATATTAACAATACTAAAACAAAATTAAAAGATCATAGATCCAATATAACTATGTGGGAATCACTTATATATATTCTACCTCATCAACATTTTCAATGAATATTAATGGACTGAAAAATCAAGTAGAAAGATTACCCCCTTAGCCAAACCTCTACTACCCAAGAGGGGAATCCCTAAAAATCACATAATATTGGATGTAGGATTCATGAGGTATCCTCATATTATTAATAAAAGACATATAATGGCCCTATAAAACCTTCTTATGATTAAGAATCATCTATTCCTCCTCAATCATGATCTCCACCACATTTGGTCTAAATACTGCAGTCTCCAACCTTGATACATATCAATAGATATTTGAAATATTGAATATAAATCATCTCATGAAAATAAATTACAATAGAAGGATGATACATATTATTATATAAAAACTCAATAAAAGTAAGTTTCTTTACCCATAATCCTATAGAATACAATGAATAAGAACATAACATAAACACTATCATTGGAATGTTCCAATATGTGTGACAACCCATCTGTGGATGGAAGGTTGTTATAAGGTATAGATTAAACCCAAAACCATGCGAAAGACCACCCTAGACTCATGAGTTAAAACGAGTATCATTGTTAAAAACAATTTTTTTTAGTACCCTAGGAAGCCTCACTATCTCATCCATATACTGCCTCTCCAAAACATGCACAACTCTAGACTCATTGATTACCATGAAATGTGCCCATTTTTTCAACTAATCCTTAATTAATAAAATTGTAAATAACCCAAACCTTGTAGCTTAGAGTTGGTGTCAACTTTATCACATTGGCACTAAATACATTGAATCACATCTCAAAGGACCGAGTCGTTTAGTAGTCTTGATAAACTAGACAAATTCTAGTATCTAACACTACATTTGAAATATTAAAATAAAAAATAGCATTTTATTCATGTCCTTAATTATTTCCCATGGAATAACCATTCATATCAATCCTAATACACCTCTTGGTATCTCGGGTGAAATAAACCTAAGACAGGGGTGAGCTCATATGCTCAGTATAGGTATGTGTACAATAGATGCTAATAAGGAATGGATAATTTGGGAATTATAAATGATGATAAAATAATGTCATACAAATAATCAAATGATATAGAAAAAATATCCATGGATATCATGAAAAATTAAATAATCACGTTGACATCAACAACTAATTTTATAATGATGGAATGTATAATCCCAAAAATATTAAACTTACCATTGAGGCCTCATCCCAAGACATCTTATATAAATCAGTAAGGCCTCAACCAAATATCCTAGCTAGTTTGTCTTGTGAAATATATTGCTACATAAATGGGATACGTAATTCTTATACCCACCAATAACTTAATAATTCTATTTCATTCATCATATAAACAATGAATAAAATATAATCAACATGCCTTAACTGTAAAATATTATCCATGTTAGAAGAACTAGCATATGGAAAATCAATAATTTCCATATTCAAATTATTAATAAACCATCCAAAGAAAGTGTAAGGATGTTATAAATACATCATATACCTTGTTAATCATAAGTAAAATATCGGGTTGATGTTGTTGATGATGAGAAATACCACAAAACAATCATTACAAACACTCTTGAGGAAAATAAACGTTTCAATTTAAAAATTAATTTTAAAAAAGTAAAAAATTCCAGAATATTGGGAAATAAATTTTCTACAAAAATAACCCTGTAAAATTGTAAATGAATCTTAAATTAAATGAGTGGTGATTATGGTGTGTAAATACATACATTTTTTATATGTTAAAAAAACATTCTATCAAGTTTTTGTAAGAAGTTTAAAAAGTACCTCATTCAGAAAATGACAAAAAGATTTATTTTAATATTTTTAATAGATAAAAATGGGTAAAAATGTATTTAATAAATAATTTCTATAATTTTGAAATTATTTTTAGAAAACATGGATATGGAAGAGAAGATATTTTTTATCTAAGAGAGAAATAAATTAATCTTTTCTTAAAAACATTTTCTCAAAAATTTTAAGTATCAAAGAGAGGAAAATAGAACTATTATTTTAAAAGTTCATTAATTACTATAGGATAAGAAAAAAAAATATGGTTTAAAATAGAGGGAAAAAATAATTATCCCAAAGTATTCGTAAACATAAATACTCCCAAATAATAAGGATATGGTAAAATAAACCCTTGTTACTTTGGTAAATTTTGAATCATGAATCCCATAAAAGATATATCTTCAAATGAAACTCTAAATAACATGAATATTAGAAAATTTATGATATTACATATTAAAATGGGAAGTATTTATAGTAGATAAAATAAAATAGTGGTCAACATGACATATAGATCACGAAAGTAAAAGTGAGACAAGAAACGCTTACGCTAGGTCCAATTTCCATTATCAATGTTTGAAATTCCTATATAATGTAAATATACAGTTCTTAGTTTCCATGAATTTATGGTTAATTTATTACATTTTCATAATATAAAAGGAATAATATAACAAATGATAGAACATTTTAGTTGTCTTGGAAAACAGGATAAATACTTGATCCTTAAATTACAATTTAAAATATAAAATATATAAAATACTTTGGAAAAAAGATATAATTTTTTTATTCATGCAACGATAAGTGGTAATAACAAGGGAAGATAGAGATAAAGGTATAGGAAGATAGAGAAAGGATATGACATATGGAACTATGGATTATGGAAATAATGGAGACCTAGGGAATCCCCTCTGACAATATTCACTCCCTCAATAGGGAAAGAACCAAGGATATAAAATCTAGTAAAACATATATATGAAGTAGAAAAACAGGAAATAAAGTTATAAATTTAATTACCCTCATGTAATATATGTATAACTTTAGTATGATCCTTGATAAACCCTCTACACCTTTGAATGAGATAAGTGATGGACCTGGGGTAGTACATGACTGGATCAGGGAGCTATGAATGGTGGAAGAATCCACTTCCATTGCAGTAGGAACAAAATTTGTCTCATGGAACTTGTGAATAATCTTGAGTAGTACATGACTTGATAATTCATAATTTCAGGCATCATAAACATAATATCAAGGATTTGGTTAAGACACCATACATAAACTATTAAGACTTCAACCAATACCCAAAGTAGTTTGTCTTATAAGACCTACTGATGCATTGATGGGATATAACAGGCCTCGACCATCACTTACTAATTAAATATAATTCTTAATATGAATGGGTTAAAACAAAATCAAAATATGAATTTTTATTGAAACAAGAATATGAAATTTATATAACATTCCTCAATAAGTAAAGATAATCACAAACCATCCAGAGTAATATGGTGAAAGGTATCTAAATATTAAATTTTGAATCAAACTAATCATAAAACATTAATGATAATATGGAATATTATATCATAAGATACCAAACTCAACAAATCATATGATTCAATATATTATTTTGACATAGATGAAAAAAATTTATTAAGATTATTTAAAAATTTATTGAGGAAAATTTATTTTTTTTACTTTAAAATCACTCATTTTATTAAAAATTTTCGAAATTATAAAAGAAAAAAAATATTTTAAATTCACAATATAAACCTATAAATTAAACGTCAAATCAGTAAGGCTACCTGAAGGTGGAAAAATTATCTTACTATATATAAGTAAAAAAAATTCCTTCCAGATTTTTTTTCTGAAAAAGTTACAAAATGCCTCGTTAATAAAATTAAAAAAATCATACTTTAAAAACATTTTGAAATAAGTAAAAGAAAATTCAAAATTAATTTAAACAATAATAGGTTAATATTAAAAAAAATTAGAAAAAAATTCATAAAACAATAACATGGAAGAAAAAGATATTAGACAATAAACTTTAAAAAGATATTTTTAAAAGAAAGCCCCTTATAAATATCCTACCATTGAAGTGAGAATTAATAAAATTATTTTGTTATGTGTATTAGATATAAATATATATAAATAAAATTTAATTCAACCTAATATAGTAAAAATTCATTTCACAAATAATGTTAGCATGACATAATCAATAAAGTAGATGTTTAACACAATAAATGGGAATAGAGTTAGGAAATACCTTACCTTATGTTTCTATTTAGTTTTTCATAATTCAAAATCCTATACATTGGTTTAAATAATATTTTAATTTTTTTATATAACTATATAAATATTTATGATACCTTATATGATACTTTTATAACATCTTACCACCCGTTCATTAATAATATTTTATAATTCTCATTATTTTGAGTGCATTTATTCCATGGTTTCATGGTCATTTCACTTGTGTATAATTATGGATTTTTTGTAAAATGGGAAAAAAATCCAAAGTTGAAATGAAATGGTATTCATGCACTTAAAAAAGTTTAAATGGTATCAGATATAATTTTAATTTCTGTCATGAGGATTATTCATTTGATATTACTTTAAGGATAAATGTTTAGTTTATTTTGTCGGTTTTTTTTACCACCATGAAATAGTTTTATTTTATTAAATATGATATATATATAAGTTAAATAACATGAAAAAAGTTATAATATAATTATTAAAAAATTATTTAACAATAATAATATTTTTATGACCATAATTGATGCCGGTAGTGGAAAACGAAAAAAATCATTGTCCATTGAGATAGTTAACCGCCATAAATTGGATAACAGTTTTGTTTCTTCGAATAAGAGGATATGAGAAAAGGGGTGGATATAATATATTCAATTATCAATATAAAATTATAGTATATAAATTATTTTTGAGTATTCATTCTTTTATGTATGAAGTATGTGAAGATAAGCTAGAAGAAGAAATGAAATTAAGAGAGGTTGTCTGAGAAAGTTACATCTTGAATATCACCTCCTTGAAAGACCCCTTAAGGAACTTCTAATTGGTATTTGCTTTAGTATAGAATCACATGTTAATGGTGAGATTTAGGAGTATAGAATATTTAGATATTTTAAAGTATTTAATTCTTTTTATTATAAAGGGAGTGGTGAGGAGTGGTATTTATACTTAAAGAGGTGTAGTTTTAAGTGATTAAATAATGATTATTTTATATTTAAATCCAACCATATTTGGGTTGAACTAATTAAAATCAATATAGTTTATAATTAATGTTGCAAATTCTGGTTTAGGTTGATAAAAACCTAAACAACCCATTTAATGTTGTTAGATTTATGTATTTTAAACCTTTACTTTTTTAACTTTAACTAACTACAATATCTTACTTATACAATGGAATTTTTTTACCCTGATAATTTTTAATAACTAAGAATAAAAACGATCTTATATCATAATTTAGACCTCCTGATTCAAAATATGGAATACATTTAAGTTTATTAAATTTATAAATGTGATAAAAATCTATTGTAAATATATTATGCATACAACTCTAAAAGCAGTTTTTAAGGTTAAAATCGTTGTTTTGAAAATTGTAAAGCATGTGTTTCTAAATGTAACACTGTATGTATTATGTCATTACATAAATAAATTTTTTCCAAGAATTGGTGATAATAAATTCTAATTCATGATAATATAATAATTAATGCATAAGAGTTATGGTATTTTGTAAAAACAATATATGTTAACTTTTTAAACCAAAAATCAAAATTTTAGGAAAATTCCTAAAACATTTCCCATATATAATTATAAAATGCTCAGTCTAAAAATACATTTTATTTTTTCAAATAAATTTTATAAAAGTTTCAAAAATTAATTATATTTATTTTCTCATAGAAACAAAAAAAAAAGAAATTTTTGAATACAACATATAATTGAAAAATTTAATGTATTTATTAAAAGTTATGCATACATTTCCTAAGAATAATTACATTTTTATTAAATATGAACAATACATTTATTTCATAATATAGTTAGTACTATTAACAATCACCAATTTAACGACAAGTTTATAATGGTATTGTAAAAATAATAATATTTTGGATTTCCTTTAAACTCGGAGTTATATGAAACATAGGATATTAAATATAGTGTTTTTTAAAGGCTTGGGGTGTTAAATTCCCATCTACTTAAAAATAAATTTTTTACTTGAAATTTATACCGGTGATTGATAATCTTGGATTTGATATTTTAAAATAACATTTTTGAAATCCCACATCATAAAAAGTTTTAATAAATATTCCTCTTAAGAATAAGGAAAGGAATATTCAATGGTCACTAAAAAACTGGGATTCCATATAGGAGAACATTAGTGGGAAGTGAAAACATGGATATGGACAAGAAATCTAAATATCATGTTCTGATTGAGTGTGATACAGAACATGGTCTTTAAAAATTATACCATAACTGAACCATAAATCTATTATGAGTTAAAAGGACATTGATTTGTCATTAAGAAAATTAAATGAATAATTTTTTTGTTCCAAAATCATTTTTCAACAGTTAAGGAATACATTTACTTCCTAGTTTAAGAACATAATGAAATATACTTACTTTAATGGTAGAGTTTAATCCTTTAAACAATATCCACCACAAAATCAGGTTTTTCTCCAAAAGTAAATTCAACCTTTATTCATTAGATAATAATGAAAAATATTCTAATTATCTTTATAATATAGGGTTATTAAAATGAAAATATCCTTTATATATCATAAAATTTTAATAAAAAAATGATGTTATACTAAATATAATATCACATAGGCTAGTGGTAGGCAATACACACTTATTTTACTCCAGTCGTGGGTTCAGGCCTCACGACCTTGTGGGATGTGACCAGTTGTTACTCAACCTGTGGTTTGTTCTTTTTCTAAACCTATATTAATATACTTCTTATTAAATAAAAAAAACCTTGATAAATTTAACATTAATGAAATGTTTTTACCTAAAAGGTTATCTCATAAGTTTAATTTTTAATTATAAAAAATATAATAACCTACAATGCATCATTATTTTATGAGTCCTGGGTAATCTAGTAAAAATGTACATCTCAATGTCATAACTTAATCAAAAAATAAATTTTTGTATTCTTGAATCACAAAAATTAACTTTTAATAGATTATATGATATATAAATAGTGAAAATTCCTTCTGTCTGCCTTAAACTATTTTCCAAAACCAATGTGGATGGAAAAATTTATCCAATATAGATAAAGACATTAATCCTCAAAACCCTATAAAAAGTAAAACTTAAACCATTTCATAAATGGTTAACCATATAAACCTTCCAAATGATAAATATCCAAAACATTAGAAAGAAGGTTATTAAATTTCCAAAATTAACTTACCATTAATCTCTCTAACAATATGAAGTAGATCTTAATTGTCATATAAAAAACATGTGAATACCTTCATCATGTATTATTTTAAAATATTATAATAGAATTAATTATCCTAAATCCGTATTAAAAAGTATAATTATTCCTTATTACTTAAGTAAAACATATATTATTGGATATTTTCCTTGAATCCAAAAATGTTGTCAACTCCATCTATGGTAGCATAATCAAATTTGTCCATAAATCATTAATCACCTCCAAGGTAGTAAAAAATATCCAATTTAATTTATCCATATCAATCATATCTCCATCCAAAAATCATTATCTCAACATAAAAAACATATTATGTGTTATATATTCTTCAAAATTGTGTTTTAAAAAAGATCAAATTTCCACTAAATCATGTTTTATGGTCATTGGTACCATTCAACGTATTCTCTCAACTTTTAAAGGAAAACCACTTCCACAAAATCATTATAATAATAATAATTCTTATAATGACAATTTCAAGCAATATATTTACAGGATCTAAACAAATAAAAGAAAAATAAACATTCCATTTCACCTATATCATTAGAATAAGATTGACCATTGACACTTATCTTCTACTAAGGTATATTCCATTGAAATTTTGGAAATTTATTTGTATATGGAATAATCTATTTATTTTTGAAATATTCCAAATTTTCATCTTCCTTCTTTCCGATAAAATCTCGATCCTGGTGGCATTTCTATCCCCACTTATAAAAAACTCCCATTCCCATCAGGAAATTACCTGGGTTATTCTCTTCACAATTATCACATGTGTGAAAATATTTCGTTCCCTTTTTTCCTATTATATATTTTTTCTCTGTAATATTCTTATTATCTTTCTTTCCATCATATCAAAAAGTCTTGGAAAATTATTTCTCCATTATTATGGAAAAAGATACTATATCATTATATGAAGAGAAATTTTTTTAGATTAGTCCCCTTCAAATAACTAGATTAGGCCCATCAAACAAATTACCATTCTTCCTCTCTGGATTAAATATATAAAATTTTTCATGCATTACTATCCTTTTAAATTTGGAATCATACTTAGCAGAATTATCATACAACTTTTGTCTCTAAAACTAGAATTGTCTACCTATATCCCATTTCTATTCGGGTGGAAAATATTTTTCCAAGAAAAGTTCCTTAAAATACATACATTCAATATTTTATATTTCCTCATCAGACTTAATGTTTTAAATCAATGACCACCATTTATTAGAATATATTGAGAGATGATAAAATCCCATGATATCCTTCTCAATTTCTTTACATACCAAGGTGAGAAATATGATCTTTAAGGATCATATCTATTGATAAGCTACAATTGAATTTGTTGTTATAGTGAATGATGACGGTTTTTGTGTCATGATGTGGTTTAACATAATTACATCACATTTTGTATCATAAGGCTACTCCATATATTCAATTATATTGCTTATAACCTAAGTCAACTATCCCAATATTGTTATTATTTGTTCAACTCTAGCTGCATCTCCAGCTCCAACCATAGCTCCAGCTCCCAAAATATTGCCTTTACTAGGATGGAAATCCATACATGGATAGCATGAATTGATACAGATCTTATTCCTTATTTTAGGATACATTTCTAAATAGTGGTATACACTATATTATGTCATAAAATTTTGTATTATATTTTATAATATAAAAACTACTGAACATAAATTGAAAATTTATGTATTATTAATCTCTAAATAAATGGTTTCATTTCATTGGGTTTATTTACAAATTATGTCATATAGTTTCTCTCTATAATCTATTTTTTCATATATCTAGTTCAAAAGGTTTTTACTAAAATTCATTTGACACCAACATTAAAGACCTTAAACCTAGTATCCTATAATTTTTGGTTACTTTATTACATTGGGATAATATACAAGGAGTCACATTATGAAGGTCTAAACAATTTATTAGTTTTTGAAAACTAAATACAAACATAAAAATTACATTACTATTTAAAATAAAAAATACAAAATTGTGAATCCTTTGAGAACCCCATTATTCTTCTAGCTTAACCCTATGTATCAACCATAACTTACTTCTTCGAATATAGAAAAAAAACAAAACATAAGAAAAGGGTGAGGTCAGATACTCAGTAATGGTATGTATATAAAATAATCTATCATAAGTAAGAAAAAATATGTTATGTTGAATAACTGAAAAACATTCAATTTAATCAATAACGTGGGAAAATATGGAAAAAATAAAATATGATGAAATATTTCCATATAAATAATCACATTATATAGAAAACTTAACCTTGGATATTCTAATAATTGAATAATCATGTGAAAATTAAAAAATAACCCCATAATGACGTGGAAGATGATTATTAACCTCATAAATATACTTTCAAGGAATCTTCTAAGACACCATACATAAATGGGTAACACATCAGCCAATACCCAAACTAGTTTATCTCATGAGACCTACGGATTCATCAAGAGGCTATAGTGGACGCCATCCATAATATACTAATTCCAATGAACTCATTATATGAATGGGGTGAAACATAATTAAAATAGAAATTTTTATTAAAACAAGCATGTGAAAAGTCAATAAGTTTCCCTAATTAGTAAACATAATCACAAACCATCTAGATTATTATGGTGAATGTTATTGAAATTTTACATTCCCAATCATACTGATTATAATCCATTCAAAAAAATATTTTAGATGATATCATAATATATTAACCCCGACAAAGAAAATTATTCAAAAAAGTATGTTGACATATATAAAAATAATTTATTTAGATCATTGAAAATTTTCTTGAGTAAAATATATTTTTATACTTTTAAATCAACTATTTTTTGAAAAAATTGTACAAATATAAAAGAAAAACTTTTATTTAAAAATAAAAATTTATAAGTTTAATGTAAACTTAAAATAATTAATGAATCATGAAGATGGTAAAATCCCCTCAGGTGGTATAATTTAAAAAAACATTCCTTCTATATTTTTTTAGGAAAATACACTGAGTACCTCATTTGGAAAATAAAAAAGTATTCCTTTAAAACCATTTTTAGATAAGTAAAAATCTAAAAAAATTTATTTGAACAATAATAGGATAATAGTAAAATAATTTTTGGAAACAAATTTATAAAACATGGACATGAAAGAAAAATTGAGTTTTGAGTGAAACTTTAAAAAGATAATTTTTAAAATAAAGTCCCTTATAAATATCATATCATTGAAGTGAGTTTTAATCAAATTATAAAATTATGTGTATGAGATATAAATTAAAAATTTTAAATTAAATATAATATATTAAAAATTAATTTCAATCAAAATATATTTCACAAACCTATGGTATCCTACCTTTTTATTAAATAACTTTACATGACATATTAAAAACAATGGATCTTTAACGTTTAGAGTCTTGAAAATGCATTACATAATAAATGAAAAAATATAAAATTATTCTAATAAACTTGAAATTATTCATCATAGGATTATCCTATGTAAACATACTTCATCTCATAACCTTGGGACATGTATAAAATAAAAGGGCGAGGAGAAGGCCCAGTAAGGGAACACAAGTGAAGCGGTTTACATGTGAAGTTGAGAGATATAAATAAAAACATGACGAATTTAATAATGAAAAGAGAAATTGTCATATCATAATAACAAGAAAATGAATAAAAATTTAAAATTGTTTCTACAAAATTTAATTTATAAATTCAAAATCATATTACCAAGGTCCATCCCCAAATGTTATAAAAAAATTACCAAGGTTATTCACAAAGGTATCGTAATACTTGTCGTCTCTAGAGATTAATTTATTTACCTAATACATTGAAGATCTACCATGGTGACACCTTGATATGTTTTTATATTCATGTGCTCCACATATATCATAATTAAAAATTTCATAAATAACCCATAGATACTAAAATAAGTGGGTTTCATATCAAAATCATAACGTTTTAAAAGGAGCATAAAAACATAGTCATTATGTCATTTATAACCCAAGGAAAGGGAATGATGGTTTTATCTATGTAAATTACAGAATAAAACAAATATATTTTATGTCTTGATAAATATATCTATAAATTAAGGCTATTTTGGTATTCACAAAAAACATAGTTTCTTGAGAAAAAAGAGTGATATTTTGAGACGAAAATTCTACAGCATAACGGGTATGAAACATAGTTTTATAAAAAATTAATAAGAGATGGAATAGGGGTCAAACATTCATAAAATAATCATAATATTGTATAAGTACATAATAAAATGGAAATAATGACTTGGAATAAAAATTTGAAAGATATACCACATAAAAGAGAACGTGAAAGGAAAATAGAAGTGGGGAATTCCCTTACCTTGAAGAGTAACTTCTAAAACTATATAATTGAGACCTTGATGTCTTGAGTAAACATTGGGATGACTCATTGGGAGGTTTTTCTAGAAGAAATTGTTGGAGGATGAATTTGAAATGAATATAAATGATATAATGGGTGGGTATTTATAGTAAAAGAGAGGGATTTTGTTTATAAATTTCCAACGACACCTCATTAGTTTTATTTGAAAAACCATGGGATTGCCCATGGTATTGGAAAATTGGAAAACCTCATATAATATTTTCATCCAAAAGAGTCTACTAGAATAATATATCACTAATTATATCATTATGACATAGTTATGATGTCATTAAACATACTGAAAACTGAAAACATATTTTTACTATTCAGGGAAAATTAAACTCTTTCAGAAAAATCCCAAAAAATTACCCTGACCATTTTTAGACATGTAGAATTCAAAAATTAATTACATTATATAGAAATTAATTTCATTTTAAATTAAATAAGGTAAATAAATACTACTACTTAACTAACAAGTTCTAATTTTTTTTACTTATACTATGATATAATTATATCACATTACCATTTTTGATGACTAAAATAAATTTATACTTACTTAGCTGAGGTTACTATTCCATTGTTCAAATTAACTTTCATAAGGGTAATATTACTATTATTAATGGTCAAGTTGCTATTCACCAAAAAATTAATTTGATCCTATTAGGTTCTAAATATCTTATTGATCGCAACCATGTATGTCTGTTTTTATAAAATCATTTCACAGAATCAATTATTTAATAATTTATTAAAAAAATATTTTTTTACTATTCGTCAAAATATACTATTCATCAAAATATACTATTCATCAAAAAAATACTATACATCAAAAAAATACTATTCATCAAAAAATTGAAACTTCTAAAAAAACAACTGAAAAATAAACCTAGATTAATTTTGACATTTGATATTCAAAAATGACATATATTTTACAATAATAATTAACTATATGTGATAAGTCACTGAAAAGTATAGTTTTTTATTTCTAAAATCAATTTATCAATTTTTTCTCAATTAAACATATATTTTATTTAGCGAAGCTATTATTAAAATGGTAATGATAAAATAAAAATTTTATTAAAACAAAGGGATTACATTTTAAGTATCTAGGTCCTTGACCCAAAACCCCTTAAAACACCCTCAGATGACTTAAGGGTAAGGGGTGCGATGGTGAGAGACTTTTGGGGTGGCTCAGATAACATTACCTGAGTGGTAATCTCCATTACCTTGGACTTTTCCCATAGGTGATTTTGCTCATGGGTAACATGTTGAAGCTCGATTTGGGCTTGGTAAATAGTAAATCCCAGTGGTGTTACCTCCTTCCCAAGCTCCAACAAATGGGCTTCGTATGGATCGAGTCATCTGGATGAGGCCATCAAATCTTCCTTTGTTGCATTAATTATCCATTATCATTTCTATTTATAAACAATAATTATAACGTGAAAAAATTATTATTTCTTCCTATGGTCATATTGACCAATGGTCATATAATGGTCAAAACATGATGGTCACATTTCATTTATACTTATATATTTTTATTGATTATGACATAGTAAAACAAAAATTTTCAGGAAAGAACATGTTATTCAAAAGTTCGGGTTGTTACATTCTTCCCCCTTAATAAATTTCATCACCAAAATTTTAACTCGTACCCTTAGAAGAGAAAAGGCGTGGGTACTTTTGTCTCACAATCTTCTCTTGTTCCCCCATGGATTCTTCATATTTGTGTTTCCTCCACAACACATTAAAAGGGAGGTAGTCTTGTTGCGCATAAGCTTGTCTCTATAATCAAATATATCCTATATATTCTCCTCATAAGATTGGTCGTGTTCCAATTATACCACCTCCAGATTCAATAAATGTGAAGGGTGACGTATGTACTTATTCAAGAGGGATACATGGATTATATCATGAACTTGAGCTATATTTGGGGGATGTGCAAGCCGATATTCCCCCAATCCTCTGATATGAAGGATTTCATATGGGCTAATGTACCTGGGTATGAGCTTCCATTTCATTCCAAACATCATAACTCTCTTCCATGGAGAAATTATTAGAATGACTTTGTCACCTACATTAGACTCCGAGTCCCTTTGATGGTTTTCCACATAGCTATTTTGCTGACTCTGAGTAGCCTTAATGTGTTGTTGGATGGCATGAATCTTTTCTGTCATCTCATAAGAAATATCAGGCCAATAATTTTTCTATCACTAGCATAATCCTAACATGTAGTATTTCTACAACACTTCCCATATATAGCTTCATAGGGTACTATTTGAATGCTTGATTGGATTTTGTTGTTGTGTGAGAACTCAACCAAAGAAAGATATTGATCCCATCCTCTAGTAAATTCTGCTGAGCATGTTCTCAGCATGTCCTCAACTATACAAATAGTCCATTTATATTGACGATTATTTTGAGGGTTATAGGCCATTTTGAAATTCAATTCGATACAAAAATCATGTTGAAGAATTATCCAGAATTTCAGTGTGAACCTTGGTTCATGATTAGATACGATAGAAAGTAGAAGTCCATGTAGCCTTAACACATCCTTCACATAAATTCTGGGAAGTTGATCAAGAGTAAAATATTCCCAAATAGAGATAAAATGGATAGTCTTGGTGATATGGTCCACTATAATTCATATATCATTGTTTCCTTTGGAAGTTCTCAAGAGAATAGTGACAAATTCCATAGTGATATTGTCCCACTTCCATGCTGGTATGGGTAGTGGTTGTAAGATCCCTTTAAGAATTTGACACTCTTCCTTCACTTGTTGGCACACCATGAACCTTATTGTGTAGTTTGATATCTCAATTTTCATGTTATCCCACCAATAATGATCATGAAGGTCCTTATGAATTTTCATACTTACAGGATGTATATAAAATGTAGAGGTATGAGATTCATCCATTAGAACCTTCTTAATTTTTGGAATTGATGGATAACATAGTTTTGTAAGAAATTTTAGTTCACCTTCTTGATCATTATTGAACTCAGGAAACTTCCCATCCTTCACATCCTCAAACTTCTTATATAAAAAGGATATTCTTTTAGAGGTTTCTTGATATTATCTAGTAATAATAGTTGAAAAATCATTTGGGATAGGGTTGATGATGTCCATTACATTATGATTACCATGTCTAGATTCACTAGGTATTTGATAAAGGGATCTACTTGAGTCCTCATCATTTCCAGAACAGCATGGTCATTCCTACATAATACAACAACAACTTTTTTTGCTCTTCTGGGATGATAATGAATTGAATAATCATACTCTTTAAGATGTTCCAACCATCTCTTATGTCTCATTTTCAATTCATTGTGCATGAAAATACATTTCAATATTTTATGGTCTGTATATAAATCAAACTTCTCCCCATAAATATACTTCCTCTATATCTTAAAAAAAACAACTTCAACCAGCTCAAGATCACGTGTAGGATAATTATGCTCATGATGCTTTAGCTATCGAGATCCATAAGAAATTAGATTATAATTTTTCATGAGGTGTCACCCAATCAATTTTAGAGAAGAATCACTAAAAATAAAAAATCCTTCTTTGATTGAGGGTAGAGATAACATGGGTGCAGTAACCAATCTATTCTTTAGCTATTTAAAGCGTTCTTCACACTCCTCAGTCTAGATAAACTTGAACCCTTTTCGAGTTGACTTGGTTAATGGACGAGAATGTAGTGATTTTTTCCACAAAAACCTCTTTTAATATCCTAATAAACCTAGAAAACTACAAATCTCAATTATTGTTAGAGGATGAGGCCACTCCTCTATAACCATTGTCTTTACAAGGTCAACTGAGATTCCTTCACTATTCACAATATACCCTTGGAAAGAAGCTTGTTGTAACAAAAGCTCACTCTTTCTATAATTTCCAAATAACCTCTCCTTCCTCAGAGTTTGCAATATTACCCATAGATTATCATAATGATCCTCATAATATTTGGAATATATCATAATATCATAAATAAAAACTACCACCATGTTATAAAGGTAGTTTTTAAAGACTCCATTAATCAAATCCACCAAAATATCAGGTACATTAGTCAATATTAAGGGAATAATAACAAAATCATAATGTGAATATATTTTCTGGAAGGTGGTTTTTGGAATATCTTATTTCTTCACCCTCAGTTGATGGTAACTAGATAGAAGATCAATCTGGGAGAATAATTGAGCCCCACGAAGTTGGTCAAATAAATCGTCGATTCTTGAAAGAGGGTAATTGTTCTTTACTGTGATCTCATCCAGTTCTCTATACTCAATGCATAACTACATTGATCCATCCTTATTCTTCACAGAGATAATAGTTTCTCCCCAAGGAGACACACTAGGATGGATAATCCCCTTCTACAAATGATCTTGGATTTTTTTCTTTAATTCCCACATCACAACATTTTGCATTATATATGGGGATTTTGAAATTAGTTGAGATTTAGGTATGAGATAATTGGAGATCTCTACCTCTCGTTCTAGGAGAGTTACATGTAACTTATCAGAAAATATGTCAATTTATATTTAAATGATGGGGTCATTATCTATCATTATACTCTCATTTCCTTATTCTTCTTCTTCACCAATCAACTCCATAAATAAGGATATAAGAGATAATTTTTGAAAACGATCCAGGAAAGATGTATCTCCTTGGAAGATAACTACTGGATGTTCATTTAGGAATACTAATATTTCCTTACTTATGAATTTTATCTTAGTATTAAACTTTGAGAGTTATTCCATCCCATGTATAATGTCAAATTACCGCATGGGAATGACTACTAGATTTTCTATAATATTGTGCTAACTAAAGTAAATACTAGAGTTTCTAAACACTATTGAGTCTTGTATAATCCCTCTATGAGTCTTTACTAGTAACTATATTTTTATAAGTTTGATAATTGATTCAATATTCATTTAAAACTTGGAGGAAATAAAGGAATTAGTAGAACCCGAATCAAACAATGTACTTTCTAACTTTCAAAGAACAACAAGAGTACCTACCACCTCGTTATTTAGAGATTCAACTTCATCTATCATGATATAAAAAGCATAAAATTTATCTCTTTGAATATGATGAGGTAGATGGTGATTCCCCTCCACTACCCTCAAATTCAGAAAGTGATTTGAAAAGTCCCCAAGCTGTACACACTTGAATCATTGGAGTTCAGGTAGGGGCTTTATCGTCGTCCCTTTATCGTTAGAGTTTGCAAGTTTACTCTTCACCTCACAATGAAAATTATGATCGATATGACCATGTACTCCACACTTGTAACACTTACCACTCTCCAGAAGGCAGTTCCATGATGCTTCTAACCCTATTTATTATATGTGGGAAGTTTAACATTCTCCCCTCCTCTTCCATTATTAATGACCCCCCTATATTAGCTCCATTTATCTCTTCCTTTCATTGGATTTATAGGACCATTGCATCTCACCAGACTCCATTTCTACATTCATAGAACTTTGTACAATCTCCCCATAGATTTCATAGTATCAGTTGGATAGATTCTTCCATAGATGAGGTTTAGTCCACCGAATAATCTATCACCTTACCATTAGGATCCATGAAAAAGATAGATGTGTATGATGAAATCATTTTGATGTTAATCTCATAGCTTCCCACAGATTCCTTCTATTTCTGCCTCAGCTTGAGAAATTCTTTCAATATTTTTGTTCTCATCAAATGAGGTAAATACTTATTGTCAAAGATCCAATGAAATCCTCCCACTCTATAGCTTCAATCTCACCTATTGGACTCGTGTTTTTAATCAGCTCCCACCATTGTTTAGAATCTCCCTCAAAGAGATAAACAACCAAGGTGACTTTATCTTGTTCACAACTATGATGTACATAAAATATCTTTTCTATAGAGCATTTCCACTCAACATTGGTGGTCATTAATGCATAAAGGACTCTATATAATTTTTTCCCTTCTTGGTGAAATCAGAATCTCATATTGATTCAATTTATTTCCCATAATTTGAGTCATTTGATTCATCGTTCTCATGAAATCTTCCATTTTCGCTACCATTAGAGGGCCATTAGCTCATGGTCCATTGTAGTCACCATTTTCATGGTTACTCCTATTTCCCTCCATTTTCTGAAAGAGATAAAACATAGTGAGGAACTTTTTTCATTTAAGAATATTATAACGCTAATAGATTTTTATATTTTAAAACATCATTAATAAACACATTATTCATTATCAACAATTACATTTTCTAGAAATCCTTCATAATGGTTCATAAAAAAGATTATTATTAACCAAACATATCCACTGGGAGTGTAAAACTAGGAGTGAAGAAAGCCCCGTTGTCATGCACAAGTTACTGTTCATTTCTAGATCATAGCCGTGTTTTTAGGTTTTACCACTAGATACATCTGTTCCAGACCCACATAAACTTGTTCATATCCAAATATGGATTTATTTTTTTGGAAACCACTTACTAAATATTTCACCAAAATACCAGGAAGTTTTACTATAATTAAAATTTTATATAGGGTTCTTTAAAAAGTTTTCATATCCTAATTTACATAAATAACTAAACCATACTTTGATACCAACTATGGCATCCCGTATTTTTATTACCTAACATTACATGACATTTTACAAACAGATATTCTTTAATGTTTAGTGTCTTAAAAATAAGGTACATAATACATGCAAAAATATAAAATTACTATAATCCACTTTAAATTCACCATCATAGGTTTATCATAAGTACAATTACTGTATATCATAACATGGGGACATGCATTAAAGGAAAGGGTGAGCAGAAGGCCCAGTAAGGGAAAACAAGTGAAGCAATATACATGTGAACTTGTGAGATATAAATAAGAACATAAAGAATTTCATAAATACATGAAAAAGAGGAATATCAAAAAAATAATAACTTTATTTATAACAATAAAATGTGACTACAACATTTAATTTACACAATAATAAGCATATCACAAAGGTCCATCCCCGAGGTGTTATAAAAACATTACCAAGGTTATTCTCCAAGGTATCGTAAAAATTGTCACCTCTATAGATTAATTTATTTAACTAATGTATTAGAGAACTATCAAAGAGAAACCTTAAGATTTATTTATTTTAATGTGAGACACATAGATCATAATAAAACATTTTATAAATAACCCATAGAGAATAAAATAAATGGGTTTCCTATCAAAATCATAACAGGTACTTAAAAACCAACATTATGTCATTTATAACCCATGGAATGGGAATGAAGGTTTTTTGTATGTAAATTATAGAATCAAATAAATAATTTTTATGTATAAATTAATACCTATGGAAAATAAAGAGGTTTTGGTATTGAAATAATGAAAATAAAATAATTTCTTGATAAAAAAAGAGTGAGTTTTGGAGATGAAAATTCAACAGAATAACGAGTATGTAACACAGTTTAATAAAACATTAAAAAGACATGGTAATGGGTCATCCATTCATAAAACGATCATAATATAGTATCAGAAAAGAATACAATGGAAAAAATAATGTGGTAGGAAAATTTTAAAGACATACCACAGAAAAGAGAACTTGAAAGAAAAAGAGAAGTTTGGAATTCCCGTACCTTGAAGTGTAATTTATAAAACTATAAAATCAGGACATTGAGGGATTGAGGAAAAATTGGGAGGAATATTTGGCAGGTATAAATTTTATAACTTCATAGAGGAAGAATTTTTAATGAAGATAAATGAAGGAATGGGTGGGTACATATAGAAAAAGAGAGTGCGTTGTTTTATTAATTTCAATAGACACTTCATTAGTCATATTTGAAAAACCAGGGGATTTATCATGGTATTTGAACTGGGTATTGTCCATTTGGGAAAACTCATATCATATTTTAATCTACAATATTTTACTAGCATATTATCTTACTAATTACATCATTATGACATTATAATGATATCATTATAAATACTGAAAACTCAAAATTGAATTTTTTGACTATTCATCGAAAATTAAACTGTTTTAGAAAAATCCCAAAAAATCACCCTAACCATTTTTAATCATGTATAATTAAAAATTGAATTATATTTTATAAAAATTAATTTCATTTTAAATTAAACTAAATAAGTAAAATACTAAGACTTAACTAATAAGTTCTAAAACATTTATTTACGTATACTATGATAAAATTATATCAAATTACCATTTAAGATGACTAAAATGTATTTATAATTCCTTAGGTGAGGTTAATAAACATTAATATTCAAAAGGGTCAAGTTACTATTCACCAGAAAAATTATGTTTATCTTATTAGACTCTAAATATCTTATTGATCACAACTGTATATGCCCATTTTTCAAAACTTATTTCACAGAATCAATTATTTAATAATTATTTAATTTTTTACGAATCCTATAATACAATTCATAAAATACTATTCAACAAAATACTATTCATAATATACTATACATCAATACTATTCATAAAAAATACTATTAATTAAATACTATTCCTCAAAAAAATACTATTCTTGAAAAATTGAAACTTCTTAAAAAACTAAAAATTCACCTGAGATTAATTTTGTTATTTGAAATTCGAAAATGATGTTTATTTTACCATAATAATCCTCTATGTACGATAAATCCATGGAAAGTACAATTTTTTACTTCTAAAATCAATTTATCAAATTTGTCTCAATTAAATATATATTTTATTAAGCAAAGCTAATCTTAATACCAAAATGATGAAATACAAATTTTATTAAAACACATGGATTACATTTAAGTATATAGGGCCTTAAAAAATAACCCATTAAAACACCATCATCCAACCTAAGGGTAAGGTGTACGATGATGATAGACTCTTGTGGCGGCTCAGATAACATCCCCTAAGTGGTCATCTCTACTAACTCAAACTTCTCCCATAGACGATTTCATTCAAGCTTAACATGTTGAAGATTAGTTTGGGATTGGTTAAGAGTGAATCCCAATGATGCTACCTCATTCTCAAGATCTGAAATGGGTTTCGTACAACCATAGTCTACTAGATGAGGCCATCAACTCTTTTTTCGGCATCAATTATCCATTATCATTTCTATTTATAAACAATAATTATAACATTAAAAAGATTTATTGTTTCCAAAGTCATATTATCTAAATGTCATATAACGGTCAGAACCCGATGGTCATATTGAATTTAAACTTATATATTTTTATTTATTATGGAATAGTAAAACATTTATTTTTACGTAACAATTTGTTATTAAAAGATTTTTGTTGTTACATAACCATCCTGGGTTGACCCTGTGCTGATGACCTGAGATGGCCTGCGACATGGCCGGAAAGTTATTCCTGATCCCCACAAGATTAAAACTAGTTTCAAGCATCAAAACGTACAACTGGGAAGGGTTTAAGACCAAAATAAATAACCCAAAGTAGATAAATAAATAGAAAAACTGAAAATATAGAAAAAACTAAGAATTAAATTACATATAATTAAACAACTAATTCAGTCACAAGATTGAACTAAAGAGACAAAAAACTAAAACAAGAAAAACTAAAACTCTACCACATAATCTTCTTGTGACCTCTTGGCCACCACCAACCACAAGACTTTCTTTTCTCCAACAATGAGAAACTAAACCAGGAAATCCTAAGAAAAACAGAACCTACAAATAATATGTTATAGAAGGAGTGAGCACCAAAATGCTTAGTATAAAAGCAAAAGATATACCACAAAATCCAAGTGTTTAGTTTCTCAAAACATTCCATTAACACTATTTTGGAATAAAATTATAAAAATAGGGTTTTTATATTTTTCTAAACAACACACGCCACATATTAGTTCCAAAACCATTTTTAATTTTATAGTCAAAACCCAATATAAAGAGGTCAGGGCAGTGCTTAAAATAAATAGGTAAAAAATGAAGTATAAAGTAAACAAGCAATATAAATAAAAACCATGGGTGGTCCAAAAAATCTTTAGATGGCCCCTTGATGTACTCAGTTCAGATCCACCAATCGACGTATGATGAAGCCCCTAAGTTAATAACCAACTCGATTCTCTAACCTAGCCTCACTAGTGGCACACCCCTCATGGCCTATCTACATATCCATGAGGGTACCAACCCAACTAATAGGGGATGGTATGAAACCATCACCCGATTATCTAAAAGATTCATAGGAAGCCATTGTAGTAGTAAAATTGTTTAAGTAGGAGGCCAACACACGCGTGACTCATCTTACCTGCCATCACCGCACTTGCCTACCCCAAACACAGACACTAATATATGATTACCAATAAAGGGGAATCCATCCTAAAAAGGTTCCCCATACACAGACATATACATTTCACATCACAGAAGGTACCAACTATAACACCATACCATCTAAACAATAAAATCATTTTATAAAACACCTTAGGGTCCCAACTGAGCACACATATTTTCCAAAAACAATATTTTCTAAATCTTAACACAAACATCACCTTCGAGTTGGAAGTTCCAAACATGACATTATCTCGACACACCCCAAATCTATTTATCAAAAACATTTCTAAACCCCGATTTTAGAAAAAAACAAGCAATTAGTAAAACATTCCAAATAGAACCTTGAGCCACACATTCAAAAAAACACACACCAAAATCCAAATGTTCATACACTCAGAGATTTCATTTCAAATCATTTTTAAAAAACACATGAAGGGACTAACAAAAATTGGAAAAAAGAACCACTTAGGAAACAAAGGTTTAAGGAAAATACCAACTTAAAGTACCATATTTATTTGAGGGTACATCCATATGTGCACCTAGTTCACCTAGGGATGTGAAAAAATACAATGAACCACCTTACATCCAAGAAGAACCATGAAAACCATATTAAAAAAATCACCACTTGATTTGAAACCGAATCCAAGAACTCACATTATTAAAAGAACATGACAATAACATTAAATCTATAAAACCCTTTCCAAGTCATTTTAACACAACCATCAAGTCATTAAACTACCAAATTATACACACTAAACCATATTTATAAACTAAAAATTACCATAACAACATAATTTTGGATAAAAATTTCTCAAAACCCCCCAAATTCACTTTAATGGTACAATGGTATTTCAAAAAACACCCTAGGTTCTATAAACCTAGGTATTACAAAAAAACCTCTTTAATTTTTTTAATAAATATAATTAACAAGAAATCACCACTTTAATCTTGACATAAGTACTAAAGAGGTGCAGAACACATGGAAAAATTATTTGGAAATAAAAAAGTGTCCATGAATTTCATCAAAAATTAAAAATTTGGAAACGCCTATCTCTACCATGTGAAAATGAAATGAAACATCAAGAAGTGAAAGAATCGATCCTCACCGACAATCCACACACCCTAACCATTCAGAAAATCAAACCAAATTAACAAAAAATAACCATAGGGTTCGACAAAGGGAGGAAAACTTGAAAGAAAACCAAAGGATAGAGAGAGGAGAGGAGAAATAGGGGAGAAATTGATAAGAACCCTAAAATATTACATTGGATATTTGAGGAAGTAACCAGGTAGGGAGGAGAGCCAAGAAAGAAGGGGTCTTGGGACCGCTTGGTGCATCAAAAACAAAGAGAAGGAGAGGGTCATGAATTACTGTTAAAGAGAGGTGAGGGGAATTTTTTTTCAAGAATTTAATGAATTGGAATGACTACACGATTTTCCAAACCATGTGGTAGTCATGTGTAACTCTCTCTCTCTAGAAGAACTAGTGGACGATTTCCTAGAACCTACTATATGTCTGTGTGCAGGCCATGTGTAAGCCATGTGGTAACCATGTGGAACTCTCTTCCTATATAAGAACTAGAACACTGTTAACTAGAACCTACTGTATGACCGTGCAAAGGCTGTGCTTAATCCCTGGGGTTGATTTTTTCTGAACCCAAACCTTCTACATAGTTGGGCCACAGGATTTTTATTTATCATATGGTACCCATGAACCAACTGGAAACCCCACCCAAATTTTAAAAAACACAAAACTTTGGATAGGGGATCAGACTCTAACCTCCACAAAAATACTAAATACTAATAAATAAATAATAAAACTTAGTATATGAGGTCAGGATGTGACAATCCTCTCTACCATAGACACTTTCGCCCCCCATAATGTCACCAGGATGATATTTAATCAAAAAAAAATTCTATCCACAGACAAAACTGCTGAAAACTGAGAATCTTGGGATAACCTTACACCCCATAGGTCACACCCTACTGATCAAAGAGAAAATAAAACAAAAATCAAGGGAAAAAAATGATAGAGTTCTCACTCAAAAAATAATTCTATTAATACGATAATTGAAACCTAAACACACAACACCAGGGAGTGGGCCAACATGGGAACTACAAATCTGAACTAATCCAATTTCTTCACACTATCCAAAAAATGACTTTACTGAAACTAAAAACTAAAGAATTATTAATAGTGAACTAAAACAACTCCCTTAGGAATAGGAAAACAATTCCACCATAAGGAATCAAGTAAAAAACCCACTATGAAGAAACTCAGTGTATCATGATTCTAGTATAGGGAAACTTCCTTCAAAAAACCAACAAGTCTCCACATAATGGAGAACAAAATCACTGATTAAATTAAAAATTATCAACCCTGTCTAAATTTTCCTTAACAGTAGGGATAACCCCCAACAAAACCCGAACTAAACAAATGACCATAAACAAAGTCCATCCATCTAACAAGGTTAAAATATCTTCAAATGAGCACAACTAACATAAAAACCAAAACAGACCCATATAATCTCTAAAAACCCCTTAAAAACAAATAATTCAAAGGCCACATCCAGATGAACAAAACTACATAGATTAAAATGAAACAAGTTCACCACATCACTAAAAAAATAAAATGTACAAAACTAGATAAATGAAACTGAATGTATTAGAATATTTCCATCCAAACATTTTGAACAAAAATGAGCCAAGGTTTCACACCCCCGGAAACTCTTGACAAAAAATGAGCGTCACCCCGATAACTTTGGATAGGGACCTAATGGCTGAAGCATCTCCTTCCCCGTAGTATGGCATTAGTATCCCCCAATAAGGACACCATCTTCAATCAACAATTCTTGCAACACTTCTATAAATTACCCAAATAGGTATAGGGATGGTAGGTTTTCAGAGGGATGCAACATGATGACTTCAAATGCCCAGAATGGACACAAAAATGACACACCAAATATTGGTCTGATGATCTTGAAGTCAGAACCAATGCAGATGGATCTTTTTGAATAGGTTCCTCTGGAATCCACTCCTCACTAGATAGGGAACCTTCATGAATGATGAGTGGCACCAGATTACCAACCATCGGTGCAGTGGTAACCAACTCAGGAAGGAACACTTCTTCCACCATCTTCTCAAAACAATGTTCCTTATAATAGAGGAACTTATCTTAGATCTCTAGAAAAATATCCCTAAGTAATAGAGAAGTCTTCATTAGATTATGCAACACCACCTTTGAAGAAAAGTAAGCCATCTCCTTGAAACAGTCAATGTAGGACTTCACCATCCAATTTCCTAATTGAACAAATATAAGATATTCCATTTTCTTCATCTCCATCAAATTACCTTTTTTATTTTCAAGACAAAACCATTTTTTGGGGGAGAGGGAACCGTACAGAAAGTAATCAAGAAAATAGAAAACCAATCAAACCATACCACACAAAGACAAGGAAACTAAAAAAATAGAATAAGAATATAATGAACCTATAAAACCTCATATCACTTGCACAATAAATAAAAATGTTATCCACTAGCCTGAGGGATCCCATCGATATTTCCATTCCAGATCATGGGTAATAAGATCCTTCTTAATTTGAGAAGATAAGTGTGGGGGGTAGGAGACGCGTATTTGATCTAGGATTCTAGGGGTCAACTGATCAAGTTTCTTAGCCTACACAAGGACCTCTAACGAATCCATTTGGAGGGTAGATGGGTCTTGTATTTTGTTCATTATATCTTGAGCCCTTGAACTAAATTGAACAAGAAAAGGAGAAGGAACAGGGGAATATTGACTCTTGGGGAACATTAAATATGGAGAAACCATAGGCTCTAGATTCTGATCAAAATCTGTGTCGGCCTAATATCCCATAACCTCTTCACTAGGATGAGAAACTTTAACCACTTACAGAGAAGTCAAATATTTTTCTATTCCACTTTTCGAAAATATCTTCATGTCATCTAGAGATTTATTTTGCATGATATATCCTTCACTAAAAGATCTTGTAACTGGTGGTTTGGGTATATTAGAGTAGTCTTTCCAAGGATGGATCCTCCTCACTTTTTTGGTGAATCCATCTGAGTCCATGTTGGTCTTCTTTCCCTTCCTATAATATTACCAAATGTAAACTTCCTCTTATTCCACTTCCTTACTCTTGGTTGACCGTGTAAAAGTGTTGGAATCCTTCTCATATTCAAATCCATCCTTGTTACCTTTCTGAGAACTATCTCCTTCATGCCCTACATCCTCAAAATTCCCTCCTTTAAATGAAATTAGGTTTCCATCACCCAATACCACAAACCTGTTTAGGTTACATCTAGTTCCCTTGAATTTCTTGCTAAATTGGCCCATGTCCATATTCAAATTGGAGAGGCCCTCATTTCCTCTATAATTACCATAAAAAACCCAATATGGCCACATGTATAAATTTCATTGACCTTTAAGTCCTTTTATCAGTCAAATTGGCACCTAGCCTCATTATCGATGGGAGAAATTTAATCATAGCTTCCACATAAGATAGAGGATTGATATCACTTTATTCATTTATCTCTAGAGACACAATAAAATTTCGATTATAAGTCTCTTTCTAATGAGTGAAATCCTCATTCAGAAGATTTTATTCAAGAATAGCTACTCCCCCATGATGACATCTTACTGTTGAATGTCTTTGAAGGAAGCATGAGTGGAAATAGTGAGTCCAGGACTCATACATAATCGACTGTGTATATTTTTAAGATCCCCCAATATTGATCCAAATGAATTCAAAAATAATTTTTGATATTTAAACCTCAAAACATATCTGGGGTTCAATGGGATTTCCGATAGCTTGGGTTCTGCAATCTGCAATCAGGAAGTGGCCTAAAAGATTTCCAATCATCTGAAAAATTGAAGGATTTTGGAAAGCCAGAGGGAAACCAAGAAGGTGGATCCATATTGCAGAGGTATTTGGATGAGGATTCATGTATATAGAAGAGGACTATCAACAAGGGATAAAAAATGTGGTTGATGGAGCATGAGCCACTAGACAAAGAAAGATCCAGGTTTTCTTCATAAGAGAACCAAATCATCATTTCTGAGAATCAATCAAGCCAACCACTGCTTATTGAAGAAGACACCACTAAGTGTTGATGAGCCTATACATGGAATCAATTGAAGGCCTCCAAATATTGAAGCAGGAAACAAAGGTAAACATATGCAAGGATGAAGGTGTTGAGAATTATTCATGGGGAGAACAACTCCCATTCATCCAAAGATGTACCTTTAAACAGACCCAAAACAACATGCACCCTGACAACTTCAAGAGTTCCTAGCACCCTAAAGTCCTGATTGACTTCCTCAAGCAACTTTTCTGCCTCTAATGGACATCTATTATAGCAAAGAATAAGAAATGTCAAAGAAGGGACAAAAACTAGTTATGGCTCATAGGAAACACCAGAGACCTTTCTGGGTGACATCATCTAAAAAGCATAAGAAACACAAAACTGAAACTAATAAAAATCCAAAATGAATTTGGAGGAAACACCTAAGACAAAACAACTAGTTTCGAAGACAAATTAATTATAACACAACCAAAATTACCTTTATTCAAAAAAACACTTTTCCATTTCAAATTTTAAAAACCACTTCATTTTAAAATAACTTTTTTATACACAAACCCCACATTTCACAAAAAAACCACATTATTAAATAATTATCACTTCCCAAAACCATTTTACCTCTTTATATCCCCTTATAAAAACTAGGCCAAGATTTAAATTTCTATCACCCACCCATGGAATCCCCTGACTCGTCACATATTTATCAAACCATTATCATCCATACATGACAACAAACACTTCCCATACATACCCACACACATGATACTATCTATAAAGAACACCAAGGGCCATTACTAATACATATTATAAAACCCAAAACAATTTCAATTTTAAAACCCACTTCACCAATTTAAAATCATTTGATGGAAATAACATCCATTTTGAATCTTTTTTCATTTCAAAATCCACTTTAAATTTTTAACATACACTTACACCGACTAGAAACCAAACCAAACATAACAAGCAACGAACCACAAAAATGTAGAATTAGTGCCTATGCAAAACCCGGTGACATGGTAGTGGGCCATGCCGAATGTAAGGAATAACGTTATGATTGAACAGTGCACTTCCCCCAAATGGGTCACTACTCTATGTGAGAACACAACATGTCACCAGATCACCTCCGTTGTCATCCCTCAATAAAAAAAGCAGATGTCCCAAATCCCAGACTACGCCTAGTAACTTGAGGTTCAGAATGACTAAGAGTTCATGACACTCTTCTAGCACCTACCTATCATGTCCCAAAAATCCTAAACTCCAAATACCAAACACCCAAAATAAAAAACGGACGCCTCTTATAACATTTTTTCATGAACTAGCCCGGGTCATCCCTAAACCAGTCACCCAAGCAAACCCGCAGTATGGCCCGAATGGCGTTTCTGATCCCTGTGGGCTGAAAACTTGTACTAGGCATCAAAACATACAAGTAGGAACGTTTTAATATAAAAATAAATAACCTGGAAAAGATAAAAAAATAGAAAAAAATGAAAATGAAACAAAAAACTAACAACTAAATCACAAATATTTAAAAAGAAGATTCAACACTATGATACAACTAATTAGATAGAAAAATAAAGTAAGAAAAACGTAACTGCTTCCACACAATCTCCATGCGGTCACATGGTCATCACCAACCACAAGACCAAATTTTCTCCAAAATGGGCAACTAATCTTGGAGAACCAAAGAAAAAAAAAGAACATATAACAGAAAATTTAAAGAAGACATGAGCATCAAAATGTTCAGTTGGAATGCTAATGATAAACCAGATAATATAAGTGTTTCCTTTCCCAAAATAGTTCATTATCACTAGTTTTATGTATAGTTATAAAAATAGGATTTTCACATTTTTCTAAACAACACACACCACATATTATTTCTAAAACCAATTTCAATTTTACATCCAAAATCAAAGATAAGGATTGTCAGGGATGTACTAAAAAGAAATAGGTAAAAAGTGAAATATGATGTAAATAACCAATAAAAATAATTACCATGTGTGATCCAAAACATCCATAGAATACCCCTAGATATACTCGGTTTGGAACCACCTACCGGCGTATGGTAAATAACATAAGTTAATAACCAACTATCTACTCTAACCTAGCTTCACCAATGGCACAACCCTCATGGCCTGCCTACAACTCTAGGAGTGTACTAACCCGATTAATCTTGGATGATAATAAATCATCACTCGTTCATCTAAAATATTCCTAGGAACCCATGGTGTTAATAAAACTATGTAAGTAGGAGACCCACACACGCGTGACTCGTCTTACCTGCCGTCACTGAAATTGCCTACCCCAAACATGGATACCAATATATGATAATCCATAAATGGAAATACCTCTAATAAAGGTGACCCATATACATACATATACATTTCATAACACATAAGGTTCCATCCAGGATTCCATACCATATAAACATTCAAATCATTTTATAAAACTACTTATCTTGCCAACCGTGCACATGTATTTTCCAAACACAATAATTTCTAAAAATTAACACAAACATCACTTTATAATTAGATGTACCATATGATACTTTAGCTTGAAACACCCCAAATATATTTATCAACAACATTTCCAAACCCCCATTTTAGAAAAAAAACATGTAATTAGTAAAAAAATCCAAATGGACCCTTGAGTCACAAATTTACCAAAACATACTCCAATAACCAAATGGGAAAACACTCTAAGATCTCATTTCAAATCAATTTTAAAATCCACACAAAGGGACTAACAATAATTTGAAAATAAGAACATCTTAGGAATCCATGGTTTAATCAAACAACCATTTAAAGTACCATCCTAATTTGTGGGTACATACATATGTGCACATAGTGAACCCATGGATATTCCAACATCCAATGTCACACATAACATCCAATTATACCCTTGAAAACCATTTTCACAAAATCACCACTTTTTTTAAAACCAAATCCAACTGATCGCATTATTAAAAGAACACGACCACCCCCTTAAATCCATAAAACCCTTTCCCAGACATTTTAACACAATCTTCAATTCATAAAACTAACAAATTAAACACACTAAACCAAATTCATAAACCAAAAATTACCATCACACCATAATTTGAGCTTTATATTTCTTAAAATCACCAACATAAATTTAAAGGTACAATGACAATTAAATAAACACCAAAGGTTCCATAAACCTAGGTATCACACAAAAATCCCTTTAAAAAACTAAATTTTAATAAATTCAATCAAAAATAAATCACAACTGCAATATAGCCATATTTATTATAGAGGTCAGAAACACAGTGAAAATTTATTTGGAAACATAAAAGTGTCTATGTATTGCATTGGAAAGGAAAGAATTCGGAAAAAACTACCTCTACCATGCATGGTTGGAACGAAACTTCAAGAAGAGGAAGAATCGAGACTCGCGAATGATCCACACAAACACAACCATTAATAAAATTGAACAACATTATCCAAAATTAACCCTAGGGTTTTTCCAAGGGAGGAAAAACCAAAGGATAACCAAATTATAGAGATAGGATAACAGAAATAAAGGAGAAATGTCCAAAACCCTAATATCTTACATCAGATCTTTGAGGAAGAAAACAAGGAGGGAGGAAATCCATGGAATATGGGGTATTAAGACACATTTGTGTGCCCATAATTAAGGGGAAGATATGGTATTGAATAAGGGTTAAAGAGATGAGAGAGGGAAAGATATAATTCATGATTTTAATGACCTGGCATGATCGCATGATTTTCCAAACCGTGCAGTAATCGCGTAGAAATTTCTGCACATGAAACAACTGGGGCACCATTACTAGGAACCTATCACAAAGACTTACACAGGCCTTTCAATTGGTTTCATCGAACCCAAACCTGCTGCACGGTTGAGCCGCATGGTTTTTACTAACCATGTGATACATGTTCCCCACCTCAAAAACTTAACTAAAATATAAAAAAATCAGAAATTTCCACCAAGACTCAAACTCAAACCTCATCCAAAAGACCCAAGACTAATAAAAGAATAAAATAAAGAAATATCTGGTATCTGGGTGTGAAAATATTAGTTTTATAAAATCAATATAGAATAATTTTAACCCAATTAGTAGATATTGAGTTATTATATCTCTTACCCCATGTTTCCCTTTAGTTTTTTGTAATTAAAACTCCTATATAATGGTTTAAATAATGTTATTTTTAACTAAAACTATATTAATATTTACCTTATATCATAAATTTATTACACATTACCACCTATTAATTAATTATATTTCATTTTTTTTATTTTTCAGGTGCATTTGTTTCACAGATTTAGGGTCAGTTCACTTATGAATAATTAAGGGTTTTATTGTAAAATAGAAATAAAACTAAAGAAGTGAAATGAAATGGTATTTATTATATTACATAATTTTAAATGGTACCATATATATATATATTTTCTTTTTTAAAAGAGAATGATTCATTAAATAAAATGTTAATGGTAAATATTTTGTTTATTTTGGTTGTTTTTCTGACCATTACGAAGTAATTTTATTTTATTTTATATTATGTTTATATATTAGTGAAAAAAAATGAAATACGTTATAATATTATTAAAATATTATTTAACCATAATAATTTTTTTGTTACCATTCTTGAAGGATGTATTAAAAAATGAACAAAATCATTTTCGACAAATACTGTTAATTGCCAAAATTTTAACAGTGGTTCTGTTTCTTAGAATAAGTGGAGATAAGAACAGGGGTGGATAGAAGATATTATATTTTAAATATAATGTTACAATATATACATGATATTAGAGTAATTATTATTTTATGGGTGGAGGAGGTGAAGAGAAGGTAGAAGAAAAAAAAGAAATTAATAAAGGGTGTTTGAGAAAGGTACCTCTTGAATATCACCTCCTTAAAGGACCACATAAAGAAATTGTAATTGGTCTCTCGGTGAGAAAAATAGCACTTGTATGTGGGGAAATTAGATAGGATATGGTTTGGTAGAGTGTATAATATATTCAAGGATTTTTATGATATGTGGGGGGGGGGGGGGGGTTAGAAGTGGTATTTATACTTGAGGAGGGGTGGTTTTAAGTGATTAAACAATGATTATTTTTTATAAAAAGCCAACTATATTTGGGAGGAATTAATTAAAATTAATTAGGTTGATGATTAATGTTTTAATGGATATTTTAGGTTTATAAGAACATAAAACACAAATTTAATGTTTAATTTTTTAGCTATTTTAATCCTTTACCTTTTAACTTTATCAAGCTACATTATTTCACTTATACTATGATAAATCTTTATTTTACCATTTTATATTTTAAATTACTAAAAATAAAATGAGACTATAACCTAATTTTTAAATCTTGATTCCAAATATGGAATCCATTTTTATTGATTCAATTTATAAATGTGATAAAAATAAATTTTAATTATGTTACACGTATAACCCATAAAAACCATTTTTAATGTTAAAATCGTGATTTTGAAAATTGATAAGAATATATTTCTAAATGTAACAACTTTTGTATTATGTCATTCAAAAAAAATATTTTGATAAAAAATAATGGTTAATAAATTTTAATTTATGATCAAATAATAATTATCTCATAAGAATTTTGGTATTTCTTAAAAATTGTATTTTCACTATTTTACCCAAAAATCATCTTTTTTAGAAAATTCCTGAGCAAGTCCCATACGATAATTTTGATATCATGACTAAAAAATTGAATTTAATTTTTCAAATAAATTTTCTAAAGGTTTTAAATATTTATTATATTTATTTTCTCATAGAAATAAAAAAACAATATTTTAATAAAACATATATTTGAAAAATAAAATGACTTTACTAAAAATTATGTGTTCATTTCCTAAGGATAATTATTTTTTTACTGAATATTTACATCATATTTATTTCATAATATAGTTAATATTATTTTCATCATCCAATTTAATGGATAGTTTGTAATGGTTTGGTTAAAATAATAATATTTTCGAGTTCGTTTAAGCTCAGTGTTATGTACAATGTAATCTACTGAACATAGTTTTATTTTAAAATTTCTAGGTGTTACATATAAAAAATATAGATTTATTGAAAATATATTAATTAAATGTGATCATATATATCATATAATATGTTATTTAATTATAACCTTTTATCACTTGTTTATTAACAATTCTTTGTTAAAATCATTATTTTTGGTAATAACTGCTTTATTTTTCATGAATGTCTAGGTTTGGTTGTTTAGGTAATTGTAATTTGGTCATGGATACATCATATCCATAATTTTAAACATTAAATAATTATTATATATATTAATTTTATAATCATAAATAATAGTTTATAAAAACTAGAGATAGAAAAATGAGTTACTCCATTCATGGACATTGTAGGCCGTATGTACGCAAGAAGACTATTTTAATTTTTTTAACAGATGGAATAACATAAAGGAAAAAAATATTTAAACTTCATATAATAATTATTATATAATATATATAATATATATTCCTATAATATATCCTTATCTCTATCCATATTAAAATAAAATGAAAAATGTTTCACATTACTTCAAGGAGGTGGTAGTTCACACATACGCATGAATGGCATTTGTTTCTAACAGATATGAAGGTAATAAGGTAAATGTGATATTATAATTATAAAATTATTATAATGTCATAAATATAATATATATTTTTTTAAATCCACAATTATATTCATCCTGACAAGGCGATGATGAAAAATGAACGACATTAGTTCACTCGGCGGTTGTCTTCCGTAAACATGATCGATAGTTTTGTCATTGATTTTATGAAAGAGGTTATGGATATAAGTTATTCCATTAAAAGGATAAAATATCATTATATGGGATATAATGGTATTATTTCATAACATTTGGATAATATTAGAAGGAGGTGGAAGAAGAAATAAAATAAAAACACTTGGTTATGAACATTACCTATTCTTCGAACAATATATTTCAGTTAGCACAAATTTTTTTAGGGGGGTTGAAAAGTAATTTAAGAAATGGTGAGGTAATTAAGGTAGTAATTTTGGTATTTATTTTCTAAATAAAAGTTATTTTTATGTGTGAGGAGTAGAAGAGAGTGTGTGTACTTTTATAAGTGGGGGAGAGGACACAGTAAGATTTTTTAAAATTTAATAAATTACAGCAAAATTTTTCACATTCCATAACGATGAAAAATATGATATTATTGAACATTATATTAGAAATGGTCTATTTATGGAAATAAAACATGAATTATAAAATTTTTAAGTCATTTTAAAACCTATTTTTTAGATTAACTCTGGGTGAACATGTTTTAACATTAACCGTAGTAATTAATTTTTACTATCTTTACTATTAATTTTGACGAAAAATTAAGTTGACTATATTATATTATAATAATTATACTGATCAAAAAAATTTATCCATTTTTAAAAAATCCATTAATATAATTGGAAGAAATAAATATAAAATTAAACCTGTATACATCTTGAAAAATCAATTTTTAAAGAGAAACTTTTAATAAGTATAAAACATTTTAATATAGAAAATCCACACAAATTTTATTAAAATAACATAAATTGGATTAATAAAAAAAATTTGACTAATTTTTATTTTAAAATATTTTTAAATAATAAATAATTTTGTAAATTATTTAAATTAAAATATAGTTATTTTTAAAAACTAGTATTTTTTACCATTCTTCAAAAAACTGTAATTTTTAGAAAATTATAAACATTTTCCCTAAACTATTTTTGAGATGTTGATTCCAAAAGTTAATTATTTATGAAAAATAAATTTTCAAACAATTTCAAAGATTAATTTTATTATTTGATAAAAAAAAGAAATAAAAATAATATTTCTGAGAAAAATTATTTTCAAAGAATATAAAGAATTTAGTAAAAATTATCTACATATTTAGAAATATATTTTATTTTTCTACAAGAAATATTATTAATTTCAAAAATATGTTCATTCTTATTCATACCTCCATGTTTAATGGCTAGGTTGTAACATTCTTCTTTAAAGAATAATATAATTATTATATCATGATTCATTAAAAATCAGTGTTGCGAGTAATTTGAGTTATTGAAGAAATTAAAAAAAAATTAAACTTTTTTTATAAAAAATCAGTGTGTTAGATTATAACCACCTTAAAAAATAATTTTTATGTCAACATTCCATCACTCTGATACAAATAACTCTAGATACTTCCAGATCATCATATCCTTAGGTTCACATATTTCTTCTTCAAATTGTTGGTTTTACAAAAATAAATTTACAAGGTGAGTTGTCTTGTTTCAAAACACATTATCCCCATAATTGAGAATTTACACTGGTTTCTCTTTATAGGAAAGATAATTCTCTAATGGTATGAAATTTTGGTTCCGTACATGTGAAGGATTGGCTTTGTTGTCCCTCCATAGATATATATGTAACACATCATGAACTTGAGAAAGGTTAAGGGGAAGATCCAAAAGATAATCTACCACCCCAAGGAAATCATGAATTTCAAGGGGGATAATATACCTAGGGTTCAGTTTCAATTTCTTCCTAAATAAAATAACCTTATTCCATGATGTAATTTTCAAAAAAACTTTCTCACCAAATTTGAACTATATATTCCATCGATGATTATAAAAACAACTTTTTTGTTGACATTGAGCCACCATGATGTGTTGTTGACTGGATATAAATTTATCATTAATTTCCAATTCTATATTAAGTGATAACAGCTTTATGTCTCTAACTTCATATAATAACATTAGATTTCTACAATTCTTTTAATAGAAATATTTATAAGGATCTATTTGATTGTTTGTGTGAAATATATTGTTGTAAGAAAAATCAACTTGAGGATGGTGTTTGTCTAGAAGACCTATGAAATCCATAAAAAAATATATCAACACATCCTATAGTTATTGAATTATTATTTTAGGTTGAGCATTTTTCTGAGAATGATATTAAATTCTTAATCTCAATTTCATATCAATAGACTTCTCAAGACTACACCATAAATTCAAGGTAAAACAAAGATCCTAATCAAACATAATATAATGTGGAATTCCATACAAAATTACCTATTCCATAATGAATAATATGTAATATGATTAAAATAGAAGTATTATCTAATGTAAATGAACTGTTATGGATTTTTTATGTGATCAACTACAACCTATATTGCATTATGGAATTTTTGGTGTTTTTGGGAGTCTAAAGAAAAAAATTCCTGGTGATGTTTTCCCATATCCATTCTGGTTAATGTAATTATGGTAACATTCCCTTATAATTTTTCCTCTGAATCTTAAGTTTCTCAAATACTAAGCATCGAGATATAAACTCTATGATATCTCTCCTTAGGCAATCCAACTACTCTTTCAAATTATTATACATCTTCTTAAATCTAGGATTAATAGAGGATGATGAACAATGGAACTCATACAACAACTCCTTCATCAGATCTAGCATTAACGGGACACATACATGGTTCCTAAACCTTATCATTCCATAAAAATCAAGTTTAAAATAATGAAAATTTCTCACATTATATTTTAGCTCCATATCATCATTTTGTGTCTCTTTAATTCCCAAATAGATTTATGGTTGGTCATTCAATTGAACAATAAATTTCTTCGACTTACATGAAGATTTCTAGATAAATAATTTTTAAATATATAAATATTTTATCTTTTATGATATTCAATATAGATAAGAAATCACATTCCATCATAGTTTGAGCATCAACCAATATTTTCTACATTCCACTGTGGAAATGTATTGAGAAACCATAATATTTAATTATCTCCAACCATATTCTCGGGCGTATGATGATCTCTTTTTTGGTGAATATATACTTTAAGCTTTTAGGATCAGTATATATATAACATATTTCCACTAAATATAATGACTCCATATTTTCAATGAAAATATTAATATAGATATCTCCAAACCATAGGATGGATAATTTTTCCCATGGAACTTAAATTATAGTGAGGCATAAGATATCACAATATCATATTGCACAGGGATACATCCCAATACATTATTTGATGTGTCACTACAAATTCAAAATCATTCAAAACTATAGTGTAATGTAAGTAGAGTTGGGATGACTAACCTTTTTTATGTTTATTGAAATTTTCCCAACATTCATTATTTCGAAGAACCTTTTCTCCATTTTGAGTTAACATATGGAGTGGATTTTATATCATTTGTAAATTCCCTAAAAATCATAAATAATATACAAAAAAACCAAGAAAAATGTGGGTCTTAGTAACTATGTTTTTTTAGTCCATTTTTCAATAACATTCATATTTGAAGGATCTATTGATATACCTTAAAATGAGATTATATTACCCAAGAATAATACATTACAAATCCAAAATTGACACATTGTAAAAAATTTATACAAAATTTTCATCCTGAGGACTTAAGTACAATTATAAAATGATCTTCAAATTCTTACTTAATCATTTAATTTATAATAAAATCATCTATAAAGACTACCAAATAATGATCAGGGTATTCTATAAAGTCTATATTAATTAAATCCATGAAGATAGAAGGGGAACTTATAAGACCAATTGGCATAACTATAAATTCATAATGTCCATAACTTGTATGGATGTCTATCTAGAGAATGTTTTCATTTTTGACTCTCAACTAGTAGTACCTAGATCAAATATCAATTTTATAAAAGTAACGAGATCCTTTAAATTAATTAAATAAATCATCAATACGAGGTATATGATACATGTTCTTGATAGTGTTCAGGTTATGTTCTCGATAATCAATAAAAACTCTCATTGATTCAAATTTCTTCTTAATAAAAAGAACTAGTGCACCCCATGATGATGCCCTAGTCCAAATTAATCCCTTTTCAAGATTCTATTAGTGTTTCTTCTTCAATTTGTACAACTAAATTGAGGCCATTCAGTATGGAGTCTTTGAAATAGATGTAGCACTAGGTTTGCGTTCCATTGAAAACTAAACTTCACGATTCAGGGGAAAACTAGGAATATCTTTATGAAAAATATAAAAAAACTCCCACACAACAAATATATCTTTAATATCAAGTTTTTTCCAATAACTTGATATAAAAACCCTTTTTGAATAATAAATGATACCCATTATTTTAAAATATCCAACAAGAATTCCCTTTTTTCAAAATTGATATGCCATATATGTAGATAAATCCAATCCATTCTAATGATAACATAAAATTAAACCATAGAAAGAATAATAATGTTTGAATGAAGAACATTAACATAAACATATATTAGTGAATAATCATAGACTTGAGATGTTATCATCATACCATTAGGGACATTCACTACAAACTCAACATCTAATATTTGAGGTGGTAATGTGATACCAAGTCTTTAGATATAAAATAGTGGGCAGAACCTGAATAAAATAAAACATTTCAATCTTGGAGTGGATGATAAGTATACCTTTCACAAAATAATTAGGAACTTCCATGCCATGTTTAGTAATTTATATGCTTCACCTTCTCCCCTTGGATTATATTGTGGTATGTTCTCTTGATGTTTGTGGAATTGGTTAGAATTACTCCCCATATCCTAATAGTTAAAACACTATACATTTAAGGATTCACCCTTACCCTTTTATTCATGAGCATGGTGGTCTTTTTCCCACACTTGATGAAAACCAATTTTCCTTTTAGGCATGTACCATGGAATTTATTTGAACTAGTATCACATATTGGTAAAAACCCATTTCTCTTATTCCCCTTATCCTTTTTACTCTATTTTCATCTTTTTATTTTTATTTATTTTGAATCCATGAGTGTTAAAGAATTATTTTTAATTCCTAATAGAACATTAAACTATATCCTTATATGATGAGAATGTTTTATAAAAAAACCTTCTAAGGATAGGATTAAGTACATCAAATAAATGTTTAGTCATTCTATTTGGATTAAATATGTAGTCTATGACATGACTGTCTAACCCTATAAAGTTAGCTTCATACAAAGATATAATTTCCTCTTCCTTTTATATTAGACTCAAGAATTCACTCCATATATCCCTCATTGTTTTTAAGGGAAATTCTATTCCATGAAAAGTTACTTAAAATACTTCCATTACATGATTTTTATTTCATCCTAATCCTTAGTGTTTTTAATCAATGACCCACTTTGATCTAAATCCCTTGAGAGAAGGTAAACTACCATTACAACCTTCTCTCTTTCATTACTTCCTAGAGTAAGAATTATCTTCTATATGAAAATTATTCATTACTTAGATATAAATGGATCTATATTACAATTGAATTATGGAGGTTTATAATATATAAAGTGTTCTAATATTGTAACACCATATTGTGTTTCACGAGTCTACCCCACTCAAGAATGTTTATTTTTCATAACAAGAGTGAGCTTCCCCAATATGGTTATAATTCAAAAATATACATATATAGCTTTTATTATAACTTCATTATCTTTCATAGTAATGAAGTATCTACATGGAATACATGTTTTGATACAATTACAAATGAGAAAGAATAGAATTTCCCAGGCCAAAGAGATTCCATATGTTCCAGTCCTCCTAGTGTTTCCCATATTTAAACTTAGTCATCTTGGCCAAATGCTATTTTTCTTCAGTGACATCCCACATGAGAGGGACTTACATGGCATGCATGGAAGATGAAACATCTCGGAGGTCTACTCCACCCTCCTCAAATGGTTTCCCTAGATGACCCCATGATTCCTAGTGACAATGGCCCGATTCATTGGCTTCCTAAAAGAATTTATTCTGAATTTTATCCATCAGAAAAAGTATACCTTTGGTGGTAGTGATTACGACAAGACTATGCATAGGGATAGAAACAAGAACTCTATTTATCATGGAGACATGACCACCAAAGGATAAAAACATGTTCTTCAAACTTATAATCCTACCAAGAATCTTGTTGACTAGAAACTCAAAGAACATTTTATTCACCCAGCCAAATATCATTAGAAAACATTATGTGAGAGAAGGTACCATCTAAAGAACGTGAATGATAAGGAAGGATCTTCCTATTAGAAAAGCATTTGAACAGATTCTGAGAAAAAGCCTCTTGAGACATGATAAAAATATTGGGAGACAAGGGATATAATTTCCTCACACCTCGAACACTTTTGATGAAACTGAAACAGTTCCCCATAAAAGAAACAGTAATCCAAAATGAAAAATCGCATTAGAAACAGAGTTCAAAAACCCATTCATGGAAACCAAGTTTCTTCATGGTCCAAATAATGAAGTTCCACATCAATTTATCAAAAGGTTTATCCATTTTTACATGAATAATAATGTTGGACCCAATAAACCTTCTGTTAACATCTTCAACTAGTTCTTTAGAAATCCCAATCACTCCTTAAATACCCTTACATTTTGTAATGTTATGTTGTTCCTGGTAGATAGATTTTTGAATAACCTAGTATAACCTTCTAGAAATCAAGCTTACCAAAATATTGTATGAAATATTAAACAAGGAGATGGGTCTATAACGTTAAACAGCTAAGGGTCCTTAATTTTGGGAACTAGAACCACTCTGGAGGAACATGTACACATGTTTAATGCACCTCCCCAAAAGAAATCTTATATTGCCTCAGTCACATAAGCCCTGGAAAAATCCCAAGCAGCCACATAGAACATAGTTAGAAATCCATCCGGACCAAGGGAGTTTTCCATGTATATGTTACGTACAATATCCTAGACCACAACCCCATCCAGAAGAGCCCTAAGAATATCATTATTACCTTCCCTAATGCTAGGATGGATGCTATCCATGAAGACCACCTGCCCCTCTGACACTGTAGGAGAACTATTAAGGTTTCTAGAAAGGAGCGAATTGAACTGGTCAGAGACCATTTGACCGATAACATCAATATTAACAGAATTAGAACCATCCACAAGATTAATGTTGTTCTTTATCGACTGGAGTTCTTTAAAACATGCACGAAAAAACACAGAGTTACCTTCACCCCCGTTAGCCATATGACACATGAGCATTGTCTGAATTCTTTTTTAACCTCCAACAAACTATTAGATTGAACTCCTTGCTTTTCAAGGATCCTCATAAAGGTACGATCATCCTAAACCTGTTGAAGTTTGGCCTACATCCCATCAATTTCAGTTTGCAACGATTCCAAAGAATTATCCACCATAGTGTTTCAAGAATCCACTTGCTGATATCCTTCTTGAGTCGCCAAAGACACCCAGAATGTCTAACCCACACCCGCCCAAATAAATATTGTTCTCACGAGCACTTCATAATATGTATAAAACCCTCTTTCTGATGCTAGTTGGATGATTACATGAATGTTTTATTATGCTGTCACCCTTGATTCAATTCGACCAGAAGCATGGCATGATATGAGAGAATGTGGGAATGATGCCTCACTAACAAACCACAGAAGGAATCTAACCCTTGGATATTAGAAAGGAACCTGTCATATATACTCCAGATCTGGATTACATAGTGACGATTGTTTCACCAGGTAAACATACACCCACATAAGCCCAAATCCAAGAACCCTTATTAATAATAAAGGACCAAAATTCAACCATGCCCATGGTATTACCTCCCGATCCACCTCTATTCTCCAAAATTTCAACAATCGAGTTGAAGTCACCAATAATGAACAATAGGAGGCCTTCTAGATGAAAATAATTAAGAAACTCCCAGAAGGACCTTTTATCAAGGGAATCGGTACTGGAATAAGTGATGGATAAGAGGGTAACCCACCCTCTAAACCCTATCCTCACCGTAATACAGTGGTCCGCTATTTAAATTGGCTCTACCTATAAATATTTCTTCTAACATAGATAGATATTCTTATTCATAGGATGAAAATTAAAATGCAAACCAAAACCCATATTTTTATCAAAGAAACTTAACCTACTGGGATCTTTCTTAGGTTCAAGAATAGAATCCAGGGAAGATCCAAACCTTCAAGACTTAGAGGCCAAGAAGGGAAATTTTCTATGAGCACCTAGTATGCGAGAATCATATATAATTCATGAGATCATTAAAGAATAAATTTATGGTCATTAATGTTGCTAGATCAGGAACCTAGAGAAAATAAAAAATTTCCACACACCTCCTTGGCCATCGGGTGAGTGAATGGTCTTGAGGCAAATTCAGTGGAAAGGCTATTCTTAGGAAAATATTCTTTTTCATTAATAGGATATATTAAAACTCTAAAATATATATTCATCGGATGAGAGAACCTTTAGGCACTATTGGATCCGCATATTTCTAAATAAGAGACTTCAAAACCAGGCGGAATGGAGGATTCTGAGATATATAGACATGTTTCGAAACTCCTTTGAAAAAGATTTCCCCTAAGAGATACCCTCATCCACCTTGGATCCCCCCATCGAGGTTAGAACTAAAATCTTAAGATATTCATGTAGAAGAAAAGAAGGTATACACCCATCGAAGGGGGTAGGATCCATCTCTCTGGGTATGCTGGAAAAAACACATAAAAAACCCGAGCTCCCACCCCCAAAAAGAGTAAAAAACTGACTCTGGAAAATTCCACTATGCCAGCCCCTTGCAGGATTCCTTTGACAAAATAGAGGAGAGGGTCAGTGGTATCTTTTTGAAAGACTCAATGTATTCTAATAAATATAGGTGTTAATGGGGCGGGGCATGTCAGCCTGCGGGGCAGATCATGCGGGTTACAGATTTTATCGAGCGGTCTCACCCAGTCCACAAATAATGTGAGATTAAAAAATAAGAGCCCGACCCTACCATGTGGGACCCATGGACTAACGGGCCAGCCCACGAGTTTAAAACAATAATATATAAAAATATTTTTTGCTTCATGAACCATAATAAAGTGGAGCAGAAAAATATAAATGTTTTAGATTTAGTGTAAATATTTAGTTTTTAATTAACAATATCCCGAATAAAAATGACAACCATTAAAATAATATATCTTTGATGATTTATGGGATGAATATCATCTTAGTTGGGGAATTTAACTTGACCGTCTGAACTAGTTTATAAACAACAATTCTCTTACGCTTTTCATTAACACTACAACTAATGTATATAATATTTATTAAATATAGATGTAATAATATCTATTATTTATTATATAAATTTATTTAATACGAATAATATATTTATTAAATATATATGTAATATATATTAATTATTACATGTACATTATAAATTTTATAATGAAAACTTCTATTAAATTATTTTCGGCAAATTTATATGAAAATTTCATTTGTAAATTTCCCCTGAAAATGTACACTTAAAATTTTTGCTTAAAATTATAATGAAAATATATTTATACATAAATAAAAAAATAAAACTTTCACTAGAAAATTTCATTGCAAATTTTTTACAAAAAATGTTTACTACAAACTTCTACTGAAAAATTCATTTAAATCTCCACTTAAATTTCTAGTGTTAAATTCAACTTGTTTTTTATTATAGTTATACTGAACTTTTGACAAACAAAATTATAAAATAAATGCATAATTAAATTTTTAGTTTAAATATATAAACACACATATAAATAATTTAATTTTACACTAAAAATTTGAACTGCAAATTTTCTATGGAAATTTTCAGTGCAAACTTCATTTGGAAATTTTCATTTCAATTTTTCATATAAAATCAAAAAGTATATATATTAAAACATAAGTAAAAAATTTAATTTTTCAAAAAATTAAAACTATGATAAAAATATATTAATACATATATAAAAAATGTAAATTTTAATTGAAAAATTTCATTGGAAATATTAACGATTCACATTTAGTAAATATACTTATTAGAAATGTTTAGTTCAAATTTCAAAATAAATTTACGATAAAAATTTTCATTTGACTTTAATTATAATTATAGTAAAAATTTGATTATAAAATTCTAAAATAAATGCATGCTGAAATTTTATTAATGAATTTTCTACTGAAACTACCACGGAAAATTCTCAGTGGAGATTTTCATAAAAAATTCAATGTTCAATTTTTTCATTAAAATTATAATGTAAACACATGAAAACATAAATAAAAAATATAAATTTTCATTTGAAATTTACATTTATATTTCTTATTAGAAACTTTCACAGTAAACTTCCACTGGAAATGTGCACTAAAAACTTATATAAAAATATAATGATACATAAATAAAACTATAAAATTTCATCATAATTTTGTATTGAAAATTATAGTTAAAATTTCTATCTAAATGTCAAATTTAAATCATAAAATTGTATTTTCTATGCATTTAAATTTTACCCTTATGAGTCAAATTAGTACACAAAATTTGCACAGAAAATTTACACTGAAAATTTATAATGGATACTTTATTATCAAAATTTTATAATAAATACATGTTTGGATTTTCAATTAAAATATATTAACACAAAATATTATTATATATTTATTATTATTGTTTCTTATATACTAAAATTTTCTAAGTTAATTTTAATAAATCATAGTAATATATATATATATATATTGTTAAAATGAAAAAATAGATGTTAAATTTTTTTGATTGTATGATATTATCAAATATTATAAAAGTAAAAACCTTATGTTAACAAATATTCTAATTTAAAATAAAATTATAGACATTATTTTATATTTTAAAATGCTTTAAAAAATATATAAACAATTATAATAATAAAACTAAAATACATAAATCAAAATATTAGTAGAGCGTTGTATTAGAAACAAAATTTCAGTCTTGTATATCCATTTTCATAATTATTTATTCAATTTTTAATACTCAAATCATATTATGCTCCAAATAACCACATGTGTGTCATCTATCCCATGACCAACCTTACCGTCAGGTTTAAAACTTAACACGAGTCAATATTTCTTTGATTTGTGTATGGTTTTATTAAACTTGAACTATTTTATTCACACAATCATGATATTAGCACTTAACTAATTGATCATTATATAATTAATTATTATATTACCAAATAACTAATTATTTATTATATAATTAATAATTAATAATTAATAATTATAATGAATAATTATAATTACTAATTATATTACCAATTAATTAATTATTTATTTTATAATTAATAATTATATTACAAATTAACTAATTAATTATCATAGAATTAATAATCAATGATTATAATTAATAAATATATTACTAATTAAAAAATTAATTATTATATAATTATTTTACTAAATACTTAATTAATTATTTTTTATTAGTAATTAAGGATTAATGATTAATGATTAATATTTATAGTAATTATTAACTAATTAATAATTATATTACAAATTAACTAATTAATTATTAAATATTTCTCATATATATTTATTATATGTTTTATGTTTCATTTATATTGGTCTCATATTTTGTATTTTATAGTATTTCAAAACCACTTACTTGAATCATTTTTATGTTTTTTGTTGGTTGTTTTGAAAACTTATAAATTATTTTTCATCAACATTTTTTACAAAATTCTTTTTATTTTCAACTATTTCTTGTATTTTTAATCCATATTTTATGTTTCATTTATATTGGTCTTATTGTTTTTATTTTATAGTCTTCCAAATCCACGTACTTGATACATTTTTATGTTTCAAGTTGGTGGTTTTGAAAGCTTATTAATTATTAATCATAAAATTTTTATGAAATTATTTTTATTATAAACATTTTCATGTATATTTAATTCATGTTTTATGTTTCATTTATATTGGTCTTATAGTTTATATTTGATTGTATTTAAAATTTAGGTACTTGAAAAATAATCTGACATCAAAAATGCAGAATGTACTGTGTTGGAAAAGGAGAACTTGAATCCCACAACAGAAATGTAGATTGATTTCCAAGGAAATCCCTCTTATAAAAGAGAGATCTGAGTGAGGGTTTCTATCAGAATCCAGACTGTTTTAATGATACTACTACTGGATACTAAATAGTAGATAAATTCTACTATTTTTTTTGTAACATATATATATATACAAAAACAAAAGAAAATAAAAATAAAAATTTTAAAAATACAAAAAAAAATAAAAAAATATTTCTATAGGATGCTTGAACGTGGTTCACGCATCCTTTATAAAGTTTACAATAGATGCGTGAACTCCATTCACGCTTCCTGGTAAGGGTAGATACGTTAACGGGGTTCACACATGTTTTATGACGTCTGTGAAGAATGTGTGAACCCCATTCATGCATCTCTCCCCGCTGAAGATACATGAATGGGGTTCAGAGATCTCCAAACCCATTTTTAAAAATAGTTGAAACCCTATCCTTTTTATACAATTTTTTTTAAAACCTATTTATATAAAAAACCCGATTTAGACTCTTCCATAGAGGGTTTCACCGGACCTAAACGGGCAACCAGAGAAAGGTTATGAAACTCAACCACATTCTGAATTTCCTGATTTGAGACCACAACCCTAGGAAGGCTATCGATAAATTCTGGTTTCTATGATCCATCTTGACCGGAGGAATATTACAACCTAGAATATACTCCTTTGAGACTTCTTTGAAAGTGTAATCCACCACTGGGTGTTTACAAATCAAAAAATCCTTGAAGGATATAGAAAAGAATCTTCCACCCGATAGATACTCGTCCGCCATTCCAATTTTCGGGGAAGGGTGAGCTCCTGCAGTGACACAAAGGATTTCCTCTATGACATACATTATATAAAACATGAGTTTAGCTTAAAATAATATTTGGTTAAATATTTAAAATATAAAATAATGAAAAATACCTGTATGAAACAAAATATGTACTATAGAATCTTTAATAAGAAAAATTAATCACCCAATTTCAAACTAACCTTGATATCTCCCCCCAGGTTGTAAACTTCTTTACATATGCACATGTCCATAAAGAGGCTTGTTTCATCCTCCAAATATTTGAGAGTGAAACTCTATGGATTTACAGAAATCAAAATTCATCTAATATCTTATCAAAATGAAAAAACTAGCCACATTTCTATATATAGAAGGATACCCAAAAAATATCTATAGGTAAGAAAATCATCCACATTGATGAATAGTCTTTTTGGTTTCTTGAAAATTGGGCTCATTATAAACCAATATTTAGCTTATTATATAATAACTTTCCACAATGATAAAATTATAATGGTCTACATATTAAATAATCTCATGACACTGGGTTATATGCTTATTTATCCCTTCAACAACTTCTTTTCCAGAATTTTTCATGTTTACACTACTCACCAGAGGATGTATATAAAATACTAGAATCTATAAGAAAATTAGTCCCTATTATGATAATTACCATGATATTAATATCAGAAATCATATCATTGTTGATAACTTGGGAATATGAGTTCCATAAGAAAATGATAACTCTTTATATAATATTAGGCTATAGTTCTATTTCAATGTGATAAGCCTTCAAAGTATCAGAAAGGAAAATTTAAGGTGAATAGATTAATTCCTTAGTGAGATGAGTCATTTAACACATAAAAGTCTGATTACCTACCTAAAAATATATGAATTCAATTTTTTTATCCATCTTTAAGGTATTGGGATAAAAATTACAGAAAATTAGATCCTTAAATCCCTTTTTGGGAGGTTCTTATGCATTTGAGGCTTCAATAATGACTCCCACTACTACCAATTCACGCCTTCTAGAATATGGGTGGTGAAAAAACATTATATTTCTTAGGAATAATGAAAAAATAAAAAATCATCTCAATACTATCTAAAATATCTTTTAATTCCAAAGGGACATTATTTACATGAAAAGTATGTTGTTTTTCATATTAAATTTCTGGGCAAGATCTATAGATTGAGTAGGATTCCGATTCACTAATCTTATTAGATCATAAAGTGTTTGGATAATTATATTTAAACAAACCTAATTTTTCAATGTATTAGTTTGGAATATTATATGGATTATTTTCTGATTTAGGTGTTGAGACGACATGAGGTTTGGAATCCTAGGGAGCACATAAGTAATGTTTGAATTATATTAAATATATTTAGTATTACATGTGTGAGGTTTTAATAAAAAAGTTGACTAAATTATAAATAGAGGCTTATATCATAAACCTGAGACCACCATTGAGTTCAGAATGTGTGTTTTACCCTAGGTACAATTTAACCTTGGAGCACGTCAGACGCTCGGGTGGGCACGATTGTGTAATAATTTTTAAAGAAATTATTTAATTTTAAATAATGTATTTAATTAAATTGAAATGACCTTCTTTGGTCTATAAATATGATACTATGATAAAATACTAGGGTTATCCGCATAACCCTAGATCCACTAGAGACAACATTGGAGGATCATTCTCGGGCGAATGGAAACAAGATCATAGATCTTCTATTAATGTTCAGAATAATTCAAGGATCTCAAAAACAACCATGACATGGATTCTTTATTTGTTATTAAATGATCCACCTCAACATAGGGTGTTTTTTTATTTTTATTTATCCTCATTATTTTATTCTTATGGGGAATAAAAATCAATTACCTTATTAATTGATTCACGGATCATGTGTATTTCATGGGAGGGATAGATATTATTTGATATTGTAGATTTTCTTATTGATTATTTTATTATCTCTTCATTTATCACTATAATGGAAATTAATCAAGTCCAACATGAAATTTTTCTAAGGTTCATTCGTCACATTTGTGAGTTGTGCATTTCCCGCCATTTTTTATTCCTCATGGGTAATACATTTAGCCCATGGTAAGATGAATACTGGGTAATCAATCAATTCACACCGATTTTTAGCACAAAGAATTGATACCGCAGATCTTGGTTTGAGTTGATGATGAAATCAGGCTACAATTATGACAAAATCATATCGAGATCAGATTTTGGGATCCCAGGTTTTAGTTTCGGTGTGCGGCGCTTAAAAAAATGAAACTGAGGGTTTCTAGAATTATTTGGATGAGTGATGATCAGATATCCATTGGTGACCAAGTGCTGTTGAATAGAAACTACAATTTATAGGGTGAATTATTGAGGAAATTTGTGCCGTAAGGGAATTGGAGTAATATGCATGAAGAACCTTTGGTTTTCTGAAATTCTGCACTACATGAAATGTAACACATGGAGACACACTGTGTATAGAGCACTACACATATTTCTGATGTTTTGTATGGAGTTAATTATCAGATGGTGTGTGACCCCAATTACATGGTTGTGACTCTTACCTAGAGGCTCGACGTGTACATCAGAGGCTACACATACACAACCAATAGTACACAAGCTCGGACACACTATGTACTCAGAAAAAGAAACATCTAACTAGACATAGATATGACTAGCTGGACATTGAAACGATTTTCCATACATTGAAACTTTCAGGAGTACATAAGGTTTGAAACACTATGTAAATAGACAGATGCACAAGCATGGGTCGTGATACATGGGTAGAACCCGATGCAAAAGGGATACTCCATGTATTACTAGTACATGCCGTGTACTTCTTTAAAGATGTCTTAGAGCCATTTTCCTCTTCATATTGGGAAAGCTTCATTAGGGTATGTTCCCTTAATCTATTACAAAAGGGTTTATTATGGATTTGCATCCTATATAATACTATGATAATATCCTTTGTGGAACTTTATTCCTAGATAGAGTTGTTGGGCTCCATTCATGAAACTTTGAGTGAGATCCTCTATCATCTTTATTTCCATGGTGGGGTTCTTAGTATTATTGTGACCAACACTACATAGGAATCAATCCCCAACATATCAAGTTAATCTATATTGGGTTATTGGGATACCTCATGGACTTGGGTGTTATTCCCATATTTGTACAGATCTATTCATACTTCTGGTGTATACTTTCTTATGGCGAGAACCAATGAGCACGACATCTCAAATAGACACCATTAGTTTTATCTGAATCGAGGTTATTGTTCCATTAGAAGAGTTCTATGTGGAACATTTGAGATGGAATCCTAGGTTATATAAATGGTTTTGACCTCACCTAGATATCATGTGTCTACTATGAATTTATCTAGATGTTATCATTATATTTCTTTAACATATACAAATTATGATTTGGCTATTATTCTTTATGCTACATTATTAGTTATTTCTTGGATTCTTGATGGATGTTTTTATAATCACCCGTACATGGCCTTTTTATACACGTGTAGTGTCTTATGAAGATGGTCAACCTTTTGATAGGGTCCTAAATGGACCAGGACAAGGTATATCTTAGTGAGCTGGACATATCGATGTGTGATTATGTGGTTACCTTGAAAACAATCCTATTATATTTATTCAAGTTGTATTTATTATTAGTGACTTTTGGGTTGGATTATATTTGGAACTTTTTATTTCTAGTAATAGTTTTCATAATCTGATGGTGGGATTTTAGATGTATGCATTCATAGCTATCATTTGTTTTATATTTCATCATTGTTTGGGCTAGGAGATCTGTGTGGGTACGTATAGTTACATTAGGATAATGCATCCCATGTGTGTGATATTTCTACATGGTGCTATTTTCTTGCCCCTACCCTATTAAAGGTGGGATTGGGGTAGTCATGGTTCATGAATCATTAGGCCATATTGGGAAATAGTGTCATTATAGTAGTCTGTTCTACATTTGGATCAATGTTTATGGGATTGGTTTAGGGAAATTTTTTAAGTGTTTCGAGTTTAGATATGAGGCATGAGACTCCAGTGTTTATGCGGTGGCCGATGTATCCATACACTTGGACTCTGATATCATGCTTTTTGACTCTATACATGTATACATGGTTTACAAAGAAAAAATTGGTATATGTATCATATAATAATGGGTTGTGGTTTTCTTGTCCTTCCTGAGTCAGATCTGTAGATATACTCATTGACCATGGTACATATTTTCTATATCATGCTTCCTCGATGATGTTTTCCATCTAGGATTCATTAGTAGGATCATGAGGATTATATCCTTAGTGACGAGTCTTTGATTCAGGGATATATTCAAGAGGTGATTCCTCTAGGTGGCGCACCTGTCTTACGACCCCCTGTAGAGAAAAAATGGTTCATGTAGTTCTAATAGATGAGGTTCATAGGATGAGTGCACTTAATAAGTTTTTAAAAAAGTTAACCCTATTATTTTGAGTTAATATCCATACCCAAGATGATCAAGGCTGTCTAGATGTAGTGACACAAGCCTTTTTCCATTTCAGGACTCCAACAGACTAGATGGTGGTCCTAGTAGCAAGCCTTCTCCATAGATCTAAAGAATGATAGTGGAGATTAGTGACTTATTCGTATGATGAGGTGACTCTAGAATGTTCAGAGTTTGATCCCATTTGCATAGATAAGTTTTCTCTTGTTATTTTGTGGGCTTGGGAATATCCAATAGCTTCTACAGCTTCAGCTTGATAGTACGAATGCAGCTGAGTGATCATTGAGGTTCACAAACCTCTCTCAATACTCCATGTATATGGTGTTTGATAAGTTATTTCAGGAATAGAATTCTGAGTGAGTTATACAAAAATACATATGTGTAATCATGATACCTCTTTGAATTCTTACTTATGACAAGGTTTTATATCATGCTTTGGGTGTCCAGATTTTCCTTGTTGTGTAGAAGTATACAGTTGGTGCTAAAAGTGGGCACACTAGAGATGATACTTTAGAAACGTGAAGTGAACATTAGACATATGGACTTGGAAATGTGAGATATTTCATTTGGAAGTCCCAAGATAGATGGTATGTGGTCTAGGAATCACATGATGGGTCTAGTCATACAAGAGAGAGGTAGTGATACTCTTGTGATGGAATGGTATATCTCACGTGGGATTGTCTGACCCATTGAATATATGATAGAGAGGCAGTGGATTGGACACCTCGATAGAGGTATTTGTATGGAATGGTAGGTTCTCAAGGTATCATCCATGGAAGGGTATCATAGAGTGCATCAAGAGGTGATAGATGTTTTCACTTTTTACCACCACCACCCCTATGTGTTCCACACTAGGATTTGGGAGCTAGGGGATATGGGCGAGGACAACTATAGGTGGTCAATTATTATGACCTAGAGGCTCTAGTAATGATATGAGGTATGATATAAGTATTTTCTACCTTATATATTATATTTATAGACAAAAGTTAATGTCATTTCATTATTACCACTTATCTAGTTCGATACATGGAGATTCCAGTTGAGCCCTTAACTTTTCCCATACACTTAGAGACTTCTACTAGAGGTGTCCTAGTAATAAAAATCTTTTTCCGTTCGTATAACATGACTCTTAGAGGTGATGTATTATTTTTAGATATCATTTTAGCAGTGATGAGGCCTTATGGAATCATCTTGGGTATGGAATGGTCTTCCACAGTTCATACCCACGTAGACTGTTTCATGTAGAGGATGTAGTGTGTCCACGGTGATGGGATGAGGTTTTCCTTTGTGACTGAAATGGAAACATTGGAATATAAGGATAGAATCATGCATATTAGAGTGCATCCTATTGAACACTAGTTGGATATCATGACTCTTGGTATAGTAGATTATATGAGTTTTCAGTTTCCTATGGTAGTGGAGGAGTATGAGGATATCTTTCTTGAGGATGAAAAAGGTTTACCTCTACATAGAGGGATAGAATTACACATTAATATAAACCTGGGGATGTCCTCAATATTATAACTAGTATATCATATGGTTTCTACAAAGCTTAATGAGTTGAGGTAGTAGTTAGAGGGCTTTTAGATGAGGGGATTTGTCAAACATAGTGTTTCATTTTGGGTATCCCATGTATTGTTTTCCAAGAAGGTAGAAATGATATTGAGTTTGTATGGGGATTACCGTAACCTAAAATAGGTGACTATAAAAAATAATTATCCAATACTAAGGATCTATGACCTCTTCAATCAGTTTGGAGGGGAGCACTGGTTCAAAAATGTTGAACTTAGATCAGGCTATCCCTAGTTGTTAGTATGTGATGAAGATATACAAAATATGGCATACAGATGTCACTATAGTCAGTATAATTTCTTGGTGATTTGATTCAGCATGATGAATACCCCAACATTTTTAATAGGAATCACGAACCAAATCATTCATTCATTTATATACTAGTTTATGGTATTATTCATTGATGATATCCTAGTGTACCTAGAATTTTAGGAGGGGAATTTGATACACTTGAAGATAGTTATGAATGTTCTCTAATAGAAAAATATTTATAGGAAGCACTCAATGTTCCAGTTTTGGATTTTGGAGGTCCACTTTTTGGGACATGAAATCTTAAAAGGCTATGTAGTAGTAGACCTAAAAAATGTTGAGGTAGTTTTATATTTAGAACAATAGAAGAGAGTGATATGGGTTCCAATATTCCTTAGGTTTGGAGGGTACTCTTAGTATTTCATACAAAATTTATCTAGGATACTGGCTCTCTTGACAGTTTTGACTCCAAATGGAAAGACATTTGTATTGATAGAGAGGTGGAAAGAGGCATTCCATTAGTTTAAGTAGATATTGATGAGTGCTCCCATCATGGGATTTCCATAGGAGTGTGTGAAGTATTTAGTGTTTTGATATGAATTAGGGATTGAGATTAGTTGTGTTATGATTCATAGTTAGGTGTTGATTGTGTATGTTTCATGTCAGTTGAGACCACATAAGAAGAAATATGAGATCGATGATCTTGAACTATCATTGGTAGTTTTGTTTTAAATATGTGGTGAAAATACCTTATGGGTGAGTAATTTATCATCTAGGTGTAGAGAATATATACCCGGACCTTCAATAGTAGTTTTGGTGGCTGGAGATGAAGAGGTGTGTTGGATAGTTCATCTCTCTATTCCTTACAAATTAGAAATTTAAGGCTGAATACCAAGTTACATTGAGTTATCTCAAGCCATTAAGGTTTCAGAGTGTAATTGGTTTGGAATATCCATGGATTTCACGATAGGGTTCACACATACATCTCTGGGACATGATTTCATATGGGTGATTATAGATCGACCAACCATGTTATCCTACATCCCAGATATTCATAAGAAGAGTTTAGTAGAGAGTTTGGGAGGCATCTATGTACAAGATATAGTTCATATTTATGGAATTTCCTAGATGATCTTTTATGACCCTGATTATCACTTCAAATCTCTAGTATGGAAGGGATTTTAGGATACCATTAGGACTTAGTTTCATTTGAGAACAATGATTCATCCTCTACTGACGGCTAGACTGAATGGACCATTATTGACTTGGAGAAAATGTTATGGGTTTGAATGTTATAATTTTTCCATTTTTGAGAGTATCACCTACAATTGGTTTTCTTTTCATGAAAAAATAGTTACCATCCAACTATCAGAATTGAACCATTCATAGCCTTGAAAAATTGACCTTACAGGTAACCCCTATGCTGGACCAAACTAGAAGAGTTAGTAATTATGGGTCCTATGATGGTGCAAACCCCAAAAGAGGAGGGTCATATGATCTAGGAATTGAGGAGGAAAAAACGATCCATCATATGTCTTGTGAGGAATAATGCTGAAGGGATTTAGAGTTAGATTATGGAGACCATGTGTTCTTGAGGGTATCACCTCGACGTATTTTTTAGTGATTTGGATGGGGTAGCCAGATATCTCTAAGATTTATTAGACCATTCCAGATACTACATAGAGTTGGTGTGGTGGCTTACTGCTTAGCTCTACCAACACTGTTATACATCGTTAAAGAAGAATTCCATGTGTTGTTGCTGATGAGGTACATATAAAAGTCATCACATTTTGTCGAATGGGGTGAGCTAGACATCAATGATTGATATACCTTTGCTGAGATCCTAGTAGAGAATGAGGATAAAAAATAAAGGATCATACATGGATGAGTGATTTTTTTAGTGCATGTCTAGTTGTTGGATAAGATTCTTTAGTAGAGTAACTGGTTGAAAGAGACCCAGATGTGCGCTCAGTGCCCTCATCTCTTTGTGTAGCATTTTTGGGATTTCCATAATGTAAATCCCTAAGGTGGGGAGAATTTAAAAACACTAATTTTCACATGAATTACTTGGAATATTATATGGATTATTTTTGGATCTAGATGTTGATATAGTGTGAGATCTTGAGGCTCATGGATACCAAAAGTAATGTCTGAAATATATTAAATATATTAAGTATCACATGTTCATGGTTTCCTAGAAACGTGGAATAAAATATAAACGGATGCTAGGATCAGAAATCTAAGACCAGTATTAATTTCATATATTGGGTATTACCCAAGGTGAGATATGAACTCAGAGTGTGTTTGACTCTTGGGTTGGACATGACAGTGGTAAAATGAACACATAAATTATTTAAATTTAAAATAATTAATTTAAAAAAAAATCATGACCTGTCTTTGTCTAGAAATATTCGGCTATTAAAAAATATCAGGTTTATCAATATAACCCTCGAGATGTTGGTGAGGGGATTGGAGGATCGTTCTCGGCTGAATGACAACCAGATCATGGATCTTCGGTCAGTGTGAAACAGAATTCACTATTCTCACCAAAAAAGAAACGTAGATTTTTTTATCATTATAAATTGATCCACTTTGAGGTAGAAATTTTTTTATTTGTATTTATCCTCGTTCATTTATTCCTACGATGAATGAAAATAACTAAATAAATGAATTTATTCCAGGATCATGAATATTGAAGGTATGTGATATATATTTTCTAAGATCCAGGGTTTATTTATTGATAATTGTATTATATATTTGTTCATTGTTATAACATAAAATAATCAAGTAAAACATGAATATTTTATGAGGTTCATTTCTCATGTTTGTGTGCTTTAAATTTATTCCCCCATTCTTTGTTCATCATGGGTAATTCCTTTGGCCTGCTTTTTGAAAAATACCCAGTAATCAATCATTGCGAACTCCCATCTTGGTGAAATGGATTGATACTATAGATACGGTTTTGGTTTGATGATTAGATTGAGCTACAATAGAGAAGACATCAGATAAAGATCAGATCTTGGGATCCCAAGTTGTATTTTCGGTGTGCGATGGTGAAATGGCCGGGCATTGTCCATTTCTCAAATGATTTGGACAACCTATTATTGGATCTACCGTGGTGAAAAATTTAGTTTGACTTAGATCCATGATTTTTTGTTAGACCCATAAAGGAAATCATTGTTGTAGTAGTGTTAGATGAATCCATGTAAAGACCTACAGTTCCTTGAAATTCCAAACTACATGGGGTGTAACACTTAAACACACACCATGTCTGGTACCCTAGTTGTGGTGCTAGAGTTTCAAATGGATTTAATTATCAAACAACATGTGAAACCAATAAAAAATCATTTAACCATTACTTGGGGGCTTTTTTTGTACCTTGGAGGGTACACAAACATGATTCAGAGTACACTGGATCAGACAAATAGTGTACTTGGACATAGATATGGCGAGATAGACATGGGAACGACTTGCTAAAATCATTCACAACTATCCATACCCAGACACATTCTTCAGTATAAGGGGTTATAAACAACAGGTAATCATACACAAACATGGGAACAAGTTGTGATACAGAGGTAAAACCTAATATCTACAGAACACACCATGTACTCCCTCTACATGCAATGTACTTAGTCAAAGATTGATTAGAGCCCTTAACCTCTTCATCTTGGAAAAGTTTTATTAGTGTATGTTCCCTTGAGACATTATTTGAGTTTTTACTATTGAGTCACATCCTATGAAAAATTATAGTGATCCCCTTTGAGGAACTTCATTCATTTATATAGCTTTTTGAAGCATTCCGTGAGGCCCATAATGAGATCCTTTATCATAATCACTACCCAAGGTTGGTTATTGGTATCATCATGACAAAAAAGACATGGAAATCATTCCCATAATTAGAGGGTTAATCTAGATTGGGTTGTTAGTATACCTCATAGCCTTGGGTGTGATCCCCATCAGTGTAGCTATCTATTCAGACTTATATAACCTGTACTTTCTTATGGTGTGACCTAAGGATCAAGATATCTCATATGGATGTTATCAGTGTTATCTAACTCAAGGTGTGTGTTCTCTCAAACGAGTGGTATATGGAACCATTGAGTAATGATACTAGGAAGGATTTATAGTTGTGACCTTTCCTCAAGAATTTTTTTCTACTATGAGAATATCTTGATGTTATTATTATATTTCATTGACATATACATATTATGAGATGACTATTATTCTTGATGATATATTCTTAATGATTTAGGGGTGTCCTACTAGGTATTGTTATACTCACCCCTGAATGGGATTTTCCAACACCTTTCATGTTTTATGTAGATGAGTAACCTTTTGAGGGAGTACTAGAAGGACTAGGACTAGGTGGAGTTTAGTGAGATGGATAGATCGAGGTGTGTTCCTATGGTTACCCTAATAAAATGCATCCTCTATTATTTCAGGTTGGGATTGTTCTCAGTTTGTTTTTAATAAACTTTTATTTGACCATTTTTTATTTCTTGTACTTGTTTTCATACAATGATGGTGGGATTTTAGATGTTTTCTTGCATGGTTAGTAGTTATTTTACATTTTAGCGTTCTATGGACCTAGATATGTGTGCTACTGTATAAGTGAATTATGTTATGTCCTTCCAAGTGTGTGATATGCCTACTTTGATATGGTCAGCAGTCCTTGGCCTATTGGAGGTTTTCCTGGGGTACTCATGGTTTGGGCCCCATTGGATCAAGTCATGACATGTATCCATTAGAGGATTACTACGTGGGAAATTATCTTCATCCACCTATATAGGGTTATTCTATACTATGTATGATTCATATTTTTATTATATATCAAAATAAAAAAATTAAAAAAAAAAATTAACAATTTCAAAATAAAAAATAAAACTCAACAAAACCAACTTATCATATCATATATAAACATTCCATGAAATATAGGAATATTAATAATATCCCTATAAAATTATCAGGATTTTTTTAAAATATGTATTAAAAAACAATTTTATAATTTTATATTCTCTTGACTATGAATCTAATTGTGAAACATGTACTAGATTCACTGGAGTGAGTGGAAGAGTCTACAAGAATTCTATACAACCAAACAATCTTTGCTGTGGAACATGGATTTTTCTATTTTTTTATTATAAATATAAAATTTTATCAAAATACTAGACATAACTTCATTATAAATCATAATAAAAATTACTTTATTCAAAATATAAAAAAAACTATAAAAAATTTAACAAAAGGATTATTACATAACAACCCATGTAAACCCAAGGATCATTACTAAATTTGTGGACTAGAAACTTTCTTGCAATATCCCCTTAAATTACAATGATCCTACCTCCTTTTTAAAAATATTTCTGAAGTAAAATATTTAAATAGAGATTTGATATGATTTTGTAACGTTCTAGTGAATTGAAAACCAATATAGAATATCAAAATTCCTAAAGTGGTTTATGGGTCACTCTATACTAGTTTAAGTTTCAAGGGAAATAAAACATCACATGAAAATTATTTCTCTCTCTAAAAACAATGAAAATAATAATTCAAATTTCTATTTAAAATTTGACATGAGGTAATTATATATTACACTTCCAATGATAAAAGAATAACATATTCTTATTTGAAACCAATCCAAAAAATAAATAAAATAAATATTAAGTCATATCAGAAAACCAAAACAATCTTTAAATGTAACATAAATCATAGACAACCAAAAATTTTAGAAACCATATAATATATCAAATATACAAACACATAATCATGTTTATATAGAGAGTGAGTATAATCCCATAAGTATACCTCAAATTATTTTATATATATACCTTTATATGATAAATCAAGTATGCTATTTGGAAAATAATAAGTAAAAAATTTTATTTTAGTAAAGATAATATATAAAACCATAACAAAAGGGTTTCATAGATGCCCATATAAAATAAGACATGTGTCAAATCCATAGAAATCGGTATAAAACATGAAATAAGAACATCATTTATTATACTAAAGTAAACCAAGTCATAGTGAATGTCACTACATCATTATTATATGCATGGATGCTCATGCGTCATATGAAAACGAATGTATATTTTTTTATTCCATTTAAAAAATCATGGTCGGTTTTAACATCCTTATATGAGGTTTATTGTGGTTCGAATATATATATATATATATATATATTTATGTATATGTATTTAATATTTATACACTAAAAAATTAGGATGTATTTGAAACAAAAGTTATAATTATTTATAAATTTTTGGAATGGTTATAAAATGTTTTAATTATGACTAAATTGTTATGAGATATTTGGATGTCCAATGATTTTTCTTGTTAACTATAAAATGTGAATAAATCCTTGTATATTTTTTGTAAAAATATTATTCCCATCGATTATATGATAATATTTAAAATATATCACTCATTATCCCATTCCATTTAAATTTATGATTTATGTAGGCTGTTAGGAAAAAATAATCATACCTAATCATTGGGCGATTAATATAACCCAAGGATACTTTATGCATACGGATTAATTTGAATGAATATTATTGATCTTCATCAACCATAATTAATTTAAATTATGATACCAGTTTCCTCATAAACACACATATGATCTTCATTTTTGGTTTATTCAATCCATAAAAATAGTTTAATCTTATGTAAAAAATGGTTTTAGGGTTTTATTTATACTAATTTTAGAAAATGGTTTTCAGGACCCGTAGTGGAATTAGAGCCTCTTCCCATATATTTGGATTCAATGTTATAATAGATGAATAATCATGAATTGTTCCCTTAAACCATGGCATGATTTCATGAAAACAAATTTTCACGCATACATATTTTTAAAAACATGTCTTGGTATATAAAAAATGCTATTATTTATATAAATATTATAAAACTAAATTTTGGTTTAAAAAAAACGGGCCATGTAAAAGGTTCCCTAAAAACCTAGTATCATAAAAATTTGATCTTCACAAAATGTATTTTATAAAAATTGTATTGGATTACAGTGAAATCAAATTTTCATAAGACAAAAATGATTATGTTTTATAAAACAATATTATGGTTTAAAATTTTGTCTTTCGAATATTATACCCAAAATAGTTTTTCCCAATGAAAAATAAAATAGATATTTCAAATTTTTTTCACTTAGGAAGAAAAACTATTATGGTTTATATTGAAGTATCATGTGATTTTATGATTTGTGAAGTTAGTTTGTTTCTTAAAATTATCTGAAACATGAATCAATATGTGTTATATGAGCCCTCACAAAATTGAATGGGGGTTTAAATCGTAAATTTTTTTATTGGATGAATATATGTTCAATGCATTGAATTTACATTATGGTTAATTAATAATTTTTTTTATAAATTATAAAATAACAAGAAATATAAAAGAGTTTATGTTGATTTATGAAATAGTTATGAATAATAATATTACATATTCATATTAAAATGAATTAATTAGAAATTTATTAAATAATAAATATTGAGGTTTTATAGATTTTATCACGGATTGAATAAATTATTTAAATTTTTTATATATAATATGATTTTTTATATGAAATTAAAATGGATTATTTTTTAATAAATATCATAAAATTGAAATATAAATAATTTTATGTTAAATATCAGGTAAAATGACAATATAAAATATTGAATTCTGAAATAAATGTGAAATTTTAATGTTTATTTATTTATTAAATGTAATTGAAAGAGTTTGTAAATCATAATGTTTTTATAATTATTTATTTATGCAATGATCAATTTTTTTTCTCATAAGTAAATTTATAAATTATTTTTTAATTTTTTATTCCTCACTTTATTTTATTCATCAATATAAAGATTTTATATTATAATGTAATTTTTTCATTACATTAATATATTCAGCTACTAAATATAAATGTCATACAATTCAAATAAGGAGTGAAATGTTAGATATGACATATGATTTAGTTATGTTAAACCCTGTCTATGATTTGTTTATGGGTTATAAACTACATTGGAAAGTGTTGTTATGATTTATAAATGTTAGGTATTAAGATTTTTTTAATTATGTCCTCCATAAAGTATTGATTTATGGTTTGGGAGTATTTTATATACATCTCATAGTCCCAAGGAATATAATATGTTTATAAAAGTGGGGTTGACTACATATTACACTATACATTATCTTATTGGGATTTAGATTTAATATGATTCCAATCCTTTATATGAAAGGGTTTCATAAATCTTATACATAATATGAATTTTAATACATGTGATTATAAATGGGTTTTATTACTAGGTAAGTAACCCGAATTAGGGATTGTATAATATGTTTTACATTAATATGTTCTGAATATATTAATTTGGATAAATGAAAAAGACATAAAAAGTAAATCATCATAACTAGGCATACATATAGGGAATACATAAGATTATATGTGGAGATGTTAGAACCTTTGAAAATACTATGTGATATGTTCTTTATAAATTTATTTCATATTAAGGAGTTTATAATACAAGTAAGTAAGTGATCTCTCATAAACCATGTAGACACACTAGAGGGTGGGGGGGGGGGGGGGTGAATCAGCTGTGGACAAATTTTTCTGAAAAACAATTATTCTTTTTTATCTTTAAATAACTTTTGGTTTTTAGCTCTATCACCTATTATGATTTTAATTGATCTATTTTCAATTTACCCTACTAAATACCTATATAAAATACCTATGCTAAAAGTAAATATAACACATATACATTTACAAGTTTGGGCCCCTCTCTAGAAACCTAATCCTTTCCATGTCTACCATAGTAGAGTCATGGATTATCCACTATAATTGTATCACAAATAACCATGGGTGGACATGTATTATCTTAAAAAATTATTCACACAATATAACACAGGCGTGATTAATATATTACATAGTTTGAAATCCTATGCTATGTGAAAAAAGAAAAGGGGACATTATACTGATTCTACTTCATTCAACTCATGTTGGTTATTTTATAATTTTCTCCATATAATGTAAATCTGTTATATACACCAAGTGTATAGTAACCAATAATATCTGACCTACTTCCTCACATCAGATATTTTATACTTCCAGAATTTATACAACTAAAACTCATACAACCTGTTCTATGAACATTCCGAGAATCAAGTTCTTCTTCAGAATCTATTATTGGCCTTATCAACACACTTTATTAAATAACTAGAAATTTTCACAAGAACAACAATAACTACTCTAACTAAATATATCTTATATTTAATTTTTGTTCTTATTATTATTTAAGATCTTCAGTTATCTCAGATACTCGGTAATCACACTCCTAGAAGAGTCAACATCTTTCTTTTCCCTTTTATTTTCCTCAATCAAATCTACAAAACACATGAATAGTTTTATATATTAAATGAATTTTTTTTGAATACCGTAAATTTTATATTGAAAAGAGAAAAGATCCCCCATTATAGAATCACCAGTGTAGAATACATATTTCAGGTTCCCATTCTTTCATGTACACTAATTTTTTCAACTCAAAGGTCATTCCAAGAATACCATTATTAAATTATATTTATTTAGGAAACATGGTAAAATAAAATATTTTTTTTATTGTTGATTAGCTATTTAAAAAATATTCCACAAAATCATCACTTAAAATCTTTACAACTATATAAAAATATATATCACACATATCTGTGGTGTGGAACTCAATCTGTAGTGTGAGTATTTCTTATAAAATAGTACTCCATTTAACATTAAATCCATAAAAAGTATAATCTCTCTATTTCATACTCATATTAACATATGATAGCTCGAATCAAAATTATATGGACCTTGATAAATAGAAACACTAGTAGTTATGGAACATCATTTTTATTAATTTTGTAATCTTGATAAAATTAATTTCAAAATTATGAAATATATACAATGGTTTTCCTCATTAAGTATAACTCATAACAAGATCATATGATTCCTTAAATAGTCTTTATGATGTTTATAAATTAAAATTACTACACAAAAAATTATCTATTCATTTCCATGTAATTAAATAATTCAAAAAACATTCATTTTCATTTTTAGTTGTTATTCCATTTACATGGATGAAGACAAGCTTATCCTTATTTTACGCTTTGATTATAAACTGATCTTGGTGTTTGTGATGTTTATACAATTATCAAACATATCTTGAATCAGAATATTAGGTTTTATGTTAATTATATTCAAAGTATAGAAACCATATTTTTCATCCAATTGAACTTCAAAAATTTCCAAATTGTCGAAGCTTTATAAAAACAACTTATGTTTGATAAATCATTATTTTTTGAGTTCTATACCTAGTTGTAAAAGGATTATGTTTACATCTAGAAAACATACTCTCTTTCCTTTATCAATTATCCCCATACATTAAAGACTTATGATTAAGACGAATGTTCATATTTGGAAACTTCCTTTTATCCAATATATTTATTAAAATTTCAATAAGTATTGATGTTTTACACATAATAAAAAATTTATACTATGGAGTTTGAATCTTTATGTTCACTATGTATTATAAAAAATATTATTAATTTATTGTAGAAAACTTATAACATCCTCAATGATTTACACTAATAACCTAATGACTTATTTTCATCATCAAAGACTTATAATTGGTAGGTAAATGTTTATGTTCAAGACTTAGACATTTTTATCTAGAAATATAAAGTCTATATTTTTGTTGGTAGCTTTGAAAAAAATTAATATTTCACTATGGATTATCCAAACTCTTTAAAACCTGAATGAAGCTCCTTTAAATTACTATTGTAAATATTTAAATAATTCCATGATCCTTTAAACCCATGTTGTAAGTCTTGTCTAAAATATTACACTAAAAGTATAGTATCTCCAAGAATTCCTTCCCAATTTAGGTGAAAAACCTCTAAAATGAATACTAAGATATCTCTATTCAAATTAACATTAAAAAAAGAGTGTATAGACACTATATTCACAGAAAACAAATTTATTGTACTGTTATGATGGGTTCTCTACCACTAGTCTCTACATAATTTTCCAAAAAAAGTATTCCAAGGGGCTTCAGTCATATTTTTTTATTTATTCATAATGGAAACAACTTTTCTTATTTGGATTAATATTTACTTCATCACCTGAGACCTCATCATCACTTCAAATCATATAATTGACTTGATATTTTACAAATAAATATTTCCCAAAAAAATTAATCACCCTTATGTAATTCAATACCCCCTTTATTATTTTTAGTCAAAACACATATCATGGTTGGTCAATGATATTCACTGCCCATATTGATAATAAATGCAAACGGTCTGATTATTTTCCCCCCTTTTATGTATTATGTACATACTTTAATTCCTTATCCCAATTTAATGTCTAATACCACTTTATATTGATACCACTTGAAATACCAATTGAGATGAAAGATAAAGGGCTGCATCAAATTCATCTCCTTCTTTGGAATTTATTTAGGAGGATTTCAACAGTATCTTATCTGCTTTATATGACCCCCATTTGAGTGATCCAATCAAATTCTACATGATAGATTGAAAATTGAAAGAATATTTTCTCACCAATTTTATGTGATTAAATTAACTTAATAATAGAATAAAATCATTTAATATTAACTTAGCATCACATTTCTACTACAAACATTCCATTAAAAAATCTGTGCTAAATTTTCAGTCTAACCCTCAGTAGAAATTATGATTAAAAGGTTTATAAAACAAGGTTGTCTATATTTTTACCTATTGTTGATCTAGTTTATATTCTTTCAAAACATTATGTGATGTACATACTGATGTTTGTGAAAATATAGAAATTTTTACTCACTTGAAAAATACATTAAAACATTTCATGTAATGATCCTAAATTTTATAAATTAATTTCCATTTGTGGTTTAATTAAATGTCTTATTATGTGTTATTATTATAGAAAAAATTGAATTTACTTGTCTTTATTATATTCCATTGGATATAAAATACCATTAATATTCATTATTATTGTTAATATAGCCTTTGGACAATGATACTATTTTTAGTATAAATATAGAATTTTGATAAATCCATTTAACATAAAAAAAAAACGAAGTGATGACCTCAAATAGTTGGACCATACCCTATGAAGACCATTTATAATATATTTCTATGGATAAAACATCAATGTTATTTTCCCTTTACCAAGACCAATATCTGATCCAACAACTTAAGCACGAGCGAAACTGTTTATGGCAGAATTTCAAACTTATCAAGATCATGACCCAAACCATGTTCGTTTAAACACCCTATACAAATGTCACAGTCACAAACCTTAACCTTAGGGAGTTTTTTTTGTAAAATTAAAGGGCTATTTATTTGTACAACAACAATATTTTTATTTATATTGTATTTTCAATATAATAATTATTATATTTAATTATAAATATTTTTTACTTTATATGCGATTTTGATTTTGATACAATAAAACACAAATTGCATTTTTAGATAATATTTAAATTAAATTAAGAAATTTATTTTGATGAATTAATTTTTTTTAAAAATAAATAATATTTTATTATTAAATTAATTATATCAAATACAAATGATCATATACTATTTTATGAATTCAAATGTATTTTTTATAAAGATTAAAAAACTATTATTATCAAAAACAAAACATTTCTCAGTAAATGTCGATTATATTTTGAAAGGGAAAATACATATATTTAGGAAATTATTTTGATAAAATGAATATTATTATTTTAATAATAACATTGAAATTATCCAACAATTAAATTTTCATAAATTTATGAGATAATCAAATTTTTTGGTAAAACTTAAATATGGTATAAATATACGGTGTGTATTATGAAATAATAACGACAGAAAAGTGATATAATAAATACTATAATGTGTATTCACAACCAAATATATGTTTTCCATTTAAAATAATTTTATTTTATGTTTATTGTTTTTACCTTTTTAAAGTGTTTATGAGTCCTTCAAAGCCTATAATATATTTTATGGTTTTAAAATCATTTCATTAATAGTATGACTCACATCCACATCACCAAAGGTAATATTATAATAGGTTCATACCTCTACCTTATAAAATATTGAAGCCAATTTTTTTTAGAAACCGCGTGAAATAACCAAGAGAAGGTTTGTGTTTGTTTGTTATTTTATTATATAGAGTCCAAAACCAACTTTTGATAAATAACAAAGAACTCCCTTATCCTTTTAAATATAAACCCACTAATTCTCTCATTTAACTTAACTAAAAATTATTGGATCACATGATCACTCTTCCCTCTCCTCTATAGAGTCCTTCCATTATGCCCTAATCTCTCAAGAAGCTCTTACCAGTCATTTGGATCACATTATCAAGGTAATGGACCTCTCTCTCCTCTTTTAAATTCAAGAATCTGCTTCCTTTGATGCATTTTTTTTCAATTCTTAATGTTATGATATTTTATTACATATCCCCCTACTTCACATATTATTTATGGATAATTATATAGACCTTTTACTCTCATTAATCTCACCCATGAACCTTTATGTACACCTATTACCATGCAAAAATTTAGTAAGGGATCCTCTCATTCTTATTTTTATTCAAGTATATTATTTATCTTACATATTTTATCTTTATTTCCTAATGTTATAATATGTTCTTCTATATCTGATTTAAATTAAAATTTACATCTAAATTATTAGTGACCCATTTCACTCTCATAAATACCTCCCATGAACATTCCTACACCCCCATTATGTTGTTGAAATTTCACATTGATTTTCCATGCCAAAAAAGTGTGTAGTGAATACACATTCAAATTTTATAACAAGTTTGTTCCAATTTATGAGCATAAAATTATTTATTTTGGATTAAATGTATTTATTCTATATGCTTTGATTGTTGAATAAAATATATTGATGAGTGAATAAATGTTGTATGATCTTTGTGTTACATTTAAGCAAGAGAATGAAATTAAAGTAACAGGTGTGCCGAAAATTTTATATCACTCCAATGAATTGGGTAATGTTTTAGTCTCATGAATTTCATAAAAGATATTAGGGAGTGAACCCAATTTACTACATGACTTTTTTCCATCAGGATTTCTTAGTAGTTGGCCCTGACCTATGTTTATAATGCAATGTTTTAAATTTTTTTCCACATTTCCCATGTTGCCTTTATATTATCATGCTATATCATTTATTATTATTCATGTTTATTATTATCACTCATTTTATTCACAATTCATATGAATATTGTATAAAATCTAATACTTTATTCATGTTATGTCATTTTTTATAGCTTACTAGGCTTTATATTTCACCCCATTTTTATGTATATCTCTTATATATCCCATGAAGTGTTAAGTATGAAGAAATTTTATGACCATGTTAAAGATGTTTTCAATAAATATTGTGTATTACATATTTTAATTTTTTATTTAATGTAACAATTTCAAAAATACACTAGACTTATCGATATTCTGGGTGGTATTAAGTGTAATATTTTGTAATAGTTCATGTATTACTGTGATATAAAGAGTAGGGTTGTCATATTTCAAATGTAAGGTCTTCCCGAATTAGTTAGATAATCAGACACTGATAAAAATAATGTATAAATTTTAAAAATTGAATTGGTGAAGAAAAATATACCATAGACTTTAAAATTTGAAGGGGATTCCATATTTTTAGATTCAAATAGATTTGATTAATATCTTGCTGATTCAGAAAATCTAGATCTCCCCCTCAAGGGATATTCTCTAGCATTCGTCACCATATCATAATATAGTTTATTTACCAATAGATAAATATTTTTGTGTGTTTGGATATTTTAATAGCTACTTAGTTAGAGAAATAGGACTGAGATAGATTTCTCAAACCAATACCCTTTATTTTTGGTAAAAAATATCCGAACCTCTTCATATTTCTTCTCTTTTATTCTATAGTTTTATTAACATTTTGGAATCATGGTCTTAATTAAATAATAAAAATTCTTTTTTTCTTGAAATATATTTTATAATTTATCATAAAAATCATTATATTTATTTTTATATTTCATGACCTTTTAAGAAAAATCTATTTGATCAAGCAGAATTGTTAGAAAATATTGAGGCTCATGTTCATACTTCTTCTCGAGTGTGTGTTTATACTTTGCAGTAATAGTTTTCGAACATGAGATCATAGGTTATTTACCCTTATTATTCAGTCATTATTCATGTTCTAGAATCCATTTAGTATAAAGGAATTCACTATGTTATACCTTATTAAATATTCTACACACCACTTCACCAACTTTTAAATTTTATTTCTAGGGAGGATAATCATATCCTTAAAAAGTAATATCAACCACTAATATGATTAAAATTTATCTCTCTTAGATAGAATCACTTATTGAATAAATATTTCTTCACTTTTAAATTATGATTGATGTTCATATTTTAATTGTTCATGGTGTCTAATCTCTTTCCCCAATAGAAGAACTTCTTTATTATAGGTTTTAAATCCCTTTAATTTGTCTTCACTTTCTTCTTGGGGGAAGAAAAATAAACTTTGTTCTTCATAGAGATTTATCCCAAGATAGGAACGCTATTTATTTTGATGATTATCAAATTATTATGGTTATTTATTATCATTAGTTCATCTATGATACCTGAAATGATTATACTATCATTCATCATAGTAGTGACCACCAGTTTTACACAACTCACTGTAATGATTTATCCTTTATAATTTGTTATTTATAGACTAATTATTTAGTTTTTATTAGGTCCAATTATTTCAAGTAGGTTATTTACATTATTTAGATTTTCTACCCCTTTATTTAATGATTCTATAATTTACACATATTGTAATATTATTCCATAAATCAATATATGTTTGTAAGAATATCTAGAAACACTAACCTATTCCAATTAATACTGTTGTTTTTCTTATTGTTGGAGTTTGTAAAATATTATTTCTTCTTGTTTTTGGGTAGAACTTTTAAATTCTAGGATCCTTTTGGGGAATTTTTTTAATATAATCACATTTATCTTTAGCATATTGATAGATATACCAACATATTTATTCTTCTAATTTTATAGAGTTTTTTGTTTTTTTCTTTCACATTTCTTCATTATAGATTTAGTGAAATCAAATTTCACTAGTCTAAGGGATAATTTTGTTTTTCATGATCATGATATAGAGGATTCCCTACCTAATGTAATGATCTTTGAGCTACAATTATGGAAATTATTTTATGTAGGAATCAATTATAATGTTTTTGGGTGAACAAATTTATTCTCAATAGATCAGAAGGTACCATAATTTTCTTCTTCAAGATTTTTCAATTGGTTTTTACCTCTAGATACTTGAAGTTGAGATTTTTCTTTTAATCTTCCACTAATATCAATCTTTCTTCCCAACCACTCTTCATTTTTTTTAATTTTAACGTCAGAAATTATATGATAATCATTAAAAAATTATCTAACACTTTTACCCTTTTAAATTTGACTTCTAGTTGGTAATATTTAACTTCCATGGTGACCTTATTAATTTTTCCAATGAATTAAACACTTCCTTTTCAAACATTATAAAATTTAAATTCTAAAATAAATAAAATTTTAATTATTCATCAATTTGAGATAATAATTTCTTCAAAATGAGGAAAAAATCTACATTATTTTTCATTAGATTAGTGAGAGATTTGTATAAGTTAATTTTATTTTTAAAGCTTATTCCATTACGTTAGCCTCTTCTTATAGCTGAGACTTTTCAAAAATAAATCCATTGATACATGAGAACCTATATAAGCAAATATATTTATGTAAATATTCCATAAAAGTTACAAAGTGAATAATCAAGGTCATTATCCTCATATATTGGACTTGTATAAATAGAGACACCATCATCAAAAAATTTATCAAAACACATTTCAATCTGACTACCTTTAGTTAGTGATTTTCCTATTACTTTTTCATAAATTGTTTTTTCTTTCATATTAAATAAATTGTTTTATCAAATTCCTGGTTGATACTTCCATGTATGTTTTGGATGGGATGGAATTTGAATTTTTCTATATAAGGAACTTTTTTAAACCACTGAAATATGCCTTTCATATATATAAGATAGAACAAATAGGAGAAATTTTTTATTCATTATTAAAGAGAATATCTCACTTATAACACAATTGAGACAATAAAATTATCTAATTAGAGGGAACCATTTCCATGAAACCTATTTTAGATTCCCAAAATACTATGAAGAAAGACATTGGAGGGGTGAATAATCTATAGAACATTTTTTCCAAAAAAATATTTATCTTTTTATCTTTAAAACCCCTTCAGTTTTTAAACATATTCAGCTATTAGTATATGAATGTATCTTTTTTTAATTTTCCTAACCAAACATCTATATGTATTGTCTATATTAACAGTAAATAGAACACATGTATTTTTATAAGGTTATTCTCCTCATAAGAAACCTACACATTACCATGTCAACTCCCATTGAGTCACACATTATACACTGTAAATGAATCACCAATTGAAATGGGTGTCTATATATCATCCTAAAGACTTATTAAAATAATATAACACATATGTGGTGATGATTTTAAATGGGATACAATCCTATACTATATGACTCAAGTGAAGGAGTAATTATGCTACTTCTATAGTCTTTATATCCCATTTTTTCTCATCCTCCTTTCCGCCTCTGTAGTAAATATTCTATATACATCAGGTGAATCTTCACCAATAATATTGACCTATTTTCTCATGTAAAAAATATTTAACTTCCAATATGTATACAATAAAAAATCACACAACTTAGTATCTAAACATTCATAGATTTTAATTCTTATTTAGAATCTATTATTATCCTTCTTGACTATATTTTTTTGAGATACACTAGTTATCATAGGTTTTTACTAAATAATTCACTTCACTATGAGGTTTTATTATATCTTTTTCTTCATTATCGTCTTCTTATTTTTCATCACGATCTTCAGTTCTACCTAATACCCACTGATAACACTTCTAAAGGTAGATAAAATATGAGGAGGAGGATATTTTCTACTGTATTTTCCTTGGTCATCTCAATAACTCCTAAGAATATGAAATTATATTAAAAGAATTATGTCTTTTTAAAATGCCATAAATTGTATATTAATAAGTAAAAATAGCCTCTATCTCAAAATAATATTATAGGATACCCATTTTTGGTTCCCTTTATTTCCCATGTGATCCCGTTTAAAAACAAAGAGTATTGTGAGAATAACATTATTAAATGATCATAATTTATGAAACATTACAAAATAAAATATTATTTTATTCTTCTTTATGTGTGATATCTTCTTCATAAAATAGTTTATAAATTCCACACTGAAAATATTCATCGTTGTATAAAAATATAAATTACATATATCTGTGATGTGGACATCATTTTGTAATGTAAAACATTCTATAAAAATAGAATAACCATTAACCTTGGATCTATAAATAAAATTATCTCTCGGTTTTATACTCATATTATCTCAGGCTAGCATAGATCACAATTATGGTTGAATTTAAATAACAATAACATGAGCTTCAATGGGTCTTCATCTGCAGTATTTCTGAAAGCATATTAAAATAAATTTCATCATCAAGAAATAAATGAAGTGGTTATAACCATTATATATTACTCATTTAAAGATTAGATCATTCCTTAAATAATATTTATGATGTTTAGAACTCAAAATCCCAATACAAGAATATTTGGATTCCATTTCCTCATAATTAAAAAATTCTGGAAACTTCTTTTTTTTTATTTTTTGATATTTACTTTACATGGATGAATATGAGATTATTTTTATTTTAATTATAGATTAAAAATCAAAGTCATATATTTAATACATAGATTAAAAAATTTCTATGTTTTGAAGATTTAAACTCAACCGAAACTTTACACAAGAACATTTTATGATTTGTGATAACTAAGTATTGATATAATGATTATATCCCTATAAAAGAAGCCTTAAAATATCCAAAATGTTTTATACAAAAAATTTAAGCCTTACATTAAAATTTAATAATTATGATAAACAGGGACTACATTATGTTTTGGACTTATCCATTTTCCTCATAAAGTATAATGTCTATATTTTTTCAAGTTGATTTGAATAAATTAACATTTCTCTTGGGATTTTCTAAAATCCTTCAAATCATCTCATATCATATTCAATTGAATTTTGGAATTATTATAATAATTCTAAACTTCTTTAAACACATATTGAAGGTCCTGTAGTCAAAAAAATAATCAAATTAGAACAATTCCATGATCTAATTTTCTATATTAGGATGGGATGTACTCAAATAATTTTTAATTCATCTATATTAACATCTAACTTTATCTATGATTCCACTGAAACTATATTCATAGTAACCAATATACGTTATATTACTCAGATGGGTTCTCCAACTATATACTCTAAGGAATTTTTTCAACAGGTTATTCCAAGGACTTTGGATATTTTATTTTCTATTTATCATTCATAGAAACAACTCCTCTTACAAGGGTGGACCCCACTTATTCAACCGAGAACTCATCTTCACTTAAACATATATCATTAACATGATATTTGACAATAAATCTTTGACAAAAATATACCATCAAACACCTGTAGGATATTCGATCCCCCCCATTTTTGTTTTTTTTGAAAACATATATCATTCTTTGTCATTGATATTCTCTCCACCACTTTTACGATAATAAAAAATGGTACTCATCTCTCCCCCTTTATAAAAAATTTGTCCATATTTCAATTTATTCTTCCCATTTAATGTGGGATACCAATTGATAATGATAAAAATTAAAATACTAATTGAGGGGAGAGAGAATGATATTCTTCAATTTCCTCCCTCTATTTTGATTTCCATTTGGCTAGATTTCAACAACACATTCTCCCCTATATATTATTTCTATCCCCAAATGTGTGATCCAATAATAATCCACTTTATAGAAGGAAAACATTTATGATTACTAATTACTAATTTTAGGTGATTGTAGTAACTTAAGAACTACACAACATCAATTAATATTAACATAGAATCACGTTTATCTTAGCAATGTTCTATAAACAAATATACTCTATGTTTATATAGGCTACACATTTTTATAAAATAAGTGTGATATGTTTATAAAATAAGGTTGTATATATTTTTACCTCATGTGATACCAGTTTATGTTCTTTCAAAATCATAGTGAAACACATATATATCTTTATGAAAATATGGGAACTTATACTCACTTGAACAAATTCATTTAAATATTTCATGTGTTAAGAATTTCCTAATTTGTCAAAACATCTCTTCCCCTTGAAAGACATAATATATACATGATAAATCTGTACTGATAGAATGAAATTAAACCTTATACTTCCAAATTTTAATTGGATATCCATATTTATATATTTATTTAGATTTGATAAATCTCTAGTAGCTTCACCCATTTTATATATCCCCCTCAAGGGATATCCTACAAACATCATTACCTTCTTTTCATATCACTGAGAAACTAATAAATAAATATTTTGGAAATGGTAAATCTTTTTGTAGATACTAAGTTTGAGAAATAGAGATGATAGAGATTTCACAACCTGAAAAATATATTATTTATACGTATAAAATTACTATATGACTCCAATTTTTATTCTCTTTTTTATTATATAGTTTTTTTCACATTTAGAAAACATCGACTTACTTCAATATTAAATTTTCTACTTAGTTGTAATGGGATTCTCTACCATAGTGTACAAAGAATCGATTTTCATTTTAGATTACTCAGGTTTTCTATCCATATCTATCTAAACTAGCTATATAGTTTGAAAACATTAAGGCTTATACTCAGAACATTTTTGAAGTGTGGGATGCTTCATTGCAGTAGTGGGGTTTTAACATGAGCTCATAGGCTCATTCAATTTGTTTTCAATTTTTATTATTATTTAGGTATCCATGTCATACATATAAAAAAACCACGACCTGCCTTTTTTAGACTTCCACACACCACTTCATAATTTTTTAACTTCCATTCTTAGTTATATGGTTATCCACTTTATAAGGATTATTATCCACTAGTCTGATCAAGCTATATCTCTCTTGTATGTAATACCCTATCAATTATATCTTTCCACCTTTTACATTGAGATTTATGGTCCTTTTACAATGGTTTATGGTAGGGAATATATTTCCAAATTGGTATCAATTATTTCCCATGTGTTTGAAATCCTTTTAATTTGTATCCAATTTCTTCTTTGGGTTAGATGATTAAACTTTTTTCTTCAAAAATATATCTTCTATGGTGGGAATAATTTCCTTCATTATGTACTTCTGCTCTTTTTGATATTATTTCTTCTCCTTAGTATTTATATTATTCTCGAAAAGGTTTCACTACTATGCATCATAATAGTAGCCACCCATTTTTCACAACTGATAAAAATTATTTAGAGATTAAATTTTTTTCCGCCAATACATATTATTATTTTTCTATGAGGTATGATTATTTAGAGATAGTCGATCCCTTTAATTAAAAATGATGCCCTTGAATTTAGTCTTATAAAATTTTCACATACTAACATATTGTACCAGTATTCGATAGACCTAAGATTGAATATTTATAACCACTAAAATCTTGTAATTAATATTTTTCTTCTGCTTATAGGTGTAGTTTTTCCATATCCTCTTGATTACTTATTTTGGTATTGATATCCAAACTTTGGGGATCCATTTTGGGGAATAATTTTTCTTAGACATATACACATGTTTTATTGACATATTTTTTAATTTGACAATGTTTTTACTATTACATATTTATGTGGTTTTTTGTTTTTCACTTTAATAACTACTGATTTAGTGAAATCATATTTCAATAATCCATCAGATATATTTTTCTATAATTTGATGTAAATGAAACATAACTGATATCAATGTATTTGATACACCATTATGAGACTGATTTAATGTAGGAATCACTTGTGAATTTCCTCTAGAAAGACCATTATTCTAAATTGATTGGAATATTCTAGAGTTTTATTCTTACAGAGTATTCAATTCAATTTTCATCTCTAGATATTTCTGGATGAGTGTGTTCTTTTCATTTTCCACGTCACTTTCAAGCTTTCTGATTTGACCTCATAAATTATATAGGACTCCATTTATGAATCAGGGAACTCTTTTAACCCTTTTAATTATAATTATAATTGGTAATATTTAACATCCTTTTAGACCTTATGAAGTGTAAGACCCCGATGTTTTAATAAATGTTTCTCTTTAAGTAAATTTAATTCATTAATAGCTTGCATTTCATGAAATCATGAGTTTAAACAAACCATGATATAGTGTAAAATGTCCATTATAACATAAAAGTTAAATTAAATGGAATAGATATGAATATATAATATATGAAATATATCATGAATTCATTGGTTAATTAGAAACAAAAATATAAACCAATTGAATATAAAGAAAGTATTCTTATTTTATGCTCCCAAAGGTGTTTTGTCTAAATATATTAAATTAATTACAATTAGTAAATGATATTAATGAAATATATATGTTATATATTCAATAAAATATTTTATATTCACCCAATAGATTTTATAGTCATATAATATAAACATACCCAAATTTTTACTGAAAAACCTATATTTTTTAAAGATGGTTTTACCAACTTTTAATGGAGAATATATTTTTAATCCAAATTTTTACACATTTATATATTCCATTTGAAAAAAATAAAAAACTTCTTTTAAAGTAAAAAATATGAATTTACATTGGTTTATTTTTTTTTCATTTTAAAGATAAGTTTCATGTTTTCAAGAATAGTTAAGAAATACTAAATTTTAAATGAAAAAACATTTTAATTAAAAAAATTTATACTGTTAAATAATATTTTAAATTGGTTATAAATTATATTTTGAAAAAATTTATTATTTAATCTAATGTAGGTCATTTTCATCAATTTTAAATTTAATTTAGATATAAATATTTTTCAATTTTTTTCATGTTTTAACATTAATAACCTATTTTCTAACCCCATCAATGCGATTAATTTTATATTAATTACCAAAAGCTATATGTTTTTTATTTTTAAAAATATATTTCATATTTTGAATATATGGGTATAAATTATTTAAATTTTTTTTCTTTTTTTGGGTATTTTTAATATAAAAATTAGTAATTTTTATTAATATGGTAAAAGGTAAATCATGTAATTGAGGGTAAAATAATAACATAAAATTACGCAAACACTTATCCAAATTTTATTAGATGAGTTTTTAGGCTAAAATAATCCTTGTATAAATATTTTATACTTTTTAAGACAATTGGATGAGAGTATGACATTAATTATATTATATTTAATGAAATGTTAATGATGTCATACTCATATTTCTAATAAATTTATCATTTTCAATATATGGTTATGCAAAATATAATTTCCACTATAAATATTCATTGGAAATATAAAATGTTTTTTTATAGAGGTAATATATTTGTAAATTTTATGAAATAAATATTTACCCTAATTTCATATACAATGATGATGTAGTAATTATTTTATTAATGGATATATCAAATAAATGTTATTAAAAATATTAAATTAAATTTAATTTGAGATATTTTATTTTTAAAATTAAATTTATATACTACCTTTACCTATTATGTATTTAATAACATATTGTTTTTCAATGTTAACTTGTTCTCTTGATATTTTTCAAAACAAATGAAATGAACAGTATCAAAACTGACAATATTGAGATTTTATCAAAATAATGTTTTATTAAATTATTATAAAATCATAATGTTTTTAAAAAATAAAAAATAATTATTATAATGGTCTAAAATATTATAAATCGTTCATTTATAGTTTAATTCATACAGAGATATAAAAAGTACACTACTTTAATATTGAAAAAATTATTATCGTAGTTAAAAATATAATATGTTAACTAAGGGTTAATCAAAGTGATAAGGTATAAAACAATAAAAAAACATGTAAAAACTATATTGGTCTATGAGATTAAAACATTATCGCATTTTAATATTGAGTACAAGGGATTTTAGAGGTATTTATATTGATATTTAATTTATTATAAATTAATATTTTTAGAAATTCCCAAAGTGTCTCTCACTGCAATTATAAAAGTGAAGCTCCTCCCTCACTTATTCAAATAAAATTGAGAATTAAATATCTTTTATCCCATACTAAATTTCATTATAATCGTTATTATTCACATTTTATAGGTTTTGGTATTCACAATAGACAATCTATTGTGTCCATAAAAGAATATCTCGAGGGAGCTTGCCAAAGAAGGGGTAACCCGCTTTACTGACTCTCTCAAGAGTATTTATTATTTTAATGCATCCTCATTTAATTTTTACATTAAAATGTAATAGATAAATTATCAAATATATTATGATATATTCATATAGTTATGGAATAACTATATTCTATATTTTATCCACCCTAAAAAAATGAAATCACCAGGCTTACGTATATATGACCTACCTTCTCCATGTCATGGTGTAATCTATTTTTTCTCACTAATTTACATGGATGGGTATAATGACAAAAAAAATTAATATATATAATTATTATAAAATGATATTGATTCTAAAAAAATATATACACCATCAACTTCCATTCCTTTTTACAATTATGGGATTTATATCATCACTTGTGCGTATATGAAACCTACCGTCTCAATGATGCGATGTGATTCATTATCCATTATCACCATTAAGGAATTATTTTATATATGTATAGAATTAATAATATGATATATATTATCTTAATATCATTCTATATACAGTATAACTATATTTTAAAATAAATAACTAGGACTTATATGACAAAACATGCACAAGATATGGAAGTAATTAACACCTGAAAGAAGAGTAATAATAAAATATTTTTGAGATATAGGTTATAATATGTTCATATATTATATAATAAATATTAATAAAGTTATTTTATAATTTAATAAATTTATTTAATCCATTACACAAGAGTTTCATATATGTAAAAAGGAAATAATAATTTAATTAATGGTTAATTTCAGAATTCCATTATTATCTGAGAATGTTTATATGTAAGTATTTACTAGGGTATATTTATCCTCCACGTCCAAGTCTCTTAAAAATATATTACTAAATATTTTTAATATTCTCATAATAAAATTTTAATTCATTTTTATCCATTTTTAAATTTTTATGAAATTGTTTGAATAACTTATTTTTTTTCATAATGAGATAATTTTTGAATCATCTTGATAATGTATGAGGATAATGTTATTTTAGATGTATGCTGAATGTGATGGGAAATGAAATTATTTTCCTCAAAATAAATCGATTGTTAAGGGAGATGGAATGAAAATTCTTGTTTCTTTTCTTACACAACTTTCTCAATCTAAGAATCATGCAGGACTTTTAAATGAGAAAACAAGGGCACAATGTTTTGTTGAATCCTTCACGTGGAATCATCCATCTTCTTTCAATGGGGATTAAGCTCTACTAGTGGATGGATAATGGATCAGTACCACCGAAAAGATATTTTTAGTTCTCCAATGCTCTGTAAATGATAAACCCATCTTCGCAGTCTATACATTGAAAGGTAAATCTGATCAATGTTGTAATCTTATTAAGAATGTGAGGCAACAAGATGAACTTGTCTCTATGGAATGTGATGTGTTCAAGAACTTATTTTTTAATAATTATTTTCCTCATTTTATTTGAATGAAGATAGGGAATGAGTTACTTGAAATTAAGTAGAAGGATGACGAATCTTTTGGTAACTATGAAGGAAATTTTATAAGAGTTTCAAGGTACGCTTTTGGAATTATCATCAAACCTGGGAGTAATGTTGATCAATTCTCTAGTATATTAAAAAAAATTCTCTAAAAAGAATTATCAATAAGGGACATCAGTAGAAATGATGAGATCCTTTTATGTTATCTCAAGGTTGAGTTAGATATTGGAGGTAACCATCAGTATTTTGGGTTTGATAAGAAGAAAAAGTGGAATTTAAGGGAAAAAATAAAAAACAAAGTGAAAACGAAATTAGAATTACTTTATTCTTAATGTGTGGATAGAAACATGGAGTAAACTATCTTAAGGGGAATAGTAAATTTTATATGTATTGAAAAAAATGAAATCATGCAATTGATTGCTGAAGTGATGGAAAAAATATAAATAATGGTGTGAATAGAGAAAAGGGTACACAGAATAAAGCTCCCAGACATCAATTTTACAAGTGCAAGGAAATGGTGAATTATGAAAACCAAGGCACTAATCCAAGGTTTATTGATGATGACTAACATTAGAAACCTCTAAAGGAAAAAGGCAATGGTAGATCACATGCGATCACTATTGTAGAAGAGAAGTATGAAAATAACATGGAGAAAAGTACACTCACTATTCACTCAAAAGTATAAAATGTTTTTTCATTTCCTATAACATTCTGTATCTTTATCCTCTATATTCATGTCTCTTAAAATATATTACTAAATATTCATAATATTCTCTTAAAATTTTTTAAATTCATTTTTACCCTTTTTTAAATTTTTATTAAATGGTTTGAATGAAATATTTTTTTTGTTTTCATAATGAGATGATTTTTGAATAATCTTGATAAAGTATTAGGATAATGTTATTTTAAAATGTTTTATTTGTTATGAAATCACCCACTTGTTTTCTCTAAATAATTTCCCAAGGGTATCACCTTATTACCTCAAAAATTAGATGTCGAGCAAGCTATGAAAAATCCTAATGGAATAATGGTCACATCACAAGTTTATAATTCTTCCATGGTTGAAGGTTATGATAATGTTTTTCATAAAATTCTTGTGACCCTTAATTTAGTGGAATTTGATTTGATTCATGGAATTGATTGGATTTCTGTATATGTAGATCATATCAATTTACAAGGAAGGGAAGTCACGTTTCATATTCTGAATGTATATATGAACTTCTATTGATTCAAATATGAATATGAACTTCCAATGCACATTCATTCTATTATATGGGTCTTGATTCATATAAATGAAGGTTATATATCTCAGATAGTTGGGGAGAAATTCACCATTAAGGATACACCTATTGTGCATGAGTTTGTTTATATTTTTCTAGAAGAATTAATTGGTATTACACTGAATCATAAAGTTTATGTTTCAATTGAACTCATAATAGGTGTTATGCCTAGTTCAAATAATCCTTATCAAATAGATCCAATTGGTTTGTTGGAATTAAAGAAGAAAATCCAAGAGAATCGTGAAAAGGGATTCATATACCCTAGTTCTTCTCCTGGGGGTGCAACAATTCTGATTATTATGAAGAATTATAGATCAATGAAACACTACATTGATTATCGATAAATTAATAGGATCACTATCAATAATAAATATACTCTCCCCCATATTGATGACTTATTAAACTAACTCTGAGAATCTCAATACTTTTCTACGTTTTTTATTTATTCTATATATCATCAATTAAGGTTCAAGAAGGACTATATACCCATGATGACATTCCTTACAAGTTATGTGCACTATGATTTTATATTGATTACTTTTGGTCCTGTAAATACCCTAGATATCTTCTTGAATTTAATGAATACAGTATATAGAGAATATCAGGACCAATCTGTAGTAATCTTTATATGTGATATTCTTGTATATTCAAAGAGAAAGTAAGAACATGAATATCACTTGAATATTGAAATGAAGACCATAATAAAGAACAATATTCATAAAAAGTTACCATGTGTGAATTTTGGATTCAAAAGTTTTCATTTTTGCATTACACAATCTCAATAGTAGCGATATCAATGGATCCAAAATGGACTGAATTTAATGAATATTTCCCTAAACTAACAAAGGTAACTAAGATCCATAAATTTCATCGGTTCATTGTATATTTTCAATTTTTTTGAAAGATTTATTATTATTATATAATACACTTACCAAGTTGACTTGGAAAGGATCTAAGTTCACATGGATGGAGGAATGTGAAGATAATTACAATGAGATGAAATGAAGGTTTGTTAGTGCACCTATGTTCAAACTACCCAACAATTGATAGAGGTTTGTGATCTAAAGTGATGCATCCAAGAAGGGAAATAGAGGTTTTATCAAAAAAAATTATATAGTGATAGATTATGCCTCATGAAAATTTAAAATCCATGAGAAAAATTACCCAACTCATGATTTTGAATTAGTTGCGGTAATCTTTGCATTAATGATAAGGATGAATTATCTTTATGGGAAAAGTGTGATATTTATAATTATCATAAAAGTCTAAAGTATATTTTCTCCAAAAAATAGATGAATTTGTGCAAAAGGAGATGGTTGGAGATGATTAAAGAGTATGACCTCTCAATACATTACCACCCTATGAAAGTAAAGAAGGTAGATAATGCTTTGATTTGAAATGATCATGGTAGACTATACATGAAGAAGATCACAGAAGATCCAATAATAATTTATTTTAAAAGGATGGATCTGGAAATATTAATTGAGGGGTGGAGTGGGGGGGTGGATCCCATCTTTTTCAAATGAATGTGCAACCATCTATACAATGAAGATTAAGAAGGAATAGATGGAAGATGTAGAGTTACAAAATAATGTGAGAAAGTTTCTATAGTTTAACTTTGTTTTTGATGGAATAATAAGGTTAAGGAATCATGTTTTTATTCACCCCATATGATAATTAAAGAACGTTTTATTTGATGAGGATCATAGTTCATTATTTTATATTCATCCTAGAAGAATATAGATGTACAGAGACCTGGAGGAGTATTTATGGTTGGATGGAAGGAAGATAGATATTTCAAAATATGTTTCTTTGTTCCAGGTTTATTAGAATGTTAATGTTGAGAGAAAAAGTATAAGGGGATGTTACAACCACTACCAATACCAGAATAGAGATGGGAAAACATCAATAAGGACTTTGTTGTAAATTTTTTAAATACATCTAAAGTTCATAATTCTATGTGGAATATAGTTTATATTCATATGATGTTGACACACTTTATTACTATTATAGAATATTTTTCTTTTGAAAATATTGTCAAGATATATATAATAGAATTGGGAAGATTTGATGGGGTAACACTTTCCATCATATTTTATTGATATTCAAGGTTTACCTCAATGTTCTATAGAATTATTCAATAGGATATGGATATAGAGTTAAGTTTCATCACCAATTTTCAACCTTAGATAGATGGTTAGTCTAATAGTACAATTAAAAATCTAGAAGAAATGTTTAGATCTTGCTTTATTAATTTCAACGATGGCTGGGATCAACACCTACCTTCGATAGAATTTTATTACCATAATAGATTTTACTCTAGTGTTTAGATGGATCATTATAAATCCCTCTAGGGTAAGCAATTTAGGACTCCAATATGTTGGGATGAAGTTTGGGAATTATATATATTAGGACTTTATCTTTTTGAGGAAATTTAAGAGAAGATTAGATCTATTCAATAAAGAATACAAGCTTATCAGAGTCAGAAAAAAAGTTAGGCTGACAACTGATGAAAATAACTAGAGTTTGGAGTGAGTGATAAGGTATTTCTGTGAATATCTACCTAGAAACATGTAATGATATTTTTAAATGAGGTGAATATGTTCCATCACATGCACAAAAATTAAATGTATTACCACTTGATCAAGATCTTTCTCATGATGAAAAAAAGATAGAGATTCTAAATCATATCAAGAATATTTTTTTAAACAAGACCCCTCATCTCATTATTGTTTCATAGCAGAACCACCGATTTATTAAAGCGATGTAGAAACTTTAGGATTTGTTGAGGAAGTATTATCCTCATTTATTTGCATCTATATAACAAATTTCAAGGGATAAATTCATTTTATGGGGATATAATTTAACACCTTGATATTTTAATAAACACTTATCATTAAATAATTTTAAATCTTCAATAGATCGTATTGCATGAAATAATATGTTTATATGAACCAAGAGATAGTATAAAATGACCCTTATAACCTAGCCATTATATTTTTAGGAATAAATATTTTTAACTAACTTAATAAAATATATTTTTAATTCATTGGTTAATTATAAATGAAAATATTGTCCAATCAAATATAAAGGAAATATTCATATTTCATACTCAAAAATGAATTTTTTCTTTATATATTAAACTAATTACAATTAGTAAATGATGTTATCTAATTATATATGTTATATATCCAATAAAATTTGTTTAATATTCATATAATAGATTTTATAATCATAGGATATGAAAAAACGCAATTTTAAGAAAAGAAACCTATATTTTTTTAAAGGTAATTTTACCACCTTTTAATGGGTAAAATATTTTAAATTTGAAGTTTTATACATGTATATATTATAATTTAAAAAATAATGTTTTTATTTTAAATCACAATATAAAATTTTACGTTGGCCGATTTTTTTGTACTTTTTTGATAAGTTTCATGTTTTGATGAATAGCTAAATAATAATAAATTTTAATTGAAATCAAAATTTTCATTAAAATAATTTAAAATTTAAAAGTATATATTTTTTGGTTGTAATGTATATTTAGGAAAAAAATTATTAGTTAATCTAATTTATCTTATTTTCATCAATTTTACATTGAATTTAGATATAAAAATGCTTTAATATTTTACATGTTTTAACTTTAATAACCTTTTTTTGGACCCCGTCAACGAGATTAATTTTAAATTAATTATAGAGAATTCTTGGTTTTTAATTTTAAAAAATGTATTTAATATTTGAAATAAGTGGGAAAAAATTATTTTAAAATTTTAATTTTTTGGATATTTTGAAAAGCAACTTTATCAAATTTTTATTAATATGATAATATGTAAATCAGGTAATTAAGGATAAAGATAGTGTTACGAAATTATCATAAAACTTGTCCTAATTTCATTGGATGTGTTTTTTTGACCAAAATCATCATTAGGATGAAATTTTATTCTTTTTAAGAAACTTCTATGAGAGTATTACATTTATTATATTTTATTTAAAAAAAGTTAAAGTTGTTCTACACATATTTTTAATAAATATATAATTTTTAATATAAAGTTATGAAGAAGATAAATTTCATGATAAATATTCATTTTAAAGAAATTTTTTTTAAATATGATGGTAATTTTTTTAAAATTTTTAAGAAATAAATAATTACCCTAAAATCTAATATAATTATGATGTATTAATGATTTTGTTAATGTAAATATGAAATTGAATGTTATTAAAAATATTAAAATAAATTTAAATTTAGATAATTAATGTAATCAAAGAATTTTATTGATCACCTTAACCTCTTAGCTAAATAATAAAATATTTGGTTTGAATTTAACATGTTATCTTGATATTTTTAAAAATCAAATAAATGAATAGTGTGAAAATTGACAATATTAATATTTTATCAAAATAATATTTAATTAAATTAATTAAAAATAATAAAACATCAAAACAAATAATTATGATATATTCTAAAATGTTCTAAAATTTTCATTTATGGCATAATTGAAATCAATTAAATAAAAATTACACACTTTTAATAATGAAAAATTTGTTACATTAGTTAAAATAAAAATATGTTAAGTTAGGGTTAATCAATATGATAAGCATTAAAAAAATAAAAAAACTTGAAAAAAATATTTTTTGATGATAATACAACATTATCTTATTTTAGAATCAATTAAATGGCATTTTTAAGGTATTTTCATTGAGATTTAACTTATTATAAATTTATATTTTTCGAAATTTCAAAAGTACCCCTCACCTCAATTATAAATGGGAAGCTCCTCCCTTACTTATTCATATCATATTTATCCTTAATTATCAATCATACCCTACCTATTTCTATTATAAACTTCTCTATTCTTATTATATAGGTTCTGGTGGTCTCAAACGACCAACTCTATTGTCCCTAAGAGAAGATATAGAGGGATATATTTAATGAAGAGGTAATATCCTTTACCGACTCTATCAAGAGTATTTCTTCTTCTACTTCGCCTTTATTTATTGATCCTAATAAAAAGTAATAAATGTAGTATAAAATATATACAAAGATGTTATTATAATTATGGAACAACTATATCCCACTTTTTATGAATCCTATGAAAAAAAATCACCATGCATGCGTACATATAGCTTACCGTCTCCACATTGTGTTGTAATCTATTTTTCCTCACAACATTACTTGTATGGTTTTAATGATGGAAATAATGAATATATATAAATATTATAACATTAATATTATTCTAAATATATATATAAACCATCCACTTCCATACCATTTTATAATTAAGGGAAAGATATCATTGCTCATGTGTACGTATGACCTACCATCTCCATGATGCGATGAGATTCATTCTTCATGATCACCATTAAAAAATTATAATATAAAGGCATAGATTGAATATAATTATATATCTTAGATTGATATAATTATTTATAAGATAGAATAATATTCTATATAAAATAAATGGGACTTATATTACAAAATATCCATAAGAAGAGGAAGCAATTTACACCCAAAAGATGAGTAATAAAGAAACATTATTATGAAATGGGTGATAATATGATCATATATGATATCATAAACCTGAATTTGATTTTTTTAAAATGTAATAATTTTATTTAATCCTTTATTAAAGTGTTTTATATAAATATATACTAAATCATACATAAGGTATTGTTTAATTTCATAGTATCGTTATTTTTTGTGATTTGATATATGTAAGTATTTACTAGGATATATTTATATTCCATATCCATGTATCATAAAGATATATTAAAAAATATTATCAATATTATTTTAAGAAATTTTAATGTCACTTTTAACCTTTTTGGATTTTTTACTAAACGATTTTAAAAGAATATTTTCTCGTCTTCCAAATGATTTTCTTTTGGACCTATCCAATAAAAGTATGAGGAGAATTTTTTTAACTTTACAACATGAATATGTTTTTATGGTTCCAGGAAAATTTACTTCCATGAAACATCCCTTAAAATCAATCATGGTTATTTTAAAATAATATTTTTTTCTTTTAAAATGTGTGGAATTTAATGTGAAGAAAATTTTCCAAAGAATAATGAATATTATCCTAATTATTTTTTCAAGTGATATCTCAAAATTATTTTTCATCTATGATAAAATTATTTTATCTAACTTATGTTTTAATCGGAATATGTTTCAAGGATACCTTCTTTGTTATTCCTATGTTTGATATATTTTTAAAAAGGGATGATAACTATAAAACCCATTTCTTTTCCATGAGTTATTTTAAGTTTGAATGATGTTTAAAAAAAAATTAATTTCATGGTTTATTTTATGATGAAAGAATAATGTATTTTGGAACACATATATATGGTTTTGATAATGTTACGGTTGGAAACTATTTCTCCCTCTAATGCATTTGGTAAGGATTTGTATCTCATGATATAGAACAGATTGAAATGGGAAATTATCTCAGTTCAATAATACTGGGATGGAATAATAAGTAAACTTGATTCAGTAACACATGGCTGGAATGAGGGGTGAAAATGGTTCAATAAAGAACATGGTCTACTATGATAGCCTTGGAAATTATCCTTTACTATTAGGGAAATTATTTTATATTCTTATGTGCATTCCAACAACTCCATGTATTATGTTCTGCCATCTTGGTATATGTTCCTTGATCAACTTTTATGATTTATCCTATGTCATGATTTCATGATATTTTTCTTGAAGGATTTAATTTTAAAATGATATTATTATGTTATAATGTCTTCTGATTATGATATGATTGATATATCACTTATTTATCCTTACTGAGAATCTGAGATTGTGCTTTCTTATGTTTCTTTTCCCCAGATTATGATGAAGAGTATTATATAATATGTGTCAAAAATGATTCTAGATATGAAGGAATAAATAGAAGATGATGAATATGTTTTATTAACCAGTTGTTTATGTTTCCCAGTGTCTAAAGACACTAAACCTATATGGTCCTGATGTGGTTTTTTAATTTAATGTAATTAATATTCTTATATTTATAATTAATATCTATGTATGAAACCTATTGGTCACAACATTATGTTTCTACAATTCAAGCAACACTTCCATTACTACATTGTTTAAAAAAATCTTTCTCACATAAATATATATGAAATTATTCATAATTTTGAGATAATATTTTATTTTAAATTAATAAATTCCGTTATTTATCTTTCACTATAATAGTGAGAGTTTTATAGAATATTTTCTTCTTTTATAATTATTTTTCCACTATGTCTTCCTCTTATTCCATCTATGAATTTTCATTAATTAGTGTTTTGAAATATGATAATATATATAAAAAGGATTATTCCATTACTATTTTCTAATGATTCTAAAATTCAGAATAATATTCAATAATTTCTTCATAAAATTCATCTTCCTCATCTCTTGATATTTTACAACTAGGGGAACAATCATCATTAGATTTCTTAAAACACTTACCCATATAATTATCTCTAAGTAGTTGTTTTCACTTTTGATTATTCAAAAATTTAAATTTATTTATTACCTATATCTTCAATTTTTTTTCTCAATTTTATGTATTATACCTCAAATAATGTTTTTAAAATGATGGAATTTGAATTATACACCCAAGGTGCTTCTTCAACCTTTTAAAAATTTTACTACATATATATTAGAGAAGGAAACTGGGAGAAAGTTTTTAGTTTTTATTAGATGGAACCTTGTTATTATAATTTAATTGATATATATATAAAAATATATAGTGAGAGGTAACTATTTTTCTAATACCATTTTGATATACTTAGCATACCTTGAATAAATACTTTAGGGGGAGGGGGAGAATTCGTTGTGGGAGAATTTTTGGAAAATTCAATTCGTTATTTTAACCTTTTAATAATCTTTGGATTATTACCTATATCACCTATTAGGATTTCAATTAATCTATTTGATGTTCACCCTTCCAGACACCTATATTTATGGTAGAAACTGAAGGTAAAAATAGCACATGTGTTTTTACAAGGCTCAACCCTTCTCGGGAAACCAATTATTTCCCTTGTAAAATCCCATCAAATCAAAAACATTACAGTATAAAAGTATCATCAATTAAAATGGGTTGTTTTGTATCATCATAAAACATTACTCACACAATATTAAACATGTATGGTCACAATATTATATAATTTACAACCACCTATTATATGACACAAGAAAAGGGTACTTTATACTATTTCCACATACTTTGTCTCACAATAATTCTCTTCTTCCTTTCTCCTTATGAAGTAGATATGCTTTCTGAACTAGGAGGATCTCCACCAATAATATCATATTTGTTTTCTCAAATTATATGTATTATAATAGTATAATTTCTATAACTAAAAATCATGAAACTTGTTCTCTTGGATTACATAGATTGTAGTTATTCTTTATAATTTATTGTCGGAATTCTCACATCACCATCTTCGAGACCTAATGGTTTTCATAGGATCTAAACTAACTACTAAACTTTTCCCTAGGTTGTATAAACATCATATTAATCTTAAAAGGTTTCAATTATCTTGGATTCTCACTTAGCGTACTCCTATAATAAACAACCCCAACTCTATATTATATTTGTTTCTTTGATCCACTCAAAAACTAACATGCACATGAAGTTACATTAAGTGCATTAATTCTTTTTTTTTATAATACCATTAATGGTATATTGATAAGTAAAAACACTTTCTATCACAGAAACACCATTATATAATACCAACTTTATGTTCCCATTCATTCATATGCACTCCTTTATCATCTCAATGAGTATTCTAAGAAAAAAATTATTAAATGATTTGTATTTAAGAAACATACCAAATAAAATATTCTTTTATTATTCTCTAGTAATGTATTATAATTCATATATTCTTCCATAATATCTTTACTCTAAATATTCATAGACTTATAATAATATACAACACACACATCTACTGTGTGGACCACATTTTGCAATGTGATACTTTTCATGAAAATAGTCCAACCATTAACTTAGGATTTGTACAAAAATACATCTCTACACTTTATACTCATATTTATCAAGGATATCTTAGATCATAATGATGAAGGCCATTATAAATAGAAGCATGATCTTTGATCGAACATTATCTATATTAATCTTGAAATCTAGAAAAAAAATTAATTTTTGGATCAAAGAATACATTCAATGGTTATTCTCATACGATTCAACTCATAAAAATATTTTATCATGGAGTAAATAAGTTTTTAAAGTTTAAAACACAAAATAATAGCATTATAATCTTTAAATTTTTATTTCCTTATAAATAAATAATTTGGGAATCAACCTTTTTTCTTTGATCTTCACTTTATAGAGATGAAGATCAGATTATCTTTCTTTAATTCTTAGATCATTCACCAATCTATGTGTTTGTCATTTTTATACCATTTTAGAATATCTCTTGTATGGTTATAGTATGTTTCTTCTTCATTTTATTAAAATTTTGGAAACATTATCTTTTTTCTAGTGAAACATCAAAATTATCCTAAGTGTTGAATATTTATGTTGGGATCTTGAATGATATACACTTAGAGAGGTTTTTTTTCAGATTCATATGCATAGAGTAAGAAAACATTTGTTAATCTCTATAAGACTATTCTCTTTCATATATAAATTTTTTGAATACTTAAATTACATATGATTAATACTTACGTTATGAAAAATGTACTACTTTTCATCTAGCATCATTATGAAAATTTCGCTAAGTGTTGAAGCATTCGGCTCAGTAAAAGATTTAAACTGGGGACTTTAAATTTTTTTTTACAATTTTTACGATGAAGACTATCAATATATAGATTTAACCTTAATATTGTCTAAAATATTTAAACTTAGAACCTAATACCATACTTCTGACATCAAATACTTAAAATTAGCAGGAAAAGTATTTTTTTGGACTTATATATTTTTCTCATAAACATCAAAGGATATATTTTTATAGGTAACATTGAGAAAATATCTCCTAACTCTATCAATTATCCAAAATCAATTAATTAATCTCTGGACTTATTAAAATTATTTTAAGAATTATTCAAAAAATTTCATGCTCCTTGAAATACATATTCGAGGTTTTAAAGAAAAAAGAATACTCAATGTAGAGTATTTTGTCAATACATACACTATTTCAGGTGGTAATTCTCTAAAATAAACCATGATCCATCCCACTTTATATGAACATTAAATAGTGAGTTTATAGGCACTCTCATAAAAAAATATGCGACTTAATCCTCTAATCGGTTCTCCAAATTTAATCTTCAATGAATCTGCCAGCTAGTTATTCCATGGAAATTTAGTCTTATTCTATAAAATTTATTCCTCATAATAAAAAATCCTATTATATTTGTGTATAATCAAATCTACACTTAATATCTCATCATAACTAGAACTCATATCATTTTACATGATATTTTGACAAAACATTTCTGAAAAAAATACAATCAAACACATTTTGGAAATTCTTGTTAGTTTTTTAATGATGAAATATACCTATGGATTATAATTTATATAAAAAATTGGATATATGTGACTCTAAAATGATGATTATTATAAATATGGAATGATATTTTTTAAACATTTAAAAGGGAAAAAATTATATTTCTATAAGAATAGTGTTTTAAAATATTTATTTAAAATTTAGAAAATGGGGTTTATACAGATAATTCTATGAGTCATATATGATATGATTTCCATGGTAGAATACTGTTTCCTCTGGAATTGGGGATAACCTCATTGATTGAAGGTTCAAACATTCCAATCGGGTTTTAATGGGTTTGTTCGTAGAACCGGAAACATCCAATGATTCCATATCCATTTGGACCTACTTTCTAAAGGTAGGCACTCATTAGTTGTTGATTGATGAGGCTTAGTAATTTTCATTGGTGGAGAGGATGGGAGGTCGGACTCATCACACCTTTTTGAGGGGAATTATTGTCTACTTTGGGAATCTCTTTATAGATTTAAGTTATGTTCATGAATCCTTATTACATTACCAAGTATAAAATAAGCTTTCCTTTAGATATGACAACCAATGATTGATATGTAGGAAATTTAGAGAATATTTTATATGTATTTTAGGTTCTTCATTGATAGAGAATCATCTGTATTTGTTTAGAGATTCTTATTCAATGATACCCTTCCGTAAATAAAAGTCTATTCATCATTATAATAACCATACTGGTTTTAAAGCCACTCAGTGGGGCACTTGAAGTTTATTGTCATTCAGAGGAACATGGATTATTTCTGAGTTGGGATCATACCCGCTGATGGGATACCTACGTATCCTTTGTTTTGGAAAAGGAATCAGAACCCACGTAGTTCGAGTAAGAGAGTATGATGTTTATACATGATGGAAGGCTCAAAGAAAGATGTCATGATTAATTTTACACTCTAAGCTCACGTGAGTCATGCTCTGTGTGAGAAACAAGAGTTATTGGTGAAACTAGACAATTGTGCCACGCAAGATGCAATGATGTGGGGCTTATGTATGTATGACTGCCCAAAATAGATAAATATTGGGTTTTACTTCTGGGAAGAAACCCAGGAATAAGGTCTATAAAGGTATATGTACCTTTTGGAGATTTAGATACTCTAATCTTGGGGCTTACTCCTAAGAAAGATTCCCAAGTCAGGAGGGGACTTATGATTGGGTTTTACTCCTGATAAGGAAGCCCAGATCAAAAGTAAATTAAGACCGTTTAAGAGAAATTAAGACTGAGGCTTACTCTTAAAAAGGAGGCCCATGTTAAGAGAACTTGGGGATTACTCCTAAAGAGGATGCCTATATTTGTAGACTTTGAAACTGGGGCTTATTACTGGAAAGGAAGCCTAGGTTTTGAGAACCATGGTTGGGGAAAACTCCTGAGGAGGATGCCCATATTTGGGAATTTGGAGACTGGGGCTTACTCTTGAAAAGGAATCCCAAGTTAAGGGAAGTATAAATGGGGCTTACTACTAAAGAGGATGACCATAATAGGGGACTTGGGGCTTACTCCTGAAATGGAAGCCCAAATTAATGAGGACTTGGGGCTTACTACTGAGAAGGACGACCATATTAATGAGGATTTGGGGCTTACTCATGTGAAGGAGGCCCAATTTAGATAACTTGGGGCTTACTCCTAAAAAAGAGGTCCAAATTAGAGGACTTCGGGCTTACTTTTGAAAAGGATGCCCAAATTAGGGGACTTGGGGCTTACTCCTGAAAAGGAGGCCCAAATTAATGAGGACATCGGGCTTACTCCTAAGGAGGATGCCCAAATTAGGGGACTTGGGGATTACTCCTGAAAAGGAGGCCTAAATTAGAGGACTTGGGTCTTACTCTTGAAAAGGAGGCCCAAATTAGGGGACTTGGGGCTTACTCCCAAGGAGGATGCCCAAATTAGGGGACTTGAGGCTTACTCCTAAGGAGGATGCCCAAATTAGGGATTCTCTCATCTTAAAGGATGAGGTTGAATGAATGAACTCTATAACTTTAGTGATATAAATATGTGTAAATCACAAGGTTTTGAGAGATGTTCCATGGAATTCCTTTCAGATGAAGAATTCAATCAAGAAAACATGTCATAAATGGATTTGGAGAGTGTCTTGAAGACTGAATCTTGAATAGGAGAGGTGGAATGGCATAAGAGGGGTTAAATGGGCAGGAAGGGCACCCAAAAATAGAAGGGCGCGCATGTCCTGGTGGGCGCGCAGGTGCTGTGTGGGCACACAAGTCCTGGTCACGCAGGTATACCTGCGCGACACATGGGTACTTGCGCGATTGTTAACCAATAGGGTAATACTTGTGCGATCCATGATCAAATCCTTTAGAATTATCTTGAGGTACTTCCAGAAGAGTGGCGTGCAAGTTTCAATGAGTAGTTAAGGAGGCGCACAAGTGTGTCCATTCCCCTTAAGGGTAAAACACTTAGGCACACAAGTGTTAATGAATTCTAACACTTAGAACTTATTCCTCTTGTTTAAACCATCCATTCTAGGTAAATAATTACCTTATAAGTGTTTGGAAGACTTGAAGAAGAGACTTGGGAGTTCAGAGCTCTATATCTGAATTCTAGAAAAAATCCTCCCCTTAAAATGGGGGCCCACCGGGGGTATTTATAGGTTTGAAATGACCCTGGTCAGTTTTCAAAGAGGGCGCGCAAGTCACCTGCGCGACCATTAGGTGGCGCGCAAGTGTACTTGCACGATAGTGAGGGAACTTGCACAACCCAAAGGTAAAAGAACCTTTGTTAATTCCTTTGTCAATTTTTGATGTTTTATTCAAAGGATGAATCAATTTAGACTAAGACATTTCCCTTTTTTAGTCATTAGACTTTGTGACGGAAAGGAGCATATACAAAAGTCCCCCCTCAGAGTTGGATCTGAAATAAATAAGAATGTGACTCTGAGGAAAATAAGAAAACCAAAGGAAAGGCAGCGCACAAGTTTCGAGCGCGCAGTGGGCCTAGTAAGCATAGTTTGATTCTTGTTAGGGTTATTATAAATAACCGTACAAACTTTGAATCTTTTTATTGATCAATATTATCTAAAATCATACAAGATGTATGTTTAGTGAGCTGGAAAATGACTTTTTTTCAGAGTTCCATTGCCTTTTATGAGCAGTTTAGAGTCATTTATGTCAGACATGAAAAAGGATAATGTTTAAGGTTGAAATAGCTTTGACCGAATGAATTAGAATTGACTCAATTCTTTGAAAATTTATCTAAAAATATATTAGCATACTCAAGTATGAGGGAAAATATGTAAACTATGACTTATGAAAATTTGAATCTGAGGAATGATATGAAAAAGAGCTAAAAAGGCATTAGAAGAAGTAGTTACAAAGAATGAAGTTATCATTATTTAACAAACCCGTTAGGGGGTTGAATTATGTACGGCTACCTAAGGGCATTGGCTGCATTGTCAAATAAATAGCATCTTTTGGGTGATAGCTCAGTTATGTAGACTACTTATGCAAGGCCACCTAAGGGAACGTGCTGCATAGTCAGGAAAAAGAACTCTCAGAAATTTACTTTTCTACTGCAAAGAAGCTAGTGAATGTTTATGGGGATTCAGATTTTCCAAAGTATTGAGTTTGCTGTATGGAAATAGGTACTTGAATTTGGAGAAGATATTTTCAATCAAGATTGTCTATGAATTGGATGAATGTTACTCCTATGAAGGTTTGACCCAAGCATAGGGAAGGTAAATATAAACCATAGACATGAATACATTCAAATCATGAAAAAGAACATGAAATAAATATGTTAAGGATGGATATTTTTTTTTACGAATACTTACATATTTTTTATAAGACCAATAAGGACAAAAAGGCTTTCTTCCCAAGAATGAAGTTACCAGTATCTGAAAAACCCGTCAGGGAGTTGAATTATGCAGATCCACCTTAGGGAATTGGCTGCATAGTCAAGTAATATTATCTTCTGGCTGACAAATCTGTTATGGAGACTGTTTATACAAGGCCGCCTAAGAGAACATGCTGTATAGTTAGACAAAAGAACTGTTAGAAATTTGACATTTTTGTGACCAGAAGTCATGAAAAGGGTTATGAAGATCTAGAAGTATTTAAGGTAAGGATTGTGACTCATAAAAAATGGGTATTGTCCAATGTATGTATAGATAGACAAGTCAATGATAACAATAATCATGTAGTGGATGGGTCCTGAATTGAAATACTGGACTTCACTACGTATCCCATAAGGATGGGAATCGAGCCATACGTAGTTCATGAAATACAGTTTAAAATCATGTGGGATGAAAGTATGAGAGATTATAGTTTAAGGTCATTGAGCTCAGACCATTATAAGAAATACACAGTGTGTGTTTTAATGGGGACTTTTCAGCCAGGGTACTGAAAGTGGAATTTGGGGTTAGGCCCAAAAGACTTGGGGCTGGATTTGAGGGACACTCAAAAGTTCCTAAGTATCCCATAAAGATGGTAATGAAGCCCACATAGTTCTATAAATACCCTCTATACAAATTTGGTTCGTACATGTGAAGGGTGAAAGGGGAATTTAGTGCAATGATGGTTTAACCCAAGATAAAATGTTCAGTTATTTCCATGTATGCACAAAGTTTTTTTTGAATATAACATGATTGAAAATTAATGTAAATAATTATTCCCTCCCAAGTGAGGGTATTAAAGAATATTTTAGTTTATTGTCGTAGAGGAAAAAAGTGTTGTAAAGTTTAACATCGTATAGCAAGGAAGAAGGCGAACCAATGTAAATATATTGATTCTGGGAGACATTTCACCTATCAACAACATATGAGATGAAGGTGAATTGATGTGAAGAGATTGGTTTTGGGCTTGAACCTTGGAAGGTTGCCTACGTACCCAGCCTAGAAGGCAAGGATCAATGTCCACATAGTTCAGTTAAAGAATGAATTAGTGGTCAAGTTGTTTTTGGGGACAACGACCAAAAAAATGATGTTGGGACTTACGCTTGGTTAGCGGCCCAAAGAGGGTGTTATGGTTGAAATTTTCTCTAAGATCACATGAGTCATACTCGATGTGAGAAACAAGAGGTAACAACAACCTTAACGATGAAAAGTTTAATGTCATGTAAGACATGTGAAGGGACTATGGAGTTTAATGTTTTTCAGTTTAGGAATATTGGTGCTGCACAATTTAGTGTCATGTGGCAGGGACAAAAATACAGTTTAACGTCATGTAGGACATATTAAGGGATTTCAATACAGTCTAGCATCATGTAGTTAGGATGATGGGGACAATATAGTGTAATGTCATGTTGGATAATAAAAGGACTGTGCAGTTTAATGTCATGTAGTAAGGAAAAAAGAGGACACATTTTAGTGTCATGTTAGACATATTAGAGACTTTTTCATAGTTTAACGTCATGTTGGATGAAAAAACAAACGATACAGTTTAGAATCATGTTGGATGAAAGTGATAATAGTTTAAGGTCATATGCATGGACCGTTGGTTATGTAGTTTAACGTCTTACTGGACGTAAAGGACTTCTGTACAGTTTAGCATCATGTAGTCTGGATGTCACAGTTTAACGTTGTGCTGGACGTAAGGGACATGCAAATAGATTAAGGTCATATGAATGGACCGTGGATGGTGTAGTTTAACATCGTGCTAGACGTAAGGGACATGCAAATAGTTTAAGGTCAAATGCATGGACCATGGATGGTGCAGTTTAACGTCGTTCTGGATGTAAGGGACATGCAAATAGTTTAAGGCCATATGCAATGATCGTGGATGGTGAAGTTTAACATCGTGCTGGACATAAGGGACATGAAAATAGTTTAAGGTCATATGCATAGACCATGGATGGTTCAGTTTAACGTCTTGAAAGATGTAAGGGACATGCAAATAGTTTAAGGTCATATGCGTGGACCGTGGATGGTGCAGTTTAACGTCGTGCTGGATGTAAGGGACATGCGAATAGTTTAAGGTCATATGCATGGACCGTGGATGGTGCCTTTTAACATCGTGCTGGACGTAAGGGACATGCGAATAGTTTAAGGTCATATGCATGGACCGTGGATGGTGCAGTTTAACGTCATGATGGACGTAAGGGACATGAAAATAGTTTAAGGTCATATGTATGGAAATCAGATGGTGGTGTATTTTGTGTTTATACAAAATACTTCTTCAGAAATCTTGCATTGGTTGGAGTAGTGATGAGTTCTCTATCCATTGAGATTAAAGAATAATCTCTATTGGAATAGACCTTATGTATTGAATAAGGTCCTTCCCACTTTGGTTCAATCTTGGGAGGTTTCTTTCTTGGTATCATTGGAGTTCTGAGAACTAATACCAATTCTCCCTAAATGAATGAACGAAGATGAACTTTTTTGTGGAAAGCTCATGCTATTCAATTCTAATAGACTTCAAAGTGGTGTAGAGTGCACAATCTTTTCTCATCTAACCATTTCTATTAATTCAATTTCTATTGATATTGTTCATCTGTAGATGATTGAGCAAAAAGTTCTACTATGAGCGAAGGTAATTGAACTTCAATGGGAAAGACTACTTCCGTTCCATATAACAGTGAATATGGAGTTGTCTGCGTTGCAGTCCGGGTGGTGGTTCGATAAGCCCATAAAGCATGAAAGAGTTTATCAGTCCATGACTTCTTATCTTTCTCAACCATCTTTTTTAGTATATTTTACAGAGTCTTGTTGAAGGATTCTATATGGTAATTGGATGCTGCATGATACTGAGATGAATGATTGGATTTGATGTTGTATTCTTGATACAAATTCTTCACCTCGTATGAACAGAAGTTGGTGTCATTGTCTGTCAATATGGTATGAGGGATACCAAATCTGGTAATGATGTTAGACTTGATGAAGCTAAAAATGCTTCTAGAACTAAATTATTTGAGAGGTATTTCCTCTGCCCATTTGGAAAAGAAGTCAGCAGAAGTAAGAATATACTTAAACTGCTAGGCCGTTGCTGAAGGGTAAGGTCCCACCACATCCATTCCCCATGTGGAAAATGGCCACGAGTATTTAGCTGTATGAAGTAACTCTAGAGGTTGATGAATGAAGTTGGCATGTACTTACCATGAATGGCACTTCTTTGTGAAATCAACAGAATCTTGCATCATTGAAGGCCAAAAGTATCCAAGCCTTCGAATCTGATCAGACAGTCTATGTCCAGACTGGTGGGCACTACAGACTCCTGAATGCACTTATTTCATGATAGACATTGTTTCTTCACCATCAATGCATCTGAAGAGAAATCCATAAAAACCACGTTTGTAGAGAATTTTCTCGAAGTGATCTGGGCTATCATAAAGAGTGAAATTGACAACACATCTCCGGACTTGTTCTTTCCCGGCTCTATCAGGTAGAAGTGTTCCATTTTGAAGGTGTTATCTGATAGGTGTCATCCATCCTGTAGTATGACCATATGGTTCAGGAATGGCACTAATTTCATTGATTTCCTCTGTTCTGGCTTGAACATAAGGTGAAATTGTATGACGGTGGGCAATACTGATGGTTGTGTCGTCCCGATTTGGATCTTCCAGAGCTGTGGCTATATTAGCCAGTGGATTAGCTTGGGCATTTTGTGATCTTGGGATATAAGAAAATTTCGGTTCTGAAGGAAACTCCACCATTAACTCTCTGACATAATCATATAAAGGGATTAGTTCTTCTTTTCTGATGGCATAATCCCCATTGACTTGTTTGATTACATGGTCTAAATAACCTTTCACCTTTAAGTGATTCACTTGTGCTTGAAGTGCCAACTCCAATCCTGCAATAAGAGCTTGGTATTCTATTTCATTATTTTTACCGCCTTCCAACAATGATAAGGAATAAGGTAACACTACCTTTTCTAGAGAAATGAGTACAATTCCTTAGCCAACTTTGTTGAATTTAGGATTTTCCATTTTCTTCCCTGTTGGACTTCTGGAAGCACCATCAAAGTACATTTCCCATACCTAAAGACTATCTTGAATAGAGAAGACTTCCTCATCAAGAAGTTCAATATCTGATGATGTGTCTTCCACTGAAGGGTGTTCATCTAGGAAATCAGCCAGAGCTTATCCCTTTATTGCCTTTTGAGACACATACTGAATGTCAAACTACTGCAAAATAACTGCCCACCTTGCCAGATATCCTGTAAGCCTTGGACGACCAAGGATTAATTTGAGTGGGTTATTGCGAGACAACAATTGGACCTTGTGATGTTTCAGTTAGTGTCTCAACTTTTTAACTGCAAAGATTAATTCTAGGCAGCACTTATCGATATTTGAGTATCGGGTTTCTGCTTCAAGCATAGTCCGAATGAGATAGTAGAGGCTGTTTTCATTCCCATCATCATTCTTCTGAGCAAGAAAGGCACCCAATGATCACTCTAAGGCTGTCACATAGAGGATAAGTGGTCTTCCTTCAATAGGTGGGATTAACACCGATGGACTCCAGATATACATCTTGAGAATCTCGAATGCTTCTTGACATTCTTCAGTCCACTTATAAGTGACTCACTTATTCATCAATTTGGTGAAGGGTAGACTTTTTTCCTACTAAATTGGTGATGAAACGCCGAATATAGGCTTAATGTTCTTGAAGTCCTCTTAATTATTTCAAATTTCGAGGAGGTGACATACCAAGGATTGACTTGGTCTTCTCAGGATCGACTTCAATACCACTATGGCGTACAACAAAGCCGAGAAATTTTCCTAAGGATACCCCAAAAGCACATTTTAAGGGGTCCATCTTCAAATTATGTTGTCGAAGCTTGCGGAATATGACTCCAAAATCATCCAATTGATTAGAATATTGTTTGTATTTGACCACCAAATCATCCACATAACATTCAACAAACTTCCTTAAAAAAGGTTTGAAGATATGATGCATGGCACGCTGATATGTTGCGCCTGCATTCTTTAGGCCAAAGGGCATTACCCGATAGAAAAACACACCCTGAGGGGATTTGAAGGCTATAGATTCTTCATCTTCTGGAGCCATCTAGATTTGATTATATCCAAAATATCTATCCATGAAGGAAATTGCTTCATAGCTAGCTGTCACATCAATCAAGCATTCTGTAATCGGAACTAGAAAATCATCTTTAGGACAATGCTGATTAAGATCACTGAAATCAATGAAAACTCTAATTTTCCTATTCTTCTTTTTAACTGGGACAATATTAGCCAACCACTTGGGATATTGAACTTCTATTACAATGTTAGATTTGATGAGATTATCCCCTTTAGCTTCAATTTTGGAAGCATAGGTTGGGTGTGTTCTTCTAGCGGCTTGTTTGAATCCTTCATGTCCTTCTGGAAAACCCAAACAATGAGTAGTAACATCAGGATCAAGCCCTGGCATCTCTGTACAGTTCCAAGAACATATATCTTGATTTTTCTTTAAAAAGAAAATATACATCTCTTTCTCTTCAAGATTCATGGCCGCACTAATTAAAGAGGGGCGTGGATCTTCTTTTGTACCTATATTTATTTCTCTGAGTTCATCCACGATGGTAGAGATACCCTCTTCAAATGCTGGAAGAGAAACTATGAGATATTCCTCTTCTTCTTCAACATGTGTTACTTCTTTCGTTTCTACTGGCATAGTATATGATGAAGCATAATTTACATGATCATAAGAGATTTCAAAATTTGCACATCTTGAAGAAGAAGCTTCCATTTCTGACCCAATTGATGATGAATGGTCTTCTTTGGGTAACAAAGAGGAGATGATGGATTGAGAATCAACATAATCGTTTACCTCTGACATTGGTATATCTTTCTCTAGCCTGATTGGCGAAGTATAGACTTGCTGTATTTCAGGAGATTAAATGAATACATCTCCATTTGAGCTTTCATCATTGCCTGGTGGATCACCACTTTCTCCCATGTTGTCTAGCTTGATTTCCGTAATTAACATTATGGATTTTTCCATAAGAGTATTTTGATTTGGGTCTATCCTGTCAATTTGTCTGATAGGTAACACATAATCTGTACTCACATGTGTAAATGGGTTTATTGGAATCTTTTCCAAACCATATGGAGCATTAACATTGGTAATCTCCCTTATTTAAGATTTGTCTTATCACTTTATGTGATAGAATTCCGCCTCAATGTATTGATATTAACATGTCTTTAATGGGGATTTATCAACATAAAATGTCCCAATTTGACCATCGAAACAATATTTGAGACATTGATGGTATGGCGAAGGGATAGTCGCATGATGTTGTAGCCAGGGTCTACCAAGAATGATGTTGAAGGCGGAATCTTGATCAACAACCATGAAATCTAAATTGGATACAAGATCTCCAAACTGAGTTCTGAGTGTAATCTCACCCAGGGGTTCTTGTTCATTCTTATCATATCCTTGTAACATCAAAGTAGAAGGAGATAAATCCGATTCCGTGAGGCCCAATTGATGAAGTGTACGAATGGGCATGAGGTTGAATCTTGAACCATTATCAATGAAAATTCTTTGGAAGTCTACACCATTGACCTTTACAGATATGTATAAAGGTCTGATATTCCCATGCCCGACATCGTCTTCATCTTCATCTGTGATTGATATCACTGCATGGAATTATGCAGAATTATTCTCAACACGGTAGGCTTCAGCCGCATCAATTTATGTTTAAAACTTCTAAGGACTTGACAAAGCTTCGATGAGTGCCTCCTGAAGATCGTTTGATAAATTCAAGGCATCCAGAATTGATAACTTGGCCGGTACTTGGGCCAGGTGTTTCAATACATAATACTTCTGATTCAGAGGTCTGCGTTTCCAACATGAACATGTGGTTTCGCAGGTACCTTAGAAGCTGATGCTTTGGAATTTGATGCATCTTGTACCAGGATAGGAGTGGTTAATAGTCCTGGATTTGGAATATTAGACCGATTAGGTCTATTTACTTTTTGAGAGGAAGAAGATGGATCCTTCAACCGATCTTCCAGAATAATTGCGCTAGGGCCGAGTCTACCTTGTGTGGAAGAACTTTCTTGTTCTTGTTGAGCTCGTTGAAGGGCTCTGCCATGAGTTTCTGCCGCATAAACAGTTCTAGCAGGGGTAGAATTGGAATAGTGGCCTCTAAAAGTTCCACGTCTTCCCCTGTATCTTGGGCCTCTGTAACTTCCTCTGATTCCTTCGTTTGATATAGGGAATTCAGGCTCATCAAAATCGAAACTGTGACTGGAATATAGATCTGTTAATTGAATCATATTAACAAAATCGAAGATCAACTATTCATCCGATGAAGACTCTGCCTGATTAACCTATGTAGGTTGTGCCGTTTGGTGGGGCGGTGCCCGTGTATTTGAAGTAGATGGAATGAAATCTTCCAGAGTCAAAGAAAACTTAGGCTTTAACACATACTCATCTTCTTATTATTCTTTTTCATTCTTTTAATCATGCCGTTTTATTGAGTATTTTCCTTCTAATGAAGAGGGTTTTACTACGGCATTCATGGAAAAAGGCACATTTGGTTTCTTCAATTGCGTTCACAAAATGGAATGATTTTGGTTGATCATTTTTATGACCATCCAATCATCATTTTTTTGCGCATTTTTGTTCTTGACTTCTTTCCACTCACCCTCCTCCTATGTATCTGTAGTAGTAACACATGCTACCTAAGAGTAAACTATTCTCTTCAGATCCTCAAATTGTTTCCGTATTTTATCTCTTTGATCATCTTGACGAAACAACCTTTTCTGTTGGTGGTCAAGAGGTGGAGCCCTTAGAGAAGATGAAGGTTTTGAAATAGAAGCAGGTACATGTGCTTTTTTAAGCATAATTGTAGCAATCTATGCTTTAACCATTCTCCTTCCTGGAGATGATGGAATTACATGAGCTTTATCCTTAGCCTTTATAAGAGAATCTTCAATCTATTGAGTGATTGAAGTAAGGTCTCGAAACCCTCTTGTGTATTTCACAGGGATCAACGGTGTGCATAACTCATCACGTAAATTCTCCACATAGATTGGCAACAATTCCTCTTTTGGGAGTGCTAAGCTTCGAGAATATGTTAATCCCTTCCAGTGAGAAATGAAATATGAGACCATTTCATTCTCCCTATGCTTATAGTTTGTAAGATCAAAAACTGTTGTTTTTGGCAACGTTGAGCTGAACTGAAGAAGGAATTTTTGGCAAAGATCCTCCCATCTGGTAATTGACCGGGATTGCAAGATTGTGTACCAGACAAAAGTTGGTCCTTCCAAGGTTCGCACGAACCATATGAGTTTCACTGCTTCTTTCTGTTTTGGATTTTCCATCATAAGATTGCGACAAGACATGTAATGCATCAAATGTTGTTCAGGATCGCCTGATCTATTGAAAATAAGGAATATAGGTTCCCAGAACTTGACGGGGGAGGGATTGAATCTACCCATTCTAGGTAATATATATTTTCTGGTTGAATTTGAGCACGCTTTCACTCCATATCTTCCAACCGAGCTGTTAATGACTCAATAGTAGTTATTAACTTTTGAGAAAAATCCTGTTGAGCTTGGACCTGAACAGGTGCAATGACTGGAGCTGGTACAGATGTGGTGGCTGGTACTGCAACTGATGGTAGCAGCGCCAATTGTTGTCGCACTTGACCCGTAGGGTTAGACCTGTGAGGGCGTATTGATAGAGGAGTATATTATTTATCCATATTAGTAGCCACAACAAATTCCATTGGCTGAATAACTCCAGCACACTTAGAAGGAAGACTACTTTGAAGTATTTCTGCATTCAACCTCTTCAATTCCTTCATTTCATCCCCCTGTTGTGAAAATATGTGATCTAGTGAGAGCTATTGGCCTTATCCAGAGGATGGGTATGTAACCTGATTCTTTCCATTCCCCTTTTTAGCTCCCTTTTAGAGAGGGGGAAGTGGGTTACTTAAAGTATTACCTAGATTCTGGGTAATCCTTTGATTTCGTGTATGCACACCTTCTTCATTTGTGTATGTGCGTACAACTTCTTGAGCAGTAACCTCTTCATCTGAGTCCCCTGAGTGATCCTCATTTTCTGGAGGATAAGCAAAAATGAAATTAATGACATTAATTGATGCATAACGCATCACATCCCTTCTATCATAATTTCTGCGATATTGTCTTCTTCCATGTCTTTGATGAGACATTGCCTTTTATTGATTTGATCCCTCAGGAACTTCTTGACGAACCGTAATTTGGATGGAATCTCCTGATAATTTGCCTCTTCATTCCTCTTGAGGATTCTTCCCCCATTGAGAGAAGACTGACTTTCTCTAAGGGAGGGATTGAGGATTTGAAAAAGTCCCCAGTCTAGTGGACGGGGGCTGTTTTTGCTATCTTTTCTCAACTCCTTGAATCCTATTTGTTGATTCCGAGGGTTGGTTTGAAAGTGTCCCCAGTCTGGCAAGCTGGGGTGGTTCTTTACATGCTAGATTTGATACATTCTTGAAATCTCTCCTGATCTTGCGGACCTTTGTCTGAAAATTATCTAGATGCATCAATCGACAACCACTTTTATCACCTGGCTCAAAAGACCGTTGGATGATTTCTGACACTTCTGTCACATGGTGATGTGCTTGCTCCAAATGAGAGTCATGTTAAATATTCTCATTCGCTTGATGCAGGATTAATTCAACAAATTTTTCTCTATATGCTTGATTTTGAGAGGAACTAGTTGAGGCCTATTCTTGGGAAAGCTTTTGATTACAAACAAAACCCATTGACTGTGGCCGACCACGAGCAATAACATTGCATGAGACCATTTTCGGTGGGCTTTTCTGACTGGAGAGTACAATGAAATATAGTTCTCCATGAACACCCCATCCTATGACATGAATACCAAATGTGGAATTGGCAATTAACTAGTGCAATATTCGTAGTGCGCCAAGGCATGCACGTTGAAGGGCTCTCTACTATTTTTCAGCCTTTGGATATCGAGAGACTAATAGAGATGCCAAATCAATCTGACGTTTTAACGCTTCGATTATTTTAACATTATTTTCATATTAATCATAAGATAATACTTTATTTTTAAAATGACAAAGATTTTTCTATATGTTGAGACGAATATCATGAGTTCTATCTTCCGTTAACATCTCTGGAATGTCGTATTGAGAGTCAGCCAGAGGCCAAAGCATGACTGGCACTTCACCTCTCACCAGTTGTTTTCTCATGTTCAGTACTTCCTCTTTATCATTTAATGAAGATTCTTCTACCTGATTAGACCAGATCTGGTGCTTACTTGTTGCTTCATCAGATTCAATAAGATTTTTAGATAAATCACTGATCAAACTAGAAGATGCATGACATAGGAGTGGTTCGGAGAATGACCTACACCCTAGGATATCATCTTGTTGAGAAAGTATTTCACCTACTAATGTTAAAGCATCAGACATGACTGGCTTTTCATTTGAACGTGCCTCAAGATAAAAGGGATTTCTTGTCACTACATTGTCTGTTGGAGAATTTTCCAAGCAATGTGAATTATTACTACAGAGAGGACTTTCGTAGATAAATTCATCACCATGGGGAGGACCACCATGGTGGGTTACAGCAAAAGTTGAAACATTTTGCTACTTGGTCTTCTAACCACACAGAGGGTTCTTGTGGCTCTCATCTGAAGATGAAACTTCTAGATCGACTGTATTGTCACGAAGCAAGCCTTCATGAGGAATTGTCTGGTGTAGACCTTCAGAATTAATGTTCCCACTATTGGGAACTGAGAGAGCATAATCTTGAGTTGCAATAGATAGTTTTCTGAGTGCATCAAGAACTCCAGCATCGAGTAAGGCCTTGTTACAGATTGGCCCTTGATTTCTTGACTGTGCTGGGCAGGTCTTCTTCTTAAATTCCTTCTTACTCAATTTGGCAGGTGTGTGTGCCTGACTTGGTTGTCCATATGATATGGGGGAGTACGCCCCACAACCCACTTGAACTGGAACAGAGGTGTGTGTCTGTTCTGGAGTGAACTGTTGATGTGTCACTCCACTGGTTGGGATAGATTTATGTGTCCTTCCCTAAGATGATGCTGAAGCAGTTATAATATTATGGAAGACATCCAAAATATGAGTATGGATTTTCTTCTGCTCTTTCACCATTGATAGAATATGCTAGGTGACTTCAGCTTCCGAAACGGGGATATTTTTCCATTTTGTTTTTGGAGTAGGTGTGTGTTCTAGCTCCTGTCCTCCTTTTCCTGTTAGTGAATCTTGACAGTACTCATGTGTGGGGGCAGAGAGTTGAATCTGCCTCCTATTTGTCACCAGAGCTTTCTGACTGACATCTCCGAATGCTACCAAATGAGACTATTGGTAGTCTTGATCAATACTAGAAGGTGTGTGTGCCTACTAATTGCACTATGCCGAACGTGGTTGATGATATTCCTTCAATACTGACAGACGAGGCTGCTAGCATGATTGATGAGTGTAAGTAGGTGTATGTGCATGTTTACCAATTGTCAACACATTGGGTTGGCGGGCTTCATCGTATGTAGTCAGATGAGCCTTTTGACTAGCTAATGATTTATAAACAGGTGTATGTTATTGTCTATAGTACTCCCCCGGAACTGCCTGGCGGCATTGGCATGATGCTGCCAGACGAGTCTGCTGGACAACTGAATTAAAACGGACGGGTGTGTGTTCCTGCTTGTTGCTTTCCACCAAGTTAGGTTGGTGGACCTCTTTGGAGATGGTAGAGATGAGAACCTTGTCACTGTTAACCAGATTTCTCCTCTGGCGATTCGTCTTGCCTACTCGGGTTCAAGGAACCTGAGCCGAACGCCTAGAGTTGATACCCTCATCATGTTGAGGGCGCACTGTCGCACGAGTCTGGCAATGATTGTTGATGGGAGACCTCAAGAAGGACTCCTGTCTCCTTGAATTAATGCCCTGAGGGACCTGCTCATTTGTCTCCTTAGAATATGGGAGTAAATGGTGATTGCATTTCGGGGATAACAACCCGTAACGGTTGGAGACAGTGGTTAGTACTGCCTTCTTCTTGTTCACTGGTCTTCGCTGTCCGGATGACCAGGTCGAATTATTGACTTGGAGGGCTTTTCGAGCAGCCTCCAGAGTCAGAATAGTACCATTTTGACGATACACCTTAACCAACGCATTTGATATGCAACGTTGGAGACAATGAGTACGTGATGTCATCCTCAGGGCGGGCGACGATCTAGTAAGAGTAGCAACAGTGGCATTCACTGTAGAGGTTTTCACGGTAGACGTATTAACGGGTGTAAACTTGAGAGAAGCCATTTTGGAAATGCATAAGATCTTGGAAAAGAGTGCATGTTTGATATAACAGACATAATCAAGATAACTTTGGCTACTACATCTTTTGGATGATCACATATGTTATTGACTGTCTTTTTGGCCATCTCATTGAGTTTTAAAAAGGGGCCTAACAAATAAGAGAATCATCATTTTAACTTGGTTAAGGATTCACGTCAGGTTCACCATTTTTTGTTTCCTCTAGAATTGGGGAAGACCGCGTTGATTGAATGTTCAAACATTCCAATCGGTTTCTAACGGGTTTGTTTTTTGAACTGGAAACATCCAATGATTCCATATCCATTTAGAAATACTTTCCAAAGGTAGGTGCTCATTAGTTTTGGATTGATGAGGCTTAGGAATTTGCATTGGTTGAGAGGATGGGAGGTCAGACTCATCACACCTTTTTAAGGGGAATTATTTTCTACTCCGGGACTCTCTTTATAGATTTATGTTATATTCGTGAATCCTTATTACATTACCAAGTATAAAATGAGCTTTCCTTTAGATCTGACAATCAATTAATGATATGTAGGAAATTTAGAGAATCTTTTATATGTATTTTAGGTTCTTCATTGATAGAGAATCATCTATATTTATTTATAGATTCTTAGTCAATTATACCCTACAGTACATAAAAGTCTCTTTGTCATTATGATAAACATACTGGTTTTAAATCCACTCAGTGGAGAACTTGAAGTTTATTGTCATTCAGAAGTACATGTATTATTTCAGAGTTGGGATCGTACCCGCTGATGGGCTACTTATGTATCCGTTGTTTTGGAATAGGAATCAGAACCCACGTAGTTCGAGTAAGGGAGTATGATTTTTATGCATCATTGACGGCTCAATGAAAGATGTCATGATTACTTTTACACTCTAAGCTCATGTGAGTCATGCTCTATTTGAGAAACAAGAGGTATTGGTGAATCCATACAATTGTGCTATGAAAGATGAAATGATGTTGGGCTTATATATGTATGACTTCCCAAAATAGATGAATATTGGGTTTTACTTTAGGGAAGAAACCCAGGAATAATGTCCATAAATGTATATGTACTTTATGGAGATTTGGATACTCTAATCATGGGGCTTACTCCTAAGGAAGATGCCCAAGTTAGGAGGGGACTTATGATTGGGTTTTACACCTGAGAAGGAAGCCTAGATCAAAAGTAAATTAATACTGGTGAAGAGAAATTAAGACTGAGGCTTACTCCTAAGAAGGAGGCCTAGGTTAAGAGAACTTGGGGCTTACTCCTAATGAGGATGCCCATATTTTTAGACATTGAAACTGGGGCTAATTCTTGAAAAGGAATCCCATGTTAAGAGAACCATGGTTGGGGTTTACTCTTGAGGAGGATTCCCATATTTGGGAATTTGGAGACTGGGGCTTACTCCTGAAAAGGAATCCCAGGTTAAGGGATATTTGACTGGGGCTTACTCCTAAGGAGGATGCCCTGATTAGGGGACTTGGGGCTTACTCTTGTAAAGGAAGCCGAAATTAATGAGGACTTGGGGCTTACTCCTAAGAAGGAGGCCCATATTAAGGAGGATTTGGGGCTTACTCCTGAGAAGGAGGCCCTAATTAGAGGACATGGGACTTACTCTTGAAAAGGAGGTCCAAATTATAGGACATGGGGATTACTCCTGAAAAGGAGGCCCAAATTAGGGGACTTGAGGATTAATTATTAAAAGGAGGCCCATATTAATGAGGACATGGGGCTTACTCCTAAAAAGGAGGCCCAAATAAGAGGACATGGGGCTTATTCCTGAAAAGGAGGCCCAAATTAGGGGACTTGGGGATTACTCCTAAGGAGGATGCCCAAATTAAGGGACATGGGGCTTACTACTATGGAGGATGCCCAAATTAGAGATTCTATCATCTTAAAGGATGAGTTTGAATGAATAAAATCTCTAACTTTAGTGATATAAAGATGTGTAAATCACTAGTTTTTGAGAGATGTTCCATGGACTTCATTTCGGATAAGGAAGTTAATCAAGAAAACAAGCCATAAATGGCTTTAAAGAGTGTCTTTAAGACTGAATCATGAATAGGAGAGGTGGAATGGCATAAGAGGGGTTAAATGGGCAGGAAGGGCACCCAAAAATAGAAGGGTGTGCAAGTCCTACTTGGCGTGCAGGTGCTGCGTGGGTGCGCAAGCCCTGGTCGCGTAGGTATACCTACATAGAACATGGGTACTTGTGTGATTGTTAACCAGTTGGGTAATACTTGGGCGATCCTTGACCAAAGCCTTTAGAATTATCCTGAGGTACTTCCAGAAGAGTGGCGCACAAGTTTCAATGAGTAGGTAAGGAGGTGCGCAAGTGTGTCCATTTCTCTTAAGGGTAAAACACTTAGGCGCACAAGTGTTAGTGAATTCAAACACTTATACCTTATTCCTCTTATTTATACCTTCCATTCTAGGTAAAGAATTACCTTAGATGTTTTCAGAAGACTTGAAGAAGAGACTTGGGCGTTCAGAGCTCTGTATCTGAGTTATGGAAAAAATCCTCCCCTTCAAATGGGGGGCCCTCCATGGGTATTTAGAGGCTGGAGAAGACCTTGGCTAGTTTTCAAAGAGGGCGTGCAAGTCACTTGCACGACCATTAGGCAGCGCACAAGTGTACTTGCATGACAGTGAGGGAACTTGCGTGACCCAAAGGTAAAATAACCCTTGATCATGCCTTTGTCAATTTTCGATGTTTTCTTCAAAGGATGAATCAATTTAGACTAAGGTATTTCCCTTTTTCAGTCATTAGACTTTGTGATGGAAAGGAATGTCTACATATACCTAAAAAGACACATAATATTTAGAATGAAAACTAAAACTCAAGGATTCTGAAAATTATTTATCTTACCATACAGATACAAATAATATAAATTAAATCATGTCATCATTTGTTGTGGAATATTATTTATAAAATTACATCTAATTATAAAACCCAATACTCTTAATTTACACCATAAAATTCATTCCACACACATTAGCACAATATCCAAGACATGGTCTTCATTCAGACAACACATCTTTAGTATACAAAGGAAAGTATATATTTGAATGAAGAAAATGAAAAGTGGGATCTCTATTTTCCACATGAATATTCATATTCCAAGGTATGGAGAGCCTTCAAATAAGTCACCTTCTTTGGTGATGCTATAGTGATAATGTTTCCCAAGGAGTGAGCCATGTATTTCATTCATTATTGTCAAATAGTGTCACCAAAGACATAAAAACAAATTTTAATGATTTTACGGGAACCTCTTTGACAAAAAAATAATTTTTTGTGGGTGAATCTATTTCTTGAGATTTAGATTATTTTATAGGATTTGATTTGAATTCCAATGGAGCCAATATAGGCACCCATATCAATTGTTATATCCATTTGAAGTTTGTATTTTATCTTGGAAGAAGTACAAACATGTTCCCAAGTCCACGTGCTTAGCTTTCCATGACCATCCTCAAGTTCCCTAATTAGTCACGTGACCAATAATATCCTACCAAGTAGCTTCATTCCATGCACTCAACTTTTCATTCCATGGTTCATTTTCCCTACTTGATGAAATATACTACTATGTTCCATGTTCTCTTAGTGTGAAATCTATTAGAATGGATATATCACATGTCCTAGTCCACTGCATGAATAACTTTACCTTTCAAGGGTGTGATAGGTGGTTATCACTAAGAGTTAGTACTTGGTCCCTCGGGTCATTAAATAATCAATAATGGCACCATTTTGGAGGATTTTTTGGAAGATAAAGTAGGGTCTGAAGCTCTTCATGCCAAATTCATACCTCTATTAGGCGACTCTTATGTTTAAACCTAATAAATAAAATTAATAAGGTATCACATGCCCTAGTTTTCTCATAGGAAGTAAACATGAGAACCATGTTGAATATCTACTCAGGGATATTATACTAGGGTACCAATCAACCTAACAGTCCCAAATATAAAATACTACGGATTCATATTCCCTAGCTATCATAGATGTATCCTGCTTGGGAGACACATCAACCTAACTTTTATACAAGGGAAACACTCCACCCTTACTCCATAATGGGGTGTGAATTTTCTCTAATCCCTTTAATAATCATGCCCTCACCTTAGTCCCTATAACTGGTTTCCTAGTCTTCGTAGTCAAATAACTGTGCACTAGCAACACCCAAGTCTACATATCCAGGTTCTAATTTTTTTAATTCTAATCCATGGGATCTCATTTCTCCCAAGCCATCAAAAAAGTTCCACATAACCAAACACTCTATACCAGGGAACCTACTACACCATACTTCTTTGAAATAGGTAGTGATTTTATTATATATCATACTTGGGTGCTAACTTTTCTTAAGACTCTATATGAGAGAGCCCACTATAACCGAGTCTCATGAAAACTGATCCAGTTTTCCTAGGTCTTGTGCTGGAGCACCCAACATACCCAAGACTCTATACTAGGGTTTCCACATCACCATAGTCCCATGAAATATGTCACCAATCCAACGAGTAATCCTACTTTATTTCCCAATTCACCTAGGTATCTCACCTAGATACCATTTTACATGGCCCTCCACCTTAGGTTCAGTCCTAAACTATGTTCCCATTAATTAATTCATCCATTTTACTAATTAATGTTCTGTAAATTCACCATGGGCCTACTACTAGTGTTTCCTCTAAAAATATCATTCACTTGATTCACCGAATAGGCTAGGAACATCTAAGGAGCACATGTGTATGACCCACATGTATCCTTCTTTCTCCCAGTAAAAGAACAATGAATATTACCTGGTAAAAGAATCAGTCACACATGATCCTATTTATTTACCAATTTACAAGATGAAATAAAAAATGGGCACTCATGAATAATTTTTTGTCAATATTTTGTGGTCTCCCCTTTGATAATAAATACATCCTGACCAAATGAAATTAAATCACACAGACCAATCCTATCACATGAACCAAAACCGTTCAACTATACCTATATATTATTTGATTTTTGTTCCATCATGATACATTGGACACCACCCTGAGGTTTAATACTAGCATCCTTACTTTCCAATATCTCCCTTTAGAGGTGGTATGTCCCAAACATTCCTAGACTTGATCTCTTATGTGATGATCATATGATGAAGCATTTTTCCTTATATAATGAGCATAGGATTCTCTATTCAATTATAATTTGGTTACATATCATTAAATATGTGATGAATGTGATATAACCTTATTTCTTGATATGTGGAAGATAAACTGACCTCATACTAGGTGTTATCCCCAACCATACCCTCTCATGTCTAGTTAATAACTAATATGATAAAGCAGAAAGGGTTGATCATGTGTATGTTCCATACAAACCATTACTAGAAACATCTCAACCAGTAGTGTAACCGTCATGGATTTAAAAATCTTAGAATTAATCATGGTTACATGACCTTAAAAGTCCCCACACTATTCTTTATCAATCAAACTTCAATGGTATTAAATTTACGAATATGAAATACTGAACTACATGGGTTCTGATTCCTTTTATAGTTTTATATATGGAGTACTTTCACATGGTACTAATCTTAAGAACCCAACACGCACCTCCTCAATGGGTGGAGAAAAATTTAAGAGTTCCTATTTGTATGGATTTAAAGCATAGTGTGAACACTAAGTAAAGGAAATGCGGAGAAACATTAATACATATACACATTGACATAAATGCATGAATTTGATTGATAAATTTCATGTTGGTAACTAATACCACACTAGTATTTTGGAAGGATTCATGGAAACATATTAAATTTTCTAAGTGTCCTTGAGTAGAAAATAGTTCCCCCCAAAAAGGGTTGGATGATCCCAACCTCCCATCCTCTCAAGAAATGCGAGACATAAAGAATCAATGGTAAAATACCTAGTGAGTTATTTCATTAGAAAATAAGTTTTTAAATGAATCAAAACATGATGAGAATTAAGTAACATTAGAAAAAGAATAATGAACTCGATGTGAAATCCTTTAACCAAAAATGGTTGAGTAACATAACATATTAGACATCACCTCGATACATGAAGAAATGAGTGTTGGAAAATACACATCAGAAAAATAATGGTGAAACCAATGTAAACTACTATAAATATAAATAGTTGAGTTTAAATGTCATCAATCACCTTAAAATATGAAAAAATAATCCTTGGATGATTACTCATCAGAAAATATTGTGAACCTGATGTGAAATAATTTATGTATATATGGTTGAGTGACATCATACATTAGGAATCATCTTATGACACACAAAAACTAGTGCATGACAATGTTTTTCAATAACTGAATTATGAAACCAACATGAACCGATTTTCCCAAAAATGGTTGATTGACATCCATAATTATATATCACTATTTTAAATGAAAAAAAATGAGCTGGGGTCCATTCATGATGGAAGTAGAATGCTGATGCTAAAGTAAAATCCACAAATTTTAACAAAAAATAGTTGAGTGAAACTAGGTATTAGAAATAACATTTATATCCTACATGGAACATCAAAAAATCAATCGTGACCCGATGTAAATCCTTTGCCCTTGAGCCTGATCTACTAACCATTCCCTTGATTGATATGATGTATTAATAGGTTTCTTTTGTGAGATTTTTGATATTTATTGACTACTAGAAAACCTCTCAGAGTTTCATTTGATCAAAATGGTGACACATTAGCATTTACTAACCAATAATTATTCCTTAGGAAGACATAGTCTTCTATTACAACAGAGGTTGGCCCCCTAAAACCATGGAGGATGTTTTCATTATCCCAATAACTCCAACACTCATTGAAGAATTATATGGAATAAGAATATCATATTAAAATATATTTTCCAAGAATGTTCCCTGCTCATGTGAAACTGCTGAAGATAAATCCCCCTGAACAGACCTATTTAAGAGAGGTTATAGAGAATTAGGTGGACTCTATTTCCATATCCAATCACTTCATGAGTCTTTTCTTGGAGCAGTCAAATACAAAAATTACATACATTAGAAAGGTTTATGAGGATGTAAAAAATTTGAAAAACCTATCTAGGAGGTACCTAATAAAGATTATACACGTCATGTCCACCGTTATAAAGATGTGGTCTAAATTCTATAATAATCTACAAATGAAGTTTTTCTAATCCAATCATATAGATGAGGGAGTCCATAAAGATAGCCTATTGGGTGTATCCAACATCTGAAACTAAAAATAAGTTCCATATCTTTGAAATTTACAATATCACTGAAGTCCATTTGTATATATTGATATGGTACTAGGGTCATTTTCAAATCAAAATTATCTTTAAGATTAATAATTCATAAAATTTAACCTTTTGACCATTTTAATTAACCCCACACTAATGAGGTATATAATTTACCAATATTGAGCTCCTAATAGTGTTATCAAACAACATCTATAACACAATATAATAGAGTTCTGGGATAAAATGATGGATATAGATGTAGTAATGACATTATAGGTGAAACCCTATCCCCCAGGGTTGGGGAAATTTTTATCCTAATGATCATATCTTTTAATATCCATTAGAAAGAAATATAACCAAATTATATTTGATTCCAAGATGATTTAAAATATGGTTAATCATACACATTTCATCATTAAGGTATGGCTGAATCAACAAATTGTGATCCCAATTCTCTATTTATCACCCACTGTAGCACCTTCTACAACTCTGTCTCCCAAGATATGACCAAATAAAAACCAGTGAGACAAAGATAAAAGGGGTTTCCTAGGATTCCAAAACTAGTCTAGGATCATGTAGATTCTATTCCCATATCATTGGGAGAATTATCACTATCCTACTAAATGAGTTAGTAGAAATCTTCCAACTAAAAGAGTAAATGGGAACCATGTCCTCAAACAAGATCGTCTTCCGATGAGGATCACCAGTTCACCATGATTTCCATAGACATGGTATCAACCATGTAGTTTTAATAAGCAAGATCATGATATGGTGATCACACAATCATAAAATCAATTGAGGCTAAAAAAGTGTTCACAACCTCCACTCTTAGAATTGATGATTATGAGCCTGGTTATAACAAACCTTCCTCTAAAGAATGTGTCTTCGATGCTATTGATGCCTTAGGACACAATGTTGATAAGGAATGAACCCAGTACCAATAGATTATCCAGTCACTGGTTCTACAGTGAGACACTTATCATCATGAATTTTACATTCCATTAGGAATGGAAGTGGTGTTGTTATTTCATCTTTTGGATATACCTCTTAATTTGAAAATTCCATATCTACCAAATAAAATATTTCTCATATACAGCAAGAAATTAAACATATATGAAATTTAATTACAGAGTTGATCCATGGATGTTTTACCCATGGGGAAACACAATCCTTATATCAAAGAGGTCCTCTTTGTAGTGAAGGAACCAAATCCATAGATATCAATTTTTTTTATTTTTCACCCCTTTATAATATGAATTATAGATATGAATCTATCTCAGTAATCACCACACAATACCTAAGATAGTCATAGTTATCTACTGTTGGGTTCAGGCATCATCAATATCCCGGTCATCAAAAAAATAAAAACATTTCCTGCATTTATTGAGATTATGGAACCAAAACCTAGATCTCAAATCCAACCATTTTCATATATTTATTAAGATATATGTAGAATATAGGGGATAAAATGTGGCCATCAATCTCTCAATAATGATAGAACCAATATAAATTCTTTCTAACATATGGAAGCATTCTGGTATTTAACATATCCCTAAATATTATTTTATCCCCGATACCATTTATTAAGAGACCCAAGGATGAATATTTGAGATGTCATTCCAATTACATCCCATATCATTTATTATTATGGAATTAACGTGATATCTTATTTATATTTAAGGATTATAATCACAAGTTTATCAATGAAGATAAAATAGAGTTATTGAAACAAAAAATATCTACCTCACACTTATGACCACCCTATTTTGAAAATATAATGTGTAAGAATGAATTAGATTCATCCTTTTCTGAGTGATATCAAAAAAAAATTCAACTTATTTAAGATTGATCTTGTGGCCACATACTTCACCCATTCATTGAAGAATAATTTTTTATGTTTTTGAAGATCAAGAGGCCTGATGAGATTGTTATTAAATATAATCGTTATTTTTATCTCTATAATCAAATATTGGTACATATGATTGACATATTCTTTATCTTTATGTATTATCCCTATAAGCATATTTAAAAAGTCCCAATTGAGTTATAGAATCCAGAGACTCATGAAATGTGTACATGTGTCATTATAATTCCAATGCAAGGGACCATTCTTGACATTCATTGTTATAGGATTTATGTACATTTTTTATGAATTTTAACAACTTGTAAAACATCATTGTATCATGATGATAATCGTCATGACATAATTCCTAACTTCATTAATATGAACTTTACAGTAAGGATTCCTTCTGAAATTTTGTCATAATGAATTAATTATTGTCTAAACATGATGTATTTTGACTACTTAGAGTGTTCCAACCCACATGATTATAGTTTACATACAAAATCATCATCAATATAGAGGTATTTATTCATTCATTAGGGATCAAACCATTATGGATACACTAGCCAACCCTGAAATAATGGTTCACTAAAATGATAAAAAAATGTTTTCTTATGTGAACTATAAGTGTCTTGATTTTTGTTCACTAAATATATGTATTGATTCAAGTGTCTCCAATCCCCGAACAAAAAAAAATCCATTTCTATACATGGATCTTCTTTAGTGATGAGGCCATACCAAATTTATATAATTTTTTTTACATACTATCCCACTGGAGTATCCATGAATTTATATCTTCCTCTCTTATATATGATCCAATTATGTATAGTGAGATTATATATCTAAGGACTATATGTGTCTTGATTATTGTTAGCATGTGATACATAACACTGACTAGATTTTTTATCCTAGTAATATTCACTAATCCCAATCAAAACCACCAATTCATCTTAATATCTGAACCCTTTAATTCATGTTTGGTTTCCCTTCATGGGTCAATCACTAAGATGATTCATTTTTAACTTCATACATGATATATATCTAAAGAAATACTATGCCTAATGTTCCTCGTTATATGACCTTAAGTTGAATGACACCAAAGTATACATTGCATGGCTTTAAACTTCTCAAAACGGGACCCAGTCATATAACCCTAAACTATATGACATTTGAGTCTTTTCATGGGATGATAAATTTCATGTCATATAATCCATAATACTAGAACTTAAATTACATATGGTGGTTTGTATTATATGGACTATTTTCCCCACATGATATCCATTCCCATGTAAGGAATCCTAGAAAATAGTCCCTATCCACAAACCTATAATTAGATAAAATAACCATCTCCTACATATGAGAAATATCTATAAGGATTCAAATTACTAGTAAATACATGTGGATTTATCCTTTATTATTCAGGATATATAGTGGTGGACAAATGTTTTATGTTAGGACCAGCCATAAATCCCATCACTACCAAAACACTTATCAGTGTATGAACCCCGAATTCATTTTTGGTATTTATATAGAAGAATATACATTGGGATAACATATATTAACCAAAACTACGTGTGCAATGATTTCCAATACCCTATTATATATAGTGACACAAAGATATCCCATCCTAGACCCAAACACAAACATAAATTCCATTATCGTTCCAAGAATTATAATCATAAACTATTTGAACCTCGATTTGAGGTAGCCTATAGTATCTTTGGGTTTTCTCTTCACGTTGGTCTTGCTTCACCCTAGCTAGATAGACCAAATTTCCTTTTGTTCAAATATATTAAACCTTAAACCATAAAATACATTGGTTGAAGCTGTACTAACATAGACACCATCCCTTCATAGTCCACATTATAAGTCCTCAATTTTTAAATCAAAAGACCCAAATTATTGTCTATTTGAAAAAAAAATTATAGCATGAGAAAAGGTCAAGTATATGCTCTCTAAGTCATTCCATTTCATGGTCTAGGAGAAATTTGGGGTTTAAAATGAGTAAACCATAAATATTATATGGACTAAACCATGGACCTATATAAATTAAAACCATGGTCTCTAGACCCCACTAGTCTATGAAAAAGTTATTATAGATCTTCTATGTCCCCTTAACTTAATCATGAACTATGTTATGGGTAAATTTTAATTTATGAAAAGAAAACCTCTTCACATTGAGTAGACCAACCATTCATGTTTTTATTTAATCATTAAATTTTTTATGATATCCCTTAACCCTGAAAATATGTTACATAAATTATGGTATAACCTTTTGTGGGAGAAATTACTTTCTGAATACCCATTTATTTATAAAATCACTTCATAATTTTGATATAAAAATCCCCACTAACGCAATTTATTAAGTAGAGAAACACTTTTTGGAAATATATATCCTAGAGTGAATACTCTTAGTATCCCATTTTATAGAAATTGGTAATATTTTTTTGACTAATCTGAATAGACCCCGCTTGGAGGGAGGACAAAACTTTTCACTTAGAGCCTCTCAGTAACCCTAATAGAATGTTTTTATCCAAAGGGAGTGTACCCAAAAATCCCCATATATTATTCATGGGTTATGTGAGGGTGGTCATGATAATACTAATGGTCAGACTATTTTAACAAATTTCCATTTCCTATTGACCCAAATATTGTTATATTATAATTTAACTTATTCATATCCTAACTATTCAGGTGGATTAAAACAACCTTGATGATGCACATTTTTTTATTCTACCCATTTTAAAGGAAAAATTATGACATACTATTATTGTGACCTTTCATGTATAGATTCGAATCTTCTATGAACACCCTAATGTATTATGTTAATAGATGATTCTTTGAAATTCGAAGTCCTTATTCTAATATTATCCTCTTTAGAATTTTTTTTGGTATTGGTCCTCTTCAATTTACCATAAACCACATGAAATAATCATTCAAGAATAATGAAATTAAATGAAACTTATCCCTCCATGGGATGATCTATACTAGCACTGGTCTATCCATTCATATTTGGTGATCTCACCCTTAATAATTACAATATATCACATGTTAGTTAATGTCTTATAAACTAAAACCTCAGAAACATTTAGTCAAAACTTTCTAACAATAAATATCAACAACCTTTAGCCTTAGAAAAATAAAATTAGACTATACACACCATTCATTAAGAGTGTATACATTAGTTATTTGAGAACTTTCCTCATTAACATTGGGTTTCATTCCTCCATGTTTTTATGCATAAAAACACGTCACATATTTAATATTGTTTGACCTTAAACACCATCTTTTATTGTATGAATTTTATAATCATAAAATACCCAATGAAGGATATATAATACTCTCTAGGATAAAAACCAAAAAACAGAATCATAGGAAAAATATTATTCTTTTCTTATTAGACATGAACCTTGCACCGTCTTGATAAAATTTGAGAAAAAATAAAAAGGAAGTGGAAAAAATCAATCAGGTAAAAAACCTACAAAGGTAAATAAAAAAATGTGTTCTTTAAAACTAAATATCATCCAAGTCATTTATTATATAGAAAATATGGTAAAAATTATAATATATAAATATCAGAAGTACCGCAATTTATCAAAAAAAATTATTAAACTATTCTTGTTAGGTCCATAACCCTAGGAAAAAGCTAGATCGGCCCACATTCTTTACTATTACTAGTTCAATGATCCATATAAGGGAAGAAGGTCCTCATCACATGACCTTAAACCAAAATACTTAGTGGTCTACAATATAATGCCTAAAACTACCTAGAGTTTTCTATTCCATATCACATAATTCAATTATGTTTGTCCTCGATCTTTGTAATATATCATAGTGTATAGTTTTACCAGTTCATGTTGGGTATTCTCCAAAAAACCTAAATTAAGAAAAAATCCTTATATTATCCCTTATGTATGAATTTTACTAGAACAAAAACTCTCAATCAAGGAATATGTTTATATTGTTTCCTATTCTCAATGGATACAAATAAATGTAGATATATCTTCTCTCTGATCCAACCAAAAATCATTTTTCCATTATGTTTCTCCTACTATTATGGTATTTTTCTTACCAATTCTGATTTGTTTTCCTCCATTAACCATGTTATGGGATTTCAAAATCCTAGAGTAAGTTATTCATCTTATATATATGAAAATCCAAGAGCTGAGTCTCCATCTTAGTGAATATCCTCCCACCAAAGAGTTAGGTCTATAAACCTATCAAATGTTCAATTAATGTGATAGGGTTCTCTATATTTCCTTATAATTAGATTATTTGTATTCTAAATGGATATAATTCCATGTTTGGTCATTTTTTGGCACTAAAAAACGTGTTCCACACACTTTTCCATGGAATCTATAACACAATCCTCATCTAGACAACAAATGTAATGTGTGGGTGTAAAGGTATCTCTATGCATGAAGAAGATCAAAATTGGATATCTATGTGACACATTATTTATCACATAAAAATGATATTATAACCTTTAAAAAAATCACCCAATATAGTGATGTGTTGGTGAGAAACTCTCATTGGTAGCAAGCCATGTATATCATCTATTATTTTCCAAAATTGTTTTTAAGTCCATAAAATCCATTTCTATGGTGCCATGGGTAGTTTCTTCCCTCCAAAAACACTTTTTATGGGGGAATCCTATAATTAGGGGTGTATATAATTTCAAACTCATTAATTTTATTACACATAGATCCAAAATAGACACTCTAATCTAAAGATATGCCTATATAAAGTTTGGATTATATCATGGAATAAGTCCAAGATTGTAGTCAAATCAACACACTCAAATCTTCATGAACTCTTTCTTCATAGTACCCCACCTGCTAATAATTCATATATATATGTGATCCATTTAAAATAAATCTTTTATCAACTCAAAAATAGATAATGTAATGAAAATGGGATTTATATCCTTTTTAAATGGAATCACATAATGAAATCATTCAAAATTCAATCAATGAGAATAACATGATAACCTAATGGAAATTAAATGGGTAACAATATATATTCAGTAACTATCTATGTAAATAAACATTAATTAAGGTTGTGAGGTATATGTAATTTACACTGTGTGGATAAAAAGTCAAAAATGGTTATGTTAATAACTTTCTTGTTCAATATGTATATGATATATAGGTGAACACCCTTAAATGAATGGAATTAAATATAAATTTTTCACGAAGTAATTACGTTAGAAGAGAAATATATTTTCATATATTTGATAATTATGAAATACATATAAATTAATGGATTTCCATTATTTTAATCCCCTGAAATAGAAAATGATAATTTATTGGGTAATTTATGAAAAATAATTAAAAAAACCTTTTTGGGATAAAGAGTAAAGTGGATGTGAAACCATAAAATAGTGTCCATAAAATAATTATTTAGAATGTTTATTAAAGGGGATGTTATAAATCACATTCAATTTTTTTGAAAGGTGATGTGTAAACTTTTGAAAATATTTATTTTAAAAATAATCCCATATAATGGATCTAGGGAAAAATAAATAACGGTTATCATTATGAAATGCAGAGTGGAAGATAAATGAAATGATATTGGAAAGAAAATTATTTTAATATTTTAAAATATATTTATTGAAACCTATATTAAAAATAGGGATTAAAAATATCATTTTGAAAAAAATAAAAAGGAAATGTGAAGGCCACATGAGATATATCATAATTTGATTTCCAAAAATAAATGAGAAAATTGGAAGGAAATGAAAATATGGACAAGGAGGGGAACCCATTGTTAAAAAGGATGAGATTTATTCTCAACAATGATATAATATTTATCAAAGATGTTCATCGAGGTAAAATATTTGAAATAAAATAAAATTTCCTCCCAAAGAGAAATATAAAGTACATAATATTAACTCTTATTTTGGAAGAAAAAGAATCTTGTTATAATGATTTTTATGAGGATTCATTTTAACTCATCAAAGAGAGTTGAGTTAAATAAAACCGTTTTAATTCTATTATCCTTTGAATTGAAATCCCATGTAATATGAAATGTGATATAGAATTTTAAATCCCTTATATTTAATGATAATTATGAAAATTGAAATTCATGTCCAAAATATACACCACATAAACGAATAAGTGGTTAATACAAATCATATATCAAAAATTATGAAGAAAAATACCATAAAATAATGGTAACGTAAGAATAAAAATAACATAAGAGGGTTACTATGAAATAAAAATTCAAATGTCATTAAATTAAATATATTCATTATACTATATGAAAATAGGTAAATGAATTCACCATATCAAAGTATTTATGGTGCAGAATATGAAATATGTATAACATAATTAAAATTTGAGACAAATAAACCTTAACTTTAATCCTCATTATGTTGAGTCTGATATAAAATTATGGGTAACTAAAATTACCAATTTAATCCCCATTTTAATAATATTAATCATACTATAATATTTTATAAGAATCATTTATAATAATTTATTACAAATACATCAGTTAGCTACATTTAATTTCCATGATCAAATGTTATTAGCTTTGATTTTTTGTTTGTTACTAGATTATAAATAGAGGTGTTGATTATACTATATATATATATATATTTAACATTAATCATTTTATGATAATTTTTGATACTATAATTTTAGATTTATTAATATTTATAATTATATATTTTCATTTAATAAATATTTGAGTTATTTTTCGTGATGATGATGTTGGGAGCTATCTTGTTTAGTTAATTTTTTTAATGAATAGAGAGTTATATAAAAAATATGTTAATATAATATTCCCTAGGGTGTAGCTTATAGTTATCTTCCCCCATGGGTATCGGGGATGTCTCAAGTTCGAGTCTTGCTGAGTACATCCCTACATTATATGTCCCCTTCTTTTGTTTGTAATGTAAACCCTTTCCCGGAATAAACTAAGGCTTCAACCTAAACGTTTAAATATTAATACAATCTTTAAAGAATCATAAATCAAAAATTATTTCATCCTTAATGTTTAGTAACACCATTAGTTTTTTTCAAAGTCATCCATGATAAGAAATTATAGCATTGATCAAGTATATGGATAAATCGATCGAGAAAAAAATAAACTACAATATATGGGTGATTATGGTAAATAAAGTGATAATTTTTGAATAATTTTAATGAACCAATGTAGAAGCCACTAAAGTAGTTCCCTAAGCTGGTATACTTCATGGACTCAAGAACGACTCCTTATATTTTAAAGGATGTTGACTAGAAGTGAGGGTATATAGGTGTTATAGTGGGGAGACTACACCCTATTTAAAATAGTGTACAATATAAAATTAAATCATGGGAAAAAATTAAAAAAAAATATAAATAAAATATAATAATGTATTAAACTAAAAAATCACATCCCATGTGATAACATAATGATTCTACATACAAAATTATGAGGTAAATACACAACAAGTATATGTATGGTAGTCCAAAACTAAAAATGAAGGGAAAATACCAAAAGACATCATCACCCTAGGAAGTACAGAGCTCTAGCCTAGCTCCCAGTTCACATGCTCTAACATATCCAAAAACCATAAATAATCACCTTATCCCATTCCCTAAACCTAGAACATATTACCAAATACTATCCTATGAGGTGCCCATGTTCCATAGTATCTCAAACAGAATGTGAGTGTAAATTAGTATGCCACCACTGACAATGTCCAATGAATATATATTCTGGATGTGTGAAGAATAATGGATTAAAACACATAAGTGAAGAAATTAGAGTAATACAAGTAGTTAAGAAAAGGGACCAATAAGGGAAGCCTTAAACTAACCCTTAGTTTATTCAAAATAAATACTCAAGACAAAATCGACTCTTAAAATAGTTCACATGGTTCCACCCAAACCAACCAACTTTTTAAGTCCAAGAGGTTAATTTTCATCAATATAGTATCTTAACCATTCAATATAATTATTCAGGCCATGTAAAAAATGAGCTGGAACAACCACACAATCCTACTGAAATACAAGGGATACAATTTACGATAGAAACATTTATACCACTAACCTTTACTTGAAACATTCCAATTTAATTCAAAGGGTTGATAACTTTTCCAATGATCATCGATATCGAATCATTATCCAAATATCTATTCCACTTCCTGAAATCACACAACTTAATTATTACTAATTATAAATAATTTATCAACTAACTCTAACACAATAAATGTGGAAGAACCTATCATATTCCCTCACCAATTTAGAGCCACAGCCAAAAGCTCACCACATACCCAAGACATAAAACTAACCACAACTCAGGCCAAAACCCTAAGAGGAAACACTATATTCAAGGTAAATTTATTACCAATCTGATTAAAAACATGATAAATGTCTCCAAGAAATCATTCCTTAATTAAATTCCGAGTTACCACTAGTAAACACTACCCAAGAAATTCTCTAAAAATTCTGGAAAATATCCCTAAGGGAAACAAGTGATTCCACCATGATCTGGTGGAATTTTCAAGAAAATACTAAACCATAAAAGTGATAAAATAAAAATAATTAATGTGGAGATAAAAATTGTTTGGGGGGGGATACTAATAATAAGATATTTAATAATCACCCCAAAATACACCCCAAATAAAACGGTGTTGAAGATAATAATGGAATGAGCTATTAGAGGCTACACAAACCAAAGCATAGGGGGAGAGGAGGGTTACCTTCTAAAAAACCAAGGAGTAGATTTTTTTAATTTACGTATTTATGAATACCACTAACCAATATGTGGAGCTTATTTCTTGGATTATGGATACAAAAAGTATATACTTCCACTTCTAGACACCACCTGTGTTCTAGTGGGTCCCACTGGCTTGTCGGTGGCCCGCTGCAATTAGTAGATTCCACCTTGCAACTATTTGACGCTCCATCTATCCTCTAAAGACCATATAAAACTATTTAAAAATACAAAAAACCACTCTTTAGGTCCTAAAACTCTCAAAATTTCATTCTGAGTTCTGACTCAAAATATAATCTATCCACTACTTGAAAGGCTCAAAATCCTTTTGAATATAAAACCACAACAAGCACACAAGAAAATAAAATAATGTAATTTTTTAAGAATATTAATGATATTTTATGATTTCTAATAGTGGTTAATCAGTACATAAGTTCTTTAGATAAATTATAAAATTTCAATGTGAATAAATAAATAAATAACTTTTTTTGGAGGCAATAATCAGCACGTACACACAAGTGATGTAATCACTAATAAACAATTTAAATTTGGTAGGAATTGTTTTATATTTCTAGAATCTTAATTATTTTTTAGGTATTGTATTTAGTGATTAAATACCCCCTTTATACCAAACATGAATGAAATTTAAGGAAAATGGATCACCTCGCTTATGAAGGGGGGAATCCGCTCAAAACACGTGCAATATTTTCATATTTCTAGTGGTTGGGAGGAGGGTAGAAAATGGATCTCACAATGCTATAATAAAATTTTGGAATATTATAAATAATAATGTTATCATACATTCTTGTATTGAGTTGGTTTTAGTATTAATAATATGAAAATAAATAATAGATCATAGTTGAGAACATTACCTCTTTATTTGGATGTTATCCCTTTGGTAACACCTTAAAGTTACATATCTTGTCTGTTTGGGGTGAAGAAGGCCTCTAAAAAGTGGTGCAAGTTTTGAGAAGATATTGGTGTCAAGTTTTTTTATACATAAGTATTCATAATGGGTGAACAAATGTGGTAGAAATGATATGCTTTTATAGGTGACAGAAATGACATTTTTTAAAAGACCCATTACCTTTTCAATGATGGCATGACACTATTCAAGTGTTAATGGATATAAAGTGGAAAAATGAAGTTCTAGTTGATATATGGTCTAAAAATATTCTAAAATTGATTTTTATACACGTTTTAGATATATTTAATGTATTTCACCTATAGTTTTTTTTTTTATATTTTACAAATTTGATTTCTACCTTTGTAACTAGTTTTTATCCTAGTAATTTATATTTTATTAAAAATATAACACAAATATTTTTACAAAATTTTGATTTTCTAAAAAAAATATTAAACTCTATATAATATAATTTATTTATAAATATGATAAATATTCCATTTATATTAAATCATATAATGTATTGATGAACTATTCTATATAAAAATTATGTTTTAATCATAATACGCTCTTACTTTTATAGATCATTAATTACCAATTAAACGATTGATAATATTATAGATATATATGCATGTGTGTGTGTGTGAATAAAAAAATATTATCAGATTCATTATATAAAATAGATCAATTTAATTTATTTGAAAACAATTACATGACATTAATAAAATAATTATTTAAAAATAAAATTTTCATAAAATATGACTTAGCTTTCCCAAATGATAAACATTGGTTTTATAAAATAAATTTTGTTTTTAATTAATCATTTTAATTACTAAATATATATATATATATATATTTACATTTTTATTTAATGATTCAATTATAAACATTATAGTATTAGTAAAGATGTTATATTTTAACAATTAACCTAAAAAAGAAATAATCATAGAACTATCCAAAAAATTATACTTTAGATAATATTGAAATGATTAAAACTAAAATAAATTTTATATGTTAATTTTAAATTCTAAAATTTAATAATTTAAATATTAAATAAAAAATAACATTTTAATTAATACTGTTTTTGTAGGAAAATATTTTTTTAAAATGTTGATTGTTTTTATTTTTTGTCTAATAAATATACAATTAGGTTGGTAATAATGTATTACTAATATAAATAATATATTTTATCTATAATATACATAGTTTTATAAAATAAAGTGCATAACAATCCTCAATTCTGAAAACTTCTAAAATTGTTTCAATAAATAAGGAGTGTGCACACATGAAGAAGGCTGACCATATATTGAAATAATGTGTGATAATATAGATAACCTAGTTGTAAGTAGTAGTAAAATGATAAAAGATGAAAATTATTAATGTAAATTACTAGCATAATCCAAGAAGCTTATTCTAGATATAAAAAACTGAAGTATGAATAATAATTCCATCCTACACAAGAAAGAAAAAATTAAAAAATTATGGGAGAAATAAATATAATGAGATCTAGTCATTTCAATGCCTCAAATAAAGTTGTTTTGGGGTGATATAAAAGTATCATCTCTATTTCTCACATCAAGGAGCTGATGAAAAACTACATTCTTCAAATATCGTGGTGGTTGTGCATCATTGAAAAGGTAATTAAAGGTGAATTATGTAAAATATATAAATGGTGAATGTTGTGACATCCATACAACATGGGAAAGTGATAAATCATATATTGTGTTAATTAAAAAGTGGTATTTGGTTTAAAATGGTATGAAACAAGCTTGGAAATGACTATAGTGATGTTTAGGTATGATTGGAAGTTATGTTATATGACATTTTTTTTAAATCCAAATTGTTTTGATAGACCTAGAAAAAAGATGAAGTTTAGGTGTGATTTTGAATCGTAAAATGTTATTTTTTATAAGGAATATGGTTCTTAAGGGGGGTGGGGAGGGTTGGGGTTGATTTTCAATAAAATAAGTGAAAATAATCTTTCACATGATTGTTTTTGATGTGTGTGTTCAAAATTAAGTGCGGGTTCCCAATATGTATCGAAAATCTATTTAAGTAAATCATGATAAGTTTTATTTTTGTTAGTATCACATACTATTTTGAAAATAGAAAGATTTGTTGTCTAAATTTATCACTATTTCTTTGCATACACGTTTATCCCAAGTATATATATAGTTGGTTATTTGATGGCACATAAATAATGAAATATTTGGTTCCACCCTTCCCACATGGAAAGTTATTGAATATCATAATAATGGGGATAATAGCGGAAATGGGAGAATATATTACTTTGATATGGGAATAACTTCCCTTACACCCATGATATCAAGGGGAAACCTTTTCCTATTTTGTATAAACTCTCAATAAGGGGAGTTGAAAAGTGAATGACCAAAAAATATTTATAAGTTTTTATTTTATTAAAAAGTTTGAGCTGTTGACAAAAAGGTCAAGAGGGGTAGATTTAGATTCCTAGTGTGTTATGATTGTATTTTCTTTCAATTATCTTGACCACATGTGTCTTGGAGTGGTGGACGATGGAGTAATTACCAACCCAATCAAGATGTAGAGGTTGTTCTTATATGTTGCGTAATAAATAATGAAGGGATGTTATGTAGGAATACCTTTCTCAATAGATTTGATGTAACAATTACATACATTAGTTGATTATAGAGGTGATCCTCATAAAAAAGAAAAACTCATATGAAGTTATAAGGAGCACTAACTATTACAAGTAATAATAATTTGAATAATATAGATAATGAATTGGAATGTTCTAGATAAATTTAATAGATTTATTTATAAATATAAAAGCATGATCAATGTTTGTAAAAAACAGAATAAAGTGTAGAGAAAACCACCATGGGTTAAATTTCTTTAAGGATGATTATGTTTATGAGGAAAAAAATTTTAAGGAATTTTTATGATGGTTAATTTGAAGTTTGATTTAATGATAAATTGGATAGTAATGAAATACTCTATATTGATTATTTGGATGCTTCTAATCACCTTTTAAATTGGATATAGGGGTTTGGAATTATTTTAATAATTCATATAATAACTTGAAAATATTCTAAGTTTATTTGACGTGTCAGAGAATCCCAAAATCGATTTGAAATTTGAATTAATATGAGGAATTATTGAATTCTGACGTTTTAGAAGATATTAAAAATTTGGCAGTGTTCTGTAGGCTTCAGAAGTTTCATTCAAAACATTGTAAGTTCCACACAATGTAGTTGTTATTGGAAAAAATGTAAAAGACAATACATTATAATATTAAATCTAGTTTTTAAAAGATTAAAGGATATATTTTGGAGATTCATTCAAGAGTCCATAAAGGAAAAATAATTCATGGAAGAGTAACCTATTAGAAAATTGAAAAGGGATTTTGAGAATAGTAATCCAAGTGTTTAAAAGAGTAACTGAGAATTTAAATGTGTTAACCATCCTTTAAAAGAGTTTCTAAGAATGATTAACTATGTAAGAGTAACAATAAAATAATAATTTATATGTGTACTTCAGAATAATACTTTAAAATAAAAACATTATTTTAGAAGAGTAAGTGTTGTTCGTAGGGGTACCAAATTTTTGTAAGAGTAAAGGAAATTGATTATTTTGAGAAGTATTAAAATATAATAAATTATAGAATTTATTTTATGATGATAAAATTTATATAATATGATGGTAATGTTATATTATCATGTTAAAATGTATTTATGCTAAATTGAACCATCATTGAATATTGAATTATGAAATATTGAATGAGATTAAGGTCACTAGAATAGTATTTTATTTTTTTGAGATTTTTAAATAAGATATTTGAAAATGTATTTTACTGATTGATATTTTTTTCTGACTATAATTTTTTTGAAAAACCTATTAACCCTATTATAGTTCTATGTAGTTAAATATCCACATAGAAAATAAAAGCTTGTGTATATAATCCAATAATATCAAAAAAACAAATAGACCACTAAGAAAGAGATGAAATGTTTGATAAAAGTAGGAAGAAATAAAATTTAAAGTTTGAATGAATACCACATATAGAAAAATAGGGATAATTGTGTGGAACTATGTTATGAAAATTAAACATATAAATAGTAATGGAAACAAGGGATTAAATCGGTTTTGGTAACTTCAATAATATTTTATTAAAAATTTATTCTTTAAAAATTATAAAAAGAAGATAAATATGGAAACCAATATTCAAATAGTGAGACTAGGAATGGTTGTAGAGGGTGATGGGCCATTATTGTGTAAGTTAAATAGTTATTTAACCATTGAAATCACATAATGTGAAGAATATATGAAGTTGGTAAAATCTAAGTCAACTATTGTTTTATTTTGGTGTACAAATGTCAACAAAGCAAACACATCCCTCTCATAACAGTTTTTAGAAAAAAAAATTTAATAGCTAAAAATAATTCATCCCTGAAAGAAAATTCATTGAACTTAGATATTTTTATTTAAATTTAAAACTATAATAAAAAAATTAATGATTAGAAACCCAATTCAAATAATGAGTGAAGAATGAATTTATAGTAATAATGATAGAACAATATTATTACCCAAAAACAATTTATCCAAAAACAATGTTTGTAACAATACATTCCATTAGTTGATTCATAAAAAACATTAGAATAACAAAATCATAAAAACATGGGATGTTTTTTCTCTATCAAGTAGCTCATAATTCCCATATTTTCCTTTTCTTTAATGTCCCATGTCAACTCGTTCATGCCTCCCACTCCCTAAGAAGTGTGTGTCATCCAATAGATGAACTATTCCCTTCTATCAGTACACCTTATTTTGGAATTAATATACATCGTATCTCACAACACCAAGATAAAATTCAACATTGAAGGTAGAATCACAAGACATTACATGGTTCATGTCACTATAGATCATCTTTCTTATTGTGAATCAAGCTGAGTTCCCTCTATTATATCCTTAGGCTTGTTCTTTATTCTTCTATGAATATTTTTTATAATATTTTAGTATCTCTTTTTAGTTTATTTTCACATGTTACTGAGTCCTGATAGTTTCTAATTTTAAAATAGGAAGGCGAGGAATGACGTGACAAAAGAAGTTGAGTTCTTAGGTTTTACAAACTACTAAACCTTATGACCATGTATATAAACCTAACATATCACTAATAATGGGTGTTATCCTTATGATGTTTTCTTATAACAACCTTACGATGGACTATGAACCTTATAAGGTTGACAATGGACCTTACGATCCCCCCTCTTTTCAAAAATATAAGTAATTAGGGGAACCTTATAAGAAGCTATAAAACATTATGAAATCCATATCCAATCTTACGAGGACCTAGTTTAAACCTTACGAGCTAGCCTTCCGTGTTAGAAAACAAAACATAGAGAGATTTGTGAATTTATCATGAGAAATATAATAGAGTAGAAATATAATTATAGGCTTATAAAATATGAATAAAAAGGTAATCCAACAATTTATATTCAAGTTAAAAAACATCTAATATTGAAAGAATTAATTTAAAGATAAAAACAATAAGAAAATATATATAAATAAATTATAGTATCAACAAAATAAACTATATTGTTTGATATTGATGTATAATAATGTTAAAAAAATATCATTTTATCAATTAAGTACTCAAATAACATAATTGTATTAATATATTAGAATAATTTTATTCTCAATAAAATTTAATAAAAAATAATTCTATATTAAATTTCTATTTAAAACAAATATTGTATATTTTCCCAAAATAGATGTGGTAAATATGTATCATATTAAAAAAAATCAATGACCTATATGGGATAATTTGTTAAAACGAAATTATATGTTGCAAGGATTTAATTTTATTGATCTAAATATTACAATATAAATTCTTATTCAAGGTTATTTGAGTGAGAATAAGTTTTTTAAGCTACTAAGTAAAAGATAATGGTGGGATAAATTCATAAGTAATATTGTTTGGTGAAAATGTGAAAATTATGAGTTAACTAAATCAAGAAATTTAATTTTATGATTTTGGAGCTCTTCAAGATTATTCTGAATTCCACAATTGGTATTTCTTCTAAAAATATTCATCAAATATAGAGTCTATTAGATTTATAATATCTTTTATGCCATAATATATTTATCCACATTGTAATAAATTTTCCATATAATTTCTTTTCAATAGTGAAAAGGGTACAATTGTAGACGTTTGTGGAGATATGTTGAGAAGAAAAAATTTGAAGCCTTATAAAGATATCTCTATAAGAAATTTAGTTGGGAAAAATAAGAAAGTGGAAGGAAAAATGAATTTCTATAAATCCATTGGATACATGTGGTTATGTAAATATAATATTCAAAGTCATGGAAGATACCCTATACACAAGGATAAATAAAAAAGTGGAATATAAATCATGGTGAAAAAATCATTGGGGATATTTTCCTTATTAAAATATAGAAAATATATTTTTTGTAACCTATATATAAAAGATAAAAGAAATATATAGAGATAGAGTGTGAAAATATAAGAGTTTCAAGAACCATAAAATAACACTCGAAAGAGAAGGATACAATGATACTAAGACGAAGAAGAATAACCTCCTAGTATCAATGGAGAAAAAAAAGAATAATATTTCAACCATAAATATGAGTTTAAATCAAGTGAGTTGAAGATGAAATAAGAATAATCTATTCCTATAATACTCTATATTATATAAAAAATGATATATAAGAAGAATATGTGTTGTGAAAGGCCAACATTAATGATGTTTTACTAAATAATTGTAAGTTAATGATGTAATGACCTAGGTTTTTAGGAATGATATTTTTCCATAAAATATAGGTTTATAATTATAAATTGTGTTTTTTGGAATTGAAATTGATTATGAAATAATTCATAAAAGTTATGAATTTAACTAACAACACTTTATTCATTCACTTGTGGAACATAACAAGAAATTCATGTAAATACAAGTATTTAACACTAATTATTATTACTCACCATTGATATAATAAATCCATTAAAAGTGCATAAATCAATAAGGGAAAATAGATAAAAAATTATAAAGTCTTTAAGACTAAGAAATCCCTTAGATCATTTTCAATGTTGGGGATCACTAATATCAAAAAAAATTATAATTATAATTAACACTGTTAAAGTAGAATGTAATATAACAAATCGATAATATGAAATAAGAATTATGCCTTGCTAAGTGATAGTGGAATTTAGAAACAATTTCATTTGATTGTATTTATAGGAAGGAAATATTAAAGTTTTAAATGTAGTTATTTGAAATATGGTCATTGGAAATATGGTTGTCAGTAATAAATGAAATTGGTATACTGATGTTACGTATTGTTAAGTAGTATATTTAAAATAATACAACATATAATGAAATTAAAATATGATATTAAAGTACTATAATTTTTAAAACTAATATATTACATATAAATATTTCTATTAAATTTTGAGATGATGTATATATAAAATTAAAATAAATATATTAACATCAATGGATAAATTTTAGAATATAGATAATTAATTTTAATGGAATTTATTAAAGCATATTTAGTATAATAGTAATATTTTTTCAAAGGATCATTATTTATGTACAGAAACTTTTAATCTCATAGATTGAATCGAATTATTTTTAAATATTATAATATATTATCTATTATATTAACATTTTTTTAAATAAAAATTATATTAAATAATATTAAGAACACTTAATGTTTAAAAACACCATTATTTTTCAATAAAACCCATTTTATTTATATTATGATTTTTTTAAAAAAAGTTATCGTAAAATTTTGGAATATAAATTTGACAAAATAAAATTTCTTTTTATATTCCTCACTTAAAAATTTACTTAGTAAGATTTTTTATGTTTTTCTTAAAAAGGATGAGTTTTAATCAAAAAATACTATATTCGAAAAAATTTGTAATTTTTAGTAATTTATCATTAAGTATAAATATACATGACGTTTAGAAAACTAATTAATTTAAAATATTTTTTTTAATAAATTTATTTATTTTAAGATATTATTTGAACTCATAAAAACGCTGTCAAACACGTTTATAACTAAAGTAAAATATTACTTAAATAAACACCATTTTAGTCAATCATTGAAGAAATTATTTTCAAGGTGAGATTTGGTTTTGGTTTGTAATGAAATCATCATAACATCAATTTCTTTTATAATAAACCAATTTGTGCAAATAAATTTTTTATTTTAATAAATATAGATTGCACATAGATTTTATGCTTAAAGACACACTTTTTTCTAAACACTATTTTTATGCATTATGTGTGCTATTCTTAAAATTAACCTTTCAAACCCTTATAAATTTTTTGATGAAATTATTAAAAAACATTAAATCATATCAAGTTATAAGGTAGAAGGTGTAATTTTAATTTTTTCATTGAAAATAATTACTAAGGTTAAAAATTAATTTCCAATATAAAATTAAATTCGTGAAAAAGTTAAAAAGTTAAAATAAAAATCCATAAAACACTAAAGTATTCCTCCAAAATGAGTTTTGAGGATATTATATACCCAATATTAGTTTTACATCCACTCCTATCCACTTTTTCTCCATTAAAACATGAATAGTAACTTTACATTATTGAAAATGTAAGAGTTACTTCCCAAACTACCCTTCTCTATACTTATAAATAGTCAACACTTCCACCACATTAAGACTTATATTTCTTTCAAATTTATCCTTCAAAATATAAAATATTTCTCCTCCAAAAGCCCTATCACACATATAAAATCCTATTTCCAATATTATTTATCATAATATCTTCATTTCAAAGAAGAATTCTAAGGAAAATTCAAGTCCCCATTGTGAGTATGATCAACTATTTAAATGTTCTTATTAATTTTTTATTTTCCAATCCTATCCAAACTATAGTTATGTAATTAAATGAGTATCATTATAAAAGTGTTATTATATTAATGTAATAACCTTAATTTATTCATTTCAATTAACTTAGAAAAAAAAATAATAACCTTGTATTGTTAGGAATACCACCTCTATAAAGTAATGTTTTTTGTTTGTCATCTTTATTTTACTAATTTTTAGAAACCACTTAAAATATCATTCCAAAACATAAAAAAATATAAATAATATCATTGTTTCTCTATTATAATGATATTCTACAATTATTTTACCATAGTTTCCCCTCTAGATATTTCGTGTTCATGTTTGGGTTGGTTTAACCACATACATGAATAATTCTACAAAACTCTATGATAGATGAAAATGAGAACTGAAATGATAATATTATAATAGGTTAATGTGTAATTAAATATTTTTAAAATATCATCTTTTTTAGTTATGTCTCTCTATGAGTTTTTTTAAAGTTTTATTTTATGTGTATCAAGGTTTATTGGTATGTAATGAAGCTTTGAAATAGGTTTGGGGTTTTAAAGGGAATATGGGATGAAAACTCATTTTTATTACATTTTCACTCCATATAAAAGGATTTCATATCATTTTATTTTTCAAGTTTTTTACAAATATTTATCTAAGGTGATGGGTTTTTTAGTGTATCCTGTGAAAAATATCTTTAAGATGTGTAACTACCTTACATGCTGTGTAGTTCCCTAACAATCAATTTTAATGAATTTTGTGCTACTAAATTTCCTTCAATTTGTACTTACACATTCTCTTGTCGACCCTAGGTAATCCTCATGGTGAGTTTAGAGTTTCATCCTCCCTTTCAAACATCCCAATAATTCATTTAATCCGTATTAAGTGGTTTTAGACCCTTTTTTCCTTCCCTACCTTCTCCTTCCAATTGTTACTATGAAATCCTGGAACCTTGTGAATTATTGGTTTTGATCATGATTAGTTTTGATCTGGGTTTCCCTTGGATATTATTTTCACCTTCTTCAACGAGGGATATTTCCATTGGAAGCATTATTGGATGATCGGTTAACATCATGGGTTCTATATATTAACCCAATCGTTTGGAAATTTCCAAAATTATGCAATATTGTGATGGGGACAACATAAACTACACCCAAATCAATTTATAATGAATGGAATTATTTCTTTAAGTGCTTTGGGTTCAATTGGATTCTGACCTGGCTTACGGTTTTCTATGGGGTGAGTGAGCCATGAATATAAATTAATTACGTTATGGAATAATCTCTGTTTGGAATGACCTGAAACCTTAGGAGATTGATTTATTTAGAATATCTAAATTGTGTCTTATTTATTATATTTATGAATCTTAATTATATGTGATTTAATTTTAATTAGTATGAGAAATATAAATTACAGTTTTCATAATTAAAAATTGTGATTTATGATGTGATATTGTGATATCAATGTTGTATGACCGAGCTTGCGTTCCTACTGAAATTAATATATATCAGGCTTAGCCTTAGAAAATGAACACTTATTTTAACTAATAATTATATTGAGTAGGCTCGACCTAATCCCTAGCTATAATGATTATAGAGAGTGGGATTATTTTAGTCCCATTCTACAATGCTTATAGGGCTCTGAACTGGATGCTATAATGCTTATTGGGATTTGACCTGGATTTTTCTGACCACGCCATGGTTATAAGGTGTTGGTTAGCATGGTCATAATACATGATTTTAGATATTACTGAATGGAACTGAAGCATGTTATTTTTCCTTTGGTATATAGTTGCGTATATCATGGTTGTGAGACATGCTGATAGATATTCCAACATAGAGCTAAAGAAGGTTATTGTTGTATTTTATTAATTGTTGAATTAATTAATACACATTTTTATTGCTTTATTTCATACAGTTTTTATCATATTGGTTTGGTTAGACATAGAGTATTTGACATACAAAGTTAAACTCACACTATATTAGGGTCATTGTTTAGTACCTGAGAAGAGTATATTGATAAAGGGTTGGATAGGTAAAAAGAAATTGTAGTTGACTGTTTGCTTGTTCTATGGGACAGAGTTTTTGGGTAAGACCTATGTGGGGTTTGGGACTGGGGACATATTGAGTATTTGATTGATTCTTCTAGTCTTTTACTTGTATTATTCCTATCATGATATTTAGTTACATTCCATCACGTCATTACATTATTCCTTCATTATTTACTGGATTATTTGGTTGGATTTATTTTTCTTCTTCCACAATGTCATTACTCTGAATTATTATGATTATATTTTTTATTTTATGAATAAATGAAACTTTATACTAGGGGTATATACTCCCCAAAATACTTTCCACACCCCCATTTATATTTATAAACCTCTCACATATGGGGAGTCTATCTTGAGGTCTTGTAACCAACCCTCTCTGGCCATGTGAGAGAGTGCCGAATCAAGGGATGTTACAAATTCATATTAGAGGACATGTTTTCTCTTCTTGTACATTACTATTTGGGGAATTGTGAGTGCCAAGGAATGAGATTTATATTTATGTTCTGTCCTTATTATAGATGATGTTATTTCACCTTAAGTTATTCACATGTTGTGTGAGGTTATTATTTTTTATGTTACCATTTTTTGAGAATTGTACATGTGGCCTAACATGGAGAGAGGTAACAATACGTGAATCATAATAGTCACATAGGTATATATTAAATTCCATTTATCAGGATAGGGGAATATCTATTTTTCCATGTGATATGTACTTTACTGTTGAACTAGGATATGGGATATCTGTTTCACTAGATAAATAACATGAGTTGATGTGTCATGAAAAAACACTTGTAACCCATATTTAAACTGCAAAAGAGTTAGTGGTTCTATTCTGTAGTCACTTTTAGTGGTTGCGCATGTGGCTACCTAGTTTTCTAAGGTGTGTATTTTTCTTGTTGAGAACATTCCTCCTCCTCGTCTTTATATTGATCATAAAGAGAGTGAGAATTAGTATAATACTAACATAGATGAACTGAAGCATCCTATAGTTTGTATGGAGAAGATATATGTTTAGCTTCATGATAGATTCCTGAGGATCATGTGATCAATGGAATGAGACACTATCCATACCATTCCTTCGATGTCTAAGATGGGAAGAGAGTTCCAGAAAAATCACCCACCAATGTTTATGATGGAAGGAGGAACCTAGGCATCTGAGTTATGGATCATGTTAGTCCAGATGATCTTCGAGAATCTCAATACATGCATATATAATAGGGTAAGACTTACTATATATATGATTCATGGACTTACCATGAATTGGTTGGATTTTCTTGAGGAATTTGGGAAGCATAATGACATATCATTGGTGGACATTGAGATGAAGTTCTTAACGCATTTTTATCCTGAGATGTTGATGGATAAAAAATATCACGAGTTCATGTATCTGACATAGTATGGCATGTCAGTGCTAGACAATGCTAAAAATTTCACTAAAATGCAATTCTTTATGCCATCTTTTTAAGGATATGAGATATCTACCATGAGACATTTTCATTACGGTCTTCGCTATGAGATCATGTTGCTAGTAAATGTTTTCACTAGAATATTTTTGAGGACACGATGAACTAGAGACTCATCAAAAAAGGGAATATGAGAGAGGAACCATGCACTAGATAGTCTATTTGAATATGATGATTTGGGAAACTTTTATCTGAGTGGGAATAAGTACCTATATATTAGTTTCAACGAAGTTAGTAGTGGTAAGTGTAGTATGGGAAAGGGACAACCATCTCATGACCATGTTCCTTCTTAGTGTTATCAGTGTTAAAATTTTGTCCAAAAGCTCCCATAGAGTTCTTACACCATAGTAATGTGTCATATCTATGGTGGAATGGGTAATATTTCAAGGTACTGTGTGATCTTTATGTAGTAGACTAGTGGTAGGGGATCCAGACTCGCACCTGAGTCAGAAAGGGGCTCAGTTACACTTCATCAGGATAGTAGCTGGAGTTCTACTAGTTGTTCAGGCTGAGGTAGAGGATGTTGTAACCTAGTGTACGAATATTAGTACTAGGAAAAGGAAAAATCTTAGGTTACTCTTAATTGAGCAGCAAGAAAAGGGACAAGTCCGTTGAATGTTATGCAAACTACTCTGGTTACCAGGAATGTAGGACTACCAACTATTAGTGGTATGATTTTTTGTATTATATATCTTAGCTTATGTTTGTTTAACATAAGACAATTACATGGTTTTCTATCTACGAATTTTTAAAATTGTTTGAGCTTGGATGTGGAAATACTGGATGGATCTTTCACCATATAAAAAAATTTAGGTGTGTGGTCAGAGAATATCAAACATTTCAACGCATGTTCTCTAGAGATTTATAGTTACCATTTCTTTTGAGAACTATTTATAATAAAAATGTTTGGATTTGAATTGATTATAAACATGTATTGGGTAGTTTTGTACCATTATCATATCAACTATTTTATTAAGATTTTTATCTTTTTATCTTTAGAAGGATGGACTTTTTTTACCAAGGTGAGTGGGATCTTCAGCTTGGTCATATCATACCAATTCAGAGAAGATTAGATTGTCTCATGGATCATATAACCATTATTTATATAGAGAATGGTTGATTGAAGTGGGATTATTTTCCAAAAATGATATTCTTTTTCAATTATGTTTTCCCAAATGGATATATGGCTAACCTTCCAAGCGAGTGGTCGAGTTCATGAGTGAGTTGGTGCTAGGAGAAGCACTAGTTTCTATCCCTCCATTCAAAATGGTCCCATTAGGCATTCGAGGGTTGAAAGTTTAGTTCAAAAATCTATAATCTAAAGGCATCATACATCCTATTATATCTCATTTTGGTTCTCAAGTTCTGTTCACTAAGAAGGCAGACATGTATTTTCACTTATGTGGGAATTATTGGAGTTGGAACCAGATAACAGTCAAGAACATGTTTCAAACTGATAATATTTTCAATTTGTTAGGAGGTTCTAATATCTTATCCAAGATTTATTTGAGGTCAAGTTACCGGTAGTTAAGGGTGATACCAGCAAATATACATCATACTACTTTTAAGAGAATATTTGGGTTGTGTGAGTTTGGAGTTATGTCATTGGGTTGACTAATGCATCAGTGGTATTCATGGACTTAATAAATATTATCTTTCCAATTTTTATAGACCAATTTTTTGTGGTTTTTGTTGATGATATATTAGTGTACTTTTAGTTAGTAGAAAATAATTCCAAACATATAAACATCATCCTATGTACATTGAGAGCGCTTCAATTTGTGCCAAGATTACCAAATGTAGTTTCTGGATTAATAAAGTGAACTTCATAGGAAATATTATTTCAAAGGTAGGAGTGTCAATAGATCTGGAGAAAGTAATAACCATGGTATCATGATAAAAACCTAAAAAATTCTTTGAGGTTCATTGGTTTCTGGGGTTTTTAGGTTATTATCAATGCTTTATCCAATATTTCTTCTGTTAGGCATCACCGATGCTTCAATCGAACAAGAAAGGGGTGATGTTTGTTTGGTCTTATTCTTGAGATATATTTTTTCAATATTCGAATGGAAGGATGACCTCAGAACCTATCTTCACTTGAAATTTTATTGGTAAGTAATATATTGAGGACTTTAATGCATCTAGAATTAGAATTAGAGCAGTTTTAATGCAATAGGATCAAGTGGTTTCTTAGGGCTTCAGGCATCTGAGACGGAATGAGAGGAATTACTCTACTCATGATCTTGAGTTAGAAGTAGTAGTACATGTATTGATATGTTTGAAACACTATATCATGGTTGATAGGGTTTTTATATGCATGGACCATTAGAGCCTCAGGTACATATTTTTATAGTGAGACATGAACCTTCAGTAGAGGAGTTGGGTCAAGTACCTGTTGTCTTCCAACATTGAATTGTCTTGTACACCGGGAAAGGGAAACATCATTATTAACACCTTGAGAAAAAATAAATAAATATAGGTAATACATGATGTTTTGGATGATTTGAGGATAATGGTAATTTATTTCATGTACCCATATATTGAGGACTCTTAGGGATGGGTAGCTATGAAATCGAAAACTGTTATACATGTGCTTTTGGACCAAATTAAGACCAAGTAGTTGTTTGATTTGAATGGATCATTTCATAGATACAAATTTTATGGTCGAGAGACACCATTAAGATGGTCTATTGGTAGTGGAAATTCTCTTCTTTTCTATGGATGATTATGGTTCCTATGAGATTATGAATGTAAATGATGATGGAGGTCCATGCTTTTAGATGGGCAGTGCATCATGGTTTAAAAAATATGTATCCTGATCTCCATAGAAAATACTGGTAGTTAGTAATGAAGAAGGTGGTGGTGATATTCATAGATATATGCTTTATCTATCAACGTTGAAAGTTGAGAATCCATGGTTAGATGGGCTTTTATAGACTTTTACCATTCCTAAGTTGAAATTGGATGATGTAACAATGCATTTTGTGACAGGATTACGTAAGGGTAACTATATGAATGAAATTATATGAGTTATTATGGATTGTATGACTATGGTATCCCACTTATTAACTATTATAGAAACCTTCACAGTGATGATCTAGTTATTATTTGAACACACGAGGTGGTTTGGTTGCGTGGTGTTCCAAGGAGTATAATTTGAGATAGAGATCCATGTTTCACATCGTGTTTATAGTAGGGTATTCATAAGGTTATAGGATTGTTGGTTCTTTTAATCACAACATATCATCTGTAAGATTATTTTCAATCTGAGAAGACTCTTCAGGTTCAATAGGATATTTTATGAGGTTGTATTTTAAATTTTGGGGGTTAATAAGAGAAATATATGACACTTATGGAGTTTTCATATAATAATTATTTTTAAGAATCAATCCAAATGGATCATTTTGAGGGTTTTTTACTACAAGACTCATCGTTCACCTCTTTTTTGGCAAGATGTGGGCGAGTAAGAACTTTTTGTGCTTAGTCTCATGAAGCATACATCTGAGAATGTTTATTTAATCAGACAGCTGTTAATGTCCACATAGAGTAAGCATAAATAATATGCCGACAATTAGAGAAACCATTTTGAATTCAAGTTTGGTCATCTTCTTTATCTTTTGATTTCACCTATGTTGGGAAACACTATAATTGGAAATAGGTAAATATAGTGCCTAGGGTTTTCAAGACATTTGAGATAGTGGTAGTTGTCAGTTTAGTGGTCTACCGTTCATCCCTTCCGTAGTGCTACAATTCCATTCACGATGTGTTCCAGGTGTCACAACTATAGAGATATTTCAAAAAACCATCCAATGTGGTAGACATTGAATATGTCAAGATTTATGTTGATGCATCCTTTTAGGAGAATCCAATATGGGTTGTGGATTTTAGTGAGAAATATCTTTGGGGTAGGACTATACCATTGGTCTGAGTGCAATGGCAACATGTGTGAGTTCCGAGGGAGACCTGGGAGAGGGAGTTTGATATGAGAACATAGTTTATAGATTTGTTCATTGAAAACTCATTGATTTTTAGAGATTCTTAGGGATGAGTTGTTATAAGTTAGAAAGTTTGTAAGATTCTATTTTTTTCTATAAATATCTCTCTCTGAGTTTTTTGTTAAATTTTATTTTGTTTTTGTTTTAATCATGGTTGTTTTTCATTTTAACAAATGCAGTCTTGGGTTGTGTAGAAACATGATAAAACTATATAGTATCTACGGGGATAGCATTTTTTGGAAAAAATGACTTAAGGTCTAGGGATGTAAGCTTTTTTGAATTAATAGAGTTTTGGTATTAATGGGTTATGTGTTTCATGGGTTATTGGTGATTTGAGAATATTTAAATATGGTTTTAATTTTGAAAAAGGAAAATGGGATAAAAACATCTATATAACATTACATGTCATGTAAATGGTTTAAATATCATGTAATTGTTTTAGTGTTTGAATAAAATTAATATGAGGTGATGTATTTTTTAGCATATCCTAACAAAAATATTTACACAACATGTAACTACAACAAACATAGTGTAATTCACCAAATTTATATTTTAACTAATTATTTATGGATGGATTTCATTATATTCCCACTGTAGACTTATCCTCAGGACCCTAGGCCATCCCCCACGTGATTTTAGGGTGAAAAACTCCCTTACGAATGTCCTGATAATGCCTTAGATCCCTAGTAATTAGTTTTCAAAACATACTGATATATTTTGGTATATATTTTTTCAAATTAACTTAATGTTTTAATAGTTTTTAATTTCACACAACACCAAATATAGTTTTTTATAAAAAAAATCGCTTAGTTTGGATTGCGTTATTATGCATCACTAAGTCAATAATGCAGTACAATAAAAACATAAGTTAGCATTCAATATATGAAACACTATGTTTGTCTAGTATTACAGACAATAATACATATCATTGATAGATTTCGTTACACTAAAGGCTGATTTTCACAAAACCACAAAATACCATTAATATGATTATGAATATATTATTATAGCTATATCCTAAACATTAAAATGGATGTTATGAATATGATCAATTAAATTATAAAAAATATTATTTACACATGTGTATTAAATTAATAATTTGGTTTTGAATTATTTTAAGTGAATGTAAGAAATATATAAAAATAAATAAATTACATTTCTAAGAAAAGTATTTTCTTTCCACAAACACAATTTAATCTGCATAAATTGTACAAACCAATTATTAATATTATTTTAAAAAAAATTTGTACATTATATATTAAACCAATATTTTATATAATCATCCAATATATTTTGTAGGTATGAGATAAGAATAAATCCAATTTTATAAATAACATAATGTATTTTTCTAAAATATAATTTTACCGCATTTTAATGAAGAAACCATTTTAAATATGATTTTCTAAAATTTTATAATTTTTATTTGAAAAAATAAAATTCATCTTAGAAAGGGAATTATCAATATTTACTTTGGGTAAATTTTTTATATTGTTTTGAGAAGTTTCATTTTTTGATGAATAGTTAAAACCACTGAATTTTAATTCAAAGTTTCTTTTCATATAAATTATTTATATATTAAAATTATTTTATAATTTAGTTTTAAAGAATAAATATACCAATAATAGTTCAATTAATTCAATTTAGTTAATTGGAATAAATTTAAAAATGAAATCGGGTAAAAAAAATTCAAATTGTTTGACCTTTTCGCCTTAAAAACAGGCATTATCATCCCATCTGTAGGATTATTTTTAAATTAATTTCTTCAACTTAAACAATTAGAATTTGAAAAAATGGATTCCATATTCGTAATAATTATAATTTATAATTTATAAAAAGGTAATACTATTTTTTTAACCTAATGATATGCGAGACTGATTAAAATTAATTATAAAGATTTAGAGAATAATTAGCATAAAAATGGACTAAATCATAAAAATAAGGAAAAAATAACCTATAAACTTGTTTAAAATACATTGGATTGAAATTTTAGACCACATAATACAGTAGATATAATTTTAACCACTATTGAAGCCAATTTTCATGGGAAAAACATCGGTGGAATTCCATTTTAAAAAAATTACTAGAATATGGGGTGAATCCCTTCATTACTATGACCACAAAAACATATCAAGATATGAAATGTGATAAGTCTACAAATGGCCAATGGAGGGAAATTCATTTTCTTGGATCATTTTTAAGAAAACCACCCTGTTTTAATGTAATGATCGTTCCAATAGTTGCTAAGAAATGGATTTGTACAACTGAAAAGATATTATTCATTATCCATTGTTCAGAATGAAGAAAAGTTATGTTTGGAACTTATCTCTTAGAAGCTTAAGTGAATAAATGGTGGAAATTTATCAAGAATAAAAGTCCATAGGTTGAAATTTAATCCATGGATTAGGAGGAGTTTAATAACTTATTTTTCAGTAAGTACCTTCCACATATTTTTTTTAAACAAATATAGATTAACTTCACCCCGCAATATCATGGTTATGATAAGAAAATATGGATAAAATTATATGGAAACTATAAAAACTATAGAGATAATAACATGTTATTTATTTTATTCTCATAGTGTGGAATACAACATAGGTGAAATTGTATTAGGGGAAGTACTAAATGTTTTAACTGTGGAAGGGAAGGTCATTGAGTGGATGAATGTCCATATTATGGGAAAAATCTAGGTAATGATTAGAATAATGAGAAATACCCATATAATTAATCACCCACACTTTATTGTTTCAATTTATTGGATTCCAGACATTATGGTAACAAGTTCCCCAATACAAAGACTAATCTTGGTGATAGGCCATAAAAACTGCTTAGAAAAAATGAAAAAGGTAAAACTAATTCAATCATAATAGAACAACTGAATCATGATAATTTGGGAATACTTATCCTCCCATACTTATATTCCAATTTCATGTTTAATTTTGTATGATTAAGCCCAATGAAAATATTATTATTAATCTTTTGGTGAAATTTGATGTGATTGTCTTTCCTTATATGGATTCACGTATAATAATATCACATTTTATATTCCATAAATGCAAGTTTAGAACCATGATTTCCAACTAATATGTTTTTCTGATAAGATATGGGATTATTTATGAAATTAAAGGTAAATTATAATTTGGAAGTGTTGCAAGGTTAACCATTTAGGAAACATATTTTGTTAAACCTCTGATGTTGTTTTATAGATTAAATAGTTACTTCACCATATGAAGATTTATTTATATTAGAAAACATGTTAAAATCATGTTATTATGATAAGGATAGATGTAGTGACATATCGTTCTATTTATAGACCTCATGATTTTCTAATAGTTTAGTAATGAAATATTCAACCTCATTTCTTGGAATAAGAGATGAAGTGGAAATTGATCAATCCACAAACAATGTTGTGATTTTTTGAAAATAAAGTAACTATATAATCTCATAAAAATTATTTCCCTTTATGAAAAAGGTTCTTCAAATAAAATTCTACCAATTTATTATCATTTTTGACAATATTAAGGACCTTTTTAAAGCCTCTTTGTGTTATGGTTTTGTGATTGTTAACATTTTCCTAACCATGGCCTCTATCATCCTACATTATAACTATATAGTTATATTTATCTTCCATGTTAATGTTTTCACTTTCCACCTATGTTATATAATATGTAAACCTTGTTATCAGATACTTTGGGTAATGTTTATGTTTCTAACATCCATTTTAAGGGTAGTTTTAGTATTAATTTTTACAATGTGGGTTTCTATGAAAGGAACATTAAAGTAATAACCTTTGGTAACATAGAAAAATTTAAAGGGTTAAATTCATTTTAATTAGGGTATAATATAACACCCTAAGATATTATAAAATATATTTTTTCAAATTAATTTATTCTTTTTGATATTCTCCATTTCTCACTACATTGAATATAGGTTTTTATATAATATCACTATGTTTGGATTGTGATTTGATCAACAAAAATTTATTATTTCACTACATTGAACACATATATTAGAATACGGTGCACAAAACACTGTTTTTGGATTATAATATACACAATACTATGTCCCTTTGATTGCTTGTGTTACACACGAGACTGAATTTTCACCAAAATACAATATACCATTAATCTGATTATTAATATATTGTTATAGCTACCACTTAGCCATTGAAATTGAATTTATGAATAAGATTAATTAAGCTTTGAAAATATTATTTTCACATGTCTATAAAATTTATCCTTTGATTATCAATTATTATAAGTTAATGTAAAAACTATTTGAAAATAAAGAAATTATTTTTATATGAAATCTATTTTTCTATTTAAAAACACAATTTTATCTGAATAAATTAAACAAAAAACATTTGATTAATGTTTTAAATAAAATTTATAAATTATATATTCAATAAATATTTGGTATAAGAATATGATATATTTTATATGTATATGATAAGAATATATTAAATTTTACTAATAAAAGTTTGTATTTTTTCTAAAAGGTAATTTTACCAACTTTTAAGGGAGAACCAATTGAAAATATGTTTTTTGAAAACATTGTAATTTTTATTTGACAAAATAAACTTTATTTTTGAAAGTGTAATATCAAAATTTAATTTGTGTTAATTTTGGTTATTTTTTTAAGATGTTTTATTTTTTGATCAATAATGAAAAAGACAAAATTTTAATTCAAAAATTATATTCCATCAAATTTATCAATAAAGATAAATTATGATTTTTTAATTTGGTTTTAAAGTGTAATTAGATAAATTATAGATCAAATAATCTAATTTAGGTCATTGTAACCAATTTCATGATGAAATTTGATATAAAAATATTTCCAACATTTTGACATTTTAGCTTTAAAAACTCACATTGTCGTTATGTTTGTGAGATTAATTCTAAATTACATTCTGCCACTTACCTGATTTTAATTTGAAAAAAATGGAAACCATATTTAGAATAAAAATAATATATAATTTAAAATATGATATCTTAGGTTTTAACAAAAAATAATAGTGAATGTGATTAAATTAAATTACAACATTTAAGATAGAAACGAGCTTAACAAAGAATTGAACCTTATACATAAGGGAGAAAATGACCTATAATATTTTAAAAAATCCATTAGATGGCTATATTTCTTCCATTTTCTCAAATTTATTAAATTTTAATCATTACTAGTGCCACATGACAAGGGAGAAATGTATGTGGAATTCTCTCTTAAAAAATTTACAAGAATTCCACCATTCATCCACAATAAAAAGGAACTCACCCCTCACACTTATACAAACATCTAAATCCTTTTTTCTAATAAACAATTTTATCAACAAATTCAATGATTCATAAATTTATCATAAAATCTTAACTTTGGGTATATATGTATTCAATGAATCCCTTTGGTGAAAACCAAATATTGTTACACAAATAATATGCAACATCCTTCCTCAAGCTCTATTGTTCTATATTCATTATACTACCCCAACAAAATTATTATTACATGATTATAATAAACTGAAATATCCTAAATATACTAGGCTTTTTTTATTCTAATGTTTTGACCAACACTTACGCACACTACCATATAATAGGTAAAGAACTTACCATTCTTGTTTTCTGAGAACTAACCCCTTATAAAATGATTTTTTTTCATTTAATAACACTGATAGTTGGGAATTATTATGGAAACTATGTTTTTATATGATATATATGATATTTATTATTTCTTTATTCTTTTTGAAATATTATATAGAACATACCTTTCAACTTTAAATTTTCTAAAAATACGATAACTTCGTTTGTGGACGTGCTGTCTACAACCTCCTTAAATCGATGAGATTCATTCACACTTTACATGGAATATATTAAATATGGATTTAGTGAAATTATATGATATATATGAAATAATAATTCTAATTTAATGATTACATATTCATATATTTCATTTACTTTATTTATTTTAATACGACAACAAAACCGAATAAGCATTCATTCATACATATGACCTACCATCTCTGTGAATAGAGTATTCCATTTCATAATTCTATATTTTATAGATTGGTAAAAATATCTCTATAATGAATATATATGATACTTATATCTTGTTTTACATTATATAAATATGTATTTCATGATCTAATTAATATTATCAAGAATAAAAAGTCAAATCATAGATGAAAAACAATGCAAATAATAACTAAAATGTAATGTTAAAATGTAATGGTTAAAAATGTGTAATATAAATTCATAATAAAATCATATATGGTATATAAATATCATTATATAGTAGATTTATTATTAAATTATATTTAATATGTTGTATTTTTTAACATGCATGAATAATTTCATGACATAATATAAGGGTCTTCTCATCTCACTTTTTATTATCCATGAGATTCATGCTACGTTCACCACTTATTTATTTTGTGTGATGTATATAATAACGATAAATTTATTTTAGGATACATAAACTTATATTTACGGGTTTTTATATATCCATTTTATTATCTCTCTTTCATGGAGATTATTTTTCAAAAGATACCTAATCTGTAATGAAATTTTATCTTAAGTTTCTTTTCATTGAGAAACATGCCATGTTATGAACCTATATTTTTCCAGGAGTATATAATACCCATTGACATGAGATATAATTAATATTCATTTTTCATGTTATTTTAAGCTTATTTTTTTGATATTATTCTATATTAATATGATTTAAATTTACCAAAGTGGTAACGGTTTATTACTATAATTTCATTGTTCATATAGATTGTTTATGATAATGCTTCTACTTATAAAATATTATGATCCATAAACGAAGAAAAATCATAAATTTTCTTGTCCACTGGTTTATGTGATATGCTTATTTATTGGTACCATTTTCCACTCATTAGTACAAAAGATAAATAAGAAATTTTTTTTTGAAAATTGGAATTTATTTCTCTATTCGGTCTAAAATTTGTCTTCTTAAAAAAATGTTTTTTTAAAAATGGATTCAAAAACTATTTTACTATAATTTCTAAAATTATATTTATCCATGTTTTTTATTTTTAAGAAAAATGGTTTTAAAATAAATATCTATATCATTTTCTAATCATAGAACTTTTAAAAAAAATTATGACAAAAAAGGAATGTTCGGTATGTGTGGTTTTACCCACCATCATGGATGTCATATATTTAAAGCATCCATTGAAAGTTTTCAGGGTTAGTTTTAAGGAAAAGGTTTTTCCTAATGTTCTAGACATTCATTATTTTTATGTTATTTATAAATAAAAAGGTTTTGAAAATATATTTCAAGAATTTTTTAAGATTTTTCAACGTATTTTCAAGGAAAAAGGTTATAAAAATGCTTTCATTCTTCATTTATATGTTTTTAAGGAAAATGGTTTTTCAAAATTAATTCAAGGTTATTTTCCATGAAAATGTATTTGGAATGTTTTTATTTTTTAGAAATAATTTTTTTAAATAAGAAAAGATATTTTCCTCAAGAAATGTATTAAATTATTTTAAATATTACTTTATTGGTTTTCAAACTATTTTTTAAAGAAAATGATATTGAATATGATCTATGTTTTGAAAAGTGAACTTCGATGAAATGTTATTTTACTTAATAAACACACCATGTTATCTTTAAAAATCCTTCTAAATCTAAGATTGAATATTTGATGTAGTTTATGTTTCATTGGGGATATGACCCAACAATACCATTTATATTCTTGAATGGTTTTTGTTTTGATGAAATGATGTTTATGACACTTATTTCTCTAAAAATTGTTTTTCTATTTTGACACCCACTTATTTTCATGGGTTATTCTTTGATAAAACTATTATGATACCTATATCTTTTCCATAGTTAATTCTTTTATAAAATATTTATGATACCCATTTCATTTCATCAGTTTTGATTTGATGTTTAAAAAGAAATTCCCTTTTTATAGTTCATAATAAGATGATTTTTTAATGGAAAATGTATGTATGATTTGATTATGAGATGGGTGGCACATATATCTCCCTAAAATTCATTGGGTAAGGATTTTTATGTCATGAGTATGATAGGGATAAAACATAAAGTGAACTCAGTTCAGTAATATAGGGATAGAAGAAGGAGTGAACTAGGTTATGTAATACCAGACTAGATTGAGGATTGGAATTGGTTCAATTATATCGGTTTGGAATAAATATTGATCTATGTTCATTAATACATGGATGAAATTGGATGTGAACCCAGTTCAGTAATATAAGGAAAAAACTATTATTGAACATGGCATTGTAATACAGGGCACAAATGGGGAGTGAACCCAGTTTAATAGAGGACTTTTTCCACTAAGATGGTCTTGGGAGTAAATCTTGACTAATAATATGGTTTTTGGAGTGATCCTATTACACTAATATGTCCTTGTAATTAATCCTTGTCTTTTATGGAAATCATTTTATATATTTATGTTTCTTCAACAATCATTTATCTTATTCTTATATTCTGATCTCACAGATTATGCATTTGATTTCATTATGAATCATGTATTATGAATTACCAATTCTTATTCCATGACTATTGATTATGACCTTTGATATGTAGGGTATTATCTTATAACATTAATTTCATGTTCTCAAACCCTTATTATCATGTTATTCCTATATATCTATGTTGTTGACTCTTAGTGAGCATCAGAGTCACCCATTTCTTATGTTTCCTTTACTAGGTTGTGAAGAAATGTTTTAAGTAGAAGTATTAGAGGGGATGGAATCCAAGATATATTTTCAATATCTTTAACCATGTTGAGATATGTTTCCAAGTCTCCAAAGACACTAAACTATTATAGTCCTCAGTCATGTACTTTGGAAATATTCTATATATTCACCTTAATTGATGTAATATCCATGTATGATAAGTTTGGGTTGCTATAGTTTTGGCCATATTTTTTATTCTCTCCCTTCTCCTTCCAACCATTGTGGTGAAATCCTTGGACCTCATTAATTGTTGGGTTTGATCGAGATCATTTTTGATATGGTTTTCTCTTAGAGATCAACCGCACCATCTTCCTCATGGTAATTTTCCATTAGAGTTGTTGTTAGATCATCTGTTAAAGGTAGGGGTATAAATATTAACCCTATGGTTCGATAATTTCCAAGTTTTTGAAATATTGTAACTATGAAAATGTAATAAGTACCCATATAAAGTAATTATTAATGAGATTTTTCCATGAAGTCCTTTGGATTCAATTGGCTTCTGAAGTAGATTATAGTTTCCTAGAGGTTTAGCAAACCATGAATATAATTGAATTGGACAATGGATTAAATTGTGTTTATAATGACACGATACCTTAGGTGATTACTTGATATATAATCCCTATTTCATAGATTATTGATTATTATTATGACTATTAATCAATTATGATTTAATTGAAAGTTTTATAAGAAAAATAAAATGTAATTCACATAATTATCCACTATGATTTTTGATATGATATTATGATGTATATTTTGTATGACATGAATTTTGTTCCATTATATAATTCTTATATATTAGGATATTTCCTAGAACATATACTCTTATGTGCTGTAATATTTATATTGAACATTATACACCTAGTCCCATGTAGTAATGCTTATAGAGAGTAACCTTTTCCTAGTACCATGCTGTAATGATTATAGGGATTTGACCCAGATTATTATGGCTATATCATGTTTGTATAGTGGTCTATAAGATATATCCCATGGTCTTGTTGTTGATTTTTATGTGACGTTGAGTTATTGGTTATATAATGATGTATTTTTGATTTATTTAGTTAGTTTTCGTAAAATTATTTGGTAACTAGAGAATTGAATCCCACACAGCCCCCGGGGGATTCATGGAGGATGATTAGACCAGTTTAGGTCCACACATGGTATATCCTGACATTCTCGAGTATGGAAAGTAGTGATATTAAACCTAGAGTTGATTTTAATTAAAAAAAATCCCATTAAAAATATTAAAATATATTAGTTTGAACTATAAAGAGGAACCAATGGTAGTTGTGTCTAGTTGATGGAAATGTCACAAGGGATGGTTTGGAATGACGTGGATAAGGTTAAATGGATTAATGTGAATGGTTCAACATAGATTATGAATTTGTAACAGAAATGAAAAAAATGGATTTAGACATATGAGTTGATGAATATATTCAATGGGATAATATATAACAATTTATCAATATGAAAATTGGATAAATTTATAAAAATTGAAATGGGTTAAATGGTAAATGACCAATAAAGGGAAAATTGATAATAAATTAAGGATTGATGATGATTCATATGTTTTGTGTCGTTTTAATTTTTAATGTTATGTTTATTGGGTTTGTTTGGTTTTTGGTATGGTTTATGTGGTAAATAAATAAATATTCATGTGAACGTCTTTGAGGTGTGTGGGATATTAGAAGGAAGCCCCTCCCATGGGTTATATTTGACTAAGGCATTAATCCCACCCCTATAATGCATGGGTTAGGGAGTCCAACTGAGGATATAGGCCCCTAATGGTTTCATTAGATGAGATTACCTAGACTAAGGATCCATGGTAAGTGTGATGTAATTGTTATGAAATGTTTCTCCCTAGTAGGATGGGGAACATGAGTTATCCCCTTATTCATTGTGGTTGACCAGTATAGGCGTAATATAAATAATTTAATGCTAAACCCATGGAAAAAGTGGTCAAAATGGGAAGAAGGATGAAATTGTTAAAGTTAGAATTGTTAAGTAATAGAACTGGGATTGTCTCTATTTTTTTTTTAATTATTTAGTAATTTCATGAAATTTATATATATAATTGATATTTTGTAGACACCACTAGTGATAGCCAAAAGAGTTGTACCCAAACCTTGTTCATGCCTCTATTGGGTACCAGAGCAGATTCATGGTTTCAGGTTAGGAAAATGGTAAATTCCATATTTTTGGGAGTTGGGTTGGACTTAGGATTTTCAAGGTTAAGTATATAGACATTGAGTCAAGACCCATTTTTGGGATTTAGTTATTTTCATTTATTTTGTGGATCCCTTCACTTTTGGCACCATTATCATGTCATGGAATATTTGTGGTATGGTTGCAGTTGTACCCTATTTGGGAATCGGTTGGTATTGCATGTTTCCTACTAATTTCTTATTGTTTCCTTATTTTCTATGTTATTTTATATGTATTAATCTAGAAAAAGGGTATAATATCCCCATGTGATCTATTGGACCCTTTCTGCTTGTCGGTAACCTCTGACATATGGGGAGGCACATATGAGGTCATGTATCAATCCATCACGGGGAATTAGTTTTGTAGAATCCAGGTCGGAGACATTACAAAGAGGTATCAAAAAAGTTATTGTTTTACTTACTATTTAGGTATGGTATTCCTATTATTAGGAATTGAGGGGACATTAAGATGTGCTTGTTCATGGGAGTAGATAACCTATGTAGTTGGGAAAACCCTAGTACCTAGGGTTGGAGTTGTTGTTCTTGATGTGTGTTGTTATGATTTCATGATATTTCACCATTGGGTGATTCACATATTTTGTTATGTTATTATTTTATCATATTTATCTAATGGATGAAATGGAAAATGTGTTGTATTCATGCATCATTATAGGAATATGTTGATTTTAGTGTCATAGATCATGATAGGTACCCACAAGAAGGGTGGGGGGAACAAAAAGGGTAGGATTCACTTTACATTCATGAAATTTGAAGAAACTTATGTCCAATAAAGATGATAAAAATGGGAAAATGTAAAGAATATGGTGAAATGGTTAAAGGGTTTTATTAAATGAAAAGATAAAAATTAGTTAAAGTGTTACCTTTAACATGTTGTGAAATATTAAATGTGCTTCAATGATAATACTTTGTGTTGAGAAAGTGGAAATAGATTAAGAAGGTTTATAATGAAATACTTGTAATTATGAAAGTTGGTTTAACCCATTGAAGACCATGACCCATGGTTGGGATGGTTGATGGTAGGGTTCTAGGCGCAGCGATGCTCAATTGTATAGTGTGTGTGAAATAAGTTGTTTATGAATAGTGGAGGACCATCTTTTATGTTAATTGTGAAAGAAAATTGTTGTGTGTTCTAAGAGGTGTGTTGGGAGTTATATAGAAATTTCACCATGATGAAACTTATCAGTTGTGTGACAAGGGTATGTCCCTGATAACGATCCTCCAAGAATGGAGCAAGGAAAACCAGTGATCCAAGGTAGATGGGAAGAGGATTTGTTTCGTGATAACCTTACACATTTTATAGAAAATAATGAACGGGACCCTAGGTGGGTGGTTCCAATTATGTTTGAGATGACTAGGGTGTTTCATCTGGAACACCCTCTGACTTTTCTTAGAGAAGTTGGGCCAGATGGAGTTGAGTTTTTGGTAGTGTTCATTCATACTATTCTTCACCACATAGAGACCTCTCCTAAGATGAGAATCATGTTGTGGGCTTACATACGGTGGGGTTAGGCTAAGCACTAGTGTGATGTCCTGGTACAGACCTAGCAGGATGATGATATGTTATGGATGGACTTATGGGAAAATTATTTGAAACAGTTACATCTATAGAAATTTATATAGGAGCAGGTTATAAGGTTTATGTGGCTAACTCCGAGGACCCTTGACAGAGCAAATTTACCTGCATATTTTTCATCCAATAATGATTTTTTTTCAGTTTTTAATGATAAACACCTTGTATTAACATGTTTTATTGAAATAATGGGTACCTTGAATCTTATAATGAAAATGAGCATAATTGGGAAAAGTTCATAATTATTGATTTTGGACAGATTTTGACCAAAAGGGTATTTTTTTCATTTATCATAAAATATATGTCCAAACTTTGTGATTAATTGTTTTTAGAATTCTGATTTTATTTCCTTCAATTATGTCTTCTAGACCAAGAGCTAATTCGGCCATATAAAGGGCCTAAAAATTCATTGAAGTTGGAAATTTGTTCAGGTAGACAGCATGGACCCCACCACTATATTGAAACCCAAAATCATTCTAAACACATACACATGATGTGTTTCCACCTAGGATAGCACGAGGATATACATGGATGTCTCTAAAACAAATTTGGAGGAGTTTTGAAGTGATTAAGGCGCCCATTGAACGACATTCTTTTGGAGGAATCTTCATGGAAGCTTCATCCAGAAACTGAAACCTACAATGAAAAAATCATAACTCCTTCATTTGTGGTCCAAATGCACTAGAATTTGGAGGGTGAATGGAAAACATATTTATGAACAACTTTTAAGAAGTGGTCTATACATGAATCATTCATTTATTTTTCAATAAACGTGTAAACGTTCGGGGTATAGAAATCTTCCTATAAAAGGAGGCCCTCTCCTCCTTCTCAAATCATCAGCTCGACACCCACAACCAAGGAGGGATTCCACTGAGGCATATGCTGCTGCTGCTCTTCTATTACCCCCTCATTTATTCTTTTTATGTTATTTTTATTTTAGTATTGTTTTAGTTTTATTTTCAATTGTAATTCAAATTTTAGATTTATTAATCCACTCATTTGTATTTCTCCATCCATTTTTCATCATCTCTCTCTCTCTATCTATATCTCTCTTATTCCACCCACTCCACCAGGTAATCTCATACTCTCAGAAATGAGAGGCTAATCACGAGACTTTTCTTGGGGTGAGGTCAAGGTGTTCTTGAATTGTCTTTAATTTTTATTTTATGTTTGTGATAGACTAGGGTAGTATGAATTGGGGAGGAGAATGTCCCCGATTAGGTGACGAACCCCAATGACATGTTGCATAAAATATTTATATTTTGGAAAAGAGTAGTGATTAAAACATGAGATTTCATGTCTGGATTATCAATTGGAAATCAAAATATAAAAGTGAATAATGATTGAACCTAAGACTATACCCAAATACCAAGTTCTTTTTTCTTCAAATCATTCTTTTTGCATTGCATGATAGTTCATATTTTTAAATAATCAAAAACACAAAAATATTGTCAAAAATTTCATTTAAATAGATAATAGAAAATTGAAATTGTTTAAGTCAATTAGAATAATGTAAGTGAACTAAATTAATATGGCTCTTTAAGAGAGATTATCCTGGTCCACCACTTTGCTGCACTGGGAAAAAATATAATTGTTTTTATCCACGCTGAACGACGGGCATGCATCAAAACTGGCCCCATTTCTAGGAAGGAAATCATTAGTTCATTTATTTTTTTTATTTCCAAATGTTAGGAAGATTTTTTTTAAAAAAACTAAAAAAATATTTATGATGGATTTAAATTAAGATTATTATACATGGAGAAATTACTCACAGGTGCAGAAACAACAACAAGAAGAAGATGATTTTAGAAGGGCTCAAGTGAAAGAACTTATAGAAAGCATTGAACAATTGATGAGAAAAGCATAAAGAGTATTTGACTATGTTTGTGCATTAATGGAGAAACCCAACCCTGAGCAGGATCAAGAACCTGAGGGGGAAAAGGGATAAGACTTACTTACTAAGCTACAAGTGAGAGATCAAGAAGGATTGGATGATTTTTCGATTAAATGTGAGGAACTTCCTAATGTCCACATACAATATAAGGAAGAAAAGCCCACAACACCGAATGAAGAGACCACCGAAGTGGTGTAATTTGATGTCAAGATGGAGGAGCACGACTACCTACCTCCATCCTCAGAGAGTCTACTCCAAGAGGCACTTACCACTGAGGCAGAGATTGAGGATGAACCGACTTAAGCAGTTGAACCATTATTTGAATATATCACTTCTAATATTATTGTATCTAAATTCCACATCACTCCGTGTGTTTTTGATTATATAGATTCAGACAATCTCAGCTATCCCTTGGAGGATGATGGAGAACGTATATGTACACCTACTGAGAAACATATGGAGCTCCCTAACCATGTTGAATATTTATTGAAGGAAGCTCATGAAGAGATGCTAGTGGATTTCCCTAAGGAGACCATTAAAAAATATGCTTACTTTGATGGGGATGAATTTGTTCTTAATACATTATGTCTTAATTTTATTCAAATAAAATTACACTCTGACTTTCCCATTGACTATTATTTTGAGGAATCATACCTAGAGAAACCACTAGATAAGGAAGAGGATGTTGCACAAGTAGCAACCATGAAGGAGGATAATTCATACTTCATCCTACCCCCATCATTCAAGCTATACCTCATTTGAAGGGGGGGATATGGTGTACTCTATCTGTTTATCATTACTCACCCATAAGGATGAAGCCCAAGCTGGGAAAACCCACAAGTGCTGGTTCAAATCAATGAAGCTTCATCCTCCATCGGATTTTAGATAACAGTTGGTACTACCCTCTGGAGGCAGTAAAAATTCAGGTCATACTTGAAGGATTGTACCAAGATTTATCTTTACATGTTTTTTAGGAACTTAGATGTCAATTTCATTTATTAGAAGTAGTGTAGAATGAAACCCACTCAATATATCTTTTTTTTACCTTAAATGAAATGATCCTTATTCTTAATTGAGTTGTTTCCTTTTATAGGTTCATAATGGTAGAAGGCATCCCCATACATTGAAGGGAAGGACCAATTTTCATGTAAAAAGGGAGTTCAATTTTACTGTTTTATTTTTTAAACTCTCTAAATTTTAGTCTACAACATGTTTTGAGCTTTAAATATATAATTTCATGCCCAAACTTGAATTGATTATTTACTCAACTTCTCTAAGAGACGTGAGTTTCTTAGGAACCTAGTGATGCCATATTTTAGATTTCAATTTTTATATGATTAAATGATTGAAATTCAAATTGAATTTTTAAATATGAAGCATAGATATTGAAATGATGACTCATGATTTGAAGAAATTAAATAATTCATGTAACTGAAATTTCCCTACCATCTTTCATGCTTTGAATTTCTGAAATTTATGTGAATTTATTTGTTATTATTAGTCATGCCATGAGTGATTTACCAATGTTATATTTGTCATTACCGAGAGGATTTCCCAAAAAATTACTTCATATTTATTTTTGATCATATTTATTGAGTGATCATGGGACATGTAACCAGCTAGAACTTGTATTGAAACTTTTAAAAGATATGACTATGCAAAAACACATTTAAAATGGTTAATCCATCCTTTGAAAATCCAAATATCCTTAAAATAACACGTTTATGTCAATCATTATTTTATCCCATAGAGACCATGAATTACCTTTATAGGGAAGATCCATGTTTCAAGTCATTTTTTCCATTCCTACCCTACTCTTGGTATTTTTAGGATATTTTAAAGTTAAAGTGTGGGGTAAATGGAATCATTGTGGACAAGATGATACACATTATAATGAAGAAGTGTGGGGGTATTATTGTGGGAATTGTAAAAGGTTGTGGAATCATTCATTATAATCTATTGTTTTCCCCTCTTGAATTAAAAAATGATAAAAATGATAAAAATATAAAAAAAAATTAAAAAATGGGTTTTGATTTGGGAGAACCAAAAATCACCATTTTCCAGACCGACGATCTGATGATCATATGTGGTTAGGTGATGGATGTGAGGTTTGATCTAATCATAACATTCAAAAAATGAAAAAATAAGTACAAAATAAAAAAAATATTCAAGAGGGTGCACAAATAATTCATTATGAATAATTTGATCATGACTTTACTTTGAGTTTTTGGAAGTGGGTGTTGCTCCTTTGAATGGGATAATTTCATTACACTTTTAATTTTGATATCATTAATTATAATTAAGATAATACCCTCTTACTGGAGCCTTAATTTTTAAGGCATCAAATCCTACCAACCTTAATCCTCAGAGTCATTTAAACCTTTATTTAAAGTCCTCATGATTTTATGTGTCTTTTGCCTTTACAAAGTAGAGAAAGAAGTTCATCTACAAGCCAATGTATAAGAAGCATGATCTCATGATATGAGCATAAATATACTTCAGTTGTATCATGATTGATGAGAGAAAAAAAATCAAAAGTTAGGTAAATCAGGACATGACATGTTTAATCATTGTGAATCAAGGATCTTGAATGAATGAAAGGATAAGTTCCATCAATTTTCAATGGGGAAATGTAAAATTTGTAAATTATTTGTTTCTTTGAAAAATGGGATGTTAAATGGATATTTTATTCATATTTTTTAATGTTTTATTTCACATTATTTTTTTTTGATTTTATTGCATTGAAATTTGAATATTGGTAACATTGGTGTCCTCTGATTTCGATGTTGAGATATTATGCTTGAGGACAAGCATGTGTTAAGTGTGGGGGTATTTGGCAGAGCAAATTTACGTGCATATTTTTGGTCAAATAATGAGTATTTTTTTACTATTTTTCTATTATAAAACCCATGTATTTACATGTTTTATTAAAATAATGGGTAACATGAATTTTAGAATGAAAATCAAAATAATTGAGAAAAGTGTATAATTCTGGATTTTGGAAAGATTTTGACCACAAGGGTGTGATTGTCATTTATCATAAAATATATATCCAAACGTTGGGATTAATTTTTTTTAGAAACCTGGTTTTATTTCCACTAATTTTTTCTTCTAGACCAGGAGCTGATTCAGACATCTAAAGGGCCTAAAAAATCATTGAAGTTGGAAATTTGTTTGGGAGTACAACATGGACCCTACCACCATAACCGAATCCAATCTCAGCCTAAACGCATCCAAATTATGTGTTTACAACTAGGACAGCACGAGGATAGATATGCATGGATCTAAAAAATTTGGAGGAGTTTTGAAGTTATTAAGGCATCCATTGAACGATATTATTTTGGATAAACCTTCTTGGAAGCTTCATCTAGAAACAGAAACCTCCAATGAAAAATTCACAACTCCTTCATGTGGGGTCCAAATGTTATGAAATTTGGAGGGTGAACAAACAACCTATTTATGAAGAACTTTGAATAAGGGGTCTATGCGTGAATTGACCATTTCTTTGTCCAACAATGTATATATTTTCAGAGTACAGAAATATACCTATAAAAGGAGGCCCTCACCTATTTCTCAAATCATCAGCTCAACACCCATATCCAAGGATGGATCCCACCAGGGCATGGGCTACTTATACTCCTCTATTAGACCCTCATTTCATCTTTTTATTTTATTTATATTTTATTTTAATTTTTTTTATTTTGAATTGTAATTCAAATTTTAGTTTTATTAATCCATGCATTTGTGTTTCTCCATCCATTTTTATTCATCTCCCTCTCTCTATCACTCTCTTCTTCCTCCCACACCACCAAGTAATCTAATACTCTCAGCAATGAGAGGCTAATAATGATACTAGGCTCTGGGGGAGGTCAAGGTGTTCTTGAAATTTCATTAATTTTTATTTTATGATTGGGGTAGATTTGAGTAGTATGCATTGGTGAGGAGAATGTCCCCAATTGGGAGATGGACCCCAATGACATGTAACTTAAACTATTTCTATTCTATAAATGAGTAGTGATTCAAACATGAGATTTCATGTTTGGATTATCAAACTGAAATCAACAAATAAAAGTGAATAATGATTGATCTTAAGACTAAACCCCAAAACCATGTTCTTTCTTAATCAAATCATTCAATTTTCATTGCATTATAGTTGATATATTTAGAAAATCAAAAACACAAAAATATTGCCATCAATTTCATTTAAATAGAAAAAAACAAAAAGAAATAGTTTAGGAGAATTAGAATAAAGTAAGTGAACTAAATTGATATGGCTCTTCAAGAGAGACAACCGTGGTCAGCCACTATGCTGCACTAGGAAAAAAATATAATTTATTTTTGTCCACGCCCTGCGACACGCGTGTGTCAACCATATTAGTGATAGATTATTCTAGCCACTTCACTAACTTGAAATGATTCATCCTTGGATAGGTAGTGGAAAAGGAAGATTTAACAAGATGTTTTCAGGAGGGACATAGACATGTTATTATGTACGATTTTAATATATTCAATTTGAAGAGGACTATAGTTGTGGTAGATCATGACCCTTTTTTAGAAGGGAATATTAAAGAGGATTTTTGGTTGTGGGAATATTGCTCCGATCAGGAGGTCTGATTTTGAAGTTTCTATTTGTAGGAATCACCACTTTGTTAATTTATAATAGGATATTAGTGAAGATGGTGGAGGAAATAGAAACCAACATTCCAGGGTAGTGATCGAATTTTCTACTATCAGTGTGGTAGGATGAGACACATGTGTGGTATCTATTCCCAAACACCAATTGACTATTCAACCTGTATAAGAATGAGGTATCTGTAAAGGTTTAGTAGAAACCAAAGACAATAGGGAATAGAATGAGGATTAAGGCCGTAGATCAGTGCGGGAAGAGGATCTGTAATCCTATAATAGGTAGGTAGTTGGAGATCTACTGTATATTCTGGTAGAGGTGGTAGATGTGGTACTCTAGGTGGGTGTTACCATATTAACTAGGTAATGTAGCACCAGTGATTAATACTAGGGATCAGGGTATAGGGGGTAGGTCAGCTTCATGTAGTTCAGTCTATACCTAGCGGTGGTGACACCAGACCATAAACCAATCAAGGTAGGATCATTGTATCTTCTATAATATCTATTGCTTTATTTAATATAGGTTCCTCGCATTATTCTGTTTCTGGATAGTTTTTTGTTATATTGGGTCTAGCGGTGGATCATTTTTGTGGGGTTATATCAATTGATACACTATTAGGGGTGCAGGAAGAAAATATTCTATAGTGTAAGGGGTGTTCTCTCAATGTTGGAGGGAAACATTCTCTATGGGGATTGTTTGTGATTGATTTTTTATGTTTTTATCTGATTTTGGGTATTGATTGGATAATGTTTTAATATAACCATATTGACTATTACCATTATAGCCTAACATTCACATCCCTCGAGGGAGACACGTATGTTCATCATTGTGAATGTGATTTTTGGGCAGGCCATGCAGGGCCAGTTTGTTAGTTGTTGGGTGATCTTAAAATTGAAGTGTATTTTCTTTTACTTGACAATGGGTGAATAAATACTATTGTCTTTCCTCTAGTGGTGGATTAGTTTCAAGATGTATTTCCTGAGGAATTCCCATGGTTTCTACCCAAGAGATATGGTGATTTCATGATAGAGTTACTTTCGAGATCAGAACCAGTTTCCATCCCGCTATATAGAATGACACCAGTTGAACTCATAGAACATAAAACTCGGTTAGAGGAATTGGATAATAAATGGTTTAATCTCCCTAGTACATCACCATGGGAATCACGAGTGTAGTTTGTTATGATGACATATGGATCATTTTGATTATGGGTCGATTATAGGAATCTAAATCATATGATAGTTAAGAATCGATGCCTTGTTCCTTGAATAAATGATATTTTAGATCAATTGAGATGTGATTCAGTGTTCTATGATATTTATCTAAGGTTAGGGTATCATCAGATAATATTGAGGCCTTATGATGTACCAAAAACTTCTTTTATATGTAGGTATAGATTGCATGGGTTTGTTGTAATTCCATTCAGTTTTACCAATGCATCAACAATGTTTATAGTCTTAATAAACAAAATATTTAACCTTTATCTGGATAAAATTTTATTTTTCTTTTTCAATAAAATCTTCATGTACTCTAAGTCTAATTTCTATCATTCCAAACATCTTTTACATCAATCTGAGTGCACTGAGAGAGCATAATTTGTATACCAAGCTATCAAAATTAAATTTATGGACTGATAGGGTGCATTTCTTAGGTCACATAATCATAGAGGAAGGAATGTTAGTGGACTCTCAGAAAGTGTAGGTCATGTTATCTGTAGAAAAAACCCATTCATATTCTTGATAATAAATTTTTTTATGGTTTGGAAGGATATTATTGAATGTTCATTAAATATTTTTCATATTTGGAAGCATACATTTTTGGATTTACCATGAAGGGAATCACGGTTGAATGGTATTGGAAATTTGGGGATGCATTCCAAGTATAGAAGAAACGATTAACAACAAAACTAATTATTATCATACATGATCCTATTAAAGAGTATACCTTGTTTTATGATGTGTATGATGTTGGGCTAGAGGTACTATTGATATAGAATGAATGAGTGGTTTTGTATTTTTTCTGATATCTGAGGCCTCCGGAAGGAAATTACCTTACACATAATCTCTAGGTAGCCATGATGATATATTCCTTAATGTGTTGGTGGCACTACTTGTTCTAGGATAGGTTCCATGTGTATACATATCATAAAATTCATAAGTATATATTCTCTCAGTGCGATCTGAATCATTGATAATAAAGATGGGTTGAATAAATAAAGTCTTTTGAATTTAATCTAGTTTACAAGACATAATAGAGGAATAGTGTTTTAGATGATTTGTGTTGGGAGACTCAAAATTAGGCAGTTCAGGAATCCAACTCTATATGGAGAATGATGGTGTTTTTTTCAAAGATGAATTTGGAGGATCACGATGAATATAGGAAGATGAACATTTCATCCACAAAAGTTTATTCCCTACTTCTAAGCTGGTTCAAGGTGATAAAATGTTAGGATCTAGATTGTTTTTATATAGGGGAAAGTCTTAAAGGAGGAGAGTCAACTAATGGTTTGACCATTGGAGATGATGGGATCATTTGTGTTCATGGCCATTTTGTTGTGGAAAAATGCATACTGGAAAAGTGGATTCATGAGTTTCATGCATTGAAGTGGGAAGTTCATCATGGATTGACAAAAATGTATCACGATATTCATAGGTTGTATTAGTGTCTAGGGATGAATGAAGAGCTTTCAGGTTTTGTGTCGTGATGCCTTACCTACCTGCAGCTGAAGGATCAATATTAGTGGATGAGTGATTTTTTGAATCAATTTCTGATTCCAGAATGGAAATGGGAAGACCTGATGATGGAGTTCATAGTGGGTCCCCCAAGAAAACCTCGGAAGAATGATTCGATTTAGGTAATTATGGATCGGTTGACTAAGGAGGCTCATTTCATGATAATTCAAGAGACTTTCCCCATGGATCATTTGGGAGTATTATATGTTTGACAGATAGTGTGGTTGAATGGGATACCTCAGACTACAGTTTCCAATGATGATATTTCTTTGAAATCATTCTTCTATAAAGGATTGTAGAGGTCACTTGGTAAACATGTTTTTTTGTGTATGGGGTTTCACTCGTAGATGGAAAGAAAATTCGAGTGTACTATCTAGGTCCTTGAAGACTTGTGTAGCGCATGTGATCTAGACATTCTTAGATCATGGAAAAAACATTAATCCCTAGTTGAGTTTCTTAAAAAAATAGTTAATAGGATATGATTCATAAGGAACCATATGAGTTCCTCTATGGTAGACCATGTAGATCACCATAGTGTTGGTTTGAGGCTAGAAAATCATGATTTTTAGGACCATGTCTTGTGAAAGAGACTTCATAACAGGTTAAATTAATTCCAAAACATATAAAAATGGAACAGAGTGGGAAAAAATTTTATGAGGATTCGCCTTATCATCCTCTTATGTTTGTGGTGGGAGAAAATTTGTTTATTTAGGTGTCTTGAAGGATGGGACACTGGTGGATTTATAAATAGGGTATGTTGGTTCCTAGGTAAATGGGTATATTTTAAGTTGTAGAGAGGATCAGACCAATGTAGTAATTAATGGCCCTTAAAAAGTTATATAGTATAATGAATGATGTTATTAATGTGTCAAAGATTTGACAGTACCACCCAGACCCATATCATGTGATTGATTTCGAGAATGATGTTCTTGATGATGATGACTCCTTTGATGAGCATATGGTTAGTATTATGGATCATAGTGAGAAATTCTTGTATGTAAAGACTGTACCTTGGGTTCATGTTTTGTGATAGCATGGTAATGTTAAGGAAGAAACTAGGGAGCAAGAAACAAACATGCAGGACCAGTGGTCAAATCACTTTTCTTCAGAATAATAGTAATGCTTGATAGTGTGTCTCGGTGATGAGAAATTATATGGCGGAGATACTATATGATCCTAGACTGGAGGTATTTTATTTTTTAATTTTTGTTTGAATCGATTAATGCTGGATAATTAAATATTTAACCAGAGTTTGGGGAATCTTGTTGGTGTTATGGGGTTAAGGGCATGAGAGAAAATGGAAATCGGGCCATCCTGTGCATGTTTCAAGGTTGGTTCATGGTTAGGTGTAACTGTGGAACCAAACCATGCTATCTGAGGGGTGGGATTAATAGTTTAGTAAACAATGAAATGGGGAATGCTAAACCGTGCAGCTTGGGACATAATCATTTCTCATGGTTGGGGCCAGGTTTTTCATACTAGGTAAGATTCCCTAGTGACCATGTGACTTGAATCCTTATTTTAAATAGGCATGTGCACAGTTGGTTCTCTATTTGGAATTCCCTACAACCAAACCATGTGCCTCATTGAATGTGTGTTTTTTACTCTTCCATCCTCTGTATTTTTGGTGATTCAATCTATTTTATTAATCATTCTTCACTCTCTAGCCCTAGTGACAAACATAATCCCCCAAATCATCCCAAGGATTAGTCTCCTTCATTTCTAGGCAATTTAATGTGTCGTTGGGTGCAGATCAAAATCTGGGTAAATATAACTGTCCTCTTTCATCACTTTTCTAGATTACGGTTTGTGGTTTTTTTATTCTTCTTATGAATCCATTAAACCTTATTTTTCTCAATGGATATTAGGTTGGTGCTGAAAGGGTTTTTTGAATCAATGTCAATGGATAATTTTAATAATGAGTTCATCTTTGGAATCGAGGTAGGTTGTTTACAAGTTATATCCAAGGGTCTCATTATTGGTCTGTGAATTTGTGGTGGAGTTATTGGTTCTATCTTATTTTGTGTTAGATTCCTTCAGTGAGTTTTGGGAAAATGGTTGATTAGATTATGAATTGAATCCCTCATGAACCCCTTGTGATGCATTGAGGATGATTAGATCAGTTTAGGGCCACCCATTGGGTGTTCCAACATTACTGAGCATGGATAATTGTGATATTAATCATATATGTTATTTTCATTGAAATACAACCAATGTTAAATATTATGATATGTTAGTTTGAATTATAATGAGGAGACATATTTTGTTGTGTCTATTTTTAAAAAAATTCATAAGGTATTTTTTTTCATGATGTATAAAATAATTAAATGGATTAAGGTGAATGTGTCAAATGGATTATGGGTTTTTCAAAGAAATGTGTAAATGGATTAAGTAATAAGAGTTGATTAATATGTTCAATTTGATAATATATGAGAATTGTTTAATATGCTAAATGTATTAATAAATAAAAACAGAAATTGGTTTATTGAGATATGATATGTAAAGGGTAAACGTGCTAATGGTTTAAGGATTAATGATGATTCATATGTTTTTTGAAATGGGAATAGTGAATGTTACATATATTGGTTGTGTGCGGGTTTTGATATGGTTTATGTGGTAAATTGATAAATAAGAATGTGAACATGGCATGGTGTTATGTGGGATATTAAAAGGGAGATCCTCCTATAGTTTTGGTTAGACTAAGGCTCTGAACCCCACCCCGAGAATGCATGGGTTACGAAGATAGATGAAGGATCTATACTTCTAATGATTTCATTGGATAAGACTACCTGTACTAAATCTTCAAGGTATGTGTGAGTTAATTATTATGAAAATTTTCTCCCTAGTGATATATGGACCTTGAGATATCCTTTTATGCATTTTCATTTACCATTCTAGGCCATATTGTAAATGATGTAATGCTTAACACATGGAATAAGTGGAAAAAATGGGAAAAAGTATGAAATGGATAAAGTGAACATTGTTAACTAATGACACTAAATTTGTTTTTAATCTATTTAATACATGAATACACTATCTTTTTAGACTATCTATTTTGTAAACATTGTTGGTGATGGCATACTGAGTTTTACTCACACCATACTTGGGCCTCCACTAGGTACTCGAGTAGATTTCATCATTTCCGATCAGGATAACTGTAATGGACCAATACATAGTAGTTGTGTTGGTCATGGGGTGTGCATGATCGAGGATATGGACTTGGATTCATGACATGTTTTTTGGATTCAAATTTTTGTCTTTATTTTGGGTTTCCCTTCACTTTTGGAACTATAAGAATAACATGGAATTTTTATTGTTTGGTTGGGATTGTACCTTTTTTGGGAATTGGTTGGTAATGTATTTTTTATTTCTTATTGTTCACTAATTTCATATGTTATCTAATGTGGATTACTCTGGTAAATAGGGTATAATATCCCCATGTGGCTTTTTAGACCATCGTTGCTGGTCAGAAACCTCTAGTGTATGGGGAGGCACACTTGGGGTCATGTGGAGACCTAGGTTGGGCCCCCGATTTAGTGGCATCTAGGCCTAGGACGTTATAATTACTAGTTAAAAGTTACCAAAGTGATATAGGTTTTAATTATATGATCTCATTATTTATCCAGATTGTCTATGATTATATTTCCATTAATAAAATATTATGATATTTCATTGAATAATCTCATGAAATTTATTATACTATGATTATTTCTACAGAATACATATTTTTTATTCCTTTTTTATCTTCAGGAATAAAGAAGACTAATTTTTTTTCCAGAAAAACCGATGTTATTTCTATCTTAATGTGAATAAAATTCTCTTTACATATCCATGTTTTATAAAAAAAATTCAAGAAATTTTTAATATTACTCTATGATTTTTTTAATTTTTTTACCATGTTTTAAATTTTAAAAATGGTTAAAAAGTAATCTTCATGTCATTTTTTGGAAGAGGTACTACTTGACTTTTTACCAAATTGTGAGAGGAATGTTTTCTTTTAAATCATATGACATAAATCTAATTTTACAGCATCAGTACCACTCAATTTTCTAAATATTACATTATATGTTTCTAGAATAAAGTAAAATAAAAATATTTTCATAAATATTTTTGTTTTTAAAAAGTGATTTTCAAAATGGAATAGATTTTTTCCACAAGAATGTTTTGATAATATTTTTATGAAATTTCTATTTACCGACAACAAATATTGTGGTGTTTTGTATGTTTTAATATGGATATGATCCAATGGTACCATCTTTATTATTTATTTAGATGGTTTATATTTATGATTATGATGACAAGAAGTTTATGAATTTTTTTCCTTTCCATGGTTCATACTATAATGAAAATAATATGAAACTAAACTATTTTTCTATGTTTTATGTTATGATGAATATTTTTTAATCTTGTGGCACATAAATTTGTGGATTATGTACTAGGTGAGACCTATATCTCCCACAAGAAATTAGTTAAATATGGTCATCTCATTATTAAAAATGTTATGCATGAAACTAATTTCATGTTCCCAACTTTTTGTGGGTAATTTATTTTTATGTCCATAAGATTAAGTATGGGATTATTTTTCATGAACATAAGTTTATACATGGAACTAATTTCATGTTAATAAGGTAATTCATGATCCTGATTTTATGTTCATAATGGTATGCATGGACATGATTTCATGTTTATAATTTTCTGTGAGGAACTAATTTCATGTACTCAGATTAATGATTGAACTTGTTTCTATTTATGCATTCCCATAATTTTTTAATCTTAAGTGTATTCCACAAATATATGTATTTTGAAAATGTTATGTTCTCATAGATAAATTTCATCGATTCCTTTACAACTTATGTCATTTTAACTTTGATGTTTTATTCTATGAATTATTCTTATGATTTATGATATGTAGGGTATGGTTCTTAAATGTTTTTGTTTTCATTTTCTCAATTCCTTATACTTTTATTTTATTTATATCTCTGATGATTATCTTTACTGGGAATATGAGCTCACCCTTTGTTATGTATCCTTTTCCTAGGTTATGTTGAAAGGGTTTTTGTTGGGTATGTATATGATGTGTACTATGTGGGAAGATATATATTGGTGATGTTGAATATATTTCCTGTAATAAGAATATTATGTATCTAGTCACCAAGTACAATAAACTTTGATGATCCTTGGGTGTGTTTTCTGAAGTGTATTGAATATTAATCTAAAAATATGTAACATTTATATATGAAAATCATGTTTTATTGTAAAAAATAATTATTGTACCATTATTATAATAACATATTGAAAAAATAATGACGATTATGATATTATTATTATACTATTCTTATGGTTGGTTTAGAATGGAAATAATATGAATTAATTGTTAGGAAATATGAGATACCTTTGTTGAGACCTTGAACTTTCTCTTGATGAAGGCCTTAGATTTTAGGGACTTAAGGGTAATTTTTGGTGACTATAGACATTATGGGAAATAAATTAATTCAACCATAAGAAATAATAGTTGGGTTTTAAGTAAATTTAGAAATAGGGGTGGATTATTCAAAGGGTTGAATTCATATATTTTTATTTGAGAAGAAAAGGGATCTATTTGAAACACATACCATTTTTTTAATAATTCCATGAATCTATTCAGAGGTCAACAACTAAAAATTTCAAAATTTGAGTGTGGGACATGATAATGTCTAAAATCATCTCATCGAGTAATTTAAAAAAAAAAATTTAACATTTTTTTCATTTCCCATTACCAAAAGACTTTTCACCATTTTCAATTTTTACTGAGGTTTATTTTTTTCCTTCGTGATCAAATTTGAAAAATAAAAATAAAATTGAATTCATTTCCTAATTTGAAAAATATAATTTTATCATAACAAATTTATATATATTTTAAAAGTTAATTTTTAGATAAATACACTAACCACATAAAAATAATTATTATAAAAATTATGATTTTTATCTTTAAACTCATATATATACTGTAAATTTATCATCATTATTGACTATAATTACGTATATTGATTTATTATATTTCTAATGAAATGTATGAGACATTCAAGGAAATCCACAAACAAATATCACTTTGAAAAAACTCTATTCAAAGAGGAGAATCCAAAAATGTTTTTAATAAACTAAAATTTTTATTTAGTACCTAAAATGTTTTATGTAGTATTTATAAGATCAATGAACATTTTAAATTGAATAATTTTATTCATTTAATACATATTTTAGTATATAAAATGTTTTTTAAAACATATATGATACAATTTCATTATGATAAAATCATAAAAACATAATTTCTAAAAAATCATATTTATTGATCTAAAATCAATCCTTTAAGAAAAAATTCTAAAAACTATACTAAGTAAATTTTTATGAGAATTGTTAAAAAATGAACTATTTTTAGCGAGTTTAAATTTTAATATTAGTTAATTTAGGTTTAAAAAATTAAAATAAAAAGGAAATGAATTTTATTGAAAGTAACCTTATTCAATATTAAAGCTTCTTAATTATTTATCAGTTAATGGGAATATATTTTTTTGAGTATAATTTAGATTTTTAATTATAGATTTATTAATATTTTCTATCTATTATTTCGTATCTTGTTTATTTTTTTTTGAGTGAGTACCTTATGTTGTTGAAGATGGTATGTAATAGACCACCCCGTGTCAACTAGACAAGTCACCCATGTTAACTCAATATAAGGTGAGGTATAAAATAGATAACAAAAAGTCTCAAATATAAGTAAAAAATACATAAAATAGTGTAAAAGGAGGAAAAAATGGAGATTCAACTAAGCCAATGGGATAAACAAGGAATAAATACAACTCTATAATGATAGTCTCCATGTGACCAACTGTCATCTCAAATCCATCCAAAACAAGGAAAAAAATTAAAAGAGAATCCTGAACACTACAGAATGCCATTACCTATACTTGTATTTTGTAAAACATGGTTTACAACCGACTAAAGGAATAATTAGGGTATGAGAAATAGAGACAAGAAGGAAACCACCAAAAAATTAATACAAGTTCCAACATAAATAATGCACGCATTCTAGCTTAAAAAACAATTTTACAAGATTTTTTTTAATAAAAAGATCTAAAAAAATTACTCAAATATTCTTGGGGTTTTCCATAAATTTATTGTCATATTTTCCAAATCCAAAAACATTCTAGTCATTACAAAAGAAGAAAAAAATACTAAAATATAAATATACATACGAGAAAAAATCCATGAAATAATATATCACCCAATAAACAAAAAGAAACAAAAATACACATTCCAGTTAGGATGCAGTCTATGTGAAAATATTTACTAGACACTCCCAAACCTAAAATTGAATCATTTTTGATATAACTAATAAAAATTCCTACCATATTCGTCGATATGAAAGTTTTACCTCCTAGTGGTGTCAAACACAATAAGGATACACATGTTTCTTTATCAATTCACCCAAGGTTCCTTCTATGAAATATTTTTCAATTTACATTTTAAAAAACAAGATCATATTTTTATAAGACCATTTCAATGAAAAAACTATCTATGTTAGGGTTTGATAATCCATTTTTTTCTAAATTAAGGTATTTTTTTTCAAAGTGAAAGACCATTTAAAACACAAACAAACACCCTTTTAAATTTCAACACAAGAAATTCCACTTAAAAGTTTGAGGGATAAATATGAAAATAATGAAATTCCTAAAATTAGAATGATTGAATAGATCTACAAACCTCAAGGAAATTGAATACCTAACTGACTATGACAACAAGGATTGGAAACAATAAGATCTACTTTCAAAACACAAGTAACAACAAGATATTGAAAAGGTTATACAAAAAGCTTTATCCAATCACCAATCTATACCACAATTGGTACCACAACTAGAAATGAGGAATAAAAAAGGGAACAATTTCCCAAAGAGATGAAAAATATATCCTTGTTGATCAAACTATGAATGGTGCAATACATATAGAAAAAAGGTGTCAAACATTACCTAGGGTAAGAGCTATGACTGAGTTGATGAGGCTGTAAAATAGAATGGAGCACCCAACACCCATACGACACCCCAAAAATAGAAATTCATATAATTACATGGAATGTAAAACATTACAAGTCATGAAATTCATCTGTTTTAAGTTACACTGAAAAAATGTATCTTCATTAATTAAAAACTGATTTTTCACATACATGATTTGTAAACCCTATATTATTTGTACAATTTTCATGATATGTATTTAGTTCATGTGATATTTCCAACAACAATTACACATCGTGTAATCCCATTGGACATCATGTAACTGCCCATCGAACAACAAAAACATTAGTTTTATGTTGAAAATTACAACAAGTACATGAAATAACCATTTCAATTATACTCTCAATTTCATAGTAAAAAAATACTCTGCCAAAGAAAAAAGAAACTAAATATAAATATTAGAATATAATTGACAGAAAGGTAATATGTCATTATAATTTCCCCACCGTAGAATCATTATGTCCCCATAAAGTGCTCAAAATCCTAGACGCACAAAAAGATAAGGCCACTGCTACCTCATTAACAAATACTTCTACCATGTATTATGGATATACTATCTATAATGACACAATACCCAAACCATGGGTAATATTTTACAGTGTTGTACCATACTTCAGTGATCTAAAATATGAATTAGCTAATCAAAAAAGCAGTTTTAGTTACAAGATCTATATCCTCCCACCTAATCAAATGGGGAGGATATGGTATATACCTCATCTACTCAGAAATATGAAACACATCATGTATTTAATGAAAAATATATGGTTAGACTAACTAGTAGGTCACCATTATCAATTTAACAACAATCTCAAAGGGACCCACAAACCTCAATTCCAACTTACCCTGCTTACCCAAACGATGATGTCCCAAGAGAGGAGGAACTATGAGAAAAGCCAGATCACTAACGACAAACTCTAGAGACTGATGAAAATGGTCCACATAATATTTATGATGACTCTATTCTATGATCAAATGCATATGGATCAACTACACCATATCTATTATCTCTTGAATGAGACTCAACCCCACCAAGCACCACTCTCCCAACTCCACCCAACACAAGGGAGATTGACTTGGTTTACCATAAAAAGTCTCAAATGGAACCATACTAATTTAATTTGGATAACTATTTTAATAAGAAAACATGCCCAATGGAAAATTAATGTCCCAAGATCCACTGAAACCATGCATAGAATCCCAGATAATATCTTAAATAACCCATTGATCCATCTCTGTCTTCCTATCCTTATGTGGAGGATAAGTCATGATCAATCCCAATTAGGAACAAATTACTTTCTGAAAACCTTTAAAAAATCTAGAAAAGAACCCTAGGTCTATGTTAGAAACAACTATTGAGGTATCCTCATGAAGGCTCATGATCTAAGGGACATGTAATTTCCTTAACATTTCCACTTTTTTTAATTTAATTTATTGGTAAGAAATTCATTCATTTAGTGAGTATTTTGATAATAAACCAAATTTGAACCATCCCCTGAGGAACCTATAGTAAACCAAGGATTAAATCAATATAAATTTCATCCCACTTGATTAACATAATGGGTAATGTATTTAACAAACCATTAGGTATATGGTGTTCCGCCTTAACTCTCTAAAATTAAGACCCCATGAAACAAAATTCATAACTGAGAACCTCATTATCGACCACCAATACCAATTTCTCAAATAACGTTATGTTATTGCAGCCCCATGGTGCATGAAACAATATAACTGGTGTCCAATTGATAACAAATACTATCATAGAGAAAAATAAACAACCAACCTACCACAAAATCACAAAGCTCCCCTAGGATATCTAGGCCAATCACCTGAGGAATCCCCACTATTTAGGATTTCACATAAACATAGAATCTTAGTGTCTATCATCTGATCAAATAAAACCCACTTATCCAAAGATTATTTGACCTTTATCGAAATTAATAACACCTTTCCACCAACATTTTTCACTTCCAACCTCATCTTGGTAAACAAAAACATCAAATACCATTTTTCAATAAATTCCTTCACTGTATGGATTGATACTCTTCTACTCATCACATAAAGAACCATATTTAATTAATAAGGGGTATATATGATATCAAAATCAAAGTTATGATTATACTCAACCCGGTTTCTCTATCAAAAGTTAAAATCCCTCTGAGAGTAAACACACTTACAACTTTTGTTATCAGAATGAACTATAAATCACTCCCCAAAAGGATTCCATGAATTGAGTGCTTGCATAAAAAAATGAAACTCAAGAACATAGGTAGTGTAGTTCTTCTCAATAGGGTATAACATTCCTGATCTATAATCCAAAACCTATTTCCCTTCCATAAATACACATCACAAACCTATACCTAAATCATCAAAGAAAACAACATAATTTGATCTTGGTTCTCAGAGATTCAATACAGTTGATGAAGGAAACCTAACTTTCAACTCCTAAAAATATCATTAAAATTTATAATCACACCAAAACTTTATAGCCTTATAGGCTAAATCTATTATCAGAGATGTAAATGTAGATAAGTCTTGAAAAAAATACTCAATAATAACCAGAAAACCCCGAGAATATTTTGATCTTAAACATGTTTCTAGGATTTTACAGGGATGTAACTACTCGTACCTTTTTAGGATCCATTAATACATCCCTCTTAGATATCACATGCCTTGAAAACCTCACATCATGGATCCAAAACTGGCACAAGGAATGTTCACCATACATATGATGTTTTTTCAAGGTTTAAAAAATAAAATAAAAATGGTCCACATGTTCCTCCTCAACATGGAGTACTCTATCATATCATCTATAGACACAACACAAAAATATTTCAAGAACCGATGAAAGATCTAGTTCATCAAAGCCAAAATATTGTAGTAGAATTAGTGAGTCTGAATGAAATAACTAGAAACTCAAAATTCATGTATCAACTACAAAATGTTGTCTTCAGTATGTATTCTTCTCAGACTCTCAAATGGTCAAATCCTAACCACAATCCATTCTTTGAAAACCAACGATCCACACTATGTTTCTCAATGAGTTCACCAATTCATGGTAAAGGATTCCTATTTTTAATGGTCACCTGACTCAACTTTAGATAGTCAAAAAAAATATTGAGATGTCCATATTACTTCTTATCATATAAAATGTAAAAATATAATGGTGACATGGTAGAAAGAATAAATCATTTCACCTCTTGGTCCTTGACCTAGACTTCTTGATCCACTAACTTGGAAGGTTCCATTCGATAGGATTTCATAGAAATGAGCATCATTCTAAGGAGTATTAAATAGTAAAATCAACCTCTATATGTGTTGGTAAACTATAAAAAACATATAGAATGTTTTTATGGTAAATGCACACAAAAATAATTAGCTAACATCCCAAGAAATGGTTAATTTCCTCAAGAAACATTTCAGAAAAATGTAATGAGATTATACTGGCATAAAGAATTACATACCCAACCTTCTCGATCTTGAGTTCCACTCACGCTAGAAAATATGAGTGACCCCATTGGTAAATAATAATTTTACAAGACAGTGATAATAACAAATCTGGACATTAATGCTAATATTCTATGTAACATCCAGGTTCCGGAAGCCACCCAGAGGTGCCCCGTACCCAGTTGGTCACATGGCCTCAAGAGCATTTCCCCAAATAACAGAGGCTACCGACTAGAAGCGAGGGCCATGGGTGAGATAGTGGGGAAACTATGCCCTCATTGGCAGAGTACGTAGCGGAAGTAAACAATAAGAAATAGCGGAAATAGAACAATCCATACATGTGTAAAAACTGGAATACTAAAGCAGTAAATAGCTGGAGCACACACACACATATATATGAAATGATGCATGACACATATGTCTAGGAAAGATGCCAAACAAGTCACAAAGCTGGAAATAAAATAGTTCCAAACCAACATACAAAAGAAAGGTAAACAGGTAACTCCTCAGCATCGCAAGCCATAGCTTGGCCCCATGCTCTTCTGCTCCAAGCAATCAAGTACCAGAAGTCAAAGGGCATTTTCCCTTGTCTATAAAAGTAAGAAAATAGTTTGTATGGGCCCAAAAGTATGTCCCAAACAGGGTGTGAGACTAAATCCCAATAGGTAACCACCCGGAGATTTGTGCCTAATAGTCAATTAGTATATGGCAGGTAACAGTACAGTAAACAGTAAACAGTAACAGTAAAAAACATGCAGTAATAGGAAGATATATAATAGTAATAAGTCCATAGAACAACAAGCAGTAGTGAAGAAAATAGCTAACCAATAACAGGAAACCCTCTGATAAGTACTCGCAGCCATCCCCTCTGGTCCTAACCGAGAAGTACCACAACCCTCCAGGCAGTACACTCTACCTAACCCCTCTGGTTTATTCGTACGAATTTATAAGACTCTCTGGGGAAGCTCACTCGGTCAATTCCCCTCATAGTCTAGGGTAGTCAGGGAATCTCTGAGGAAGATCATGTGGTCAAACCCTTCTGGCCCCAAGGTCTAGAAACTCTCTGAGGAAGCTCACTTGCTGAATTCCTCCAATTTTTTCAGGTCTATCACAGACTCTCTAAGGAAGCTCACTCAGTCAATTCCTTCTCTAGTCTGGAAAAATGTTTTAAATCAATTCAACAAGTAAAACTCTCTGGGGAATCTCACTCAGTCAATTCCCTTCATAGTCTAGGGTAGTGAGGGACTCTCTGAGGAAGATCACGTGGTCTAACCCTCGTGGACCCAAGGTCTATAAACTCTTTGAGGAAGCTCACTCAGTCAATTCCTCCTATAGTTTCAGGACTATCACAGAATCTCTAAGGAAGCTCACTCAGCATGTTCCTTCTCTAGTCTGGAAAAAGGTTTTAAAGAAATTCAATAATTAAAGACTCTCAAATAAAGCTCACTCAGTCTACCATCCTGTAGTCTATAAGATCCAAGACACACTGGGAAGCTCACTCGGTATATCCCCTACAGCCTATAATGTTCAAAGGAACTCTGGGAAGCTCACTCGGTCTATCCCCTGTATCCTATAATGTCCAAAGACACTCTGGGAAGCTCACTCGGTCTATCCCTCATAGTCTATAGCACCAGGTTCTCACAGCACCATGCTAGTCAGGGCATAATAATTCAATAAGGACAAAGTAAACCTATAGAGCTACTTTGCTAACCAAAATACACCTATATAGCTACTTGTCTAAAAAGTATACAGCAAACAAGCATGTTATCATCATCACTCCATCACACGGTCACTAGGCATGGAAACAGGAAAAACGGCCAAGCCTAACAAAGCCCCGAAGGTAGTAAACTGAACAAAGCATGGGCAAAACATGCATGAAAAAAAATTATCCAAAACATGATCAATTACCTCTACACAAGCATGCAAGAAAGGTAGAAATAACCACAGGGGAAAAACGGTAAACATGCAATACCCCGTTCACGGGTATTGGTTGAAATTGCACATAAAACTCAAAGGAATCTAAAGGTAAGGCACAAACCACCTACCTGGATGCTAGGAGATCAATATACTTGAGCCACGAATATTGATTCTCCTTAGAACATTTAAGATCTGAGAAAACATCAAAAACTTTCAACTGACAATAACTTGAGAAAGAAGAGGAATTGGAAAACAAGGCTCTAGGAGAAGGAAGGACTCACCGCTGCGATTCCAACACAATCGACAACAGTCAATTAGGAGAATGGATGAAGGTGCGGGTATTTGGAGAAGTTTTGTGGCCGTACAACTTCTCTCGGTTGAACAAGACCTAGAAGAAGACGTTTCTGTCAATTAGGCGCGACCCTGGTCCATTTAATGAAAAAAATAAAATACCCGGCGTGTACTTATTGAGTACACGACATGTACTCTATTTTTCTGTATTCCTCTTTAAGCGGCCTCTACTTCATCCCTAAAAACTGTGTGTGTGGCCCGGACATGGCCAGCACACGGCCTGGCGTGGCAAGGGAGTACAGGGTGTGTACTCATAAAGTACACGACATGTACTTCAAAAATTTCCAAATATTCCTCTTTTCTCAAAAACATCAGAAAAAGGAAAAACATAATTGAATTAATGATCTGGGTTCTTAAATTCTATTCCATGATTATAATTAAATCATAGATGTCAAGAAGAAGCACTAAGAAGTATTAACCAACCACAGAGTCTGCTATCACCACCCAATACATGGGGCACTTGAAACCATGTTTAGACCTCTTTCCAAAAGGTGTGGAAATATTCATAATAATAAAAAAATATCTAAATGAAATCCCAATATTTCACAACATTTTATGAAATAAAAGAATGATTATAACTCATTTCAAACAAAAATTGATCCATCAACGATGAAATAAATATAATACCTCTAATAGTTGTTGGCCCTACTTTTGATTCCCCTAGTGGAAAACCTTCCACATAAATCTATCAGGATGGAGCCACATGGATATCCCCTTTGGTATTATAATTAGACCCACCACCAGTCGGAGAATCAATGTGAACCAACAATACCTTGGAGAAAGTGGATCTTACCTTACTACCATGGGGTAAATTTTCATAGAAACGTTTTAGATTCCCAGATCAACCACAATGATGAAATGTACTAGGATCATCTATAAAATTTGGCCTAGTATGAACACCCCCAACAATGGTAGAAGATAATTTTTTTCTTCCCTGAATAATCCATTGAAATTGGTCTTATAGAAAACTGGACACTTGTGTGCTTCCTTTTCTGACAAAAATGAATGACCCTACCAAACCATTGCTCTAACTGAAGCTCCACCTGTACTTTTCCATCCATCTATGTATTTGCCTTCCATATATTCTTAAGAATTTGCCTCCAAATATATGAGAAGGAACAAAATAACTAGTCATGACTAAATATAAAACCTTATCCCATCTTAAACCTCCAAGAATTCAAGTAACAATTTGTGACAATTTCATGACTGAACCAATGGGGCCCAGGCTGCCACTCCCCAGGCCCAACTCCAATAGGCCAGGGGTTGGTGACTGGAACTAAGTATGTTGTGACATGCATGGGAGGCATTAGCCTATGGCACATGTACACATGTACCCACATAAACCTCCCTTAAAAAGTGCATATATATATATATACACAAAATTAATATAAATTCATGAAAACACAAACCCACAACCATAGTACAAAAAAATACAAAAGGGAAAATACATGACCCACCAAGAAAGGGAAAAAGCATCCAACCTACTCAGAATGAGGGGACCACAATCAGAATAACCCATTTGAAATGTCGTCTCCTCAGCTCTGGTAAACACCCCAGTCAGTCGAGCACACTAAAATCTACCTACTTTGGGTAATCCCGGGACTCCGTCAAAAGGCATGTGGTCTGCACAAGACACAAAACATGTTCAGGAAAATCTTGTTCATGAGCGAGTATAAAAATACTTAATAGGTGCCGCAAAAATCCAAAAATAAAAGGGAGGAAATAAAAGACAAAAATCAACTCATCCCTACCAAAGGGAAACAAAATAATGGAGAAACTCCATCTCGAGACCATCCTTGGAAAGGCACCACCAATCAACCCAACTATGGTATATGCCCATACATATTTCATGAACATTCAGATATACTCATATCATGAACCAAGCCTCATGAGGGTATGACCACATCACCAGCGACATGTTCAACTTATGCCTCAAAGGCATACACATAACTAGGAGAAAACACTCCATGAGCTCTATCATCCCAAAAGACACATGTTCGGGATGTACACACCGCCGAGTTACATCACCATACTAGATGGCCCGTCTGAGCGAACATGATTGTCAGATGTTTTCAATGTGAATGTCACACTGAAACAGCCAAACACCAAAATTATCGGATCGAGGATCACTCTTGGGGTCTTCTGCGGGATACTAGAACCCATCCCAGTCAAATGATGACGTCGCAGATTGGGGATCACTCCCAGGATCCGCTAGGGGATACTAAAACACTATCTGACATTCCACAGATGATATCACTCAGAAAAAGGATTTTCAACCATATAAAGGTGGTAATGACGATGCCATAAACTCCATCTAGTATAACTTGAAATGTAGTGGATAGAACTAAAAATACCACAAACCTTATTGAAACCATGCATTGAGTAGGAGATCAGATTACTGACGATACAACAACCCTTCATAAAACCACATGATGAGTAGGGGATCATATACCCAACGATACCACAACCCTACTAGTACGCCCCACTACATAGGGAGTCATATTCTCGAAGATTCCCCAAACCATATGAGGTTGTACTACTAGGTCGGGGATCATTGCCCATGGATAAGCGGTCACAATGATACCAGGAACCTGACCTAGGGAAGCGAAGCTAGACAATTCTACTCTAGAATCACCAGAGGGATACCACAACTCTATCTTCAATTCATCCTATCTATGGGATCACAAACTTGTATTGGGGTTGTAATTCCACACTAACCATCAAAACAAAAAACCAAGGGATTTCACTCAACTTCCCTCATCCAAACATCGCTAACCAAAGAGACCAGCAGCATCACCACACTATGTACCTCTGAGGTCCAAACTGAGGCTACCATCACGTCATATGCGAAAAAAAACACGTAGGATAGTCATTTTAGTCTCCTGAAAATGGTAACTGGTGAAAAAGGTATTGTTCACCGTAACAATTCTGAGTGGTCCGACACCACGATTCCAAAACTCGTTAAGAGGATCACACTGTTACGATCCCCTAAAAAATACCCGAGATCATCTGGGTGTTCGTCCAAAACGGACACCAGATGGAAAAGTCACATTTCTCAGTAAATGCCCAAAACTAGCCTCATGGGGCCTACACCCTAATCCTGGTCCCATCGTCTAGAAACTATCTTCAAAAGTATTCCTTATTCTTAGGATCATAATTTCACTAACGACGGGTCAATCAGAAACTCTGTACAGAAGTTACGGCTAGTCGATGTTGAATAATAATAAAATATTATTATTATTTTCAATGTTCATGGACCCGGGTGAAAACCTTGACTCATAAAATTCTCGAATCGATTTGAAAGGACCCATCTCAACACAAGGAATGCATCACAACAAATTTATCACAAATCAATGTTATGGTTTGCGAGTTACAGGGGTTTAAAAAATCCTCACAAAATTCTGGCCGGACCACCGCATGTCTCGCCGAAAACCACCGCACCAGAGCCTGAAACCACCACATCAGAGCCAAAATCTGCTGGGATGCTATTGCGCCGCCATCTACCTCACCGTATTTTACCATGAACAACATCAGAATCTAGCCTTTCCACCAGAAAACTTCTTGCAGACCACCGGGAGCACCCCGTGTCTTCAAATTTAGACCTGAAACATGTTTTAGAATGTTCAGGACCCAAACTACAAAATATTTATGATGATTTGAAGAAAAAACTCATAAACAATATCTGAGTTTTTAAAACTCAAACCACCTACCTCGTGGTAAAAATTCCAATGTCCGAGCCTAGATCTGGGCTCCAAACCTACCACTGCATAATCCTGAAGCGTCCACCGTTATGATCTCAGACAGACGGTGCTTCGATTCGATGATTCAACCTCTGATTCATCAGTTCATCATCGAAGAATGGAAGAGGATGGGGTGAGGGTGTGCACTCCATGGGGGAGGAGGAAGATGAGGGGTTTTTATGTTTTTAAAATAAAAACTGCATCCTCCATTAATCGTCCTGACTCTACCCCGCCTTTGACCAAAACTCCCAGTGCAGTCCAGTTTAGGTTTCCCTTAGGGTAATAACAGAATTTTGAACTCAATCGAGTGATCATAATTTTAATTGAAGACTCCGTTTAGGAGTTATCTGACCAGAATTCCATAAATTTATTATTCATTTCTTTATGAAAATTCCACTGGTTACCTTTTACTAAAGTAGTCCCTTGCCCACAGAGTTTACACCCCTCCTTGGGTAAAAGGAACGCTCTAGACGCATCCGTGCCCTCAGATTTTTGATCTGAGCTTCCATTTAGAAGGTAACTCATCTATTCTGTGTGAATAGTAAAAAAATGCTTAATATTTTTATAAAATTAATTATAGGCACATCAGGACTTGGATTTTCATGCCGCTTTCATGCCTAGCTTCAGAATTATTCGTAGGAATATTCCAAATCCTGACACAGTCAAAACCCAAACTGCTACACTCTCCCGACCATAAGGATTTTCTTCCCTAAATATCCAAATGCTTGGGAACACGAGGAAGGACTCGAGCTATCCACTAGGACTCTCATGAAAATGATCTCACTGATGATTCTTGTGCTGTAACAACCACGCACCAAGAACCACGACACCAATACACAGCTACAAAAAAGACCACCTTAGAACCCAATCCCGCCATAGGACTAGTTCCAATGCCAAAACATAGAAGGTTGATATACTCCACACTATAAACGAGATCCATCACCCTCTTTATATCATGTCATAGGAGACCCCAAAACAAAAACTCAATACCTCAGGAGAAACATCTTCATCACAAGGAGAAAAAAATACTAATATAGGGTATTACCAACACCCTGAATGAACCTCGATAAAGGAATGGAAAGGGAATGGTACCACCAAATAGTGTCTATCAAACTACTTAAAAATGTAAATAGAACATAGAGTGTACCTTTATCCATATGAAAATCCTATGGGTCAACAGAATGTAAGTCATAAAGTTGTCCTTTCCCTCATCCTCTAGCTCCCTGAGCTTAGCATGGACCACCTGGGGGTGGTGGTGGCATAACTCGTACTGCATTCCACCTCCTACTGCTGCACCAACTCCATCACCACATTCACATCCCTGTAGATCCTCATACTTGAGGCGCTGCTTCTAGCAAGGTGTCCAATTGACAAGATCCCCCTCAATAGCACAATGGGTTGGACAATCTATATCAATAAGTCCCCAGTCGTCGAAAACATAACACCACCTCTCCTGCGACTACCCAAAACTATTCTAAGAGCCCTGAGAGCCCCGAGCCTCAGATCCTCCATCATGGGGTCGCCTCCTGAAATTTCAGGAACATTAGGACCCATAATCCTACTATTGGATACCATATAAAAAACATTATCACAAGGTCTTAGATCACATTTTCCAAGCACTAATGGGTAGAATCTTCTCAGCCAAGAATCTATCCACCACCAAGGCACACTCCATCACTCTAGCATAGGTGGGAAAACACTAGGATATGACACCTGCCCTGATGTATCTATGTAGGCCCTACTCAAAGGTTCGAGCCCTAAAGAACAGGTCTCGAACTATATCCATGGAGTAGCGCGACATGTCTGTTAACCTTGCTGAGTACTCTGACACAGTCATGCCCTCCTACCAATGCTGCAGAATCACTCAGATCCACACTGACCTAAACATCCCCAAATAGAACTCTTCCCTAAAGAACCCCTCAAAAACTTCCCACATGATTATCTCTACTTTGTGGTACTATGTCACTAGGCTCCACCATACCCCAACCAAACCATACAGAAGGCTCGCCACTAGGACCACCATCTGATCTGGTGGTGTCCTCACCATGAAGACAACTCCGGTGACTAATTCAATCCAGTCATCAGCTACCTAGGGTTATAGATCACCCTGTTACCTCAGAGGTCATGCCTCTAGAACTGATAAAGCACACTCAGCCATCACACATCCTTATCCTGCACACCCTGTACAACCAGCTGGTCGACAGGTGGTGGCTCAATTGGAGGACCATCTTTAGGTCCAACCTCAGAACCTGTACCCTACTCCAAAGCCTCTACTTAGCGAGGATCATCACCAAAATCTTGCTGTGGAACCCTCTCTAGCTTGCATCATGGAGGATTCCTGAAATACAATCAAGACACACCCTGTTCAAAGAGTATTTATAGGGAGCTGACTCAAGAGGGACAGGGAAAAACTAAAACACCATCCTATATGATTCATGCACAATTATTTCCCTGTGACCAATGTAATAATGTCCCGAGTCGAAACGCAGGTTATCAGAGTCATGTTGAATGGATACGTCGGCCGCCGCACCAACACTAGAGTCCCTGTCCTGAAATCCGAACTCAAAACATCCTAACACTACCGCTATGCAACCAAAACCAAGATCATTGATAAACCAAATAAAGTTAGATATCCCAAAAGTTGAACCACTTCTGATACCACTCTATCACGTCCAGACCCAACAGGGCTCGGACCGTGACTCCCCAAGCCCACCACAAATAGGCCATGGGCTGGTGACTAACACAGAGTAGGTTGTCACACACATGGGGGGCATTAGCCTTAGGTACATGTACACACGTACCCACATACACTCCCATGAAATGGTGAAAAGATATATACAAACTGAAAATAAATTCATGCATACATCGAACCCACTACAAGAGTATAGAAAAATATAAAAAATGAAAAATACATATCCCACCAAAAAATATATAAAAGCATCCAACCTACTCAAAAGGAGGCGATAGTGGTCAGAAGCACCTTCCCGAAAGATCCTCATATCATCTATGGTAAAAAACCCAGTTGGTCTATCTCTATAAGCTCCGCCTACTTCGGGTCCTCCTAGGATGACATTGAAAGGATTTTGATCTCCACAATACAAAAAACATGTGCGTGAAAATACTATGTAGGGGTGAGTATAAACATACTCAGTAGGCTCCAAAATACCCCCAAAATAAAAGAGGAAAACTGAAAGGAAATAGTCATCTCATCCCATCCAATGACAGGTTCAACTCGAGGATCTAAGGAATATACATAACTATGAGAACACACTCCGTGATATATTTCATCCCAAAAGACACACGTCCATGAGGTACACTCAATGGGGTTTCGTCGTCATCCCAGATTTCCCATCCGAGCGTACATGATCGTTAGATATCGTCACTAAGAACGTCATGATGAAAAAGTAGAACACAAACTCCTCAGATTAGGGATCACTCCTAGGGTCTTCTAGGGAATACTGGAACCCACTTCGATCAAACAAAGATCTCACAGATAGGGGATCACTCCCTAGATTTTTTGGGGGATACCACAACCTGATCTCACATTCCATAGATCATATCACATAGATAGAGGATCTTCACCCATCTAAAGTTGGTCCCGACGACGCTAGAAACATCATATTGTATAACTTGCAATGTAGGGGATCGAACCAACACTTCCACAAACCCAACTGAAACCACACACTGAGTAGGTGATCACATTATTGACGATAACAAAACCCTTTGGAAAACCACACACAGTGTAGGGGATTGTATAACTGATGTTACCACAACCCTACTACTACGGCCCACTACGTAGGGAATTATATTCCCAATGATTCCCCAAAACCTACAGGGTTGTCCTACTAGGTAGGGGATCACGACCCATAGATAAGCGGTCACAACGATACCAAGAACCTGACCTAAGGAAGCGATGTTAGAGGATCCTTCTCCCAACACACCATAGGGATACCACCACTCTATCTTCAATTCATCATATTGAGGGGATCACAAACTTGTACTGGGGTGCTATTGCCACCAGAACCCTTATAGGAACAAACTAAGGGAGTTTAATTAATCACTGTGGGTCCAAACATCATTAACCCAAGAAACCCACAACATCTCCACACTGTATACATTTGAGGCCCAAACTAAGTCTACCATAATGTTCCACATAAAAAAGGCATGCAGGATAGGCTATTTACTCTCCTAAAAAGAACAAATGGTTAACAAGGTACTATTCACTATAACAAGTTTGGTCAGGGCGGACACTGCAATTCCGATACTCAATAACATGATCACACCATTGTGATCCCCTTGGAAAAGAGAATGAGATCATCTACTTGTTTGTACAAAATGGAGACCATAAAAAAAGTTCACATTTCTTCGTAAATTCCCAATGCTAACCTCCAGCATGCTGCTAGCTTCATCCTACTCAGATCACGTTCGGCTCCCCCTCGAGCAACCCAGATTCATATCACCAATGAAGACCCCACGACTCCCCCGAGAATGGCGCAGTCTGCATCTCCACTAAGTGGCACTTTCCGCGACGACGCCAACACCTCCCTCCTGGATCATGCCACCATGAGGTCGCTGTCGTCGAGCACGCCCTTTGGCCACCAGATCCAGTGTATGGTGGTGTGTGTAGTCAGCTAAGGATGTAGCCCTATGGTGGCCCCTTTTGTTGTTTTTCTCTTGTTCTTGCGTCATCGGTGACAACTCTTGAGAGCTTTGTCGGCGAAGCCTCCCCCGCTGTTCATTCTCCTTCGATGGCACGATGCTTGTATTCCACTGATTCCAGTTTCATCTATTCTCCTCAGACGTTTTTGTTGTAGGTTTCTCTCGGCCTCTTGGTTCAGCAATCCCATGGTTCCACATTAAGATCTCTCTTGAAAACCCTCTAGCTTCATCGACCCTCGTTCGTTGGTTCTGTGTGTGGGAATCTACGTTCTAGATTTCCCACAACCATGCTCCGACACTGTATTCCCCATTTGGTTTTCTGGTTTTTCTTTTCCCCAGCTCGGATCTAATGTTTGATATTCCGCCACTGCCCTTGTTGCATTGTTCCTCCAAGCACAACCCCACACTGGTTAGGCTCAAAGGTTTCATGGCGTTTTGGGATGGTGTTGGTGGTTCTAGCAATGGCAGTCTGATATTGGGTTTTGTGTCTCCTTTTTCTTTTTTGGTTCTCACTTAGCCACAAATTGATGGTCATGTGTTTTTGGAGTTTAATGAGCGGGACTGGTTTTGGACATGGTTCTTTTCCCATCCCATATATGACTCTTTTTGATGGCATACTGGTGTGTTTCTGTACTATGTGGGTTCTCACTTAAGCATAAAGAGTTTTCAAAAATAAAAAATGGATTTATATTCAGTAAAACTCATGATGCCCCCACCCTGATCTCAGTCCCAGCATCCAGATAATATCTTTAATGTCTACCTTAATATCAGTATCACAACGCCACTGATGGCTCATCAATCGGATGCTCCATGTAGATGTTACGGTGGGTTGAAGTAAAATAATAAAAAAATATTATTATCATATTCATCATTTCATCTCCCTAGGCCAAAAAACAGACTCATAAAATTATTAATGTTATCCAAAAGTTTACATCTCAATGTAAGGAATGTGTCACCGAAAACAGCTCGCAAATCAGAGTTAGAGTTTGCGAGTTATAGGGGTTTAAAAAACCCTATGAAAATTCTTGCCAGACCACATCCTGTCTCACCGGAAACAACTGCACCGGAGTTAGATATCGCCACACTGGAGCCAAAATCCACCTTGCTAGAGCTGGAAACCTCCACACCACTGCCTTGCTGCTACCATGATCGTCAGATTCCACTATGGAGACCACGAGAATCCGACCTTGTAGTTGGAAAACTTCCACGGACTACGAGAGCACCCCGTTGCTCCAAATTAAGATCGAAAACATGTTTAGGAATGTTTAGTACCTGAACTACACAACCTTTAGGAATATTTGGAGGGAAAACCCCATAAATAGGATTCAAGATTTTAAAACTCTAAAATCCTACCTCGCAAGAGAAACGTCGACATTTGACCTATATATGTGTTCCAAACCTACCGCTATACAATCCAGAAGCATCCACCTTCAAGAACCGAGAGTGACTGCATTTCTGTTTGACAATTCATCCTCTTATTTTTTGGTTTGTCATCGAATAATGGAGGAGGAGGGGTGAGGGTGTGCCTGCCAGTGGGGAAAGGAGGAATATGAGTGTTTAAAAAAACTCCATCCTCCATTAAACGTCCCCGCTCCTTCCCACCTCTGACCAAAACTCCCAGCGCAGTCAAGTTTAGGTCACCCCTAGAGAAAACACGACATTATGGACTCAACCACATACTCATAATTTAGATCCGATACTCTTTTTAGGAGTTATTCAAGCCAAATCACATAAATAAATTATTCATTTATTTACGAAAACACCACTTCTCATCATTTTCTATAGCATGACCGCACCCGCAAAGGTTACACTCACCTAGGGTAAACAGTATGCTCCGGACACAGCCGTGCACTCAGATTTATGATCTGATCTTCCTTTTGGGATGTAACTCATCTCTTCCATGTGCATAGTATAAAAATAGTTAATTTTTTTATAAAATTAATTCCGATCATATCGAGCATCTGAATCGCACGCCGCTTTCGTACCAAGATCTAGAATTATTTTTAGGAATATTCCAAAGCCTTACAGTGTCAAATCCCAAGTTGCTACAAAAATTCTCTGGTTCTAGATGAAAAAACACACAAAAACATAAGTATTAATCTAGAACGGTACACTCAAATTTCTCCAAGGGCATAAATTCTTAGGTCTTTCCACACGTAAAGTATCAGGATAAAACAGATGATTAAATATTTTCATTAATGAAACACAAGTAAGACCCTCATGCAACTTTTCTTGCACTATAGTGTCCAAAAATCTTCTTCTCATCACTATATAAATATACATAGAAAACCCATTTGAGAATATTCATAAGTCTTGAAAAATTTGAAGATACACTCAATCTATTAAAGCGATTTCTCTAATTTTTTGGTTCCTTTGTTATAATAGAAGACATGTGGATGCTACATGGTAAATTTTGAGCCATGATCCACTACTAATCTTGGATTTATGGTGCCCACTTATACCAGAGTCCAAGTGATATGAATAAAAAATTTACTAAATATGTGCACATAATTGGATCAAACTACGAAACCTACTTTGCATCTACCCATCTCGTATTTGAAAGATCACTTAGAGGAGGTATTTTCCATTAAAAACAAGATAATAACAATTCAGTATACCAACCGTACTCTTTATTTCACTTTAATTCAATATTTATTACATAATATAACACATAATACATCCCAAATGATCACTAATTCTAGTGTCTTTGGGAATTAGGTACATTACATAAGAACTTAAATAGGAAAAGAAAAATATTTATTGAAAAAATCTATAACATGATCCCACCTAGGGACATACATAAGAAAAGAGTGATATGTAAATCCTAGTAATGAAATAAAAATATGTTAGAAAATGGGAAAATGAATGGTGAATAATAGTGTTTATTATAAAAAACATGAATAATGTGGCATGATATAGCATGATAATCATAAAGGAAACTTGTGAAATGTGGAAATATATTAAAACATTGTATCATAAACATTTTTCAAGGATAACTGCTAAAAAATTATGATGGAAAAAGTCTCGTATAGGAATTGGGTTTACCTTCTTTTCGAACATGACGTCTCATGATACTAGGCATTACCTAATGAAATTGATAACTGTATAATTATGGGTGCATCTGTCACTTTCATTTCATTCCCACGCATTAGTGTTCCACACAAATCATACAACATGGATTCATTGATCATCATATTTTTTCAAAATAAAGGAGTGTTGAATACATACATTAATGTACCAGTTAAAATAATTATAAAGCTATAATAGGGAAAATCCTTGATCTTAAATGGGTATGGTATTCACTACCTTATTGTTTTGGAATGGAAAATTACAATGAATTTTTTGTAACTTAATGAAATTACATAAAAATTCATAAAATGGTTTGATAAAAGAAAAAATTGGTCTATAAAATTTTGTATATAAAATGGGAATAATAGGGAAATGGAAAAGGAATATCCCAACATTAGGAATTGAAACTAGAAGGCATATGATAACAAAGAAACTTGAATAAAAAAGACAAGGCAAAGATCCCTTACTTGAGTGTCTGACACCAAATGTTTGGGTAGAGCTTATTGAGAGTTTGGGAAAACCTTGGGAGGACTATAGAGAGGTGAAGTACATGTAAGGATTTATTATTAGAATTTTGAGTGATCAAAAACTAGATATTTTGTGGGTTTTTTCTTTGTTCCATACAAATGGAATTTTATTTAATTATTTTATATATCCAAGGGGACACCTTAATAAAATAAAAATATTTATTATGTGAAAGTTACTCATACTCTTAAAGAAATGATTTTACAACCTTAAAATATACTAATGGTATTGGAGGATTCATAAAGCATTTGTAAAATTAATCAAATAAAAATAAAATCTCATTATTTAAAAGAAAAAAATATATTAGGTCTTTTAAAACCTTTAAAGTATTTATTTCACCATTTTTGGTTTATTATGATATCATAATACATACTGTATATTTATTCAATATTTAATTTTTACATGAAAAATTGAATGTCTCAAAAAATTATAAAAATATACCATTGGATAATTATGAATCCATGATCCAAAAAAGAGTACACATTCTTTCAAAATAATTATATATATACATGTTTATGTTTACTTCTAAATTCAGAATTTTCATTTTTTGGAAAATGCTTTGTTTTTTATAATAACATTTTAATCCCCTGTAAAAATTACTTTTTACATTATAAAAACTATATATGATCATTTATATTTGATAATTTTTTTAATAACAGTATCTTATTAAAATATAATTTCTTTAAAAAATCCATTAATTTATCAAAATAAATTCGTAAATTTGATTTTAATATTATTCAAAAATTCTATTTATGTTTTATTATATCAAAATAAAAATCATTAATTAATTAATAATAACAGGATAAATATAAATTCATTAACATATGTAAAATAATATAAATTCTCATATTAATGGGTTCTTGATAGATATCCCTTTCATACACCAAAAAATTCCCTAATAGTAAGGTGGTCCACATTGAGACATTGATGGGGTGGTTCACCGAACAATGTTTGAACCATGATCTCAATGAGCATGAACTTCTACTGTAAATGGTTTTACTCATGATTATGTTTCTGGATACCTAATCGGGATTGGTCAAGGGAAAATCCAAGTGATAATATCTACCATAGAATCTATAATAAACGGGATTCAGAGGGTATGATACAATAGATTGAGGTCATCACTTCCTTTTTTTTGTATTAATTGAAAATTTTAAAATCCTATATTTTTACTAATCATATAGTCATTACTCAAAATCTATATTAACAGTGATAATTAATTTTAACGATATTTTAAATCCAATGGGATACAATAAATCCAAATAAGTTAATGTGTTTTTTATATCCATATTACATAACAATACATTTAACTAAAAAAATTGTAATTTTAATTATAACAATTGAGGATGTTACATTTAGTTATGATAGAAATCCTTACCCATTGAACCAACTTAAAGAATCCAAATTGATTATTTAAAATGTTAAAAATATACTTTAATTAGGACTTATACCATAAAAAAGAAAACCAATATTAAAAGGAATATGTATATCTAAAAAAACCTCCCACTTAATTTATATAAATTATCTAACACAAAGCATGTCCCATAACATAGTAGATTGGTTAATTTAATTATACTTCCCTTTAAATTCATTCAAATGAACCTAAATACTAGGTATTATAAATATTAAATATTTTTTTACCACCCTTAGAAACATGGATTTAGTCAAGAGAGTGAGCTTTATAGGCCCCTTTTATGTACATACTATCCAAATTTTGACGATCCTATTCTTGTGTACCCTTGCAACATGGCCAACATAAGAGGTGCTGACACACTTCAGGCCACGTAAGTCTTTTAATACCAAATTATATTGGACCAAATTGGGTCAACCAAACCGTCCATGAAATTTAGCTCAGTGATGGTTGAGTTATTTCAAAGAAAAAATCAAACAATTCCAATGGGATAAACAAAAAGAATGAAAATTCTAGACTAACAATTCTTCATGTGACCAACTGTTTCCTCCAAACCATCCCAAGCTGGAACAGTAAGGTAAAGATAATCCCACATGATACAAAATTCTCTTGTCTTTAACTATATCTTAAAAAAAGGTATATACCACACCAAATTAATATGTTGGGAATAATAAACAATGCCTAGTAGGAAACCACCAATGAATCTATACACGTTTTAAAAATAAAAATACAAAACCTCAAGATTAAAAACAAAATTTTTTTACAATCATTTTTATAAAAAAAATAATTTGAAAAATTTCTCTAATATTCCTTGGGTTTCCACAAATTAAAATATATATCTTTTAAATCAAGAAACATTCTAGTCATAAAACAAACAGGTAAAATACACAATTTTAATGGTTGGAATCAATATTAGTTTGATCCTTCCTTATGCCTTTTTAGGATACTGAGTGAATAGTATGTATTGTAACATATTCCATCAATATAAAAAAGGATACCTCCATGTGGTGTCACACCTAATAATGCTACTCATGTTTGTTTCTCAACACACCCAAGGTTCCCACTATGCAATTTTTGTCAATTTCAATTTTAATAATGGTACTCACATTTTTTACAATACCATTTCAAAGTAAAGAAATTTTTCATTCGGGTTTGATAATTCTTTTTTTGATATTAATGTAAATTCCAAATTTATAGGAAAACCCCTTTAAACACAAATCTGTTCCCTTTCTAATTTTATCACATTCAATTACATTTCAAATCTTAAGGAATAAATACAAAAAATAGGTAATTCAAAAAAAATTAATGCTTGAATAGATTCACCTACCTCAAGGATGTATAAAATATAAAAGCCTCTTACAAGGGGGATTAAGAACTATAAGATCAGTATTATAAATACAAGGAATAATAAAATAATGAATATTATTTATATAAAACACGATCTGATAAAAAATATTAACTTTAATTAGTGTCGTAACAAAAAATAATAAAGAAACTGAATGGAATGCTAACCTAAAGAGATTAAATGATTATCCCTATTGATCAATCACCGAATGAAGAAATATAGATGAGAATATGTCGCTTAAAATATCATAGGTTAAGTAATATGACTAATAGGAGGAGGTTATGAAAGATAATGAATCCTCAAACACCTATACAGTTCCCCAAATGAAACAACTCGGGGAATTACATGGTGTGTAATATTGAACATGTCGTTAAATTTTTCTATTTTAAGTAACTCTAAAAAAATGTCAAATTTTAAATTAAAAATGATTTTCCCTATAGATTATGTGAAACCCTTACACGATGTGTACAATTATCATTTTGTGTATTCAGTTAATGATATCTATGTATTGGCCATTACATGCAATGTAATCCCATTATATGCCATGTAAAATCCCAGTTAATAGAAAAAACTACAGGTTTATGCTGAAATTTCCAACAAATCCTTAAAATCACCACTATAGGTATCCTCCAAATTTCATGGTTGGAAATAATCTCCAAAAACAAAGAAAACCAATAGAAATGATTATAATATACCCGATAGAAAGGTAATGGGGCGTTATATTATATTTATTTAAAGAGAAAAAACTCTAGTCGTTACATTTACATATGTAATAGATATAATATAAATTGATTTGAATAAATAATTTTGATAAATTTTAACATTAAATTTATTTCTATATTGTATAAAATATTTAAAATTTATATATGTAGTACAAAAAATAATATAACAAGATCATGAATAATAAATAAAAAAATATATTTATATGTAATTTATAAATATAACTATATAATGATGTAAAATAAAAAATATTGTAATTCAATTATACATATTCATATCTAAATTTATATGTCATTTATATAAATCAATTAACTAAAAATCATTAGGCATTTTATTTAGATAATACCTTTATAAAATGATTGGAAATAAAAATTTGACAATAAAATATATTAAAAAATAAAACATAATTCAACTAAAAAATATAAAAGAAATAATGAAACTGTACTAAGAAAGATAATCCTAAAAAATTATAAAATAAATTAAACATATTTAGAAAAAAGAAATTAAAGTTACAGAAATCAATACTCAATGTTCGTTCATGATACAGCATGTATTGGATTTCTATGTGGAGGGTTTTGAAATTTGATAGTATATTAGGAGGATGTATAATGTGATGGGGTGATATACTTATTTCTGAGAGTCATTGTGGTGGGAGTCTGTGGACAGTGTTAGATAGATGGTAGAGGGTGGATTTTATCGATTATGTAGGGGGAAGTGTGTGTGTGTGGGGGGGGGGGGTTAATGTTTGAAATTTAATACAGGGAGAGAGAAAGTATCCAGTTGATCTTAAGAGGTGGATGTATGATCGAGAAACAGGGGGGTCATTGAGAGTCTTTTTAAACAAATAAGGACTTTTTTTAATGACCACCATTATATGTTGTAATTTGGCATGATTTTAAAATAAGAAATACTAAATTTATATTATTTGTTTTCTCTTTTTAAATATAGCTATGAGTTTAAGAAACATATTATACAAATAAAATAAAAATAATAAAAACATAATGGCAGTTTTATAAACCACAGTAACAAACTACCTATATTTAATCAATTGTTTTTTATGTCTGTGTAATATCCCTTATTTAAATATTCATTTTTTCAAAATTAATTTCATTTTTATATTGAATTTATACCTATGTATAAAATAAATCATACAATTAATGACTCAAAGTGACAAAAATTATTAAATTATAATGGAAAATTATAAAAAATGTATATGACACCAAGTATTTCATACCATATACTATTACAAACTGTGGAAGATTACATCCCTTAGAGGTGCATATATGAAAATACAAAGAAATAGAAAGTAATAATATATTTAAAACTAGAAAAATCTATAGATAATATTCAACTTTAAGAAATACTATTATAGAAACTAAACCTAAAATTAGAAAGAACATGATGAAAAGAGAAATCATTTTTTAAAATCCCAAATAATAAACATAGGAGTTAGAAGTGAGATTTGTGGTATTGAAATGGAATAAATTTACAAGAGGTACTAGGGGTAATAACATCATTACATGCCTATTATAAATATCTATATAGTTGTTAAGTATGATATCAAGAAACATATAATGTGTTAAGAATTACAAGCATGTAGTTGATATAAATTTATTTTATTTAGATGGTAAAAATATATATTTAAATAAAAATAGTTTAGTTTAAAAATTATAAATATCCTTAGGATAAAAAACTAATTAATTTTCTAAAATACTATTTATTTTAATTAAATGGGTTTTATGTAATATTCATTTTTAATACATTAATTATTTTAAAAGAATGATTTCAATAAAATTGGTAGATGAAATACAAGTAATTATTTTTAGAATAATAAAATTAAATAAAAAAATAATTAATGAATTATGAGGAATACTAATTATTTATTCATAATGAAATATGTTTTAATTGAAAAAATTATTTTTATTATATATTAGATGATTTTATTTGAATTCAAATTTTTTATATGTTGATTTTGAAATTTATTTAATTGTTTTTTATATTTTAAAAAGTGAATAAGAATTTTTACAATAATTATAAATTGATTTTAAGTGAAGATAAAGTAATTTAATGGTAAATGAAATATTTTTTAAAGAAATGTTTATCTATAAATTATATCTTTATATTTTAATAAATTTATTAATCAGTTACGTGGAATCATATTAATGATGTTATATATATATATATTAACATATAAAATATATTTTATATAAATATTATTTATTGGCAAGGAATGAGAATAAATTAATTTTATGCTAAAAATAAATATTTTTATAAAATTGTTTTTTTTCTTCATGTTAAGAATTATTATATCAAAATAAATTTCTATCAATTTAAAAATTTGAAAAATATAAAATAGACTCGTAATTTTTGAATCGTAACATCGAAATAAGTTAATAAGTGTCATATTATATATATATTTTTTTAAAAAATTACCATGGTAAATAATTAATGAAGTTAAAAGGGATAAAAATTGGTTAATTAAAATAAATTTAATTTGTGGTAATTAAATCATATATATACAATATAGAAGTACATCATTATGAGTTTGTCCCACTGATAAATATCTCACCAAAATATCCTACCCGACTCACCTAACTCCCATGTTTTCCTATCCTTACCCTTCTTCTAACAATGGTTTCGAGAAAGATGTCCCACATTTTTTTCTATAAAATGTGGTCTCTTCTGACCACTGCAATACTATTATATTATTATTTTATCTCTTTAATCCTTGAAGATATTTCATCTCCTAAATTATTACTTCACTTTTTATAATCCTTTTTTCGTAATATGGAGTCTAAATTCCATCATTATAGATGAAGACATTGTAAGAAGGAGTGATTTCATTAAATTAGGTACTTATTTCTTCTCCATTCCTTTCATTTTCATTATCATATCAACTATTCCAAAATATAAATACGAACTCCAAATATGTAATATTAATTACATAATGCATTTGTATAAATAATACTATAACAATAAAAATAAATCTTCCTACTCATTGATTTGTTATAACATGTTTTTGTTTGGGTCGATTATACCACCAATATAAACGATGTAAAAACATTTACATCATGAATGAATAAGATAAATTAAACACTTGTAATATGATGTAATAGTTATTAATTTATGATGTTTTTATAACTATGGCATGTTAATATATTTGTATACTCATTAATAAAATCAATTCTTGTTATCGAATCAAAATTCACAAAAAGGACATGTTAACCAGTTTTTATGAACCATCCACATAACATCCATAAAATGATAATTGGAATTCATAAATATATCAATAAAACCTATTTAACCTACATGTAAATTATTAAAGTTAATAACACATGATAATGGGGCATGTAATATAACCACTATACAAAAGTTAACATAGGAAAAATGATAAAATCAAAAAATACTAATTTCAAAATAGAATGATAAATAGATGGGTAATACGAAATGTTAAATGAATGATATAAATTTAAATAATAAAAAAATGGGTTTTTATATTGATAAATAATAATCCAAAAGTATTTATACAAGAGTTTATTATGCATCTGACTTAGTAGGAATCAAAGAAAAGTGTTTTTCTCATCAAAATTCCCATTCATTGAGATGTTCTTGATATTAGCCACTTGATTTATTTTTTGTATTTATTTTACATGAATTTATTATATAATAATTTTCCTGATATTTAAGGGTTTTGAAAATCCTTCCCACATTACTTATTTTAGTGGAATTTAATTCAATCTTTATCAAATCCATACGGTTTTTTTTTCAAATATAATTTTTAAATATAGATCTTTTTCTTTATAAATTACTTTTTAGTGAAATTAAATGTTCTTTATTTCAATAAAAACATTTCTTTTACTCTCATAATTTTATTTCGATCATTTACAGGTCTTCATACTATTTTACCTTTTTTGGTCGACAATTCATCCGAAAAGATGATTTTAAGTGGAGCTGAACTTATAACTAATTATTGATTGGAAATATTTCTCCTTTATATTAATATTATTTTATTATTTTATAACTTTTATTATATATCTTTATAATTTAATAAATTAATTTAATGTTTATTTTTTACTTCCTTAATAATTTTCAAAGGAATCTATTTTTAATATTTTCTGCATGGTTCATTTTCAATTGAATTTCTATAAAAGGTGTTTAAGGAATCTATTTTTATCCATTTATATACAAAATTATTTTCTCATAGCATTATTAAATTTTATTTATAAAGATTCATTTACAATTTTGTATTTTTTCCATTGAAATTTTAATTCTCATTGTTCTATAAATTATTTCCATTGAAATTAATATTACCAAAAATAATAAAGGGTATTTATTATTATTTTGTAAATTATTAATTTTAATTATATTATAATGTTTTTAATCTATATCATCATAATTTTACATTTAGTATTCTTTAATTTGTAAATTATTTAATGATATAATCCACCTTATTTCTCTAGATTACATACGATTATTTTTGTGGAAATTTTAATTAAACCCATTTATTTCACATGGGTTAATTAAGAAATGATTGGGTATTGAATGTTTTGATGTTCATAAGGTACACATAATTATGTTTCATAATAATATTACAAGAGAGAATATAATACCCTTCTAATGAATTTAGAAATGTTTTATATATAATGAAATAATGATGGGACATGGGTGGTTTTCCAAACTCTAGAAGGTTATAGGGAACATCCAGTTATTCTAGGTCCAAATGTTTATAGGGAATGGGTGGTTGGGCTAAGTGAAAATGGTCATAGGTTATGGGTGGTAATATCATGTCTACTATGTTATGGGAGGTGACTATCCTTGCTGAATATGATATTAATGTCTTGGTGGTTAACCTTTATATTCATTATGATTTCAATGTATAATCTTTTACCACATTCTTGTATTATGGAACATAAAAATGTTATTATATCATGACTGATGATTATTGAATCATGTTTCCACAATATAATGATTCATGGTTCCAAACTACTATGACTCATTTATTATGTTATTAAAAAATTATCATGTTATAAATCAATTGTGTGATCTATTTTTTGGGTATGATCTTATTATATTATGTTCAAGAAATGTGATTATATTATTAAACCCACCTGTTCATCTCTTTATCACATATGATCTTAATTTGTTATAACTTATGTTTACCATTACTGGGTAATTGGACTAACCCCTTTCTGGTGCTTTTATTACACATGATAGGATTAAAAGTATATTTTCTAATATGTCTAGTGTGGTGTATGGTTTTATAAAAACCCATGATGCTATAAAATAAGTTTTTAAGTTTATAATATGATAATTAAATAAAATGATGGGTCTATGGGTGTAATTTATTGTGATATGTAATGAATAATCATGCAACATGATTTAATATTTACGTATCTTATGGTTAGGTCATCATAATTGGTATCAAATTATGATTTTGTTACTTTTGATGATTAGGTTTTGAAGAATAATAGGATATAATCTAAAATAACCTATAATGATGCAAAAGTGATGTAATATTAACCTATAACACCATAATTTGAACGAAAGGTGTCATATGTTAAAATAACCTATGATATATTTTGATTAACATATGAGCTATTTCTGTAATTATTATTTTTTAATATTTAAAAAACTTTTTTTGGTTTTAGTCAATTGTAGGAATAAGAAAGAATGAAGTTAAAAACATGTTAAATAAACAAAAAATTATGATCTCAATTAGATAACAAGTGGGATTAGATCAAGAGTGTAATATCTAGTGGATATAATCACCCCACTCTATGGAGTTATGTTTAATAACACGAGCATTATTGAACTCCCAAAAACACCAAAAACAAAATAAAATCATGTTTCATTTCTGTTAAAGTGATAAATACCATGAAGGAAAGAATATTCAACTCTCTTCAGGTGAAATATATGTGGTGAATCACCTACGTGAACGTCTCAAAGGAACTATAATAGGTATTATGTGTGGTAATGGATAGAATTTATTAGTAAACATTAAAGGAAAAAAATAATAGTTTATTTAGAATGATGGATAAATATAAACATCAATATATGGTACTTCTATTTTTTTAAATTTGAGTAGTTTGATTACATTGAAAACTAGTGAACTAATCCAGGGGTTAATTATAACCTTTAACAATAGATATATCCTTATCTAATCGGAAGGTTTAGGATTATGAAATTATAACAATTTATGTAGGTACAAAATCAAACTGGTTTAAGGTACACCCATCATTAATTGAAGAACTAAAAGTGTATTGTTTTATTATAGTTCAACCCACTCCTTTATATCTAGATTGTTTTTATGGTCATAAAATAAAAACCCATTATGATTAGATATTTAATTATTAATGAAAACTCATATATAGGAATGTGCATCCTAAAAAATAATTATTCTCCCTTTAGTTGAATTTTATGTGATTTTGGATATGGAATAGCCCCCTCAATATAAAACCTATATAAATGTATAGAATAAGGAATAAAATTTCAAATTATAAATCCATCTGTAAATTTATATTTATGAATTTTTTACTATGAACCCCCTTTGGAAATTATTTCTACAATTTTGGTCTTAAATCCCAATCATGATGTGTATTTATCACAAATAGTAGTGTAGAAAATAAATACAAATTATATGGAAAGTGTAAAGGAATACATTGTTGTTTTTACAAGAAAATAACCTATTTTTTGCCCATATATAGGGTTTGAGTTTTCTATACAATTTGTACATTGTTTTATGCATATATTAAAGACTCCTTGTAGAATGGACATGATTAAATAGAAATAATTAAAAAAGAATCTTCAATAGAACCGAAATAAGTGTTTTATGTTCCCAAGTGCTTCACCGTGGGCTGAACTAATTCTTTTTATTATGAATAAAAATAGTCCAATTCATATATAATTTAATAATAAAAAAATTAACTAAATCATTATAATGAAAAAGTATCCTTTATGATATACTGATGACCTATTAAATATAATTTAATTGGATCAATGTTTGATGACCATTTATATGGAAATCATCAATTATGCGTTAAATGAGAGAATTTACCTAGGACATCCTCCTAAAAAAGGATGGACACTTTGAATTCACAATTATTTCACTCAAACTCAGAAATTCCCATTCTATATTAATTTATTTGATTAATAGAGTGTTAAAAAATAAAATAGACTATTTTTTTTATTTATATATGATATTCTATTATATTTTGACGTAAAGGAAATTTAATAATATAACTTTTGGATTGCGCTAAATACATTGAGAAAGGAGAAACTATATTCTAAGTTTAGAATGTGTGACTTATGGATAAAAAACTTTTCATTATTAGGTTAAGTATTCATGAGAGATGGTATATCCAAGGATCCCTTAAAGATTGATATAACCGAAATGTGAACAATTTCAAAAACTATAACAAAGATCCATAAATCTCTTGGATTGATTAGATAATACTGAGGATTTAAGAAATTTTTTATGTGTGTCAAATCCACTAATTGATTTAACTGATAAGGGATTAGAGTTCCTTTGGAAATATTAATTTGAATAACATTTCAAGGATATTAAAAGAATATTTGTAACTACACCTATATTCATACCACATTAGAGTGGAGAGGGTTTTATGAGATATGGTGATGCATCAAAGAAGGGATTGAGATGATTCCTCAAGAAAAATTACATGGTGGTAGCTTATGCCGGATTTCAACTAATAGCCCATGAGATAAACTAATAATGGATGATATTGAGGTATCACCATTAATGTTGGAAATATAGTTGTTATTGATGATTGTGGTTTTTGAATTTGGAATAGAATGAATTTATCAGAGGTAATTTTGGACATAATACTATTATTTAACAACTATTGTAAGGTATATAGTCCATGAGTGTAATAAAAGAAAACATATTATCGGTTTAGATTTATATGTATATTTTTTATATAAATAAAGTTCATTTAGATATTAAATATATATTCCCAAATTATATATAATTTATTTTAAATAAAATAAATGATTCAAGATTCGAAAAAAATACATTTGTGAAACTGCATGTTATTCAAAAGAAATTATTTTTATGAAATATTCCTTTTGATAAATTAATTACTTTTAAATAATTATTTCAATAAAATGGCTTAAAGAAATAAAATTAAGGATGAGTATAATAAGTTTTATAACATTCATAAAATAATTAAGGAATTATAAGTGATATTATTTTTTCATGGCTAAGGAAATATGTTTGAAATAATTTTTATTATTATTATATATTAGAATAATTTATTTGAAAATTAAATTTACCAAATTTGGATTTTAAAATTTAATTTATTTTTTATATATTATAAAATGAATAATAATTCATACAAAGATGATAAATTAGTTTGAAATGAATAAAAAATAAATTAATGGTAAAAAATTTTTTTCCAATGAAATTTTTTTATTTATATATTATGTATTTTTATTTTAATTAATATAATTGATACCTAAATAGGAATTATTTTAATGGTATTATTTATTTAATTATATGATAATATAAAAAAATTCCCTTAACTATTATTACATATAATGGAATAATAATACATTTATTTTTTGGTCAAAAATAATTTTTTATTATTTTTCATCACATTATTCATTCTTATCTTAAAATTATTCATATTTCATTTATAAATTGAATTAAATAAAATATATAAAAAAATTTTCATCAACACAACAAAATTTTGTATGATATTTCAAATTAATTTTTAAAAAAAAAAGATAATTACCATGGTAAATTATTAAACAATGTAAAAGTGGTATCAATTGGTACAGTAAAATCACCTGATTTTTTTGTAATTAATATGATATTTATATATTCTAAAAGTATATTTTTTTGTTGGTGTAAACACTAAATTTCCCACCATCATTTCCTACATAACACACCTAACTCCCATCTGATTTCTTCTTTACCATTCACATAAATTAATTTTTCATAGATATGTCCCTCATTTTCTCCTATAAAAGGATATCTCTCTCACCCACACAAAACTACTTCCATCCTTCGATTCTATCCCAAATCCCTGAAAATATTTTAAATTTTAATTAACTATACCTCTTTTGGTATCATTAAATCCTAAAAAGAATGTCTAAGTCCTTTATTCGAAAGGAATATATTGTGAGATTGAGATATTTTGTCAAAGTATCATGTTTTTATTCATTTCATTAATTTACATTTTCTACTCCAACCATTCAAAAATATAATTTTACAATATAAAAATGTAACATATAAATAATTTTATTCTATAAAAATAGTATTATAATACTAAAAATTAATGTTTGTACTCATTGATTAGTTATATCACATTATTGATTGGATCGGTTTTTTCGACCAATATGAACAATGAAATAATGTTTACATCATGAATGGCTAAGAAAATTTAAATAATAATAATATGAGGCAATAATTATGATTTTAATTTTTTTCTTAAATATTTAATGGTAATATATATATACTCATTAAGTAAATCAATTCATTTTAATGATACAAAATTCAGCAAAAGGTGATTTTAACCACTCTTAACAGACCATCATAAGAATAACCATTAAATGATATTTGAATGAAATAAATATATCAAACACACATATGTAACATCTAAGGAAGTTATGGAGGTTATTAACACAATAGAATTGACAATGGGATGGAATTTCATACCAAACTAGTACATGAAAAACATGATAATTAAAACCATAATATTAATTTTAATAGAGAAATATTAATGAATACATAATAAGAAACCACCAATGAATGTTATAAAGAAAAATAAATATAAATATGGTATATTTATTTATTAATAATAAAACTAAATAAATTATGAATTATTTTAGAGTGCATCATTAAAAGAGAGAATCCAAGGTAAGTGTTTTTTTAAAATCAATTTTCATTTATTGATATATGATTCATATTCACCACTTTATTTCTTATGTGTGGTGTATATAATTCAGCTGAAGTATTTTCTAACAATTTTCTTCAAATTCAAGGAATTTTAAAATTCATCCCACGTTTTCTTTTTCAATAAATTTTGGTTTAATCAACACAAAATCCATAATGTTTTCATTTACAAGGTAGTTTTAAAATAATTATTACAAACATGTAAATGACTATTTTGGGTAATTTCACATACTTTATCTATAAAATCACATTTATAAATATGCCTTTTTTTAGTTGGGAATCATTCTCCTCCATATTCATATTAATTATTTGGATTTATAAATTTAATTTTATATACATATATTATTTATTAAGGTATTTTTATGATGGTTTTAACTTTATTTAAAATTTATTAAAGGAATAAATTTTAACATTTATTCAGGGTTAATTTTATATTGAATTTATTTTTAATGTGTGAAATGAATATTTTTTAATCCTTTACACAAAAATTCATTTTCCTAGTGTCTTATATAGTTTTATTAATGAAGTTTCTTTGGAATGTTTTTATGGTTTAACAATTGAACTTCTATTTTAATAGTTTTATAAATTATTCCCTTTGAAATAAATGATATTAAAAAAAATTTATTTCTTCATTTTATTCATTATAATTTTCCAATTAATTTATAAACTATTTTTTAACTTTTTTAATACAATTTAATATTTCTTGTAATTAATTTGATATATTTTATAATTATTCAATCCACCTTATTTATCCATATTTCTTATATTCTATTTTGTGGAAATATTTTTGAAACCCATTTATTTCTCATTGGGTTATTATGATTTATTAGGATTATGAATATTTTCATGTTCTTATGGAACACCAATTTATGGTTTATCATAATGTGAAAATGGGTCCACTATAAACCTTTAATATATTGGATAATTTTTTATATCTCATGAAATTAGAATGAGACATGAGTGGATATACCAAGTTGAAAAGAATATTGGATCCATATGGTTAGCCCATATCCAAGAGGTTATGGGGATTCAGTGGTTAGCCCATGTACAAAAGGTTATGGGAAATGGGTAGTTATCCTAAATACACTATGTTTTTGTTAGGTGGTTTTCTTAGTCCATTATGATATAGATGTCTTAGTGATTAACACTGACATTCACTGTTTATTTTTATACCAAATTCTTATGTTATGAAAGAGACCTAAGTTATTTTCTCATGACTAATGATTGTTGAATGATTTTTCACACCCCTATAACTAATTTCTTATGTGATTACAAAATATTCATGCTGTGAATAATGTTTTATGGTCTCTATTTCATTAGGTATAGTTGTTTATTATAATGACCCATACTTTACATAGATGGTTATTACTTCAAAATTGAATCATACTTGTTAAAACATATAACAAAACCATTATAGGACTGTATAGGTATAGTGTCTTTAGAAATTGTGAATCATAAACTACTGGTTCATAAATCATCTACATTGTCTCCTGTTTATTTCATCATATCTAGAGTCCCTTTTGGAATATCCTACTTAACACCATTCTTCCTAACCTGGGGAAAAGAAAACATACAAAAGGGTGAGCTCAAATGCTCAGTAAGGATAAACAAAAGAAATACCAATCATATCATATTCATAAGAACATAACATTTTGAAAATCATATCCTACAAAAGAGATCATAATATCCTAACATGGGATAAATCATATTAGTGAAGTGTAATCCCAATAATCAAAACGTAAAACATGAAACTTTGGGGGAATACACACATAATCATAGAAAATCATTTCATATTAGTGAAGGCTCATTTCCAAGACCATCATAGCAGAAAAATTGCATTACTAAACTGAGTTCAGTCCTCGTTCCTGTCCTATATTACTGAACCCGATCATCTTGTTGTTCCAGCCATGTCTATATCATGAGATATAAATCTTTACCCAATGCATTGGAGGGAGATATAGGTCCCACCCATCACATAATGAAACCCTTCTTATGTGTGCCACAAAATCATAAATCATACCATAACCCATGTAATAAAAATAGAATTCTTAAACATCATGCCATCATAACATAATCCATATAAGATAAAAGGATATCATAAAATTAATTATATCATAAAATAATCAAAAAAATGTAAAAATAGGGATAGAAATAGATCTCTATATTATCTTAGATGGAAAATAATTTTGATAAAACACTTGAACTCCATTATTAAGGAATATATCCTTTCTACTTCTAAAACATTTTTCCTTTCTTATCATGTCATTCAATTTTAAACTAAAAGAAGTTGATTAAAAATAAAATTTAAAACTTGTAAAGAAAGATTCCTGGAAATAATGTTATATGAAATCATAAAAATCCATTCATGCTGTATAAGTTAAAAAAACATTCTTCTCGTACTTTGGCAGGAAAAGTCAAAAAGTACCTCATACTAAAAACAACAAAAGATTCATTTCATATATTTTACTAGAAACTTACCAATGGGTTAAATTGGAATTAAAAATTATATGAGGATATAAATATTATTACATATCTAGGAAACATGGATGTGGATGATAAATATTCCCTAGTAAATTCTGAAGTATAAACAATATCGGATAAAAATGAGATTGTGATATTTTCCCTTACCGTAGGTCTGATTTGCTTTATACGTATCCAAAACTCCTGTATAATGATTTAAATAATTTCATTGACTTATTAATGAATCATATTCATTGTTATGATATCATATATGGTCATTTTCTTGTCTTCTTATTTGTAATATTTCATTTCTACTTGTTATTCGGGTGTTCATTGCTTTTTGTTCTTATGCATGTTTTATCGAATAAATTCTTATTATTATTTTTAGGTTATAGATACTTCATTTCCAGAATTTTATCAGTGTAATATATATCATATTTATTCATTAAAATCATTTATATAGTCATTATTCAATAAAGATCATGTAGAATGAGTCGCATCACATCGTGGAGACGGTATGCCGTACGTACACACGAGCGATGATATCGTTCCCATGATCATGGAATTGTATTGACATGTTTTTATACTATTTCAGAATAAATATCACTTTACGATAATAATATATAGTTATTCTTTACACCATTATACCCATCCATGTAAGGTGGTGGTGGAAAACAGATTACACCACAGCGTGGAGACGATATTCAGTACGTATGCACACACGGTGATTTCATTTTCCTTATGATGGATAGAAGGTGAAATAGGGTTGTTTCATATTTATAAAAAATATCAGTATATGAGTTATACTGATGTTATTACTTCATAATGAAACAACTAAATAAGAGTAAGTATAAGAAGAAATAAATTTGAAAGAATCAGTAATGAATATTACCTTTTCTTCGACACGCCTCTTTGAAAACTCCTATTAGGGAACTAAAATTGGTCTTTGGAGAAGACCAAGACCTCTAGTATATTTCTAGGGAATATTAGAAGGTAAATAGGAAGGGTTTGGCCGACCATGAAGTCTCAAAGTTGTGTAAAGAGGAGAGGGAGGAGGTGCCCTTTTATAAGGGAGGAGAGGGGCAGCTCAGAAAAAACTTCAAATATTATTTTATAATAAAGTAATATTCGGTTTATTATAGCTCCAAATTGATTTATTTAGAATCTAAAGTGTGTATGGGTCTAAATCCTCTCATACAATGGGTTTTAGACAAGTTTAGTTTAATATTTTAACCTTATCATTTAGATTTTTCTCAATGTTAAATAATTTAACTTTTACCGTGTCTTCTTATTTTATTACACTATGTGGTTAATAAACATACTATAACAAGCCAAAAGAACCCCAAGTGGTTCATTATTAATATATATAACATTATATAAGTCATTTGAATGAACCTTATATTTTTATAAATATAATAACAATTAATAAATATAATATTTGTTTTAAAAACTATTTGTTGTCAATTTTGACACTATTTGGTAATTGATTTTTGTGAAAATTATAACAGCATGATTAGTTCGAAAACAGTTAATTAAATAAATACTAACATGTCATATTGACCTATAAAATTATTATTTTTTCAAAAAATGTCTCAAATTACATTTATTTGGGTATTTATAATAATAATTATGTTAATATTTCATTAATAAGGTAATTAATGCATCATCATTGTGTCATAAATAAATTAAATTATTTAATGTTTAAAAATTATAAATAACATACCATTATGTAGGAAATAATTTTATATTTCTAATAAATATTTATAGTCGAATTTATCTTATGTATAACCCTATATTAAAATTTTTTTAGTTATTAAACATTGATTTTAACTCATTTAACTCTTCTTTAAATAAAATAATAATAAATGTCCTAACCTAATCCAAGTGGACCTAAAGGGTAATATTTTTTCCCTATGTTTTATTTGGTAGAATTATAATAATCCAATATAATTAGGACATGTGTTAGGGTAATAATAATATCATTTTTACCCTTAATTACCCTATTTACTTTTAACCGTGGTAAATAAAAGTAAAAAGATACTATGCATCAAAAATTATTTTTATCTTATTGAACCACATTTTATTCCTTGATATTAACCGTGTCTCTAGGATTTTCTAAATTCAACTCAAATAAGTGGTAAAATTAAGTTTTATGTAAAATTACAAATGCTCATATGAGGTGGGTAAAAGACGGTCAAAAAGCTCAATAAACTTTTTATATATATATATTATTATAAAATGACTCCAATGAATTATACTGAACTTATATAGATATTATGTATCTATTATGAGATAAAATAAATTTAAATAAAATAAGTAAATATTTAAATAATAATTCGGTTTTAAAATATAACTCAGTGTTTTTATCTATTCATCAAAAATTGAAAGTTTTCAGAAAAATACCAAAAATTCTCCCAAGGCTAATTTTGATATTATGAATCCAAAAATAAAGTCCATTTTGAAAGACAATATTTATAAAATTACAAAAAGTGGGTATTAATATTCATAACGGCTAGTTTTAATAATATTTTAATAACATATTATTGTTTAGTGAAACTCGGTATTGCGTACAACGCAAGCTATCAAGGAAGGTTTCTCTTGCGTGCAATGCAAGCCAAGACAATGTTGTGTGCATTAAAAGATTCCTTTGGTGTTGTGTATAACAGAATACATAAAAACAAAATATTTCTGATAAAATCTCTGGTGTTACATTCTACCAACCTTAAATTGAATTTTGCCCTTGAAATTCGTCACTTTGTAACAAACAGATGAGGATACCTCTACCTTATCATATCCTCAAGTTCCCATGTAGCTTCTTCTAATTAGTGGTTTCTCCATAAAACATTCACCAAGCGAGTGGTCTTGTTTCGTAGGACTTTTTTCTATGATCCAAAATCTCTCTCGGTCGTTCTTCATAAGAATGATCTTTCTCCAGCGGTACAACTTCTATGCTTAGTACATGTGATGGATCAGGTATGTTGTTTCTCAGGAGAGATACATGGAACACATAATTAACTTGATAGATATTCGGTGGAAGCGCCAATCGATAATCTACCTTCCCAACACAATACAGAATTTCAAAAGGACCAATATACCTAGGGCTCAACTTTCCCTTCTTTTCAAATCTCATTACTCTCTTCCAAGGAGATATTCGTAAGAACACTTTATCACCCACTTCAAACTCTAGGTATTTTATTCGGTTTTCGGCATAACTTTTTTGTCGACTTTGAGTTGCTCTTATGTGTTGTTGAATAGATATGACCTTTTCTGCCATCTCATCAACAAGATCACATCCTAATTGATTTCTTTCCCCAACTTCATCCCAGCAAGTTGGAGTCCTGCATTTCCTTCCATAGAGAGATTCATAAGGAGCCATATGAATACTGGAGTGAAAGATATTATTATAAGAAAATTCCACCAAAGGTAGGATTTGATCCCAAGAACCTTTGAAATACATAGAGAAAGCTCTCAACATGTCTTCTAGAGTTTGATTTGTCCTCTCAGACTGACTGTCTGTCTGAGGATGATAAGTAGTGCTAAAACTCAACTCCGTATCTAGAGTATGCTGATGACTTCACCAAAACATCGAGGTAAACCTTAGATCCCGATTAGATATAATGGAAAGTGTTACTCCATACAATCTTACAAAATCATTTACATATATCATGGAAAGATAATCTAGATAGAAATCCTCTCAAATAGAAATGAAGTGTGACAACTTCATAAGACAATCAACTATAACCCCGATAGCATTATTGCCTTTGGATTTTTTAGGAAGTCTGGTGACAATGTCCATAGTGATGTTTTTCCATTTTCATTTAGGTATGGGTAATGGTTGTAACATCCCCTTAAACTTCTGTCTCTTAGATTTACCTTGCTGACAAACCAAGCATCAAGAGACATATTCAGCAACATCTCTTTTTATTCCATCCCACCAGAAGTACTCTTTCAGGTCCCTATACATCTTCATGCTCCCAGGATGAATAGAGAATGAAGAACTATGAGCCTCATCCAACAGCTCCTTCTTTAATTCTAGGATGGGAGAAACACAAACCCGATTCCTGAACCTTATTATCCCATCACAATCAAAGTTGAATTCAAGAACATTTCTCACCTTCTTTTGTAACTCTACATCTTCATTCTGTGCCTCTTTAATCTTCACCTGTATAGATGGTTGAACATTCATTTGAGAAAGATAAGAATTTTCCCCATCCATTATAATTCCAAGATCCATCCTTTGTAAATTCATAAATATTGGATCTTTTGTGATCCTCATCATGGATAAGCTAGCGTGGTATTGTCGACATAATGCATCTGCCACCTTGATTTCTTTCCCAGGGGGATAATGAATTGAGCAGTCGTAGTCCTTAATCAACTCCAACTATCTTCTTTGGTGCATATTCATCTCCTTTGGTGTGAAAATATACTTTAAACTTTTACGTTCAGTATAAATATCACAACTTTAACCATAAATATAATGCCTCCAAATCTTTAATTCAAATATTACCACAGCTAACTCCAAATCATCTGTTGGATAATTTTGCTTATGGATTTTCAACTGTCGTGAGGCATAACCTATCACCATATCATTTTGCATGAGAACACACCCCATCCCCTTCTTGGATGAATCACTGTAGATCACAAACCTTTCTCCACTACAAGGATGTGTGACCACATGTGTACTGGAAAATATTCTTTTTAACTCCTTGAAATTCTCTTCACATTCCCTTTTCCAAACAAACATAACTCTTTTCTGAGTCAATTTGGTGAGTGGGTTAGATAATCTTGAAAAATCATTCACAAAACGTCGATAGTACCCAGCTAAACCATGAAAACTTCGGTTCTCAGTTACTATTTTTGGCCTCGACCATCTTTCAATAACCTCCATTTTTGCTGGATCCATAGATATCCCCTCTTTTGAGATTATGTGACCTAAAAATGAAACTTTTTTAATCCAAAATTCACACTTGTTAAATTTGGCATAAAGCTTCTCCTTTCTATGGGTCTTCAATACAATTCTCAAGTGATCTTCATATTCTTACTTGCACTTTGAATAGACAAGAATATTTTCTATAAAGACTACCAAAAACTGATCAAGATAGTCTTTAAAGACACTATTCATTAAATCCATGAAGATAGCAGGGGTATTAGTAAGACCAAATGGTATAACTATAAATTCGTAGTTTCTATACCTTGTACGGAAATATTTCTTTGGTATATCCTCCCTTTTGACCCTTAATTGATGATACCCTGAACGAAGATCAATCTTGGAAAATTATTGATCTCCACGTAGTTGGTCAATTAAGTAATTATTGTATGGAGAGGATATTTTTTCTTGATAATGATATTGTTAAGTTCTCGATAATCAATGCAATGTCTCATTGATCCATATTTCTTCTTAAAAACAGAACAGGTGCTCCCCAAGGTGATGCACTAGGGCGTATGAATCCCTTATCAAGATTCTCTTAGAGTTTCTTCTTCAATTCCTACAACTCAATTGGGGCCATTCTATAAGATGTATTTGAAATAGGTAAAGAACCCGATACAAGTTCTATTGAAAACTCAACCTCAAGATTTGGTGGAAGACCATGCAATTCCTCCGGAAAGATATCATCAAACTCCCGTACAATGGGAATATTCTTAATCTTGAGTTTCTCTCCAACCATTTGAGATAAATAACATTCATTTAGTGGAATCAAGACCCATAAGATTGAAGAAATTTCCACTAGAAGGTTATGTTCATCCTTACATCGATAGATGATCATAGATTGATCTGGAATATGAAATGTGACATCCCTTATTTGGAAATTGATATGAGATACATATAAGGAAAGACAATCCATGCCATGAATCACATAAAATTCCACTATAGGAAGGATCACAAGATTTGCAGGAATCACTTTCCCACAAACTTCAATCGGAGAAGAATTGTAAACTTTTCATGCGACTGTTGTTCCATTAGGGGTTGTCATAGCTAAATCAATATATAACTGCTGAGGTAATATGGTGATACCCTTATAAAATTATTCATAAATAAAAGAGTGGGTGGATCCAGAATCAAATAAAAAATTTTCTACTTCAGAGTGGATGGTAAGTGTACCTTTCACCACTTTGTTATCGTACTCCACATCACCGATAGAAATTGAATGCGACTTTCCTTTGTATTTGTCCTTAAGAGTTTTTTGACGTCGATCATCATCATCAACCATTGGATTAGGGCATTTATTAGCATATTGCCACATTTCCTTTCACTCGAAACATTGAAGTGTAGGAGGTTCATTATGTGTATCCCTTTCTTTGTTCGCATCATTAGACATGTTTTTCCAATTATTTCTACATTCAACTGCATGATGACCTTATTTTCCACACTTAAAACATTTACTTGTCCCTTCAAGAAAATTCCCTCCATGTATCTTTCCACACATTGAGAATAAAGTAAAACTCATCTTCTTTTCAGTGTGGTGTTTTGATTTTTCTTTGAATTCCATTTTCCTCTTCTTATCAATCCCATATGATTGATGGGTAACTTCAGTCTCCATATTAACCATGAGAGCACATCGAAAAAGTTCCTCATATCTATTGAAGTCCCTTATAGCTAACACCCTTTTATGATTTGGTTTTAAGCCACTAAAGAATCGATCGATTTTACTCTCAGGTTGGATAATAATTCTGGAAATGTACCTTGCAAGTCATGTAAAATTTGCTTCATAGGTACCAATAGATTCATCATCCTTTTGCTTCAGTTCAAGAAACTCCTTATCCATATTTGTTTGAAGAATATGAGGGAAGTAATTATTGAAAAATAAGTTCTTGAACTCATCCTATTCTATAGACTCAATTTCAACCCTTTGCTTTGTATTTTTAATGAGATTCCACCATTGATCAACTTCACCTTCCAAACGATATATTGCTAAGATGACTTTATCATGTTCAAAACATTATAGAACTGAAAACATCTTTTCAGTGGTACTGATCCACTATTCAGCCACTAATGGATCAGTAGACCCACTGAGTGAGGGTAGACACTGCCTCATGAAGGATTCAATAGAATGTTGCTTCTTCTTTTTCTCGTTTGGAATTCCTACATGATTCATAGCATGAGAAAGTTGTGTGAGCATGGCTAAAAGATTTTTTATTCCATCTCCCATAACGTTTGGTTGCTCAGGGGGGACAATCATTGCATTCCCCATCACATTCCGCATTAACATGGTTCCTTCGGGTTCCAGCCATTGACTAAAACCAAGAAGAATTGTGTGAGAAACACTAATTATAACAGGAAAACAACATAATCAATAATAAAATTTCACACTTTAGGTCTTATCATAGGTTTTTCATGGCCATTTCTAAAACACTAATATTTTTTTCTATGTTTAGACATATCCTTAGAGCTCTTACTAAGGCTTTCACATCTTAGTTGCCAAAGGTTGACTATACCTTTCCTCTGATACCAACTATAACGACCCATACTTTACATGCATGGTTATTACTTCAGAATTGAAGAATACTTATTAAAACATATATCAAAACCATGATAGGACCGTATGTGTATAGTGTCTTTAGAAATTGGTAAATAGAAACAACTGATTCATAAATCATCTACATTGTCTCCCGTTTATTTCATCATATCTAGACTCCCTTTTGGAATATCCTACTTAATACCCTTCTTCCTGACCTGGGGAAAAGATAACATACAAAAGGGTCATCTCAAATTACCAGTAAGGGTAATCAAAAGAAATATCAACTATATCATATTCATAAGAACATAACATTTTGAAAATATTAACCTACAAAAGGGATCATAATATAATAACATGGGATAAATCATAGTAGTGAAATGTAATCCCAATAATCTTAACATAAAACATAAAAATTTGTGTCATACACACATAATCATATAAAATCATTTCATATTAGTCAAGGCTCATTTCCATGACCATCATAGAGGAAAAATTCCATTACTAAACCGAGTTTAATTCTCGTTCCAATCCTGTATTACAGAACCAGATTATCTTTCCATTCCATACATGTATATATCATGAGATATAAATCATTCCCCAATGAATTGGAGGTAGATATAGGTCCCAACCATCTCATAATGAAACCATTCTTGTGTGTGCGACAAAATCATAAATCACAGCATAACCCATGTAATAAAAATATGATTCTTAAACATCATACAATCATAACATAATCCATATAAGATAAAAAGTCATCCTAAAATTAATTCTATAATAACATAATCAAATCAATGTTAAAATACGGATAGAAACAAAACCCTATATTATCATTTATGGAAAATAATTTTTATAAAACACTTTAGCTCCATTCTTGAGGAAAATATCTTTTCTACTTCTAAAACATTTTTCCTTTCTTAACATGTCATACAATTTTAAACTAAAATAATTTGATTAAAAATAAACTTGAAAACATGAAAAGGAAGCTTCATGGAAATAATGTTCTATGAAATCATAAAAATCCATTCATTCCCTATAAGTTAAAAAACATTCTTCTCGTACTTTGGTCGGAAAAGTCAAAAGGTACCATATACTAAAAATGACAAAAGATTCCTTTCATATATTTTACTAAAAACTCACCAATTGGTAAAATTGGAATAAAAAAATTGTAGGAGGATAGAAATAATATTAAATATTGAGGAAACATGGATGTGGATGATAAATATTCCCTAGTAAATTCTGAAGTATAAACAATCTCGGATAAAAATGAGATTGTGAGATTTTCCCTCACCTTAGCTCCGATTTTCTTCGTACATATCCGAACCTCTTATATAATGATTTAAATAATGTTATTGACATATTATAGAATCATATTCATTGTTATGATATCATATATGGCCATATTCCTTTCTTCTTATTAGTAATATTTCATTGCTACTTGTTATTCAGGTGTTCATTGATTTATGTTCTTATGCATGTTTTGTCGAATAAATTGTTATTATTAGTTTTAGGTTAGAGATTCCTCATTTAAAAATGGTATTAGTGTAATATATATCATATTTATTCATTAGATTCATTTATAAAATCATTATTAAAAAAAGATCATGTAGAATGAGTCACATCACATCATGGAGACGGTAGGCCGTACGTACGCATGAGCGATGATATCATTCCCATGATCGTGGAATTGTATTGAAGTGTATGTATACTATTTCAGAATCAATATCAATTTAAAATAATAATATATAGTTAATCATTACCCCATTATACCCATCCATGTAAGGTGGTGGTCGAAAACAGATTACACCACGGTGTGGAGACGGTATTCCGTACGTACGCACACGCGGTGATTTTGTTTTCTGTTGGATGGATAGAAGGTGAAATAGGTTTGTTTCATATTTATAATAACATATCAGTATATTAGTGATACTGATGTTATTACTTCATAATTAAACAACTAAGGAAGAGTAAGTAGAAGAAAAAATAAATTTGAAAGAATCACTAACAGATATTACCTCTTCTTCGACACGCCTCTTTGAAACCTCGTCTTAGGGCACTAAAATTGGTCTTTGGAGGGGAACATGACCTCTATTATGTTTCTAGGAAAGTTTAAAATGGAAATGGGAAGGGTTTTGCCGACCTTGAAGTCTCAATGTTGTGTAAAGAGGAGAGGGAGGAGGTGCCCTTTTATAAGGGAGGATAGGGGCACCTTAAGAAAAACTTAAAATATTATTTTATAATAAAGTTATATTCAGTTTATAATAGCTCCAAATTGATTTAATTCGAAGCTAAAGTGGGTATTGGTCACAATAATCTCAACCAATGGGTTTTTTAAATGTTTAGGTTACTATTTTAACCTCATCATTTTGCTTTTACTCTAAGTTAAATAATTTAACTTTTACCGTGTCTTCTTGTTTTCTTACACTATATGGTTAATAAACATACTATATTATGCCAAACGAACCCCAAGAGGTTCATTATTAATCTTTATAACCTTATATAAGTCATTTTTCCAAACCTTAGATTTTTAGGAATATAATAACAATTAATAATATAATATCTGTTTTAAAAACTATTTTATGTCAATTTTGACACTATTTTGTAAATCATTTTTCTGAAAATCCTAACAGAATTATTAGTTTGAAAAAAGTAAATTAAATCAATAATAACTTATCATATTAACCTATAAAATTATTTTAATTCAACAAATGTATCAAATTAAATTTATTTGGCTATTTATAATATCAAATCTATTAATATTTCATTAATAAGGTAATTATTGCATCATCATTTTGTCATAAATAAATTAACTTATTTAATGTCTAAAAATTAGAAATAAAATATCATTATATAGGAAATATTTTTAGGTTTCTAATGAATATTTATAGTCGAATTAATCTTATGTATAACCCTATATTAAATTTTTTTAGTTTTTAAACTATGATTTTAACTCTTTTAACTCTTCTTTAAATAAAATAATAATAAATTTTCTAATCTAATCCAAGTGGACCTCAAGGGTAATATTTTATCCATAGATTGTTTTTGGGCTAATTAAACTTATCCAATATAATTATGACATGTGTTAGGGTAATAATAATATCATTTTTACCCTTAATTATCCTATTTACTTTTAACCGTGGTAAATAAAAGTAAAATGTTACTATTCAGCAAAAAATATTTTTATCTTATTAAACCACATTTTACCCCATGATATTAACTGTGTCTCTCGGATTTTTAAAATTCATCTCACAGAAGCGGAAAAATATGTTTTATGTACAATTACAAATTCTCCTAGGAGGTGAGTAAAAGACGGTAAAAATTTTCTATAAAATTTTTATATATCTATATTATTATAAAATTACTCTAAGAATTACATTGAAATTATATAGGTATTATGTAAAAATTTTAGACATAAAATAAATTTAAATAAAATAAATAATCATCTAAATAAAAATTTTGTTTTAAATTATAACTTAGTGTTTTTCACTATTCATCAAAAATTGAAAGTTTTCAGAAAAATACCAAAAATTCACCCTAGGCTAATTTTGATATACCGAATCCAAAAATGATGTCCATTTTAAATGTTCAAATTTATAAAATTTCAAAAATTGGGTATTAATATTCATAATGGATAGTTTTAATAATATTTTAATAACATATCATTGTTTTGTGAAACTCGGTATTGCGTACAACTCAAGTTATCGAGGAAGGTTGCTCTTGCGTGCAATGCAAGACAAGACAGTGTTGTGTGCAATGAAAGATTCCTTTGGTGTTGCATATAAAATAATACATAAAAACAAAATATTTCTCATAAAATCTCTGGTGTTACATTTATTCTATCTTTATGCACCCTGGTTATTTTCTCATATTCATATGTCCATCATATTCCCACTCAGGATCTTCGAGTGTTATTTCTTATGTTTACCTATACTATGAATATAAGAAAAACGTTTCTTATGATTACATTCCATAGGATGTAAAGATGATTATAATGTATGTTATGACTTGTACAGGGTTTGGTGTTGTGTGAATATGGATAAATGTTCAGAGTTTTGTGAAATTAGTTGTTTTTGTAACTAATATTTAAAATCACTAAGCATTTAAGTTCTTGGGTTCATTTAATTAAGAATTTTAATGAATATTCACATAAAATTATTTAATATATATATAGTTTAATATTGTGTCATGTATGCTTCAATATATATAACCCAATAATAAGAGGCTTCTTCCCAATAACAAAAATATATATCTTTTGATATATATTGATTTGATCCCTATTCGAGCACAAAAATCTAAAAAATAAGCAAGATAGGGGAAAAACATTATACATTTAACATTATAATATGTGGTTGAACTCCCTTCATTTACCTTGAATTTTGAAATTCATCAATTGGTAATGGTTTGTTAAACATGACAAATATATTCTTTTTTAATATAATAAACTCCATCATTAAGAATCTTTCTTCTACCTTCTCTTTGAAACAATAGTACATTGTATCAATATTCATTGATCAATAATATTGATATATATTTCATGAATGATTAATTATGATTTGATTATCATAACTCAATAATTAAGGTAACATAACTTCCTAATTGAGACACTTGAGTTGTATATTCATATATATAAATTATGATATATCTTGTTAGAAAAAATAAATTTTACTTCTATTATATTCAAGGTAAAAAAAATACTATTCCTTGTGTTCCATGATACAGAAATATCTCCAATGAAATTATATCCCCCAAATGTAGTTATCTGATAGAAAATTTTTTCATCGATTCTATATCAGCATCACCATAAATATCATGTTTTAAAATTTTATTATAAAATAATCCATATTTCCTAATTTATTTAATATATTTTAATATTCTATTTTTTCTATGAAATTATACTTGTTAGGAGGATGTTAAAATTTAAGACATAATGTAAAAACATAGAAAATATTCTAAACATATTTAGTAGGTCCTAGAAATATTTCAATAATGAAAGAAACATGGGGATATTAAATTGAAAAATACTAATTTATAATACGAAAATTTATCATTTCTTATTTAAAAATCTCAAAAAATAAATCATCTAAATTTGTAATAAAATTTTTTATTATTAATTACATAAAAATATAAAATAAACATCATCTAAGTGGAAAATTATTTGAAATAACCTTATTAATTATTATAATATTTCTTATCATCCTTATAGATGTTAATAATTACATATGGCTATATTATTTCATTGATGTAGAGTTGTGTTAGGAACCCAAGGGCATTTAGCGAGAGATACCCTTAAGGTGTGGTTGAATCAGTGTACGAAACACATTCCAACATAATAAATTAGTCCTTAGACTCTTACCAACATAAATTATATTAACATTATAGTTTATAGGGTCACACTTATTTTATCATTTTGAAACTAATCAAATTGTTATTTTATATATCCTTGACTTAACTATATTTTATTAGTCATTACTTTTCTAATGAAAACTGATTGTTATCCTGTATAAAGTATGTAATGAAAGAAAAGAATATTAATAATTTAAATCACTTAACACACACTGGTCTAATCTAGAGAACATATCATAAAATATTCTAATATACAATATTCTACTAATCAAAAAATTAAATGGTGGGTTTAGAATTGGGAAATACAAGAATAGGGCCAGTCCCCTTACATGGATCACTCAATTATTCCTAGGTATGTGCTCGCTACTTTAAGAAAAGAAAAAACTTTATAATACAATCCAATAAAAAACAATATAACAATTGATATTGATTCACTTATTGTAGGTGTGTTCTTTTTTATATCCATTTGATAAACATTCAAAATCTGGTTGTGAAATTCATCATGAATGCAACTTCACCTAGCTTGAGTTGTTATGGAATATACACCTTCCTTATTTAGAAATATGTTTAATGTGTTCTAATGGTTTCAAACATATTATATATATTTTCATAATTATATTGTCTCTCTAATAATTTTTTATCTCTTCCCCGTTCATATTTATTCTTTATCTCCTTTTCATAGTAAAAACAACCATTATTTATAAAGATAGATATCTCCATTATTCCAGAATTCCATAAATCCCTATTCACAAATTGAAGGGAAATTCTGCCTGATTTCATCATCATTGATATATAATTTACTAAGAGTATTATGGGAAATTTTTAAAAATTATATTTTTTAAATATGAGTAAAATTAGTCCATTTAATTCTCAAATTTCTATTTCAATAAATTTGATCTTTGAATATGGAAATCTCTTGACTCAACAGATTTGCAGCGTGACATTAAGTATCACGGTGGAAATTCTATTCTCCAATTTATAGCAACTTATAACTCACGTATCATAGTGACATGAGAACTAATATGAAAAAAGGACCTTAATTACATAAATAAACCACAAACTTAGATTTCAATCATCACAATCACATCCATGTAATGACACTATTCTTTGGAGTGCTTAATCAACAACCTCTAAATTTGATAGATCATGCCCCGTAAAAAACACTGTAGAGACAAATTTGACATTTTCCTTTGACTATCAAACCATAACATGAATCTTATCAGAATTTCAGCGTTAGTTAATCTTATGTATAATGTATATATAACCAGTCATTTCATTATCCTTGTTCTTGTGGAATGATTTTTCTTGTATATTCACTCGTAGAGTAATACGTTTTTCTCATACTTGGATTTTTTCCAACAACTCATATACATCACTCTTTAGATACCATCAAAATATTATAACATATTAACTAAAATATGTTATTTATCCTCTAGATTTTTTTTCTTTACAATATTTCTACATTATATAATATATTATTCATCATCCAAAGTTATTATGTATATGATAGCTTCATATAATATAATATTATGATTCAAATGTTAAAACCTTATTTGGAAATATTTTTGGATACCTCACATAATTTTCCTTCAGAATATCTACCATTAAAAAATTATGGAATAATATTTCTAGACATCCCAAATATATTTATTTACATTCTAGAACAACTTTATTCTCTTTTATACTTACTATGTGAATATATCAATTATTTCAAGACTCATCCACAATAAAGACTGAACTAACACCGATTTTATGACCTCACAATCATTATTAGTGATTTCATAAAATCGTAAAATATTCTTGTGGAATAAATTTTGAATTTCTCCACTTCCAAAAACATATGCACAACATTTAATTCCAAAACAAATTTTATGACAAAATATTCTCGAACAATAAATTATGGATCTAAAAATTACTCATCAAAATTCAACTTTTGGTGCATATTTATTCAAGTATTAATGAAATGATTATGAAAAACTCTATTAAATATAATATTTCAAGAAATCAAAAAATAAATTTACTTAATTTCTTGAAAAAAAATAAAATACCAATAACTAACATGTGCTAAAAAAATCTATCACCGACAATAAAAAAGTCTTGTAGAAAACCAAACAACATTAATAATTATCAATTACAGACTAACAAGGTTGTTTTCCATTCCACATTTTCTAAAATATATTGAAATAAAATCTAATTCATGAATTAAGTAAAAATTTTCTAGAAATTATATTAACCCATATAATACCATATTCAACCTAAATAAATATTTTCATATTTAATAAGCATAAAACCACATGGTTTCCCAAAGTAAAATTTTTATTCATGTTTTTATTTACGATTAAATGACTTGAAATCTATTTATAATATATTATATATACATTAAACAATGACTAATAGAAATTTCCTCATGGTTTCAAGGGGTTAAACTAGAGTAAATTATTTATCATATTCAATGCCTTTAAATTGAGCACATCCTTTGAATAAAACTTGTGGTTTATTCCTTATCACTTCAAAGTTCTCATTCAAAATAATTAAGAACAACCACATTGGCACAAATAAATTATTATTTTTAGTATCGTTAATAAAAATATAAGTGTTGTTATCCTCTATATGAGCCAATTATTCATTCATCTAATGAATACATTCTTTATTCAATTAATTATCCATTTACACACCTCATTTTAACTTGATAAATAAATGATTTATAGGATTCTTTATTCAAAGAAAATATTATTTAAACATTTATCCATGATCACAAATTATTTTTTAGAAATTTATTTAATTAATAAAATATGAATGAACTAAATTAGATCATTCCTCATCTTAGGATAAGGTTGAATTTTCTTTGCCTTCATTTAAATCACTTGAATCCTCAATAGTTACAAAAATTTGAGTACATTTTCTAAATATTTTTTTTATTTATGAACATTATAAAGAGTTTTTTTTATTATCCCCACCCATTGAATATTTTATATGTTGGTCACTTAAATGTTTTTATGGAATATATTGTGCGTAGTAATGAATATGTTATTCTAAATATAATATATTTATTTTAGTTAGTGAATTGTCTTTTTATGAAAATTCCATTTTCACCTAAATATATCCCTAGATAACAAAATTGTCACTGAATATTGTCTTGGAATATATATTTTTTCTAGTAATTGGTATAATCATGGTTTTCATTTTGATAATTGGGCCGAACACATCAAAAATATTTTATATAAATAAATGAATAATAATAAATACCTTGAAAACTGAATTATCCATTATATAATCTTGTTTATCTATTAGTATTGATGATTGGTTTCCATTCACTTAAACTCTATTTGAAATATATAGATTATATTAATTAATGATCAGGGCACAATCTTCGAGTTAAATCATCAAAGGAGTTAGTGTGAACATGAAATTCATAAATTAAAATTCAAAAATCACTGTATCAATTTATATTTTTATTTTTATATTTTTTTATTTTAGAATTACATTGTTAATTTTCTTGTTATATTATCTATTTTTTTAAATATCTCAATAATAATTATGTCCCCACACTTTTACTTGTTTAAATACTAGTCAAAACTGGAATGCATTTCATGTTCTTCTTTATTTTCTGATTCCCACTTGATGAGAAATATCTATACCTTCACATCAAACACCAACCCTCATTATCAACTTTTATTCTCCAAATTTTCTTCATGAATTCACAATAATCCTTTAACATGGTTGGTGGCCCAATAATTATGACTTGATAAATTAGTCAGCTGAGGTCTAGTATTGTGAGGAACAATTTTAGGTATAAAAGTTGTAAAGATAAGACATAGGTTATTGATTTTGGGGTACAATAGGAATGATTTGAAATAAAGAGTCATCAGAGGTGTGGTTTCATGAGTTCTGGAGTGTAGTGGTGTAGAGAGGTTTTAGGGTGAGATTTTGAGAAATGTTTCCTACCAAAGATAGACAATAGGGCATTGATGGAAGATAAAATTATCACTATAGGTGTGGAGGTGTTACTAAAAATTGATGGTGGTGCATTAGGAATTAATTGATGAAAAATAACAACAGAAAGAATTTTATCCAATGGACAAGGTTTCTATAGTACAAATACATAATCATAAACATGTTATTCTGAAACTTTAGTGTCTTGAACTGACCACCAGGTCTAATTGAGTGTTAAATGACCTCATGCACCCCTCCCTGTAAAAAAGAGGATTCCAACTAGTAGTGGGGGGGGGGGGGGTCTGAAACCAGCAATGGAGTGACTATACAATAAGTATCATATGATGGGATCGATAATAAAAAAAATTAACAAAGAACATTATATCAAAAATTCAAATCTAAATAAATGGATGGAATACATGTTATATAAATAAATATGATCCCATTGTAGAAAATATTGTACATAGTAATAAAATTTGACAAGAGAATAAAAGAACTATATGGTCCACTAAAGTCCGTCCTGTTTAATTTCTAGACACATACACTTCTTCTCAACAATCCATAATAGATCCCTTGACCTTTGTTGGATCTCTAATGACATCTATAGGAAAATTTAAATTCACAAGTATAGTGTGAGTACAAAACCCAATATGAAACAAACAATACATTCTCAACCTAATGTCATAAATTATAATAAGGACATGAAATAATAATGATAAATGAAAAATAGGAATGTATATAAAATACAATACAGAGTGTTCGTGGTCTAAGAAATCCCCCATGAACCCCTTATTACACCTACATTATCTTCATGCCAAAAGGAAAAGGAATAACTCTATAAAAAAAAGTTTCCATTATACAACAACCTCATGGTGTCTTGTGTACATGGAACCTAATTCCATCTGTCCATCAAGAATACCTTTCCACTCTTTGTCCTCTAAATCAAGATACCACGATCCCCATCGTCCATGATTCCTCGTAGTGATTGGCACTTAGAAAAACAATTCTAACTCGAGTGCATGAACCACATGAAAACATGGCTACCCATACTTCCACCCTGTACTAAGGCCCCCATCACCATTGTTGTAAAACAATATACCCACTTTATAAGGGATAAATATGTCATGATAGTCCACCAATTTGACATAAAACTAACAACCTCCAAGGCATGGTAACATGTAAACATGGTGAGAACATAAAAAGGAATAATATATCATTATGAGTATATAGAATCACACATAGAATAATTTGATAATAATAAAACATGTCAATAATCTACATTAATTCCACTCATGAAAGGCATATATCATTGTAGATAAAACATTCTATGCAGAAACCCATATGTGATCACAATCATGTACAACGTCAACCATTAAAATACATAAATAATTATCATGGAAACAAGTGTAAACTAAATCCCAAAAAGGTAAGGAACTTCCTACCAAAATTTGTTTATATCCATTTTAATGTCTATTAAAGGGGTCAATAAACAAACAATGTTCTCGCACCAGCCAAAACAAAATCAGCCATCAAAATCTCCTAGACTAGATCATATCAAACGTGACTTGGTTTCAAGAGTGATGTGACGAGGAATCAAGGAAAAGGGGGTTGACCTAATTTACCATCAAATAATTTTCACCTCATAAGGTTGACAAGGTTTTTCCTAGGGGTGGGGGCTGATATTTTAGAAAATCGTGGGGTCTCCATGGAGAATGGAAGTGGCTATAGAATGGTGGGTTTGATGGATCACCCACCATGATGCATGGTATATAACCAAAACATATGGGTGTACTAGATCAGGCACTACATCATAGGTTAATGCAAGAATGAGAGAACCCTAGTGCGGGGTGGACACTACAGTGAGAAGAATTATAAGGAGATAAAACAAAGACCATAAGATAAGGGGTTTCAGCATTGTAGTTATCAAAGTTAGACCTATGTGGTGTATAAAAAGGTGTTATATTGCTGAAGTAGATCAATGTGCACAATTATGTAGTGTAAGGGTATGTATTGAAGTGTGGGGGCATGTATTAATTCATTATGAACTCCAGAAAGATTCCAAATAAAAAGGTTAGACTAGGTATATGTTGCAATAGCATTGAGGTTAAGTAAGAGTGATGAATACCATGTCAATACCCCTATGAAATTCTAAAATGGATTCCTATATTTTAATTAATAATAACCTTTTAAACATGTATAAAAACTAAATACCAAAAACCCAGATAGAATATATAGATGGTGTAGAAAAGATTCTGATAGTGTGGCCCTTTCCATTATATTGAATCCTCCCTGATAATTCCCTCCATAGAGATAGTTTCAGAACATCCCCTACTACATAACACCCTAATGTATGTAAAATTCCACTATAGTGTATCCACCTCCCTTGTAGGGAGGCCCTAATAATTGTATCATAATGATAACTTTTTTGGAATAAATCTTTCCAAAATAACCATTTTAGCCTCCTTTATATTATATTTTTCTATAAATCATTTAGAAAACCTGGGTCTACTGAAAATAATATGGAAACCTAATTTTCATTATGCATTAAAATTTTACGGATTTACAGTTCTCCTCTTATATAGACTCATCATCCTCGTGAATTACCTCTACTGTGCCTGCAAAAATAATTCAGGTCACTAATATGAAATGTTGGCCTCCCTTCCCCAAGTCTAATTATGTATATTCCATTTCCACCGTTGAATATGGAAAAGTTTCTAGATCTTCCGATGAAGAACTTTCCTTCTCTATTGTAATATCTACACAAAACACCGCCATAAGATGCATCCGTGTTGTGCTCAATTTCCTCACAATCGATAACATGTGTAGGTTAGGTATGTGCCTCAAAATCCTTGGCATAAGGAAAAATTTATGAATAAATCTATAGAATCAAGGGAGGTCCATACGATATGACACAACCCAATATGTTCAATGATCTCAAAGGGTCTAACAAAATAAGTTTCTAGTTTTCCCCACATCCTTAGACACTTATTCCATAACCAAGTATCCACTCTCAAGAAAATCCAACTGCTCATAGTGAACTCCAAAGGTCCCATCATATGGTTTTCATAATATCTATATTTGACATATGTGGTGATCAAGCTATTTTGAATAAGATTAACTCTCTCTATTTTATCCTAAACCATGTCGGGGCCAACAACTACTGCCTCACCCGCCTCATGGAAAGATATTGGTAGACAACACAACCTCCCATAAAGATCCTCATAATCGTTAATTTTAATTGATTCATGGTAAATATTATTTATGTGAAATAAACTAAGGATAGGTGTTCATCCCATACTCCACTAATGTTTAGGATGTATGCTCAAAGGATATCCTCTAATGTTCTTATAGCTTGATTGTACTTTCCATCTGTCTGAGGATGGTACATTGTACTCAACCTCAACTGAGTTAATAGGTATTTATACAATGATTACCAAAACCGTGACATTAAATGTGAATGTTTTTCTAAAAAATTTCTCATGGAAAATCCTCACATTTTTATGATCTAAGAGATATATATCTTCCACAACTCATATATCGAGTGAGTCTCTCTGATATACATAATGTGGGAAACTTATTTCAACAGACCAATAACCAGAAAAAGTAATTCATGAATCCTATAGATCTTGGGTAACCTCATAACAACGTAAATCATTATGTATTAAAAAATCCACATGGGAACAAAATGTGGATGGAGAAATCCACCAGGACACTGGTTCTTATCCTTCACCCTTTGACATATAATGCACTGGAAGACAAATCTTGTAAGGTCTCTCTTCATCTCTATCCTCTAAAACCATCTCCTAATGTTTGGGTATATCTTCATCGATCTAGATTTCCTTGATCATCTAGAGTTATGAAAATTCCTCATCAGATCATATCTGATGGAAACAAGGACTACTACTCTCCCATGTACCAAGATCACATCTTCATCACTAAAGGACCACCTGAGTTTCAGATCACCTTCAGATAGTTATTCCCCATTATATAAAGCTCTGGGTAAGAATCCAATATTTCTTTATCCTACTCTAAAAGATAATATGCAACTAATAATAGAGCTCAATTCTTGGAACCTTGGTCCTCTAAGGAATCCACCTCTATTTTTACAACATGTTTATAAAGTTTCACTGCTACTCAGATGGCTTCCCACCAAGATCCTTGTTGACATGTGTCTTATAGATAATACGTTTTTAAAAAAAGTTAAATTTCTAATGTGAAGACACCATATCAATTTAAAAATATCCATATATTCAACCCAACTCTAATATATTATATTCATGTTCCTATGTGTGAATATATAGATAAGAATTTCATAGTCTAGGTAAACAATGAATATCTCTCCCAAGATATTGTGCTACAAACACATTAGATCATGAACCAAAACCACCATATCCAAGTCATGCATAGGGTAGTTCCACTAACGGGTTCATAACTAATTTGAACCATAGGATAATTCCCTATCTATATATATTAGTAACACTCATAGACTAATCCTAGATGCATCAAAGTACACTACATAACTAATCATAGGATTAGGGAGTGTCAGTACTGGATATGTCATCAAAATTATCCTAATATTAATAAAAGATTATTTATTGAAGTCTCACCACTATAATTTCACTCCCTTATTTTTCAATGATGTAATATTTGCTGATAGTTGGGATAAATATGGGATAAACCATTGGTAATGTCTTACTAGGCCCAAGAAGCTCATGTTCTTGAACAAATTTTAAGGATGTTTCCAAGAAATCAATTTCTATAATTAATCTAGGACCACTGATATTCCATATTTATACACCATAATCCCCATAAATATCACCTCTCGTAACTAGAAGTCATACCTCGACAACTTATCATAACATTGATGTGCTCGAAGTGTAATTGGGACTACATTGAGGTTCCTGATATGATTATCATTTGGTGGTGAGAATATGGGGACGTATTTGAAGGAATCCAAAATGAACAAGTCCAGATATGGGTGGAATATCTTGTTCATGAATTCCATGAACATTGTTGATGCATTTATCAATTCAAACTACATAAATATGTACTTTTATAGCATATAACTACCACAAAACACAATATTTAGAATATCCTCCTCTCTAAATCGCAACTGGTGATAACTCAATCGAAGATTAATCTTGTAGAACCTATGGGATCTCCATAACTGATCAAAAAGTTCATCGATACTTGGAAAGGTATATGTATTCCTTCTGTCACCTGGATCACCTTTTATTAATCAAAGTAGATTCATCGACTCTCATCTACCTTCAGAGAGAACAACACAATAACAAACAATGGTGAAGTACAAATCATAATAAGTCACTTCCATTATTGAAAATCTAGCTGCACCTTGATATACTTCAGCTCAATTGGTGTTATAGGATATAGGTGCATCGAAATGGGCTTCACACATAGAATGAGCTCAATCCTACCTTAAATTTCCAATACATTAGAGTCTATAAAAGTTCATGTACTCTCATAATATTTTCATCCCATTATTCATAATCCCAAAGGCCTTTAGTATCTTTGAAGGATTTAGAGTAATATAGTTGAGGATAGGGAAAATTTGTCAATTATTTTGAACAAATATGCTATGGAAATGAACTACGTGAAAGACTTTTGGTTGAAGATGACCTTAAGCCTAGACAATAGAGAAGGTGGAAGAGCATGCCCAACTGCATTCCATTATATATACAGTGGGAAGGCATAACATTCTCCCTTGTGAGATTTTTTTAGAATGCTTCCCATGTATTCCTATAATAATATGTTGAGGTGACATCTTCTATGACATAAATTAAATACTTCATAAAAAATAGATTTGTTAGGGTAATATCTAATAATTCTATGGGATCACAAAAGGTTCTCTTAGGGTTCTACCCCTTACCCAAGGTATAGCACTAGAAAACTAACCTAGGTCTTCATCAATGAATGATAGTCACATTCATTATATATATACTAAAAAAACATGCCCTGCTCAACTAATAAATTCTAATATAGATATATCAAAATATAGTAGAAATTAAAATATATCAGAAAAGGAGAAACTATCATGAATAGATAGTAAAAATTGGGGAAAATTAATAAAAGAACTAATATGCATCACAATAATAGGTATATATATGACATTTGAACCTACGTGTATAGTCAAAATGTATGGACACACCTGATATCTCATTAATAAAATATAAACATCATGTGAATCACCCAAGGTGAATATAATCAATAATAACATTTAACCATATTTTCCATTACATCATAGAAACTCGAAGGTCCACTTTATAATTCTGGCTAGACACTATCATAACTCCCCTTCTCGACTTCAAACCATCACATCTCATATCTACCATATCATAATTCAAGTAAAAGAGAATAAATGAGTTAGTAGGTTATGGAGCCCAAATACCACATTATAACTTCCCGTCATGACCATCGGGTCCGAGATGAGGGTTATAGGACCTCATGCACTCCTCCCCAAACATAAGAGGCTACCGACTACCAGTGAGGGTATGAGTGTGAAGATACAATGACTATATCCTTTTTATCATTTAATTAAATTGATAATGAAAAATAAGAAAATTGTAAAATATTACTGTAAAAAATAATAACTAAATAAATGGATGGCATGCAAGACAGAAAAATAAAGAAGATCCCAATTTCGTAAGCCTATCATGAGTAATAAAATAGATAAAAAACAAAAAACATTTACAAGGTCCACCACAATCCATCCCAGTAAACTACCATCTTCATCCTCTTCTTCTCAACTATCCACTATAGGGACATTTTCCATTTCCAAATCTCTCTTGAAATCTACAGACGAATCAAAATTATTGAGTACGGTGTGAGTGAAAGAGTCAGAAAGGCATATCCAATGCACCCTCAACCCTATTTTCTCATGTATGACAAGTAAATTTCATAATAATTATATATTTGTATCGGGAATAAACAAACAATTCAAAATTGAGTAGTCATGAATGATGAAATCCACCATGAACCCCTTGACATACCTACTAAAGATCCATGCCGGAAGATTAAGGAATAAGTCAGTTGCCCCAAAACCAGCCCCTATATGTCTTCCTCTAGGTGTCTTGTGTACATAAAACCAGAATTCATCTATCCATAAATAATTCCATGTCATTTATTATACTCTATATCAAGAATATCATGTACTCCATCGACCAAGATTCCTCTTGGTTAGTGGAAATTTGAAAATAAAATCTACCTTGAATGCTTTCACAATACAACATCATGGCTAACTCATACCTCCACCCTGTAATCAGGATCCCTATTATTATAATTGTACAATAGATCAACCCCTATAAGATATAAAAAACTCATGATGGTTAACATATCTCATGTACCACAAAAAAAATTCATGGTAACATACAAATAGGGTGAGCATACAATCTTTCGTAATATATCATCATGAGTATATAACATCACATATAACATCATGAAATCACAATCATACATGGAAATAATATATACAAATGTAACTCATGGAAATCACATATCACTATAGATAGAATAGGCTACAATAACACCCCCCCCCCCACACACCCACATGTGATCATAATCAAGAACATTTTGAGAAAGTCCAACACAGAAATAATCATCATGGAAACAAGTATAAAGGTAAGTCCATGAAGGTAAGGAACTCATTCCATAAGATGTTGATGTCTATGTCAAATTCGGTTAAAGGTGTCAATAAATGAACCAAATTCCCAAAGTAACCAAAACATGATCACTCATAAAGATTTAGTAGATGTTTCCAAATCAAACATATCACGGGTTCTAGGGGGAGGTTAGGAGGAATGAAAAACAAAGCGATTGAACCAAATTACAATGGGTAAATCATTGCGGAAAGGGGTCTAAAACATAGATCCAAGAGGGAGGAGGAATTTATTTTGGAAAATTCATGGGTATCCAGGCATAAGGTTGTAGCTACAACATAGAGGGTGTGGTGGATTAAGCACCACAAGCCTGGGACTATGGATAATGTATATGGGTGCATTGGATCAATCACCATAGCTTAGGGAAGCATCAAATGGAGAGAGGCATGATGAAAGGTATCCACCATTGTGAAAATGCTTATCTGAAGAACACATAATGACTACAAGATGTGGGTTTTGAATGTAGGTGGGTACCGTAGGATAACCTCAATGATGTATTAGGAGGTGTTATAGTGTAGAAGTAGTCCAGATCATGCAATGTTGAGACATAAGAGTGAGTAATTTGATATAGAGTCATGTTTTTAGATCATTAGAAATCCTAAATGATTATTAATGAGGATGTGAGTTAAGGTATATGTTTGGTGAATATAGTGGTTACATACATGTGTTAAGGACCCCATTAATTCCTGTCATAAATTCTAAACCAAATTCCTCTATTTTCATTCATAATGGCCTATTAAACTAGTACAACTCTGGACGATCGAACCCAAATGCTATATATAACTAGAATGGAATGGATCCCTATAGTGTGGTATTCACCATTATGGTGAAACACCCTTAAAATCTCCCTCCCAAATGATAGATGTGGGATATCCCATCCTTCATAACACCCAACAACATAACCATTTCAACAGGGCACAACCACCTCCCTTTTTGTGTTCTCTTTATCACTATGGTGTGGCCACCTCTGGTTTTGGAAGAAATATTTCTAAAACACACCTTTTAGACTTCTTTAAAATGTCAAATTTCTCATGTAATTTCAAAAATATTAATCATCTAAAAAAATGAGAGAATCATTATTTAATTTAAGCACAAGTATTTTATTGATTTATAGAAAAAAATTTCAAGTATCATATTTCATAAGTGGAGAGTTATTGTAGACCACAATAAATATCACATATGGTTAACTTTAATATCACACATTATGTAGCACTTAGTCCCATGGATATATGTGCATGAGGGTAAATTATCAGCAACCAAATATTACCAAAAACAGTGTTGTCCATTGGACATGTCATGTACATCATCAACATGACTCGAGTAGGTTAAAGTACATGTTTGGGATTTCTATGGGTCACACACATAGTTCACCTCTCACAGACATTTCAGGTAGGTGGACCCTCCCTTGTAATGTTAGTGGTTGTACATTAATCAACTACTTTCATGGGGATACATGTCATGTCCCCTCAAGTACATACTGATTATTTTTCCACCTTTGTAATTTTTAACTTTTTTCCCATAACTCAAATTTGGGAATATGAGTATTCCATTATATGAGTTGTCCAAATATAACATGATAATATTTTCCTAATTAATATCAATGGTTAGAAATGAGGCAATTTAGTTATATATGTAATTCATTGCTCTGTATACCAAATATTTGATTGGAGAAAGATGACCAAAGAGGACATAGGGTTGGGTTATTCCTGAATGGAATGTTGATGACTTAATATAGGTACCCCAATTTTTTTACGGAGTTATATACTTACCCATAAACATGAGGCATAGGTCCTTGATAATTGGGTATGAGTTCAGTACTCCCTTTAGGGTGAAAAGGTGTGAGTCACCTATAAAACTAATAGAGCATGGATATCCCCCTATTAGATCATGAGTCATATATATATATATATATATATATATATATCAAATTTGGTACTAAATCATTAAATAAAAATTTTATGATGATGAATGGGTCCTAAATTGGGGTTCAGTACTCCCTAAATACACACTTTTATACAGTTACAAGAATCAAGTCACTAGTTATAGTTTCATGAGGTGTTTTGGGGTTTGGTTAAGAAGGATAATTCAAATCCATGAGGTTCTCATTGTGATTGATTATTCTACAGTAGGATTTTCAAGTGAGATAATATAGTACTTCTCTAGTTATCTATCCATTATAACATATATGGATTATATTCAGTTTTTTTGGTATTGACCTGACTGCTCAATCTATTTATTCTTTTTTATTTTTATGGTTTCTTACTGGGTATGCATGTAATCACCCCTACATTGTAATTAACCCACACCTATCATGTATTATTTATATGGGTGTAGTTTGATGGTGATTCCATTGGACATGGAACTGATGAAAGGAGGGATTAGTGGTTCTCAGAGGAGAAATATGTAGGATTATGTTTATGATATGATTTCTGCATAAATGAGTTTATTTCTTTTCCAATTATTATTAGACAGATTAATTTTCAATGTTTTAGCCTTATGTTTTCTACCTTTACAATATAGTACAAAATTTTTCATATTGTGTGAAAAATTAGAATGTATCATATATATTTTTATATCACATTTGGTATTATTATTTACCATTATTTATTTTTACACCATGTCTAGATACATGCAGTTTGGTGTAGGATAATAAGGATATAAATGCCTATATTTTTTCTATCCTTACTCATTCTATCCTTTACCCCATGACCCATTTGAGGTGTGATGGGTAGGGACACTTCACATACTTTTTCCCTATATGGGGTACCAAGGATTTGTGTTGTGTCATAGTGGTATCAAAGCATTTTTTTATTAGGTATGGAGTTTTTAGTTAGGTGTATGGGGAGCTTGGTTTAGAAATTTAGGGTTGTGATTTCATAGGTTTTTGAGTTCATAATTTAATCTAGGTAAACTACTGTTATTGAAATGAGTAATATATCTATTGAGTAAGACTCAAATAACATGTTTGTTGACTTGAAAACACAAATTCATTGATTGATGGATACTATTAGGATTGATCATCAATAATTTAGTATTCTTTCATTCATTATCTTACCCTTGAGTAAGTTCCCACGATATTCAATAATGGAATTTGGTTCATCTTGATAAAAATGTTGGATTCCACTATGATAACATAAATCTAGGATCCCAACATAGGGTCACAACACACCTTTTATAACACAATATTATTCATTCATTTATAGTGAAAACACATGGCTTATATGATGAGACTAGAATTTTTGATATACTCAGTAAGAGAGTAGGGATCAAGTTTTATGTATATATATTAGTGATCACACCTTCCACCCAAAGTGCAGGTGGATGATAAGCCACCTACTAAATAGATGATGAGTCTATTTCAAATGAGTTATAATTTTTATAGTATGAGATAACTTCATGATTTCCAGTGGAAGTGATAACCATGATTATGTGGTTGACATATCTAATAGGATACCACAACATCCCAAACCCTAATTTCCCAAATAGAGCATAAGTTAGAGTGCCACTGACTTTAGAGACGACTCCCTGTATGCTAGAGGGTGCTAAAAACAATGATGGTATAAGTGTTGATAATAGGGAGATTGTACACAATGATATATATTAAATTTTAAAAAATTAAATAAAAAAATACTAAACAGTTAGCACAACAATTAGTATATGTATCAAATTAATTATAACACAAAGAATATAAGATAAATATAAACAAAATTACATCAATCATAAAAAACAAACTAGGTTTCCCATATTCTTATCACATAAAGATATAGATGAATGTAAAGAAATAAAACCCATATTAGTACCAAGGATTCACATGATCTAGATCTAAAATCCATAACTAACTTTTTTATGAATCACTCGCACCAATGGACCCAATACACCAATCACCATGACCATTACATTACATTTTTCACTATCCATATATTTGATATAAATCCCAGAGTTCTTATGCCTGGTGTACACATGAATTCAGTAGGCCGACACCAATATTTAACCAAGATAATATCCATGTTTATATGAGTTATTATAAGAAATGATATAGGGAAACCAAAATACCTAACCAAACCCACACCACAATATTCTTGACTAGCTAGGGGTTATCAATTTACCTACTTTGACCTATACTAGAATGGGAAAATGCACCCATAACATACCCTAAGGGGGAATGATGAATAAACCATCATAATATAATTAATAAATAAATTGACACCATATGAATTGGAACATAATGAATGATGAATCATAAAAACCCATTTCATAACTACCCACTATATATCCCGTCTCAACAACCTTGAGCAGTTCCATACATGGTGAGCATCCCACTCCAAACCAGTGATCTCAATCACCTCAAGTTACAAGGGAACATACTATATATTCTTCCATAAACTATATAATAAATACCATAACACTATTATATGAATTTATGGAGGATAACACTATCGAGTGGTAAATAACACCTCATGGGACCCGTCCTATATGAAAATAACACTAGTAGCCTTTGTACAATGGTGAGTGATAATCACCCATATCCTATAGCCACAACACTTATGGAGAACCTCAATATCCACCCACACTAGTGGTCATCACTACTTATCTCATAAAAGTGAACAACATGTCCCTAACACCAGACATGCTGCAACCAACACATTCCCCAAGAACACAAACAAGTAATTCACCCCATAAACCATCACTTGATAAAAAATTATGCTTTTCGATGAAAGCCCCATATCCATAAACTAAGAAAGAAACATCCATACACATAATAACATGTAGTCACCCACACAGGACTACCTTAGGGTATTTCACATGAACAACAAAAACCCAAAGTGGTTCTATTACTAGTCACACATGTGGCTCTAGCCGTGCTTGTAAATATCAAAACACAATGACACACAGATATCAAAAGAAATATATAGCTATAAATTACTTTGTAATTGTTGTATAATTATCATTGAATATACGTAAACGACTCACCAATGATCCAAATAAATTGATAAACCAAATGAAAATCACTAAAATGAATATTTTACTTGAAACTCACCACAACAATGAAAATTCAAAAATAGACAACAAGACATTATAAGAAAATCTACATTTAGTGGTGGGTTTTTAATAAAATTTTGAATTGAGACACCCTATTTTTTGGACATTCTATGGTATTTATACTTCAGTTAATATGGTTTTCTTATTCTTGTTTGTGTATATTTAAAAATATTTATATGTGTTTATATTTTTATATATTATAAAGGAATATATATATTGATGTATTTAAATATTTTTATCTTTATTATATATATATAATATGTGGGTATGTATCTACAGAAAAGTATATGCATATATATGTATATATATAAGTATATATATATTGATATTTAATTATATATATGTGTGTATTTATACATAATTTTGTAAATTTTGTGAAATATTTATATGTATAGATATATATTTATAAATATTATGTATATTTTTTATATAATTTTGGTGTGTAAGTATTTATTTATCTCCACCTTTGTGTTTATATATATTTTCATATATTTTGAAATTTGTACACACACACATATATATACATATATGCACATATAGAAATTTATATATAATTATAGTTTTTATGTGTGTGTCTATATTTATAAATTGTGAATAAATATATGCATGCATACATATTTACATATATTTATCTTTATATACACAATATAATTATTATCTATTTAGTTACAATAAGAAGATATTATTGGAGTAGTAAAGTCATTGTAGAATATCTAAGAGGCAAAGGGTTAAAATATCAAATTATCATATATCTAATTAAATATATATAACTAATTATTATTATATATCATTTATTTATTATTTTTAAATTTTTTTGCATTTATTAATAATTAATTAATAATTAATAATTAATTATTATTATTTATTTATTTATTATTATTTTAGATTTATTGTTTATTATATATATTTTTTATAGTATGTATTATTTATTATTTACTAATTATTTGTCATTATTTATTTTTTATTTACTATTTATTTTTCATTATTCATCATTCTTTATTTATATTTTATTTATATTTAATATTTATAATATCTTATTTATTATTTAGTAATTATTATTTAATAATGGTTAATTTTTAATTTATTATTTATTATTTGTTTATTAATTACATTTATTTATCAATATATATATATATAAGAATATTAAAGTCTTTTTACTCACTACGGAGAGTTTGATAGTGTGGTATCATCTTTATAAAATAATTAAGAGGTAAGGGGTTCAAATCTGATCCCATAATATATATGTCTTATTTCTATTGGGAGTAGTCAAAAAAATTAAGCAAATAAATATTAGACAATTTACAATAAATTATTAAAAAAATATAAAAATTGTAAACAATAATCAATAAATAAGAAACAATAAAAACAAACAACAAACAACAAACACAAAATAGTAAACAATAAACAGGAAACAAAAAATAATAAATTAGTAAACAATAAAATATATATAATTAAAAGTAGATAGTAATGATGAAAAAAATAATTTTTTAATGGTTCCACGATGATTTTGCATAAGAATTATGAAACATTTTTTAAAACCACGTCACATGATAGTTTTTGAAAAGGATCACAAAACCATTTTTTAGTGGTTTAAATCACAACAAAATACTGAAAAAGTCACCACTAAATAGATTTTTTTATTAAAATGAGATAGCTTATTGAACGAATGATAAAAAATTAAATTTAATCTTTGGAAGTAAAGAGGGAGCCCAAGGGTCTGAGTGAGCTTCTCTATGATTGGAGTAAAATGAGGCCAAATCCATCATTTAATTTTTAAAAAGTTTCTCAATTAATTAAAGGAAAAATACTAGAAAAAGCGAGAATTTTGGCATGGACCATCCTCTATAAAACACCTAACCCTTAAAAGAACATCCAATGGACATATTACTACATACCATTTATCATTACAGTGTAGTACCCCACATAGAGAGTTATTTGTGTCATCGTCCCCGATAAATGCAGTGCAATCTCCCATGATATTCAAATGTTTAATGTTTTTTAGGATTATCATTGTCCAATTCCAAGGGGTTTAGTGTGATAAACTACTAACCCAAAAACATTATTTTTCTATATCCACTCACCACACTGTAATTCTGTTTATTTCATCATGAACCATAACATGTATCAGAATTCTGATAATTTCTTAGCTTTATCATAAGACAACTTCCCAAAACCCATATCCGAGCTTGCATTGACACCTATAAAGCCTCAATAATTCTCATACAAACAAGATGTTTCCAAAATTAGATACAAAACTTCTCACCTAACCTCTAAGATTCTATAACCTCCCCATCACATGGAAACTCATCTTAGAGCTATATCTGATCAACACATTTGATGAACCCTTTAAACATTTAACCATCCCTCTCATCTCACTCCCAAAACACAATGGTGATTCCAAAAACAGTCATATAATCCCAATCCCCAGAACTAAATGGTATATTAAGATCATAACAACCAAGGAACAACCCACCATATGAGTCACTTACTCAGTCACATCACTACTAAACTAACTAAAAAATAGATTGTACAACTATTGGTGCTCACATTTTCATTGGTTGAGGTATTCTATTGAGTGGAGGAAATTTTCATTGAAAACATAATTAAATATTTTTTTGATCCATTATAAATTATATCTTCTATGTATCCATGTCCATTCTACATGTGATGATTTCACACCCAAATATCCTTACATGTGGATCTCACCTTACTATGGAATAAGAGGATTTCATGGGTGGTTAACCCCATAGCTCCATGACCTACCCTTATGTGGACCATAATTAGACCCTAAGACTCCTATTTGATTGGAGTAGATAACTAAATGGCTCAGGTATAGAATTATTGAAGGTTATCCACTTCCACAAATTCCCACGTCTCTTAATTCTCTTTTAAGTTAATTTCTAAGTCAAAAATCATGGAAAATAATTGAAACATAGGATAACTATGTCATCCGAATATTTTAACACTTAAATTTTATGAAAAAAATTCCCCTATAATCCCATGGGGATAAAGTGAAGGACCTCTATCATGGATGAACAATACTAGGGCACACCAATTCCAGGAAATCTATCACATTTATCCCCAGGTTCCACTCAACCAAGACCACCTTGATCAGCTCCTATTAGGGTGAAACTTCTCCCATCCACCCCACAATGTTGGGTGAAAATTCAACCTCTAATTCCATAATACGACACTTCTTTTCCTATTCCTCTTGTTCATCGGTGATACTTTTCATAGGTCCCCACCTAGGGTGTTTTTCATCCATTCTACCCTCACTAAGGCCACACTTCGCATAGACCCTATACTATTGAACAATATTTTAGTTCCTGTAACCTCTCCAACATGAATTCCACTTGATAACCTCATTTTATTAAGTCTTTTAGTTCAGTTAAATAAATTTACCAAAATACATTTTAACCCTATTTAATCCATATTAACTAGATATTATGTTTCATTTACATAGAACTCATCCACAGCCTCCTAAAATTCATGAATGTGTTTTGATTTCAATTGTATTCAACTTCAATCATGTATTAATTTGATAATGGGAAGATTCATCCCTTGAGATACTTTACCTTATATTTTAACCTAATTGATATTACCCTTGGGTTTTAATAATAATTTTTTCCTTTGATAATGAAGGTCATTATCATTATGCTACTGATGAAACCCCCTATCTTAAGATTCTTCTCTTTACCATTTTAAATTAGTTTCCTCAGTAATCAAGAATCGAGTTAGCTTCCTTACAACTGGTCAAAGAAATATATATTTATATAGGACTCTGATATAGTATATGTCCCAATAATTCCCCACTAGGTCATTTCACCCATGAGTCCAATCTTCTTTCCTCGATTATTAACCAAAAAATGGGAGGTGGACATGTATATATGCCCCCCTGACCATTATAAATCCTAAATTTATCCACATTGATGATCACATTCTTATTTACCATCAATGGGCCATACATATCATAGTCCTCCTACTAGGTTTAGTCCACAAACCATAAATCATTTTTTATTTAATAATTAAAAAGATGAAATATAAAGGTATGTTCATGTATAAGTCCAACACAAACCACTGTTAGTCAACATTCACCAAGAAGTCTAAGAAACATCACATTAAATTTCAGTGTATATAGTCTATGCCACATGTTTTTATACAGAATAGAATAGGTTCAAATCATATAAAATTAAACTGTATGGCATCATGACCCTAGTTCCATGTTTTTAAAAGGTGTATCATTAGTGATTTTTACATGACATTAAAAGGAGAATCATAGGTCACGATGACATGACCATAAACGGAACCACAATAGTTCTTATCACATTCCCATAAAAGTTATGAAATTTATTATTATGTGGAAAAAATACATGGGTTATGAATGATTTCATAGGGATACTTAAGAACCCCTACCCTCAAAGACTGATACCAACTCAACAACACTTAGCTCCCCTATAAGTGATTAAAATCATAGATTTACTAGAGATTTGACTCTAAATAATAGCATAACCAACCCTTAAATTACAATATAGAGAACTTACAATATATAAAAATGTTCAAATCAATTAATGGTAAAAATGATCAATCTCATTACCATGGAAACCATTATTGTATCTTTGAAAGATTTCAGGAATATGAATTAAATCTATATAAGAATACGAGACTAGAAAATACGACCCCTTAAGTAATGCATTGAACTGATATCCTCTCGACCAATGTGTAATCCAAAGTGCCATAGGATTGTCCTTGTAATCACCTACCATTAAAAAGTAGGTTCACAACCATCAAAAAATTTACATGTATGGATTAATCAAGGGTACATAAATGGTTAACATAATGTGAAATATGTTACTTATGAAAGAGTTTTATTGAATATAAAATAATGATTGACATACTTTCCTAATAGGTCCTATATTTTTTATTATTATCATGGATCTCCTATTAAATATAAATTGATGCATCGCTTGTACCATTTTATCTCAATCTCTCAAGATATGTTAGTGGTAACTAAAAGAACAAAAAGGATAAATCACACCACCATCCGATGCACAAGATATGCATCTTTTATAAGATAGAGGTCATACCCATGGAACCTAGACCCAAATTTTCATAAACCCAACATCCATAAAACTAGTGTATGAATTACCTTTTATGGAAGTATCAACTCAACAAAACCGTCCCAAATTTAGAGGTATCCTGTGATAACCTAGAGGAGTTGAATCCCCATTGGAAACTTTATCAACAAAAGACCATTGGAAAGAAAGAAAAATTGATTTGAATATCTCACCACTTTGGGATAATATCGCCAGAGTGAAAAAAATTTAATCCGTTATATTATGGAGGTTGAAGATGATATCTATTGTGTCCCCACTTCTATTCATGATATTCCTTGGATGGTTCGATTGAATCAATACCATATCCATCGCAAAATGGACTTCACCCAATTAGAATATTCTGAGGTGGTCATCTTGAATGTCTCATTCTTATTTTTCCAATCTAGGACACCCATGAATAGGTACTGTAATTGTAAATGGATAAAAAATCACAGGAATAATTTTATGACCCTATTCCCATTCACATAAATTAATTCTATCAACATATCCTGATATAAATAAATGATCAACCATGAAAGGAACATACTCATGAAGGTCACTGACCATATTTCATGACTTCATTTAAGACTTGAGTTATGGCCTCTGTCATTTGACTAAGAATTTATATAATAAGGGATATCTAATGGTAATCTATGATCCCAGAGGAGGTGTCTACCCCTATGAATATATAATTCCCTATTCCTCTTTAATTTTTTTATATTTTCCTAATGTTCTACATACTAGTCATCAATAGGACGTGGTAGTTATATTTTTGGTGGTCGTTTTCATGGTAAAATGGAAATAATATCTATAGGTCCTCTTAAAAAACCCACTATGAATTTCCACCCCATAACACCATGATTTGTATCTCAATAGTTCCTATCTAGAGAACCCACTTTAAAGGTCCTCATCAAAGTGGAATCACCATAAACATTGAGGATCCTCCATAGAGAATATATTGTTAAGATATTCCTTAGAACACCATAATAAATAACTATTGATGTTCTCTCCATACCATTCGTTACAAAGTTCCCCCATAGTTCCATAATCAATATCCATGAACGTATATCATATATAATATAATATAAAGGTCCTCCTTGATGTTTTAAAATAAAAAACTATTAATGTACTTCCCATAGTTTCTGATGTTTTGTCTCTCCCCACAGTTCATTAATCGTTAACTCTTGAGGTCCTCCTCCAGGAACCCACTATGAAGGTCTTCCCCACATAACTATATTCAACAACTCTGGTGGTCTTCCCTAGATAATCTTCTGTCGAGTAACTCCCTATAGTGCCACAATTAGTAACTCTATAGTTCTTTCCAATAGAATTTGATGTAAATATAATTCAAATAATACCTTGCTCAATAACTCTGGTGGTTATCACTAGAGTAGTTATCATGAAGGTCCTCCCCACCAAACAGAATATATAAGTCATTATGTCTCTTCTCATGGTAGCATATAAAAGGTCACCATACATAGATTTCATCCCCATGATTATATGAATCTAAATATATTTGATTGTAATCTCTAGATAACATTCCCTAGAGGTACTCCGTGAAAAAATTTAAAGATCGATCAGGTATTCCCTTCTCATGATTAAGTTGCACATGTGCTCCCCACACTATAGAGATGAGTTGGTAATAATTTACTCTCATTTACAACTCATCTGAAATCTAAAAACGTGGATGTCTCCATCATGTATAACAAAATAATAACTCCATATGTCATCCATGTGGTATATGACACATATTTTCTTTTTGCATTAAAAAAACATCTAACATTAAGGCCCTCTCCAGGAAGGAATGAAAAAAAACTAACAACTAGTGAATTGAACCCCAAGGAAACCGAAAAAATACTATCCTCCATAGGGTGTGGTTTGTATATTCCCTCTATAGAAACTATAATTGATTTATAATTGATGTCTTTCTCATGGTGGAAAATTAGGAACCAACCATGGAGGTCCCCCCACGGTTCTCATTTTAAGGACCTCCTTACAATGAATCTATTTATTGACATGATGCTCCTTTCCATTTGAATCTAATCAAATGATTACCTCTAATTGAGAGGAATTTGATAAATCATGTAAATCTTAACCTAGAACCTAATTACATATTTGTGGTGTCTTATGGTGGAAAATTGAAAATTTAGAGTGAGAGATTAATTTGGACCCCCAGATCATTTTCCCTATGATGGAACTAGGGATGTTCATAATGATCATACTATTATTAAAAAAATATTGAGGAAGCAGAATTTATAGTAAGATCAACTATAAGAACCAATCATAAAAGATAAATGAAACTTAATTTTATTGTGGAATTGTTTTACCAAGGAAGGAATAATAGCATCATTCTCCCCATGTATACACCACAGTATAGAAATCCAATGGAACTAAAATATGAATGCACACCGGACATTCATCACAGCATATGGGATAATATCCATCATCTAAAGTCTATATAGCAGTCTTACAAGGATTTCATCAAGCATATCAAGAAGATAAATTATATTTTAATCCATGTTCACCTATATTCCCTTTTACTTGGCTATATTCTTAAATCATGGAAAATATTGTGAGATCCTCCAACATTCTTATCTCTATAGTATCATGTTTCTATACAAATTAGTCATGGATATGCCACTTAAAATGCATATTATAACCTATGGAAAAAATGGATCTAGGAATCTTAGTCCCCTCAATAGACAATGTTTTTTATTGGGGAGGGAATCCTATAATGTAATTTCTTTATGCCAATACCCAGAGAATGGATTGGTATATACTTGTTACTTCATCAAATAAAGTCGTACTATTCATAATGTTTAGAAATTTTTTACTTGGAGGGAGTGATCTATTTATATGATGCATCATCTAGATGATAAAATGATCAAGTAGTCTTCCCATATAAATAAAATGGAACATACAATCACAGATCAACCCTTAGACACTATTGGAATTCTGCCCTTTACCAACAGTTTTGAACCATTGGTACAGTCCTGGAAACCATTGGTATATTATATACCAACTACTTCCCAAACCATGTCTAGGTAAGCCATGTGTAAAGGCTTATACCAATGGTTTTATATAAACCGTTGTTATATGTGTTAAAGTAAGAGATTTACCAACGGTTTCACAAACTGTTGGTATATATTACCCTTATACCAACGGTTCTAAATCGCTGGTATATAGTGTAGAATATACACCCAAAGCCCATACCAATGGTTTTTAAAACCATTGGTACAAGTTTATAACAACGGTTATAACAAAACCGTTGGTATAATATCCATTAAAATTCTATACCTACGGTTTTGAAAACTGTTGGTATACATATGCTGCAGCTCCACAACATCCAGTAGTCCCCTCCAACCTGTTACTCTCCATGACATACAAGAACACATACACATCAAGAATCCAAATGCCTACATGGGATGATTAAAATTCATCCATAATTCAGAAATTTATAAATTTAAAATTCATTACTCACTTAAACAATAACACAAGAGAAAAATACATAATCCAATACATCCACAATCCAATACATCGAGAATTGAAATTCAATAACACCCATAACACCAATACAAAATTAAAATCCAATACATCCAAAATCCAATACACATAACATTATTCAAAATTTAGAATTCATTACCAATACAGCCATAATCCAATGCATCCAGAATTCAGAATTATTGAATTGAAAAGAAATAACACCCATAATAGTATTCAATATTTAGAATTCACTCCTCACTCAAAAAACAACACCAATACAGACAAGAGAAAAAATCCTACTTGTTATAGAAAGCACATGGGATATTTACTCATGGTCTTGGGTTGACTATATTAAAACCAACAGAAAAACATGGGTAGAGTGGACAAGGATGATGAGACCCATAAGATATAAAATGGTAGTTTTCATGTTATTACACCTAATATGAGTTATAGAAAGCACATGGGGTGTTTATATTTCTTTAATGACTGTGTATCCATGTATAAATGGTTCCTGATGTTTTAGTGGGAAACATTGGCCAATCACGACATATGAGATGGGTTACCAAAATAGCCTACATGTTTTTCATATACTTTTCAATTCGTATAAGGGTGTACATGGCTAGTTTTAATTTGGTCTCATGGGTGTGATGTGAGATGAACCCCATTTTGGGTAGTGGGTATGAATATTCAATTATGTATTTGGTATTCAGTTCCCAAAGGGACTTTGGTTTGGTCCAAGAACCCACTGTTTGAGGATGGGATTGGCGTATTAAATGTCATGCTTTTTAGAATAGGGGTAGGAGTACCTCACATGAGAAGTTTATTGTGTGAGGCTAGACCGTGGATCCTTGTGCTAAAGTATCCACATAATCTGAATAAATTTGGTCTGTTTTCCATTTGCAGGTTGCTGTTTTCCCATAAAATCATATCCATTTAAAATAAACGTGAGAGAGTTTGAGTGGTACCGGCCACACTATACCTTGGATTGGGGCAGGGTTGACTCGTACAGGTCACAAATGACCCATGTATCTTTTTCTTAATGTATTAATAGAATCCTAATGCTTTTGGTCAGTTTTCCATATGATAGTTGTTGTTTTCACATAAAATGTTATCCATTTCAAATAAAAGTGAGACACTTTGAGTGTTACTCGACACAGTGTCCCTCAGATTGAGATGGGGTTGACTTGTACTCTTCAAAAATATCCCTTGGATCCTTGTGATAAAGTATCAACATAATCAGAATATGTTTGATGGGTTTTCTGAATATCTGTTTTTTTACTTAAAACAGTGTCCATTTAAAACAAGAGACACACTATGAGTGATACCGGCCACACAATGCCTCAGATTGAGGCAGGGTTGACTCGTACATGTCACAAATGACCCATGGATCATTATACCGAAGTATCAATACAATCATAAAGTGTTTGGTCATTTTTTCGTATGCAAGATGTTGTTATCACCTAAAATACTGTCCATTTCAAAAAAAGGTGAGATAGTGGGAGTGGTACCGGCCACACCGTGCCTCAGATTGAGGTAGCGTTGGATCTTACACATCAAAAATGACCCAGGGATCATTTTAATAATGTATCAATAGAATCCAAATGCGTTTTGTCGGTTTTCTATATGCAAGTTGTTGTTTTCACATAAAATATTGTCCATTTCAAATAAAATTGAGACACTTTGAGTGGTAACAACCACACCATCCCACAGATTGAGATGGGGTTGACTCATACACATCCAAAATTACCCATGGATCCTTTTTCTAAAGTATCAACACAATCGGAATATGTTTGGCCGGTTTTCCAAATGTTTGTTGTTTTTACTTAACACAATGTCCATTTTAAACAGAAGAGAGACACTTTGAGTGATACCGGACACACCGTGCCTCATATTAAGGTGGGGTTGACTTTTACACATCTCAAATGACCCATGGATCTTTTTACTAATGTATCAATACAATCTGAAAGCATTTTTTCAGTTTTTCGTATGCAAGTTGTTTTTCTCACATAAAATACTATCCATTTAAAATAAAAGTGAGACAATTTGAGTGGTACCAGCCACACCGTGCCTCAGATTGAGGCAGGGTTGAATCTTACACATCAAAAATGAACCATGGATCGTTGTCCTAATGTATCAAAAGAATCATAATGTGTTTGTTCAGTTTTCCATATGTAAGTTGTTGTTTTCACTTAAAATATTGTCCATTTCAAATAAATGTGAAACTGTTTGAGTGGTTCGAGCCACACCATGACTCATATTGAGGTCCGGTTGACTCGTACACATCGAAAATGACCCATGGATCGTTCTCCTAAAGTATCAACAAAATATGAATTTGTTTTGTTGGTTTTCCATATGCCATTCTTATTTTTCACTTAAAATGTTGTCCAATTCAAATAAAAGTGATACACTTTGAGTGATACCGGCCACACCGTGCCTCGAATAGAGGTAGGGTTTACTCGTACACATCAAAAATGACCCATGTAATGTTTTCTTGAGTATCAACACAATCAGAAAGTGTTTGGTCAGTTTTTCATATGCATGTCATTGTTTTCACTTCAAATTCTGTCCATTTCAAATAAAAGTGACACAATTAGAGTTGTACCGGCCACACTGTGCCTCATATTGAGGCAGAGTTGACTCATACACGTCAAAAATGACCCATTGAGAATTTTAATAATATATGAACAGAATCGGAATGCATTTGGTCGGTTTTCCGTATGTAAGTTGTTGTTTTCACTTAAAATGTTGACCATTTGAAATAAAAGTGAGACACTTTGAGTGGTAACGGCCACACCATCCCATGGATTGAGAGGGGGTTGACTCATACACATCAAAAATTACCCATGGATACTTTTACTAAAGTATTAACACAATCATAATATGTTTTTTTGTTGCTCCAAATGTATATCGTTTTTCCTTAAAACAGTGCCCATTTTTAACAAAAGAGAGAGAATTTGAGTGATACCGCCCACAATGTGGCTCAAATTGTGGAGGGGTTGACTTGTACACGTCAAAAATAACCCATGGATTGTTGTCCTAAATTATAAATACAATAAGAAAGTGTTTGGTCTGTTTTTCATATGAAAGTTGTTGTTTTCAAATAAAATCATGTCCATTTCAATTAAAAGTGAGACAGTTTGAGTGGGACCAGCCATAACGTGCCATGATTGAAGCGGGTTGACTTGTACATGTCAAAAATGACCCTTGGATAGTTTTACTAAAGTATAAATAGAATTCGAATGCGTTTTTTCGGTTTTGTGTATGCAAGTTGTTGTTTTCAATTAAAAGCTTGTCCATTTCAAATAAATGTGAGATAGTTTGAGTGGTATTGCCATACTATGCATCGGATTGAGGAGGAGTTGATTTAAACATATCACAAATGACCCATGTATTGTATTCCTAAAGTGTTAAGAGAATATGACAGTGTTTAGTTGGTTTTCCATAAGCTAGTTTTTTTTTCACTTAAAATATTATCTAATTCAAATAAAAGTGAGACACTTTGAGTGGTACCAGCCACACCGTGTGTCATATTGAGAAGTGGTTGACTCATACACATCAAAAATGACCCATGCATCCTTGTGATAAAGTATGAGTACAATTAGAAAGAATTTGGTTATTTTTTCCAATGTATGTTTCTTTTTACATAAAATCCTCTCCTTGCTTCCTCTTTTCGATTAGGGTTACACTCTTTTCTCATCGTATTCAGAATCTCTAAAACCCTCTTTTCTATTGGGATTTAGGGTTAATATTGAAGAGAGCTTAGATAGGGATCCGAGATGCCGAATTAAGAGTGTTATTTTCTCCAGAATCAAGGTAGGTGGTCGGTGCTTGTACTGAATTAATAATAATGGAATGTTATTTAGAACGGGATTTAGGATGAATCTTGAAGAGACAGTAGATTGGGTTTAGTGGACTTATAATGTAGTGATTGGTGTGATGATGTCAGTGATACACAGTTGTGTGAGGTACCCAGTGGAGGATTAGGATATATGTGGTGGGGGTTATGCATGGTAGGAGGAGGGTGGGGGTGTCCAGTGTCCAGGAAGGAGGGGGGTGTCCGGGGTATAGGAAGGAGGGTGGGGGCTGTCCGGGGTCCAAGGAGGAGGGTGGGGGTGTCAGGGGGGCTATCTGGGGGGCTGTCTGGTGGCCTATCTTGTGGGATGTCCGAGGTCCAGGAGGAGGGAAGGGGCTGTCTAGGGTCCAGGGAGGAGGGTGGGGGCTGTAAAGGGGGATGTCAGGGGTCCATAGAGGAGGGTGGGGGGATGTATGGGGTCCAGGAAGCAGGGTGAAGGGTATTTTCCGGTGGTTGTCCAGGGGGGCGGTCTGAGGGGCTGTCTAGGGTTGCTATTCGGGGGTCTATTCGGGGGGCTATCTGGGGGCTATCTGGGGTCCATGGACGAGGGTGGGTGCTATCCGGGGTCAAGGATGGAGGGTGGGGGGGGGGGGGCTGTCTGGGGGGTTGTCTAGGGTCCGGGGTGGAGGGTGGGGGGGCTGTCCGGGGGCTGTCTGGGAGGTTGTTCAGGGGTTGTCCGGGGACCAGGGAGGAGAGTGGGGGGCTGTCCAGGGGGATGTCTGGGGGGATATCTCAGGTTCATGGGATGGTATTTACATATTTTATAAGAAAATTCATTCAAGGGTCAAAAATAATTTCATTATATCAACTTCGAATCAGACCACAAATTTTCTAAATTCCATTAAAAATTTACAATCATTAAAATATAGGGATTTCACAGCAAATCATCAAATCAAGATTTTTTATTCATAGATAAAAAATAAAGATAATATGACCTACCAAATCACACATAGATTCAGGGTCAAAAAACCAATAAACATCAAAGGTCATTAATATCAGTCAAAAATGTAATGGATCAATCTGTCCCTAATCACCATCACTATCATCACCATTATCTTTTCCCTCACCTCATCCTCATCGTCATACCCATAATCGTCCTTTCCCTCCTCATTTTCCTTGTACTCAACCTCGGCCTCCTCATCGCTATCCTCCCCCCCCCTTGGCCACCCCCTTTGCTCCTCCTCTGCCTCAGCCTCCCTCTTGCCCTCCTCCTCCTCCACCTCAGCCTCCTCATCACCATCATCTTGACCACCACTAGAACTTCCACCTAGTGCACCATATATAGAACTCATCATTGAAATATATTCCTCACAAGCAGTGTTGGCCTCTAGTGGAAGTGTTGGACTTAAATCTTCCATTAGTTTCATTAATGCAATGTTTGCCATAGCAGACTATGCTACCATCTCTGGGGCCCCTTTTTTCAGCCAATTCTGACTGTGCCTTAACTAGATGAAACTCGGTGTAACTACAACTCGTACATGATGAGGTCCAATACCTCATTGGAACTTATACTCTTCCCAGGCCGGCATCGTACTCTACCAGGGTGCTCATGTCCCAACACCTGATGCAAGTGATTGTTTGGACCAAAATTGTCCGGTTCCTGGGCATGAAGGGCCTCTAAAGTAGAATGTTACAAATACAAATATATTATTAAGTTACAAAATTGAGATTTAAATTTTAAATCTATAATGTAAAACTTACACTCTTCAACTAAGTCGGTTCATTAACCGCACTTCCATCTTTCTTCTTTCTACTCGAGTAAAATTGTTTTGCTGGAGGTACACATCCTTCAATATTCAATTTATGCCTCTACAATGAAATTGAATGTAGGAATCCATAATTAAAAACAGGATACCAAAAAAATAGTAATTTCATGACTAAAATTATATAACAACTTTAGCAATTAAATAAATTATGGAGGAATCAATAGAAAGTGCAAGTCGTAAAGAAAGATTGTAAACAATCATACCAGCTGTCTCTCATGATCTAGCATGGTAGTACGTCACAATGTGTGGATTTATTTCTTAGCATCTATGTTTTATTATTTCTTCCAGATGCATCCTAAAAATAATTCAATAATTAGTATGAACAAAAACCATGAAAATTTTCATTCAAATACTTATAATTTGATTAATACCGCAAATTGGCTAGTCGGACAATGAGTAATCATCTGTCAGTACAGTTCTAATGGACAATCATCCATGACAGGGAACACCTCTAACCTTGTGCCCACTCTATCACTATATTCAATGTACAACTCATGCTTATAAGCTCTCCAAAGCTCACCTAAATATTTTAGACGTGCTGGCCGTGCACCCTTACTATCGGGGAAATTAAACTGCATTTGAAACCAAAATATTAATTCATATAAATACAAAAAACAATATATTGCATTAAATACAACATATTGTTTTACCCATATCTCTACCTAGGATTTATCCTTGACATAATTTTGCAGTTGTCTCCATGAGAGCGGGCTGACAGGAATTATGTCAGAGTATTTAGCAAGCGTCGCAAAAAACTCGACATTGCTGCCCTGATTTTTCAATAATCTAACTATCTTCATTGTATTCTACCATCAACTGTGTGCGGAAGTTCCACACCGAACACATGTGTGTATGCCCCTGCCCCCACCTCCTATTAGTAGATATATCTGTTATGAAATAAAAACAAATATTTTATCAATCCATGTTATAATGAAAATAAATAATGGTGTAACAATTTGTTAGGTTTGTATAAGTATACCTGCAGTAGTATAATCAATGGGTGCCACTTGATCCACAGATACAGAAGGAACACACTGTACAGATGGAGTGGTCCCAATGTATGCTCCACAGGGAGAGACTCTGGAGGAGAAATATTCAAAGAAGATGGAATATAAAATCCCTAAGAGAAGGAAGCAGATGTAAAATAAGATGACAAGGATGGATAGCCAAATGTGGGATGGGAAATGGGAATCATCATCAGATATGGTACAGATGAGTGCATAGGCTCAGATGTAATGGGTGGTGAAATCATGGGAGGTCTAAATATCATGTGTGTCTCTAGTGGAACACTGGATCAGAACGTGGGACTGATGGTATGCCAGTGGGGAGGGATATGGTCTAATCGAGTATGTTGACCAGATCATCTAGCTCTTGTACCACCCCCCCTCATACGAACACCCCGAGTACTGGGACCACTACTAGAATGCTCATTGATTAACTGTCGCCTAATAGATGGATCCTTAAAAAATTAAAAAATAATCACATGACATTATATATTATTTAAATAAATATATTTGAAATAAAGTACTCACTACAGGAACTAGTGGTTGAATTCCCAGCTCAGCCGTGTGAGGACTATTTTCTATAATATGTTTTTGTCACCTCTCTTCAAATGGTTTCATTTTCCTTCATTTGAAATCAAATATGGAAGTAAATAGAAAAAGATTACTAATGTGTAACTCAAAAAACAAAATAAATGAGAGGGAAAATTTTAATTTTTAGTAGGATGATTATTTACTAAGTGCCATCAGTCTATTAAAATCATGGAACATTGAATCTACCAGATCCACAAGTGGTTAAAAGGTTGTCAAAATTACTAAAAAATATAATTTCATTGGCTCAGGTAGATGATGCAGGGTTCAATACATGTTTTGTAGAAGAATACAAACCATCATGTTAATTACCTAGTAAAATGTTAAAGAGAGGTCTTAGAGTCATACAAATTTTATACAAATCACAGTTGAAGAATTGAAATGTTCACCAAGTTAAAAATGTTGGTTTCGTATGTTTAAATATTGTTCTATTCCAAATTTCAACATGCAATTCAAATAAAAATTTCAACCAATAAACATTTAAAATTCACATAACAGTCAAATAAGATACAACATATTTATAATCAATATTAAATCAATTTGAATAGTAGCAACCTTAACAACCCAACTTGAGGTAATCCAAAATAATTGAGAACATGGATGGATGATTCTATATATTTTCCACCAAAACTTATGGTTCAAAATCAACTCTCTCAATTGAGCTATTAGAGTCATCAAAAGAAATAAATGGATTTGTTCCAATGGTAGTAGGAACAGTGTCAATTCAATCACCACCATCATAAAAAATATGTCTTGGAATTACTTGAACTATGACACCTCATTCAGGCTGAAGTGGGTCTTTGACATAAAAAAACTTGTCTAGCAATTTATGCCAATTCATATGGTTCTTCAGTAGCAAGAGTGCGAGTCATATTAATTACTCGAAATCCATAACCCTCAATAAATGTTCCATTTCTCATCATTGAAAACAAACCAATGGAATTTCATCATCGTGACCTATCTATGAGAGTAATAATCCAATATTACTATTTTTTCAATGACTCCATAATGACCAAAATTTTCAAATTGCGGTCTACTATCTGATGCACTGGAATAATAATCTGTTGTGGATATAACCATAACACCATCGTGTTGTGTTCTCATGTTCTTCTCTCATTCAGTGACAATATGTTTGTACCCATTGATAATAATTTATTTACATTTATGAACCACGATATTAGAACCAAAAGCCAAATCTATTATTTTCGCAGAGACAGAGTCAGCTTGCATACTCAATACCTAAAATATAAATGAATATTATACTTAATTAAATATTGATTTAATTATTTTAAATAGTAATATATTTACCTTCAATTTTAACCAAGCAGAAATCTATTTTCCATGCAAAGACACCCTCATTCTCAAAGATAACGAATGGTGATTTAAATTATAATTGTTTATGTTCCCTATAGATAAAAAATATGAACAGATTAACAGATATATATGTAAGATATACATATTCAATTTAGTGACCTCATGTAGTCATCGACAAATCACAGTTGAACAAAACTGTGCTATGTACCATCTCTTACGCTTCAAGGCTTAATGTATTCAATGTATATGATCCAGGAACTCCTCCTATTTGAATATGTGATGGAAAACAAGTTTCAAATTTCTTGTACTTTTCTTATTCATATCTCATTGGTCTGTTCATTATTGTAGTAAGATTAGACAAATACATTGAGAAGAAATCCATACATTCTTGAGCCAAGTAACTGTTCATGATAGAAGCTTCGGGATGATTCCCGTTTCAGACATAAGAATTTAATGTGTATATATTTTTTTCAATTAGATACATCCAATGAAAAGAAACAGGTCCTCCGAGAATTATTTTAGTGGGAATATGGAATGTCAGATGCAACATGGATGTGAAAAATAATGGAGGAAATATTTTCTCAAACATAAACAAAATTAATGGGGCATTTTGTCAACATGTTTTGAAAGAAAGACTTGGAAAATTCGTAGCACAAATATCTTTAAAAAAATGCCAGAACTAAATTAACAGTCACCCTTACATTATTTGACAACAAATTAGCGATAGCTATTGGAATCAAGTTATACAGAAGATCGTGATAATCATGAGTCTTCAAAGATTTTAGCTTCAACTATCTTCTATTGACACGTTTAGATATGTTTCTTGAATAGCCATCAGAATCTCCAATAGTATCTAATACTTCTAGAAATAGTTTTTTTCGTATGTTTCAACACATAAGAAGCACATGGAACTTGCAATTTATTTTCACTGATACACATAGGATGTAATTTTGGTCTGATGCCCCAATCCACAAGTCACACCGACACCGTAAATCATATTTTGTCTTTCAATTAACATTTATAAGTATTGAAATAAAATTTTGACATATATTATTTTCAATGTTCATTACGTCTAAGAAATGAAGTAACAAATTGGATGACCAAAAAGGCAAATAAAAAAGATACTCCTCTTCCTCCAATTGTAACAGGTTTCAGGGGAAACATTCTTTCTCATTCTAGATTTTATTTGACCCTTCCCAAATAAAAACTGAAATCTTCCAATTCAGTAACCACATAAGTTCCAGACATATGTAGGGGTGGATCATTAGTCTCTATGGTATTATAAAATCTTCATTGATTATTTCTATGTGGATGGTCCATTGGAATGAATCGAGAATTTCCATAAAACTGAAACTACAGGGATGTTTCAGTCTCTTGAATCGTGTATTATTCATACAAAAAAGTCATGATAGTTATCCCTTCGTGATCTATTAATAAATCATTGTATAAGCTGAAAATCCTTGATCGTACACATAAGCGTATCTTGCATCAGAAATATGTCTTTCGAATATGCATCATATGTGTGCACTCCCACATCCCAAAAAGATCATCTATTTTATTAAAGGTTTCATGTATAACGTCAATATCAATGCCAGGATTAGAAGTGCCAGAAATGAGTATACTCGTGAAAGTGAAATGTGTTTTTATACACAACAATGGGAGAATATATAGATGTGTATAAAAATAGGCCATGTGCTTTGCGAAGTAAGCATTTTCCCAACTAGATTAAAATTGTCGCTTGAAAGACCAGCCTCACATTATGCACGTCAACTGCGAAATCAGGATATCGAGCATCAAATCTCTGTCATGAAAATCCATTTGTATGGTGAACCAACTCATCATTAGTATTCTTTCTCTCAATAGCATTGCATTTAATTTTTATTGATATTTCATCAGACATAAACTATTCTGGAGTGTGGGGATCAAGGGAAAGTTCCAAATTTCATTATGAGGCACACGAGATAGTGTTCTATCAGATTTTAACTAACAGCGGGATGTTCCAATTTTTATACAATCATTTTTTTCAGTGGTATCCTCCAAAATAAACTAAAATCATTCAATAAAGCATGAATTTTGTTTCTTAAAAATCAAAGTTCCTCAACTAAATTTCACGAGACATAGTGGTTTGAGGGAATATCTATATCATCTAGAAGTAAATCCTTGAAGAAGGAAAGAATGTAATTGATTTCTGTATTAGAAATACATACATAGTTTTCCAATGAAACAATCGGATTAAAAATTCCAGCCTTTTCATTTTATCACATTCTAGAGTCGTGGTAGAAGTATTCTATCTTTTCACCGTAACAACATCATCATTTTCATTAGACGCAAGATGTGTGTTCATATTTAAGTCTTCTTGGTTCAGAATCCTTTATTTTTCATGATGATGAATAAACAGGAACCGATCATATAATAAATTCTTCACTCCAGTCCTCTAATTTGGATCATCAATAACATAAGATTTCATTTTCTCCCCATTTTGATACCACACATAGTAGTTTGCTTCAAACCCATATTTGGTTATGTGGTAGCTGACTTCTTCACGGCTCAACCATGGTCTTCCAACACTTATGGAGCATGGGTAGTGTATGAGGCCACTATCTAAAGCATTGTGAAATGAAAAATCTAAAATCTCTCCAAATGTTTTGAAAATCGCTTGAGATCTGATCGGTTTCAAACATTAATATTCTATCCATTCTAAAAAAAAATAATTTTTGTAAGTCATTTTGTCAAAAGAAATTCAATAATATTGAAGTTTCATCGAAAATATATCTAAGTAAACGAGAATTTTATACTTTATATGAAACCTTAACTGAAACACTACTCTGTATGAGAATAATAATATAAAAGATAACAAAATACTATATTTATAACAAAATATCTTTGAAGAACTATACATGAATGCATAAGATCATGTACACTTTTGGAGTAGAATTATTTAGGAGTTGATTAAATTTTAGATTGAAGAAATGTTTTATTTTAGTAGATAATTTTAGTGATCACATACATTTCTCAAGGGGGAGGGAGTTTCCATGGGGTGCGGGGTGTCCAGGGTGGTGGTAGGGCCGTCCAGGGGGTTAGAGGTGTCTAGGGGTGGTGGTTGTCTAGGGGGTCAGGGTGTCCAGGTGGGCGGCATGTCCACGGGGGTGGTCGGGCTATCCATGGTGGTAGGGGGTGTCCATGAGGGTGGGTGGGCTGTAAAAGGGGGTGATCGATGTGTCTAGGGGGTGGGTAGGGCTGTCCAGGGGTATTAGGGTTCGGGGGGGGGGGGGGGTGGGGGGCTATCCAGGGGTGGTGGGCGGGCTGTCCATGGGGGTGGTCGAGTTGTCCACAGGGGTGGTGGGGCTATCTAGTTGGGTGGGGGTGTCAAGGGGGTGGGTGGGGTGTCTTTCCAGAGGGTGGGGGCATCCATGGGGATGGGGGTGTCCGGGGGATGGTGGGAAGGTGTCCATGGGGTTGTCCACAAGGGTTGGGGGGGGGGGGGTCCAGGGGGTAAAGGCTATCCAGGGGTGGGCGGGATATCCACGTGGGGTGGTGGGGCTATCCAGGGGGTCGGGGGTGTCCAGGGGGGGGTTTTCCAGGGGGGGGGGGGTGTTGTCCAGGGGGTACGAGGTGTCTACGGGTGGAAGGGCTGTCCCGGGGGGTGGCAGGGGTGGCGGGGTTGTCAAGGGGAGTACAAGGTGTCCAAGGGGTGGGCGGGATATCCACGGGGGTGGGGGTTATACATAGGGGAGGGGGTGTCCAGTGGGTGGGTGGGGCTATTCAGGGGGTATGGGGTGGGTGGGTGGGCTGTCCACGGGGTGGTAGGGCTGTCCAAGGGGGTACGGGGTGTCCTATGGGGTTGGAAAGCTGTCCACATGGGTGGGGGATGTTCAGGGGTGTACGGGGGTGTCCAGGGGTGGGCGTGCTGTCCACGGGGGTGGCGAGGTCGTACAGGGGGGTCGGGGGGTCCCAGGGGTGGTGGGGGGGGGGGGGGGGCTTTTGGGAGTGGGGGATGTCCATGGGGTACGAGCTGTCCAGAATAGTCCACCCCCACCCACATGGACATCCCACACTCCCACCTAGACAACCCACCCCCAATAAAATAAAACACAAAACAACCCCTTTACCCCTGCACTAAACAAACCCCACTAAATAGAACATTTACGATATATAAAGTGTAGAACAGAAAAACATAAAACAAACAAAGGGTTTGGTACTCCAATAAAAATTACTCTAATTTAACCAAAATCAAAACATCTCACATAAATAAAAAGAGTAAAAACACTAAAACAAAGATAACAGTTACTAATTTGAAGTGTAGAAATAAAAATTTGTTGATTGAATAAGTATCTTCGGTGAGAAGGGGTTTTGTGGCTGGGAATATGTCGGGACGAGGTGTGGATTAGGTCTATAATCAGACCTACATGGAGCTGGGGCACTAGGTATTTGTGGAAAAACATTCCCAAGACAAGTGCACCACATGGGTGGATAAATATTAGGCTTCTACACTAATAGTTTGTTCATAGATCGTAGAGGGGTTTAATTTCATAAAGTATAGACAGAAACATTTATTTCTAAATTTGAGATTAATAATCAAGTATATCAATTATACTATACACATCATAAAGAACAAAAACCAATGATACTTTTAAGGGATAGTTTAGAAACCATATTTTATATATTCACTTACATCTACCATTCAAGTATTAGTCATTGATTCAATATCAAATAGTGTGAATCATAAAATTTTCCAAAATCCATAGAAATAGGGAGTAATGATGTGATATTTATAGATATTGAAATAAATGGAGAAATTAGGGGAAGATGGATTCTATGTCTGTATTTGGGAAGAGGTTTAAGGAGTCTAACCTGGATGGGGGAGTTGTAGCTGATCAGATGGAAGACCTTGGATTAGGGTTCTCCTGCGTGGGGGCTTTTGGAAATCAGGGCAAAATGAGTGATGTGCTTCTATGTAATCAGGGGATGGTTTTCTGTATTTTAGGGGACCTTTCCCAACTTTTTGTAAAAACCTTTGGGAAAATTATCATCTTTACCAAAGGTTTGTACCAACCATTGGTAAAGGGTGAAAATTTTATGGATTTTCCAACAGTTTTTTCAAAATGTTGGGAAATCCTTCACTAAACTAACCTTTACCAACGGTTCTCCATAACTATTTGTATAAAAGTGTTTGGAAAACCCAACATCCTAGTAGTGAGATGAGATAATATCTCTCTCTAGAAATGAATTTGGTTGAATGATTTTTAGGATAAAGGCCTAAATGACCAAGAACTCCACAATATCATTCCAAATGTAAGTAGTGGAGTAGGATATAGAAATTTTTACTAACATTGATTCCCATAGAATCATTAAATATGTAGCAGGGTATGGCTATGATGATGGGAGAAAAAAATTCTCTTTATCCTAAAGTATTGGTGGAATATTTTCCTCCACATTCTCAAATAAAGTTGATATTTTCCAAACTGGTATCATCCTTATAAGAATCACTCATATGGTTTCCTCTAATTCATGACTCAACTCCTTCATTAGGATAACATTGAATGATTTCCATTGGGGACTCCCTCATGATCACCATTCAAAACTACATTTGGGGGAACATCAAAGAAATTGAGTGAAACCTTAAAAGGGTCTCAAGTCAAAATATATCTATGAGGAAAATATATATGAAGGAGTATTATGACATTTCCTTCAAAGTAAATTTAAAAGATTATTAATATTATTAATACATTAAAAGAAATATGGATTTTATTTCTATGATATGATTAACATATTTGAATGTTACTTATTTTAGTAACATAGAAAACATAGATAATGAAACTGATATAAAAGGATATTTTTAAGATACATTTATTGAAATAGTGGTGCGTATAAAATATAGGGCATGCGTACTTGACATTAGAGACATAATCATGATCTTGGAGCTCCTATAAATATTAAGTTATAGCCCACTTTGTGTGATTCAGCCAATGATAATGGAAAAGGTAAAAGAATATCCATTACCCACCCATCACCTGATGATATTCGATCACATATTTATAAGGAAAATATTATATAATATGAAGTGATTTTTGGGAAGTTGAGGTGTCTCAGGTTGATTATTTTTAATTCCATTCATTGGGGAAACAATTTTTCTCCATTTCAAGATTTCTACCCTAGGAGATCTCAATATTTTTTTAGACAGTAGGTGAATGTGGTAGGAAAATTCATGGTTCGTTTCACTTCCTCCACATAAGAGTTTTCTTGGGCATAGGAATTTTAATAAATATTTGTTTCAATTGATTCCCTTACTACTCATATAAATTCTATCAAGGGATTATGGACAGTAGTGTAGCCGAAGAATATTTCATATCCCTTTTGGATGGACTCAACTAATTCTTATATCTAATTCATAATCCTACAATCTTTATATTTAAGGGTGGGGGTGATCTAGAAGAATATCTCACACACTTCATGTCTCGATATGGCCCAATGATGGTTTTTATATAGTAGCATGTGTTTTAAAAGCTCAGGTGCTTTAGAAAAATTATATAGGTAACAATATTAATTTGGTACAACAACCTAACAACATGGTTCGTTTCAAAATGGGAAGATATTATATGATAGTTCCTTTAATGTTCATCTATAAACATAGGAATAAAACGAGCATTGTACTCTAAAATTGAAAACAATTTCAAAACTATAGAGTTTCAAACATCATTTTCAGGTGGAATGGTTTAGCATATTTAATAAATATAACAACTCTTGAAGTGGATTTTTCTATATTTGTCTAGAAAATATATTTTATGAGTTGTAAACACTACTAATTCCAATTATTACCTTGGTGGTTTCAGGTAATCTTTAGTAATAATAACAAACACGAATGATTCCATTCAACATTCACAATTCAAAATATTATACAAATATATGATCATAATGATTGAAAACCCATATAGTAGAAACTGTAATCATTATGATCAAACTAGCATCGATTCTATCTATAAAAACTATTACTGAAAAATATAATGGGATTAATAATTTGGAACAATTATGAACATAAAAAACCATTATTTAGAAGGAAATAAGGAGAAAAATTACTTAAATTCGAAAGATCATAAGAGTAATGAATATCTATTAAAAAAGATTTAGTTTATGGAATTTTCATCACATCCCTAGAAAAAAATGTAACACCATGAATCTAGTAACCCAAATATGGTGGATATAATACTAAATTGGCACAATGAATTATATATTTCATGTTTAAGGATCAAAATTATTTAGTAATTTTGGGAGACTAGATACATTCATGAATCTCACATTGCATTTTAAACTATATAATTAATCTTCAAATTCTATTGAGAACATTATTTTTTCTTCAAATATTTTCTTGAAATCAATCGTAGATCCCTTCTCACTATCTTGGGGATATGGAAAAAATATTAAATTTTTTGTTCTGATGCTCAGTAAGTGAAAAAATATAACATAATCTACCATAGAATAAATAAAGCATGAACTTTATGATAGAGATAAATAGTAATCAAATTTGATAAATAAGTACTATCATAAAATTCGAATATAATCTTTGATGAAATGAAAACATATATAATCACATGGATAAACATAATTGGTCTTATAATGATATTATGTATAATTTCAGACATCATCATCTTATCACCAATGCCGCATTCCAAGATATCTACATAAATTGGTAAAGTGTATTTTAAATAACCAAACAATTTTTTCAAATGAGACCTCTCAGTGCTTCATGGGGGTATAAAAGGCCCCACCCATCGCATACTGATTCTAATTCATTCATTATATGAAATAAATAAATAATAATATAACACATAATCATAAAAAAAAATTCCTATTTAAAAAATAGCACATGAAATGTTAATACATTCCCCAATAAATCACTAGAGAAAAATGATCATAATCTATACCGAGTAATATGATGGATGGATGCATTATATTATATCCTAAGTAAAGTATATGATTCATTAAAGGATGTTGATATGGATGAAAATACTTATGAAAGACAACAAGAACGTTTCTTGTAGATAATACCCTTCTCATTTTGGAACAAGTTATTAAAAATATAAAAATTACATGAATATTAGGGAAATATGTTTTCATTGAAAACAACCCCAGAAAATTGTAAAGGAATCCTTATCCCAATTAATTGTCATGAAGATGGTAAAATTATTTTGTGTAGTAAATGTAGAAACAATTATTCAATTAACAACTTTGATTAAATTACCTCATTCAGAAAAAAGTAGATTCCATTTAACACTTTTGAACGAAATTAAAACAATGTAAAAAATAAAAATAAATAATAATTATATTATTTTTAAAAATTTATATAATACATTTTAATGAAAATATGCTGATTGAAGAAAAATACTCCTGACTGAATAGAAAAAATAAATCAATTTTTTATAAACATTTTTATGAGTTTTTATGTACACAGAGAGAGGAAAATTAAATTAAGACATATAATTTATATAAATAACCATAGGATATGTAAATAAAATAAATATTTATTAGAGATATGTCAAATAATTTCGTCATCATAAATTAAATCATAAAAGATATCCAAAATAATGGGATCATATGTAAGATATTGTACCTCGTAGAGGTATGTCCTTTTTTACAATTTTGGTTTTAAAATCTTTTTTGGTTAATGAATTGTTTCTCAGAAGTATGAGGGGACTTGAGGGTTTTCTAGGGGTTCAGAACAAGAAGGGATAAAAACCTAATCTAATCTATGCAAGGCGCATGATTGAGACACAGTTACGTAAAACGTGAGGCCTTCCCAGGAAAACTGCGAAGCCTTGGAAAATGGAATATCACATGTTTGGAACATAGTTAGTAAACTTCTAGGGTCTCCACATTTAATCATGTGACCCAAATTCCTTTAGATACTGGATTGTGCATGGTTCGGAAAACCATGCGGGTAAACCCTGTACCCTTATAAAAGATGAAAAAATTACAATTTTTCCATTATATAATTTTAAAGCCTCACCTGATTCCCCCTTCCCCCTTAATATATCCACTGTGACTAACTAAAAGTTCCAATATTACCCAATACTGATTCTCTCTCCATTCTAGGCCATTTGGAGCACTATTGGTTGCGAATCAAAGATCCGAGTGAGTCTAATCCTCTCATTTATTCTTTTTTTTGATTAGGGCTTGTATTTTGGTTGTTCTTCTTTAGAGGCCCTACAATTCTATTCTTTCCATCCAAATATTGGTTGAAACTTCAAGGGGTGCTTTAAACCCATATCTAAGACCATTATTAAGTATTTTTTCAACGTATGATTCTATGTATGTGGTCAACTTTTTAAATTCCTTAGACATAAGTATTGATTTGTGCATGTGTGTTGTGTTCTAATTTCTTCCTTGTTATATTTTCCTCGCTATTAGTGATATCTAATAAAATGTGTGTTTAAATTATGATTTTAACCCCTCATGATTCATGTTGGATGCATTTGGGATAATTTGAATAATTTTTGGCCACCCATGGGGTGTATCAAAATTCCCAAACCAAGAAATTTTCAAACATGAGTGTAGAGTTGACTTGTGATTAAGTACATCTTGAGATGATCATGTTAATTTACTAGTGTGATTATTAAGATGGGAATGTGGGTAGTTGTGCCTATATGTGTATAATGGTTAAGGTATCATTTTTATAGACATGGAAATGGGTTAAATGGGATTAATGGTAATGTGCTAAATTTTTTGTGAATTATAGTGGAAATTCAAAAGTTGGATAATAAATGTGAAATGTAAAATGTATGAATTGAATTAACACATGTAAGGGGTTAGATATGTTAAATGTGTTAACATAGGGGAATTATTAATTATTCTTAATGAGTTAGTCATAATAAATGGGAATTGGTTTAAATGGCTATGTAATGTAAATGGTAAAGGAGTTAAGTTATTAATGCATAATGTTAATTCACATGTTTATTGTTATGCATTGTTTTTGATAATGGTATTTGTTTTTTTGGTTGTTATATGGTATGTGTGTTTTGAATTGATAAATAATCATGTGCACATATCTTGGTAGATTTGGGTATTGATATGAGGTTCTATGCCTATAGGACAAGTTAGACCGAGGCTCTAAACTCAACCACATAATTGAAAAATTAGGGAAGGGGACAAAGTATAAGGACCCCGCCTATTTACATACATAATATTGAATTTAGATAATAAAACACTTCCTTTTACATTGAGGATCCTTTCATGTTTAATGATTTAGAGAATTAGGAAAAAACATTCATAACATAACACATTATTACAGATTGGATACCATAAAAACAGTTTCCATTTTTCTCAAAATATAAAATATTAAAACTTAAAATAGGGCTCCTTGAAAATTAACCAACATTTAACATGTCTTTCCTACTTGTATTACACATCCATTAACCTGTGAAAAATTATTTAAAAACATGGGATCATCACAGAGCTCAGTAATGGATAAAAAAGGAAGCAAATAGCACATTAGTCCATGAATAATCGTAACGTAAGAAATAATTTTCGGAAGACATGCTTGTCACTAATATATACTGACTTTTTGTAACATGACATTCACACAATATAAAAAAACATGAGAACATAAATATAATCATAGAGGTATCTTGGAGCATTACTTACATAATCTTGTAACCATTCTTGGCTACCTTATAATCTGTAACCCTCACGACTACCTTACTTTGTGTAACCATCACAGTTACACTTGGAGTAACCATACGGCCGACCTCCAACATACTCATAAACAATGCATTGGAGTGAAATATAGGCCCTAAACTTAATCATAAATAATTCCCAAGAACCAAAACATAATCATACAACATAAATAATTCCATACAAACATTACTTTTGAATTTCGTAAAACCGAATTTAAAAAGAGGATTTTTATAGAAACGCCCCTTATAGATATCATACAATAGAAGAGAGACTTAATATAGTGGATGGAGTATGTATATATACTATAAATACACATAATAAAACATAATATAAACATTACCCATCTCAAAAATAATTTAAATATCACATAAATAATGAAGTAGAAGGTTAACCCAATGAACGGAAATCAGGTTAAGAATTCCCTTACCTCGGGTTTGTCTTACATCCAAATTTTTTAAACCTCCTGTATAATGGTTAAAAGAGTGTTATTAATATTTTAAAGAAAAATATTCATGTTTATAACATCTTATATTATCATTTCATAACATCATTTCACCGTTAATTGTTAGTATTTTTCCCTTGCACTGTTTTTGGGTGAATTCTTTACATGCTTTCTATGATTGGTTCATGGTGGACATTCTTGTCGATTGGAAGTGAAACTCCAGAATTAAAATGGGGTAGTATTTTCATATAAATAGTCACATAAATTATTCCATTTATCATTTTGAATTCTTACCTGAGGATGAATCATAAGTTAGAACATTAATGATATTTGTTTAGATAATTTTAGTGGTTCTTTGATAAAAAGAACCTCAGTTTGTCTTATAAATTAGAACCATTAGTACAAAAGAATTCCAGAACCATGGGTGATTCATAAAAAATTTATTATAACCTGGTTGAATCATAAAAATGTTTTCATGACCAGACTTGAAAGAGTTAATGAAAATTTAAATCACATCGTCCAAGATGTCGGTAATTCGACACATCGCGGACAATATTTTAATTTCTTGAATAAGTGTGGGAGGAGAAAAATAATGATGATGAATATTATACGAAAATGAGAGAATATAGAATATACATGATTTTGGAGATTCTATTCCTCTTGGAAAATAGGAGGTGAAGAAAGAAGAAGAAAAGAAAGGAATATTAAAATAAAAGAAATGTTGATAAATTTCTCACAAAAATTCGGCAGCCTAACGACATCTCTTAAAATTTCATAAAAATAGTTTGATGAGGGGAAGGGGATATCTCATCATTAATAAATAATATGGTCAGTAAGGGGGGATATTTGATGAAATATCCCATGATAATACAAAGGGAATTGAAGAGAATAAACATTAAATGAATGAAAAGAAAGAAAAAAAAGAGGATGGTTACCTCTTGGTCTCTTCTCCTTGAGATCCTCCTTAAGGGATTTGGTTTTGGTCTTTTAGTCATACCAGAAGCTCTAGGGAGTGGGGAATAATATTGGGGAGGGAATTTGGTAGAAATTAGACAATTCTCAAGGCTTGAGAGGTGTGGGAGGAAGAGGGGAGAGAGGGTGGTATTTATAGTGGATGAGGGGAGGTATTTTAGATTATTTTAATTATTATTATAATATTTTACTCAAGACTATGAATAATATCAATTATTATGACCCCAAATAGTAATAATGTCATGTGAATTCGAACCAAGTGGGCTTACAGCATCCATGCATCATTTATGATGCAGTAAATCAAGTATTTAGCATTTATCGTATTTTATCGTATTTTACTATTCATAAAAAATTCATGAATTTTAGAAAAATCCCAAATATTTACCCTAACCATTTTTTGATGTTTAGAATTCGAAAATGAAGTCCTTTTTTGAAAAATAACTTTATAAATATTATTAATTAAACTTTTAAATAAAATCATACTTAATTCAAAAAATAACAGTTCTAATTCTATAACTACTTCTTTATCACAATGAAAAATTAACCAAGATGTTATTATCTTCTAGACATAAGAAATTAAAATAATAATAAAATTTACTATTTATTAGGGTCATATTCCTATACATATTAAAATTCATAAGGGTATTTTACTATTCAAATAAAATTTTGTTTTATCAGACCCCAAATAACATACTGAACACAGTTGTAGATGACAGTTTCTTGAAATTCAAAACACTGTGGTAGTAAAGTTATTTTTAAAGGCTAGTTATAAATATCTTCTTTAAACAAAGCTTCATGCATTTCAATTTATTTTTATGAAAACAAGGGGTGTTACATTATCCCCACATTCTTGAAATTGTGTCCTCATAATTTTATTTACTTATTAAACAACTAAGGGTATTTTTCTTTCATAGCATTTTCAGACTCCCATGTTGCTTATTCAACCATGTGGTTTCTCCACAAAACCTTTACCTGGTAGATTACCTTATTCTACAATACATGTTCCCTTCGATCAAGAATTTGAACTTGTTTCTCTTCATACGTAAGGTTCTCTTCCAGCTGAATTTCTTCTGGGCTCAAGACATGTGATTAATCTGGCACAGACATTATCAACATCGAAACGTGAAAAACATTGTGTACCTAAAACAAACTCGGAGGAAAAGCTACGTGGTTTGAAACTGTTCCAACATTCTCCAAGATTTCAAAAGGGTTGATGAACTGTGGAATTAGATTTCCTTTCTTACTGAAAAACATCACACTTTTCCGAGGAGAGACTTTTAAGAAAACATGGTCACCTACCTCGAAAGAGAAATCTTTCCCTCTATTATGTACATAACTTTTCTGCCTGCTCTGAGCTATCCTCATGTGCTGCTAGATCATCCTCACTCTCTCATCCACTTATTCAACTAATTCTGGCCCCGTCAACTTTTTTTCATTGAATTCATCGCAAAACACTGGAGTCTGACACCGCTTTCTATAAAAGGCCTCAAAAGGTTCCAGCTGAATACTAGAATGAAAACTGTTATTATAAGAAATCTCAACTAAAGAAATATTCTGATCCCAACTTCCCTGATAGTCTATTGGAAAATCTCAAAGCATATCCTCCAATGTTTGAATCATTTGTTCTGACTGCCCATCTGATTGAGGATGAAAAGTTGTACTAAAATTTAACTCTGTGCCCAAGGACATCTGAAGTCCCTTCCATAAGATAGAAGTGAACCTGAGATCTCGGTCAGATACAATGGAAAGAGTAACTCCATGTAACCTGACAATATCCTTGAGGTACAATTGAGAAATCTGATCCAAAGTCATTGTATCTTGAATAGAAATAAAATGTGAAGATTTTTTTCAGCCGATCAACAATAACCCAAATCACATTGTTACCTCGAGAAGTCTTTGGTAGTCCCACCATGAAGTCTATAGATACATTCTCCCATTTCCACTCTGGCACTGGTAAAGGGTGAAGCATCCCCTTTGGTAATTGCCGCTCTGCTTTAACCTGTTGACTCATGAAACATTTCCTGGTAAAATCAGCAATATCTCTTTTCATTCCATCCCACTAATAATACTCCCAAATGTCTCTATACATCTTAGTACAACCAGGACAAAACAAATTGAGAAATATGAGCCTTTTATAACAAATCTATCATCAACTGATAATCACTAGGCACACACAAACTTTTCCCAAATCTTAAAACACAATCATTTTCAAGGTTAAATTCTGGAAACTTACCCATTTAACCAATTCTACATTTTTCTATAGCACACAGTCTTCCTTCTTTACTTTTTTAATTCTATCTGACAACAAATATTGCACTGAAACCTGAAACAAAACAGATGTATTCCCTGCACCAACAACTTCTAAGCCAAAATTCATCAAATCATTAATCAAGGGATCATGTTCCAAATGTAGCATGGTTAATGATGCACGATGTTTCCGACATAAGGCATCTGCTACTTTGTCTTCTTCTCCTGGATGGTAATTGATCATGCAGTCATAATACTTTATCAGTTCTAGCCATCTACGCTGCCTCATTTTTGTTTCCTTCTGAGTTAATATATACTTTATATGTTTATGGTCAGTATATATTTTGCATTTGGTTCTTTATAGATGATGGCTTCATATTTTCAAAGAAGAAACCGCAGCTTCCAATTCCAAATCATGTGCGGGATAATTTATCTCATGATGTTTAAGATGTCTTGAAGCATTGGCAATTACCTAATCATTCTATATCAAAACACAACCAATTCCCTTTAAAGAAGCATCACTATAGATGAAAAACTCATCATTTCGGGAAGGTAAGGCCAAAATTGGATCATTCACAAATCTCTTCATCATTTCCTGAAAACAAACATCACATTCTTATATCCAAAAAAATTTAACCCCTTTCCCTGTTAACTTAGTTATCGAGCTAGATAACCATGAAAAGTTCTTAAAAAACCGTCAGTAATGACTTTCTAATCCTAGAAAACTAAGAATCTCTGTGACATTTGTGGGTCTTGGCCATTCATCAACTACTTTTGTTTTGGTAGGATCTCTTGTTATTCCTTTCTTATTTACAATGTTACGAAGAAAATAAATCAATTGCAACCAAAAAAATCAAACTTGCTGAATTTTCCATATAGTTTCTTCTCTTTTAATGTTTGTAAAACAACCCTTAGATGTTTCTCTTGATCCAATTTATTTTTAGAAAATACTAGAATTTCATCAATAAATAAAACCAAAAACTTATTCAATAACTCATGAAATACTCTATTCATAAGATTCATGAATACAACAGGTGTATTAGTTAATCCAAATTGCATAACAAAAAATTAATAATGCCCATATCTAGTATAAAAGGCTGTTTTCGGGATGTCATCCTCCTTCACCTTTAGCAGATGGTATCTGGATCTCATGTCAATCTTTGAAAAGTACTAAGCTCCCTGGAGCTGATCAAACAATTCATCGATATGAGGAATAGGATACTTATTTTTAACACTGATGTTATTCAAAGCTCTATAATTAATGAAAAGTCTCATGGAACCATATTTATTTTTAACAAACAAAATAGGGGCTCTCCATGGTGAAATGCTAGGACAAACGAATCCTTTGTCAAGAAAATCCTGCAACTGATTTTTTAATTCAAGAAGTTCTATTGGAGACATACGATAAGGGGGTTTTGAAGTTGGCTTAGCATCAGAAACTAAGTTTATTGTGAACTCGACTTCTCGATCAGGTAGAACACCAAGTAACTCATCAGGAAAAACATCAAGGTATTAATTTACCACTGGCACATCATTAATTTGAATAGTTCCATTATTTTCAACAATATGAGCAAGATAACTTTCATTTCTATCTTTCAATATTTTCTCATATTCTTGATATGTTATCAATTGAATGGGTTCATTATTGTATACAAACTGAAACTATTTCTAAATAACAACTTCTTTAGATCTACAGTCAATCTTAGCATGATAATCAGAAAGCCAGTCCATCCCCAAAATAACATCAATCTCGCCTAAGGTTAAAACAATGAGGTTTGCAGGTAAAGTCTTTCCACATACCACAATTGAAAGATTCTAATAATTCCTCTTTGGTATAACATTTCCCCATCGTGTTTTAACAACATGTTCAGGTCTCATTTGTTGAGGTGATATTTCCAATTTACCAGAAAATTTCTCAGAGATGAAGAAATGTGTAGACACTATATCAAACAAAACATTAGTTAAATTTGATTGAATAAACAAAGTATCTGATACAACATCAATGGATGGCCCGACATCTGCTGACATAGTCGCAAAGGATCTCATTACACCTTTTTTCTTGTAGTATGGATTCTTTGCATCATTCAGATCTCTCTTTGGGTAGGTATTTGTATAATGGCCCATTTCACCACATTTAAAACACTTTACAGTTTTCTTATCAGGATTATTCTTAGGATAATTTTTATAGCAATCCCAGGCTAAATGACCAAACTTACCACATTTAAAACACTTCCCAGCTTTTCTAAGACATTCCCCAGGGTGTTTCTTGCCACAATTTTCACAAACTAGAAATTGGATTTTCTTACCATCAGATTTTTTTGGTTGATTCTTACAAATTCCTTTCCAACTGGACATCTTCTTCTCTTTGTTTCCAAAATGTCTGTGATCATCAGTAAACTCCATCTCTACCCTATCAGCACCTCAGACAAGTTTCCCATAACTTTTGAATTCACGGGAGGCCAATGCCCTTCGATACCTTGGCATCAATCCCGAGTAAAAGCATATGATTTTTATATCAAGATCCAGAATAAGTTTGGAGAATACCTCACCTATTGGGTGAAGTTAGCTTCATACAAAGCCACTGAATCTTACTCCATATGTTTCAATTCATGGAATTTCTTCTCCATTCGTAGTCGCACCACCTTAGGAAAATATTTTTCAAGGAAAATACTTTTAAATTCATCCCATTCTAAGGCATCAAATTCTTCGCTACCCCTATTCCTTACCATTGACCACCACTGATCAACTTCCCCTTAAAAATGATAAATGGAAAGACTTACCTTTTGATTATATGAACAACCAATAACATTAAATATCTTTTCAAGGGATTTGATCCATCATTCAGCTACTACTGGGTCAGAATATCCGATAAATTCAGGAGGATGTTGTCTCATAAAATGTTCCACTACAATCATGTTCCGTTGTGGTACCTCTATTGGATTTCTTTCATGGATTCCACCACCATTTATTTCCTGTGTTAGCCGAGCCATTACTGTCACAAACTGCTCAGTTCTAATCCCTACCATTCCAGGCTATAGTTCCGGAAGGATGTCATTCTGTCGGTGCCTATCCTCTTCAGCATCCTTGTTCCTTCTATGTACAGAAATTCTGAACAAACATATCTTATAAGAAACAACATGTTAATATTTAAATTATATAACAAATTAAACATAGAGTGAAAATCATTTACGGTATTCTATTAACATCACCCTAATCCCTAAAGTTATCTAAACCATCCTCTGATACCAACTATAAGGAACCATCCTTATTACATACGTAATCTTGAATTTAGTTAAGAAAACACTTCCTTTTACATTCAGGATCTTTTCCAGTTTAGAGCATTAGATAATCAAGACAAAACATTCAAAACATTACACATTGTTACAGATTTGATACCATAAAAATAGTTCCATTTTTCTCTAAATATAAAACATTAAAACTTAAAACAAGGCTCCTTGACAATTATTAAACATTTAGAATGTCTTCCTTCCCTGTATTACACATCCATTAACCTGTGAAAAATCATTTAAAAACATGGGATGAGCACAAAGCTCAGTAAGGGATGAAAAAGGAATGAAAGAGCATAATAGTCCATGAATACTCGTAACGTAAGAAATCATTTTCAGAAGACATGCTTGTCACTCATATATACTTACTTTGTGTGAGAAGATATTCACACAATATCCAAACAAACATGAGAACATAAATATAATCATAGAGGTATATTGGGGCATTACTTACATAATCTTGTAACTATTCATGTCTACTTTATAATATGTAACCCTCATCGCTAGCTTACTTTGTGTAACCATCACAGTTACACTTGGAGTAACCATATGGTCGTCCTCCAACATACTCATACCCAATGCATTGGAGGGAAATATAGGTCCCACCATTCATCATAAATAATTACCAAGAACCAAAAAAAATCCTACAACATGAATAAATCCTTAAAAACATTACTTTTGAATTTCGTAAAACCGAATTTAAAATGAGGATTTTTAAAAAAAATCCCCTTATAATTATCATACAATTGAAGAGAGACTTAATTGAGTGGATGTAGTATGTATATATACTATAAATATACATAATAAAACATAATATAAACATAAACCATCACACAAATAATTTAAATATCACATAATTAATTAAGTAGAAGGTTTACCCAAAGAATGGAAACCGGGTTAAGAATTCCCTTACCCCAGGTTTGTCTTACTTACAACTTGTTTAAAACTTCTGTATAATGGTTAAAAGATTTTTATTAATATTTTAAAGAAACATTTTCATGTTTATAACATCTTATATGATCATTTCATAACATCATTTCTCCCTTAATTGTTAGTATTTTTCCGTTACACTATTTTTGGGTGAATTCTTTACATGATTTCTATGATTGGTTCATGGTGGACATTCTTGTCGATTGGAAGTGAAACTTTAGAATTGTAATGGAGTGGTATTTTAATATAATAAGTAACATAAATTATTCCATTTATCATTTTTAATTCTTACATGAGGATGATTCATAAGTTAGAACATTAATGATGTTCATTTAGATCATTTTAGTGGCTCTTTGATAAAAACATCCTCGTTTTTTCTTATAAATTAGAACCATCAGTACAAAATAATTCCAGAACCATGGGTGATTCATAATACTAATATTATAAAATGGTTAAATCATAAAAAAGGTTTCATGACCAGACTTGAAAGAGTTAATAAAAATTGAAATCATATCGTCCTTGATGTTGGTAATTCGACACATCACGGAAAATATTTTACTTCCTTGAATAATTTGGGGAGGAGAAAAATAATGATGATGAATTTTCTATGAAAATTAGAGCATCCGAAATATACAAGATTCTGGAGATTCCATTCTTCTTGGTTATAGGAGTTGAGGAAAGAAGAAGAAAAGAAAGTAATCTTAAAATAAAATAAAACATGATAAATATCTCACGAAAATTCGACAGCCTAACGACGTCACTTAAAATTTAATAAAAATAGTTTGATGAGGAGAAGGGTATATCTCATCATTAATACATAATATGGGTAGTAGGGTGGATATTTAATGAAATATCCCATCATAATCCTATGGGAATGGAACAGAATTACATAAAATGAAAGAAAAGAAAGAAAATAAAAGAGGATGTTTACCTCTTTATCTCTTCTCCTTGAGATCCTCCTTAAGGGCTTTGGTTTTATTATTTTGGTGTGACCAAAAGATATAGGACGTGGGGAAGAATTTCGGGGAGGGAATTCGGCAGAAATTATACAATGCCCACAGCTTGAGAGGTGTGGGAGGAAGAGGGGGGTGAGGGTGGTATTTATAGTGGAGGAGGAAAGGTATTTTAGATTATTTTAATCATTATTTTAATATTTTAATCAAGACTATTAATAATCTCAATTATTGTGACCCCAAATAGTAATAATGTAATGTTAGTTTAAACAAAGTGGGATTACATCATCCTTTCATCACATATGATTAAGTAAATCAAGTATTTAGCATTTATCGTATTTTATCGTATTTTAATATTTATAAAAAATTCTTGAATTTTAGAAAAATCCCAAAAATTTACCACAACTATTTTTCAATGTGTAGAATTAAAAAATGAATTCCATTTTTGAAAAATAATTTTCTAAATATTATTAATTTAACTTTTAAATAAAAGCATACTTAATTCAACAATTAATAGTTCTAATTCTATAACTACTTCTTTATCACAATGAGAAATTAACCAAGATGTCATTATCTTATAGACATCAGAATATAAAATAATAATAAAATTTACTATTCATTAGGGTCATATTACTATTCATAAGGGTATGTTACTATTCACAAGTAAACAAGTTGTTTTCATCAGACCCCAAATAACATACTGAACACATTTGTAGATGACAGTTTCATGAAATTCAAAACACTATAGTAGTAAAGTTATTTTTAAAGGCTGGTTAAAAATATCTACTTTAAATAAAGTTTCATGCATTTCAATTTATTTTTAGAAAACATGAGGTGTTACACAAATTTCCATTCCCCAAATGGTTACATTCGATGAGACCACCTTGACCGATTCATCAAGGTGAGTGGGTTGTATATGTAAAGAAGTGATTATCTCTAGTAAGATAGGGAACATAATTTATTTCCACTATGCATTGAGATTGATAAATATGACTAATCCATTGATAATTTTGTGAATGTGAACTATGAAATGAATAGGGAATACATATTGAAATTGGGAAGAGTTCTAGAAAATAATTAAGTGAAACTTGTTAAATAATTGTATCCAACTTGTCCTTATTTACCTATTCTTTAATTATAACTTGCATGAACTGTATATTGACTAGATATTTTGTAGACACCATTAGTGGTGGCATACTGAGTTATACTCACCCCCTTTCTCAAGCCATCACTGGATACCTAATCTGATTTCATGGTTTCAATATTAGATAACGGAAAATACCCTATGTTAGGGAATTGAGTAGTGCATGGGACATGCATGGATGAGGTTCGAGACATGAAGTTGGGATCTTTTTGGGGATTCCATGGTTTATCTCCATTTTGGTTTTGGATCATTTGGAATTGTTTACAATAATATGACATATTTACTATTGGATATGGTTTGTACCTAGTTTTGGGAGATGGTTGTTTATGTATGTTTATTTGGTTATTACATGTTGCTTTCACTATTTCATCAACTTATCTACTATGTATTACTATGGTAAATAGGGTATATCGTCCTCACATGACTCATTAGACCCTTTCTGCTACTCAAAAACATTTGAAACACGGGTATGCACTCTTGAGGTCAGGTGAAGACTTAGATTAGGGCACTGTTTAGTGGCCTCTAGGTCAGGGATTGAATAGAGTGGTTTTAGAGAGGTTATTTTCCATGGTCTTATTATTTGGGATGTTAGAAAAGAAAATAGGATGCATCGAGCCTTGGTAATGTGCTCGTTCTTGGGGGTAGCTAACTCATGTATGAGGGAAAACCCAAGTCACCTAGGGTGGGAATTGTTACTCTTGTTTTACATTGTTACATTTGATGATATTTTACCATTGGGTGGTGCACTTGTTGTGTGATGTGACCGTTTTATGATATGTTTCTCATGGTAGGAAGGGAAGAATATTGTGCATTCATGCATCATATTTGGTACCTAAGAATATAGGTTGTATGCATAATGATACATACACACACGGGTCAAGTGTGTGTGGCATAATGGGGTAAAATGAATTTGATCTTCTTGAACAACTTGATGAAAATAGTGTAAAATAATAAGATGAAAATGGAAAAAAGAAATAAAAATGTTGAATAATGTTTAAATAATTATGTCTAAAAATGGTTTTAAATGAGTTAAGATGTTTATTTTAATGAATGGTAAAATGGGATATTTTTCTAAGAGGAAAGTGTTTTATTGTGTTTATGAAAATAGTTCTTAGATGGTGTCAAAAGAAAAATATTTAACCTTTTAAGTTAGTTTAACCCATGTTAGCCATGACCCACGATAGGGATCTTTTAGTGTATCATTTGGGATGAAATGATTACATTTCCAGATACTTTATGTGAATGGATTGTTTAATTATAGTATAGAGAATAATTTTATATGAACTATGGTATCATTATGTTATGTGTTCTATGGCTCGTGTTTGGCATTATAGAAAAATTCTTCTATAAAGATGTGTGTGTGTTTGGAGACATAAGAATGTTACTTTAAATGATCCTCTAGTAGTAGAGAAGGAGAATTTTTTGAGCTAGGATAATTGGGAAGAGAAGGTCCATGACAACCCTGCTCAATTAATGAAAATTATGGAATGAGACCCAGGGAGGGTTGTGCCCATAATGTATGAACTGACTAGAGAATTTTATCTAAAAAACCCCAAGACCTTTACTATATAGGGTGGACCATAGGTAGCTGATTTATGGATAGAGTACATCTTGATGATTCATGACCATTTAGAGACTCCTTTTAATAAGTGAGTTAAGTTGGCGGCATATATGTTGACTGGTCAGGAGAAACATTGGTGGGACATCATGGTTCATACTAAATATGCCAAAGGATTGTTATAGAAGTTTTTCTAGGAAAATTATTTGGAGAATTTCTACCCAGATACCTTGAGGTAGGAGAAGTATTTGGACTTTATGAGTTTGGCATGGGGAAAATATCAGTGATGGATTATTCTAGCTGTTTCATCGATTTGAAATGAATTATTCCTGTATTGGAAGGAGACTAGGTAGATGCGGTGAAATGATTCCAAGATGGGCTTATGAATGAGATCATGTCATAGGTGAATATCTTCCATTTGAATAGTTTTTAGAGGTAGTGGATCGTGAATGTATCTTAGAAAGAAAAATGAAGGGAGTTTCCAGTAGTGGACTTGTGGTGTGAGTTATATAGACGAATTGTGTGGCTTCAAAGCATAAAAAACACACTTCAGAAGTATCCATTAGGGAGAAAGTGTGCTGTGTATTAAAAAGTGAGGTTTGGTCTCTACATGTGATGATCTGGTGTTTTTTTATTAGTGTGGATGTTCGGGGCACTTTCCTAGTCAGTTTCCATGAGCACTGGGTGAGTGTAGGGTGTACAAAAAAAATGGGGCATATAGAGAGGTTCTATAGGAACCCTCGACAGATAGGCACAAAAGGAGGTTAGAGCCATATGTCGAGCATGATAATCTTGTTATTTACCCCTTATCATGAAGGTAGTTGGATTTCCACATGCCACATCAGTAGGGGTAGAGGATATGGCCATCTAAGGTGATATCGTCCATATCAACAGGGCATTGTAGCACTAGGTACTCAGATCAGAGCCTAGGGTAGAGGGGAAATTCAACTTCACATAGTTCAGTCAGCATCTAGAGGTGGAGAGGCTAGACCATCTATAGTTCAAGGTACAATTCACGAATCATATATGATTTCTAGAACTTTATTTGACATATATTCCACACATTCATTTATTTATTCACAATTTATGGTTTTGTTGGGATTAGTCATGGAATATGTGTGGTGGGTCATGTTAATTGACACTCTATTGGGGGTGAAATATGAGAATATCTAGAAATGTATTTATTGTTCTCTAGAGGATGGTGGTACAATTTTATAAGGGAATTTTTCATCCTCGAGATGTCATGTTTAGACCTGATTTTGGAAAAGGATTGGTTGGTGTCCTACCAGACCCACATCAATTATTACCATCATAGGGTAATGTTCACATCTCTTAAGAGTGACACTTATTTATATTGTAGTAAATTCATTGTTCAAGAAGAATATGTAGTGATAGTATGTCAGTAGTTGGGCGAACTCACCGATTAAGTGGATTATTTTATGCTTGATGATGGGGGAGTAGAGAAGACCATCCCTCCTCCTATAGTGGACATGTTTCTAGATGTGTTTCTAGATGATTACATGTGGATTCCACCGTAGAGGGATGTTGAGTTTACAATATAGTTGATGTTGGAGCAGATCTTGATTCCATTCTTCTATATCAAATGGAATCGTAAGAACATTAGGGTCATAAGAATCAATTTGTGAAACTATTGAGTAAATGTTTTATTCATGATAGCACCTTACCTTGAGGATCTCTAGTGATGTCTTCTAAGAATTGTATGGGTCATTTCGATTGTGAGTAGAATACAGAAAGTTGAATCCAATGATAATTAATAATGGGTACCCTCTTCTATGAATTCATGATATGTTTGACCCTCTAAGAATGGATTCAGTTTTTTCAAAGATTCATTTGATATTGGGATATCAACAGTTGAGGGTGAGACATTCTGCGGTAACATAGATATATTTTAGGAGTAGGTATGATTTTCCAATGTTTGTGGTGTTTCTATTCGGGTTGACCAATATTTCAACTATCTTTATGGACTTAATGAATAGAATACTTCACCCATATATAGATTACTTCATAGTTTTCATTGTTGATGACATCTTGGTGTACTCTATAATTCATTAGGATCATTCCAAACATAATGACATCATCATGAGTACACTTAACTAGAATATGATTTATTACAAGCTATCTTAATGTCATTTCAAGATTGTTAAGGTGCATTTCCTGGGTCTCATCATTTCCCATGTAGGCATTTCAGTGGATAATTATAAAGTTTAGGTTGTTGTGTCTTGGGAGAATCTGAAGAATGTTTTAGATGTATGGTGTTTTCTAATATTGGTAGGTTATTACTAAAAGATTATTAAATATTTCCCCCATTTTTAAGTGAAACTCTTAGGATTAACAAATAAGGAAGTTATGTTTAAGTGGTATGAGTCAAGTAATAATGATTTTCAAGTGTTGAAGAATTGGATGATGACTGCACTAGTCCTGATATTACTTGATCAAGGTAAGTGGTATGCCTTGTTCTGTGATGTGTCCAGTGTTGGACATGGGGAAGTATTGATATTGGATGATCGGGTTATATAATATGGGTCTAGTTAGTTGAGGCCTCATTAAATAAATTTCCACATCCATGATCTTGAGTTTTTCACCGTGTTTTTTCCTTATTGTTTTGGAGGACTTACTTGTTGGTTGAGTGGTTCCCAATGTTTACCGATCATTAAATTCTTAATTACATTTTCTCAATACGATTTAAATATTTTTCAATGATTATTGGTTGAATAAATTTAGTATTTTAATTTGAGTTTGTTTATAGACCCAAAAAGGGGAATAGTGTTGCAAATGCTTTGAGTTGGAAGACTCATAATCATGTGGTTTAGGAATCCAACTCTGAGTGGAGAATGATTGTCTTGTTTGCTGAGGTGAAACTATAGTTGTAGGGTGAGAAAAGGAAGATGATCTTGGAATCCATAGTAGTTGTGTTAGTACTATTGAACCGGCTGTAGGAGATTCATCTTGAAGATCCAAAGTGTTCTTTTAGGAAGAAAACACTTAATGCTAGGGAGTCACCTTCTCGTTGGGATGTTGGTGCTGATGGGATTTTCATTGTTGGTGGTCATGTTGTGGTATTGATGTTTATGCAAGACGAGTTGTGTTATGAGTTCAGTGGATCAAGTTGGGAATTTCACCCAAATTTGATTAAGATGTAGTGTGATATTCATATGCTATTTTGTGGTCACGATTGGAGAAAGTGGTTTCAGGTTTTGTGGTGTGATTTCTTACCTATGAATAGGTGAATATCGAGCATCAACGCCCTGGTGGGTTTATATAGCCATTTCCAACTTCCGAAATGGAAGTGGGATTATGTTAAAATGTATTTAGTAGTGGGTATTTTGGGGATACCTAGAAATAATGATGTTGTATGGATTGTTGTGTATTGATTAAATAAGGTAGTTCATTTCTAACCAATCTAAGAGAATTTTACTATGGACCAGTCAGGTGGGTTGAATGTGTGGATGATAGTGTAGTTTCATGAGGAATCGAGGAATATAGTTTCATATTATGATATGAGTTTCATTATCACACCCGAACTTTTGAAATAATTATATTTTATTATTTTTATTCCTTTAAAGTATTTTTTCGAGGTGCAGGCCATGACAGATTGATTTTTTTTTCATTTTTTATGATAAATAAATGATTTGGTCTTAATAACTCCCAACACATGGGCATGGAGTAGTTTAAGCTACACAAATTTTTTCAGGTCACTGTTCAGCCTACCTGATGTTCAAGAAAAATAAATATAATGAAAGGAATAATAAAATGAATGATAATGTGGAAACAAAATAAAATGTGAAAAATATATAATGAATTAAGAATGATTTTCATAATAATAATAATAATATTATGATCATTTTAGAGTATTATTGTTATTATTATCTCGTGTAATATTTTAATTGAGAATAGTATTATTACTATCATTTTTTTAAGTTGATTGTTATTACATTTATTTTTATTTAGTTTATTATTATCTTATAATAAAAATTATTAATATCATTATTAATGTGTTACTAATTTTGTTGAGTTTATTAAGCCTATTAATGTAACGTCCCGGTTCTGGGAGCCACCCAGAGGTTCCCCGTACCCGGTTGGTCACATGGCCTCAAGCACATTTCCCCGAACGCCAGAGGCTACCCACTATTAGTGAGAGCCATGAGTGTGATAGTGGGGAAACAATGCCCTCATTGGCAGAGTACACAACGAAAGAGAAACAATAAACAATAGAAGAATCATTAAACAATACATAAACAAGTGAACAATGGAAGACTAAATATGATAAACAATGGGAGCACATATATATATGATGCGTGATACATATGTCTAGGAAAACATCCAAACAAGTCACAATGATGGAAATACAAACAGTACTAAAACAAGTACAATAGAAAGATAAATTTCTCACTAGGATCACAAGCCTATGCTTGGTCCCATGCTCTCCTTCTCCACAGCTAGTCAAGTACATGAAGACGAAGGGTGATCTCCCTTGTCTATACCTGCAACAAGATAGTCTGTTTGGGCCCAAAAGCATGGCCCAAACAGGGTGTGAGACTAAATCCTAATAGTCGACCACCCGAAGATCCATGCCAAACATTCAGTGAATATATGGAAGGTAAAAGTATAGGAAACAGTAAACAGGAACATGATGAACAATAAACAAACCATTGTTCCAATGTCAAGCAACAACTACAAACAACAAATCACAATAGGTAACCTCTTATACGTACTCACAACCATTCCCTCTGGTCATACCTAACCTGTACAAAAAAACCTATGGGAAGTTCACATACCCTAACCCCTCTGGTTTGGTGATATGGAATTATAAAGACTCCCTGATGAAGCACATGTGGTCAAATCCTCTTATAGTCTAGCATAGTCTGGAACTCTCTGAGGAAGCTCTCAAAGTCAAATCCCATTATTGCCCCAAGGTCAAGGACTCTCTGAGGAGGTACACTGGGTCAATTCCCCTTATATCCCAGGTCGTTCATAGACTCTATGAAGAAGCTCACATAGTCAATACCTCTTATAGCTATGGTAATCTGGTGATTCAGAAAAACCAAACAGAGAATCTCTGAGGAAGCTCAGACAATCTATCCTTGTATACTCTAAAGAAGTCATGGAATCTCTCTGAGGAAGGTCTCACTATCTATACCATTTTTGCCCAAAGTAATCCTAGGATATTTGAGGATGATCACTCAGTCAATCCCCGTATTGCCTAAAGTTCAATGACTCTTTGAGGAAGCTCACTCAGTCTGTCCCCCAATAGTCTACTACACCCAGTTCTCAAGGCCCTGTGTAGGATAACGACAGAGCAGTACAGTATGACCAATGTAGACTTCCAGAACTAATTGGCTAAATAGTTCTACCGCATACAAAGCATGTCAGAAAATATTTCTATATCCTACTACAATAGGCAAGAAAACAGACAAAGAAGCCAAGGAAAATAGGACCAAACTGTCATAATAGAACGTTCTTGGGCAGAACATCCTAAGCATAGTAGTTCAACCATATTCATATTCAACATCTTTTTAAAGGCTTACTAGCATGGCAGGCATATAAAAGGGGTAAAACGGTAAACACACAATACCCCATTCAAGGGTATTGGGGGAATTTGCACATAATATTCATGGATACTCAACGAAAAGGAACAAACCACCTACCTTGGTTCTAGGAGATAAAAAATACTTGAACCTCAAAACTTGATTCTTTTTGTAATGTCGTAGATCAAAAAAAATGTCCAAAACATTCAACCCATGATAACTTAGAAAAAAAGAGGAATTGGAAAACTAGGCTCAAGAAGAAGGAAGAGCATACTGCTGCAATTTTAACATAATAGACGAAGATCGATTCAGAGAATAGACGGAGGCTCGGGGGCTTGGAAGAGTTTTGGCACCATACAGTTCCTCTCGGCCGAACAAGACCTAGAAGAAGATGCATCTGGGGGTTAGACGTGACCCTCGTGTGTTTAATGAAAAAAACCAAAGTACACAGTGTGTAATTTTGGAGTACATGGTGTGTAATCGCCTTTTTCATACCCCTCATTAAGAGGCCTCTACATATCCCCACACGACTGTCTTGGTGGCCAGAACATGGCCAGCACACGACCTCCTACGACAACGAAGTACACAGCGTGTACTCATAAAGTACACGACCTGTACTTAAAAAACTTCCAGAAAACTCCTCTTTTCTAAAAAACTCTTGAAAAATGTAAACATACCTGAAAGGAAGATCCATTTTCTTAAAAACTTCCCCCCTTAATGAAATTTGTCCCCAAATATTCTTAGCGCGGTGTAGAAGAAGAATTCTCGAACAACTCCAGCCACTGTGATCTTACTTCGGCCTCCCTCTCCCAAGTCTCAGCTTGTACCATCCCATGATGCCATATCACCAATACCAGAGGAATAGACCGGCCATGGAGAACCTTCGTACTGGGATCGACAATCTGAATTGGATGCTCGTCAAATGAAACATCCACTTCTATCTCAACCTTCTCAGGTTGAAAGACATGAGATGGTTCTGAAAAGTAACGTCGAAGATGAGAAACGAGGAAGACATCATGCATAGCCCAATACCTCTGAGGTAACTGAAACAGATAGGCAACCATCCCAACTCCCTCTAACACCTCAAATGGACCAACATATCATGGTTAAATCTTTCCCTGTCTTCTAATCCTCCTATGCTCTAACCTCGGTGTGACACGCAGAAAAACCTGATCCCCGACCTCGAACTCCAGAGGCTATCTCTTCTGATCAGCATAAGACTTCTGCCGAGACTATGCAGTGTCCATCCTCTTCCGAATCAACTCTATCTACTCGGTGGTCTCATGAACAAGAAGAGGTCCCAACAAAGCTACCTCTCCTACCTGAATCCAACATAAGGGTGGTCAGCATGGCCTACCGTACAAAGCCTCATAGGGTGCCATATGAATAGTTTCTTGAAAAATATTTTTGTAGAAAAACTCTACAAGAGGTATATGCTTCTCCAAAGAACCTCAAAAATCTATAATGCAAGCTCAAAGCATAACCTGAAGCACCTAAATCATACACTTAGACTGTCCAACTATTTGGGGATGGTATGCTGTACTCAGAAGCACCTGTGTACCCAAAGCCTTCTAAAGCCCCTATTAGACCCGAGAAGTAAAACATGCATCCCTATCTGAAAAAATGGTGTGTGGAACTCCATGTAGATATACAATATATGAGATGTAAAATCGTCCAATCTCATCAACACTGAAGATCTCCTTGAACAGAAAGAAGTGAGAAACCTTTGTAAGCCTGTCGATGATAACCCAAACTATGTCGTTCCCTCAAGGAGACCTCAGCAACCCCATCACGAAATCCAGTGTGACGTCATCCCAATTCCACTCGGGAATGGGTAGATGCTGTAAAAGACCTTCTGGTCATTGATGCTCTGCTTTCTCCTACTGACAAGTGGAACACATCATGATGAAAACACCAACATCTCTCTTAATACCTGGACACGAATACTGGTGGTGTTGATCATGATACATCTTGGTGATGCCAAGATGAACTGCCCAAACTAAGGAAAAAAAATCCCGCATCAACTCCTCAACTATGTCTGCTGGAACCCATACGCATCCTAGGAAACACAAGATATCATCCTCGTGCAACGTCAATCTAGGAAGAGGTTCCTCCCCTGAAAAACCTTCCCGTATAACTATGACTTCTGAGTCTGATAGATGCCTCATCTGTACCCGATCAAGAAGAGTAGAGGTAACAGTTACAAAAGATAGAAAAGTCTGCCCTTGTCTATTGTGCACCTCCAAATTCATCTCAGAAAACAAATCCATAATCTGCCACTCATTGCTGGCCTCCTGGACTGCTTGTCTCTGAGTTCTCCTGCTCAACGCGTCATCCACTGCATTGCCATTCCTAGGTGTATAGGAAAGAACAAAGTCAAAGGACTGAAGATACTTGGCCCACCTATGCTATCCCAGATTCAGATCATGCTGAGTGAAGTTGATCTTTGGACTTTTCTGGTCAGTGAAAACCACAAAATGATCTCCCAGAAGATAATGTATCCAACAGTGTAAGGCATGAATAACTTCTGCCAACTCGAGATTGTGCGTCGGGTATTTCCTCTCAGTTGGCCTCAACTACCGAGACCCGTACATGACGAATCAATCTCCCTATATCAGCACAACTCCCATCCCAATACTAGAAGCATCACAGTAAACAGTATAACTCTTTACCGGCTCTGGAAAGAATAGTATCGGTGCTGACTTCAACCTCCATTTCAGCTTCTGAAAGGCTGACTCACAATAATATGACCATAAGAACATCGTACCCTTCTTGGTCAGACCAATCAGTGGTATTTCTAAGCATGAAAAGTCATGTATAAAGAATCTGTAGTAACTAGAAATCCGTAGAAAACTCCTCACCTCAAAGACGTTTTTCAACTGCTCACAAGAAACTACGTATCTCACTTTCTCTGTGTCTACTGATACTCCTGTCTCTAAGATAACGTGACACAATAAGTGGATCTGGTCCATCAAAATTGGAATTTCGAGAGCTTAGAAAATAACTGATGATCTCTCAGCATACTCAGAATGATCTCAAGATGGTTATCATGGTCGTGTCGAGTGTGAGAGTGCACCAAGATGTCATCCACGAGAACCACCACGAAGGAATCCAAGTATGGATGGAACACTTGGTTCATCAGTTCCATGAAAACTCCAGGTGCATTTATGAGACCGAATGACATAACAATATAATCATATAGACCATACCTACTCCGGAAGGCTGTGAGAGATATATTTGATGGTCTAACATGCAACTGATTATAACTAGACCTCAAGTCGATCTTCTAGAACACTTGAGCTCCTCAAAGAAGATCAAGGAGATCATCAATCCTTTGCAAGGGAAATAGGTTCTTGACCATCAATTGGTTTAGCATCTGATAATCCACACAAAGCCTGAGGGTGCCTTCTACCTTCTTCACAAATAAGACATACAGACCCCAAGGAGAAGTACTACGTCAGATTAAACACTTTACCTACAGCTCCTCCAACAGTTTCTTGAGATTTTGCAACTCTGGTGTCGCCATCTTATAAGGAGGAATGGATATCGGTGTTTCTCCTGGCACAAGATCAATATATAAATCCACCTATCGTTATGGAGGAATACCTGAAAAGTCATCTGGGAAGACATCCCTGAAACAATCCACCCCTGGAGGAAAGTCTAACTGTGAAGTCCCCTGGTCATCTAGATATAGACTAACAATCTGGGCAGTAACTTATCCTATACATTGATCTTCTGGACCCACTCTGCTCACTTGGACATCCCACTTTCCCTTATGAAGAAAATATCCACCCACTGGTGATATAAAACTCACCCTACAGCTGTAGTAGTCGACGACTGCCTGGAATGAAACTAGCCAGTCCATTTCGAGAATGACATCATACCCTGTCATCTCTAGGACATAGAGGTACCATAAGAAGTGACACCCCGCAACCCCAAGAGGGCACTCTCTGCATCGATGTACGCTATATGTCCTTGTTTCCAATGGTGTATCTAGTGTCAACATGTCGGCAGAAGAAAAGAGACAGAGCCCATGGCTCTTCACCACAACAATAGAGATAAAGCTATGGGAATCCCCTATGTCGAAAAGAGTAGAAGATAAAACTGAGGCTACTAAGATCGTACCCTGAACAGTGGAAGGTCTGGGATCCTTATCTTGTTTGGTCTACTCCATCACAAAATTATGGCCTTCTCCACAACCCTGTGACCCTGGCTGACCACTCTGAGCTGATCCACCTTGCTGTTGCTGATAGACTGGTGATTGACAACCCCTGCCATGACCTCCACCTCGTCCTGAACGGCTGGAAGAACTCCAGTTCCCAGTTTGGTTAGAAACTGGTGGTGATTCTCCCGAACACGGATTCATAGAAGAACCCCTATCTCCGGCTACTAGAGGGAAAAACTGACAGAAACACTTGATATGGCCCATCTTGTTGCAAGATCAGCACTCCATCAGGTCTCTCGGGCAACGTGGACTCGTATGCCTACTCCTCCCACACTGGTAGCACGCTACCTGACTACCGAAAGGTGCATCCCATCTACTCTGATCTCCTCGAGCAGACTCCCTGGGGCGCTTTATACTATCAGAAGAAGGAACACTAACTCTGAATGTCAAATCGCCCTGGCTCACAACTCCAGAATCTCTCAGATTATGATCTATAATCAGCGCCTGGTTGACGATATAGGATATCGAATTCATCCTCAATATGTTGACCTGGGAACAGATATCCTTCCCTGAGACTGTCCTCAAACGTCCTAGCCAGGATCAACTAATCACGTTATGGGATAGGCATGAAACAATTCAAATCTGTGAAGCGAAAGGAATACTCCATCGTAGAATGAGTAACCTACTATAAGCTCAAGAACTCCCGGGCTTGGTCGGCCCTTAAGGTCTCCGGGTAGAAGTAATCGTATAAGATATGATGAATCTCCTCCCAAGACATATTCTGGTGGCGTCCCTCCTGAGAGATGACATACCACCACCTCTTAGCAGAGTCTCAGAGCATGTAGGTTGTGAGCATGACCCTACTCTCTAGTGGTACCTTGAGATGCTCAAAGATCAACTGCGTAGCTTCGAGCCACGACCCTGCAGCCTGAGGTCCTCCTTCTGCTGAGAAGGGGGTAGGATGCTGCTACTGGAAAACCTGCGTCAAATCAGCCATCAATGGGGCAGGAGGCTGCGCTCCCTGGATGGTCTGTATTACCCCCATAAAACCATCCCTAAACTGTGCCTCAACACCTACAACTGGTATAACCGCTGGTGACAATGTTGGCACAATAGGAGGATCTAAAGGAAGTCCCTGATCAGCCATATTGGGGATCTGATCACTCCTCTGTGACTGGCGGTCAATCAGAGGACATCTAGGTGGCATGATTTTGCAAAGTCAAATGCACACCTTAGATTCTTGATTAATAAGGACTGAAAAATAATGTCACAAGAAAGATCAGGGAAAATAAGGAATTTGAGTTATAAAAAACATGACTACATGATGTGTTCTTTACCTACACAATGTGTTCCCTTAAGTCATTCACATGGGCGTTTACTTATGCCTAAACTGGTCGTGTAACACCTCAAATACATTGTGTGTTATCCTAACACATGGAGTGTACTTGAATCCTCTTCCCTGCCTAAGTCCTTCTACACATTTAAGCCACACGACTCCTCTAAGAAAAAACTACATGGCGTGTGCAAGGTAGGCACGATGTGTACTATACAAGACTTACCTTTCCCCTGTTGTTAGCGAAACAGCCTGATACACGGCTAACACTACACGGAGTGTTCCAGACAGACACAACGTGTACGAGAATGGGTAACACGATCCCGTGGTGTTCGTGACATGGCCAGGTACCTAGATCAGACTACACGACATGTAAAATTCAGACATGGCGTGTATGTGAAAAGATAACACGACCTGTGTTGTTCGTGACATGGTTAGGGTACCTATGACATACTACACGACGTGCTACACCAGTACATGACGTGTTCCTAAAATATTTTTCAAAAACCTATGTCCCTGATCGCACAGTCAGTGAAATGACTATAGACTACACGACATGTATTCATAAAGTACACACAGTATATTCTGGGTTTTTCCAGTCAGTAGCCTCAGAAAATGCTCCAGAGCCCAGAAAACACAGAAAACCAGCATTAAGGTGCCAAATTTCGACCCGTGAGGGCCAATACTCCCCGAGAATCAAAGATTGGCATCTTATAAATGTCATATACAAGGGAAACAAGTTAATGATCCCCCAAGTTCCAGTTCACGAGGGCCCATAACACCTTAAAGAACCAAAGTTTGGCGTCCATCTAAGTAAGGCACTATACTAACAAGTTCCCTATCAAACAATATGGATTCTATCAAAGCATATATCAAAACTGCATGCATAATATACAGAACATCTATCAAAACAACATGCTATCTCTAATGCATCCTAGATGGATTGGAAAAAATGTATGGCATGTGATTTATAACAAGTTATTATATGATGCATGAGATGGAATACCCTCAACTCATCAGGTTTCAACAGAAATAGAACCACAATAATAAAAACGGTAATAGAACAAAGCATGTGAATCACCCAATGGTGAAATCAAATTAATTGTAAAATTTTCAAACCAATAAAATTTCAATAAACGAGGTTGTATGGATTTTCCTTATACACGGGTTAGTTACTCCCGAGTACATCTTATTACCAAGAACTGATTCCATCCTATCCCTAACTAATGCTCCAAACTGTACGTCAAGAGAAAAAAAATTCCTCTGATACCGCTTTGTAACATCCCGGTTCCAGGAGCAACCTAGTGGTGCCCCTTACCCCGTTGTTCACATGGCCTCAAGCACATTTCCCCGAACGCCAGAGGCTACTGACTAGCAGTGAGGGCCCTGGGTGAGATATTGGGGAAACTATGCCCTTATTGGAAGAGTACACAGTGGTAGGGAAACAATAAACAATAGCAGAAGTAGTAAACAATCAAAACAAAAGCGAACAACGGAAGACTAATTATGATAAATAGTTGAAGAAGATATATATATGATTCATGATACATATGTCTAGGAAAACAGCCAAACAAGTCACATTTCTGTAAATAAAAATAGTACTAAAACAAGTACAAAAGAATGATTAATAGTTCCTCAGCATCACAAGCCTAAGCTTGGCCCCATGCTCTCCTGCTCTATAGAAAGTAAAGTACATAAAGTCGAAGGGTGCTTTCCCTTTTCTATACTTGCTTCAAGATAGTCTTTTGGGCCCAAAAGCATAGCCCAAACAGGGTGTGAGACTAAATCCCAGTAGGCGACCACCCAAAGATCTGTGCCTAATAGTCAGTGAATTTATGGAAAATAAAAGTACGGGAAACCGTAAACAGGAACATGCTGAACAATAAACAATCCATAGTTCCATAGTCAAGAAACATCTAGAAAACATCAAATCACAACATGTAACCTTCTAGAAGTACTCACAACCATCCCCTTTAGTTTTACCTAACCACTAACAACAACCCTCTGGGAAGTGCACTCAGCCTAACCACTCTGGTTTGGTCATACATAGTTATAATGAATCTCTGAGGAAGCACACACTGTCAACTCAACATATAGTCTAGGGTAGTGAGGAACTCACTGTGGAAGCTCTCACAGTCAATTCCCCTTATAGCCCCAAGGTCATGGACTCTATGAAGAAGCACACTCGGTAAATTCCCCTTATAGCCCAGGTCGTTCATAGAATCTCTGAGGAAGCTCACACAGTCAATCCCTCCTGTAGCATATGGTAATCCAGTGATTCATAAAAACAAAACAGAGACTCTCTGTGGAAGCTCACATGGTCTATCCCTGTATAGTCTAAAGCAGTCAAGGAGTATATTTGAGGAAGATCTCATGGTCTATACACCTTTTCCCAAAGCAATAATTGGCTCTCTTTGGATACTCACTCAGTCAATCCCCATATAGCCTAAAGCTCAAGGACTCTCTGAGGAAGTTCACGCGATCTATCCCCTTATAGTCTACTACACCCGGTTCTCATGGACCTGTGTAGGATAAAGAAATAGCAGTACAATATAACCAAAGTATAATTAAAGAACTACTTGGATAAATAGTTCTACAACATACATTGAATTTCATAAAAAAACTCTCCATCCTACTACAACATGCATGGAAATAGACAAAACATCCAAGGAAAACATGACCAAATTAACATAACAGAACGTGCGTGGGTAGAACCTCTAAAGCATAGTAGTTCAACCATATTCATATTCAACATATTATATACTGGCATACTAGCATCGAAGGCATATAACTGGGGTAAAATGGTAAACACACAATACCTTGTTCAAGGGTATTGGTTGAATTGGCACATAATATTCAAGGACTTTCAACAGAACGGCACAAACCACCTACCATGGTGCTATGAGATAAAAAATACTAGATCCTCGAATGTTGATTCTCCTTGGAATATCTTAGATCTAAGAAAACATCCAAAACTTTCAACCCACTATAACTTAGAAAAGAAGAGGAATTGGAAAACAAGTCTCAATTAGAAGGAAGAGCTTACCGTTGTGGTTCTAACACAATCGAAAGCGGTCGATTCAGAGAACAGATGGAGGTTCGGGGGCTCTGAGGAGTTTTGGCACTGTATGATTCCTCCCAGCTGAACGAGACCAAGAATAAGATGCTTCTAGGGGTTAAACGTGACCCAGTGCGTTTAATGAAAAATACAAAGTACACGACATTTACTTTTGGAGTACAAGGCGTGTACTCGCCTTTTTCGTACCCCACTTTAACCAGCCTCCAAGTCCCACCACACAACCGTGAGTGTGTCTAGAACATGGCCAACACAGGACCTCCTGCATAAACGAAGTACACAGTGTGTACTCATAATTTACACGACGTGTACTTCAAAAACGTCCAGAAAACTCCTCTTTTCTCAAGAACTCCAGAAAAAAGAAAACATACCTGAATGGAAGATCCAGGTTCTTAAAAACTTCCCCCCTTAAAGAAATTTGTCTCCAAATTTCCTTAGTGTGATGTAGAAGAAGAAACCTCGAATAACTACAGCCACTATGATCTTACATCGACATCCCTCCCCCAAGTCTCATCTTGTACCCTCCCATGCTGCCATATCACCAATACCAGAGGAACATACCGACCATGGAGAACCTTCATACTGGGAACAAAAATCCGAATAAGATTCTCCTCAAATGACACATCATCTTCGAGCTCAACCTCCTCAGGATGAAAGACATGAGACGGTTCTGAAAAGTAACGTTGAAGCTGAGAAACGAGGAAGACATCATGCATAGCCCGATACCTCTGAGGTAACTAAAACAGACAGGAAACCATCCCAACTCTCTCTAGCACCTAAAATGGCCCTACGTATCACGGTTAAATCTTTCCCTGTCTTCTAATCCTCCTAAGACCCAACCTCAGTGTGACACACAGAAAAACATGATCCCCGACCTCGAACTCCAGAGGCCATCTCTGCTGATCGGCATAAGACTTCTGCCGAGACTGTGTAGTGTCAATCCTCTTCCAAATCGACTCTATCTGCTCGATGGTCTCCTGAACATGAAGAGGTCCCAAAAAAGCAGCCTCTCCTGCCTCTAGCCAACATAAGGGTGATCAACATGGCCTACCGTAAAAAGCCTCAAAGGGTGCTATCTAAATTGTTTCTTGAAAAATAGTTTTGTAGGAAAACTCTGCAAGAGGTATATGCTTCTCCCAAGAACCTCCAAAATCTATAATGAAAGCTTGGAGCATGTCCTCAAGAAACTAAATTGTACGCTCGGATTGGACATATGTTTGGAGATGGTATGATTCACTCAGAAGCACCTGTGTACCCAAAGCCTTCTAAAGCCCATACCAGACCCGAGAAGTAAAACATGCATCCCTGTCTGAAAAAATGGTGTGTGGAACTCCATGTAGATGTAAAATCTCTCAGATGTACAACCATCTCTTCTCATCAAAACTGAAGGTCTCCTTGATCGGAAAGAAGTGAGAATCCTTCGTAAGCCTGTCAATGACAACCCATACTGCGTCGTTCCCTCGAGGAGACCTCGGCAACCCCATCACAAAATCCAGCGCGACGTCATTCCACTTCCACTCGGGAATGGGTAGCTGTTGTAAAAGATCTGCTCGTCGTTGATGCTGCACTTTAACCTACTGGAAAGTGGTACACATCATGATGAAACCACCAACATCTCTCTTTATACCTGGACACCAACACTGGTGGTGTTGATCATGATACATCTTGGTGATGCCATGATGAATTGACCAAATTAAGGAATAAAAATCCCGAATCAGCTCATCACCTATGTCTGCTAGCACCCATGCGCATCCTAAGAAATACAAGATCTCATCCATGCACAATTTCCATCTAGGAAGAGGTTCCTCCCCAGAAAAACCCTCCCATTGAACTATTCCTTTTGAGTATGATAGCTGCCTCATCTATACTCGATCGAGAAGAGTAGAGGTAACAACTACAGAAGATAGAAAAGTCTACCCTTGTCTATTGTGCACCTCCAAATGCATATCAAAAAACAAATCCATAAGCTTCCACTCATTTCTGGCATCCTAGACTACTTGTATCTGAGTTCTCCTGCTCAACGTGTCATCCACTAAGTTGCCATTCCTATGTGTATATGAAAGCACAAAGTCAAAGGACTGAAGATACACGACCCACCTGTGCTGTCCCAGATTCAGATCACGCTGAGTGAAGTTGAACATTAGACTTTTCTGGTCACTGAAAACCACAAAATGATCTCCCATAAGATAATGTATCCAATAGTGTAAGGCATGAACAACTTCCACCAGCTCAAGATCGTGCGTCGGGTTGTTCCTCTCATGTGGCCTCAACTGCCGAGACCCGTACACGACGAATCCATATCCATGCATCGGCACAACTCCCAGCCTGATACCAAAAGCATCGTAGTAAACAATATAGCTCTTTACCAGCTCTGGAAAGAATATTATCAGTGCTGACGTCAACCTCCATTTCAGCTCTTGAAAGCCTGACTCACAATAATCTGACAATAAGAACTTCACACCCTTGTTGGTCAAACATGTCAGTGGTATTTCTATGCATGAAAAGTCATGTATAAAGCATCTGTAGTAACCAGAAATCCGTAGAAAACTCCGCACCTCAAAGACGTTCTTCGAATGCTCACAAGAAACTACTTCTCTCACTTTCTCTGTGTTTACTGATACTCCTGTCTCTGAGATAATGTGACCCAATAAGTGAATCTGGTCCATCAAAAAGTGGAATTTCGAGAGCTTATAAAATAACTGATGCTCTCTCAGCATACTCAGATTGATATCAAGATGGTTAGCATGGTCGTGTCGAGTGTGAGAGTACACCAAGATTTCATCCACGAAAACCACCACGAAGGAATTCAAGTATGGATGTAACACTTGGTTCATCAGTGCCATGAAAACTGTAGGTGCGTTCATGAGACCAAATGACATAAAAATATATTCATATAGACCATACATACTCTGGAAGGCTGTGAGAGGTATATCTGATGGTCAAACATGCAACTGATTATAACTGGACCTCAAGTCGATCTTCTATAACACTCAGGCTCCTCGAAGCTGATCAAGGAGATCATCAATCCTCGGCAAGGGATATTGGTTCTTGACCATCAACTGGTTTAGCTTCTGATAATCCACACAATGCCTGAGGGTGCCTTTTACCTTCTTCACAAATAGGATAGATGAACCCCAAGGAGAAGTACTGCGTCAGATGAAACACTTTACCTGCAACTCCACGAACAATTTCATGAGCTTTTTCAACTATGGTGTCACCATCTTATAAGGAGGAATGGACATCGGTGCTGCTCCTAGCATGAGCTCAATAGAGAAATCCACCTCTCCTTCTGGAGGAATACCTGAAAAGTCATCTGGGAAGACATCCCTGAAACAATCCACCACTAGAGGAAAATCTAACTGTGAAGTCCCCTGGTCATCCAGATATAGACTAACAATATGGGCTATAACTCCTCCTAGACAATGATGTTCTGGACCTACTATTATCACTTGGACATCCCACATTCCCTTATGATGAAAAGATCCACCCTGTGGTGATATGAAACTCACCCTACGGCTCTAGCAGTCGACGACTGCGTGGAAGGAAACTAACCAGTCCATTTCAAGAATGACATCATACCCTATCATCTTTAGGACATAGAGGTACCATAAATAGTGACACCCCACAACCTCAAGAGGGCACTCTCTAAACTGATGTACGCTAGATGTCCTTGTTTCCAACGGTGTGTCTAGTGTCAACATGTCGGCAGAAGAAAAGATACAGAGCCCAAGGATCTTCACCACAACAATAGAGATAAAGTTATGTGAATCCCCTGTGTCGAAAAGAGTAGAAGATAATGATGAGGCTAATAAGAATGTACGTTGAATGGTGGAAGGTCTTATATCCTTCTCTTTATGGGTCTACTCCATCGTAAATGTCTGGCATGCTCTACGGCCCTGTGACCCTGCCTGAACACTCTGAGCTGATCCACCCTACTGTTGCTGATAGACTGGTGACTGAAAATCCCACACATGACCTCCACCTAGGCCTGAATGGCTGGAATAACTCCAGTTCCCAGTCTGGTTAGAAACTGGTGGCAATGCTCCCAAACAAAAAGTCATAGAAGAACCCCTATCTTCAGCTACTGGAGGGAAAAACTGACAGAAATGCTTGAGATAGCCCATCCTACTGCAAGATCGGAACTCCATCGTGTCTCTCGAGAAACATGGCCTCATATGCCTGCTCCTCCCACACTGGTAGCACACTACCTGGCTACCAAAATGTGCATCTCGTCTACTCTGATCTCCTTGAGTAGACTCCCTGGGGCGCTTCCTGCTATCAGAAGAAGGAACACTAACTCCGAATGTAAAACCGCCATGGATCACTGCTCCAGAATCTCTCAGATTGTGATCTATGATCATCTCCTGGTTGACAATAGAAGATATCTAATTCAACCTAAATATGTTGACCTGGGAGCAGATATCCTTCCCTGAGATTGTCCTCAAATGTCATAGCCAGGATCAACTCCTCACCTTATGGGATAGTCATGAAATGCTTCAAATCCATGAAGCGAGAGGAATAATCCATCACAGAAAGAGTACCCTACTCTAAGTTCATGAACTCCAGGGATTGATCGGCCCTCAAGGTCTCTGGGTAGAAGTAATCATATCAGATATGATGAATCTCCTCCCAAGACATATTCTGGTGGCGTCCCGCCGGAGAGATGACATCCCACCACCTCTTGGCAGAGTCTCAGAGAATGTAGGTTGCGAGTATGAACCTCCACTCTAGTGGTACCATGAGATTCTCAAAGATCATCCACGTAGCTTCGAGCCATGACCCTACAACATGAGGTCCTCCTTCTCATGAGAAGGGGGGAGGATGCTGCTGCTGGAAAACCGGCGTCAAATCAGCCATCGATGGGGCAGGAGGTTGTGCTCGCTGGAAGGTCTGTATTACCCTCATAAAACCATCCCTAAACTGTGCCTGGACACCTGAAACTAGTATAACCGCTGGTTCCAAGGTTGGCACAACAGGAGGATCTAAAAGAAGTCCATAATCTTCCATATTGGACATCTGATAACTCCCCTGTGATTGGCGGTCAATCGAAGGACATCTAGGTGGCGTGATTCTGCAAAGTCAAACGGACACCTTAGATTCATGATTAACAAGGACTGAAAACTAACGTCACAAGAAAGAATAGGGAAAATAATGCATTCGAGTTATAAAAAACATGACTACACGGCGTGTTATTTACCTACACAACGTGTTCCCTTAAGTCATTCACATGGGCGTGTACTTCTACCTAAACTGGTTGTGTAACACCGAAAATACACGGTGTGTTGTCCTAACACATGGCATGTACTTGAATCCTCTTCCCTGCACGAGTCCTTCAACACAGTTAATCCACACAACTCCTCTAAGAAAATATTACATGGCATGTTCAAGGTAGACGTGACGTGTAATAGACATGACTTACCTTGCCCGTGTTGTTAGTGACACATCCTGATACATGGCTGACACTACATAGCGTGTTCCAGACAGACACAACGTGTACGAGAATGGGTAACCCGGACTCATGTTGTTCGTGACACAGACAGGTACCTAGATCAGACTACACGACATGTAAAATTCAGACATGGTGTGCATGTGAAAAGATAACATGAACCGTGTTGTTTGTGACATGGACGAGGTACCTATGTCATACTACACGGCGTGCTAAACTAGTACACGACGTGTTCCTAAAAGATTTTTCACAAACCTATATCCTTGATCGCATAGTCAGTGACACGACTATAGACTACACGGCATGTATTCATAAAGTAAACACTGTGTATTCTTGGTTTTTCGGGACAGTGGCCTTAGAAACTACTCCAGAGACTAGAAAACACAAAAAACCAGCATAAAGGTGCCAAATTTCAACCCATGATGGCCCATACTCCCAGCGAATCAAAGCTTGGAATCTTATAAATGTCATATACAAGGGAAAATAGTCAATGAACCCCCACTTTCTGATTCATGAGGGCCCATAACACCTCAAGAACCAATGTTTGGCATCCATCTAAGCAAAGCACTATACTAACACGTTCCCTATTAAACAACATGGATTCTATCAAAGCATCTATCAAAACTGCATGCATAATATACACAACGTCTACCATAACAACATGAAATCGCTAATGAATCATAGATGGCCTGGAAAAAATGCATGGCATGTGATTTATAACATGTTCTTATATGATGCATGAGATGGAATACCCTCACCTCATCAGGTTGCAATAGAAATAGAACCGCAATAATAACAACGATAATAGCAAAAATCCTGTGAATCACCCAATGGTGAAATCAAATTAATTGTAAAATTTGCAAACTAATAAAATTTCAATAAACAAGGTAGTATGGATTTTCCTTATACACAGGTTAGTTACTCCCGAGCACAGCTTATTACCAAGAACTGATTCCATCCTATCCCTGACTAATGCTCCAAACTGTTAGTCAAGAGAAAAGAAATTCCTTTGATACCATTTTCTAACATCCTTGTTCCAGGAGCCACCCAGAGGTGCCCCGTACCCCATTGGTCACATGGCCTCAAGCGCATTTCCCCGAATGCCAGAGGCAACTGACTAGCAGTGAGGGACTTGGGTGAGATAGTGGGGAAACTATGCCCTCATTGGAAGAGTACATAGTGGTAGGGAAACAATAAAAAATAGCATAAGTAGTAAACAATCCAAACACAAGTGAACATCGGAAGACTAAATATGATAAACAATAGGAGAACACATATATATGATGCATGATACATATGCCTAGGAAAATATCCAAACAAGTAACATTTTTGGAAATAAAAATAGTACTAAAACATGTACAAAAGAAAGATAAACAGTTCCTCAGCATCACAATCCTAAGCATGGACCCATGCTCTCCTGCTCTATAGAAAGTCAAGTACCTGAAGTCGAAGGGTGATTGTCCTTGTATATAATTGCTACAAGATAGTATTTTTCAGCCCAAAAGCATGGCTCAAATAGGGTGTGAGACTAAATCCCAGTAGGCGACCACCCAAAGATCTGTGCCTAACAGTCAATGAATATATGGAAAGTAAAAGTATAGGAAACAGTAAACATGAACATGCTGAAAAATAAACAAACCACAGTTCCAAAATCAAGAAACATCTAGAAAACATCAAATCACAACAGGTAACATTCTGAAAGTACTCACAACCATACCCTCTGGTCTTACCTAACCACTAACAACAACCCTCTTGGCAGTGCACTCTGCCTAACCCCTATGGGTTGGTCATACAGAATTATAATGACTCTTTGAGGAAGCAAACACTGTCAACTCATCTTATAGTATAGGCTAGTCAGGAACTCTCTGAGGAAGCTTGCACAGTTAATTCACCTTATAGCCCCAAGGTCATGGACTCTTTGATGAAGCACACTCAGTCAATTCCCATTATAGACCAGGTCGTTCATAGAATCTCTGAGGAAGCTCACATAGTCAATCCCTCATGTAGCCTATGGTAATCCAGTGATTCAGACAACCCAAACAAAGACTCTCTGTGGAAGCTCACATGGTCTATCCGTGTATAGTCAAAAGTAGTCAAGGACTCTCTTTGAGGAAGATCTCAAGTTCTATCCCCCTTTTTTCCAAAGTAATCATAGGCTCTCTTAGGATACTCACTCGGTCAATCCTTGTATAGCTTAAAGCTCAAGGACTCTCCGAGGAAGCTCACTCAGTCTATCCCCTTATAGTCTACTACACCCGGTTCTCATGGACCTGTGTAGGATAACGACAAAGCAGTACAATATGACCAAAGTATACTTACAGAAAAACTTGGCCAAATAGTTTTTACACCATACATTGAATTTCAGAAAACATTTCTCCATCCTACTACAACAGGCACGAAAATAGACAAAAAATCCAAGGAAAACAGGACCAAATTAACATAACAGAACGTGCATGGGTAGAACCTCTAATGAACAATAGTTCAACTATTTTCATATTCAACATATTTTATATAGGTACACTAGCATGGAAGGCATATAATAGGGGTAAAATGGTAAACACACAATACCTTGTTCAAGGGTATTGGTTGAATTTCCACATAATATTCAAGGAATTTAAACAGAAAGGCACAAACCACCTACCATGGTGCTATCAGATCAAAAATACTAGAACCATGAAACTTGATTCTCCTTGGAATGTCGTAGATCTAATAAAATGTCCAAAATGTTCAACCCACTATAACATAGAAAAGAAGAGGAATTGGAAAACAAGTCTCAATCAAAAGGAAGATCTTACCGTTGTGGTTTTAACACAATTGACAGTGGTCAATTTGGAGAACAGAGGGAGGTTCGGGGGCTCTGAGGAGTTTCGGTGTTGTACGGTTCCTCTTAGCTAAACGGGACCTAGAAGAAGATGCTTCTGGGGGTTAAACATGACCCCGACGTGTTTAATGAAAAATACAAAGTACACGACGTGTGCTTTTGAAGTACAAGGCGTGTAATCGCCTTTTCCGTACCCCACATTAAGCATCCTCCAAGCCACACCACACAACCGTCTGTGCGGCCAAAACACAGCCAGCACACGACCTCCTACGGCAACAAAGTACACAGTGTGTACTCATAATTTACATGGTGTGTACTTTAAAAATTTCCAGAAAAATCCTATTTTCTCAAATACTCTATAAAAAATAATGCATTCCTGAATGGAAGATCCGGGTTCTTAAAATTAATATCATATTAAGTCTATTATTATTATTACTATTATTACTTGTTGTTATTAATTTATTTATTTATTCTTCTTCTTATAGGTTTTAAATTTTTTTGTTTTTGTTCTCCCATCCTCCAGCCCTTCATGGACCCCCTCTATTTCTCTCAGCGCATCACAACTCCCTATATTAGCCTCACAGTGCACCACCCCACTTCCCGTCTAGCTAGCTCCATCACTTCAGCCAGCTCCATCGCGCCAGCCAGCCCCATCGCTCCTTGCATTCTGGATAGCCGGCCCCATCACACCCTATATCCCGTCCATCTAACCCCATCATTCCCTGACACCATTCTTTCCTTCCTCTCCTTTTTGGCCAACCTTGAGTGTGATAGACCCTATTTTCGGCACCCCGCTCTCCTTTGCTGCATACAATTCCCCTACTAATCCCAACTTCTTCCTTGCTAGTGTTTTGGCCCTTATTATTTGGGGGTTTTTATTTTTCCAATATTTGGGGTGTCAATTAGGGTCTCAATATTGGATATTTTTGTTCAATCATATTTATTATGGTTCTTTTAGGTTTGCTTGTGATATGTAATTGGCTACCATTGAAGATTCACATAAGATTCAAAAAGTTCTATATAGAGGAATGTGGTTCAGAATTTATATAATATTTAATGAATTAATTTTCTTGTTTAATTAATTTATCATCTTCTTTAATTATTTTTTTGTGAAAATTTGGTTTTCATGAAGTTTATCAGGTGTTGGATTTTTTTGGTAGCGTGTTCGTATGATATGGGTGTGTTTTTGTGGAAAAATTATATTTATTCAGTTGTTAATGTTCTAATAAGTAGTTCAATTTTTTTTAATCTATACAAGTACTGTTAATTGTGTTTTTGATGTGGTGTTTTGTGTTTTTGTCATAAAATAAGGTTTTATGTGGGTTTAGTAGGTAAAGCAATGTTATTTCTTATTTAACTAGTCTTATAAACTTTTATTTATGGTTTATTAAATTTTATTAATGGTGTGATAGTGATTTGTAAATGGAGTAAGGGTTTTATCAAACTATTTATATAGAGAAGGTCAGATATTAAATTTTTTTTGAGTGTGTGTGGTGTTGAAAGATATTTTGTGTGTATACATGGTGAATTTTGTTTGTGTAAAGTCATGAGTGTCCAAATGAAAATTTTTTAGTAAATTTTTATTTGGATTTTTTAACATGGAAATGGTCTCTTTTTAACTGTGAAGTTGTTTTATTTGATTATGTAAATAATGAAGATTAAATTTTAAAAGGTTTTTGGTGTGAGTATTTTTTTCAAAATGGAATTTGTGTGTGCATTTGTGGTATTGTGTATAGGTAGCACATAAATTGTTTTTTATTTGAGTATAACATTTGACATGGACTTGGAACCCCTTGATCATAAATGGGAAGCTCATGGACTCGGTGCACTGATTAGGACTAGTGTGCTAGTGATACAGAAGTGACATCAGCCTGATTTTACTTAGCTATATTGAGAATTACAATGCTAATTAAACATTGGGATGATGGTTAGAGAACACTAGGTTATGGGTGTGTTCCTTATTAGTGTTTCGTTTAAGAGAACACATGTTGTTATGGTTTCTATACCAATTTTCATAGAGGCACATTGTTTTAGGGTCCCACTTTTCGTTAGTAACAATATGGACTCTCCCAAATTTGGTTCTCCTTATTTAATTTTACTCAACATCATTATATGGTGTAACATATTTGTTTTTTAAATGTAAGCCTGTGTTTTTAATTTATGTGTTTTTTCTTTGAAGAAGTTTTAACTGAAACTGTTTCTTTAAAATTGTTCACGATTTTGTTTCCATTCATTTATTAAACATGAAAATATATTTTTCATTTAATATTTATGCATGGAATATTTTCTTGGCAGTTTCCTACCCAGCTCTTATCTCACACCCAACAAACTTTTTTGGGTGTATGTAGATCATGTTCCCTATGTTGTTGAGGTCAAGTCATTGGGATTAGTGATGATGGTATGTGTTGTTAGAGGCCTTTTCTTGTGCAGGTTGGTGTTGCTGGATTTGGTATGTGGCTCCTCATGTCACACATAGTTTTGAGTGGGATTTTGGGTTTTCCTTTGTAGTAGTTTCTTTTGGGTTTTTTCTTCAAGTCATAAAAATTAAATATGATCATAGTTTAAGGCCTTATTTGGTTGTATGATTATATTTTTAATTTTTTTATCTTGTTAGTAGTTTTGTGTTTATTGTTTTTTTTAAATCGTTCCCATGTATTATTCAGATACTCGAGCACTAGTGCCAACCCATGGGGATTGGGGATACCCCTCTTGCCTTGATGTGGACCGGGTCAGGTGTCGATTGGATGGAGACCTGACATCATTCATGGAATTCACACCGCGTTTCTAGTAGGGACTGCAGAAGGTAGACAATACAAATGTGTTTTTTAGTACAGATTTTAACCCATATACGAATAGAAAATCAGAGCATATAATTAAGGTGTTAGAGGGTATGTTGAGGTATTCCGTCCTAGATATTAGTGGTTCATTGGTAAAGAACTTTTCAGTTATTATGTTTGCCTATAAAAATAGTGTATAGGTTATAATTCAGATGGAAATTTTAAGGCACTTTATGGGTGTCTATGTAGATCTCCACTATGTTTGGTTTGAAGTTGGAGATTTTGAGAAATTAGGGTTGAGTATTGTGTAATAGATGCTAGAAAACGTTATTCTGATTCATAAATGCATGGAAATTGCTTAGTGTAGGCAGAAGAAATATAAAGATTAGCGCTAATAACCCCATGAGTTAATGGTGGGTGATAGTGCATTTCTTTGAGTGTCTCCACGGTTGGGCCACTGTTGAATTCTAAAGCTGGGAAAGATAGTTCCTAGGAATGTATTGATGTTTGAGATCATGGAGATGATTGTACTAGTGGAATACCAATAGGATCTTCTTCATCAGTATAGTGTGATGCATGATTTTTTTCATGTTTTTGTGTTTCAGTAGTATCACCCTGACTAGTCTCATGTGGTTAATGACAATGATGTCATTCTTGTGGGTGATTTTTCCTTGGAGGAGCATATGGTATGTATTTTGGTTCATAGAGAGAAGTTTTGGTGTGGTATGTTTGTGCCTTTAGGTAATGTTCTATGGCAGCATGGAAATGTTCATGATGAAAATTTGGAGTGGAAATTTGATATGTGAGCCTAGTGGTATTATTTTTTTTTATTTTGGAGACAATGTGAACATTGAGAATGGGGCTTGAGGACGAGACATTATAAGGTGGGTAGGTTGTATTATACAGGACATTTATTATATAAAATTCTGTTTTTAATCTCTTGTTTTGGTTAATTAAGTGTTTCTCATAAGTATAAGGTGCCTCATTGGTGTTCTGGTGGTTCGGTACATGAAGGAAAGTGATACCGGGCCATCCTCTATAAGCCGCATGGTTGGGGCATGGTTAAGTAAACCATGTGGCCTTCCCAGGAAAACCATGCAGCCTAGGACTATTGAATATCGCATGGTTGGTAAAAGGTTCATAATCTATGTGGGTATCACCAGATAACCATGCAACCCAAAATCCATTATAAAGTGGCTTACACATGATTTGGAAAACCGTGCAGGTAAACCATGTGCCCCTATAAAAGATGGAAGAATTAATGTTTTTCCATTATGGGGTTTTAAAGCCTCATATAGTTTCCCTATATAGTCCTCCCTCTAACTATAGTGATGAACTGAAAGCTTCAAAAATTCAATGGATTGATTCTTTGTTGATTACAGTCCAATTGGAGTGTTTTTTGTTGTGAATCAAATATTCAAGTGAGTCTAATCCACTCTTTTCTCCTCTTTTCAGATTTCGGCTTATATCTTGGGTGATCTTATTAAGAATCCCTAAAACTATCTTTTTCTGGTGGAATACATGTCTAAGCTTCAAGGGATGTTTTAATCCAAATCTAAGGCACCAATTAGGAGTGATTTTATCATCAGAATCGAGGTAGGAACTCTACAAGTTATATCCCATTGTTTTAAGTGTAGATTTGTGCATGTGTGTTGTATTATTGTTTCTCTCCTATTATAATTTCAGTGTCGTTTGTGTGACTTGATAAAATGGGTGTCTAAATGATGATTTGAATACCTCATGATCCTTGAGGGATTCATGGAAGATGATTTCACTCATTTAGGACCACCCATTGGGTGTGCTGATATTCCCAGAAAAAAATTGGTAATGTAAAGTGTAGATTTGACTTGTGATATATTAGATCCCAAGATGAACAAGGTAATTTAATTGTGTAATGATTAATAATGTAATATGGGTATTTTTGCCTGCGTGGGGATAATGGATAAGGTATTGTTTTCCTATAGATGATAATGGGTTAAATGGGATTATTGGTAATGTGATAAATGAATTGTGAATTGTACTTGGAATACACAAGTGGAATAATACATGGGAAATGTTAAATGTGTGAATTGAATTAACAAATAGAAGGGGATGGATATTTTAAATAGGTTAAAATTGTGGAATTAGTAAATATGCATTGTGAGTTAGGCATAAGAAATGGTAGTTGGGTTAAATGGCTATGTAATGTAAATGCTAAAGGTGTTAATGGGTTATGACATAAGGTTAATTACCATGTTTATTGTTATGGATTGTGTTTAAAATTCATATTAGTTATATTTGGTTGTGATATGGTATTTTTGTAGTGAATAGATAAATAAGCATGTAAACATGGCTTAGCGTAGTGGGGTATTTATATGAGGTTTTATAACCATAGGCAGAGTTAGATTGAGGCTCTAAACTCTAACCCATAATGCAGAGATTATGTAATGGAATAGATTTATATTCCCCTAATTTTTGTATTCGATGTGAACACCTAGAAAGAGGCTTCAGGGTCAGTGTGTTGTATATGTGATGATGTGATTATACCTAGTGGGATAATTTATTTTATTTCCAATATCCATTGTTATTTTTAAATACTCACAATTCATTGATTACTTGATGAAAGTAAAATAAGTAAAAGAGATGGTATAAGCATTGAAATTTGGAATAATGCTATAAAATACTCAATTGAACCTTGTTAACTAATGGAACCCAAATTATCTTTATTTACCTTGTATTTACTTATCATTTCATGCAGTATATATTGAGTTGATATTTTTAGACACCTTGGGTGGTGTCCTACTAAGTTGTACTCACACCCAACATAGGCCGTCATTGGGTACCTGAGCAGATTTCATGGTTTTAGGATAGGAGAAGGGAAAGGAACCTATTATAGGGAGTTGAGTAGGACATGAGACATGCATGGATAAGGTTTCAGAAATGGAGTTAGGACCGATTTAGGGACTTGGGTTTTTATATTTATTTTGGGTTTTATTCACTTTGCACTATTGTTTACACCATGAAATGTGTTTCATGAACTTATCCGCAAAATTAAATATGTTAAGATAACTTAGACAGTAAATGATAAGTTTAATTGGAAATATATATTTATGTTGGAAGATGGAGTAGATTGTATTTCCATGCATTTTGAGCCGACACATCCTCAACTGGACTCAAAAAGTTAACATTGAGACTATGCCTTTTTCATGGGAATTCATGACTGTATTGATGGCGCTGACCCAAAGGGAAAAGACTATAGTCCGTCACTAATATTTTATAGGATTTTGTGTGCCCAACCCCTGTGGTATGAAGAATTTTTTCACTTATTTACCCCAAAACACCATCTGTATACAATGTACTTTCATGCCACCCCACATACATGACTAGTCTTCTTTCACCCATGGTACGATATTTTCCTATAAATAGACCCTTAGGGCCTTCATTTGTATGAATGAATTTCCCTAAAGGATGATTTCTTCTTTGATCACCCATGCTCTTCACCCTAGTCCTTAGACATCTCCAAGGAAGTTTCGTAACAGCTTAATTGAGGGAATTAAAGGATGATATTGAGACTTAAGTACACACAATGTTAAAAATAAACAACACTTGCATGACATTCTCACCCACCCCTAATTTAAGAACCCTTATGTGATCAACCTTCCTAAAATATAAATTTGTGCACATCATATCTAGGAATACCTAGAAAGAGCCCTGAATGCTTGATCCAAGTCATTCCCATGTGTAGTTATCCAGTTTATTCATCACCAAAGGTGAAACTAGTTCACCCAATCCTAATTGCATGTCACCCACTTTGATAACACCTACTTGTGGACTCCATCTTGGGTCATCTTACCTACTCATTATTTGTGAAACTCACTTGAATCCTCCTTAAAATCCATTCATGGTAGAGCTTCTCTTTTATTGGATATTTTTTTCTGAAAGAGGTCACCTTGAAATATCCACCATGGCCTTATGATTTTCAATCCATTAGGGAAAGACACATCTGTGTTTCTTCAATTTGGCATTGTATTTCTATAGTCAGAGGTTTCCCAAAATATTTCTACCAACGGGCCAGGATACATGGGATATCTATAGGTTTGTATATATATTTTCAAATGGACCCTTAACCCAAGTAATGTATTATAGAGTTCCCAATCATGGATTCCATGGATTGGACTATGTCATCCCCTTATCATATTTAAGATAATGAGCCTCTGTTTCTGGGTAGGGAGGTTAAGTATCACACATGCTTTTCCCTTTCATAATGGAAAAGAATCCCACTTCTCCCAAGACCAATCAGTGGGAAACCATCCTGGTGGAAACCCCCAACATTTCATGTAGGATGTTGAAGTTTCTCTCTTCTCTATATCCTTAACCTTCACTCCTTAGTTACACTAGTCCCTTGTTCAATATAAATTAAAGAGACAGAAGTGTTGTATCCATGAACTCTTCCACCTATCCCCGGTCTCTTCCACCAACAATGGCGGAAAAGTGTTTGTGGTTTATTGATTCTTTCACATCCTCTTTTTTCGCACCTTTATCATAACCCATGTTGGATTATAGTTTTTTGTTGATCACAACACCCATACCATCTACATGAAGTAATGAAGTATGAGAACTCTGATTCCCATTATAAATGGGATTCATAAGAAGAATTCCCATTGGGCCTGAGTATACTGGACATCCTACATAGGATTACAAACCTAATTACAATAATCTATGAATCCTCCTTAGGAGAAACCCCCAAAACACCAGGAGTTCATACATCATACATTGATTCCTTTCAATAGAGAATTATATTTAACAATAAGCCCCAACATTATCTTCTCAAAGGGACATACTCTCCTGAGAGACATTTTGAACTGTGTGGACTTTGATTCTCATCCAAACGGGATACATAAGAAGCCTCTTGAAGTTTAAAACCCAAAATTCTAAAACAAAATTTTTCTTTTTGGGCCATATCCCGATCAGGGTCTAATTCAACTGGGAGCACATATTATTTCCATTTTCCTAGGTCTTATTAGGCATGAGTCCAACATCAATATTTGAATAGGAACCTTCCACCTAGATATCATAACCAAATGACATTAAAATGTATGGTTTTGTCTTTATTACATGACTATAAAAGGTATGATGTGTCCCATTAATCGACATCGAACTACATGGGATATGATTCCTTACACAAGGATACATCGGAAGCCCATATATGGGTTTGATTACAATATAAAAACATATTTATCCTTCCTAAATGACCATAAAATCTAGAGTAACCTATGTATACCTGGATGAAAATAAACTCCAATGTAAACTTCCATATCCTTGGTTGATGATAAATTTCATAACGACATTCAACTACCTAGATGGACAAAAAATTCCATAGTGTCTCACTAAGTGGAATAAAATCCATCATCATCATGATAACAACCAATGAATCTATAAGTAGTATACAAGAGGATACCATCAATGTAGAACCCCAAATTCACAAGAATATCTCCATTGATGAAAAATCCTAAATACATAAATATGATTCTTAATTTCACACATGCTTATAATTTATTATTAATATTTTCATAACTGAAATAATAGATGATAAATTAATAATGGATTCATGAACATATCTTAAATATATAATTGATTCCCTAAGTAGGAAATAATTCCCCAAAAAAGGTGTGATGAGCCCGAACTCCCATCCCCTTGAAAAATGAATGTTCCTAAGTATCGTAGGCCATTAAACCTAACAAACTCCTTTATTTGGAATGTAGGTCCCTTTGGATATAGAACCATTGGATTTTTCTAGTTTCAAAAACAAATCTCTATGAAACCGTTTGAAAATAGTGATTCCTTACTAGAACACACGTTTAGTGGGAAAAAAGAATTTAACATAACATGAAATATTTAATATTGGCTATGGTTTGTACCTAGTTTTGGGATATGGTTGTTTATGCATGTTCATTTGGTTTGTACATGATTCTTATGAAATTTCTAGTACATATCTACAATGGATTACACTGGTAAAGAGGGTATTGTCTCCCCACATGAATTATTAGACCATTGATGCTAGTCAAAAACCTTTATCATATGGGGAACCGCACCTGAGGTCATGTGGTGACTCGGTTCAGGGAACCGTTCAGTGGCCTATGGGTCATGGACTTTACATCATAAGATAAAAACCTTACCTTAGGTCTGAATTTCGTCAAAAGTGATTTAACCTCCTGCATAATAAATTTCAATTTAATGTAATTATATAAAATAATAATATTTATACCCATAATACCATATATGGTTAACTTATAACATATTATAAATTGTTTTTTAATGATCTTTTATTATCTCCAAAATTTATTTGTTAAATACTTCATTTTTCTTCTATGTTTCGATTAGGAAGTTGTGGTAATTTTATATTGATGATAGTTACATAACCTTTATAATGTTACTCATGATATAAATATCATATATATTAATTATATATATATATTTTTAATAACCTATAAAATGAAGATATAAAAAAATAATTACATCATTAAAAGATATGGTATCCCACACGTATGAATGACCTGTGCTTAATTTTTTCTAAAAAAATTAGGAATGAAATATAAAAAATATTTTATCATTTAATTTTTTTTCATAAATATAATATATAATTATTAAATATATCATAATATCAATTAATATGATGTGTTTATGGAAAATGAATCACATCACTACGTGGAAGCGGAAACCCAAATATACACATGAGCATTACTTTCCTTTCCAATTCGATGGAAAGGTGATGGCAAATGGTTGTAGCATAATTACATTAAAATTTAAGAATATTAATAATAATATATTAATTACTTTAGTATAAATATTATAGGTTTATAGAAAGTAGAATAAGAAATAAACTATAAAAGAGTTGGGTTAAATGATTACATCTTATTCGAGAATCCTCATATGGCTTAACCCTCCAGACTTATTAGGATTCAATTAAGGTAATAAATAAGCTCATGAAGTAAATGAATCAAAAATTATTTCTTGGTTTAGGTTTTGGATGATATAAACAGATAATTTTTTTTAACAATCTTGGATAAGAAGTTCATTTTTATGAAGTGGGGGGGAGGGAAACATGTAATTACCAAAAAGGATAAAACATCTAAAATCATTTTTATTACTAATGATACATAAAATTGATACCAATTTGAATTTATGATAATATAGGGTCTAAATATATTGAAAAATAATTTTTATACAGGTTTATGGGGAATTTTAAAACATATATCTTATTTTAACCCAGGGTAAATCCTTTTAACCTTGATAGTAGTAACGATGTGTAATTATTTTCACAATTTATTGTGACAAAGATTATGTTGAACTTATTACAAAATATCAATTATTTTTATTGAAAATATTTATTCTATATTAAAATATTAAGGTTTCATATGTGTTAAAAATTACATTTAACATTTATTCATAAAATTTAGTGAAAAATGTTTTTAGAAAAAATTATTTATTTAAGAATAAATAAGATTTAACAAAAAAAAATAATGATGATTATAAAATAATTAATTTGATTATAATAAATAAAAGTATAGTTATTTGTCTTTTAAACTAATATAAAACTAAAAGTATCCTTGTGAATATTTTATTAATATATAAGCACCGAAATTACTTATTATTTGAATAAAAATATTACATGGATTTTCTAAATGTGATGTAGGGAATTTAATGTTCAAAATTATAGTTTTTATAGTAATTTTATTATTTTTCAAATATATGTTTTTAAATAAATATGTTTTCAAAAACACTAATGTAATTATTATATAATTATAATGACATAAAATTTATAGTAATTGTAAAATCATTATTTTTCACTATTCACAAAAAAACAACTATTATTGAAAAACACAAAAATTCAACCTAAGATGATTTTGGAAATAAAATTTCAAAAATTTTGTTTAATTTTAAAAATAAAATATATGAAAATGGAGTAATTTTATTTATAATTATTCACACATAAAAGACCTAAAATCCATTTTGAGGAAGAATACTTTTTTAAAATATAAAATGAATATATTTTTTAATTTTCATACTAAATTAATTAGTTGAATGTAATTTTTGTATTTAATTAAAAAAATTTATTTGGGAAATTCATTATATATATATATATCATAATTATCTTTTACCAATTCATACCTTCTAACCCAATAACTTGGTAATAATAGTCATATTGAAATAAAATTATTTCGCAGTTCGTTTATGCTTGGTGTAGTGTGATGAATAATATTGAACATAATAATAAATTAATGAAAAAAAATCTAGGGGTGTTAAATTATCCCCCCCTTATATATATTTCCACCTCACAATTTTATGTTATTTTGTTCATATCCTAAAATTTTAATATATTTTTTCATGATCTATAATTTTTAGGTAATGACTTGGGAACATATTATTTTTTAAATAAATAGTATGTGTATGTTAATAAGACTTCCACATGTAAATGTATTTCCAGAAATATAACCTAGTAATTTATTCATACATTCAACATAAAATTTGATAGATTTATCTTATATTTCTTGAGTTTGAGGAATTATAAGAAAATATAACTATTTCCTTTCAAATTAAAATTAGAAATCAATTTTTACTTAGATTGATAATTTTAACTAGTTTTGACATATGATTATAATGATGAATGAATAAGAGGATGTTTTTATACATTGAGCATAATTATCATCCTTTAATGGATCATAGAATCCATAAAATAAATATAAGTTTTTTTAATTCTATAAAACTATATTAGAATAAATTAAGACAAAAAATATGAATAAACCTTATTACAATGAAGTAATACATTAATTTATAAAACATTAATAATAGAACCTATTAAAATGTTACAATAATTTATAATTTATATGATAATACCACTAGTTCAATATAGATTATTTTTACTCTACCTACTAATTCTTAAATCTTCAATATTAATTAAACACCAAAAATCAATATTTCCCCAAATACTAACATAGTTATAAAATCCATTCTTGCAATTAGGGAATAATTATTCATCTGAAAAGAGAATTCTCAAAAAATTATTATTATTACCATATTCACACAATTATTCTTGATTAAAAATTATTTCCTCAAAGTTTCATGGAATTATTTTATATCCATGTGAAATATAAAAGAGTGTATAGATCCAAAATCAATTTAAGAATTAGTTTACAATCAATGTATATACTATTATAATACAAGAGATTTAAACTTTAACTCCAGTTATTTCATAATATATTACTTACTCGCGTATCCTTTTCTATTGTAAACTCCATTGATTATTGGGTAATTTTTTCATGTAGTGACATATTTCATTATATCTAAAACTATGTGAATTGGAGGGTTCTTTTATTGTCCATGAATTAACATGTCTGATGGTTGTTCACCCCACATTCAGTGAAAACTTCCATTCACTTTTATAATGTATCAAAGTGCTTATTTCCAAAATAATCATCCGTGGGAAGTTCCATAATTCACTTCCTTCCCTCCACAACATTTATATTTTCTTGGTTTTCAGTCATTTACTTATTCTCTTTATTTCCTTTGAAAATATTTTAATTGGAAAATTATTTCTCAATCTTGATGTAACTGGATTACATATCTTCATATGATGAAAACATTTTAGATATAAAATGGTTTTACTAGATTAGATTAATACTATAAAAGGATCAATTAATCTTAAATTTTATATTATTTACATTTACCATATCACGACTTGTTAATATTATAAGGTTCTCCCAATAATTTATGACACATTCCTCTTTATTTTATCGCAAATTGAGAAATTACCTTTCTATATCAATTTATTTCTCACGAGTAAAGTATTTTTCAAAGAAATATTTATTTAATACATCTAATAAAATTTTCTACATCTCATCATTTTATTTTCTATTATGAATCCATGAACAAAATTTATCATAATCTATATTTAAATAATGGATTTTCTTAATAAACATTTCCCTTTAATTAATTATCAAAGACATAAATATATTTTCAAGGGACTGAAGTCCCCTATTCATCTTTCATTGAATTAGAAGTTCCACTAAATGATAGATCTCTGTTCACATGATGATGTTCAAAATCAATTAATATTAATGTAATGAAATATCTTATTTCATTTGGGCAAGGTTATTATTCATTACCTGAGTCAACAGTCCTAATATTGTTATAATATACGTAGCACAAACACCATCCTTGGCTTTCTCATGAGGTAAATCCCAACATTTATTCGGTTTACAAACACATTCTATTCTTTATATTAAATAACATTTCAAAAAAATGAAATATTCTAAATTATATAATAAAATTTTGAATTTTAAGTCATAGTATATAATTAAAAATCTTGTGTGAAAATTGACATAAATTAAAAATATATACATATATAATCTCAGAATCAAAAGTGTAATATCATTTGTTATTTCTTAAAATAATGAAAATATTTTTTAAATATTTAATAATTATATGTGTAGAGTTTGTGAAACAACCAAATCATATCCCTCAAGAGTGTGTAGCTCGGTGTGTAGTCATAGATCAACTCCTCACGTAGTGAGTGATTATAGAGTTGATACTCAACTAGTCTTTTTAGGGTGTTAAATCCTAGGTGCGTCAATGTCATAACTAAATACTCTTTATATTATCCATAAAAAGATGTATGTTCAAAGAAACAAAAAATTATATACCTTACAAAGGAAATATTATATTATCTTATAATTATACTTATCCTTAGAGTCAGTCCTATTGATGTGTTTCTAATTTATTTTTTCATAAATATTATTCCCAAGGGTCCTACTAAAATTCCATTGAAACCAACTATAACCACAAGTATCTAGTAACTTGAAGCTCATGATTATCTTATTAAAATTTCACAATATATTAGAGATATCATCTGTAAGGATCGAATAATTTAACAATTTTTTTGAGGCTAATTATATACATTATTCTCACATTACATCTGAAATCATAAAATTCAATATAAAATTTTAGTGATAACTTTACTATTTATTCTACAATAAACCTAAAATAAATCATATCTCTCTTTTTGATACCATAGGTAAAGGAAAAAAATATAAATGGTGAGCTCAGATTCTTTTTAATGGAATGCATAACAAATAATCTATTATAAAATTAATAATGAAAAAATAATATTGAAGAGATAAACAATAATCAAATACAAAAAATAAATAATATCATAAATGAGAAATTTTTTTATTGATAATAAAAAAATATAAATAATAACATGAATAAAAAGAACTACTTCTATAATGACATAACACATAATTTCATATATCATAATCATACCATTGTGGCTGCGTGTCAAGACATCTTTCATAAATAGGTAAGGAGTATGGTAAATAAATACCAAAAATAGTTTGTGTTATGATGCCTAATGATGAATTGAGGGTATATAATGGGCCTTTTAGATAACTCATTATATCAAATTCATTCATCATGGTTAATAAATGACTTGTAATTCAAAAAATAATCATAAAATATTCATATTGAAGCACTATATAATGAAATGTTAATATTTTCCCCATTCAATCGATAAATAAACCCGACCATAATCCACCTAGAGTAATATATTATATTTTATCATTAGTGTATTTCCAAATCATGTATATACTTTATTAAAGGATGTTCAAATAAATTAAAATAATTTTAAAAGATCACTGAAACATCTGTTGATGAAAATATCAATTTCATTTTAAAATCAATTATAAAAAAAAATATTTTTTAAGAATATTCGAGAAAAATAATATTTGAAAATAAAAAATATAATTTATAAATTACGATTCATGGAAAAGAATATTCATGATTATGTAAAAATCTATTCATCCAATAAATTAAAAAAAAAATATTCTGCTCTTGCCTTTTTGTAAAAGTACATCATTCCTAAAACGATAAGATCATTAATTTTAAAAAATTGAAAGTCAAGGATGTGGAAAATTAATTTAATTATTCAATTATCAATAATAAAAACATTCATGAAATGTTTTTAAAGAAAATATGAACTTTGTATAAAAATATTCTTGATTGAATAGAAAATCAGGGTAAGATTTCTAAAAAAACATTATTTTATTCTTTTGAGTACACGGAGTGAGAAAAATGAAAGGTTTTTTTATTCATAGAAATAACCCTCGGATAATAATAGAAATAATATTTCTGAGAGATATATGATATAATTTCATCATCAAAAAGTTTACAAGAAACATTCGTTAAAAAATATGAGACTATAACATAAAACCCTTACCATAAGTCTGAATTCCATAGTTAGTTATTTAAACCTGAATAATAATAAATAAAAATATAATATATTTTTAAAAAATAAAATTAATAATAAATATAATAACATATTTTGTTTAATCACATCATCTTGTCACTCTTCTATTAATGATCATTTATAATTATCATCATTTCAAGTGTTAATAGCTTTGTTTTTCTTGCATGTTTCAAGTTTTTAGTTATAGTACTTGCAAATTGAGCATGCTTTCATAATCCATAAAATGTTGATAATTATAAAAATATCATATATATTCATTTTATACATATTTATAATAATCCATAAATGGAATTTTTAGAAAAATGGATTACACCATTCATCGAGATAGTAGTTCGCACATACACATAAACACTATTCTCATTTTCTTAAAAAAAGAACAAAAAAGATAAATAAAATTTTATCATTTAAATATTATATTAGCATCATATATATTTACTAAACACTTCATTTTATCCTTAAATTTTTGGAATTTATGAAAATTTAAAAATCTCGCTACATGGAAATATAAGTCCAAACATACAAACGGGTGATACTTTCTTTTAATATTTGATGGAAAAAGGTTAAAAACTGTTTTAACATAATATTTATAAAACATAATTTTATTATTATACTAAATTAATTATTTAAATATGTGTAAAATAGATTAACGGGATTTTGAATATGAAAAAATGTTTGAAAGAGTCGGATAATGGAGTTACCTCTTCTTTGATAGACCTCCTTTGGATTACAACTTCAGACTTAATAGAACTATAATAGGATAATAATATAATATCAATAATAAATTTAATGAACATAATAATGTTTTTGCTATGGTATTGATAGAGATAGAGGGCTAAAATTTTGTAAAATTTGTGGAGAGAGGTGCCCTATTATAAGTGACCAGTGGATCACACAAGGAATTACTCAAAAAATAAAAATAAAAAATTGTAATATTATTGAGAATGTAGAGAAAAATAATTAATAAATTGAATTTAAGATAATATATCATTTAATAATAAGTAATTAATATGTTTTTCTAAGTTTAAGTGGCATTTATACTCTTTTTTCTCAGTTTTACTCCCTTTGTAAATCATTTTAACCTCAACAATGGTAGTAAATTTTTTCTATTTGTTATTATTTATTATGCCCACAAATTAATTTATCCATATTTCATAATATTAATTAATATGATTTAAAATATTAAATCTATTTAAAATATTAAATTTATATAATTGGTGAAAATTTATTTTACCATTTGTTAGTAAAACGAAATAATATCCAATTTAAAAAAATGATTTTACAACAAAATACCGTATAATTTTAATTGAAATGGAATTAATATAATTATTTGAAATAATATGAAACTTATTTTTCCTTAAAATTAAACCAAAAATTTATTGAACCTTGTGAATACATGTGTAATATAGAAGAACCAAATACAAATTTTTTGAAGAAAAAAATTACTTAGATTTCTAAAATGTTAGGAATAGATTTATAAGTTGAAAATTATATTGTTACATTAATTATATTAATTAGTAAATATATATTTTTTCTTATAAAATAAGTTTCATAAAATTTAATTTAATTTATTATTATTGTATGGTTATTAACGTGTCATTATTTTTTAAATAAACATTCTTCACTATTCACCAACAAATTAAACGTTTTTAAAAAATCTCAATAATTCTCCCAAGGATAATTATAACATTCCAATTTCATAAATAAATTTTATTTTCTAAATTATTATTTCTAAAATTATGGAAATTAATTCGAATTATTCACTCATAAAACATCAAGAAACCATTTTTATGATGAATGTATTCTTATGGAATGAAATGAATTTATAATTATAATTTTTTAGTAAAAAAAATTAGTTAAATGTTGTTTTTGAAGAAATTAATATTTTTTGTAAACAATTTTCATTCATTTTACAATTTGATTATTCTTATTCATACTTTCCAACCCAATGACTAGGTTTTAAAAATCATATTTAAATAATAATATTCCCTGATTTATTTAATCCTAACGTTGAAAATGGTCCATAAAATTAAACATAGTATTCATTTGTAGAAAACTAAAATCTATAGGTGTTATAAAAATGTGATTTTATATCTATAGATTATATGTCCCATTGAAGTCGGTCTTAATGAAAACCACAATAATAATTATTTTCACTGAATATTGGGGAATAAATCCCAAAATGCATCATCATTAAGGATACACATTAGAAGATGATTGAATTAGGGAATATAAAATTTTGTAAACCCCAGACATAATAGAAATGTGTCTATTATAATATACTATAAGTAGATTTAGAGTTTATGGATTTTCAGAGTATACATAAAAAAATTAAACAATTATATGACTATGAAATTAGTTTTCTAAACACATGAAATCATCAGGGAATGAATAAGTCAACACAAAATAGCCCCAATAACATTTTAAATACATGAGTAAATATTTTCTTTATCTTAAACATCAAATTAGTAGTGATATAATAACCAGTTGAATAAGGAATGAGATGAAGACCCCATCATGCACCCGACCTAGCTCAAACACTTTAGGGTTTATTTCCCCCTTCCTAAGGAGGATGAGAATTTACACACAAAATAAAACATATATTTGATGAGGAGTCACAATGTATCTCCATAAATTTCATCAAACTAAAAAACCCCATTCAAAATGATGAATACCCATATGAACCTAATATACACATCAATAATTCGATAAGTTTCTATAGAGGTTAGGGAGGAAAAAATTATAGTGGACTCTAATAGTCATGAGTTGTTTTCATTAAATCCATATATTTCATTAAAACACAGATTCACGTTCTCCAACAGTATAAATCAAAATGTCTTTATGATCCTAAATCCTCTAAGTCTTATTAAGGCCCAATAATACTTCAATACCAATTAGTAGAAACCAAATTATCTAGTGTACATCAAAAACATGGTAGGGAAGCTTCATCCCATCCCAGAGATTTTTAAAATGTCCCCATGCTAATGTAAAGGATCAAATTAATATATAATGTTAGCTTTGGGCCCTAAGACTCTATCTAGTTAAAAAACCTCAAGGCCAAAGTCATAGTATTCTATTAATTTTTTTGATATTTGGTAGCATCTAGATATCATCCCAACAAAGATACGAATCTTGAATTTCCTTCATCATTAAATAAAAATCAAGTAAGACCTTATTTAATATATTTCAATCTTTCTAGAATTTAATAATGTTGATGAAACTTTTGAGAAATTTTTTGTCGATATTGTATCCCCATAATAACACATGATCAGTTCTTTTATGGAACAAGGGAATTAATGTTCTATATAGGGTCACATCAGAGAATTATATATATATATAATGATTGATGATATCGATGTATGTCAAGCACTGGTCGATAATATTTTTTAGACCAGCCTTATATCAATCCATAACCTCTAATGTTTGGGACACAGTGAGGTTGACAAGTATCCCTCATACTAAAAATTTAATTATATAATGAGAGTGAACAAAGTCCCCTTATGAGGGAAAAGTCATCGACATATATTAGATACCTTGTTTTCTATTTTAAATTCATGGTGGTCCACCAAGACATAAATTTCATTACCATTCAAGTAGGAACATGGATCTATATTCAATAAATAGTTCTCTTGTAGTTTCACCAATGAACTAAGTACTTTGTTAAAGGGCAATTTATACTAATTTAATGTGATAAATAATTTTTTGAGCCCGAGGAATCTTAATAAATAGAAATATGTCACTTAAAAATGGAGGGTAGGTAGTTTATGTAAAATAATTATAGATTTATTACTACCAAAAATACCTTATAAATTACCCATATCCATCCATGAATAGACCTCCGTGAATATTTAGTGTTTCCCATGAATTGGTTTAAGGCAAATAATTAAGTCCTAGTGATTCTTTAGTTCACACTAAACAATGAATTTGACCATCCAATATATTTCCTCTAATATGGTTGATGAGAAAATAATGCCATTTTATGTTTAGTTTATTTATTTTATATAGCCTTCATGAATCATCCAAAATAATTAATATATATTATGGTTTTAAAACCATTTCATTAAATGTATGACTCAACTACATATATTTAAGGGTATTATTTAATTATATTCTTCCCTTGGACTTATAAAATAAATAAAACATTTTTATTTTTAAGAAACCATGGAAAAAACCAATGGAATGTTAACTATTTTTTTATTTTATTATATAGACTTCAAAACCTATGTTTGTGAAATATTTACGAAATCCCCACTATTTTCCATTATAAATACACTCAATACACCATTTATATTTACAAAAATCCATTTATCATTTCCTTACTATTTCCTCCCTTCTCTAGATTCCTCCATAGGTTCCCTCAAGCTGACAAGAATCCCCTCTGAAGCATTTGAAGTCACACACTCAAGTAAGGGATCATCACCCTCTCTTCTTCAATCAAGCTTCATTATTGTCTTATTCCTTCGATTGACAATTTTTAATATTGGGGTATGTATTTTAGTTTCCTTATTACTTCCCATTTTATGACCAAATTATGTGATTCCTCTTTCTCTCTCATCATCTAATTTTATAAATTCTCATGTGGCTGCGTTATACTATAGAAATTTAACCATGATTTTCCATGCCAAAACAATTTTGTATTGAATTGTATTCTCATTTCTATTCAAGGGTGTTAAACATTATACACTTATAATACATTTACATGGGACTTACATGAGTTCATTCCAAACTCTTTAATAGTGGAATAAAACATGATGATGAATGACATCATTTTGAATGATATACATGGCACACATAATCATGAGAATGAAAAAAGTGATGAGTGCTCTTGAAATTATATAGATCTCTAATGCATTCAGTAATGTTTAGTCTAATGAGATGTAATTTTGGGATAGGTTGTGAACCTAATACATTTATGGAACTTGTTCTATCAATATAATATGGTAGTTATCCTAGACCAATACTTATGATGTAGTGTTTTAAGATGTTTCCACATTTTTCATGTTACCATGGAATATCTTGTCTTATTGATCATGTTTAGGATTCTCACCCATTTCCCCCCATTGATATGAATAATGAATAAATTTTATTTATTTAATCTTATTATTACATGTTAATTCCCCTACTAGGATTTATAGATCATTCCTTTCTTATATGGGTCTCCAGATTATCCCACGCTGTTTTAAGTGCGAGCAGGATAAGGATTTTTTCAATAAAGATGATATTTTTCCTTGTTTTAAGTTGTTATGTATTGTACCTAAATTCCAAATACACAATAATTATAAATATTTTGGGTTTTATTATCTTTAAAGTTATGTAATAAATCAATTATTAATGTGAAATATTGAAAAGGGTTGTTAAACTATTCTTACAGTTCTCGCGTCATTGATTTCTATGCATGAAGAGGTGTGACTATTCTGATCTCTAATCGATGGATTAACCAAAAATTATTTTATATAGGGAAATATATATGACATTTATTTCCAATAAATCATGTAATTAATGTTGATAATTATTACTATATAGGAAGAGAATAATTACTTCTATACAATTCCTTATCAAATTTACCAAATTCCGCTAATGATGAGTATATTTCAATTACTAATAGAATATTCTCCCCCATGACATTAGTTTTGATAGGAATTATAATACATATTATAGAAAATAAATTAATTAATGTTATATAAAATTATGTAATTTATCTCAGTGGTTATTCAAGATTCGTCCACCACTTCATGACCAAATATATTTGGGGAAACCATAGTCAATGTTTTTTTCATGATTAACACAATTATTTATCTAATATAAGGAAGGATAAAATCATGAGAATAACCTATGTAAATCTCAATGATTTACTAATAAGGATAAATTTCAGAAAAGTAAGATTATATAATAAAAAATGTTATATCAACATTTGGATGATAATATATTGGACGCCATTAAAATTAACCGTATTCTGCAGTGCGGATATATTTGATGAATATTTTAAAACACTATAAATTCATTATTGGGGAAGAAGTTTTATTTGGCCCCAAATATTGGAAATAATTCCCAAAACCATGATGGTATAGAGTGGATCTTGTACCACCACATACAAGGTCATTTTACTTTTTAGTGAAATTAATTATTATTCTAGGGTTGTTGAACTTGCATCATAACCTACCATATTTCCACATGTATTTTGTAGAGGAGACAGTAAAGGTGTCTATTCCACAAACATCATCTACATGTAAAAAAATTGTATGTTATAAACAATTATAAATTAGATATATTCTCTTAAAATAATTGTTTCCATACATCTTTAGGGATGAGGATACAATCCCAATAATTATCAATATTCAAATTGATAACCCCTTAGTGGTTACATGATCCATGATAACCTACATGAAACTCATAATAGAAATTCTTCCATATGTCTCATATACTTAAATCTCCAACTTCTTGAGATACTTGTTAGCTTCGTCAAGAATGATTTCAATGTAAATCATTAGGGTGAATTCATGTTATTGAGTTTTGGAATTTATATTCCCCCTTTAATAGAAAATTATATACCCATAATATTTTTTAAAACGTAACATCCAAAAAAAGTGGACAACATTAAAATACCAATTACCATTAAAGGTATCACTAGGATCTACTCCGAGTCATAATAAAGATACATTCCCATTTGATTTTAGATTCTTATTAGCCTTCCCATGTTTAGATGTGGAATTATTGTATTTTCATCGATTGGACTATCTCAACTGCACGTCAGTATGTAATAGATTTATGATTATTTATTTTAGATGATCTTATGAGTCGAGTTGATAGTTTCCTTGATAGTTATACTCTTATTTTGAGATTTTCTAGTAGCCTGTATCCCATTATCTATGTGTGAAGAACTAGTGACTATGGGGAAACTTTTTGAAAAAGTACCACAATGCTATAATGACATTTACGAAGGAGTGTACCATGTTTTAATGAAAATAATTTAATTTAGGGAGTCAAAAGAATATTGGATTGATTAGTTTTGTAATCTATCATGACCTATAGTTGTCATGATAACATTTTATGATTATATAATTTGACATCCATTCATGGATCCACTTCTTGTTGTTGCATGGAATCAAACCAATGTTCAAATATATATGGTTTATAGGACTCATAGATGATGTACTAATCTATTAGGAATTATACGATGTAGTATTTCATGTCAATATTATATGTATATGATTATTTGTCTCTATGAAAATCATCTATCATTTTCTTTGTAGGGGGATCCCCATATAGAAAGAATATTAAACTCTGTTATGACCAAAAAGGGCCTATATACCCTAAGAGGGGGGTGAATCAGGGTATGAATATTATTTTTCAAAATTATTCCTGTCACACTAGATCTTGACATCTTTATTTAAAGGGTCACTTTGTTTTCACTTGTGTGTTTATTATGGCCACTTCTTTTTCTCTTTATCTCATAATGATGCTTTAAATGCATTGTAGGGAAGCAAGCAAGCAGACACAGAGATTTTTACTTGGTTCACTCTCATAAGGCTACGTCCAAGGAGCATACAACGACGATGTGCCACTGTACCGAATCCACTAAAAGCACACTACTATTTACAAGTTTTGGGATATATCACTTATATTCCTAGGCGCACTGCCTTTACAATGTTCAGGGTTAGCTCACTGCTTTCCCAAGGGTTACTCTTTGTTTCTCTCTCTCTGGCTCACTACCGGTGGAGAGGATCACCTTCCTCCTCTTCCTTTGCTCACTGCATTGGAAAGGATCCAGTCACAGTTTATAGACCAGTAGGTATCTTCATTATCACTAATGAATTCATCCTTTTTTTATGTAGATGATATGTTGAATTCCTACTTTCACCCGTAGATGAATATCTTTTTTGCACTTAAGGTATCGGGATATCATTCACCTTTCACGCAGCCCTAAAATGACTGGCACGCTTCTCCAATCTGGAGGGCATGTTCAAGACTCAGTATGCAAGTACACCTCAACCACTTGCGCGACACTTGCTTCTTCAACTCCAAACTTGCGCGACTCACACCCTTTTACGCCCATACAAATTTTGGCGCGCAACTATAAACTGTCACACTTCTTCAAATACTTGCACATGAGTGTCACTAAACCACCTACACAACACCCCCTTCTTCAACTTATAACATGGGAAACACACACCCTTTCTTTCCCAAACCACTTTGGAAGCACAACTATCAACAAGTGCACAACTTTTGAATATATCTATACTTGCGCGACCACACCACCACTTTCGCGACCACAACACCTGTGTGCCGGGAGCTCTAATTTTATCTAACTATTGAACTCACTACCAAATGAGGAGGGGTAATCCTCTATTTATAGTCATTTGGACACCCTGACCGATGGCACACAAGTCTTCTCTCGGTGCCCAAGTCCAACCGCCCTAGTCCCTATCGCCCTAGTCACTTGCGCGACCAATCCCAAAACGTGGGAAACCCTAATTCCTTTTCCATATTTTGATGTTATGATCTTGAAAAACATAGGGCTCGCAAGTTTCCAAGCCTCCAAGACACGACACAACCTTGTATTTCTCTTTTTGTACCGCCTCTAGATCGTCCATTCCTTTGTCATGCTTCTTTGTCAACAGGGATTATCAACATCATCACTAGAACTTTACAATTCACCATAAAATCCCATTTGTCAACAAATATGTACATCATAGTTAGCATTGTAAACAAACACAACACGAAGGCCCACTTTGTCAACAAACACAATCACCTCAAAAATGATTCAATGATATCTTTAGGGATTTTTTCCCAACAATCTCTCCCTTTGGGTTTGTTGACAAGTCTTTCATAAAAAGATACATCGTTGAGTCTTCATCCACCATTCTCCTATTGTGATTCAGATAACGATCAAGGATTTACTCAATACATACTCTAATCCAACATGAGCAATGCGTGACATGAGAAACAAGAGTAAATGAAAATTTCATTAATGAATCACTTCAACTCTGACACCCACTGTTGATTCCAAACTGATACCAATTGTTGGAAATATTCTTACCGCATTATAACACCGCTCTTCTGCTTTTATCACAATCCTCAGCTATTGTGATATCTATACGTTGATCAATCACTTCTATAATCAACATATTTGATACCCTCCTTGTCTGCTCACAGCTTTAACTTTTGTCAGATGCAAATCCTTTTTAGTACTATTGCCTGTGTTTTCCAAGCTAAGCTCAGGATAATAACTTTCAACCAGATTTAAATCCTCCTATCTGGATACTCCACCTGTCATCTTTTCCCCATATCTTTCATTACTTCTTAAATAGCCACACTGTCTCCCCCTTGAACAATCACTATTTTCTCCCCCTTTGTCAACAAACCCAAAGGCCACTCCTTTGCAGTCTGCAACTGAGTATAGAACACATATTAGAGCATTAGGAAAAAACACATCACACCTCGAGGAGGGGGGGGGGGGGTTCCACATCCCCACCCTTTTAAGTGTGGGGAGTTGACTGAACTCCCAGAGCTAGTCGATGCCTGTCAAATGCTTCAGTGGGTAATGCCTTTGTAAGAATTTCTGTAACCTTTAGTTCTGTAGGAACATACTCCACATTCCCAATTCCTTGCTCAACTTTCTCCTTGATAAAATGACACTTTATCTCAATGTTCTTTGTCCTTGAATGATGGATGAGATTTATGTTGAGATTTATAGAACTTGACTTATCACATTGGATTCTGATTGGAGACTTTACTTCAAATCCCATATCATCAAGATGTTTCTTCATCTACAATGACTGTTTGCATGCTTGAGTGGCTGAAATATACACAGCCTCTGCGGTGCTCAGAGAAATAAAATCTTTTTCTAGCTTATCAATGACATACACAACCTAACAAGATAGAATGAACCTCTTGATGATGATTTACTGTCGTCTGCTGATCCAGCCCAATCTACATCTATATATCCCAATAACTCTGGCTGATATATGTCATTATACATCAGACCGGAATCCGTGGTGCCTTTGATATACCGAAGTATTATTTTTTACATCAATCATGTCAGTTTCCTTGGGATTACTCTGATATCGTGCTACATTGAATGTGGGGAATACAATGTCAGGCCTTGTCGCAGTTAGGTACAATAGACTTGTAATGATTTGCCTATATATTGTGATATTAACTTCCTTTCCATCCTCATATTTGGATAGTTTCATCTAGGTAGAAACTGGACTCTTAATTTCTTTGTAATTTTCCATTCCAAATCTTATCAGAACATCCTTGGCATACTTTCATTTAGAAATGAATGTACCATTCCTTCCTTGTGTCACATGTAGACCAAGGAAAACCGTAGCTCTCCAATCATTGACATTTCAAACTCACTTTTCATGAATTCCTAAAATTTTATACACAGAGCCTCATCAGATCATCCAAGTATTATGTCATTGACATAAACCAACTCTATAATACTTTGAGTACAGTCATTGATGCAATAGAGATTGTAATCAACTGCCCCACGCTAGAAACCATGATTCTTCAAGTACAGATCAAGCCTTGAGTACATTGCTCTTGGTGCCTTTTTCACCCCATAAAACGCCTTCTTCAGTCTACAGACCTTATTCTTATCCTCATGAATGAGAAAACCCTATGGCTTCTCAATGTACACCTATTCTTCCAGAACCCCATTTAGAAATGTAGATTTGACATCCATCTGGAACAATTTTAACTTTCTTTGCATTGCTATGGCTAAAAATAATATGATTGTATCTATCCTTGCAACCGGTGAAAATGTCTCATCAACATCAATACCCTATATTTGGGAATATCCTTTTCACACCAGTCGTGCTTTGTTTCGAATCACTGTGCCATCTTCATTTATCTTTTTGTGAATGACCAATTTAGACTCGATGATGTTATTGTCTGCTAGCCTCAAAACAATTTCCCATGTCTTATTCTTTTCTGAATCATCATCAGTCACTTCTGATCCCCCTAACTCTCTTACCAGTTCCTCACTTTCAACAAAAAAATTGTCACTATGTCATTGTTCAGTGAAATCATTTCTTTTAACTAATTTTCTGATATTCTTGTCGAAACATTGTTGATACTCTATCATAGCTTCTTGGTATCCTGAAAATAGTTAGCTGATACAACATTGTTAGAAAAAAAAATATATGCATGTGCTGCATGATTATTACTACTTATCCCGCAATATGTCTTTTTGACCAGAAACCCTCATCTTTTATATCCAATAGATATATTTTCTATGATTATGATATAGAGATCTCCCCTTATGTTACGAAACTCGTCCGGTAGTTAGGCCCACTGTTTAGACCCATAACCATTCTTCTCAACTTGCATCATTTATACCAATCTGTTACTTGAAATTGAGACATTAACAAAATCTATAAGCATACTGAGCTGGAACTTGGTGTAGGAAATAAGATATAAAGTTAATAACACAATCACTTCCTATTACACTATGTTTCTCCCTTTATTCATCAACTCGGGTACCTAATTTGAGCCAATTAAAACTATGAAGAATATCACTTCTCCACTTTTCATCTTTAGATGCATATTCCCCTTGGATCATATCTCCCTAAAACCTGAAGCACATGAATCATCAGTTAATAGCATTTATATACATAGGTAGAGGGATATTTATTGAATCCTCAATATGATGATAGTGGTTGATCCTAATGGGTCAACCCTTTGATTATTTCTTGCATAGAATAACACTCATTCCTTGCTTCTTCTAGCTACCAAGCCAACTTCAACTGCTCTAGCCATATAACTAAGCATTCGTTACCCACATACTGAGCCTTTTTCTGATATGTAGATTCTACAGGCTTGGACTTTATCACCATTTGGGGTTTAAACCCACTTTTACACACATCCGTCTTTGATGTACCACATATATTACACTTCCCTTGATTCCATCTATGGGTAGGAATATCTCTATTTGGCATCTTCCCTTTATTCTTCCACCATTGTATTGATCTTCCTCTTTCCTCCACTTCTCACTGTGGAACACAACATGTGAATTTTTCAATGCATTTGTTTTTCATCTTTCTTTTATCAGATATTTGAGTCACCATACTATTTTTCACTATTGGTGAGTCCTCCACTGATTGTACATTCTTCTAACTCACAGTTGTAGTATTTACTCCCTTTTTGCTCCATATTTGTTCATGTTATTTCTTAGAGAGCAGTTGTGAGTATGATAGAGGAGATGACTGATAAACCTTTCTTTAAACTCCTTGTTATTCCCTTAAGGCTCTCAGCCTATTATTCAACTTACCACTTTGTCTCCTAGTGTATAATTTCTCATTATGCATAACTGGAGTCGAGAATATCCTTTCATGTCCCTTTTCATTCACTGATTTGTTCTTACTAAATTTCTTGTCAAATTCCCATAATGAGAACATATAAAAAAATTTCCATCAAAGAAATACCTCATTACATCATTTCTATATTGAGATGTTGCTACAGCTTGAGTTCTTCCTCTAACATTTATCTCCTGAGCATCTTGATGCATACTCATGGTATGTCCCATTCTTCCACAGAAATAGCATATAATAAATGCTTTCCTCTGAGAGACACTTTTTTCTGATTTCTCACAACACTTATTCTTATTCTCAGATTTAGAAAAGTATCTATTTTTACATCCTAAAATATAGTTCTGGGCCTCCGAACAGAAACATGATGTGTGTCCATGAATCCCACAGAAATAGAAAATGTTGTCACTACTTTTTTTAAATGTCCTCTTATGTCTAAATCTAGCACCAACAATATTTTTTTCACTTCTAGAATTGTTCCCGGCTCTCTTTTTGTCATTCATGGGAGGGGATTCATCAAATCCAATACCGGTTTTGAAAAAACTATATGGTCTCTAAGATGGGAACATATTCAGCTGTTTCTATTCAGAAATAGAATATCTATTCTTCATTTTATCATCACTTGTCGAAGGATAATCAAATAGTAAGTGCAATGCATCCTTCATTTTAGACTTTCCTTTGGTATTGTATTTCTCCACTTGCTTCTTTTCTGATTCTAGATCTTCTTCCATCTTTTGAATCTTCATATCCCTTGATTCAAGTTGGACATCAAGTTCTCTCTTGAGAATCTTCCCTCTTCTAACATCATCTTTCAATTCACGTGTCAGCTTATCCACCATGTCACTCTGCTCATTTACTTTTAATTTTTCTTGAGAAACTGAATTAGAACAACATGCATTATCTTGTTGTAGCATTTGATTCATCTGAACTTGTTCAGATAACTGTGTAGCTAGATCATCATTTCTAGATTTCAGATTCTGAACTTCATATGACTCTTGATTCCCTTTCATATTCAGCAGCCTTTTGTTTTCATTTCATTCTAGCCATCTTTTTTATTTCTTCACCTTGGGAATCATTATTGTCCCTTAGGTCAGTAGCCACATCAATAAGACAATTATTTAAGCCTCTTAGCTTTTTGACCTAAATTTCCAATACATTGATTCAGATATCTTTATATTTATCTTCTTCATAAATTTATGATCCAATTTCTTTGTCACGTTGACAACATCTAGTGGTGACCTTCTTCTTGAGACTTATTCATCATGAATTGTTTCAGTATCACTTTGAAGTTCATGTACTTCACTCATTCCTACATCATGAATGAGTGAATCAATCTTTTCCCTATCAGATTCATCCAATCCTTCCTTCAATAAGCTTTTTGATCATTTTAGTTGAATAACACTTTTTCAATAAACACTTCCACATTGAGGGATATCACCTAACTTCTAATTCATATTTGATTTTTTTTCCATTTTCCATGGAACACTAAGATAAGAGAAGACTATTTTAACCACATAAATCGACTACACCAAGTCGTAGCAAACAAATCTGATAAAAGAACCCACCCTTTGATACCAATTGTTAGGACCAAAAGGGGCCTATATACCCTAAGGGGGGGTGGTGAATAGGGATATGAATATTCTTTTAAAAAATTCTTCTTGCCCCACTGGATCTTGACCTCTTTATTGAAAGGGTCACTTTGTTTGCACTTGTGTGTTTATTATGACCACTTCTTTTCTTCTTTATCTGATAATGATGCATTACATGCAATACAAGGAAGTAATCAGGCAGACATAGATATTTTTACTTGGTTCACCCTCACTGGGCTACGTCCAAAGAGCATACAACGACGATGTGCTGCTGTACCGAATCCACTAAAAGAACACTACTATTTACATGGTTCAGGATAGATCACTTCTATTCGCAGGCACACTGCCTTTATAATGTTTAGGGTTAGCTCATTGCTTTCCCAAGGGTTACTCTTTGTTTCTCTCTCTCTGGCTCACTACCGGTGGAGAGGATCACCTTCTTCCTCTTCCTTTGCTCACTGCTCTGGAAATGATCCAATAACATGTTATAGACCTATAGGTCACTTTATTATCACTAATTAATGCATCCCCATTTCTATGTAGATGCTCTGTTGATGTCAAACAATCACCCGTAGATGAATTTCACTTTGCACCGAAGGTATCGGGAAATCTTCGAGCTTTCACACTGCCCTAAAGTGACTGGAATTCTTCAACCATTCCTGGGGTTCTCTCCAAGCCAGTGCACAAGTTCAAGACTCATCATGCAAGTTCACCTCAAGTACTTGCACGACACTTGCTTCTTCAACTCCAAACATTCTCGACTCACACCCTTTTACGCCCAAACCAATTTTGGTGCGCAACTATCAACTGTCACGCTTGTTAAAAAACTGGCGTGCAAGTGTCACCAAAACACATACGTGACACCCACTTATTTAACTCAAAACACTGGCGACACACACACTTTCTTCCCCAAACCACTTTGGAAGAGAAACTATCAACTGGTGCACAACTTCTGAATATCTCTATACTTGCGCGACCACACCACCACTTGCGCGACCACAACACATGCCCGATGGCAGCTCTGATTTTATATATGTTTTGAACTCACAAGAAAATGAGGAGGGGTCAACCTCTATTTATAGGCATTTGGACCCCTGAGAGACGGAGCAAAAGTCTTCTCTCAGTGCGCAAGTCCAGCAGCCCTAGTCCCTGTCGCCCTAGTCACTTGCGCTACCAAACCCAAAACTTGGGCACCCTGTTTTCATTTTCCATATTTTGTTGTTCTGATCCTGAAAAACATATGGTGCTCAAGTTTCCAAGCATCCAAGACACTGGAATGCAAGTCCCTTTTCCAAAAATACTTTTATGCATTTGTCTATTTTGAGGTCCAAAATTTTTTCAAACACTGGAAAACAGCGCCACCTTGTATTTCTCTTTTTGTACCGGATCGAGATCATCCATTCCTTTTTCATGGTTATTTTTCAATAAGGATTGTCAACAACATCACTGGAACATGAAAATTTACCCTAAAATTCCCTTTGTTAACAAATTTGTATGTCACAGTTTTCTTAATCAAAAAACACAACATGAAGGCCCACTTTGTCAATAAACACGATCACCTCAAAAATGCTTCAATGATACCATGAGGGTTTTTTCCCAAAAAACACTAAGTGAAATATGAAGACATTAAAGTCCATGTCAACTTCAATGATAATGGAATATTATAAAAAATGACATAAATTAATGGTACAAATCTATATATTGAGATTTAGACTTCATAGTTGAGCTCATACTTGTTAGAATGTTTCTATTTCTTGACCTAAAAACACTTCAAACGATCTAGATATGTGAATAATAGATTTTATTTTTCATACACACACACACACATATATATATATCAAACACAATTAAATTTTATCCAGAACCAGTACTTCTATGTTAATAGGCATCCCCTATCCTAGTTTGGTAGACATCATAAACGCACCTGGCCTTACATCGATATATGAATCATGTATAAAGAGTATAACCTTGGAGGTACATGAATATAAATATAAAAAAGCGAATTTTAGGGTAGTTATCTAGAGTGAAATCATTAATACACTCTTCATAGTGCCCTATTTACTATTCAGGATAATATATACATGAGAAACATATTATATATGGAGGGACACCTCATTGATCATTTCGATGCTGGCCAATTTCCACATGGGAGTAGTTAAATACTCATATATATATATATATATATCAAAATTAACTTATATCTCTTTCTATGGCTCCTTCCATATAGTAATGAAAGTTTCCCACAATAGTGGTTGAGACAATGTGGGTATTTTCATTATATCTCCCCAGGTAGTTTTTGGGGAAATAAACTCATAATACCTGTCCAAGAGTATTAACACCACAAAAACCTTATATATATATATGTTACATTACATGATTCCCACTTCTTCAAGTATCAAGTGAAACGTGTTCAACTGTGGACTCTAGGGACCCAAAAACTATGGAATGATATAAGATATATTGTTCGCATATGTAATGGATATAGATATATACAAAATTTTCATTTCTTGTTTCATTTTATTTTTAAACTCAATTCATGTTCATTAAATCCATTACACCTATAGATATTTGGGTTTAAAACCACCTTTAAGTCATAATTCCTAATTCTTATTTTAGAATTGATCTTTCTTGGTAGTTTTTAGTAGAATATTGAAGAATAAAAATGTATTTTGGAATACAATATATATCTATTTATATTTGGTGTGACCTAATAATGTTATAGTGTATATGAATGGAATGTCTCCCCTAACTAATATAGAAGCCTCTTGATAAGAAGTTGGGTCTTCTTATATTCGTGTACTCTATAAACCAAGAGTTTCGTAAGTTGTAATCTAGCATCTAAATTTCAACATTAATCCAGATTACATGAATATATACCAAGAATAAATTCAATTTTGGAAACCTATGTTGTTTTACAAGCATGAAATATGTGAGGGACGAAACATACATTTACTAGATTTTATTTATTCAATGTCTTGGATGAATCGGTAGATATAGCCAAATTATTAAAGGTCTATAATGATGTTAGAATGATGGGTCATTTTCCAAAAAAAGCAATGCATGATTTATTGATAATGAGTTAATATAGAAGCATATTAACTGTAAAGACTATCTGAGCATGATTCCAACTGGGTGAAAACTTGGAAAAGGAAAAATCTCACCCTAACCACTTCACATTTTTAAATTCACTTTGCTCACTTATCCTTATTTAATTAGTCTAAGTCTGAAAACTATGGTGTCATGACAAGACCATCAGTGCCAAGCCAGATACACCCATATAAACATGCCCAAAATTTAACATGTCATTACCAGTGAAATAAAACAAAAGGGAATAGAAAGAAAGTTTCTAAAAGAATCAAGAGTAGTTGTAATGACATATAAAAAAAGTGAGAGTAAAATATTCAGGATTTTCCAACGTAACATAATTCACAAAGTAGAAGTGGTCTAGCTATTTATAGATGAACAAATACATCTTATACACTACAATCAACATACAACATATACTGAACATGTTTCTATACTTCACTTTTATCCAACAAGAGTGTTCACACCCTTATTCAATGAAACATTAACACCAAATGTGTATCTACAATAGAATTTTATCCTCTTTATTATAATTGGACCTAATTATATGGGGTGTCATTTTCTGTCTCTCTGTTTTATTATCATTGGAGAGTTCAATTAGATAGTGAATATTTTAAATATAACAGTATTGAGATAGTTCCTCATTCCCATTCATTCACCTCTCCTCCTTGAATATATTTACCATCTACGAAACTCTATTCCCCATTCCTACTTCCCTAAAAATGTATTTATATCATTTCTAAATATCTTTACCAGAGGTGATTACATCAATAGGTTGTAAGAGGTGTTTATACAATTATTTATAACACTTATCCATTTATTTCATATAAATAGACCCCATGAATCCTATTTTAGTAAATGAGAGATACAGATGATCTAGGATCATAATTTTGGAAGGAAAACCACTTTTATATATTCCTTATTCCCCGATTTATCATTTATGTGACTACCTGAATAAAAACCAAAATAAAATAATTGAAACTCAAGGGTAATTATGTCATAAGAATATTTTCAAACAAATAATTCCTCAATTAATACTTTCTCGATGCTCCTTTAAGACTAGGGTAAACCAACACAATCTCAAAACATCCCTACTAGGTATCTATGCACCGAGGCTATACCCAAGAGCTATACCAGGGCACCACTCACTAGAGCCCAACTAGATCTATCCATAAAAGGTAATAATTCTTATTATCTTAACACAATAGGGTTCCTATTTTCATAGGCCTCCCATACTCAAAATAAAAAGTTCTATGGTCTTTTATTAGGGATTCATTTTGCTAAGCCTATAATATTAATGTGACACTTCACACTGGCCCACTACTAGAACATCTTTTTCCTTGTTCAAAATCCTAATCTATAATAAAGCTTACCTAGGTATATTATTTTTTGTTCTTTAGAAAAGATATATTATTTTACCAAAAGGCATTTTCAATACTCTTTAGCCCATATCAACTCACTATTTAGTTTCATTCATCTAGGACATCAAAATGATATCTTGAAATACATGGATTTTTTATGTACGCCATAGTTCATCCCATTGATCATGTATTAGATTGATAATTGGAATATATAATCCTATGTGAACCCTTAATGAGGTTTTCCACCTTAATATATTGGTCATTAGAGATTTTAAATATCATATATTCTCTTGATAATGAGGGTTCTATTGTTATAATAATGGTGAAAGCTCCATTAGATCATGATTATCATCATGGATACCCCAAAACTAGTTCTGTTGCATTAATGATTCATGAATGATTCTTTGTATAAAATTAATGAGATATTATTTTGTATGGGCCACTGATTTAGTGAAAGTCCCAACCTATCCTAATTTATTGATCTTACCCATTGGTCAAGCCTTCCTTCCCCATTTAGTTACCCATAAATGAGAGAAGGATGTGCATGTACAAACCTCCTACTAGGTGTAAGCCCTAAAAGTTTCCTAATTTAGGATATTATCACTAAACCTTATCAATTATCCATATATATTACAAGCCTCCTACAAGGTGAATTCACCGACCATACCCTCACCTGTTTAGTTAATAAAAATAAGGATGATTCAAAAGTGTATTCTAATGTGTAAATTCCTAACATACCCTTTATAGGAATCGTTAACATAGTAGTCCTAGTTGAATGAATTTAAACTATATAACATATATTATATTCCATATGACTATAAATAGTTATGAATTTGAACTGTTCATATGACCTTAAAAAAATTTCATCATGGTTATGGTTGCATGACCTTATAAAGAACGTCATTTAACCTTATTGTAGTCCTTAAAAAGAATATCATTGATCATGGTTTCTGGAAAATAAAAGTAACCACAATGATCCTTATAAAATGAACATAAAATATATGAAATGTATTGTTATGTGTAATCAAACGTTGTGGGATCAGATTTATTATATATGTATATTTAGTAAGTCCCTCTCATACGCTCGATCCGAACTCTACAACACCTTACATATCTTTGTATGGAAATAAATTATAGATTTATCGTCTAAGTGGATTTCAAACATATTATTTTCAATCATTAAACACAAATATATAGAAACACTAATAAACAAATATATTCAAATTTAGGTATGGTAATGACTAATCACTCTCATGGACTTGTTAACTAGTATTATTAATCGGTAGTACTTCATAAAGATATCATAAACCGATAAGAGACTCCTATCTTAAGTAATATGACATCTTAAGGGACGATACATCTTTACATCCACTCAAAAACCAATAATTTAATGTTTTAAAGTATTTTCTATTGATTACCTAACATCGAAATGCAGGTCTATATCTAACACAAAACACACAAGTACAGAGTGTGAATGGGAATAAATATACCTTACTATCTTCCAAAATTCAAAAAATATTATTTATAAAAAATATTCACACATTATACATAATTCTCATACCTCAACCAACCGTTGTCTATTAAATTTACACATAATGCACACTATACACTAGTACACATTATAGAAAATTAAAACCAACATTGTCATAGTATTCCACTTAATATCAATGAATATTGGAGATACTTTAATAATGTTTTATAAATCACATAAAATTTATCAGAATCATGAAAACTTAATGATTATACTCCCTATTGAGTTAGACCATGTATTGGAAATTTTCTCCACTATTGGTTATCTTTTACACTTTTTGGACATGAGTAAAAAGATGAATTATTTTTGTTACCTACCAAACTATCTCCCAATCATACGTAAAATTTATAATTCTTAATCACATTGGGAGTGAGGATTTCTAGTTTGTCCACACTGGTAACACCTCAACGATGATGCACTCCAAAGTGAAAACACGAATCCTCTAACCCTACTTCCCAAAAAGGTATCGTCATGCCCCCACTTTCTTTTACCTAAAGAAAAACTACCCATCCCACTATACACATATATCCAACTAGGAATACTACAATCATATTTGTTCTAATATAATATTAGATTTTTCTTCATTGCCACAAAAAATTATGTTTATATAAAAATATTTACTAATACCTAGATTGTGTGTTGAAGACAATCCATGATTATCCACACCTTAGGTATATTATCCCCTTCCAATATCTGTATGAAAAACATCACATCTATATGAAAGAAATATAATTATCAACTGATTACTCTCATTGCATCATGTATAGAAAAACATTGTCTTAATCCTCTCATAGTGTCTTGAGTATAAGTTTCTTGAGAAATATCACATTAAAGTCTTTCGAGGTTATCTCCACATGTTTTACCATCCCTAACTATACATACAACCAATTTTTCACTAGTCCTCAGAGCATATACATCACTTTATTTATTATCTTCCATAGTCGGATCCTAATACGATAAAAAATAATTTTAATGAATTTGATCAAATAATAGGAAACCTAGATCCCACCCTCTCCATAATACCATGTAGGTTTTTTTTATTGGAACTCTATTATCATATAATAAATGGAAGAATTTTCCCTATGAGATCAACAATCAATACATTATATAACCCATACTAGACTTGTATTGAGTTAATAATCTAACCACTTCATTAACTCCTTTATTATCTATGACTGACCTTACAACCTTAGAATTCCAACCTATGGATTATGCTCATTTATTAACTAAGTATCCTCATCTGATGCATTCCTTGGTGGAAATATATATAAACCCTCAAAATATTCTAATGGGGGCATTCAAGTTGACATATCTCAAAGAAACAAATACATTTCTAAATACATATATAAAATTACAAATATCCCAAATAAGGAAGGATTCAATAGGAAGGGAATCTAAATAGACCATAATATTTCCTAATTAAACCCAAGTCCCATTTCATCTAGTCTCATAGCCCCGCCCACCCATGTTAGGTTAAAGTACCACAAAAACTGAACACGTGTATAATTCCACAAAAATATTATTTATGAAAACACCATATTTTTCATTGATACTCTAAATTTCCAAACCCACAATCTAAAACAAAAATTGAAGTCACAAGATTTAACACCCAGTATAAAATTATAATAAGCATGTTTTTATTTTAATGAAAGTATAATGTAATGTAAATAATTTTATTTAAGAATTTGATCAAAACAATAATTCAAAAAATTAACAATTTTGATTTGATAAAATAAATTTAATATTTCAATTATGATTGAAAAAATTATATTATGATGAATTTTTGATACTTTTCAAAAAATGTTGACTTCTTACATGAATAGTGAGGAATACATATTTTACAAATACTTTCAATTTAATGATATAATAAATATATAAAAATGACATAAATCTCTATAAAACCATTTCTTTTGAAAAAAATAAATATTTAAGTAGTAATATAATGTATTTAAAAATATAATTTTGAAGTTATTAATCCATGATTGATATTTCTGAAAATTTAAAAACTATTTTTATATAAATAAATATTATTTATAGTTCTCATATTTTAATAAATAATTCACAATGTTACATTTGGGTTTGGTTTAGTTTTAATGAAAAAAATTCCTTATTTGATTTAAAATTATCCAACTAATTACATGGAAATAAAAATTATATGGGATTTTGGTTTAAAAATTATTTTTATTTATAAAATATGATTTTTTATAAAAAGGGGTTTGAATTTGTTTTGAGAACTTATATTAAATGAAACTTATTCCACATATAATAATAGATTATTGTTAGATATATTCTTTATTTGTAATCATAATTATTAATATTTTTAGAGATATCAACAATTTTTTTTATAATTAATAATATCCATGGTATAATTTTATCACCTCTTTTAAGAGTAAAATTATTTAAAAGGGTTTAAATAAATGTATAAATATTAATGACAATAAAAATACACTTAATTAAATATAATTGTATTTTTTTTATTTTGATCTTGTCCTCATTATATTATTTGGTATAATAATTTGGATCCACTTGAATTTAAAAAACTATATATTATGTAATAATGTTTAATGTATTTACATGCCTTCCACCCACCTCACTTATGAAAGGGAACCTCCCATACTCTCATCTCAAAACATGTTGAGACACATATCTCAACCAATAATTTCCCAAATTTCATTCCATTTTTATTTTCTTCTACATAGATCTCATACTATCACTAAAAACACCTAAATAAGGCTAAATGTGTAATCCATTGTAGATTACCAAGGGAAGTGGTATATGTTCTTATCAACCATTTTCAAGTTCAGTTCTCTATAAAATACTAAAAATATCAAACCACGATATTAACATAATTACGTATGTATATTTACCATTCTAATATATTCTTATGTTAATATTATATCCATTTTTATCTCCTTTCCATCCCATGGTTATTGAATACATTGTTCATGTGTAAGCATGAACTACTATCTCAGTATAGTGGTTTAATTAATTTTTCATAACCACCTCAAGTGGATGGTTATAATGATTGAGTTAATGAATATATATGATATTTATGAAATAATAATTTTTCTTGAGATAAAATATTTGATTAATATTTTTACCCATCCATATTTTTAGAATTATAATGTTGTTCGTGTGTATATGTGGACTACCACCTCGATAAATCCGTCTGATTAATTTTTATATTAACAACTTTCTTGGAAGGTTATAAAATTATATATAATGAATTATAATTATATTCATGACATTATTAATATTCTATAATTTTGGTATCTATTATTTAAGAACATTATTCATCCTCAATATGCTATTAAAATGTTATAGGAATAGACCAAAAATCTTAAGTAGACAACGTAAGAAAGAACTATTCAGTAAATGGATGTAAAGGGATTATAAAATGTCTTAAAAAATTGTAATATATATGAAGAAGTTTGTTATGAAAGTATTCAACAAATTTAAATTGATTATTCATGAGGATATATCATTCATAACCAAGAATGAATCCAGGCTAAGTCATTTTCATCTCTATTCTGCTCCAATGAGCCATATTTTATATTATCCACCCAATTTATTTTATATAGTGTATATACCACCCCTTTAATATAATATACCTCGAATTAATCCATATTTATTAAATTTAATTTTTCAATTCATGATTTCTCAATTATGAGATTTTGTTTCATAATTCATTTAATTTATAAGGGTTTATTAGACAATCTCTCCCTTATTTCAGATTGTTCATGTTTAAATTTACATTCGAATAAATTTATTCTTTTTATCTTCTTAAACCAAATAAATTTACCTCTCTAATGATTTTTATTGATTTTTGCTTTTTTTCTTAAAATGTTCACCATCCTTTTCAATCAAAAAAACCAAAAGAGTATTTTTAATGAAAATAGATGACATTTATCTTTTTTTAGTTGGGAATAATTATATTATATATATATATATATATCATAAAATTTTATATAAACTTTTATCCACTTTTAGATAATTGGTTATGGAATTTTTATACTACCTTTTAATTTCTTTAAATTTTTTTAAAATGAATATTTAAAATGTTTTCTGAATAAGTTATTTTTTACATTTTATAAAAGTTTGAATGGAATTATTTTTAACATATATGTCTTTTCATGAGGTCATGATGGTAAAATCATGATATTTGAAATTATGAATTTTCTTCATTAAAATTTCAGTTGTTAGTATCTATGTTATTATTATGGTGATATTTTCCATGGATATATTTTGTATATGATGTTATTTATGAAATTGAAAATTATTTGATTAATGACCCTTCTATACTATTTATTCCGCATCTACTCATGCTATCTTATATTACTGTACTTTTCATACTGATAACCTAAGCTCACCCTTTATATTTTTCAATTTTCATGGACATAAAGATGAAATCATTGAATGATTTTCAAGGATGAAATAATTTTTTTCATTATCTGTTTCATTTTCCTAGGGAATATCGAAATAATTTATATATCTAGTCTTCTTGAATTGATAAAATAATCAGTCCATCATGTAATGATCCCTTATATATTGTACCAATTTAATTAAGGAATCATTGGATCTATGATACTGTAATTAGTATTGTTTTATTTTGGTATTAATAGAAGTTTATAAGGAACCATATGAACTAGATTGTTAAAAAACATATCTAGAATGATCATTTAGATAAACCCGTATAATTTTCATTAAACTTGTGTTATTTTTATTTACAGGATCAATATTCAAGATTTGAGGATCTAACTATGTATGTTCGATTTTTTATATATTACTCCAAGATAAATGAATAAAAATTATATTGACACTCACAACAAATTAGTGGATTTAAATTATAAGGATGTTAATATAGTGAGTGTTGGAGTTGAGTAGATAATGGACATATTGGGGAAACTAACATAGTTTATGATATATATTCTTTCCTTTATGGGTAAATCTATTATTCCATAATGTGATACACCTATGTTGTATCTATTTATATGAAATAATCCATTATTCATTAATTTAACAAATAATATACTGGCATTTGAGTAAAAGATCACGTCCCATGAAAAGATATTCCTTGATATGGGAAGTGATGAACCAGAAAATGTTATTCTGGAAGTATATTTTTTAATGGGAGAGTTTAATGAATAGTTTTCACTGATCTAAAATACTATAAAATATAATGAAATATAAATTATGGAAAAAATTAATTTTATATTCTTTAAGAATTATTTTTCTTAAGAGAAATGAGCTAAAATGGAGTGTATTTTTCTTAACAAAATGTATATGGAAGAGGAATGTGTTACTAAATATGAGGCTTGAAACAAAATATTAGCTAGAAATGCAATAGACTACATACATAATTCAAAAAAATAGATTGATAATTTTTTAATAGTCTTAATCCAATACATTGTATGTAAATGGACTTATTTTTGTTTTCATTACATGATGATATAGTATTGTGTTCTTTCAAGATAGATAAGTAACTGTCTAGGTAGTATATATTATTGATAAATAATGAAATAAAGATGATGAATGATCATCAAGGAATAAGATATACATTAGAGAAGAACAAATAAAATATGTGAATAATAAATTTGGATAATTTGGAAAATAAACATCATGGTAAATGCTGATAGGGAATGAGGGTTTTTAACAAGTGATGATATAAGGGCTATATGACTCATGAACTTAATAGAAATAATGAAATCCCTATAATCTGATTATTAAATGAAAGGGATATGGGGAATTATTCAAAGAAATGAACTATGTTACAAGGGAACCTATCGTAGAAAAGGATGATGGGGGAATACCAAGTTTAAGTGATTACTAAAACTCATGTTGAAGTCCCTAAAGATACGTTGTTTGGTATACTGATTTTAAAATCAGAGTTATCAAATGATTAATTTTATTTTGGATCTTGACACACTTTTATATCTTATATGTTTGAAAATTAAATTAAATCATTTGATAATACATTAATATTGGTTTTTTCAATAAATAAACATAGTGAAAATATTTTGGTAACAATGATAGGTAATTCAATCCTCACTATGATTCATATACATAATTGATTTTCAATGTTGGTAATTCTACTAATGGATGAATTTTATATAATCTTAGATATGTATTAAATTAGAAAGTAAAATATTAATTTTCTTCCAAGATAATGAGATTATGATTTAATAGTGTGATGTTAGATCCATTATATATAGAGGAGAGACATCAAAATTTTAATCATGTCAAGATCCAACTCATGTAGCGCACTCACCATATTGAAGTTCTAGTAGAAGAATAAAAGAAAAAAATTATGGATGTGAAATGTAATCTTGGAGTAGAAAATATACCTATTGTATCGAAATACATTGATGTGTTTCCATATAATTTACTTATAAAATCTATAACACCTTAATATTTTATGAAATATTTTTTTCAGTATTTTAACTTCTTTGGAATCTTGCGTTACACACACTAATGTGTTTTAACAAAGCACAATATAATAATAATATTATTATTTATAAATGATCATTATAACCAATAAATTAACAATAATGGTATTAATAGGAATATATATATTTTTTAAATTAATTTTTAAGGGTTTATGTTAATAAAATATATTGATAAATAAGTACATACTTTTTTTAATGACTTTATATGATAAAAAAAATATTTTTTCCCTAAAATTGATTATTATTTGTGAAAAAATAATAAAATTTGTTTTTTCCCACATTTAGAAAATGTATTTGAAGGAAATAAATTAATATTTTAAACCAACATGTTAATATTATATTATAGTGAATTTTTTTTAATTTTATTCACTTATAAAATTTCCAATGAATAGTGAAAAAAACTATTTTTTACAAAAAATTGTCACTTCATTTATAAAATTTAAAAGATTGATTTTTTTTAAAATTATTTATAAATAATATTAGTTTAAATATTTTATTTATAGTCTAATTTATATCAATAGAATAAATTCCATATTTATCTCTAATATAAAAACATTCTATACCTATGAAATGTTTTCTTCGGAAAACATTTTTTTCATCGCATCTATGAGTTTTATTCTTAAAACAAATTAATCAAATTATGTAAATTTAATTCGGTATAATAGATTCCATATGTGAAATAATAATAATTAATATAAGTAATATTTTTTAATTAATTTTTTTTTCAATGTGAAGAGTGATAACAATAAAAAATTAATTACCATGGTTAAGGTTAAAATGCATTTTTCGGGGGTAAAACTAAAAAGATAATTGTTAAAATGATCAAATAAATTTTATAATTACAATTTTATTTACATATTTTAAACTTATAATATTTATATTTTTATAATGATTCATTTTGGATTCTTGTTACTAATAAAGTGATAAAGAATTATTGTAAACTATTATATAATAACAAGTGTTCCACTCACCACAATATTAAATGAAAATGTACTATTTTATTTTATCTACACATAAGAACCTATTTTTAAATCCATTAAAATAAAATAAATTCCTTACATCCCTCATCACGGGATATATTCACTAGTTTGATCAGAAAACCCATATAAGAAGGACTTTTGTGCGAACCTAATAAGTTGACTAAAGATGATGTATCATTCTTAACTAAGCAATTCTATTTTATTTATTTTTACACCTCCTTAAAATATTCTTAAACTTTTATGAAATAATAATAAATTTATCTTAACATAAAAATATATTATTATGATAATTTGTTATCCTTTATCCATGTCCTCTTCTTTTAAATGGGAAACAAAACTATTGATCATGTGTATAGAGGACGACTCCCGCTCAAACTGATGTAATTATTTTTCCATCACCACCTCCAACGAAATGAGACAATGATATATTTAACATTTTTATAATAAATTTATGACATAAATATACTTATATAATTATAATAAATCATCAAAATTCATACCATCCAATACGTTGTAAAATGATATCGTTGCTCTTGGGTACATCTGAACTACCACCTCCACCATGTAGTGTGATACAGTTTTAAATTTATTTTGATGTGGAATATAATAAGGATATATTTAATAAAAATATATTATATATATTATATGATAATTATTATGAAAAGTTTTTTTATTTTTTTACCATTCTTTCATTCCATACATTTGAAGAAACTAAAAAAAATTTGTGCATACATACACCATATCATCTCCAAGAACAATGTAATTCATTTTTCTATATAAAAATTTTATAGATGACTAAGAATAGGAATATAATTAATATATTATATATGTAAATAATGGATAAAATTATTTAGATAATTGATCCATGATAAAATTACAAGGAATGAAACCATCGAACAGAGAATATACATGAAAAATGAAGCTGTTATCACCAAAAACTGTTATTTTAATTAAAAATTCTGGATAAATGGGTGATAAAAGTGTATGATTGAGTAATATTTGGTAATATATATCATTATTATATGTATTATATGTATAATAAAAATATATATTTTATACATGAAGTTCAAATAGATATCATTGATGTCGAGCCTAAGGTAAGGGAGTTTCATCCCACTTTTATTTTAATGAGACACATTCCATAATCAACACCTATTTTTGTGTGTGGTTTTTATAGTACTTATTAATGTATTTTATGAATTTTTATAATAATATTATGGCATATAAATATCCATATATGTTTATATATTTTATTGGTCGTAAAATTCAAAATTTAGAAATGTAGTAAGAGTTTTTTTGTTACAATATCATTATTTATCGGGATAGTTTATGACTAACCTTTAAGGATGAAATGTTCTGATATATCACTTAATAATCTCAAAACTTTAGTTATCCTGTGGTAATTTATAGAGAGTAATTTTTTCCTTTCATTTTCTTCTATTTAATAACTAAAGAGATCAAAAGAATGTTTTTAAGGAAAACAGATGTTATTTATCTCTTTAGTCAAAAGTCCATTCTCTTTTATGTGTTTTTATTAATGTTTTAAACGAATGTTTTTTGAATTATCCAACGATTTTTTAAATTATGTTCTATCATTTTTTTTAAATTTTATAATATGGTTCAAAATGTATCTTTTCATTTTCCTAATGAGGCACATTTTAATATTATAAAAAATGTGGAACAAATATATTGTTTTAATGTTTATGACATGAATGTTGTTTACCATCCTCATTGATGCACACTGAATTAATTATTACCTTTAATTTTAAAAATATTATATTGAAATAAAATTTAATCATTAATATTTGAGAACTTTTTAGATTTTTAATAAGTGATTTCAATATTATAGTGTTTTTAATCATGGAATTTTTCAAGTGATGTTTTAAAATCATTTATCATCTTAGATGATATTCTTTGATATTAATAAATATTTATAGGGTATTTGACATAATTAAATAATAATTATTATTTATCTATATTTTTATGATTATGATGAATATATTATTATGAAACACAATCCTTTTTCCGGTCTTAGATAATGATTTCAATAGAGATAAAGCTCCACAAATGCACCACCTGAACTATAATGTTTCAAAGAAAGGATTTTATACATTATGATAGCAAGTGGTAAAATAAAAAGGCTAATAATGATGATATATATTAAAAATATATTATGTTTACAAAGAAATTAAAATATAACGTGATCACTATTTTTGATTTGTTTTATGATAACAACTTGGTCAAAAGAACACATACCATAAACTCCATAACTAATAATGTGTTATTTTACAATGGATCTACAAAATCTTTTATATTTTAATAATTTGATAAGGATATCAAGTTTCAACTCAAAAAATTAGAATTTGACATATCATCAAAATCCCCAAATGATAAGATGATAACATCTGAAGTTTATAATTATTATCCAATTGAGGATTGTGGAAATTTTCATCTTGTAAATATTGTTGTTCTCCATTTGGTTTTATTTTATGTTTTCTCTGGACTATGTTTAATTGATCTAAATAAATCCCACATCAATTTTTGGGGAAGGTAAGTAAAATATTATATTCCAAACCAACTTATTATCATCTATTAGTGTGATAATAAATAGTAAACTCTGATGGAGATCACTTCCATTTTATGTAAAAGGACCCAACCATAATCATTTCATAATCATGAGTTTTATCTAAAGAATTTATTATCTTACAATTGATAATATTTTCAGGTTTTTATTTTTAGATAAATATGACCTAATTACTACATTACAAAATAATGAAATATAAAGTGAACACATCCAATTAATATCAATATTCCTGTAATATAAAACTATAAAATAAAGCACGATTTTTTTCAGGAAAAATCTCAATGAATTTTTAGTTGAAATCTAAATTTATTTTACGAATCCTTTAACATTGTGAAATGCATTTTAAAATTTTGGATGAGCACAAAAAGATCAGAATGTGATATAAAAAACCGTTAGTCTAGTGAAAAATTGCAGCAATAATATAATATGTCTCTTTAAAGTCAATGTTAAATGAGTGTATAAAATGAAATAGCTTTGCATGAAAAACTGACACTTTTTTTCTCAAATGATGCCATTAAAACCCATAAAAACCAATAAAATATCATTAAGGTGACTAAGATTATTATATTCATAGAACCCATTAAACCAACATTTAATTAAAAGAAAACTACAAATTGATTCAAAAATAATCCTTACCCAATGAATTTGAGTTGAATAATATGTCTCACAATTTATATAAGATATATCAGGACAACCAGTTTTTAATGAGCTATAATGGTGCTCAACCCTTCATATTAGCTATATTAGCCTTACCAATGAGCTATAATTGGGATCAAACATTCATTTAATTTTTATCAAGATGTCACCTTCCATATAATGTTCTAATACCAAATCATGAATAAAACAATTTCAATATAAACCCTTTGAAAAACACTTTTAAACACATATGAGAACATTTTCATGTAACAATAACCTTCTATTTTGTAAATCCATTTTCAATACCAAAATATGAATCAAAATGGAAAGAGGTTTTCTCATTTAAAATCACACGATGAATTAAAAATGAATCTAGAAATCATATAATTTCCATAGAGGTAGAAAATTAGTTATCACCATGTATGTTAAAAATTGAATATTCCATTTTTCCTTTGTAAAAAAGCTCCGTTTAAAACATTAAAATGATTCATCTTGAAAATATTTGAATATAAATTAAAAGTGAAAAAAATTTATGTTATAGATTTTTCATTTCCATATAAAATTTCTCATTAAATGAATTTAAAAAACATGGACACTGAAAATAGGGAGATGGAAGGAAAACATTAAAAGATATTTTTTATAAGAAAGTCCTTTATCACATTGAAAATATCTTAATATTAATCCCCATGAAATAATAAAAATAAAAAAAAACTAAAAATACCACAAGAAAAGTAAAATCTAGGATATAAAATGTCAAAGAGGATTTAAATAACTCTCATAAAATAAAAAAGGTTTCTAATATCAAAATAATCCTCAACAAAAGAAAATTGATATGAAGTCCTTTATATTGAATCCATCTTGTCACATGTGTCTTTATCTTCATGAATAAAAAAGTTATATTAATTATATGATTTATTGAGAAACTTTATCAAGATGAATATAAATTTTAATTATCTTATTACAATGTTATATACAATTACTTAATTAATTATGTTTATGTTGGATGTTTTGACAAAATTCATCTTAAGTGTCAAAAATGACTTCGGTAGGTTGACTGTGGTAAAATAGTTAATTATTTAAACATATAAAAAATAATAACAATGAAATATTTTTCATATTTATAAATAAATTATAATTTCAAGACTAATCATGATTGAGTTTTTTGATAAATGAAGTATATATCAATCATGGTGATAGTAGGCCGTTCGTACACCTGAGTAACATAACCATTTTATAATGACTATTTTGAAAATAATATAAGTAATATTTTATAATTACATAATAATAATAAATAATTTATAAAATATTATTTCATTAAATTTACATATATATATATCAACTATGTGGTGTAGTGATGAAAAGGGAGTGACAACATTTTGTGATGGAGATACTCCACATATAGTCAAATGATGTTTTCATCTTTCAGTGTAAGAAAAAATTCATATATTATATTTTAATAATGATAAATATTAAAAACATATCATAAACCTTTAATTTAAATAAAATATATTCATTAAAATTATCATTATAACATTCCATGTAAATGTTTTTGTGAAAAAAAATTCACATCGCTTCATGATACGGTAGTCCACCGTACACATGAGCAACATTATTGTATCCTCTACAGAACTGAATTTAAAAAATTAATATATGATATAATTACTCCAAAGGTATATGTTTTTTATAAATATAATATATATTCTTTATAACCATCATCATACACAATATTGATAGTTGGTAAAGAATAAATTAGTGACATTGGTTCGTAATGCGGTAGTCTACCGTACAAATGAATGACGATTTCCTAACCCATTTGATATAATAGGGGAATAATTTATTTAATTACATCAAAATAATAAAATAATAGTATATAGAAGATAATAAGGTTATTATAATGTCATGTTTTAATATGAATTTAATTTTGTGGTGGAATAAATAAAATAAAGACCCTCATTGAAGAATGTTACCTCTTATTTGGGTAACCTCCTCTTGTTTGCAACAAAATCCTTCCTATGTTAACTTAATTCAAAAAATAAGTTCAAAAATTAAATGAGGGAATTTTTTTAGTTATTTGGATCGGTTGTTTCTGATCAATATAACATAAGATGTAAGAACCCAAGATTTCATTGTACGGTATCTCATTAATGTAATTCACTAGCTTGAGCTATACGCAACTCCGAGTTCGAGAACACCACAACTTACTAAACTAACCGTTCAAAAAGAAATTATGAATATTATTAAGTTCATTTTTAATCTTATATACTCTATATAATTTTAAAATTCATATTATGTGTTTCTTAGACATAATATAAGACCAAATTCATTTTTTATATAAAAGAAATATTTTTCAAAAGATACAATTTTACTTCTTTTTAATGGAAAAACCTTTTTAAAACCAATATTTTACACTTCTATATATTAAATTTAATGAAATTATATTTTTCATTAGAAGCGGGAAATAAAAATTTAGTTTAGATAAATTTTAGGTACTTTTCTAATAACTTTCATATTTTGATGAATAGTGAAAAATACTATATTTTAATTGAAAACAACTTTTTAATCGAAATGATTTATATTTCTAAATCATTAATTGGAATGGTTTTGAAGTATAATTTGATTATATTTTTATCATTTAATAAAATGTATGTTGTTATATGTAATTTCACATTTAAATTTGACATAATCACATGTCAATATTTTGATAGTTATTACTTTTCTAGAATCCCGCTTTTTTGGGTTGGACAACGAGAATTAATTTGAATTTAAAAAATGAAACTTATATATTTTAAATTTAGTAAAATAGACTTAATTTTTGAATTTTTAATATCAAAATTAGCTTAGGGTGATGTTTTGGAATTTTTATAAACACATTCAATTTTTGATGAATAGTGAAAAACACTGAGTTATTGTTTAAAACTGACTTTTTATTTAAATAATTATTTATTTTATTTAAAATTATTTTTAAGGAAAAATAGATACATAATACATATATAAGTTCAATGTAATTCATTGGAGTCTGTTTATAATAATTTTAGATATATTAAAATTTTATCAAACTTTTTACGGTCTTTTACCCACCTCCTAGGAGCATTTCCAAATTTGAATAAATCTTAATTTTACCACTTCTTTAAATTGAATTTAAAAATTCCATAAGACACCGTCGATATCAATAAGTAATATGTGGTTCAATAAGATAAAAATAATTTTTGGTGAATAGTAACTTTTGACTTTTATTTACTGCGGTTAAAAGTAAATAGTGTAATAAAAGATAAAAATGATATTATTATTACCCTATCACATGACCTATTTCTATTGGATAAGTGTAATTTGACCACAAACAACCTTATGAATAAAATTTGATCCTTTAGGACCAGGGGGATTAGATTAAGATATTTATTATTATTTAATTCAATGAAAAGTTAAAAGTGTTAAATTCAAATTTAAATAACTAATCCATTTTTAATATAGGGATACACATAATATCAATTCGACTATAATTATTAATTAAAAATTTAAAAATAATTACTACATAATGATATTTTATTTATAATTTTTTTTCATTAAATAATTTAATTTTTTTATGAGACAATGATGATATAGTAATTACCTTATTAATGAAATATTAAAATAATTGATATTATAAAAATCCAAATAAATGTAAGTTGAGACTTTTTATGAATTCCACTAACTTTTTAGGTTAATATGACATGTTAGGGTTGACTAAATGAATTTTCTTCGAAATAATAATGCTGTTATGAATTTAGAAAAAAGAAAATACCAAATAGTGTCAAAATTAACATAATTTTTTTAAAACACATATTATATTATTAATTGTATTTTATTCCTAAAAATATGAAGTACGGAAAAAGGGATTAAATACTATTATATATTTCATTAATGAATCACTTGGGGTTCATTTTGAAGTTTATAGTAAGTTTATTAACCATATAATATAAAAATATAATGAGACACGATAAATATCAAACCATTTAACTAAAAGTTAAATCTAATCGATAAGGTTAATATAGTGACCCAAACCTGTCTAAACCTTTTGGTTGAGTGATTTTCAACCCATAATTACCTCAGGCTTTAAATATTTATTTTTGGATCCATTTGAAACCGAAAATGATTTTATAAAAAAAATAATATTTCAATATTTTCCAAAGGTGCCCCTCACCCCTCTTATAAAAGGACACTTACCCTTATCTCATATTAACACCTCCAAAGCCATTTTTCGTGGCCAAAAACCATCCAAATATCCTCACAACCATCCAACCTTTATCCTAGAGTCCTTCCATTGGTCAGAAAGCCAATCTATGGAGCCCTTTTGATCAAATCAAAAGGAAGAACCCGAAGAAGAGGTAATGATTTCACCACACTCTTTCAAGTTCTTTTCTTCTTACACTTACTATTTCTTTGTTATTACCATAACAAAATAATAAATCCAGTACCTTATATTTACTGTGATGTTATTATAAATATGGAACAACCATATTCATTATTCTATCCATCATATGAATGATAATGTCACTATGCGTGTGTATGTACGGCTTACCGTCTCCACGCCGTGATGTAATTTGTTATTAAACACTATATTATATGGATGGATATTATGATGAGTAATTTGTAGATAAATTATAAAAATATCCTTATAATATCTCTGAAAAATTAATATACCATCCAATTCCACGTATTTAAGGAAATGATATTGTCGCTCATGCGTACATACTGATTATCGTCTCCAGGTCGCGATGAGATTAATTTCCACGTTCACCATTCATCGATAATTATAAAAATATATATTATAAAGAGTATGTAATATATGACATAATAATGCTACTGGATATATATATATATATATATATATTTATGTACTTACATATATCTTATTCACTTACTTCCATTCAATACGATATGAAAACAGAAACAACGTTTGTGGGTACGAATGGCCTACCATCTCCATAAACGATGTTTTCCAATTCCTATATATATATATCTATTATAAATATTTATATTATAAATATATATGATATATAAGTCAAGTTTTATCTTCTAGAAGTATTTAAATCATGATCTAAATAATAAAATCAAGAATAACAAGTTAAAATACGTACGATAAAGAAAGCGATTATTACCTGAAATGTTAATTTAACATGAAAATCATTTTTAAATGGGTAGTATAAAGTCATAAATGAATCATGTATGATATAATAAATATGAATATGGTTCTGGTATAATATAATAACATTCAATGGTTATTATACAGGAGGTTAAACGTACCCTTGACCGAAGGAAAGTGCATGGTAAGGGGTTTCTTATCTCACTTTTAATTCTGTGAGATTTCCATTGTTTGTCACTTATTGCATGTGGTGTTTTGTGTATAAAAATTTGATATATATTATCATTATTATCTTTATATTCATGGTATTCTGTGAATGATTTTGTGGTTATTAACTTTTGATCATACGACTCGATTGATTACAATGTGGTAAGGGTAAATTTTGTAATCTCTTTATTATCCGAGGTTGTTTTTACAAAAGTATCTACTAGGAAATATTTATTATCCATGTACATGATTCATAAAAGAGTTTCAAATGGATTTGTTTTAAGGTACACTTTTACTAAAACATCATTTTAAATGTTTTAAAGATTTATTCTTCAAAACCTTACTCATTAATGTCCATGTTTCAAAATGGTTTGGATGGATTTATTTATATGTGCATGAATGTTTTTAAAATGTTAATTACATTCAAAAATTTTAAAGTGGTATGGGACACTTTGATTCAAAAAATGTTTTTTAATGTATTCCTTTCTAAATTTTTTGTTTTTTAAATATTTTTATGAAAAAAGGATATTTCTCACAAAGAGTTTTACAAAATCATTTTCATCTATATCAACCTCCTTTGATGGATTTTAAACTTGTTTGAAGATGAATTATTAAGATATGAATCTTGCATATTGTATTTAAGGTTTTGTAATATGTTTGAAAGTGGATGAGTTATTTTTACGACAGTCATGGTTTATGGTTAAAGTATTGACATTTTGTATCGTAGTTTTAGTAGGAATGTTTATATTATATTTCAACCTATTCATAAGATGAATGTCTGGGACTAGTATGTTTTGGGTTGGGGACATGTAAAAGTAAGCCATCCAGGTTGGTGTTCGGTTACAGAAGACCCTCCAGGCTGGAGTTCAGTTACAGAGGCTCTCTGGGTTGGATTCGTCCTATAGAGGCTCTCCGGGTTAGAGTCCGGTTACTGAGGCTCTCTGGGTTTGAGTCCGATTAGAGAGGCTCTCAGGGTTGGGGTTTGGTTACAGTTAGCCCCTAGGTCATGGAACAAGGCCTTGACAAAGAAATTAAAGTCTGGAATTATGCATTCCATCATTATGAAAGTGGATATTGATTTTACATGTTATTATTCGACTAATATAATATCAATGTGTATGTTTATATAGTAATGTTTGATTTATTTTTGACATATTATGTTCAAGTTTATGTTTGAAAGGCTTTTGTTTATATTACACATCTTGTTTTAAATGTTTATAGCTTCTGATAAATTATTTACCCTTACTGAGCATCTGAGCTCCCCACTTTCTTTTGATTTATTTTCCAATGATATGAATAAGTTTGTAATGAGTGACTTTCATGCATAATCTTGGAGGCTTGGAAATTTCTAATGGAATAAATTACTGTTGTTTTTCTTTTCAAGTTGTAATGTCTAACTTCATGTTTGTAATCTATTTTCTAGGACTACTAAAATGATTAGTCCATCAGAACTTGATTCCTTGTAATAATTCCAATATATTACAATAATTCACAAACTATGGGTAACTAGGGTCGGAGAATTACAGTTGGTATCAGAGGAATTTTAGTACAAAGATTGGAAACTAGATTTAAATAAACTATGATTAGTGCACATTATCCTAAGATAGACATTGAGGATTAGTATATAGGAACTTCCTAGTATTTTGGTAATGTAGTGATTTTAAGAGTTTTTGAAGCAGTACATCCCTGTCTGGATACGAGCAGGTAGAAGTGGATCTGGTGTAGATGTACCTATGTGTAAAACTCGAAAACACCGCTTTGAGATAGAATCGAGCATGAACTGGTGCACAACAATGGGCCTTAATGTACTCTTGGTTACGACACTCCCAGGGGATATTCTTTGGATTATTCTCTTTTTCATTACAAACAAATAACAAGGTTTTATGATTATATACCTCCTCAAAGAAAACATTTTTATGATTATAGATTATATCCAGGAACTGTTCAATTTATGTTAACTATTTTATAAGTTTGGAATTATGCATTGTGATTCATAAACTAACCTAGTGTATGCCATTTTTTAGAATTGGCGCACAGTAGAAGGAAAGATACCTCCAGCAATACACATGATCAAAAGAGTAAAAAGGACCATATATTTCATGGTGTTAAGACAACATTTAGAAAGGAAATAGTCTCCCATGTATTATCATCATATGAAGAAATAACATCATGTGTTAATAAGATAAGTAAATAATTTTTTGAGTCGTATTGATTTGAAGGGAAGACAGAGATGAAAAAGATGGTAGAGAGAAAGATGGATAAAGGGAATAAGGGAAAGAAGGATTTTTTTCATATGTGATAACTGTGGAAAGAATAACCTTGGTAATTTCTTAAAGGGAATGTGAGTTTGTTATAAGTATAGAGAAAAAGGACACCAGGTACGTGATTTCAAGGGTAAGAAAAAGGTTTCAAATGTACGATGCTTCATCTACAAGGAGTTGGGACACTACACGAATAAATGTTCAAATCATTAGAGTATACCCCAAAATGGTGCTATTGGATAATAATCATGTTATGATACTATCGAATATGAGGATGAATGATTAAGAGTTCTTATGTTTTTATTAAAGTACTGTGTCATTTGACTATTATATTAATGATTTAAATTTTATTATAATTTTGGAGTATTTAAGGATTGTACTGTATTACTATTTCATTAAGGACTTAAGATTGTGTTGAACTAAGAAAAGTGACTCAATGGAATGTTAAATTTTTTGGAAAATAACTCACTGAAAGAACAATAAAACTTCAATATGGTCCTGATACTGAGGTATTGATTTTGGAATAAGAGATGATTGATTTATTATATTGGATATTTTTTACATCCTCGGAATTGGTTAATTGTTTGTTTATTCCGTCATTGTTGGAGTTTATAACATTTTTTCGGCTATAAGAATTATATCCAGTATTCTATAATGAATAAGGGAGAATTACTGTAATCAATATGGTTATATGATAATTTAGGGTGCTACTGTGTTTTAAAATAATGAATGTTGTGGGTATTCACATGTTATTACGTGGAAAAAAGGACATTCATTGTGTTTACCTTCCTTATAAATATTGGACTGTGAGTTTGGACAGAAGTATTTAGGATAAGTCTAAAGGATGGAATCGATTAAGTTTTACATTGGATACTATTGTTAATGTAAAATCATTTATAAAGATTATTTTTATATTGTCATAAAAAGGACAACCCAGAGGTCGAGTGATAACCCATTGCGTCCGGCAAGGCTGCGAGACTTGAACCCGCAACCTAAGGGAGACAAGGGTGCATCACCTACCACATACCTATGTGATTTCCTAGTTTGTATAATGTAGTTTTTTTAAAATTGTCTGACAAATTAATATAAATTCATTTTTGTAACCCTATACTATTAGGATAAATAGAATATTTTTGAATTCTGTTATCTTTTGGAGTGAAAGATGAGTTTGTGGAAGGAATTAGTTAAAGGATGAAACTCTATTTGTCAAGTATATTTTTCCTCTTATTATATGAATTATTTAATTATTAAACTTAGGGGAATGGATCTTATAACAAAATATGTGTTATCCTAACACCTTATGTTTTTTTGAACCGATTATAATTTACGTTATCTTAGATTGATGGCTTTGAGGCCCTTAATTTTATAGTTGTTTGTGATTTATGACCTCAATCACTACCTATAAAGATTTACGTTTTTTTCTGAAATTAGGTGTCTCTAATTTCCTCCAATGTTCTCTTAAAAATGATCATAATTTGGTGGTGACTTCATCAATTCCCTTCCCCTCTAATTTAGTGTAAATTTTATTAAACCAATTTCTGATGTGGGTTTTCCCCAAAGGTATTTTTTATTTTTAACCTTTTAGAAAAAAAAGTTCAAATTGCGAGGTGGAAATTTATTCAAAGAGGGGAGAATGTGACACCCCAGGATTTCATAGTACGTTATCTCATTAAAGTAATTCAATAGCTTGTCTTATACGCAACATTGAGTTCGAGAGCATCACAACTTACTAATCAAACCGTTAAAAAAGTGGTTATGAATAGTATTAACTTCATTTTGAATCTTATATAAAATATATAATTTTAACATTCATATTATGTGTTTATTAGACATAATATAAGAACAAATTCATTTTCATAAATAAAAGAAATATTTTTCAAAAGATGCAATTTTACCACCTTGTAACGGTGAACCCTTTTTAAAACCAATATTTTACACTTCGATATTTTAAATTTAATGAAATGAAATTTTTATTTAGAAGTGGGACATAAAAATTTTGTATAGATAAATTTTTGGTTCTTTTCTGATTACTTTCATATTTTGATGAATAGTGTAAAATACTATATTTTAATTGAAAACAACATTTTTAATCGAAATGATTTATATTTTGAAATTATGAAAATGAATGGTTTTTATGTATAATTAGATTATATTTTTTAGCATTTAATACAATGTAGGTTGTTATAAGTAATTTCACATTTAAATTTGACATAAACGCATGTCAATCTTTTGATATTTATTACTTTTTTAAAAACGGTCTTTTTGGTTTGGACAACAGGAATTAATTTTAAATTAATAAATTCAACTTATATATTTTTATTTTAGTAAAATAGACCTCATTTTTGAATTTGTAATATCAAAATTAGCTTAGAATGAATTCTTGGAATTTTTATGAAAGCATTCAATTTTTGATTTATAGTGAAAAACACTGTGTTATAGTTTCAAACCGATTTTTTATTTAAAAAATTATTTATTTTATTCAAATTTATTTTAGGCCAAAATAGATACATAATACTGATATAGTTTCAATGTAATTCATTGGATTCATTTTATAAAAATTTTAGATATATAAAAAGTTTACGAACTTTTTACCGTCTTTTACCCACCTTCTAGGAGAATTGGAAAATTTGAATAAAACAAAATTTTTCACCTTCTGTGAATTGAATTTAAAAAGTTTGAGAGACAAGGATGATATCAGTAAGTAAAATGTTGTTCAATAAGATAAAAATAATCTTTGGTGAATAGTATGTTTTGACTTTTATTTACCACGGTTAAAAGAAAATAGGGTAATTAAAAGTAAAAATGATATTATTATTACCCTAACACATGTAATAATTCTATTAGATAACTGTAATTTGATAAAAAAACCTTAGAAATAAAATTTGATCATTTAGTTCCACTTGGAATAGATTTGGATATTTACTATTATTTAATTCAAAGAAGAGTTAAAAGTGTTAAATTCAAAGTTTAATAGCTAAACCATTTTTAATATAAGGTTAAACGTAAAATAAATTTGAATATAAATATTCAATAACAAGTTAAAATGATTTCCTAAAAAATGAAATTTTATTTATAATTTTTAAACTTTAAATAATTTAATTTATTTATGACACCATGATGATGCAATAATTACAATATTAATGAAATACTAAAATAATTGGTGTAATAAATATCCAAATAAATTTAATTAGAGACTTTTTATAAATTATAATAATTTTATAGGTTAATATGACATGTTTGGGTTAATTAAACGATTTTTTTAGAAGTAATAACGCTGTTATGAATTTATCAAAAACAAAATACCAAATATTGTCAAAATTAACATAAATTAGTTTTTAAAACAAATATAATATAATTAAATGGTATTATATTAAAAAAAATATAAGGTTCAACTAAAGGTATTAAATACTATTATGTATGTCATTAATGAATCTAATGGGTTTCTCTTGGAAGTTTATAGTAAGTTTATTAACCATATAATATAAAAATACACATAGACATGGTAAATGTCAAACTATTTAACTAAGTGTTAAATCTAAATGATAAGGTTAATATAGTGACCCAAACCTCTCTAAAACATATTGGTTTAGTGGTTATCGACCCATACTCATCATATACATTGAATAATTAATTTTTGAGACATTATAAACTGAATATTATTTTACAATAAAATAATATTTCAATCTTTTCCTAAGGTGCCCCTCACCCCACATATAAAAGGTAACTTTCCCTTATCTCAAATTCACACCTCCAAATCCATTTGAATCAGCCAAAACCTACCCAAATTATATCCCAACTATCATAACTTTATCCTAGAGGCCTTCCTTTGTTCAGAAATCCAATCTATGGAGCCCTTTTGATCAAATCAAAAGGAAGAACCCGAAGAAGAGTTAATGATTTCACTACCCTCTTTTAAGTTCTTTTTTTTCTTCCACTTAAACTTTCTTTGTTATTACCATACAAAAATAAAAAAATCTAGAACCTTATATATAATTTCATGTTGTTATAAATATGGCACAAACATATTCATTATTATATCCATCATATGAATGATAATTTCACCATGCATGCGAACGTACGGCATACCGTCTCCATGCCATAGTGTACTTTCTTATTCAACACTATGTTATTTGGATGGATATAATGATGAGTAATATGTATATAAATATTGAAAATAACATGATAATATCTCTTTAAAACTAATATACCATCCAATTCCACACCTTTAAGGAAATTATATTGTTTCTTGTGTGTACGTATGAATTACTGTCTCCACATTTATGCGTACGTACGACCTACCATCTGCATAAACTGTATTTTCCATAAAATATATCAACCTATTATAAATATTTATATTCTAATGGTATATGATATATAAATCAAGGTTTATATTCTGGATTTATTTATATCATGAACTAAATAATATAATTAATAATAACAAGTTAAAATAAGTACGATAAAGAAAGCGATTATTACTCAAAATGTTAATTTAACAAGAAAAACATTATTAAATGGGTAGTATAGTGTCATAAATGAATCATTTATGATATAATAAATATTAATATGGTTTTTTTATAATATAATAACAAACAATGTTCATTATAAACGAGGTTTAACATACCCTCAACCAAAGGAAAGTGCAAGGAAAGGGGTTTCTTATCTCACTTTTAATTCCATGAGATTTCCATTGTTCACCACTTATTGAATGTGGTGTTTTGTGTACGGCCATTTGATATATATAATCATTATTATCTTTATATTTATTGTATTATGATAATTATTTGGTGGTTATTAACTTTTTATCATACGACTCGATTGATTACAATGTGGTAAGGGTTAGTTTCTCAATCTCTTTATTATCTGAGGTTGTTTTTACATAATTATCTACTGTGAAATATTTATTATCCATATCCATGTTTTGTAAAATCGTTTTCAAAGGGATTATTTTTAAGGGACTATTTTATGAAAACATTATTTAAATTTTTTTAATTATTTATTCTTCAAAACAATTCTCGTTAATGTCCATGTTTTCAAAATGGTTTTATAGATTTGTGTATATGTGCATGTATGTTTTTAAAATGTTAATTCCATTCAAAATTTTCAAAGTGGTAGGGGAAACTTTGATTAGAAAATGTTGTTATATATATTGCTTTCTAAATTGTGTGACTTTTAAATATTTTTATGAAAAAAGGATATTTCTAACATAGTGTTTTAAAAATCATTTTCATCTATATCAATATCCTTTGATGGATTTTAAACATGTTTTAAGTTGAATTGTTATGATAAAAATTTTCATTATTTTATTGAAGGGTTTGTGATGTGTTTGATAGTAGATGAGTTATTTTAATTCCATTCATGGTTTATGGTTATGTTATTGGCATTTTGTAAGATAGTTTTAATATGAATGTTTATCTTATATTTCAACCTCTAATTAAGAAGAATTTGCTGGACTAGTATGTTCTGGGTTGGGGACTGGTAAAGGAAAGCCCTCCATGTTGGTGTTTGGTTAGAGAAGATCCTCCAGGTTTGAGTCTGGTTACAGAGGCTCTCCGGGTTAGAGTCCGATTACTGAGGCTCTCCGGGTTGGAGTCTGGTGACAGAAGCTCTACGGGTTGGAGTTCAGTTATAGATTCTCTCAAGATTGGGGTTCAGTTATAGTTATCCCCTAGGTCCTGGCATGAGGCCTTGACACATAAATTAATGTACAGAATTATGCATTACATCATTATGAATGTGGCTATTGATATTATATTTTGATTATTTGACTAGTATAATACCCATCTGCATGTTTATATGGTAATGTATGATTTATTTTTTCCATATTATGTTCATGTTTATTTTTGAATGGTTGTTGTTTTTATTACAAATCTTGCCTTAAATGTTTACAGCTTCCCCTAATTTATTTACCCTTACTGAGCATCTGATCTCACTCCTACCTTATGTTTTATTTTCCCAGGATATGAAGAAGTTAGTTATGAGTGACTTGAAGGCATAATCTTGGAGGCCTAGAAATTTCTAATGGAATAAATTACTATTGTTTTTCTTTTAAAGTTGTAATGTTTAACATCATGCATGTAATATATTTTCTAAGAATACAAAATGATCAGTCCTTCGTGGATTGATTCCTTGTAATCATGCCAATGTAAAAAAATGCACAGACTCTAGGTAACCGGGGTCGGGGCATTACATAAGAGGTGGTAATAAGTGAGGGTAGTGGTGACCATATATAATTTGGTAGGGGTGGCATTATTTTAAATACCCAAAATTATTCAACAATTGGAGGTCATTCTCACCTCATGTGGATTAAAAATTAGTAAATAATGTAGGGTAGGGTTTATTGGGTTGATAAACCTCCCAAAAACGAAAAATAAATACATTTCTATCATTATATTCCTTAGACATTATTATTACACAATTTTACCCTATAAGTATTATACCACAGTAACTTTTATTTTCTATTTACCTAGGTAATTTATCCAATAATAAAAAAATTAAAATGAGATTTTTTATATTCATTAGACTTAGTGATCATAAATACGAAATGAAATTTATTATATATATATTGGAGGCGTGTTTTTAAGCAAATTTAACACAATGCATGTAATGCCGAAAACCCCATTTTAACCTTAATCGTGATAATTAATTTTTAACTATTTTCACTTATAAATATTGTAAAAAATTATGTTGATTGTATTATATAATATAAATTATTATTCTGCCAATTATGGGATATGTTTATCCAATATTAATATCACATAACTTGGAAATTTTGATTTAAATTAATCACACTAACACGATAAGAAAGCATGTTTTTGATGAAAAATTGTTCCAATGATTAAAATGTTTTTATATAAAAATTAAAAATTAAAATCATTAAATAAGATAAATTTTAATAATAGATATATAAATGAACTAATTTTTATTTAAAAACATTTATATATATAATTAAATATTATAAATAATTTAAAAAAGGATGTTTTGAAAAAATATTCAGTATTTTACACTATTAAAAAAACCTTTCAGAGAGATATTAAAAAGTCACATTAGGTTAACTTTGATATTATTATTTAAATAATTTGGTTTAACTTATCTTATTAATTTTTTAAAATTTCCAAAAATTAAATTTAAATTATCCCTGAAATGTGTGAGTAAACCGACTTTTAGAAAAAAAAGTTTTTTAATAAAATATATATTTTTGTTTTAAATCGTTATAATTTTATCCCTAATCCATACTTATCAATTTTATTTATTTGTAAACTATATAATTTTGAGAATATAGTAATTACTATTTATACCCACCAATTGAATGGCTAGGTTATAATGGTAATTTTTAAACAATAATATTTTAATAGAATATCATATTTCCTTCAAACTCAGTGTTGTGTTATTTGTAATCTATAAAAGAGATTAAATATATTTAAAAGTAAATATATCATAAAATCATGGGGTGTTAAATTCTCAACTAATATCAGTGTTTCATGTAATTTATTCTATTAAACATAATTTTCTTCTTTTAAAATATAAGTGTGTTATATTCCACCCCCCTTAAAATAAATTTCAACCTCCTAATTTAAATTTTATCTTATTAATAAGAGGATAGATATATATAAACTAATTTTGTTATAAAAAAATTGTATAAACAGTTTATGAAATAAAATATTAAGAAGAGAGAAAGGAATGTACAAAGGATATATGAAATAATACATAACTAGGTTTATATATAGGGGACAATTTTTGGAAAGTGAAGATATAAACCTGGAAGAAAAGTATAAATAATTACATAGAGTGATTGTGGTCATTGATCACAAGAAAGTGAATAATTAATGTAGTGTTAAGGGGCTCAAAATGATAAATCTATAATGATTTAAATTACTATAAGATACATTATGTATGAATTAATCATGATAAATTTTTTATTTTAATATCCTTATACAAAATTTGAGGAATTATTTTAATATATAATATTATATGAAAAAATATTAATTTGATATATTTCTATTTCATGTGCACAATTTCATCCTTTGGTTATTTTTATATTAATTAACAATTTAATCCTTACCCAATGAAAGAAATATCCAAAAAATATTTTAATGCACAAATTACAAAAATTCACTTTTAACAGATCATAATATCCATATAAGAGAGACATGTGTTTCTATCAATTTCAAACTAGTATCCCAAAACAATACAATTATAAGAAGTAATATAATATAAACAATTAATCTCTAAATATCTAAATCAATACCACTAATACATTATTAATATTTTTTTCAAAATTTTGTAACTAAAAACAATGTCTTATTAACTAGGATATAGCATAGTCCAGTCATATGTGATGAACCCTTATCTTCTATGACCATGATTTCAAACCCTACAGCCTTGCTGAATGCAATTGGTTGTCACCCAACATGTGGGTTTTCCTTTTTCTAAATTTTTTTAAAGGAATTATTCATCAAATAAAATTTCCACTAAAACATATACTTAAAATATCTATAAAAACATAATAAATGCCTCCCAAAATATTTTCAAAACTTAAATCATCCAAAGAGGGGTGCCTAAGTCACTAAGATTATGATAATAATTTTAAAAATATAGAGATACTTAGAGATATAACCAAATCACTAGATGGTCCAACATCAACTGTAGAAGCTGAAAATAACTTTTTAACCATTTGTTCTTCTCATAAATATGATTTCCACCCTAAGTAACTTCAAACAAATATAATAATAATTTCCCAACATATTATACCTAAAAAATCTCACTGCTTACTAGATATCTATTATCTCATTATTCGATTGTTCATGACACATTGAACAAACATTTCACACTAGTAACACTTTTTATATCATAACATACATTTTCCAAAATGTATTTACCTCACTTAGAACATTTACAGGGTTTACCTATAGGATTCAATGTTGGATGCTTCTCCATTTCTTATAATTTTACCACTTCTCACTCTTTTCATTTCACGGAACCTATGTGTTGTAAAAAACTATCTCAACGTTATCAATAGAAAAAATATCTCATGACTGTTAATTTTTCATGTAGTGAAATATATTAGAAATAATTGTATCAATCATAGGTAAAGTCTATTAATTTTACTATAAATTAACCAAAAAAAATCTAGTACATACCTTGATAGTCTTATAAAATTGGATTCATAAATGGCTACATAACATCATATTTTTTTCCAAAAATAACGGAAATTTTTTTCCATCATATGTTGAGGAAACACAAGGAAATATTTCTCAATTCAAATATTATTAAATTTCCCCCATTCTATTTAATCATGATCATCATTCTGCGTGGTATTATTAATGAAATACCACCATCAATCAGTTCACCTTCAAAATGATAAATGGAAAGGGTTATCCTTAGACATTACAAATATCCAATGACTTAAAATATATTTTTTCGAGAATTTATCCATTTTTTATCTACCACTAGGTCAGATTATCCACTAAATTATGGGCAATTTCGCCTCATTAAATTCTCCAGAACAGAAATGTTCATTTGTTGTAGAGTGGGTTTTATCTAGTATGGATACCACCACCCTTTATATATTGGGTGAACTAACACATAATTGTAACAAAGTGTTATCCTCCAATTACAACCACCTCTAGATACTTATTTTTAAAGATATTTTCTTGTCTATGCTTTCCCACTACAAATTCCTTGCTTCTTCTATGGAAATAAATTTTTAATATACATAATTTATATAAAGAAAAATATTAATTTTAATATACTATATCATTTAAACATATGCATATGGTAGAATAAATCAATGGAATTCCATTAATAGTATCCTAAAATATAAATTTATCTGAAATTTCCTATCATACCAACTATATGGATCTAACCTTAATAATTACATAATATTTAGTCTTATGTCAAGAATCTATTATCTTACAATTGAGGATCTTTTGCGGTTTAGTTTTTACGGAATTAGTACATAACATATACATAATAAAAATATAAAATATAATGTTTAAACTTATGATTCGTACCCATTTTCCCATAAAATAAATATTTTAAAATAAATCATTATTTTTTTTCTATAGAAAATCTCTGTGGTTTTAAAATTGTCATTTTCATTACACTTAACCACCCTTAAACCCTATGATATTTTTTTTGAAATGTTTTATGAGAAAAAAAAACCTATAAGTGGCATAAACATGAATAAAAAACATTAGTCCTCTGAAAAATTAGAAATCTTATATAATGTTTAAATTTACCTTTGATGTTTTGTGAGTGTTATAAATAACAATTTTTCACCCAAAAAATAGAAGAACATTTTTCTCAATGAAATCCTTTAAATACTATATCAATCTATCAGAAACCCCTTTATAGTGAATTAGAGAATCATATTCATTAATATATTTCAAAATCCATTTAATTTTAATAACCTTATTTAAGACATCCAACATTATCTTTATTCATTTCTATGGATAACAATAGTGGGGATTTCCCTTCCTATAATCTACATCTATCTCACATGTTTTCATGATAATAAATGGGGATCAACCAATCATATAAGTTAAATATTGATCACTCATGAGATATAATGGTTATCAACCCTTTTTTTATGTTTTATCGGGATCAACCATTTCATATAATTCTCATGTACCATATAAATAATAAAACGATCATCATAAAACCCTTTCTAAAAATATTGTAAACCCTTATGAAAATACTTTTTGATAAAAATATACATTCATTTTAAAAACCCATTTTCAATAGAAAAATACCCAAAAATTTATAAATATAGTTTTTTATTGAAGGAATTGTGAAAATTTTAATTGGAGTACCAAAATAAAATAATAGAGATTATAGTGGAATTTTTTTTCTCCATGGATGTTAAGAATAAAAGATTTTATTTGTTATTTTTAAAAACATTTCATATAAAACATGTAAAATGATTCCTATTAAAACCATTGAAAATAAAGTAACAGAGACATACAATTTACTTTAAAAATATTTTATTTCCATAGAAATATGTCAGTAAAATATTTTCAAAAATCATAGACATGGAAATAAATGAGTTAGAAGGAAAACCTTAAATGTGTTTTTTAAAGAGAAGTTTATTATCACTTTGGAAATGTTTTAATCATATGCCCAATGAAATAACAGCCTAAAAAATAATATAAATAGAACAATACAATATATATTAATTATATATCATTTAAAAGGGATTGTATATACACATCGTAAAAGAGAATAGGTATGTAACATCAAAATATGCCTCAACGAAAAGAAATTGAGATGAAGTCCCTTTCCTTGAGTCCAACTTATCAGCTGTGTCCTTGTGTTTCTGAATAATTTTTTTTGTTAATTATTTACATTATTGAGAACCTTTTTTAAATTTATTATTACCTTTATTTCACTTATTAACATGTTATGTACAATTACATAATCAATTATGTATACCTCAGATAATCTGACCATAATCTTCTTATGTATCAAAAAATGACTTTGGTAGGTTGACTATGGTCAAAGTCGTGATTATTTAAAAAAATAAAGAATATTAATCATAAATTACTTATCATATTTATATATAAATTATACTTTTAATATAAATCATTAATGATTTTTTTTATAAATTAAGTACATTATAAACATGTACATGGTAGGTCATATATACGCATATGAACACTTTCATTTTTAAATAATCATTAATAAAACATGATATGTAATATACCTTTAAATACAGATAATTTTATATTATAAAAAATATTAATTATTTAAATATACTTATATATGTCATCCATGTGTTGTGGTGATGAAAAGAGAGTCAAATCGCTTCGAGAATGCGGTAGTCCACTATACACGAACAACATTATCATCATTCAATGTTAGAAATAAAATGATATATTATATTTTTATAATTATAAATATGACAATAAAATCATAAATAATTCATTTATATCTCATATAATTATTAAAATTATCCCAGTTACCTTCCATATAAAAACTTAGGAAAAAATCACATTGATCTATAAGGTGGTAGTCCACCATACAAATGAGCAACATTATCATATACATTATATATTGGAAATTTAAAAAGGTATATATTATGTAGTGAATTTATTGTTGTAAATATAATATAAATATAATATTTATACCTTATATAAATCATCATACCAAATCTCAAGAGGGGGTAATGGAAAAATGAAATACATTGGTTCCTAAGGTGGTAGTCAATCGTACACTTGAATGATGATTTCATAACCCATTAATGGAAGAGGAAGATGATTTTGGTTATTAATAAACATAATAAAGGCTAATTATATGGAAATTATTGATTTTATTATATGATCATGGTCTATTAATAATTTATGTTTGTGGTGGAAGAAATAAAATAATATTCGCATTGAAGAACGTTGCATCTTTTTCAGGTAACCACATTTTGTTTTCACTAAAATAATTCATAGGACGGATTTATTCCCAAAATAAGAATTCTAGGATTATATGAGGGAAATAATTGTAAGGACCCATTTGGAGTAATGAACCACTTAGAGGGGGGGGGTTGAATCAGTGGTACCCCTTTTCTTCTTTTAAGTTCCCTTAATGTTGAGAACAACCTTTGTCTCCTGTTAAAGATATAATTCCCTACTGAGAAAAAAACAAGAACACATCCAAAAAAGCCCAACAATTTACAAGGTTCTCTATTCACTAAAAATATCTACGTCCTTGGTATGGTTGGAAACAATCCAGCACCATAAAATCCACTATGAAAACAATCCTTGGATTAAAACGAGTAGGATATACCCTTACACTCGTGAAGCACTGTGAAACAATCACTCCAGTGCATGTGCACCCTCTTAGCACAATATGGCAATGTCTTTTTTCTTCTAACAACTTATGTTACCTGTACTTCCTTTCAAATACACAAGTGTAATAAAGTTCAGCACAAATCTTCACTTCCTTGCCCATAAGAAAGGCAAGGACTTCTTGGACATGAGATAGATCAGTTACAGTCCGGACATCCCATTCTGAATCTCTACTCCAGATTTTCCCAATCCAATTCTTCAATCTGAATCTTCTTCAGTCTTAGAAACTAAATACAGTGAAAAACAGTACTGATTCCCCATTCCGAATCTCCACTCTGAATTCTTCACTCTAAACTTCTTATTCACTCTGAATCTTCAATCCGAGTCTTCTTCAGTCTGAGAAACTCAATACGGTGACAACCAGTACTGATTCCCCATTCCGAATCTCCACTCTGAATTCTCCTCTCTGAATTCTTCACACCATACTTCTTATTCACTCTGATTCTTCAATCCGAGTCTTCTTCAGTCTGAGAAACTCAATACGGTGATAGCCAGTACTGATTCCCCATTCCGAATCTCCACTCAGAATTTTCAACTCTGAATATCCACTCTGAATACTTCACTCTGAATTCTTCAATCAGAGAAACTCAATACGATGTCAACCAGTATAAAATTCTTGTTACAATTGAAACTGTAATGAAACTCAGTCGGCCAAGCACTTCTTCCTCTCTCTAGATTACCAGAGCTTCTCTCTCTACTTTATCATCACACACTTACTTAGCACCCTGATCTCCTTTTATATGTGCTCTAATGTGCACTTAGGCGGGAAAACAAAATATTTTCCCGCTCACTTAAATTCACATAAATCATAATTTGTCCTGAAATCTCGGAGTAATTAAGACTTTTTCAATGCTTATATAATCTTCTCAAATATTATTCCACTTCTCTTGATTTTAAATTTGGCCTTTTCCAGATCTGACCAAGTTTCTCGGTATCACATTCTTGGATTTTCCCTTCTTGATTCTTTGACATCACTTTCTCAGATCCACTCTTCTTGAGTATTTAGTATTACATTAACTCTTGGCATGACTCCACACATCTAGATATGAACTACAGGTTCAGGAAGTCAAATCTGAACTTCTGGAAATGAACTTCTTCTTCAGCAAGTTGACTCCGAACATTCCGCTATGAACTTCTTCTTCTGCAAGTCGACTCCAAACTTTTGGTAATGGACTTCTGACTTCGGAATTTGACTATGAACTTCTGTTTAGGAAGTAGACTCTGCAAATAATGTTTAGTAAGTAGACTCCAAAAATTCTATTCCTCGTTTCGACTACACCGGTTCACAGAACAACTCTTTCTGATTCTCGGAATGACTTCTCATACCAAATTTTGCTTGCATCGTGAGTACTTGCATATAATCACAATTTAGAGTTACGAAATAGGAAAGAATCATCACAATTAATGTATTCACATCTCCTATTAGACAGCCTTCAAGAATGTGCAATTTCCTGGTTCTGAACTTATCAATTTCCAGACTCCGAATTCTAGACTCCGAAATCCAGACTCCGAATTCTTCGAACACCAGGTTCTGAATGTTCAATGTACTTGGTTCTGAACATCAAACTTCTAGCTTCCGAATTCTTAGAAATTCATGGTGTCTTTCCTTTATGAATACGTCCTCAACATCAACAAAAGACATTCCATGAAAACCAACTCTTCCTTCAGCTTGGTCTTAACAATCTCCCCCTTTGGATTTTGTTGTCAATCAAGTTTTCATAAATCACCAAACTTTGTAACCTCAAGCAATGGATTACTTATCAACAATTCTAAGCCTACGTGAGCTAACTCATTATAGGAAACAAGAATCATTGACAGCAAAACCATGATGTCCATAGGTAGAAAAAATGACATCTTCAACTTTATACATCATGTAAACAACTTCAAGTTTCTTTCCTACAACCACTCCAACAAACAATTAGAATAGTTCACATACACAAGTAGTTCTGAGTTCACAGCTTACCCAAAAATTTCTCTTTAAGAAATAGATTTATAATAAAAACGTCTTCTCCCCCTTTAAAAAACAATCCAAAGTTAAAAAGAGACAGGGGCGGAAAAACATACCTTAGCCTTTAATAGAAATAGGCTAGACACCCATGTTCAACCTCAATATTGAGAATGATTCCTTCAGTAAGGGTTTCTTGAAAATATCAGCACCTTGTTCAGAAGATGAAACATATTCATGTTTCAGTTCATTCTTTTCCACATGCTCTTTGACGAAATGATATTTGATGTCAATATGCTTTGATAATTAATGTTGGACTGGATTTTTGGTAAGATTAATTATTCTTTTATTATCACAGCCCAAGAGCAAGGGAAAATTTACGTTAACTAAAAAATCTTCCAACGATGTTTTCATCTAGATAATTTGAGTAGCAGCCATGGTCGTAGCAACATATTCAACTTCAGCGGTACAGAGTGTCATATAATTCTGCTTCTTCGAGTGCCAGCCAACACAACTATTTCACCTAAAGAATAATCTACCATATGTGGATCTTCTATCATCAACATTTCATGCCCAATCTTCATCTGAATAGCCAAACAAATCAATGTTATTTGAGCCACTATACTTGATTCCAAATTCCGCTATTCCTTTTACGTATCTGAGAATTATTTTTCTAGCAACAAGATGTTATTCTTTAGGAGCACTCTGGAATCTTGAACATAAAGTAACCACAAAAACAATATCTGGCCTTGATGCAGTCAAGTACGATAAACTTCCAATCAGATTTCGATACTCTTTCTGATCAACTTCTTTTCCTTCATCATCATTTCTTAGCTTCATTCCCATTGAGATAAGAGTTGATACATGTTTTGAGTTTTCCACCCCAAACTTCTTAAAAAGATTCTTAGCATACTTTTCTTTGGAGATAAAAATGAATTCTTTTTGTTGCAAAATTTGTAACCCAAGAAATTATCTCATTTCACCCAACATAGACATCTCAAAGAAATTTTTCACTTCTACAACAAACCTATCACAACATCTTTCATCATTTCCTGCAAAAATAATGTCGTCAACATAGACAATCACAATGAGAGAAAGATGTTGGCTTTCCTTGATGTACATATTGGTGTCAACTCTCCATTTCCTGAAGTTCATCTCCTTTAAGAAAGTATCCAGTTTGGAATACCATGCTCTTGGAGCTTGTTTTAGCCCATTCAAGTCTTTCTTCAACCTGCACACATAACTTTCATTCTTCCAAACAAAAAGCCACATGGTTGCTCAATATAAACTTCTTCTTTGAGATCACCATTAAGAAATGCAGATTTTACATCCATTTGAATGATTTTGTAGTCTCGTTGTGAAACAATAGCAATAATGATTATGATAGTTTCTAATCTAGCCACCAGAGAAAATGTTTCTTCAAATTCAATTCATTCAATCTGAGAGTAGCCTTTGAAAACCAATCTTGCTTTATTTCTAAGAACTTCACCTTCTTCATTCATCTTGTTCAGGAAGACCCATTTGGTGCCAATAATGTTCTTACTTTCAGGCTTGGGTACAAGTTCCCATGTGTAATTCTTTTCAATTTGATTCAATTCATCATTCATGGCTTGAACCCATTCCAAATTCTCAAAGGCTTCTTTAAAATCATTTGGTTCCACTTTGGAATACAAGGAAGTATGTGATATAGAATTACTTTTTCTTCTTGTTTGAACCATGTTACATTGATCACCAATAATATTATGAGCTTTCACTTGTCTCATCATCCTTGTATAAGTTTTTCGTGTGCCTTCCTCATCACTTGTTATGGCTGAATCCAGTTCTTCATCTTGAATTGGATTACAATTCATTGAATCCTTATTAGAATTGTTATCTTCATCTTCCTTGTCTGTCTAGACATACTTATCTTTTCCCAGAGTTTTAATGAATTTTACTTCAACTGTATCCACAATTCTTCCTGTTTCTTTGTTAAAGCATTTATAACATATTCCTTTTGGTGCATATCCAAGAAAAATTTTGTCTTCTCCTTTTTGATCGAATTTTCCACTGCTTCCACCTTTCTTCTTTATAATGCATTGGATCTCAAAAACATTAGCATGCCTCATACTTTGAGTAATTCCATAGAAAATTTCATATGGAGATTTGTTTGATTGAGGACTGTAGAAGCACCAATTTTGAATATAAACAGTTATACTTGTAGATTGCCTCCAAAAGTAATGAGTAAGTCCATGTTCAAGTAACATGGTTCTTCCCATTTCCACCAAGCTTCTATTCTTCCTTCCAGAAACCCCATTTTGTTGAGGTGTATATGGTGCACTATATTCATGCTGAATCCCATGATTCTCAAGATAGTTATCAAATTCATCACTTATATACTCGCCACTATTATCTGCTCTCATCTTCTTCATAGAGTACTCACATTCTTTCCTAGCTTTACTTCTGAAACTTTTAAACATTTTCAGGGTGTCTGACTTGTGCTTCATTAACATAACACACGTAATGCGAGTAAAATAATCAATGAAAGTGATGAAGTACTTGTCTCCATTTGTTTATTTTTGGCTCATCGACCCACATATATCAGATTGTATTAGTTCAAGGGGTTTTTTAGAACAAATTTCAACCTTCTTATGCACAACACTTGTAATATTTCCTTTATGACAGGTAGTGAAAACCCAATCTCTTCTTCTTGGAAAATCTGGAATATCTCAAACACTATCCCTTTGAGATAACTTGATCATATTTCTCTGACACATGTGACCTAGTCTTCTATTCCACAACTGATTTCTTCCACTATGATCATGTAACAAGAGTTTTTTGAATTTCCAACCTGAAATCGATTTCCATTAGTTCGTTGTCCTCCTATAACAATCTCCCCATCTTCTTCACTTTTCAAAAAAAAATCCATCTTTCTTGAAGATAACTTTGTTACCCTCATCACACAACTGTGATACACTCAGCAAGTTGTGCTTCAACCCATCGACATATAGAGTTTTCTTGGACTTCAATTTTTCCATTCCAATGATGGCTGATCCAACACCTTTGATTTTTAAAGATTTATCATTTCCAAATGTCATAGTGAATTCTTTAAACTTTTTCACATTATTTAGGAACTTCATGTCTCCTGTCATATGTGATGAACACCCACTTTCAAGTATCCAAGGTTGTTCTTCCTCTATAACTTTTAGAGAAGTTTATACAACAAGGGATTTTTTTATTCACTTCATTCTTATCCTTCAGCTTCTGAGAATTAATAACTTGTTGTTGAGCTGGTAACAACACAAGACATTCTTTTTCAAGATATATAGGTTGTTTACACCTTTCCCAAATAGTCTCTAGATGTTGAAACCTATTTCCTGTCTTAACTTCATTCTTCTCACCTTTCTTCAAGAACACATTTTCAATCTTCTTCCTTTGACAAGATTGACTCCCCCTAAACCTATTCCTTTCATAACCTGTGGGGTGGTGGTAATAATGTTGATTAAACAAACATATATTCCATGTATGGAAGAATCCACCATAATACCAACAGTACCCATAGAAGGAGTACCTTCCTCTAAAGATTTTTTTCTAATACTTATTTGTTGATCTTTCTTCAGCCCCACCAACCATTCTATTGTTTGAAAGATTTCTCTACTAGAATCCTGAATTCTTTGATTTTGGTTGTTTTTTACCAGTTTTAGACTTAGGTTTCCTTGAAACTTCAGAGTTTCCAGTAACGCTGGTCTAGACCACATAAGCAACTTTCTCAGCTTTCTTCTTCACAACATCCACTTTATCATTCTGTTGAATTTTCTCAGAATGTGCTTGTTGAGAGCCTTCACCAACATCAGTATTTGAGTTTTGAAAACAAATATTTTTTGATTCAACATCTGAGAGATTCTTTTGAACAAGCTCTAATTATTCCTCTTTTGTCTTCAGCTTAACTCTCATGTGCTCATTTATATTTTTCTCATCTTCAAGAGACTTCTTCAAGTTTTCAACATGTTTCTCAACTTCTTCCTTATCATTGTATTGATTGGATGCTGAGGAACATTCATCTTCCAAATTTTTGTTAAGCTTCTCCAACCATATGATCGTTATTAAACATTCCTTCAATTCTTCTTTTAGATGCATCTCAAGCTGGGTTTCTTCTTCTTCTGAGCTGCTGCTTCTGATGTCTTCATCATTCACTATTGCAATGAAAGTATTTTCCACACCATGCTCAACTGATTTTTCAGATTCAACATCACTTTCTTCACCTTCTTCATTTATGGATAGAAAGCATTTTCTCTTGGATTTGAAGAACTTCTTTTTTCTCCCTGACTTTCCTTTACAACCCTGATTCTTCCATAACTTTCTTGGATTTCTTTGTTCTTCATCACCGTCTTCTTCATTCTCCCTTCGAGAAAAGTTAGTCGCAAAGTAGAAAATGCCTCCACATTCAAAACACTTCAACGGATGTTTTCCCTTGTATTTACCTATGCCTTTTTTAACATTTTTTGAAAACAAGGATAAAATATCGTTATGATTTTTACATACCTCGCTTTCAGAGTCAGAGTCACCACCATCTTTTTCAATCATGATCTGGTTAGACTTTTCCTTCTTCATGTCTTTGAACGATATTTATCTTTCAACCTTTGTCTTGGTATTCATAGCCTTCTACCTCATCATCTTGAAAGTAATGAGTGTGCTATGAAAATCATCAAGAGATAGAGTCTATGAGTCTCTGTCTTCTAATGAAGATACCTTCACATTGAACTTATCAGGATGAATCCTCAAGATCTTTTCCACCAAAGTAGAGTCTTTCAGCTCTTCTCCAATACATCTGATGGTACTAACAATATCGTTTACCCTGGTGAAGAAATCCCCAATAGATTCATCCTCCCCCATCTTCAAGTCTTCATACTTCAATATCTAGATTTTGAGTTTTGCCTTCTTGACTTTTGTATTTCTTTCGTATATGTTTTTCAGTTTTTCCCATGTACCATTGGCTGTGGCCACTCCTATTAATCTCAGGAATTCAATTTCAGAAATTGAAGACAATATAGCATTTTTGGATCATCCATCATTCCCATGAAACTTATTGCCAACAGGTGTAAGTGGAACATTGTATTCAATGGGGGGATACCCAACTGTTACATCTTCAATAACTTCATAACTAAGAGACATGAGATACGGTAGCACTATATCCTTCTAGATGTGATAGTTCTTCCCATCGACTACCGGAATGCCTTTACTATTCACACAATTCAGATTCTCCATCAGCAAGGAAAACAAAGGCAACCTCGCTCTGATACCACTTGTAAGAACCCAACTGGAGTAATGAACCACTGAGAGGGTGGGGGGTGAATCAGTGGTACCCCTTTTCTTATTTTAAGTTCCCTTAATGTTGAGAACAACCTTTGTCTCCTGTTAAAGATATAATTCCCTACTGAGAAACAAACAAGCACACATCCAAAGGAACAAAACAATTTACAAGGTTCACTATTCAGTAAGAATAACTACGTCCTTTGTATGGTTGGAAACAATTAAGCACCATACAATCCACTAAGAAAACAATACTTGGATTACAACGAGTAGGATATACCCTTACACTCGTGATGCACTGTGAATCAATCACTCCAGTGTGTGTTCACCCTCTTAGCACAATAGGGAAATGTCTCTTTTATTGTAAAAACATATGTTACCTACAATTACTTTAAAATACACAAGTGTAAGAAATTTGAGCACAAATCTTCACAAACTTGCCCAGAAGAAAGGCAAGGACTCCTTGGACTTGAGATAGATCAGTTATAGTCTAAACATCGCATTCCGAATCTCCACTCCGAATTTTCCCAATCCAATTCTTCAATCGGAATCTTCTTCAGTCTAAGATACTCAATACGGTGACAACCAGTAATAATTCCCCATTTCGAATCTCCACTCCGAATTCCTCAATCCGAACTTCTTATTCACTCTGATTCTTCAATCCTAGTCTTCTTCAGTCTGAGAAACTGAATACGGTGACAGCCAGTACAGATTCCCCATTCCGAATCTCCAATCCGAATTCTCCACTCCGAATTATTCACTTCGTACTTCTTATTCACACTGATTATTCAATCCAATTATTCTTCAGTCTGAGAAACTTAATACGGTGACATCGAGTACTGATTCCCCATTCTAAATCTCCACAACAAATTTTCCACTCTGAATATCCACTTTGAATACTTCACTCTGAATTCTTCAATCCGAGAAACTCAATACGGTGTCAACCAGTGTCAAACTCTTGTTATGATTGAAAATGCAATGAAACTCATTCGGCCAAGAACTTATTCCTATATCTAGATTACCAGATCTTCTCACTCTAATTTTTCATCACACACTTACTTAGTACCCTGATATCCTTTTATAGGTGCTCCAAAGTGCGCTTAGGCGGGAAACCAAAATATTTTCCCGCTCACTTAAATTCACCCAAATCTTAATTTCTCATGAAATCTCGGAGTAATTAAGACTTTTTCAATGCTTCTAGAATCTTCTCTAATCTTCTTCCACTTATCTTGATTTAGAACTTTGGCCTTTTCTGAATCTTACCATGTTTCTCAGTATCAAATTCTCGGATTTTCCCTTTTTGATTCTTCCGCATCACTTTCTCAGATCCACTATTCTTGAGTCTTTAGAATTAATTCAACTCTCGGCATGTCTCCACACTTCTGGCTACGAACATCAGGTTCAGGAAGTCGACTCCGAACTTCTGGCAACAAACTTCTTCTTCAGAAAGTTGACTTCAAACATTACACTATGAACATCTTCTTCAGTAAGTCAACTATGAAAATTTGGTAACAGACTTCTGACTTTGGAAGTCGACTCCGAACTTCTGTTCCGGAAGTAGACTCCGCAAATTATGTTCAGGAATTACACTCTGCAAATTTAGTTCCTGGTTGTGACTACACTGGTTCTCGGAATATCTCTTTCTGATTATCAGAATGAATTCTCATACCAAATTTTTCTTTCATCGTGAGTACTTGAATATACTCACAATTAAGAGTTACAAAAAATCAAATCATCGTCACAATTAATGTCTCCACATCTCCTATCATCCAGCCTCCAAGAATGTGCAATTTCCTGGTTCTGATCTTCTCTATTTCTAGAATCCGAATTCCATACTCTGTAATCCAGACTCTGAATTCTTCGAATACCAGGTTCTGAATGATCAATGTACTTGGTTTCAAACATCAAACTTCATGCTTCCGAATTCTTATAAATTCAAGGTGTATTTCCTTTATGAAAACTTTTTCAAGATCAGCAAAAGACAATCCATGCAAGCTATATCTTCCTCCAGCTTGGTCCTAACAATAATAAACTTCTTTGGGTAAGTTTGGATTTTTAAAAATTTCTTGATATGTTTGAAGATTTTAGGGGACTGTGGTTCCTTCTATAATAAAAGAGGGTTGGATTCTTAGTAAATACCCAAAAGTAATTAATAATTAGAGGACACTCTTAACTAATGGGTCTAAAAATTTGAAATTAATTTTGGTGGGGGGGGGGTTAATCAATAAATACCACTACCTCAATGAATATATACATTTTAATATGTAATACTAAAGTCTTTATGTTTACTCAATTTTATTATTTTGATTTTTACTATGATAACTTGTATATTTTTATTTAACTTGATAAACTACACATTTTAACTAAAATTTAAATGATAATTATAAGATAAGTTATGAAAATATATAATGAATATTATATACATATTATAAAATAAATATCCTAGGTGTCTCAAAAATTAATTTAGAAATAATCACATGTAAAGTGAAAAACTTTATTTTATCCTTAATCATGGTAGTTAATTTTTAATTATTATCACTAATCATTATGGAAAAAATTAATTTTAACATATTAGATAATATAAAATATAATGAATCCCAATATGGGATCTATTTTTACAAAACTAAATTCACAAAAGTGGAAAAAGTGATATTAAAATTAATCCCACTGGCATGATGGGAAAGCGAGTCTTCATAAAGAAAATATTCAAAAGTTTACATTGTTTTTATTTAAAACATCATTATGAAAATAATTACAATGACCTAAATGGGATATATATATATAATATAAATAATTTTAATTTAAAAATAAATTAAAATAAGTTTTAACATTAGTAATAATTTATATGAAAATGTTGTTTTCAATTAAAATTCTGTAATTTTATCTATTCATAAAAAAATATTTATTTTGAAAATACCAAAAAGTGACCCCAAGATAATTTTGATATTCTAATTTAAAGATTAAATTTTGATTTATTCAAATGAATTTAGTTAAATAGTAAATGTCAATTTTAAATTACTCGTGCAATGCAAGACTAAACCGTCTTTTCAGATAAAATATTGTTTTTTAGAAAATATTTATTTTTCTTATATATTTTATTCATGTGTAAACTCTACATATTTTATAATATAGTTTGTAAAAATAATAGACACTAATTTAATGATTATTTTATAATGGTAGTGTTTAAATAATAATATTTGAATTAAATATTTTATTTCTTTCAAACATGATGTTCTGTTCTTTGAAAGCTATCAAAGAGATTAAATATTATTTTAAATAAATATAGCATAAAATCTCATGGTTTTAAATTCAGGTATAAGAAAAAAAAATTATGTTCTTTACACCATAAAAAATAATCTTCTTTAAAAATATCTATGTGTTATATTATGAGTATTGATTCCAATTAAAAAGGGGTGTTTATCTCATACTGCTGTATTGAAACTCAACATTAATGATATTTCTAATGCGTGGGAGTTTTTTGTTTCATTTCCTGATTATTTTTTATGTCTTCCACTGATTCATGAGATTGAATTATCAATATAACTCATAATTGGTTATACAACTATTTCAAATAACCCAAATAGAATTTTCATAACTGAGTTATAGGAATTGAAGAAGAAACTCCAATAGAATCTTGAAAAGGGATTCATTTGGCCAAGTGTGTCAATTCGGGTGCACTAGTTCCTTTTTTTAAGATTAATATCTATCTAAGTAAATTTACAATAATTATTGGGAACTAAATAATATCAAAATCAAGAATGGCTATCTTATTACCCATATTGATGTTTTGTTTGATAAACTATGCAGATCACAACACTTTTCCAAGACTGAAATTCATTTTAGATATCACTAATTGATGGATAAGAAGGAGGGTATACCCAATAAAACATTTAAAACAATAAATATAAAATATAAATTTATAGTTATTCCTTTTATTATTATTAATTCCCACACAATCATCAAGGACTTAATTTATTGATTCTTTAAGGATTTTCTTGATCAGTTTGTGGTAGATTTTAAAGATGATATTCATATCAATTCAACAAGAAAAGGCATGAATATAACCTAAGGGTGGTAATTAAGTACCTAAGGTAATATAATCTATATAAAAAATACACTTTGTGTGATTTTTGGTTGAATAATGTTTAATTTTTAGGTCATATAATCTCAGGAGAGGGTATAATAGTGGATCCTCCAAGGACAGAGGCTATTGTTCATTATCCCAAACCACCCATGATGAATAATATTAATATATTTCTTGTTTTGGATGGATTTTATAGACACTTTTTGTAAAAATTTCATCTATATAAAATATACATATCTTTTTTTACAATGAGGGGATCCATGTTACTTTGTATTATTGAATATGAGGAAAATTTTAAGGAAGTGGAGAGATGATTAGTCAGTGCATCCATGCATACATTAATATATAGTAATGATATTTTATAATATATAGTGATGAATTGTATAAGGGACTCAGGTGATTCCCCATGTATATTCTTATGGTGATAACTTATGCCTCCATATAGTTGAAGGTCCACGAGAAAAAAATACCAACTATTAATTTGGAGTTATCATTGGTGATTTTTCATTAAAAATATTGATGAATAATATTTATAGTTAATGGTGTAATATATATATTTCTAATAAACTTTTATTTTATATATTTATATAGATTGTGTTGAATATGTTTCAGATATGACGGTTAAAGCTGATTAAATATTATGATTTCTCAATACATTAACATTGATGGAAGGAAAACAAGGTGGTTGATGCTACGAGTCAAAAGGATCAAGATATATTATCTATGATGAGGATAAAAAGGAACAAATATTTATGGATTTAAGAAGGATTTATCTTGATATCCAAAATTAATGGGATAAATATTACCTTTCTTAAATGCGTTTTCAACCATATATCCAAGTAATGATTAAATAGGCCCACAAAGAAGATATAGAACTATTGAAGAATGTTAGAAATGTTCCTATGTTAAACCTTGATTATGATGGAATAATAATGTTTTGGAACCTTATATGTGTTCTGTCCATACCAGATTTGAAGAAGTAACCATTAGAGTACTATCATATTTATTCACTCTATATTCATTATGGGAGAACAAATATATATTGAGATCTAAAAGCATATTTGTAGAGGGATATAATGATGATAGAAATTGATTTTTGTTATATTAGTTTTTATTATGTTAGAAAGTTAACGCGTTGAGACAGAATTATAAGGATATTTTACAGCTATAAACCTTACAAAAAATTGAAATGAGAAAACATCTCCATTGATTTTGTCATCAGGTCCCAAAATATCTAGTTGGAATAATCTCATATGCGTTGTATTCTATCACATTACAAAGTATGAACTCTTAATTTCCATTAGATATGAATTCTATCTGGATGAGATAAAAAAAATTATAATATGGAAGTTATAATGTTTCACAGAGTACCACATTCTATTGCATCGGATCAAGATCCATGGTTCACCTCATTGCTCTAGAAAAGTCTTCAATATGATATATATATAGTACATTTCTTGAACAAAATATCATCCCCATAATAATAATTAATCTTAATGAATCATTCAAACCCTAAAGAATTTTATGAGATCACGTTATATGGATTTAAAAGCTGTTTGGGACCAGCAATATCCACTTGGTTTGATTTCTTATAATAATTGTTTTCACTCAATCATTCAGATTGCTATTTTAAGTCATCTATGGAATGATTTTTAGAACTCCTATATGATGGGATGATCTTTGGGAAAAAACCTATTAGAACCAGAGATAGATGATGAAATGGAAAAAAATTTAGCGCGATTTAACATTATATATAGGCATATTAGAGTCGATAAAAATGTTTAATTGGAAATCATAGGTGAGATATAAAATTTTAAGATGATGAGATGGTGTTTCTATGAATCTATCCAAAGAATATTGTTAAGATATTCATTTGAAATATAAATATAAGACCTAGGTATATTTTCCCTTTTTAGATTCTTGATAGAGTAGGGATGATATCTTATAGCTTGGTGCTTCCACAAAACTTCTCACAGGTTCACGATATGTTCCATGTATCTATCCTCATGATGTATATACCCAATCCTTAACATATTCTGAACTTATAGGTTGTACCACTAGATAATGATACTTACAATGAATAATTAAAATTATAAATCTTAAATTTTAGAGATAAAGTGATACGTAAAAAGACGACTCATATAGTCAATGTCTTATAGAGGAATTAGTCATTCGAATAAGCTACATGGTAACTCGAGGATGTGACGATAAAGAAGTATCAAAATTTATTTTTATTGATGTAAGGTTACTTAAAGGATTAAATTAACTTTAATGGGTTTGGGGGTTTACTTTAACAACGAGATATATTGTGAAATAGTTTTTCAAATTAATTTAATTTCCTATATTTCTTTCGTTATACGCAACCCCAAGTCATAATTAAACAAAATATACAATTAATATTATTATTTAAACATTAAAATTATAACCTTAAAAATAATAATGGTGGTATGTATAGAAAAAAATATTTTTAAAATTAAGTACAGTGGTTTTGGATAATGAAAATTTATTTATAAATATGTTATCTATTTCCATTCAAGTCTTTCGATGCTTCAAAAATAAATTTTTACTCAAAAATGTTTTTAATTTATAAAGAAAGAAAAAAACAATTTTTGTGTAATTTTGGAAAACATATCTTAAAAAATTAACATAATTATCAATATATTCAAATCAAAATTATCTTATGAATAACGTTTTATAATTTTTTGAAAAGATTAATTTATCAATGAATAATGAATATAATTATATTTACTAAAAGTTACATTTTCATTAAACTTATTTAAAAGACAATTATTTTTTAAAAATGGTATAAAAGTAAAAGTAGAAAAATTAGGATATATTTATTGTAATTAATATGATTCTAATAAATTTCATTTAAATTTTTTTATTAAAAAATGTTTTCTAATTATGAAAACCATTTATTTAGAAAACTGCTTTTTAATCGCATTTGATAGTTTAATTTTGAAATAAAATCATCTACTAATATGAATTGATTTTCTAAAAGGAATCCCATATTTGTAATAATAATAATTAAAATTAGTTATTAATATAATATTAATTTTTGTTAATGGAGAATATTTAAAATATAAAACTATAAATACTACGTGTAAGCTTAGAAAAACTTTACAGGGGAATTATCCTAAATTGATAAGTGATAAAATGACTTAATAACATGTATTATTTCAATTTTATGGAAATTTAATACCTTATATAATCTATGATTCATGAATTATCTGTTTTTAGGCTTGTCACCAACAAAGTGACATTTAATTATTATAAAACTTTGAACAATCACAACTGTACTACTCACGTTAATTATTAAAGGGTGTCTCCCATTCTCATTTATTCACACTTCAAAAGAATTTTGGATCATATAATAACCACCAAAATACAATTATTAAATCTATACCAACTACCTAGAGTCCATGTTTTGATCATAAAACCCTTCAGGTAATGATTTTTTTACAAACCTAAAACGGTTTTTCGAAGAAGAGACATCGTTCTTAACTGAGTGTTTCTGTTTTATTTCTTCTTCCACCACCCCAAAAATAATATTATAAAATAATAAAATAATAAAACTAATATATCAAATATTATAATATTTTATTATGTTAATTTTATAACATTTATCGGTATCCTTTTATTAAATGGGAGACAAAACTCTAGATTGTGAGTAAGTCTGACTAACTCCTCACAAACCGATGTAATTAATTTTCCATCACCACCAGTGAAAGATAGAGATAATGATGGATTTAATGTTTATAAATTATATTTATTAAATAAATATTCTTATTTAATTATAATATAAAATATACCTTCTTACCTTCTAATTTGTTGGAAATCAATAATGTCTCTAATGCATATGTGTGGACTACAACTCCACGAAGTGATGTGATAAATTTTTCATTTTAAATTTAAATGGGTGGTAATAAATATAAATTTAATAAATATAGATGATTTAAATGGTATAATAATTATTATTTAAAGGATAATTATTTTTTAACTTTCTTTTTCTCCATCCATTGAATAAATGGAAAAAACATTCACGCATATGTGCGATCAACCATCTCTATGAGTGGTGTAATTAATATTTATATTTATAAATATTATGGATGAATAAAAATTTTAATATAATGAATATAAATGATATTTTTATCATCTATAACATTGTGTAGATAATATAACATTGAAAAAGTTATATGTTTTGAAATGATCGAACAAAGAAATACATAAAAAACGAAGTGGTTATCCCCTTGAACATTGATATTAATAATGAATTGATATTAAATTAGTGATTAGAGGTTATAAGTGAGACATATATGTTATGATATATCTTATTATGGTTATTTATAAGATATATTATAAATCTATATATATTATACAATAGTTTCAAACATTTACAATGGATTTTGGGTCGAAGGTAAAATATTTGTGCCTCACTTTTATTTCTATGGGACATATCCCATATTCACCACTTGTTTCATTTTTGTGGTGTATATATTCATCATTAATTTATTTTATGCTTATTATTATAAAAATTATGGTATATACATATAAATCTATGTTTATTTTGTCATGTTTCTTACAACACCAAATTTACTAAAATGGTAAGGGATTTACCTGACAATCTCATTGTTTGGATGGATTGTTTATGATTAAGTTATGTTGATGAAATATTAGGATATATCAAAAAATACCCTAATTACTTTTCCATTACTTTTATTATTTATGGGAACACATTTTTTATTTCATTTTCCTATCTTTAATAACTAAATTGATCAAAATACTATTTTTAGGGAAATGAGACTTTATTACACTTTTCTGTCAAAAATCCTTTGTCTTCAATGTCCATGTTCACAAAATATTTTGAATAATGTTTTTACTATTATAACTTGATTATTTAATTTATTTTTACCCTTATTTTAGTTTTTTAAAAAAGATAATTAAAAGAAATCTTTTTGAAATTTTCTGAATGTGGAACTTTTTAATTTTAAAAAAAATGCGAATGAAATAAAATTGGAGCGTGTATATATGAATGATTTCTAATGCCTTTAAAATAAATCAATTATTAAAATATACCTTAATAAGTATCAAATTTTATTATGAAAAATAATTTCTTTAATATTTGGGATGTTTTTAAGTGTCCAGATAACTTATTTCAATGTAAAAAGTTCATTTTCCCCATTTAATGTTCCACATGATATTTTAAAATCATTTTCCATATATGATATCATACATTTGTATCACTTATGCTTAAATGGGGATATGATACAATGATACCATTCTCATTAATTCGAAAGATGGTACATGATTATGATGAAAATATTTTTATGAAACCTCATCATTTTCCATGATTTATTCTATGAATAATTGAAGAAATGATTCATAAACCCATTTTTTCCCTCAGATATGCTATGAAGAAATATTTATGAAATAAAATTTATTTTCATGGTTTAAGATATTAATAATATTTTATAATATTTTATCACAAATATGTATGATTTGATTTTTGTGATGGGAGGGTTTAGAATTAGTTTTCCCTACATTGAATTGGTTAAGTATTAATACACTATGAGCTAAAAGGGTACACTGGATAATATACCAATCTCAAATCTATAATTTTATGAATGTCTTTCTAGGTATCCGTGACATAGGATTCTCGATGACTATGTATAAACCACAAAAATATGTCTTATGCAAATTATATATTCTCATGGATCATGCCCTTTGATTTATTTATGCTTCATGTATTACGAACTACCAATGGTTATTCCGCAACTCATGATTATGATCTATGATAAAAAGGGTATGGTTTTGAAATGTTACACTCATGTCATCATAACCATAGACTCTTTTTATTTTTAAGTGATTATTGATATCTCCCTTGTTTAACTATACTGAGCATATGATCTCTCCCTTTCTCATGTTTTCCTTCCAATTATTATGATGAATGGTCTTATATAGGTTATTAATAAGTAGAGTAATATATAGGAATATACTTGTCGGAGCTATTTAATATATTTCATGCAATAAGAATATCACGTACCTAGATTCCAATGAATGTAATCCTTTATGGTAATCAGGAATGGGCTTGTGAAATGATATGATTATTCGTATATGAAGATGTAATAATTACGTATTAAATGTTTTAGTTTTCATAAAATACACCAAAATAAGAAGTTTATTTCATGATTAAATACACCCTAAATTAAAGACCTCTATATAAGACTTCCTATTGAACATACACAATATAATTAGTGAAATTGATGAAAATAATGCATGTGTTTTAAAAAACATATTCATTCACCCTAATGTTAAAACAATGTGTGTCCCTATTAATTTTTTAAGAAAAATGATTGATCTATGTTGTTGTGTAATGATTGTAGGAAAATAAATGCAATTACTATAAATAACACATATAATCTTCCATATATTTATGACTTGTATGATAAACATGGTGGAGGTAAATATTTTTGGAATATTTGTATTTGTTCTAGATAATATCAATTTCGAGTAAAGAAATTAGATATTACAAAACTTAAACTTCACGCATGTTATGAAATTTACATGTTTACTATAATTCCATTTGTATTCAATAATTCACCCTATTATTTATAGATATGATGTAAAAGTAATTAATGATTATGTTGATAATTTAATTATGGTATTCATCGATGATATATTACTGTACTCTAAAATATATGAAAAGAATAAAATATATTGCAGAATAATTCTTGAAACTCATTGAATAGGGGAGTTATATAAGAAAATTTAGTATCAACAAATTATGGATTTATTTATGTGGTCATATCATCTCTAAGGATGAAATATTAGTTAATTTTTAAATGAAATGGGGTTTTAATGAATTTTCTACACCAATGAACATAAAAAATATATGTACTTTATTTGCATTAGCAGGTTACTATTAACATATTGTAAAATGTTTTTCCAAATGGGCTAACCCATTAAAAAGGTTTACACATAGAGGGGTTAATATCATCTATTTTGAAGAATATAAGGAATGTTTTGAAGAACCAAAATAGATATTTTTCAATGAAATGATATTGAAATTACCATTAGGAAGGGATTTATTAGTGATATATAGTGATGTATAAAATAAATGAATTTGATTCATCCTTATAATTAATGGAAAAGTTGTTGTTTATGTATCAAGACAATAAAATATCATTTAATATAATTATCTAACACATGATATTGAGTTATAAGTAACAATATTTTCTTCAATGACAAGGATACATTATCAATATGGTTAGAGAATTGTGATATACAGAGATAAAAAAATTTTAAAATACATCTTTAAAAAATATCAATATGAGATAAAATATATGGATAAAACGTCTCAAGTAATATTATTTATATATATCATTGCACTATAAAAAGGAAACCAAGGTGGGTGATACACTAAGTAGTAAAATCAAAAAGTTTTAACTAAAATGTACATTAAAAAAGATAATAAATTCATGTAATTAGTAATGTTTGATATGAGAATAATTAGGGAAGGAGAGAAATCTATTTTTTTCAAAATTATTTCCAAACCATATTTTCAAGAGGGGATAAAAATGTCTCATCATAATGATAAGAGTTTACAAAAGAGAATGAAATTCTTAAATTATGGGAAATTAGAAGTAATTGTTTATGATAATGGTGTGCTAACTTTTTGAAAGAGGCATTGTGTTCCATTCTTTCCTGAACTATACTGGTTATTACTTAATGAAGACCATAGATCAATTTTTTCAATACAAAATGATAGTACAATGATGTATAGGGATTTAGGAAAATATTTTTTATTAGATAATATGATGTTGGAAAATATTGATTATGTATCATAATTATGGGATTTTCAATAGGTAATGTTTGAGATACAACATCCTCATGGAGTAACAAAAACACTCCCTATTCATAAATGGAAGTAGGCTGATATAATTATAGACTTTATCACGTCATTTACAAATAATCGTAACTATACTGATTCTATATAGTTTTTTTATCAACTTAAAAGGAGTACACATTTTATCACTATATGGGAAGATCTAACTCTTTATCTCCATGCCTAAATATATATAAATAATTTTTTAAGACGTTATGGTGAACCTATTTTGATTGTATCTAACCATCACCCATAGTTTATATAATATTTATTAAATTATATAGAATCATATTAAAGTTTAGATATATTTCATAATTGGTTATTATCCTCATATAGTTGGATAATCTGAAATTACTATTCCAATATTATAAGGCAACAAAAGGTCATGTTGTGGTAAAATTAAAGATATGTGGGATCAATATTTACTTTTGTTAGTATTTTCATATAATAACAGATTCCATTAAAGAATTCAAATGGAACTGTATGAAGAGTTGTATGGCAAAAAATAACATAAACCAATTTTTTGGAAAGATGTTACTGAAAATAATCTTTAAAGCCCAGAATATGTTGAGGATTCAATTATGAATGTTATAGTTATTCAATTCCATATTAAGGATAATCAAAGTAAAAAAAGTTCTATAACAATAACCAAAGGAAGGATCAATAATATCTAATATTGGATCACATTTTTCTGAAATTATATTCCATTAAGGGTGTTATTATGTATGAAGAGAAAGGGAAACTAACCCTCAAGTACCTAAGATCTTTTGATATTTTTGAATTAATTGATGTTGTCAATTAAAATTTAGAAATTCTATCCAAGCTATATATAGTAAACAATGTATTCTATATTAAAATTTTAATTATATTCTAGAACCATTTAAATTAATCACCTATAAATAAAATTAATTAGTGCATGATTCGTCATATTATGAAGATATTATCTTGATTCTAGATACTAGAGGACAAATTTCATGAAATTTGGAAACTCTAATGGTGATGGTTGTTTGTAGAAATCATAGGATAAATGTGGAAACATGGGAACATGATGAATTTATGATGAAGGTATACACAAGTTTTTTATGTAGTAACATTTTTGAAAATTTGACGATGAAATTTTTGAAGGGGGAAGAATGTATCACATGAGCTTCCATTATAGTATGTAATATTTTAATTGAAAACAATCTATAGTATAATGCACAAATATTGGGAAAATAACATCATTAAAATCTATATTAACAAATTTTAAAATTTGAATTGGGTGAAATGAATTAAATTTTGAACCTCATAGTTTAAAATTTTCTTAGGTTGATCTTTTTAAAATTTTCAAAAATAATTAATTTTTATATGAATAGTAAAAAATATTGATTTTACAAAAAAATCAGATTTATAAAATTATCATGATATAAGAATGAAATGAATATTTATGAATTTTTTCTGGACCAAATATATATTTCTAATGTAATATAGTTCATTTGAAAATATAATTTTGAACTTCAAAATCTATGTTTAACATTTTCAAAATCTAATTAATGTATCTATTGAAATAAAATTATTTTCAGTTCATATCTCTTAATAATGTTTTTACAAGGACAATTTTAATTTATATTTTGTCTCAATTAAATATAATCATCACTTGATTTAATATAATTTAACTAATTCAATAGGAGTCAACTTTAAACAAGATTTTTGTATGAAATAATTTTTTTACTTAAAACATGAAATTTTATGAAAATGGTTTTCATTAATTTTTTAAAATTAAATTAAAATTTATTTTTTAAATTTCTATGAAATTTAATTTTGAAAATGGATAGCAAATTTTTAATAAACATAATTTAAAATATTTCACATTTCTTATGGATAAAATGAGTCAAAAGGGATAAAATAAAAGGTTAAAGCTTCAAGATAACATAAAATACTTCTTAAATATCATCGGTAGGATTTATTTCAACCTTACCCTCCTTATATTTTATGTTACTATACTTTTAATCGAGTTTAATTAAGTATTAAAAATATTATATAATAATGTTTCATGTTTTTACAAGTTCATGGACCACAACACTTATAAAAGGGAGACTCCTATTCTCTCTTGTAAACACATTAAGAGACACATAGATAGACCAATAATAACACAAATTCCTTCCAAAATTTATTTTTCCTGGCCTATAGGGCCAATTTGACCAAAGGACCACTTCATGGAGGATTGAGGTCTATTCCAAATGAGGTTACAATAATAAGAGGAATATTTTCTTATAGAAAATTTTCAAAATCCTTTAAATATTTACTAACCATATTAAAAAACATATATGAGTATATTTACAATGATTATATGTTGTTATATTTATGGTATATCCATTTTTATATCCATTTTACTTTATGTAAAATGAAATCATTGCTCATGCGTATGTACGAACAACCTTCTTCAGATAGCGGTGTAATTTTTTCCACCATCACCTATTTCATCCTATTGTAAATAGTTAGTTAACGAATATAAATGATATTTTTGACACAATTATTATTTTTCATATTTTATATTTCATCGACCTTAATACCATTTAATTCGCTGTAAAATAATAGCGTCGATCATACGTACATGTGGACTAACACATTGACCAAGTGATGTGATCCATATTTCTATTAAAACATAGTTTGGATGATTATAAACCATTATACAGTAAATAAAAATTATATTTATTAAATTTTTATCCTTTTTGTGATAAAGGATCCTTTTAATTGTGTTTTGGATAAATTATCATAACAAAATTAAGTAATTGATGAAAAAACTATTGAATAAATAAATGTAAAATGATTATCAAAGGACCATAATAAATTTAATACATGTTAAAAGATTATTATAAAATATTTTATTAATTTAAATTGATTAGTCAATAGGATATTATCCATCTGAACAAATAAAAATAAATGGTAAGTATTTCTACCTCAATTCCATTCCAATTAGTCATATTTTATATTACCCACATAATATATTTTATATTATGTATATACTACCCCTTTTATTTATTATATCGTGAATTAATTTTTATTCATATTTATTCATATTATTAAAAGATTCAGTTCATGTGATATATTTTAATGGGTTTTCATTCAATTTTTATTATAACTGCAATATTTTATTTTACAATTAACACTTATTTAGGATTTTTCATATAGAAATTTATTTTGGAGTATTTTAATGATAATTAACTTATTAAACACTATCAATTTTATTCCCACTTATTTATTTTAGTGATTTAAATATCTTCCAACTTTTCCTCTCTTTGGAACTCAAAATAGAAGAAATAATTTTTTTTAGTAAAATAAGCCTTTATTTCTCTTTTTTTCTTTAGGAATCCGTCACTTCCATATCTATATCCATCATATTATATTATGGAAATTTTTATCTACTTAGAAATGATAGGTATATTTAGTTTTCAAAATCATTAATTTTTTAATTTTTTTAAAAGGAATATTTGTAATGACTTCAAAACAACTGATTTATTTCTTTTTATAAAAGTGTGAAATGAATGTTTTTAATCAAATTTCGTGTAAATGTGTTTTCTCGTATCCAAAATGTCACTCATTATTTTTATTCCATTAAAAGACTCAATGTTGTTTTCAAAGAAAATCATTTTACAGTATTATATGAATTTTTTGTTATTATATTAAAATAAAAATGCATTATTTTATAAATGGATGATTGGAATTTTTGAAATTATTAATAAATGTTTTTTGAACAAAAAAATAAATCCTTAAAGAATGTTATTTTAATGTTTTTATTCAATTTTACCCTCGAATTATAAAATAATTTCCTTTTTTTCAATCCATTATTTTTGATCAATTGATTCTATTTTATCATCCATTACTATGTTATGGATTATATAATATTTTAAGATCATTAAATTTCTTATGATCCCATTGTATTTTACTTTCCATTCTTAGTTGTAAATTAATTTTCTCTTTTATGTCCATATTTTTTGAATAATTTAAATATTAAATATTTTTTCTATAATATCATTATTTTATTAACAATATAATATTTAAATATAAGGTGTCAATTTAAAGAATCTTGTTTAGAAATTTATGTCATTTTCTATAGAAATATTTTTATTCTATATTATTGGATAAATAAATTTATTTACATTTTAATAAGGCATATAAATTTTGTATTATATTATTGATTCAATAAATAAGGTATTCCTTGCACATAAATAAGTGATAATTTGGTGTAGTTATTAATATCCCCACGATGTATCAATGAGTTTCATGTGAAGAACAATTGAGAAAATTAGTTTTGAATTTTTTGTATACCCACCCCTTCTAATAAATATCAATAAATAATACCCTTATTGTATGGTTCATGATTTTATGGCCCAATGACTTGAAAAAAATATTATTACATCTAAAATTATTCATTTCCATCATTAAAAATTCAGTAATTATTTTCTATTTCAAGTTTATATTGGTATTTTCTATAGATATATTGTTTTTTTCAAGTTATTGATTTAATGAAATATTTATTGATTAGTTAGTATTATATATTTATTATACCTTATCTATTTAAGATAGATTTAATTTCACCCATTCCATTAATGAGCTCCTACGATCTCCATTTATTTATTGTTTACTTTCTATAGGTTATTAAGAGAAAATCACTGAATTATTTTCAATGATGAAAGAAGGTTTTTTATTATATGTGTTATTTTTACATTATAATATGAAAATAATATATATATATATATATATATATATAATCCCAAGAATATCAAACCAATCATTCCATTATGTTTTGATTCGGTGTATCTTGTACTAATATAATAATATAGAAACATGATTTTGGTTACTAGAGTTAGATTCATTACACAAGTTCTCACATGTGTTCTTTTTTATTTCTATATATCTATAATGATGAATGTGTATCACCTATTTTATTTTAGATAAAAGAGTTAAAAATATAAATTTTTGAATTTTTGTTTCTTTTCCTTGTCAAATAGACCAACCATAACAAAAAAACCCCTAGTTCCGAGAATATTTATCCTTTATCCAAGAAATAATCCATCTAAGAACATAGGATAAAAACTATCAAAAGTATTAACACAACCCTAATCCCCCATATACCATATCCATATTTATATAATTAAATAACCACTTAGTAACATATCATAGAAACATGAACTAACCAGCTCTAATATAACTTTTAGTATCCCTGAACTAAAAAGGTTGTACAAATCTTGAAATATGCATACACTAACTTCAGGTGTGCCTCCTTGTACTCCATAGTATACTATCATACAATGACGTTCTATGAGTTGATATCTTTAGTAATATAACCTATTATATAATCAATAATTATAATAACAAAAATAATATTCATAAACCATCAACACATATGTTAGTAGGATTAAAAACTGTAATAAAAAATATGGCATGCAAAGTAAATATCAATAAGGGAATTCCAATCACATGAGAAAAACTCGGGTGACCTATAATATACTCTTAAATATCCATTTAAAAAAGTAAAAATATAAACCTATCTCATACATAGGGATCCTATTGATCTATATTCATAATCTAACATGAATATGTTAGTGAAATAATTACATATATATCCCTTATACAGCAGTTACCAATCCCTTACCCTTTTTTACCACAAAAACCACAATATCTGTATGCATCTTCCAGGTACATTGTATTTTGTGAGTATTAAATTATTAATCCATCACCAACACCATCCCTATATAACATCCATACATATTCAAGTGTATAAAATATTGAATTTACAAAAAACAAATTTCATCCTAACACAATTCACTCTATGCATGACCAATAATTGGTGAGCACTTTACTTTCTTTAACTATAGATGAAATAATATGATTCACCCGTGGTTTGAAAACAACTCAAAGGAGAATTATGTATTCTCTATCATATCATAAAAATAAACACATAAGCACTATTACCATTATGTCCTAGTGAACATGGAATCATTAACCATTTTCCATAACCACTAATCACACATCTCATATCAACAACCCCAGGATGTTCCATACATGGAAAACATCCCACACTCAGTAGGTGATCCAAATCACCTTGAGTTTCAATGGGATCCATAGGTGTATCTCTCATTCAAATTTATTTATGACACTATCACCCTATGTTGATCATTTATAGAGGATACCATCAAACATTATGTGGTCAATACCACTTCATAGAGCATATATTGTGTGCACATGACCCAAATTTCCACATCCCTAATGTAAGAAATTATCATAAAAATAATTCTACCAAAAAAATATTGAATGCCTCAATTTCCACCCATTGAAGAGGAAATCACAAACTACAACATATTGGAAAACCAGGTAAACCCAAAAATACACAAGTCACACCCATCATGTTCCAAAATGACCACTCTGAGAAATTAATCCCATATACCATCTCTCTAAAACAAAAAATGACTTTATATGTAATAATTTAAATAATAAACATAGTTATAATGTTACAAACCTAGTTTATACTAAATTCGCCTACACTAGACAAACCATAAGCATCTCACAATTACAAAATAAATCAAATGTTTTTATGTTACTAGAATTACACCTGAATATATGCATGCCGATAAATCATATAATTCATAAACACATTTATATTAATGAAAATATTTCATTCACACCTACCACATAATAGTAGGATCATACTGGTCAAATATCAATGGATGATTTAACTCCAATATAGAGATATTGAGAAACCAGATACAAATACCAAAAATATATATTTTTGTTCAGAATCACTAAAACGATTAAAAAACTATAAAAGAAATTGATATTTATCTATGATGATTTCATATGATAGAAATCTCATCGAACATACCAAAAATAATGAATAAATTATATGGAAATAGAATATGGATTTAGAGAGAATTAGGGAGATTCCTATTATGTTGGAGTGAAATAAAGACAAATCACTTACTTTATAAAAAACAACACTATATTAGTTAAAACTACAATTTTGAAAAAAGGTTCCAATAACGATTAGACCATAGGGATACAAACAATATCCCATAAAAAATATGCCAGCCCATGAATGCCCAATATATGGTCATGCTGTAGGGTTACCCTTTTCTTCCTGATATATATATTCTAAAATGTTAATGGATTTACAGAATATTCTTTCCTTACTATGATCCAAACTTTATAGATAATAAAAAGGTTAACAATATATATGATTATCAAGATGAAACCCTATGGGATATGGTGTTATAAAGTTATAGAATAAAATATTTAGTTCTATGTATCCACTCATGTAAAGTCCCAGACTCAGATTCCACTCAATAGTGCCCAAGATTGGTAGGCCACATTCCCTCAAGTGAGTCTCCCCAAACAACAAAGGATCTCAGCTAGTATCAATGTACTAGGGTGTCTATGGAGAGACTATTCACTCTTACTAGAGTGTAACACATCGTAATATCAATAATAGTCAATAGAAGATGTATTAAAAAAGTTTGACAGTAGATAATTGTAAGAACAGATAAAAATATTTCCTGAAGTGTCTCATATACAATAATGATAATACATTTCTCCATAAACAACCAAAAATAGGAACACATACATTCAATACAATACAAAAGCCAAAATACTAAAAAGACCAAATGTACTATCTATTAATATCGTCATGAACCTCAACCCGGTCCAGTGCTCCCCACATCCAAAACATGGAACAATATCATGCATCAAACTATGTGTGATTTTCACAGTACCTAACTAGATTCATAAAGTCTATTCAAGTACCCAACGACATCCCAAATACGATGTGTGATACAATCCTAGTATGTTACCACCCAAATATATATACAAACAAAGCCGTTTATATAAAAATCCAAACAGTGTGCAAGTGAGTAGGTAAGAAAAATGAATTTATACATACTATGGCACAACAGAAACAAGAAATAGATACTACATATTCATACATGGATCCCTACAAAACACGTGTTATCTCTGATAATATAGAATCTATAACAAACATAAAAACCATCATGACCTCACTGTACATCTATACATATCATGTCATCCATAACCTTTCCATATAACTAGATGAGTGACAATATCCTTGACCAAGATGTATAATTAATCATATATCAGAATTTATCAGAAAGGTGATGTATAACCAAAGTGCTAGGCCATGAAGGCCAAGATCAAAGCTATTGAAGACCAAGTCATCCTCATAGAGTCCTAGAAGCATCTCAATATAAACTATAGTACTAATTAGTAGGTGTCTGAGGAGGATGTCAATAAATTATTTCCACTATGAGACCAAAAAAACTAGATCTAAGGGGTAGAAAGGCTCATGGAATCCCACGAAATCATGACCCAAGGAGAAAATATTTCCAAGGCTTCCACTACTACATCATGATCCAAGGAGAAACATGCAAGGAATATAATGGAATTATGACACTCGGTATACCAAACTAGGCCTCTACTAACATTTAAAATCCATCTCATTCCGTTATTCTATAAATTATATTACCATTTCACACCATGAGTTTACTAGCACATTATAAAAAATTCACATTCAAGAAACAAATGAGTATACCCACTCATTAAACCAATTAAATTTAATCCATTTAATAAATTAAATCATTGAATATTAGGATAAAATAAGGCAAATAGGTATTACATCTCCTAATAAAGAATATCAACTCCCCTTAATTCATTATGGACTTCCTCTATGTAGGAAGGCTCAAAACACACCCCTAAGTTGGCTCAGTCAATAAACAAAGCCAAGGCCTCACCCTAGGGTTGGAAATTGTTGGGAAACAACCACCAACACATATCAAGGGTACCCAAGGGATTCCCCAATTGGTCCAAAATAATTTAATTCAATGGATCTATTTAAATTTGTGGTCACACTAGAATGTATGATGGGTAACATAAATAAGATGGCCTAATAAGGAACCAAAACCAATGAAGAAGTATAAACCACCATCCATATCATGATAGTAGAGTTCTCATCCAATATCAACTCCTAATTTGACTCGAATTGGGAGAAGAATAAAGAATAGATTAAGAAACTGAAATTAGGGCATATTAGATTATATCTATGTAGTGCAGGCAATACTAAGAAGAACAATGAATGGACAAAATAGAATTAGGAATATCTAATTTAGATATAACGAGATTGAAAGTGTTTGAATTGGAGATCATACATGGAAAGGGAAAAATTCTATTTTATATATTCAATGGATTTCTCCAAATATGAGATTAATTTCTATAGGACGAAAGTTAAATAGGTTTAGGTTTAAAAATTCTGTAAGGAAATTTTGGTAATTTCATAAAAAATTAAAGGGTCTCGTGATTTGGTCGCACAGTTGGAAAAAACCTATTCCAAATGTGCATGCTTAGCTTTAGGAAGCAGAACCCTATATAGATTCTTCGCAAAGTTTTACTAACCATGTGGAAACTATTCAAAGACTCAATGTCAAAATTGCAAACATGGATAACTAGTCAAGTGCCCTAAATCGCATTGTTTAGTCTAATCTTGAGATATTCTACTGCTCACTTACCAACCCTCACATGGGTTTTAAAACCATGAAGACTACCCTATATGGTTTTCACTAACCACACACCATTTTTATTTCACCCCAAAACTTGGGTTCTGGGATTTCAACAAGCCATGACACCCTAGATAACTCTAATACCTCAAACATTATTCAAATTTGTCCATATTGAAGATTTCAAACCAAAATAAAAAGGATATGTACCTCAAATGAAAACCCAGGTTCTCAAAATCTACCCCCTTAAAGGAATTTCCCCTTGAATTTCCCCCTCATGAGTGTTCAAGATTCTTCTGAGAAGACCTCCAACCACTGAGATTGTACGCCAGCCTATAACTCCCAAGTCTCATCCCATAAATGGTCAGGCTTGCATATCACCCACACTAGGGTAACTAACTATCCTCAGAGATCCTTTAGGCTATAATCCACAATACATATAAGATAGCCCTCAAAGGATGAATCTAAATATTACTCATTATCTTTGGGATGAAAGGCATGAGACAAGTCTGTATGATAATGTCAATACTATGATACATGCAACATATCATGCATGGTATGATACATCTATGGTAACTAAAACCGATAGTCTACCAAACTGACTCTACACAGAATCTCAAATGGCCAGACATATCACAGTGAAAGGTCACCCATGTATTATAATTCTCCCGTCTCCTAGCCTTAATGAAACTCATAACAGAACCCAATCCATGAACTTGAACTCTATAGGTCGAATTCGGTGATCGACATATGATTTCTTATGAGTCTGTGTATCAGTTAACCACTTCTAAATCTACTATACCTTCTCAATGTTCTCCTACATGATATTTTGTCCCCGTTAAGCTGCCTCTCTTTTCTCTACCCCACACACGGGAGATCAGAATGGACTTTCATAAAAATACTCATCAGGTTCCATCTAAATAGTTTCCGGATAGCTATTGTTATAGAAAAAATCAACCAAAGATATATGCCTCTCCCTTGATCCCCAAAATCCAGGACGCATGCTCTCCACATGTCCTCAAGCACATGAATCATATGATCTGAATTCATATCAGTCTGAGAAGAACCTATATACCCAATTCCATCTACAAACTCTTTTATAAAAAACACATAAATTCTTAATTTCTATCTGAAATGATAGTGAAAAAAAACCTATGAATTCATAAAATCTCAAGGATATACAAAATTATTATCTCCTCTACATTGTACTCTTTATTGATATTCAAGAAATGATACACCTTAATGATCCGATCAAAAAACAGACAAAAAACCACCACACCAAGGAAAACTTATAAAACTGGTCATGAAATAAATCACTAAATTATCCCATTTCCACTTAGGAATAGGTAAATCCTATAAAATCTTGTCTGGTCACTGATGTTCCTCCATCACCTACTGACACTTGGAACACCTTATAACAATACTAGCTACCACATATTTCATAATCGGTGAACAATAATAATTGAATAAGTCCCGGTACATCTTAGTGACATCGGGATTCAATCCCAAGATGAGTCATGAAACTCTTACATCCACTCCACACGTATGTACACTAAAACCAAAATGTGACCATGGATACATAGAATTTCATATTCACATATGGTCCAACTAGGAAGTGGTTCCCCGCCTTCCACGCTCTACTATAGGACTAGTCTCTCTAAATCAGATAGCTGCCTCATCCTCAATATATCCAGTATGGTATATGCCACAACTAAGGAAGATATAAAAGGATCCCCATAATTGTCCTTCACCTTCTTGTAAATCATATATAATAAACCTCTAAAACACCAGTCACTATAGGCATGCTGAACTGCATGTATCTGATTCCTCATTCATAGTGAATTAGCCACTTAATTGCCTTTACCTCTCATGTAGGAAATATTGAATCCGAAATAAATTAGGCACGTCTACCACTTTTACTGTATCTGATTCATATCATGTTGTGTAAATATGTAATTCAGGATTTTTAAGTCTGTTTAGACAACAAAATGATCTCCGATTAAGCACTGACTCCAAGAACACAAGGAATGAACAACTACAGCTAACACGAGATTGTGTGTTGGGTAATTTCTCTTATGTGGCATCAACTACCAATACACATTCACTGCAACTATGACCCATGAATTTTTACACCTATGAGCTTGATAAGTGATGAATTAAAATACATAGTGTAACTTCAACCATACTCTGGAAGTATTAGGGGTGGGGCTGAAGTCAATTTCCCTTTCATATCCCAAAAGTCTATCTCACGTGTATCTATCCGCACAAACATCACACCCTTCTTAGTCATGTCCACCAACGACACTGCTAATCATCAGAAGTCCTATATTAAATTCCTTTAATACTCATCTATACCCAATAAACTACATATTTCACTGAAATTCGTGGGTTGTTCCAAGGAAACTAAACCTCTCAACTTCTCTAGGACTATTGATACTATTGCCTCTGAGATAATGTGACCCAGGAAGATAATATGATCCATCTAGAAGTGGAACATTATGGGATTAACATATAAATGATTCTCTTTCAGTGTATCCAATATTATATAAATATGTTTGGAATGGTTGTGTCAATTATGATATTGCACCAAGATATCTTCTCGGAAAACCACCACAAATGAATCCAGATAAGTATAGAAAACATGGGTTATCAACATCATGAAAACTGATGATGCATTTGTGAGACTGAACAACATAACTAGATACTCAAATAAACCATACCTTCTATGAAAGGTTGTACTAGGTATGTATATTGGTAGAAAATGTACCTAGTGACATCCAGATCTCAAATCAATTTTTGAGAGCACTTGAGCTACATGAATCTTATAAATAAATAATCTATCTGTGGAAGGGGTTCCTATTTATTATTCATTATTTGGTTTAATTTTCAGTAATCTATGCATTGCCTAAGGGTTCCATCAATCATTTTAACAAAAAGGAATGGTGAACCCCATACAAAAGTGCTAGGTTGGATTGACCCCATTGCCATCAAATCCACTATCATCCAATTGAGATATTTCAAATCAATCTTAGACATCCTGAATGGAAGAACATATACCAGAGAGGCTCATGAAACTATCTCAATGGAAAAATCTACCTCTCTCATTGGAGGAAATTTGGAAAATTTATTTGGGAAAATATCTCTGAAATGATATACCATAGGAGGGAATATTTCTGATAATATTCCAGATCATATAGATAAAAAAAGTGATATATGTTGTCATCCCACCCCAGCCCATAATGTTGTGGTATAGCTCAGCTCTCCTAGAAATCCCTATCACCTTTTCGAATATAAACATCACCCATTGGTGTTGTGAAATTCACCCTCGATGATAGCAATCTATGTATGCTCGATAAGATACTAGACAATCCATCCAAAGTATGACTTCAAATCCTATCATTTTGATGATCAAAATATTCCATATGATGTAACACCCACCATCCTCAATTGGGAACTCCCTGTACTGACTTACATATTTCATTCTAATTATCTACACAGTGTTTAGTGTTATGAAACTATCAGAAAGTAGTATAAAGAGACCAATATTTTGTTACCGCAAGTGTAGATATGAAACTCTATGACACACCTGTATCAAAAAGAGGAGATAAAATTGTAGAGGATAATAAGTTTGTAACTCTAAAAGAAGACAGTCTGATTCCCTACTACTCGGGGGTAGGATATATTGTAAATATATTTCTTAAACCCTGGCTTATGACATAACCTCACTTCCCATAGTACCCCCACTCTGATCTCTGTGTACTTGGTTTCTGGATGCCTCATCCTGGACCAACATTTCCTCATCCTAATCTATTGACACAACTCTATCTCCCTTCTCGACACAGATCTACAAAACCCACTCCTAGAAATGGAATCAGAGATGACTTTACAACTCACTAATAGAGGGAATTTCCTGGAATGATGCTGCATGTGGCCCATTCTATACAATGATTGGTACTCGACTACGTCACGATCACATTGACTCTTCATGTGTCCCTTTCTACCACATTGATGACAGAAAACCATACTACCAGTAATCAGAGCATGACTGGAGCAGATTTCTCATGAATCCTTAAAATTTTGCTTCAGGATGTTGGAAGTCGATCTACTAGTTTTAGAGACTATAATGATTTGCTATAAATCCCCTAATTCCCTTATATTCTACTTTATAATCAGAACCTGATTCCAAATTTTAGTAATATAGGTCAATATGAACATATTTACTAGAAATTTGATAACATATCAGAGACCTTACTTGAATGATAGTTTCCTCGATATCTCATCAGTAAGGTACGCTAGTTCAAAATGATTCAACTCTGTAATGAACATTGAGTAATCTATAACCGTCATAGCACCCTACTATAGATACATAGACTCACTTTCCCACTCTTCCTATAGAGTCTCTGGGTATAATTATTCGTATAAGGTTTTTTGTAAATAAACCCAAACCATGAATCTTTTACATTCATCATTTTTAATAATGTCCAACCAGGTATTTTATTCCCCACATTGCATATATGTTATATGATTTACTCTCAAATTAGGAGGTGTCTCCAGATGTTTGACAATCACAAACATAGTATCAAGCCACAACATAACAGCATGTTGAGCACCATCCCCAAAAAACATAGAAGGATAATGCTACCAGACACACATTTACGATTAGGAAAATACATGGCAGGATGTGGTGATCTCAAAAAATTCTACAGTATGTGATAGAATACCATGAAGTACAGTGCATCAACCCATGTTTTTTGGAAAATCAACTTGTGTCATAGCTGGAACTCAAGTAGGATTTACTGGTTGCCCATAGAGAACTACCTCTATAGAATGTCCATCTCCACCCTCCTGGTGTATGACTAGATTTAATCATGGTGGAATACCTATAAAATTACAATCCAGACTTTAGAAAAGAATAATATCAAATTTCATAGCTCAAAAATGTAGGATATGTCAAAACCTTCCAAAAACAGGGTCATACGAAATCGCATGCTCATAAATTTAGGACCAATTAAAGAAACCTTTATAAACACCAATAGAGAAACTACATATTTCCAAATCCGGCTCTTGGTTAGTATCTATTCACATGTTTAATTCTCTTTTTCATATTCATATAATTTCACATTTAATTTTTAAATGACCAAATCAAACAGAGAATCACTTCCCTGTCTATAAGCTACTATAATTGTTATGAAATGAAATATGACATCACTTTCTCTATCCACTAACATAAAATTCTATCAAAATAGAAATCATAACTATAATAGGACCTATCAGAAGAACAAGAAAACAAGGGGTGCATCTTATATGACATGGTATAATGTTTCTCAAGCCATTTATAACAAGTTTCAAAAAATGATGCATGAGATGGAATACCCTCATCCTCATCAGGTTGAAACAAAATAGAACTTATAGTAATATCAATAGTAATATCACAATTTGAGTGAATCACAAAATTTTAGGATCAAATCAACTGTAATCAGAAATATATATAATATATATATTTTATTCAAGAAAATATTTCTTTTGTTTTCTATATAACTGGTAGCTACTCTCAGACATGTCTCATTACCAAACATTTATTCCTCCATATCCCTTTTTATTGTATTAGAATATTGAAGCACACCATAAAATAAATCATTTGATACCACTTTGTAACATCAAAGACCTGGATACCACTCAACAATGACCCAAGCTAGGTTGACCATAGGGCCCCAAGAACATACCCCAAACTATATAGGCTGCCAACTAGAAGGGATGGGCTAGGGTGGGTCTATGGGGATACTATACTCTCTAACTAGAGTGTAACACAATGAAATATCAATAAAGATAAATATCCAAAGTAGTATAATAGTCAAATAATATATAATGATAGGAATAGATTACAATAATGAAAGAAGTGTCTCATATTCAATGATGATGATACATGTATCTACAAAGAATCAAAAATAGATTCACAACCATATAGTATAATCCATATCCCGTAATATAAAAAATTCAAAATGTATAATCTCCCTATAAAATCATGAGCCTTAAACCGGTCCTATTTTCCTCTTCTCATAAAAATAACCTAATATTAAGCATCGAACTATGGGTTCTTACCATAGTCTTTACCAGTATCCAAAAAGTATGTTTTGGTACGCAAAGACAACCTAAATAGTGTGTTAGATACAATCCTAGTAGGTAACCACCCAAATATCTAGACAATCTAGACGGTGCAATATAATTAGCCAAATAGTGTGCATGTTAGAAGGTAAGCTATATTAAAGTAAAGTTATGATGGAACAACTGTATCAAGAAAGATATGCTACCTATGAAAACATGGCTCCCTATGAAACAAGTGTTAGATCATATAACAAGGAAACTATAGAAAACTAGAATAACCAACATGGCCTCACCGTAAATCCATACATATCATGTTAACCACAACCTTTCCACATAAATAGACGTGTCTTAACAATAACAACCAAGCCATATAATCAATCATATATCAAAAATTACCACAAATATACCATACAACCATGTGTCATACCAAAGAGGTCCAAATCCATGGTGTAGAATACCAAGTCATCCATGTCGACTCCCATAAGTATCTCGATGGAAAGATGGTTAGGATTGAATTGGGATCCATGAAGAATATCTGTAGATGATGTCCACTATGAGCCCTAACAAACTGGTTCCACAGAATAGCAAGGCCCATGGAAACTAGTAGAATCATTAACATTGGAGAAACTCCATCCAAGGCATCCAATATAGTATCAAGATGCAAAGAGTAATATCTAATGAATATAATGGAATTATAACCCTTGGAATACCAACCCAGACATCCAAAAAAATTTCAAATATATATAATTCCATTTTTCAATTAGTTACATTACCACTTCACAACATGAGTATACCCACTCATTATTCAAAATTCAAATTCAAGCAACCAATGAGTATACCCACAAATTCAACTAATTCTATTAAATACAATTAATCAATAAAAGAAAAACCTATCGTGATAACATAATGCAAGGATGGAACACATCCCTTAATCAAGAAATTAAATTCAACTGAATTAATTATAGGCTTCCTCTAGCCATGAAATCTCAAAACACACCCATTGGGTGTATCTGTCAATGAAAAAGGAAATGGACATACCCCATGGGTTTCCATGGTTGGGAAAAACCATTTACTCATATCAACGGTAAATAAGGGATTTCATAATAGTCCCTAATTAATTTAATTAAATTGTTTAAATTAATTTCAGGGATTCATCAGGAAGTTTGGCGTGTTTAAAAATGACAGCTTGCCTAATAAATCACTTAAAACAATAGAAAAGTATAGAACATATACCATTGGATGGTTGGAGTGTTCTCATCTAGTATTAACTCAGGATTCGACTCATATTAGGATAATAACGATGAAAGGATAAAGAAATAATAATTAGGGAATATTATCTTTCACCTAAATTGAGTACTGGATACCGAGAATAATGAAGAACAACTGAAAAATTTTGGGTTTCATTGTTGTGGATCTAATGAAATCAACGATGATTGAATCAGATATTGGATGTGGAAACATGATGAGATACTATTTTTTCTTTAAGGGAAATCTTAAAATATGATCCCCATATCCATATAAAGAGAGCTAAAATAGGTTTTGGTATAAAAATTTATGAAGGGAAATTTTGAATTTCACCAAAAATTAAAGGGACACACGATTTGGTCGAATAGTTTAGAAAAATGTAAACCTACCATTCACACTTACCTATAAAGAGGCTCACCCATATGGTTTCGTCACATATTTTGAATAACTGTGACAAAAACAAACACAATCTTACTTTCAAAATTGAAGACATTGTCACATAACCATGAGCCACAAATCGTATGGTGTAGTCTAATAGTGAATACTACTACTGGTCATTTCATAGGCCTTTTAGGGTTTTTCAGATCATACGAACTACACCACATGGTTTTCACTAATAGTGTGTCATAATATATCACCACAAAATTTGGGTTCTAGATTCTGAATAGGCCCTAGACACATAGACACCTGTATGAACTGAAAAGAAATTTAGTTTAGGACATATTTAACAATTTAAAAGAAAAACAATTTCATACCTCATATGAAAACCTTTGTTCTTACAACTTATCACGACATAATGCCATTGGTTGTGGAATGAACCTTTAACCATAGAATAATTTTAGTAATATATTATATTAAACCCATGAAAACTTCTCAAAACATAAGCATCGACTTAAAATTACACCTCCAATGACTAAAAAATACCTAAATACATATGATTGGATCAGAATTAAGCCCAAAATATTTCACTTAAATACCCATGTCTTTACAACTACAGGGGAATGTAATGAGTGTTAGATGTAGTGGCCTGTGACTAATTGACAATATACATTTGATTACATATATTTATCCAAAGACGTGAATATTAGTAAATATTTTATTAGATGATGAGTTTTCTTCAATATGACATTAATTTTATAATAAAATTAGACAATTATTTACCTAAAAAGGTGATAATAAATTTCCATTATTAATAGAACATTGGAGTTATATTATAAAATTCATAAATATATGTTCTATGGTTAGATAACATATATCTAATAGGGATAAATTGATGTTTAAAAATTATTTATGTGAGGATTATAATATACTAAGGTTTACTCTTAGGATGTTCTCACTTGGTAATCTCCAATCGTTGAGGTTATTAAAACACACCAACTATTAAAAATTCAATATTTTATATGTCATTTGATATTGTTATCCACATATGTTTGTATTAGCCCTTAGAATTAAAAATATTGTAAATTTATATCATGAAACACAATCTTGTATGTATTAAAAAAGCAACAACCTAATATTACGTTGGTGAGGTTGGATACATTGGGTACATCACAAGTGATACAAAATTAATTAATAAAAAAAGAAGGATTCTTCCATTCCATATTAATGGTAGTAAACATCTATGGAAATTTCAATATATTTCAACTATATAAATAAATAAATAGGTATATTGTATCCTCAACATGTTATTTTTAAAGAGACGAAATGAAAAATATTGAATCATATTTGTTGATGACACAATTATGTAGTCTACTTGATAAGATATCGAGAAAAAGGGATTATATTACATATTAATCATTATTATGAGGTTTTGATATTATAACATTAATTTATTTTTATATGGGTTCCTTGATAGGTTTTAATATGATAATATTGGACTCTAGTCAAGATCATCAAATTCAACTAAGAAATATTTATAGAGGGATTACATCAAGTGTTTCTAAAATCTCAATTAAATTCTATTTGAATTTAACTATTAGAAAAAAATATTATTCTCTATACGAAATTATTATGGTTTTATTGGGTGAAAAGATTATATTAATAATATTTCCATTTTTGGAATATATATGAGTTGAATTTAAAATAAATATTATTTTATAGTCCTTAAATATAATATTTAATTTTCTATTGCTTAATATTGGCATGATAATAACAAAATATTTATTAAATAAATATTTATTTAGTTACATGTGTATTCATAAAAATAAATATTCAAAAGTTCTTGAATATGAAATTTATTTATTTATTTAAATTATAATATAATAATATTTTCTTATTAAAATAAAAATTTACTATTTATGGTTTGATAAATTATGAAGAGGATTGACATACTGAGTTAAGTAGAGCAGATGAAAATTATATTTAAATTTTAATGAGTTAGTGAATTTTATGGAATATAATAGTATTCATATTATTATAATTTGAAATGGGGTTTATTTATAGTTTACTATTAGATAATGATGTATGAGTAATTATGTATATTTTATCCCTATGTATATTAACCCAATTATTTCATTTCTATAGATATGATATTTTTTTATATTGATATTCATTGAATCTATTTTCATAAGTTCAAGGAAAAATCTTGCAGAAATTCTCTCACGAATGAGAGGTGATCTTCTTCCTCCCAAAATAAGATTAATAAAGTCAGAGAAATAATCCTTCCATACTAAATCTAATCTTATTGTTTTCAAAAATTAATGATCTAAGATGAGTGGAACCTCTGAACGAGTACCCAAAGGTATATCAGTGATGTTAAGAGATTTATAAAGCATGTGTTGTTACAAATAGATGAATTATAGTTTGAATTCTTCAAAAAAGATATTCTATGATAATGGTAACTACATTAATAAAACACTTTTTTGGTAAATATTATATATAAAATTATTAAATATTAAATACAAAAAATATCTTACATTTGAATATTTCAGGATTTATTCATACAGTTATTAGTTTTCCATTGAATCAAAATTTTAAAAAACATTGTTAGGAATATGCTCAAATTCTCCAGATACACCCTAAAACCATTATAGTGGTATTAAATTTGATTCTCCAATTAGTCCAAACACCTTTTAATTAGATGTTGGTGTTAGAATCTTTCATCATCCACTATTTCTTGGGTTTTTAGTGGAATTCATCCATCCATACCCAGGAAATGGTGACCCTTCCATAGTGAATGATTGATTTCATATTTTCTGGAAGATTGTTACCATTATATTTTGAGGATTGTTCATTTACATGAGTTTTTAAACATGACGTTGGGTATAATTTTGGATTCAATGTTTCCATTTATGTTTACTTACCTCACAAGGTACTGAATCTAAATTATTATGGATTGACTCAGTCACGTTTTGAAAATCAAGTGAGGCCTAAGCAAAGAGATATAGTTTGGTATTATTTATATCTTTATCCCCTTCTAATGATCAAGTCATGTATAGAGTTTTAGGGATAGATAAAATTTTATGGAAGAAATATTTGGTGATTGGAGAAAATAAAATTATTGTAGATTAATTAGATGTGACCAACTAATGGCATGTGTTAGGGTCAAAATTCTAGAGGCAAACAAATGTGTGATCGTAGTCAGTGGGATCAATGGAATGTGAGTCACCCAGGTGATAAATATGACCAAAATAAAATCTTTGATATGTTCGGGGGGGTATGAGGTCATATGGCTTAAGAATTCATGATTCAATAAGTAGATTTGGGTCTTCAGGGATGCATGGTGGACAAACCTCCATGACAGAGGTAGTTGAGTGATCTAAGGCCAATTTATTGTGGGAAGGGAGGGATCTATATGGTTTTATTGTATAGGATCTATAAATACATTGGTCTTAGTAATAGTTGGGGGATTTTTTGATCTGATTCCACCACATCCTCTGGGTAGAACTTTCCTTGACCATATAGTTAAATACCAAGGTCATGGGAAGATTAATTCAATAGAGAGATATAACTATACTATGTATAACATGATTTAATGTGATTTCTTTATCTTATCTACAGAATCACTGATAAAGAAATGTATCGAGACAAACTATTATTTTTTTACTATATCCCATATTCAAGTGTTTTATATCTAGGTGGAACACCAAGATTGACATATCTTGCTAGAGATTCATACTGATAGTGATCACATTGTCACCCACATTTACTAATAATTAGAGATTATTATTTTTAGAGATAGGTTTTCATGGGACTTCATAGTGGATGGGGTGAAACCATATTATGTAATCATTGGTATAGATTAGTTTTCCCTTATTGTTTCCTAGATACACTTCAAACTACAAAGAGGGAAGTACCATCGAGCTGATTGATTGATTTTTCCATCACTAGTGAGTGAGGCCTCTGTTCAAGTTGAAAATGGCGCATTCATTGAAATTTTTATTCTAATCACCCATCAATTAGTGGTCCTAGTTTTATATGGTAGATTCTTTATATGTTTAACTTCATGTATTCATAGGGGAGTATACAGATGAATTTTCTTACGATCTTCTATGATTTCACCCTCATAAGAATATTTTATCCTATATCTATCATAAAATAGGTCCCACACTAATATATCATATAGCTTATTGAATATTCCCAAATAAGAAAAAGTATCTATTGAATGAGATATAAGATCTTAGGGAAAATTCATTCATCAGATTTTCTATGTCCCCCTAGACAACAAATGTGTTTTTATCCAAGAAGTTGGATAAGATCTTTTGGATATATATTGACTATGGCCACATTAATTAGGTGATAATTAAGAAAAAGATACCCTCTATGAAGGACTAAAACCCTCTTAGTATATATTAATGGGGAAATTTTAATCTCCAAGTTAAATCTAATCTTGACATTAAGAAACTTTTAGTATGTGAGGTAGATATCCCAAAGAGGGTGATGAGATGTTTCTATGAAAATTATGGGTTTTTTTCCATTGGAATGATGAATGCCTCTTGAATTATAATGAGACTCAGGAATTGGATATTTTATAAATTTGTAGAATGATTCATGATAGACTCCATCAATTAAATCCTTATCTATTACATATTTCTGGATGATCTTGATGAGAAATTTGGGATTATTCTTGAATTTATTTAAGATAATAAACTCAATGATAACCCATTGAAGTGAAAATTCTGGATTTTGGAAGACTTATTTATATTAAATTTCATATTAGAGGGCTTATTATAAGTGGAACACATGAATATCGAGTTAGTCAATTCTTAGGATCCACCCATGATAATTTCATAGTGCATCTATTATTTAAATTAGTGGGATATTATCTGTGGTCATAGAGACTTCTCCAGTATTGTAGCTCAAATGACCACCCATTTACCAATTGGTATCCCTATAATGGTATGTGTGATTCTTTAGATATTTTTAATAGATGAAGTTATGTTTCATGATTACCCATGTTCTTCAGTTTCTATGGTAAAGTACTTGGAACATTATGAATAATTTGGTGTTGGGTTCAATTGTCTATTGATGGAAAGGAATATGGTGGTTACATATATATATTGGAAACTAATCATGTATGAATAAAACTGTCTTAACCATGATTTGGATATCATGGATTTAGATTTCCCCTTGATGTTTTGGTTATATTACTACCATTTAGAATTATTCTTAGTTTATATGAAACACACGAGTTTTATTTATAACTTATCTAAGTGATATCTTAAAATAAGGTAGAGGTAATGGTTTAAGTTTCTATATGTCGACGACTTTGATATTTCCTATACAATATGAAAGGGAAATGTGGAGTTGATTCTCCTAATAATAAATACCAAGATATGCTGATAAATGAGGTGTTTAAATAGTTGGTAACAATAAATTTTTCCTTATTTGATGAGGAGGATATTGATTATATTTGATTGATGTTGGTGGAACAGAGGATTTTTAAATACATGAGGGAGGCCTAGTTATGATTGATCGACTATGAGTTCCTTCCTGACTAAATATAATTAGTTGACTCAACTGATATATATTATGATGACATGAAGCACATTTTCCTATTTTAAGGGTGGATAGTGGTCCCGGTATCGAAATGTGTGGATGTTCTTAGTGTAACAACCCATAATTTTATCAAGTTAACTCATCCCTCCATATAGTAATTTAATATAGTATAAACCTCATAAAATACATTATATAAAATATTAAAAACATTAAAAATTAAGAATTAATTAAATATTATATATTTGTAGAATTCAAGGAACCAATACTAATGAAATAGTTACTTGACCTTAGGAATAATAATATGACCCTTATGAATTCTATACCATCCAAATGAATACTAACCTCATCTGTGAAATTATATATAAAATTTAGGAATCTTATAAATAAAATTATACTATAATTATATTATAGTACAACAAAATAAATGTTTCAAAAATTATTAATTATGGGTGGGTATTTTAATTAGTCAAAACGATTAATTAAAAGTATTATGATTAATTTAGTAATTTAAATGAAAATTAATTTTAATAAAATTTATTTAAAAATTAATATTTGAATTTATTTTTATTTTGAAATAATTTTATGGGAGCTTAAGAAACTTTTCCAATGGGTAATAAAATCCATTATAATTTTAAAATTTGTATTTTCCCTGTAACTGATTATTTTAATTAAAAATTAAATTACCCATATTTATAAAAATATTTTCTAAAAATTGGTTTCTTATTTTAAATCTACACATAAAAAATTTATTATGGTTAATTTTTGTGTTTTTTCTGAATTACATAATTTCTTTTGAATAGTTAATTTCAGTAATTTAGGGTATATATACATTATAAGTTAAATTCATTATTCATTGAGTCATAAATAATGTAAGAACCGTTGATTCTAAATCACATGATACAATTACTATATTTAGTCTCAATAATCAACACTATTAGTTGTCTTGAACAAAATAACCAACTAATGAATTAAATAATGATAAAACACCCCTCGCCTCCACTAAAAATACCACCCCTCACAACCTCTTCTCCTAAAACCTCCCAAGATTTGATAATTTTTGAAATCATACCCAAAATTGTTTCCTAGGCTCCTAAACATGTCTAAGAGATCTTGGTCTCATCAAAATACGAAAACCATTTCTCTAAGGAGGTTCTCAAGGAGGATTAATTTTAAAGGTAAAATCCTCTTCCATTTTTTTCAAATATCTTTTTTAATTTCATTCAATTTATTCTCTTCTCCTAACATAATCTTATTCAAAAGGCGTGATATCACTAGTATGATTGATATACTATAATTATATCATGTCAATCGATGATCAATCATCATTTTTTCTCTCTCTCTTTTATTCTAAAAATAAAATCGTCTCTGGTGATGTGTTAATTTACATAAATTGTGAGAGATGAAATTTTATTACATTTAACAACTTAATGGATGTTAATAAAACCATTATAATTTTTGAAAAAAGTTTTAAATATTATGTAACAACACTCATTAGGTTTTGGAAATAACTTATACACATAATACGAAATGATAAATCAAAACAAATTCATTGTGATTGAAAAACATCCAAAATTACGTTAAAATGATCACCATTAACTTGTATCTAATGATTCAAAATAATTACATATAACAAAATTATTAAAAAGATAATTTATACTAATGTAATATCATTAATAACATACAATAACAATTATGGATATTTATCTGCATTTTACAAAAACATCTATTCATTAATACAAGAAAATCAATCATGAAAACCATGAAAAGGAATGACCCTAAATGACGAAATTAAACTCTATAACTCACATAAAAGAAAATAAATGAACTTAATAAAACCATAATTAATAAAATTCATTTATAAAATTAACTATATTTTAAATTGATGAATGTAATGTGATTATAAAAGATATTAAATTGACGCAATATTTAGGACATATGGTAAGGGAAATTCTTACACATGAGACTCAGCCTAGTTGGTGAGGACTCTTTAATTGCATCCATGGGGCCCCAGATCAAATCCAGGAAAGAGGAATATTTCTGGTCTACTATATAAGTACTATAGTATGTATAGTAGTATGTAATGTTTGGAACTATATCAACCGAAAAATATTCTTTTTTGGGCCACGAATTTGGTCCTAGAGTCCATCATGCCTTTGGGCCACCCATGCCTTCATAATAGAAATAATATTGGGCTACCTTAAAGACATAATGAAAACTAATTGTCTTTAGGACATCTCATGGCCTTCTGTACACAAGATATGTAGACCCAAAGTGAAAATATTATATAAAAAACAAGCTCCATATGGGGTTTCAGAGAAAAGGAGCATTTACCAGAGTAGAGATATATAATTTGGATTAATGAGAGGTTATTTAATTTTCCATCAGAACCAGGCTTGTGCATGTAAAAATTGGACAGCTATCCAAACATCCATGTAAAGGTGGAGGGGTCATCACTATGCAAATGCTAAGGAGGAGAAGTTTCATATAGCCATTATCTAGGATGAATTCCTCTAAGACATTCGGGTCTCGAAATATCACAAAGCCCATGGACTATGTAAGGGTTCCCCTTTATCCCTTAAAATGGGTATTATAAAAAATGAATAAAATTTTATAACCTTCGGTCCATTCAGGCAGGTAAAGAGAATTATTGAACCCAAATCCCTTTCGTTTGGATTTCCCTCTTTCACCCAATTTTCAGTATATACATTACTTAAATATAATTTCATTATCATTATCATACATTTTATAGGATATAAATGTTTTATACTTGAGTTTCTAAAAAACAGAATGTTTTCCAAAAGATCTCTTCTTTCAAAAAAAAACACACACTGTTTACTTCTCAAGATTGTATCTTTTTTTCACTCAAGGATGACGATTCAAGAATGTTAGTCCCTATTTTATTTGGGAATTCAATGTTTATGAACATATGCATAATAATTGAAACTCATTACTTTCCATGGGTTATTTTATGATCAAGATAGATGTATGTTCTATGTGGAATGCATAGTAATGTAATATTTATGATGTGAATGGTGAACTCAAAGACATATAGAGAAATGTAAATGTTATGACGTTATGGGAGTACATAAAACCATATTGACCTCCAATGCACTGGGTAATGTGATATAGCTCATTATAAAAGTGAAATATGCATGAACATGATTTATGATTTTTTCACAACTGTGTCTGTTAGTTGACCTCTATGACATGTTGTTTCATTTTTAGGAATTTCCATATTCCACTCATTTTCTAAAATATTACTCTATTTGTTATGATCTTATGCCTATGTAATGATGATAACTATTATGCACACCACATGTTATATTGTTTCACTCTCTTATCCATACTATTACAAAGTTATATCTAACCACTATTTGATGTATATCCTCATGTGATTACATATACAAAGGAGTATTAAAGGGACAATAAGAAGCTTGAGAAAAATTAATTATATAAATTCTATGTCTTATTTTTTTATATGCTATGTATAGACATAATTTTCAAAAGACACCGAAACATTTGGATCCTTTTTGTGTAAATTTTTATCTTGTTTAACTTTAAAATTATGTAATAAGATCTGTATGAAAAATCGGGGTCTTTATAGTTGGTATTAGAGGATGGTTTAGTTAATTTGAGAATTAGGATTAGAGAACATAAGTGAGAAACCTTAGTATGGCAATAAGTATAAGTAATCAACCACGAATCATTGTTTTAGAAAATCCAAAACATAGGGATCTGAAAAGATTTTCTTTTAGACTTAATTTCATAATAAAATAAATTATTTATTCATGAATAGTTGACTTATCTTTTTTATAACATTTTCTATTTTAGAAAATTGTGGGATTAGGAGAAACCAGGATAATAACAATAATAACCCTAATATTTTATTAAAAACATAAACTTGATTAATTTCATAAAATAATCACTTTATACAACATAGAAGATCGAGAGTTATAGTGTCTCTGGGGCTTTGGAACATTACATAAAAACTAAGCACATAAAACACACAACATCTTTATTGAAAAACATCCTTTAAATGACCACTACATTCCCTCGTACTTATCATTGCATGAGATAACCTAAGGACAAGCATAAAGAAAAGTGAGTTCTATAAAGCACAGTAAGGGAATAAACATGGAATAACATGAGGAATACAATACATGTTATAAAATAGTAATATCAGTGGAGCACAAGAGAAACATGAACATAAAGCCATGAAAAATCATGATAATCATAACATTGAAATGTGGAAACCACACTTAACATGGAATTAGCATGAGCTAGGGCTCCTTCCACATGGAGCATGAGTAAACCCTCATTGCACATGAAGCATGAGTAAAAACTTGTTTCACTTTAATTATCATGATTCAACACCCATTTCACATGACATATCATTATACTATACTTTACCCAATGCATTGGAGCACTATCAGGTCACACCCTTCTTAATCAAATCATTTCATGTAAAAGTGTGCCACATGGATCATAAAACATGGATTCATTAAACATCATCATTTATTCCATGATAAAGGAGTGTGTAATTAATACATGAAACTCTTTAAACAATAAGAAAATGTGCATAATGGTGAATACCCTTGATAGAGTAATGGGAATGGTATTCACTACATAACGACTTTGGCTTGGAATATCATCGTGAAATTTTGGCTGCCTAACGGCGTGACATGAAAATTTATAAAAATTGTAGATGAGAGAGAAAGGGGTGTCTCGTCATATTTAAATGAAATGTACAGTAAAGGGGTCATATAGATACATGTACCAAAATTTTTAATGTTATTTAGATTCATGATACAAAATAATTATTTTAATGTAAATGAAGAGAGTTAAATCCCTTATGTTATTTCGACATGGAAATAGGTGCACATGGGAGGAATTTGTTGAGAGATAAATGGGTCTCTCATCACTCAAACATATATAGGGAAGTATGGAGAAGGTGCTAAATCACACCACAACATTTTTAATTGAAAAAATGGCATAAATTCTTAAATAAAATGGGACAAAAATGAGAATGGAAGAATTATTTTACTTAGAAGTGGGATACCAATGGTTTGGGAGAGGCTTGAGAGAAGATTATTGTGTAACGTCCCGGACCCGGGTGCCACGCAACGGGTGCCCCGAGCCTGGTTCGCCACATGACCTGAAGTGCATTTCCCCAAATACCAGAGGCTGCCGACTAGCAGCGAGGTCCCAGGTCTGATAGTGGGGAAACTATGCCCTCATTTGTCAAAGTGTAGTGCAGCGAAATACCAAAATAAACATAAAACAACAGCGAAAGCTATAAACATACACAAATGAAATAACTACAGAAGTGGATATAACCAACAGTATATAAGTGATGATGTTACATGTTTCAACTTCTAAGAAAACAGCCAGAACATGTTATACATCAATACAGTAAACAGAAAACAGAGTACATCAAAGCAAGAAAAACAGCTAGCAGCGGCATCGCGAGCCTAGGCTCGGTCCCATGCCCTCCTACTACTCAGAAATAGTCAAGTACCTGTATAGGGACTCTTTCCCCTATCTACACCTGCAGCAACATAATCTGTTTGGGTCAAAAAGCGTGACCCAAACAGGGTGTGAGAAATATATCTTAGTAGGCACCAACCAAAGGCCCTTCCCCAACTGCGTGTAAGCATACAACAACAGTGTGCAATAATAAAATTCAATAAATTAAGCGGTACTCAAAAGTAACTAACTTAACAATTAAATTTCCATTTTAGTATTCATTTAGTCCATTTAATTTAGTATCACCTTGTGCTCAACATCACCAAGCCCTCAGGACAACCAGTATCTCACCCTTAAGCTAATATAGTGAACCACGCCCTCAGGCTTGCCCTCAGGCCATCCAGAATCTCTCCCTCAGGCATTGTAACAGAATTCTCGCCCTTAGGAATACGAAGTGTTGCCCTCGGGCACAAGAATCAAGCCTTCAGGCACGAAAGGATTCCCTCAGGAGAAGTAGAACGTCACCCTCGGGCTAATATAGTCACGCCCTAAGGCTAATACAATCATGCCCTCAGGCTAATAAAATCACGCCCTCAGGCTAATACAATCACGCCCTCAGGTAAAACAGGTAACCGGGCCATTCACAACATATCAAAATGAAGTAAACAAGCAATTCCTCTCAAGGAAATTCTTACAATTACCACATGGAAGGCATACCCTCGGGTATCCTGGCCAAACGGCTAAACAGAGAAACACACCTCCGGGGTGGTTCCGGATCCAATCAATGATCCCAATCAGCATTTTGTTATCAAAATTTAATCACCTATGCAATTCTAGGAATTAAATATAGAAACGGCCTCAGCCACACGACACCCCAACATGGGTTCGTGGCACGAAAATGCACAAAACGCATGATAGTTGGAAAATGATCACAAAGCCACCTACCTTATATGCCAACGAACGCTATACCCAAACACCGGCTCCCGGAACACCCAAGAACGACGTAGATCTGACGAGGAACAAAAACCATTCAAACATAAATAACTTACGTTAGGAGAAGAATTGGAATGAACCAACCAAGGAGGTGGAATCCCTTACCCGTGCAGTTCCAACGGGATCGTCCGAGACAGAATCAGATTCCAGACGAACGCCTGGCAGTTCTTCAAAGATCCGGCCTCCTCCTTTGGCATCAAAACGGCTCAAGTGCCTCCTCTTCCAAATGAGGAGGCTACTGCCTATTTTAAGACGAAAAACCAAAGTACACGACGTGTACTTCAAAGTACACGGCGTGTACTTCAAAGTACACGACGTGTAGTCCCTTCATTTATCTGTTCATTTGGCAGCACCGCCACACTGTTCATCAGTCGACATGAGTACACGACATTTACTCTCAAGTACACGGTGTGTACTGCCGCCTAGCTGGCGGCGACTCCACCGCATTACTTTTTGACATGCCGACTGACTACATGGCGTGTAAAGGACCAGTACATGGCGTGTAGTCGGTTCCTACACCCTTTGTTTCCAGCGAGGCTACACACCCTGTGTACATATCCCAACACAGACAAAGTACACGGTGTGTGGAAAAAATACACAGCGTGTAGTTTCAAAATTTTGCATTCTTTTCCATTTTCCATATTTTCTAAAAAACAATTAAGGAAAAGGAAAAAGAAGAAACTCGTAACTTAAAGATAAGAACCGGGTTCTTACAAACTTCCCCCCTTACAGCAATTCGTCCCCAAATTTCCCTTTCAAGGGTGGCGAAGAGAAGGCTCAGAATAGCTCTGGCCAATGATTATGTACGACGGCCTCCCACTCCTAGGTCTCATCCTGCACTCGGCCATGCTTCCATAGCACCCGTACGAGAGGAACTGACCGAAATCGGAGAACCTTCGTGCTCCTTTCAATGATATGGATCAGATGCTCCTCAAAGGGCACATCATGCTGAAGCTCAACCTCCTCTGGCTGAAAGGTGTGAGATGGGTCTGAAAGGAAGCGACGCAACTGAGACACGTGTAAGACATCGTGCATGGCTCGATACCGCTATGGTAACTACAACCGATAGGCAACTATCCAGACCCTCTCCAGAATCTCAAATGGTCCCACATACCTTGGTGAAAGCTTACCCTGTCTCCTGATCCATTTGTGTCCCAGCCTCAGCGAAACACGCAAGGAAACCCGATCCCCGACCACGAAATACAAAGGTCGTCTGTGGTGATCAGAATAAGACTTCTGACGAGACTGCGAGGTAGCCATCTGCTTCCGAATCAACCAGACCTACTCAGATGTCTCTTGCACGATCTGTGGCCGCAGTAAAGCTGCATCACCTGCCTCTAACCAGCACAAAGGTGATCGGCATGGCCTACCCTATATAGCCTCGTATGGTTCCATCTCAATAGTCACCTGAAAGCTATTGTTATAAGAAAACTCGACTGAGGGTATATGATTCTCCCACGATCCCCCAAAGACTAGGAAGCATGTGCGAAGCATGTCCTCTAGCACCTGTATCGTCCGCTCTGGCTGGCCATCTGTCTGAGGGTGGTATGCTGTGCTCAGAAGCACTTGTGTACCTATCTTCCTCTGAAAACTCTACTAGAAACGAGACGAAAAACGGGCGTCCCTATCTGAAATGATAGAACGAGGGACCCCATGAAGACAAATGATCTCTCGGATATACAGCCTTCTGAGCTCGTCCACACCGAAGGTCCCCTTGATTGGCAAAAAGTGGGCTACCTTCGCGAGTCTGTCCACAACAACCAACACGGCGTCATTTCCATGAGGTGAACTTGGAAAACCCATCACGAAATCCATCGCGACATCATCCCATTTCCACTCTGGAATGGGAAACTGCTGTAACAGCCCAGCTAGTCTCTGATGCTCTGCCTTCACCTGCTGACAGGTGGAACATCTCGTAACAAAACCAGCTATCTCTCGCTTCATACCCGGCCACCAGTACTGAAGTATCAAGTCTCGGTACATCTTGGTAACCCTGGGATGAACTGCCCAAGCTGAAGAATGAAACTCCCGCATCAGCTCCTCACGTATATCCCCTGGAACCCATAATTGTCCATGGAAACACAAAACCTCGTCGTCGCCTATCGCCCAACCGGGAGGAGGGTCCTCACTTGCCACTAATTCCAGTATAACTAGGCCTTATAAATCAGATAGCTGCCTCATCCTCACTCAGTCTAGGAGGGTAGAAGTCACAGCTAACGAGGAAAGATAAGTCTGCCACTGACTGTCATGCACCTCCAAATGCATCTCAGAGAACAAATCCATAAGCTTCCACTCACCACTGGCCTCTTGCACTGCCTGTATCTGAGTCTTCCTGCTCAGTGCATCAGCTACTGCATTACCATTACCAGGTATATAGGAAAGCTCAATATTGAAGGACTGCAGTTACTCAACCAACCTTCTCTGCCTTAGATTCAGGTCACGCTGAGTAAAGATATACTTGAGGCTTTTTTGGTCGGTGAAAACCACAAAATGCTCTCCCAACAGATAATGTCTCCAACAGCGCAACACATGCACAAATGCAGCCAACTCGAGATCGTGTGTCGGGTAATTCCTATAATGTGTCCTCAACTGCCGAGACCCATACGCCACAACTCAGTCACCCTGCATCAAAACGGCTCCCATCCCAATCACTGACACATCAAAGTAAACTGTATAGATCTTCCCCTGCTCTGGGAGTATCAGGATCGGTGCTGATGTCATCCTTCCCTTCAGGTCCTGAAAAGCTGTCTCACAAGCTTCTGACCAAACGAATTTCACACCCTTCTTAGTCAGACCTGTCAACGGTGTTGCTAAGCGGGAGAAGTCCTGTATGAAACGTCTGTAGTAACCAGCCAGTCCTAAGAAACTCCGTATCTCAAACACGTTCTTTGGCTGATCCCTGGAAACTACTGCTCTCACCTTATCTGGGTCTACTGAAACTCCTTCCTCTGAGATAATATGACCCAGGGAGCGAATCTGGTCCATCCAAAAGTGGCATTTTGAGAGCTTAGCATATAGTCGATGCTCTCTCAGTGTACTCAATACTATCTCGAGATGGGTGGCATGGTCATGTCGAGTGCATGAGTACACCAAGATGTCTTCCACAAATACTACCACCAAAGAATCAAGATACGGATGGAACACACGATTCATCAGAGCCATGAAAACTTCCAGCGCGTTCGTGAGTCCGAACGGCATAACCGTATACTCATATAGACCATACCTACTCCTGAAAGCTGTGAGAGGTATATCAGATGGTCTAAAGTGCAGCTGATGATATCTGGATCTCAGGTCAATCTTTGAGAACACTTGTGCTCCACGAAGCTAATCAAACAGATCATCAATCCTCGGCAAGGGATATCGGTTCTTAACCGTCAACTGGTTCAGCTTCCGATAATCCACGCAATGTCTGAGGGTACCATCCGCCTTCTTCGCAAAAAGGACCGGAGAACCCCAAGGAGAAGTACTGGGTCGAATAAATCCATTTACCTGTAACTCCTCTAACTGCCTCTTGAGCTCCTCCAACTCAGGCGTGGCCATACTATAAGGAGGAATGGACACCGGTGCTACTCCTGGCACAAGCTCGATATAGAAATCCACCTCACGCACCAAAGGTAGACCTGAAAAGTTGTCCGGGAAGATATCCCTGAAACGATCAAAAACTGGGGGGAAATCTGTCTGACGAGTCCCCTGATCATCCATATATAAGCTCGCAATCTGGGCTATGACTCCACCGTGCCCATGATGCTCTGGTCCAGCTCGACTCGCCTGAACATCCCACTCGCCCTTGTATTGAAACTCCCCACCCTCTGGTGACGTGAAACACACCCTGTGACGATAGAAGTATACAATGGCTCGAAAGGGAACCAACCAGTCTATCCCGAGAATGACGTCATAGCTCGTCATCTATAGGACATAGAGGTCCCAAAGGAAGTGACACCCTCTAACCTCAAGGGGGCACTCCTTGCACTGACGCACACCAACCGTTCTCATCCCCAACGGAGTGTCTAGCATCAAGATATCAGAAGAAGTAGAAAAACAGATCCCAAGGCTCTCCACCACGGGTATAGATATGAGACTATGTGTAGCACCCGCGTCAAAAAGTACTGAAGATAAGACAGAAGCTACTAGAATAGTACCTCTGACTGTAGAAGGTCTGGGATCCTGCTCCTGCTGGGTCTGCTGCACTGCATATGCCTGCCCAGTGCCACAGCCCTGCGACACACCTTGGCTACCCTGAGAAGTCCCTCCCTACTGCCTCTGTGATCTTGGTGTCTAGATACCATGACCATAACCACCATCTCTGCCTGCACGCCCTGACGCATTCCAGTTCCCTGACTGGTAAGAAGCCACTGGTCCTGCTCCCGCACGTGGAGTCTATACAGAACCCCTCTCACTAGCCATCGGTGGATACACCCTACAAAAGCACTGCAGGTGACCCATCATGCCACAAGCTCGGCACTCCACTGGGTCTCGTGGACACTACGACCTCTTGTGCCCCTCTCTGCCACACTGGTAGCACGTGATCGGGCCACCTGAAGAGACTGCCTGGCTGGTACTGCCACCCTGAGAGAAGTCCATCTCTCTCTTCCTCTTGCCAGTAGAAATAGTACCAGTAACTGGTGCCGAACCACCCTAGCCCACACCACCAGATTATCACAGGTTCCTCTCTGTAATCAATGCCTGGTTCACAATCGCGTGTACAGTATGTAAAAACCCGAGATTTTATAAGACACATTCTTTTTAATTTCATTCATATCTTCAATTGTACGACGCATCAAGATTACCTTGCGCTATACGCAACACCATAATAGCTTTCAGTATACACAACACTTTTCTTGGCTCTCGTTACACACAATTTCAAGTTCGTTTGATAGAAGTTATTCTACGCAACATTGAGGGTATATATATATATATATATTCAATGTATAAATAAAATATGGTTGGATTCTGTTATACGCAACAACAAAGGAGTTGTGCACTACACACAACCCTGACTTGGCTTGCATTACACGCAATCACGACCTTCCTCGATAGCGTGTTTTGTACGCAATACCGGGTTTTAATAAACAACGATATATTATTATAATATTGTCATGAACTAGCCATTATGAATAGTATTAACTAAATTTTGAATTTTATAACAATATTATTCATCTTACACATTTTCTAGAACATGTTACAAGAGCAAAATAAATTTTTCAGGTAAAATAAGTATTTTTCAAAAAATACAGTTTTGCCGCCTTTTGATGGCGGAACCACTTTAAATCTAGTTTTTGACATGTTTATAAGTTCAATTTGACAAAATAAAATTCTTATTTTGAATCAGGATATAAAAATTTACATTATACAATGTTTTTATATTTTTCCGATAACTTTCATATTTTAATGAATAGTAAAAACACGCTATATTTTAATTAAAAACAAATTTTTTCATCGTAATATCTTATTTGGTTAAATTATAATATTTAATGGTTTTAAAGTATAAATAGAATATATTTTTACCATTTAATATAATGTATGTAATTATCATTGATTTTACCTTGAATTCGTAGGTTAAATCAATTCAATCTTTTGTAATGTTTTAAAGAAAAACCCGTTTTCTTTCGACAACGGGATTAATTTTAATTTAATTTCTGCATCTTTTGTGTATTGAATTTGGAAAAATGGATTCCATATTTGGGATCAGTGGTTCCAAATTATGTTAATAAGCTACTTTTTATTTTTGGGCATTGTGAATAGTAACTACCGTAAATTTTATTTACTATAGTTAAAGGTAAATCGGGTAATTAAGGGTAAATATAAGATTATAAAATTAACCTAACACTTGAAAAAATCTTATTGGATGGCTAACAGTAGACCCATATAACATAAGGTTCGGATTATATTCATTTTATGGACTTTTTTCCATGAAAATAATTTAATTATTATTAAAACCAAAGAATGTGACAACATGTCACTTTCTTAAATGTTATAAGTATAATAAATTTAATTTAGTGATAAACTTCATGAAACTTCGAAGATAAATAGTCTCAAGAAATCTAATACAATTATATACATCATAGGAATTTATTTATAATTTGTAGGGATTAAATAATTATCATTTATTATGACACAAAGATGATGCAGTAATTGTCTTATTAATGAAATATTGACATAATTGATGTTATAAATTCCCAAATAAATGTAATTTGAGGCTTTTTATGACTTAAATTAATTTTCTAGGTTAATATGACATGTTATTGTTGATATAAGTTACTTGGTTATAACTTATCATTTTTTTATGAATTTCATAAAAATCATGTACCAAATAGTGTCAAAATTGACATAAATTAGTTTTTAAAACAAATATTATATTATTAATTGTTATTTAATTCCTAAAAAACTAAGGTTCGGCCAAATGACTTATATAAGGATAGATATATTAATAATAAACAACTTGGAGTTCTTTTGTCTTATTATGGTAAGTTTATTAACCATATAGTGTAAGAAAACAAAAAGACACGATAAAAGTTAAATTATTTAACTTAGAGTTAAATCTAATTTATAAGGCTAAAACAATAACCTAAACTTATATAAATCCTATTGTATGAGAGGATTTTGACCCATAACAACTTTAGCTTCCAAATAATACCCTTTGGAACCATTATAAACCGAATTTGACCTTAATATAAAATAATATTTTGAGATTTTCCTAAGGTGCCCCTCTCCCCCCTTATAAAAGGGCACCTCCTCCCTCTCCTCCTCACACCAATTTGAGCATTCAATCTCGGCCAAACCCTGAAAAAATCTCTTCTCCACTTCCCTAGTATCATCCTAGAGCTCCTGGTATTCTTCAAAGGCCATCCTTAGTTCTTTAAGTGGAGGTTAAGTGAAGGGGCGTCAAAAAGAGGTTATATCCATTACCGATCTTTTTCAATTTATTTCTTCATCAACTTCTTATTATTTAGTTGTTTCATGCTAAAGTAATAACATCAGTATTTCTTATATACTTATATGTTATTATAAATATGAAACAACTCTAATTAACCTTCTATCCATCCTACGGAAAAAGGAAATCACCGCACGTGCGTACGTACGGAATACCGTCTCCACGCCGTGGTGTAATCTATTTTCCACCACCACCTTCCTTGGATGGGTATAATGGTGTAAATAATGACTATATATGGCTATTATAAATTTATATTGATTCTGAAATAGTATACATACACTCCAACACAATTCCACGATCATAGGAACGATATAATCACTCGTGCGTACGTACGGAATATCGTCTCAACGATGTGATGCGACTCGTTCTACATGATCTTCATTTCATAATGATTATATAAATGAATTGAATGAATGAATATGATATATGTTACACTAATACCATTCTGGAAATGAGGTATCTATAACCCAAAGAGATGAATAAGAATTTATTCGACAAACATGCATAAGAACAAAAAGTAATAAACACCCGAATAACAAGTAGTAATGAAATATTACTAATAAGAAGCTAAGAATATGACAATATATGATATCATAACAATAATTATGATTCTGGAATAAGTAAATAACATTATTTAAATTATTATACAGGAGTTTCGGACACTTACGAAGCATATCGGACCTAAGGTAAGGGAAATATCACAATCTCATTTTTATCCGAGATTGTTTATTCGTAAGTATTTACTGGGGTGTATTTTATCATCCACATCCATGTTTCCTCAATATGTAATATTATTTCCATTCACCTAAATTTTTTTAAAACCTACTTTACCATTTTTTTAGTTTTTAGTAAAATATATGAAATGAATCTTTTGTCGTTTTTCGTACGAGGTACTTTTTGACATTTACGACAAAAGTACGAGAAGAATGTTTTTTTAACTTATATGGCATGAATGGATTTTTAAAACATTATTTCCAAAAATCTTCCTTTACAAGTTTTCAAGTTTATTTTTAATCAACTTCTTTTAGTTTAAAATTGTATGACATGTTAAGAAAGGAAAATGTTTTTGAAGTAGAAAGGATATTTTCTCAAGAATGGAGTTCAAGAGTTTTATCAAAATTATTTTCCATCTAAGATAATATAGGGTTTTGTTTCTATCCCTATTATGACATGGATTTGATTATGTTGTGATGGAAATATTTTTATGAATTTCTTTATCTTATATGAATTTTTTATGATGTCACAATGTTTAAGATTCCCATTTTTATTACATGGGTTATGCTATGATGTATGGTTTATGATTTTGTGGCACACATAAGAATGGTATCATTATGAGATGGGTGGGACCAATATTTCCCTCCAATGCATTGGGTAAAGATTTTATATCTCATGAGATAGACATGGCTGGAATGGTAAGTTATACCTGTTCAGTGAAACATGACTGAAACGAGGAGTGAACTCGGTTCAGAAAGGTACTTTGTCCACTAAGATAGTCTTGGAAAAGAGTCTTGACTAACAAGAAATGATTCTCTATGATTATGTGTATATGCCACAAAGTTTCATGTTTTAAGTTATGATTATTGGGATTACATTTCACTACTATGATTTATCCCATGTTATGAAATTATGCTCTCTTTTGCAGGTTAAGATTTCCAAATGTTATGTTCTTATGAATATGACGTGATTGATATTTCTTTTGTTTACACTTACTGAGAATTTGAGCTCCCCCTTTTATGTTTTCTTTTCCCCAGGATATAAAGAAAGGTTTTAGGTAAAAAAAGGAATATCATTATGGTAGATGTTTAATATCTTTCACCACGATTAGAAGATTATATTCCGAGTTTCCAAAGACGCTAAACTATTACGGTCCTTGTGTGTGTGTTTTTTGTTATGTACTAAGTATTCCACAAAAGTAATGTAATGTCCATGTACGTCATGCTTCGGGTCTCAACAGTTGGTATCAGAGGAAAGGTTTAGTCAACCTTTGGAAACTAGGATGTGAGAACGTTAGTGAGATCCCTAGAGATATTTCTAAGGTATTTCTAGGGATGTCCCTAAGGATAAGTATACATATAGGATATAGTCCTAGAACTATGGTAATGATCTTAGAATTTAACCTAAGATGTTAGATATTAAGTGTACTCTCCCTTTACTATGTTGTTTTCCCTAGCATTATTTTTGCCTCTCACACTATTCTTTTTGGGTTTTAGACGATGGCTGGAACCCGAAGGAACCGTGTTGATCATTGTAATGGAAAATGCAATGATTGTCCCCCTAAACAAACAAGTGTTATGGGAGATGGAGTGAAAAATCCTATTGCTATACTTACACAAGCTATGAATCATTCTGGACTTCGAAATGAGCAGATAAAGGAACAATATTCTATTGAGTCCTTCATGAGGCAACGTCCACCTTCTTTCAGTGGGTCTTCAGATCCACATGTTGCTGAACAATGGATCAGTACCACTGAAAAGATATTTTCAGTTCTTCAATGTTCTGAACATGATAAAGTCATCTTAGCAGTATATCGTTTGGAAGGTGAAGCTGATCAATGGTAGAATCTTATCAAGAATACGAGGCCAAGAGATGAAATTGAGTCCATGGAATGGGATGAGTTCATGAACTTGTTTTTCAGTAAGTACTTCCCTCTTATTCTTCGAACAATGATGGAAAAGGAGTTTCTTGAGCTGAATGAGAAGGATGATGAATCTGTTGGTATATACGAAGCGAATTTTACAAGACTTGCAAGGTATGCATCTGGCATTATCATCCAACCTGAAAGTAATGTTGATCGATTTTTCAGTGGCTTAAAACCAAGTCTTCGAAGGGCATTAGCTATAAGAGACTTCGGTAGCTATAAAGAAATTTCACGTTGTGCTATCAAGGTAGAAATGGAAGTTGGTGTTACATATCCATCTCATGGTTTTGACAAGAAACGAAAGATGGAGTTCGAGGAGAAATATCAGAATAATGGTGAAAAGAAGATGAATGTTTCCTTATGCACAAAGTGTGGAAAGAAGCATGGTGGAGATTGTCTGAATGGGACTAGAAAATGTTCTATGTGTGGAAAAGAAGGTCATCGAGCAGCTGAGTGTCAAAGTAATGGAAAAAGGGTTTCTAATGATGTGAATAAAGGAAAGACTGCAGAGAATTAACCACCATCATTTCAATGCTTCATGTGCCTGGAAATGGGGCATTATGCTAATAAATGCCCTAATCCAAGGGTTAGTGATGATCGACATGAGAAACTGCTTAAGGAAAAGGACAAAGGAATGTCACATGCAATCACTATTGGCGATGTTGAATATGACAACGATGTGGTGGAATGATTAAGTGTTTATGTAATGGGATTCCAAAATAATGTTGTATCATGGAGTATTGGAATATTTATGTATTGGTCTAATGTGGTATTCAAAGTGATTGAGATATTTTTGGAAATAAGATGATATGTGCATAATGAAGGGAAAACGAGAAAATGAAATGTTTAACAGTATTCATGAGCTCATGATTGATATAAGGACTAAGTGATATCATGGTTTGAGTATATAGAATTTTGAAGATTTTGGTATGTGGAAAGTTTTAACTTTTAACTGCATTCATTTTTTCACTAAGGTTCAATGGGTATTCAAGAGAATACAAGATTAAGGCCTTTGAATGTTTGGAATGTGACCAACAAGACATATCTTATGATATATGGGGATCAATGATGGTATTAAATCTCTGGTAATCGTTTTCACTATATTATGAGAGTGGACTGCAGTATTATGGATAAGCCTAAAGATTGGAATTAATTATATTGGACATAAGTTAGTATTGTTTAAGGATAGAAGTTTTTTCGATATTATTGATGGGATGTTATAGTAATATAGTTTTAGAAAAAGGACAACCTATAGGATGGGAGACAACCCATCGCGTCGGATAAGGCAGTGGGAATCGAACCCACAACCGAAGTGCGACTGGCCTTTTTCGCCTACCACTGGCCTACAGGATGTCCCTGTTTAGTAGAAACTAGTTTTATTATATTAAGCAGTATAAGTCCATTTTAGGAACTATATAAGATTAATCTCACTATATATGGACTTATGTATTTTTTTGATAACTTTTATAACAATTTTTTTGAGACAGATGAAATGACCCATCATTCTATCACATGATCTGCTAACACATCACGAATAACCAATTCAACTTCATTTCTTTAAGAGATGAAGTGGAAATTGTCCAAAGAATGACAAACGGTGAGACTATACCAAAATCACGAAAGTATTTCTTCTAATTCCAATTTCATCAACTTTAGGGAAATGATCTTGAAAAACCAAAAATGTTGTCCTACTGCCCTTATATCCGATGAATCAGATGGTACCATAGATCACCACAAATCAATAGCTTTGTGATTGTTGGCTTTTTTCATAGCCATGTTCTCTACCACTCTCCATCAGAACATGACGGTTAGATTTCTCTTCCATGTACATATTTTATCCTATATGGAATCCCAGTGATGAGTTCATTTGGGTAACCTTTATATTTCATACTTTAGTTTTTAATGTTCAGTTTTGGTATTTCTTTTTACGATGTGGGTTTTTATGAATAGTAAACGATTTATAACCCCGATGAATTTCGAGGGAGAAATTCATTTTAAGGGGGGTAGAATGTAACAACCCGAGATTTTATAAGATATATTATTTTTAATTTCATTCATATCTTCTATTGTACGACACATCAAGATTACCTAGCACTATACGCAACACCGTATTAGCTTGCAGTATACGCAACACTTTTCTTGGCTCTTGTCACACACAATTTCAAGTTCATTTGATAGAAGTTATTCTACGCAACATTGAGTGTATATATATATATATTCAATGTATAAATAAAATATGGTTGGATTCTGTTATACGCAACAACAAAGGAGTTTTGCACTACACGCAACCCTGACTTGGCTTGCATTACACGCAATCGCGACCTTCCTCGATAGCGTGTGTTGTACGCAATACCAGGTTTTAATAAACAACGATATATTATTATAATATTATCATGAACTAGCCGTTATGAATAGTATTAACTAAATTTTGAATTTTATAACATTATTATTCATCTTACACATTTTCTAGAACATGTTACAAGAACAAAATAAATTTTTCGGGTAAAATAAGTATTTTTCAAAAAATACAGTTTTGCCGCCTTTTGATGGCGCACCCACATTAAATATAGTTTTTGACATGTTTATAAGTTCAATTTTACAAAATAAAATTCTTCTTTTGAATCAGTATTTAAAAATTTACATTAGACAAAGTTTTGATATTTTTCCGATAACTTTCATTTTTTAATGAATAGTAAAAACACGCTATATTTTAATTAAAAACAACTTTTTTCATCGTAATATCTTATGTGGTTAAATTATAATATGTAATGGTTTTAAAGTATAAATAGAATATATTTTTACCATTTAATATAATTTATGTCATTATCATTGATTTTACCTTGAATTCATAGGTTAAATCAATTCAATCTTTTGCAATGTTTTAAAGAAAAACCCGTTTTCTTTCGACAACGGGATTAATTTTAATTTAATTTCCGCATCTTTTGTGTATAGAATTTGGAAAAATGGATTCCATATTTGGAATCAGTGGGTCCCAATTATGTTAATAAGCTACTTTTTATTTTTGGGCATTGTGAATAGTAACTACGGTAAATTTTATTTACTATAGTTAAAGGTAAATTGGGTAATTAAGGGTAAATATAAGATTATAAAATTACCCTAACACTTGGAAAACTCCTATTGGATGGATAAAAGTAGACCCATATAACCTAAGGGTCAGATTAGATTCATTTTATGGACTTTTGTCCATGAAAATAATTTAATTATTATTAAAACCAAAGAATGTGACAACATGTCACTTTCTTAAATCTTATAAGTATAATAATTTTAAAATATTCATAAACTTCATGAAACTTCTAACATAAATAGTATCCAGAAATATAATACAAATATATACATCATAGGAATTTATTCAGAATTTTTAGGGATTAAATAATTATCATTTATTATGACACAAAGATGATGCAGTAATTGTCTTATTAATGAAATATTGACATAATTGATGTTATAAATTCCCAAATAAATGTAAGTTGAGACTTTTTATGACTTAAATTAATTTTTTAGGTTAATATGACATGTTATTGTTGATATAAGTAACATTTTTCGAACTTATCATTCTGTTATGAATTTCCTAAAAATCATGTACCAAATAGTGTCAAAATTGACATAAATTAGTTTTTAAAACAAATATTATATTATTAATTGTTATTTAATTCTTAAAAATCTAAGGTTCCACCAAATGACTTAGATATTGGTATATATATTAATAATAAACAACGTGGGGTTATATTTTCTTGTTATGGTAAGTATATTAACCATATAGTGTAAGAAAACAAAAAGACACGGTAAAAGTTAAATTATTTAACTTAGAGTTAAATCTAATTGATAAGGTTAAAATAATAACCTAAACTTTTCTAACTCCTATTGGATGAGAGTATTTCGACCCATCCCCACTTTATCTTCGAAATAAGACCCTTTGGAACCATTATAAACCGAATTTGACCTTAATATAAAATAATATTTTGAGATTTTCCTAAGGTGCCCCTCTCCTCCCTTATAAAAGGGCACCTCCTCCTCCTCCTCCTCACACCAATTTGAGCATTCAAGCTCGGCCAAACCCTGAAAAAATCTCTTCTCCACTTCCCTAATATCATCCTAGAGGTCCTGGTCTTCCTCAAAGACCATCCTTAGTTCTTTAAGTGGAGTTTAAGTGAAGGCGCGTCAAAAAGAGGTAATATCCATTACCGATCATTTTCAATTTCTTTCTTCTTCAACTTCTTCTTATTTAGTTGTTTCATGATAAAGTAATAACATAAGTATTTCTTATATACTGATATGTTATTATAAATATGAAACAACTCTAATTAACCTTCTATCCATCCTACGGAAAAAGGAAATCACCGCGCGTGCGTACGTACGGAATACCGTCTCCACGCCGTGGTGTAATCTATTTTCCACCACCACCTTACTTGGATGGGTATAATGGTGTAAATAATGACTATATATGACTATTATAATGTGATATTGATTCTGACATATTATACATACACTCCAATACAATTCCACGATCATTGGAATGATATCATCACTCGTGCGTACGTACAGAATACCGTCTCCACGATGTGATGCGACTCATTCTACATGATCTTCATTTCATAATGATTATATAAATGAATTGAATGAATGAATATGATATATGTTACACTAATACCATTATGTAAATGAGGTATCTATAACCTAAAGATAATAATAAGAATTTATTCGACAAACACACATAAGAACAAAAAGTAATAAACACCCAAATAACAAGTAGTAATGAAATATTACTAATAAGAATCTAAGAATATGAAAATATATGATATAATAACAATATGTATGATTCTGGAATAAGTCAATAACATTATTTAAATAATTATACAAGAGTTTCAGACACTTACGAAGCATATCGGACCTATGGTAAGGGAAATATCACAATCTCATTTTTCTCCGAGATTGTTTATTCGTAAGTATTTACTGGGGTGTATTTTATCATCCACATCCATGTTTCCTCAATATGTAATATTATTTCAATTCACCTACAATTGTTTAAAACATATTTTACCCTTTTGTGAGTTTTTAGTAAAATATATGAAAGGAATCTTTTGTCGTTTTTCGTACGAGGTACTTTTTGACTTTTCCGACAAAAGTACGAGAAGAATGTTTTTTAACTTATACGTCATGAATGGATTTTTAAAACATTATTTCCAAGAATCTTCCTTTACCAGTTTTCATGTTTATTTTTAATCAACTTCTTTTAGTTTAAAATTGTATGACATGTTAAGAAAGGAAAAAAAAATTTGAAGAAGAAAGGAGATTTTCTCAAGAATGGAGTTCAAGAGTTTTATCGAAATTATTTTCCATCTAAGATAATATAGGGTTTTATTTCTATCCCTATTATGATATTGATTTGATTATGTTGTGATGGATATATTTTTATGAATTCCTTTATCTTATATGAATTTTTTGTGATGTCACGATGTTTAAGATTCCCATTTTTATTACATGGTCTATGCTATGATGTATGTTTTATGATTTTGTGGCACACATAAGAATGGTATCATTATGAGATGGGTGGGACCTATATCTCCCTCAAATTAATTGGGTAGAGATTTTATATCTCATGATATTTACATGGCTGGAACGGTAGGTTATACCTGTTCAGTGAAATAGGACTGAAACGAGGAGTGAACTCGGTTCAGAAAGGGACTTTGTCCACTAAGATAGTCTTGGAAAAGAGTCCTGACTAACAAGAAATGATTCTCTATGATTATGTGTGTATGACACAAAGTTTCATGTTTTAAGTTAGGATTATTGGGATTACATTTCACTACTATGATTTATCCCATGTTATGAAATTGTGCTCTCTTTTGCAGGTTAAGATTTCCAAAAGTTATGTTCTTTTGAATATTATGTGATTGATATTTCTTTTGTTTACCCTTACTGAGTATTTGAGCTCACCCTTTTATGTTTTCTTTTCCCCAGGATATAAATGAAGGTTTTAGGTAAAAAAAGGAAGATCTTTAGGGGATATTTTGAAGATCTTTCACCACGATTAGAAGATTATATTCCGAGTTTCCAAAGACACTAAACTATTACGGTCCTTGTGTGTGTGTTTTTGTTATGTACTAAGTATTCCGCAGAAGTAATGTAATGTCCATGTACGTCAAGCTTCGGGTCTCTACACAGTAGGTAACCTGAAAACATTCACCAGCACTCGGATGTCATACCAAAGACCATCCTCAAAACGTCTGGCTCTTAGCGTCTCATCACCCACCAACACGGGTGAAAAGCGCTGAAGCACTGTAAAATGAGTAGAATAGTCCATCACTGACATGGCGCCCTGCTGTAGATTCATGAACTCTCGAGCTCTATCTTCCCTCATTGTCTTAGGAAATAAGAATTCATAGAAGTCTTCTTGAAAATCTTCCCACGCCATGTCCCTGTGATGCTCTGACTGGGTGGTCACATCCCACCACCTCTTGGAGGAATCACCCAGCATGTAAGTCGCGAGATTGAACCTCCGACCTGGAGGCGTCTCTAGATGCTCGAAAATAGTTTGCATCAACCCCATCCAAGACTCCACAGCCTGTGGTCCGCTATCCCCTGAGAACGTAGGAGGATGGTGATGCTAAAAGATACGCGTTAGCTCAGCCATAGATGTAGCAGCCTGCGGTGCTCCCTGAAAGGTCTGGATGAACCGCAATAAGCCTTCACGGAACTGCGCCTCCACACCCGTGTCCGGTGTAACAGCTGGTGTCGCATCTGGCTCTGCTGGTGGATCAACTGGTAGCCCATGGCCCACCATCTCCGAAGTATAATCGTCGCCACTCTCTTGGCGAACAACTCGATATCGTCTAGGCGGAATGACTCTACAAGGTCAAAAGCATGCCTTAGATTCAAGATTATTAAGACTGAAATCGAAGGAACCACAAAGGGAATAGGAGGACTAAGGTATTCAAAATTAGCAAAACAAGACTACACGGCGTGTACAATGACTACACGGTGTGTACTTGACTTCCCTTACCCTGCCTGGGTCCTTCCACACGGCTAAGCCACACAGCATCCGTTCAAAAAAAGTACACAGCGTGAATAATACCTACACGGCTTGTTCGGTGTTATTTTCAAACTGTCTGTGTCGTCTGTGACACGGCCGACTACTCAGCTTTACCACACACGTCGTGTTACACCCATACACGGCGTGCAAACCACCCCGTTTCCCAGCCACACGGCTATCTCCACACGGTCTGTCCTCGGATAAGACTACACGACATGTCCCACAGGTACACGGCGTGTTCAGGGAGAGGTGAAACCGGCCCGTGTTGTTAGTTACACGGCCGAGTCCCTAGGTCACACTACATGGCGTGTCCATCACTAACACGGCATGTTCTGTCAAGGAGTTCACCCACCCATGTTGTTAGTTACACGGCCAGACTCCAGGTCACACTACACAACATGCATAAAAACTACACGACGTGCTTTACCCTAGCCCTTCCCTACCCTGTGTCGCCGCCCACATGGTTTGTGACATGAGAATAGACTACACGACGGGTACTTGGGGTACACGGTGTGTTCTCAAAAAGTTCATTTTTATCTCCCCGAACAGAAGATCACACACGGCGTGTATGAGGTCCTACATGGCGTGTCTTCTGAGCTTTCTGGACAGTATGCCTCAGAAACTTATCAGGAACCCAGAAAATACTGAAAAACAACACCTAAGTGTCATATTACGATTCGTGCGGGTCCATACACCCCACAAAACAATGTTTGACATCATATTTGTGTTATAACCAATAATAAGTTAATGATCCACCAAATTCCGGTCAATGGGGGCCCATAATCCCCAAAACCCGAAGTTTGGCATCCATTTTTTAAACAAGCTCATACAAAAACACCATATCACAAGGTAGGTATTTATCAAGCAACTATCCCTACAACATGCTTTGTTAGTACAACAACTGTCACAACAACATGAAAATTCTAATGCACCTACATGGCATGGAAACTATGCATGGCATGTGATATCTAGAATGTGCCTATATGATGCATGAGACGGCATACCCTCATCTCATCGGGTTGCAACTAATTATAACCCACAGATAAAATATAAACAGCACAATCCAAGTGCGTCACCAAACGGTGAAAACATATCTACCGTAAAATTGCAAGATCAAAGAATGGAAAATACGAGGTAGACTGGATTTTCCCTGTACACATGTTAGATATGCCCGGGCACAGCTTATTACCAACTACCGTTCTGTCCTATCCCTAACTACGGCTCCAAATAGTATGTCAAAGAAAAGAAACCTCCCTTTAATTCCACTTTGTAACGGTCTAGAACCGGGTTCCATGCAACGGGTGCCCCGAGCCTAGTTCTCCACATGACCTCAAATGCATTTCCACAAACGCCAGAGGCTACCGACTAGCGGCGAGGGACCAGGTCTGATAGTGGGGAAACTATGCCCTCATTTTTCAAAGTGTAGCACAGCGGAATACCAAAATAAACATACAACAACAGCGGAAGTAGTAAACATACAAAAATGAAATAACTACAGCAGTGGATATAACAAACAGTATATAAGTGATGATGTTACATGTTTCATGTTCTAAGAAAACATCCAGAACATGTTATACATCAATACAGTACAACAGAAAACAGAGTACAACAAAGCAAACAAAACAGCTAGCAGCGGCATCGTGAGACTAGGCTCGGTCCCATGCCCTCCTACCCCTCAACAACAGTCAAGTACTTGTATAGGGACTCTTGCCCCTATCTCCACCTGCAGCAACGTAATCTGTTTGGGCCCAAAAGCGTGACCCAAACAGGGTTTAAGAAATATATCTCAGTAGGCACCCACCAAAGTCCCGTTCCCAACTGCGTGTAAGCATGCAACATCTGTGTGCAATAGTAAAATGCAATAAAGTAAGCAGTACTCAAAAGTAACTAACTTAAAAATTAAATTTTAATTTTATTATTCATTTAGTCTATTTTATTTAGTATCACCTTGTGCTCGACAGCACCAAGCCTTCAGGCCAACCAGTATCTCGCCCTCAGGCTAATATAGTGAACCATGCCCTCATACTTTCCCTCAGGCCATCCAGAATCTCACCCTCAAGAATTGTAACAGAATTCTCGCCCTCAGGCATATGAAGTGTCACCCTCAGGCACAGAAGTCAAGCCCTTGGGCACGAAATGTTTCCCTCAGGGGAAGTAGAATGTCTCCCTCGGGCTAATACAGTCACGCCCTCAGGCTAATACAATCACGCCCTCAGGCTAATACAATCACACCCTCAGTCTAATACAATCACGCCCTCAGGCTAAATAGGTAACCGGGACATGCCCAACATATCAAAATGAAGTAAACAAGCAATTTCTCTCAAGGCAATTCTTACAATTACTACATTGAAGGCATACCCTCGGGTATCCTAGCCAAACAGCTAAACAGAGAAACACACCCCCGGGGTGGTTCCGGATCCAAGCAACGATCCCAATCAGCATTTTATTATCAAAATTTAATCACCTATGCAATTCTAGGCATTAAATATAGCAACGGCCTCAGCCACACGACACCCCAACATGGGTACGTGGCACGAAAATGCACAAAACGCACGACAGTTGGAAAATGATCACAAAGCCACCTACCTTATACGCCAACGAATGCTATACCCGAACGCCAGCTCCCAGAACGCCCAAGAACGGCATAGATCTGATGAAGAACAAAATCCATTCAAACATAAATAACATACATTGTGGGGAGAATTGGAAAGAACCAACCAAGGAGGTGGAATCCCTTACCCGTGCGGTTCCAACGGGATCGTCCGAGATGGAATCAGATTCCAGACGACCGCCCGATGGTTCTTCAAAGAACGGCCTCCTCCTTTGGCTCGAAAACGGATCAAGTTCCTCCTCTGCCAAATGAGGAGGCTACTACCTATTTTAAGCTGAAAAAACGAAGTACACAGCGTGTACTTCAAAGTACATGGCGTGTACTCCCTTCATTTAACTGTTCATTTGGCGGCACCACCACACTGTTCATCAGTTGACATGAGTACACGACATGTACTCTCGAGTACACGTCGTGTACTATCGCCTATCTGGCGGCGACTCCACCACCTTACTTTTTGACCTGCCGACTGACTACACGGCGTGTAAAGGACCACTACACGACGTGTAGTTGGTTCCTACACCCTTTGTCACTGGTGAGGCTACACGCCCTGTGTACTTATCCCAACACGGCCAAAGTACACGGCATGTGGAAAAAATACACGGTGTGTAGTTTCAAAATTTAGCATTATTTTCCATTTTCCATATTTTCTCAAAAACGCATAAGGAAAATGAAAAAGAAAAAACCCGTACCTCGAAGATAAGAACCGGGTTCTTACATATTGGGAGCTTGGGGAACCTTGGGAGGATTATAGAGAGGGGAGGGAAGAGGTTGGTCGAACTACAAGGAATTTTAGTGAATAGGAAGTGGGATCTTGGGTGGGTTTATATAGGTAAGGAGAGGTAATTCTTTATTATGTAGGTTCGGTACACCTCACATTAAAATAATCAAAACCACAAACCAACCCATGGTATGTTCCCTAGGTTTTTGAAAAATGGGAGAGGATAACAATATTTTATATATCTATTGGCTGAACATCTTAAAATAATAGGGTTGCTTTTGTGGAGTGGAGTCACACTCTCAAGAAAAACAATTTAAAAAGACAAAATGTTTTATAAGCCTTGAAGGGTCCACTAATGATTTGTAAAATAAATCAAACATACCCAAAATCACATTTTTTTAATGTTAAAACATATATTGACCGAAAATAAAGTTTATATTATTTTATTACCTCACTATTGGGTCATTATGATGGCATAAAAGACATTATATATTTAAATGATATTTAATTTTTACCCAAAAATTCGACTATCTCAGAAAATTAAGAAAAATTCACCACTGAATAATTTTGACATCCCAATTCGAAAAATAATATTCATCTTATTTAAATAACTTAATAAATATGTGAATTGTTTCTTTAAAAAAACCGACATTTACCGAAAATTCAGCGGTTTTAACAAAAATAGCTTTCAAACCTTTATAAAAATTACAATTGAATTCAATAATTATATGATAATTTATATATATATAAAATAATTTAATTATATTAATATTTTATTAAAATCTTATTTAATTCAAAAATCCATTAATTCATCATAATAGATTTCATAGTTGAATATTAAATAAAAATTCTATTTGTGCTTTGAAAACTATTTAAAAAGTAATAATAATAAAATTAATACACATTATTTACAAAAAAACAATGTACATAATCATAGTTTTAGGGTCATTTTACATAACCCCTTATAATACATGCATAATATCAAAGGGTAAGGTATGCGATGTTGAAAAACTCTTGGTGTGCCTCAAGTAACATTGCTTGGGTGGTAATCTCTATTGACTTCCAGTTCTCCCATATTCAGTTCCGCTCAAGCTTATCATGTTAATGATCGGCATGGGATTGTTCAAGAGAGAAGCCCCATGATGACAGATCTTTTCTAAGCTCCGAAAAATGGGATTATTACTGGGAATGTCTACTGGATGATGCCATTGATTCCTTTTTCTAAGTAAATTGGATTTGTTAAAGCCTTATATTTATTGTAATCATGTGATCACTATTCAATGACTATATTAGAAATAGTAAAAATTTATAATTGTAATTTAAAATCCAGAAACATAAAACCAATGAAGTTCACATTTTATATAACCATAATGAACATTTTATTAGATCAAAGGCAATTTCCATTAATGAATGTTGGGACATTACAATATTCCCCCATTAAGAAATTTCTCCCTTGAAATTTCATTTTCCCAATCTAAAACATATGTGGGTAACTCTACTTCATCACTTCCTCTGATTCTCACATCTCTTATTCAAACATGTGGTTTTTCCACAACACCATGACGATGGGCATTGTCATATTTCCTATAAATTTTTCTCTATGATCTATGATCTTCACTAGTTTCTCCTCATAAAAAAGATCAGACTCTAGATGTACTACCTCTGAAGAGGGTACATGTGTAGGGTCTGGTATATACTTCTTTAAGAGGGATATATGAAAGACATCATGTACTTTGGCAATGGTAGGTGGAGGTGCTAGTCGATAGGCCACATCCCCAACAAGATCAAGAATCTCAAAGGGGCCAATGTACATAGGACTAAACTTCCATTTCTTTCCAAACATCATGACCTTCTTCCATGGAGATATGCATATACATACCATGTCTCCAAATTTAAACTCAAGGTCTCATTGACAGTTATCTGCATAACTCTTCTGTCGACTCTGGGATGTCTTGATATGCTGCTGAATGTTTTTCACCTTCTACACCATTTCTTCAACAATTTATGGTTCTAGCAGCTTATGTTCACCGACTTCATCCCCATATTCCAGTGTTCTGCACCACTTCCCATAAAAGGCTTCATAAGGTGCCATTCGGATGCTCGTGTAGAAACTATTATTGTAGGAGAATTAAACCAGTGGAAGATCTTTGTCCCACACATATTTTAAGTCCATAGAACATGATCTTAACATATCATCTAGTTTCTGAATAGTTCGCTCAGATTGGTGATCAGTTTGAGGATGATAGGCCATACTGAAGTTCAGTTCAGTATCTAGAAAATATTGAAGACTCTTCCAAAACATAGAGGTGAATATTGGATCTTGATTGGATACAATAGAAAGTGGTACTCTATACATCCTTACCACTTTATTGATATATATCTGTGCCATCTAATCCAATGAGAAATCCTCCCTAATTTTAATTAATTGTGCCAAATTTGTAAAATGATCCACGACAACCTATATTTCATTGTTTCCTTTGGATATCTTCGGAAGTCTGGTGACAAAGTCCATGGTGATGTTCTCACATCTCCATGCTGGTATGGGAAATGGTTGCATCATCCCCTTAGACTTCTGCATCTCTTCCATCACTTGCAGACACACTAGGCACATTGATGTATACTCAGAGATATCCTTCTTCATATTATCCCAACAATAATTATCTCGGAGATATTGATACATCTTTGTGTTTCCTGGGTGAATAGAAAAATTTGATCTATGCGTATCATCCAAAAGATCCATCTTGAGCTCTGGACATGATGGAACACTTAGTCTTTTCCAGAATCTCACAATTAATTCTTTATTTACATTTAACTATGAGTATTTCCCTTTTCTAATAGCTTCCACTCTCTTCTGAATTCCCATATCTTCCATTTGATCAACCTTGAACCTTTTTAAAAGAGACGATTGAGCAAAAATTTGTGAAATGATTGATGATGTTCCCTTATTTATGATTCCTATGTCCATCTTCATCAAATATAAGAAGAATGGATCCTTCTCAATTCTCATCAATGATAGAATAGTTGTGTCCTTTCTACTTAGAGTATCTTCCACCTTGTTTTATTTCCCTTGGTGGTAATTGATTGAGCAGTCATAGTATTTGGTCATCTCTAACCATATTCATTGCAACATGTTCAACTCTTACTAAGTTAATATATAATTGAGGCTTTTATGGTCCGCATATATTTCATACTTCTCCCCAAAAAGATAATTCCACCAATTTTTTAAAGTGAAAATCACCGCAGTTAACTCCAAATCATGTGCTGGAAAATTCTGCTCATGAACTTTCAATTTCCTTGAAGCACAGGCAATGACTTTGTCATTTTTCATCAACACACATCCCATGGCCTTCTTCAAAGAATCACTGAATACTATAAAATGTTATCCACTTGTGGGTAAAGTGATCACGGGCGCAATGATAAGCCTCATTTTTATCTTCATGAAACTTTCGTTGCATTCATCACTCCAACCAAACTTTACTCCTTTCTATGTTTGCTTGGTAAGAGGGATGGAAAATTATGAAAAGTTTCTCACAAATCGTCGATAATATCCAGCTAACCACATAAATCTATAGATATCTATTACCAATGTTGTCCACGACCATCCCTTAATTGCATCTATTTTGGGAGGATCCAAAGATATCCTTTTGCATGTGATGATATGGCCCATGAATGAGACCTCCTTTAACCATAACTCACACTTGATGTAATTTTCATAGAGATTCTATTTCTGTAAGGTCTCTAGTTCAGTTCTTAGATTCTATTCATGATCCTTCTTAGTTTTGGTGTATATCATAATATCATCTATAAGGACTACTAAAAATTTGTCAAGGTAATACCTAAAGGCTCTAATCACCAAGATCATAAAGATTGCTCGAACATTAATGAGTCTGAAAGGAATTACTATGAATTAATAGTGCCCGTATCTTGTATGAAAAGTAGTCTTGGGGATATCTTTCTTCTTCACCCTTACTTGATAATATCCCGACCATAAATCCACCTTGGAGAAGTATTGTGCTCTACACAGCTGAATGAAAAAGTCATCAATTCACGAGAGATGATAATTGTTCTTTATCATGAGTTTGTTAAGCTCACGATAATAGATGCAAAGGCGTATTGACCCATTATTCTTCTTGATGAAGAGGACTGGTGCACCCAATGGTGAAGCACTTGTGTGTATAAACCCTTTATCCAGATTCTCCTATAGTTATTTATTCAGCTCCTCATGTTCCACAACAACCATTCTCTATGGAGTCTTGGATATTGGAAATGACCCAGGTATAAGATCAATTTATAATTCAACATCTCTTCTAGGTGGAAGACTAGGAAATTCCTCGGTATCAACTATAGAAAATTCCATCACAATAGGCATGTCTTAAAGGATGGTTTCTTCCTTAGAATCAGTCATCTAAGCCATATACGTGTTCTCATAGGGTATTAATATCCATGCATGAGATGATGGAGCTAATGAATATATATCTTTCTCCTTGCACTTGTAATGAATTGGGGGTCGACTCTTGACATGGATAGTGACTTCCCTCTCATAACAATTTATGTTGGATTTATGTAAGGAAAGTGAATCCATACTAAGAATTGCATCAAATTCTACCAGAGAGAGTATGATAAGGTTCTCTAGGAAATTAATTCCACAGATTATAATAGTGTAAGAGTTATATTCATGGGATGCAATGATTTCCCTATTTTCCATACTCACCGACATCTTCAATTCCATGATTTCTAGTGGTGCTGGGACTGTTCTAATAAACATTAAGGATATAAAAGAATGCGGAAAACTGTGGGCGATATCCTTAAATTTCTATTTTTTATTCTAGTTCTACTCTATACGATATATACATAGGGATGAGAATCTTAAATTATTAACACAAGAAGGGGAATCAAAGGACAAAAACAAATGACTTATAAATAACTTTTATTTCGTTTACTTATGAATCTATATTCTTCAATATATGTTATCCATGATCTATATTCTAACTTATATTATTTTGAGAATTTCCTTAATAATGGTTCATAGTATGCTTTTTAATTTAGAAATGCATATCCCCTGAGAGTGTCATAACCAAGAGTGCATCATGGCCCGTTGTCGTGTACTAGGATACCCCGGGTCAAGCCCGAAACTCTTCATCAGGGTTTTCGACTCTAGGTACATCTGTGCCAGAGCCGTCTCTACCTGCTCATATCCAGACAAGAATTTAATTTCATGATAAAACACTTACTCAATACCCAAAAAAAATTAGGGATGTTTTTGTAATACTTAGTCTTGTCTTTAAACTTCCCTAGCGTTTTTAATCATAATCCCAAAAATAACTAAACCTATCATCTGATACCAACTATAACAACCCTACTCTTTTATTACAAACATAACCCATATTTATTACATAAAACATTCACATGATACAACATAGAAGATCAAGAGTTATAGTGTCTTTGGGGCTTAGGAATATTACATAACAGCTTAGAACATAAAACACACAACATCTTTATTGAAAATATTTCTTCACATGACCACTACATTCCCTCGTACTTAGCATTGTATGGGATAACCCGAGGACATTCATAAGAAAAGGGTGAGATATAAATCCTAGTAAGGGAATAAACAAAGAATAACTTTGGGAATAAAATACATGTTAGAAAATAGGAATATCAATGGAGAATAAGAAAAACATGAACAAAAAGGCATGATAAAGCATGATAATCATAACATGGAAATGTTGCAACAACACTTAACATGGAATTATCATGAGCCAAGGCTCATTGAACATGGAGCATAAGTAAACCCACATGGCACATAAAGAACAAGTAAAACCTCATTTCACTTGAATTATCATGAGTAAACACCCATTGCACATGAATTATCATTATACTATACTTATCCAATGCATTGGAGCACTATCAGTGCCCACCCTTCTTAATCATATCATTTCATGCATAAGTGTTCCACATGGATCATAATACATGGATTCATTAAACATAATCATTTATTCCATGATAAAGTAGTGTTGAATTAATACATGAAACTCTTTAGACAATAAGAAAATGTTCATAATGTTTAATACCCTTGATAGAGGAATTGTCATGGTAGTCATTACACAATGACTTTGGCTTGGAAAATATTGGTGTAATTTTGGCAGCATAACAGCATGACATAAGAATTCATAAAAATGGTTGATGAGAGATAAAGGGGGGTATCATTATATTTAAATAAATTGTACATTAAGGGGGTCATATAGATACATGTCCCAACAATTGTAATGGAATTTTGATTCATGATACAAAACAATTACTTGAATGTAAATAAGGAGAGAGAAAATACTTATGGAATTTCGGCATGGTAACAGGTGTACATGAGAGGAATTTAATGGGAGAAAAAGTGGTACCCACTCACTAAAACAGAAATATGGATGTATGGGGGAGGTGTTAAATCATACCGAAATATTTATAATTGAAAACAAAATGTCATAACAAGTTAAAGAAAATTGGAAAAAACTGGGAAAAGAAAAAATCCTTTACCTGGAAGTGTGATCCCAAAGGCTAGGGAGAGGCTTGAGAGAGGCTTCTTGGGATCATGGGGAACCTTGGTAGGATTATAGAGAGATTAAGGTACTATTTTGATGAACTAAAAATACTTTTTATGAAGAGTAATTGGGAGTATGGGTTGGTTTATATAGCAACAGAGAGGAAATTATTTATTATTTAGGTTTGGGACACCTCACATTAAACTAATCAAAACAACAAACCAACACACGATTTGTTCCCATGATTTATTCATAAGGGGAGTAGAAAAAAATATTTTATAAGGCCAATGTCTGAACTTCTTAAAATAATAGTATTTCTTATGTGGAGTTGAGTCACACTCTCAAGGAAAACAATTTCAAACGAAAAAATGTTTTATAAGCCTTGAAGGGTTCACAAAATCTTTTATTAGACAAGTCAAAGAAACCAAAAATCACATTATTTTTATGGTAAAACATATATTTTCCTAAAATAATGTTTATTTTATTTATTAAATCAATATTGGGTCATTATGATGTCATAAAACGCATTATATATTTAAACAGTATTTAATTTTTACCCAAAACATTCGACTGTCTCCGAAAATTATGAAAAATTCACCATTGGATAATTTTAACACCCAGATTCCAAAAATAATATTCATTTTATCTAAATTTTTTTTATAAATATGTGAATTCTTACTTTTAAAATAAAAATAGACATTTAAAGAAAATTCATGGGTTTTGAATAAAACTTCTTTCAAACCTTAATAAAAATTACAATTGTATTGATAAAATTATATCATCATTTATATTAAATAAAAATTAATTTAATAATAATAATATTTTATTAATATATTATTTAATTCAAATATCCATTAATTCGTCAAAATAGTTTTCTTTGATAAATATTAACTAAAAATATTATTTGTGCTTTAAAAACTATTTACAAAGTAACAATAATAAAATGAATGCACATTATTTATACAAAAATAATGTAAATAGTCATAGTTCTAGGTTCATGTTACATAACCCATTATATCACCAACATAAGACTGAAGGGTAAGGTGTGTGATGGTGACAGACTCTTGGGGTGGCTCATATAACATTTCTTGGGTGGTAATCTCTATTAACTTCCACATCTCCCATAGTTGGTTACACTCAAGTTTAACGTGTTCATGCTCGGCTTGGGATTGGTCAAGAGAGAATATCAATGATGACACTTTCTTTTCAAGCACCAAAAATGTGCTTCGTATCGGGAAAGTCTACTGGATGAGGCCATCAGTTACTTTATCTAAGTAAATCGGATTTTTAAATCCCTATATTTATACTAATCATGTGATCACTGTTCAATGGTTATATTCGCAATGATCACAATTAATAATGGTATTTTTACATCCATAAACATAAAAGTAATGAATATAACATTTTATATAACCATAATAAAAATTTAATTTGATCAACATGAATTTCCATCACTAAAATTTTGGGTTATTATAACACCCAATGTGAGGGACAATGCATTGATTACCCAAATAACATTACATATTCTTTTGGAGGAGGAGTTCAGATTTCCATGGTGATGATTAACCAGCTATATCTGGTTATGAACAATAAACTTAGTAATGTGGAACATCCACGTTCACCTTAGTGGGAAATACTAGATAACGAGTGTTTGGTACAGCAATGACCACAAATTTATAGTGAATCTACCAATCCATTAGTCATGGAAAAGTCAAGAAAACAAATGGAGTGTATCTTCTCTATTATTCAATGTTATGAGAATAATAAGGAGAATATCACTATTTTTCATCTACATAGAGAGGAAAATAAATGGTGGGCATTGACTAAGAACACTAATCTGATTGAAAAAATCATAGATAAGGAGTGGGAAGACTTTAGAATATGGTTTTTAAACAATTATTTCTGTCAAAAACATCATAATAATATAGAGATATAATTAATAAAGATAAAGAAAAAGGAAGTACAATTTTTCATGGAATACGAAGAAAATTTCACGAGTATTTAAAGGTATTCTTTAGGTTTTGTTATGAACATTGATTGAAAATTTGATAAATTCTTTGGTTGTTTGAAACCACAACATCGAAATGCTCATAAAATTGATGACTTTGGGAGTTATGAATAATTTTTAATTTTGTGAAATCTATGTGTATATGGAGTTTGTATAATGTCTTTATGGATATAGTTATAAGAAACAAAAGATGGAGTTTCATGTTGGAGGAACTACTGACAACAGTGGAAGGATAACTCAACCACCGACTTATCAAAAATGTGGGGAAAAGCATCATGGGAGAAAACTCACTGGGGATGGGGAAATGATTCAAGTGTGGGAGAGAAGTCCACCAAGCTCAAGAATGTTGAAAATACACGAGGATGTAGGATAATGTGGTGGAGGAAAGGAGATGACCACCCATTGTCAACTATAGGGAGCAGGGGAACTATTCTAGCTAGTGCCCAAAACCTTGATTTCACGAGGGTAATCAATGTCAGCAACCACCAACATGAAAGGATAAAGTAATGTATTATTCTATCACTTCATCTAAAGTGGAGCAAGAAAATGATGTCCTAAATGGTTCACTTACTATTCACTAAAGAATGAAAAAATTATTTTTTGATTCTGGTTCTACTCATTCTTTTATTTCAAGTATGTTTGTTATAAATATTCAATAGATGTCCCAAATCAATGAAGTTTAGATATTTGTAAGAAAACCTAGTGGTAAAACAATTACAACACAAGTGTTGAACTATTATTCTATTAAAGTATGTGGAAATATTCTTCCATAGAATCTCATAATACTTCCCTTGGTGGAATTTTAAACTATAATGGTAATGGATTGACTCTCATTATATAGAACACAAATAAACTATCATGAAAATAAAATATCTTTTTATATTCCAAACCAGTCCTTGATTTTCACTAATTCAAGTAAGATCATGAATCTCTTTGGAAAATAGTTTAACTATGTGGGTGTCGATTCCTTGTGAAGAATAAAACCTCTCTCCAATGGTTGAGTCAAAGGACATAACAAACTAGGGGAAAATCCCATTTTGAGGGAATACAATGATGTATTTCTGGAAGAGTTACCTAGACTTCCCCTAGATCATGTTGTAGATTTCTCAATAGAACTGACACCCATAGGTTCTCCAATCTTACTATTTCCATATAGAATGTCTCCATTCGAACTAGAGGAGTTAATGAAGGGGTTGTAAATGAATTTGGGAAAATGGTTCATAATCCCTAGTTCATCACCTTGGGGTGCACCAGTGCTATTTGTCAACAAGAAGGATGGATCAATGCAGCTATGTATTGATTGATGGTAACTGAACAAGGTCACTATAAAGAAAATGTATCCTCTTCTGAGGATTGATGAGTTTTTCGATCAGTTGTGAGGAGATCATTAATTCTAAAATGTGGATCTTCACTATGGATATCATCAGTTAAAGGTAAAGAAGTAATATATTAAAAATAATGCGTTCTGTACAAGGCATGAAAACTATGAGTTTTTGTTAATGCCTTTAGGACTTACTAATGCCTTTGAATTTTGCATGGATTTTGTTGATAGAGTATTTAGACGATACCTTCTAAATTTTTTGTTAGTGTTTATCGAAGATATTATCATGTAATATATGATCTAGGAGGAACATGAAGAACATATAAGTCTTGTTTTTGTGATGTTAAGGAAGGATAAGTTGTGTACCAATTTTGGAAAGTGTGACTTTTGGTTGCAACAAGTCACATTCTTGGGGAATTTTATCATAAGGGAGGGAATTTCTATAGGCCCTTAAAAACAAAGGATATCGAGTAATGTCCCAGAACCTCAATTTTCAAAAAAAAATTAATAGTTTCTTGGATTATCTAGGTACTATAATAGTTTTGTGAGAAATTTCTCATGATATCCAAGACCAATAACTATGTTAACTATGAAAGGGGTAAAGTACGTCTGGATAGAAGAATGTTGGGAAATATTCAAATAGCTAAAGAGGAGGCTAATAATTTCACCTGTACTCGCATTATTGAAATGTGAAGAATATATTATGATATTTTATGGTTATTGAAATAATGACTTGGGTTGTGTAATCATGAGAAAAAATAATTTTATAGTCATCTCCTCACAAAAGTTTAAGATCAATGAGAAGTACTACATATCACATGATCTCAAGCTACCAACTTTTTTTCCATGAAAATATAGAATAACATCCTCTATGGTAAGAAGTGTGACATATATATCTATCCCAATATCTAAAAGTATATATTCAATAAAAAGGAGATAAACATGAATCAAAGGAGACAGTTAGAGATAATTAAAGACTATGATTTCTCTATACACTAACATCCCAGTAAGGGAAAAATGGCAGTTGATGCTATTAGTAAAAAATAAACCACTACTCAATTAATGTTTTAAATTAAGGAGGACCCTATCTTCATAAAAATTCAATGGATAGATCTAGAAATAATAATAGTAGGAAACACCTCCTACCTCTCCAAAATGATTTCCCTACCATCTATCCAATAAAATATCAAGGAAGCACAAAGGGATGATCCAGAGTTTGGAATAAGGATCTATGTTCCTTTATCACCTCATATAAATAAGGAGATAATGGATAATTACCATAGATTAAATCTCTCTATCCATCCTGAGAGTACCAAGATGTAACATGATCTCCAAGAACACATCTAGTGGGACAACATGAAGGAAGATATTGTTGAGTATATATCAAGGTTCATGATATGTCAGTAAATTAAAGCTGAGTGATAGATGTCTAAAGGGATGATGCAACCATTGCCTATGCCCATGTCGTAATGGAAGAATGTAACTGTTGAATTTTTCATGGTCCACCCAATGACATCCAAAGTAAATGATAAGATATGGGTTGTGGTAGATCTACTCACCAATACTGCCCACTTTATCGCTATTCATGATGATATATATCTTGAACAACTTGTTATGATATATGCAAAGGAAGTGATGATACTTTATGGTGTTCTACTCTTAATTATCATTGATTGTGATCCCAGGTTCACAAATAAATTATAGAGGAGTCTTTATCATGCATTGAGTACTGAATTAAATTTCAGCATGACCTATCAACCAAAAACATATGGCCAATCTGAAGGCCTATTCAGACACTTGACGATTTGATAAGAGCCCACTCTTTAGAATTCAATGGTGGATGGGATCATAACATCCCATTCATTGAGTTCTCATATATTAAATTATTCCACTTGAGTATTCAGATGGCTCTATAAAAATCTTTGTTTGGAAAGTGATGGAGAACTAAATCTTTTTGGGATAAAGGTGGTAAAATAAAGAAACTTGAACCCAATATTGTGAAAGAGATGACAAAGAAGGTTAAAACCATATAGAAACATATCTCTATTTCTTAGAGTTAGCGAAAGATCTATGTTTTCAATTATCAAAGGGACATAGAGTTGAAAGTTGGAGATAGAGACATTCTTTGAATATGACCATAGAAGAGTGTCGTGAGGTTCGGAAAGAAAAGGAAGATAAGACAAAGGTACATTTTCCACATTGAGATCCTTGATCACATAGAATTTGTGGCCTACCAACATTCACTTCCACGGAATATGAATCACTTTCATGATGTGTTCCACATATCACTCCTAAGGAAGTGCATACTAGATCTCTCACATGTACTAAACATTATCAGTGGTGAAACTTGAATATGATATCTCTTATAAGTAGCATCTGGTAAAGATTCTATATCATAGAGATTTGGTTCAATGCAATAAGACAAGACCCATTGTCAATGTTTTTTGGAGGAACCGTATGTATGAAGAAACAATTTGGGAACCAGAGGAGGTGATGAATGAAAAGTAACCTCACCTTTTTATGTAAAACAAAATTTTTAGGGAGAAATTTCTAAAGGGTGGAGAATGAAAAGTCGCATAATTTTACCAATATAATTTATTCCTTATTATAGTAATTTTATATATTGTAATCCTTTTAAAATCACTTATTGACCATACTAAAATATTTATAAATGAATAATTTCTAAAATAATATGTATTTCTAGAAGTTGAGAAACTAATACTGATGAAATAGTAACATGACTGTAGGAATAGTAATATGAACCTTATGAATAAAAATCTGACCAAATTAATAGTAACCTCACCCATAAAAGTATAAATAAAATTTAGGCATCTATAAAAAAATTATGGTATCATTATATCATAGTCTATGTAAATAAATGTTTTAAAATTTAATAATTATGTGTTTGTATTTTTATAAGTAAAAATATTTAATTACAATTTAATTTTTAATTTAATAATTAAAAAATCATTTTTATAAAATGTATGCATAAATTAATTTTTTCATATTATATGATTTTAAAATAATTTTATGAGACCTTAAGTATTTTTTTAAAGTGTTATAACATATGTTAAAATTTTAAAATATTTATTTTCAATTTCAGTGGTGAGTTTAATTAAAAACTAATTTACATATATATTGAAAATTATTTCCAGAAAGTATAGTTCATTTTTTAATTCTACATAACTAAAAATCATATAGTTGAATTTTTGGGAGTTTTCCAAATTTCTTTAATTTTTAGTGAATTGTGAAATATAGTAATTAACAATATATATATATATATTAGAAGTTAAATACATAATTCATTGAGTTATCATTTATGTAAGAACCATTAGTTTGAACTCACATGATATAATTAATATATTTAGTCTCAATAATCAGCAATATTTCATTTCATGAGAAAAATAATAAACTAATGTATTAAATAATGAGAAAACACCTCCCTCATTCGCTATAAAGACCACCCATCACACCCACTTATCCACACACCTCTAAATCTTTGATACTTTCCCAAATTATTCCCCAAAACCTTCCCTATATTTTCCCTCACTTATATGATATGTTGGTCTCATCAAAAATACCAAAACCTTTTTCTTTAAGATGGTTCTCTAGGAGGATAAATTTAATAGTTAAAATCCCCTTCAATTTTCCTCTAATTTCATTTTTATTTCATTTATTTTCTTATGTTCTCCTCATATTTTCTTATAAAAAAGGAATTATAACTCTATTATGTTTGATATAATGAAATTATATAATGTTAATGGAATATATATCATCAAAATATTTTCTCTCTCTTTTATTATAATAATTAATTCATCGATTATGATGTGTAAATTTACTGACATCATGGGGATGTAATTTAATTTTCAATTAACAACTCAAAAGATATTAATAAAACCATTATAATTATTTAAAAATATTGTAATTTTAATTTTACAACCCACTTTTAGTTCTTTAACTAACTTATACACATAATACTTAAGGATAAAACAAAACGAATTCATTTTGATAAAAAAACCACTTAAATTAACATAAAACAATCATCATTAACCTGCATATAATTATTCTTCCTCATTCCATATATTTGGATTCATTATAAGATAATTAAAACTATTTTAATTTCGTTAATAACATATAATAACAATTCTAGACATTTTTTCTACATTTTGAACGAACTTCCATTCTTGAATACAAGAAAACTAATCATGAAAACTATGAAAAGGATTGCTCCTGAATGATAAAATTAAAAACTATAACTCATAGAAAATATGATAAATAAAAATAATGAAACCATACTAAATAATATTCTAGTATATAATTATATTTATTTAAAATTATTTAATATAATGTGATTATACATGATATTAATGTGAAGGAAGCTTTCAGACAGAAGGTAAGGGGAATTCATGAACCCAACTCTCTTTCTTTGGGATTTCTCTTTTTAACCCCATTATCAGTATGGATATTACATAAATATCATTTCGTAATTATTATATTACATTTTATGGGATATAAAAGTTTTAAACTTGAGTTTATGTCAAACATAATGTTTTCTAAAAGAACTCATCTTTCAAAAAAACACACACCATTAACAAAACAAGATTCTTTCTTCTTCAGTCATAATTGATGATAGAACTATGTTATTACCATTTTAATTTGGGAAACTAAGTTTATAAACATGTTTTTCTTAAATTAAAACCATTACTTTCTATGGATTATTATATGATCAACATTTATATATGTTCAATGTGGCAGAATGATAATGTAAATGTTATGATGTGACGGGTGCACCAGAAATTATATAGCGAAATGAAAACTTTATGATGTGATAGGTGAACCTAGAATTTTATATCACTCTAATGAATTTTTTAATGTGATATATCTCATGATAAAAGTGAAAATTTGTGAACATGATTCTATATTTGATCACAACTATATGTGGAAGTTTCCTACTAAAAATGATTTTTCATTTTAATGCATTTCCACAATCCAACATTTTATTAATGATCTCTCTCATGGTTATGATCCTATGAATATGTTATGATTATAATGATGGTGCTAATCCAATTTTATGTTGTTTTATGTTCTAATCCATCCTCTTACTAGGCTTTTAACTCACCATATTTTTATGTATATCATCAGGTGATTACATGTACTGAGGAGAATTCAAGGGCCAATAAGAAGCAAGAAAAGAAGAAAATAAATAAATATTTATATTTTATTTTCAAAAATTTAATATATGGTATTAATTTTAAAATTACTATAATCCTTTGGATCCTATTTATGTAATTATGTTTTTTTCTTTAAAATGATGTAATAAGATATATAAGAAAATGTAGGGCCATTAAACTTAGGGAGTTCCACACTTCCCCATTAGTGGTATATACATTAACGAAATTAATATTATTGAATCTGAAGAATCATTAAACATCCCTAGGTATAATTTAGTGTGTTTTTGTGATCATATCATTATGAATCACTTGAAAATTTTTTAAGGTAGATCACCCAATGCTGACATGTTTTCCCCACACTTTTAGGTTACAAAGATGATGTGGGATGATATATTGATGGAAATCGGGATATGAAATACATTATCATTGACGGTTCGTAATTATATATGGGTGTTCATCAACCATATAAACAAATAATCTGACATATTTATTATTATATAGTGTAGATTTTTGGTGATCTTGGAATGCTTGTATGCGGTGCAGATCTTCACTTTTCATGGGATACCCTTGATGACCATTTCAGATAAAGATAACTGGTTCACATCCCAATAGTAAAAAAATATAAAGGAGAAATTTGGGACTCTTATAAATGTGAGTAAAATTTCTTAATCTCTAATATATATAATGACTGAGAGAAATATTCTACTTCTCAAAGATATTCTATTGGTTTGTTTACTTGATCTCACCTTGATTTTATAGGATCACTTATATTCTGTAGTTTTTTCATAAAAAACATTTACAAATCAACTATTTGTATGTTTAATTTTGGGAACCATTTCTTTTGAACTTCAACTTAACATCTATGAAGTATAAATTATGGAAATTGTTCACATATAGGGACAAATTTGGTGTGGCTGATTACATAGAAGAATCATGGCATTTAGGAATGGATAGGGATATCTATTGAACTATAAAAAATATTGGAAGGTATTCATAATTGTTTTACCACGTTGTAGTTTATAAAGTTTTTCTTAAGGAAGAATGTTGTCCCAAAGGTTCATTGGGACCCTATCTAGAAGACATAGGTTGGGGGAGGTTACTTATTTCCATGTTCTACTCCTATAGTTATATTATGTGTATAATGTCTTCAATGTGTCATAGTAGGGGTGATATGTGCATGAATCATTACACATTATAAACGATGAGAATCTAAATATTGAGGATAAAGATATATTCTAAATGTAACCAATGTTGATTGAGTATCAATTATTTAGAAATATATGTTTTTAGTACATTCTTTTGGAACATATTCTGTGGAAGTATTGAAACCATCCAGAGACCTCATGGGAATGTGTAAACTAGTGATGTGCTCACTACAATGACAAAGTTGAGTAGGAATCATTTTTAATGATAAAAATAGTTGAATGTGGGGATAATGAACCTACCTAATCATTTTTTTGTATTAGATTTATATAATATCTTCAATAATTTATTTAATGTTTTTAACTGAGCTATTTCGGTTGAATTTGTGGCATAGAATACAAAATATTTTCTACTAAATATGAAAACTAATATTTAATGATCATACTTGGGTTTGTGGGAAAATTTCATATCATTATAAATAGATTCCCATATGGTAAAATATTTACCACGTTTTAATATAGAATATGATTTTTATCAATTGGGTGACATATTCCTGGTGTGAATTTTGAACTTAAACAAATAACATCACATATGATTTCTTATAAAAATAAATAATAAAAAGGTATGAAAAAAACTCATTCAATATATTTTAATATTGATTAAATATATTATTTGGAGATTGGATGCACTGAATATACAACCAAATTAAGAGAGTTAGGGATCAGATGAATTTGTTATTTGATCACCTTCTTTAACTAAAATGTCATATCAAGCCCAACTAAATTTGAAACTTAACAAAAATAATCCTATATTGATGTATGACTTTTTATTTTGAATTTATACTCCAATATTTGATAAATAATAATATAATATCAATCTTAGATTATTTTTCCTTGCTCTATTTTTAATAGAATGTAATCTCTATACTTTTGTTTGTTGGATGATTTCATAAAATTAATATTCTTTTAGTTTTCTTCAAAAATAAAGGATTTTCAGACAAAAAATGATGGCAAAACATTTTTTCTGGCCACCAAGACCTTATTTAAACTATTATAATCCTCATATTATTTATACATTCCTTATAGTACTTCTTCGTTGTTATCAGTTCCAAAAATATGGCCTAAAATTATGATGATGTGTGTATTAGTGGAACATGCATTATTTCATGTGTTGTAGTTGGAAACTAGCATTTTAGGTTAATGTTTCGGATGTATTGAAATCATTGAGGGAAACTATGGGTTTCCAAATGTGTGGTGATGCGGGTTTTTGTGGGATATATGATGGTGGGGTGTTTTGGTGGGGGGTTCTATTTTATTATTACAACCATGGATGGATAAAATGGAATTGATGAAGGAGAACAGTGACCCCCAGAGGTAAGGTAGCAATTTATATGGGTTTATGGAGGATAATCAGGTGTTAAAAGGGAGAGAGTTAGTAGAAAATATTTGTTTTATAGTTAATAAAAGTTATATATATTGAATATCTGTTCATAAAATGTATGATTTTTAAATACATGTTTGTTGTTATTCCCACTTGGTGGCTAGGGTTTCTGAACATGTTAAATATAACATAGGGTGTACATTAGTTACACATTTCGTGTAATTATTAGTTAAACTAATAGGAGTGTGTTGGGGTAAATGCATGAATTACTACATTCCCACATACATTGTGTTGCCCCGTGGACACGTCTTGTATCAAGATGATACATCTCAGGTTGGAAACAATACCTGATCGATCCACCTATGGGCTGCACACACCATGTAGGTTGTTCCACATAAAAAAGTGAATGATTGTGCACAACATGACTAATAATTCGGTAATATATATCATAAACTCTCAAGTTTATATTTTATACTATCCAACTAATATAATTTTTCAAAACTTCTTGCTCGAGACACAGATTTGGGAACACAAGTTTTCTATTCTGAACAATTTTTAATAAATAACATTATGGTACATTACTCATTAAAATTAAAGGTTATGTTAATGGTTATTAATGTAAATTTTGGTACCGCAGTTATATATAATTTATGATTTTTATAAGGTCAGTTGATCAGAGAAATCAATGGATTTATTACAACTCTGTTGTGGTGATAAAGATAGGGGATGAGTCCCAGGTAGTCAAATAGATTTTTGTATTACCCAATTAGTCAGGGAATAGATTACCCACATTTAGGTCTGGGTATGGAACTCTGTTGTTCATGATATAGTTTGGGACCTCTATACGACTAATGTAGTCAAAACACCCCCAATAACAAGGTGCATTTCCTCTTTATATGATGTTATCCATTATATCATTCAACGGTAACTACTTGACAATATATGGGTACTCCATTAGAGTTTAGTATCTCATTATCTGATATTTTATACCTTGGCGAGGTGTGGGTCCCCCAAATAAGTTTTTGTGTTGTTCTGTGGGTTTTAGTTAAGTTGTTTTGTATCCTTTGGTTTATCATGGTGAATGATTCTTTTATGAGTGGGATATAAAGATATAAAGTCTCTAATGACTATAGTTATCCATACATTAAATCATACATGGGTTTGTTAACCATTTTGGTCTTATGAATATTAGTGCCCCTGATTTTTTTTATATTAGTTTTGAGGTGTCCTATATGGTATGTATATATGTACCCCTATATAAGAATTTACCCATATGTGTCATGACTTATGTAGACATTGGTTAGCTCCAAGGTGATACTGGTGTGCATAGTATATATAGTGTAAACATTTAGTAGTTATGTGAGATTATTGTTATAAAATAATGTTTCTATTTAGATATTTATTTTGAGGATTATCCTTCTATTTTTGTTATTCTCAGTTAATTTAAAGTTATTAATTTATGGATAATGTTTTCCCAATTTTTTAGGAAATATGGAGTGGAATAAAAAACCATAAGCATCATTCAACATTTAATATACTTCCATTATAAGTGATTTTATCTTTACACTCTATTTATTCTTATAAAATATTTGACAATTACTTCATAGAAAATTTTGATATAAAAATACAATTTGAATCCACATCTAAGTGACTTGTATAATCACATCATCCATAAACATCATTCAACACATAAAATTGATTCTCCACAACAATTATTAAATTATTATATTCTTATAAACATATATCTTTTTAGATAGATGTCTCCCACCATAATTATTCCATAAAAATGTGATAAATATTTTCATTATAAAATGATAAAAGACAGTGTAATTTGAATAATAGAAATGAATTTAAGACCGGATCTTCAATAGATGAAACATAAACATCAAACCTATCCAGAAAGATATGAAGAAACTTATTGGAAAGCATAAGAACTTATTGGATTAATCTAAAAACATTTATTGATTTAATAATACTGTTATATATTTTAATGAAAAACAACATTATTTTTACTTTTGGAATAAAAATTAATTTACATCAGGTATTCTATATTCTATATTTACTTAATTTATTCATAAATTGTTTTTATAAATATATCCTAGATTATCCAAAATTCATTTCACTAACTTTATACAAATATAATTTACGAATCCCTTATCTAAAATGAAACCTAATATTGTATTACATGAATGATAATGTATATTTGTATCAATAAATGTCATCATTTCACCATTTAAAACCCTCGTAAAACCATAAATTACTATATTGACCACATTCATACCTATTTATTGTAAATACTCTTTCATTATCCACAGTTAGATTTTTTTTACCATAATATATTGTAAAACCATTTTTTTCATTAAAAAAGTTGATTCCTGGTGGATATAAAAATTTATAATCCATATTCGGCTTCAAAAACAAATATAAATTAAATCATTAAAATTTAAACATCATTTATTAATTTGATGAAAAACCCGAACACTGATCAAATATAAATCATAAGAATACTAAAAAATTTATAGTGGTCCCATAAACATTAACAATGTGGGATGAATTGTTGAATGTATATCCATTACTATTTCCCCCGTAATCAAACTTCACTAATGGTGAATTATATTCCACCTATCATTTAATTTTTCTTCTTAAATAAATAATTTAACAATGCTACACAATTTACAATAGTAGAATATATTGAAAATTAACAAAAAAAATTAAAATAAATTTAATGTAGAAGGTTCTATATTAAAAATAGATACATCCTTGGAATGAATATTTCTGATGTCTATATTTTCAATGGTATGTTTTAGTTATTTTGTATACAATATGAATCTCCCTCTTTTCAAAAGTGGGTACTGTCGTGTTTCAACGGAAAACCTTTTTATGTTGAATTGATGGTACATTGAATCATCCTACAAGGGCTGTTATCTTCTTTATAGAATGTCATTAAATATTTAATAAATGTTTGTCAAATCCTTCCTAATTTCAATAATTATTACCCCTTTAATGAAAATTGTTGACAAAAAAATAAACTAAATATGGTACAACACATTTTAATTATATTTTATTTCATTTTATCTAAATCATTAAAGTCATTACATTTGAAAAATATATATATAAAGTTAGTTTGTAATTTTAATACATGAAAGGATGCATGACGCTCCTATGAGATGAGGAAGGAGTTATTGTGATGAAGGGATTATGACCATGATAGAAAATTCCAATGTATTTGTATGAAGGGAATAAAAAACGTAATATTTTAATCCTATCATCAATATATGTTTTATATAGTCATTGTTACTCTATGAAAATTTTATATATTACTCTTCACAAGGGGTTTATATGAAAAAATCCACAATGTATTTATGTGGAGGAGACATGGTTTTGAGATTAATAAATAAGGAGTAACCTCCCTCTTCAAAATCATATTTAGAGTCTAACTATGGGATATTATCTTTAAAGGCTCAATAATAATATAATTCCCCAAAAATTATGTGATTTCTTGAATTTCAAGCATCTAAAAATTCAATGTGTTTTTAAATACAAAGTAGAGAGTTAATTTTTAGGGAAAAATACATAACCACCCATTCAAGAATAAAAAAAATACACCATATAAAAATTTTCATGAACATTTATATTATATTCATCATCATAAAAAATAAACTGGTGAATACAAAAGAATTATTTCGACAAAAAAGTAATCTCACTTTATTCTAAGAATCCACTCCACCACTTATGAGTCTCATAGAGAAATAAATTAATATTTTTCTATTCACAAATGACATGGGAACCATAAATGTATCACACTAAAAAAAATATCTCCACCATTATTCAATAAATGATTTCTGTACAACATTATAATTTAACAACATGATATAATATTCAGGTTTTGACTACAAATAACTTCATATTAATTTATTTAATTAAAATCCATGGGACTTCTCATTTTACAAGATATATTTATTATAAATAAAAGTAAAAAATAAAATGAATTTTAGTTTTCATTAGGGTATCAATTTAGGATTTATGAGATATCAAATTAAAGCCTTTTATATTATTGACACACTAAGCTAGTTAGTTTACCCTAAATAGGTGTTTTAGTGGCAAACAAAATCCCAAAATACAATAAAAATTCGTTTGAATGATTTGATAACATTTTCTCAAGAAGTGAATGAAATTTATATCCTACTCATAATAGGATGTCTCACTACCACATCACCAAATTGGAGAACAATCATAAAGAATCGATAATATGTGGTGAGTGAAAAATCATATGCCCTATGTAGATCCTATTTACATCTTATTTATGTATTGATATAATTTTCATCCCTTACATAACTTAATTTATCAAAGTGAGAACCACATCATGTATTATACAACAAAGTTTGTGGAATTTGTTTTTGTTCTAATAATGTAATTGTATCAGTTATCACCACATGATCTACTAGTATTATGGAATGGTTATAAAGAAAATGGTTTACCCATGAACTTGTTTGATTAATGATGTATTCTTAAAAGAAAATCTTATCACTTTTTTTAATAAATATTATAATAAATTTATGAAACATCCTTTAATAAGATTAATCCAATTATTTAGACAACATGAGACTAATTTTATATGCATCTTCAATTACTAAAAATGAGATATTTTTTGAATAAAACTATCCATTTAATCATAAAAAACACATTTAAACTTATTATGAGATAACTACAGTTATATTTGGGGTGTAATGTCATATAGTTACAACAATAAAGTCAATATAATACTACAAAACCAGTAATTTACATTTTAGAAATTAAATTATTCCATTAATATTAATTTTATAAGGATTTATACTTTATGAATAATATTGACATATCAACCCTTGATTTTATAATATATTTTTTACTTCAAAAAATTACTATTTTTATAGCATGTACGACACACTACACGATATTAAAAGAACCATTATATACTAGGTAAATATTTTATTTAATTGCAACTATTATATTCTTATTACTGGTTTAACATCTTTGAATAAGATCAATCAAATTATGAAATATATGTTCAAAATGATTCCTAATATAAATTTATTGATTATCTCTTTGAAATATATACAAAATTATTAATTATAAAACAAAAATTATATATTGTGACAAACTATTAATGTTTAAAAGGGTTAATTTCTCTATAAAAGGGGGCCTTCTGTATACATTTCCAATTTTTATTTTAAAAGTCTAATTTATGAATTGTAGATTTTTTATTCTGAGAAATAAACATTAAATTTGAATTTATTTTATATAAATTATCTTAGAGTTATTTTTTGTATATTTTAGAAATAGTTGACTTTTATGTTCATAGTGAAAAATATATAGTTTTAAAATAATGTGACTTTTATGAGTGTATAATGTCATAATAATGAATTTATATTTTATGAATCATTTTTATAAATAAAATATATATTTAAAATTTAATGTGTTGAAATTAAAAAAATAATTTTTTTCATTCAAATCATTGTCCGATATTTAAGAAATATATTCAAATGAAAAATTTTTTAGATACATTTATTTTACTGAAGTTTTTGAAGGTTCTATTAAATTTAGGTGTTTTGTAGTAAAATATTTTTTAATTTAATTAGAATAATTTTATTAATTTAATTTTAATCAATTTTTTTACATTTGTTTATAAAAAACTATTTCTTATAATAAAATAGTCATTTTCTTAAAAACAGGTTTTCATTGCTTTTGGTGAACCTATATTAAAAATAATTTTAAAACTTCTATAAATTGAATAATAGAAAATGTATTCCATATTTGGTATCATCATTCCATTATTTGTTAATGATGTTTTTTTTTACTTTTTGTTAACAATGAATAGAACCAATAGTAACAACTTATCACCTTCATAAAGGGTAAAATGGGTAAATCTGGGTTAAAATTATAGGATAAAGTCTCAAAATCTCTCAAACACTTGAATTTATTAAATTTATGAGTTTATTTGTACCAAATCACCACATATTTTAATATACAATAATTTTTTTCCATTTTCATTGGATATGAATTTTATATTATTTCAAGCTATGAATTAGTAAAAAATACGACTCTCTTTCATTTAATATCTCTAATATGTTGGATAAGAATAAAAAGATGTTATTAATTTTAATAAATTTTTATTTTTATAATTAATAAATTATTTTTGTTATAGTTGTTTAGTTTTTTTGGTAATGTTATGATTATATAAAATAGTTATGCATCGCTGATGCAGCTCTTTAGCATACTGGTGAAAAATCATAGTAATAAGTATTAATATATTTAATGTGATGTGTTTTGGATAAGATAAAACCATTAATTTTTTACGGATCAAAATGATAAGTATGTAATGTTTTAAAAAAGAAAATTTGAACCCTTGGTAATCTTAATGATTTTAAAGTAAAATTATGGGAATAGTATAAAAAATGACAATGGTTATTTTGTATTTAAAATATTTAATTAATAACATTAAAAAGCATAAAAATCCGATAAGTTGTAAAATCTAATACTAAATGGTTAATAATATCAACCATTTTCCACTTATGATGCGGTTTAAATTTTAAAATGTAATTATTTACCCTTAAAGTAAATGTATGTTGATACCATGATATGGGTTAAAAATGATAATGATGGGTTAAAATAAAGATATTAGAGATAAAATAACCAAACAAAGATGTCTAAATACTGTTGGTTGAATTGATTTAAACCGAATATCATCCCACATTTTGAATTGTTCCAAATTTTTGTCACATATCCATTAATGTGACTATATATTATTATACAGTTTAGAATAATTACATCTATTTCATGTTGCTCAATTATAAAATTCTACCATCTATCTACTCTTTTTTCACAACATATTGGACCACATATCTTGACCAAACCGTTACCAAATATCTTATAATACTCTCCATTTTTTAGGTAATGGTACTCTTAAAATTCCAATACAAGGGTCCATAATAAGAGATATAAAGAAGGTTTATCATAATTATGTTGGTTAAGACTATGAATGAAGAGTGTTGGGACACGAGGTGTGTGTTTCTCTTCCTAAATACATATTCCATATTCACCACTTGAGTTTTTTGTGTTATTTATATACTATCCATTAATGACTTCTATGATTATTTTTTGAAAATTATGGATACTTACTAGTTTAAATGTCTATTTCAAACATTTCAATGTCCTATTATTACAATGTTAGAAGAATGTTTTTCTGAAACCCATTAATTTCCCACTGGGTAATTATTTTATGATGATATCATTAGGAATCCCATTTCTTTTACATAGTTTATTCTAGGATGAATGTTTTTATGATATTGGGGAACACTAAAGTATTTTTTTCACTATGTTATGGTTGGTGCATGAATTATATATCCCTATAATTCATTTATTAAATAATTATATATCATTAGAAAATATGAACAAGAATGGGTAGAGTACGCAGTTCAGTAGGGGAATCCGTCCTACAACAAATCGTCCTGGGCTGCCACCAAACGCACCACCCCGCCCATGTATTATAGAGAGTACTATAGCAGCAGCGGGAACTGTAATAGTGGAAGATACTATAGAAGCTAGGGTACTCTAGCATACTATTCAGTGAATTTTCATTGGGCTAAATACATTGAACATACTTCCGTTAATTGTCTACATGCCCACTGGTTCTTCAGGCCAAATATATAAAATGTAATATAGTGGATGGTTTCGTGTGTTATCCCTTGTGGGAATATGACCTACCTTTTAGTCCTATGTGTGTGTGTTGTTTTTATTTTTGATGTAATTGTACACCCAATAAACTAATATATATATATATATATATCTATGTATATATATATATGTTAAAGAGAAAAAATATGAACATGCCAAATAGGTCATAACCAACCACAATGATCCATCCCATTTTCATAATAATGATTTGAATCAAAAAACCAAAAAAATAAAGGTTATAAGAAAAGGAAAGTTTCTAAAAACAGACTTGAGCTATGATTGAACAATATATATCCAACCAATAATTTCTCACCACCATAAAAATCAGCCCACGTCGTCCACAACGATTAAATTAAAGATGATGTCCAACTAATAACCTGAAACCAAAAATTTTGTACGAATGAGATAAAAAGATAAGTAGGTCACCTCAGCCCCTAAAATCTTTGATATTTATTTCCTAAGGAAATTAATCAATTAAATATAAAAAAAAATATAAAAATTAAGCTTTATATATTTACAAGGAATACAAATCAAAATAATTCCACAAACATCATCTAAAACATTTCTCTATATTTTCCAAAACTAAACACTTATATTTTGAAAAAAATCCATTGGACGTAGACATTTTAAAACCAAAAACACTATTATCATTTATAAAAATAATACATTTGTTTTATATGAATAAATATTCAATTTAAAACATTTTACTAGGTGAAGCACTCATTTAAAGAAAACAACCATTTTAAAATCTACTTTAATGAACCCAAAGATGAGTCTTTAAAGTCGTGAATGGATTTAAAATAGATCATTTAGAACTCAATTTCCAAATCAAAGTACCCCAACATTGCACATGGATAAATAATAATAAGTATGCATGATATATAACATGTAATATACCCAATATAAACAGATAATGATGTTGAATAAGGAATGTAAGGTAAATCATAAAAACACCCACAAGACCAATCTTTTACCAATCACTAGCCAACCATGAAGTCAAATGTGTCATGGGATCTACCAAAAGTAACTAATGTTCCAAGATTCTATCCAGATAATGATATTACCAACTGAAATAGCTATCGATATATGCTAAGTCAATACTTTCAACCCACTAGACCACACAAGAATCACATCAATGATGAAATCCAACTTAGAAATTGTTCCTAGCATGATTGGTGTTCAATATGGAACTTGTGAAAGTTCTAGAGGAAAACGATAGATCTTCCAATTAAAACCTGATATCTCGTGAACAGTAGGGATGTGTGGTAATGGAATTTTAAAAAAAGTAAAGAACACAATGAATAACCAAAAATATCATTAACACTATCTGCCAATGATTTAAAAACCCATATAAACATAAAATTAAATCAAGGAATACAAATAAAATTATCGCATTAGGGGAGAAATAAAGCGTCATACAGTGATCACAAACCAAGATAAGGTGTAACCATGTAAGGGAAAATCATTGGGTGTTACCCACATCCACCATTAAAAATTGATGTTCCAAATGAGATAAAAATAATAAAAAAATTCATGGAATAAAAATACCTTTTAAATTTCAAAAAATAAAATAAAATTCCAAATACCATTTGAAAACTTATAGAAAACATCTATGCATTTAAAATATTTCAAATTCACCCTAACATGAAGGATATATTCTTTTAAAATTTAAAAAATGGACAAGGGACTTCATTTCCATCACACATTCATAAATAACAAGTTAAATACTTTTAATAGGGTTAATTAAATCAATCAATTCTATTAAAACGTTCCAAATATAACATTAAATAGGGGTATTTTCCTATAAAACTGAAAACAAGGCTAATGTCCAACCATTTCCCGGAAAACTATTTACAAAAAGACACTACGGAATCCCACAAGGGGTAAAAAAGACATCCATTTCAAATAACAATTCAAAGCCCACAAAATAACCTCGTTGGAAAACAATTTGTGTGGAACACATCACATAAAAATCCAAATTCACTTATAACCTTATTTCCACTCATTGAAAAACAACACCTGGTCAAAACACTTTGTAAAAAATGGAAAAAGGGAATTTATAAATTATAAGAGAGAATATAATTCCATATTAAAAAAATATCATAGTAACACATACCACAAATAAGTTGAATCCATAACGACAAATTTCACATTCTTTAGATACCACTCCAACAAGGAAGAAAATCTCCACTACAAGAAATATTTGAGGGAAATGATTAGAAGAAATATCTTGGAATCAATTGAAGAACACCAAAAGAGGAGGAAGAATCTAAGGGATGATGAATATGGAGCTCGTACAAGCCCCCTAGGGGTATACTAACACAAATGGGGAGAATAGGGGTGGAAACACCTTTATATCAAGATGTTTATTTTAGGAAATACTGAAATTTTAAACACATGGATAGGTTGGATGGTTTTGCCACATAGTTTTCATGATTTTGCACCAACCATTCACTAGCAATTGAGTATTGCTGACACCCTCTAATACAATTAGATATAACAGGATAATACGTTAAAATATTTTCATTTTTAAATAATTTTAATTTTGTTTCTAAGTTTATTTATGAACATCAGCATGTTAAGCTTATGTTAAACACACCAAAGAGTTGGTTTGCGTTACACAGAAGAACAATTTTTTAATATAAAAAGATATTAAATAACTATTAATATAGAGATTATAAATATTCTTAAATAACTTATAATAATATAATATGAATTCATTTGATACTAATTAATTAGAATCAAAATATAAAATAAATGAATATGAAGTCAATTTTTTATGCTTCTAAAAGATTTTTGTTTAATAAGTCAAAATAATTAAAATTAATAAATGATATTAATGAAATATACATATTATTTAATAAATAATTTTTTTATATATTCATCCAAAATATTTTATAGGCATATGACAACAACAAATCCATTTTTATGCTTAAATATTATATTTTTCTAAAAAAACTTGTTTTTACCGCCTTTTAAGGATGAACCCATTTTGAATCAAATTTTCTACACTTTTATATAATCTATTTGGAAAAAATATTATTCTTTTAAAAATAAATATAAAAATTTACTTTGGACAGTTTTTTGGTATTTTTCGTATAATTCTCATGTTTTGATGAATTGAGAAATATACTAAATTTTAATTGAAAATAACTTTATCATCAAAATATTTTATAGTGTCAAATTATATTATTCAATTGTTTTAAAGTATGCATATTTTATTTAATTTAATCTAATATAGGTCATTAGTAATAATTTTACATTGAATTTAGATATAAAAATGTTTTTATATTTATCATGTCTGAACATTAAAAACTCAATTTCTCGCCCCATCAACATGATTAATTTTAAATTAATCACTCAAAATTTTGTTTTTTGAATATTGAATATTTTATTCCATAATTTTAATCAGTTGTTAAAAGTTATGTAAATAGGTTTCTTTTATCTTTGGGAATATTAAAAACCACTTTAGTAAATTTATATTTACAAGGTTTAATAAGAAATCGGGTTAAAAATGTATAAATAAAATAATAATAATATAAAATTACCTAAATAATTGTCCTAATTTAATTAGATAAGTGGTATTCTTCTAAAATAATCCCTAGGTGGAAATTATTACCCATTTTATTCGACTTCTATGAGATTATAAAATTCATTATATTTTGTTAAAAGAATTGTTAAAAATGTCATACTCAAATTTTAATAACTATACCATTTTTAATTTATGGTTATACATAAGATTAATAAAATTATAAATATTAATTTAAAATATAATAAATTTATCTTCAATATTATAATTTATTTTTAATTTTTAGAGTTTGAATAATTCAATTAATGGCTTACCTAATAATGATATAGTAATTGTTTAATTAATGGAAATATTAAATAAATGTTATTAAAAATATTAGAATATATATAATTTTACATAATTAATTTCATAAAAAAATTTATATATAACACAGAATTTTTAGTGATATATTATATGAGTTGGTTCAAGGTTTTCATATTTTTAGTATATTTTTAAAAAGATAAATAAATAATAGTATCAAAATTGACATAAGTGACGCATTAAAATAAACTATATTTTAATAAAAGATGTAAAATTCATAAAAATTTAAAATTTATCCAACTATCTATAATAATGTTAAATATTTCTTAAATGATCCATTTTTTTTCATTTGGATTTTAATTGATACTATATTACCCCGTAAGTAGTAAAAAACATTTTTCACGATAAGAGTAAGAATGATTAAACAACGGTGAAAGAAAAATGATAAGGGAATTTATGTGAACTAAATCTATCCAATTTTTTTTGGAAATGATGATTTATTCACATAATCACATTGTATTTAAAATTAATCACTTTTAATTCATTTCTAATTCTATATTAATTTATATTAATTTAATATTTAACAATTTCCAAAAGTTACCCTCACCTCAATTATAAAAGGTCACCTCCTCCCTCACTTCTTCACAACACATGATGAATTATTTATTGAAACAAAACTACCCAGTAACATTATAAACTATTCTAGGAACATAATATTGGTGTTTTTATTCTCAAAAATATGAACCCTAGTGTCCCTAAGTGGATATCCAAAGGAGGTTCGCCAAAGAAGAGGTTATCCTCTTTACCGACTCCTTCAAACTAATATATACTTCTACATACTCTTCCTTTGTTTTTACTATACTAAAGTAATAAATATAGTACCATATTCATTATAATATTTTATTATTATTATTTTACAACAATATGCCCCCTTTTATCTATCCTATTAAAAATAATATCACCATGCATGGATACAAAGAACTTGTCATCTCCATGTTGTTGTATAATTTTTTTTTCAGCCCCACTTTATTTAGAATTGTTTAATGATGAATATAATGGATATAAATAATAAATATGACATGATATTTATTTTATATAATTAATATACGATAAAATTCCCCATTAAGGGAATGATATCATCACTCATTTGTACGTACAACCTAACATCTCCACGACACTATGAGATTCATTACCAACATTGACCATTAAAAAATGATTATAAAATTGAATATAATAGATTAATATAATATTTATTAACTCAATATTATTATATATATGATTAAAATATATCTTATTCATAATAAACATGACTTACATATTAAAACAAATGTAGGAAAATATAGTTTTTAACAATCAAAACAATTGGTAATAATGAAATATCATTAAACAATCATATACTATGATCATATATGATATAATAAATAAGTATATAGTGATGAAATAATTTAATTAAATAATTTATCCTTAATAAATGATGTTAATTCACCCTCAAATAATGGAAATCAATCGGTAAGGGTTATCTTTACAATATCATTTTTATTCGAGATTTTTTACATGTAAGTATCTAATGGGGAATATTTACCATCATTGTCCATTTTTATTAAAATTATTTTCCAAAATACTACTATTATTATCATAAAAATGTTAACTATCATTTTTAACAATTTTTTTAATTTTATAAAATCGTTTTAAAGAAATCACTTTTTGTTTTCTAAATGAGTTACTTTATGAAGTTTTCAAAAAAAGTAATGTTTTTCAACTTATATTGTGTGAGAAGATTTTTTAGACGTCTTCATTCTTTAATTTTTTGATGTTCCCCTTACAATATTACATGATTTTTAAAGGAAAATATTTCTTTTATAATTTCATGGATATTAAATTATTTCAATGAAAAAAATGGCAATTTCTCTCAAGAAAATTTTAATTAATTTATTAGATTATTTTATTATATGTCAACATCCTTTGTTGAATTGTATTCTTAATGAAGATTACTTTCTTTTGATACAATATACCATTTTTTATTAAAGAGTTTATTATATTCTTGAATGTAGATGTTCTATTTTGATATCATTCATGGATTATGGTTAATGTATTTTCATTTCATATGCTAGCTTTAATACAAATGTTCATCATAGTTATGATTCCCTATTTTCATATGAAGAATGAATTGGGCATAGTATGTGATGGTTAGGTACCACAATATTCCTTCAATTCATCAGTAGGTATCATGAGAAATACGAGATATAGACTTGGCCATGGCCTTTCCCATTTATTTTTAAGTACGGATTTGGTTGAGGCCTTAACCGTTTATTTCCAGTTGTATTGGACAAAGCCTCGATGATTTGTTTTGGATTTCTGAAATTGTACATTCGATTAATATAAAATTAGTTCTTGATATTCCAATTAATTATTCAACAATTATAAAATCTAGGGATATTTCTCTTAGCTCATGTGAATATTTAAAAATTATTCTTTTTCTGTTATTCACCAAGCCATACTCTTTATGCCATATTTACTCGTAGCTACAATTTTACACGTACAGTTATCGAGAATCTATGATCACCCCTTTCTTATGAATCAGTTTATCCATGATGAGAATATGTATATTAAGATGGATATGTAGGGTTAAGATATCATAATCATAATGTAAAAAATATTCTCTATATAGTAATTTAGGTTTTAAATTGTAATTCAAGGATCATGTATGAAATATATTGTCCAAAACTACTAAACTTATCAGTCCATGGGGATTTAACACTAGTATCTATGCCAATGTAATAAAGTAAGGTGCCGGCTCTCAGATAATGGGGTCAGGGTTGCTAAATTTGGTATCAGATCTTGTTTTGTAGAAACCTTGGAAAATATATTTAGAATAAAGGATTAGGGAGCATAACTAGAACATATACTTTGAGGATAATCATAGAAGAAAATCATAGAAATCTGTTAAGGTAGATATTATGTGGGTATTTCTAGTAATAAATCACTATCTAGATACTATAAGTGGATTTGGAACTAGAAGAAATGTACCTTTGGGTGACAACATCAACAAGGTGTCCCGAGACAGACTCGGTGTAAACCAATAGATGATAATGTTTCATACATCACACCTTGGTTAAAACACTTATAAGATATGTTTAGGAAAATTCAAAATTTCTTAAAAAACCCTTATATATGAAGTATTTAAAAGTAAATATTACATAAAAGAAACCATTTTTATGATTATGAGATTGGATATTCAGATATTTATTAATTTAGGTTATGTATTTTACAAGTGTATCATTATGAATTATGAATCATAACATAATCTAGTGTATGGAATTATTTAGAAATATAAACTTATGGATATATTGAAAACCTTATCTATGAACATAGTTTATATAGGTATTTACATAATAGGAAAGATAATGATGTTGGTGCTGGTGCTGTAAATTGTGTTGAAAGACTTATAACTATACCAGGACAATTGACTCAGTTTAGGAATAATAAAATTACCCATATAGAGAATCATTTTCTGCAATGTGGAGGAACAATGTAAAACCTCTTCATTAGAAAAGCACAAAAAACATTCAAAGTGGCTAGAAATTGATTTCCATTTAAACACTAGATATGTTTCTTATAAAAGATATTATTTCTTTTGGAATGTTATGAAATGAAGAAGGTGGTCATGAAAATTTATTGCCTCCTAAGAGATGCATATCAATGGTGGTACTAATTAAAAACCTTAAAGAAGATGATTAAATTGATAACATGGAATGGAAGGATTTTAAGGAATCTTTCATGGAAATATATTACCCACAAGAACCCTGAGAAGATATAGAGAAAAACATCTATAATATGATGAAAAATGAGGATGAGAATGTTGATAAATATGAATCTAGCTTTAGAAGGCTAGAAAGGCATATTATGGACTAAGTATGCAATCCAAAGGGAATGATTAATCAATTTATTTAAGGGTGAATTCTATTTCTATGAAGGGAAGTAGTCTCCAAAACATTTTCATTATACAATTATATAGTCTCATTTGATATAAAGATAGACAAAGAACTCTATAAGTCTTATGAATTTAATGGAAAACAACAAAAGAATAGATGGTGGAGCAAGATATAAATAAATGGAAAAGGGAATGAAGGATTTTCTGACATGTGATTATTGTGGAAGGAATCCACCTGGTTCCTGCTAAAATTGAAAAAGAGTTTTCTTTAAGTGTGCTAATAAAGGCCATCACACACATGATTGAAAGGGAAAGAATGAATTTTCAAATTTTAAATGATACAATTATAAACAGATGGGACATTATGTAAATGATTCTCTTAAGCCCCAAGGAAATATAGATCAGTAAAATAAAATGGTTCAAGGTCAAACTTATGTTGTTACTAAAGTCTATGTGAAATAATTTATACGTTTTTTTAGGATTCAAGAATTTTTTTTGATAACATGGTTATAATAATGATGAGATATATAAGGATTGTACTGTAGTACATTTTCTTTATGGATTTTGAAGTATGAATGTTTCCATTAAGGTTTTAATGTCATCAACGTACTCATATATTTTATATATAAAAATTAGACTAAAATTATGTTTTTTAGTAAAATATGATGGTAAGATTGAATTTTGAACATTAGAAACCTTTTTTGACTGTTAATTTGGGCAGAAGTATTTTGTTTAAGTCTAAAGGTTGTAATGAATTAAGTAAATCATTAGATATTATTGTTTGAGGTTTAAACATTAAATTAATTTTTAATATATTATGTTTATTTATGGGGTATTATAATAATATATTTTTATAAAAAGGACAACCCACAGGTCAAGGGAAAACCTATTTCATCCGGAAAGGCCGCATGATATGAACCCATAATTAAAGGGCGATAAGAGTGTATCACATACCATTACTTACATGATGTTCTGGTTAGTATAACATAGTTTTATGTATTTAAATGGTATAAAAAATTATGTATAAGGTCATTTTTCTAACCATATATTATTAAGATATATATAGTATTGTTATTATACTTTGGACAGAATGATGAGTGTGTGGTAGAAATTGTTTAAAAGATGAAACTGTACTTTTCAAGTAAGTGTGTTTCCTTATGTTCTTAGTCTATGAAGTAATTGGTTTCTTAAAATCTAGTTAAAGGATCTTCAAACTACAAATTCGATCTTATTACATTATTTTTCAATGAATCCAATAGTCCCTTAGATCATCATAGATTTTTAGCTTTGTGATTGTTAACTTTATCAAGATCATATACAATATCAGTCTCCATTATAATTTTTTTGTTATATTTCTCATCCATGTCCATGTATTCATATATGGAACCCTTATATTTGTCATCTGTAGTGACCTTTATACTGAAATTTAATTATTTTAAGGTTATTTTTATCTACTATTATTCTGATGTTGGATTTCATGAAAATTCTTTTTAATAGTAAGAATCTCCGTTGTCGAAACTGAATTAAAAAAATTGATAGGACACAATTTATTAAATGATGGGATTATGTGACACCCCCAGACATTAAAATATTTTAATTTAAGAATAAATTTAATTTCTTTTCTCTCTATATTTATATTAACCACCGTGGTAATCTTACTCTACACACAATAAAGAGTTATCATGTGTTACACACAAGACTGAGTTTTACGAAACAACAATATATTATAAAAATAATAGTATTTAATATAATACAATATTACATAACAATTAATTCAGAGATTTAGAATATTATTATCTAACATATAAAAATATTATATGAATTCATTGGTTACTAATTAATTAGAAAATAAAATATAAACCAATTTAATTTAAAGGAAATAAATTTATTTTTATGCTCCTAAAGGTGTTATGTATTAATAAATTAAATATATTATAATTAATAAATGATATTAACGAATATTTTATTTAACAAATTCAATAAAATATTTTTTATATTCATCTAATAGATTTTATAATCATAATATAAGAATAAATCCAATTTTAAGCTTATATAATGTCTTCTTCTAAGATCGGTAGTTTTACCGCCTTTTAATAGCAAACAAATTTTAAATCAAATTTTCTACTCATTTATATAATATATCAGAAATAATATACCTTTTTCAATAAGAATATTAAAAATTACTTCGATTAATTTTTTTTGTATTTTTATTACAATTTTCATGTTTTGATGAATATTGAAAAATAATAAATTTTAATTGAAAACAACATTTATTCATCAAAATAAGTTATTATGTTAAATTATATTATAGTATTATTTTAAAGTATTAATAAATTATTTTTTATCATTTAATCTTATATTGTTAATTTTCATTAATTTTACATTGAATTTAGATATAAAAAATTTCAATCTTTTTCTTATTGAAACATTCAAAACACGTTTTCTCACCCAAAAAAAAAGATTATTATTAAATTAATTACTAAAACTTCAGTGAATAGAATTTTCAAAAATATATTCCCTATATGTAATCAGGGGTTTCTAATTATGTAAATGGGTTTTTTTATTTTTGGGAATATGTATAATAACTTCAGTATATATTTATTTACCACGGTTAATGGTAAATCGACCAATTAAAGATAAAAATAATATTATAATATTATAAAATTACACCAAAACATGTCTTAATTTCATTTAATAAGTAATTTTTTACCAAAATAAATATTAGTCCAAAATTATGTCTCTTTTATGCCACTTTTGTTATATTAATATATTTATTTTATATAATTTAAAGAAGAGTTAAATATTTCATACTCAAATTTTAATAACTATACACTATTTAATATTGAGTTATACAAAACAAAATTAGATTATAAATATTCATTTGAAATATAATAAATTTACATTCATCGTGATAATTTATGTTTAATTTTTATAGAATAAATAATCCAATTAGATCTTTCATAATATGGATGAAGTGATTGTTTAATTAAATGGAATATCAAATAAATGTTATTAAAAATATGAACATAAATATAAATTGATATAATTAATGAAATAAACGAATTTTATAGATACCTTAGTTATTTTAGTGATATATTAGAAGTTTTTTCTTGAATTTATCACATTGTTAGGTTATTTTTAAAGAGAAATAATGAATAATATTAAATTTGATACAAACGATACTTTAAAATAAATAATATTTTATTAAATGATATAAAAATCATAAAAATATAAAAATCATAAAAATGAATATAATAAGGTAAAATATGTCATAAATGTTTAATTTCGTGTTTTTTTTGAAATTTTTTAGTAACCATATTAACTATTATGTTGCAGAAACACATGTTTCATGGTAAGAGTTAAAAAGATTAAATAAGGGTGTAGAAAAAAAAATATAAGGATACATATGTGACCTAAAAGATTTCACAAATTATTTTTGACTAGATTTAGACCCATATTCATCTTTTCTTAAAAATAAATCAATTTGGTTCTATTAATAATATGAAATTAATTTATATTAATTATTTTGAGAGTTTCGAAAAGTGACCCTCACCTACATTATAAAATGGAACCACATCCCTTACATTATCACACAACTTGGAGCCTTATTTATCTATGAAAACCTAATAATTTATCTTATATATCTAAAAAGACACATCATAGAGGTTCTGGGATTCTCAAAAGACCATCTGTATTTTCCCTAAGCAGGGATCTATTTGTGGTTTGCTAAAGAAGAGGTATAGTCATTACCTCATATTTCGAAATTATTTATTCATGTACTTCCTATTCCAATGTTGTTTCCCTACTAATGTAACAACTAAAATATATTATATATTATAATGTTTTATAATGATTAAGAGACACCCTTATTCCTCCTTTTATAAATATAATAAAAACTACATTATAATACATGAGTACGTACAACTTACCGTCTCCACGCTGTAGTGTAATTTATTTTTCATCACCACTTTATTTGGATGGATATAATGATGAAAATAATGTTTATAATAAGAAATTTGAAATTATATTGATTATATATAATAAATATGTCATATAATTGATTACCATATTATGATTAATGGAATTATATCGTCGCTCATGCATACGTACGACCTACCATCTCCATGACATGTTGAGATTAATTATCAATGTTAAATATTTATGAATGATAATAAAAATGTATATAATGAGTGAATATAATATTTATGAACATAATATAATTCTATATATGAATAAAATATATATTTTTTTCTTAATAAACATGGATTACATGAATAAACAACCATTATAAAATAAAGTAGTTAACACCTAAAATAATTGGTAATAATGAAATATTTTTAACAAAATGATATAATATTATCCTATATGATGCAATAAATAATGATATAGTTCTGTTATAATTTAAAAACATAAATTAACCATTATAAAAGCAGTTAATTCACCCATATCTAATATAAAGTACAAGGAAATGGTTAGTTTTACAATATCATTTTTATCTGTGATTGTTTATATGTAAGTGTCTACTGGGAAATATTTTTCATCCATGTACATATTTCATAGAAATGTTTTCCAAAATATTTTAATTATTATCCTAAAAATGTTTAATGTCATTTTTACCCATGTTGTACTTTTTATAAAATGGTTTTAAATGAATACATTTTCATTTTCCAAATGAGGTAAATTATGACTTTTTTAAATGATGGAGGGTTTTTTATCTTATACGGCGTGGTCAGATTTTTCTATAATGTTGATGCATAATTTTTTTAAAGATTCACTTAATTGATTATAATTTTATATTAAAATGCATGTTTTTATTTTATAATTGTGTGATATTTAAATTATTTCAAGGAAAAAAAATTACAATATTTATCACAAAATTTTTAATGATTTTATATGGTTATTATCTTATATATTGACATCCATTTTTGGATTTTATGATAAATTAAGGTTGATTTCTTAGGATAAAATATACCATATTTTATTGAATGATTTATGATATGTTTTATGGTGGATGCGAAATTTTTATATAGTTCATGGTTCATGGTTAATGTATGAACATTTCATATGCTAGTTCTAATAGGAAAATTTATATTGGATATGATTCACCCTTTTCATATGAGGAATTAATTGGAAGTAGTAAATAATAGGTGGATCCTGTTATATCCCCATTATGTATTGGAAGGTCTCACAATACAAACAAGATATAGATTTGGCTGAGGCCTTGCACATTTATTTTAATATATGGATTTTGATGAGGCATTAACCATTTATTTTAATATGTCTTGGCCATGGTCTTGATGTTATGTTTTAGGTGTCCAGTATTATTCATTCCATCATTATGAGATTAGTTATTGACATTCCATGTGATTATTCGACTAGTAAAATATCCACGGTTATGTTTCCTGGCTCAGGTTATTATTTAAATGGATTGTGTTGCATTTATTTACCTTTATATATTGTTTATTTCATACATACTCATAACATCATCTATATTATTTCCCTTACCAAGCATTTATTCTCACCCCATTCTTATGTTTTATTTTCCCCATGATGCAATGTTTTAAAATACTTCAGATATGAAGGGTTAATGTAGGAGAATCATGAAATTCAATAGATACTATATATTATAGTTTAGATTCTAAAATGTAATGATCATGTATGTAATATATGTTCCAAAATTTCAAAACTGATAGGTCCTTTAGTATTAAATAGTTGTATATCTGTTAAAGTAATAATGTGTTACACTGGCTCTGGGCTTCTAGGGTTGGGATCATTACATAGACCTCAACACCACAAAATTGATAAAACCATGGTCAAACCATACCACTTCAAATAATAAAAAGTTTCAGATCCAACAACACTCCATCATCATGGTTTCTTCAATTGTGTACATGTTATTCAACACACCCTATGCACAACAAGGACCCCATAAGGTTTCTTGAAAAATCTATATGGTTTGGACTTAATTGTGCAAAACCCCTGCTAACAAACTCCGTGCAGTTCAAAATGAGATGAAAATGAATCGTCTTTAATGGAAGCCTTTTTCTCCTATAATAGTGTAACATAACCATTCATATATGTAAAACCCTCAAAATTTTAAATTTTTTGATCCAAAACTCCATTAAATCTAAAACTGAGCCTTCCTTCCACCAATGAACAAAAAAAAACATTGTGACATGAGGGGTGTCAGAAACTCCCCACCATGACACATTCGTCCCCTAAAATACATGGTTGAAATAAAATTCATGGAAAAGAAAGATCCGAAGTGTAAAAAAAATAACCACTAAACCTGTCTCAACAATGAGGCTGAAAACCAAGATCCATTAAAGGATCAAAAAAATAATCTATAAGATACCAAATGTGTCTAAGAAAAACCAACACCAAAAATTCATGGTAAAAGACCTGTAACAGTCATCTAGATATGTTTTAGGTTATTTTGTTTGTTGAAAAATCTAGATGACCATGGATTAGTATAGTTGGTGTTGTTGAAGAAATGCATTTTAATGTGAAAAATTTTTCAATGTTTTTCGAAAATTTTGGTCCTCAAAATCTGGATTTTATTTATTAAAATGGAATGTTTTCTAAAAAGGAGTACATGGACAGTAGTTCAGGTACCATGGAGCATAGTTCAATTATTGTAAAGGTAGTATTCATAGCGGTGAAGGAAAATCGGCAGAGCAAGTGTTTTCGTATAGAAACACTATTCGGACCACAAAGTGAACTATGTAGACTATGTAGGGAAAAAAAGATAACGAGAAGCTAATCGTTCATGGGGGGAAATTAGTTTTCAGTTGATTGGTGTTGATTATGAATGCTTCAGAGGGTTTTTTATCTATAGAAGACAACAACTACCAAAAAGAAGAAGGGTGCTATGTGGACAACATAACTATTCACACTAAAGGTTATACTACATTAAAGTTTCATGTAAATCATATTATAGGATTTTTTGTACCTACTTTCATATATAAATACCCTAATAAAATAATTAGAGAGTGATAATTTAATTAGAAAAGATCATCACTCTAGGAAGAATTCAGTGAAGTCTTATGTAGATCACGAGGGAGGATTCTGCAATGGTTGAAGTAGTTTGTGGGAATAGTTCGCGAAATGGTATTTCAGGGATATACAACATATGAAGGTAAATGGATCTTGTAGAAGAGGAGGTATACAAGGAATTAGACATCCATGAATTAGGGGTTGTTAATAAATGAAAAAGGAGGTCCATGAGTCACTTTCTCTATTTAGTGTAACATAATTCATTTAGGATTCATTGCAGTTCATAGAGGATGCATGATAGATCACAGATAGACTAAAATAGTTTGTAAGAGAATTTTTTTAAAAATATCATTAAACAAAAAAGATGATTTCATTTATAGGTGATAACATGACATTAATAGAGAATCTATCTACAAATGAGGATGTTTTCATTCACTCAAATGAAGGAAGTTACTTTATTATAATCTGTGTCTGTATCCCTTTCAAAGTGGGTAGAAAAGGAAGGGGAAGAAGGTGGTCATTTCTATTGGTAGTGGGCCAAAGAAATATAACTAGGTAGTAACCCTTGAGAATTTAGTGAACTGAACCTAACATTTATAAAGGCAGTGAGATTTGGTATACAAGTGATCGAGAGAGAACCTTATAATTTAGCAGTGATCCTTAATGGAATTCGTACATCAACACATATATGTTGTATGCACTGTGGGAGTATCATAGTGAGGGTGAAATATGTAAAACTCAAGTTTCATAAGAATTTTTTCAATTCAATTCATATATAATACAATAAAGTGAGAGAAAAGTGTTTTTTAATGATGAAATAAGATATAAAGTGGAAATTCTAATTTTTAATGCTAGGATTAATCCCCACTCTCAGGGTATTTAACCTATTTGGGATATCAATTGGTATAAGAAAAATAGATTGAATGTAATTGGTTTTATCTCAGTACAGAAAATTGAGGTTGTTAATAAAATTGGGATTATGATAATCTATGGAATTTTTTTAATTATTGGTGAAACAGATGCAACACTACATCTTATCATTCGGAATGGATGTCTATAAAGTAACAACGCATGGAATTTTAGTCAATATCTATAGTGGAGATTTATTAGAAGATGACAGAAGGGAGTCAGATGCTGAATCAAAAGGAATCCACACTTTCGGAGGATCTCTTTCCAATTTAATAAATACGATGGTTATGTCATGTAAGAAATCACATACTATGTGGGAAATCTTTTTGAATATTTATGAGGGTGACTAAAAAGTCATTGAAACGAAGCTGTAGGTTCTATGTATCAAGTATGAGGTTCATAGAATGCACCCCAAATGAGTCTGTTGATATATTCATTGTCTGGGTAAATACTTTGGTGGAATACATTCACAAACTCAGAGATATTGTTGTAGATATAAATAATTTTAAGCATATATTGATAAAATCTCCACATTTTTTCAATATGAATATTTAACAATTGGAAGTTAATGATCTAAAGGAGGTGACACTGGACATCTTTCACACTACTCTTAATGTATACAAGATGCTAAATGGAGATAATGAGTTTGTGGGAAAAGGTATGTCTAATGACGTGATATTTAAGGACATGAAGAAGCTAACCATTGAAAATGGTTAGGAAAAAAGATGATATGGATGAGGTGATGTTATTCATTTCATCAAATATTCAATGAGGAAAATGTTAGTCCAAAGAGAAACTCTCGCTTGCATGCTTTTAATGTGAAATGGTTGGATATATTCCAACAAGGTTCTCTGTGATGTTTCATGATGATGATGAGGATGAAGTCGAAATTCCCAAGAAGAATTATTCAACCAATGGGAATCGAAAGAAAATGTTAAAGAGACATGTCATCAAAAGGATGAATTTACTTTTTAATGATGATTACAATTCATAAGAATCAGAGGTAGAAGAGTTGAATGACATAAAGGATCCTGAAGCAGATGCTATGTTAAATGTTGTCAAAAAAATTAAAAAATAAATAAAGAATGTTATAGTGATGAAGAAGAGGTCAATGGAATAGTTGATATAGAGAAGAAATTATAAGACTCAAATGAGAAAATCGTTGTTTGTAGAGAAACAAATGAAGAAAATTAACATAGTGGTTCATAAAGGAAAAATTTATATGTATCAACATGAAGAATATAATTATCAATTGTTTAAATAAATTTAAAAATTGAATTCTTCATTACCAGATATCTCAAAAACGGTGGTTGAGTACAAGAAAAAAAGAGAATATCAGATAAGAGAAATTTATAGTTTAACTGACACTATAAATTATCAAGAAAACCATATCAAATAACATGAAGAGGAAGTTTTTAGTCTACTAAAACGTTTAATGATATAGGAAAAACTATTGATTGTCTAGATGACATAGGGATATCATATCATTATAGAAAAATTAAATATCAATATAGTGATTAGAGGTCCATCCGAAAAAAAAACAATAGTCAAATAGAAATTATAACACTGCTATGAGGTTTGATAAAAAAATAAAGTGGTAATGGTTGAAGACTCACAAAAAAACATTCTCGAGGATTGAATATTAATTTGGTTAAGAAAAAAAATAGATGATTCAAAGAACCCAAAAGAGAAATAGTAGTAAAATATTTCCACATAGGAATGCACTCCGCAAGAGATGTTTCTATTGTGTAAATATGGGACACTCAAAAAATATATGTTCCATAGACAAGTTGTATAAAAGGTAATAAGACCAAAAGAGATATCCATATAGAACACAATATTCCAAAACATTACTTTACATACACTATTTCAGGAGTGGATGATTTAGACACAGGGAAAGATACTATTCATTGACAATGAAAAAATATGCGTTGAAGAAGACAGAATGTGGTCATAAGTCACAACTCAATGTATCATTTAATGTGTTCAAAATGAAAAATAAATTTTCATCTCTACAAGATGATGTTGTACCATTATACTTCAAGTAAGATAAATACTATCAGTCCATACCATGTAAGATGTCATATCCATGGATGAAAAATAAAAGGGATGATTATGTAGTGGTTTTAGAAATAGATTTTAAAGCATCATATCACACTGAAATATAGATTATTGATATTTAATAAACTACCCATTTGATAGAATATAATGAACTCTATATAGGAATCATATATGATAGAGATTTTATTATAAGATTTGGTTATGATCAAGGATTGAAAAATATTGTCTCAAGATAAGAAATATTTGCGGAAAAGAACTGAGATGTGTAGATGTAGTGGATGTTGAAGGTCTTAGTCACAAATTATTATGTTCTAGTCAATGATGTGATTTAAGAAATTCAATAAGCTCTATTAAGAAATAATGTGTCATCATGGAAAAATACAGTGCTGTTTTATTATAGGGAAATCGTACGTGTAACGAACAGAACATTAATGAATAAAATTATTTTTATTTTAATATCTTATGGATATTTAAAACAGATGAAATGTATTTTTATTATTGTGTTTTTATGTATATTAATTATCATTATCTTTGATAATGTATATGTTGAAAAATTATTACACGACCGATATAAATATAGGGTTTTTTTTAAAAAATTTAACCATTCGAAATTGACAATTTAAAGGATGGCCTCATCATGTAAAATTGAGCCATACATAGCTTATTTGTCAGAGCTTAGAATAGAGGTAGCATCACTGGGCTTTTTTCTTGGCTAGGCCCAAGTTGGGATTCAACAGGTTAAGCTTGGACAAAATCTCTTACTGGAGAAGTACAAGTTAATAGAGATTACCACGTGAGCGATGTTATCCGAGCCACACTAAGAGTCTGTCACAATCTCACACCTAACCCTAAGGTGTTATTGAGGTGTTATATGAGGTTATGCAATAATTTATTAGTTACATTATTTCTAATACCTTTCATAAATAAAATTCTAATTCCATCAATTCTTCAATGTGAATAGTTTTTCTTAAAATTTAATGAATTAGATAAAGAGAATTTCCTAGTAAACTAGTAATTTTTAGAAATATATAAATTTTTATATTAAACTATGTTTATATTGATAATTTTATTATAATATTTTTATAATAACAACCCTTTTAGTTATAAATAATTATTATATTTATTGTTTCTACTCTATAAAATATTCAGTATTCAGTTTGATGAGAATTATTTTTTATACGATAAAAAGGACATTCTAATTTTAATTAAAGAATTTTTTTGAGGATTTAATGAATTTTGGAAATAATTAATATTTTAATAAAATATTATGATCAAATTTTATTTATCAATAACAAATAATTATATACTTTTTATGATGAAAAATGTCATTTTATTATGGTTTAGAAAATATTTTTGTCAAAACTCGTCAATTTTCGATAAATAATTGATTTTATTTTAAAATGGTAAATTCACATATTTAAAATATTATTTAGATAAAATGAATATTAATTATGGATTTAGGAAATTGAAATTTTTTAGCTGTGAATTATTCATAATTTTTTGAGACATTCAGATATTCGTGTAAAAATTAAATATTGTTTAAATATATAATGTGTTTTATGAAATCATAATGTACTAATAGTGAGGTAATAATATATGATAAAAGATATATTATGCAAATATATATTTTACATTTAAAATAATGTTATTTTAGATTTTCTTTATTAATTTTATAATGCCTTAGTGGACCCTCCAGAACATAGAAAATGTTTTAGTATTTTAAAATGATTTCCTTGAGAGTGTGACTCACCTCCGCATAATCAATCTGAATATTTTATTATGTTCTACCATTGGACTAATAAAATATTTTATTCCACTCCACATTTTGCTCAACCATGGGAGAAAACCATGGGACGTTTTGTGGTTTTTATTAGTTTAATGTGTAGTGTCAAAAACAAAAATAATAAATAATTCCCTCTCCTTTCCTATATAAACCCACAAAATCTCCCATTCCTCTTCACTAAAACCATTTTAGCTTGACTAACCTCTTCCCCCTCTCTCTAAAATCTTCTCAAGGTTCTCCAAGCTCCCATGAATCCTCTCTCAAGACTCTCCCAAGCCGTTGGGATCACACACTCAAGTGAGGGATCCACACTTTCCTCTCCTCCTTTCATATTCACACATCTTATTTGAATGTATTTTTTGAACAATTTAAGACTTGTAATTTGATTCATTTATAATAATTCTATTATTGTCTATTTTTTACATGATTGAGTTACTATTTATCCTCTCTCATTTTAACTCTTACATAAGGCGTTATTAAGCCAACATTTTGTAATAGATTTCACTCTTCTCATTTCCACTAAAGCTACTCATTTATATTATTCTTATTAAGTTCAATATTTACATGTTGGGTTATGATGTTCCATGACCCCCATACATTCCATTTAATTTATATAGGATGTGATCTTCCTTTCACTCTCATAAAGCCCTTTATTATCTTTTAAGCACACCCATTAATATGACAAAACTCTATATGGGATCTTCTACCATCCTATTTGAACATGATATTTTTTTCATGTTATGTATTTGATTTTATTTTATTCTTATTTTGGGATATGTTATTATATATCATCCTTAATTTCCATTTTTTGTATAAATTTTGAGATACTCTTTCACTCTCATTTATCCGTCTTATGATCCCTTATGTATACTCGTTACCATGCTGAATTTTCGTAACGGATTTATTCATTTCTCATTTTTGTATAGGTTTATTTACATTGTTATACCCTTTTATTTTCAATTAAAAATGTGGGGGTGTGATTTCACACCTCCCCCACACTTATATCTTTATGTTTTAATGATTAGAGACCTATTTCCCTCTCATTAATCCCTGACATGTACACATACTATACTAATATTTCATAAGAGTTATTCCATTTCTCCTCTTTCTTCATGTTTATTTATTATGTTACACATTCTATTTAAAAATTCAATGTGTTGGGACATGTATCTATAGAACCCCCTTACTTTTCATTTAATGAACATATTATGAGATACCTCTTTCTTTCTCATCAAACTTTATTTTGAATTTTTATATCATGCCTTTAGGCTACCGAAATTACATAGAAATTTTTTATGCCAAAATAATCATGTAGTGAATACCATGACCATTTACCTATCAAGGTTATTCAACATTTTGAATATATAATTATTAAATATATAATCTCATGTGTGTATTACAAATTCATTTATTTTGGAATAAATGATGATGTTTAATGATTCCTTATTATATGATCCTTGTGTCACAATTATGCTTGAAATGAAATGTTTGTGAAGGGTGAGCCCTGATGGTGCTCCAATGCATTGGGTAATGTCGAGTATCGTGATACGACATGTGAAACAAGGGTTTAATAATTCCAATTCAAGTATAATTAGTGTTTACTCAAGACAATTCAAGTTCAATGAGGGTTTACTCATGAAAAATAATGTGTAATGAGTGTTTAATAATGCTAATTCATGTGCAATGTGGGTTTACTCATGTTATTCCATGTTTAATGAGCCTTGGCTCATACTAATATCATGTTGTATGTTCTTGAAAAATTTCCATGTTATGATAATCATGCTATATCATTCCTTTATGTTCATGTTTCTCTTGTGCCCCATTGATACACTTATTGCCTAGCATGTACTATATTATTGATGTCATGACTTATTTACTCCATTACTAAAAATTATAGCTCACCCTTTTTCTTTTTCATGTCCTCAATTTATCCCATGAAATATTATGTATGAAGGAATTTAATGGTCCTGTAAAAGAAGTTTTATATAAGGTTGTGGTTTTTTATGTCCAAATTTTTCATGTAATGTTCAGAATTTTCCAAGGCACTAGACCTCTCAAACTAAAAGTTGTCTTAAGTGAGATTTTATGAAATAAATTATGTATAAGTGTGTAATAATTATAAGGGTTTTTATAGTTGGTATCAAAGGATATGTTTAGTTAATTGTTATATTAGGATTAGAAAACCCTCATGAAATTCTTATGGATAAGAATATGGATGATAAAAACATCCCAAATTTTGGTGAGTATAGAGTAAGTGGTTTATCAAGAAAATACATTTCTATCTACATATAAACAAGTAGAGTTTTCTCTTGTAAAAATGTAGATAGGGGTAAAACATGATAACACTTCTTTGAGATAGAATCGAATGGGAACTGGTGCATGTCAACTGGCCTTGTTTCACTCCTGGTTCGACACCTCAAGTGGATATGCTTTTGTAAATTCATATGCTTAATATGTACCATTATTAAGAAAATAAGAAAATTAACCTAATAATAAATGTTGGGATATAGATAATATATATCATAGATTGAATCCTATACATTCAAAATTTAAGGAAATCAATGTACATTATAAGTTATCCAATTTTTTCATTGGATCCCCCTTTTGTGTTAAACTATTTATAATTATCATCCCTAATTTTCCTTTCATTCTATCCAATGGCTAGTAATATGAGGCATCAAGTTAATAGCCAATGTGAAGGGCAATGTCATGACAAACAAAATGAGATTCCCAATAAAATGTGATCTCAAGTAGGACATAGCGTGATTATGGAAAACCACCTATCAAAAATCAGAATTAATAATTGATGATTTTTCAATACCAAAATAAATCACGGAAGTGGAAGATGAAATCTCTTGGAATCCATCTCCTAATGTTGATAAGAGGAATAAGAAACAATTTAATTCATGAAACAAGTGTGTAAAGAGGCATGAAGGGAAATCCTAGAAAGGGACTATGATATGTTTTATGTTTGTAAAGTAAGGGAGCAAAGTATCTAATTTCCAAGAAAAATTGATATTGTGATGGATGTAAACAAAGTTTCACATAAAGAATCGTACACAATTATATGCTATGATTGTGGAGGTTTTGAGCATTACCCAAAATAATGCTCTATTGAAAGGGATGAGAATCATGATGATAATCAACAATATCTATGATCATGGGAGCATGATATGTCCTGTAATAAGATGCATATTGAAAAATTAATCACATTGAATCAGTAATTCAAAGTAATGTACATCATAATGAATTTCAATTAATTTCCTATTAGTATAACTTTTTTGTTTTCAAAGAACAGAGTCCCCAACAGATATGTTATTAAATCATTAGGGACAAAATTATATATGTGTTTTATTACATGTTTTTTTTGTGGGAAATATCTTATTGAAATTTTTATAAGTATTACTTTTATGGAGTTTGAGGAAAAAATAGAAAGTCATTGCCTATTTTTCAAGGATGTTTAATATTCATGAGAAAAACAATCCCATGCATGATCTGGATTTAGCGGAAGTGATCTGTTCATTACAAATTATGTGGAATTATCTCTTTGTGGAGAACTGTAAAATATATACTGATCACAAATGCCTCAAGTATTTATTCACACAAAAAGAGTTGAACATGAGCCAAGAGAGATTGTTAGTGATGATAAAAGACTATGACTGCTCAATCCATTACTTCCTTGGGAAAGTGAACAAGGTGGTAGATGATCTAATTAGAAAAGACCTAGTGATTCTATTACTGATTATAATTTAATGGGATATAATATTAATAGATTTGATGAATATTGACATGGTAATAAAAAATAAGGGAACAACATCAATCCTTTCACAAATGATTGGTCAACCATCACTTTTGGAAAAGTAATGGATGCTCAAATGGATGATGTGGGAATTCTGAATAAAGTGGAAACTATTAGAAAAGGTAAATACTTGGAGTTAAATGTTAATAAAGAACGAATTGTGAGATTTGGGTCAAGACTACATGTTTCATAAAATATGGAGTTAATGAAAGAACTTTTGGATGATGCATATAGTTCAAATATATCTATTCACCCAGGAAACACAAAGGTGAATCGAGATCTCTGAGGGAATTAACAGTGGGATAACATGAAGAAGGTGATCCCTAAGTATTCATCAAAGTGCTTGGTATGTCAACAAGTGATGGATGAGGGACAAAAGTCTAAGGGGATGATGCAACCATTACCCCTACCCACAAAGAAATGTAAGAACATCACCATGGACTTTGTCATCGGACTTCTGAAGACATCCAAAGAAAAATGTGATATCTGTGATGTTTTTGGTCACCATACTAAGAATTCACACATCATTGAAATTTGGGAGGATTTCTCATTGGATCAACTCACACAGATATACAACAGAGGATTGGTAAGGCTGTATGAAGTACTATTATCAATAGTATATTACTGAGATCATAGAATCACCTATAAATTCTAGAAGAGTCGCCAACTTGTTGGGAATACAACACTTAACTTTAGTACATCATATCATCTTCAAATTGATGTCCAATTTTAGTGGACTACCAATACACTTTAGGAAATGTTGAGAGCAAGCTCAATAGACATCATAAGAGGAACAGATCAAAATCTTCCTCTAGTTGAGTTCTCTTAAAAGAAAAGTTTCCACTCAAGCATCCAAATGGCTCTTTATGAAGAACTTTATGGGAAGAGTTGAAGAACATGTGAATGTATTGATGATTTTAGGGAGAAAAAAAATCCCAGGTTGAAAAATGGTCGAAGAAATGGTAGAGAAAGCTAAAACCATCCCCCAAAAATTAAAGTTACTTATATTCGACCAAAGAGCTATGCTGATAACCATTGATAAGACCTAGAGTTTGATTTTAGAGACATTGTATTCCATTACATTTCACCATGGAAGAGAGTTATGATATTTGGGAAGATGTGAAAGCATAGTCCAAGGTACAACAGCCCTTGTTAGATCCTTGATCGCATTGAACCAGTGGCCTATCAACTAGCACTCCCACCGAACCTATCTCAAGAACATGATGTATTACTCGTATCAGTCATGAAAAAGTACATACCTAACCCATAACATGTATGCAATCAATAGGTGGTGCCATTGGATAATTAACTATCCTATAAAGAGAAGTCGGCGAAGATCTTATATCGTATGGAAAAAGTTCTACGAAATAAGGCAATGCCTCTCACCAATGTGTGGTGGAGAAACCAAAAGTTTGAAGAATAAATGTGGGAACCTGAGGAAGTGATGATGCAATGTTACCGTCATCATTTTTTGGGTGGGAAATGATAAATGTTGAGAAAAAAATATCTTAATGGGGGAAGGTTGTAACAACCAGATCATTCATGAATAAAATAATCTTTCATTTAATGTCGTATAGATATAGAAAACACATGCACTATTTTTTTTATTATTATTGGGATTAAAAGATGATTTATTATCATTAACATTTATAATATATCCATTGAACAGTGATCACATGACTGATATAAATATAGGGGTTTTATAAAAATATCCTTTTGACATAGACAAATGAGAGGATGACATCATCCAATATACTCAATCCATAAAAAGATCATTTGTTTGATCTAAGAAAGAAGGTAGAGTCACTGGACTTTTCTCTTGACCAAGACCAAGCTGATCATTAACACATTATTCATGAATGGAATCGGCTATGGGATAAGTACAAGTTAATTGAGATTACCAACAGAGTGATGTTATCTGAGCTACCCAAAGAGTCTGTCACAATTGAACACCTTACCCTTAAGTCATATGTGGGTGTTATTAGGGTTTATGTAACAATGTATTAGTTACTTTATGTATAATACCTTTTATAAATAAAATTATTTTTCCATCAATTTATTTATGAGAATATGTTTTATTAAAAATTTAATGAATTAGATAAATTGATTTTTTTGGTAAAATGTTATTTTTCGAAAATATATAAATTAGTATATTTAAATAAGTTTTTATTAATAATTTTATTTTAATAGTGTTACATGACATATCTTTTTAATTATAGATGATAGTTATATTTTTTTAATCTATAAAATATTAAGTATTCAATTTGATAAGAAATATATTTTTATTCTATAAAATATATATTGTATTTTTAATTAAAGAATCTATTTGGCTGAATTAATTTTTTTAAATAACTAATATTTTAGTAAAATATTATTATCAATTTTTTAATTAATTACAAATTAGTATATAATTTTTATGAAGTCAAACGTAATTCTTATTATGGGTTAGAAACTGTTTTTGTCAAAACCAATCAATTTTCAATAAATGACGGTTTTTATTTTAAAAGAGAAAATTCTCATATATTTAAAACTATTGAGATAAAATTAATAATATATTTCGATTCATAATGTCAAAATTATCTAACAATCAAATTTTCATGATTTGCTGAGATAGATGATATTTTGTGTAAAAATTAAATACTGTTTAAATATATAACTTGTCTTATGACATCAGAATTACCCAATAGTGTTGTAATAAAATACATTAAAAGTTTTATGCTGAAAAATATATGTTTTAAATTTAATATAATGTGATTTCATATTTGTTTTATTAATTTTATGATACTTTAGTGGACACTACATGACTTATAAAATGTTTTAACATTTTAAAATGATTTCCTTGAGAGTTTGAAAACCCTCCACCAATTTTAGAGGAATGTTTTAATAATTTCAGACATTATACATATTAAATAATGTATTTCACTCTTATTTGGAAGAATACATGGTAAAAAACCATGGTATTTTTTGTGGTTTGGATTAGTTTAATGTGTAGTGTCCAAAACCTAAATAATAGAAAATTCTCTCTCATTTCCTATATAAACCCACTCAATATCTCATTCCTCTTCAATAAAAAAATTTATAGCTCAAAAAAAATCTAAACGCCTCTCTTTATAATCCCCCAAGGAAACCTAAGCATCCATGAAGCCTATATTAATCCTTTTCCAAGCCTTTGGGATCGCACACTCAAGTATGGGATCCTCACTTTCCTTTCCCCCTTTCAAAATCAAGCATTTTATTTGAAAGTAGTTCTTGTAATTTTGAATGGTTATAATTTTATTACTTTATAATAATATTATTAATATCCAATTTTTTTATTTGAATGTGGTATTATTTATCATCCCTCATTTTGACCCTTACCTAAGCCGTTATTGTTCCCAAATTTCGCAAGGGATTTCACTCTTCTCATTTCCACTCAAGAAACTATTTTACATTATGATTCATAGGTTTCACATTTATATTTTGGGTTATGATGATCCATGACCAAAATACTTTCAATTTAATTTATATATGATGAGTTCTTCCTTTCACTCTCATAAAGCCCATTATGACATTTTAATCACACCTGTTACTATGCCGAAATTCTATAAGGGATCTTCCACCCCCTCTTTTATTAAAAATTCATTACAAGTTATGTCTTTGAATTTGTTTTATTACTATGTTTGGATATTTTGTAATGTATACTCATTACTTACCATTTTATTTATAAATTATGAGATCCCCTTTTACTCTCATTTAAGCCTATAGAGATCCCATATTTATACTCGTTACCATGCCAAATTTTCGTAAGAGATTTCTTCATTTCTCATTTTTTTCCAAGTTTATTTATTTTGTTATACCCATTTATTTTAAATTAAAATTGGCGGGTTATGATTTTGAACCTCCCCCACACTTTCATCTTTAAGTTTTAATGATGAGATACCTTTTTCCCTCTCATTAATACCTCCTACTTACACCTATTACCTTGGGAAAATTTCGTATGAGTTATTTCATTTCCTCTATTTCTTCTAGTTTATTTATTATGTTACGCCTTCTATTTAAAAATTATATGTTTTGGGAAATGTATCTATATTAACCCCTTAATTTATATTTCATGTACATATTATTTGAGACCCATTTATCTCTCTCCAACAATTTTTATGAATATTTTTGTCACACCATTAGGCTGTCGAAATTGCAACGCAATTTTACATGCCAAAATCACCATGAAGTGAATAACATGACCATTGATCTTTCATGGTTAATCATCTTTATTCACATATACATGTCTATTATTTAATCTCATGTATTTATTCAACATTCATTTATCATGGAATAAATGATGATGTTGAATTTTTCCATGTTATATGATTCGTGTGGCACACTTATGCATGAAATTAAATATTTGTAAAGGGTGTTCCCTGATAGTGCTCCAATGCATTAGTTAATGTTTAGTATCATGATATTCCATGTGAAATTAGGGTTTACTCAGGTTAATTCAAGTACAATGAGTGTTTAATCAGGAAAATTCATGTGCATTGAGTGTTTACTCTTGATAATTAAGGTACAATAATGGATTACTCAGTATAATTAAAGTGAAATGAGTGCTTACTCTTGATAATCCATGTTAAATGAGCGTCAGATACTAATAATATCATTTTTTATGTTGTTTCCACATTTTCCTGTCATGCTATATCATGACTTTATGTTCATGTTTATTTTGTGCTCTATTGGTATGCCTATTTTCTAACATGTACTATATTATTCATGTTATGACTTCTTTACACCCTTACTGGGATTTATAGCTCACCATTTTTATTATGTATGTCCTCATGTTATCACATGAAATAATAATTATAAATAAATGTTGTGATCATGTAAAATATTTTTTCAATAATTTTGTTGTATTTTATATCCTAAGTTGTCATGTAATGTTCCTAATGTCTGAAGACACTAGACCCCTCGATACTCAATGTTGTCTTAAGTGAAGTTTATTTAATAAATAATATTTAATTTTTTAATAAATATAAGGGTTTTTTATATATTAAATTGAATCCTTACCTTGCGAGTGGAGTATAAGATATGTACTTTCCGTTAAAGGAAGAACAAAGCATATTATGGAATAAACATATTGGCCCCATGATCTAATAGTACATAGATGATCTAAAGAATTATGTTTCTGATTGAGACCTCACTATGTAATCATGTGATCATACTCATATGTGTGATGCTTGTCAACATGAGAAGATCATACAAATTACATATAAGGATACAGAGAAAATGTCAAAAAATATATTGTGTTTGTGCATATTAATAAGTGAATAATTATTTCACCAAGAGAAATTTATGAGAACTGATATTATGATATATTAATTTATTATTTTAGAATAATTTCATGGGGTTCAATAATCACCCAAAAATTAGTGGTGTTTAGTTTCATAACAACTTATCGATCAGAAGGTGAAAAGTTCCTAAGTAAAATAATCCTAATGATATGAAAATGTAATGGAATGGAGTGGAAGAAATATCCAAATGTAGGATTACCAAAAGAAATATGGTATAAGAAACCAAGATTCTGTATTAGTATCTCCATTGAAAAATTGGGTAGTTGAGAGGATAAATCGAATTATCTACAAACTGTCAAGAATAATGACCATTGAGAAAAAACCATCCAGAAAAGTTTTGGAAATATGTTTAGATGACATCAGTATAGAAATAAAATAAATAATTATTATTCTTGAAATATGAGAGGACTCTAAATGAGATATGGTACAATAATTATCCAATATTTTAGTGCTATCATGTGTTTAGAATTAAGTGTTTCATTCTAATTAATGAGACACACAAGATGTATTAATCCAATATATATGGGGGGATATTTATTTTCTACTCAAAGAAAATAATATCATTTAAATTATTCAATAAGAGGATGTGAAAGGTAGTTTAAATCCATGATGAAACTATAGTAGATAATGACGATAATCTTTCCCCAATACAGGAGTAGTATTAAGAGGCTAGTGATGAAGACATAAGCAAAGCAGTGGATCTCATAGTTCCAAAGGATGATTTAGAAAAATATTTAGATAATGAAATGTATGATGAAAAACTAGTATTTATATTATGATTCAGAATTTATAGAGAAAACACAATTTATTATCAGACTAGTATAGTACAGACAAGGATGATAATGACTATACAAAAATCTTTGTTATTATCATAGGCAGAGACTAATTTTTTCGAGGATATAACTAGATATGAAAATTAGGTCCAACAGATAAATGAAGGGATTCACCAAATTATGAAGAATCAGGAATGTGAGATTGTTTTGAGGGAAAAAAATAAGAATGTCATCAAGACAAAATGGGTATTTCATAGTAATAGGAATGGTGATCATTTGTTGATTTGAAAAAAATCATGAATAGTGTTTAACAGGTACACACAAATAGATGGTATCAAGGTTGAATAAACATTTGAAACTATTGCAGCGATATAGACAATTATATTATTCTTGGACATAGAAGTGAAATAAAATTTCCATGTTTTCTAGATAGTTGTCAATTCTGATGTCCATAATTGTGTTCTTGAAGGAGAATTTTATAATTAGAAACTAGATAGGTTTCTAATTAATGAAGATTATAACAGAGTTTTTTAGATGGAGAATACACTATATGTGTTAAATCAATCACCAAGAGCATGAAATTCATGGCTAGATTAGTTTTTGAATAATATCATATTTTAACATGGTGGATTTGATTTCTATATATATGTCAATAGTGACGGTAATCAATGGTATATGGGTCTGGTATATATAAATGAAATAATATTTGGTGGATCAGATTAAGAAAAATGAATTTAGTTTATAGAATTCATGAAAATTTAATTTGAAATGGAAATGTTCCATGAACTAAAAATATTACTTAGTTTATAGGATACACATTGAAATAATGGAACATTTATATCTCAATCCACACAATCCAAAGAGTTTCTGAGAATATTTAGAATATATAATTCCAAATAGAATATGAATTTTGTGGCTACCAAGATAAAACAATCATGGGATTATGAAGGCAATGGAGCTAATGTAACAGAATATAGGAAAACAATTTGAAGTCTTTTTTACTTGATAATGACAAGACCTGATATTGATTTTACCACATTCCAAGGCACATAGTATGAATGAAATCCCAAGGAAATTCAATTTAGTATAGTGAAAATATTAATTCACTATATAAAGGGAACAATGCATTTTGGATTGTTGTAAACTAAACAATTTCAACAAGTGTTATTGGTATATACAGATGGAGATTGGTCTGGATGAGTAGATGATATAAAATTAACATTATATGGTGCATTATATCAAAGTTTATTATGTATTTCTTAGATAATCATGAAACATTATTTAATTTCATTGAGTACCACAAAAGCTTAATATATTTCAACCACTTGTATTTTTATGTAGTTATTGTGTATGAAGTTACATCTTGATGATACAAAATTTGATGTTAAGTCTTTGTTTGAAATATATTGTTATAATTCAGGTTCTATAAATCACAGAAAAAACAAGTCCATCTCTCATTGAAGAAGGAAATTGAGATAAAGTGTCATTTTTTCAAATTTAAGGTTGAATAAGGGATTTTGAAATTTGATTATATACTATAAAAACTAAAGGTTAAAAATATTTTAAAAAAGGCCGTCCCCGATGATGCATTTGAATGACATATCCTAGATCTGGGAGTATGTTAGATTCCTTGAACAAGATATAGTATGGATGTGGGAACCCCTATCTCAGAAGTATGGTGTGTTTTTTCCTAATGAGTTGATCTATGTTCTTTACGCTATTGTAGGCCTTAAAAGAATGGCCTTTAGGTTCGATGAAAAAGGGGGAGAAATTATTGCTTTAAAATGGGATAAAATGTATTAATCCAGATATGGGGATAAGTTTATTAGGGTAAAAATGATGTATGGGGAGTTTTAGAGATGAAAATTCTAAAGGTGAATGATCAATGGTTATATATCATGAAATATGGGGTTCATGATTAAAGTAGTTGAGTGGTTTTCGCATGAATTTATTCATTGATGAACAGTCATTATAATATAGTTTCTCACAAAAATAATGTATCTTGTCATCTTAGATTTTTTTCTTGAGGAAATATTCTGTAGCTATCTAAAATGAATGAAGTGAATGATGGTAGAAGATGGAAGAATATTTAGTGATATACCAAATTCTGAGGAGTTGTCAACTAACCCCAATTGGGAGATTTTTGGGAAAAATACCACTAGGTTTCATCTCGGAATTTTTGAAGTGACTGTTTCTATTGATAATGAAAAATATCCATGAATTATTATATATGGTGTCTCCAATGTAGATGCCTTTAAGGTATTTCAGTTTCTTAGTGATTTCTAATCTCTTGCAGCTCAATATCAGAAGTTTATTTTTATATAAAAGGAATGTTTTATAAAAAGGAGTAAAAAGAAATTAGTTTATGGACCACAAAGCATAGTTCATGGATCAAAAGAGAGGTATGATGAATAGAGAATAAAATCCAATAAATGAATTGTTTACACATAGCAGTGCTATGCAGACTACAAAGCATGTTACACAGACAACCTAAGGAAACAATTCATGGGAGGATCATTTTTCATAGAAGACATGTACATCATGGGGAGGAACATATTTTGTGGGAGACATGATGTTTATTGTTGAGTGGTAGTGATTATGGATGCCTTAAATGGTTTTCATCGACAGAAGACATCAGCCACCGAAATAGAGAAGGGTGATATGTAGACTACCTAGCAGTTTACAACGAAGGATGTATCATATCGATGTTTTGTGTAAATAAGATTATTGGTTTTTGAGTATATATTTTATTATATAACAATGCCTAATAATATGATTATATAGAGTTAATTTCATTACAAAATATCATCTCTATGGGAAGAATTCACAGAAGTCCAAAGTATTTTGGGAGGGAGGATTCCACGAAGGGTGGTGTAGTTTATGGGAAAATATCACCAACGGGTTTTGTGGGTATTTAAATCCCACAAAGGAAAAGTTATGGAAATGAAGAGGTTGTCCATGAGGCCTCATCCATCTATGAAGAAGGGGCAGTCTGTAGTTGAAAAGGAGTTCCGCGAAGCACTTTCTCTATGTGGTACAATACACATCATGGAGGATTTAGAGCAGCTCACAGATGATGTAGGATAGTTCATGGGGGGAATAAAATAATTAATAAAAGTAACATCCATAAACTAATAGTATGTAGATAATTAGATTTCCTTTATGGGTGAATATGGGTCTTCAACATAGAATCTATCTTTAACATAGGATATATTTTTTCATGAAAATGAAGGAACCTACATGTCCTCCAACTGTGTGTGGATTCCTCCAAGAGTAGTGATCAAAGGGAGATGAAGAAGGTGATAATTTACACCAGTAGTGAGCCATAGAAAGAAACTCTGAGAGTAACCCTTGGGAAAGTAGTGACCTGACCCTAAACATTGTAAAGATAGTGATCTAGGGTATATAACTATCCTAGCATGAAACTTGTTATTTGATAGTGATCCTTAGTGGATTTGGTATATCAACACATTATTATTCTATGAACCTTGGAAGTAGTACCATTATGTTGAAATAGGTAAAATGTTTGTGTCTTATGCATGATTTCAATTCCCTCTATACAGTTCTAGGGGAAAGTGAGAGAAAAATGTTTTGTTTAATGTCATAACAAGATCCAAAGGGGAAACCATTTAATTATTTCATATCCTGTTTCACCCACATCTCATGTTATTTATCCTTGTTGGTCTAAAAAACGTCAAACATAAATATCTATGAGCTATAGGAGAACTGACGTAGTCTACCACCATTTGGAGTTCCTCTATCGTAGTTTCCCGACCACATAGTGATACTCTAACTTGGTGGAACGAAAGAAAAGATACTAATAAATTAATACTTGAGAAATGAAAAATCACAAGAGAATCAAACCCTCCTGGAGAAATTCTTCCAAACACATGGAAGGAAGAAAAACCACAATAAGATAAAAAAATGACAATATATCTCACCTTAGTTTAAGACATACGCAGATAAATAACGATTAAAATAGAATCACCCTCACAGAGTGGATCCCAATGGACACATCCCAACACCAGTTATCATACCACACAGATTTAGTGAATCACATAGCCTAGATACTCAGTCACATACACAAGGTCCTATCCCATGCCTAAAGAGCGATCCCCAAAAGGCTCAACCAATGTATCATTCATGAACGAAGCTCTCAAATTAGCTCTACCACCAAAAATGGATTGAGGGTGGGGGGTAGGAATTCCCAAAATAAAAAAAATACACTCAACCTTGACATTCTATCCATACATTAAAATATTATTAAAGTGAATCATGTATAAGAATCATCCCATAAAAAGAAACAACCCATAAAATTCAACCACAAAATCTAAAGCTCATGGAACCTCTTTCATAACCACCAATAGAAAAGTTACAAAACAACAAAGGAATCCTCAATTGGATAGAAGCCAAGACTAATTCCCAAAAAATAGAACATACTAAACATTTGTAAATAACCTAGGGGCCATAAGGAGGTAAAATCAATGAAACTCAAAAACATAATCTCATTTCACACTATCGAGTAAGAACCACCAGATAAACAAAATAATGAAAAACTCATAGAAAAACACTCACATAGAAAAATAAAAAATAACTCTAAAATCAACTAAGATAAAACCGATCAAGAATCACTAATTATTTCATTCCCACAGAGATTCAAGTGTACCAATAAAATTTTAGATCACCTTAGTCTCTTCTAAACACTTTTCCACATTTAAACTCATTAAATATTCCACATCCAAAAATCTATATGGGTTCAGGTAGGAACCAAAACATTAGAAACCTTTTGAACTATTCTTTTAAACAAAAAGACAAGGACATAAAATATCTCAAATAATGTTCAATGAGAGAAACCAAAATATTCCACCATAATATAAGAATCAATACTATAATGATATGACCTTAAATGTTTAATACCAAAATCACATCTAAAGACATATTCCTTTTTAAAAATCACTATTTATCAAGGAAATTATAAACCCACATACTACTAAGGTGTTATTTTGAAAAAAAGAGTACATATTCTTTAAAACAAAAAACAGTTTGTATGAACACATACATTTACCCAAATAATGTGAGCCCCAAAATTCAGTTCAAAATATCATTTTCATTAGAAAATAAAGTATCCAAATTGATAATAAACAAAAATTACCCATTTTCAAATCTGTTTCTAAAGAAAACTAAAATACAAAATACATCTTTTTAAAATATTTCATTTTCCAAAATAACCCAATGGATTCAAAAATTTTACGAAAATATTACAAAACTAATTCTAAAAATTAATATTTTTCACAAAACCTAGTTATTATAGAAATTGATGTTCTTTAGAAAAATGTCCATTAACACAGAAGCACTACCCAAGCTTCCATGAAAGGATTAGGGAACAATATACCAAATACAAGAAAAAAATCACAATTCATTTTACTAAAAATATGTGAAGAACACATTTATAGAAATTAGGAATTCACGAGGAGTCAAAATATTCTAACCATTGATAAATAGTGTCATGAAATCCATAAACACCACATTTAGGGGATTAAGAATCCAATATGTAGCACGTCATAAAAACGAGACCAACTGGACCACATGAGAACCACTTGGTATCCTAGGACATATAGGTCAACTGGGCTTCTTGAGTTCCCATCCCCTTTACAAGAAAATTAAAGAGAATCCCAAAATATAATTTTCATTGTAAAAGTGTACAAAATATAATTCAAATTAAAAAAACAAGTAGAAACATCCAAAAAAATAAAATCCATGATTTGAATCCCAAATTCTCCATAAAGATTGAGGCTCGAGACAAGAAAGAGCTACCTAGAATTTTCTGCACTGACCTATCCAGATTTGAAAACCATTACCTTATTTATACCAGATCATCCCAAAATAAAACGGTTAGCTCAATAATCTGTGGTACATATAAAATTAAAACCCTATGCTCTGATTCTATTTTTTAAATGAACTACCACGATTTCCACCAAAATTGACATCTGACCTAATTTAAGATAATGACTAGTTGGTATTCAAATTCCCTACATGCTGTAAAAATGTTCATAGGAATCAAAGTAATCCCTTTGGGAATGATATCTCCAAAATCAATGATAATGAAAATATAATAGATTAATACCTGATATAGAATATAAACATTCCAAATTGGTCATAACACACCACACTTATCGATCCCATTCATATTAACAATATAAAAATCTATAATAAAAAGAGATACATACTAGAATAAATTGAAATCAATTAAAAACCAACCCTAAGTGGAGCCTAAACTATCTCTATGAAAGATGTAATTTATCACCACCACACAACTCAACCAACATTTTACACGATGATCAAACCAGAAGATACATCAAACTATGAACCTTGAACTTGAGATTTAATTTAAGTGAGATAAGAATCATAGTAGGTCACCAAAACACATTGAAACTATGAAAATAATTTCATAAAGAAATAAATCAATTCTTGATTGAAATGAAATCCATGAATTAGAAATTTCATATATAAAACATATGAAAATCAATAAAATTCAATAAACATCTACCAAAATATTTATCATTGTTTACAGAAAACAAATCCCTAAGTTTTGATAACATAGACAATTAACATAGACATTTAAAAACCACACACACTAATATCATTTATCACAAAAAATCATTTGTTTCTCTATATGAAATGGTCACATTAAAAATTCCAACAATCCAAATCCATTATTTTATATAAATAACCAATTTTTAATCAACATTTAATCATATGAACTGGAATAATTAAATTCAAAATAGGCATTTATAAACAACTTTTAGAACTCAATTTTTAATGGAAATGACCCCACCCATGCACACAGGACAAGAAAAACAAGAATAAACCATATATCACATGGAATATACAAATTATAAAAAATAATGGTTCCATAAGAACTAAATCAGGGGAAATTTCACAAACACACATAATATCAGACTCCCTTCAAATACTAACAAACAATGAAATCGAATGTTTCATTGGCTCTAATTAATGTCACTAATGTAGAAATAATCATTCTATATAAGTGTACAACCCATCTAACTAGCTACCAACATGAGCTATGCCCATAATGACATCCAAAAAGAACACAAAATAATGACAATGATGTTGAAAACCCACCTATTCCTTTTTCCTAGCAAGACTACTGGGAAAATGGTTTCATTCAAACCAACTAGAAGAATAATCTAGATCTTTTATTTAGAATATGAAATCTATATACAAATAAATAAGTGCGGTTGAGGAGAAAATGATCCAAGTATAACATGTAATGAATCACCAATAATAGCCTAACCCATGACACATAATGTCAAAAATCCTAATATACACATAACATGTACTGAAGGCATAGTAGGAACTTTACCACACAATTGGAGTAAGAAAGAATCACATAGTGACCACAAACACAAAAAGGGGTGGAAAATAAAAGGGAAATCAATGGTTTTCACCCAATGACACCATTAAAAATCCATTTTTCCAAATGGGCCTTCGACACTAAAACATAGATAGGATTTACAATACCTTTAAAATTTAATAATTTTTTTTCCAATCATCATTTGGAAAATGGTTGAAAACACCTAAGCATTTAATATATTTTGTAGTCACCCTTATGCAACGTATCTCTTATTTTAATACTGAAAACATTGACATAGTCCTTCATTTCAATATTTATTTTTATGAAAAACAACTTATATAATTTTAAGAGGTTCAATGAGATCACATATTTCTTTATAAATTTTTTTAAATATACTCTACAATAATGGTCGTTCCCTATGGAATACAAAACAAGGCCAATGTTTAACCATTTACAATAAATCCATTTAAAACAAGCCACCAAGGAATTTCTTAATGGTTAACACACACACACACATGAATTTCAAATAACCATTTTAAATCCCCAGAAGAACCCCTTTATAAAAAAATTTGTGGTTAAAACCTCACCTATAAATCCAAATTACCTTTAAAAGATTTTTTCACTAATTGAAAACTAAAACCAAATAAAAACAATTTTCACAACATGGAATCCATTTAAAATTCATTTAGAAATTTAAAAAAATAATAAAATATTTTAAAAAAATCTATTTCAATAATTAAATCATGGAATTTTTATGAAAAACTATTGTAAACAAGGAAAAGGCATTACCAAATGTTTTTAAAACTATATGAAGCTATCAAATATAATCAAACATTCATAAAAAGGGAATTTATTCTGCATGATTTCTTAGAATTCTAAAATGAAAAATTTACATTGTAACACCTACCTCAAAGAAGAAGAATCCATGATGATTCATGTCACCTTGAATATATATCACTCTAACATGAAATAACTCATTTTCTATAAGACATAAAAGACCCAAAACCTAGGTTAGAAACACCCCGAAATCCATCCCTAGATATAATAATTGATTAGGGATTAAAGAGGAAGGGGGAAACCTATGAAAGAATATAGAGTAAGTATTAGAGGATAAATAGTTGAATAAATACCTTCAAATAGACCTCAAAACACCAAATGAGTAAATATAATCCAACGGATGAAGAATATATAGCTCATAAAAGATCCACAAGGGTTGGTTAATGGAAATGGGGAGATAAGGGTATGGAAACTGCTTTGAATAATGTGGGAATTTTGGGAAATTCAAAAATTTTAAATACTTGGGAAAGTAAATAGGTTTGTATGTTTTTTTTCAAATCACACGCCAATTGTGTGCTAGCCACTACTTAGGATAGGGACACCATCACCCGATTAGACTTAGAAATTTCATGGTTGATAAAGATATGGTCAAACAGTGAAACACAATATTAAAAAATTATAGAACCAATAGAAACCATGAAACACATTTTTCTAGACCATCCATAGGACATGAATCATACCTTAGATATAGCAAGGACACCACATGGTTTCTCCCAGTGGGTGCATGTTTTAGAACTAACCATGTGTATCATATGTTGAAAAACATTATATAGTTCCAAATTCAATAAAAAGGATCCTCTTGATGGGAGGATATATTTGTCACCTCTAAATATGAAACATAATCATATATATATATGGAAAACCTTCAATATTTTACATGTTATGAGATAAATCTCCAATGTAAATCCAATCTGGCCTCATGTTCACCAAAGATCACCAAAATAACATCACCATAATATTGGAGTTTCATCAGAATCCAATTATATTATTAGAAGTGGGAATTGACTGAGGGAATGATGGAATGGGGAGTGAAACCAATCTGTTATGATATTATATTCTTGATAGTGATCATTTACTAATGAAATAATTTTTTGTCCTTATTTGTATAAAAAAACATATGTATTATGATTATGTTATGATATCATGTCCCATGATTAATTTTTCGTTATTTCACACTCTTGTGACTTATGAATTATTTATTGAAAAATCCTTATTCCAAGACTCTTGATTAATGATGTTTGATATAATATGTATGAATTTCATAAGTTATTATCATGTAATTATTCTATTTTCGATCATACACTCAATTATGATCATTGATTGATAACTCATACATTTACCCTTCCTGAGAATCTGATATTTCCATTTATTATGTTTCATTTATCATAGTTATGATTAATGATATAATGTATGATACTACTAAAGGGGTATCATTTTTGTTGAATATTGGTGGAGATGATGAAGTATTGTCATGGATTATGAATTATGAGTATAAATAAAATAACTATTATTTTCTAAGAAAGTCATGGATTTAGTTTTGTAAAATATTTCTCTAATTTTATATAACTACAATCCAAAATTATATTGGGTATGTAAGTTACTCAATGCTTGAGATTCATAATTTAATTTCAGATAATCAAAATTCGGTCAATTTAGTTGGTATCAAAATTAGAATGCAAGGAATATGTTTTTAGCACAGGATTTAGCTTTAAGAGTCTCTAGATATTTTGGTTGGCATTAGATCAAGTCTATGATAGCTATAAGTGTTAGGAAGTTATCATATTCAGATAATTTAATATGTAATGATACCATTATGTCTGGATATGTTTTGGAATGATCATATGATTAATGCATCAATAGCTTTTTACAGTTTAAAGTGATTTTATTTTAAGGTGATTAATGAAATTTTGAGAGATGTAATAGATAATAGAGGTAGAATAATCCATCTTTTTTAACATTTCATTTAGTTTGAAGTTATTCAGGTAGAATGTTATTAGTCAAATAAGTTCAAAGGAAAACATAACCATAAAGGGTAAAACATTCTTTAATGATGGGGTATTTATGGTCAATGAGTAAACAAATTATCATATTTTGTTAATATATTATTAGATAAATATATGATTCAAAAGTGATTTGGTGGATAAGTGATTATAGTTATTTTCGAGGATGTCCACTATATTTGAAAGAATACATGATTAAGGTAAACATAATATTAATTTATAGGATGTAATTTTATTTTAGGACTATATTTTAAGAAAATGTATAGAAATATGTATGTATTTTATAACAATTCAGGTTATTTTGGAAATGATTTGTATATTGTGAAGAATATATGATTAGGTTATAAATATATTTTTTATGTGACTTAATGTGTGATTATTTTTATTTGGGGATAATTGTTAGGTTCTTTTTTGAAATGTATTTGATGAAATCATTCTTATTTTTTGGTTTTCAATTTGGTGAGAAATATTTTAAAATAAAGATAAAGATAATTAGTTATTTGAAGATTTATTATAAACATTGAATTTTTTTATTTATTATTTATATGGTGACGTTATATTTATTCACAAGGGATATTTTCTTATCTTATGTTATCCAGATTCTCTTCTAGTATATTAGTATAAATTTGAGGACTAATTTTCAACCATTTATGGATCTTTTGATCCATTAAATGAATTTTTTTGTTCTTTATGAAGGAAAAATTTATCAAGGTTATTTATATTATGAAGTGAAGCAGAGGTGGATAATTTCCTAAAAAACAGAAAATTGTTAAAATAATGGGATGAAATAAATTATTTATATTATCTCACATATACTATTTAGATGGTAAAAGAATTCCTCAAACTCAAGAATGTGATCGATAAGTATATAAAGTTTATTTAGAAAATATTTCTCAATAATCTTGGTATTCTTTTTGAAACACATTCATATGTAGGACACTAACATTTTTAAATGAAAATTTTGAGAAATATTTTTGATATGAAAAGGTTTATGATTCATAATATAGGCATTAAATTACTTTTCAAAACAATGTAAAATCTCTGAGGATTAAAATATATTTCTTCCTACTTATGGGTATGTATCATATAATCAATATAATGGATTTTGAAAATATTATAAACCCTTTTTATTGTACATGGGATACAATTATGAGGAAAAACTGTCCTTAATGTGGATATAATGTAATAGACCAATATTTTATAATTTATATTTATTTTAAATAAATATTATGCATGATATAATGCACCATACACAAAAGAAAGCTTAAAAAAATAGTGACATCTTTGGAAATATCATTATTTAAATATAAATTATATAACATAACCATTTGTTTTGAAGGTGTGAATATGAGTAAAAGAATCCTGAAATTAATTTTCGAAATTTTTTCTTTCTTATATTCATTACTTCTTTCATAAGAAATAAGAACTCAATTTTTATGATAAAAATTTACTCACATAATTAATATAACACATATAAACGTATTATTTTTAACAATAAATATTTTTTTTAAATTCTTGTAAATCTAAGTGTTTTTTAAAAAATTTAAATTAGTTTCGATTCTTCTCTCTTAACCATGTTTTCAAAAAAGTACATTCATATTTTTTTTAAATTAAAATATGCTCACTTTTATTTTCTATATTTAATTAATTTAATTTGAATCAACATTTCTTTTAATTTTAGTATAAGATCATTTCTTTTTCATTAAATATATATTATTATAAAATGGGTTTTCATTGTGTATTGAAAACATATATGAAAAGTAATTCTAACCACATATGGAAATTTAATAAAATAAAATAGTTTCCATATTTTATACCTACATGGTCTAATTTGGTAGTGACTTACATTTTAATTTTCTTCATAATGATTATTAACCCTATTAAGAGTTTATCACCATGGTAGTAGGTAAAATTGGTTAATCTATTTTAAAAAAATGTGATACGGTCTCAAAATCTTTTTTAAAAATTCCTTTAATTCATTAAATGATTTTCTTGGAAAAAACATAATAATATATTCTAAACTATGTAAATTATGTGCCATTTTACCTAGATATTGACCTTTATGTTATTTTTATAAGGAATAAGTAAAAAATGTTACTTTATTTATTTTAATATTTTTTATATGTTTTCATTCGAATAGATTTATTTTATGAATGTCCCTAAATGTTTTTTTAATTAGAATAAACTCATTTTGATGATTTTTTTTGTTTTTAATTATTGTTATTATATAATTACCTAAAATTCCTATGCATCATAGATGCAACACTTCTTCGTAAAAATGAAAAATCAATGTAAACAGATTTAAATATTAAAATAGACATGTTTTGGATATTTTATAGTTATGAAAGATTTTTATGGATTAAAATGAATTGTATGTAATATTTCAAATATTTAAATTAAAACTACATGATAATGTTTATTATTTTTAGTGAAATTATATTAATAGTCCTAAATATCTCTTTAGGTTACTTAATGTCAAAAAATATTAAATCTATTTTTTTTAAATAGTAAATTCTATATAATTTTTAAAATTAATGAGATGTGGTTGATAATATCAAATATTTTCCACTTTTATTCAACTTTCCCTTATATAATTAAATTATTTTCACTTAATAAAATAGTATTTATTAACATAATAAGACTTTAAAGTGTTAATAACATGATATAATAAATAAATTAGGGTTAAAATAATCTAAAGGCATGTTTAAAACATATTTTTTGAATGGATTAAAATCCTATAACATGACCTAATTAAAATTTATAGAATTTTTATCCACTTTTCAATAACAGTGACCGTATATTATTTAAAATCATAGAATAGTTAAAACTATGCAACTCCTATAAATTTAAAATGGACCCTCATATAATATTTTCTTCACTCCTTTTATGCCACTTAACTCAACCGAACCCTATGAAAATATTTTTTAAACATCACTATCAATGGTTTACGGGTTTTTATTTCATAAAATATAAACTTAGGGGATCTAAAATAGGTATTCTCAAAGAGTTTTCTCAAAATAAGATGCATTTAAGACGGTGCCCAATGAAATTTAGGACATGTGGTATGGGTTTCTCAACTTACTTTTATTTCTAGGATATATATTCCACATTAACCATTTATTTATTTTGTGTAGTGTATATACATCCCATTATTGTATTTTATGATTATTTTCATCAAAATTATAGAGATTTAATAATATTTAATGGTTCTCATTTTCATGAGGTTTTGAATTGGAGATTACCAAATCTGTAAGCTCCATTTATCATAATATTGTTTCCTTGATGTTATTTATTTTAAGGGGTTTATGTTTAAAAATTTTCCATTGTGGTAACACTTTACACTGTAATCTCATTTATTTTTAGTATTTTATATATTCAATTTTAGTTTAGTGAAATTATATGATCATTATCTTTTAAAACCAATATATTTTATTCTCCTCAGGTTATTTTTAGGTTTTCATTATTTAATTATATTTTCCTCTCTTTATTATATAAAATTATTAAGAAAATATATTTAATAAAACCTATATATATTTTTCTTTTTTCTGTGAAATCATTTTCGTATGTCTCAATATTTGAAAAATTATTTTTTAAGGGTTCTTAGTTAGTATTAAATTAATTACATTTTTTTATGTTTTCCATATGAGTCATTTTGGACATTTTTTACAAAATCATAAAAGGAATATTTTCTTAACATTTATCAATTGAAAAAAATTCCCATTGTCTTGAAATTATTTTCTTTAATTATTAGTTATAAATTTTCATTTGTTATATTTAAAAAAATAATTTTCCAAAATATTAAAAAAATAGTTATAAATGATAATGAAGGAAATGTATGTTTTCTCAGTATTAAAAAAATCTTTATAATACACTATTAATGTTATTTTTTATCTATGTGAACATCTCTTCATGAATATTATGTTTTATGAGGGATATCTTCTTATGATACCATCAATATAATTTTTATAGATGTATGATGACCATAATCTTTTAAGAATATATTTATGAGGCATGTTAATTTCCCATGCGTTAATTAGGTTATGAAGAAATATTTATAAAACTGATTTCATTAAAACGTTTTACGCTATAGTGATTTTTCATGATATTATGGAACACTCATATGTGGTTTTAATTAGTGATGGGTGGGTCTAGGATTATATATAAATGCAATGTATTATGTAAATAATGATATTGCATGAGTTTTTATGAACTAGAATTTGGAGTGAACTATGTTATTTAAGTGACTCTTCCAACACTGAGATTCATGGAAAAGATCATCAACATACGAAATTATAGAATGGGGAGTGAACCAAATACACTATTTGGATTTACAATTTTTATATTCATGTATGTGATACATGAATAATAAAATGGTTTTATATTCTTATTCATATGACAAAAACATAATTTTTATAATTATGTTATGTTCTCCAAGATCGTGAATGATTATTGATTATTCCACACCCTCTTGACTTGTGAATTTAGATATAACAAAACTCTATTAGATTAATAATTACTAATAATATTTTATTTATTATGTTTTAATTTCATATATAATGATGAATATACCATAAAAGTATTGTTAACTTGTGATAACTTATGATCATCGATATATATCTCCCAATTTTACCCTTACCAATCATCTGATCCCACACTTTATTATTTTTCAATTACCCCAAGGGCATGAAAACATTTATTCTGTATGTTATTACATGAAGGGTATCGAATTTTGATTCAATTTTTTTGAGATTTTTTATTCTCCTTATAAAATAATAAAATCTAATTATAATGGGAAAATTCTAATTTGATGAGAGGGATATGTGTTTATATAAGTAATGTGTTTTTCCGAATTATTTAAAACTCCAAACACTAATTGATTTGGGTATTAATAAATTGTGGATATTTATATTGTAGTTATGGATGGTAAATTTTTTTTCACTTTATATTTTATCAATGTAGTGTATATGAAATAGTTTTTTATAACTATATCTAGGTGTATGAGTCTTGAGTTAGTGAATATAATGAATAAAAATATGGATCCTCTATTTTTGGAATTTTATTACTCATATATAATCTATTACTCATAACCTCATATCGTGTGATCGTACACTATACCTATATTGGTTAGAGACAAAGTACACATAAGAATCAAGGGGGGATTGAGTTCTTAAAAATAATCCTAGCATAGAAACAAAAAAATTAACGTTTAAAAAGTTACAATATTTTCATAACACATGAAAGTAAATGAAATAAAAAATTACATAAAAATAAAGAACACAACAGATTTATAGGGGTTTGGGGAATAGAAATACCCTATTCCAATCCACAAATTCTCAACCCTTAGATCATGGTGAATTACTCTAGTACCAACCCTTACACTAGGGATTTCATGTCGTTTTCATAGGGACTGCACAATTAAGTAAAAATATCCATCACTTGATACAAAATGACGAGGTTTAACTTGGATCCTATATTCCATTACAAAACAAAAAACTTAATTGTTATTTTACGGGGATGTTTTTGACATTAATATAAAAATCTAACACTTCCACCAATAGGAATGAATAATTGAGAAAAAATAAATGATGATTACTGTTGAAATATGCACTTGAAAGAAGAGAAGAATTCTCCAAGAGGGAAAATAGGGATGAATCATCACTCATGGGGAGTATTTTGAAAAATAAAACTATGGTATTGATAGAATAGATATACAATAATTAAATATTATTCTTCTTTATTAGCTATTAATAGAGTACTAACACAAATATTTGAGAGAGAGATAGAGTTGATACTGGAAGTGATTGAATTTTTTCCATGTATTTTTTGTCTTCCTTCTTCATCCTCATAATATAATACTCATAAAAATATTCTATATTAATTATATAGTATGTGATCACATAAAATTTGGTCCTAGATTTAATTTCACGTTTTTCTAATAAAAAATACATCGACAGTATACTGAGCATGAAGATATTCCTTTATTATTAAATTAACTCTGTTCATACAAACATTATGAAATTAAGTTTTTTATATAGTGGCAATAGAACATTAAATTCATGCATGATCACATTAATTTCAACTAAATTAACTGCTACTATAATAAATATGGAGGCAACAATACCACGTAGCCAATTATTGATCACCAAGTTGCCTACTTTATATCAACATGTGGCCAAATCAGCCTATATTTTTGTTCATTATGTTACTAATTTCCAAACATATCCAAAACACGTAGGAATTCTCCATGAAACCTTATTTCTCATTTAAAAAAACTAGATAGATGAATCTGAATCATGCAGGCATTTTCAACCATGTAGAAAATTTTTCCACAGATCCAATTCCAATATATTAACACCCATATACCTGATTCAAATTGTTATTTCCTCAATGTATCTATATTCTCAACACATTTTATTCATCAATAAAAGTGATTCATTCACCTAGAAAACTAACGTATTTGATTGATCATTTTATCGATATCCATTTAGCTAATTTCCACAGGTATCAAATTTTCCATTGTTAGAAAAATATCAGTAAAAAGATAAAAAATTACCCACTAAAATTAGAATGAATTAAATAATGATAAAAAAATACATGAAAAATCATTAGAAATAAGAAGGGGATATGAGAGCATAAAAACATAAAACACATGATATATATTGTAACACCATTAGTTGTCCAATAATCTACAAATTTTTAACGATCACAAATCCTGTTAAAAATTAACATAAAATTTTAATGAATTAATGGATATTTTCTAAATATTTTTAGAATTTCATGTTTATCCTTTCTTATCTAACTTAATTAGATTATCCCCATTTAATATACATCTCTCTATTATGTTTTATTAAAATGAAATAGTTAGAATAAGAAAACCACTTTTAATTTATCACTTTTATTGATGAACTATTTAATTATATTCCAAAATATGAATTTTAATTATGGAAGGACTGAATTTTATGATATATAAAAGTAAAAAAGCTCAAAAATATAAGAAACATTAACTAAAATAATATTTTTCAAACTTAATAAAGGGAAAAAATATATCTAAAACAAATTAAATATAAATATTTATTTCATTAATGATGAAAATGTATATAAAATTACAATGTAAAAAACAAAAATCAATCATTATGATGGAATAGGTTTAAGAATTGGAACAAAATATGAAGGTGGTTTTTGTGGAGGTTTCTTGAAGGATGAAGAGGAGTAAAAGGATAGTAGAGGATAAACCTATGGTGATAAAAAAACCCGAACATACATTTAAGAGACTTATTCGCAAAATCCTAATTGGAATTCAAAGTTTAGAGTGGGTGTGGTCAAAACATTCTCAACATTACCAATAGAAACAATAAAATTAATTGGTTCCAGTATTGGAAAAAATCATCTTGATAGTAATTTATATGGTACATCCTTTATTAGTAGACTTGATAGAAAAAATTGAAATAACCTTGAAATATTATTCCTAATAGATACTGGATGGATCAAAAATAGATTCCACTTTTTAAATAAATCTATTATATGTACTCAGTGGTGTTATTCTAATATAGAAATTTCTACATAGAGAAAATAGTGAATAAACACACATATGAATTCTTATTATCATATCTAATTTATAGATATCTATAATTGAAGTTGAGGATTGTATGTAAATCTGAAAAACTATTGATAGATTATTGTTCAATGTCTATTTTAATTATTCTATTTTTATAGTACTGAATTTTGATGACAACTAATCATATAAATATTATGAGGAGAAGACAGTACGATTAGAGGATTTAAAAACAAGTTATTCTTAATTTTATCCAATGAAAAATTCATATAAATCTTCCCTCTTTCCAAAAATAAATAAATTGTGATGTATATTTTCTAAATTAACTATAAGGATATAAAAACATAATTTAATTAACTAGAGGGACGTTGAGGTAATTGAGTAGGAGAAATATCTTCTCTAGAAACTCTGGTAGTAGGTGGTACTTGAATTATTTTCCTAAATAGACTATATACCACAAGATCTCTTATTATAGGAGTGTATTAGCTCAGTAGGTGCCACCTTATAAATTTAGGAACTAAATTAATATTATAATGAATTTGTATACCCCTCTACAATTCCATCATATATATTTTCATGAATGATTGAATAACACTGGTGGTTCCAATTCATTGTACTAGTGGAACGTGAAACCATATATCTAACTTATTTTGTAACCTCAATAGTTTTATCTATATGAAGACTAATATATTCTTAAATATGGTAAAAAAGTTATTTAATGAAATATTTTTCCCCGAGATATGTATTATAACATATTCATTGGTGTTCAGAAACTCACCTAATATACCTCTTTTGAAATTTTGCATAAAGATAAGTGTGAGCAAGTGAAATTTAAATGATTGGATTAACGAAGTTACTAAATTCAAATGAGAATACACCAAAACAAGATAATCCGTTAAATATAGAGTCACATTAGGTGTAGTGTTATATGTGGAAGTTTGTGAAGACCCCCTATGTAATTCAAACAGACTAACAAAAAAATCATCATATTGTGAAGGATCTTCTTTATATTATTATTAAAACATTGGATTTCATCATAAGATTAAACTGAATGATCAAAAAAAGTTATTATAACATTAAAAACAACATCCCTACTAAATCCCACTAGCACTATAAGATCATTAATATCCTCCTTAGTATAAAAAATTAATAAGATCATCCCATTGAGCTTTTACAGCTTCAAAATCCTTAGCACTTACACCAGATGAAATAGGTTTCATAGGCTCGTGGCTCTAGATCAATGAATTATGGGACGCCGACATCCCATCCAACATGTAAAAATAATATTTAGAAACAAAATTATCCTTGAACTATTTTCTAAATTTATTAGAAGATATCATCTAATTCTTTACCCCAAAATTATATCCTTTGATGTTATCGAATTATTTCATGACTGTGTGGAAAACATATGTATATAGTTTTCAATATCAGAATGTTATGAGATTATTCTCATACAAGAAGCATACACATTCACATGAGGATGTTAGGTAATGGGTAGTGGGGTATATGAGTGGTCAGTATTCTCTATAAACACATCCCCAACTCTATCTCATACAAGAGTACATGATATGATAATTAGATCAACTATATTGAAATAAAAATCAGGTTCCTCTCTAACTTTATTAGTATTTAAACATCATACAGTCTAAATTGTAAAAAACTCTTAAAATTCAGTAGTTATTTCAACATCATGCTCAATTGGATAAATAAATTTAGCAGCACTAACTACTATAACTTCATGTCACTATTCTTATTGTAACACAATAGGTCTAACATCTAGAACTACATCCTCTAGGCAAAGAATAGCCAAATTACCTTTTTTGTTTTTTTAAATGAGTAAAATTAATGGGGTATTTCTTCCTTAGAAGGTGAGTTAGTAACTTGATCCCATTAAGTTGAAGCTGATGGTGGTATAAACACATATTGTGCAGATTCCTATCAAGCATGTTTCATATAGTTTTAGAAATTATCCCAGTCATAATATAAATTTTTCAAAAGAATAAAGAAATGAATATTACTCTTTTGACACTATAGATTCTCACTCAATTATATCCATGACGTTCTTTTTCAATACTAAATAGACAATCCTTTCAAAGGGATATTAGTTTAACTACCATTTCCATTGCATCTGTGATTCATGAAACACAGCACATACCAAGCTAGATTCTAATTAATAATCTTGATCATGAGATATAAGTGGTACATATCATGAAATAAAACATTATACATCTCAGTAGATATTTTAGAAATACCGATGTATACGAACTTGAAAGGAACCTTCCACTCCATTTTGAAAACATTCAAAAGCTTTTTTTTCAAAATAAGTGGATCAAAAAAAGAAACTTGAAATCATTAGTTTGTCCAATTGAGCATGTACCAAGCAATGTATGACTAAAACTGAACTAATTCTTCCTCAGATAGTAAAAACCATCAGTAATTTCAAATAAATGAATAATACGATATCCCACTTAACATCTAATAAAAGGATATCCTACAATTTTCCAATCTAAAACTCAGTATTTTAATTGAAATCATTTACCTCCTTAGTAAAAATAAAACCATATTTATTCTCATAATGAATAAATTCACATTCATGGAATTTGAAAACATTCATTAGGGGGAGCTTTTTTCCTTCCAACTAATACATATCCATAGATATTCCAATAATAACTCTACATGGCACACCATCATTGTTTTCCTTATATGATGAACTGAAACCCTGAACATCTTTTCACATTGACTTCCACATTGAAAAAGGTTGGTTCTTTGATGATAGAATTAGGGCGATGGTTTAACTTCATAACATGAAAGGATATAGGTTAAAGGAAATGGAGTAGAGAAATGATACGGAATTAAGGCGACATACTGGGTTTTTAAAAGGGTTGCATATAAAATTTGGTTTAAGGTTTCATTTGTCTTCAAAATAATGAAATAAAATAAAATATTATTTAAAATTTGTCTTTAAAAAAGGAAATTCACTTTACTTCTTAAAATCAAATTAGGATCATTTAAATTTAAAATAATAATAAATTTTAAAAATAAATTAAAATAAAATAAATTCATTAAATTTTTATGATGCATTAATATATAATAAAATTAAAAATTAATGAAAATATAAAAAAAGTTAAAAAATAAAATAATATTTATTAAAATAATTAAAAAACAAATAACCCTAATTCCCATAAATAAAATCAAAATTTTCAATTTTTTCACACGATCTCTCAAGAAATGGTTCTATAGATATATATTATATATTCTTTAATTATTTATTGTATTCCTAGAATGTTGTTAAAATTATTTTTATCACATTTAATTGATACTTGATTATAATTGAATCCAAAATCCCGCATGGTGTATTTCCTCCACAACACGTTCAAAAATTACTACTCGAAACAACATATTCTTCTTCAATAATAGATAACAAAACTAGTTATCATATCATTATATAATAGTATACTATGGGTTTATATAAAAAATAGAAGGTTCTTAAAGAACTCTTTATTTCTATTAGACAACCAATAAATAAATCCTCAGAATATAAAGACATATTCAAATAATAATTTTTTGGAATAATAATGGAATGGGAAATTGTTCCTTTTAAATAACATACAATTATATACAATTATTTCAACTGATATTCCTTAATATTTTCTTTCAATATACTTATATAAGTATACAAAAATTATAATTGTTGATCTACTATAAGTGAAGTATTGTATACACCAAATTATTCCTCTTTATAGATTATTTCCAACTTGTTTCCTTACTTCATACAAATAAATATTTTCATTATAACTCATGGGATTTGTATTTTCTTTAATATTTTAAATTCCTAACCTCTTATATAAGTTGAGTATTTATTTTATTTGATTTTTAATATTCCCAAATTCTATTTGATAAATTTGAAAACCAATAAAAGAATTAAAGTCATCCATAATTCTCATTAAAAATAATTTTTCATGAGTTTTGAATTTTTTTTACATATTTATTTGTATAAGAAAAAATAAATTCATCAACATACATTTCAGCATACTAAATATATAAAGATGAATCCTCTTTAGAAAGTGTAGGATATTCTACTCATACAAATAATCAATTTCTTAAAAGAAAATAACATAAATTTTAATACTAGGATCTACATCATTATTTAAGGCCATAAAGATAATTTTTAGGATTAAAAATTTGAAATAGAAAATGGGAATGTTCAAAATCTAAAGGTCATTCAATGTAAATTTATTCTATAAAAAAATAATTTAGAAAAAAAAATTCACATCAAATTTAAAAAACTTAAATACACATTTGATGCATACTCTATGATAATCTCATGGTCTTTCCAAGGGTACAATGTTCAAATTAATACCAACCCCTTATTCTTTATAATAAATTTATCTACTAGTCGAGAATTATTCATAGTGATCGTACCATAACTATCCAATTTAATTATAAAAGGCTTTTTTTCCTTTAACATGATAATTGGAGGGCGTACTAAATGATTCCCCTATGTTTATCATTTTGAACTATTTTAACTCTTAATTTATAGTAAAAAATCATCAATTATCAAATGAGAATTATTTTACTGTTTTTAGTTCTAGTTCAAATAAAAGGAATAAAATTCTATACGATTTCATATACCTTATCTAGTCCTATTATCCTCATATGGGATTCAAATAATAGATTCAAGAGGATATTTTTTCAGAGTTATTTATTTTATAGGGAGAACACTTTTAGGTTTTCTTGTATCTATCATTTCTAGATTTGGTTCACTAAAATCAAGTTCCAAATCATCATATCTACTGTAAAAAAGTGGTTCAGGACTCATGCATTAAAAGAATTATTTATCTCGTCATCTTTCATCATTTAATGATAAAAAAGTAACTTTTATCAAATTTTATATTATTTGATTCATCTAGAATCATTGAACAAAATTTTAAACCTTTATAGGACATTAAAGTAGTTGATTAACAAATAAATATTCATTCATTAGCCTTTGGATCTAAATTACTATGATTATACTTGGTGTCCCAAATTTACAGATTTTATCCATGTACATTGAGGTATCCAACTTTTGTAACTCTAGTGTTCCAATGATCATAATGTTTTTCTTCAAAATAGGCATAATTAGAACTCTGTTTATGAAATAACATGTTTTATTTATAGATTCAACTAAAAATTGAGTGGTAATGTTATATTCACATAATATATTCTTAGAGATTCCATGTATGGAAATATTCTTCCTTTTAGAAATACAATTATATTGATGTTTACTGGGGGAATAAAAATTATTATCAATTCAATGATTTGAATAATAATAATTAGACTCATGGTTTTAAAATTCACCCACGTGGTCACTTTATTATGAAATAAATTTGGAATCATTTTCTTTTTGAACAAATTTTCAAAAAACTATAATTAGAGAACAATATTTACTTTTAACACATCATAATATAACTCAAGTAAATCTTGAGAAATCATCTACAAAAACACAAAAAAATATTCACCTTATGCTTGCTATTCAAGATATATCAAACCAATAATTTTTGAATTAGTTCTAAAGGTATTTCTATAAAAAAATATTTTATTTATTTAACAGAGGAATTGTGTTCCATTCTCATTTGGGATGCATCATAATGTTTCTATTTTTAAAATTTATATTGGGGAAAACTAAAACTAAAATAATTATAAATAATTTTCTTCGAGAAAAAACATTATAAAGTATTGGTATTCTATGAATAAATCCATGATTAATTTGTTTAATAATTTAAATAATTCACCTTTTATTTACTCAAAAAATTAATATCTTCTGTATAGAAATTCTTAGATCTAGGTGATTTAAAATTAAGAACATTATCCTTGAAAAAAATGTAATACTTGACATATAAAAAAATAACCTTCATAAATATTTTGGAAAATAATTATCAGATTTTGTATAAATCCTTTAACATCAAGGACTTTGTTGATGAAGGTTGAGCCATGATTTCCACCTGATCCAACTCCCATAATATATCCTTTATCATTGTCTCCAAAAAATAAATATCCTCTATTAATTTTAGATAAGGTGTTAAAATTAGATAAATATTATCTCGTATGACTTGAGAATCATCTATCTGTATACCATCTCTCATTGATGTTTTTGACCCCTTTACACAAAAAAAAGGGATTAGAAATTTTTTGGTTCCCCTATTCTCTTTGTTTTTGCAATGTTTTTGATGGTTTTTTTGAATCATATTCTCTTGTCATGACACCTTTTGAAATTACATAAAAACTGAGAAAGCACACCATATGATTTAAAATGGATTAATATATCTAATTATACACATGATTCTAAAAGTAGAAAACTCTTATTGTTCATATATTATATATGTAGAAACCTTCATGGCTATATTATTATTTTTAACAATCTTCGATTCGCCATTTTCAGATTCAATTTCTGATTTGTACAATATTTGTGAACCAATAATTTTTTTTATTTTGGAATATTTGAGATTTGATTATTTTCTAATAGTAGATAATATGCCAATGCATCTAGATCATTGAATTCTAATTATTATCAAAGATTATTTGGTTAGGGAATGGGTGTTATTAACACAAAACCATTATTTACAACCATAATAATTAAGCTACTTATCTCTGTAATGATCCCTCCTTCAATCATTCCAAAAGTATCAAACATAATATTGGATGTATTGTATCAATTATCTTGCATGTTTCTAGTACATTTATAGGATACTGATATGGTATTCCATCTAAATAGACATTTTACATTAAAACCCCTAGTTAAACTCACAATTGCCATGTCAATATATGAAAACATTAATCAGAATAGTGTTTGAGTTAAATCTATATATGGTGTTGGCTTCCCATTTTTCATTTATAGTCTTGATAATTTCATAAATCATAAAGGCCCAAATTATTCCTTGAAACTAAGTTTTTAAAATACATTATAATTCATTCCTTAAAACAAAAACGTTGTGTACATTATATTAGGAATATCATACCATATACATACAGTCTATATTATCAAGAATATTAAACAATTAAATAATTATATTATGCCATGAACTTTTGATTTTTAGGAACTCAAAAGTCACCTCCCTTGATACCAATTTTTATTCAGAGACCACATTCACTATAACATAATAGGGGATAAGGTAAATTGTGATTTTGAAAATTTTATTTTCTTAAAAGAAACCTTATTTTAGGTGTGATAATTTATAATATTTTCTTAACAAATGCATGAAATAGAAATAAAATCAAAAATAAAAATATTGAAAAATAGTGATTTATTGTGGTATGGGGAAAAACAGTCTTGTAGTCTACTATGTATACACTCATCTACTAGTGCTGAGTGATTTCTAGTAGTAATATTCCTTTTTAAAGGACATATATTCCTTTTCTAAGGGATTTAATGACTGAGTTCCAGCTACCATAATTTTTTACAAAAGTATTACTTTCATTGAGCCCTTACAAGAAATTACAAAACACCAGCCTTTAAGGATATTTTACCAAGAACCATCATATAATAGTACAATAAGGAAACATTTCCAACAATATGAAATGAGAATTGAGAAAAAATGAACCTTATTGTTTCAAGGTGAAATTGATAAAATAGAATAGTTCTGTTGGAGAGAAAATAATATTGAATTGTAGCTTGAGGAGGGTCCTATAAATTAGAACAATGATGATCTTGATAGAAAAACTGTATACCACTCATATAATATGATTATTTAGATCACAACATAGTAAAAACATGAATTTATAATGATATAGAGTTGATAGTGGAAGTTATTACTTATATTAATGTATATTTTCTCGGTATTTTATTTATTCAAGTTTTAATATTCAAGAAAAAATAATTCCATTATTTCACAACATGAGATTCCAAAAAATCTTGTCTTGGAATTTAATTCATGCTTTCATTTAATTGAAAATACAATGAGAACAGTACTCAGAAATGTGTTGTTCATATACTATTTTATTTTCTTAATACATTCCACCATTATGAAATTTATTTTTTCTTATGGAGGTAAACCAGAATTTAAATCATGCATGATGTAATTAAATTCCATTTGAATTACTCCAAAAATAGTATCCATGAATGATTTTAAACCACATAGATGGATCTAGATCATAACATAGTAGAATATACATTACATGGAGGCTGAATTGATCCACATACACATTCAATATGTAGAAAAACTCACATGAGTTCTTTACAAAATAAAATTCTCTACATAACCTTTTTTTTCACATAGAAATTTTTTTCCAGAGACGAATGAATATATTAACCAATTTGAAAAATTGGGATGAATTTTCCATGGATCCAGTTAATGTAGTCAATCAATACAGATAACTGATTCACATAGTCACTTCATCGTGACATATATTTTCTCATTTTTTTGATTCATCTATTTTGGTGATTCCATTACATATATGATCCTCATAGAAGATTGTTTGAAAAATCCAAATATCAATGTAGATTATTTCATCACAACACCAATTTTACATAAATAGTGAAATTTCTAAAAAAAATTGATAATTGTAGACTAATAGTTGAATTATTTAAATAATAATAATACATAAAAAACAAAATAAACAAAATCATTAGAAAAATTTTAATGGGGTTTTAGATCATCAAAACATAATGAACATGAGATATATTGAAACAACATTAGTTTTATAATACTTTCTATTACATCAAAACCCATAATAAACATTATTTTTTAAAATTAATGTATAAAAATTAAATTCAATATCAATTCCCATATCGAATGATTTTACAATCTAATCTATTTGATATTTTTTGACCATTATATCATCATAGATATAGTTAATATACATTAAGGGTTGAGTAGGAATAATCATTAAGGAACAAACAAAGTAACATCATAAAAGATAGTTAAATTATCATTTTATGATAATAAATGGCATGCAGAGGTAAATTCATGGTGTGTGTTTTTAAAATCACGCAAAATTTTTTAGATTATTCTTTTTAATATTAAAAATCATGACTAATAGTATTAAAACATAAAACATAAATTATTAATTTTCACTTATCTATGTAAACCAAAATCTCAAATATCATGTTGTTTAAAAAACTAAAACTTTATAATAACTATTACTCCAAAATTTTTAAGAGAACTTTTATATCTATTCAATTCTCTTCAAAATTTTATTATTCCATGAGATTGTTTCATCCACGTGTGATCATTTTCTCTATAAAATATTATTGAAAACAAAAGGGCACAACATGGTTTTTCCATCTATGTGATCGATTGATTTTTGAAACATAATTATGGAACTACGATTACTACTCTAACTGGATTTTATTAAACAATATTATTCATTTTTATAAGACATAATACATGATATGGTTTTCTGGACACAACCCAAGTATTTATTATTCCCTATTAATATAGTTTTCAACATAAAAAGTCACTCTAATAACCATTAATTAATAATAAATTCATTTTATAAAAATATAAATACTGTTCGACTTATCTGAATTAGCTAAATTTACTTCAGATCAAATATAGATTATTTTTGTGAAAATGAATTATAATTTGACCTTAAATCACCAATAAATTAAATTATTCAAATAATTAACACCCTTAAAATGTATACCACATTACTTGGAAAAAATATAAATCAAATATATATTGTTTGAGAAAAATAATCACCACTTTATCATTCATCAATTTCATTTTCAAATCTTATATAAATGGTATGAAAAATAACCTATCAAAGATTTACTTTGAATTATCCTTAATTAATGTTTTTCCATAGGTTATTTTAGGTTGTGATGAAATTTTATGATTATGGAGGGGTGGGTTTTGTTTAGAGAAACAAAATCTTCACAAGGGGTAAAAAAGTAGTGTTAAATACTCTGTCTACCTAGCATTTTCACAACATGAGGTATTAGACACTACGTGTTTTCTATAATGCATGTTCATGTTTTATAACTAATAACCTTAAATGAGGTTTATAAGAAACCTATATTGAGAACCTTCATACATAGATACCTTTATTGCACAAGACCTAATACTTACCGAACAATGGGTAGTTGGGTATTTTATTGATAATGTCTTTGGTTGAGGTTTAAATAAAATGGATTCGTTCATCTCATTTGATGAGTATTATATCTAGGTCCTATTTTCTGGTAGATCAATGAAATGTGTATCCATTCCAAGATAAGTGACATTAAAATTACTTATTTATTTGGATGAATGGAATATAACATACTCATCTGTATGAGTGAATGAAAGGCGGCATTTTGATCCATATAATCAATTTTTGACATGGATAACTAATAACTTATGTTTTTAATATACAATATTGACTTGAATGATGTATCTTAGTCACTTGATGAATTAGGAAAACATGTTATATGATTTTTATTATTATATAAGAAACCGCTAGATGAAATTAGTTCATTGATACATGTATTTGATACATACCATTCCATAACTCAATGTAGTGCGAGTAACATTTATTTTTTTAGAGGTTTTAGTTTTCTAATTTTTTTCAGAGAAATAATATATATTTTCAAAACAATCATATATGATGGTGTTATAGAGAGTCAAAAAATGAATGATAATTAATTTTATAAAATATTTTTAGATTTACAATAAAATCATTTTACATGTTATCAAAAATATTTATTGTAAGAGGTATAAAATGTTTCAACCTAGATATGAAATATATTGAATTTATAATTACATTGTTATGTTTTAGTGATATAATGATATTATTATAAATATTAAATAATTTAAAACCATAATATGGTGGTATTAACCATGTCACTGTTTGTTTTGTAGTTATCCATGGAATATTGAAGGTCATTATATCATGGCATTAGGTATAATGGGGCATAAATTATATGATAATTTATATTTATTACTTTTTCTTCCATCTAAATTTTCAAATTAATTTTAGCATAATTTTATTATTCATGTATTGTTTAATATAACCAAATAAGATTTTAAATTTTAAGGAATTTAATTAGAGGTTGAATAGAAATTCATAATGTTTTCTAACACATTGATATCATTCTTAAATTTTTTATTTTTTTTCCAAATGGTTTATATAAATTTTGTATTCCAATTAGTATCCTTTGTAACTATATAAAGTGATTCAATCCTTTTTAAATTTTTTTGAACTGTTTTCATCATTAATGATGTGAGATACTTGAAATCATACCTCCCATTTTCTAATTCTCTTTAAATCCTATATTATAGAAAACTACAAGGAATAAAGGATATTATATTAATGATATATAATTCTTATAACCCATGGATACTCTAGGAGGAAGTATTTTTTTGGATACTTCTTTGTGATCTTAATCAACAATAATTAAGTAGCATAAGTTGTACAATTTCATCAAAGAAATAAGTATTATATTCATTTATTTTTTATTAATTAAAAAATATTGGTTTTATCTTATAGAAAATAGTTTTTAGTGGTTTTTTTGTTATCTATTTGGACAAGATTATTACCCACTAAAACAAATCAATAATTTGTGTTTCACATTTTCTTACATTTCATAAATTTAATGTCACCATTTGTGAAAATACAATTTTCTTTCGCACAAGACGGAACAATTTAATATAAACTGATGTCAACAATTATGAAATATAGACTTCATTCATATTTCTAGTCATATTCATGTATCACCATTCTACAATATGAAATTTTCATTAAAATTTCATGATTACACCACTAATGATTTATATTTTCAAATTCTACAACATCATGTCACATATAATGAATTCTATCCTTAAAATATATTATTTTATACAATTTTATTTTCTTTGAAAAAATAAAAGAAACATTTGAATAACACTAGTGGTGAGTTATTAACAAAAATTGATATGTTATTAAAAAGGAAGAACAATTTGAGTTTTTATATAAGGTAAATGATTAGTATAGTGTTTTTTAACATGAAATTGTTATGTAATATTATTATTTTCCTAAAATATAATGACAAATAAAGCTGTATTAACTTGTTGAATAAATATTTTTTCTATAATAATAATCTATTTTAGGACGCATTTCATTAAAGGTACAATTTATGGTTCAAAAGTGAATAAATGGTGATAATGACCACCAAAACCTACTTCCAATAAGCAATGAGTTAGAGACTAGCACCGATGACATATAAATGAAACACACGAGTGTCCTTACCATCATATAAAGTCTAATGTGTAAGAGATAAGGAAAGAAACTAAAAAATGACACTATTAATAAATAAATAAGAAATCCCAATGTTTTTATTTTCATACACATGCCAATCACACAAAAAATAAAACCATATGTTTTAAAGTAAAATTACTCAATAATGACCGCAAGGCTCCAAAAAACCCAAAACATCTATAAGGCTACGCCACTTATCATGATCACAAAATAACTCCTTGAGAGCTGGAAATATTTTAATATATATGTAGGGTGAGTATAACATGTATACTTAGTAGGATATTCTCAGAAACCACCTTTGAACAATGTGATGGAATAACAATAAAGACTAATGAATAAAAAAATCAACCAAAATCATCACATAAATATGTAAATATCTATTATTAAATAATACTATCCATGGATCACTCACCAAGTAACAAATAGATATAGAACATTATATATCAGACACACATATATAAATGAAGGTAACAAACATGTTTGTTTCTATAATACCCCAAAAACTAAGGTTATATTATTATCACTTCCATAAGTTGAGTCATCATTAATGTGAGTCTGTCCTTGGCCTTTATAAACTCAGTACTACATATGTCCCAAAATCTAATGTTGGAATCAGTTCATATATCCTTTTCATCATTATATCCCATACTTTATAAAACTATTTCATTCATAACCAATTGTTTGTCAAAAACCCACTACACCTAGTGTAAATGAATGACACCTCAAGCCATCATATACCACACACAAAAATATATTAGAAGAGATATCCATAGTAAGTAGATAATATTTTCTTACAGACAGAATTCATTACAACCATCACATAATTTTATAGTAAACTGAAATACATCATAAAACGGGTAGGGTCAATCCTTATACCATAAGACATTATTTCCTAGGATATGCCTAATCATTGTTACATCTAAATAGAGAGTAGAGGGTGAGGTAAGTAAAAATCTATTCCTAATCCATCATAGATATTAGAGAAAACACCCCCCAAAATATTCAGGTGTTGGTTTCCTAACCAATAAGTGTTGTCATGCATATGAAATCTGAAAATAAAACACAATTTCACACACAACCACACCGTGGTAAACTACATAGACTAGGAAACATTTATTACTATCTTAACACAAGAAATTAAACTACCACTACAAAGATATAGATTTAAAATATTCCTATAATAATCAATGTCCTATATTAATATATTAACTAACCATTAATTAATATTATAATGTATTCATTTTGAAGATAAACATTTTAATCTTCTCGACTACTACTATTGGAACCATAAAATATCTTATTTTTTATCAAGTGTGTCATCATAATTTTAGATGACCATAACCCAACTGAATTTAGTAATTAATTCATTTATCATATCAAAACTACAAGTTCCTCCATGACTCACACTAGGAAACAACATTAAGATATACTTGTCGTGTATAGAGCCAAACTATGTCAAGCAATTGGAAACAAGTCAAAGTAAACCGTTTTCTAACAAACTAGTTAAATTAATATAGTATTAATATATTAAAGAGGAATTCAAACTATTAAATCATAATTTTCCCCAATTTTTCATTAACACACAATTTTGTATAGTACTATCAATCCCACCAACACCAACACAATCCATCCCTACAACACCATACTAGTAGTACATTACATGTTAACATTTCCATCCATATCATTTTTATTATCAACAAAAACATAAATGATATAACTCTACTTGAGGGAAAATACAATTTAAATTTATTTTCTGTTCACATTATTGGAAATTAAGGCAATAACATTAATGCATTCAAGAGCCCATAAATAGAAATGGTCTCACTTTGGCCAAAAAATTCAGTTTATAAAATAACCATTTAAATTACCATTTTAAATTATATATTTTTTATGAGAAGGTTTTATACATCAATAACCTTATAGGTAGTTACAAAAAATACCATGGAATTAACATAAATATAGTTCAAGCATTGTTTATATACTAATACGATTTTTATATTGAAATAGTTTAGGAAGAATTATGATTAAATCAAAAGACGCATATATTAATCACTTAAGACTACCAAATTTTGATTCTTATCCATGACAAGAAATCAATATATTCTAAAAAACCAAAAATACTATGAATATAGAATAATATATTATAAATTAAAAGTTTTAGCATCTATAAATATTATAAATATAATGAAAATATTGTTTCTGAACCATTCATCTAATATTCATCAAATAATAATTTTCTTAAACAAGAGATAATTTTGTTATTAAAACTCACTAATTTCAAAAGTCAAAATATAATCCAATAATAAAATGATAATAAAATAATATTTTTGAATGTGGTGTTCTATTCATTTCATTAAATTCTTTACCGTGGAATTATAATATCTATTTTACATGTTATTTGTCTTTTTTCCTTTCTCTGATAACATAAAAAAATAATATTTATTTATAACATCTATTAATTTCAGAAATTAATTAATTATATGTATGTGATAATAAATTTACCTTCTTCCTTTAGTTTTCAATATTATTCAATAATAACTATATGTGATATTTTCCAAGATTATTATATTTTTCATGGTTAATCACTGTCGTCAATCCAATGACGAAAATTTATGATTAAAAAATATTAAAATAAATGATTTAAATGACTATATTTTTTTGAAAAAATATTTTGAGATTTTAGGATCCTAAAAAATAGAGGATATGTGCTGTTAGAATCTCATGGGATAAAGATTTGAGTATTTTATAGGGATTCTAAAGATCCATGATTAAAGGATTGAATCATATAAACTCATGATAAAGAAATAAAAATTAAAAAGGAAAAATATATCTCCCTTTTAGAATTAAATATTTTATTCTTGTGATTATTTCAATAAACCCAATCAAACATTCATTTTAATTCAATTGTACATATTTTTGTATTAATTATTATAGAATAGGTCATTTAAAACTTATAATTTATAATAAATCAATGTTATTATTTTTCATCATTAATTGGGTTTTTAGATATCATTTTCCATTTAATATTTTTTAAATTTATGTTAGAAATTTAGTTTTACATTTTTAAATAATTGTTATAAAAAAATGAAATTTTTTCCAAAGGGCATGACTAACTGTGAAGATCATCTGTATAAAGAAGATAAGATATTGTACCAACAAACCAACTATGAAAACAAACCACCAGCCACACAAATATTTTTTGATCTACTTCATGATTGGGTAATAAATTTCATAAATAAGTATGTATTGACCACCTGATTAATAAAATGACCACACAATCAAAGGATCGACCATACAAATAAATAATCTATTCTGTGAACAGAGATTGGTTGACCATATAAAAAATAAATCAAACACATGAAAAAACATTATGAATATTGGAATACCCGTGAAACTAAATGAAAAAACCAAGTTACCATAAGAATAACTAATAGAATCTATAAAGGAAGAGAGTGATCACATGAAGGAATTGAGAATCCACATAAATGATACGAGCCATTATACAAATATATCAGGGGAACACACATTAGAAATAAGTTCCCTAATGGAGAAACCAAGATACCCCAAGAAAAAACATATAAATTCCAAATATAATAGATATTGAACAATATTTAAACACCATTAGGCCATATAAAATCATAATGGAATGGTTTTAGAACTAGTCACCTTTAGACCATGGAAAAATATTAAAGGGTTTTAAAAATTTGGGAACATAGATAAAATAACATTCCATTTTGTATCCCTAATAATTTAATATAAAAACCAAAATAAGTTAAATGTATATGATAAACCATCCAAGGATACAACTATCAAACATCTCTCTATAACTTGAACACAACCACCTCACCTAAAGAGACAAGTTAATAACTAGGAAAAATCATCAAATTAGGGAAAATATCTCACAAATAATATAATAGTAGACACATAATATCAAGGTAAATAAAACAACATGAAAAAAATATAGATAAAAATTATTAGTTTGAATCTTTTAATCATGCTCCATTGAGCTTTCCTTTAACCCATCGGGTCGAAACATGACACCATCATGGGGAATAATATGCCCGAAAAAAACCTTCAACTAATGATCCATACTGTCAATAGACTATTCCTTAATGGTTTCACCATCTTCAACATCTGTTTATCCCTAGTAAAAAAATTATAATCATCCCGATGATATAAATGAATATGTGAAACATAGAATACAACTTGAATGTAGATTAACCACATGTGTAGTTCAAATGTATACGCCAGAAAACCCAAATGAGTCAACACGTTAGAATGTTTGACAAAAATGGGATAAATATTTCTCCCTCAACTGCTCCTTCACTTCCCATGATGTGAATGTATGTCGAATAACATATGATGTATGATGTCAAACACCCTTTTGTTCATGTAATATTCAATAAATGAATTTTGGGGATCATGTTATAGTTTTATTCATTCATGTATAACATGTATATTCTATATCATTAACTACACCAATTATGTTCTAGGAATAGTTTACAGTCCAACCATTGTCCAACAAAATATATATTTTAATGGATAACCATAAAATTCTTCTAAAGTCTCTATATATATTATATCACGATAGTGGTAGTTTTATGTAATAACAAAATATCTAGAAACCCATAACTGGGGTCTAATTTATTACATTATTATAAGTCACAAGGGATATCATACTATATGACCGATAAATTTAGTAGTCACGTTTAACCGAATATATACCTAATACTATTGTTTTATGTAGGTAATAAATTATAAAACATAAAAAATTAAAATTTATATCATCCTTGAATCTCACTAAATGATTTATTCTTCTTATCATAGGGAAGAAAAATAAAATATTGATGATCTAAAGTTCATAGTGAGATTTGAGTTCAGTGAAAGGTATAATGAGTTAATATATCACAATCAAAATTGAAAAGTAAATAACTAGAAATTCATGAAATTTATTCAATAACATGAAAACAAAATTCATGCATGGAGAAATATTATTAAAATAATCCCATATTTAATAACATATGAATTCTTAATAAATTAAATAAAGAATATTAAAAATAATGATCTCCTATATCATGATATACCTACATTCAAATCCTTATTCTTTTAAAATATTACGTATTGATAGATGTACTCCAAAAACACTTTTAATAATATTGGCTAATTAATTTTTCTCATGAGACCAATTAATGCATCGAGGGGATATATAATTATAAGTCCCAAACATCACTATATCTCCAATTCATTACCCATATATTTAATTATCTATTTAATTTATAAATAATGTGACTTATAAATACATTTTCATATTGAGTAAAGAATAAAGGATAACATTATTTACCTAGTCAATCAAATACCGTTCAATGTAAAATACCGATGTAAACATGGTAAATTGTTTATGAAATAAACCAATCCATAATATCATGAATATGGATATTTATGAGACATGTAATCTCCAATTATCATATAAATGTAAATGTTTTACGATAACATTAATGAACAAAAAATTAACAAGAGATTAAAGATGACAATCAGTTCATCAAAAACATAGTTTTTATAACAAAATAATGTCCTTTTGAAAAATAAAAGTGAGATATTAAAATATATTTCATTAATTTTTTTATTTTTTAAAACCATTTTATACTTTGAGAAGAATCTAATAGTTTAATACATTTATAGTGTCTTGGAAATCCATTAATACCATATATGTTAAAATTCAATCCTTCTTAATTTTTATATAAAGAAAGTTGAAATTGATATGTTCTGAAAACATTAGAAAGATTCTTTACAAAAAATTTCTTAATTAAAGGGTTACATAAATATCAATTTTATTAAATAAAAATTTATTTAGTAAAACAAGTTTTAAAAATGCGAATGTGGTGGAAAAATATACAAGATCAAAAATATATAATATCATTATTTGTTTTAAATTTTTTTCTTTTTTCAAGTTAAAAATAAGTTATTCATTGATAGAAAATATAAAAAATACCTTAAATATATAGAGGTTAACAAACATATTATAGCATATGAGGGATAAATTATACGATTTATTTATCATAATAAATTATATCTATAAAACAATTGAGATTATAAAATTAATTCTTACCCCTTTGTTAACAATTCAATCGTAATCCCTTAAAAGAGTAAACATGAAATGAAAATATAATAGTGATTAATAAATATGAATTAATGTTAAATAAATGAAAAGTGTTTTATATAAACCACATAAATAAAAAAATCATAATATCAAATATGTCCTAATGGGGTGGAAATTGAGACGAAATGCCATACCAAGATCAAGTTATTTAAGTGGGAATTAATCAATGAAGTGGTAATGTGTGATAAATAAAAATACACAAAAAACATGTGGAATATAAATTTTTTATAAATCATTAAAAACATAATAATATTATAATAAATATTTTAAAGAAGTAATATTACCGAACAAAAATAAATAAATTTACTAAATAGTTACGACTTAGTAAATTTTATATCCAATCAATTTGCATGAAATAATTTGAATTGAAACATAACGACTACTAAGTATGAAGGATTCATGATATAACATGTAAAATGGAATTATATACACCATATAAAATAAATTATGTTAATAATAATAAAATATTCCTCACTGATGGAAAATTGATATGAAATCCCTTGAAAAGAAAATATCATTGAAGTCGAGTTAAACAACGAGGTAATTATGTGTGAAAAATGAACATCCACACAAAATTAGTGGAAATAAATCATAAAATATATAGAGGTTATTTTACACATAACCATGAAATAATATAGTCCAATAAGTATTTTCATGACCCAATAAATGGAAATTGAGTTATGAAACCCTTACCAATGTGATAAATTTTACCACAGTTTCAATTCATTATGCCTAAAAATATACGGTATATATTCACTAAATTTAAAATTTCTAATTAAAAACATGTTATATATTTATGAAGTATTATTTTCTAATAGTGGATGAAATTAATTTTAATATGAATGTTTTAAATTAAAAAAAACTAATCTTCTTAGAAAAATGTTTTTCTAAGAATAAAAATTAACTGATATGAAAATAGTAAAACAAATTATCATATTAATCTTAATTTTTTTTTATATATCATTAATACAAAATAAAAAATATAATGGTGCTTTTAAAATAATTAATTTAAATAAAATAAATTATGGTTCTTGAAAAACCATAATTGTTAACTATTAATTAAAAATTTATTTTTTCTAAAATTGCCTGAAATTCAACCCTTAGTTAATTTTGATATGTGGATTTCCAAAATGATGTTAATTTATGAAAATTAAATTTAGAGAATTTTATAATTTACCTTTTATTCACATTCTTGGATTAAACATGATGAATTGTGTTATTGTTTCTTAAAAATGTAAAGGTTATAATAATTGATGTTTGGGTGTTACATTCTTCCCAAAAAAACATTCATTCATGAAATTTTAAGAATTTTATGTTGTGAATAGATTTGGGTAGTTATTCATAATAATTTCTTCATTCTCCTTTGTTTTCTCTTCTATATTATGATTTCTATAAAGTATCTTTTTTATCAGAGTCCTATGATTCCTCAACACTTGTTATTTAGTGTCTATAATTTGCATCAGCTCTTCAGAGTAATATTATTCACATTAAAATTATATTTCCTTATATGTGATTTCATATATTATTTTTAGCATTTATGTTTTCTCTAATGATACATAGAATACATTATGTTATTTAGATATGCTAGGTTGCGTTTCAAAATTGTAATCCAAATGTCAAGATTCTTCAAAAAAATTAAAAGCTAAAATATACATGAGGATATGTTTTACTTCATTCAAATCCTTAAATACCATTCCATATTCATACATCCATAAAAAAATGATCACCAATTCAAATTTCATATTTTTTTTCTACTGGTTATGAGTGTAGATAATTTTAATACTTTGAGATTCTTTATCATGGGTTTGAATAATATTTATATTTACCATTATCTCCTAGAAAATATATATACCCAGATGTTTTATTGTACCATGCTAATGCCAACATGTTAAATTATTACATCAATTTTCATATAATGCTATATATGCACTATTTTAATAATATAATGAAATCCATGGTTATACTCAAACCCAACCAATGGTAAATAATGAGGCTAGATACCTTGATATTCAAGAGAGAATTAACATAAAATGTATTCTAATGTTTCAATAATAGTTTTTGATTTTCCATTAGTTTATGTGTGATAGGTAGTTCTCTAATTATGTTTGATATCTAGAGACTTCTATTGAATTTTCCAAAATTTTAATATAATCAAAGATCAAAAATAGAAAAAATTAAATAGTTTTACATTGACGTCTTACAACTTCATTAATTAAATGTTATTCACTCTCCATAAGAGGTATATCTTCTCATATAGAGAGGAAAATTTAGGATTTGGTAAGTAAATCCACAATAAACCATATTGTATCAAGTTTTCTAAAAGTCTTCAACAATGTAGTGAAAATTTCTATTATAATTTCATCAATTTTTCACATTCAAACCTATATATATTGTATTATTCCTATAAGATGATATCCTTTCGCCTTTAAATATTGAGAAAAACTAAAAACATGATACATAGTCCACAATTTCTCAATCCATATTATCCCACAAAAAATGAGACTTCAATTATCAATACATCTTTCTTCTATAGGGGTTTAAAATGAAATTTCATTGATAATTATTCTCTAATAATTACCTTCTCAGCTGAAATATATATATGTAATGTAAAACCCTAGAATATTGTGAAATATTATTTTTTGAAATAATTTACCATTTTTGAATTTTTTTATTTCACACAAAATAGATAATAATTTTGATTATAATAAAGAAAACGGGTTGGATTGTGTTATACAGATCACCCAGTTAATACATGTCACGACACAAACATTCATGAATAAAATTATCTTTAATTTATTTAATTAAATATATTATGGATATAGAAAAAACATGAATTTTATTTATTTATTTTATCCAATTGGGTTTAAATGACTTCTAAGTATCATTAACATTGATAATATAGTCATTTAACAGTGAACACATGACTGATATAAATATTAAGGATTTTAGAAAGATTTCTCTTGACATAGGCAACAAAAATGAGGCCCTCAACCACTATGCACGATCCATACAATGCTCTTTTTTATCCCCATAAATGAGTTAGCATCACTGGGATTCTCTCTTGGCTAAGCCCAATCCACGAATTAACATGTTAAGGTTGAAATAAATCACATACGGGAGAAGTGGAAGTTAATAGAGATTACCACCCAAGAGATGTTATCCGTACAGCCCCAAGAGTTTGTCACCATAACACAGATTACCCTTAGGTCTTATGTAGGTGGTATAAGGGGTCATTTAACAATTATTTAGTAAGTTTGTTGTGTATTCTATTTTATAAATATAAGTCTTATTCCATCAATTTCTGTATGAGAATAGTTTTTCTAAAAAATATAATGAATTTTATTATTTGTTTTTTTAGTTAAAATGATACTTTATAGAAATATATAAATTATTATATTAAAATGACGATTTATTAATATTTTTATTATAATAGTTTTATAAGAACACTCCTTTTAATTATTTGTTTTGATGATATTCCATATTTTTTATAATCTATAAATGATTAAGTATTCAGTTTGATAAGAATTATATTTCTCTAGGATAAAACTGAAATTATATATTTAATTAAAGATTTTATATTGAAGAATTAAATAATATTTGGAATAAATTACATTTTAATAAAAATTTCTTATTATATAATTTATATTAAATATAAATGATCATATAAATTTTATAAAGTCAAATTTAATTTTTTATTAAGGTATATAAACTCTTTTTGTCCAAACCTGTATATTTTTAATAATTGAATGTTCATATTTTGAAAGTGAAAATTATAATATAAAGAAAAATATTTTGATAAATTGAGTATTATTTTTTTTAATCATGATGTCAAAATTATCCGATAGTGAGTTGTTCATAATTTTCTAAGACAATCGAATTTTTGTGTAAAACTTAAATACCATATAAATATTTAATTTTTATTATGACATCATAATGACCCGATATTGATATAATAAAATTATATAAAAGGTATATTCAAACAATATATATTTAACCTTTAAACCATTGTGATTTTAGAATTTTTTGTTTAATTTTATGATGCCTTAGTGGATCCTCTAGGACTTATAAAATATTTTAACATTTTAAAATGATTTCCTTAAGAGTGTGAATCGCCACCACATAATAAAGCCTAATATTTTAATAATTTATGAAATTGGAATTATAATTTTTTTTCCACTACCCTTTTAAAAAAACCATGGGAAATAACCATGGGATGGTTCGTGGTTTAGAATATTTAATTATGTAGATTCTGAAACCTATATTTGGGAAATATTAAAGAATCCCCAATTATTTCCTATATAATACCACCCAAGCTACAACTTCTCTTCACTAAATATACTTGGATCATGTTTTTACTCTTCCCTACTCTCTCTAAAAATCTCCAAATGTTCACCAAGCTTCCATGCAGCCCTTCCTCAAGCTCTTTAAGTCAATCACTAATGTAAGGGGTTTCTTACATTCGAATTTTTGTTCAAGTTTCTTTATGATGTTATACCCTTTTATTTTCAATTAAAAATATTGGGGTATTATTTTTACCTACCTATACACCCCTCTGTTTTTAATGATGAGAGGCCTCTTTCACTCTCATTAATACCTCCCATGTGCACCCGTTACAATGTTGAAATTTCGTGAGAGTAATTCCATTTCTCATCTTTTTCATGTTTTTTTATTATGTTACACATTCTATTTTTAAACTACAAATAGTGGGGCATGTATATATATGAAACCATTAATTTACATTTCTTTTAAATATTTTAAAATACCTCTTTCTCTCTCATCAACCATTTTTTTGAATTTTTATGTCACACCATTGTGCTATAGAAATTGTACTGGGATTTTCCAAGCCAAAATCCCTATGTAGTGAATAACATACACATTTATCTATCAAAGGTGTTCACCTTTATGAATATATAAATTTTTAATGGTACATAAATGTATTTATTCCACATTCCCAATCTTTTTAATAAGTTTTTATGTTGAATTATTCCATGATATATAATCCATGTGGCACACTTATGAATGAAATGAAATGTTTATAAAGGGTTCACCCTCATACCGCTCCAATGAATTGGGTAAAGTTTAGTATACTGATACAATATGGGAAATTAGGGTTTAAACATACTAATTAAAGATTAATAATAGTTTACTCATGTTAATTTAAGTTCAATAAGTGTTTAATCATGCCAATGCAAGTTAAACGAGGGTTTACTCATGAAAATTCAAGTGCAATGAGGGTTTACTCCTGCTAATCCACGTGCAATGAGCCTTGGCTCATGGTAATATCATGTTGTATGTCATTTCAATATTCCCATGTTATAATAATCATTCTATATCATTAATTTATGTTCATGGTTCTTTTATTCTCCAATGATATGCCTATTTCCTAACATGTACTGTATTCCTCATGTTATGCCTCATTTACTCCCTTACTGGGAATTATTGCTACCCATTTTCTTTTGAATGTTCTTTGGTTATCCCATTAAATGGTAAGTAAGAAGTAATGTTGTGTTCATTTAAATTATGTTTTCAATAAAGATGTAGTATTTTATGTTTTAAGTTATTTTGTAATGTTCCTTATTTCCCAAGACACTAGACCTCTCGATCCTCATATTTGTATTAAGTGTATGTTTATGTAATAAATCATGTTTATCTATGTAATAAAGTGAAGGGATGTAATTGTTGATATCAAAGGACATGTTTAGTTATTTTTGGGATTATGATTATAAAACCCTAGAATTGGCTCTAGCATAGATGTATCTAGGGGTAAAATTTTAAAACACCTCTTTGAGATGGACATGAATGGGAACTGACGCACGAAAACGGGAATTACTTCACTCTTATTTCGACACTCCTGAGGGATATAATTTGTTGAATTTATAATCATAGTATGTACCATTATTAAGGGAATAAAAAAAATTCCCTTAAGAATTTATGTTATGAAGTAGATCATGGACAATATAGATTAAAGCTTATAAATTCCCAAGAAAGGGAAATTAATGTAATTTATAAGTTATCCCTTTTTTCATTGGATTCCCTTTTATTTGTTATCCCTAATTTTTCTTTTATTCTATAATATGAACACTAATATTATGAATATGGCTAAAAGATAATACAAAGGGAAATGTGATGAATGTGCCTACATGAATCCCAATTAAATGATAGATAAAGTAGGACATATCGTGATTATTCCAAAATAGTTATAAAAACGTAGGATTAAAAATTGGTACTTTTTTGTGACCAAAGACATCAAGGAAGAATAATATAACATTTCAAGAAATTTCATCTGATAATGGTGATAAGGGAAAGAATACCTAATTTCCTTCATGAAAAAATGTGGAAATTGGCAACAAGGTAAATGTCAAAAAGAGATTATGAGATATTTTAAGTGTGGAAAGGAATGTAATAAAGTATCCATTTTCCATGAAATATTTGATAATGTAATTGGAGGAAAAAATGTTCCATATAAATTATCTTACATGGTTCTATGTCATAAATATAAAAAATGCAGGCATTTTACAAGATGATGCTCTATTAAGAATAATGAGAAGCATAGTGAGCATTTACAATATCCATAATCAAGGAATTACTATAAATCCTATGATAATATGGATAATCATGAATGAATTACACGTAACCACTACTTAAAAGTAGTGTATGTTGTAATGTATTTCAAGTAATGTCTTATTTGTATGTCTTTTATGTTTTCTATGAACATTGAGTCCCTATAAGAAATGATATAAAATAAATAAGGAAAAACTCTATTTGTGTTTTATGAAATGTTTATGTTTGTGGGAATTATATTCTTGAAAATTATATAAGTCTCCAATTTATATAATTTTAGGAAAAATGATTATGTAATTCTCTATGCATCAAGGAAGTTGAAAATTCATGAGCAAAACTATGCCATGCATGATCTAGAGTTAGCACCTGTGATATTCGCATTGAAAATCTGGCAGCATGATCTCTTTGGGGGGATGTCTAAAACATATATGAATCCCAACAGTCTCAAATATATATTCTCACAGAAGTAGATGAATATGTGCCAACGACGATGGTTAGAGCTGATCAATGTCTATGACTGCTCAATTCACTACCATATGGGGAAGGAAAATAAAGTGGCAGATGCTCTAAGTAGAAAGGATCCTACAATGCTTTCATTGATATGAATTGAAAAGGATCCAAACATCTTAGATTTTATGAATATGGTCATGGGAATTATAAATATTGGAAATCATAAATCCATTAAGAAATGATTTCTCAATTTTATCTTTTGAAAAGGTTAAAGGTTTCTCAAAACGATGATATGGCAGTTCAGAAGAAATTGAAAATATTGAAAAAGGGAAATTCTAGGAGATCAATATAAATGAAGAAGGAATTGTAATATTTGGGTCAAGACATTGTGTTTCATCTAATTCATAGTAAAATAAATAACATTTGGATGATACACATAGTTTGATTTTCTCCATTCACCCAAGAGAAACAAAGATGTATCATGATCTCCGAGAGCATTATTGGTAGGATAACATAAAGAAAAAGATCACCAAATATGCATAAAAGTGCCTAGTATTTTATCAAATGAAGTCTTATAGGTAGAAGACTAAGGGTATGATGCAAACACTACCCATACCGAAATGAACATGGAAAAACATCACCATGGACATTTTCACAAGAATTATAAAGACATCCAAAGGAAAAAATGCTATTTGGGTTGTTGTGGATCATCTTACCAAGACTGCCCACATTATTGAAATTCAAGAGGATTTATCACTTGATCAACTTGAGTGGATATAAATTAAAGAAGTTTTAAGTATGCATGGAGTAACATTATCGATTATATCCGATCAAGATCCATGATTCACCACTATTTTCTGGAAGAGTCTCCAATACAGTCTAGATACTGAGATGTGATTTAGTACGTCTTACATTCTCAAAATGATGGATAATCATAGCGAACAATCCAAAACATGAGGAAATTTGAGAGCATGCTCAATATACTTCAAATGAGGATGGGATAAACATCTTCATCTAATTGAGTTTTCTTAAGACAACAGTTTCTACTCAATATTCCAAAGGGTTCCTTATAAAGACCTTTATAGAAAGAGGTGTAGAATATTAGCATGTTGGGTTGATGTTGTGGATCAAAAACTCATAGTTCTATAAATGGTAAAAGATATGGTGGATAAGGTTAAGACTATCCATCATCACATTAAAGCTGGTCAGAGTTGATAAAAGACATATGATGAGAATCATCAATGAGTCCAAGATTTGGATTTTAAAGACATTATATTATTCCCCATATCACAGTGGAAAAGAGTTATGAGATTTGGGAAGAAGTGAAAGCTTAGTACATGGTACATAAACCCTTTTTTGATCATTTATCCCATTAGATTAGTTTCCTATTGACTAGAACTCTCACCGAAACAATCTAATGTAAATTATCTATTCAATTATCACTTTTGAGAAAGTACATAACTAACCCATCACATGTACTAAATCGATAGGTGGTACCATTGGATAATGACATCTATTATGAAGAGAAGTCGGTGAGTATCTTGGATCATAGGAAAAAAGTTCCACGAAACAAGACAACGCACCTCTTGAAAGTGTTGTGGAGAAACCACAAGTTTGAAGAAGAAACATGGGAACTATATGAAGTGATGAGGTGGAGTTACCCACTTCTGTTTAAAGTGGGAAAAGGAAATTTCAACTGTGAATTTTCATAATCAAGGAAGGTTGTAATGACCTGAACATTAATTAATAAAATTACCTATCTTTTATTTAATCAAATATATTATGGATATATAAAACACATGAATTTTTATTTATTTTATCAAATTGGGTTTAAATGACCATTAAGTACCATTACTGACCACATGAATGATATAAAATTAAGTTTTAAAAATGATTCCTTTCAACATAGAAAAAGGAAATGATGGCCCCATGCAGTAGACTTAAGACGTACCAAACACTTTTTTTGGAGCTCGAAAAAAATGTAGCATCACTTTTATAAGCTCTTAAAGAACCCCAAGATAGGTTTTGACATGTAAAGATTGGACCCAATTACCTATGGGAGAAGTGCATGTTAATAGATATTACCAACTGAGAAATGTTATCTAAACCACCACAAGAGTGTTTCACCATTGCACATCTTACCCTTAGGTCTTATGCGGGTGTTATAAGGGTTTATGTAACAAGGAATTGTTTACATTTTTCATTAATCCCTTTTATAAATAAAAGTACTATTACATCAATTCATGTATGATAATTGTTTTTATTAAAAATATAATGAGTTAGATAATTTTATTTTTCTGGTGAAATCGTAGTTTTTAGAAATATATAAATTATTATATTAAAATGATGTTTTATTAATATAGTTATTATAGTACTGTTATAAGAACACTCCTTTTAATTATAAGTGGTGATTATATTCCCTATTGTTTTTATATTATAAATGATTAATGATTCAATTTTATAAGAATAATAATTTCATATGATAAAACTAAAATTCTATTTTTAATTGAATAATTTTTTTTGATGAAATAATTAATTTTTAGATTAAATATTATTGTAATAAAATATAATTTTTATTTAAATTTTATAAAATATAAATGATCATATAATTTTTATGAAGTGGAATGTAATTTTTATTTTGGTTTAGGAATTGTGTTTGTCAAAAAAGATCAATTTTAAATAAATGGATGTTTTTATTTTAAAATTGAAATATCAGATATATGGAAAATTATTTAGACAAAATGAATATTATTTTTATAATCATGATGTCTAAATTAACCAATAGTAAAGTTGATATAATTTCCTAAGGTAATCGAGTTTTAGGGAAAACATTAAATACAATATAATTATATAATTTGTAATATGACATCATAATTACCAAAAAGCTAATTAATAAAAAACTGTACAAATAAAATATTGGTTTTGACATTAAAATATTGTGATTTTAAATTTGTTTTTATAAATTTCAGGATTCCTTAGTGGACCCTCCAAGACTTATAAAATATTTTAGCATTTTAAAATGTTTTCCTTAAGAGTGTGACTCACCTCTACCAAAGAAGACCTAATATATTAAAAAGTTCATCCATTTTTCTTTATAAATTTTTTTTTCACTCTCCTTTGAAAAAAACTGTCGGATGGTTTGGGTTTTTGAATATATAATTATATATATTCAAAAACCGATGTTCTTGAAATATTAATGTATTATCATCTCATTTAATATATAAATCCACCCAATATTCCACTTATCATCCCTAAAAATCCTTGGATAACGTTCCTACTCTTCCCTCAACTCTCTATGGACCTCTAATGGTTCCCCAAGCTCCCATGAGGTCCCTCCTCAAGCTCTTGAAGTCACACACTCAAGTAAGGTATTTCTTCCTTTCTTAGTTTTGTCCAAGTTTCATTACATTGTCACAGGCTTTTTTTTAAATTAAAAATGTAGGGTTTTTATTTTGACCATCCCCCATACATTACTACATATTATTTAATGATGAGAGACATATTTATCTCTCATTAATCTATCCCATTAACACCCATTACCATACCGAATTTTCATAAGATTTATTCAATTTCTCATCTTTCATCAAATTTCTCTATAATGTTATTCTTTATATTTCCAAATATTATGTGTTGGGAAATGTATATATATGACCCCTTATGGTCAATTTTGTGTAAAAATAATGAGATACCTCTTCATCTCTCAACAATAATTTTTATGAATCATTATGTCACATCGTTATGGTGCCAAAATTGCACCACGATTCTCGTAGCCAAACTCATTTTATAGTGAATACCATACATATTTCTTTATGACAGGGTATTAACCATTATGAGCACATACATATTGACTGGTAGTTACTTTTTTGTATTCAAAATCCATAATCATGGAATAACTTATGATGTTGACTGATTCCATGTTATATTATCCACGTTCCACACTTATGCATGAAATGAAATGTTTATAAAGGGTCCACCCTAATAGCTCACCAATTCATTGGTAATGTTTTTTATCATGATACGCCATGTGCACTGAGGGTTTAAATAAGATAATTCAAGTGATATTAGATATTATTATACTAATTCATGTTTAATGAGGGTTTTATCATTCTAAATCATGTGCTATAAGGGTTCACCCATGCTAATTCAAGTCTAATTAGTGATTACTCATGGTAATTCAAGTCCAATAAGGGTTTAATCATGATAATCCATGTGAAATGAGCCTTGGATCATTATAATATCATGTTTTATATTATTCCCACTTTCCATGTTATGATAATCATGATATATCAGGCATTTATGTTCATGTTTTTCATATGATACATTGTTATTCTTATTGCTTAACATGCATTTTATTCTTCATGTCATTCCTTGTTTACTCTCGTACTAGGATTTATAGAGAACCCTTTTCTTATGTATGTTCTCAGGTTATCCCTTGAAATGATAAGTTTTAATGAATGATATGGTCATGTAAAATATGTTTCAATAAGGATGTTTTATTTTATGTTTTAAGTTGTTATGCAATGTTTCTAATTTTACAAGACACTAGACCTCTAAATCCTCAAAGTTTTCTTAAGGGCATGTTAAAATAATAAATCATATTTAAGTGTGTAATAAAAGGAAGGGTTATTATAATATTTCAGTAAAAAAATTATCTCTCTCTAAATAGAACACCATGGATATATTGTGTTACATGCAATAATGGCATTCCTTGATGGCTTTCAAAACACATGAGATCTACTTTTATCGAACAATAATATATTATTGAAATTCTGTTATTTAATATAATAAGATAAAACCCAGAGGTTAAATTATTGTTTATGAATATTATTAACTAATTTTGAAAAACCTATGTTTTAATGAAATATAATAATAATTCATATTTTAGAATTTAATTATAAATTAATAAAAAATGATTGTATATAACAGGAAATATTATTATTTTCATGGTCACAAAGATGTTTACGATAATAAATTAAATTAATTATAATTAATGATTTATATTAATGTAGTATATATACATATATATATATATATTATATTTTCAATAAAATATTTTCAATATTCATCAAATAGATTTCATATATATAAAAAACAAACAAAGTCAATTTTATACTTAAAACACGATATTTTTGTTCGGGCATTTTTACTACCTTTTGTTGTAGAACACATTTTAAATCCAATTTCATGAAATTTTATAAATTTAATATATAAATATAATCATCAGATATGGAAGAATATGATAATAATTTTGTTGCGTTAATTTTTTTGTAATTCTTCTGTGAAGTTTCATTTTTTAAGGAATAGTGAAAAATACTGAATTTTAGTTCAAAACTACATTTTCATGTCATTTAATAATAAGATTAAATTAAATTTTAAATATCTATATAAGTTTAATTAGATGAAATATTTAAAAATAAATCCAATGTGTTTCATTTGAATCAGATTTAATTTGTAATTGAATATAAAAACATAAGAATCTTTTGAACATGATTACTTAAAAAACATGCATTGTCAACCAGAATACAGTAATAAATTTAAATTAATTTTTTTCCTCTTATTTGATTGGAATTTTGAAAAAATGGATTCAGAATTTTTAATTAGTTAAAATTATAATATATTATATGGTCAAATTAGTTTGTGGCCAAAAATATTTTCAAATTTTTTTAATATTAATTACATTGATTAAAGTAAGATTAAGCTTAAAAAAGGACTAAACCATAAAAATCATGGATTAAATGATCATTGAAACATATAAAAAATCCATTTTAGGACAATATATATATAATATAATCACTTGGATATAATTTTGACATTTATTTAATCTAATTTTCTTGGGAAATACATTGGTGAAATTTCCTTTCCCAATATTTACAAGAGTGTCACTCCTCCCCCACAATAAAAAGGCCTCTTATCCACCCACTTATTAACCCCAATAAAAAATATGAATGAAAAGATATAACAAAATATATCCTAAAAATAATTCCCTTAATAATATAATCCTTATTATTGGGTAGAAAACAATCATAGTAATCGCTTTGGTGCAAACAAAAAGATGTTACCCGAATAAAAGGTAACATTCTCCCCCATGTGCCATTATTTTATTTCAATTCTCTACCCCATAAACTATTATTATCAAATTATTTTATAAAATAACTAGTATAATAAATATACTATGATTTTATTAGACTGTGTGTTAGACCAACACTTACACACACCTCCATGTAATGGCTAACGAACATAATATTTATGTGCATGATGAACTATCGCCTCACGAATTGACGATTGTTCATTTTTCCTTCACCACATATCATGGATGGAATTATGATGGAATTTGTTCTATATATAATATATATTATATTTCTAATTTCATTAATATTATATGATTTTTTTATAACATGTATCTTTATACTTTACATTTTTTTGTTAATATGATTATTTTGTTTGAAGAAGTGTGGACTACCGCCCCTCAAAAGAGATGTGATTTGTTCGCACACTACATTGAATGTATTAATTATTATTTTTGAGAAATTATACTAAATATATAAAATTATATTTCTTATAAAATTATTTTATATACATATACATATATATAAACATATAGTCTATTTTCATTCTTTCTTTCAATATAACAAAAAACGGAAACAACGTTCATTTTTACGTAGGGATCCTAGTCTCCAAGAATGGTGTCTTCCATTTCATACTTCTATATTATATAAATTATTATAATAAAATTATACTTAATATAAATAATATTTATATATTGGTGTAAATTGTTGAAATCATGATACATTTATAAGGACCAAATGTATAAAAAACTTAAACATATTTGAAGAACAAAGTGAATATTACTCGAAGTGGAACCAAAACATGGGATTGTTAAGAAGAGGGTAATATAAGGTCATCATAAAACCATATATGGTATTATATATAATAATATTATTCTTTATTAAGAACCCATTAATTTTGTGTGGTTTATATACTAACCATGGATGTATTATATTATTCTTAAAATTATATTTGTGGGTATTTAAATATCTATTTTGTTATATTTCTTTCATGGGGTCTATTTTTGAAAAGAAAAAAAAATTAGTAAAAAATATTTGTCTTAATTTGACTTCTTTGAGACACATGCCATGTTATGCACCTATAATTTTACATGAGGTGTATATAATTCATATGAAATTTTATATCATGAATACATTTATATTAATGATATTTTACATTTCATGTAATTTCATTTTATTAAATGTGCAGTATGGTTCAATGTTCGTAAGTGGGAAGTAATTATTAAAACAATCGCATTGCTCTTCGTGATAGTTTTTTATTATGTTTTATTTGATGAAATATTATGATCCATATATAAATAAAACTATTTTATTTTATTGTCTCTTATTATTCATTATATATTCATATATTGGTATCATTTTCAACTCTTTGGTACATAATACAGTTAAGAATGTTTGAATTCACCTTTCTCTTTAGTTGAAAATATATGTTCCTTAAAACAATGTTATATAAATGGGTTTTTAAGAATAATATTCTATTATCATATTATCATTCATATTAATTTTTACCCTTTTTATCATTTTCCAATGTTCTTAAAGAAATATTTCTTTAACTTTCTGAATAAATTTTTTTCACACATTTATACTGTGAAAAATGAATATTGTTTGACCTCATATGACATGTATGAATATCCCCAATTTTATTTATGTGAAGCGTCCTTTCAATTTCTAAAAGCATAATTCTTATGAATTTTTTTTAATAATAATTCGGTATGATTTTGTTTCAAAATATTTTCCAGATCCTTTCATATGTATTTGACTAAAAATGTTATCAATTTTTTTCAAGAATTCTCTATATGTTTTCAAATTATTTTTCAAATATATGTTTCTCAAAATGTTTTCAAATAGTATTTATATGTATTAAATGTAATTTCCAATGAAATGGTTTTCAGAACATTTTAAATCATTCTTGGAAATATTTAATGTTATTCTCAAGGAATTTTTTTTCAAAAAGTTTTCAATATTTTATTTAATGTTAATAGAGTTTTTTTAGAGATTTTTTTTTCAAAATGGATCGAAGCATATTATTTATATTTTAATAGAAAAATGTTTTAAAAATGATTTCATGTCATCTATATAATTTTTTAATGTATTTTCTAATAAAATTATTTTCAACTTATTTTATGCTTAAAAAATACCTTTTTATAGAAGAATATATATTTTCCTCAAGAAATATTTTTGGGAGATATTTAGAATTTATTTTACATCTAGGATGACAACGTTTAATGATACCATGCCTTTAGAGGAAATGATCTAAAGGATACATTCATATTATTCTATTGATTGGGTTATTATTAATTTCATGGTCATTATAAACTCTGTATATCTTTTACAGGTTATATTTTTCTGAAATGCATTTCTCTTTAATGATTTATTTGTTTATGAAATATATTTCACTTTCATGTGTTATATATTTGGTGAAATGATTATAAAACATGTATCTTTTTCCACAGGTTAATATACGATGACCTGTTTATGATATAAATTTCATTTCATGGGTTATGATATTATTTCTTATTATTTTATGGAACATGTATGTGAGATTTGATTATGATATGGGTGAGACCTATATCTATCTCCCATGCATTAGGTAATGATACATTCTTTTTGAGCTCAATGGGTACACAAGAGGGCATCCCAACCCAAAAAAATAATGTACAAGGGAGGGAATGCAATGCATTAAACAAGTGGGTACATGGTAGGGAATACCAATCATTATACAAGGGAGTACATGGGAGGGCATCCCATTCCAAAAAATTGGAGGGTACATGGTAGGTAATATCAAGATAGATATAGGTACACAATTAATTGTACCACAAAAAACATGTTATGAATGTGTTGGTAGGAATCCTTCATATAGGGTTTTTATATGCTTATGTGTATGGAAAAATTCCATGTACTATTCCTATGATATGGTTTCAGGGATCAGGTTCTTTATCTCATTATGATTTATGTCTTAGGTACAATAAAGATTTATTCTGTGATACATGTTTCCAATCTTATGATATGTATTGTATGTTCTTATAATGTTATGATCACATTCTCATACCCCTAAGCTCTTGTTTATCATTACATAAATCCCTTGTTTACCCTTACTAGGAATCTAAGCGCACCACTTCATATTATTCCTTAACCCAGATATGAATATATATATTATGTTTGATGCGTCTAAGAAGGGTTATAGTCAAGAAGCACTAAGTAGAAGATAATTTAGCTCACTTATGTACCAATGTTTACATTTCTATTTTTCCAAAGGCACTAGACTAATATGGTCATTGGGAAACTATTTGTATAATTCTTTATATATTGTAATAAAGTTATGTAATGTTAAAATATGAAAATAGAAGGCCTATGTGATTAGTATCAGTGAATAGGTTTTGTTATCCTTTGCAAACTAGGATAAGAAAGAAAAATTAGAACACTAACGACATGTATAAGGATAAGTCTAAGTATAAGGAAATGAATAGAAAAATGTCTTTGAATTTTTTTGAAGGATAGAGTGATTAGTTTCCAAGAAATATATCCATGTATGGATTATACTAGTGGATGCAGCTCATGAAGAGATGAACCTAGTGTTAAAAATATTGACAAGATATACTAGGCTAGACTAAGGGTAATCTAGTACACAATAACATGCCTTGATGCACAACTGGTTTGTCACTCCTAGGGGATATGCTTTTGGAATTCACAAACTCTCCATGAACCGTCATGATGGATTTAAATTTGATTGGGATTTGATTTACATAGGATAAACATAAGGTGTCATATATTAATAAATGTGTCATAATTTAGACATCTAATGACAGTTTTTTCATTATTATGTGGTTCCACACTATGATAACTATTTATTACTCTATTATTTTGGTTTTAGTTAAGGGTTAGATCCAAAAGGGACAATGTTAATGGTGATTACAATGGATAATGAAACAATTATCCTCCATAGAAATAGAATTAAATTGTGTTTAGAATGAAAATTTTCATTTCTATGATCAGCCAAATTTTTCAATGTATGAACCGCGATGGACTTCCAAATGATAAAAGTAGGGAACAAAATTTTGTTGATCCCTTCATGAGGCAATATCTGCCTTCATTCAGTGGGTCTTCTGATAAATTTATTTCTGAAAAATGTATTTGTACCATTAAAAAGATATTCTCCATTCTCTAATGTTTAGAACATGAGAAATACATTCGGGCTATTTTTCACTTAGAAGGAAACATAGATCAGTGGTGGAATTTAATATAGAATACAAGGTAGCAAGACGAAATTGTATCCATGGATTGGGATAAGTCCATGAATATAATTTTCAATAAGTACTTCCCTCATATTATTTTTACTAAGATGGAAAAGGAATTCCTAGAGCATAAGTATAAAGATAATGAATCAATTCGTGCCTATAATTTTTTACAACAATTTCAAGGTACTCTTGATGTTTTATCATTAAACATGAAAGAAAAATTAGTAGATTATTTGGTAGTTTGAAACCATGTCTCAAAAGGGCATATATATAACAAGCTTTATAATCAATGAAAAAGTTGTTAGGTGTTGTATAAAGGTCTAAATGGAGGTTATAGTGGGGTATCAATCTCATGGTATTGAAAAAAATGAATATATAATTAGAAGAAAAGTCTATCATCTATGGAGAAAAGAGAATGATCCTTCAATTATGCCCAATGTATAGGATGAAAAATGGAGGGAATTGTCTTAAGGGGACTAGTAAATGTTTTTTGTGGGGAAGGGATAGCCATCGAGTAGTTTAATGTCAAATTAATGAAATGAAGTTATTTGATGATGTGAATAGTGAAAAATCTGCCTGAAATAAACCCCGACACTTTAGTATTTCAGTTGCTTGGATTTTTTCCATTATGAAAAAATGTTATCTAATCTAAGGAATAATATAAATGATATGCCATAAAAACATATAAAGGAAAAGGAATAAGGGAAGGATTACGAAATCATAATGGATGAATTAAACCATGATAATTAATAAATACATAACTTATCTTCCTTAGTTAGTGATTTTATATGTTTTATTTTGTATAAATAGTCCATATGAAAATCATATTGTTCATTATTTGATGGGATTTCATGTGATTATTTTCACATATATCTATTATGGAATGATAAAATCACATTTTATATTTTATCTGTACAAGGATGGAACAATTATTCCAATGAAAATGTTTTGGTATTAGATAAGAATTTATTTATGGAATAAAGGATAATTATGTTTTGTAAGGGTCACTTGGTTTTCCATTTATGGAATGTTTATATTAAACATTAGATTAATTTTGTAAGATTAATGTATTATCTCTACAAATGTGTATTTATTCATATTGGATAAACCTTTCTAAACTTTTTTAGGATAAATAGAGATGGAATGACTTATCATTTTATTTATGGATCTCAGGATATATAAATGATTTAGGAATGAAAAATCCTCCTTCATTTATTTGGGTAAGGGATGAAGTGTAAACATATCAAGGCAGAACCGATGGGTGTGATTGTCCATATAAAATGGAATAATAAAATGTAAGTATATTTCCTTGTGAAAGTATTTCAACTTTATGAAAAATGATCTTGAATCCAAATTTGTTAACCTAGTGCCTTAGTTTCCAATGAATCAAATAGCCTATAAATCATCACTGATTTATTGATTTATGATTGTTAAAATTATCTTAACCATGTTCTATATAAATATACATTAGGAAATTATTGTTATATTTATTTTTCATGTCTTTGTTTTCCCATCCCACCTGTGTTATTCTATGTGTAATCCTAGTTATGTGATTCTCTAGGTAACCATTATGTTTCCAAATTTCTTTTTCAACAGATGTTTTAGTATTCATTTTTACGGTGATTATTTCTATGAAAGGATCTTTCTTGTATAAAAACATTGATAAACCAGATGAATTTAAAGGGATAAATTTATTTTAAGGGGGTATAATGTAACACCCTATGATTTTGTGAATTGTTATTTTTAAAACTATTGAATTTTTTTTGATATTCTTTAATTTCACACATCACTAAAAATAGATTATTTTATATTGAATAATTATGTTTTGATTGAATTATATGCAATGCCAAGTTAATCATGCACTACATGAAACATACATTTTAGAATTATCTACACAGAGTTTTGTGGTTGGAATGTGTTGCCTACAATAATGACATTCCTCATTGGATTGCATAACATGAAATTCCATTTTTTATTGAACGATAATATAAAAATAAAATGCTATTGTTTAATATAATAATATATAAAAAAGAAATTAAATTATAGAAAATGAATAGTAAAATTTAATTTATGAAAATATATGGTTTACACAAATATAATGTGAATTTATAGGCTATCAATTAATTATAAATTATTATGTAAACATATTAAATGTAAAGGGAAATAATTTTTTATTGTCACATAGCTGTTTTCCCTAATAAATTAAATTAATTATAAATATTGAGTATAAATTAAATATATATGTTATATATTCAATGAAATTTTTTCTATATTCCTCCAACTTATTTGATTAACATAAGATAAGAACAAACTAAATTTTATACTTAAATACATATATTTTTATTAAGGCATTTTTTCAACCGTTTAATAGAGAACCCATTTTAAGGACCTTTTTAACCTTTATAGATTTAATATGTCAATATAAACTTCATAAATTAATCTGTAACATAATAATTATTTTCAAATATTTTTTTATATTTTTTGTGAAGTTTCATATTTTAATGAATAGTTCGAAATACTAAATTTTAGTTCAAAGATGATTTTTTCATCTAATTCATATATAAGAATAAATTACATTTTAATTTGTTTAAAAGTTTAAATATATCATATTTCTACCAATAAAACCTGTGTACTTCATTGAAATAAATTTCACTTTTTAATTGAATATAATAACATATAAAACATTTGAACGTGTTTACATTAAAACCCTGCATTGTCGACCTGACCTTGGGATTCAATTTATATTTATTCCTGTCGCTTATGTGATTATAATTTTTAAAAATGTATTCTATATTTGGAATAATAATTAGTCATAATTAATAATAAGTTCAACATAATTTTTAACTAAAATTTTTTGTTAAAGCAATTAAAATTATATACATAGATTAATGGTAAATTATGCTAAACTAAGGACTAAACCTCACTCTTATGTAGAAAAATGAGCTATAAACTTGTAAAAATAAATTTTATGGACATATATAGACTATATAATCACTTGGATTAACGTTGAAACATTATTTCATTTAATTTCCATTAGAAAAACATGGGTGAAATTCCCTTTCCCATAATTTACATGAGTGCCACTCCTCCACTATTAAAAGGCCGCATCTCCTACCACCTCTTTACACATATCATGACACTTTGGATCAACTAAGGTCTTTAAATAAACTCATAAACTTGAATAAACTCATCCTATTATCCTCTAATTGGGTATAAATAAATCCAAAAAATCCTTTTTGTGACAAGCAAAAGGAGTTACCCAAATATGAGGTAACATTCTTCCTCATGTTCTTTTATTTTATTTCCATTATCCACAATCTAAAATATTATTATTACATGTTTGTATAATAATAAAATTATAATAAATATTCTAGGATTTTTTAATTATGAGGGTTCTACCTACACTTACTCACATATTATTCTAAGTGGTAACCTATATACTATTTTTGTGTTAGGTAAACTACCGCCTCACAAAATAAAGAATGTTAATTTTTTCCTTTGATGATTCTAATGGTGGGAATTATGATTGAAACTATGTTTATATATAATATATATGATATTTATGAAATATATAATCTTATGTATTTATATTAAAACACATACCTTTATACTTTCTCTTATGTGTTAATATGATAACTTTGTTTGAGGAAGTGTGGACTACCGCCTTCTCAAAGCAATGTGATTTGTGCACACACAACATGGAATGTATTAAATATGGGTCTATATAACATATATTAAATATATTAAATTATATTGATAATTTAATGATATTATATATATATATATATACATATATATTCTGTTTTTTTTCTTTCTTTCAATATGACAATGAAAAATGGAAACTAAGTTCATGCGTACGTATGGAATACCTTCTAAATGAATGGTGTATTCAAATTAATAATTATATGTTATATAAATTATTATAATATAAATTTAATAAATATACATGAAATTTATATCATGATGTACATTATGGAAATCATGATATATATATATATAAGGACCAAATATAATGAAAATCATGACACATGCGACGAATAAATCGAATATCACCTGAAGTGAAACCTTAATATATAATTGTTAACAAGATGGTAATATATGGTCATAATAATAAAATATATAGTATTATATATAATAATATTATTTATTAAAATATTTAAAATAAACTTTCATGTATTATATAAGAAGCTCGTATGAGTACGAAGAGAGTAAAAAACAAGGTAAGATAATTTCATCCACTTTTTTATTTTCAATGGATGAGTGCTTTATTCACCACCTATTCCAATTGTGTGATATTTATAATTAACATTTATTTATTATATGATTCTTATAATTAAATTTATGGGTATTTAAATTTCAATTTTATTATATTTATATTGGGAAAATGTTTCAAATATTACCAAATTGGTAAAATGATTTTGTCTTGATTTTTTTTCTTTGAAACACATGCCATATAATGAAACTATATTTTTTCATGATTTTTATATAATAACATTGAAATATTATATCATGAATATTTTTCTATTCATGATATTTAACCCTTTAGGTAAATTTATATTTTTAAATGGGGAGCATAGTTCAAAGTAACCAAGTGGTAAATGTTTATTTTAATAATCTCATCCCTTCTCGAGATTGTTTATGATTATGCTACCTTTAATGAAATCATATGATCCATATCTCAAGAACACTCATGAATTTTCTTATCCTTTATTTCCATGGTATATTCATATATTGGTACAATTATTACACTAATTGTTACACAAGATAATTAATAAAGTGATTTTAAGAATGTCTGAATGTACCACTGTCTTCGGTTGGAAGTATGAACTCTACCCAAACAATGATGTCTAAAAAGGGTTTCAAAGAATAATATAATAATATAATATAATTTTTTAAATAAATTTGTAACCTTTTTTTCATTTAGTAATGTTTTCAAATGAATATTTTTTTTCTTTGAGAACAATGATTTTATCTTACCTTTTTACTATATGAATGCAATTTTTTTTACCACGCACTATATGTACCGATTTAACCAATGTCATTTTGGTGAAGCTTACCTTCCAAGTATAAAAGGTTATTTTTTTTAAAAAAAATTATAAATAATTTTCAATGATTTTTTTTAAATTATTTTCATGTTTTTTCACATGTATTGAATTAAAAAAAAAATTCAAATTTTTTGAAAAAATTCATTATATATTTTCAATGTTATTTTCAATGAAATGGTTTAAAAAAAATTCAAACATTATTTATATTATTTCAAAATTATTTTCAAAGAAATGGTTCTCAAAATCCTTTTCAACATTTCATTTTTATTTTTCAATTTTTTTCCAAATATATTGATCATAATATGTTTTAAGATAAGATTTAATGTTTTCAAAGTGTGTTTAAAAAATAATGTTTACAAACTATTTTGAATCATAATCTATACGTTAATTTGGAGAAAATGTTTTAAAATTTATTTCTTGTATCCTTTATATAAGTTTTTAAGGAGTTTTTTAATAATTGATTTCAAATTGGGTTTACGAATCAAAAATCCCTTTTCAAAGAAGAATTTATATTTTAATCATGAATTTTTTTTTGAAATATATTTCAAAACTATTTTCCATCAAAGAATGAAATCTGTTGATGCTAGTCATTACTTTAAAGAAAATGATTTAAAATTTAAATTCATATTATTTCTCTAAATTGGTCATTATTGATGTCATGGTCTTTATTAAACCTATTTCTCTTTCATGGGTAATATTATTATGAAATCCATCTTTTTCACAGGTTATATGTTTATGAAATCTAGTTATCATTAATTAGTTATTATTTTCATGAAATAATTTGGAAACTCATATCATTGTCCAAAGGTTATGATATGATTACATTTTTATGATACCTATTTAATTTCATGGCTTATGATATAATTGTTTATGATTTTGTGCCACGTGTATGTATAATTTCATTATGAGATTAGTGGCCTATATATCAATCCAATGAACATTTAAATGATAATTTTTTTATAAACTCAAAGGGTGAATGAGAAGTCACCCCAACACCAAAACAACAGGGTACAGATAAGGTAATATCAAGACTGAAAGAATATTGAACATTGTAGGACATCCCAAGCCCAAAACAAGAGGATACATTGGAGGGCATCCCAATCCGAAAAAATGGAGGGTATAATAGCGGGACTCTTAATCCTGAGGGAGGTACACAGGTAATTATCCCAACCCTAACATGTTATAAATGTCTTGGTATGCATCCTACATGGAGGGTTTCATATTATTATATGTAATACATAATTCCATGTATTATTCTTATGATATGGTTTCATGACTCATGCTCCATATTTTTATTTTTTTTATTTTTTTTGGAGATTATATTCCATTATCGAGGATTCATTTTTATGATCTTATGATATTAATGATGTGATATTATTATTTTATGACCATTTTCTCTTTCATATATCCTAATGTTTATGATAACATGTATCCCCTATTTAACCTTACTGGGAAGCTGAACTCAACCCTTCGTATGTTTCCTTACCCAGGTTAAAAAGATATATATTTTGTTTAATGTTTCAAAGAGGGGTGATAGTAAAAAAAAGAATCTAGTAGGAGATAATGTAGCTCACCTATGCACCAGTGCTTCTATTTCCATTTTCTAAAGTAACTAGACTAAAACTAGCATTGGGCATTAGATTGTATAATGTTATACGTATTCCACAAAATTTATGTAATATTAATATATGAAAATATAGGGTCTCTATAGGGATCATATAATTATTCAAAATTTTAAAATCCATATTCTTATATGAAGTCTTCAAATTTATATTTATTCATGACATCTATTTCCTTTGGAAAACAATCATAATCAGGTAGAGAATTTTTTATCTTTAACACTAAATATGGTTGTGACATCATTTGACAATGGATTAATGATTCCCCTTACTTGATAATTCATATATCATTATTTACAATATCAATGAACATATAATCCTCTTTAATCCTCAATTTTGTTATGAATTAATGATATTTCTTGCTCAATGCATATGCTACCATATTTACCTTCCCATGGTTTTAGTGTATAGTGAATTAAAAATATGTGAGTAGCTCAAGCCATATCCATTTACACTTATTTATCAATTTTCAAGAAAAATATATATTTTATGCCGTTATGGTTTGTGTACATCCAAAAAATTTCAGTATGGATATAATATATAAATATCTTCAAATAAGATACAATGGCTTTTAATTTAGTAACATGAGTTGAATTGTTTTTTCATGAGTTGTTAATTGCTTTGATTCATATACAATAAATTTATCCTTTTATATATTTACACAACCATGTCCCTACCTTGGTACATTACATATATAAAAACTCACTCATTTTTTGATGGAACAGTCAAAATAAGATCATTCATGAATATATTATTTAATTATTCAAAAACATTTTTCACATTTCTTTTTCCATGTCAATATAACCCCTTTATGTGAAATCTTTGTTAGCTGGTTATCCAATCAAGCATAATTTTAAAAAATAACTAATAATAGCCTTCCTAGACTATGAAACTATGTAAATTATTTATGTTTTTTGGTGTAGGAAATTATTTGATTAACTTTTCAGTTCAGGATGAAATAATGTTCCATCCTTAGAGACAACATGGTCTTGAAACAGAATTGTTTTATGTTAGAATTCAGAAATTCTAAATCTTTCATATAACTAATTTAAAATATTATTGAAAACAATGATACATATTTGATTCCCATGGATATAATATAATTTAGAGTATAACAATACATATTCAATAAATTACACAACAAAATTTTTTAGATATTCTTACAATAATCAATTCAATAGATCCTTAAAAAAGAGGGGGTTTATTAGTAAATCCAAATAGAATTACTATAAACTCATAATGTCTTTAGCTCATATGAAATAATATCTTTAAAATGACATTATTCTTTACTCACAATTGATTATATATATGATGAAGGTTAGCATTTGAAAAATATTAAGCTCCCTAAAGTTGATAAAAAATCATCAATGTGTGGCGTGTGATAATTGTGATTTATTTTAATATCCTTGATTTCCCTATAATTAGTGAATAACCTCATAGATCCATAAATATGCATAATGAATAGAATATGGAGTTTTAGAGGTGAAACACCATGGATTATAAAACCTTATCATATAACTCCTATAGTGGTTTATTTAACTCCACTAATTATAGTGTCCGTTATATAGGTAGGCATTCATATAGGTCTTACATCGATGACTTAATCAATTGATAATTTAACATCATTTTTAGTGTATGTCTAGGTAATTCCACTATATATACATCAATGTATACCTATACAGTTGGTACATCATCACATTTAAGGCTACCCATCCCATCAATATATTGGGTATACTCTTGTTACCCGAGAATCTCATTCTGAAGAGATACATCCTGAGAATATATATATGAAAATGATAAAGAGGTATCACCTCTATGGATAAGGAATTATAAATCATCATCATCATGTATAATTTTCATATATTAGAAATATTTTTTTTGTAATTTATATTAAAATACAATCCATAGAATGTATTTTATAAAAATAAACTTTAGTGACCCGACAATAGTGGCTTGGAGCCAGTGTCTACTACCATTACATTAGGATGATTACAAGAAATCAAATCCAAATCGACTAAATATTTTAGTTGTTTTTTATACCTGATACATACATGAGTCTTATATTACAAATAAATATTATAATTACAACAATTTTTTTATTTCTAGTATGACATTATTCCATCAATGATATATTTTTATAACTTTCATAGTATACTTCATAGATTCGTAAGGAAGGAAGAAAAATAAGGGTGAGATCAAATTATCAGTATGGGTTAAGTAGAGTGGAAGAAATAAGGAATCAATTCTAATAGTCAATATAGTAAGGTAATAACTGAATACACATTCCATTTAATCAATTAACTGAGAAGGAAGTGAATAAATAATATGGAAATGTAAATAACTAAAAACACATTCCATTCAAATAAATAGATATTGCCTAAATAATATGGTAAGGTAAATAACTAAAACACATTCCATCTAATATATAAACTGAGAATGAAATGTATCCAAATATATGTATAGAAAAAATATAAGGGATAAATTACAATTGACTCATCAATAAAGAAATAAATAATTATTAAATCTTATGTATCTATAACATGAACCAAATACATCAATAACTTTCACAATATGGTTTTAGTCTGTGGGAATAAACCCACCTATTGTTATTTGAAACAAACTCTAGGGGTTTTCCACCCACTAATTTCATCTCATGAGATAACCAATATACCATGGGGCTTACATTAACTAGCCACAACACTTAGGGATTTAATTAAATTATCTCTAAACCATGTATATATTTTCCAATGCGTTCCTCATATATCAAAAAATCAATTTAGATAATGAAAAAATTTCTTATAAATATCTATTTGGAATGAAAGATATTTTTATATGAATAATTACCATGATAAAAACTAACATAAAAAGTTAAAAACGTATTTTAAAATTATATACAATTCATGAAAAAATAATATCCATTATAGGATAATATGAATATTTTTTCTACAAATAACTTATCATAATTAAGTGATTGATTCTAGATAAATTTTTCAATCAAAAAAGAAATTGATATTGTAGGACTACTTTTACAACCTACAAATTTTCAACTCAAAACAATTTTGAAGAGATAATGTCATGAAAAACATCAAATAAAATAAATGTAAAATTATTCATGATATAATGTATCAAAGGAGTATTAGTTACACCACATAAAATATGTATGTGGTGTAAACGGTGCATACCTCATGGAATGAAAAGTGAGACAAGAATCCTTTACCCTGTGTTTCATTTTTGGTCAAAGTCCATTAAAATAAAATTTAGTGGTCTAAAACAAGTTAATAACAAATAATATAACCATAATAATATTTATAATATCATATATTAAATTATTATAACATATTTTTACCTATTTGTTAATAACCAATCATTAGTTTCACTGTTTTAGTTATTAATTTCTTAGTTTGGTGGGTATGTTTTAATGGGTTATTTTTGTTCCTATTACTTAAATACTAAATTAAAAATCTATATAATGTAAAAAATTACGTTAATATAATTTATATATTTTATAAATATAATTATAATTGTCCACATGGTTTTGAGAACTGAAATGAAATGCAGCGTTCATTGTGACTATAGGTTGTATGTAAGTATAAACGCTACATCCATTTCTTTATCAAATTTTAATACAATGAAAATTAAATGATATATAAATATGTATATTATAATTACAATATAATAGATTAATAATATATTTTATATGATTTTATTTAAACCTTCCCGCAAAACACTATATTTATAGTGTGAACAAATCACATCACTTTGAGGAGCTGATAGTCCACACATCCACAAATGATGTTATTATATTGCCAAAAAATGGTGCGTATAATGGTATGTGGTAAAAAATAATAAAATATGAATTAATAAAGTATAAATATCATATATATAATATAACAATATTTTCTCCATCATAAATCTTACCATGAGAGGTGGTAATGTAAAAATAAACAATCATCATTTTGCGAGATTGTAGTTCACAGTACATGAACAGTCAGTCTGTTGCCCATTGTATGGAAGTTTTTGTATGTGTATTATAAAACTTTTTAATAAATATCTGTCAGTGCTTTTATGATACATATATTTTTTATGATCCTGATATAAAAATAATTGAAGGGTTGGAGAAGTAAATTAATGAAAAGTGATCTTTGGAAAATGTTACCTATAATTTGAGTAACTCCTTTTTTTAATCAAAGGGATTATTGGGTATTCATTTCTCCAATGTTTAGAACTCTAGGACATGGAGATGGATATTTGGAGGTTATTTTAATAGATATTGGGGGATAAAAATATCTTGATAGGTGTCAATAAGTGTAAGAGTTGAGTTCCTTTTTTAGTGGTGGAGTTGTGGAATTCATTACAATTTTTCAAAAGGAATTCCAACCATGTTTTTCCCATTTAATGGGGAACCAATAATTATAAAAATAGGAGATATTGGAAGATATTTTTTTAAATATGTACATTCAATTTTTTTACTAGTTTATAGGTCATTTTTTGGCCTTATGTTTAATGTTTAGGCCTCTGTTAAGCTATTTGTTCTCTTAATACTTGTAATTAATTTTAATCGGTTTGAATGATTTTTTTGTCATAAAAAAATATGAAAATATAATAAAGTATAAATTATTCTCATCTAAAATATTTAATAAATTTATCAAAATTCCAATCATATAGTGTCATAAATTAATTTAAATTTAGTCCCGTAGATGGGAGGACAAAATATGTTTTTAAAGTAAAATGTTTAAAATTTTGATATGTTTTTTTATAATATCAAATTTTAATTGATTAAATTGAACTAAATTAGAATTAATATATGTAAAATTGAACTAATTTAACTTACAAACAAATAAAAAATATTATTTATCCTTATAAATAAATGTGACAAAAAAGCATTTTTGAATTCAAATTTAACATTTTTCACTTTTTATCAAAAAATTAAACCTCATAAAAAAATACCAAAAAATCACTATAAGTAAATTTTTATGTTCATATTTCAATAATTACATTTATTTTAAAAAATTATTTTTATAAAAAGTAAAATATTTTTATTAAAAATATTTTCTCCATTAAAAGGCTGTAAAATTGGAAATACAATTTGTAAGAATTAAAAACAATATTTTTATCTCATACTTTTCAAACCGATTGGATGAATATAAATATTAATTTATTGGATATATATAATATATATTTAATTAACTTCATCCGCATGTTCTCATTAATTTAATTTATTTTGAAAAAATCAATTTGGGTGCATAAACTATAAATATTTCTTTTATATACAATTGATTTATGTTTATGTTTCTAATTAATTAGTATCCAATAAATTCATATTATATTTTTATAAACCATAGATTTTCATAATTTGGGTAATACTATTCATAAACATGAATTTTGAAACTAGGTTATATGTTATTATAGAAAATTATAATGTTTTATTAATATATTGTTGTTCAGTAAAACTCGGTCTTGGGTATAACACAAGTCAACTAAGAGTGTCCTTGTTTTGTGCGACGTAAGCATACTCAATACTGCATCCTTTACGAGATATTTAATAGATTGATTTTATTTAATATAGTAAACGTATTTTAATTCCTTGGGATATTATATTCCCATTTGTGCTTGGTGTTGTCTGTCATATAAGATATAAAATATAATGTTGCTGCTATAGAATTTTGGGAATTATATTATCCACACCATAAATTTATTGAATCCTATGAATATAAACCCAAACTCGGTAGTAAATTGGTTGTTATTTCGTATTCTTAAATCCCACATCATGATAATGGGTCATAAAACATCCTCTATATAATAGTGAATTAGAATTACAAGTGTCACATGGACTAGCATAAAAATAGGTCTCCAAGGATAATAATTTTAGTGGAATGTGGAGACACATAAAAAGAGGTTAAATACAAATATATATAGAGATTTGTTGAAGTCATCAAAAACAAGAAAGAGAATGACTTATGGAATGTCGAGGGCCTAAATTCCCTCAGTGAAAAAACGTATTTTCACAACATTATGATAATTTTCCAAATGTTGAGTAATTATTTTTCTACATAAGAACATAAGATAATATAATTACTTGTAGGATTCAATTTCATAAGAACAATTTTTTATTTTTTGGTTATTTTGTCAAATTATAATTCAACCCTTACTTAAATAAATGAATTTCCAAAAATTAACATTGGTATCTAAAGCAAAAAAAATTTATTTTAATGGGTCATAAGATCCATAATATAAATAATTATATATGTTCTAAACTATTTTCAAACACCTATATGATTAATAAACTAATATATTAACCTAAAGAAGAAAAATACTACTTCATATTTAATATTTATTCATAAATTTGTTTAACTAAAAACAATGATATATTAACCATGGATTTTAATTGTTTATTTGTTGGTGTAAAACCTTAATATCCTTTATTCATAGGATTAAGTCATTAAATGTTGATGGACATGATAACTTTTTACCCAGAATACATGTAATCGTTGTCAAAAACCATATTAGTGTTAATACTATATTGTTTCAAAAATTAAGATATAAATCCTCGAAATAAATTTTATCACTAAATATCCTTTTAAATAAAATTTTCAATAATAACTTTGTATATAAATACATCATCTGTTTTACTTCAATATATGTCCTTCTATAGACTATGGTTTTACCATTATACCATTTGTATGATTTCTAAATTATGTCACCTTATATTCAATAAATCACCTTTGGTTTAAACTGGTTTATTTACATTCATTATATATTCAAATTATTCACAATTATTTGTAATGAAAAAGTGAATTACACTAATAATATCCCCGGGGAGTGTCAAACTAGGTGCCCAGTATGTCCCATCATCATGTACTAGTTTACGCTCATGTATATTCCGATGCACATTGCTATAGTTGTTACCCCTAGTAATAGCTATGTAAGAACCAAATCACCATATAATATCTATATATACATGTACTACAAAGAAGACCCATATAATATCTACCTAATAAAAATTCAATGATTTTCTAATATTATTATCTTGAAGGTATACCATATGGCTATGTTCTTTAATCTAGGTTTTCCTAAATATAGTTCCCAATATTGCTAACATAGTTGCTCTGAATCCAAATATAGTGACCAAACTTTTGAATTTCGAAGCCAGTGTACACTACCATTACATTGACATGATTACAAGGTATTAAATACCAAAGGAATAAAAAGATTAGTAGACTTGGTAAACTAGATACATACATGTGTCATGTATTATAAATAAATACACTGATTAAAAAATATTTTTCTTTGTTTTGAGGATAAAATTGTTCCAACTATGATATAATTTCTAATATTTTTAGGGTATTTATTTTATTAATGGTGAAGGAAACAAAATGATAGGGAGATCATATTTATAGTAAGAGTTATGTATATTATAAGAAATAAGGAATAAATGAGAATAGTCAATATGGAAAGGGAATAAATGAGGACTCATTCCTTTTATTCAGTAAACTGATAAGGTAGTGTGTAAAAAATATGTCATGATAAATTTAAAAAATCCATTAAAATTACTATATGTGTAATAATAAATTTGGAAGAGAAAATAATTGAAAGGAAATCCATTCAATCAAATAACTGAGAATGAAGTACATCTATAGATATATCGACGGAAAATATGATGGATAAATAAAAACTGAATCAAAATGAAGGAAATACTTATTAATTGGACATCCTTTATCTGGAATATAAAAAAATACCACAAATTTATTTCATCATATGGTTTATGTCATTCAGTATAAAAAGGTCTATTCATCTTGGACAGAAAGTTGAAGGTTTTTTCGCCAATTTTTTTGTCTTATGAGAATACTGATGCATCACAAGGCATGCATTAACTAGTACCTGAATCTAGGTCTTGCATTAAATAGTCCCTAAACCATTTATTAAATTTAAAAATAATTATTTATATATCAAATGGTATATTTAAATAATAACCAAGATGCCTTCTCAAATATTCGCATTGAATAAATGATACAAATTTGTCAATAATTCTATAGTTAATAAAATAATATTCAAATTGAACACCATATGTGAAGATTATATATATTTGATTAAATAATAATATATATTTCATGATTATATGGATTTTCTATTTATAATAAAATTATCCTATGTAATTCATTGTTTCAATAGAATGTGAACAATCGTTAAAGAGTGTGGCATTACATTGATAGCATTTACCACTTTGTAATTTTGAAGTGAAAACACCTTAGATTAGATAATTAAAAGTAAAAAATTAAATACCCTGAATATAAAATTATTAATGATATAATATATAAAAAGGGTGAGTATGTATTGAAAATAAATTAATTAAGTGGTGTAAATGTTGTAAGCCTCAAGGAATGAAAAGTGAGATAATAATCCCTTACATTTTGTATCTTTTCAGGTGAACATCATTTAACCTCATGTATAATGATTTCAAACATTTTAATTACTTATTAAAAACCATAATAATGTTTATAATATCATATATTAACTTCTTATAATATATTATTACAAATTTGTTAATAATATTTCATCATTTTTACTATTTCATCTGTTAATTTCCTAGTTTGATCGGTATGATTTATTTTTTTATTTTTTTCCATTTAATTAGATCCTTATTTTTTCTTCTTATGAATTTAAACCATGATTTTAAATCATAAATATAAATTATTCATGTATTTATAATAATATATGTAACACCCAAGAATTTTATGTTATATAAATCATCAAAGGAATCTTTTTTTACACAACACTTTCTTGGCTTGTTTTACACGAAATCACGACCTTCCTCGATAGCTTGAGTCGTACGCAATACCGAGTTTCACTAAACAACGATATGCTATTAAAATATTATTAAAACTAGCCGTTATGAATAGTAATAACCACTTTTTGAAATTTTATAAATTTTATTTTTCAATCTGGACTTCATTTTTGGATTCGGAATACCGAAATTAGCCTAGGGTGAACTTTTGGTATTTTTCTGAAAACTTTCAATTTTTGATGAATAGTGAAACCACTAAGTGGTAGGTTAAAAACTGAACTTTGCATAAAACTTAATTTTACCGCTTCTGTGAATGGAATTTCGAAAATCAGACAGACACGGTTGATATCAGTAAGTAAAATGTGGTTCAATGAGATAAAAACAATTTTTTTGGTGAATAGTAACTTTTTTTTTACTACGGTTAATAGTAAATAGGGTAACTAAGGGTAAATATGATATTACTATTACCCTAACACATGTACTAATTCTATTGGATAAGTGTAATTCGACCAAAAACAACCTTATGAATATAATATGACCATTTAGGTCCACATGGATTAGATTATGACATTTAATATTATTCTATTTAATGAATAGTTAAAATAGTTAAAATCAAAGTTTAATAACTAAAACATTTTTAATATGGGGTTATACATAAGTTAAATTATACTATAAATATTAATTAGAAAGATAAAAAGATTTCCTACATAATCGTATTTTATTTTTAATTTTTAAACATTATATAATTTAATTTATTTATGACACAACGATGATGCAGTAATTACCCTTTTAAAGAAATGTTAACATAATTGATGTTATAAATGCCCAAATAAATTTAATTTGAGACTTTTTATGAATTACAATAACTTTCTAGGTTACTATGATATATTATTTTTGAATTAATAAACTTGGTTTGAACATATAATTCTGTTATGACTTTCACAAAAATCATATATCAAATAGTGTCAAAATTGACACAAAACAGTTTTTTAATAAAATATTATATTATTAATTGTTATTTTATGCCTAAAAATCTAAGGTTCGGCCAAATGACTTAGATAAGGATATATATATTAATAATAAACAACTTGGGGTTCGTTTGGCATGTTATAGTAAGTGTATTAACCATATAGTGTAAGAAAACAAAAAGTCACGGTAAAAGTTAAATTATTTAACTGAGAGTTAAATCTAATTGATAAGTTTAAAATAATAACCTAAACTTGTCTAAATCTTATTGGTTGATAGGATTTCGACCCATCCCAACTTTACCTTCGAAAGAAGACCCTTTGGAACCATTATAAACCGATTTTGACTTTAATATAAAATAATATTTTGAAATATTCCTAAGGTGCCCCTCTCCTCCCTTATAAAAGGGCACCTCCTCCCCCTCCTCCTCACACCAATTTGAGCACTCAAGCTCGGACAAACCCTACAAAAATCCCTTCTCCACTTCCCTAGAATAATCCTAGAGGTCCTGGTCTTCTTCAAAGACCAATCTTAGTTCCCTAAGTGGAGGATTCAAAGAGGCGTTTCAAAGAAGAGGTAATATCCATTACCGATCATTTCAATTTCTTTCTTCTTCAACTTCTTCTTCTTTAGCTGTTTCATGATAAAGTAATAACATCAGTATTACTTATATACTGATATGTTATTATAAATATGAAACAACCCTAATTCACCTTCTATCCATCCTACGGAAAAATGAAATCACCGCTCGTGCGTACGTACGGAATACCGTCTCCACGCCATGGTGTAATCTATTTTCCACCATCACCTTACAAGGATGGGTATAATGGTGTAATGAGTAACTATATATGATTATTATAAAGTGATATTGATACTGAAATAGTATTCATATACTCCAATACAATTCCACGATCATAGGAATGATATCATCACTCGTGCGTACGTACGGAATACCGTCTCCACGATGTGATGCGACTCGTTCTACATGATCATCATTACATAGTAATTATATAAATGAATTGAATGAATAAATATGATATATGTTACACTAATACCATTCTGGATATAAGTTATCTATAAACTTAAAAGAAGAATAAGAATTTATTCGGTAAAACACGCATAAGAACAAAAGGCAATAAAGACCCGAGTAACAAGTAACAATGAAATGTTACTTATAAGAAGCTAAGAATATGACCATATATGATATCATATCAATATGTATGATTCTGGAATAAGTAAATAACATTATTTAAACCATTATACAGGAGCTTCGGACATGTACAATGCAAATCGGACCTAAGTTAAGGGAAATATCACAATCTCATTTTTATCTGAGATTGTTTATACTTTAGTATTTACTGGGGTGTATTTTATCATCCACATCCATGATTCCTCAATATGTAATATTATTTCCATCCACCTACAATTATTTAAATCCATTTTTACCCTTTGGTGAGTTTTTAGTAAAAGATATGAAAGGAATATTTTGTCGTTTTTCGTACGAGGTACTTTTTGACTTTTCTGACAAAAGTACGAGAAGAATGTTTTTTTAACTTATACGGAATGAATGGATTTTTAAAACATTATTTCCAAGAATCTTCCTTTACAAGTTTTCAAGTTTATTTTTAATCAACATCTTTTAGTTTATAATTGTACGACATGTTAAGAAATAAAAAGTGTTTTTGAAGCACAAAGGATATTTTCCTCAAGAATGGAGTTCAAGTGTTTTATCAAAATTATTTTCCATCTAAGATAATAAAGGGTTTTGTTTTTATCCCTATTATTACATTGATTTTATCATGTTGTGATGGAATTAGTTTTATGAATTCCTTTATCTTATATGAATTATTTTATGATGTCATGATGTTTAAGATTCCCATTTGTATTACATGGGTTATGCAATGATGTATGATTTATGATTTTCTGGCACACATAAGAATGGTATCATTATGAGATGGGTGGGACCTATATCTACTTCCAATGAATTGGGTAAATATTTTATATCTCATGAGATAGACATGGTTGGAATGGTAGGTTATACCGGTTCAGTGAAACAGGACTGAAACGAGGGTGACTCGGTTTAGAAAGGGACTTTGTCCACTAAGATAGTCTTGGCAATGAGTCTTGACTAATAAGAAATGATTCTATATGATTATGTGTGTATGCCACAATGTTTCATGTTTTAAGTTATGATTATTGTGATTACATTTCACTGCCATGATTTATCCCATGTTATTAAATTAAGATCTCTTTTGCAGGTTAAGATTTCCAAAAGTTATGTGCTTATGTATATGATGTGATTGATATTTATTTTGTTTACCCTTACTGAGCATTTTAGCTCACCCTTTTGTATTTTTTCTTTCCCCAGTTCAGGAAGAAGGTTATTAATTAAGATATGCCAAAACGGACTATAGATATGATGAAATAAATGGGAGGCAAAGTAGATGCTTTATGAACCGGTTGTTTATGTTTCCCAGTTTCTACAGACATTATACCTATACGGTCCTTTCGTGGTTTTGTTAGATGTTGTAATAAGTTTGCTTCAATTTTGAAGTATTAACAATGTATGTAAAGTATGGGTCGTTATAGTTGGTATCAGAGGAAATGTATAGTCAACCTTTGGAAACTAGGATGTGAAAGCCTTAGTAAGAACCCTAAGGATAAGTCTAAGAATAGAACACAATCTCAGTGTTTTAGAAATGTCCATGAATAACCTAGGATAAGACCTTAAGTTTGAAATTTTATTCGTGATTATGTGGTTTTCCTATTATAATAGTGATGCTCACAGTATTCCTCTTTGTTTTAGTCAATGGCCGGAACCTGAAGGAATCGTGTTAATGCGGAATGCGATGGGCAATGCAATGATTGTCCCCCTAAGCAACCAAACGATATGGGAACTGGAATGAAAAATATTGTAGCCATTCTCACACAACTTTCTCAAGCTATGAATCATGCAGGACTTCCAAACGAGCAAAGGAAGGAGCAACATTCTGTTGAATCTTTAATGAGGCAGCGCCCACCTTCTTTCATCGGGTCTACTGATCCATTAGTTCCTGAACAATGGATTAGTACTACTGAAAAGATATTTTCAGTTCTTCAATGTTATGAACATGATAAAGTCATCCTAGCAGTGTATCGTTTGGAAGGAGATGCTGATCAATGGTGGAATCTTATTAAGAATATGAGGCAAAGGGATGAAATTGAGTCCATGGAATGGGACGAGTTCAAGAACTTATTTTTCAATAAGTACTTCCCTTGTATTCTCCGAAAAAAATGGAGAAAGAGTTTCTTGAACTGAAGCAAAAGGATGATGAATATGTTGGTACCTATGAAGCAAATTTTACAAGACTTGCAAGGTACGCTTCTGGTATTATTATCCAACCTGAGAGTAAGATCGATCGATTCTTTAGTGGCTTAAAACCAAGTCTTTGAAGGGCGTTAGCCATAAGGGACTTCAATAGCTACGAGGAAATCGTTCGATGTGCTCTCAAAGTCGAGATGGAGATTGGAGTAACCCATCAGTCATATGGGTTTGATAAGAAGAGGAAAATGGAATTCAAAGGAAAATCTAAAGAGCACCCTGAAAAGAAGATGAGCTTTCCCTTATGCTCAATGTGTGGAAAGAAACATGGAGGGAGTTGTCTTAAATGGACAAGTAAATGTTTCAAATGTGGAAAGGAAGGTCATCGGGCATTTGAATGCCGAGATAATGGGAAGAAGATGTCTAATGACACAAACAAAGGAAGGGATACACAGAATGAACCTACTGCACTTCAATGTTTCAAGTGCAAGGAGGTGGGGCATTATGCCAATCAATTCACAAATCCAAGGGTTGATGATGATGGTTGACGTCAACAAACTCTTAAGGCTAAAGACAAAGGAAAGTCACATGCAATTTCTATCAGCGATGTGGAGTACGATAACGAAGTGGTGAAAGGTACACTTACCATCCACTCTAAAGTAGCAAATGTTTTATTTGATTCTGGATCCACCCACTCTTTTATTTCTGAAGAATTTTCTAAGGGAATCACCGTATTACCTCAACAATTAGATGTTGAGTTAGTTGTGACAACACCTAATGGCACATCAATCGTATCAAAAGTTTATAATTCTTCTCCGATCGAAGTTTTTGGGAAAGTGCTTTCTGCAAATCTGGTGATCCTTCCTATAGTGGAATTCGATGTGATTCTTGGCATGGATTGGATTTCTTTATACGGAGCTCATATCAATTGCCAAAGATGGGAAGTCACATTTCATATTCCAGATCAATCTATGATCGTCTATCAATGCAAGGATGAACATAACCTTCCAGTGGAAATTTCTTCCATTTTATGGGTATTGATTCCACTAAATGAAGGTTATTTATCTCAAATGGTTGGTTAGAAACTCGCGATTAAGAATATGCCCATCGTACGAGAGTTTGATGATGTCTTTCCGGAGGAATTACTGGGTCTTCCACCAAATCGTGAAGTTGAGTTTTCAATAGAACTCGTACCAGGTGCTTTGACTATTTCAAAGACACCTTATAGAATGGCCCCAATTGAGTTGCAGGAATTGAAGAAGAAACTCCAAGAGAATCTTGATAAGGGATTCATACGCCCTAGTGCGTCACCTTGGGGAGAACCTATTCTATTTGTTAAGAAGAAAGATGGATCAATGAGACTCTGCATTGATTATCGAGAACTTAACAAGATCACTATCAAGAACAAATATCCTCTCCCACGCATTGATGACTTATTTGACCAACTAGCGGAGCTCAATACTTTTCCAAGATTGATCTTCGTTCAGGGTATCATCAATTAAGGGTCAAAAGGGAGGATATACCAAAGACGGCTTTCCGTACAAGGTATGGACACTATGAATTTATAGTTATGCCATTTGGTCTTACTAATTCCCCTGCTATCTTCGTGGATCTAATGAATAGAGTCTTTAGAGACTATCTTGATCAATTTGTGGTAGTCTTTATAGACGATATTCTTGTTTATTCAAAGAGAAAGGAAGAACATGAAGATCACTTGAGAATTATATTGAAGACCCTGAGAAAGGAGAATCTTTATGCCAAATTTACCAAGTGTGAATTTTGGCTTAAAAAAGATGAATTTTTGGGTCACATAATCTCAAAAGAGGGGATATCTGTGGATCCAGCAAAAACAGAGGTTATCGAAAGATGGTAGAGACCAACAACAGTAACTGAGATCCGAAGTTTTCTTGTTTTGGAAGGATATTATCGACGTTTTGTGAATGTTTTTTCACGATTATCTAATCCATTCACCAAGTTGACTCGGAAAGGAGTTAAGTTTGTTTGGACAGCGGAATGTGAAGCGAATTTCAAGGAGTTGAAAAGAAGGTTATCCAGTGCACCTGTGCTCACACTGCCTTGTAGTGGAGAAAGGTTTGTGATCTACAGTGATGCATCCAAGAAGGGATTGGGGTGTGTTCTTATGCAAAATGATATGGTGATAGCTTATGCCTCATGAAAGTTGAAAATGCATGAGAAAAATTACCCAACACATGATTTGGAGTTAGATGTGGTAATCTTTGCATTAAAGATTTGTAGGCATTACCTTTATGGTGAAAGGTGTGATATTTATAATGATCATAAAAGTTTAAAGTATATTTTCACACAAAAGGAGATGAATATGCGTCAAAGAAGATGGTTGGAGCTGATTAAGGATTATGACTGCTCAATCCATTACCAACCTGGGAAAGCAAACAAGGTGGCAGATGCATTAAGTCGACAAGGCCATGCTAGTTTATCCATGATGAGGACCACAAAAGATCCAATATTTATGGATTTACAAAGGATGGATCTTGGAATTATAATGGAAGGGGAAAAATCTTATCTTTCTCAAATGAATGTTAAACCATCTATACTTGTGAAGATTAAAGAGGCACAAAAAAAAGATGTCGAGTTACAAAAGAAGGTGAGAAATGTTCCTAAATTCAACCTTGATTGTGATGGGATAATAAAGTTCAGGAATCGGGTTTGTGTTCCTCCCATCCCCGAATTAAAGAAGGAGCTGCTGGATGAGGCTCATAGTTCTTCATTCTCTATTCATCCTGGAAGCACGAAGATGTATAGGGACCTGAAAGAGTACTTCTGGTGGGATGTCATGAAAAGAGATGTTGCTGAATATGTCTCTCGATGCTTGGTTTGTCAACAAGTTAAAGCTGAGAGACAGAAGTCTAAGGGGATGTTACAACCATTACCCATACCCGAATGGAAACGGGAAAACATCACTATGGAATTTGTCACAGGACTTTCTAAAACATCCAAAGGCAATAATTCTATCTGGGTCATAGTTGATCGTCTTACAAAGTCTGCACACTTCATTGCTATTAGAGAGGATTTCTCTCTAGATTAGCTTGCCAGGATATATGTAAAGGAAGTTGTAAGATTGCATGGAGTACCACTTTCTATTGTATCTGATCGGGATCCAAGATTTACCTCGAAGTTCTGGTGAAGTCTTCAGCATACTCTGGATACAGAGTTGAGTTTCAGCACTACTTATCATCCTCAGACAGGCGGTCATTCTGAAAGAACAATTCAATCCCTAGCAGATATGTTGAGAGCTTGCTCTATGGATTTCAAAGGAGGTTGGGATAAACACCTACCTTTGGTCGAATTTTCTTATAATAATAGCTTTCACTCCAGTATTCAAATGTCTCCTTATGAAGCTCTCTATGGAAATAAATGCAGGACTCCAACTTGCTGGGATGAAGTTGGGGAAAGAAAGCTATTAGGACCTGATCTCGTTGATGAAATGGCAGAAAAGGTCTGATCTATTCAACAACACATAAGAGCATCTCAGAGTCGACAGAAAATTTATGCCGACAACAGAAGAAAAGACCTAGAGTTTGAAGTGGGTGATAAAGTGTTTTTATGAATATCTCCCTGGAAGAGGGTTATGAGATTTGGAAAGAAGAGGAAGTTGAGCCCTAGATATATTGGTCCTTTTGAAATACTGGATCGTGTTGGAAAGGTAGCTTACCGATTGGCGCTTCCACCGAATCTCTCTCAAGTTCACGATGTGTTCCATGTATCTCTCCTGAGAAAGTACATACCTGATCCTTCACATGTACTCAGCTCAAAAGTTGTACCGCTGGAGCAAGATCTTTTTTATGAAGAACAACCGATAGAGATTCTGGATCGTAGCGAAAAATTCCTACGAAATAAGACCACTAGATTGGTGAAAGTTTTATGGAGGAACCACCAACTTGAAGAAGCTACATGGGAGCTTTAGGATATGATGAGGGAGAAGTATCCTCATCTGTTTGTTACAAAGTGACGAATTTCGAGGGCGAAATTCTTTTTAAGGGGGGTAGAATGTAACACCCGAGACTTTTATGTTATATAAATCATCAAAGGAATCTTTATATACAAAACACTTTCTTGGCTTGTTTTACACGAAATCACGACCTTCCTCGATAGCTTGCGTCGTACGCAATACCGAGTTTCACTAAACAACGATATGCTATTAAAATATTATTAAAACTAGCCGTTATGAATAGTACTAACCACTTCATGAAATTTTATAAATTTTATTTTTAAAAATGGACTACATTTTTGGATTCGGAATACCGAAATTATCCTAGGGTGAAATTTTGGTATTTTTCTGAAAACTTTCAATTTTTGATGAATAGTGAAACCACTAAGTGGTAAGTTAAAAACTGAATTTTGCATAAAACATAATTTTTCCGCTTCTGTGAATGGAATTTAGAAAATCCAACAAACACGGTTGATATCAGTAAGTAAAATGTGGTTCAATGAGATAAAAATAATTTTTTTGGTGAATAGTAACTTTTTATTTTTTTTACCGTGGTTAATAGTAAATAGGGTAACTACGGGTAAAACTAATATTACTATTACCCTAACACATATCCTAATTCTATTGGATAAGTGTAATTCGACCAAAAACAACCTTATGAATATAATATGACCATTTAGGTCCACTTGGATTAGATTATGACATTTAATATTATTCTATTTAATGAATAGTTAAAATAGTTAAAATCAAAGTTTAATAACTAAAACATTTTTAATATGGGGTTATACATAGGATAAATTCGACTATAAATATTCATTAGAAATCTAAAAAAATTTCATACATAATGGTATTTTATTTGTAATTTTTAAACATTAAATAATTTAATTTATTTATGACACAACGATGATGCAGTAATTACCCTTTTAAAGAAATGTTAAAATAATTTATGTTATAAATGCCCAAATAAATGTAATTTGAGACTTTTTATGAATTCCAACAATTTTCTAGGTTACTATTATATATTAGTGTTGATTTAATCAACTTGGTTTGAACATATAATTCTGTTATGACTTTCAAAAAAATCATATATCAAATAGTGTCAAAATTGACACAAAATAGTTTTTAAATCAAATATTATATTATTAATTGTTATTTTATTCTTAAAAATCTAAGGTTCGGCCAAATGACTTAGATAAGGATATATATATTAATAATAAACAACTTGGGGTTCGTTCGGCATGTTATAGTAAGTGTATTAACCATATAGTGTAAGAAAACTAAAAGTCACGGTAAAAGTTAAATTATTTAACTTAGAGTTAAATCTAACTGATAAGGTTAAAATAATAACCTAAACTTGTCTAAATCTTATTGGTTGATAGGATTTCGACTCATCCCCACTTTAACTTCGAAATAAGACCCTTTGTAACCATTATAAACCGATTTTGACTTTAATATAAAATAATATTTTGAGATATTCCTAAGGTGCCCCTCTCCTCCCTTATAAAAGGGCACCTCCTCCCCCTCCTCCTCACACCAATTTGAGCACCCAGGCTCGGCCAGCCCCTTCCAAAATCCCTTTTCCACTTCCCTAGAATAATCCTAGAGGTCCTGGTCTTCTTCAAAGACCAATCTTAGTTCCCTACGTGGATGATTCAAAGAGGCGTTCCAAAGAAGAGGTAATATCCTTTACCGATCTTTTCAATTTCTTTCTTCTTCAACTTCTTCTTCTTTAGTTGTTTCATGATAAAGTAATAACATCAGTATTACTTACATACTGATATGTTATTATAAATATGAAACAACCCTAATTCACCTTCTATCCATCCTACGGAAAAATGAAATCACCGCGCGTGCGTACGTACGGAATACCGTCTCCACGCCGTGGTGTAATCTATTTTCCACCATCACCTTACAAGGATGGGTATAATGGTGTAATGAGTAACTATATATGATTATTATAAAGTGATATTGATACTGAAATAGTATTCATATACTCCAATACAATTCCACGATCATAGGAACGATATCATCACTCGTGCGTACGTACGGAATACCGTCTCCACGATGTGATGCGACTCATTCTACATGATCATCATTACATAGTAATTATATAAATGTATTGAATGAATAAATATGATATATGTTACACTAATACCATTATGGATATAAGGTATCTATAACCTTAAAAGAATAATAAGAATTTATTCGGCAAAACACACATAATAACAAAAGGCAATAATGACCCGAGTAACAAGTAACAATGAAATATTACTAATAAGAAGCTAAGAATATGACCATATATGATATCATATCAATATGTATGATTCTGGAATAAGTCAATAACATTATTTAAACAATTATACAGGAGCTTTGGACATGTACAATGCAAATCGGACCTAAGGTAAGGGAAATATCACAATCTCATTTTTATCTGAGATTGTTTATACTTTAGTATTTACTAGGGTGTATTTTATCATCCACATCCATGTTTCCTCAATATGTAATATTATTTCCATCCACCTACAATTATTTAAATCCATTTTTACCATTTGGTGAGTTTTTAGTAAAAGATATGAAAGGAATCTTTTGTCGTTTTTTGTACGAGGTACTTTTTGACTTTTCCGACAAAAGTACGAGAAGAATGTTTTTTTAACTTATACGGCATGAATGGATTTTTAAAACATTATTTCCAAGAAGCTTACTTTACAAGTTTTCAAGTTTATTTTTAATCAACTTCTTTTAGTTTATAATTTTACGACATGTTAAGAAAGGAAAAGTGTTTTTGAAGCAGAAATGATATTTTCCTCAAGAATGGAGTTCAAATGTTTTATCAAAATTCTTTTCCATCTAAGATAATAAAGGGTTTTGTTTTTATCCCTATTATTACATTGATTTTTTCATGTTGTGATGGAATTAGTTTTATGAATTCCTTTATCTTATCTGAATTGTTTTATGATGTCATGATGTTTAAGATTCCCATTTCTATTACATGGGTTATGCAATGATGTATGATTTATTATTTTGTGGCACACAAAAGAATGGTATCATTATGAGATGGGTGGGACCTATATCTCCCTACAATTCATTGGCTAAAGATTTTATATCTCATTAGATAGACATGGCTTTAATGGTAGGTTATACCGGTTCAGTGAAACAGGACTGAAACGAGGGTGACTCGGTTCAGAAAGGGACTTTGTCCACTAAGATAGTCTTGGAAATGAGTCTTGACTAATAAGAAATGATTCTATATGATTATGTGTGTATGACACAAAGTTTCATGTTTTATTTTATGATTATTGTGATTACATTTCACTACCATGATTTATCCCATGTTATGAAATTAATATCTCTTTTGCAGGTTAAGATTTCCAAAAGTTATGTGCTTATGTATATGATGTGATTGATAATTCTTTTGTTTACCCTTACTGAGCATTTGAGCTCACCCTTTTGTATGTTTTCTTTCCCCATGTCAGGAAGAAGATTATTAAGTAAGATATGCCAAAAAGGACTACAGATATGATGAAATAAATGGGAGGCAAAGTAGATGCTTTATGAACCAGTTGTTTATGTTTCCCAGTTTCTAAAGACACTAAACCTATACGGTCCTTTCGTGGTTATGTTATATGTTGTAATAAGATTGCTTCAATTTTTAAGTATTAACAATGTATGTAAATTATGGGTCGTTATAATATATAATGTTTGGAGAGAGTAAATTTAATGCATCGTTTATAGAGACGGTAGACCGTATGTATGGATGAACGTTACTCCCATATCATTTGGTATTTTAAAGGAATTAATTCTCAATGATAGATATATTTCAATTATAATTATAGTATCATAATTAATTCATATATTTAATATGGTTTTTCTAAAACCATCATATAATATCATACATGTATATCTTGAATGAATCACATCACTTTGAGGAGGCGGTAGTCCACAAGTCCACATACGATGTTATAATATTCCTACAAAATAGAGTGCATAATGTAATATATTAATAAAAAAATAAATAATAATAAAGGCATATTAAATATCATATATATCATTTAAAAATAGTTTTTATATAATATAACACACCATGTGAGGTGGTAATTGAAAAATAAAAAATCATTGTTTCACGAGGTGGTAGTTCACAGTACACGAGAGATAATTTCCTTACCAATTATATAGAAGTGTGTGTATGTGAAAGTCAAACACATAGAGTAAAAATATCTCAAAATATTTACTAAATTTATTTTATTATATAATCTTGATATAAAAATAATTTAATTGGTTAATAAGTAAATAAATGATACATGATTGTTGGATAAGTTAACTCTTAATGAGGTAACTCATTTTTCATTACACCAAAAGGATTACATAATTATAATTACAATTATAGGTAGGATTATTTAATATTTTCATAGATTTTGGAGAATTATTTGATCAGATATTGTGTGAGATAAATGGATTTAGATGTGTGAATAATTGGGACTGGTGAGTTTTTTTATAGTAGTGGAGGAGAGATATTCAAGTACATTTGAAAAATGGAATTACACGCACATTATTCCTAAGTAATGTTAAACCAATAATGGTAAAAATTAGTTAAAACGTATTATAGGTTCTAAATATGAACATATAATGTTATTTTGACAAGATTCTTGGTCATTTTAGGCCTTATGTTTAAGGTTTAGTCCTTTTTTAAAATAAATTTTCTTTTAATCATTGTAATGAATTTTAATCACATTCAGTAATCATTTTGGTAAAAAACTATGGTAATATTGTTATATATTATAATTTATTATGATTCAAAATATGGAATCTATTTCACCATGTAATGATAATGAAATTTGGAATAATCTACTTTATATTTAATCTCGCATATGAGAGGAACGAACATGGTTTTAAAGAAACACCTCCCAAAGTTTGCATTGTCTTTAGATTGAATTTCAAATTGGAATTGATTACAATGAACTAAAAAAGATTAATTTATGTGTAATTGAAATAATTAATATTTATAACCAATATAAATATAAATCATCATTATAAATAAATTATATGAAAATTCTTTTTTTGATATAAAATTCATTATATTTCTTTATTCATAAAAAATTGAAACCTCATAGAACAATACAAATAATTTACCCAAAGATAATTTTTAGGTTAGTATTTCAGAAGTTTTTTTAGTTTATCAAATTTAATTTTAAAAAGATGAAGAAATGGATTTAAAATAGGTTATCCATTAAAAGATGGTGAAATTTATTTTTAGAAAAATACACTTTTTAAGCATAATATTGGATTTATTCTTATATTACTCTTATAAAAAATATTGGATGAATATAAAAAATAGATATATGTATATATATAATATATATATATCCATAATTTAATTTAAAAATTGTAATAAATTGAGTTCATTAAGACAAAATGTCTTTGGGAGTATAAAATATAATATTTCATTTATATTCAAATGGTTTATATTTTCATTTTTATTAAACTGGTAACCAATGAATACATATTATATTTATTCAGAAATTTATATTAATGAGTTAGTTAATACTATTAATTAATACTAATTTAGTAGCTATGTTGTATATTATTATATTAAATAATAGTTTTTTATTAATTTGTTCAGTAAAACTCAGTCTGGAATTTAACACAAGTCATCGAAGAAAGTAGTTATTGTCAATGATTCATTCAATCTCAGTATTTCTGAATGTCAAGGTATATAATCTACTTCTTTTGTTTAAAATTGTAAATATACTATAATGTATTGGTATATTATATTACCTTATGCGATTTGTGTAGCATATCACATATGATATCAAATAAAATGTTCTTAGTTTAGAATTTCGGGGTGTTACATCAACCCTACGTATAATTATGAATTTTATAAAGAGGTAAAGTCAATCATTAATCAGTGTAACTATCTGCAAAAAAATTATTTTGGTGATATTTAAACTATTTGATTCGACTCACGACTCAATTTTTAACATTATTGGGAAATATATAATTTTCATGGAAAATATGGATGATATGAAAGTGTGTGTAGATCTAGAATCAAATAATCCATTAAAAAATTTGAGTCTATGATTAAATAACATTATACAATATATTTAAGAACTTCCACTTCACATGTATTGATCTTATAATCTTGGCCTTCTACCCTCGACCACATATGTGATAGGTTCCCTTGACACTTGGGAAATTAGTGTGAATAATTCTCTATTTCCCTAGAGTTAAATCATAGGAAAAAATGGTTTCTCTATTTCCTATTCATTAAATTACAATTTTACCATAAAATCTATAATTTTTAAAAACTCTCAGTCCCTATAAATATTTTCAAGTAAATTTGTTTCTACAATTCTCACATGATGATTTTTTTGTTATCTTATTTCTATTTGTTGCATTACCTTTTCCATGGTTCCAAGTCAGCCTATTATTTCCTTTATTTCCTAGTAAGGGGTTAGATATATAAATTTCATTACCTCTATTGATTTTAGAAAATAATATTCACAATATTATGATAATTTTGGAGACAACAATTCTTTTAAGGTGATGGACATATGTCATTCAATGACATAGCCAATATTTATTAAATATTCTATATGTAATCGGTAGCATATATAAATAGTCATGAAAAGGTATAATAATACTCCACAACAATTTAATTTTAATTACCCAAATTAATGTAACCTATAATGGATGTGTACATAATTACATTTCTGAAATATAGAATGGATTCGTCTTGATAGATCAATCGGTTTGGCAGTCATGGAAAACTAGAAAAATTTGTTATTTCTTTTTTACATTATAAATATAATATGAATAACATAAAAGCATTCTTAGTTCCTTAATATTATTCACAATATCCTAATTCATATCCAAGGAAATAGAAAATAAATGTTGAGATAATATGCTCAATATGATTGACCTAAAATAGAATATATCATGAATCAATAAGTCACAATCTATACAGAAATATAAACAATAAAAAATACATTCCATTTAATCAAAAATATGAGAATTTATTGAATCCATAGAAGATATAAAATGAATTACTTTCATAGATAATAATAATATAATTCCCTATAGAGAAAAATCTTAATATTAGACATAATTATCTTCCAAATATGATATCTATATTTCCATGACCTTGAGCTATGATAGTTTAATAAATGTGTAGGATTAAATGAAAATCCTATTTAATTTGTCCAACTAATTCATATTATGTGACTCTCAGTGCATTTAGGCGATATCTAAAATAATCCTTACCCATCAGTTTGATTCCACTGAATGCCTTTTATATAGAATGATCAATTTAATTAATAAGTAATATACCAGAAAAGCATAGCCAGAGGAAATAAAACCCCAGACCATTTATTAGAATAAAAGAAACACTCAGCAAAAAAGTACAAGAAACCCAAGAACACTGTTACAGATCCTCCAAATCAAACCCGTCACCACCTCCATGGTAAAAATCATCCTCCGCAGTCACTGATTCCCACTACGAACGTTAATAATGCTTTAGAAAATTAGCATACCTCCTTCTAAAATTCAACCGCTATTGTTAGAAAAACTCATTTGTTGATTTAATGACATTATGGAATCTAGATACTCCCTTGACATCTTTCCTAATAGAAGATATAATGGACATTGGATTTAGAAGATAAGAGTTGTCCTTTATCGACTTTATTCATGGAAAAGCAATCATATCCTCCCAGTTCCCAAACAAAATCATCTTTCCCCCTAGACAATATCACTATAAGATGGACTGACCATGTCACCATAATTCTCTTTATCACTATTAGAATGACCCCCCCATTTTCCAGGGATCTGCATCGCTTGATACTTTACCAACCAGTTCAGCTGAAACTGAAAATTCAGGGTAATCATAGCATGACAATGGGGATGATCTAAAACTTCTAGATTTCCACATAACCCATCATCCATTATGTTACTCGCTGCAAGATCCTCCTATGGGGCATTCTACCTGTTGTCAAAACCATACATGGGAAACGTTCTTCCAATACCTTATTCATCAAACCTTGAAACTGATCCCCCATGGGTACTTTGATCATCACACCATCACCATCATCGACCATGCCATTGAACCCATTACGAATGACCTCTGGAACTCACACAATTATACTGGCCTCACAAATAGGAGAATCCAGCTCCTTCACTGTAAGAGACTACCTTTTATCCTTGGTTGTATCCAAAACAGACCCCTGCCTTCCCTTACTCACATCTCCCATGCTGCTCCACTTCTCTTGATTAGCCACACCATCATCTTACGTAATCGTACTAGTGTCAACATGATGAGGAACACCTTTCTCCTACTGACCAGTGGCCTATTTCTCTTTTTGAATGTTTGAAACCACCAATCCACCTGAAATACATGCCACACCACCACCACCAGAACCCTTGAAAACAGTTTCCTTTGCCCCATTTCCCCGGTTTAGATCTTGTCTAAGATGATTCAATACTACAGAAACTAATGGATTAACAGTAACTCCTATAGGTGTCTCCAAAGCTGGTGTATCCTGAGATCCCAAATTAGTTTCCATTATAGTCTTGTCCATAGCAGGCCTCTTGTATTTCCCTTGCTGCAACCACCGACCTGGTAACCTCATTCTCATTGCTCTATTATGACATCTTGAACCTATGTACCCCAATCTCGTAAAGGTTTAGAAATAGTCAACAAGGACTCATAAACAGAATCTTGCTTCCATATGAATTCTTCACCCACCGAAATTATAATCCTTTCCACCAGAGGTCCTGAGATATCTATCTCAACACAGAACCGAGGATTTATCAGATGACTCCTAGTAGATGTACTCACATCATAACATAAGAGACAACCCAAATCAAAATGGAAGAGGGGTAATAGTTCAAACATAAGTCGATCGTCCACTGAAGAAGAAATTTTTTTCAACTATTGCATCATTGGGGAGAACTTGACCACAGTCGAACTAGATCTTTTTCTGAGGAAAATTGGAATATTAGATGGCTATTATCCAGAAGTATGACCTCCACGTGGTCTTGAAAGTACCATTTACCAAATACAAACCGAAAAATATCATCAACTAATGACCTTTAGAAGATGAATCGAGCCACTAGGGTCATGCCCATATAACTCGTCACTTCAGATAACTCTGATACTAAGATCGAGAGATGAGGATTTCCAAGATAAAGATCTGGCACCATTGGTTTTAGAGAAATTGTTGGGTACTCCAGAAGATATTTAGGGTTGGTAAAGGGTACAAACAAGATCTGTGGCCCCGGAGGCGGCAATCCCAAACCAACATTCCCCCTCCCACCTCTAGGAATGGGTGGAAGTATTCTTAAGACATGTGCTAGGGTTACATCATCACGAGCTTCGATTATAGAAGGGATTTTATATTTCTTTTATCTTGGAAAACCATTATTGTGTTATATAACTTATTAATAAACTTTCATATTGAGTAAAGAAAAGAAATTTATCAATTCTTCATAGTCAATCAGATAAATTTTATAGTGAAACATCACAAATAAAAAAGATATATGGTTTATTAAATAATAATATACATGATAATTAATATGTATATTTAATATAAATTAAATTTAATATTATTATATGAATGTGAATGTTTTAAGTGAAATATATTGTCAAAAAATTACTCATAAAATTAGAGATGACCATAAAAAGTAGATTCTGGAGTAAAATATTTTTTTTAAATAATGGAAACAAAACATTTAAAATTGGTTTTAAAAAAGTGTATTATATAAAAAAATCATAGATATATTATATGAGAGAATAAAGGGAATAAAATGGTCATGCTATCTAGAATATCCATTAATGTGGTATGTGTAAAAAGATAAACATTCTTTTTGACTTTTTATAAAAAAGGTTGAGAATGAACATTTTAAAGAAAAAATAGAAATATTACTTTAAAAACATGGAAAAATTAAATGATAGAATAAAAATTTCATAATAAACCATTTTTTAAAATAAAAAGGATTTATGTAAAATAAATTTTGAAAAATATGGATATGGAGTAAAAATATACCCAATCAAAAATAGAAATTAGATATGATTTTATATTAAACATCACACTTTGAAGTGTATGTTTAAATGAATCAGTCATCATAATGAATAAATATATATTCATGTGAAATACATCAAATAGTAAGTATATATGCAACATAAAATTAAATTTGTTCGTAATACTAGATATGTCTAAATGGAGTGGAAATAATGATGAAATACCATACAAAATATCATATCATGGATGTGAGACTAAATCAATGAGGTAATTATGTTTATCAAAATTAAATCATCAAAAATAATAGTAAATATACAATATAAATCAATAAAAGCTAATTTGACACATAATATTTTCATAATGTAGTCATTGAATAATTGATTTAACCCAATGAAATGAGTTTAAATAAATGATACATGTACCTTTGGTCTGAATCATCATTTACGTCATTATCTTCCTAAATAATAAAAATATGTTATTTATAAAATTTCATAAGAAATGTTTTCAAAAAATTTATTCCTTTTATTTTATTTAATAATATGTAATATTTAATTACTTAGTCAATTAAGTTCGCATTATACGTTTTGATGATATTCAGTTCATATGACCAAAATGAATTTAGTATGTTAAATATGGTAAAAGATTCCATTATAATATTGTATAAAGAATACAAATAATGAAATAATTATCATTTAATTACTTCAATTATACTTATAAACTATCCATAAATGATGGTTATGAAAAATAAATAGTGTTTCAATCTTCGAGATGGTGGGTACTATACATGAATGAGTAATGTTTCGATTTTATCAACGATCCTAATAGAAATAAGGAATTTAATTTTATATATTTTCATAATGATCATTATTTAAATAATACCATATTTTTTTAAAATAAACATATATATACTATACATTAAATTTAGTGGTAAAAAATAAATAACATCATGTAGTAGAGGTTTTAGTGCACATGTACGCATGAACAACATCAACATTTTTAAACAAAATGAATGATTGGAGAATATATTATGTATTTATTTTCTATAATGAAACTTGTTCCATGAATATCATATTTATATATATATTAATTCTATCATTATAACCATCTATGACAGGTTGTTATGGAAAATAAATCGTATTGTTTTGTGAGGTGGTAGTCCACTATACACAAGAATGACACCTTATTTAACCATTTTATGGATTAGATATATATATATATATATATTATTCCATTGACATAATAAAATATATTTATATGTATTTTAATGTTTTATTTTTTCATCATGTTTGAAGAATATTTTATGGATGTATAATAATAAATAAAATGATAATGCATTTTTGAGAATTATTTCTCTCTTTTGGATGTCCTCGTTAGGTTTATACCAAAACCCTTCCTAAGATATTTTTATGATCAAAAAATGGAGTATTTGTTGTGGGTAATGAATTAAAGAAGGTATTTGGGTAGGTATTGGAAGAACCAAATGTTTATTTAAGGGTTTATAATATAGGGGATTTATTATTCTTTTAAAAGTTTGGGAGATGATATAGTTGAAATTATTAAAAAGAATAAAATATAATAATGACTTTATGGAGAAAAATAGTTCCAAAATGGACCAATCATGAAAATTAGATGATATTATTTCTAAATATTTATATATAATATAATTTATACAAGTATTTATCACATTTTAATTATCATCAATTTAGTTAAACCCCAAATAATCTTGTTTTATCCTTAACTATGGTAACATATTTTTAAAATTTTTCTATTCATTATTCCAAAAAATTTAGTTGATGTTATTAAATTTTATTAATTTTTCTTATTTAAAATATAGAATCCACTTAATGAAATTTAATTCAGTGAAGTGGTAGAATTTAATTTAATGTTAAACCTGGAAAACAAAATGAAAATGGGTTTTCAGATAAATGTCTTCTATGATATAAATATAATTTTATACCAAATTGTTGTTTAAATTTTTTTCCAAATACTTTAATTAGAGTATTTATAATACAATTTCTTTTTTTAAAATCATTTTTAACTAATTTTTTTTAAATTACTAAAATGAAAAGAAAATTTTCAATAAAAATCAATATTTTATCTATTCATTTAAAAATATAATATTTAATAAAAACACAAAAAATAACCATAAGCTATTTTTTTATTGATAATTTTAAAAATTAATTTCATTTTATCAAATAAACATTCGAAAACTGTAATAAATTAATTTTATTAAATTATCAAAAAAATCAATATAAATATTTTTTTATGAAAACTTATTGTTTGAAAAAATAATTTACTAAAAATTGTGTACTTATTTCATAACGATTAATTAATAAATTTGTATTAAGTTTGTATTTTATATGTATTACATAATAAAGAAAATCACATTTATACTATTCCATTAAATGTTTATATTATAAAGGTCATATTTAAATAATATTATTTAGTGGTTCATTTGGTCTCAGTGTTGCATGTCACATATACTATAGGACAAAGTGTTTTTTAACAATGAGTGGTGTTACATTCTCCATCATATTACTTTAAGATGTGGAAACATCTCTTTATTTTAGTTTCTTTATCCATTGGAGACTACTTGTCAAAAAATATAACAATTAAATATCTTTATTCTATATATTTTATTTCTTTTTCCTCCATTGTATTCTGGATCAACAACCACCATTGATCAGTGCCACTTATACGAAAATAAATTTAAAATATATCATATTATATTTAATTGAATCAAAAGTTGAGAAATATATTTTCAAGAGTTATAATCGATATCTCATCTACTATTTCATTATTATATCTACTAAAAGTTAGAGGCACCTCTTGTAACATTCTAATACAGGTGTATCATGTGGTAGAAAATAATGTTTCTCATCATGTTCATCGTTATTAGAAAAATCCTAGGTCATATACGTGATTATTTCTATAAAATACTTAGCTCTAACACCGCATGTATTGGATTTTCTAGTAGAAAAACCACTACATTAACAAAAAGTGTTTGTTCGAAACCAATTTGTGTCAACTAGAAAATCTACCCAAATGGGCCTATCATCTTATAAAGGTAAAAGAACAAAACAGAATCCTATCTTGAATATAAGAAAAACCAGAAAAACAACCAGAGAAAAAAAGAGAGAAAACAGAAGACATATAATATATATATAATCCAAACCAAAACATTATAATCCAAGATAGTAAGTCTAAAAACCATGTAATGAATAGTCGTTTCTAGACTAATATGAACCAAAAGAAACTGTAATAAGGGAATTCAACATGCTACAAAATTCTCATACTGTTTTATGAATCCTAAAATATAAAATCTGAAAATTCACAAAGACAAGCATAGAGTGTGATACAAATCCCAATAAGATACCATCACCATTTCTATACAAGGTGCAAAATCAATAATGAAACAATTCTATCTTTTAAAACAAAACAATTTTACAAATCATTTTCTGAAATCATAACTGGTAGTAAGTCATTTTCACTTCAATTTTCATAGAAGAAATTCATATCCTAAAACTAGAAATATAAAAATCATAAGTGTTATAAATAAGAAAGAATATCCATATTTGAATAGGTATACAGGTAAACACATTTGAATGAAAACCCTATAATTTGAAGCTATGGGATGTAAACTTATATAAAAACCAATGAGAAACAATACCAGAAAAAAAAGCACATGAAAAATAATCATAACTGAAAACGTTACCCCACATAATGGTATTTTTCCTATGGTACACTGCACAATAGTCACTAATGATCATAAAATGAAAAACATTGGATCCAACCAATATTAATTCCGACGAGTAAATATCCCAAAAGGATATTTCCTAGTGTTGGAATACACACACTAAAGCTACCAGTGTCTCTTTATTGATGTACCCAAGGATGCCAATGGGATATTTTCCAAATAAATTTAACGCTATGATCATAATTTTATAAATAATTTTAAAATCTAATACATTCCACATTATTGATTGAAAACACATTTCAAAATCAATAAAATTCATCTTCAAGGAAAACCCCTCTTTGTAAAACATTTAGTTTTCCAAGAAAACACATAGAAACACATATCCCTTATAATCATTGAAAATAAAGTGGAGTTTATTGAGAACAATATGATATTATTCATATAAACCCATTATATAGATAAACATACCTTACCAAGTTATATACCAATATTCCTTGGAAATTGGTGAATAGAAACAATGGGAGAAACCATTGAAATGAAAGTCAATCCATGATACATAAAGTATTGATATGAAACACTATCTGATTAGAAATACATTCAAAATTCATTTCAAAACCACAATCATAACCATAACCAAATAATAAACCGAATGATTCCATTACCATAGAGGAGAAACACACCAATAAAAGGGATTAATCCCTAAAAAAGGTTATCCAAAAGAGATGCAGTCACCCAAAATAACTTATGAAGAGCCTCTTTTTTTGAGGGAAAAGAATACTTCTACAAAGGAAATAAGAAACCACTAATGCAACAACTTAAAATGTTAATTTTTTTTAATAAACTACATGGAATGTAATCCCAATACAAGATGTTTATTGAATAAATCCCATATAATATTAAAAACCCATTTCCTTATTATTAAAATTAATGATATTTTCCATTATATGATGTGTAAAACTTACATGGAATCTAAACCTCTAACACTCTGTATCTGGTTCACATATTCTTCATGGAATATATTTCATGGAATGTATTCACAATACATGAAGTGTAATTAAGAAATGAACAACAAAAACTATTATTTTATGGGGAAATTCCAAATTATAAAATACCTCACCATTATTCGTATCAAACATTTTATAAATATTAATAAAATAAGAAATCAAAATCAAATTCTAAAACATACCTGCCAACATGTAATAGGGATTTACAATATCCCCAACATACACAATTTCATCACCCAGAAATCTTGCATGATCTTAGATCTGCAAAAAGAGAAAACCCCTACTACCTCATCAATGACTCACACTCCCACATGTCATGGATATCATCCCTAAACTTACATAGTTCTAATAAAGGGGGATTATTTCACTATGTAGTACCTGATACTAGAGATCAATAATCTAAAGTTAATAAAAAACCACACTTGTATCAGGATTACGGTCAATATCCTGCCATCTAGACACATATAAATTAACTAGTATATAACTCCTCAACATGGAACCATGAAACACATAATGAATTAATGTCAAGATATATGAACATTTTAACTAATAGGTAACCATCCCTTGTTATCCAGTGATGTAAAAGGGTCCTAAAATCCACGGTCCCAATTTACCCTTCTTATTACCCAAAGATATTCCAAGTGAGGAGAAACTATATGAAAGCTCTTATCTCTAAACTCAAACTCCAATAGAAACCACTGATGGTCAACATAATATTAATAACAACTCTGTGAAATAATCAAAATCATCTAGATTAACTGTACCATATCTACCATATATTTAACAACACTCGGTCCAACTAAGGACCACTATTCGAACATTTCCTAACATTAGTCATATCTACATGTGTTCTCATACAAATCCTTGTAGGGAGCCATCCTGATCGAAGTAAAATAACTATTGTTATAGGAAAATCCAACCAAAGACAAATGATTTTCCAAATATCCTTCGAAATCTAGCGAATTGTTGTAGAGCATATATTTTAGATCATAGATATACCTCTCAATCTATCCATCCATATTTGAATGATTTTCCATGATAAATTTAATATAGGAACCCATAACTTTCTATAAACCATTCCAAAACCTATATTTGGACCTCATGTCTTTGTAAGATATAACCATTGGGGGAACCCATTAAAGTCTCACATTCTCATAGAGTTACAAGTCTCCAAGATGTTCCACTTTCATCATCTATTTTATAGGTATAAAATTTGGAAATTTAGTGAGTCTATCAATGATCACCCAAATTTCATCCTTCCCATTTGGATTCTGTTGAAAACAAACAAACAAATCATTAAAATCTCTTCCTACATCCATACTAGAGTGGTCAAGGTTTTCAAAAAATCCTTAGATCCTCAGTGTTCCTCCTTAATTATCAATCAAGTATCTTACCATGAAACAAAATCCCAAATCAACCAACTTATCCCCTCCAACAAATACCAACACCTCATGTTATGATCCATAGTAGTATCCCCATGATTCATGGACTAAAAAATCTACCAACTATAATGGTGTACACTATCCAAGAACTCGTGCCCTATGGAAAATGAAAAAACAATGAATCTATTGAATAACAAAGCAATACTGGTAAATCAAGACCACTCACCTAAGGTCTCCCCACCATAAAGGATTTCACTAATGAATTGGAACATAGTTTCTATCACCTACATGATAAAAAAAATCATAAAAACACAAATAAGGATTCAAATATTCCAATATCATATATCCAAAAATATCTTCTACTTTTATTCTCATCGATGCAAAAAAAATCTTCAGAGACCACCACATAACAGATTCATTCTTGGATTGTGTTGGTAATTTTTTAATCGACACACTAGAAATCACAGTAACACTTCTATTGTTATATGAAATATCAAAATCAAAATCCTAAAGATACTCCACCTAGTATATATATTACAAATTCATATCCATTTTAGTAAAAATAAATTTCAAAATATTATGATCAGAATATACTATAAAATTCTTCGGAAAGATAGAGTGATCCCTCATTTTTATTCCATGAAAGACTAATACCAAAAAAAGATCATGGGAGTGGAAGTTCCACTATTGAGGGCACAAATGGTGACAAATATAATCCATAACATGTTTCATATTCCTTGAGACACATCCTAAAACCATATTTGAAGAACTAGAGAAAACATCATAACCCAATATTGGTTCTAAAGGAATCAATACTGATTCTCAGGTCAACTTCCCCATTATCTCCACAAAAAATATATAACACATCTCATTCCGCTCAAATGTTAAACCCTTTCATGTTAAATCTATCATCAATGAAGTGTGATAGGAGATGTCTGTAAAAAACATCTATAATAACAACCCAAACCAAATAATCTTCAAATCTCAAACACATTCCTAGGATACTCAAAAAACACAATTTCTTTTACCTTTTTATTATCTTTTGTGATGCCCCCATGAATATCATGTGGCCTAGAAACTTCACTTCCTGGATCCAAAACACACAGATGGAAATATTACCATATTGAATATGTTCCTTTAGGGTTTGGAGAATTGTATCTTAATGGTCTTTATTCTACTTCCATGACATAGTGTACACCAATATATCAACCATGAACATAATATAAAAAGATTTAACAAATCAATTAATTATCCACTCTATGAAATCCATAAAAACCAAAAGAGAATTTGTGAGACAGAATGGAATAACTAGAAATGTGAACTTTCATTATCAACACCTAAATGATACCATATGTATATACTCTTTTCATAATCTCAGTAGTATTATCCAAAGCATAGGTTAATAATATGAAATGAATATTCCCGTCTAATCGAATCGAAGAGATTATCAAATCTTGGAAAAGGATTTTTTATGGTCACCAGATTCAAATTTCTATAATCAATACAATGTCTGAGACTCTCGTATACCTTCTTAAGGAAGAGGAAAACCAAATCCAATGGTGAAATGAAATTATGAATAAATCTTTAGCCAATATATCCTCCAGTAAAAAATGAATATCCACTAGATAAGTAGGGTCCATATTGTAAGATGTTTTATAAATTATCATTATACAAGGTAGTGGGTTTATAATAAATTCAACCACTCTCTGTGGCTAGAAAACTGAAAAATTATCCTGAAAGACACCGGGGTACCCACATAAAAATTCTGGATGTTCACCAACTAAAGGATCAACTACAACAATACACATCAACAAAAAAATATTGATATTACCCAATACTAATGAAAAACACACCCTTTCTTTCCCGATCTAGAGTCCCACTCTCATTGGAAAACAAGAGTGACCCCATCAATAGAAAAACTGAACTCAATGGTGATAACATACTATCTAGGCCTTAACACTGATAAAAAAAATTAATGCTCATAATGAAGTCGAATATTTCATGATCATGCACAATAAAGTCTCAAACCACCTCATAATCAGATATCATTACCTAACATATATGGCATTAATAACTTTGTTTTGACCACTTTCCCAATGATGTGAAAAGATACAATAATAGTGGAATATATTTCAAATACAATCCGAACATGGAAAATAACATTGATGATATGGATGAATGAGTATCACTTATTTCAAACAATGATAAAACCATAGAAGAAGAAAAAACATCATACCTCTAAATATTGATAGACCTGATTCAGATTCCTCTAGAACATACTCTATTTCATAACGTAATCCATTTATAGCCACATGAATATTCCCCTTGTCTCAAGAATTAGACCTAACTCCATTAGAAGCATTAGTATAAACCAACAAACCTTTGGTTAATGCTGATCCATCCATAATTCCCTAGGACATATTTGAATATAAGCATTTCAAGTGGACAGATTGTCCATAAAGATGAAAATTCCAAGGAGCCTCTATAAAGTTAGACCATGTGTGGTGATGCCTCTAACATTGGTAGTACAAAACCTACTGATACCCTTTCGACTCCCCTGAAATAGGTCTTATGGAAAACTAACCACCCTTAGACTTCCATTTCATACTGCAATATATACAATGGATAACCACTGAACAATATTATGCTCTACCAAATCATGTATTCCTAACTATGTTTACCACATCCAAAAAAATCATTTTCAGATACCACTAAAAAGGTTAGAAAGAATTTGAATTTTAGAATCTATTGAATATCAAGGCTTAGTAATTTATCAAACCTTTAAGAATTCTAGAAATCATTAGGTAAATATTTGATTCTCGAAGCATCAAATCAGTAAAATGGGTAGAATACTCAATAACGATAATCTCCCACTCTAATAAGGTAAGAAACAACCGTGTCTTCACCACATGCAATGTATTAGGTAGAATTTATGGTTTAAAAATTTATTCATGGAATCCCTGGTAATATCCTCATACAAAATAGGTTTGAAAATAGTTTCCCACCATCTCATTCCCTATCGATTTAGAATATACAAGACAAAACCCATTATAAAGTCTTTAGGAATCATAAAAAAGTTGATGATCCACTCAATCTTCTCAAGCCACTCTTCAGATTCTTGGGGTACCTTTTCACAATAAAAGATGAGTGGATGAAGCCAAGTAAATTCCAATCCATTACCTACTATGAATTGTGGGTCACTAAAACCAAATTGAACTACTGTATGAATAGTGCAGATGATAGCATCAACCAATGTATGTTCAACATGAGGGTTTCCCTGCAGAACCTATCTCATAAATTCATCTCATGGATTTGGAAGAGATTTATTATAATAATTATATAAAAAACAGATAAAAACCAATCAATCATGAAAATATTACAAAATGATATGACCATATTTAGGTATGGATAATAATGGTCTGATGAAATATGTGTTCAAATCACAAAAGTGAGAAAGACATGCCCATTTTCCGCACCTACAATCTGAATTTTGACAGTCCAAACTTATTTATACCGAAGACACCAAACCATAATCAGTTAGTGTTAACACAACATAGGTTTTCCATCCAATTTATTTGAAATTATAATGAACCACCCTAGGTCAACTAGATAGGCCACCCGATCTAGGAAATCATGTAATATAGTAAAAATACAATAATAGAAAAACTATTGAATATAAAGAGATAAATATATAAAACCATAGTACAATGAAGAATCTGATAAGATACTAGAATGACAAAAATGAAATACAATTAAAAATAAATAATAAAGTTATTGGAAGAAATATTTGACCAATAGTCAATTGAAGAACAACTCGAATAGATTGAAGTAACAATAGTGGAATCTAAAATTATAGAAGATATATTCCCCTTACATAAATCATGAAATAGAAAATCTAAAAACTCCCTAAGGTATAATTAGGTTTTGGTCCAAATCCCTATAGGATACCACCATTTTTTTATTAAATGTCTTATATTAACAATGAAATAATTCTTCATTTTAAAACAAAACAATTTTAAAAATCATTTTCAGAAATTAAATCTACTTGTAAATCATTTTCCATTTAGATTTCATAAAACCCTTTTATGTATTCAAACCAAAAATATTATTTCACGAATTGATATAATTAAGAGATCAAATACATGTATCAAGACATAAAAAATTAAATATATTTCCATGAAACACCCTATCATGTGAAGCTATGTGATAATAAAATCATATTAAAAGATGTGAGCTTAAATACCTAATAAAAAATCATTATATAAATAAACATAACTTATAATACACCTCAGATATTGGTATCTATCCTACAAGGCACCATGTTTTGGACACTAAATAGTCTAAATTGGCATAAATATAGATTTCACTAATGTCATGTTATGGTATTTGATGTCCCAAACAGTTACCTATAAGTGGGGACACACGCACTATGGAAACTTGTGTCTCTTTCCCAATGCACCCAAGCTTACGAATCTCAATTTTTCCAAATTCATTTCAAAACCATTCTCACAATTTTATAAAATAATATTAAATCTGATGCAAAATTATTTGATGTTTGAAAACCCATCTCCAAATAACGAAAATCTATTTTTCAGATAAATATACAAATTTATAAAACATTTGACATTATATGAAATCATTTGAAATGACATATCATATAAAATCAAGGAAAAAACCAATTAAATTAATCAAGATGGATATAAAAATCAATATACTGAACCATTAAATAGAAACACTAACCCCAACATGGTAAAAACCTAATTTCCAATGACATTAGTGACTAAAAACCAATTGAAAGTCCTTCGAAAGTGAAGGAACCCCAAGAGACTAAAAATATTGTTATAAAACAGTATACATTCACAAATACATAAAAAATTGCTGCCGAAGTCACAGTTGGAACAAAAAATTAAGAGAATCTAGAAGGATTACATATGCAAAGAGACAAAATCCAACCACAAAGGTGACCAATCTTTGATAAAAGTTATCCAAAAGAAAAGGACTGGCCAATAATATCCTAGGAATACCCACTAGTTTGATATCATGGAATCCCACTAGTAATTAATTAAGAAACCACTCGTGAAAGACCCTAAATCCCAACTATCAAATTGTACACAGTGTTTAATCACATTACATGTTATTTTTTTCAAAAAGATACTATAAACTATAAAACAATTTCCTTTTTTCAAAAGTAATATTTTTTATTACACAACACGAACCCTTACATGATTTAAAAACCAATAAAATGTGTATAAAATTCATGGATTCTACATAGTGGCCATATTATAGAGTTTACCCTCACAAAAAATCATGCAACTTCCTTGAAAACAGTAGAGACTATAGGTTTAATCTATAAATTATATAAAATCTGAAACGTCACCATTATAGGTATCCTCCATTTCTTATTTTAACATGATTAATCTAGTGAAAATAGAATACTAAATAAAAGGTTAAAACATACATGGTAGATAACAAGCATGATGTTTTATGTTGATTTCCTTTCATATACTGCATGGCATCACTAAATAATTATAGAAACTAAATTTACTCATAACCATTATGGATATTTAGATATAAAATAAAAACCTCTAGAATATTATATGTTCGTAAATAATATATTTTATTTTCATAATCCTCATGTCATCTCTGTTCAGTTCAAATATTGTTTATGAGGTTTCTACTATACATCCTCTAACACAAACTATGAAAACACCTACTCTAGAAACCTAAAGTTGATGTCTAATTTATTATATTATCATAATATATAAGGGATCTAATCTCAAAAGACTAATTAATTTAGTAATCATAGAGAACCAAATACATACATGATACACTATTTTCATTGGGATTAAAACATAAAACATAACAAATATAAATGTTCACCATCATACAAAATCATTCTTATATTTCCTATTCTTATCCTTTAAAAGGAGATACAATAAGTGTTAAAAGAAATGACTAGTAATTTTTGTGTAAAATTTAATATTTTATGATAAAATATAGAATAATACATATTGAAGGATAAATAATTAGAAAAACATACCATTTAATTTGTAACACAAGCACAAAATATATCCATATAGACTTACCATGTAGTAATCATATGGATAATATTAAATAAATAAAAAATAAATAAAATAAATATTGTAGGAAATATTGATATCTAACATCATTATATATCCCAAAACAAATAATTATTAAAAAATAGTTTATACTATCCATAGGTATACACCAAAAACCCGCTTAAAATTTTAGCCACATAGTTAGTCTCATGAGACCCATCAATCCATGGAGGGGAAATATAATTCCAAGACCCACCCATAACCACATATCCAATTAATTCCTTATATAGTTAATAATTAATTTATTTCATAAAAAAATATGTTTTATCAATAAATTTATATATTGAGTAATGAATATAGAATATCAACATTACCTCAGTTAAAAAAATATCATTCAATATGAAATAATCCATATAAAAATGGCATACAATTTAGTAAATTACCCTATCCATGATGCAAAGAATATGAATATTTAAGATAAATCTAATTTTCAATGATCATTAGAAGGTGAATGTTTCAAGTGATAGGTAACAACCCCAAAATTAATGGAATATGAAATATGATAATCAATTCCTCAGAAATATATGTTTTTTAATAAAATCATGTTTTGTTGTAATTTGAATGAAAAACATTAATATATATTTCTTTAAAAATATTTTTATAAAACCATTGAAAACATATTTAATAAAAAATGTTCATAAAATATTAATGGTTAAATAGAAATCCAATAACACCATATATATGTTAAAAGAATTCCATTTGACATTATATAATGAATGTCAAAATCAAAACATTCAGAAAATATTAGAAAAATTTATTTGATACCATTTAAAAATTCAAGGATAACCTAAAATAATCATTGAGTAACTAAAAAGTAAGTATTTAAAATAATTTTTAAAACTTTTATATGGAATAAAAATATCCCGATAAAAAAAGTAACATGATCTTTATTTATTGGAATGAGTTATTTTCCCGATTCAACTCCCAAAAAGGGAAAATGTTTTAGAAAATTATGTAAAACACAAAAGTATATAGATGATAAGAATATTGTTGTGTATTATAAAGGATAAATTATAATATTATTTTAATGATAATATAATAAATCGTAAAAAAAGTGAGTTTGTAAAATAAATTCTTACCTATTTGGAATATTTTAAATTGAATCCTTTTAAAAAAGTAAACATGAAGTGAATCATTAATCACCATTAATAAATATACATATTCCTATTAAATATATAAAATAGGCTGTATATATGCCATATAAGAAGAAACGGGATGTATAGTGAAAAATATGTCTCAATGTAGTGGAAAATGTGGTGAAATCCCTTACAAATATCATATCATTAAAGTGAGAATTAGTTAATGAAGTGATTATGTTTAGAAATTGTAAATGAACAAGTTTATATAAAACATAAATTAATTATATGTTTTTTCACACATTTTCAAATAGTATCAAATAATGTGAATAATTAATATAATGAAATTAAAAAAAATTAGTTATGAAACCCATTACCACTTAGTAACACTCAATTCATATCCATTTAGAAAAAATAATTTCAATTGAAACATAAAGTAACATCATGTATGAAGTATTAATGATATAACATGTAAAATGGTAGTATTTGTATAATATAAATTATATTAGGTGAAGAATAATAAAATATGCTTTAATAAAAGAAAACTGAGATTAAATCCCTAATAATGATCATATCATTTATGTGAGAGTCAATCCATGATGAGATTTTATGTAAAAAATGTAAATCCAAAAATATTAAGTATAAATAAAAAATAAAACAATCAGAGGTATTTTCAAATGTAATAATAGAGAAAAATATTATATTAAGTATAATTATATCTAAATGGATGGAAATTTAGTTATGAAACCCCTTACCAATGATATTTTTTACCATAATTACTATTCATAATTTTTAAAAATAAAAGGGACCTATTTACCAAATTTCACCATCCCATATATATATATATAGTATCTATTTTTAAATATTCACAATCTAGAAGTTCTCTAAATTTATTTCAATAAACATTATAAAGTGAAATAAAACATATTTTTAGAAAAATGATATTTTAAGCATAATAGTTTACAAATATTGAAATAATGAAATTATTGATTAGATTATTCTAAATTAAAAGGATCATTTATAAATTTAATATGAAATAAAAATATAATGAGATATTTAAATTTATTATTTTAATGAAAATAAATTGTAGTATTGGATAATCAATATTTTTTACTATTCAGTGAAAAATCGACAATTCTATAAAAATACCAAAATTTCACCCTATGCGAGTTTTGTTATGATGATATCAAAAAAAATTAATTAAGAAGATTGAACTTATCAAATTAAATAATTATGGGTTTAATCAAATTTTTCAATAAAACTATCTGTATTGTGTTATAGTTTCATAAAAAAAGTTTCTAAATTTGAATCTCATGTGTTATATTGTATGTATAGTAAACCAAGGGGAGGTACATCACCCATAAACCAAAAATATATATATATATTTCTTCATATAAGAATGTGGATATCGATGGAAACTATTTCTACAATATAATTTAGAGAATGAAAGATGGTAGAAATCCTCTCTACACTCTATATGAAAAACATAGATCATGGCAGGAGATAATATTATTCACAAATATGTGATTCTTAAAAATGTAAACATGATTATTACCTAAAAACCTAAAATGAGAAAAAATCCATAATTACATAGAGGTGTGATAACTTCATCAAACAGTACACAATCACCCATATAACATCATAACCAAACTAAAAAAATGGGTAATATGGTGAATAATTCATTTGAGATACCCTCTCAATTTAACAAGGGAACATCAAGAGGCTAATGGAAACATCCAAAAATGTTGTGCTCAATCATTACCCATAAAAAAATAAGGCACAGTGACAGAAAATTGTAAACTGAATTCATCATTGTGGATAACCAAAATTGAACTCGCAAAAGCCGATACATGTCCCTCACACTAGGAAATACTGGAAAAAAAAGAATTGTGAAAGTAATGGAGAAAAACCACATTAACCACTAAAGGAATGAAAATAGTTCCTTGAAAATGAATTTATTAATATCTATTCAATGTACTTTAATTAGAAGTATAAAAATAAATAAATCAATCATGTCATACCTCTATCCCAAAATCCTCTATCTGTGACTCCTCCACCTGTGGCAAAAAATAATAATTCTATTTCATTTGAAAAAGATATCATATTCTATTAACAACACTTATATAAAGTTACAGTGATTACTACTCCTTAATAACACTATAAGAATCTATAGATGCATCTATAACACCACCATCTTACTGCTTTATTAAGAAAACATCCACAACATTCCATTTACCAATTGTAAAGGAAATCATGATGTTGTAGTCTTTACGAAATCAATCAATCTTTTTTGTTAAAAATAAAAGAACCACCCTTGAAGAAGATATAAATCAGAATATTTTGATCTATGAGGTCCAAAAAAATTCACCAATTAGATAGTTCTACCAAAAATTTAGAGAAAACACTAAAGAAACACACCCAAGATCATAGGTTAAAAATTAAATTAATGAGGCCCTAACTCTTGAGACCCTATATATATAACTATTCTATAATATATCAAAAGAAAACCCTAACCAAGACATGAAGTTCCATAATAATCCATGAATGAAATTACTTCCTACAACATAAGAAAAATGGGTGTTCTGACAACCTTCCCCTATAAAAAAACCAAATAGTTGTTTTTCTAGATAAATTATAGATCATTTTTTTGTTATGTTTCCATATCATTAAAAATATGTGAGAATTATGGTAAAATTCACCTTTAATAGCTAGTAAAAACAACAAAACTCCACATACCGACAAAATTATTTTGGGATACCCAATAAATCACCACCACAATAATCAATGGATCTATGGATAATCAACACTATGAAATGACATAACCCATGAAACAGAATTCAGAAGCCCCAAAATCACACTTTGACCACATCCTGAATAGACAGTTAAACTAAATAACTCCCAACATAACTCATAGATACTCCATGATCTCCTATTATAACTCACAGAACACAATATTGTAATTAATAAATACAACCCTGATCCAATCAAAACAACATTTAGAAAATTGTGCTCCTTAGTCTTTTGAAAAACGATGGAGTGTTCCTAACTCTAAATAACATCACATCAAAACTCATAATACCCAAAAATAAATCTAAAATTAATCATTAGTGTATCTATACAATTCACTCAGATATGATGATATCAAAACCACAAGAAAATATTTGAGAACCATTTTGAATCATTAAATTGATCAAAGAAGTCATGAATCAATGTATGAATGTATTGGTTCTTCACTATCACCAAATTCAAGATGAGAAAATTGACACACAACATTTGAGTTCCATTTTCCATCATCACAAAAAAATAGATCTTCCCAAGTTTATATACTAGGCTAAATGAGTAATCTCTTTATAACATCATTAATATGAATCTGTATCTCACGTGGCCAAAAAGGGGTCATCCCATATGTATATATTGATATATTTGACACTCCTAGTGTTGGAGGTATCCCAAAAACAATATATTATCAATGGGGAATCATTAAAACATCTTCAATAATGATATTGGGGTACTCTTATACCACCATAAAAACGCTTCAGGTTAATCCACTATAGAACTCATCATCAGCCTGACCATTAAAGTGGATAGAGACTCACTTTTCCTCTAACTCATATTCCCTCACTAAAAAAACCACCCACTATTTTTAAATGTATGGGAATGAGACATGTGTCTTAAAATATTACACTGTACCCTATGATTATAAAAAAATCATATTGAGGATGATATCTTATATTTATTTCCGTAAATTTATAAAGTCCACATAAGAGTAGTGATACTCTATCACCAGATTATTGGCTCAACACATATCATCCAACTTAGCTCGACTACTGAATGGAGTAGTTAATGCTCATTTCCTTTGAAGCTTTTCTTTATCAATTCCAAATGCATAAAGAAGTGTGGGTGAAAAGAAGTACTGAGTAACCTATAAATGGAAAAAAAGGAGAAACCCAAGTATAAAATAATAAAACAATACATTATATGATGTTTGGGTCACCCAATGCTTACAAAGATACGGAATGAATCCAACCATTCCCATATCCACATCCTCTATAGCCCTAATTGTAACAACTTATATGGATACACTCTACCCACATTCTTTGAGGATGGGGAATATTATTTGGATATAATCTTAATAACTCATCCCCTATCTATTGGTCAACTACTGCTGCCCCATGATTTTGTTTCTACCTTGGGTGGTACTACTATATTGTTTAAGACTATAACCATCCTAAAGGCGTATACTAATGGGTAAATATGGAGATAAACTATTGATTATGAATTATATAGACACCAAAAGTGAAACATACCATTCTTAAAATGGTGAAAGGGTTAAAATAACTGATATCCCCAACAAAAAAATTGAATAAGGCAGACACTGGATACTTATTAAATGGAACACATATTGTTATCTAGGAAACGAAGAAATAAAAATCACAACTATTATATCTATAATATCTAGACAAAAAACATCTTGTAATGATTTTTTCGAAGACAACATCCACTAAAATATAACCTTTATCACTAGTACCTCATGATATGTATTGAATATAAACATCGTGACCTAAAATTGGAGCTTTGGATGAAAAGGCTCGATATAATTCATCTCCTCTTCCTCTTAATATGGAAAATGATGTGATTAAAAAATGTATGATTATCTTTTACAATATAATGAACATACACACACTTTATATCCCCTAATGAAGTGTAAAAATTTATTATGGAAACAATTTCTTTACGGTCAAAGAAAGAATATCCCCATGAAACTGGTCTCAAAGCTTCTACCTCACAAAAGTCAACTCCTCATGATCCACATGGATCAAAATAAACCACTTTCAAGTTGACCATCTTATAATCATCATATCTATGAAATCCATTCACTTTTTAATTACAAATCAAAATTAATAAAATCTCCACCCCCAATATCTAATCCTCTATCTTTCAATTTTATATAGAGCTCTTAAACAATTTCAAATATAGGCTCAATGTCTCTTTGAATTACCTCCCCCAACTGTAATAATAATAGGCCTCATTATCAATACAATCTAGTAGAACATCACAATGAATTTATTATTCACAAAAAAAATTGGGATATTGAAATGGATATACGTCTTCTAAATTAAAAATTATAGGTACTCAAAAACTGAAGACAAAATAAAATATTAATGGACGTTTATTTATTTATTTAAAACTAATTACCATTTTATACTTAGTTCGTATATACTTAAAAACAATCTTGTATCATGATAATTACTTCGATATGTGGCCCACAATCAACATTAGTTTTACAAGAATGTTCAATAATGCTGAAGGTATTTACATGAGATCATAGGGGTGCCCCAAATATGAATTTTTAATGGGCCCCTTATTTAAAACATGTATTACGTCCAGTTGAAATTATTTACCTACTAACATATTCTTCCTCGCTAGTTCTTGAATCAAAAATCCATTAAATCTCTCAATAATAAGCTCAAATACCACTATGGTTTTACCCTTCCCTCTAAAGATATCCATAATTTCTCAGAAACGATGAAAGGATGATAATGACCCTAAAATGTTGACTTCAATAATCCATGGGTTGGAGTGTAGTGATGATGGAATATAAAATACACACATGGGAATCATTAAACTCAAATAATTTTAATTGAGTGAGATGTAAGAAAAGAAACCACCAACCAACACAAAGTATAAAGGAAGTATCAGTCTCAATAGAGGTAATTGAATATATAAAATGTTAAAATAGAAAAGAAAACTATAATTACAAAAATTGAAATTCATATTAGTCACCAAGACAATATATCATCACATGAACATCTTATCAAGTTAGTACCACCAACCTCAATCACTAACCATCTCAAGTAGAATGAAATATTTTATATTATATTATTAGGGTAATGGTATAATGTATAATCAGTAGGATCCTACTAAAAACCATTATAATAATATAAAATATTCATTTTAAATGTTAGTGAATAAAAATATAAACCATCTCATCAACTATACAAGTGTGGATATTATTTTCCTATTCTACCATGGATATCTAACCAAGTAACACATTGTATCAAAAAACTTATATATATATATAAAAAATATAAATAAATTCACCCTACTTCCACTACCCCATTAGGATTTCATCCCAAATACCAACCTCTTGTGCTCATGAATTCATTAGGTGGAGTCAAGATGTATGTGAGATGATTCTAAACCCTTATTACCTTAGTCTTGTGTAGGCCCCAATATCTAATTATGATATAAATTTATATAAAAATTTCTTCATCCCATCCTGCACCTTATACAACCATCTCAATCATTAGGATGTATATGATGAGATTATACTGTAGCTCATGTTTATTAATTATGCCTCAATCCATCATAAACCATAAACATACAACCACGTGAATCTATATCCACCAAAACCAGAGACAAGTATATTCTCTTACCTCAATCCATTAAAACCCAAATATAAATATATTTTATTTCAGTAACCATCACATATCAGGAATGAAGACACCATATGAATTATGATATTATAGGATAAGATATTCCTAATCATAACTACATCCATTGGAAGAGTTTGGGAGAGGGAGAATCCATCCATATATTCCCTTAACTTCCAGGATGATAGTATAAACACACTGAAAAATTGGGATATGAGTTTATCTATCGATTTGGGTGGTGAAGCATATATAATCAGAAAATGTAATATAATTTCACAATCAATCAAACTAAGGGATACTACCTAGACATAAAATCATCTACCAATTTCATCATACAGAAGACCCAGTTTCCACCACTAAGGTTTGTATCTTAATCATGTTTAAAAGAATCAAAGATCCTTAAGAATTAAATAATCAACCATTAATTAATATTATTTTTTAAATATTTTTAAGATTAATAGTTTAATCTTCTATGATAGTGCCCTTAGACCCATAACATCTCTTGTATAATCTATAATGAAAGTCATAATCGTCTAATATCACCATGAAAAAACCCTTTTAATTTATTAATTAATTTATTATTTCATAACTACCAGATACTCTGGTAGTCATCCTTATCTAAAAAAAATATAATTTTCATATCTTTCAATGATTCAGAAAGAATAAATAAAATAGAAACTGATCAAAATCAACATCGGAACAAACAACCATTTAAAATAATTATGTACGACTAAATTAATATTAACAACCCAATATAAACTCATCCTGACCTCAAAAGTATCAATCCCTCACCATTTCACACAGTATCAACCATCTTGTCATCTCCAAAATCAATTATCATTGTTTCTACAGTTTTCTAGCACATTGACCACCAGAATTCACATATATATCTTGTGAGAAAACAATAAACACATCAAGAATCTAATTATTCTATAATAAACATATATATTAAATATAATTTTTTAAAATAACAAAGGAATCTATAGACATGTTATGTTGGTATTCAATCCTCCAAAAAATATGAATACACTAATTCTTACCCAAAAATTCATGACTATCAATTTTAATTCCCATTAAAAATTAACGAGTTTATTATGAATGGTTTTCCCACATTAGGTAACATATGGGAAGTCTCTAATAATAAATTTCAAAAAATAAATAAATATTATTCCTTCATTATTTCTCTATATTTGTATTTTCTATGTTCAAAATGGTTAAAATAAAAGTTAATAAATAATAAGTATTATTCGTTATACCCTAATCATTTCCAGATTTACATGATTATTCACTTTATGAAATTTATCCATTCCAAACAACAATATAAATTAAACCAAGAATATATGATACAATATAAAAAATAGTAATATTAAACATCAAAAAATATTAAAAAACTCATGTGAACACAATATATAGAATATTTATTTTATATTATTGGAGTAATAATTGTCTACATCATGGGATAGTTCACTTATTTTTAATTCCAAGATTTCAGGAATTAAAATATAACACAAATCCGAAAATAGTTCTTAAATAATATTGTAGTATGTAATGTTTCCTTATTTTTAATAAATTATTAAATATATATTTATAAAAATTATTTTACATGAAATTATTATATTTATCATTATTAGATAAAATATATATTTATATTTTCATTCTACTATAAACAGTAATTTGAATAGAAATTTAAAAAACAACATGAAATAATAAATCTGTCTTTTATTATTACAGATTATTAAATAATAATTATGTATGTGATTTATCCAAATTATTATTATGGTTAGGCTTAATAACTATCTCCCATCCAAAAAATATAATGCATAAATAAATAAATGTTTTAAAAAATTAATATAATTTAATGAAACATGCTAAATCATAGAAACAAACTTCAGGATTTTACAGAACTAAAAATTAAAGCATTCAAAGAAACTTGAAACACAAATGGAGAAGACCATAAGATTTAAATGTGGTTGTGTGACATCATGAAAAACATATTTGATCATCTAAACATGATAGAAATAAATAAAAACAAAATATGGATAGGGTCTCTCGATTATGAATTAATTATAAAAATTTATTAGGAATTCCAAGAAACTCAATCAAATATTTCTTTTAATGAAATATTACATGTTTTAGATTTAATTACCAATTAATTTGTTTAATTTTTTAATATAATGGAATTTTATAATATAAAATATCTTCATTGATTCATGTTTTTAATCTAAATAAACTTTTAATGTTAAATTACTTTATATCAAAAAAGAGTTTTACAATAATCTATAAATATAATAGAAGTAGAAAAACTATGCCTAATGGGATAACATACCTTGAGGATCAAGAATAAGAATTAGATATATGACCATTAAAATTGAACAACTAAATAAACATAAAATTGACCATATGAACATGGATGGATTTTCCATATGATCAAATAATTAACCAAAGAATCAAGTATGGACAAACCACATAATAAAAAAATGACCACACTAATTCATGAATATCTAGAAAAAAAGGATTGATCACAGTAGAAAAGGATGGATTGATTTATTGAAATTTTTATGACCGCATGAACCAACCATGTGACCCTAAGAACAAACATGAAAACATGAACAAAGAACATGAAATTAAAAAGAGAACCAAATGACCACATAAAGAAACTAAGTAAAAATATGAATAACTAAGTTATTGTATAAAGAAACCTAGAAACCACATGAGTAAACAAAAAAATGTAATTTATAATAAGAAACATACAGAAAACTATATACATTTGAAAAACATAATTTATGGTTTTCAAATATCTTGGACCTTACTATTTCACAAGCTGTTTATATAAAAAGTGAATCACTTTTTTATATGATGGATGAAACAAAAATGAAAAATAAATTCACCTTAAATTTGGATTTAAATAGGATAAAAATTTTAACACAACAATAATTTTATATTCTTTTTTTCTTTTAAATAAATCAATTTTGTACAATTATTTATTTGACTAGAAAATAATGAGCCAGAACAAAATTGTGCTACATTTCATTAAAGTGAAATTATAATTAGTAAATAAAACTGATATAATGGAATCATTAGGTATTAGTAATTAAGCATATATTTAAATTTATGTATAATGTAAAATATATGGTAAAATTTTAATAACAATAAATGGATAAAATTTATTTAGTATAGCTAAACAAAAAATCATAACTTTTTATGATTAAAAATTTATTCCTTAAAAAAATTAAAATTAAATTTTTTTTTTAAAACAAAAAATATAAACTTTTTTAACAATAATATATATGTTTTGTTTATAAAATGAAAGTTTAATAGTAAATTAATTAGATTTTTTTTGAATAAGAATATTAAAAAACAACATTTAAACAATAATTTTCCCATTAACTACTAGTTTTCATTAAATTCTATATTTCCATTGAAAAATTAAATTCTTTAAATTTATAATTTTATTTTAATAAAAATATATTCAGTTTTAAATTAACTCTAATAATGATAAATTATGATAGATTTTGATATTTTTTCAACAATTGTATATTTTTAAGGGAATAGTGAAAAATATAATTTTCACTGATCTCATAGTGTTAATGATGTTTTTTTGAATTAATCATGACATAAAAACAAATAAAAAATTTATATTAAAATATATGTTCTTAGGTAACTTATTTTGTTTAAAATAGTTTTTAGAATATATAAAAATTATTTATTTACGTTTTAAAAATTCATGGATTATTTTATCCTATTAGAAATGTTTTCATTTTTTTTAATTATGTTTTAAAATGATAAAATTTAGATTTATATTTCATTTAATGAAAAACAACTCATATTTTTTAATTATAAGGTAATTAATGTCACATAAATAATTAAAATTTATTATTTTATCAAATAAATTATATTTTTACATAAAAATACATTTTTCTAAAAATAATTTTAATGTGTAAGGTGGCATAATGTTAAAATTCATTTTACCACCCTTAGATATTTTATATTATAAAATAGTTTCCATATATAAAATATTAATTTAAAAAATATTTTATATGGTTATGTTTATTTTTACTAAAAATAATTTGATATTGAGGTTTAGAAAATAGTTACCTTAGTAAAGGTAAAATAAGGTAAAAAGAGTTTAACAAAGTGTAAAAGATCAAAAACACATAAGAAAAATTCCTCAAAATTAGTGGTTGAAAATTGGATTAACCAATGTTTATGTATTATATATTATTCTACACTTTTTATTCCCCATGAATTTTGAAGTATGCCCTCACATTATATTAAGATATTATATTACACAGACATCTTTCCCTTCAATTATAAAATGGGCCATGACCACCCCTTTAATTCCTCCCTAAAAATTATAGTTTCCTTTAAATATTATGCAATTTTACATCACTTATAATTTTATTCCCTTCTCAAATAACCTAGTGAAATGGTTTTAGCTTAATTACTCCATTTCTATGATGTAATTCAATGGAAAGTTCAAATACTAAACATAAGTACTACTCACTCTCTGGTTTATTCCCATAAAAAATATTTACCATAAAAACTGATATAAGAGATTTAAACATGGTTAAATTACTATTATTTATATATTGATATTTTTTTTATTTAATAAATATTACATACCTTTCACCATTTTTCCTATGAAAAATAAAAACACAATCATATATATGTGTGGACTACCACATCCATTAACGATGTGCTTTAGTTTTTGACTTCACTAATATAAATGAATTGTCTTAAAAGTCTACATAATATAATAATTTGATATTTAAATTGTGAATATTACTATGTAAAATTTAATCCCTCTCACACCCTTCACTAATTCTCTAAAAAATATAAACATCATCTCTATGTATGTACATAGAATCCGTGATGAGATATATCCCATTTTCCCTCTCTATAGTATTTTATTATATACCAAAATCTGTTAAAAGATTATAAAAATATAAAAAAACAACATAAAATCATTATTCTTTTTTAATAAATATATTATTCCAAAATAGACACTTTATTAATAGTACACAACCATAGATTAATATCATGTTCTTATTTTAGTCTATTTTACAACCTACTTAAATAATGTTGTAAATTTATATAATAAATGAATATAAAAACAAAAATACTAGTAATATTGGAGATCAATGTTATAATTATGTATGTTTTATAAATATGGCATGTTAATCTTAAATTTTCCCATATAATTATAAGACCATGATCTATTAGTTAAAAATTATTGAAATATGGAACTACTTATTTAATTTACACAAACCATAACTAAATCACTTTTGTAATAAAATTAAAGATATATATAAAAAATAAAACATATATTGAATTAACATGAATATACATTTCATTATGAACTCCGAATAAATGAATGAGGATCAAAATCGACAATACCAAGCATGTATGAAAAAATTATGATTACTAACACCCAATGATAAAATTAAACTAAAAATAAATAATATATTTGTAAAAAGTTATTAAAAGTGAATTATATAGAAGATATTATTTATGAAAATGTTTATGAGATGAATTATATTTTTATAGGTGGTTAGAGAATTTTTATACTAAACTGGGATTTATGGTATGGGTTTTTCTTACCTCAATACCCTTTCATTGAGTTATAATGTTTCTTAAGTAAATTAATTTTTATAATTCAAGAATGTTATACCATATGATAGAATTATGTTTTATTTAATATTTTTATGTGTATTTACATACCTATCACATAATCCCTCTCTCTAATATAATTTGCTTCAATAATTATGTTGTCGATAAGGGGTTCTATCTCAATTTTCATTCACTGGGGTATGTTTTCATGTTGTACACTTATTCTTATTATATATAGTTTAATTATTAGGAAATTGGATTCTACACATATTGTCAATGTTTCATTATAGGGATTGACCATTATTTTAATGAATCTCTAATTCCAATCTTGTTGATCTAATTGTTTCCGATATATTAAGGGTTTTTCTTAACATGACTTCTTTTCTAGAGTTATTAGGGTTTCTCTTCGAATATTGTTTTAGAAGATCAATTTCTTATCTACTAGTATGATATTATATTTTCATTCTTACTTATTTTTGAGGAATTAAAATTTTAAATCAAAGACTTAATTTTTATGTATTTTTTATTCATTATATTTTATGATATATAGAATATTTTCCATCCTTTCTAATATAACACATTTTTCCCATATCCATTTTCACGCTTCTTTAAAATTTTATACATTATTAAAATAAAATAAAAATATTTATTATTATTGGTGATATCAAAATTTTTTCCAACCACTTTTAAAATGAATAAATTCGAATTCATTTTAAAATATGGTTTTTAATACTTTTTTTTAAATAATGTGATGATTTCCCACTTTTATGATCATATATTTTATCTTCCCTCTATATTTCAGTAAGATTAAATTGTGGTATTTTTGAGGGATTCCATATTGATGTTTTATTTAAATATAAATACATATCAAAAAATTTGAAATTTCCTTTTTGAAAATGAAATTTCTATGTGTACCATAAACTTAATCATTTAAGAAAATGTTAAAAATTCATTCTATAATTTTATTATTTTTATTTATTTTTATACATTATATCTAATGAATTAATTTCATTAAAAATTATTTTTAATGATTCTACATCTAAATTTATTTTTTGAAATAATAAATTTAAAATATTTTCTATTTGTTATCGACCAATTTACCTTTGATATAACATTATACAATATCATTTGAAATTGATATGAAATCCATTATCTTTCTAAGGGTTCTTTGTGATATTAGTATTGATTGATTTAAATTGGAATACATATATTTATAGGTTACTAATGGATGATATCCTATATTTTACTCTAATTCCATAGATAAGGATTTGTACATTATGAGACATGTATTAAAGTATATGATTATGTTTGTTCAAAGTCATTGGTGAGTTTAAGTGACACATTTTTTTTGATGAAAAGATCACAATGTTCTACCATACACAATGAACTCTAAAAGTGATTCATGGAAAACCATATAGTATGATTGATTTTGGAGGGATTAAATATTGAAAAATCATTCATATTAGGTCCACCATAATTATCTTACAACCTCTTTTGATTGGTCGATTTCCAATTGGGTTTGTTCATGGAACTGAAAACACACAACGATTCTCGTATCCATGATGAATCATGGACCTACTTTTTAAATGAATCCACTCATTGGGTAACATGAAAAATGATATTTAAGAACTCACATTGATCCAGAGGATGTGAATTTAGTCTCATCACAACCATTTTCAGGGAACTATTGCTTATTTTGGGATTCTATTGTTAATTTATAATATGTATGTGAATCCATTGTTTATTATAAAGTATTTTAAACCACAAAATTTTGTGATTTTTTAAAATTAAATATATCTTTTCATATTTTTCATTTCATGCAATACAGAATATAGACTCATTATATATAAAATCCCTTAGTCTAGATTTTATTATACAAAACACAAAGATTATCTTACAACACATGAAACTCTTAGATTATATTATAGTACAAAAAACACTATGTTTTAATAGTATTACACATAATAATGTTTCCCTGATATAGGTTTTATAACAAGAAATGCCTTTTTCCAAAATTATATAATATTATTAATACTATCATTATAAAATTATAATATCTACTACATAGGAAATGGAATAGAAGTCACAAATAAGATTAAATAAATTGTAAAAATTTCATTTGTACATTTATATGAAATTAATCCTTTGGTTATAAATTAGTATAAGTGTACAAATTTGTTTTTGAAAATAATGAAATTATTATTCTAAAAAAACTATTTTTCTAAATAAAATCACAATTTTATTTCAATAAATTATGAAAAAAACATTTGATTACATTTTTTAATGAAATATATCTGTCATATATTAATTCAATTTTTTATACGTATCCAATATATTTTATATGTATAATATAATAAATAATATAATTTTATTAATAAAAATATGTATTTTTCTAAAATGTAATTTTTCCTCCTTTTAATAGAGAACCTATTTGAAATATTAATTTTTAATCATTAATAAATTTCATTTTTCAAAATAAAATTCCTTTATTATAATTAGAACATAAAAATGATCATAGGGTGAATTTTTGGTATTTTTCTCTAAATTTTCATTTTCTTATGTCATTTTAACTAAATTAGAAATTGAAATTGGTTAAAAAAAATTCTAATCTTTTGGACCTTTTTACATTAAAAATTGCATCATCATCCCATCCGTGGGATTAAATTTAAATTATTTTCTTCTACTGCAATGATTTTAATTTTGTATAATGGATAAAATATTTGAAATATTCATAAATTATAATTTTTAATATCTTCATCTTTTTTTTTGACAAAAAATATTAACAAATTCAATTACAATTAATTACAATGATTAGGGTAAATTCTAGCTTAAAAATGACTAAACCTTAACATTAAGTCCCAAAATAACCTATATAGTTGTCCAAAATACATTATATGTTCATTTATAGACCCTATAATCCAGTTTTTATTTTTTTCAACGTTATTGGAGTAACTTTTCTAGGGATAAATTTGGGTGGAATTCCATTTTAAAAAATTTACAAGAATCCCACTACTCCTACACTATAAAAAAACTCAACCCTCCTACTTATTCACAAATCTAAATCTGCATAGGTATCCTAGAATATAATTAAATGAACTCCTTATATCCATAATTTTTTCCTTGAAGCCTCACTTTGGGATGAAATCAAACCCAAGAATCCCTTTGGAAAAAACTAAAAGGAGTTATCCAAAGAATAAGTAACATCCTTACTCTAGATCCTTTATATTATTTTATTTATCCACAGCCATAATTATTCTTCTTGCATGATTATATAAAAATATCAATATCATCAAAATACTGAAATAATTTTATTGTATGGTTTCAATATAAACTTACACACACATCCTTTTACTGGGTAACCAACATACAGCTCTTGTGTATGGAGAACTATCACCTCACGATATGATGTTGTTCATTTTTTCCATTAACACATTTCATGGTAGGGAATTACGATGTAAAATAATTTTTTATTATAAAAATTATATTTATGATATATTTATTATTTTTTAATTATAATTAAAAACATACATACATGTTTTGAATTTTGTGTAAGTATGATACTTTCGTTTGCGAACCGTGGACTACCCACTCCTCAATGTAATGAGATTCATTCACAAATTACATGGAGTATATTAAGAATTTTGTTTTTAAATTTATATTATATATGTGAAAAAATAATTCTAATTTAATTATAGTGTATAGATACATATATGTGATTTAATTTCATTCTTTCAATGAAAAAAATGGAAATAACATTCATGCATTCGTATGACCTACTGTCTCAATGAAAATTCTGTTCCACTTCATAAATATATATTCAATATATTATTATAAACTATATATAATGACTATATATTATATTTATATTATTTTTTAAATCATGTAAATAAAAAAATAATTATCTTTTTCAGAGGGACAAGAATAAATATCAAAACATATATAAAAACGACATGGATGTTACCCAAAACATTACGTTTACATGAAATATTTATTAAATGGGTAAAAAAATTAATAATAAAATAATATATGATATTATATATAGGAATATTTTTTTGGTTTCTTTATTATTAACATATATTTATTATACAGGTTGTTTTAATGTGTATGAAGAATGGAATTTCCTAAGGTAATGGTTTTCTCATTTCACCTTTCATATCAATGAGATACATGCCTTATTCACCACTCATCTAATTTTGGTGGTGTATATATTTAAAAAGAAAATATTATATGGTGTTTAGAATAATATTTATGGTTAATTATAAATACATTTTATTATCCCTCTTTCATGGGTTTTTTCTTTCAAATCTTACCAAATCGGTAAATTAATTTTATCTCAATTTTACTTCGTTGATACACAAGCCATTTTATGACCACATATTTATATATGGGGTTTATATTTTTCCAATTTAAATGTTATATAATGAATCTAATTATTTTCATGTTATTTTATACATCATTTAAATTTATTATTTCAGGTGGATTATGATTCAAATTTCACAATGTGGTAACAATTTAGTGATACAATTTCATTATTTATCTAGATTGTTTATAATTAGGATTTAATTGATAAATTATTTTGATCCATTTCTCAAGAACGCTCAATAAATTTCATTTACTATGGTTATCCATTATATCTTCTTGTTTTAGTGCCATTTTCGACTCTTTGGTACTTTAAATAATTAAAAAAATGTTTTTAGAGAAATCAAATGTTACTTCTCATTCTAGTAGGAAATCTATTTTCCTTTAAAACTATGATTTCGGTATCTGAATTAAATTTGTATTCATGCATTACATTTTTTAAAAGGATAATAAAAACTAAGTTCTTATCATTTTCTGATCAAGTATGTTTTCTAAACATTTGAGGATCAAAATGAATGTTCCACATGTGTGAACTTACCCACCTTCATGGACATAACTTCTTTGATGATTCTTTTGTATGATTACATTGAAATATTTTTAATATATTTTTTCCAAAAGATGATGAAAATTTTCCATTTTAAATTTATTTTCAATGAAAATAATTTTTTCAAAATTGTTTTGTTTTTAAATGTTTTTAAATGATTTTAAAATCCTATTTTATTTGTTTTCCTAAATCTATTTGAAAAGAAAAATATTTTATTGATTTATATGAGTATTTTATATTTTTTCAATTATTTTCAATGAAAATAGTTTTGAAATTGTTTTCAATATTATTTTATATTTTTAAAAGAAACAATTTTAAAAAAAATCATTATTCTTTTATAATTTTTTTCAGGAAAACTGATTTCAAAATATTTTCATGTATATTTTATTTTCATTTCAAGGAAAAAACATTTTCAAAATATTTTAATCCTTCCTTATAATTTTTCAATGTATTTACAATTAAAATGGTTTTAAAAAGGTGTTATGTATTTTAAAGAAGTATTTTTCAAAGATTAAATGTTCTTTTACTGAAGAAATTATTTCAGAAGATATTTAGAAAATGTATTCCATATAAGATGAAAAATGTTTATGTTACATGTTCCTTTCTAGGAAATTATCCAAAGGTTTTATTCATATTTTTTCTTTGAGTCAGTTATGTTTTGATGGCATGATGTTTATGAACCCTCTTTCTCTTTCGCAAGTTATATGTTTACGAAGCTCATTTCACTTTAATGGGTTATATGTCTATGAAACCCATTTCTCTTTCATGTGTTATATTTTTATGAAACACAATTTTTTCATGGGTTATTATTTGATTAAATTAATTTGAAACCTATCTATTTTCCATAATCTAGGATATGATTACTTGTTTATGATACACATTTCATCTCTTGGGTTATTATATGATTTTTTATGAATTTCTTGTACATGTCTGTAATATTTCATTATGAGATGAATGAGACTTATATATACCTCCAAATTATTGGGTAATGATTTATATCTCATGATATAATGGTATAAAAATATTCAACATAGTTGATAAAAAATGGGACACAAGGTGTCCTGATCCAAAATAGTAAATTGATGTTTACCTATCCACTATAGAATGATTGGGATAACCAATATACTATGAGAACATGTGTAAATAAGATGCACTATGGAAATATGGAGAAACCCAATAAACTATGGGAATAAGGGAGTACCCAATCCAATATTGGAAGACTGGGAAACTCAACCCCATATAAGAAAAAGACTGTAACTAGGGTTGGTGGTGTGTCTCAACCAATAGGTATTGTGATGTTCCTTGATATGTCTTTTGGAAATGAAACATGACTTAGTAGGAAGGATATTACACATTTATTTACTTAACATAAATTCTATATCTTATACCTTTGATATTCCCACATGGTTCTTGTTCATGATTATCTTATGATTCATGTCTTAAGAATTGAAACTATTTATGCCATTTCTCACATTTATTATAATTGATATATAGGTTATAATATTAAAATTATATGATCATGTTCTCATACCATTATTTTCATGTTATGATTATTTATTTTCTTTATTTACTCTCAATTAGAATTTAAGATTACTCATTTATTATGTTTCATTTCTTGAGGATATAAATAATGTTTATAAGTATTCATAATAAAGGGAATCATATTTTTGGAAAACGTTAAATATCATTCATAAATTTAGAATAATTTTTTATATGTTTACAATGTTATTAAACTATTATGATCCTTAGGCATGTAATTTTTTAATTTTTTAATATTCATAAAAAATGATATAATATCAATGTATGTTGGACTTGGGTTGCTATATTATTTACCAAAGTAAAAGATTATCCATTATTTATAAATAATTATAAGAAAATTTACTTATATTCCAAGGGATATTTATTTGGTTATGTCTAAGGATGTCTATAATAATGAGTCGATCGATAAGGAAATGATTATGAAAATGTCCTTGAATTTTATTAAAGGACAGAGTGAGTGGTTTCCTAGAAATATATCCCGTTTGTTGATAATACAAGTGGTTGTTTCTCAAGAATATATATTTCTTTAGGGTAACAACACAAAAATGATGCATGTGACCTATCTCGAGCATAACATGGAACATGATAATAGGCCTCTCTACACACCTAGTTGTATATTCCTTTGGGATATTCTTTGGAAATTCAGAAAAATATTTTTGAACCATCATGCTGTATCTAAATAGAATATTTTATTGAATAAAAATTGAAAAAAAAATGTTACAAACATTAAAGAGTTATGATTCATTATTCTTATATCCTAAAAATAAATTTTCATGTATATGTTTCTCAAATGACAAGTGTTTGTCAGCTTATGATACTTTTTCTAGTCAATTACGTGAACTAGAATGAATTGTTTTAAAACTGAATGTGATGGAAAATTTTGTAATGAGTATTCAAATTTAATTACAATTCGATTAAAGGAAGTTGTTATCATTCTTAATTAGTTTTCTTGAAAGATTATTAAGAAAGTGTACCTTAAAAATATTTTAATTTCTTGAAAAGATATGGAAGGAGTTTTCTGAGAGTTTGGGTAAAAGAGAACATGGAGGATATAAGATTCTGTTTACTTTGTGTCATTAATGTAAGAAAATTCACACAAGAGAATATATGATGGGAAATATAGATGTGTTGACTATAGAAAACAAGGACAAAAATAATGTAATGTCAAAGGGAAAATGAAAATATTCATCAACATAATGGATGGAAAAATTATCCTCCGTAATGTATTATAAATTGATGATTACTTTAAATATGGAATTTATGTAAATTTTAAAAATCAATGACTTAAGAAGTTGTCTCATGAAGATAGTCATCAAGATGGTTCAAGTATTGGGTTTTTAACGGAGGATTAAGAGTTGGAAAAAACATGTGAAAGGTATGTGATGTCCTTTGAGTATTATTTACATTTAATGTAAGGGCATGATTATATTGAGTTTAATGAACCTTAATATATGAATCATAATTCATATTCTAGGAAAGGGGTATTAAGAGATAATAAGATGAATTCTAAGTAATGATTCAATAATAATATAGGATGCTTGAAGTGTATTGTATAGTAATACAAGAATTATGTTATTTGAATCATGATGTATATATTTTCTATTATTTATTTTCAAAAAAATTATCAAATAGTTCTAATGAACTAAAAATGACTTTTTAATGGAAATGTGATATTTTTATTGATGGAATTTAATCCTTAATGTGTCCCTAATGTTGAGAAAATTGTGTTTATCATGGATAAAGAGATGATTGATATGGATAAAGTAAATTGCATAATATTTATTACCATGGAAATGATTATTGATATGTTTACAATGTGGTATATCTCATCATGGATGAACATTAAACATTAAAGATTATGGAATATATCCATTAATCTCTTGCATGAGAAGCATTCATGTTTTCCAAAATTATTTATGATAATTCAATTTATTATCAAGATTCAAGAGATTATACGATGAGGGTATTCACATAATTGGAATGTGATAACCAAGAGATACATTGTGATATATGGGGGATCAATACTAAGATAATATAATGATCTTACTTATAATTTTAGATATTTTCATCTTTAAAAAAGAAAATGAGGTCAACCATAAATTTAATGTTTTACATTAATCTTTAGATGAGGATTTAGAGATTAAATTATTATTTCACAAAATCTATATTTATTATTAATAGATATATTTTTATATCCCTTTTTCAGATATATGAAATTACCTATCAATAATTTTGTATCTCAGGATATGAAAATTCATTGGGATTGAAAAGGTCACTTTTTTAGAATGACAGATGATGTTTAAGTTGATCAGGGAACAACGAAGCGTGTGGTTTTCCTAAAATGATTAATTTATAATTTTTCCGGAAAATTATTCAAATTTAAGAAAATGGTTCTTAACACTAAAAATGTTGTCCTTATATCTTCATTCTGATGAATCAAATAGACCATCAGATAATCATATATTTATGAATTTGTTAATTTAATTCTTCTCCTAACCATGTTCTCTATCACTCTCCATCAAAACAGGATATTTATACTTCTATAAAATGTCATTATTTTTACTTCCCACCATTGTTCTCCTATGTGGAAATATAGTTGCGTGTTACATTGGGTAAAAATTATGCTTCCAAAATTTCCTTTTTAAAGGATGTATTTTCCATCATTCTTACGATGTGGGATTCTATGAATAGAGATTCTATGTAGTAAATCTCAAATAACCCAGATGAATTTAGAGGAAAAATCCATTTTAAGCGGTGTAGAGTGTAACACCCTACTAATTTGGGAAATATATTTTTTGAGTTAATTTAATCTTTTTGATATTTTTCATTCCACCCAATGTTGAATATAACCTTATTAATATATAAATTCACTAATTTTTTATTAAATTATATAGAACACTAAGGTAATCATTAATCTCACACAACACCTAGATAATATTATGATACACACAATACTATCCTTTTATTTTATTACAGACAATATAGAGTCCCTTCGATATCTTGCATAACACGCAATAGCTAGTTTTATCAAACTTCAAAAAACTATTAACATAAATATTAAATTATTATTATAGCTTCCCCTATCTCTAGGAATGGAAGTCAAAAATAACATGATCGAAATTGCAAAAATACTATTTATAAAAGTATAGAAAATGAATCATCTGGTTAAATATTAGTATAAATGAATGAATAAACTATCTGAATATAATGAAATTAAATTTATTGGAAATTATTTTTCGATGTAAAAACACTATTTTATCTCAATAAAATAAGAAAACTACTATTATTTAATGTTTTCAATAAAATTTATCTATTTCATATTCAATAATTACCTTTGATACTTATAAAGAAAAATTATTAGTATAATATAATAATGAATAGAATTTTATAAATAAAAAGATGAATTCTTCTAAAATTTAATTTTAATAATTTATAATGATGGATATATTTTAAATATGAATTTATAATATTTTATAAATTCTATATGTCAAAATAATTTTTTTAAAAGGAACATAATATTTATGTAAGGGTTATTTTTTGGTATTTGTCACTGAAGTTTTAGTTTTTTAATGAATAATGAAAAATAATGATTTTTATTCAAAAATTAATTTTAGCCTATTATATTTATAAGTTTAAATTATATTTTTGACTAGTTTTAATGTTTAATTAGAAAAATTAAAAAACAATAATAGAATCAATTAAATTTCAATCAATTTCACATTATAATTGTATATATAAACATTCCATTCTTTTGGACCATTTATCTCTAAAAACATGCTTTTTCATCCCGTCTGTGGGATTAAATTTTAATTAATTTATGACACTTATCTGATGGGGAAATGTAAAAAGGGATTCAATATTTGGAATCATAATAATTTATAATTTCAAAAAAGTTCAACTTATCTTTTGATGAAATATATTAGTGAATGTAGTTAAAATTAATGACAATGATTATGTTTAGAATTAGCTTAACAAAGAACTAAACCATTTAATTAGGGATGATGATAAAATATAAACATGTATAAAATATATTTTATGTTAATTGATAGACGATATACTCCCTTGGATCATTTTTGGATCATTAATTTATCCACCTAACATGGGGAAAACGTGGGTGGAATTCCCTTTTCAAAAATTTACAAGAATGCCACCCCCCTCAACATTAATATGTCACTAACACGAAAAAATTATTCATAAATATCAAGACCTTTGTGTCAAAATTAATACGATAAAATAATCTCCAAAAATCTTTCTGTTCTTCCTTGAAGCCTCATTTTTGTAATAAAGGAAACCAAGGAATCCCTTTGGTGAAAACGAAAAGGAGATACATAAAGTAGAGGTAACATCCATCCTCAAGCATCATTCATTTATCTTCATTTACAAGGCCACAATTTTTCATATTAAATTATTAAATAGTAGACACATTATCCAAATTATACTTATAATTTTTTATTATAAGGGTTTTACATACACTTACACAAAATACCATTTAATTGTTATTGACCTTACAGTTATTGTGTATGGAAAACTATCGCCTCACAAAATGATGTTGTTTGTTTTTTCATTACCACCTATCATGGTTTGGAATTGTTATAGAAAATATATCATTATATTATATATATATTATATTTTGTCTTCATTTATGATTCTGTAATTATGTGACAAAACATATCTTAATTGTTTCTGTTTTGTGTAAGTATTATTACTTTGTTTCTGGGAGTGTGGACTACCGCCTCCCCAAAGAGATGTGATTCATTCACACATTACATAGAATACATAAAGGATGGGTTTATAAAAATAAATTACATATATGAAATAATAATTCTACTTTAAATATATTATATATATATATATATTTCATTTACATTTTTTTCTTTTAATATGACAATAAAACAGAAACAGCGCACATACGTACATATGACCTACCGTCTCCATGAACGGTGTATACCATTAAAAAAATATCTCTAATATAGATTATCATAATAAACATATACATAATATATAAGTTATTTATATGATTTTTTTAATTTTGAAATAAGGAAATCATGATCTATGTTAGAGGATCAAGAATATCTAGACAAAACATATCTGAAAAAATGTGAATATTACTCGAAAGGTAATGTTAACATGTAAGATTTAATAAAGGAGTAATACAATGTAATAATAAAATCATATATGGTATTAGATATATGATTATGGTTTTCTGGTGGATTTATAATAGAATAATATTTATTATATGGTAGGTTTGAATGGGTACGAGGAATGTTAAGACATAAGGTAAGGGTTTTCTTATATCACTTTTTATATTTATGAGACACATGCCTTATTCACCAATAATTTATTTTTGGTGGTGCATAAAATTCCCCAGAATGTATTCTATTATTTCTATAAATAAATTTATCTATATTTACATTTCCATTTTATGATCTTTCTTTCATGTGGTTTATTGTTGAAAAGTTGCCAATTTTGGTGAAGTAATTTTATCTCAATGTCCCTTGTTTAAGACACATGCCATGTTATGAACATATATTTATCTATACGGTTAATATAATGTAGAATGAAATTTTATATCATGAATATACTTATTTTAAATATATTTTATGCCTCATGTAATTTTATTCTTTCTTAGAGATTATTATTCATTGTTTCTAAAGTGGTAATAATTTATTTATACAATCTCATCATTTATCCAGATTGTTTTTTATTATGCTTTAATTGAGAAAATATTATTATCTATCTCCAAATGACACTAATTAATTTTCTTATCCTCTATTTATCTAGGAAATCATTATGTATTAGTACAATTTTTACACTTTTTGGTACTTAAGATAATTTAAAAAATATTTTCATGATAATATTGAATTATTTCTCCTTTTATTTAGTAATCTATCTTCCTTCAAAATAGTGTTTTATAAAAAATATTAATTTTTTTTACTATTTTTCTATAATGTTTAAAGTAAATTTTTAACCATGTATTAACAATTTAATTTTTTAAGAGTAACCTTATTTCCTTTTTTCTATCAAGGCACTTTATAAAACATTTATGGTGTAAATTGGATGTTCATCAAGTAAGAACATACCCACCATTATGACCATAATTTCAATGATGCTTTATTTTTAAGAATACATGGTTATTTTTTGAAGAATTTTTTTTCTGAATATAATTGAAAAAAATTATTTTATAAATGGTTTAAAAGAAAAAGGTTTTTCCAAAAAAATTGTTTAAAAAGTTATATAAATGAATTTAAAAGACACCATTATATGTTTTCAATGAACATTATTTCAATGATCTCTATGATAATTTTATATGTTATCATAATATTTTTAGAGAAAGATGTTTTCACAAGTTTTAAATCTAATTTTATATGTTCTCATGGAAAATATATTTCGAAATGTTTTAATTCATCTTTTCATTATTTTTCGGGAAAACGGTTTTCAGAATATTTTTGACATAATTTTATATGTTTTCAACGAAAATTGATTTTGAATTTTATGAAATCCTTCTTTAGAAGTCTTAAAATTATTTTAAATGTAATTATTTAAAAAGATTTTATTATTTTAAAAAGTAATTTTCAATAATGAAAGGTTATTTTTTATAAGAAATGTTTTTAAAAGGCATTTGAAAATTATTTTTTATCTAAGATGACATATGTTGATATTAATCATACCATTCTGAGAAATGATAAAATTATTCCATTAATCTTATTTCTCTTAATGTTTTATTATTTTATGGAATGATATTTATGAAACCCTATTTTCTTTCATATGTTATAGGTTTACAGAACCCATTCGTCTTTTAGGTGTTATATTTCAATAAAACCCATTTATCATTCATGGGTTATATGTTTTTGAAAACTGATTGTTTTCAAAGGATATGGTTTGATGAAATGATTATGAAACATGTCTCTTTTTGAAAAGTTATGATATAATTACATAATTATGATACCCATTTAATTTCATGGGTATTATATTATTTTTTTTGTACTTGTATCACATGTATGTATGACGACATTATGAGATGGTTGGGAAATATATATCCCTTAAATGCATTGGGTAATGATTTATATATCATGAGATAATGAAGATGAACAAGTTGATAGTCTTGGTAAAAAAATTGAAAATAGGTGCATTTAGATCCAAAATGGGACACATGTGTGTCTTAATCCACTATGGAACGATTAAAGAACATGATCCACTATAGGAAGATAAGAAACCTGATCCACTATGGCATGATGGGGAAACATGATTCATTATGAGAATATAGGGGAACCCTATCCACCATGGGAATATTTGGAACCATTATCCATTATATGTAAAAGACTATGAATGGGGATAGGGGTGAGTCCCACCCAGCCGGTGTTGTCCCCATGGAATTCCCTTAAACAATTTTAGCAACGATCCTTGACTTATAGGGAAGGATATTACACATTATTGTGTTTTCCAAAAATTCCCTAACTTATGCCTACAATATTCTCTCAAGGGTCCTGTTATTGATTAACATATGATTCATGTATTATAAACATGAAATAATTATTCCATCAATTATGTTTCTGATCATTGATATGAATGGTATTATCTTCAATTGATATGATCATATTATCGAACCCTTTTGTTCATGATGTGATTACATATTTCCTTTATTTACTCATATAGAGCATTCATGTTCACCCTATTCTTATGTTTCCTTTCCCCATGTAATGAAGAAATGTTTTAAGAATAAGTACTAAAGTGGATTATCTTTGTGGGAAAAATTTATGATCTTTCACCAAGTTATATTATTTTTTTTCCAAATTTCAAAATTCACTAATATATTATGATCCTTGACCGTTAACTTTTGTAATGTGATGAATATTAATAAAAGGTGATTCAATATACTTATATGGTAATCCTGGTTCACTGTATGTATAATGTGGGTCACCCTAAATTAATAATCAATTATTAGGATGCATGGGTTCAGAATCATATGTATATATCTGAGGTTCTCCATCAATGAAGAGATCTCTATATATCTAAGGAATTCCATCAATCGTATCCATATATGAAGGGATCATATGTTTTTTGTTCATTCATTATGATAAAATGGGATTTTTTCCACGCATTAAGACCCTCATGAGATTGATATCACCCTGGGAGTTGAATGTTTTTTAGGTCGATATCAAAACTATGATATTTACTATATATATATCCTCCATAAAGGAATCCGAACCCACATAGTTTAGTGAAACAAAGGAAAAAACATTAACATTTAAGGCTATGTGATGAGGTCCAAATCATGTAGTTTAACATCATGCAGAAATAATGTCTAGGTATAAGGTTTCCTGTTAGTGATGGTGTTATACATAAACTGAGGAGGCTCGAAGTATATGGAAGAGATGTTGTCTCTTAGGTGGGGGAATGATCTGAATAGTGTCATTAACCAATATGAATGTTGATGAAAGGGGATAATAATGAACATGACCCTTCTATTTTGGTAAAACCCTATAAGGAATGTGTATTATTAAACAATAGAGTGAATTTAGCTATTTTGTTTGGACTTCCAGGAGGCTTCTTACTAATCCAAATTAGGTGAGAATCAATTCCAACATAGTTTGTAAAGGGGTGAGGATTACACCAATTGGAGAGGCCCATTTGAACATTCAGTTATGGGTTTACACCTTGGAGTATTTTTATTTGATAATGGTTGGGGATTATACCAAATATATGGACCATATGTGTATGGTAGGGCCTTATACTGAATAAAAGGCTCATTTGAGTGTGGCTGGGGAATAAAATTAATAGGAGGAAAATTTTGGTATGGTTGGGGATTATACTAAAAAGGGGGCCAGGATTCTAGAACGTTATGAAATTACATGACTCATGGTATTTTGGAGGTTTTGATTAGGGATTAAAATTGCAAAGATTTCATTTAGAGGTATCAGTCACACTGATGTCTTGATCTCCACAAATCATTAATCCCACTATGTCATGTTATGTGTGAAAAACAAGAAGAATTCTTACATATGAAGATCAAAAAATCTACTTGTCTACTGGTGAAAGAGGACTAGGACAAATGGAAGAGAGAATAACACAGGGATCTGATACCCATCATCTCTCACCATCAAACCATTTTCTAGAAAAGTGGGGCAAGATTGTTGCCCCCACCATGAACGAATAGGGGCTTACATCAGGAGGAATGCACTACCCCGAATTTAGAGAGGATGAGGGAAGGATCAAGCAGTAGCCCTTAAAAACAACGAAAGGATAGTGCTACCACTAAATCCATAGAATATAGAGGTTCATGTGACCACCCCTGATGTTAAGAGAACCTCCATGTTGGGGACCGTCATTATCATGGGAATGTAGTCTCAAAACAGTATGGGGTCCACCATATTATGGAGGTTCCAAACAAGGATCCTCATACCATGGTCATGATGAATCAATGGGAATCAAAAATTAGTTCGACTATATAACCATACGTATTTGGTTTATTGGGATGTGGGTTTGTCTTGATACAATTATAATGGTTCTTAGAGGGTGTGAAATGGTGCTCCCTTTTAAGATAAATAGACATTATGGGGGATGGAGAGTAAAATACCATTGGATTTCCCATTCCATGTAGCATATTCATATGTTAGATGATGTTCCTTCTAGGTAGAATGTTACTATATGAGTGGGTGTTACTTCCTTATAGTATTATGCTACACCAACATAGGTATGACCTATATAGGGATTTTATATGCGGGGTCTGGTTCCTCATGCATAGTGCAGTGTAATGTGGGGCTTTGTTCCTCCCGCATAGAATTCTACTCTGCATGATAGGATTCTCCCACGTATTGTTTTCTTATATGAGGTTTTAGACCACAAAGAGTCCATATATTTATGCCTCATAGAATGGTGTCTTTTAGGATTACAGATAACTAAATTAATTGATTTTCTTCATTATTTTTATTCAGTGGGGTTTCTTGTTTGGAATCAATATATCTCCCCAAATATTTCTTTGATACTCCCCTCATGAATATACATTACTCCACCATTCATTATAATTTAGTTTTAGATTCCCCCATGGGGTCATTTATTAATGAAAAATGGAACCTGATATTGGGGTGGATGGTCATCTGCGGTGGTCCGAGTGGATTTTTTTTAAAAGAACATAAAGGATGCCAAATCCCATGAACAATTGTTTTTAAAGTGGACCAAAATCACTATACTCAACTTCAAATAACATTTATTTAGTGGGGGTTGTTGGTTTTTGGGGTATAAATCACCATTCATTATTAAATATTATTTAGTTTTGTTCGTGGGAACCAATAGAAGAATCTCATGCCGTGGAGAATTTCATTCATTGGATGCCTTACAGAGCAGTGCAATTCCATACATAGTGGTGTTCCACCAATTCTTCTCTTACTTTGTGAGATGTAGCCCTCCTCTACAATTTCCCATATAATGAACAATTTTTTAAATGCTTATTTAGATTTGTTTTTCTTTTTATGAAGTCCTTGGAATATATTTCTCCTTACATTTAAATTTTTCATTTCCCAATAGATTCCACCTATTGTAATAGGTTCTAATCAGGATGAAGAGGAGGATGTTTTGATGTTGAAATTAGTCATGTTTTGAAATGTTTTGCAGTACGTAGGTGGACCTGTAAGAGGGGACCACAACTATATATATGGGGGAAGTGGATAATTTTTCATTTACCCAATAATATCTATGAACTAAGGTATCTATGAATTATACAATTCCATTGAACCCTTTTATCATTTCTAATTTGTGGTCATTATTTTTCAAACTCATTCCCTTACCTGTGAATGGTATCTTCAATTTTCTTATAATGATTGGACAATTGACATATTTAGTGCCCCATGTTCTATGCACTAAGCAACAAACTAACCCAAAGTCTCATAGTCCAAATTCATCATGGACCTAACACCTTGCAGATATGACTACTTATGGGTCGATGGTTCATGGGATGATGGTTCATGGGTTGAAGTGTTTGAGATTTTACATGCACCTATTTAATGAATATCAAATAATTTTCATTTATCATGTCAATGGGAAAATGTGGATCTTGTTTCCACTTCAATGAATGTGATTATCTGAAGATATTTTGTGGCTGAGAACATTGAATATGATATTTGAAATTATATCATTACTTGAGAAGTTAGTATAAAGAGTCTCCTTTTATTAGAGCTTTAGACCTTCCCGCTGTCCAGAAGACTACCTCTATATAGTTTTAGACATCAATACGATACTCCCATTCCCCCCGCTAACCAAAACCTTTGATCTTCTTGGTTCATGTTATCTAATGATTGTTTATAAGTGAAACAATCTACTTTTGGGAAGATAATTTTTGGGATGGTTCAAGAGAAAGTCAATATTGTTAATGATTAGTTGTGGACATAAAGAATCCAACACAGTCATGGAATATCCTTCCAATATTCTATTCATGATTATCCATTCATTTTAAAACTCTCATGTGGTGAACTTAATAGACAGTTGAGATCTAAATGGGACATCTGGTTTGGAAGAAGTTTATTAGACAAATGGTCTTAGGCATTCTGACTGCACAAGAATTACATCAATTTTTATGAACAATTACATATCGTTATCTTATAAAGAAAGTATGGGTTTCTCAGTTTTCTGTTCATTCACTGACCAAGATATTTTCTAAATTGATCAAACATTAATGATCAACCACCAACACTTTCCATTTATTTCATTCTGAATTCAAGGTCATATTTTGGGATATCTACCAGTTAGCGGGATTACCCATTCTCTGTAATATGTATGATGAGTTCCTGCCTCCAACCAATACCTTGTAAAACACCAAAAACATATCTCCATTTTCCAAGGATTTACTGACTACAGAGTAGAAATCATTGCGTAATCCTCTTCATATCAGTTCATTTATTCCATTCATTGACTGCAAAATATTGTTTATGTAGACTAGTGGTCCCAGACCGATTGTATTGAGAACCCAAAGTCATCCACCTATACTCTCCCAATTTATTACAAGTTTTTATTAGAAAACTGATGAGGAATGAAAATATAAAAAATGGGGCTCCTTGATCTAGATAGATGTGCCTCTATCATTCTTTTTGGTAGGGATCTTCTACATGTTCATGAGTGGATCGATCCTCCCATTTCACGATGCCTATAACGGTGTCTGAGTCTACACCATGATGATAGTGTCCAAATTGTAGGAGGGAATGAATACCAATATGGTTTTACCCACCCTATATTTTATTATTGAATTTCTAGCACAAATACAGGAGGGACGATCCCCTCGTCAGCTTATAAGACTATTTCAATTGTTTTATGGTTTTGTGGTGTTGGATTATTGATGCTATGAATATCAACACACCACAACAATCCATAATTACACATTTCAACCTAAACTACCATATATAATTTTAATTCACCCTATATTGATGGGAATTGAACACATTGTTGAATGGAAACAATATTTATCTTCATTTGATTTTGTGCCTTCTTCATCACCCTATGTTGGTTTACTGGAAAACTGACAATATTCTCTTGAATAATGTTCCAACATTATCTCTTTACGAGATGTGATTATAACCGTTGAGGGGGATCTAGTATGAATTTAATAACCTTAGCTTCCTTACAGGTTTTCATGACAATTTGGATGTGTGCAATAGGTTTCATATCTACCCATTTACCTGATCTGATGGGATTCACACCTAGTTACCCTTCATCATCTGCGGATGATGATTTTGGTCAAGGTTGTCTTCATGAAAATTTCTCTACACCCCTATAGGTTCCATGATGAAATTTTTATTGTATTATTACAAGATGATGACGGAATAAAAAATTGATGAGGTGATTGGGAAAGTAGTTTAATATATAAAAAACTACTAGATTCTCTTATTTTTGTGTTTGAAACACCATCCTAATAGGTTTTCATGGGAGGGAGGCGTGCGTCCTATTATTCCACATTTTTTAGGAGCTTCATCCTTGAGTGTTATATTCATTGGAATCAATGTATATCCAACAATATTCACTCAGAATTTTGGAACACTGATTGAATATTTTCCCGATGTAAAAATTGTTAGAACTTAACTAATTAATGATAGGTATATGAGAATGGTTCTTGAGATTAGAAAGGAGGCATGGATAGATGTTTTTTCCATTGGGTTCATATATTAAAAAGTAGGTCTTCTATAACTACAATAACAAATTATATACCTAGAGAATTATATGAATAGTTCTAGGATTTTTTTGATGCTATTGAACACCCATACATGATAATATAGGACTATCATCAAATTTTTGGTATCATAGAGGTGGCTCCCTTGGTAAAAATTGGTGGCAAATGGCACATCATTCATCAAATCTTCCATTTTTTTTGGCTAAGGGTGGTTTCATTATTGGAATTTTAATATCATTATCTACCGTATCCTTAATGCTCAAGAATGTATTAGATACTTGTGAACATGAACTTATATGATTCAATGCTTCCATACATTTTGAAAAACATTAAATGATACTACTACTGATATAAACCACATGGTTTCTAATGAAGCATGATTTTATTGTCAGATGTTCTCACAAACTGGTGGTCTATGAGAATGTGAGGCTCATGTAGCTTGGTTAATGCCTCGACTACAATAAAAAAGTAGAAAATTTAAGAAATCAAGAGGAATGGTTGAGATCTCAGGTTCATCATTAAATTGATGCAACCAATAGTTAAAACAAAAGATGGGAAATGAACAAACCTAGAGATAGACCATGATAGATCACATTAGGTGGTAGTCAATATGCTAACTAAAGTGAGTCGAGACTTAATATAGCCATTTCATCCATTCTATTTTTTAGATTTTTAGTCAGAGGATCCAAGATGGGTATTCTTCTCTGTTCGCGATCAATAAATAATTGAAAACTTGATTTCTATATAATACCTAACCCTTATCTTATCATAAAATTCTAATAACATATAATTTTTAGTGTTCTTTAATAGATAATCCCTTAAAAGACTTCAATGGTTTAATTATTAGAAAAAAAAACTTAAGTCATTACCATGATATTATCAATATTTCAATTAGTTTATAGATCATACAATGCAATACATTATTCCTGAGGTGATGGACTCAATGAGCGTTGTTCTAACTGTTTATAAGGATAAATCCAGAACCATAACTTCTTTGGGTATCTATTTTTATACAACCATATTTTTTTCCTAAGACTGTAGTCATATGGGATTAGAGGTTGTATCTTGAGTTTTTATTAGGCCTCTCTTTGAGGGTTTTCAACCTAACAAGTATTAATCCTTTTGGATTTCTAAATTATTCCATTATCCATGGAAGTAATAGGATTAGTGAGAAGGTACTTTCATATTACATAGGGGTCTCTTTGAGGGTATTCAACTTATAGAGTACCATGACTCTTTTTTGGGTAGTTTAGAGTCTTTCATGCCCGAAAAATGTGACTGGTACATTAGGCCGAACCTCTTTGACCACGAGTTATGTGGTGGTGACCCAAATAGGTTTTATTGGTGGAGAGTGTGCGAAAATATTTTTAGACATATGAATGGATATTTAGACCCTATTTAATGACTTTTGGATATAATACATTATAAGGGATGAGTATGTGAGGAGTGAATTTAAGGGATGTTTCTATCATTAATTTTTGGAGGGTACAATGATTGGAGAGGTCCCTCTTAATGACGAATTTGAATTTGGTTGAATGTAATTTTTTTAAGTGAATTATGTGGAGAAACTTGGAGTGTATTGTTATTAGTTACACAAAGGTTTCCTTAGATCACTAACCCTACATTTCTAATGGCCATGTAATTTGTAAAAATTCCAATTTTTCATGACTATGATTGGTGTCATGCCAAGCGAATGATGAATGAAAATGATGAAATAATATGTGTTAGAACTGGACATGAATGAGGAATACTCATAAATAAACATAGCTTATGTAATGGTGGGATGAATAATGGTGTAGTTTTATATCATGGAACTAGGATATGGACCATGCAGTTGAATATCTTACTACAAGTATTTTCATGGGATTCATTTTAATCTCACATAGCATTGACTAAAAGACAAATTATTTTACCTATTACTTTTAATATATCAAATAATACTGCATCATATTTTGGAATTAAGGGTAGAGGTTGTGTCATATAATAGGTTTGTTTCAACATTAGAAGAGTGAATGAGATAAGAAATCTTCTAGGGAATATAGAGATTAATGTGGTCTATAATGATGTTACATTTCTTATTGATTGAAAAGAACAATTTTTCGGGATACTTATGAATAGTCAAATAAGGAATATTGTTTGTAATTAAATAATGTGTCCTAAAAAACTAACCTTCTATCTTTATTATGTACGGACGTTTAGAGAGATTTATACCTCCTGAAAAAGGTTTCAGAAAGGAATATTCATGAATATTAAAGAATCATTTCAAGTTGAGATTTCATGAGAATGGGTATAAATTTTTTCAATACGCACGTCTAACCCATACACATTAACGAGGGATTTTAATTGTGAATCGACCCATGATAAAAGTTCTAAGTATCATGACATATCTCATAAAAATGAGAATCAACCCATACGTTGTTCTAGGGTGGTATCTCCTCACATTTATTGAACTATTATGTTTGGATGAGGCATTTATGTCTTTGAATATGGGCTCATTAGTGGTTTAGATGTGTATTGGACCCTCCTATGAGGATTTGGCTCATGTATAGGAGGGTGTGTGATTTTTTTTTGTGCACGGGATAGAATATAAGCATGGGTATTACTACATATCTGGTCAAGTTGATAATCAAACTAGAAATAGTTCTCTTTATGATGTTCCTTACATAGGCATGACGTACACATAGAAAAATATGGACCATTTCTTATTTTATATATGGATATAGAATTGATGATTCTTTAATTACTAAATATTCCATGATGACAAAAGGAAAGTTATCTGTAGTTTTTAGAAGCCATAAAGTTTAGTATCATGTGAAAAGTATATAAACCTTGTAGTTTAATGTCATGTGGTTAGGAATGACCTTGGTTCGTGCAGTTTAAGGTAATATGATGCAGAACATATTTCATTGAAACAATTCATAATAAATGGATCATTGAGCTTGTATGTTCAAAATTCCTAAGACATGATGGGGAAGGAGAATGTGAACAATGATTCTAGGGGTTCATGGATCAAGAGAAATGTTATGGGGAAAAATTTCACTAGGGACTATAAATATGGAAGATGACTCTCATGTAGGTGAATTTAATTTTGGTTTATAATATTTATACATGGGTTACATATAAAGATCAAACTAGGACATATTATTAATAGTCAAACAATGGTGTCCTCAAGACACTGCTCATCTATCTTTGATGGCCAGATAATGATTATAAAGATACAAAATTTTCTGGAACATAGAGTTTGATAAGTTGAAGAAATATGTGTGGCTACAAAAGAAGCATTAATATGATGATTTTATATAGAGTGTAATTATTTCTTACATAGATCTAACTCAAATACATGGAGGTAAATTTATGTTTCAATGATGGATCTCTAATTGGGGAACCCAAATTAAGACCCCCTCATAGATCATTTCTTGTACACATGATCTGAGAACATGTGTTTCACCTAACCTATGGATGGGACTATAAAATAATGTTTACGAATAACTATATATCTCATCAAAATAATAATCAAGAAACACATAGTTATAGTTGTACCATGTAGTTTAGTTTTTTGTTCTGATGACATCATCTATATATTTTAACATCATGTGGTAAAGATGTTTGTACCCGAACCTAAATAGAAAATATTGTGGCTGGACCCAAGATTAAAGACCTTTGAGTCACTATGTTTCGTAGGAAAACAAGAATACAATCATATGTGGCTCAAAAATTGGATTCAACCATGCTTTTTAAATTCATATATTAGAGACACATGTTTTGATTTTTATGGTCTTGAAACCCATACTATAATAACGATGATATGAATTGATATACCTTAATAACAATGAGAATCCATTACCATAACTCCTAATACCATTTGAGAAATACTCGGTGTGAGAAATAAGGGATGTAAAAGGGGTTTTCCACTATATAGAGGGAAATGATAAGGGCATTTTGATTTTGAGGTGGATTGATCCAGATGTATGATGTAAGTGTTACAATATATCTCATTAGATATTGAATCAATACATATATAGTTTTTTATATACCATGCATTTTAATGTCATGCAATGTTGTCAACATCCATGATGTTTTATAAAATGTGGTAAAGACATTGATCCCCAATGTAAAAAAGGGAATATTGCGGATAAACGCAAGATTAATGACTCAGGTTTAAATATGTATAAGATGATGATAATAATCAAGCCTCCCTTATTTTTGAAACATGATCATTGGGTGAGTCTACTCTCTATATAGGTAGGAGGTATCTTTTTTGACTCGTTTCGGGTAGACCCATAATTGGAAATTTGGGCATCACTATACATCATGTTATTATAGGAATCAATCCATACATATCTTTGAACGGGGGAATTTTCATAAAGTTCTAATCCAAATGCACAAGTGGGCACTTTTCCTATTGGTTATTGACTTTTTGGATGGGATTAGAACTAGATATCCAGGCGTCACAACAAATATTGGGGAAAAATGAATTATGCTACACATAGCTCTAAATAATTCCCATATAGGTATGACCCATATGTGGGGAGGCATGATTGTTCTGTTGATTACTGTTTCTAGACAAAAATTTAGAGATTATGGTGAGATTACAAATTCTACGTGATATGAATCTAGCCACATGTTGTTTTAAATGGGATCCCAATGGAGGTTAGACTATCACAAATGGAGTGGGTGTCCCTGTAAAGTTATAACTTATGTGTAGAGGAAGGTAAGTTTACTGGAAATAGACCTATGTGTAGAAGGAATGATTTAGAGTTCCCCTACATAAATTTTTTTTATATGTAGGGGAAGTTTAAATAACCATATTTCATTGTTGGTGCTAGGATATTGGGTACATGTTTTATTACATATGTCATAAAAATGAGATTCAAGCCACACATAGTTCTTGAGGAACAATTTTGTTTGATACCATATATAATGATCCCAGATCACTTGATATGGACAAAAAGTATCATTGTAGATGGGTCAAAGTGTAGATATCTGGCTATCACTATGTATCCTATGTAAATAGGAATCCTACAACACCTAATTCAAGATGAATGAGGTAGTTTAGTGTCATGAGACTAGGATATTCAATCATTCTATTTAATGTCATGTGAGAAAGACATGGGTGACTCATGGTGAAAGAATTATCATTGTAGAGTGGCCAATTATAAGAGATACGAGACTGACAATGTATCTATTATGTAAAATAATAAATCCATACATTGTTCTTGAATGAATTATTCCTGTATAACACTAAATCGCACCCAGGGAGGGGACTTTTTTTCTTTTGGGGTGGATAGACTAGGATGTAATATTTGGGCATCACTATATACCTCATTAAAACAAGAATCAATACGAACATACTTTTCAATAATGGAATGGTTGGAGACAATAACTATAGGTGTTTTTCTTTTATGGTAAATACAAGAAGATCTTGTTTTTTCTATACAAGGAATCTGATAAATTTAATGAGGAATTCCATTTTTATAGAATAGGGTAAGGCTATGGTATATCATCATGTGATGGGGATGTTTACCATTGAATTACCTCATACATTTTCTAGTGAGGCATCCTAGGTTTTCACTAAGGTAATACTAGAAATTATCATGGAATATCATTGGTATTGATGGGGTGAAATTTAATAAAGGGGATTGTGTGGATAAAAATGGAAGTACTAATATAAAGGAAGGGATAGGGGGACCCTTTTCCTCACAAATTCTTAACACATATCACATAATGAGAACAATAATGATGTAAAAGGGAAAATGTTTGGAGTAATTCTAGTAATAGGGATGGGGCCATTGTAAAGAATATAAGTGTGGGTAAATATCATGTATAAATATAAATAAAGCCATATATATTTCTAATGGTCCCCTACATAGGTCTGACGCATACACATAAGGTGAAATTCATCTTCCCTTTGCACAGATCTAGGTTGTATATGGTGAACCATCAGTGAGAAGATATTTCCCATGCAGTTTAACAACATACAGTAGGGACACAATGTATTACTTAAACATATTTTAATAGGAATGATAATATCGTTTATTTATGGGAAAAAGGATTATATGGGTTATTAAGAAACAACATCCCATCCTGAAAATGTTTTCCTGAGGTTAAAGGATGGTTAAAATCGTCTATTAATTGGGAATATTTATAGGTGGGGATAATTCAAGACTTATAAGAATCACAATGTATCCCATAATGTTAGGAATCAATCCACATGTAGTTCTTGAATTCAACAAGATAGATTACCAATGTTGGGAGAGATTTCCTCTCTCATTTGAAAAATATGTTAAAGTTCATTTTCACATCATGCAATGAGGAAGTTAGTGTCATATATTTTATTGTCTTGGGACATGGAGAAAGATGTCATGATTTTTAAGGTCCTCTGAAAAAATACTTACAATATAGTGTAATATCATTTAGGTGAGATTATTTACCATGTAGCTTAACATCACGCGACCATGATGATTTACCATCAAATTTAATGTAATTAAATCCGGATGATTGACCATGAATTTTAATGTCATGCGATCTAAATGATGATTGTGTGAAATGTTCCCTTTGAAGTTCTTATCCATAAATAAGGAGGGAAATCTTCCTTCCATTATACTTACATATGGTCCCATGAATGGATACATGAGAATAAATACCAATCACATTGGAATGATAATCAATCCATATGTAGTTATAGGAAAAAATATTCCATATGATAATCTATATCTCACACAAATACTGGACCACTTTGTTCTACATACACACAGATCATTATCATATATAGTGAATCATTTTTGAGATAGTGCTTTCCATTCAGTTCAATTTGATATGTCTTGGAAATTGGTTCTATATACTTTAACATCATACAATGAGTATGTGGGTGTCACACAGTTTGTCATATTATAAAACTAATGATATAGTGGTAGGGAATATAGTTTTTTGGACCAATGAGAATGAAAAATTATGTGAAAAGGCCTTATGGTCCAAGGCTACTGAAACCCATATTATGAATGAGGCTAATTTTGTGGGGTAACCTATGAGTTCTTAGTCTCGCTACCTATACCATGCGAACAATAATCAAGCCACACATATTTCATTGAATGGAGGTGTGGTGGAGGAACAACAACAATGGTTGTTATCCACTCAAGTATTTGCGAAAATGTTCTATAATTCACTATTAAAGTTAAGGATGTTAACCATGTAGTTTAATTTTATGTGTCCTAGATGAGTGTGTTATACTCTTTAATGTCATTTAATCAAACACCATATACCCATTTTTTCTTTCTGTAGTGAGACAAGAATGCTATTAAGGTTATAATCATGAAATGAGGAAATTGGTGTCCTGATATTTGTTGGCTTACAACATGGATGATGTCCAGTTCTGTTTTACATCATTTTACTAGGATGAGGTTTTGTGATTACACATATTGTTTTTTTTGAAACATGAATTAGAGAAGGTTTTTATGAGTTTTCCATACATTTAATTTAAAAAATAGGCTCCAACGAAGTAGACCATTAGTATACCATATGGTCCCTCCCACATAGGTACCAAATTTAGATATTTATTAATAAGTCTCATCAATGTCCTAAGGACCAGCCCTATATCTTTTTCATGAAATGATCATAGGATTTTTTTGTTAATTTCTCATGCAATTTGATTTTTGTGGACATCCAAATGATTCATTGTATGAAATATCTCATCATCCAATTGCTCAAATTCCTATAGAAGTATTTTTGGGATTTCTCATCTATGGATAAATTATCAATTATGGAAACAAAGTGTGAGTGAAATTTAACTTTTATGGGTAGTAATTCATCTATCCCATATAATAATGTATATGGGGTTGCTTTAGAGGTGGTGAGGGTCATAGATCAGTAATACCAAAAGTAAAAAATGAGTTGTTTTTGGAGATGAATTGTTTTCCTTATCTACCATATTCTAAAGTATATTCTTTATGGTCTTTTTCATGGACATTATTTTTCTGTTAGCCAACAAATTGTAGAAGTAATAATGGATAAACATGATCTCATACACCAAATATTTATTATTAAATTCTGTTGATTAAAAATTGGTTCCATTGTTCTTCAGAATTGTATGAGGGACACCAATTCTGTTGATGATATTATATTTTATGAAGCTTAAAATGAACCTTTCCTCGACCAATTAATGTGGTATAGCCTCATCCTAGTTGGAGAATAATTTGGGTGTATTAATAATTTAATTGAAATTATTATCTATCGGGGGATATATTCTTAGTAAATCCATTCCTGATATTGTAAATGGCTAGGAGTATTGTCTGTCTGAAGAAACATTAGGGGTTGGTGAATGATGTTATGAAAAAACTGGATGGAAGAGAAATTTTTAGTAAATTTAGTTATGTACTATGTTATAGTGGTCCAGTAGTACTCAAGACATCATATTTTATGGGAAATCATGAATCCTTGTTATTGGGTTATATATGATCCGTTGTCACCTCCCATCATGATGGTATCCGTCTATTCCCCCTCTGAGAACCTGAGATGGACCCCATTAAGAAACTGCTTATATAATACCTTTTAATGATTCATTCTACAATTTAAAACAAAATTAACTGATCTTCCTAGATTTTGAAGTTATCGAATATGTCGGGTGGTAGCTCTATATATTGATGGTCGTCTGCAATTGGTTTCATCCAACTGTTGATAGGACTATACAATTTAGGGATGTGATTAACTTCATTAATCTCATGAATGTTGGTTTGAATAAATGTTGATACCATCTATTGGTGAGAAATTATAATGATTGTTTCACCCTGATTTGGATCAACTATAGCTATGGTTTCATTCCCCAATGTATCATATAGGGAATTATGGGACCATAGCACATGATTCAATATCTGCTACAAATGGAATTCCACCATTAGTCCCAAGAAATTGTTCATAAGAGAAAATAACTCTTCATTTTTGGTGGCATAAGACCCATTTATCTCATTAATGAACAACTATAAATCAAATTTTATCTTCAAGAGACTCACATGTAACAAAATTCCCAGACCATTTCCTAAAATGTTAGTCTTATATTCTTATTAACTTTTCAGATTTCCTTGAAACAACAGAAATGAGTAATGTAGGATTACCTTTTCTAGAGAGATGAGAACAACTCCCAACCCCACTTTTTTGAGCTTGGGGCTTTCTATCATATTCCTCTCCTCTCTTATAAATGCATCTTTAAAATATATTTCCCATATCTGGGGCCCTCTTGATCATAGAAAACCACTTCACTGGGAAGTTCAGTTTCTATTAGATTCATTTTTATTGAGGAATATTCTTACAGACATCCAACTAACGTTTGGAATTTATTCACATTTAAATTAAATAAATTAATGTCAAAATGGTGAAGGATTACCACCCACCATGATAGATTTATAATCCACATCAAATGTTAGATAATGTATTTCTGTGGATTTCTAAAAGGGACCATAAATAACTCATGATTCTATTGGTAGTGCCTCTATTTTTTGAATGAAAATTTTAGTGTAAAAAACATATTCTTTATATCGTAATAATTAGTCTCAATATCTAGCATGGTTCATCTAAGGTAATAAAGGTTTTTTTTTCTCTACCAGCTCATTATTTTTTCTGAGGAAGAAACTTAGTTATTGTTCTGTGGTAGACACATAGAGAATGGGTGGTATCCCATTTACATAGGACATTAGAACTAGAAGGGTCAGTAGATACATCACGTGTTTGTCAAATACTTCTTGAAAATCATTATTCCTCTAATATGTTACCCTGTTTTTCATCAACCTAGTTAAGGGATGACATTTTCCTACAAGATTGGCTACTAAGAACAAGACGTAGGCCAAGTCTCCTTGATTTCCTCTCAGATGTATGTGTTTTTGAGGAGCTAACATACTGAGGTTTGACATATTCTTATCCGGGTATACATTTATGACATGATGGCATATGATGATGGAAATAAATTTTATAGAGGTAATGTAGAAACCAAATGTTACGAGGGTCATTTTCAGGTTATGATGTTGCAATTTGTGGAAGAATATTTCAAGATTAGCAAGGTGGTCAGTGTGATTACGAGATTTGACCACCAAATAATCAACATAGAATTCAATGGAAATTAACATGTAGGTTTTTATTATGCATTCCAAGATTCATTGTAATGTAGAAACAACATTCTTCAAACCAATGTGCATTTCCCGATAGAAAAATACTCCCCTGGTGGCTCGGACGGTGGTGGCATTTTCATCTCCCTGGGCTTTTAAAATCTTATTATATCCGGATTAACAATCCATTTTTGGGAGGTATTGATATATTCCCATGGCATAAATCATCATTTTATGGATCAGGAATCAGATTTAATCCTTATAAAAGTGTCGGTTGAGATCTATGAAATTGTTATTGACTCAGATTTACCATTCTTATTCTTGATAAGGAATATATTTTCCATCCATATTGAATATTGGACCTCTAGGATGAGTTTAGATCTGATGAGATTTTCAAATTCATATTTAATTTTGGGTGTGTGTGTTAGGTGAATCCTTCTTATAGCCTATTTATAGCCCCATGAGTCATCAAAAAATCCCATGTGGTGGGTAGCCACATCATGTCAAGGCCGGACATTTTTTTGTATTTATAGGAAAAAATATCCTGATGTTGCTTGAGTAAGGATGTATAGATCTCCTGATCTTTTAGAGATGTGGATGCACTAATCAATGTGGGTAGTTGGGTTCTTAGATTCCTAGAACTATTTCTCTGAGTTACTTGGTGGTGGTATAGACACCTAGCTGAAATGCTAGAGGGGTGTTCCTAATGTTCTCATACTCTTCTCCTTTATCCTCTTCCACTACTACATATTTTTCTAGAAGCGGATATAATGGTGGGGTCAACTATACTAATTTAAGAGAGTAGTAAATATCAGAAAATTCAAAAGATTACATGCCTTACCATCACCCAACTTACAGTATGATATATCCTAGAAAAAATGGAGAGGATAGAGTGAGGTATGGATAAAGAGTGTCTTTATCCTTTTTGGGTGATGGGAGAACCTATAATTTTTCATCTTGTGTGGTAGGGATTTTTGGGAGATATATGGATGGAATGAAGGTATTTTCTTTTGATCGCTCACTACTGTTGGAATCAACAAACTATTAAACAGTGATTGACTCATTAGTCATGAATAAAATCATGAGGAACAGTAAATATAAATCTTCATATGGACTCGTACAATCAATCAAATTGATTGGTAACACATATTCGTTATAGATTTGTTTGAAGTGGTTGTCCAGGATAATTTCTAGACAACTCTGTGTGGTAATTGATGAATTACAATCAATAAGGAATTGTTCCCCTTCCATTTAATAGAATTAGACATTTATATAAGGATATTCGTAGGATTCAAATGGGACCCAAACAAGATGGAATATATTACTTTATATATTTATATAGTATTTGATGCATTTGTGGTGTGAGGATGGGATTTCTATGTGTTGATGAAACTAGGTTCTTTTTTTCAAGACATTGAAGGCCATATTCTTCCTAGTAACGGGAAATTTTGAATCAGCTATATTGTCACGCAATTGAGTCGTGATCCATATTTTTCATAGTGGATTTTCCTCACATTTATCATGTACCTATTGTAACACCAAATGTTTTTGTAATTTTTTTTCAAATAAATTAATTTAATTTTTTACATTACATTTTATGAATCAACAAGGTAATCTCTCTCTAAACACAATACTATCTTCTCATGTGTTACACACAACATTGAGTTTATGTGAATCAAAAGTTTATTACCATAATTATTTAAAATAAATAGTTATACCATAGATATTAAAATTTGTAAAATTAATAACAAAAAATGTTAATTATATTCATTTCAAATATATATAACATATTGATAACGAAACATATAATTGTTTGTAATGTTTTTATATGCTTACAAATACTATTTTCTTAAAGTAACAGCTTTTCATATCCTTATGAAAAAAATAATAAAAGAAATTTTAAACACCTGTAAAAAAAGAATTCAATTAATGAAATATTACTTTTGAATAGAAAATTCAAAAATTATCTCAGGGAGAATATTTTGGTTTTTTCTAGAGAAACCACATTTTAGATTAGTACTAAAAAATATAAAATTTTATTTCAAAATTATTTTATAATATATTTTATTAATATAGATAACATTAATTTAAAATTTATTTTAATGAAAAAATATATTATTTATAGATATCACAATACAATTTATTTCATTAGAATCATTTTTTATTTAATTTAGTTATAAAATCATAATGAAATTTTGATCATTTTTACTTAAAAACCACATTGTCTCGCCATGACTACTGGATTAGCCTTAAAAATAATTTTTTTATTCAGTGAGATTAATTTATAAAAACTTTTATACATGGTTGTAATATGTATAATATTTATATTATAATAACATCACCATTATATTTGAACAAAAATATTAGTGAAAGTTATTAAAATTAATTACCTCGATTAATGTAAAATTAAGTGTAACAACGGACTAAACCATAAACATAAGATCCTAAAGGACTTCTACAAATGTAAATAATCTATTTAATGGGCATATTGAGGCCAAAAACCTTCAATTATATGTTTTTGGAAATTTTTAATTACTTTGTTAGGTAAAAACGTTTGTACAATGAACATGATTTTAATATTGAAATTTTTTCCCCTCCCTCCACTAAAAAAAGGAAATCAACCACCCACATCCTCAAAAAACTAAAAAAATTTAGATTATCCATTATCTAACTAAAAATAACCTCAATATCGCTTCCCTAAACCTAGAATCATCACCTTGGGATGAAATCTATCCACATAATCCCTTTGGTGAAATATAAAAGGAGTTCCCCTAATAATAGGTAACAACATTCCTCAAACTATATAATTTTATATTAATTCTACACCCCCTCAAATGTAATTATTTAATGACTATGTATTAAACTCAGTATCATAAATATACTATTATTTTTTTATTCAAATTGATCTACCAACAACTACAAACACTTCACCTAATGAGAAACAAACCTATTATTCTATTGTGTGGTGAACTACTGCATCAATAAATGATGTTTTTCGTTTTCCGATTACCACCTCTCATGGATGGGAATGATGATGAAAAAATGGGATTTACGATATATAAGATATTTATTATGTCTTTATTATTTTTAATCTATTATAGAAATCATACCTTCATGCATCCCATTTTGTGTAAATATGAAAACATCGTTTATTTACGTGTGGACTACTACCTCCAAAAAGAGATAGGATTTGTTCATACATTAAAAGGAATGTATTAAAGATATTTTTAGTAAAATTATATGAAACATAGGATATTTATGTATTTATTATTCTTCTGGAATTATTATATAACATATAACACCATTCTTTTCATTTTATATAAATATAATAACATCATTTGTGGACGTGTGGTATACCGCCTCCTCAAAGTGATTTGTATCATTCCCAATTTAAATAGAATGTATTAATGGTTGGTTTAGTAAATTTATATGATATATATATAATAATAATTATACTATTATTATAATATATATTCATATATTTCATTTACTTTCTCAAAATATTATGACATGACTCTTGATGACTTTTTGATAGGGTTTTCTCTCTTTCTATGTTTTGAGACCACCCCTTTAATATATTTCAATTCCCAGGGTTATAAAGATAATTATAACTTATGAAAAGAATTTAAGGGGGTTTGGAAGGGTTTTACTATGGGGGAATTTTCATAAGTATTGTAGAAAAGTTTTATATTATAACTATTACTCAAAGACAGAAAACCATTGGTTCTTGAGATTATGGGATTATTATAGGATATAATGTTGAAATTATGTAATTGATGTAAAATAATTTTATATTTAACATGGGTCATCCCACTATGTAATACATTTTATATGAAAAATAATTGATTTCAACATTTGTCCAAGTCATATGGGTCTGGGGTTCCTCAGTTGGTATCAAATAAGAGTTTAGTTACTTTTTAGGATTTGTTTAATTATTTTGGAGATTAAAATGGGAAAACATTACTAAGATCTATTGGAAAATTCTAAGTATTTTATAACATTTAGAAATTATAGTGATATGTAGATTTTTTGGATTTTATAGTATTTACACCCCTATCTGGATATAAAAAATTGGATGCATGATCTACTATTGATTCACTTATTGGGCATACCCCTTAAAATGCTTGTTTGGTTTTTATTAAATCAATACCTATGCCATGATAATAAGACCAAAACACATACATTGTTTGATACTACTAGGGGATAATTTTTCTTTAATGACATTATATTTATAATCCATTATAAAAGATTCAATATGTTAGGTGAATTAGGAAAATAAATATATCATATCACAAATTAATGTGACCTTGTTTGAACAAAGAGTGATTTAGATTGAACAGAAAGATAACATGATGGTTTCTAGGAGTAATAAATTTTTTAGGATTAGTTTTCAAAGATATTATTTATGATAACTCTATAATTATGTAATGTTTTAATTAATCTTGTTATCTTATTATGGTTTTAATAATGGTTTGACCTAAAAATAACTATATTAATAGAGGACGTGGTTGGAAAACCTATGATTATCACAAAGAAAAACCAAATTAGATAAGAGATGGAGAAATTAAACTTCTGGTTATGTCTAAATAGCTCTTAGAAATTATGATTAAATAATTGAATTAGTATGAATTTTTAATATAATTAAAGAATATAATTATGGAGTTTCATGGATTTTCATGTGATATTGACTATAAATAAATAGAGATTCAATTTCCCATGTGTAAAAAATTTCGTAAGTAGTACCATGGGGAATGATTAAAATGAATTAGAATATGTTTTAGGTGTAGGAAATGAGGGAATAATTTTAAAAATATCTAAGAGAAAATGAATAGTTTTGTTGACCCAGTAAAAGGAAATGGAGTTAATAACAAGGTACAATTAATAATTAAATGTCTTAATTAGGGGAAACATGGGTATTATCCAGGTTAATTAACTTACCCAAGGGTTAACAAGGATAAAAAAAATCATTATCCCTATACACTAAGGGGAAAATGGGGAGACTATATAATGATTACATATGAAGTTGATCATCCAAATTAACTTGAAATTATCATGTACTCAATATTTGTGGACATATATTTTTATTTTCATTATAGATACTATAGTAAAACATTCATGACTTATAATAGAATTAGAATAATAGCATGATGATTTTATTATTGAATAAAACTTATTGTAATATTATAATCAATGTCGATGTTTATAGGAAATTGATTTTTTAAAATCATTTTATTTTTCCATTAAATAAATTTAGAAAATAGGTTGGCTATTATAATACAGACTACGTAATAAAATAAATATAGGAACTCAGATTGTATCTCTCAAATATAATTATGACTTACTATCACTACAAGGTTGACTATAAAAAGTGAAAGAATTTTAATTCAATTATATAGGTCTTAATATCCAATCATGATGGGTATTTATCTCAAATTTTCTGATACAATTTTAATATTAGAAAATTTTAATTATGAAATAATAGATATGTTTCTTATCCTTTACCATGTTACTAAGTATGATGCCTCATTGAAAATGAAATCACGAGTCATATCAATATCATGGACACACTTAACTATTTCAACAGTGAGTATTAACTAAATATTAAAAGGAAAAATTTATTTATCTGAGGCGAATGAAAAATCATGAGAGTTTACTATATATATTTCCATTAAATAAATATTATTAGTTCAATACCTCTCTTCCCATGAAACACTGAGATCAAACAAAATCACAATACATTCAATTAAAATAAAATTATAAGTAGTAAATATAAATTTTATAGGGGAATTGAATGGTGTAAATAAATGTAAATTGTTTTTTGGAAATTTCAATAAAAAAAAAATAAAATTTCACTTTTAATGCCAACGAAAATATAAATTTATATTCGTATAATTAAATAACTAATGAGATCATTTTATGATTAATAATTTATTTTCCTAGAAAATTTATTTTTTACGTGAAATGTATTTTTATTTCATGAAAATAAATATTTTATGGATTAATTATGATAAAATATATTCTATACATGAACAATTAAATAAAATTAATTTAATTACTAATTGATAATAAATAATCATTAAATTTTTTGAGATATAAAAAGTCGTTCTTATATTAAATTTTTTTCCATTATATTTTATATTTCAATTAAGAAGTTAAATTAAAAAAATTTAGAATTTAAAATTGAAAAAATTAACATCCTTTTTTGAACGATAATAACAATATTAAATTAGTAATAATATTGATATTTTTTCTGAAATAGTTATTTTTTGGTGAAGAGTGAAAATAATGTTTTCACTATTACCATAGTGTTTATATTTTGATTATGATGTATATATAGCCCAAAAAATGAAAAATAATTTTTATTGATAAAATATGTATTTTAAAAGTAAATTTAATCATTTAAAATACTAATATTAATTTAGAAAGATCATTTATTACTTTTGGATAACTTATGTGGTCTTTTTTCTTAATATTTTTTTTTCATATTTCTCTTTTACATAAGTTCTCTAAATGTAAAATTTGGTTTTATATTTATTTGAAACAAACATAAATATTGTTTGGTTAATGATAAAATATTAATTCCATATAAATCTAAAAAATAAATAATTTTATCATATTCATAATTCTTATTATCAAGAGTACTCTTTCTAAAGTTGGTTTTTATGCATAATGTGTGATAATATCAAAATTTATTACTAACACCATTAGAAATTTTATTTTATAAAATAGATTCCATATTTCTAATAATAATTTAAAAAATATTTAATAATTTTTTGTCATTTTATTTCATAAAAATAATTATTAAGGATAATAATGTTGTAAATATAATAATGGTATGTTATGGTAAGAAGAGATTAACCAAGTGTAAAAGGGAAAAAATATGAATTTTTTTTCCAAAGAAGTGGATGATATGTGGAAAATAAAATAAATGTCTCTATTCTGTTATTATTCACTTTTGAGTTTACATTCCATGTGAAACAAGTGCTCCATTTAAAATACGAGGTTATATTTACAAAAATGTCATTCGCTTCACTTATAATAGGGTCCTTCCATAACCCCTTCACATCCAAATTAAAAATTATAAATTCCATTTAAAATATACTGATTTTATGTACAGTATAGTCATGTTCAATATAAATATAAATATAGTTACACAAACATTCCTGAATACATCCATTTCTAATAGGTACTTCAATAGAATGTCCAAATTCTCAACGTAATTAGTAATCACACTGTAATATTTTTCCTTATTAATATTTCACATCCCAAGATATAATAACCATTTAAAATTGATTATATTAGTATTTTCTATATACAATGATTATTCTATGCTTATGGAACCAATATTACTTACCTTTCACCCCTTTTACTTACAATGTTGAAATTTTTTTTATACATACGTTCATATTACCGCCTCTATGAATGAAATGATTTATTTTTTTTCCTTCACCACCATAAATTAAATTTTTTAAAAGTGTATTTAATTAATTAATATTATATTTGTGTAATGTTTATTATTCTATAAAATGATAAAGTCCTTTCATAACCATCTATCATTTAGTATAAAGAAAAATAATTGTTGGGGTTTAGGTACGAATATCCATATCCATGATGTGAAATATTTTATTTCACATGTATCTAGTGATTTAATATTTATCAAAAACTTTGAAAATATCTCTATCCTCCATAAAAAATATAAATAATAACATTATGGTTCTATACTAATACTTATATTTTAAAATAATCACTTTCTTAACAATACTCTTCCATCGATGATGACATGTAATTATTTGGGTTAGTTTGACAACATATACGAATAATGCTATAAATTTATATCTTGTATGATTATAAAAATGTAAATAATTTAATTATTATATATAAATGATCAAATGAATTTTTTCTTTTTTGAATAGTTATATTTATATTTTAATTATAATTAATATACCACCATATTTTTTTAAAATTAATGAAAGAAGATGCCCCCAATTTGATCTCCATGAAAAATACCTATAAGTATCCAAGAATAAAATTTTAATATTATATATTATTTTAAAAAATATATATTCCATTACATTAAATAATATGGGATTGATGGACTTGTAATAACATAAAGAGTGATGATATTTATAAAACAATGTATTCCCAATAAAATTTAAATTATTAACACCCATTAGTAAAAATTAACAATACGTAAATAATATATTTCTCATAAATGATTATTTTAAAACAAAAAAAGGTATTATATATGAATATATTTTATAAATGAAATGTTAAAATTTATAGGATTATTCTATATGATGTTATAGGGAGTTCAGATAAATTGAAATATATGGTACGAGCATTTCATAACTCGATACCCTTTCATTATGAAATATTATTTCTTCTTAAATATTATTTTTATAGATATATTAAAATCTACCATAATAATGAACTATGATATATTTAATTCTACAAATTTATATTTAAATCTCATAAACCTCCTTCTAAATTCTTCAAACATAAAAAGTTATGATGCTTATATGGGTTTTTATCTCAGTCGCCATTCATCGAGGCATGTTTTCATGATATGAACGTATTCTTATTTTAATGAACAAACATAATTCCAAATTGTATTTTACAAATCTTCTTAATTTTTCTCTCATGAAACATTCTTATATCTTTTAGAATCCACCGTTCTAATCATTTTGATTCAGTTGTCACCAAATTTATAAGTTTTTTTCTTGACTCAACATTATTTCATGAGTCATAATGATTCCCAATTGAATATAATATTTGAATATGATGTTACTATATATTATAAAGATATTATATTTCAATTAATCATTATTATATGCTATTAAATTTTTAGATCAAATATATCTTCTTTGATCAATTCTTTTATATTAAAAATATGACGATGTTACGAATTATTCTCATTGAATCCAAAATAATTACTCTTTATCCAATTTCCATTTTAACTATTTATCAAAATGTTATCATTTATTACTTTGAAATCGGAAAATATATTATTTCTATTAATAATTCATGTTTTTTACATCCTCAAAGATGAAATATTATTACTCTTTTTACCAAGTAGGTATTCCCAATGGGTTTTATTAAAAAATTTTGATGATTTTTTAGTATTTGATCATATATTTATCTTCCAATCCACATTTATTTAATATAAATTTTATGCATATATCTTATATACACTATGGAATATTCTTTTTAAAAAAACATTTTAGAAAAATTTACTTCACATTTTAGAAAATTACTATTTATAGAGACTATTAAACATCATCCAATAAAAAAATAAAAAATATACTCAAAAAACTATTTTATAGTTTCACATAAATTTCCGTCTAGATATCTAAAGAATTTATTCCCGTATGAATTATTGTCCCTGAATAACCCACTAACATTACTTACCAAATACTTATTTTGGTAGATTTATTTTTTTGTTATCATTAAATCTACTATTGACACAGTTTTATACAATACAATTTAGAAATTATATGAAACCCATTGTATTATGTTACTTTCTTCATGATATTTTGAAATATTTACTTCAAGGAGTCCAAATATGTATTCATAATTGAAGAGTGTGTCCCTATATCACCCTAAAATTAATTGGTTATGTATTTATATATAATAAGATGATTATTGATTAAAATTATAACAGTTATTCATAAGAATGGGTTCGAGTGACTCATAAAGGTGACGATGCACTACGCTTATACTTTCACTAGGGATATTTGTTATGGTATGTTTCATGGAAATGCTTATATTATATTTCATGTTTTATTTATTATTATCTATGTATTATGTTTTTTATTTCTTCAATCCACACTCTTTTTTCATTGTTTATGCTTATTTATTTTAGATCACAAATCATTCTCTAATAATTTATGGACAACTATTTTTGTTATGTGTTCATTTTTAATAACAAATCTCACATAGGATCATATTTTGTAACATTAATATGATATAATACACAATTATAAGTTAAAATATTTCCCCTTACCTAGTGTTTTTTCTCAATCATATCTTATGTTTCCATTCATTAGGTTATGATTAGGAGTATAACGTAGGATTAGTGTAAAAGGTAATCTACTTAGGATTGTTTATTAAAAAAATTTAAATGTATTATAAAATAATGATCTCATAATTATATTCATATAATTTAATAGAATTTTTTTTATTGTTATTGTGTGTTTATAATGGGATATAATTTTTAACTTGAATTAATAATGTAAAGTAATAATGTGTTTATATTAATTAATCTAACTTGGTATAAAATCTTATATGCAAGACATGGGTTTTTTGTATTATACCGAGGAATGTGGGAATATGGATCCTTTGTTGGTGTTAATGGAGAGTATAGTTATTTGTTAAGGTTCTTTTTTTAATGATTATAAGGAGAAAATTTTAGTGAAACCACTTTGGGTAAGTTGATGTATAGGAACAATTCTATAAATCATGGGAAATAATAGATTGCACGATTTTATATAAATGGAACCCCAATATGGACAAAAACAAAATGATGTGTCCTATTGAATAAATGCATATATGATTAATAATCCTGAAAACTTTGGTTGGGTATTGACTTGATCATAACTTGGTTAATGACAAAGAGGAATAACTCCACTCCTATTTTGACACTCCTAGGGGATATACATTGGTTAATCAATTTTTTTATATAATTCATTTTGAATCATTAATTATGTTGGGTAAAATAGGATAATATATATAAGATAATATAATATAAATAAACCATGACTGAGAAGAGAATGATTTACGTATAACTAAAATCTAACGTGATGGTTTTTAATAGAAAGACATTTCATGGTTGATAACTATATTAGATTATTTATTATAATACCTTTATGATGTTAATTTTTAAATTCTAAAGTTATCCATTGGTGGATATTATAATGGAAAGAACTAACATTAACCGTGTTATCAAAGGATCTGATAGGAAATATTGAGATAATCCAAATAATAAACCAACCAAAATAAGCTCAGAAGTAAAAGGTCGTATGGTTATTCCAAACTAGTCATTCTAAAATATGATTAAAAATTTAAACTTTTTTGAATTTGAAAAAACATAAACTAAGGGATGGATGAAGTATCATTAACATTCATTTGATAATTAATATAGATGATACAATATTCAACATTTTTTATATTAAAAATTCAATAATAAGATCAAAGGAGAATGTTTCAAAAGAAGTGGAAGATGTTCTGTGTGTGGGAATAACAGGAATATAGAAGAATATTGATGAAGATAAATGATATTTTTAAATATTGAAATGAATTAGTGTAAATTATAGGGTACCTTTAATATTCCAATGACATAAATTTCTGAAACGTAGGAATTATGAAAGTAAATATAATAACACAAGGGAAACTAAGGGCAATTGACATCTTCAACCACTTACACCATGGGAGTAGTAAGAATTGTATTACAATGAAATCATGTAATGTAAATTATGATAATTAAGGAATAATGATCCTATACTCTAGGGATGTGGAAGTATTTTTGTAGTAATGTTATGATATTTTAAAATATAAATTTACATTAATTAAATCTAATCTATTTATTAACATGATTCAAAAAAACACTGAACAAACATTAAATCATGATACATATAAATACTATCATTAATTTTGATAGTAATAATATATTTTTTAAAATTAAAAATTATGGAATAAATTAAATATATTATGAAATATCAAAATAAAATGGAAGAGAAGGATTCTGGTAGTAGAAATATATATTCTAAAGCTCATTTATATGATATTGGTAATTGGTAACATCACTAGGGGTTTCCCTAGACCATGACCATATTGAACTCGAACAATTATTGTATGATTGAAATCATATTTAAGATAAATTAATTCTTATTGAAAGTTTAATTCTATCCATTCTGGCGGAATCCCCACCCATGATTTCCAACAGATATTACCTTATAACAAAATAATACCCAAGGATCTTGAGGGGGTATTAAAATATAAATTTGGATACTATAATTATGTAACTATAAATGTGATATGATTTTATTCACATGTATTTTATCTAAAATGAATGCTTATTTTGTAATTAATTGATAAAGTTAAAGATATCATTTCTTATATGAATTTTTTTTCTATAATTTTATTTATATGAGATATTTTTAATGAAACTAAATATATTTTTGACATGTTTAACATAACTCCAATATAATTAGTAATTGATAATAAATGTTAGTAAGAAAAATTTAAATTTAGAAACGTTATATTCCAAATTTCAATATTTTTTATTATTTTTATTTAAGAATTACATTCCTAAATTTTATGATTTTAATTTTAAAAATATAAAATAATTTTGGGATAAATTCATTCAGTTTTATGAGAAGATGATTTTTTATTATTCTTAAATAATTTATCTTTAGATTTATAGTAAAAAAATTTATACAAAAAATAATTGCTTCTGAAATTATCATGAAGAAAGTATTACTTAAAAAACTAACTTTTTTATACAAAATATATATTTATATAAAAATAGTTTCATTAAAAATAATATTTTTTATTTAGAAAACCCATGTTTAATTTTTTGGAAACCTAATTAGTATTTTAATCAATTTTTTTATTTGATTATATTAATAAATTTATTCATAAATTATATAAATTAAAGTGAAAAATGATTTATTATTTTATATAAATATATTTATATTATTTATTAAATTAAATTTTCTTTTCTGGAATAAAAATATAATTAAAAATATTATATATAATGACCATTATAATTTTGAATGGATTTTGTGAAAGAATTATTTCATTATCATTGAATAATTTTTATCTAATATAAAAATTAATATATATTTAATTAATAAATATAATAAATATTTAAAAACTATATATAAGTATGTTAATTATCATTCAATTTGTAATCAAAACTAAATAAGATTATGATTAATTAATCAAAAAACCCAAATTATTTTATAAATCACTTTTTTAGTATATTAAATTATTTAATTTAAAAGTTTGTTTTTTCATATTCAGAAATTGAATTAGATTATATAAAGTTTAATTTTTGGATCAGGACTCCAAGATTTGGTATAAATTTTATATTATATTTTTAGTAAAATATAATTTAAAATGTTAAAACTAGGTATCAAGGTTTAAATTAAAATGAAAAATGTAAACATATGATGTGGTAAAAACAAGAAAAATGTTTCAAAAATGTTTTAAAAGAAATTATAGAGGATTAATTGTCATTATATCACCATAGAAGTCATTATTTTTATATTTGGATCAATTTAATATTTAGTAGTGTCATGCCATTGTTGAAAAGGTAATGGGTTTTTTACAAAATTCTATTTTCATAACTTATGAAAGGGGATTATTTAAACTAAAATTATAAACTGTTTAAAAAGAAATATCTCGTATAAAGCCCCATCATATTATCTCATTAAATATGTTACTACTTTCTCAAAGCCTAGGACTTTCCAAAATACCATGATTAGAATCATTATGGTGTTAAATAATGTAGAAAATACATATAAAGTGATTATGATTTTAACTAATACCTATAATTTTATTCTCTTATTCTAAACCCTCAAAAAGATATATAAATGAAATTATTGTAACATAATTACTACTAATATGATGAAATTTTTTCATATTTATTTTGTATCAATTTTCTACCATCCTCCAACCCATCCAAAAAATAAAAAACTCACGTTATTTTCCGACTACCACCTCCATAATAAACATGATTAATATTTCATAACTATATTAAAATATTGTTTTAAAGTGGGTATTTAAGTAATAAATAAGATATTTAAAACAATAATTATATTCTAAATGTATTCAACAATTCTTACCTCCTTTGTATTTTATGTAAATCAATGTGTGAGATGTGTGTAGGTGATGACTATCACCTCAATTAAAGTATCATATTTTATATTTTATCTAGTTTTGTATTATTTTAAAAAGAGATCATAAAATATGATTCAAATCCTAAAAAAACTAAATATTATTATTACAATTCTTTAATATTGATATTATAATGAAATAATCAATTACATAACCATACTTACTCATATATTATCACTTGTCCTTATCTGGGTCAGTTAAGCAACTTATTGGAACAACGCTATAATTTTATATCGTAGATGAATATGAAAATGTAAGTAATTTAGTTATTATAAATTAACAAGAAAATATAATTTTTTTATGGTTGTGGAAATATTAAATTAATATTCTACTTATTATTAATACCACTATTTATTCATTAAAACAATTTCCCAAAACTATATTTCCACTAACATTGTTTTCATAAGTTATAATCAAAATAATTATGAAATTAACCTATAAAATGTAAATAATTAAATTTATATATATATAGTAAACTGTGTATAATTATTTTATAAGTATTTAATTATAAAATATAAATTGGAATCAATAAAACCATTACAAAATAAGTATTGAACAAACATTCGAAGAAAAAAAAATTTGACGATGTAGATAAAATGAAACTAACTAATGTATTTTAATCAAATTATTATAAATGAATATTATTAAAGGTATTATATTTGAATAAATTTATTAATTATGATATTTAGATAGATATTTTTTTATACATGATGTTAGAGAATGCTCAACTAAGTTGGATTTATGGGTTGTGTTAGGTGTCTCTATTTTCCATTCTCAATGAAAAGTTAGATAATATTCATCAATATTTATTTTATATATTTTAAAAAATTTCTATTGAAGCCATGTATGACTAAAATCATTAATTTTATTATATATTTATTTTAATTCTATAGTAACCCTTATGTTTTTTTTATTTTTACATTACCATTACCGTATAAATGTTTATCTCCATATTTATTTATTGATATATTATTTAAATTCACCACATATTTATTTTTATAGTTCATATATTGTACATTTATTTCATTTATTATAATTTTTTTATGAAATATAATAGATTAATAATCTATATCATATTATATATTTCATGTATTTTAAATTCCCATGATAAAACTATTTTTGGGTTAACTGAATTCTCACTTATTGAGATAGGATTGTTATTCTTGAACATATTTCATATATGATGATTTTTTTTCTATTTGACTATATTTTTTTTATATTTTTTAAGAGATTAAAAACCTTTTAAATGTATCTTTCTTCATGAATTATCATATCTTTAATGGATTTGGTTAACTAAAATTTCATTTCTTTGAGTGAAAAAATTAAACCTTAAGCATCATTATTTAATGTTTAATAAATTATTTTCTTCTCAATTGAATATGATTTTTTTCTATTCTATCTACCGGTAAAATGATTATTTTAACTCAAATATTAATTCATGATGAATTGTTTTTTGATAAATGTTATAAGTGTTTAATAAAAAAATATCATCTCATTAGGATATTGTTCTCCTCCATTTCTAGGATCATTATTCCCATAAATTTATTCCTATCATATTTTGAAATTTAAATGTGTGTTTACTCAAGTTATCTTTCTATTTCCCATCACAAATTTTCATGAGAAAGTTTTATTACATATATTTAAGATATATATTTTCAATAATGGTAGTTAAAATTATTAAAAATGGTTTTCCATCTATATAATGAAATGTATTTTATTTCACTCCAAAATAGATTTTTGATATCCTTTATGACATTTTATGTATCGTGTAATATCCCAGTTTTTGGAAGGTATGTTTTTGTTATGTTTTGGTTTAATCCCATGTTTTGGGTTTCAAGGGATGTCTCCTGAAAGTATGAGAGGGCTTGGGGTGTTTCGGGGGCTCGGGGCATGGAAGAAAGGAAAACTGGGAAAGAGAGGCCAAGGTGCATGGCCTGTGCACGGCCAGGGAAAACCGTGTGGCCTGTCTAGGTAAACCGTGCAACCCTTCTCCTCTGGGCAGTAGCATGCGCACGGTTTGTCAAACCGTGCGGCTAATATGTGCGGCCACTTAATGTTGGGAAAAATTACATGTTTGCCACTCCGGGATTTTAAGAACCCACTCGGGATTTTCTCTCATTTCCTCCCTCTTCACTCTAGGATTGAACCAAATCACCCAAGAGCTCCATGAGATCGATCTCCCTTGTTTCTAAGGCGTGTTTGGTGCCGTTGGTTGCGGATCAAAGCTCCAGGTAAGGTTAATCACATCCTTCCTTTTCATTTTGTTTTAAGGTTTGTATCTTCTCTTACTCTTGTTCTAAAGCTCTAAATGTAACACTCCGAGCTTCCACGATACGCTTCTCATTCAATAATGCAATGGCTTGCATTGTATGCAACTTCGAGTTCTAAAACACAGCGACTAATCAAAGTAGCCGTTATGAATAGTAATAACCACTTTTTAAAATTATAGAAATTTTATATTTCAAAATGGACTTCATTTTTGGATTCGGAATATCGAAATTTTCCTATGTTGAATTTTTGGTATTTTTCTGAGAACTTCTAATTTTTTATGAATAGTGAAAAATACTTAAAAACAAATTTTTTAATCAGAATAATTTATAGTGATAAATTATATTATTTAGTGGTTTTAATGTAAAATTAGTATATATTTTTACCATTTTATCCAATGGTGGTCATTATAATTAATTTAACATTGAAATTGGACATAAACAATTGCCAATCTTTTGATATAAATTGTTTCTTAAAAACATGATATTTATTGTGACAGCTGGAATTAATTATAAAATTAATTAATGCAACTAATATGTTTGGAATTTTTTAAAATAGACATCATTTTTGAATTCGGAATATCGATTATAACTTAGGGTGAAATTTTGGCATTGTTCTGAAAAACTTCAATTTTTGATGAATAGTGAAACCACTAAGTGGTAGTTAAATAACTGATTTTTCGTTTAAATGAAATATTACCACTTCTGTTATTTTATTTTCAAAAATCCGACATACATGGTCGTCAATAAGAAGTAAAATGTGGTTCAATGAGATTAAAATAATTTTTTGGTGAATAGTAACTTTTAAGTTCTTAATCGCGATTAGAGGTAATTAGTGTAGTTTAAGGTAAAAATAATGTTTTAATAATATGAGATGAGCTTGACACATGTCCTACCCTCATTGGATGTGCCATGGCCGACCAAGACAATCCATGGGTCAACTTGGGGACCCCATGGAGCCACTTTAGTTAGAAAATGACATAAATACCTTTTATTTAATGTTAAAGTAAAAAATGACACAAACATGATATGTTTTACTAAAACAAGTTTTATATGGGGTTATACAAGTCCAATATTTGACTATAAATAGTAATTGTAAAGCTAAAAAGATTTCCTACATCATAGTAGTTTTTTTTATAATTTTTAGGAATTAAATAAATTAATTTATTTATGACATCATTATGATGCAGCGATGACCTCATTATTTAACGATTTTAATAAAATGAAAAGATAATGTACAATACATGGAGTACAATTGTCCAAAGACTATTGGATGGGTAGATTTAGAACCCTTATCACCTTATCCACGAATTATATAAGTTTGGGACCTTTATAATCCGAAAATCATTGTATAATAATGTAAAATTTCCTTACTTTCCAAGAGTACCCCTCCTCTCCACTTATAAAAGGCCCCCCACCTCTACCACCTCATTCACACTTTCAAGCCATTTGGCTCGGACAACCTCTGCCCAAATACTCTAACAACTTCCCTCCCTTACTCTTAGAAGCCTCACTTTGGGCAGAATACATTCCATGTAAGCCTTTGGCTCAAATCAAAAGAGTTACCCGATTTAAAGGTAATGTCTTCTCTTATGTTATTTTGTATTATTTTTCTTCTCCAACCCCATAAACTATTTTGATTCATTTCTTTTGTAACAACACCAGTATCCTCAATATACTAGGATGTTGTTATAAGATGTATTCGAGCTACACTTACACACACCTACATATAATGGTTAAAGAACATACGGTTTCTGTGGATGGCGAATTTCTGCCTCACGAAACGATGATTGTTCAACACTCATATAACACCTTCAAAGGTGGCCATTAAGATGTCACTATATTTATATATATAATTTGTTTATGTTTTACTTATGCTTCTGTATTTCTAATTTATGTCATACTTTATGATTTCCATTATGGGTAAAAGCGATAATTTCATTTTAGGAAGTGCGGACTACCGCCCCCTCAAAGTGATTTGAATCGTTAATGCCATATATGGGATGTATAAAGGATGGAGTAAATGGTATTATATACTATATCATACTGGAATTATATTATACATTTATATCATTATGATTTCATTCCATTAAATACGAAATAGAAATGAAAGTAGCGTTCATGCGTACGTAGGGCTTACCGTCTCCATGAACGGTGCATTTCATTTCTTACCTCTAAATGTTACGTAATATTATAAATGAATTTATATACTGTATATATATGATATATATGATATCTACATCATGAATATAATTCTGGATATAATGGATATTTCACCACATGAACAACTTGTAATTATAAGAAGTTTATTTTTTGACTCAAGTACCTAAGATCGACAAAACGACCATCATTAACTTAAATAATTACAGAATGTTCATATCATTGTAATATGTGATATAAAAAGGATAATGAAATTGAAAATGGTTCTTAATAAGGTATATATTAACTCTAGTTTATTATTCATGAGGTTAAAGAACGGTTGAGTCAAGTCAGACACGAGGTAAGGGTTTACTTCACAACCTCTTCATTATCTAAGGTTGTTTATACATAATTATCTACTGGGACCTCGTTATCATCCACATCCATGTTTTTTAAAAATGTATTTCAAAACATTTTTACTATTAAATGGAAAATGGGTTAAGTTCATTTATACCCTTATACGTTTTTAAAGGAATCTTACCGTCATTTTCCAAACAATGTACTTTTTGACCTTTTTGATAAATTTAAGGTAAGAATGTTTTTTAACTTATACGGCGGGTGCGGCTATTTTCTGCCATTATAACTTCGTCAAAGCTTCCCATACAAGCTTATAATAGTATTTTCAAAGTAAATGTATTATTGTATAATTATGGGACTTTTAAATGATTTCAAAAAGAGAGATACTTCTCTCAAATAGCTTTGATTTCATCCATGTCAACATCCTTTGATGGGTTTTAAGTTTATTTGAAATTGATTTATGATACAAAACATCCATTGAGAATTTTGTGAAACATTTGACTGTGGATGTGTTATTTTTATACAATCCATAGTTTATGGAGAAACTGTTGACATTTCGTATGCTAGTTTTAATACGAATATTTATGTTATGTTTATACCTATTCATATGAGGAATGTATTGGACTAAATAAGTGACGGGTGGATCCCGCTATAGCACCTCGATTCATCGGTAGGTCGCATGAGACAACTAGACGTGGAATTCGACGAGGCCCTTTCCCAATTTGATTTATGGTTTTGGCCGAGGCCTGAATCATTTTAGACGTCTTGGCCGAGGCCTTGACAAAGTGTTTTAGAATGTCTGGAATTATACATTCCCTCATTATGAAAGTGGTTATTGATATTGCATGTCATTATTCGACCAGTAGAATATCCATGTGAAGAAGTGAATGGCATTATCTCATTTTACTTTTGCCATATTATGTTGAAGTTCATGTTTAAAAGGCTTTTGTTTTAGTTATACATTGCCTTAAAAGTTTATGTTTATTGATGAAAGCTTCCGCTATATTGTTATCCTTACTGAGAATCTGAGCTCACCCCTTTCAATGTTTTAATATTTTCCAGGATGTGAAGAAGTATTTTATGAATGACCTGTAGGGATAGTCAGAAGAGGATATGAGTGTGGACTATGAATACTTTGTTATTAGTTTTTCACTTTATGATGTAATGTAACATTTATGAATGTATCTAGTGTTTCCAAGGCTACTAAACTAATCGGTCTTTCGAGACATGATCTTTTGTGATCATGCCAATGTTACGAAGTAATGCACCGACTCTGGGTATCTGGGGTCAGGGCGTTACAGTTGGTATCAGAGGCAGTTTAGTACTAACCTTGGAAGCTAGATTTAGATAAACTCTGATTAGAGAACATAGCCCGAAGATAGACTTTACGGATTAGTATAGAAGAACTTCCTAGAATTTTGGTATTGTAGAGATGTTGTGAGTTTTCCGAGAAATACATCCCTGTCTGGATACGAGCAAGTAGAGGCGGCTCTGGCACAGATGTACCTAGGGGTAAAACCCGAAAACACCGCTTTGAGCTAGACTCGAACGGGAACTGGTGCACGACAGCGGGCCTTGCTGCACTCTTGGTTACGACACTCCCGGGGGATATGCTTAGGATAATTCTCATTTTCTTTAAAAACCACTATGAAGGGTTTTGAGTATATAATTCCTCAATGAAAACATTTTTATGGATTATATCAATAAATAGTTCAATTTATGTTAAGTATCTTACAAGTATGGAATTATGTATTTTGATTCATAAACTAATATAGTTTATGCCATTGTTTAGAAATGTCGCCTAGTGGAAGGAATGGAAACCGTATCAATGCACGCACTCCGTGTAGGTATTTCCCTCCTGCTCAAGATAATTATTGTGGAGCTGGAGATACAACTGGTGCTGATCAACTTATTACCATACTGGGACAACTCACTCAGGTTATGAATAACAACCTTACTCGTTTGGAGAAACCTGATCCGCAACATGGAGGATCAATGTTAGACCGCTTCATGAGGCAACAACCACCAACATTTAATGGGGGTACAAATCCGTTAGTAGCTGAGCAATGGATAAACTCCTTAGAGAAAATATTCCACGCCTTGGGGAGTAGCGAAAGGGAGAAGGTTATCATGGCTATTTACCGCCTCACTGGAGATGCCGATCAATGGTGGTCATTGATTCAAAATACAAAGGAAGATGATGATGTATCGAATATGGAATAGAGGGAGTTCAAAGATCTTTTCCTAGAAAAATATTATCCTCGTGACCATCGAGCAGATATGGAAAGGCAATTTCTGAGTCTGAGGCAGAAGGAGGATGAGAATGTCGCAAAGTATGAGGCTAACTTTACATGGTTAGTGAGGCATGCTGAAGATTATATACGTAACCCAAGAAGTAATATTGATCGTTTCTTTGATGGGTTAAAACCTTTTCTCCATTGAGCCTTAGTCTCACAATCTTTCTCGTCGTACGAAGACATTGTCTAATGTGCTATCAAGACAGAAAAAGAATTCCCTAAGTCTTATGACAACAAAGTAAAGCAAGAGAAGAAGAGAACGGTGGAACAGGAGACAGATAAAGGGAAAAAGGGAAAGAAGGATTTTCCATTATGTGATAATTGTGGGAAGAATCTCCCTGGTACTTGCCTAAAAGGTATGGGAGTTTGTTATAAATGTGGGGAAAAAGGTCACCAGGTGCGTGATTGAAAGGGAAAGAAAGAGGCTATCAATGTTGAATGCTATAATTGTAGGGAAATGGGGCATTATGAAAATGAATGTCCTAAGCCTCAGGGAAACTTACCTCAGAAAAGGCCAAGGGATCAAGGACAATCTTATGCTGTTACTACAGTTGAAGAAGAATAACTAATGTATTGGTGATTTTGGACTCATGGATTATATTCTGGTTATTAGAATAATGTGATATATATATATATATGGATTGTACTGCAGTACTTGTTTATTTCAATAAGGTTTTAATATGATGAAGGTAATTATATTTTTAGTATGTGACAATAAGAGAAGCTTTACTTTGTTTGGGGAATCTGATAAATTGATTTTGGAATTAAGAGACCTTTTAGAGAAAGTCTGGACAGAGGTATTTTGGATAACTATAAAGGTTGGAGTGGATTAAGTTGAACCTTGGATAGTAAATTTAAGGTTAAAATTTTTTTTGATGATTATTTTTGGAATACTATAGTTTTATGAAAAGGACAACCTGCAGGGTGGGGCATAAACCGTCGCGTCGGACAAAGCTGCATGAATCGTACCCACAACCATAGTGCGACAAGCCTTTATTTCCTACCACTAGCCTACAGGAAGTCCCTGGTTATGACAAAATAATTTTACTAATCTAAATGGTATGTGTTAACATTTGGAACCTTATACAATTAGAATAAGTATAATATTTTTGAGTTCTATTATCTTTTTGAGTGAAAGATGAGTTGATGGTTTAAACTCTAATTGTCAAGCATAAATATATATATACCTATCTCTTATTCAATGAATGAATTAATTCTTAAACTTTAGTAAAGGGATATTAAAAAAAAATGTGTTATCCTAATACCTTATGTCTTGTTGAACTGGTGATATTTTAAATCAACATAGATTGAAGGCTTTGAGGCCCTCAATTTAACAGTTGATTGTGATTGATGACCTCAATCACTCCCTACAAATATTTACATTTTTCCTCCAATTATATGTCTCTAATTGCCACCAATGTTCTCCTAATCGAGATCATAATTGGGTGGTGAATTTTTTCATTTCCCTTTCCCTCTTATTAAGGCTAAATTTTATTAATCTTATTTCCGATGTGGGTTTTCCAGAAAGGTATTTTCTATTTTCAACCTTTTATGTTCAAAGAAAAAAAATTTCAAATTGCGAGGACGCAATTTATTGAAGGAGGGGAGAATGTAACACCCCGAGCTTCCATGATACTCTTCTCATTCAATAATGCAATGGCTTGCATTGTACGCAACTTCGATTTCTAAAACACAGCGACTAATCAAAGTAGCCGTTATGAATAGTATTAACAACTTTTTAAAATTTTAGAAATTTTATATTTCAAAATGGACTTCATTTTTGGATTCGGAATATCGAAATTTTCCTATGTTGAATTTTTGGTATTTTTCTGAGAACTTCTAATTTTTTATGAATAGTGAAAAATACTTAAAAACATCTTTTTTAATAAAAATAATTTATTGTGATAAATTATACTATTTAGTGGTTTTAATTTATAATTAGAATATATTTTTACCAATTTATCCAATGGTGGTCATTATAATTAATTTTACATTGAAATTGGACATAAACAATTGCCAATCTTTTGATATAAATTGTTTCTTAAAAACACGCTATTTGTTGTGACAGCGGGAATTAATTATAAAATTAATTAATGCAACTTATATATTTGGAATTTTTTAAAATAGACATCATTTTTGAATTCGGAATATCTATTATAACTTAGAGTGAAATTTTGGCATTGTTCTGAAAAACTTCAATTTTTGATGAATAGTGAAACCACTAAGTGGTAGTTAAATAACTAATTTTTCGTTTAAATGAAATATTACCACTTCCGTGATTTGATTTTCAAAAATCCGACATACATGGTCATCAATAAGAAGTAAAATGTGGTTCAATGAGATTAAAATAATTTTTTGGTGAATAGTAACTTTTAAGTTCTTAATCGCGATTAGAGGTAATTACTGTAGTTTAAGGTAAAAATAATGTTTTAATAATATGAGATGAGCTTGACACATGTCCTACCCTCATTGGATGTGCCATGGCCGACCAATAAAATCCATGGGTCATCTTAGGGACCCCATGGAGCCACTTTAGTAAGAAAATGACATAAATACCTTTTATTTAATGTTAAAGTAAAAAATGACACAAACATGATATGTTTTACAAAAATAAATTTTAAATGAAGTTATACAATTCATATTTTTGACTATAAATTGTCATTGTAAATATAATAAGATTTCCTACATCATAGTATTTTTTTTATAATTTTTAGATGTTAAATAAATTAAATTATTTATGACATCATTATGACGCAACGATGACCTCATTATTTAACGATTTTAATAAAATGAAAAGATAATATACAATACAAGGCTTAAACTTGTCCAAAGAATATTGGATGGGTAGATTTAGAACCCTTATCACCTTATCCATGAATTATATAAGTGTGAGACCTTTAGAATCTGAAAAGCATTGTATAAGAATGTAAAATTTCCGTACTTTCCAAGAGTGCCCCTTCTCTCCACTTATAAAAGGCCCCCAACTCTACCACCACATTCACACTTTCAAGCCATTTGGCTCGACCAAACTCTGCCCAAATACTCTCCCAACTTCCTTCCCTTACTCCTAGAAGCCTCACTTTGGGAAGAATACTTCCCAAGTAAGCCTTTGGCTCAAATCAAAAGAGTTACCCGATTTAAAGGTAATGTCTTCTCTTATGTTATTTTGTTTTATTTTTCTTCTCCAACCCCATAAACACTTTTTATTAATTTCTTTTGTAACAACACCAGTATCCTAAATATACTAGGATGTTGTTATAAGAAGGATTCGAGCTACACTAACACACACCTACATCTAATGGTTAAAGAACATACGGTTTCTGTGGATGGCGAATTTCTGCCTCACAAAACGATGATTGTTCAACACTCATATAACACCTTCAAAGGTGGCCATTAAGATGTCAATATATTTATATATATTTTTTTTATGTTTTACTTATGCTTATGTATTTCTAATTTATGGCATACTTTATGATTTCCATTATGGGTAAAAGCGATAATTTCATTTTAGGAAGTGCGGACTACCACCCCCTCAAAGTGATTTGAATCGTTAATGCCATATATGGGGATGTATAAAGGATGGAGTAAATGGTATTATACACTATATTATACTGGAATTATATTATACATTTATATAATTATGATTTCATTCCATTAAATACGAAATAGAAATGAAAGTAGCGTTCATGCGTACGTACGGCTTCCCGTCTCCATGAACGGTGCATTTCATTTCTTACCTCTAAATGTTACGTAATATTATAAATGAATGTATATACTATATATATATATGATATATATGATATCTACATCATTAATATAATTCTGGATATAATGTATATTTCACCACATGAACAACTTGTAATTATAAGAAATTTATTTTTTGGCTCAAGTTCCTAAGATCGACAAAACGACCGTTATTAACTTAAATAATTACAGAATGTTCATATCATTGTAATAAGTGATATAAAAAGGATAATGAAATTGAAAATGGTTATTAATAAGGTATATATTAACTCTAGTTTATTATTCAGGAGGTTAAAGAACGGTTGAGTCAAGTCAGACACGAGGTAAGGGTTTACATCACAACCTCTTCATTATCCAAGGTTGTTTATACATAATTATCTACTGGGACCTCGTTATCATCCACATCCATGTTTTTTAAAAATGTCTTTAAAAACATTTTTACTATTAAATGGAAAATGGGTTAAAGTCATTTATACCCTTATACGTTTTTGAAAGGAATCTTACCGTCGTTTTCCAAACAATGTACTTTTTGACCTTTTTGACAAATTTAAGGTAAGAATGTTTTTTAACTTATACGGCGGGTGCGGCAATTTTCCGCCATTATAACTTCGTCGAAGCTTCCCTTACAAGCTTATAATAGTATTTTCAAAGTAAATGTATTATTGTATAATTATGGGACATTTAAATTATTTCAAAAAGAGAGATATTCTCTCAAATAGCTTTGATTTCATCCATGTCAACATCCTTTGATGGGTTTTAAGTTTATTTGAAATTGATTTATGATACAAAAATTCCATTGAGCATTTTGTGAAACATTTGACTGTGGATGTGTTATTTTTATACCATCAATAGTTTATGGAGAAACTGTTGACATTTCGTATGCTAGTTTTAATACGAATATTTATGTTATGTTTATACCTATTCATATGAGGAATGTATTGGACTTAATAAGTGACGGGTGGAGCCCGCTATAGCTCCTCGATGCATCGGTAGGTCTCATGAGACAACTAGATGTGGAATTGGCCGAGGCCCTTTCCCAATTTGATCTATGGTTTTGGCCGAGGCCTTAATCATTTTCGACGTCTTGGCCGAGGCCTTGACAAAGTGTTTCAGAATGTCTGGCATTATACATTCCCTCATTATGAATGTGGTTATTGATATTGCATGTGATTATTCGACCAGTAGAATATCCATGTGAAGAAGTGAATGGAATTATCTCATTTTACTTTTTCCATATTATGTTGAAGTTCATTTTTAAAAGGCTTTTGTTTTAGTTATACATGACCTTAAAAGTTTATGTTTATTGATGAAAGCTTCCGCTATATTGTTATCCATACTGAGCATCTGAGATCACCCGTTTCAATGTTTTAATATTTTCTAGGATGTGAAGAAGTATTTTATGAATGACCTGCAGGGATAGTTAGATGAGGATATGAGTGTGGACTATGAAGACTTTGTTATTAGTTTTTCACTTTATGATGTAATGTAACATTTATGAATGTATCTAGTGTTTCCAAGGCTACTAAACTAATCGGTCTTTCGAGACTTGATCTTTTGTGATCATGCCAATGTTACGAAGTAATTCACCGAATCTGGGTAGCTGGGGTCAGGGCGTTACACTAAAACATTATCTTTTGGGTGAGTTCTAGGTTGAAGATCCAATGGTTGGTCAGATCGAGGTCTAAGGACTCAATTGAGGGTGCGTTCAACCGCAATTTCGAGGTAGGTGGTCTATAAGTGATATCCCATAGTTATTTGGATATTTATGCATGTTTAGTTGTGTTCTTGATTTCCCGTGGTTACATTTTGAATAACCTTGGCATTTTTGGTATTATTTGCATTGAAAATGGTAAATGGAAACTCTCATGATTCCCATGGGATGCGTTGGGAATGACTTGACCTAATTGGGGCTATCGATGGGATGTGCTGGCTTTTCCAGGACTTCGGGAATGTGATTGAACAAGTGACCTTGTTGTAATAAAGGGTAGAGATCGTGATGAATATGTTGGCATGTTTGGTTGAACTTGGAATAGAAGTTCGGTGATGCACGTAGACTTGGTAATAACCTGAGGGTTATATGGAATGTGCTGAATGGCTGATTCATGTGAATGATGAACGGGTTAAATGGGTTAATGTGTAAAATGATTTAAAGACCATAATGGGATGGATTATGAATCTAGTGTTGAATTCTTAGTGAGATAATAATATCACATGGGAATTGGGTGAATGGTTAAATGATGTGAAATGGTAATGTGTTAATGGGTTAAGGCATATTGTGAATTCCCATGTGGTTTGTTGTGAATAGTGTTTTCCTAAGGGCAATGGTATGGCTGTTGATGGTTACATATATATAAGAATGTGCACATGTCTTGTTCGTGTGGGGTATGACTGGAGGATCTATGCCCAAGGATCATGTAAAGACTGAGGCTATGAACTCCATCCTAAATGCATGGGTTTGGAATGAGGACTGAGGATCTATTCTCCAAACAGTTGCATTCACCTGGACTGAGGCTTCGAGGTGAGGATATGGTGGATATGAGGGGGGTTAGTCTAAGGGAGATAGGATAATTATGGGTTCACCCTCTTGCAATTGATTTTTGGACTTAGACCCATGTAACATAATGTATGTGATTAACCCATGGAAAGGTGATGAATTGGTAAGTGATGATAATTAGTGTGTAATGAATGGTAATGGAGGTGGAAATGGCTTTTCCCCTGAACTTGTTAATGGAACCTCAAGTAATTACTTGGTAATTATCATTCATGTTACTTTTCATGCGATACTTATTTATACTGGATATTTTGTAGACACCATTGGTGGTGTCCTACTGAGTTGTACTCACACCCTGTTCGGGCCGCCGTTGGGTACCCGAGCAGACTTCATGTTTTTAGGTCAGGAGAAGGGAAAGTGTCCTTACTAGATAGTTGAGTGGACATGGTTAGAACTTTGTGGAGGATCTAGACTTGGTGTCGGGGCCATTTTGGGGATTGTGGTTGTTTTCCTTATTTTCGGTTATTGTTCACACATACACTTGTTGTATGACGTGATATATTTATTTTTGGAAATGGTTGATATACATGTTCCTTGTTTATTTGTTGTTGTTTCCACAATTTTGGTTATTTCTGTTGTGTCTTACTCTGATAGAAAGGGTGTATAGTCTCCCCACTTGACCCCATAGACCCCCTCTACATGTCGGCAGACTTTGGCGTACAGGGAGGCGGGCTTAAGGTCATGTAACCACCTATCTCGGAGCACTGGATTAGTGGCATCCGGGTTGGGGATGTTACAAAGTGGTATCAGAAGATGTATTTCTTCTCCTTCTCTGAGGTCTTGTTATTTGGGATAGTTTGTCAAGGGTTAAGATGTGTCAGGACTTGGTAATGAGCGTACTTGGGAGTAGCTATCCCAGGTACGGGGGAAAACCCAAGTCACCCTGGTTGGGAAATGTTGTTCTTGGTTGTGTGTTGTTACAGTTGATGACACTTCACTATTGGGTGATTGCCATGTGGTTTGATGTGACTATTTTATGATATTTGGCCCATGGCCTTAACAACACGTGGATTTTCATTCATGCATCATTGTAGGAACCTTGGGAGATAGGTGTCATGCATCGTGTTAGGAACACGCACGGGATGGGTGTGTGAGGCAAGAAGGTAGGGTGCATAATGCATTTCATGAAACCAAGAAATAATGAGAAGAATTAAATAAAACAAGTGGGTAAATGATGTATAATGAAACATAAGGTTTTGAAACGAAGTGAAAAATGTTTGTAAAATGTTGTGTGAGTTGGGTGATAGTGCACGGTTGTTTACCCCATGTAGATAATGGCATGCGGTAGGGATGGTTGGAGTGGTGAATTTGAGGTGCTAATGTTGCTAAATTAGCATATGAAAATGGGTTGTTGTAGCTAGTAAACAGATTTTTGAGGAATTCATGAAGGTTTTATGGTATGCGTGCTAAATCTCATGTTTGGCAATGTAGAGAAATTCCACCACGATGTCAGTTACCAGTTGGGAAACAAGAGGATGTTGCTGAGAACACTCATCCAGTAGAGGAGAAAGAAAATTTGGCGATCCGTGAAGGTAGAGAAGACCAGTTCCGGGAGAAATTGGCTCGCCTTATGCATATGAGGGATCAGGACCCAGGGCCGGTTGCACCGAGTATGTTTGAGCTGACCAGGGAATTTCAGCTGCAGCACCCTCTGACCTTCACTGGAGAGGGTGGGAAAAAGGCGGTGGAGTTCTAGTTAGAGACTTTCTAGATGATACTAGATCATCTAGATACCCCCTGTTTAAATGCGAGTAAAGTTGTCCGTTTATATGTTGCGGGGCTAGGAAAGGCGTTGGTGGGACATTAATGTTAGACCGAGCAGGCTAAGGGGATGTCATGGAACCTTTTCCAGGAGAAGTTTCTGGAGCATTTTTACCCAGAGTCTTTGAGGCAGTAGCAGGATGGAGTGTTTAGGAGCCAGACTCAGGGATCTCTATTGGTGATGGACTATGATAGTCGCTTCACTGATTTATGAAGCTTCGTCCCAGTGTTATTTAGGGAAGAGGCAGCGATAGAAAGGAAATTCTAGGATGTGTTGAGACATGAGATCAGGTCTCAGTAAATATCTTCTTATTGAAGAATTTTTCAGAGGTTATGGATCAGAAACTCATTTATGAAGGAATACTAAAGGGATCTTATGGTGGTGGGCTTGTCATGCCAACTAGGCGGACAAGTGGTTCATCTTCCGAAGGTCGGAAGCACCGTTTAGAAAGCTTCCAAAAAGGTGGTTAGAAGAGGGGGGCAGCCTCTCATATTCGTAACCAGGTGTTTTGTTATCAGTGCGGTAGGTCGGGGCATATGCATGGTAAGTGTCCTCGACCTCCAGTTAAGTGTTGTTCATGAGGCAGAAATGGGGAATGTGCATAGGTTCTGCAGGAAACCTCGGTATACAGGTGAACATGATAATGAATGGCAGGTACCGGGTACGGGGAGGGGATCAGTTGCCCCATATCAGGAAGGCAATTGGAGCTCCACGGGTCGTACTAGCAGGGGTAGTGGATGTGGAACTCTAGGGCAGGATCGCTCACGCCAGCAGGGTAGGTTAGTGTAGGGTGTTCAAGCTGGAGCCCAGGGTAGAGGGGCAAGTCCGCTTCAGGCATTTCAGTTTTCACCTAGTGATGGCGAGGCCAGACTGTCGACTGTTCAAGGTACGATCCATGAAGATTCTACGTTTTCTAGTGCATTTTCGGATATTGGTTCCACACACTCTTTTGTTTCTGCTCAACTTGTGGTAGTGCTGGGTTTACCTGTGGAGGGGGTGTGTGGAGTTATGTTAATTGACACCCCGTTGGGAGTGCGGGTTGAGGATATCAACCAGTGCAAGGGATGTGCCTTAGAAGTTGGTCGGTATCTTTTTTGTGGGACTTGATCATTATCGAGATGTCAAGTTTTGACATAATCTTGGGAATGGATTGGTTGGTGTTTCATCGGGCACGCATAGACTGTTATCATCATAGAAAATCATTCAGGTCACTTGATGGTGACGTTTATGTTCACCGTGGAAAATGGGATATTCGAGCAGGGCGTGCGGGGCTGTGTTGTCAACAAATGAGTGGACTCACGGATCAAGTGGCATGTCTCATGCTTGATGATGATGAGTAAGGGGAACAATCTAATTTTCCTCCTGTGGTGGATCAGTTTCAGGACGTGTTTTCTGAGGATTTCTCAGGGTTACCCCCCGAGAGGGATGTTGAGTTCACGATCGAGTTGCTACTGGGAGGGGAGCCAGTTCCTATTCCACCATACCGAATGGCACTGGTAGAACTCCAGGAACTGAAGGTTCAACTTGAGGTGTTGGGGCGTAAGGGGTTAATCCATCATAGTACGTCTCCTTGGGGATCTCCCGTGCTTTTTGCAAAGAAGGCTGATGGGTCGTTGATGCTGTGTGTTGACTATCGAAAGTTGAATCAGATGATGGTGAAAAATTAGTACACTCTTCCTAGAATTGATGTCCTGTTTGTTCAGTTGAGTTGTGCATCAGTGTTTTCGTAGATTGATCTGAGGTCGGGTTATCATCAGTTGAGGGTGATGTCTTCTGACGTACCGCAAATAGATTTCCAGGGTTAGTACTGGTTGTTTGAGTTTGTGTTATTGACTTTCGGCTTGACCAATGAACAGACGGTGTTTATGGATTTGATGAACCGAATATTTCACCCCTATATAGATCGGTTTGTGGTTGTCTTTGTTGATGATATCTTAGTATACTCGAAAGCTCACAACGATCATACCCAACATGTTGATATCGTTTTCGGTACGATAAGAGAGCATCGACTATACGCCAAGCTATCAAAGTGTCAATTATGTATAGGTGAGGTTCATTTTCTGGGTCACATCATCTCAGAGGTATTTGTGACAGTGGATCCAGAGAAAGTGCAAGCAGTTGTATCTTGGGAGCAGCCCAAGAGTGTCTCATATGTTCGGAGATTTCATGGTTTGGCCAGGAATTATCAAAGGTTCATTAAGGATTTCTCTCGCTTGGCAGCACCACTCTTGGGCATGACCAAGAAATTAATTAGGTTCGAGTGTTCTGATGCTTGTGAGAATGCCTTCCAAGAGTTGAAGAAGCGGTTGACAACCGTACCTATATTGATCTTACCTGAGCCAGGTAAGAAGTACATCTTATTTTGTGATGCGTCCGGAATAGGACTTGGGGCTGTGTTCATGCAGGATGAGCGGGTTTTGGTTTATGGGTAGAGGTAACTGAGACCCCATTTGTGGAACTATACCACTCATGATCTTGAGTTGGCTGCAGTAGTGTACGCCTTGAAGTTATGGAGGCACTATCTATTGGGAGAATGGTTTACCGTGTTTACTAACCATTAGAGCCTAAATTACATCTTCTCACAACAGGATATGAATCTTTGGCAGTGAATATGGGTTGAATATCTCCAATATTTTGACTTTGAGTTGCTGTACATGCTAGGAAAGGGAAATGATGTTGTTGATTCTCTGAGCAGGAAGGTTCAAAATCAGGTGGTTCAGGAGTACATCACCGAGTAGAAGGTGATGGATTTGTTTGCAGAAATACACCTAGAGGTGCAGGAGGAGACTGGTCAGGTCACTCTTGCTTCCTTAATGATGGATTCGGTGCTTTTTAGTTGAGTTAAAGAAGGTCACCTAGATGATCCTGAGTGTTTGATCATGATGTAAAAGCTTAAAGGTGGAGAGATACCTTCTGGTTGGGCCGTTGACGCGGAAGGTGTTGTTCAGGTTCGAGATCGTGTGGTTTTTCCAAAGTGTGTGTGAAAAGAGTTGATGTGTGAGTTCCATGCATTAAAGGGGTAAGTGCATCCTAGTTTGACCAAGATGTACCGTGATCTCTGAAGGCATTTTTGGTGGCATGGAATGAAGAAGGAAGTTGTGGTCTTTGTGGCACGGTGCCTTACCTGTCAGTAGGTGAAGGTCGAGCATCAACGCCCAGGTGTTTTTTTGCATCCATTTCCCATTCTGGAATGGAAGTGGGTTGATGTAACAATGGATTTTATAGTGGGGCTTCCGAGGAAGCCATGGAAGAATGATTCAATCTGGGGTGTTCTGGATCAGTTAACGAAAGTGACTCATTTTTTACCGATTCAGGAGACCTTTACAGTCGACCAGTTGTGTGAGATGTATGTTCGGGAGATGGTGCGGTTGCATGGTGTTCCACGAACCATAGTTTTGAACCAAGATCTGCATTTCACATCGCTTTTCTAGAAAGGTTTATAGAAGGTTCTTGGAATGTAGTTGTTTTTGAGTACGGATTTCCACCAGCAGACAGATGGGCAGTTAGAGTGTACGATCCAAGTGTTGGAAGACATGTTAAGAGCATGTGTATTGGACTTTGGTGGATCTTGGGAGAGGCACCCATCGTTAGTTGAGTTTTCCTATAACAATAGTTTTCAGGCTAGGATTTAGATGGCATCGTTTGTGGCACTCTACGGGAGGCCATGTAGATCTATGTTGTTTTGGATAGAGGCTGGTGAATCTAAGTTGTTGGGGCCAAGTCTCGAGCAGGAGACTTCAGAGAGAGTTAAGTAAATCATGAAGAGGCTGGATGCAGCTCAGAGTAGACAGAATTCGTATGCAGATCAGAGGCGTAGACCTCTTGAGTTTGCAGTGGGTGATAAAGTGTTCCTTCGTGTGTCTCCAAGGTTGGGTCATCGTCGAATTTGAAGGCAGGGTAAGTTGGTGCCCAGATATGTGGGACCTTTTGAAAGTGTGGAATGGATCGGACCAATGGCTTACCAGTTGGCTATTCCACATCGGTATGGTGGGATACATGATGTGTTTCATGTGTCGCAGCTTCGACGGTATCACCCTGACCCATCTCACATGGTTGACGTGGAGGAGGTGGATCTTGAGGCTGATGTGTCCTTTGAGGAGCATCTGGTTCGTGTGGTGGATCGTAGTGAAAAGATCATCTGGGAAAGGTTGTGCCATTAGTGCGAGTACTATGGCAGCATGGGAATTTTCATGAAAAAACTTAGGAGCTGGAATCAAATATGCGGGCTCAGTGGCCCAAACTCTTCTCTTAGGTGGTGCAAAGAGGATTGGGAACTTGGCTCGAGGATGAGCTGTTATAAGGTGGGGAGGTTGTAAGATCCCAGTTTTTGGAAGGAATGTTTTTTTTATGTTTTTGTTGAATCCATTTTTCCGGGTTTCAAGAGATGTCTTATGAAAGTATGAGAGTCCTTGGGGGTGTTTTAGGGGCTCAGGGCATGGAAGAAAGGAAAACTGGGCAAGACAGTCCAGGGCACACATCCTGTGCACGGCCAGGGAAAACCGTGTGGACGTCCCTGGTAAACCGTGCAACTGTTCTCCTCCGGGCTATAGCATGCGCTCGGTTTGTGCATGGTTTATCAAATAGTGCAGCTAAACCATGAACCAACTTAAAGTTGGGAAAAATTACAATTTTTTAACTCCCGGTATTTTAATAACCCACTTGTGTTTTCCTCTCATTTCCTACCTCTTCACCCTAGGAACAAACCAAATCGCCCAAAAGCTCCAAGAGATCTATATCGCTCGTTTCAAAGGTGTTTTTGGTGTCGTTGGTTTCAGATCGAAGCTCTGGGTAAGGCTAATCCCATCCTTGCTTCTCTGTTTGGTTTAGGGTCTGTATCTTCTCTCCATCTTGTTCGGAAGCTCTAAAACCCTATCTTTTGGGTGAGTTCTAGGTTGAAGCTTCAATGTTTGGCCGGATCGAGGTTGAAGGACTCGATTGAGGGTGCGTTCAACCATGGTTTCAAGGTAGATGGTCAACAATTGATAGCCCATATTTATTTGGGTATTTGTGCATGTTTAGTTCTGTTCTACATTTCCCTTGGTTACATTTTGAATAACCTTGGAATGTTTGGTAATATCGGCATTTTAAAATTGTAAATGGAAACTCTCACGATCCCCATGGGATGTGTTGGGAATGACTTGACCTAATTGGGGCCATCCATGGGATGTGTTAGCTTTTCCTGGACTTAGGGAATGTGATTGAACAAGTGAACATATTGTAATAATGGGTAGAGACCTTGATGAATATATTGGCATGTTTGGTTGAATTTGGAATAAGAAGTTAGGTGATGTGCCTAGACATGGTAATAACCTGAGGGTTATATGGGATGGGTTGAATGGTTGATTCATGGGAATGATGAATGGGTTAAATGGGTTAATGTGTAAACTGATTTAAAGACCATAATGTAATGGAATTTTAGACTACTGTTGAACTCTTAATGAGATAAGCATAACACATGGCAATTGGGTGAATGGTTAAATGATGTGAAATGGTAATGCGTTAATGGGTTAAGTCATAATGTGAATTCTTGTGTGTTTTTTTGTGAATGGTGTTTTCCTAAGGGAAATGGTATGGTGGTTGATGGTTACTAAAATATAATCATGTGCACATGTCTTGGTAGTGTGGGGTATGACATGAGGATCTATGCCCATAGGTCGAGTAAAAACGGATTATCTAAAATCCACCCCAAATTCACATGTTAGGAATGAGGATTGAAAATCTCTTCTCCAAACAGTTGCATCCACCCCAGACTGAGGCATTAAGGTGAGGACATGGTTTCTAGGAGGGGGTTAGTCCTAGTGTGATAGGATAACGATGGGTTCACCCTCTTGCATGTGATTGTTGGCCTTAGACCCATGTATCTTAATGTATCTGATTAACCCATGGAAATGTGATGAATTGGTAAGTGATGATAATTGGTGTGTAATGAATGGTAATGGAGGTGGCAATGGCTTTGGCCATGAACTTGTTAATGGAACCTCAAGTAATTACTTGGTAATTATCAATCATATTCCTTTTTCATAAACAACTTGTTTATACTGGATATTTTGTAGACACCATTGGTGGTGGCCTTATGAGTTGTACTCACACCATGCTCGGGCCGCCGTTGGGTACCCGAGCAGACTTCATGTTTACAGGTCAAGAGAAGGGCAAGGGTCCTTACTAGATATTCGAGTGGACATGGGTAGCACTAGGTGGAGGATCCGGACATGGTGTTGGGACCGTTTTTGGGATTTTGTATTTTTCCTTATTTTGGGTTATTGTTCACTCTTCCACTTGTTGTATGACATGACATATTTATTGTAGGAAATGGTTGATATACATTTTCCTTGTTTATTTTTTGTTGTTTCCGCTATTTAGTTTGTTTCTGTTGTGTCTTACACTGATAAAATGGGGGTATAGTCTCCCCACTTTACCCTATAGACCCCCGCTGCTTGTCGGCAACCTTTGGCGTACAGGGAGGCATGCTTAAGGTCATATAAATACCCGGCTCAGGGCACTGGTTTAGTGGATTCTTATTCGGGGACGTTACATATCGATTACAAAATATTAATTTTAAAGAATTTTTTTTTCAATGTTTTCACTATTTTTTAAATGAATTTTTAATATAATCTATTACAACTTCTTTTATGAAAATGATAAATAAAATTGTCTAAAAATAGTAGTACAAATTGAAAACCATTTTAATCATTATCCAAAAGGGTTATATTGTCATAAAAATAATATTTATTTAATCACATTCAGAACATTCTTATCAAAAAATATTTTTGGATGATTGAATTTTGGTTATTAATTTTTTATATTCTTAAAGTAAATTTTGATGACACGAAGTCTAAATATTACGAAACCCATTTTTATTTCCATAGGTTATTTATAATATGATTAATGATTATTTTCATGTGGATAACATTTTAATGGATTATTTATAGATGGGGTAATATATTTACTCCTTATATACTTAGTTAATTTTTTTTACATCATGAGATAATGCAGTGTGGGAATTCTTGGATACTCTTAAAAATTAACTATTAGTCCTTATTGGATATGATCCCAATCTAGAGGATGGGACATCATGGATATATTCACAACATAATGGTAACCAAAAATTAGGTTTTTTCATAAGTTCACTATTATTATACGTCTCAATGAAATATTAAATTTTCATGCAATATTATGTTTATTATTCTCAATGTATCCTTTTTATTATATCATGATTTTGTACTATTATTCCATGTTTTATTTTTGTTAATTTGATATTTCATTTAACTATATTATTTTTAATGGAAAAATATAATTTCCACAAGTTATATGTGATAATTAATTTCTCCCTACTCATTGTTACTATATTTATATAGTAGAAACCATGATGAAATGATGATAAGCTTTTCCTTAATAGTATTTTATATCACTTCTATATATTGAGTCATTTGAATATGTCTTGATGATGGGTATAACTTATGGCAGGCCTATAAAGAATTATAATGTGTCTCAATTATGAATAAATGTTCAATATTTTTTTCAAATAAGTTACTTATATACCCAATATTTAATGATATAAAACCTTATATTATTGCGATAGTGTGATTATTGAGATTTGAAATGTTTAACTTATAGAAATGATAAAAAATAATGATATTTTTATATTGGAACATTTTAATGGGTACTAGAGAAAGGTTTATAAATTCATGGGGATTATTTTACCTATTTTAGTTATTAGGATGAGTGATCTATAGTGAAAAACCTTAGAATAATTATATGGTAAAAGATTATGGATAAGATAAAAAGTTTAATGTTTGGGTTGTGTTGAGATTTTTTAGTTTCTACGAAATCACATACCTATATGGATATTGGAATGTTGATGAAAATGAGGAAATAAATTTTCTATACGTAACCACCCGAAAAAGGATGGTATTGTATCATCTCTATATTCACTTTCTGTACAATTAGTGGGAATAATACTATACTCATTTCTAGATAGTATAAGGTGATATAATTTTGAAATTAACAAAATCATTATAACCAATTATAATGGATTCAAATATATTTATTTTAGAGAATATAGTATGAGGAAGACCATGGATAGATTAGACTAGATTTTAATGACTGATATGTTAAGGTATATATATATTTGTACTTTTGTAGATAATGGACATAATTAATTTTGGGAACATAAATTGTGATGAATTTTTACTTTTAAATATTATAATAATGTTTAGGATTGTTTCGGAATAATTTTTAAGAAATCAGTTTATGAATTATATCTAAACCCATTATAAATAAATAATGATTGAACCGAGAGTGATTTTGGATGAATTGATATCTCATGTAGTGGTTTCAACATGTATAAAATTTTGAGGTTGAGTTTTCTGGGTGACTATTTATTACAATTTTCTTATGATGTAAATTGTTCATAACTATTATTGAACCCATTCTATTTTTTGTAATATTTGATGCCTAGTGGAACCATTTCAACCATGGATTCCATGGAAAATTTAGACAATGTACCAAGAAAAAACTTAATGAGTTAAGAACTAGGGTGATAAATCTTAGGATCATTCAAAAACAAAATATCCAGAAGTTTGATTAAAAATGTGACTAAAGTTGATCTTCCAATGAAACCAAAGAATTGAAGGATGGAGTCTCATGGAAACATAGGTGATGAATATGATAAGGGAGTAAAGTTTAAATTTCCATAGTGAAATAAATTTTGGATGTGGCACGAAGAGTAATGTCTAAAAGTAAATAGATGATGATTTATTTGTGGAAAATAAGGGAATATAACAACAAACTATAGGGTAAAACGAAAGATATTAGTGCACAAAATAAATATAAAAAGAGTTTTTATTGAGATACCCTAACAGTTAACTATCTCAAATTTAAAAAAAATTAAAACTTTCCCTAAATAAATTTCCAAAAACAATTACAAAATTGGTTGTGTAGGATCGAAATAATGATGTAGATGCTCAATATACAAGAGGGGGGGGGGGTGAATTGTACACTTTAAAAAAATTCCTTAAGTAAGGAATGATCTACGTTTAACAAAGTTAAAATAAGTTGATTCACAATACCTCTAACACCAATTGGAAATTGGAACAAGGAATGAGGTTACAAACTTCTTAATTCTACACACTTTCTTGAATCAGGAAAGTGATTCCAAAAAACAAGTTCCGGAAATATGGATCCGGAAATTGATACTTAACCGAAGATTACAATATGAGATTCTACCTTAAAGCATTTATAATCTAAATGAATTAGAGTACAAGTGTAAGGAAATATAAGATGTTTATAGTTTCCTTACAATACAAAATGCAGTTGAAAAACAATTAGTACAACTACAAGTAACAAACAATAACTCTTTAAACCCAAAGATAAGGGTTTCCAACAACCTTGGATAAAGGTCCATTGATTTATACTTCCATGCCAGTCTGTATTACCCACACCAGGTTAATCCCTCTATACGAAGATCGGAGTCTCTGTATTGCTATCCCTGCAATCCCTCAACTTCAAGGTAGTTGGAACCTCTGTCTTCCCCACCAAGGAAGCCCTTGAACTTTAAGGAAGTAGGCACCTCTATCTTCCTATCCCCGGAAGCCCTTGAATGTAATCACCATCATTCATATTCCACTAAGCAATATGAATGAGCGGTTTAGAACACACAAAGAATGAAAAGCTTCTCTCTCTAGAAATCACCTTAACAACATATCGTCTCTAGATTGATCAATTCGTTTCCACACCTTTGATCTCTTTCAAATGAGATCATATTTATAGGCTCAGTCGGCCCCCTCTCCAACGGTCATATTTTCCATTAAATTTGGAGGGACCTGTACACGTGTAACTCAACCAATGGTTAGTTTGAAATAGAATAGATGACATCGTTTAATAACAAACCATGTATAACTGAATACATGACATCGTTTTGTAATGGAGAATTTGTAAGCAAAAGCCATACTATGTTCGGAGTTTAAGAAAATTTAAAGTTCAGAGTCTAACCAAAATGAAAATTGGAATCTATAAAAAGAAATGTTCGGATTCTATTTTATAGGAATTCGGAACCTGAACTCTGTTGATGTCTAGAGTCTGAATTTCAAAGGAAATTTGGAGTCCAGTTTTTCCAGAGCTCAGAATCTGAACATGCAGAGTTATAATTCTAACTAGTAAATGTTTGGAGTCGTACTTAATAAGAGTTTGGAGTCTAACTACTTAAGAGTTCGGAGTCAAACTTATGAAAGTTTGGAGTCGAACTTCATAAGAGTTCAGAGTCGAACTACTTGAGATTTTGGAGTCGAACTTCATAAGAGTTCGGAGTCGAACTACTCAAGATTTCAGAGTCGAACTAATGAAATTTCAAAGTTGAACTTCATAAGAGTTCGGAGTTGAACTTCTCAAGAGTTCAGAGTCGAACTTATGAATGTTCGGAGTCGAACTTCATAAGAGTTCGGAGTCGAACTTATGAAAGTTAATATCCATAATTCAGAGTGGAACTTCATTATAGTTCACATCCAGAAATCGGATCCTAAAAATAGAATAATCCAGTACTTGACATTATATGATTCTAGGATTTTGAGTATGAATCCAGTTTTTGAACATAAGGGAAAAACATTGCTATGTATAAGAAATTCTAGGTTAGTGTAGATTTCCTTAAGGAAGAAAATTTTCCTTATGGAGGTAAAATATAAATTTTCTTAAGTATAAGGTGTTTGTGATTTTCAAAAAAAGGAGTTGAAAATTCATAAAGAAAACCTTATTCACTCAAAAATCTCCCCCTTTTTGGAAAGAACAAACATCCTTATGAAAAGGAATATAAGGACTTTGAAATATTTCATTAGGCATTGAAATTAAATCATATTTCCCTTTGTTCACGGATTAAAGTGAATACAACTATGTCCCCCTTAGGCATTGAAATTCTAAGGATTGTATTCTGAATTTCCGGAGTTGAGTTTTCATTATCATGGGAATGGAAAACTTTGAAGTGAGCAACTCCCCCTTGCTTTAAGTATTTTTTTTTAAAAAAATTCATCTTTTTAGTGGTTCTTTTTCCTTCTCCCCTTTAGGAGAAGTTGTTTTTCCTTCTCCACCTTTGTGATTTTCAAAAACAATTGAAGGGAATGGAAAATAAAATATGGTACCTGAAACATTAGTATATAACAAAATACAAGAACAAAAATTTTCTTTAGAGTTGGAAAAAAAATTATTAGAAAAGAAAAATACAACAAAAGATCGGAGTGGGTTTATTTGACTTCCTCTTCCTTTGGGATCAGATTCTTTAATAATGTTTTGATCTTCTTCAGGTCTCTTTGGTCTTCCTCTACTTGTCCTTCCAAAGTTGAGATCCTTTCCTCCTAAAATTTTAAAACTTCTGACTGAGCCTTTAAGGCATCTTGTTGCATCTTCGCCAACTCATCATGGATTACCAGTCTTTTCTCATGCTCGATCCGGAGATTTCTATCACTTATAAAATTTTGTTCTAGAGAATTTTCCTTGTCATTTAGTTCCTTCAATTGTTGACTCTGAGAACTCTACTCAATAATCAGCTCATCGTGATGATTCTTAATCTTTTTATCCTCTCTTTCAAAATTTTCTTTCACGTCATTTTGAAAATTATCAATGACGGCCAAGTCTTCTTCAACTCTCTTAGACCACAGATTTATTTTGCTGCAAGACTTTATATGCACATCATAATTGATAAGAAAACTTTTATGGTCAGCCTCAATCTTTATACACTTATCCATGACCATGGATAAGGAATCCAATTTCTGATTCATACTTTGTTGTAGCATCTAGAATCTAGAATCTATAGTTGGAAAAATGAATTGGTTTCCACCAAATTCTTCTGAGATTCTACCACAAAATGATGACCATGAGCTAATGACTCTGAATAAGATAATTTGCTTGGATATGGCTCTTCCTCAACTTGCACTAGCTTTCTTCTAGACATACCACCAACCTATTTCTTCTAGATGACATCTTTTATAGGTGTCTCTATGAGAACTTTATTCCCCTTATCAGCTTTTGGAATTGGTTCCTCATTAAGAGATACTTCCTCAGATTTAGAAACATGAATAATCTGGTATTCATCCGGTTTCTCATTTTCTTGTCCTTCCTCAAGGAAATTCCACTCATTTAATTCTTCCTCATCATAAAAGACATTTTTCACTTCATCCTCTTGCTGTTGATTATCATTATTCTTACTACCATCCACATCTCCCTTTCCTGGAGTTACTAACATTGTGGATTCTGCCATATCTTTATAATCCTCTACTTGTTTGATCAGGGCATCCAAATCATCACTACCCTCTTCTTCTTCTTCTTCTTCAACCTCTTCCTCTACTTCTTCAGCAGCTTCTTTTTCAGCCTCTTAAACTACTTCTTTACCCTTGTATTTTTATGGAGTGGCATAGTTCTTAGCTGGAGTTTCTGGTAAAGAAGGTTGAGGACCGAAAGTTTCTGAAACGGAAAGAATTTCAGAAGCTAACTCTGTAGCTTTCAGCAAAGATTTCACCACTTCATCTTCAGACAACTTCTTTTTCATCTTTTTTTCTTTTTTCCTTCTTCACTAACTCTTCCAAAGATCTTTCTTTTAAAGCCTTAGCCTCTGCAGGATCCAATCCAAACTGAGGATCCCCTTGTTTCCTCTTCTCTTTATCTTCCATCCACTTGGCTGCAACTTCATCTATATATGTTTTCTGCTTCTTCGGTTTGGGGGGAGCAGACTGAGTTTCCTTAGCCTTGGGATTTTCTTTTTCAACGACCACTTCCTCACCCTTTCTCTTCTTCCTTGCCTTTTTGGATGGTTCCGGAGTCTGTGAAATTTTCTGTGCTGCCTCAACTTCTTCCACAGATGGAGGGTAAAATTCTACAAATTCACTGGAAAAAACCCATCTTCATCCTCTTAAATGTATCATCACTTACCAGCATAAGATTACAATTCCAGACTTTTGATTTTCATGCAACCTTAAAGGATTCTAATCACCGAACTATCAGCTTAGATAGTAAGGTATGGTACATAATTATTTGAGCTCTCAAATTTCCTTCTTTGATGTTCTTGATCGTAATCACGACATGCCTCATCAAATTTATCTTTCTTATATTTACCATGAAATCTAAGACATAGATATCACTTTTCTTAAAATTATATTTGTCACCTCTTCTTGGTATGAGAAAAAATTGTACCCAGAGCTCTAGAATTTTATTGTTCGGAGTGAGATGATCAATTTTAGTAGTCGTAGAATCCTTAAGTCCATGAAATTTTAAAGCATTCACCATGTTGAAACTTCCTTGATCATCTGGAAGCTTGTGTGAGAAAAACTCAGCTTCCCCATCATAGTACAAACCAACCAAGCTCACGTCCTTGGTGTAGGATAGCTTGTAAGTCTTCCCATAAGACTTAAATGTAAACCACTCTTTTCCATCTTCAATTTGGAAGGAAATAGACTCATAGAACTCGATCACCAAATCGGTGTAAACCGGATCCTGTTTCTCTGATTTATACAAGTACACATCTTCCCAACCATTCAATCTGATTTTTTTGGTTATAATAGAATCAATATTGTAAAAATCAGGATGCACCAACCTTTCCCTAAAGACTAACCACTTTGAGATTGGCTTTGAAGATGAAATTTCATGAGATGTTGCTTCAACAGACTTTCAGAGTGAAGAATTCTGAAAGATTCAGAACGGCTTCACAAAGATCGGAACCGGTCTTAAGAAGAGCAGCATGGCTTCGAGATGTGAATGCTTTTAAAAAATGATGTGGGATGAGTCTTGGGATCACCATTATATAGGCGATGAAGGTGACCTTTGGTCTTCCAAAAGCCATCTAACGGTTGATAAACATTTTGATCTGATCTAACGGTTGAGAACACTACCGTAAGGAAAACTTGACTCTGATCTTTTGAGGTTTTTAAACAAAACATTCGGATTTAAGGAAAACTAGAGTAAAAAAAACAGGAAAATACCGGCAAGCAAAATATGAGTATGATATCTTAAGTATGGAAATAATACCTTTTGGACTGGCTAGAAAGATTGTTCGTAATTGGTAATATTCTTCAAGAAAGAAAAACATATTACAAAAGTTCATTATGAAGATCTCATTACGAAAGATACAGTATGAAAATATCATTAGGAAAGTTCCAGTACGAAAATCTCTTTACCAATGTTCTAGTATGAAAATCTCATTACAAAAGTTCTAGCTTCCGGAAATTTCCATTCCTAGAATTTTCATTCCAGAAATTTCCATTCTAGAAATTTCCATTCCGGAAATTATCATTCCGGAAATTTCCATTCCGAAAAGTTTGAAAAACTGACTATGAAAATTTTAGTTACAAAAATTTTGTAAAACAGATTACGAAAATTTTAGTTACACTAACAATCAAATGTACTCCCCCTATGAAAAGGAGTTTATTACTGTTAAGAGAATTGTTCAATAAGAAGTTAATGAAGAATGATTACCTTATGGTTATCATTCCTAACTTTTGTTTAATTTATTCAAATCTATGGAAGGGTATTGATTTTGTGAAAATATCAGCAAGTTGATCTTGCGTTCCGATAAACTGAAGAATGATATCTCTTTTATGTGTCTGATACATAATAAAGTGATTCCTAATATCTATGTATTTTTCATGAGAGTGATGTAAAGGTTTCTTACTGAGGGAAATGGCAATTGTGTTATCAAAAAAAATTTGAGTCTTAGTAAAACTCAATCCATAATCTGTGAGTGTGTTTTTCATCCACAACACTAGAGCACAACAACTTCTGGCTGCTACAAATTCTGCTTTAGTAGTGGAAAGTGCTATAGAATGTTGCTTCTTGCATGACCAAGAAACTAATGAATCTCCTAAGAAATGACAAGTTTCGGATGTACTCTTTCTATCCATTCTACATCCACCAAAGTCAACATCCAAAGAACTCCTTAAAACAAAATCATTTCCAGAAGCATAAAATTATCCTAAATCCATCGTACCCTTTAGGTAGCGAAAAATTCTTTTTACCACCTTTAAGTGAGATTCCTTAGGATTTTATTGATATCTTTTCAATAAGCATACTGAAAACATCAAGTCTTCCGACTAGCTATCATGTATAGTAGGTTTCCTATCATACCTCTAAAAGATGTTTGATCTACTGGTTTCCCAGCTTCATCAAGATCTAAAGAGTTTGATGTACCGATGGGAGTACTTATACTCTTAGTGTTTCCATAACAATACTTTTTAAGAAGATATTTAATATACTTATGTTGAAATATATTGGTTCCTTCTGGTTTTTGATAAATTTTAAAGCCAAGGAAAAAATTTAACTCACCCATCATACTCATTTCAAACTCAGATTTCATTAGACATACAAAAGAATCAGTTAATGATTGTTGAGTTGAACCATATATGATGTCATCAACATAAATTTGAACAATCAAATTTTTTTTCATATCTTTCTTTATAAATAGAGTTGGATCTTCATTCCCCTTATCATAGTTATATTGAAGGAAAAATCCTGTAAGTCTATCATACCAATCTCATGGGGCTTGTTTAAGGCCCTACAAAGCATTGGTAATTCTAAAAACATGATCAGGGTGTTTTGTATCTTCAAAGCTAGGAGGTTGTTCAACAAAAACTTCCTCTTGAACATAACCATTAATAATAGCGCATTTCACATCCATTTGAAAAAGTCTAAAATTGAATAATGCTGCAAAGGAAAGTAAAATACGAATAGATTCAAGTATAGATACTGGAGCATAGGTTTCTTCATAGTATATTCCCTCTTTATGATTATAGCCTTTAGCAACTAGTCTAGATTTATTTCATACAATGACTCCATTTTAATCACATTTGTTTCTAAAGACCCATTTTACTCCAATAAAAAAGTTTCTTTAGGTCATTCAACCAAGGTCCAGACTTTATTCCTTTAAAATTCAATTATTTCATCTTGCATGGTTTTGATCCAATCCTCATCCCCTAAAGATTCATCAGTTCTTTTTGGTCCTAATTGGGAAAGAAATGCTAGATGTTCTACATCATTTATCAAGGAACTCCTAGTCCTTAAAAGTTTATTTACATCAATAATGATATTATCACAGGGATGATTCTTAAGAAATGCCTGATTTGGGTTTTGTAAAACCTGTTCATCCACATCGGGTAGAAATTCTTCTAGGGTAAATCTTTCAGAAGTATCTTTTTGAACATTTTCCTTATCAGAAGGATCTTCTATCAAAGGTTGGTAATCAGTTTTTGAAAACCCGTCCGAGGATGTAGGTTGGGATGGTTTAAAAAACTAAAGGATCAGACTCATCAAATTTTACATGCACTGTTTCTTCAACAGTACAAGTCTTTTTATTGAAAACTCTATAAGACTTAGAAGCTGTGGAGTAGCCTAAGAGAATTCCTTCATCAGATTTTGGTGTGAATTTGTGAAGATTATCATTAGTATTCAAGATGAATACCTTCCAACCAAAAACCTTGAAGTAGGAAAGTCTAGGTTTTCTACCATTCCATAACTCATAAGCAGTTTTATTAAGAAAAGGTATAATCAAAACACGATTTATGGTATAACAAGAAGTACTTACAGTTTCAGCCCAGAAATGTCGAGCTATAGAATATTCACTCAACATGGTTCTAGTTATTTCTTGAATAATTCTATTTCTTCTTTCAACAACAACATTTTGTTGAGGAGTTTAGGTGCTGAAAAGTTGTGATTAATAAATTTTCTACTACAAAAGGTTTCAAAATCAAAATTTTGAAATTCTCCCCATGATCACTTTGAATAGTTTTCAGTGGATGATTTTTCTCATTTTTAACTTGGGATATAAAAATTTTGAAAGAATAAAAATCTTCAGACTTCATTGCTTTAAAGTAGACCCATGTAAATCGAGTGTAATCATCAACTAGAACAAACACATTGTATTTGCCTCCAATGCTTCTAGTTTGTGTTGGACCAAAAAGATCCATGTGCACCAACTGTAATGCATCAGTTTTTGAGACTTCACCGATTGATTTAAAACTTGATTTATGGTGCTTTCCATATTTACAAGGATCACAAACTTTAGATGAATCAAATCTAAGCTCTGGTAGATCCTTAACTAGTTTCTTGATAGAAATTTTACAAAAGTTATTAAGGTTACAGTTACCTAATATTCTATTCCATAACCAAGAATGATATTCCATTGCACTATGGAAAGGTAAATCTTAGCTCCTAAGGTCTTCTAAGTTCAAAGTGTAAACATTCTCTTGCCTATTGGATGAGAGAATAAATTCATTTTCGGAATTGTGAACTAAACACTTGTCATTCCTAAAATTCACAAGGTATCCTTCATCACATAACTGACTTATGCTAATGAGGTTGTGCCTAATACCCTTAACAAATAAAAAGTTTGAAATCAATGTTTTATCAAGAAGAACAATATTACCTATAACAACAATTTCTCCCTGAGCATTATCTCCGAAAGTTACCTTTCCTCCTTTTGTTTTGATAATCTTTTCAAAATAGCTTATATTACCAGTCATGTACGGGGAACATCCACTATCCATGTTCCATGTATTGTTGTTGGTACTTCCTTTATCTTCTTGAAAACAAGAAAAGAATTAGGCTTTCAGAATCCAAACCTGTTTGGATCTGAGATTTCAAGATAACAAGATTTTTGGCACCCACATCTTCTTAGAAAAATAATCCTTGTAAAAACCTAGAGATTGGGTTTTGTTTAAAGACCAATTATTTTCCCAGTGACAACCACAATGACACTTGGTACAAAATGGGGCACTTTGTGGAACAAAGTAGTTGTTACTAAAAGTTAGTTTTGCATGGGTATAACCAAATCGGGATTTGTATCTTAAAGGTCGTATTTGTGAGTACATTTTATCAAAATTTTCATTATCAAGGGTAAAGTTTGATAAGAACCTATTTAAGGAAAACATTTCGGACTTGAGTTTTATAACCAAGTTTTTATCTTCAAAATCATTAGATTTAGAACTAGATCATGGCTCGAAACCACTTTTCGTAGAATATACCTTTTCAAATTCTATAGAATGTTTTTTCATCTCAGAACATACTTCCTCATGATTTTTTGAAATACTTATAAAATCAGAATTTTTTTCTACCAATATCATTAGTATGATCTGATATTTCTTTTGTAAGAATATAATTCCTAGATTTTACCTTATCAAGTTTTTTATTGAGTTTAGAATTCTAAATCTCATGAAGTTCAGCAAACCTAGAAACTTCGTCATAGGTAGGTAGAGTATTTTCTTCATTAGAAGAGGATTCTTCATCTGATGATTTATAATATTCTCTATCATTAGAATTTATGGAAACATTGGTCAATGATTCATCATTTCATACCTTATCCATAAAGCAATGTTTTTTAATAGGTGATCTGGTTGTAAGACCAAGATTCTTCTGTCCTGAAGATTCATAATCAAATGATTCATCCGAAGAGTCACCACCACTGGCACTACATGTGTCATTAGTTGTCAGAACATTCTTAGCTTTGGCATTATAACACTTCTTTCTGTTCCTTTTAGAATTCCTTTCTTTCCATTCGTTCTTGTTGAGAAAAGGGAAATCTTGTCTAAAATGTCCAGCTCTCTTGCATTCATAACATGCAACTTCTCCATCTTTCCAATCCTTCCTTTCTTTTTTCCTAAACATGGATTGGAAATTTCTCTGGCCAGCTATCTTGTTCATTCTTCGAGCAAGATTTTCCAACTCACTTTCTAAGACTTCACTCTCACTAGATTCAGATTGGATAATAACATTCTTATAGTTGGATCTGGTTACTCTCTTAGGAGTCTTAGCTTTCATATGATTTGATGTTGTGGTAAAAGAAGTAGTACTATTCCCATTCTTCTTCTTGATGTTGTCAGCATCTCTTTTCATTCTTGATTCATGTTGGAGAAGTGTTCCAAATAGTTCATCTAAGGAAATTTGAGTAGCCTTCCTGTTCTCATCAATAGCTGTTCTTTTGGATTCCCACTCAATGGGCATAAAATCAATTATTTTATTCACAAGAGATTCATCATCTATACCTTTCTCTCCCATAGACTGAAGACTGTTCACTATAGTCATAAAGCTCTGTTGAACTTTACAAATTGGTTCACCATAAGGAAAATTGAATCCATGGTATTCAGCTCTAAGCATAGCTCTCCTAGATTAAATCACTTTAGAAGTACCAAAGTGTGTAACCTCTAACTTCATCCAGATACAATTAGCTACTTCACAAGAAGAAATTTGGCTATATATATTTCTAGTCATTGAACATAGTAAGGTATTGTGTACCTTATAATTGAGTTCATATTCTAGATTTTCTTGGTTAGTGAAAGTTCTTACTTCCTTATCAGGAATTTTATAATCACCAGTAAGCATAATGAAATTATCCACTCCTGTATTGATAATGAATGTCTTCATACGATATCTCTAGTACTCATAATCATTGCCATAAAAAAATGATGGTCTTATAGAATTTAGATTTTCAATCGATCTGACATTGATTCCTGTCATTCTATGAAAAACTTCGGCAACCAAACTTGTTAGTCGGAAAAGTTCCTAACCACAAAGTTCATAATGAGAAAATTCGGAATGAAAAAATTATTTTTAAGCAAGGATAAATATTAAAGAAAAATTGAGAAAGAAAAACATATATGTGTGTATAAGTATTTCAGAGAGCTCCTATGATACCAATTTTATGATTGAAATAATGATATAGATTCTCAATATACAAGAGGGGGGGTTAATTGTACACTTCAAAAAATTTCCTTAAGAAAGGAAATATCTATGTTTAAAAAATTTAAAATAAGTAGATTCACAATACCTCTAACACCAATTGGAAATTGGAATAAGGAATGAAGTTACAAACTTCTAATTCTACACACTTTCTTGAATCAGGAAAGTGATTCCAAAAAACCGGTTCTAGAAATATGGATCTTGAAATTGATACTTAACCAAAGATTACAATATGAGATTCTACCTTAAAGCATATAGAATCTAAATGAATTAGAGTACAAGTGTAAGGAAATATAAGAAGGTTATACTTTCCATATAATACAAAATGTAGCGGAAAAACAAGTAGTACAACTAGAAGTAACAAATAATAACTCTTTTAACCCAATGTGAAGGGTATCCAACTACCTTGGATAAAGGACCCTTGATTTATACTTTCAAGCAAGTCTGTCTTTCCCACTCCAGGGTAAGCCCTTGATACGAAGATCGGAGTCTCTGTCTTGCTATCCCCGCAAGCCCACAAATTCAAGGTAGTTGGAACCTCTGTCTTCCTCAGCAAGGAAGCCCTCGAACTTCAAGGAAGTCGGCACCTCTATGTTCCTATCCCCGGAAACCTTTGAATGTAATCACCAACATTCGGTTTCGCACAAAGCAATCTGAACGAGAGGTTCAGTATGCACAAAGTATGAAAACCTATCTCTCTATAAATCACCTTAACAGCGTGTGGTCTCTAGTTTGATCAACTCGTTTCCAATCCTTTGATCTCTTTCAAATGAGATTCTATTTATAGGCTCGGTCGGCCCCCTCTCCAATGGTCATATTTTCTTTAAAATTCGTAGGGACCTGTACAAGTGTAACTCAACCGATGGTTAGTTTGAAATAGAATAGACGACATCATTTAATAAAAAACCATGTATAACTGAATGCACGACTTCGTTTTGTAATGGAGCATTTGTAAGAGAAATCCATACTAAGTTCAGAGTGTAAGAATATTGAATGTTCGGAGTCTAACCAAAATGAAATTCAGAGTCTATAAAAACAAATTTTCGGATTCTATTTTATAGTAATTCGGATCCTGAAATCCGTAAAAGTCCAGAGTCTGAATTTCTAAGGAAATTCAGAGTCTGGTTTCTCCAGAGATCGGAATCTGAACTTTCAGAGTTCTAAGTTGAACTAGTAAAAGTTTGGAGTCGTACATCATAAGATTTCGGAGCCGAACTACTTAAGAGTTCGGAGTCGAACTTATGAATGTTTGCAGTCGAACTTCATAAGAGTTCGAAGTCGAACTACTTAAGAGTTCAGAGTCGAAATTATGAAAGTTCGAAGTCGAACATCATAAGAGTTCGGATTCGAACTACTCAAGAGTTCTGAGTCGAACTTATGAATGTTCATAGTCTAACATCATAAGATTTCGGAGTCGAACAACTCAAGAGTTCGGAGTCGAACTTATGAATGTTCGGAGTCGAACTTATGAATATTTATATCCATAATTTAGAGTGGAACTTCATTATAGTTCACATCCAGAATTCGGATCCTAAAAACAGAATACTCCAATACTTGACAATATATGATTCTGGGATTTTTAGTATGAATCCGGATTTTGAACTTAAGGGAAAAAAACATTTCTATGTATAAGAAAATCTAGGTTAGGGTATATTTCCTTAAGGAAGAAAATTTTTCTTATGGAGGTAAAATATACATTTGCTTAAGTGTAAGGTGTTTGTGATTTTCAAAACAAGAAAGAATGGAAAAGTCATAAAGAAAACCTTATTGAATCAACAGGTTGATATGAATGGTAACATTCATGGCTGAGGTAGAAAGGGAAATCCTGTAATATCATAACCACTAAAGTGAGTTTCAAAAATGATATTGAGTGAGGAACAATTATTATCCACTAAAAATCTGTGAGGGTTTTTTATCATAGTTGTGCTCACTCATTTTTTCCTAAGACGATTTATAATGAAATAAAATTAGTATATCAATGAATAGAACTTAAATTGTCAATAATTGTTTTTGGTTTTATTATTATCATACCCCTTATCTATAACTCTTCCTTGATATATGATATCCCTATAAAATCGAATTATCCATCTATGAGTCAAAATTGATGTAATATTTAGAATGGATTGAATTGATTTAAATATATTCCCTGATAATTTCTAAAATAAGAAAATCAATATAAAAATCATAAATCGACAGATGACCAACCATTTCTAAAATTATTATTATAATCTATATATAGAAAATCAATCCCTATATATATTTCTTAACACAAAATAATGAGGTGTACATAACTCAAAGAGTTAAAGATAAAATCAATATTTGTGATATTCCTATTATACGGGAGAAGATGAGTTCACTATCCATACATAAGGTTGTGAGGATAGAACCTCATTAGAAATAAAATCACGAGTCAGGTATATTATTAACTATTATATTTGTAAGAAGTAATTAAAATTGTGCATGTGAATTTATTTGAGGGCGGGGGGAGATAACACCCATGAAATCACTATATATATTACCTTTAAGAAATATAATGAGTTCGATAGATTTCATCACATGAACCAATAAAATAATATTAATTAATTTAAAATTTATATTTAATCATTCATTTTGACCATTATATGATTTCTATCAAATTAGAAGTAATAAAGGGTTTTTTCCATATTATAAAATCATAAAATAAAAAGAAAAGAAATCGAATTGAGAAGAAAGAGTCTATCTAAATAAAATAATTTGTCTATGATTAGAAATGAGTTCACCTCACATGGGTTTTACTTATATCAATCCCAATATGATGTTGAATAATTATTATATGATTGAAATCAGATGTTATAGAAATTCAATCTCATCTAAATTTCACTAATATTTATGCTAGCGGAGTCACCACTCACAACTTACATCAGAGCATACCACATTCCTAGATCTTATATGGAGATCTTGAAAAGATGTGTAAAAATAAATTATGATGATATAATAATTTTAATATTAATGTGTTATGTAATAAATCAAATGTATTTTATAGAAATAAATTCTTATTTTCTAATATAGTGATAAAATAAATGAGAACATTTTGTTATTAAAAACGTATTTTTTTTAAAATTTTATTTTTTATGTTATATATTTAATGGAAAAAATTTATTAAATATATTTTTGATATGGAAAATATAATAACAATTTAATCAGTAATTCATATGAAATTAGAGTAAGAAGAGTTTATAATTTCATTAGTTATTTTTCAATGAAAACAGTTTTCACTATATTATTTTGTTTTTATTTAAAAGTTAAATTAAAAAACATTTTAATTTTAATTTGGAACTTTTAACATCATATATATTTTTATATTGAGAATATTAATATAATATTTGTTTTTTGGGATAATTCTAGAATAATTTAATTTTTGGTAAATAGTAAATAAATTATAGTTCGTACTAATATTGTAATGTCTATAACATTATCATGAAGTGGGTATTACATAAAAAAATTATAAAAAATTTTATTCTAAATATATATTTATGGTGTAAATTATTAATATAAAAATATGGTATTTAATTTACAAAATATATATTTATTATTTTGAAAAAATATGTAATATATAACTCGAAAACCCATTTTTATTCGCATATAGAAATAATTAATTTTCATTAAATATATAAATTAGATAAAAAAATGGATATCATATTTTAGATAAAAATTTTATATTATTTGATATTGTAAAATAAATTTTAGTTAGAAAATTATGATTAACCTGATTATAGTTAATAACCATGATAAGGATAAAGGGATTATTTTCCCGGAATGGTTTTTTAACATTGCATAAATATTATTTAGTCTAATAAATTGATATATTCTAAAATATACTCTAATATAATGTTTAATAAAAAATATAAATACTTTTAAAGTCATTCAAATTGATATTCAATGCTAAAAAATATTAAGAACAATTAAAGTTAAAAATAACATTTTTATATAAAACAATTTTTCTATATAATAATTTTTTTCATTTAAAAGACAGTATTATCTTCTTTTTAAATTTTATTATTTTATATGGGAGAAATATTTAGGTTTATATAATTAAAATGTTTTGTGAATTTTTATGTTATATTTTTAAAATAATATAAATGACTTCGGTAAAACTAGTTACCAATGTAAAAAAAATTGAATTTTTTTTGTAAAAGTCTTCAAACATGTATAAAGAAATTGTGAAAATGAATAGTAAATGATTTAACTCCTTTATCTAATCCAAAAATTCATTATTTCCCTCTTTTTATCCATTGAAACTTGAATAGTTCCATTTGATCATCGAAAATGTAATGGGTATTTACAGGAATACTATTTTATTCACTTATAAAAGGCATCCAATTCCACCTCATTTATCTACTCTTTAGATATAATTATTAATAGAAAAAAATATAGTCGTATCATTTAAACTATATTACAACATTTTAAATACCATTTAATTTTAAAAATTATATGATAATGATCCTTAATGTGTTACCCAAGTGATAGCATCCAATGTAATTGTTATTTAACTCAATAAGATCTCCTATTTTATTTTAAATGTATAACACCAAAAAAATACTATATAATTGAACACAATATTACATAAATTTTTATATTATTATTAAATATTAATATAATAATTGAATATCCATTTTATTTCCTCCACACAACCAATCAAAAAAATTTCCCTGATGTAATGTTTGAACTACCACCTCCATAAACGAAGTGATCCGTTCTTATAACCTCATTTTGAGTATAGTTAAATGGGGGTAATTATTTAATAACCAAATAACTGAAAATGTATTATCATTATGAAAACAATACCACTTTTTAACTACTTTATATTATGTGTAAATGAATGAATCACCCATTCATATATACGAACAAATACTTCCATAAAAGTGAAATATTTAATTTTTCAAATAGTTTATTTATTGTTACAAAATATCTAAACAATGATTCAACACCTTCATAAAATATAAATAATATTTTAATATATATTTTATACTAATATTATATCTATATAATAACATTCGTTTACATAATATCCCATAGATTACAAAATTTTATTGATTGATTATATTTAACCACATACTAGATTATATACTACCAACGATGAATACAAAATATTAAGTTGTAGAATTAGTAGATATGAAGGGAAAAATAATTATTTCTTAACCATTATAGAATTATTATAATAAAGCATAACATATTATTAATACCAACATTTATCAGTTAATGTTATATATTAAAACAATATTACCACCAAAATCATTATCCTGAATTATATCCAATATTCTTATGAATTCAAGTTTAAAAATTAAAAAATATTTAAAAACAAATAGAATAACTATAATTATCCCTAGATTTTGATATTTTAATATATTATTTTGAATCACCACTACAATTATTAAATTATAAATGAACAAACAGTCTATGCTCATAATAACCGGTGATGAAAATAAAATACAACTAAGTAACATATTAGAAGTAAATTATAATAAATTAAATTTATAGAAGGATATATATATATATATGAATATTTTTCTTAAATATTTAATTTAGAATTTTATTATTTTAATAGAACAGTTGATAGAATATTCAGTTAGGGGGTATTTTCTGTAAGGGATTGTTATCTCAATTTTCAATTACATGGGATATGTTTAGTATTGCACACTAACATTTATTTTATATATTGTGTTCACTAACATATATAAATCAGGTATTATTAATATATTTCATTACATTAATTTAATATTTTTATTTCAAGTTAACCCTATTTTGTTCTTTTTATTCTTATGTAACCATTACCATAAGGGTTTTTGAATCACTATTTTAATCTATTTAGTTCTAATTTGAATACACATGTTTTTTTTGTCATATTGAGAAAGGATTTATTTCAACAAATGTTTCATGAAATATAAGTTATTTAAAAAACCATATCATATTTTTCCTTTCATGGATTTTGATTTCAACAGATGATAAAGATGTAACGGTTTTTGATAACTCAATTCTCATTAATTGAGTTATGTTTTTTTATTCATTAACTTATTTCACATAATTTGGTTAAATTATGTTATTGGATTTTATTAGATGGTGTTATCTATTTTTTGTAAATTTACATTTATACCATATAAAATAAATTTAAAAGGTCTACTATATACTGAATTATGATATTCATGACAGATTTGGTTAACTCAAATTTTCATTTATAGAGTTCAAATATTATTCCTTGGGAATAATTATTCTATTTTTAATAAACTCTTATATTTAATATATATTAAGATATTTCCCCTATTTATATTTAATATTTCATAAGATATTTCACCATTTATATTGGTCAAAAATGATGTTTTAACTCAAGGATACATTATGGTTGAATATATTTCTCATGAAAGTAAAACATTTTTAAGGAAAAAAATATCATCTCCTTTAATGATAATGTTTCCAAAATTTATTGGTTTAGTAAAAAAAATGTTTTTGTTTCTTGTTTTTAATTCCAAATATTTTTTTACTCATGTGGAAATCCAATTTTTTATTACCACTTTTCATAGGTATGATTCAATACCATTGTTTATGATGTGGATTTTTAGTAATGGTTTTTCAAATATAATACATTTATTTTTTCATTATTTCAAAATAAAATGATTTCTATTCCACTACACATTCTTTTATAATAAACATTATGAATTTTCAAGAATAAATTATTTAGTATTAATCAAAAATTATTTTTATTTCTAATATTTTTATTTAACTTTTTGAAAAAATAATTTTTATTTTCACACGTAACTCTTTAATATATGATAATTTTTAATAATAATCCTAAATATTCAGTTATTATTTATCTACATTTAAATTTTTTTCTATAAAGGTTATATTTTATTTATAATTATATTTATTGAATGGCCATGTAATCATTCATATTATATAATCTTTTATAGTGATTGAAATTTTTTCATTAACTATTTATATTATTGAGGTAAATTTTGGTGATACTTTATTGAAATCTTACAAGACCCGATTTTATTTCAATGGGTTATATATAATTTTATGAATGATTATTTTCATGTGGTACACATAGGTATGGAATTATGATTTTTGAGGTCCAATATTTTCCCCAAATTAATTTGTCAACAGTTTATATCTCATGAGATAATTTATTGTGGGACTTCATGGATATGATCATAAATTAAAGGATCATCCCTCCTGCATATTATCCCAAAATAAATGAAAAAATTATTGGATATGCTTAGAGTTAATGGAGGCCAAGACCTTATGTCTATTTGAATATAATATTTTATTTTATGTCTCAATGGAATAATATATTTACATTACATATAATATTGACTGTTCCACGAGGATAATTATTACTATAAAATGATTTCACAATAATTTTATATGGTATATTTGTTATATTTTTATATTTATTTTCTTTCTATAGTGATTTATGGAAAATAGTATTGTTCCATGTTATTTTTAATATGAAATTTTTCTAAAATCATGTTTCATCATATGCTTAGGATCCATCCCTTAATGACATGATGATATGTTTTTCCTCACCAAGAATTTTACTTCAACCTTTCTCGTGTATTTGTTGCACATGTTATAAATATGACTATATATTATAATATGTACATATGGGTGTCTAATGTTTCTCAATTATGGATTTTGTTTCAAATTTATTGTATGATAAGTTGTTTGTTTAGCTGATACTAAAATACATGAATCCTTGTATTCCAAGGATGATGTGATTTTGGGTGATGTAATGTTTAACTTATGGAAATGGTATAAAATAGAAATATATTAATCTTTTGTATTTTAGTGGTAGTTTAGTTCTAGGAATTCTAGTTTATCTATAATGTTTTCTAAGAATAGTAAATCCTCACCCCAATGATTTCATTATCAAAGAACACTTTGTGTATTATTTATTCACCAATTGCTATTTGTGCGAAACTATTCTGTAAAAAAACATATTACTATTCCTTTATATAAATTTCAGATGTTGATAATATATCTATATATTTTCTCAATATTAAGAAAAATTAGAAATCATATTTAATATCTAAAATCAACTTATAATCAGATATTAAATTATTTTGGACTATAATATCGCTAGGAAAATTAATTCAACATATATGTTGTTAAAAGAAAATAATGAGGGAAATATATATTCAGTGGTTTCATGTAATTTGTTTTCTAAATTACGATAATAAAGGAATGAATGATTTTTTTAGACACATCTAACTTAAAATGATGAAAAATCATTAAAAATAAATTTGTGAGCCATGCATATCTTATAAATTCACTTACATATTTCATAAGTGGGTGATTATTAAAAATTTTGGGATAAAGTTTATATAATGGGGGAGAATTTGACAACCAATATTTTAATATATATATTTCCATTAAATTAATCTAATGTGTTCAATAGCATACATTACATGGAAGAAAAATCTGAAGCAAATGTGTGAAATATGTTATTAAAATTAAAATACAAGAAGTAAATATAACCATTATAATTTAATTAAAGTAAATAAATAAATGTACCCTTATTTTTAAATCGTTGTAAAGAAGAAATGAAAGGGGTCATATAGTGACCCATGTAAAACATAGTGAGATATTTTATTATATTTGAGGAATATTCAATATATCACCCAAATACATATGCATGAGAACTATAATGGGTTAGTGTACATAGAAACCAGATACCTAAAAATCTTATTAATATTAAATATTCATCATCTCAAACATCATTAATTAAATCTGTTTCACTTATATATTCATTATACATATTACACTTCTTTATAATGAGGGGAAAAATTAAATCATAAGATGGGTTGAGCACATATACTCAATAATGGAAAACATTGGAGAAGTAAATCAATGATAATATCAAATAATATCATTAGAAAAAGGGTTTGAGAACATGTCATCATTAATATTAAAGAATATTAAAAAATTTATAGATCATTATCATGAGATGTAAAATAAAAATTTATCATGTCACAATAATGATGCGTCATTAAAAAAATAACAAGCATTGAGTTCAAAACATAATAAAATCAATATGTCATAAAGGTTTAGTATAATCATAGTAATAAAAACCATATCAAATTTCATGGTTACTACTAAGGTCATATTTTCATATTAGATTGAGTATCAATATAAGATCCTGGTTCTTATTTTTGAGGTACAAGTTTCTTCTTTTCTCTTTTCATTAAGTGTTTTTGAGAAAATAAGGAAAATAGAGAAAAAATCCTAAATTTTGGAACTACATGCCGTGTACTTTTCCACATGCTGTGTACTTTTGGCCATGTGGGATGAGTACACAGGGCGTGTAGCCATGTCGGCGATGAAAGGTGTAAAAACTGACTACACGCCGTGTAGTGGTCCTTTACATGCTCTGTAGTCCTTCGGTAGACTAAATAGTAAGGAGTTGGAAGCAGCCACCAGCTGGGCAATAGTACACGCCGTGTAGTCAAGAATACATGTTGTGTACTCATGTCGACAAATGAATAGTTTGGAGGTGCCGCCAGATGAACAATTAAAAAAAGGAAGTACACGTCGTGTACTCGGAAGTACACACCGTGTACTTCTTTTTTCATAAAATGGGAAGTAGCCAACCCTATTCACAGGGAAGGCTTAGAACCGAATGGGAGCTCGAGAGGGGACGACCAAATCTTTGAGGATCACTAGATCGAGCACTGGGAATCAGTTTCCGCCTCGGATGATCTCGTTGAAACCTTGCAGGTAAGACCTCTCATCTTCTGGCATAGTTCTTTACAAATATCCCTCTAATGGATGTTATTTGGGTTGAAGAAATTTTTCATTATCCTAAAATCTATAGCATTCTGGGACAATTCGTGGAACGTCATTTGAGTATACTGATCAGGGGCATTTAAGGTAGGTGGCTTGGTGTTTAAATTTCTAATTGTTGTGCGTTTATGTGTATTTTTGGGATACAGGCCCATGAATGGGGTGTCGTATGGCTGAGGCCTTTTTGAATTAAATACCTAGAATTGTATAGGTAATTGAATGTGGTAATAAACTATTTTTGGGATCACTACTTGGATCCAGGACCACCCATGGGGTGCGTTCCTCTGTTTAGCCATTTGGCCAGGATACCTGAGGGTATGCCTTTATAATAATGATTATAGAATTTCCTTGAGAGGAATTTATTTTGTATTGCATTTGTATTTTTTGTTTACATGTTGGTTATGGCCCGGTTACTAGTTTATCCTGAGAGTAGTGTTGTGATTAGCCTATGGGAAACGTACTACTTAGCCTATGGGAACCTTCTTCTATGCCTATGGGCAGTTGATTCTGTGCATGTGGGTGACAACTCATACGCCTACGGGCAATATTCAATGTGCATGTGAGAATATTCCTATGTTGAATTCTCCTTACCTGAGGGTAAGTGTTTACGCGTCTGAGGACACTGACTTATTGCATAGAAATTCTCTGTGGTGGTTTCTTAATAATAAATAATAAAATGAATGTCAAATGGAAATATAACTAGTAATGTTAGTTACTTTTGAGTACTACATAGTTTATTGCATTTACTTTTTCACACAGTTGTTGCATGTTTACACACAGTTGAGCATGGGCCTTTAGTGGGTGCCTACTGAGAATTATTTCTCACACCATGTTTGGATCATTCTTTTTGGCAGAAACTGATTATGTTTCTTCAGGTATGGATAAGGTAAAATGTTCCATTGTAGGTACTTGATTGCTGCTAAGGAGTAGGGGAGCATGGGACTGGGATTGGGCTCGTGATGCTACCTACTATTTTGTTTTGCTTTTTCTTAATCTATATTGTATTGTAATGTTTTGTTGTGTAACATGTTCTGGATATTTTCATTGAACTTCAGGCATGTTGCATCGTTATATATAACTGTTGGTTATCTTTTAGTACAGTTGTTTACTTGGGTATGTTTTACTGTTTCCGTTGCTGCTGTATGATTTTTATTTTATTCCGCTGCGCTAAAATTTGACAAATGAGGGCATAGTTTCCCCACTATCAAATATGGGCCCTCACTGCTAGTTGGAAGCCTCTGACGTTTGGGGAAATGCGCTTGGGGCCATGTGACCAACCGGGTTCGGGGCACCCGTAGAGTGGTACCCGGGTCCGAGACGTTACAAAGTGGTATCGAAGGAGGTTATTTTCATTGACGTACTATTTAGAGCCTTAGTAAGGGATAGGACGAGAATGGTAGTTGGTAATAAGATGTGCCCGGGCATAGCTAACTCGTGTACAGGGAAAATCCAATTTACCTTGTGTTGCAATTTTTCTGATTTTGCAATTTTACAGTTGAATTGATTTCCACCTAGGGGTGACACACTTTTATTGTGTTGTTTATATTTTACTCATTGGTTCTATTTAGTTGCAACTCAATTATATAATGGTATTCCATCTCATCCATCATTTAGGAACATGCTATAAATCACATTCCATGCATAGTTTCCATTCCATGTTGGTACATTAGAAAATTACATGTTTTTGTGATAGTTGTTGTGCCAGTAAAGGCATGCTGTTGTGATAACAGCTTGATAGATACCTGCTGGTTGATAGGGTATTTTTGTGTGAACATGTTTATAGAATGGATGCCAAACCTTGGTTTTTGGGGAGTATGGGCCCTCATTAACTGAAATTTGGGGGATCATTGGTTGTTTATCTGCTTATAACACATATAAGATGCCAAACATTGATTCATAGGGAGTATGGGCCCTCACCTATAGGAAATAGGAACTTATGTTTCGTTTTTCTGTATTTTATGGGTTCTGGAGAAGTTTCTCAGGCATACTATCCAGAAACCCAGTATACACACCGTGTAGTACCTTGAACACGTTGTGTATGTTCTTCTGTTCGGGAAGAAAAGAGTAATTTTTTAGTACATGTCATGTACCCTACATACACGACGTGTGGTCTCTTTCTATTTCATAGACCGTGTGGGCGGGGACATGAGGAAGGGAAATTCTCAGGGTGAACACACCATGTAGCTGATGTACACGTCGTTTAGTGTAGACCTAATGTCCAACCATGTAACTAACAAACACGCGTCGATGGAATCGTTCCTAGTACACGCCGTGTCAATGATGAACATGTCGTGTAGTCTGACCTGGGGAGTCAGCCGTGTAATTAACAACACAGGTCGGTGTAATTCTTTCATGTACACGCAGTGTCCATCTGGAACATTCCGTTTAGTGTGAGACATGTATCTAGCCGTGTATCTAACAACACGGGTCGGTGAAGCTCATCTAGTACACGTTGTTTACCTTTGGGACACGCAGTGTAGTCTTAACGAGTGACAGACCGTGTGGACTTAGCCGTGTGGCTGGGAAACGGGGTAGTGTACACAACATGTGGGGTTGTAACACGCCGTGTAGTATCAAGCTGAGTAGTCGTCTGTGTCACAAACGACACGAGCAGTTGGAAAATTACACCATAGACACTGTGTAGATTATATACACGCCATATAGTCTTGTTGTGCAATTTTTTATGCCTTCTTCTTCCTATCCCCCTTTTATTTCCTTCATTTTTAGACTATGATAATCTAGATCTAAGGTGTGCGTTTTACCTTGCAGTGTCATGCCGCCGAGACGACCACGTGTTGTTCTCCAGGAGAGAGGCAACGAGTTTACTCCAGAGATGGTGGGCCATGGGCTTCCAGTTGATCCTCCAGCAGAGCCAGATGCGGTGCCAGCCATTATACCGGACACAGGCACAGATGCGCAGTTCCATGAAGGCTTTATGTTGTTCATGAAGTCCTTTTAGGGAGCACCACTAGCTGCCACATCTATGGAAGATATGACACATAACTTCTAGCAGCATCATCTGGCTAGGTTTTCAGAGGATGGAAAACAACTAGCTACAGAGTCTTGGCTGGGGTCTATACAAACTATTTTCAAGCACCTAGAGATGCCTCCAGGGTGGAGGGTCAATCTCATGACATATATGCTACGTGATTCCCCCAAGATGTGGTGGATGTTACCACCCAGTCAGAGAATCATAGAGACATGGCGTGGGAAGATTTACATACAACCTTCTATGACTTCTTCTTCCCGGAGATGCTGAGGGAAAATCCAGCTCGAATGTTCATTAATCTGCAACAGGGCGTTATGTTGGTGATTGGTTATTCTTCTCGTTTCACCGAGATTCAACATTTTTCACCCGTTCTGGTGGGTGATGAGACGCTGAGAGCCAGATGCTTTGAGGATGGTCTTCGATATGACATATGAGCACTAGTGATTTTATTCAGGTTTCCTTCAGTAAATGATATTGTGAACCAGGCATTGATTACAGTGGGGAACCTTTTGGAAGCCAGTGGTGTGGGCTAGGGCGGTTCATCACCAGTTTCTGGTACTATTTCTACTAGTAAGAGGAAGAGGTAGATGGACTTCTCTCAGGGTGGCAGTACCAGTCAGAAGAATGTTTTAGGTGGCCAGGTCATGTTCTACCAGTGTGGTAAGGAGGGGCACAAGAGACATCAGTGTCCACGAGACCCAGTGGAGTGCCGAGCATGCGGCAGGATGGGTCATCTACAGTGCTTTTGCAGGGCGTTTCTACTAGTGGCTAGTGAGAGGGGATTTGTGCAGACTCCGTGTGTGGGGGTAGGACCGGAAGCTTCTTACCAGTCGGGGGACTGGAATACATTAGGGTGTTTAGGTATGGATGGTGGAAATGGCCATGGTTTCCAGACACCAGGATCTCAGAGGCAGTAGGGCGGGACAACTTAGGGTATCCAGGCTGTGTCGGAGGGCTGCAGCACTGGGCAGACATATGTTGTGCAACAGACCCAGCTGAAGTAGGATCCCGAACCTTCTACTGTCAGAGGTATTATTCTAGTAGCTTCTGTTTTATCTTCAGTGCTTTTTGATACGGGTGCTACGCATAGATTTATATCTGTACCTGTTGTGGATATCCATGGGATCTATGTTTCTATTTCTACTATTATGAAGTTAGACACTTTGTTGGGGACTAGATCGGCTGGTGTGCGTCAATGCAAGGAGTTACCCCTTGAGGTTGGTGGGAGTCAGCTCGTTTGGGACCTCTATGTCTGAGAGATGATGAGCTATGATGTCCTTCTCACGATTGACTGGTTGGTTCCCTTTTGTGCCTTTGTAGATTTTTATCGTTGCATGGTGAGTTTCATGTCACCAGATGGTGGAGAGTTTCTATACAAGGGTGAATCTGATGTTCAGGCGAGTCGAGCTGGACCCGAGCATCATGGGTCAGGTGGAGTCATAGCCCATATTGCAATCTTATATCTAGAAAATGAGGGGACTTGTCAAGAAGTATTTCCCTCCAGTGGTTGATCGTTTCAGGGATGTCTTCCCGGACTACTCTTCAGGTCTTCCCACGGAGCGTGAGGTGAATTTCTCGATTGAGATTGTTCCAGGAGCCGCACCGGTGTCCATTCATCCTTATAGGATGGCTAAACATGAGTTTTAGGAGCTCAAGAGGCTGTTAGAGGAGTTAAAGTCAAAGGGGTTCATCTGACCCAGTACTTCTCCTTAGGGTTCTCATGTCCTCTATGCGAAGAAGGTGGATGGTACCCTTAGACACTGTGTGGATTATCAGAAGTTGAACCAGATTACGGTTAAGAACCGATATCCCTTGACAAGGATTGATGATCTCTATGATCGACTTCATGGATCATTAATGTTCTCAATGATTGACTTGAGGTTAGGATAACATCATCTGCACATTAAACCATCTGATATACCTCTCACAGATTTTAGGAGCAGGTATGGTCTATTCGAGTATATGGTTATTCCGTTCGGACTCACGAACTCACCATTAGTTTTCATGGCTCTGATGAATCGTGTGTTCCATCCTTATCTGGATTCTTTTGTGGTAGTATTCATGGAAAATATCATGGTGTACTCTCACACTCTACATGACCATTCCACCCATCTTGAGATCGTATTGAGTACACTAAGAGATCGTCGATTATATGCTAAGCTCTAAAAGTTCCACTATTGGGTAGACCAGATACACTTACGGGGTCATGTCCTCTTAGAGGAATGAGTTGCAGTAGACCCAGAGAAGGTGAGTGCATTAGTTTCCTGGTAGCGCCTTAGAACGTTTTTGAGATACAGAGTTTCTTAGGGCTGGCCGGTTACTACATGAATTTTATACAGGACATCTCCGGCTTAGAAGCGCCGTTGACGGGCTTGACTAAGAAGGGTGTGAAGTTTGTTTGGTCAGATGCTTGCGAGACAACCTTTCAGGAGATGAAGGGAAGGTTCCCATCAGCACCGATCCTAATACTCCCAGAGCAGGTGTAGAGCTATACAGTTTACTGTGATGCATCAGGGATTAGGAAGGGAGCTATGTTGATGCAGGGTGATCGAGTTTTTGCGTACTGGTCTCGGTAGTTGAGGCCACATGAAAGGAATTACCCGATGCATGATCTCGAGTTGGCTACAGTCATTCATGTGTTGCACTATTGGATTCATTATATCTTTGGGGAACATTTTGTGGTGTTCATGGAGCACAAAAGTCTAAAGTACATCTTTACCTAGCGTGACTTGAACCTGAGATAGTGAAGGTGGGTTGAATACCTTTAGTCCCTCGATTTGGAGCTTGCCTATACATCTGGTAAAGGTAATGCAATAGCTGATGCACTGAGTATGAAGACTCAGATACAGGCAGGGCATGAGGCCAGTGGTGAATGGTAGCTTATGGATTTGTTCTCTGAGATGCATTTGGAGGTTCACGACAGTCAGGGGAAGACCCATCTTTCATCTTTAGCTATGACTTCAATCCTCCTGGATAGAGTGAGAATGAGACAGTTATCTGATTCAGAAGGCCTAGTTCTATGGGAGTCAGTGGCAAGTGAGGACCCTCCTCCTAGGAGGACGATAGGCGATGATGAGGTTTTGCGTTTCCATGGACGATTGTGGGTTCCAGGGGATATACTCGAGAGGCTAATGCTGGAGTTTCATGCTTCATCTTGGGATGTTCATCCTGGAGTTAACAAAATGTACCGTGATTTGATTTGTCATTACTGGTGGCCGAGTATGAAGAGGGGAGTAGCTGGTTTTGTAACGAGGTGTTCCACCTGTTAGCAGGTGAAGGCGGAGCATCAAAGGCCATCCAGACTGTTACAGAAGTTACCTATTCTAGAGTGGAAATGGGATAATGGAGCGATTGACTTCATGATGGGGTTTTCGAGGTCATCTTGAGGCAATGATGTCGTGTGGGTTTTTGTGGATAGACTCAGAAAGGTAGCTCAATTTTTTCTGATCAAGGAGACCTTCGGAGTTGACGAGCTTGAGAAGTTTTATATCTTAGAGATCGTACGACTTTATGGGGTCCCTCGTTCTATCATTTCTAAAATAGATGCCTGTTTTATATCTCGTTTCATGCAGAGTTTTTAGAGGGCACTGGGTACACAGGTGCTTCTGAGCACAACTTACCACTGTCAAACCGATGGTCAGTTAGAGTGTATGATACAGTTGTTGGAGGATATGATGCGTGCATGCGTCCTAGACTTTGGGGGATCTTGGGAGAATCATATAACCCTAGTCGAGTTTTCCTATAATAATTGTTTTCAGGAAACTATTGAGATGTAACCTTACGAGGCTTTATCTAGTAGGTCATGCCGATCACCCTTGTACTGGTTAGGGGTTGGTGAGGTAGCTTTACTAGGACCATGTCTCATGCAGGAGACTTCTGAGCAGGTCTAGTTGATTCATAAGTGGATGGATACAGCACAGCATCATCATAAATCTTATGCTAATCGCCGTAGATGTCCATTGGAGTTCATGGTCGTGGATCAAGTATTCCTGCGTGTTTCACCGAGGCTGGGACACAGGCGGATTAGGAGACATGGTAAACATTCACTAAGGTACGTGGGGCCATTTGAGATTCTAGAGAGAGTCGGGATGGTTTCTCATCGGTTGTAGTTACCACTGAGGTACCGAGCCAAGCATGACATCTTCCATGTATCTTAGTTGCGTCTCTACCATTCAGACCTATCTCAAATCTTTCATCCCGAGGTGGTTGAGCTTGAGGTAGATGCGTCCTTTAAGGATCATCCGATTTGTATCATTGATAGGATCACGAATGTTCTCTGAGGCCAGTCAGTTATTCTCGTACGGGTGCTATAGCTGCATGGCCGAGTGTAAGATGAGACCTAGGAGTGGGAGACCGACGTACCTGATCAGTGGTCGGAGTTGTTCACGGCTATATCTTCACCACCCTTTGAAGGGAAATTCGCGGATGAATTTCTCTAAAGGGGAAAGTTTGTAAGAACCCGGTTCTTATTTTTGAGGTACGGGTTTCTTCTTTTCTCTTTTCCTTAAGTGTTTTTAAGAAAATAAGGAAACTGGGGGAAAATCCTAAATTTTGGAACTACACTCCAAGTACTTTTCCACACGCCGTGTGCTTTTGGCTGTGTGGGATGAGTACGCAGGGCCTGTATCCATGTCGGCGATGAAAGGTGTAAAAACTGACTACATGCTGTGTAGTGGTCCTTTACAAGCCGTGTAGTCAGTCGGCAGACTAAATAGTATGGTGGTAGAAGTAGCCGCCAACTCGGCAATATTAAACAGTATGTAGTCGGGAATACACACCGTGTACTCATGTCGGCGAATGAAGAGTTTGGCGGTACCGCCAGATGAACAATTAAATGAAGAATGTACACACCGTGTACTCGGAAGTACACGCCGCATACTTTGTTTTCGCGTAAAATGGGAATTAAACAACCATGTTCACAGGGAAGGCTTAGAACCAAATGGGAGCTCGGGAGAGGATGGCTGAATCTTCGATGATCTCCATATCGAGCGTCGGGAATCTGTTTCCGCCTCAGACGATCTTGTTTGAACCCCGCGGGTAAGCCCTCTCATCTCCTGGTGTAGTTCTTGCTAAATCATCCTCTAATGGATGTAATTTGGGTTTAAGAATGTTTCCTTTCTCCTCAGATCTACCTCGTTCTGGGGAGATTTGTGGAATGTCATTTGAGTATATTGATCAGGGGCGTTTAAGGTAGGTTTCTTGGTGTTTAAATTTCCAGTTGTTGTGCGTTTGTGTCTATTTTTTGGAAATGAGACCATGAATGGGGTGTCTTATGTCTGACGCCTTGTTGAATTAAATACCTAGAATTGTATATGTAATTGAATATTGTAATAAATTGTTGTTGGGATCGCCGCTTGGATCCAGGACCACCCCGGGGGTGCGTTCCTCTATTTAGCCATTTGGCCAGGATACTCGAGGGTATGCCTTTATAATAATGATTATAGAATTTCCTTGAGAGGAATTGCTTTTGTATTGCATGTGTATTTTTTGTTTACATGTTGGGAATGGCCCGGTTACTTGTTTAGCCTGAGGGTAGTTTTGTGATTTGCTAGTTGGGAACGTACTACATAGCCTGAGGGCAACCTCATCCGTGCCTATGGGTAGTTGATTCTGTTCCTGTGGGCGACACCTCGTATTCCTGCAGAAAATATTCGATATGCCTATGGGCAGATTACTATGTTGAATTCTCTTTACTTGAGGGTAAGGGTTTACGCCTATGAGGACACTAACTGATTACATATAAATCATTATGGTGGCTTTTTAATAATAAATAAACAAATCAATGTTAAATGGAAATATAACTGGCAAAGTTAGTTAATTTTTAGTACTACATAGTTTATTTCATTTACTTTTTCACACTGTTGTTGCATGTTTACACACAGTTGGGTACGGGCCTTTGGTGGGTGCCTACTGGGAATTATTTCTCACACCCTGTTTGGGTCATGCTTTTAGGCCCAAACAGATTACGTTTCTACTGGTATGGATAAGGTCAAAGGTCCCTTTACAGGTACTTGATTGCTGCTATGGAGTAGGGGAGCATGGGACCGGGCGTGGGCTTGCGATGCTACCGACTGTTTGGTTTTTCTTTACCGTACTCTATATTGTATTGTACTGTATTACTGTGTAACATGTTCTGGATGTTTTCTTAGAACTTCAGGCATGTTGCATCATTATATATAACTGTTGGTTATCTTTTACTAAAGTTGTTTACTTCTATATAGTATATTGTTTCCGCTACTGCTGTATGATTTTTATATTATTCTGCTGCGCTACACTTTGACAAATGAGGGAATAGTTTTCCCACTATCATACCTGGGCCCTCACTGCTAGTCGGTAGCCTCTGGCATTTGGGGAAATTCTCTTGAGGTCATGTGACCAACTGGGTTCGGGGAACCTGTGGAGTGGTAACCTGGTCCGAGACATTACAATCAATAACTACTTCCTATATCAAAGCTGATCAATCATCCCTTCCCATTTAATATAATGGATCTATGAGAGGAATTTTTTATCATAATTATCTTCATGAGATATAAGGATTTTGAAAATTAATAATAGGGCTATATAATTATGATCACACCTATTACATAATCAATACCGTACATTTTTTTGCCTTAATATCATATGTTATTCATCATACAATTATATCATAAACCCTGGAGTGTAATAAGGGTTCATAAACATTTACAAATTTCATTATAAGAGAACCATTGGAAAAGAAATGTGGTTTAAAAAGGTTTTTTTATATCTTAATTAATTGATGGGAAAAATGATCTTTATAGTGTTATACTCCACTCATCATAATCATAGGCTATACAAGGAACAAATGAGAATGTTATCATATGATAATAAACCTAGAGAATCATAATAATTCATAAAGTATGTTGAAAAAGAAAAATAATACATTTAAATTAACATTCGAACATTATTTAAAAACTAGAGAATGTATTCATTTCATTAGATAAAATATTAACTAAAAATCCCAAAATTGGTTAAAATCCTATTATTTTAAGATAAAAAAAGAAAACATATAAATTAGTTGGAAGAAACAATAACATTCAATATTTTTGGAATCTTTATTTAATCTATATATATTAAAATAAATCATTCCTTTAACACATTTTCAAAAAGATAAAAATGACTTAATCAAAAATAATTAAGAATGATTAATTATTATAAATTTTCAAATAATGTTAATTATAGTGAAAATAACCTTTTAAATAATTTAATGTATAGTTGTGATCTTTTAAAAAAATAATTTTTATGTGTATAGACATAGAAGAAAAATTTCATATATCAAAGAGGAAATAATGTTGAATTAGATTTGAAAATATTTTTTCAATAACATTATGTTCCATATAGAGAAATGTTTTAATAATACTTTAAATTTAAATGAATAACAATAATATAAATAATATAATTTCTTAGAATTATTTGATCCTCAAAAATTCCATAAATTAATATTTATTATAGACAATCCTGAAAAGAAATAAGATTGTATCATAAACCCTTACCTCAAATCCCATCTTAATTCAAAAAAGTCCAAAAATAATGTATACTAAATATATAATTATTATAAATTTAATATTTAATAATATCTAAACATGAAATAAAATTTACGATTCCTTTATAATATTCAATTACCATTTTTAATAATACTTCATTAAATTGTATATTAGGGAAGAAATTGGTTTGTTTTCCATGCATGATTTGGATAGATGGTTTTGTTTCATTCACCTTGTTAATAGTTTCATAAAATACATAATACAAATCATAAAATATTCATCTTATTTATTTTTTATATACACCATTAATATTATTTATATAAAGAAGTGATGGAAAATTAATTATATCACTTTGGGGAGACAAATATCACAAGTACGCACATGTGATATTTCAATTATTTATCAGATGGAATGATAGAAAAATAAATAGTAATTCAACATTACTAAATCATTATTATATGATGAATTTAATATATATATATATATATACATATATAAAATATGTTTTTTTTGACCATCAATATAAAGCTATAATTAAAAATGAATAATAATGCTTCATGGAGGTGGTAATTCACATTTATGCACGACTGTCAATATAATTGTCTAATAAATGGGTTTAAAAGAAGTTATATAATATCATATATTCAAAGAATAATAATTTTTTCACAAATATCATATATTAAAATTAAATCAATCATAATAACCATCAATTAAATATATTGATGTAAAATAATTCATATATCTATGTAGAGGTCGAAGATCACACATACAAGAAAACGATACTTTATTTCAGTTTTACAGAAAGGAGGTGAAGAATAGTTGTCCCATAATTATAATAAAATATTACTGTATTGATGATACTATAATAATTATGATAGGATGGATTCATATAATTTAGAGGAAGTAGAAGAATAAATAAAATTTAAAGTGCTCAGTTATGAGTTATATCTCTTTATTGAGAAAACTAATATAGATTAAACATTAAACATCGAAAGTATCATATTATTATCAAAAATAGAGTCTTACGAGATGGTAGGGTATTTCATGAAAGGATTTTAAAATTAATCTTCTAAGATAAAAGCTCTTGATTTCATGATATGAGAGAAGTGTGGGGTCCTTTTTGAAGTGAGGGATAAGACAAACAAGGATTTTAAAAAAATATTAAAAAATAATATATCTAAGCAAGAAATATTTATAAAAAATGACTCATCATCAAATATAAGATAATGTAGTGTATAAATATTTAAACAATAGAGATATTAGATGAGTATTTATTTCATTTTAACCCTTATTATTTAATTTTTAACCATTTTAACACATTTTAATTCATACTATAGTAATAAAAAATTTTCTTCCAAATTTATTATTCCTAATGAAAAAAATTAAAGTTTCATCCAATCCAAATTATGAGAACATGATTCCAAAAATGGAATAAGTTTTATCAAATTCAATTTCAATATGTGGAAGAAATTATTTTTATAATAAGCCCGAAAGACATGATAAAGATGGATTTCTTGGAAAATTCATTTTTAAGTATAAAAATATTTTCATACTAAAATTAATAATATTGAATATTACTGATGTTCAGTTGGGTTTTTTATAATGATTTATTTTTTTACATTGTTATTTTTATTTTATTTAGTTTTTGTATGAAATATATTCTGGAGTTGTTTATCAAAATGTCCTTATGTGCAATTGATAAAGGTATTCAAGAAATTTTCATTACTAAGTTAGTCAATTATTTGTTGATTATGAAGTACCTAACATCCTGAAGAAACTAATGATTCCTGTTTATTTTTTACGAATTTTTATAATCAGGGATAATTCATATTTTTATCTACCAAGAACTATTTTTATGTTGTAGATAATTGAAGCCACAATATGATAAAGTTTCCATTAAAGAACAAAAAAACAAGTATGAAGAATAACACAATATTTCAACAAGTCAAAGTTTGGTAGTGTTTTATGATATATATTTTGTATGATTCTTAATTATAGAGTGATTATTTTTCTAGTTGTACAATTCTTGAAGAAGTAAATTCATGAAATTCTTGCTGACTTAATGTTGAACAATGTATGATATTTAAATATTTAATTACATAAAGGATGATCCAAAAAAGTATATTTATCCCTAGGAGATGAAAATTTAAATGAAGATGAACATATGTACAGGTAATGAGTTACATCAGAGAGAGTAATATTTTTAATGATTCTAGACCATATTATAACCGAAAAATGTATTGGAATTCTATCTGACCAAGAAACCTGAGGAATAAAGATGAATGTGTTCCCTGAGAAGTTGAATCATATAAGGTAGAAGTTATTGAATCATACATTGTGTGATTAATTATTATTTAATCCACCATAATTAATTTATTATTAAATATAAAAACCCAATAATCTATTAGACATTTGAACATCTGACATAGATATGTGATTTTATTAGATAACAAATATATGAAGTTAAAAAAGACTTAGTTTTGTAACCCATGTCCTGTATAAATTATGAGAAGAAATATGATTTTTAGAAGTAGTACTTCCAACTCTTCAGATAGATTAATCCAAATGAACGTATTTTCAATCCACTGAATGAAGTAGTCATGTAACGTTCAACTGATAGAGAATGTGAGTGGTTTAAGAATTAAATTCAATAGCATGATGCATATGAGACAAAAGGTAATATAACAAAATGATTCATTATAGAGTGTCTATTAATAAATTTATTATATATATTATAAAAATATAATTTTAATGAGATTGAAAGAGTTTTATAAATTCGGTATTTCTAATTATGCTATTATTTTTTTTAAGGTTCACTAATCTTTCTGAGTTTTGAAGAATTTTGAATATTATTTTAGTTTTATGGAAGTAAGAAGAGAGGAAATTTGTTCAATAAATATTAAAAATATTAACGAAGTTTGGACAGGTGTCCAATAAACATTATTTGAGAATCAAAATTTTTAATTTTAGTTTTGGGTTAACTTATTTGCCTCTGGATGTGTGGAAATAAAATGGGTTTAAGTACATAACAAATGTAATATTTTCATGTTATTGAGAGAGTTGGAGTGCTAAAGATTTCATCAGATGAGGAACATGAGTTCCCAACCAACGTTTTTACTTGTTAAAGAAGATCATATAGAAAAATTTACTAGATAGGGTTAACAATCATATGATAAGGTGTTGTAGATAGAGTTATACAAGATGAATGAACAGGTTAAACTGAAAAATTCACATCAAATAGAGAGTTTACTAGATAAAAATTTCCAGAAAAATTTTAGATAGCTATTTAGAAAAGGTTTTTTACTTTTATTTTGAATCAAAAGGTAATAAAACTTTTTAATTTATGATATTTATTATAATTACTTATAAATAGATAGAGGAAATAAATATGAGTTAGTATAATTATATTTTATTCATATCATAATGATTTTATTGGAATTAATGATAAATATCAAAATAAGGGTGCAGTCACTGACCTAGTGGGTAGACTGTGTAACTCATGTTTTCCCAAATTTAATTATCTATGATTGTATAAATTCATGGTTGAAACATTAATTTTACAAATGATTATACCTCTAAAATGTTCTATGGAGTAATTTCCTGAGAAAGAAATTTTTTGAAGATACCTATTGATTTAACCCCCTTTAGTTATTCTCATATTATTGGGAACATCATATGGTATCAGAGAATCATGGTTCCCTCTGTATGATCTGTTTTTTTCATATAATGGATAATATCAACATGCTAAATTGTATTGAAATGCTTACCTTACCTGTAGAAAAATTCATGGATATGAAAACAGAATGATACATTATCCCTTATCTCTTCGAATACATATTTTTAATATAGTTACATTTAGGATTACACCCTCTGAGAAATAATTCCTATGAATTTTATTAAAAAAAATAAATATTGTGGCTTATGGAAATCTTAAATTACTATTCTTATTTCATTATTGAAATTTTTTTATATGAAGGTATTGGGTCTCAAGACAGCTAATGAATCTTCGGAAAAACCCAAATGTATAATCAAATGAAATATAAAAGTCATGGAACAAAATCTATAAATATTGATAATAATATTATAATATATTATTATGATAGATGATTAATCTATTAATGAATTGTTTACCAAAATTTATGATGTTTCCAAAAACTTTAAATGATTCGTAGGTTTCTTGTAATATAATAACATTATTAATAAACTAATAAGGAACATTCAATAATTTTTTTATAAAAATATATGACATAATAGATAAATAAAATTTATCTCTTTAAAAACTATATAACATGCATATTTCATATGAAATTAGGAAAAATAAGTCATTCAAACAGATGATTATAGAAGAGATTGATTTTGATTCCACGAGGGATACGATGTTTCTTGAATCTAAACATGAGTTAGTAGGCCTAAATAAATCAATATAAAAGGAATATTTTTTTGAATTGAATGACATAATTTTTCCTCTTATCCATAAAAATTACTTAGGAGATAGAAGAATGTAAAACTGTAAATTCCCACATAAATGATTCATGTTTAGATGCATTATAAAATTTTCAAGGAACTATATAAAAAAGAAAAATTGAGACCATAATGATGATTCTATTGATAACATTCCATTTTTGAGGTGGAAAAACTGAAAATAGATATGAATAAATCTTCTAGATGTAAGATAAAAATAACATGAATAAAATAAAATTAGTATATTGAGTAAGAATGTATATTACATATTAACTGAAAATATTGTATTAAAATATGAAATTCAAGTGATGTTTTGAACCTTCATTGATAATATTGAAATAAAATAAGATACATCAAATTGTGAATAATAAGAAGTAAAGGATACTATAGTGATATCAAATAAGATACTGACTTCTGTCATGTCTTTATAAAAACACAATAAACAATAATAAAGCCAACATATTAAATAAATAAAAGGAAAAGAATAATTTTTGAAAAGAATAATTCCTTAAAAAAATATGAGTTCATTTAAATGATTAAAAACCTAAATATGAAATTTTTTGAAGAAAGAAATATGGTAAAAGATCTTGATAAAAAATTTAATAAAATGGATGAAAATAAATTTAAGTCTAAATCAAGAGGCCACAATGAAGAGAATAAATTGAATAAAATAAATTATAATCTCAGTTGTTCGTTAGAGGTAAATGAAAAAAATATAATGTTTAAAAAAGAACTTATCCCAAGATTCATTTGAAATATACATCATCTAAAAATAAATCCTCATCATATTATACTAAAAATGAATGTGATAGAAAAAATTATAAGAAATATTGTGATTAGAATGATTATGAGAAAGACATAACATAAATGGAAGTGTAAAATATCATTTGAAGGAATGTGTACCCACTCCAAGGGAAATAAATTACAAAAATATGTTTGAACCTCGACAATATCATTACAAGGAAAATTAATATTAAAAAAGATGATTTTTTTTCAACTGATACTCTTCATGTTTTGGTATTTATTCGGAAAATGTGTAAAATAATTGTCACAACAGCTCTATAACTAAAAATAATCATGAATTTAGGGGGAAATGGTGGAATAAAATAAAGTGAATTTCTTACATTATTATAATTAACAAATGAAAAGTCATTAGATGTTAAAAATATCTCAAGCCAAAATTTATTTGATTTATTAGAAGTAGTATTTCCCAGGTATTCAAAACCAAGTCACTATATTGAGGAATATATAAATACACTTCAATTACATGTTACAAATATTTGATAAGAAAATTGTAATATAAAAATTAAAATTAAAGGCAAAGATTGTGTTGTTATGATTTATTAATAATACATAAAATTGAATAATCCATAGATTCATGATTTTGATTGATCATAACATATGATAAGTGATATGAATAACCTAAAAAATATTTATGGAGATAAAGGAAATTTTTCCATCATAAATGATAGTTCCTTAAAAATGAAATGAATTTCCATGATGATATTGAAGCATAGAAACTGTAATTATTGGAAGTTATATACATTGATGGGATTAAGAAAATATTTTGGATTTTTAACCAACATTGTGATGATGGTATAGAAGTTATCTTTGTAAAATATTAATGAATCATCCATTTTTTGAAAAATGGAAAAGTAGTTATTATGGGAGAAAGAACCAATAGAAATGTATTCCAAATTATAGACCCTTAAAATCAAATTTACGTAATTGATGGGTGTTAAAAAAAATTTTAATTGAATAATATGGAATATTGGTGTGAATAATATGATCAAAATTTCTAAGGAATTTGATATAGGTCGATTACCATAGTAAAAATGGAAATGTAATGTTTTTTTTGAAATTTCAAAAATGGATATGTGATTAGTAATATAACTAATAATGTTTAAATATTATAAACATTACCTCTTGAGCTCATAAATTCTAATATTTGTGGGATAATGAGAAATAAATAAAAAAAGGTATTTTTATAATTTTTTACTTTAATTGGTGATTTCAGTAGATGGACTAGTATAATGTTCATGAAACATATATCAGAGCCCGTATAGTCTCTAAAAAAATAAAAAGGGATATTAACATATATTTTGGTATATATATAATGAATATACATAAAAAATGAATAAATTTGACAAGTAACTCTTTGAAGACATATATTAAAAAATATGGAATTAAACAACAAACAGTACTCCCAAAATTCATAAAAAATGGAGTTGCGTGAGGTAAAAACATTAGTGTTGTTGAAAACAAAACAGTCATGCCCACTGAATATAAAATTTCAATGTTCTTCTAGAGGGAAGTTATCTTTATTAATATTCTTGTTGAAAATAGATTCTTACATTGACCTAAATAAAAAATTATTACTTATGAGTTATTTTTTAACAAAAATTCAAAACTGAACAAATTTAATGATTTTAGGAGTCCTTACATAATAGAGGTAAAAAAAATATAGATTCATGAGTGTTTTATGATAAACAATATCATATTATATTCATGAGATAGAATAATTTATAAGTTTTTGAATAAATAAATAGAAAAAGGGTGTTCATTCCAATGCTGTGAATTTTATTTGATACCAATCCAATATAACAAAAGTTTTTTATGATTTTATTAAATATTTAATAAATAATTCCAAATTAAATAATTAGAATAAATATTACTATAATCCTCATATTGTAAAGTTGATTTATATTATTCAAGTGACGAGGAATGAAAGATGAGAACAATTTTTATAAAGGTACAATCATTAGAAAAAACGTAGAATTAGATAAAATTATTGACATTCATGAATCTCTAGTTCAGATAAGATGGAAATTAATATTTTATAATTATACTCCACATAACTCAAAGTTTTAATATGTGTCTCTTTCATAAGTAGTTTAACAAAAAGAATGGTCAAATTCTATGCATGAAGTGTTATAAAAAATTAAGAAACATGATACTAGGGATATTATTCCCTCACTATAATGTTATATATATAATATGTGTGTTTAAAAATAAGAAATTAGAATATAGATATTATTTAAGAAACAAATCATGGTTATATTGAAAAAGTTATAAACAATTTGAATATATTGTTATTGAATAACCCGCTTTCCCGGTAGTGAAACATGAAACAAAAAAAACGTTCTTGGTAGCTTATTCTCATTGAAATTAAAATATTCTATTATATGGATTTCAAGTCATTTATCTTGAATTCATAAATTATCTAACAATAACTAGATATTGTGCAACTATATGGGTTCATACTTGATAAAGATATAACAATGGTTTGTAATCATAAAAAATCATTATATAGGTTAAAATAGGGCTCTTGGGTCTCGTTCTCAAAACCTAATTTATTCTTGGAGTAGTAGAACTTTTCTAAAGAAAATGTTTTTATAATATTTTATGTCAAGAATATGATAACATTAAATATAGTTTTTTATGTGGATGATATTTTTTTGAGGTTACAAAGATAAAAATTGTGAATAATATATTGGGCAGATGGATAAAAACTTTTAGATGTTAATGAATGAGTTAGAAAACATCATTCCTTGATTAAACAACTACAAAAAGGAATGATTCACATTAAAATAAAAAAAATCTTCTAAAGAGTTTATATAAATTTTTTAATGGAATATTAAATAATTATTATACACATATATCTATTTGTATGATGTTTAGTAAATATGAAGATAGGAAAAATGGAAATCAAAAATTATTTTGGAAGTTGTCTAAAAAAGGAAACTATTATATAGATTCAAGAAAAGAAATTATATATGTAATTAATTTCAATATAAGATATAAATGTGTTATGAGGAAATCATTCATGATTTAAGGTAAAAGAATACATAGGTATGATAAAGTAACATCAATTTATGACCCAATGTTTAGAAATAAATTGAGATGAAATTTCTTCAGTTTGATGGTGTTTATTGGGATAGAGAATATAATGATATAAAATAAACCTCAGTAGGAACTTTCTTCTTTGGATAATGTTGTTTAAACTATTATAATAAGAAACAATGTGTTATTACATTGAGCATAGAGGAAGTTAATGTGTTACTACCACCGAAGATTGTACAAAAATGATGTGGATAAAATTTCAGATAGAAGATAAAATAATAAATAATAGTTAAATATTAGAGATTCATTATGATAATCAAAGATCCCTTGATCTTTCCAAAAACCATATACAACATTCTAGGTCAAATAAGATCAATGTTAAGTATGATTTCTTAAAATAAAATATTGATGGTGGAGATGTTATTCTTGGGTATATGTTAAAAAAATAAAAAATGTCATATTCTTTCACTAAATCACTATCATGGGAAAGATTTTTAGAATTGAGGATGAAATTATATGTCCATCCTCCAAAAATGACTTGTGAATTATTTAATAATGTACCCCCCATAATCCTCCATATTCTATAATTAATGGGGGAGAAAAAGTAAATCAGTTTTGAAAGAAGTAAATAACTCTTATCTCTATATTTTATGATTCAAAGGATATTTTGATCAAGAAAATTGAGATAAGTAAATACTAAATAGATTTTTTTCATATCATGGAAAAAATATTAATTTTCACTGATGTATGAAATTCCATTAAAAAAGTTTAATCCTATAGTTTGGTGTTAAAAAATTATATATAATAAATTTTGTTGTTTAGTTAATGTTTAAGAATGTTTTTTATAACGATGAAATTGTGTCCAAAAAATCCAATGAGAAGATTGAAGATCTGTTGGGTTGTTATTGTAATGATTTTTTATTTTTTGTCCATATAATTTTTCTGAATGTTTATGTATTTCACGTAAGAAGTATTTATTAGATTTAGTTTGGAATATTTCTTTATGATCTGCTCCTAAAAGAGGTAAATAATGATTCAATACCAAGTAAAATAATGATTTTTTGGTATTTATGTTCCTAAAATCTAAAAGAAACTAATGATTCATGGTTATTTTGATGGATTTTATATGAGTGGGATAATTTAATGTTTTATGTATAATGAAAAGGTAACAGGGTATACATAGTTGAAGTAATGGTGTGATGAATTAGTAACTAATGAACCAAAAACATGTTTGAAGTCCAATGGATCAATTCTACTAGACAAAGGAACATGATGATTCTTGATAGAATACTTTTTTGAGGTTAAATAAAAAAAATTTTATGTTTAATATAGTTCATTGTTTGATGATGTGAAGTCATAGAATTCATGCTGAATGAATGTTTAGAAAAGGATGATAACTGATGTTTTCATCAGAAAAAGGTTGAATGGACATAGAATTTATATATATGGAAATTTAAGAGATATATTAAGATTATTGGATGAATTTGTTCAAAGTGACATTGGTCATGGTATGTTTTTCAATGTTTTTATAACATGTTACAGAAGAATAATATTTACAATAAATTTCACACTGAGAATTATGAAGAAGGAAGAAGAAGGCATTCACTTAGATTTTGTATTAGATTTGGAAGAATGGAGTCAATCATCAAGGGTGAGATGAATTATCATTGAATCCATCAGAATAAGATAATTAGAAATATTATTAGTCAAAGATCTATAATGTGTATGGAAATCATAAATCGAAATATGATGTCATTAGACATATGAATATATAAAGTTCTAAAAGACTATATTTTTTAATAAAACTCATATATGAAGTTTATGATGATTCAATATAGATTGATTCATAATTAGTGACTCATTATAATGATCGTGTTAGAAAAATATTAGTGATATTTTCTAGACAAGAAAATGAATGTTAAGAGAACCTAACAATGATAGAATGTGGTTCATCTTACTGAGTCAATCAGATGATACAGATCTAGCATAGGGGAATCTGATAGAATGAATCCATACATAAAATTTCATAAAAAATCATCATTTATAAATTAATTAGGGATATATCTAAGGAAATTAAGATAAAATTAGTATAGTCCACAACTATAATGATGCTAATACATTCTTCAACATTCTCAAATCTTGTCAATTTTTAAGGAAAATTGAAGTAATTCATAGTTCTGAAGATGTTTTATGAAAGGATGTATTTTTATGAAATTTAAAGAGTATTGCTGAGGGTTTGAGAGGTGTCAATTAAATGCGAGTTAGGAGGGAAAATCAGAAATTAGAATGTCATATTCCCTTATTTTCATTCTAAAGAGAGCCTATGTAATGTGGTACTAGTATAATGGAAATGTAAAATTGTTATGCATGACACAGAGAGATATATATATAAATTTATAAGGAAATTTTTAGAGGGGCAGTATGAGTTTCTATCACAAGATTATATATGTGGTATAAGGGCTTCAAAATATTGGTACCATTTATAGGATGAGATTCACTAAATAATTATATACTAAATATATTGATAGGTACACTCAATGGAGTCATACCAGATAAAGATATATTTGATAGAGTTTTTACAGATTTTTTTTGAGAAATATATAAGATATTATTAATTTGTTTTCTAAAAATATAAGAAAATATTGAAACTAATTTGATTCTATATAATTAACTCTAAAGAGAAAAAAGTATCACAGTACGAGTTAGTCATTTATTTCCACTTCAAATAATAAGGAATTTACATAGATCGAAGAGAGTTTATACAAAAAGGATGTAGTTATTAAAACTGGGAAAAAATTTAAATTTGGTCTATCCTACTTTACCTTCCTTTAATGGAATAAATTTTTAGCTGAGATATAGAGTTCAAAAGGATAAAATATCAAACATGCATCAGGGGTTAACAGAAAGGGGAATGAAATTGTAAAATATTACCACTGATTCAACCCCCAATATTGGTTCTTATATTCATGAAAACGTCAATTCTAATAAAGTAAATTGTATTATGTTTAGTAAAAAAACTAAATAAATTTAAAAATGAATTAAAACCACAATGGGACTTTTTAAATAATTTAATGGAAATATCATTTTTCTATAAAATCATAATTTTTCATTATTTAATAAAAAAACAATCTTTTCAGAAAGACAAAAAAAATCACAAATTAATATTGAAAATATGATTTTAAAAATGATATTTATTTTCTCAAATAAAATTCATAAAAATGGAAGAAATTAATTATAATTTTAATGCACCAACTATAACAAAACCCCCTTTTTATCATAAAATATATTATTAAAATAAAATGACATTACATAAAAATTAGTACTTATTTATTATAAATTAACTATTTCATTTGAATTGTTTTAGAATTTCATAATATTTTTTCATAATGTACATATTCTTATTCGTACCCTCATTTTAATTTCTTTTTTATGACAACCACATTCAAACAATAATAAATCAATAGAATATTAGTGTTTGTACAAACTCGTTAATTCTATACTTGTAATCTATCAAAGAAATTAAATTTATTGAATGATAAATATGTTAAATATTTAATTGTGTCACATTATACAAACCTTATAATAATTTCAAGAATTTAATTTTGTAACTCTTTTAAAAATAATTTTGGATATATTTATCATATTACATTATATGATTCTAATGTAGCTTCATTAAATTTTTGATTCTTCAGGAAAAAATTTACCTATTATGATGTCTTATTATGTATAATTTTTTCTCAATGAACCAAAATTTATTCATGTTTATCATTATAGATAAGTTCATTTTTCCGTTATACACCCTCATTTTTTATTACATGTGAAGGATCATGTATGTATTTTCCTATGATAGATATATAAAGCACATCGTGAACTGGATAGCGATTCGGTGGAAGCTCTACCTGATAAGAAACTATCCCATTACAATCAAAAAAATGAAGGGACATATATATCTATGTATTCGTTTTTCCTTAATTAGAAATCAAATTACATTCATTCATAGATAAATTAAATGGAATAATTTATCAATAGTATGGAATTATGGATCTCATCAATGATTTTATATATAAATCATCTATCAACTATGAGATTCGTTGATGTGTTTCTATGTGGCTCAATCATTCTATATAATTAATTTATGAATAATTGGTCTAAATATATTGTTTTCTAAAATAGTCACATTTTGTTGCATTTCTTTACATCCTATCATGGAGGGATTTAAAAGGATATATATGAATGATAATGTAAAAGATATTGTGGTTAGAGAATTCTACAAAAGTAATATTTTGATCTCAGCAACCTTTGAAATCTATAGAATATGATATCATCATAGCCAATAATATATGAATGGTCCTATCAAACTAGCCATCTTTCTAAAATTATAAATCAGTTTTATTTTTCGTTGAAATCCAAATGAGTCATACATATAAAATTATTAAAGAATTAATTTCAAAAAATCAAATATCATTTATAATTTTGTAATAAAAATTATTTTTATGCTTAAAATATAATTTTTTGTCATAATATATGGTTATAATAAAACTTATTTCTCTCACCATTGAAAATATTAATTTAAATAATGGTATCTATATTTTGAATTACAATTTCTAAATTATTTTTACAAGGTATTTTTCTTCTTGAATTTAAAATATTGTTATCGTGGTAAAAAATGTAGTTACTATAAAAATGTTAAATCCGGGTAATATGTTTTATACATTTAAAATATATGTAAAACATGGTCAAAAACATTTATAACTAATTGATTCAGGTGTGTTTGTACCAAAACATACATTATTTCCATTACTATTATCTTTTATGTCGACTTTCCATGTGAAATATGTTCACCCTTTAGAGTAACAATTTATATTTATAAAAACATCAAATACCTCCACTTATAAATGGGGGTTTACACCACCCATTAGATCCACTCTAAAAATATGGTGTTACATTGAATCACTTACACTTATATAAGTATTTCAAGGAATAATGGTTTTTATGTTGTATATTTTCTATATGTTCTTCAAGAGAATGTTCAATTTTTTTATGAATAATGTAATCACAATCTAAAATTTCCCACATTCCAATTTTTATTCTCAGAATATAAATATTCTATTAAAATATAATGAAATAAATATAATCTATATACTTCTATTTTTTATATTTATTTAATAATAATTTAGTAAATTTAACCCTTTCCTCTAAAAAAGTCGATAACCATACATGCGGTCTAAAACATCCATGGATGACATAATTTACTTTTCCTTCACCACATTACACTGATGGTTATAATTTTTTATTTATAGTTTTCATAGTGACCCATAATATTCATAAAAGGATATTATATCTTAATAGATGAATATTCATTATAATAATATAATGATCCATGCCAAAATTTTATATGTATAGTGCCTTTGGAATCATGGATGTATAAAGAACTAGTTCATAAGTGAACCACATTATGTCCCACTGTATTCTTCATAAAAAATAACCATTTTATAAATATCATCCAAAATTCCTTTATTAGTAAACTGAGGAAAGGTAACATGACAGAGTATGAGGTCTTGTGATCTTTAAGGGTAAACAATCGAGATATAAATTACCAACTAAACCTAACATATGTATAAGTATATGAAAACATGATAATAACATTTGAAAACCATACCATGCATAATATATATAATAATCATGAGTCATGGAATAAATATTTTGAGTTTATAAGACATGAATTATATGGTGATCAATGAATAGAATCCATGAGATAATGACAATACCATATGACATAAGATTTAGTAATATCCATAAGGATAAAAAATAATTTCTTTAGTAGTTAAGGATCACTTTCAAGGATATCATAGTGTATTATTTTCACTCCATAAATTTTCATTTTTGTAAAGGTATACAACCATGACTATCATATCAAAAAACTTCCTTCACATAACTTGGTTCACTCCCCATTCCTATCCCTTTTAACTCATGAGATATCTACATTCACCCAATTCCATGGAGGGATATATAATTCTAGGCTCCCCTTTCTCATAATGGAAAACAAAAAATTAATTTTTATATGATAATAAAACCTTCATCATATCATAAGATTTAAAAAATGCGTTTTATAAACATTTTATCAGGGTATAATGGGTTGCAAATTTGGTATTATAATCAATTCATTATAGGAGAATCCAATGAAAAAAATTGGTTGATAAATATCTTCTAATCATGATAATAAAAAACTAAATAATTAATTAGTATGGTATCATTGGATCATATCTTTAGTAAATTTTAAGTAACATAAAATTATTTTAAATAAATTCTTTAAGAGATCACTTAAATAATTTATCGAGGAAAATAACCATTTACCCTCTGAATTGCTTATTTAAAACCTCAGAAATATCCAATATATGAAAAAAAATCTTTTAAAATAACCTTCGTAACTTGGGATTTAATCATAAATGAACTGTGTGGCCAAAATGGAGGTAAATCATATTCATTTAGTATATGTTAAAATAAATCATCCCATTCACACTTTTGTAAAAATGATAAAAAAGCACCTCATTTGAAAAATTACAAGAATAATCCTTTAAAAGTATTTTTTGAAAACTAAATCATGAGTAAAATGACACTATAAAACTATAGTATAATATTAAAAACACTATGGAAAATAATTCTTAAAACACAAAGAAATGGGAGAGAAAGAATTTTCAACTAAATATAGAAATACATATTTTTTCATAAAAAAAATTCGTTTGGTCTCTTTGATTCATAAAGAGTGGAAAATAACCGTACTGAAAATTTACCCTATACAAATGGTTTTAAACTATTGGTATTGGACCAAAAACCATTTGTATTTTCTATCCCAATGTTTTCTGGAAGTATTGTTATGTTAATTTTCTGTATAAAAATATAACAATAGTTTCTATAAAACTGTCGTTATAGGGTATGTCGAGTTACCCTATTCCAGCGATTATAGTTGAACTATTGGTAAATATATATATAACTATGGTTTTACATGTTTTATAATAGTGTTATATTTAAAAAATTATTATACAAATCATTTCATATACACCGTTGGTAAATTTATAATAATGGCTCTAAAACCATACATATTTTGGTTTAGGAGAACTATATACCAATGGTTCCTTGTTAACCATTGTTATAAATGTGTACCAAAGGCTCAAATACTATGTTTATTTATGTTCATCTTAACTGTATAGAAAATTTTAAGCAAAATAATGGTATTGAATCCTCTCTCCACCAAGAAAAATAGGAACTCACTCTTCTAACCAAGTATAATAGGACCTTACTATTCGAGATCCTATAACAAAAAACCACACTACACATTTGAAATAGATTTTATGATTCTATATGAATAAGATTGAAGACATTGAAATAAGTTCCCAAATATAATTATTTCCCCTTATTCAATGTTCATATTCCAAATATTCAGATAATTTTAGGTATATCAATTTCCAATTAATTTTATCTTTTTCTTCATAACAATTAATCCAGTCATAAAAATCAAAAACAACATCATATGTTTCGGTACTATTATTGTGGTCTTGTATAGATCTAGAAACCCACCATTTACTGAGTGGATTATTAATACAAATTCCATAACTCGGCTATTATGTCCAGTTTTCAAATTTCTATGTTTCTTACTTTGGCATCATCTTCTTCTTGGTTTGGAGTTACAACTATTACAATTAGATTTGTAAAATTTTCCAAATCTTATAACATTTAAAAATTATTATTTTTGCAATATTGAAATTTGATTTTGTTTTCATTTATGGATGAATGTGAATGAGTCTTATAAAAAATATTTTTTAAGGATAATTTATTTTTGGGGTTTTTTATTATAAATTTGATTCACTCTGTTTTGATTGCACACATCATGCATATTCTAACTTGTCACCTTATTCTTCAATTCTTAATTTCATATATTTCATGTAACGTATATTATTTTAGATCGAAAAAACCTTTAAATATTCTATTGTATAGATTATTTTATGTTTTTGTCTTGAAAAACAACATTTTCAGTTATCATCTTGTCCCTTATAATTTAGCCAATGTCTCATATATAACAACATCATCATCAAAAGGGAATAAAATCAAGAATGTGAATATTGTTTTTGATAACAACCCTCACCATATTTTTTCATTATTATCTGATTAAGGTAGTGAATATTGTTTTGGATTAAAACCATCTATTTAAAGGTGTGGTAGAAGATGTGGACCTTGACATGGAATCTTAGAGGGAATCAACATTATGGAAGAAAAATAGTTCTTGATGTGTGCACTAAAAACACAATGCAAGTGCAGGGTAGACATGGATGTGAAAATAATTGTCCAGAGTAGCCACTTCAACACGAAAATGGGGATTTAGAATTCTTATTCCAAGGATGCCTAGTCAAATGATAAAAGGTCCTCCTTTTGGTATTGGTTTGTATTGAATATTAGTGTAATCCCTATGATCTGATCATCAAATTGTTTATCTTCACATTGTTGTATAATATGTGGATGAACAATCACATAACAAAATCTAAAATTTTTAAATTTGCAGATTAACTCATCTTTGAATGCAAATAATATATTATGGGATAACTTTCAATGTTTACAGTCTCATAATAGTTTAAATAACATTAAATTTGGATTGTCTATATGTCAATTTTTAATTAGATGATTATGCTATGAAAATGCATGGTTTGGGTACTAGTTATGTTTAAAAATAAAAAATTAAGCTGACATTTTATGATATCCATTAGTTTATAATGGATCTATGTTGTGTGTATTTTTAATACCATTATGGTATCACATTATTGAATGTTGGTATTAGAGAATTTCTATCATTGTTAGTTAAACTACATAATTAATTACTTGTTTTTAGCATGGATGCTGATTTTATTTTTGATAATCATGGTAGAGAGGTGTTGTATGTGTATATATATATATATATTTCTACCATATAAGTTGTTTATTTAGAAACATATTATTATAGAGGATGATTATGGGATATTCTCTCAATTAAATGGCTCTGCATATCCCTTTCCCCTCGTCCATGGGATGTGAAAAGGCCATTAATATTTATACCCCTTCCCTTTTTTATTGAATGTGATGTTTCCCAAAAACTATATATACTTATTGGTGGAATTAGATACAATGATTTACCTACCCTCATCCTGGATGGGAAAGGCCAAAACAATTTCTTACCTCTAGCATGATATGAATACTAATCGTTCCCACTATTTAAAAAACCTAGGCAACTTCATGTGAGGATCATTTTGTTATAGGGAGAAATTTGAGATTTCTTTTATTTCATATTTAAACTTCAGTTTTATATTTTATAAAAAAAAATCATTAATTTTATATTATATATATATATTTAAGTAAATTCATGGAAATGTTTACACATACACTAGATTATTTATTACTAGGTCAATGCTTGTTTGTAGTACCATATTGTGTATGTATATGATCACACCATACATAAACACTCAGATTGAAATTACTCTCTTCTTATAAGTCTTTTAATGTACATCAACAGGTTTGGAGTGTTCATGGTTCTACTAGATATTGGAATAAAAACGTTAGACCGCCCTTTAGTCTGGAGATATGGTGGAGTTTCAGGGAGTTGTTGAAGGATGTGTGGAGTTGATGCACATGGGGTGAAGATGGTCTATTTAATACTATCATTCATTGTGATTTCACATATGTAACACCTCTTTTATTTTATCCAATGAAAACATTTGTTTTTCCTTTTTATGTATTTTTTATTTTTGGTATTTTATTCTTTATTTAGCTTTGTGTTGGTTTTTGGAACTTGTTTGATTGTAAATGTGATTAAACTAATGATTGTTTCATATTTTTCTATCCATTTATATGTGCACTTATAATTTATTGTATTTTTTTCCTATAGGACCCTTGAGTCATATGTTCTAAAATATTATTTATTTTATGGTCATTCTCAAAAGACTTGTGAATGTTGTTCCCAATTCCTCCCTAGTTATTCCATGTTTCTTAGGCCCTCCCAGGGTCCAGACAAAGTAATGATCTAATTAGACAATAATATAGGAATGAATAAAATTTAGTAAGGTGGATGGCTACTCCAATGGGCTGGAACAAGTGTCCATGCATTAATGAGTCACCATTTGTGAACAATTTCTCCCCAAAACGATGACTAAAAATAGCGACAGAATTTTTTTTCCTAAACCCATCCATAGGTTAGACATCCACGATGATGGAATAAAATATTAATTGAATATACACAATATAAGTGAGGAAAAAATTAATCACACTAATTAATCTCTCCAGTACCTCGATCTCCCTCCCTTGTAATGAAAACTATGTAGCAGCCTCCAATGCCCTTTTGGACCCTTCAAAGAATATAACTGCCCTATTTTTGTATGAAGTGGTAAATTTCCTAAGTAGATGATAATATAAAGAAAAATAAATTAAAACAAAAGTAAATCATACCTATCTCCTAACACTATACAACTCACCACCCAACTTATACAAACCACAATACCCCATGGGTCAAATCATGTTCTTGAATACAAGGGGGAAACATATTGACATTTCAAAATGATACTATAAATTAGTAAGATCCTTTTATTTAACAATTAATCTACCTATTAATGGTATAGGATATATTTGTATCGATTTTTTTCTTTGTATAGTTTTTTTATATAGGTTATCTCAGGACATTTTCATTAGACTTTTTTTGTTGTTTTTTATTTTATTTTCTAGGAAAATTTCATTCATTTGGGTTCTAATCGACTCAATTTTATTACATTTAGTTCATATCAGTTTGGTTTAGTTCAGTTTCATTCTTTTTAGTGGTGGTAATATAGGTTTGATATCATTTTATTTCATCTAATTTGATTCATCATTTTTAATATTAGATTAGTTTATGTTATATTAGTCTGACATGGTATAATTTAGTCTCATTAATGTTTTTTTGTTGGAATTCTATTTTATTGATTTTTATAATTATTGAACTATTTTGGTTGATAATATTTACATTTATACAAGTAAGGTTATGTTTTTTTGTGAATGGGGTTTTCAAATTGTTTTATTCAATTTTGCATTCGGTTTTATTCTATCCATTGTGGGTTCTAACGGTGACACATTATTTAGTTAAATTCATTTTAGTTTTAATCATCATATTCTTATTGGTTTTGGTTTTCTATGGTTCATCTTTATCCTTTATGATTGATTCAATCATAATTTAGGTTTTTCATAAGTGGACTAAATAACTTATTCTAATTAAGTATTATTCTCTTTGGTACAATATGATATGGTTTTTTTATATATGGCTCATTTTAATTTATTTTTTCAGTATAGAATAAATTAATTAATTGTAGATTCATATTAAAATATTAAATTTTACTCCTTATTAGATAATAAAATGCATATTATTTGGGGTTTTTCCTACTCATATTATGTCATATTTTACTAAATTTAGTTTGAATCATTTTATGTTGGATTCATTTATTTTTCTTTGTTTTTATTTTAATCAGGTTAGGTTGATTGGATTTTATTAAATTTGATTCAATTTGGAAAATACATCATTTAATATGAAACAATTATTTTATAAATCCACATCATTATATAGTATAGAATTTTTTTTTGGAATAAAATAAATTCATTATTATTATATTTAAAGGCCATTGAATAAGGGAACCCACCTCAAACTCCAAGATCACTAGTTAATATGGCGGAATCTCAAATATTTTATTTACCACTTGTACACATATTCACTTTCTCATAAATTTATACAAGTAATTATATTATATATTTTTTCTTCATGACCAAATAGGTATAAGGGAATCCTTACATATATTATTATACATGCATATACCCCTTTACCTTACACACATATGCATTTTTCATATATATTCATAGGCATACTAATCACCAATATATATATATTTATACAAATATGAGTGAATATATATATATATATATATATGGTAGAACATATATATGTATATTCCTACATATTCATAAATGTGCAATTCTCCTTTGATAATTGCAACTTGACACCACTAATGTGAGGTCCAAAATACAATAGGAAAACATAAAAAACACGAAACTTAAGAACCCATAAATTAAAAAAAGAAAAGAATTGAAATAGAAAATAACACACCTAAAACCCAGGGAAAAGTTTCATTTTTTTCAAAAAAAAAATTGATTCTAAGATGGGGCCTTAATTTTGATATAAATTTATGAGTCTTCATAAAAAAAGGAATGACCTTTTTTTACCATAAATAGTCAATCCAAAAAATAATTATTATGGAATATAAAATGGATTGGATTAGGATAAGATTAAAATTGGATTTATTTAATGGATGTGTAAATGAATAGATCAAGAATTAGTGAGTATACACATTCATTTTTAGTAATCTAAAATGAAATTAATAGTTGAGAGGAAACCAAAAATATCACAAAAGTTGTTTCTCATCACTAGTGTCAAGAAACTACAAAAAAATCATTGAAAAACATCACCTTATGAATATTTTCATTCTCAAGACTATGTTAATGAACTTTAATATGATATTGAGAATCTAAAATGGTCCACCCATAAATTGGAAATTGGTGAAGGAAAAATAAATTGATGTAAAAAAGAGAAATAACCAAAATTATATAAACATATTTAATATTATTCCAAAATTAAAAAATGAATCATAAAATTAATATTCCATGAGATTAGAATCAAACATACACCTAGATGAGTTGAAAAATAAAATATCACATATAAAAATAGAATAAAAAACATAAATTATACCCATATATCCATATTATTATATCATGTTTCTCACCATATCGCCACTCACCCACTGATAAAAAAACATGAGACAATTATAGTAAAGGATGAATATTGAACAAATACACATAGTATGCGATACAAACAAACAAAATAGATATTCTAGATTTAAGATAACTGGTCTAGTAGGATGTCACCATGTAATCCATTGAATTTCATTCATTTGGAAATTCATGAATACTAATATGAAATATAGTTATAAAATATTTTTATTTAAAATATACACATAAGAAATACAATATATATTCCATATCAATTTTAAAAAAACATCTTTATTTTTAATAAATAATATAATTACATTGAATAAAATTACATTGACATAGACATTTTTAGTCAAAACAACCATTTAAGAACCAAATATAAACAAAAAAACAAATTCCTTTTATTTAAATTGGATTAAACTAACATCATTTGAAAAAAATTAAAATGAATCGATCCACACACAAGTGAAAAGCATACCACAAGGAAGGAACCACCCATTATGTGATAATTAATGAATATAAATGGGATAAGTTTACCAAAATAATAAAATAAAGTGGAAAATACAATCAACCATGAGATAATAATATATTATTGAATAAAAAAGTAAATGATCATGTGTCATGGGTATAACATATATTCTGAATTTTGATGATCTAGTATTTTCCAAACCAATGTAGGATTAATTATTATCATATTTTTTGTCTACCAAATTCAAGACACTCTCATATCCCATAGCAATATCATTGAGATAACCCCCCATAGTGTCTAATATTAGTATAACGCCCCAACCTTAGTTACCTAGAGTTGGTGCATTATTACATAACATAGGCATGATCATAAAAGATCATGTCTCGAAAGACCGATTAGTCTAGTAGCATTGGAAGTACTAGATACATTCATAAGGTTTACATTACATCATAAAATGGAAAACTACAACAACATTGTTTCTATAGACAACACTGAGTTCCCATAGACGATCCATGTAGGTCAGTCATGATATACTTCTTGGTATCCTTGGAAAAATAAAACATAGAAATGGGTGAGCTCATATGCTCAGTAAGGATAATAATATAGAAGAAACATTCATATGTAAGCATTAACATTTAAGGAAATGTATAGGACTAAAACAAAAGCCTTTTAAACATGAACTTCAACATAATATGGAAAAGATAAAATCAAAACAATGACATTAACTTATTCACATGGATATTCTACTATTCTAATAATCACATGCAATATCAATAGCCACTTTTATAATGATTGAATGCATAATGATAGACTTTCATAACCACAAAGTCAAGGCCTTGTGCCAAGACTACAAAAATGATTTTTTCAAGTCCTTGCGCCAAGACACTAGTTTGTCTAATTAGACCTACTGATGCATTGAGGAGCTATAGAAGGCTCCACCCATCACTTACTAAGCCCAATGCATTCCTCAAATGGACATGTTTAAACATAACATAATCAATTGTATTAAAACTAGCATACAAAATGTCAATGATTTCTCCACAAACCATGAATGGTATAAAAATAACACATCCACATTCAATCCTATCACAAATCCTTCAATACAATATGGTTTTTTTTATCCTAATAAAGAAACTTCAAATAATCTTAAAATCCATCAAAGGATGTTGACATAGATAATGTCAAAACTATTTGTGAGAATTGTCACCTTTTTTTGAAATAAATTAGAAGTCACATAGTTATAAATGAAAAAAGTTACGTTGAAAATATTTTTATAAGATTTTAAGGGAATCATCGAGGATTTTATAATGGCAGAAAATAGCCGCACCCGCAGTATAAGTTAAAAAAAGACATTCTTACATTCATTTTGTCGAAAAGGTTAAAAATGACCTTGTTTGGAAAACGACGGAAAGGTTCTCTTTCAAACCATTTTATAAAAAGTAAAATAAGGCTATAAATGAATTTTACCCTTAGTCTAGTAAATAGTAAAAATGTTTTGAAATACATTTTTATGAATAATGGATGTAGATGATAAAGAGGTCCCAGAAAAAACTAATGTAAAAACAACCTTGGATAATAAAGAGATTGTGAAATTTGCCCTTACCTTGTACTTTTCCTTTGTTGAGGGTAGGTTAGCCTCCTGTATAATGGTGATATAATTGTTATTAAATTATGCAAGAATCATATACATTATTATGATATCATATATGATCTTTTAACACTTCTTTGTTAATAATATCTTAGTATTATCGTTGTTTCGGGTGTTAAATGATTTGTTATCCTTTATATTATTTATTATGTGAGTAATATTTTTTATGGATGGGATGAATATTATTCATATGTCAAATGATATCAAGTCTTTAAACATTATTTTTAATCATATAATGAAAATTAATCTTGAATGGATATGATGGGGAATGAATCTTATCCTATTCGTGGAGACGGTAATCCGTACATACACCCGAGCGACAATATCATTCTTTTGATATTAAAATAATATATAATTGGATGGTATATCATATATATAGAATCATTATCATATTATATTTATTATTTACATCAATTACATGTCATTATTATACCCATGAAAATATTAAATTATTGAATAACGTTTACACCACGATGTGGAGACGGTAAGCCATACATACGCATCTATGGTGACATGTAATTCAAAGGATGGATATGAAAATTAATTTGGTTTTACTATATTTATAATAACATCAAATTATATATAAGATTATGGAGTTATTATTTTATAATAGAAACAAGAAATAAAAAGAAGTGGAAGAAGAAAGGAACTTGATAGAGGTGATTAAATATTTACCTCTTCTTCGGGTTGTTTCTATTGATTTGATAATAATAGATCCTTAGGTTGGATTTAGGAATACACGAAGGCCTTTAGAATGAAGGGAGGATAGTTGAGAGAGTATTTGGGAAGGGGTTGGCCGAGTCAAATGGATTTTAAGTTGTATATTATAGAAAAGGGGGAGTTCTCTTTTATAAGAGGGGTGACAGGCACCTTTGGAAAAGCTAGAAAAATTATTTTATAATAAAATAATTTTAAGTTTATAATTGCTCCAAACTGGATTACTTATAGGCTAAGGTGGTGATGGGTCTAAAACCCCTCGACCACTATGTTTAATATTGTTTTGGGTCACTATATTAACTTTATCTTTTAGATTTAACTCTTAGTTTAATTGTTTGATATTTACCACGTATCTTTGTATTTTTATATTATATCATTAATAAACATACTATGTACTTCCTAGTGAAACCAAAGTGGTTAATCAATGATACAACTATCATTATATAATTCCTTTGGCCTAACTATAGATTTTTTAGGAAAAAAATATCAATTAATAATAAAATATTTGTTTTAAAAACTCTTTTTTGACAATTTTGACACTATTTGGTATTTTGTTTTTCCAAAATTCATAATTGAATTATTACATCGAATAAAATTCTTCTAAAAGACCATAATATGTCATATTAACCTTGAAAATTATTGTAATTCAGAAAGAGTCTCAAATTACATTTATTTGGATATTTATAATGACAATTATTTTAATATTTCCTTAATTAGGTAATAACTTTATCATCATTATGTCAAAAATAAATTTAATTATTTAATGTCTAAAAAATATAAAAAAATTACCATTTTTTAGGAAATTAGTTTACATTTATAATGAATATTTATAGTAGAATTTATCTTATGTATAACCCTATATTAAAAATGTTTTATTTATTAAAAATTGATTTTAACTCTTTTAATTCTTCTTTAAATAAAATAATAATGAGTGTCCTAATATAATCCAAGTGGACCAAAGAGGTTCATATTTTATTAATAAGGTTTTTTTGGTCGAATTATACTTATCCAAAATAATTAGGACATGTTTTAGGGTAATAATAATATCATTTTTACCGTTAATTTCCCTATTTACTTTTAACCGTGGTAAATAAAATTAAAATGTTACTATTCACCAAAAAATATTTTCATCTTATTGAACCAAATTTTTCTTACTGATATCATTCATGTCACTTATATTTTTGAAATTCCACTCACAAAAGTGGTGAAATTTAGTTTTATGTGAATTTTCAAATTCTCCTAGGAGGTGGGTAAAAGACAGTGAAAAGTTGAATAAAATTTTTATATAGCTAAAATTATTTTAAACTGAATCCAATGAATTAAATTTAACTTATATAGGTATCATGTATCTATTTTGACCTAAAATAAATTTAAATACAATAAATAATTATTTAAAAAAATTCAGTTTTAAACAATAACTCAGTGTTTTTTACTATTAATCAAAAATTGAAAGTTTTCAGAAAAATAACAAAAATTTACCCTAATCTAATTTTGAGATTCCGAATCCATAAATAAAGTCCATTTTGAATGATAAAATTTATAAAATTTCAAAAAGTGGGTTTACTATTCATAACTGCTAGTTTGATTGGTTGTGGATTGTCAAAACTCGAAGTTCCGTACAACACACGCTTCGGTATTATTCAAAGAGAACCATACCGTGGAAGTTTGGGGTGTTACATTCTCACATCCTTCAAATAATTTCATCCTCAGAATTTCTAGAATATTACTCCATAAAAAAGACTTGGGTTGTTCTTCATCCTATGTTCCTCAGGTGCCCACATTTCCTCTTTCATCTTATGGTTTCTACATAGAACATTTACCAGACGAGTCGTCCGATTTCTCAGCACTTGTTCTCTTGTATCAAGAATCATGAAACGCTCTTCACAACAAGACATATCAGGTTCCAGTTCTAATTCCTCATTGGTGAGTACATGCATTGGGTCAGGCCTGTATTTTCTCAATAGTGATATGTGGAATACATTGCAAAATTTAGAGAGACTTGGCGCATTGCCAAATGGTAAGCTATAGCCCCAATTCGTTCTAGAATTTCAAAAGGTCTGATGTTCCTGGGACGTAATTTTCCCTTTTTTCTGAACCATATAACACACTTCCATGGAGATGCCTTCAAGAAATCATGGCCTCCAACCTGAAATTCCAAATATTTCCTTCGGTTATTGGCATTCCTCTTCTACATACTTTGAGATTCTTTGATGAGGGGTTATATTACCTTTACCTTATCTATCGTTTCATCTCCAAGTTCTGGGCCTATGAGTTTTCCTTCACGAAAATCATCACAACAGGTTAGTGTGCGACATCTCTTTTTTATAACTCTTCATATGGTGCCATATGAATACATGAATAGAAGATATTGTTATAGGAAAATTCTAACAAAGGTAAATATTTATCCCACATACCTTGAATGTCAAGTGAGCATGATCTCAACATGTCTTCTATGGTTTTAATAGTCTGTTCTGATTGTCCATCAATTTGGGGGTGGTAGGAAGTGCTCAAATGAAGTTCAGTATCAAGGGATTCTTGAATACTTTTCAAGAATAATGATGTAAAATGGGGATCATGATCAGAAAAAATTGATATTGGTCCTCCCTGATGTCTTACAGCTTCATTAATATATTGTCTTGTTAATCGTTCAAGTGGTAAATCTTCTCTTATAGAATGAAAATGTGCTAACTTGGTAAGACGATCAGCAATGAACCATATTGCATCATTCTTTCAAAGACTCCTTGGTAGTCCCATGAAAAAGTCCATCGTAATATTATCCCATTTCCACACTAGTATGGGAAGAGGATTCATGAATTCTCTAGGCTATTTCCTTCTATCTTTCACTTGTTAAAAAACCTAGCATGTTGACACAAAATCAAAAATCTCCCCCTTCATGTTGTCCCACCAAAAATGTTCCTTCAAATCTCTATACATTTTGGTGCTCTTAGGGTGTAGAGAGAAATTGGAATTGTGAGCATGATCCAACAATTCCCTTTTTAGATCATGTATATTAGGAACACAATGTTTCTTCCCAAATTTCAAAATTACATCTTCATACACAATGTCACTCAGTCTCCCATCATTCACAGCTTTAATCGTCTTTTGAAACTCCTCATCATTGGTCTGAGAAGTCTTTATACCTTATTGTAAAGATGTTTTGGCAACCTTTTGAATTTTTTTTGATGTTTCACCTTCCATGGATATCGCCATATCCATTTGTACTAGATCCATGTATATTAAATTCTTTTCAACTCTAATATTTTTCAAAAATCCATGATCCTTTCTACTCAAAGAATCTTCCACCTTAATTGCATTCCCTAGGTGGTAGTGTATAGTGCAATCATAACCCTTGAGTAGTTCAAGCCATCACCTTTGCCTAATTTTGATTTCTTTTTGTGAGAAAATATACTTCAAACTCTTGTGATCGGTATATATCTCAAATTGTTCACCATAGAGATAGTTTTTCCGAATATTCAATGAAAATATTACAACTGATAACTCAAGATCATGAGTAGTATAGTTTTTCTCATGAATTTTTAGCTTTCATGTTACATATTCGATAACACTATCATTCTGCATAAGGAACCAACCATGTCCCTTCTTTGAAGCATCACTATAAATAACAAACCCATCATTCCCCAATGGTAGTGTCAATATAGGAGCACTAACTAATCTAATCTTTAATTATTCATAACATTCTATACAAACTTTTCTCCAAAAAAAATTAACCCCTTTACATGTGAGCTTTGTTAATGGGTTAGCCAACCGGGGAAAATTCTAGGCGAAACACCGATAATAACCTGCTAAACCAATAAAATTGCGTACCTCAGTTATTCTCATCAGTGATGGCCATTCCTGGATTGCCTTGGTCTTAGAAGGATAAAAAAATATTCCATCCTTAGATACAATATGGCAATGAAAAGAAATCACCTGAAGCCAGAATTTCCTATTTCTGAACATCCCATATAATTCGTGTCTTCTAAGAGTATTCAGGATAATGTGCAAGTGATTATCATGATCTTCAAAGCTTTTGGAGTATACCAAGATATCATTGATAAATACCACTACAATGTCATAAATATATTCCACAAAAACTCTATTAATTAGATCCATAAAGACAAAGGGTAAAATAGTCAACCAAAAAGGCATTACTCTAAACTTGTAATGCCCATACCTGGTTCAAAATATTGCCTTCGGAATGCCTTCCTTCTTCACATACAACTGATGGTATCTAGATCGATGGTCAATATTTTAAAATTATTGATCTCCATGAATTTGGTAAAATAAATCATAAATTCAAGGTAGGATATACTTGTTCTTTATTGTTATATCATTGATCTCCATGTAGTCAATGTACAACCTCGTAGCTCCATCATTCTGCTTAACAAAAAGGACATGGGATCCCTATGGAGAAAAACTAGGACAAATAAATCCATTATTACTCAATTCCTATAGTTTTTTCTTTAGTTACACTAATTTCATAGTGGCCATTCTATAATGGGTCTTCAATATGGGCCTTGAACTAGGAATTAAATCAATGTAAATCTCATTTTTTTGTTCAGGAGGATGTCCAGGTAAGTCTTCTGGAAACACATAAAAACATTCTTTCACAATAGGTACATCCTCTATTTAAAAATTCCTTTCCTCACCCTTAGTTATTTCTTTCTCTTCCTCCCCAATAATTGAATTTAGTTGATCTACAGGGGTGGATCTAGATAAGAATTAGGCGGTGACGGTTCTGATCTAAAGATAAGGTGTTCTCTATCATCATCATGAAAAACAGTAACCTCATTCTTCTTATAATAAACTTTTTCATCATGGAATGAAAGCCAATCCATACCAAGGATTATATTAAATTCAATAATGGGTATGATTATGAGATCAGCAGATAAAGAAAATTTATATGCTCTAATGGGGACTGATTCACAAAACATTGTTGCGATGATACTTCCCTTAAGAGTTTTGACTGAAAAATACCTTGATAAATTAACTTGGCAATAGAAAATTTTCTTAGAAAATAGGGATGATACCAAACAATGCTATGATCCAAAATCAAATAAAGCATTTTTTAAACTTGAGGAAACCATTAATTTACCTGCCACCATGTATTTCGGAGATTCAACCTCAGCCGTAGTGATAGCATAAGCTTGGCCTTGATCCCTTATCCTTTTCTGTGGTAAGTTCACCTGAATCTTAGGAGATTCATTTTCATAATGAACCCTTTATCGAAAATTTTAGAATTCAACAGTGACAACCTCTATCTTCCCATTGCAATCATGAGCTTGGTGGCCTTTCTCACCACACTTGTAACAGACTCCCATTCCCTTTAGGAATGTACCCGGATTTTTTTCCCACATTTACTGTAGGATGGATATTCAACATTTTCCTTCTTCACCTTATATCAATTTCCATAGTGTTCAGTAGATCTATTCTTCTCTTACATTGCTTTAAAGTCCTAAGAATTAGAGATTTCTTTTTCTGTCTTGATAGCACATGATTTAATATCTTTATACGGGGAGAAGGATTATGAGACTAATTCTCGATGGAGAAATGGTTTTTAACCCATCAATGAAATGATCAATATTACTTCTAGGGTTATGTATATAATCAGCAACATTCCTTGATATCCTTGTAAAGTTAGCCACATACTTTGCGACATTCTCATCCTCCTTTTTACTCAAACTCAGAAATTGCCTTTCCATATCCGCTCAATGGTCATGAGGAAAGTATTTTTCTATGAAGATATCTTAAAACTCCCTCCATTCCATATTTTATAATTCATCATCTTACTTTGTGTTTTGAATCAATGACCACCATTGATCAGCATCTCCAGTGAGGCGGTAAAATGCCATGACAACTTGTTCCCATTAACTACATCCCAAGGAATGGAATATTTTCCTTAAAGAATTTATTCATTGCTCAGCTACTAATGTATTTGTACCCCCATTGCATGTTAGTGGTTGTTTCCTCATGAAGCGATTGAATATTGATCCTCCACGAATGGATCAGGGTGCTCCATATGGGTAAGGTTATTATTTATAACATGACTGAGTTATCCCAGTATGGTGATTAGTTGATTAACACAAGTTGTATCCCTAGCTTCACCATAATTATCTTGATCAGGAGGGAAATAACTAAATGGAGTTTGTGCATTGATATGACTTATATTCCTTCTAATAGGTTCCATTTCTAAAAAATTTCATAAACTAGATTAGTTTATAAATCGAAATACATAATTCCAAACTTGTAAAACAGTTAACATAAATTGAACAGTTTATGTATATAATCAATAATAATAAAAATGTTTTCCTTGAAGAAGAATTTACTCATAGTCCCTTAATTATGGTTTGTAATGAAAATGAGAATTATCCTAAGAATATCCCCTAAGAGTTTCGTAACCAATAGTGCAGCAAGGCCCATTGTCGTGCACCAGTTCCCATTCAATTCTAGCTCAAAGTGGTGTTTTTGGGTTATAACCCTAGGTACATTTGTGTCAGATCTGCCTCTACCTACTCATATCCAAACATGGATTCATTTCATATAAAACTCACAAAATCCCTAAAATACCAAAATTCTAGGATGTTCTTCTATAATGATCCTCAATGTCTATATTAGGGTAATGTGCTCTAATCATAGTTTATCTAAATCTAGTTTCCAAGGTTTGTACTAAACTTATTCTAATTCCAACTATAACTCCCTAACCCTAGTTACCCAGATTCGGTGCATTATAACATAACATTGGCATGAACACAAAAGATCAACTCTCGAAATAATGATTAGTTTAGTAGCCTTGTAATTACTAGATACATTCATAAGGTTTATATTACATGATAAAATGAAAAACTACAACAACATTGTTTGCATAGACAATAATGAGATCTAATAGAGTATCCCTACAGGTCAGTCATAATATACTTCTTCGCATCCTGAGGAAAATAAAACATACAAAGGGGTGAGCTCAGATTCTCATTAAGGATAGCAATATATCGATAAATTTAAAGAATAACTATAAGCATTTAAGGAAAAGAATAAGAATAAAACAAAAGCCTTTTAAACATGAAATTCATCATAATATGGAAAAGATAAAATCTAAATAATTCCATTTACTTAATCAAATAGATAATCTAATAGTCTAACAATAACATGAAATATCAATAGCCACTTTCATAATGATGGAATGCATAACGCCAGACTTTCATAACAACATATTCAAAGCCTTGTATCAAGACTACAAATAAGATTTTTTCAAGGCCTTGTGAAAAGAGAGTAGTTTGTCTCATGAGACCTACCAATGCATCGAGGAGCTATAGCGGGCTCCACCTATCACTTACTGAGTCCAATGCATTCCTCATATGAACGAGTTTAAACATAACATAAACATTCTTATTAAAACTAGCATACAAAATGTCAGTACTTTCTCCATAAACGATGAATGGTATAAAAATAAAACATCCATAGTCAACCATATCACAAATCCTTCAATACAATATAGAAGTGTTTTATCTTAATAAATCAACTCCAATAAGCTTAAAATCCATCAGAGAATGTTGACATAGATGAAATCAAAACAATTTGAGAGAAATATCTATTTTTTAAATCATTTAAAAGTCACATAATTATAAAAGAAAACATTTACTTTGAAAGAATTATTATAAGTTTGTAAGGGAAACTTCAACAGTTTCATAATGGCATATAATAGTTTCACCTGTCGTATAATTTAAGAAAATACATTCTTACCTTCATTTTGTCGAAAAGGTTAAAAATGACTTTGTTTGGAAAATTACAGAAAGTTTCCTTTCAATCCATTTTATAAAATGTCAAATAACAGTATAAATGACTTTAACCCATAGTCTAGTAAATAGTAATTTTTTGTAATATATTTTAAAAAAACATGGATGTGGATGATAAAAAGGTCCCAGTAGATATTTACGTAAGAACAATCTCAAATAATAAAAAGATTGTGAAATTGACCCTTAACTTATACTTTTCCTTGGATGAGGGAAGTTTAACCTCCTATATAATGGTGAAATAAGTTATATTAAATTATAAAAGAATCATATACATTATTATGATATCATATATGATCTTTTAAAATTTCTTTGTTAATAATATCTAAGTATTATCATTGTTTCGGGTGTTAAAGGATTCGTTTTCATTTATATTCGTTGTTGTGTGAGTCATATTTGTTATGGATGGGATGCATCATATTCATATCAAGAATGATATCAAATCGTTATACATTATTGTTAATCATCTAATGAAAATTAGTCTTGAATGGATATGATGGGGAATGAATCTCATTGCGTTCATAGAGACGGTAATCCATACATACGCATGAGCGACAATATCATTATTTCGATATGAAAATAATATATAATTTGATGGTATATAATATATACAGATTAATTATAATATTATATTTATTACTTATATCAATTACACATCATTATTATACCCGTCCAAATAATAATGTACTGAATAACAATTACACCACGACGTGGAGACGGTAAGCCGTACGTACGCACGTCTGGTGACATGTCATTCGAAGGATGGATAGAATAATGAATTTGGTTGTACCATATTTATAATGACATAAAATTATATAGAAGATACTAGAGTAATTATTTTATATTGGAAACAACAATGAAAAAGGAAGTGGAAGAAGAAATGAACTTGAAATAGATGATGAAATATTTACCTCTTCTTCGGGTTCTTCCTTTTGATTTGATCATAAGGGATCTATATGTTGGATTTATGACTACAAGAATGAATCTAGAATGGATGGAGGATAGTTTATAGTGTATTTGGGATGGGGGTGGCAAAGCCAAATGGCTTTTAAGGTGTGAATTAGAGAGAAGAGGGAGTGCTCTTTTATAAGAGGGTTGAGGGGCACCATAAGAAAATCTAGAAATATTATATTATAATAAAATCATTTTCTGTTTCTAATGGCTCCAAAATGTATTATTTAATGGATATGGTGGGGATTTGTTGCAAACTCCTCATCCAAAATTTTTGAGACTGGTTTGGGTCACTATATTAACTTTATCTTTTAAATTTAACTCTTAGTTAAATAGTTTGACATTTACCATGTCTCTGTGTATTTTAATATTATATGATTAATAAACGTACTATATACTTCAAAGAGAACCACATGATATTTATTAATGATACACATATCATTATATAAGTCCTTTGGCTGAACATTATATTTTTAGGAATATAATATTAATTAATAATAAAATATTTGTTATAAAAACTCTTTTAGGTCAGTTTTGACACTATTTGGTATTTTATTATATCTAAATTTATAACAGAATTATTACTTGAATAAAATTCACATAACAAACCCTAATATTTCATAATAACCTATAATATTATTTTAATTCATAAAATGTCTCAAATTACATTTATATGAATATTTATAATGTCAATTATTTTAATATTTCATTAATTATGTAATTACTGCATCATCATTGTGTCATGAATAAATTAAAATATTTACTTTCTAAAAAATATAAATAAAATACCATTATGTAAGAAATATTTTCATATTTCTAATTAATATTTATAGTCTAATTTATCTTATGTATAACCATATATTAAAAATGTTTTATTTATTAAACTTTGATTTTAACTCTTTTATCTCTTCTTCAAATAAAATAATAATAAGTGTCATAATCTAATCCAAGCAGGCCAAAGAGGTTAATATTTTATTCCTAAAGTTTTTTTGGTCTAATAATACATTTAAAATTGATTTAGGACATGTTTTAGTGTAATAATAATATCATTTGTACCCTTAATTTCACTATTTACTTTTAACAGTGGTAAATAAAAGTAAAAAGTTACTAATCACCAAAAAAAATTCTTCTTATTGAACCAAATTTTTCTTATTGATATCAACCGTGACTCATGGATTTTTTAAATTCCACTCACAGAAGTGGTAGAATTAAGTGTTATGTGAATTTAAAAATTCTCCTAGGTGGTGTGTAAAAGACGGTGAAAAGTTCAATAAAATTTTTATATATTTAAAATTATTATAAACTGACTCTAATGAAATTAATTGAACTTATATGTATTTTGTATATATTTTGACATAAAATTTATTTCAATAAAATAAATAATTATTTAAATAAAAAATCAGTTTTAAACAATAACTCAGTGTTTTACACTATTGATAAAACATTGATAGTTTTCAGAAAAATAAAAAAACTTCACCCTAAGATAATTTTGATATTCAGAATCAAAAAATGAAGTCCATTTTGAATGATAAAATTTATAAAATTTAAAAAAGTGGGTGATACTAATCATAATTGGTAGTTTGATTGGTTGTGGTGTGTTAGAACTCGATGTTGCGTACGACACACACTACTTTATTATTCATAGAAAAGCATACTGTGCAATATTAGGGTGTTACAATTAGGCTTGATGTTACACTAGATGCATCCATACCAACCTATGTAGCATAAATATATTAATCACACTTAGGTATCCATGTTCCCATTACTAAAAAAGTGGTGGTGATTGAACATGAAAGGGAAGATTGGTAACAAAGCACAAAAAATAACTCACCTCTCCTATAACACCCACTCACAGGAAAAAAACATTTCTAACATCACTTATCAATAATATATAAATAATATATAAATAATATATAAATTATTTGTAAATCACCAATATAAAATAAGGGTAATTAATTAGCTCCTCCATGAGATTAACCATCTAACCCATGATGTGCTAAATAGACATTTATAATTAGACACTCTATTTTTATTTCATGAAACCCCTTTTAAAAAATTAATTGTGTCTATTTAAAAACATAAAAAGGAAAAAAACCCTTGAATTTATATCCCAAATAATTTTTAATTTCATGTAAGCATTTTTAAAATTATTTTATAATGACTTGATATTTATTTCAGAGATACATTTTCAATTAATAAATAAACTACTCTATGTCTTGAAATAAATTTCAATGATCAATTTATCAACACCATATACTATCATAAAGAGTAATTATTTCATCAAAAATCAATTGATAAAAATCAACCACAATTAGAATACCAAAATAAAGAAATTTCAATGAATCATGGAAATAAAAAAAGTGAATATTGATCTTATAAATCCAATACATTTATCATATTATATTGAGAACCTAAAGGTTGAAGAAAGTAATATTTAGGGTCACTAAACATAAAAATCCCCAATTTCAGGTCCTATATGAACCTTATAATCTTGAAAAATACATGTATATTTTTTTGGAGAAGTTATAACCAAGATAAAAGAGTTATATACATATATAGAATAGTATATAAAAATATATTACCTTTTTGAACCATTGTAAAAAAAAGAAGAGATTACCTTTGAGAATTAATAGGGAGGAGAAAAGCAGAAGTATAAATGGAAGAATAAAGACGAAGTAGAGTTTCGATGATAGGTTTTGGATTTCAATGGGATGAGTGTGATGGAATATAGAATAATAAGGTGATAAGAGGGTCTAAATAGGAGAGGAGATAGTTTATGTTGGGGATGAGTGCGATGGATAATTTGGGGAGAAGGATTTTAGGGGACATGAGGGATCATGGTGGAGAGGATAATTTTCTAGGGAGAGGCACACGAGGGTGATCCCAACTAAAATTAAATACAAGAGATGGTATAACTATGGTGTATTTAAATCCATATAAATAGTTATACCAGGTACATCTATCCCAATGGTTTTTAAACCATTAGTATAGATTCATGGGTGTTGACTCATTTTCCAATTTTGTGAAATTAATAATTTTAATATATATAAATTACCATATAATTATAATTTAATTGGTTTCTTGAGATTTTGAACATAATATTTTATCAACATAGCTTAATCATAAAAAATTATTATAAATAATGATATTGTATCAGAAAAACATTATCACAGGTCTGACTTCATTCAAACATGTTAGAACCTCCTTTATAAAAAAATGATTTTTATTATAAATATATTACATAACCATACTAAGATATATCCTAACATATATTATTACATGTAACCATTATTTATAAATTCATTAACAGTTCCTTATTAAAATAATTTTTTCATGTGATAACTGTTTTATTTTCCCCCTATGTTTTGGTTTTGTAATATTTTTCCTTATCAATTTATAATTGTTTAATAATATTATAAATTTTAATAATGATATAAATATCACATGTATTTATTATATAAATATTTAGAGTCATTCTCATAATATAGATATAGAAAAATGAATTACATTGTTCATAGAGATGTCAGATTGAACGTATAGATTATCACTGTTATCATATTTATAGAAAAGGAATAAAAGAAAGATAAATTATTATTATCCTTTTAATAAAAATTATTATATGGTTTAAATAATATATATTCATAAAATAAATCCTTATTATAATTTTTTTAAAACATTAATGAAAACAAAATAACATCTCTTCATGGAGGTGGTAGTCCCCACTTACGGATGAGAGACATTATCATGTTTAGATGGATTGGATTGTAACGAGGTAGGTATGATGTTATCATTCATAGTGTATAATTATTTCATAAATATAAAATATATATATACATTAAATCCATAATTATATCATACTATTATAGGTAGTAATTAAAAATTAGTTACATTGATTAACATTAGGGTAATCCACTATAAATATTATCAATGATTTTGTTTCAAATTTTATGGAAGAGGAGATGGATATAGTTTATGAAAATTTTGTAATAGTACCTCCCTATATAGAAAATTTTGGTTGTATTATTTCATCGTTATTGAATAATATTATAATGAGGTTGAAGAAGAAATAAAAAAGAAAATATATGTTGAAGAACACTACGTCTTCTTCACAAAACCTCATTCGGTAAATACTTAAAACCTTCATAGGATCATATGATAATAAAAAATGGGAAAATATGTCATTGGGATAGATTTGTGTGATGGATTTATAAAGGTATTGGTCAAACCAAATGGCTCTTCAAGTGTGGGGAGGACATGAAAGTGGGCATCCTTTTATAAGTGGGGGAGAGGGAGCACATAACATTTTTGAATATTAAAGAATCATAATGAATTTTCACATATAATGGATAAAAAATGGAGCATTAACATATATTAATTTATATAGAGTCAAATTATGTCTAGAAAATAAGACTTAAAATTGTTTTTAGGTGAATTTATACCTTAAATAAATAGTTTAATCCCATATAAACATGTTTTAAAATTAATTGTGTTAACATATTTTATTTTTTTAATATTAACAATGATAAAAAATTCATCAAATTATTACATAATATATTTTACACAGATACCAAATATGGAATTGTTTTTAACAAATTCAATTCACCAAAGTGTATTAATTTAATTATAATTCACTCATTGAAACGTGATGAAAAACAACTTTCCAAGGATAATGTTTTCTTATGTATGCAAATTTTTTATATCAAAATTTGTCATATAATAGATTTAAACGAGCTAAATTGGATTAATAATAATATAATTGATATAATTTTATGTTTATATCTCTTTTAAAACAAAGTTTATCATTGGAATTTTTTTTAACTAAAAGATGATTTCTAATAAAAAACAATACATTTTAATATTCATTGATAAAATAATCATTTTAGAAACTTTTTAAAAATTCACTCTATGATATATATTTTATTTTATTTTCAAATGTAATTTTAATTTTTTCAAAAATAATTTCTTAAAAATTTCAAATATAATATTTTTTAAAAAAGAAATTAATACATTTTTACGAAAATGATTTTATAATATAAGGGACATAGAAAAAAAATATTTGATTTATCTAAAACATTCATAAAATTATATATATATATATATATATATATATTCTCTTTCATTTTATAATTTAATTTATAGGTTCTAATGGTATACTATAATATGTTTCATTTATAATTAGGTTCCATTTATCCCAAGCTATAAAAACAAAATATTTGAACATAAATATATCATAAAATATCGAGGTGTTAAATTTTACCAACATTATAATGAATTCATCCATAAAAATAATTTCACTCTGATTAAAAAAACTTTAGATATATAATTCATTATATCCTTGATATTCTAAGTAGCTTCATCAAATTTCTGATTCCTTTAGATAACATTAGCTAGTTGAGTAGTTTTGTTCTATATGCCTTTATTATATGACCCCTAAATTATGTCATTTTTATTCATTGTAAAGATCAATATATATTTATATCACCTATATCTTTTGTAAATTTGAATGATCAATTATGTACTTCCTTCTCAATGATACATATAATGAAACATGAATTAGATAGTGGTTCAGTGGATACACCAGGAGACAAGATAAAATACCTACTCAATCAAGGATCTCGGAGGGGAAAATATACGTAGATTTTTTCTTTCCTTTATTTGAGAATATCATTACATTATTTTTTTGATAGATTCATAGAAACACTTTGTCATAAAATTTAAACTAAATTACTAGATGATGATTATCATCATAACATGTATATTGACTATGATTTACCTTATTGTGATACTAAATTTTCCTCACATTCTCTATCATTTCCTTAGTTTTATTAGGTCCCAATAGAATTAATTCCCCAACTTCATCACTACAAATTGTATTTATACACTTCTATCCACATAGGGCATGATAAGGATCCATCTGAATACTCAGGTGAATGATAATTTTGTAAGAAAACTTGACTACGAGATGTTATTGATCAAAACCACCTTTGAATTTTAGAGAAAAAGATCTAGACATATACTCCATGTTTTGAATGGATATTTAAGACTAACCATCTACCATAGGATGAAAAGCTATTCTAATACCCAACTCTGTATCTAAGCTATAATGAATAATTTCAAATAATATCAATGTAAACCTCTGTTCCCAATCTGATAAAATATAATGTGGAACCCAATGTAACATTATTAATTCATTAATATATAATTTTGAAAGAGGATAAAGAGATAAATATTATCTAATAGGATGATGTGCATAAAAATTTTAAAGTGACCGACTAAACCTCAAATACCATTATGAGATTTAATATTTTTGGGAGTCTCAAAGAAAAATTACATGATGATGTTTTCCCATTTCTATTATATTATAAGAGAAGTTTGTAACATCTTAAAAGACCACTATGTCTCAAAATTAATATGAAATCATACCAAGATATTAGAAACAAACTATTAAATATCTCTATTCATATTATTCCACAATAAATATTATTTCAAATCTCAATACATATTTTAACATCTAAGTTGAATAGTTAATTAATATATATGAGCCACCACAATCACATTATTCTTAAAATATGGTATGGATGAAACATATACATGTTTCTTAAACCATTTAATTCCCTCATAATTATAGTTGATATTAGGAAAATATCTCACATTCATTTGATGTTTCACATGTTTCTTCTACAACACTTTATTCATTACACTTATAGATGGTTAAAGACTAATTTGAGAAAGAGAAAATTTCTCCCTTTTAATTAATATTTCTAGGTCCTTCCTTCAATATATTTAAATATTGTATTATTTTTTATCCTGATCACATATATTCAAGCATGATTCTTTATACTAAGAGAATCTTTCACCTTTTTCTTTTTCTCAGGGTTGTAATGTAATGAGCGGTTATAATATTTGATAATGTCCAAGAATATTCCATAGTTCATATTCAACATGTTATATGTAAATATATAATAAAATATTTTATGATCATTACACACAGACACACCATATTCTATAATGATAATGTCTCTCTATCTTTAATGTAGAAATTACCACATAATCTCCAAATCTAGAGATGGGTAATTCCTATTATGAATATATTATTATAATGTGGCATAATCTATAAACATAACATTTTATATAAAGATACATCCCAATACCTTCTTAGATGCATCTATTTATACTAAAAACCCTTCTTCAATAAACGAAAATTTAATCAAAAGTTTATATACTTACCTTCTCAGTTGTACTGTGATATTTTTTCATATTCATATATCTAAAGGAACATGGATCATTTATATATTAATTTGGATAGTGGATTATAATTTCATTATAAATCCATCAAAAAATAACATATAATATCCATGAAACCAATAAAAAATGAATTATAGTCACAATAGTTGGTCTAGACTAACGTTCAATAACATCTATATTTGATAGATCCACTGATATACCCTCAATCAAGATAATATAACTAAAAATGAAACTTTTTATTGAAAAAAATATTTCATTCTAAATTAATCATAATCTTTTTACATATTTGGAGTCTTCAATGAAATACCTAATTTATCTTGATTCTATTTTTAACCTGAAGAATACATAATAATATTGTCTATAATGACTGAACAAAACTAATCAATGTAATCTCTAATATTATATTTAGTAAAACCGTTAATATATCGGGGGAATTAGTAAGACCAAATTTATTCACTATTCATTCATAGTGTGTTTACCTTTTAAAAAATGATATCATAGGAATAGCCTCCTTCTTGGACCTTAGTTGATAATATATAGAATGAATCTACATCTACAAAAATTATTGTTCTCCATGAATTTGATCAAATAAGTCATCAATATATGTTAAATTATACATGTTCTTGATTTTGATCTTATTTATTTTTTAATAAACGATTCATAGTCACATAAACACATATTTATTCTTAACAAAGAACAGATGCGCACTAATGTGACAGTCATTGTAAAATAAACACCTTATGATGATTCCCCTAGAGTTTTTTCTTCAATTCCTGCCACTCATTCGAGGCCATTCTATATGGTCTCTTCAAAATTACAGAAGCACCAGGTATGTTTTCTATAGAGAAATAAAATTAATTATTCAATGAAATTCAATGAAACTCTCATGAAATTGTATCAAAAAATTCACACACAAAACACTTATTATCAATTTTGAGTTTCTCTAAAACCATCTAAGATAAAAACCATTTTGAATATGTGTAAAGTCTCACTCAATGGATGTGATTTACATAGGATTTTTATATTTATTATTTCACAGTTAGAAGATCATAGGCTAGTATAGAATATAAAACATGAATTTCCATTATCATAAATAATCGTGGTATTTATAGAGAGAAATTAAATAAAATCCTAAGATAACATAAAATTTAACTATATAAAGAATCCTAAAATTCTTAGGATGCACATCCCTACAACAATACAAAAGAAAATATTTCCAAACATGAGATGATAACATCTTATCATTATTGTTTTTGAATACATCATCAAAATATAATAGTTGGGGTGTAATTTTGATACCCTTTAAAAATTTTTAGAAACAAATGAATGGGATGATCTATTGTCAAATTTGACATAATCAGTTCTAGAATAGATGGTTTGTGTATTTTTCATCACATAATTAATACACCCATATTAAAAAATAAAGATCAAATGGGAATTTCCCATTATCTCTAGACATAATTTTATACAAATGTAAATCATTTTCATTAACCATTAGATTTTATCAATGTATTGTATAATTCCCAAAATCATTTCACATGAAACACAGGATTGCATGATGTGAATTCTGTGGACTGTTTATTCAATACATATCATTAAAAAACTGCCTCCCATTCCTTTGATATTTTATTTCTTGATAACATTCATTAAAACAGTTAAAAAATTTATTAGTACCCTTAAGAAAATTTCCATTATTGTTTTCTACATGTTAAGGATAAAGGCATGATGCTTTCTTCTCTTAATGGTTTTTATAATTTTATTTTAATTCCATATTTATTTTCTTCTCAAAACCTTATTAATTATGGGTAAGATAAATATCTATTTAAACCTTAATATAATATAATTTTATTTATTCACATATACTAATGTTATTTTTGTATAACTATTATTAGAGAATTGGTTTTAAGACACTAAAGAATTCAGTGAACTTTCTTTTTGTTTGGATTATAAAACCAAAAGAATGCATCACATGAATTAAAAAATTTACCTTATAGGTTTTAATAGATTCAACATCCTTCTACCTTATCTCAAATAATTCGTTATATATTATCATATGATGAATATGAGAGAATTTAATATTTAAAAATAATATCATAAAATCATTACACTCCATGTGGTCAGTTTCTTCATGTTGCCTCATATTCTTGAAAAGAGTCCACAATGATTTACTTCACTGTCCAAATAATATCTTCCTATAATGACATAAATCATGATATTAACAACATAAAACAAAAAATATAATTTCATTGGTACTGATAAATTTTTAAAAAACTAGTGGAATAATAAAACCTCTAAAATAATGTGGTTGTTTCATCATGAATAAAATAATAGAATGTTGTTCCCCTTTTTTGTTCATCATGATTCATAGAATAAGATAGATTTATAATAATTTTATTATTGTTTTTATACCAAATCCAAATAATTTTTTTTCTCAAATAGGTAAATAGTTTCATTTTATATATAATTCATCATTAACATGATTCCCCCAGAATCTTTTAATTTACTAAAACACAAAAAAAATTGAGAAACAACAATCATAATGAAAAAGAACAAAATCATGAAAATCATTTATAGGATGACTAAATCATGAAACCTTATTTTATATCATAGAAACCTTAGGATATACCTATGTATTTATGATCATAATATATTCCAATCCTTCATGTTGGTTTATAAGAAAAATGTGAATGATCCAAATCATATCCACTGGTGGTGCTATACTAGTTTCATATTAAGGGAACACACACTGTGAACAATAATGATGTATAATATATACTCTTAAAACGCTTTATGGGGTTAGAAACCCTATATTAAATTGTTCCTAATCCATTTCCACTATTAATACACATAAGGGATTGCATTTCATGGAAAATCACACTCTTTTAGTTTAAAATAAATTAAGAATTTCTCATATTCTTAGGATTATCAAAATGGTTAATATTACTGTTCTCTCATCCTAGTTTACAAAGGTAAATAAGAATTTCCCTTATACAAACCTTAATGACCCGTATAAGTATTTCATATCATAATAGGTGAATATTCATTACAATAATTGAACAATCCACACTATAATCATATCATTCTAGTTATTTTAAAGACAAGGACATGTTAACAATTTATTCATAATTAAACAACACATTCTCCCACAATGTTCATCAAAATTTTAATCATTATTATAAAAATTATACATAATTTCACTCCTAACACCCAATGGAAAGGAATCATAGCAATGGATGAGCCCTAATTCTTAGTAATGGTAAAAAAAATGAGATATCAATGATCAATTAAACATAACATGAATAAAAGAGTATGATATCATTAGAATAAAATATCAAAAACATTTCTTCCATTTTAAAAATTGAAATCTTGAATCATGGAATAAATTATGAAATTTTATAATATGGTTCCTTAATAGAATAAATAACAGCATCCATGAGAGAATAATATTGTCATAAAACATAAGTTTATTGAAGATTCATAAACATAAAAAATCAATTACTTAGTAGTCAAGTATCACTTCCATGTCTATAATAATGGATTGGGTACTCTTCCCAAATCATAATAGTAATCATGGTTCAATCCCAAGTCTATCATAGCTGATATATACCTTACAAAATGTGGTTCACTCCCCACTCTATTATTATTTATATTTGTAGATATCCTCATTAACCGAATTCATTATGGGGATATATAATTCATGTCCCACCCATCACATACAAAAATCATACAGATGTCTTCCATATGATCCTAAAAAATTCAATTAGTTGTAACTGATGAAAAAGTAAGAGGTTTTATAAACACTCCATCAAGGCATAACTTTGGAAAAGAAATAATTTCCATAATAAATTCATCATAGCATAACCTATGAAAAAGATATGAGATTCAAAAAAAAATTATCATTATAGTCATAAATAATTCATATAAATAATAAGGATGGTGTAATTTTATCATATCATAGTCTATTTTATTTAACATCAAAAGATGTCATCATAGATAAAAAATGCCTCTAAAAGATCATTTGGACCATTTTATGAGAAAAATAACCATTTGACTATGAAATAACACAATTAAAATCTAAATATTTAACATATATTATGGAATAAATTTATTTTAAAAGAACCGTGTAAACATATAATACAATATTTAAGTATTTTAATGGTCATTATGGTGAGAAATTCCATTCATGTTGTATAAGTTAAATGAAATCATATCTTCATAATTTTGAAAAAAGTAAAAATTTACCACATTTTGATAATTAATAGAAAATTGTTTTTTTAAAAAATAATTTATAAAAATTAAATTAAAAATAATAGAGATAAATTTAAACATTCTTTAAAAAAAGTAGAAATAAACCACATGGACAAAAAAGGATTTTTGATAGAAGTGAGAAATAAAGATTGTTTTCCTAAAAAATTATTTTATTCTATTGAGTTGTTAAAGATAATAAATAAAAATAAAGATATTTAATTTAAACATATAACCATAGGATAAGAAAAAAATTAATTTATTTACTAATAGACCATAATATTTTAGTAATGGAGCTTCATCATAAACAATCCCAACAAACAATGATATTTTAATATAATACACTTACATTAGTTCAAATATTAATGTTAAAAATTACCATATTTATTATTATAAAGTATATAATTATAATTCATTATTTCAAAACCATAAAAATATATATCATATTATGTAGGATTAATTTTATTTTTTCAGACGTTTATTTACAATTAATTTTTAAACTCACTCTTTATTGTGATAACTAATTCATTTTTTATGTTTGTTTTGGTTTGAGAGTGTTGGTCCTTATACATTTATTTTTCATTAATTATAATAAAAAATTTCTTTCATTATATAAATATAATATATTTTCAAAATATTCATATTTTAATTAATCCATAAAAAATAGATACAAAAACATGAATTACACCATTCATGGAGGTGGTAGGGCGTGCATTGCGTAAACAACTATTTAAAATTTTAACAGATAGAAAGAAAGAATATAAAATTATAATTCAAATTTACATAGTTACTATTATATCAAATACATAATTCATATAATTCCAATGTAAACTTGTTACCATCCATGTAAAAGTGAAATGAAAATAAATCACATCCCTTCATAGAGGTGGTAGTCTACACGTACACATGAATGACATTATCATTTTATAGTGGATTGGAATGTAAGAAGGTATATATTGGATTATAATTCCATAAGTATGATATTTTTGATATATATCATGTATATAAAAAAAATATCATTGTATATACCAACTATATATGGTGATAGAATACACATTACAACGATTTGTGAGGCTGTATTCTATTGTACACATGATCGACAATTTATTTTCCAATTTTATGCAAGAGGATATAAATACAAGATATTACATTATTATAATATCATCTGATTCTATGTTATATATAGTTATTATTATTACATCATGGTTTAATAAATATTATATAGTGGTATACGAATAAATAAAATGAAAACACGCAGTTAAGAACAATACATCTTCTTTTGAAAACTTCATTAATTGTATACTAAAAACCTTCCTAGAATGGTTTTATGATCAAAATAATGAATATATATCATGTGAATGGATATATGTATGGGATTTGGATAGTTATTGTATGAAATAAATGTCTCTTGATGTGTGGAGATCATACGTGAGTGACTATCATTTTATAAGTGTGGGATATGACCCACAAGTAATTTTTAAAAAGTGTAAAACATATTTATGTATTATTCACACCAGATAAAACAAAATTTGAAAATTGTTGAATATAATGTATGATAGGGTATAAATATGTAGATCGAAAATAATTTAGAGAAGTGTTATGTTTATTTTCACCCTTGACTCTTTAGTTTAACAACATATATACAGGTTGTAACCTAAATCATTATATGAAAGTTTTACAGTTATTTATTATTCATTATGACCCAAATTTAATTTGGGTTTGTTTCATAATATTAATTATTATAATTAAAAATATAAAATAACATTAAATAAATTCAATTAACATAAGTGGAATAATTTAATCTAAAATTAAAAAAATAAATGAAACAAAAAAAGGTCTTCCAAAGAAACAATTTTCTTATCTATGAACTTTTCCAATATAAAAAATCACCATGAAATTAATTAAAATGAATTAAATTGAATTAATAGAAATACTATTGAACTGATTATAATTTTTAAACCGTTTAAAAATAAAATGTTACTTTTTTTATAATTTAAATTAAAATACAATTTTTAATATAAATATGTATTTTCACTATTCATTGAAAAATTAATATTTTATAAAATTCTAAAAAAATGTTACATATGATAATTATAAAATATCGACCTCAATTTTTTTAAATATAATTTCTAACAGTGGGGAATAATTTCATTATACAATTTTCTCAAAAAATATAATTTTAAGTAAAAATCATTATTTTAGTATATATTTATATTAATTAATATATATTTTCATTATCTAAAAAATATATAAATATTTTTGAAATTGTATATATTTCTATTCATACAGAAAATTTAATGGCTATGTTCCTTATGGATCATTTAGGCTTAGGGTTTCATGTATGAAAATCCATCAAAAAATAATTATATGAAAAGATATATATCCTAAAATCTCGGTGTGTTTCATTATTAATATGATATTTCTGTAATTATAAAATTCTAGAAAAGGTAAACCCTTTCCACCCTTTTATCCTTATTTTGAAAATTAAAATATCATATGTGTGTGGGGGGGCTTTCTATTCAATGATGTGTTATGTTTCCTTTTCCACCTCTCTATTGTTTTCCAATTTATATAGATATCATAAATTTTGATTCATGACCTAAAAAATTAATATATGATATAATTTTATATATAATAATGATATTATCTCGAAATAATCACTTTCTTAACCTTACTCACCAATAAATTATAACATGTCCTTGTTTGGGTTAGTTTAACCACATATATGAATAATGATATATTTCTATTATGGATGACTATGAAAAACATAACAACTAGTTTTATTAAAAATAAGTGATCAATTAATGTTTGATATATTGTTCCAGAATAATAATAATAATAATTAACTTACAATTAATATTTCATTATTTTTACGTTAAAAATTTATGAAACATGAACACCACAGATTTCATATCTATGAACCGTAACTACAGCATTGATGGAAAGAAATTATAAAATTATACATCATTGTAAATCATATATTATATTAAATTTAGGAATCTATAAATAATAAACATGATATCATATAATTTGAATAGAAATTAACAACACAAAGCACATGATAAATAATTAAGATTACTAAAATTTGGAGGTAAAAATAAACAATAAATGGGTAACATATACTTAATAATTAATTATAGTTAATTTATATAAATGGTATTATATATGAATTTGTTTGATTAATGTGTAATTAAAATTTTAGGTTCATTCTACATGAATTTATTTGTTTTTTGACTAAATAAAAATTTAAGTTAATGGTGTCTTTTATCTCAATACCCTTTCGTTGATTTAGATGGGTTTTATTGAAAAAAAATTTATATAGTAAGAAAATCATACCATAATTTTGAATTATATTTTATTAACACTTTTTTTTTGTTATTTATATTTTTATCACATAAACCCATTTTATTTATTTTTTAATTCACTAAATATGATATTCATAAGGATTTATGATTGAATTTACATTCACAGAGGAATTTTTTTCTTGTTCTGTACCTATTCAAATATTACATGGTTTTCTTGAAAACCTATTGTATTTTTTTCCTACTATTAATGTTTCATTTTTTGTGATTTAGAATTATTTTCATGAATACCACTTTCCAATCATTTTGATCTTTAGTTTTCTAATATTTAATTGGGTTTTCTTCTCTCATTATTATTTGTCATTAGCAAACTTTTCATTAATATTTTATTCTATATTATGTTGAAAAAAAATTAATTGACACTATATTTCCTGTATAACTTTTTATGGTCTTTGGTTTCTGCAACTTGAAAATATTTATGATTTTTACTAAGTGCAGAATGGGGAATGACTTAGGTCATAATCTTAAGGAGATGTTGTAATGAAAACAATCACAAATTGTAATTTAATATTTATTTTATAATTTATTTATTTATTCTGTTATTATAAGTGTAAAATAAATTGGTTTTGAGAATATATATATAAAGAAATACTTAGAGTACATATGAAAATGTAATGAAAACATAATAATTAAAAAAAATACATGTTAAAAAAAGATGATATTTCTAATAAAATCACCCAGAGTGAATATTCAATGTATTAATAGTAATTTAAAACTGAAATAATAAACACAATACATCATATGTAGGAATATACACTTCTACCTATGTTTTGAATATACAATAATCTCAACGATCACTGAGTACTCTGGACATCCACATCCTCGACGAAGGGAAAATAACACATATGAAAAAGCATATCCTTAGGTGGAAGATGTAGACACAAAGACTCATTGACCACTAAGAACCCCCTTGGCCTAAATATAAGAAAATAAGAAACATTAATCATGAATGTTAAATGAATTTGGTTCATAACTATGCATCATCCCCAATAAAATCCCTAGTTTACTCACTCAATATAATGAGTATAACAGTTCATAATGAGGAGAAAACATAGAGAAAAATGACAGAGATATTTAATAATATAGAAATTAGAACACAAAAATTAAAATATTAAATTATATTACATAATAAAAAGATATAAAACATGAAAATAAACTTCAACCAAAATTCTGCTAAACATTTAGTGTTTTTTCCAATCCCATAAATGGTTTTGTATGTAAATATTTATTGGTTGATGGGTGAAAATGTTTTCTCATTATTTTTCCCCCGAATCATGTTCTATGGTATAAATAATATAATTCTGAACAGAAAAAATAATATTTTGAATTTTTCTCCCATATCTCTGATTTATCTACCAAAAAAAGTTTCAAATTCCTAGGCCACTTATTGAAAATTCTAAAACTATGTAACTAAAATACTTATTATTTCATAAATGAGAGATCATATTCTCTATTTTGATTTTCCCTTGATTTTATGCCATTGGAGGATACCAAATAACATGGGAATCACATATAAAAATATTTCCTCTAGATTTTACTTACCACAATGTAATGTTTTATCATTTTTTGGATATTAGGATGTGATATATAAACCCATGTTTTAAATTCTCTAGATGAGGGAATAAATATTATGACCTAACAAGTGATTTTATTTTAGGCTTACAATATATGGATTAAAATAGTGGACCTTATGAATAAAATTAATATAAACAAACATAAAAACATAAATAAAGACTATTTTTTTTAATTTTAAATTGTTTATTTAATAAATAAAATAATTAATATTTGAGAAATACTAATTTTCATAATTAAGGTTGAAATAATTATAAAACCAGAAACTAAGAAATTTTAACATAAAATAACAAAATGGAGAGATTAAACAAATTTAATTAAAATAAAAATTATATAAAGTCTTGGATAATTCAGTTAAGACACTCTTAAAAATCACACTCCTAGGAAATCATCTATACAAAGGTCAAAAAATCTTCCCAACAAATAAAAGAGAAAATTATCAATTATCACATCGAGAGAAAGTATCATGTCTCTTACATGGATCAAAATTACCTAAATCCTAATCAAAATAAAAAATAAAAATTAATAAAACATCAAGTTTATTCTAATTTTCATATCATACCTACCACCGAGAAAAAATATTTCTCTCATACTCATGATTTTTTATGTAGGGTTTCATTATTCTCAAGAACATGTGTGATCTTTATAGGATTTCTATCATCTTTGTATGTCCACATATCATATCTATAAATGTTCCAATAATGAGGGCTTATATATAGTGTTTTCTATAGAAGAGGGTTTATGTTTTTTAAAAGTAAAAATAACTAGAGGTAGAATGTGGAAGGTTAGTCCACGTATTGAAGTAAATTAATGAAAACAGTTTGTTCAATAATGGTGTTCTCCTTAATCAGATCAAAAATTAATCACCATTAATGTCCTCTTTATTTCCATATCTTGTTTAAAAATTTAATCTGATAATAAATTAAAAATTTATTCCCTCTTTCCCCTCATTTTAACATTAATTTTTCTCGAATTCAGATCAATAATTTATCTTTAGAATATTTTTTTTGTGGAAAAATATACGCTGAATGTGATATTAACGTATTGGTGATCTATTGTCCCAAAATTGAAATTATAATTTGGATATACATCTTTATTAACATAATGAATTATTCTTCTATAAAAGTGGAAATAAATATTCAAACACCTTCTATTTATCTCAAAGAGACTCTTTAAATCATCAAAACAAAACCAAAGTTCCACAAAACACAAGTTTACCAAAAATGATTCATTTATCTTATAGATTAGGATAGAAAGAAATAAATGGATTATAATATGGACACATATAAAATAATTTTTTGTCCAAAATATGATTACTTATTCTTATATTTATTGGAATTCCAAAATAAGAGTTGAATATAAAAAGGACTTTCAGAATGGTGTCTTAATAAAACATGACGCATTACTGGAATTCTATCATATTTGAAAAACAAAACATATTCATATTATTGATTTGAAATCATGTTAAAATACTCTAATGAAAAGTAAAAATGAAAATAATATGTTTAAATGTTTTAGAAACAAATTTTGTTGAGAAATATTTTTAATTTCAATAATACTAGTGGACAAGAATTTCATAATAAATCAAACATCACCAAAAAATATTTGAAATCATGAAACAAAATATTTTAAATTTTTTATTTATTACAAAAATATTCAAATCATGATATATGAGAAAAAATATAATGATTTTTTATTTTTAAAGTGCATTTTACAAAAATTTAAGCATATAAAAATAGAATAAATATAAAAACAAAATAAAAAATGATTTTTTTAAAAGTTATTTTTTAAAAAAAATAATAAGAAATAAAACACACACAAAATTATAAAAAAATATATTGACACCACTCTACCACACTTATTCTATTTAATTCCCCATTGTTATTTTAATTATTATTTATAATTATTTTTATAAAAAATAAAAATTGGAAGGAAAATAAAAAAAATAGACATAGAACATGATTTATTCTTCAATGGAATCCTCAAGTTACACTCATTGATTCAACCAATTTAAATATATATAAAATCATGCAAAAAATTATAAAAGTAGGGAAAAATAAAAATAAATGTTGAATGGAAGAAAAACTCCTTGGTTTAGACCACCATGTGGGTGATAGGTTTTTATTTCTTATAGTTAGGATGTTGTAGTAGATTTTCCCCAACTATATAGTGGATATGGTTTATTTGGGATTAACTACCACAAATTAATTTTCATAGTATCCATAATAAGACAAAAATAATTAAGACCCATAAACATGATATGAAAAATCCGAAATCTCAAAAAATAGTAAAGAGAGAATTATAGGTTCTTAGTGGGAGGTAAAAGAATATTGGAGTTCTATTTATTGACATTTTTGGTGTCCCCCTCCATATGTTTGATTAGATTCTGATGGTATTATATCATTTAGTAAATACCTATTAAACTAATTAGGTTATTTAACATAAAAATTGACTAGAAAAATCTCTTGCACCACACATTTTAGTCATGTTTTGGGTTCTCGCTCAAGTTGTTTCTCATGTGATAAAAGTATATTTAAAATTATCCAATTTATTTTACTCTAAATATTTTCCATTATATTAATAATCTTTCAAAACATTTCATCAATATAATTGTGAATTTATTCATTGACATGAGAGTGGTTAGTCCATGCAGAATAATTTTAATTGAAATACATCATGACAAAAGAATAATGTTTCTATTTTTTAGACAAATAAAATGAAAATTAGTTAATAAATTGGAATAAAAATAGTCAGGTATGAACAATTGAATATATATATATTTCACCAATTTAATGATCATTTTTATGCATACTCTTAAAATAAAATTAATTTTTACTAACTCTGGTACACGGGCTGACCTAGGTCATTATCTTGATGAGTTGTTATTATAAAAACACTCACTACTTCTAATTAAATTTTTATTTAATATTTTATCATTTTATTTTTATGATATAAAATTAAAATAAATGGATTTTTTGATAATATAGAATGAAATAACAATTGTAATTATGTGAATTTAATTAAAATACAATAAATTCAAACAAAATGAAGTTTAAATATGATATATTCCAGAGGGAATTGCCTAGGGTGAAACTTAACTATATTATAACAAGTTTTAAATTTTCTTAGAGAAAAAACTCAATTATATGAGATAATATTGTATTATATCTGTTTTGTGAATATATAGTGCATTAAATGATCATTTAGTATACCACACATATTCCTCCTCGATTAAGGGAATCTAATGTAGATGAAAAATCTAAGCATTGCATAGAAAGTTGAGAAAGAAAGGAACCTTTTGCACCAAGATCCACCTTATCATAAAAATAATAAAATACTAAAAGATAAAAAATTCCAAATACTTGGGTTTAATACCATATTTCTCCCATAAGAAATAATTTTTTTTATCATTTCATAAGCATGAGTATAAGAGTTCATTATGAGAAGAAAACATGGAGAGAAAACAAGAGAGAGAAATATTTAGGGTGATGTATATAAATTTATATTAAAAAAATAAAATGTTATTATAGAATAAAAATATGAAAAAATTCAAATGAAATAAAATATAACTTCATCAAGATATTAATTATTGAAGAAAATCAATTGGAGGGTTTTGGTATTAAAAATTTACAATGAGAGTAGTGAAAATTTTTACTCATGATTTTTTAGACGAAACTTTTCACATAGTATACATATTAAATAGATGATTTGGGTAATATTTTATTAAATATTTTTTTTATATTTCTCAAATTTCATTGCACAAATTTTTAGCCTCATTAACCAAATATAGATAATTTTAAAACTAATATTCTCTAGAAATTATTAAATCATAAAAGACTCTTCGTATTCCCAATATCCTATTTTCTATGTATTTATCTCACTCAAAGAGGCATAATAAAGTGGGACCCGAGTTGAAAAATGTATCACTCTATATTTTCCCTATCTCAATGAATAATTCCTCTCAATTTTGAATTTAATTTTTGAAATATATTCCCATCATCAAAATTCTCTTGAAAAGGGAAAATATTCCAAGGACTCACTTGTTATATTTTTTTAGGACTTAATATAATAGATTTTTCTTTTGGTAATGTTGACTGAAATGGAGATTAATAATCATATAATCTTAAAATAAATTAATTTTTTAGTTTGAGTTCATTTTAGTGAAATATATTCCAGAAGTACTAAACTGACTTAATATAATTAAAATTCTAAAATAATCATTTTTTACAATTAAGATAAAAAATACTTTTAAAACCACAAATGTGGAAATTTCCATTAAAATTAAACATTTTTGGATTAAAACAAGGAAAATATATTTATATTTATAGAAACTTTTATCCCTATAAATTAAATTTTCTATATATATAAATTAAATATGATCGATTATGTTATACCTAAAATTTCATGATGTTAAGAATAAATACCATCCTCTACAAATAATCAATTTTACCCCATATCAATATCCACTCTTCCCACCAATTTTCTCATTTATTAATATTAAAATTATATATATATAGTGTATCTTTTTATATTTAATTTTTTTGTTATCTCTTTTGAAATTAATTATTTTTCAATCATTTTATAATGTGAATTTTAATAAAGGTTTTTTAAAAATATTTAGTAAATTTTTCCTTTCATTATAATATATTTTATCTTCCCCTCCACATTTATTAGATATAATTTTTATATAACTTTATAGGCTCTATTGATGAATATAGTTTTTAAAATTACATTTCTTTATACATTTTTGCAACAATGTTTTTAAAATTAGTTTTTAAAGTCACATGTAATATTCATCTTTTACCAAAAAGTTAGAAAAAATTATAAAAATGATTTTACAATTTTTATTCTCTTTTCATAATTATATTTAAAAAATTATATAATTTGATAATATTTTCCATAAATTATTATCTAAATTCATTTAATGAATAATTTTTTGGGGTGGTTGAATTTTTGTGTCGAGTAACCCCCATTTTATATCATGTTATGTGATTGTACTTACAAATGATATTAAACTCATTATATTTCCATGGGTTGTTTTTTATATTAAGAATAATTGATTTGAAGTGTAATAAATATGTTTCAATTTTTAAATGGTGGTGTCATGTATCTCCCTCCAATTAATTAGATAAGGATTTATGTCTCATGATACAAGTATTCACTTAAATTATTTTGTCCGTTCGCATTTGTGGGTGTCAGAAAGTGACTCTTGAAGGTGATGATTCCATGTGGTTATGATAATACTAAAGTTATTTCATATGTTATGTTTCAAGGTTATATTAAATTTCAATTCTATATTCCTATGATTATCCTTCTTATATCATATTTATTATCTCATGAATAGACACTATTTTTGTATGGATTATTCTTGTTTATTTGATATTACATGTACTTTTATCCAAAATTATTGATAAATCATATTATTATGTGTTATTTATATGAAGATATCAATATTATTATCATGTTTTATCATAAGATAATGAAATATACCTTGATTAAATGTTGATAAATATTTACACTTTACTAGGAATTTGAGCACAACCCTTTCTTATGTTTCTATTCTATAAGCTATGAAGATGATTATATCCTATTAGATGTTTATAAGGGAGTATATGTGGTTTCAGTTATGAAATTTGTTTCCCAATTGAAGTAAAATAAATTTCATATATTCATAGTCATGATTGAAAAAAACCTTCTATTCATAGTATTGTGTCATCATTAAGAAAATTAATTTTTTACATAAGGAAATGATGTAAAATAATTATTTGTTTTATGACGTACCAGACTCGGATTCCATTGAATGGTGACCTGAGCCCAACCAACAACATTCCCTCAAGGACATATCCCTGACTGAAAGAGGTTACTCACTAGCTTTATGTGCCATAGGTGTGTCTATGGAGATACTATTCCCACATTACTAGAGTTTCACATTGGTATAACTAAGAGAAAAATTATGACGACCCTCATTTTAGATGAAGATACAGATCATTGTTTTCTAATTTTAAACCTTTGATTAAGATTGGTAATGGTTTACTATGGCCTATGTGAAGGTCTATAGAGTATCTTAGACTCCTTAAGAGCCTATATTTTTTTTAAAAAAAATGGTTTATAGTATTGGACAAATGGTTAGTGGAAACCTTATGTTCAAAGCCACAAATTTTGTTTAACCATGAGACTGCATATAAGAGTACCAACATGATTCCACAGTTCAACTTTTACTATTCAGGACCAGACACATGGCTATAAAACCTATTGTAAATGTTGTAAAGAACCTTAATGAATCGTTAGTGGATGTTTTGTAAACAATTTTAATAAACCATTCATAATGAAATTTTGGTTAAAATTACCATTTTCCCATTCATTAATCGTTATGTTATTTTTTTCCTTTCCCCATATCTCTAGTGGATAAAACTAGTGGATATCCTCTTCTTTGAGCTCAAGGACCCTACAAGGATAGAATTTTGAGAAATAAATCATTTACAGTGACGAATAATAAATTATTAATATGCATGGAATCCCTTATGGTATGCTTCTATAGTATCTATAATCCAATCTATGTTTTTCTTCTTATCTAGTACACTTTTTAGATGCAGGACCATTCACCGTATTTTTTGGGTGTTGGACTGAAACTCAGATCTCATCCAACCCGCTTTAAATCTGAGGTCGATATCATTCGATGCTTTGTCTATGACTCTGCGGAAGGTGGTAATTTAGATTCCCCTTACATTTTTTGTTGTTTTGTTTTTATTCAATCATTCCATAAACTAGAATTTATCGAGATTCTACATTTTTTTGGCTTTTTAACGTCTAATTGAACCTATTCCATTGATATAGTTAATTGTTTTGGTGGGGGGGGGGGTTTAGACATTGAACATACTCTATATTTTGTATATAGATATTAATACCATTCCTTGTCCACATATTTTGTAATTGATAAATGGTAAAAGGGAAAACTTGAATGTTTTGAAAATAGTTGAAGGAATACATGAGAGGTTTTTCCTCATGTGTCATATAGAATAGTTATTATTGCCTTGGATTGTTTTGGAAACATTATTGGATGGATACAAGGGGTAATTACATGTGATCATCTTGTTTAATGTGAATATGATTATTAATTATAATGAGATGCATGAGAGGTTAATGCCTCATGAATTATATGTATGGAATAATTATTCTATATAGGGAGTGGAGATATGGAACTGTGAGAGTCAATTGGAGGGGAGATTGTGGGAGTGTCCCATCTATAGTCATGGTATAGAATGTGAGAGCTATCATATAGATGGAATCCTTAGGGTATGTCCTGATCATTTCAGTAGAAGGAGCCATGTAATAGATCGTGATAACTCCGATGGTGATGCATGATAGTAGAAACACCCCATCCCTTCTTGTATAATAATTCCAATAGAGTTTGGGGGCTTCATGAGTTAGGTTATTTGTTATACCATGAGAGCTCCCCATTGAATTGGATGTTGGTGGTTTTTTTCCGATCATCCCCAATAAATATAAATATATATATATATATATACTGTATATATATATATATATATATATCTACAAAGATTGCATGAACAAACATACCATACATGGGATGAACTAGCTACACCCACCAAGGGTCCTTTGGAAACCTATGAAGGATGATAATTATATATTATGTATTTCATTACATTCCAATTTATACCAACACACTATTTAATTATATGCGCCTACTCAGATTACAAATAGACACCATTGGTTGTGGACTACTGAGATTTTGATCTCACACACTACCTGAGCTGCCCTTGGAACCTGAAAAGATCGTTTTTTACAGGTACTAAAAATATTAAAGTCCCTTAAATATGTTATTGACCTATACTATGTAGCTTGAGCATAGGTTTAGAGGACCGGGCTTAGGCTCAAGTTGATCATGGAGCTATTTTTTGTCCCTTTTTCACTTTTTTACTATTGTATTGCACAATTGTATCTACATTTTCATTTATTTATTATCATCATTCCATGTATCCATAAATGTATAATACACATCTCATGGTTATTTGGTTATTATATTAATTTTTTCAGTGTTTTTCTAAAATTTGTTTCTGTTTCCACTCATTATTGTATTTTTCTATTGTATGATGCTTTCCCTATTGTTTACTATTTTTTTATACACTACGTTGCTCTAACAATGGGGTATAGTTTCCCACTTGTAATAAATATACAACCCCTCTACTCGTCGACATCCCTTGACATATTGGGATATATGCCATGGTTCATGTGGCCAACCAGGCTCAGTGCGTAGGTTTAGTGGAATCTAGGTTCAGGAAATCACAAAGTGGAATCAAAGAGTTGACATTATTTTTTACTACATGGAGACAATATTTTGGTGAATGGGAATTGTTGGGACTTGGTCACATGTTATGCTTGGGTGTTGAGAACCCATGTACGATATAAGGCCCCAGCCTTAAAAATCACTTAATATTGAGTTACTTGAAGAATACACGTTGATGATCTTTTCAGGTTTAGAGTATTAGAGAATTAGATCATAAAACATGAATTACATTCCACATTTAAACAAAGTGGTTACATAAAAGATAGTACTCATTTTACCCATCAGCAGAAACATATTTGAAATAAAACATGGATTCTTTCTTGACACTTCATTGACATTATCATCACAACATGTACATTTCCCTTGACCAGTGACAAACATTTCAAAAACTTGGGATGAGCATAAAAATCTCAATAAGGGATATAAAAATTTGGAAAGGAAACATGAGTACATGTATACATAAAAATCAATGAAATCATACTTTACTCATAAAAAATATGCACTTTAACATACCTCATCAAATCATGAATAAAACATAGAAATCATAAGGCATAAAGGTAACTTGAGGCATTCATAACGTTCTTATGTAAGGAGTAACCCTCTTGGTTACGTTTGGAATACCCATCACAGTATATTCCCTAAATATCTTTAGAGATACCTTAATGTTTAACTCTTTCACGTAACCCAATGCATTGGAGAGCTATATCGGGCTCACCCGCCCATAGTTTATCACAGAACCACCCGTCTTCATAATAATTCCCAAGAACCATAACATAATTGAATCACATAAAACATGCATAAAGGAACATAAAATTTCCACTTTTCAATGAAAAGATATCAATACAACACATTTATATAAATACATTATGAAAACCAATTTCAATACCAAAAATAAAATAAAATTAAAACATGGTATTTATTTTTCTTTAAAAAAAATGTATGGCTTGTAGAGGAAGCCGAAATTCAAATAATGGTCACGGCGGCGGGGAAGTCGTTGACGCCGCATACGTATGAAAAAAACATTCCCTTTTTTCGTTTAGTAAAATTATTCGTATAAAAAATATTCCTTTTGGATAAACGTAAAAGTCAAAGGGGTTTAAACATCGTATAAAAGAAGGTTGTTTATAAATCAAAATATGCCTCAATGAAAGGAGAGTGAGACGAAGTCCCATACCTCGGGTCCGACTTCACTCTATCGTTCTTTAATGTCCTGAATAAAAAACTTGAGTTTATTTCTACTTTCTTAAGAGCCCTTTTCAAGTTAATTATTCATTTTATATCACGTATTACAATGTTATGAACATTATGTAGTCATTTAAGTTAATAACGGTCGTTTTGTCGATATTTGGTACTTGAGTCAAAAGTGAACTTCTAATATTTACATGTTGTTCACGTAGTCAAATATCCATTATATCAAGAATGGTATTCATGATTTAGATATCATATATATCATATATATCCAGTATATACATGCATTTAAATCATTTAGAGGTATGAAATGAAATGCACCGTTCATGGAGACGGTAAGCTGTACGTACGCATGAACGCTACTTTAATTTATATTTCTTACTTAATGGAGTGAAATCATAATGATATAAAGGTATATCATAATTCCAGTATAATATCATATATAATATCATTAAATTTATCCTTTGTACTTACCACATATGGTATTAATGAATCAAATCACTTTGAGGGGGCGGTAGTCCGCACTTCCTAAAATGATGATATCACGTTTACCCATAATGGAAACCATAAAAATGTTCCATAAAAGAAAAATAAATAAGTTTAAGTAAAAGATAAACATATTATATATCATATATAAATATATTGACATCTTAATGGCCACCGTTGAAGGTGTTAAAAGAATATTGAACAATCATCGTTTCGTGAGGCAGAAATTCGCCATCCACAGAAACAGTATATTGTTTAACCATTAGATGTAGGTGTGTGTAAGTGTAGCTTGAATTCTTATTATAACAACATCCTAGTATATGAACTATATTGGTGTTGTTACAAAAGAAATGAATAAAAATAGTTTAGGGGGTTGGAGAGGAAAAATAAAACAAAAGAACACAAGTGAAGACATTACCTTAAAATCGGGTAACTCTCTTTGTTTTGAGCTCAAAGGCTTCCTTGGGAAGACTTCTACCAAATTTGAGGCTTATAGGAGTAATATAGGGATGTGGAGAGACAAAATAAGCAGGGGTTGGCTGAGCCAAAGGCTTAAGAGGTGTGGGTAAGGTGGTAGAGGCGGGGGCCTTTTATAAGAGGAGAGGAGGGGCACTCTTGGAAAGGTATAAAAGGTTACATTATTTTCAAATGAGTTTCGAATTTTAAAGGCCCCACATTAATTTATTTCTAGGATAAGGTGATAAGGGTTATAAATATACCCATAAAATAGGTTTTTTACATGTGTAGGCGTTAGATTTTACATTATCTTTTCATTTTATTTAAATTGTTAAATAATGAGGTAATCACTGCATCATCATGATGTCATAAATAATTTAATTTATTTAATGTATATAAATTATAAAAAATACTATGATGTAGGAAATAGTATTTTATTTCCAATGAATATTTATATTTAAACCTCTGACTTGTATAACCCCATGTAATTTTTTTTTTAAAACAATCCATGTTTGTGTCATTTTTACTTTTACTTTAAATAAAAGGCATTATTGTCATTATCTAACCCAAGTGTCTCCATGGGGTCCCAAAAATCGACCCATGGATTGTCTTGGTCTTCCATGACACATCCAATAAGGGTAAGACATGTGTCAAGGTCATTTCATATTATTAAAACATTATTTTTACTTTATACTACACTAATTACCTCTAATCAAGATTAAAAACAAAAAAGTTACTATTCACCAAAAAATTATTTTAATCCCATTGAACCACATTTTACATCCTAATGACAATCATGTATGTCGGATTTTTGAAATTCAAAACACAGAGGTGGTAAAATTTCATTTAAATGAAAAATCAGTTTTTTAAGTACCACTTAGTAGTTTCACTATTCATAAAAAATTGAAGTTTTTCAGAAAATTACCAAAACTTAACCCTAAGATATATTTGATATTCTGAATTCAAAAATGATTTCTATTATACAAAATTAAAAACATATAAGTTAAAAAAATTTAATTTAATAATTAATTCTTGATGTTAGAACAAATAGCTTGTTTTTTTGAAACAATATATATCAAAAGATTGACACTAGTTTAAGTCCAATTTCAAAGTGAAATTAATTACAATGACCACTATTGGATTAAATTGTAAAAATATGTTCAGATTACACTTTAATACAAATATAAAAGATAATCTAACCAAATAATTAAATTAGATGAAAAAGCAGCTTTGATGTAAAATGCAGTATTTTTCAGTATTCATTAAAAAATGAACATTGTCAGAAAAATACCAAAAATTTATCCAATGTAAATTTTAATGTCCCAATCATAAATAATATGTTTATTTGGAAAAATATAGATTATAAAATTATCAAATGTTTGGTTTAAAAATGGTTTTCCATCAAAAGGCAGTAAAACAATATTTTAAAAATATTAGTGTATTCCATGCTTATGATTGGATTTATTCTAATTTTAGGCCTCTAAAACACTATCTAATTCATAAAGAGACATAGATAAAAATATATATTATTCATTAATTACTTGGTATGTTACATCCTTCCCCCTTTAGAAAATTTCATCCCCGCAATTTATTTACTTATCGAATAAGTGGCGGTATTTATCCCTAATTGCATTTTCAGATTCCTATGTTGCCTCTTCAATCATGTTGTTTTCCACAAAACCTTTACCTGATAATTACCTTATTCCGCAACACTTTCTCTCAATGGTCAAGAATCTGGACGGGTTGTTCTTCATAAGATAGATTCTCTTCCAGCTGAACTAACTATGGCCTCAAAACATGAGATGGATCTAGTATATACTTTCTCAACATCGAAACATGAAAAACATTGTGTACCTAAGATAAACTCATAGGTAAAGCCACTCGGTAAGCAACTGATCCATCTTTTTCCAAAATTTCATATGGTCCAATAAACCTTGGACTCCGCTTTCCTTTCTTACCAAATCACATCACACTTTTCCACGGTGAAACTTTGAGAAAAACATGATCTCCTACCTCGAAAGATAGATCCTTCCTCCGGTTATCCGCATAACTCTTCTGCCTACTCTGAGTAGTTCTCTTGTGTTTCTGAATCAACTGAACTTTTTCTGCCATATCTTCTACCAATTATGGTCCCATAAGCTTTCTTTCACCCACATCATCCCAGAAAGATGGAGTTCGACACTGCTTCCCATATAATGCCTCAAATGGTGCTATCTGTATACTAGAATGAAAACTTTTATTATAAGAAAACTCAACCAAAGAAAGATGTTGGTCCCAACTTCCCTGATAATTAATCAAACAAGCACGTAGCATATCCTCCAATGTCTGAATAATTCATTCTAAATACCCATCTGATTGAGGATGAAAAGATGTACTAAAATTTAATTTAGTACCCAACGACTTCTGAAGGCCTTTCCAAAAGTTAGAAGTAAACCAGGGATCACGATCAGATAAAATGGATAGAGGAAATCCATGTAACCTAACTATCTCTTTAAGATACAAATGGGAATGTTGATCTAGGAAAAAATTATCTCGTATAGCAAGGAAATTAGCAGATTTAGTCAAGCGATCACCAATAACCCAGATTGCATTATTACCTCGAGGTGTCTTCAGAAATCCCATAACTAAGTCCATGGATATATTCTCCCATTTCCATTCTGGTACTGGTAAAGGCTGAAGCATCTCTTTCGGTAACTTCCACTTTTCTTTAACATGTTGACATGTCAAACACTTCACAGTAAAATCAGCAATATCCCTTTTTATTCCGTCCCACCAGTAATACTCTCGAAAATCTCTATACATCTTAGTACTTCCTGGATCAACTGAAAACGGAGAACTACAAGCTTCACATAACAACTCTCTCTTAAACTGTGAATCACAGGGCACACACAATCTCTTCCCAAATCTCAAAAAAAAATCTTTATCAATATTGAATTCAGGTAGCTTACCCTTCTGAACCAGCTCTACCTTTTTCTGCAACTCGCTGTCTTGCTTCTGTGCTTGCTTAATTCTGTATGATAGAGAAGATTTCACTGATACCTGAAACAAAACATAAGGACATCCTGCACCAACAACTTTTATGCCAAAGTTCATCAAATCCTTAACCAAAAGATCAAGTTCCAAAAATTACATTGTTAATGAAGCATTACTTTTTAGACTCCAACCATCATCCACTTTATTTTCTTTTCCCGGATGGTAATGAATTGCACAATCATAATCCTTGATTAATTCTAGCCATCTCCTCTGTCTCAGGTTAAATTCATTATGAGTGAATATATACTTTAAAATTTTGTGATCGGTATATATTTCACACTTTACTCCATACAAAGGATGCCTCCAAATTTTTAAAGCGAAAACAACAGCAGCTAATTCCAAATCATGTGTAGGGTAATTTACCTCATGAATTTTCAACTGACGTGAAGCATATAAAATTACCTGATCATTCTTCAATAGGATGCAACCATGTCCTTTAAATGAATCATCACTGTAGATAACAAACTCACCATTCCTGGAAGGAAGTGCCAAAACTGGATCATTCACCAATCTTCTTTTCAACTCATGAAAACAATAATCACATTCTTTTGTCTAGATAATCTTAACAGCCTTCTGAGTTAGCTTATTCATTGGACTAGATAACCATGAAAAATTTCTAACAAACCTTCGGTACTAGCCTGCCAAAGCAAGGAATCTACGAATCTCAGTTACATTTGTGGGTCTTGTCCATTCTTCAACAACCTTTGTTTTTGCAGGATCAACAGTTATCCCATCTTTAGAAACAATGTGACCAAGGAAAGAAATTTGTTGCAACCAAAACTCACAGTAGCTAAATTTCCCATACAATTTTTTTTCTTTTAAGGTTTGAAAAATAACCCTTAAATGTCTTTCATGATCCTCTTCACTTTTAGAAAACACCAAAATTTAATCAATTAAAACAACCACAAACTTATCCAAGAACTCAAGGAATATTTTATTCATTAAGACCATGAATACAGAAGGTGCATTGGTTATCCCAAAAGGCATTACTACAAATTCATAATGGCCATATCATGTACGAAATGTGGTCTTCAGAATATCTTCTTCCTTTACCTTGAACTGATGATACCCTGATCTTAGGTCAATCTTTGAATAAAACTGAGCTCCCTAGAGCTGATCAAACAAATCATCGATATGAGGCAAAGGATATTTCTTCTTAACAGTGATGTTATTCATGGCTCTATAGTCAATGAAAAGTCTCATAGAACCATCTTTCTTTTTAACAAATAAAAAAGGAGCACCCCATGGTGATGTGCTAGGTCAAATGAAACCTTTCTCTAATAAATCTTCTAATTTCCCCTTCAACTCTAAAAGTTCAATTTGGGCCATTCGATAAGGGGGTTCTGAAATGGGCTTAGCATCAAGAACTAAGTCAACAGTAAATTCAACTTCTCGATCTGGTATTATTCAAGGCAACTCATCAGGAAAAACATCAGGATACTCATTTACCACCGGCACATCATTAATCTAAATAGTTCCCTTGTTTTCAACAATATGTGCATGGTAACATTCATTTCCATCTTTTACATGTTTCTTAGCCTCTTGATATGTTATCAACAGTAAGGATTCATTCTTATACACAAACTAAAATTCTTTCTAAAAAGAAACTTCTTTATCACTTTAGTCAATCTTATAATGGTAAATATAGAGCCAATCCATACCCAGGATAACATCAGACTCTACTAGAGGTAAAACAATAAGGTTTTCAAGTAGGTTCTTTCCACAGATAAGGATAGGAAGATTCTTTTAAATTCTTTCTGCCTAAACATTTCCCCCAGGTGTTTTTACCACAAGTAAAGGAGTCATTTCTTGAGATGGTATTCCCATTTTACTAGAAAAGTTTTCAGAGATGAAAGAATGTGTAGACCCCGAATCAAACAACACACTAGCAGAATCTTAAAAAACAAACAGAGTACCTAATACAACTTCATTTAATGGCCCGACATCTGCTGAAGTAGTTGCAAAGGATTTCACGACCCCTTTCTTCTTGTAGTCTAACTGCTTCCCATAACTCGAGCTCTTGGTCGGGCACTCGTTTTCATAATGACCCATCTCATTGCACTTAAAACATTTCACTAACTGTAAATAGAATTTGGTCTTACCATCACCCTGATCTTTATCAGTGCAAGCACGAGCCTTATGTCCTATATTACCACATCGGTTCCACTTTCCAGAATTCAGAAGACATTCCCCACCATGCCTTTTCCAACATTTATCACAAACTGGAAACTTTGTTTTCTTACCATCAGACCTTTTTGAAGAATTCTTTCCTTTCTCCTGCCACCTCGGTCTCTTCTTCTGCTGGTTGTTATAGATCACTTGATCATCGGCAAACTCCATTTCCACCATCTCAGCACATCGAAAAAGAATTTCATAACTTTTGAACTCACGAGAAGCTAAATCCCTTCTATATTTTGGCTTTAAAGCTAAGTAAAAATGATGGATTTTACAATCAAGGTATCGGATAAAATTTGGAGCATACCATGCCAATCAAGTGAACCTTTCTTCATAGGCAGCCATTGAGTCTTCCTCTTGCCTCAATTCCAAGAATAGTTTTTCCATCCTAAGTCGAACAGCATTAGGAAAATACTTCTCAAGAAACATACCTTTGAATTCATCCCAGTCGAGAGCATCAATATCATCACTGTCCCTGATATTTTTAACCATCGACCACCACTAATCTGCTTCACCCTCCAATCGGTATATAACAAGACTAACCTTTTGATTGTCTGAACACCCCATGACATCAAAAATCTTCTCCAGTGCTTTAATCCACCCTTCAGCTATCATAGGGTCAAATGATCCAATGAATGATGGGGGATGTTTCCTCATGAAATGTTCCACCACTGACATGTTCCTCTACAGTTGATCTGGCTGATCTCGTGCATGGATAACACCACTATTTATCGCTTGAGTCAACGCGCCATTACTACAAAAAACTGTTCAGTTCCAATTTCGACCATCTTAGGTTGCTAATTTGGAAGGTTATTTCTTTATGTATTCTTCCTAGCACTGCTTCACTGTTTCCTATCCGGAAAACCATTCTGAACAAACATGTCTTAGATGAAGTAACATGGTAATCTTCAAATGATATATCATTTTCAATTTGACCATAAAAAAGTTTTGGATAATCATTTAATAGAATTATAACTCCTAAAGTTATCTAAACCGACCTCTGATACCAATTATAATGCCCCATCCTTAAACATCACTTAATCTTGAGTTACTTCAAGAATACACATTGAGGATCTTTTCAGGTCTAGAGTTTTAGATAATTAGATCATAAAACATAAATTACATTCCACATTTTAAGAAAGTGGTTACATAAAAGATAGTACTCATTTTTTCCATCAGCGGAAACATATTTAAAATAAAACATGGATTCTTTCTTGACACTTCATTGACACTATCATCAAATCATGTACCTTTCCCTTGACCTATGAAAAACAATTCAAAAACATGGGATGAGCATAAAAAGCTCAGTAAGGGATATAAAAATTTGGAAAGGAAACATGAGTACATGTATACATAAGAATCAATGAAATCATACTTTACTCATAAAACATAATCACTTTAACATACCTCATCAAATCATGAATAAAACATAGAAATCATATGGAATAAAGGTAACATGAGGCATTCATAACATTCTTACGTAGGGAGTAACCCTTTTGGTTACATTTGGAATACCCATCACAGTATATTCCCTAAATCTCTTCGGAGAAACCTTAACATTTAACTCCATTGCATTACCCAATGCATTGGAGAGCTATATCAGGCTCACCCGCCTTTAGTTTATCACGTAACAACTCGTCTTCATAATAATTCCCAAGAACCATAACATAATCGTATCACATAAAACATGCATAAAGGAACATAACATTTCCACTTTTAAATCACAAGATATAAATACAACACATTGATATAAAAACATTATGAAAACCATTTTCAATTCCAAAACAAAAGAAAAGTAAAACATGGTATTTATTTTTCTTTTAAAAAAAATGTATGGCTTGTAGAGGAATGCAAAACTCAAATAATGGTCACGGCGGAGGAGAAGTCATTGTCACCACATAAGTACTACAAAAACATTCCCTTTTGTCGTTTAGTAAAACGCTTCGTATAAAAAAGATTCCTTTTGGATAAACGTAAAAGTAAAAGGGGTTTATTCACCTTATAAAAGAAGGTTATGTATAAAGAAAAATATGCCTCAATGAAAGGAGATTGAGACGAAGTCCCATACCTCGGGTCCGACATGACTTGATCGTTCTTTAATGTCCCCAATAATAAACATGAGTTAATTTCTACTTTCTTAAGAACATTTTTCAAGTTCATTATTCCTTTTATATCATGTATTACCATGTCATGAACATTATGTAGTCATTTAAGTTAATAACGGTCATTTTGTCGATATTTGGTACTTGAGTCAAAAGTGAACTACTTATATTTACAAGTTGTTCACGTAGTCAAATATCCATTATCTCAAGAATGGTATTCATGATTTATATATCATATATATCATATATATCCAGTATATAACTGAATTTAAATCATTTATAGGGAAGAAATGAAATGCACCGTTCATGGAGACGGTAAGCCGTACGTACGCATGAATGCTACTTTCATTTCTATTTCTTACTTAATGGAGTGAAATAATAATGATATAAAGGTATATAAAAATTCCAGTATAATATCATATATAATATCATTAAATATATCCTTTATACATACCATATATGGTATTAACGAATCAAATCACTTTGAGGGGGCGGTAGTCCGCGCTTCCTAAAATGAAGATATCGCGTTTACCCATAATGGAAACCATAAAGGTGTGCCATAAATGAAAAATAAAGAATATTAAGTAAAACATAAACATATTATATATCATATATAAATATTGTGACATCTTAATGGCCTCCATTGAAGGTGTTAAGAGAATATTGAACAATAATCGTTTCATGAGGCAGAAATTCACCATCCACGGAAACGTTATGTTCTTTAACCATTACATGTAGGTGTGTGTAAGTGTAGCTAGAATTATTCTTATAACAACATCCTAGTATATGGAAGATACTGTTTTTGTTACAAAATAAATTAATAAAAAGAGTTTAGGGGGTTGTAGAAGAAAAATAAAACAAAAGAACACAAGTGAAGACATTACCTTAAAATCGGGTAACTCTCTTTGTTTTGAGCTCAAAGGCTTACTTGGGAAGACTTCTGCCCAAAGTGAGGCTACTATGAGTAATATATGGATGTTGAGAGACAGAATTAGCAGGGGTGTTCCGATCCAAAGGCCTGATAGGTATGGGTATGGTGGTAGAGGTGGGGGCCTTTTATAAGAGGGGGGAGGGGCACTTTTGGAAAGGTATAAAAGGTTACTTTATTTTCAAATGAGTTTCGGATTTTAAAGGTCCCACATTGATTTATTTCGAGTATAAGGTGATAATAGTTCTAAATATACTCATCCAATAGGTTTTTTACATGTGAAGGCCTTATATTTTACATCATCTTTCATTTTATTTAAATCGTTAAATAATGAGGTAATCATTGCATCATCATGATTTCATAAATAATTTAATTTATCTAATTTCTAAAAATTATAAAAAAACTACTATGATGTAGGAAATCTTTTTATCTTTCCCATGAATATTTATAGTCAAAAATCGGACTTGTATAACCCCACGTAAAAATTGTTTTAGTAAAACAATACATGTTTGTGTCATTTTTACTTTTACTTTAAATAAAAGGCATTAATGTCATTATCATACCAACGTGGCTCCATGGGGTCCCAAAAATCTACCCATGGGTTTTAATGGTCGGCCATGACACATAAAATAAGGGTAGGACATGTGTCAAGGTCATTTCATACTATTAAAACATTATTTTTACCTTAAACTACACTAATTACCTCTAATCGTGATTGAAAACAAAAAAGTTACTATTAACCAAAAAATTATTTTAATCCCATTGAACCATATTTTACTTCCTAATGAAAACCATGTATGTCAGATTTTTGAAATTCAAAAAACAGAGGTGGTAAATTTTCATTTAAACGAAAAATTAGTTTTTTAAGTACCACTTTGTGGTTTCACTATTCATCCAAAATTGAAGTTTTTCAGATAAATACCAAAACTTCACCCTAAGATATATTTGATATTCTGAATTTTAAAATTATGTCTATTTTACAAAATTAAAAACATATAAGTTACAATAATTAATTTAATAATTAATTCCTGCTGTTAGAACAAATAGCGTGTTTTCATGAAACAATATATATCAAAAGATTGACACTAGTTTAAGTCCAATTTCAAAGTGAAATTAATTCCAACGACCACTATTGTATTAAATGGTAAAAATATATTCATATTACACTTTAATTCCAATATAAAAGATAATCTATCCATATAATTAAATTAGATGAAAAAGTAGTTTTTATGTAAAATGCAGTATTTTTCACTATTCATTAAAAAAATGAACATTGTCAGAAAAATACCAAAAATTTGTACAATGTAAATTTTAATGTCCCAATCATAAATAATATGTTTATCTTGAAAAATATATATTATAAAATTATCAAATGTTTGATTTAAAAATGGTTTTCCATAAAAGGCAGTAAAACAATCTTTTAAAAATATTAGTGTATTCCATGCTTAAGATTGGATTTATTCACATTTTAAGCCTCTAAAACACTATCTAATTCATAAATAGACATAGATAAATATATATATTATTCATTACTTACATGGGATGTTACATACGAAGTAAAAGACAAATTTCTTGAATGTTTATTTTTATTCTATTTATGATTATTACTGTTGACATCATTTTATTTTTGGGTGCTTCACATGTTATTTGATGTTATTGATATTGATGAAATATGAATAATTAGTTTATTACCATGACCCGATGAAATGAGTGTAGTGAATTAGGCTATGCATAATCATAGGCATATGAACATTTATAAAACATGCATTTTCCGATTCCATGTTTAAATTTTCAGCGATCATTGCCAATTCCATGCTGAATGTGTATGTTATCTATATAATTGTGATGATATCTTTTAAGTATTTAGATCAACCTATGGTCTGAGTTTAGTGGGTTCCACACATTAATTCTTATGTTGTATGGACCTTATGGATCATAAAAAATCATTCTATCCATCTCAACCATTTAATGGTTGTTTAATTTTATAGATAACCAAAACATAAATGAAAATGACATCAAAATGAATTCCATATTTTGGTTGACAAGGTTTATGGGTCGTTATGGAGCATAAAATGGCATATTAAAAGTTTTAGCTAATCTAAATATTTTCAGTGTAAAAATGTGTATACCTTCAAGTGGGAAATGACTTTTAACTTTGGAAAAACTATCTTTCACATGTCTGATATATAAAATTTACCCGAAATCAGCCTTCGTATTGGGTAGTGGGTGGTTCTTCATTGTTTTGACCTTTTTTGGTCTATTCTATCATCTAGACATGGATTCTGAACCAGGTATAGAGGCATGTTTTTTATTTTAGGGAGACGTCATTACCTATCCTAGTTTCATGGAAATAATAATCTAAATTTTTTGAATCCCATATTAGACATTCAATTGGAACTATAACGTTATGCCACCATGACGTCTTCAAAATATGTTCCCTAAATGTGAGGATGATCATATTAATGCGGTGGAAGGTTATGAGGTGTAATGTATCCCTCTTGTTAAGGTAGCTATGGATCCTCTTCCTATACTAGATATGGGTACCGAGGCATAGTTCCAATAGGGCTTCTTTCATATGATGTTGTTGATGCATGATGGAGTGTGGAATGCCCTGATCATGGTAGAGTTGATTCGTGTGTTTCAGTAGCATCATCCACACACCTATTAGAGGGATGGCAGTCCACATGTTTTTGAGTTTCTTTGGGAGGTGTTACTATCGATATTTGATCATCTATTGACTCTTTTAGAGGTAAGGGTCAAGCTAGTAACTTACGTGATTTGGGAATCAGCTATGAGGTGGTTGGATGTCATTACCCAACAATATCAGAAAATAGATATTGTTTTGGATGACTTTTAGATAGTATTCTATGACTACTTCTTTTCCCATACACTAAGAGATGACAGAGATAGAGAGTCTATGAACCTATAGTAGGAGATACTGTCATTTGTGTAATAATCAACTAGTTTTAATAATCTGCAGTGTTTTATCCTTCCTAAGTTGTTCGTGTTTTGATAGATTTGCAGTGATTTAAGGAAGGGTTGTATTAATTCATCCGTTCTATGGTCAATGTATTCATGATGAAAAACATCTTAGAAATCATTAAATATACCATAATTATAGAGTAGAAGTTTAGGGATACTGATGGTGCAAGAATGGGAGATTCTTTAACTGGAGCATCCACAAGATTGTCAGTTGGGGGAAATAGGATCATTAAGGATACTCGCGGGGGTAGAAACAATCAGCATCCTAGATCAGATAGTTCTCTTGTCTATCACTTGTGAAAAAAATAGGGCACTTCAATGAAGGGTTTCTGTAGTATCCAAGTGAGTTCATGGGTTGTTGATGAATGGGTCAAATTAAACATTTCTATTGGAAATTATTGATTCTGCTAATGAAATAGGGATCTGCGCCTACTCCCCATTCTAAAGTTGTTTTTGCAGGATCATGATAGACAGGTAGTTAAAAATCCACTAGAAGATCAAGTCGAGGTGGTGGAAAAGGAAGAGGTGTGTAGACATGTTTTTTAGTGTTAGAAGAGTGACCCTGGTCAGGGAATCCCTGAAATGACTTAGGGTCATAGTACATGATGGTTACATACAGTCCATCCTACACCATAGGATATGAGTGTTAGAAAATCTACTATACGAGGGACTATTCTAATAGCATCCACATTAGTGCCTACCCTTTTGGATAAAGGTGTATCTCACTCTTTTATATTTGAGTTAATCACTGATAATTTGGGCCTTGACATCGAGTGCTAACAAGGAATCATTACACAAGATACACCCTTGGGTACCCATTCAGAGGGTGTTTGTAATTTCAAAAAAATATCCCATTGAGGTTGGTCATTATCTTTTTGTATGGAACCAGTACATACATGACATGATAGGTTTTTATGTAATCATTTGGATAGACTATATATTTCCCTATAGAGCCCGTATTGAATGCCACTATTAGAGGGTGATGTTTAAATCACTAGAGGGAATTATAGAAATTCATAAGGGATAAAGGGTTGTCAGTGCGGCATGAGTAGGACCCAAGAATAAGAGGCTAAGTAGTGCTACAGAACAAATCACCATAATTTATCCTTATTACTAGGAGTTACAACCTGCTATTTTTTCTATTGTGGTAGAGTGATTCATGGATGTTTTTCCTGAATACTTCTCCAGTCTACCTACAGTGAGAGTGGTATATTTCACTATGTATATTGTGTCTAGAGAAACACATCATGATATTTATTTTTATAGGATGGTTCATAAGGAGCTTCTGGATCTACAGAATCAGCTGGATGTTCTAGAGGCGAACAAATTTACTTTCCCTAGTACTTACCCTAGGTGTTCACCAGTCCTTTTTTCCACGAAATAAGATGGTATCCTTCAGGTTTTTATAGATTTACGTCGATGAATCAACTGAATATTATGAACTGGTATCCATTTCATATGATATAAGACCTCATTGGTCATCTCTGATGAGTGAAGGTGTTTTAAATGATATACCATAGGTCCGGTTATCATCAGGTGAATGTAAATACTTTAGAAATACCTCTCACAACTATCAGGAGTATGGGTGGTCATTATGAGTACCTGGATAAGGTTTTTGAACTCACAAATTCATGTAATGTATTCATGTTTCTTATGAATTAGGTTTTCCACCAATATATGGATTCATTAGTGGCAGTTTTTGTTCGAAAACATTTTGGTGTATTCAAACTCCATAAAATTACCGTGAAACCCATCATGAGATCATTATGAATACATAGAGGGAGAATTGTCTCATTTCTGAGCTCGGTAAATGGGACATTTGGATTGAGAAATTCCACTTCATGGGTCATATCATCTTAGTGTCAGGAGTTATAGTCAACCTATAGAAAGTGAGAGTGGTAGTTTCTTTAGAGATTCCCAAGAATGTATTTCATATTTCGAGTTTCTTAGGGATTTGAAGATATTAAAAACTCTTGATTCAATACTTCTCATGCATCTTCAGGCCACTTACGATCTGGACAAAGAAGGGTGTGAAATTATCTAGTTAGAATCATGTGCAGCATACCAAGAACAGTTGAAGGGAATAATGAGTTCAGCATCAATGCTGATTCTGAAGAGAAAGGGAGGGTTTATAAAGTATACTGTGATGCATCATGTTTCATTATTGGAGTTATTATATTGCAGGATGAGGGAGTTATCATATGATGTTCTTGTCATTTATTGCCTCATGAGTAGAATTTCATGATGAATGACCACAACCTTTCTGTTGTTGATGAGACACTATTTACTAGGAGAGCATTTTATGGTATTCATATACCATAAAAGACTCATGTAAGTCTTCACATATAGGGATCTGAATCTAAGTAAGTGTAGGTGGGTTGAGTACTTATAACCACTTTATTTTTAACTTGTCTTCACTCAAAGTAATTGTAGCCTAAAGACACCAACACAAGAGGTTCATGAATAGAGTGTTGAATGAAATCTTATGACCATATTCAAAGATATGCATGTTAAGGTTCAAGAGGACCATGGAAAGACTATTATCTCAACCTTAGCAGTGACATATACTCATCTATAATAAGAATGGTTGAGAAGATTATCTAATCCTGAAGGCGTTTTCAGATTAGAAGGTGTCTCAGATGAAGATATTACTTCTGCATGGATGGTTGATGGAGAGAATTCTCTATTATTCCATGGGTGAGTATGGGCCCCAAAAGCCATCAAAGAGGAGATGATGAGGGATTTACATGCCTTATAATGGGATGTTCACCATATTGTTACTAAAATGTATTGTGATCTATGATGTCAATATTGGTGGCCTATCATGAAATGTGATATTTCCTATTTCATTAGATGATGTTCCACCTATTATCAGATAGAGGTGTAACACGAGTGTCATGTAGGGCTTCTAAATACATTATCCATTCATGAATGGAAATGTGATGATGCTTTGATATATATTGTGAATGTTTTACCTAGACCACCTCATGATAATTTCATTGTGTGGGTTATCATTCATCATCTGAAAAATTGGATAAACTTATTTCATATGGGAGATAACTTCTTTGTAGATGATTTAGGAAGGTTGTATGTCAAAGAGGTGGTACGTGTAACAGCCCAAGAATTTAAAAATATATTTTTTATATAATGAATGGATCACAAAGACTCTACAAACACCACTTTGTTATAAACTAGATTAGTAAACAAAAGATTGTCACTTCTATGATGTGAATTTCAAAAATCTGACATACACGATAGCGATGAGTAAGTTATTTGGTGTCTGATAAAAAAAATAATTTTTGGTGAATAATAACCAACCCTTATGAATAGTAACATACCCTTATGAATTTTGATATACCATAATGAATAGTGACATTACCTATGATTGTATACAAATAATATTCAAGTTGGAATACAATATACTTATGTTTTGGATTATGTAAATAAAAGTTTTGAAACTATTTTGTTAGAATAAATTATGATACTAATTAAATATAAAATTAATGATATTTAGACAATTATTTTTGAAAAAAGAGCTTATGTTTTGGATTCTACATGCTGAATAATGATTCGGATGAATTTTTGGGATTTTTTGGATATACTTGATATTTTGATGATTAGTGAAATACCCTAATTCACAAAATAAGTTAAATACACTAATTATAGAGTCATGTATTTTGTTCTTATAATTTAATACCAATTTATTTAGATTCAAATTATAAAATTTCTATTTTTGGTCATGGGAGTATCACTATTCCTTTTCTTGTGGAGAAATAATTATCTAATAAATATAAAATTGAGAAATCCCCTCTCTGCTTCACTATAAAACCACTTATCACTCCCTCTCATCTACACTCTTATCAAGACTTCTTCATTCCCCAAATTCTATCCAAATATCCTCCCAAAATCCTCTCCCATGTCCAGCAAGCCTTGGAATATAAAAAGTCCAAAACCTTTCCCTTAAATAGGCTCTCAAGGATATTTGGTTCAAGAGGTAAATTCATCTTTTCAATTCATTGTCTTACTTTTAAAAGTTCATTTAGATTATTTTTCTATTATTACCAATCCATATAAAAATTTTGTGATCACTCCAGTAACATACACTTACTATAATGTTTCCATGATAGTAGAATAATTTATCATCATATCTTCTTTTTATCTTCTTTTATACTAGTAGCAAGTACACCATCTGAGATGTGTCAATTTAAAACATTCAAGGACGATGGACTTTCGATTTCTATTATCATTTCCAATTATGGCCATGAATTCATTATTTTTATGGATGAACCAGATAAATATAAATGTAATATAACCTATTTAAGGTTTTTTAATCCCTTTGTAAAAATGGTATTAGGTTATGAAGAAAAATGAGTTTGTTGTAATCAAAACCCACAAATTAACTCAAACTGTTATCATTAAAGTGCTATATGATAATTCATCCTCATTCCATGTAACCAAATTATGACCAGTATCACCTATATAAGATCATTAATAATATTCTAATTCGATTATGGAGATTTAAATCAATTCCACATGAACTCCATTACTTATGATCATGTGTACCGATTATGAAAATAAAAAAACGAACAGTGTGGAATAATGAAATTAAATAAAATAACTTATCAAGGAAGGCATAAATGAGATAAATAGAGTTATGATAAACTAAATAATTGAATAATAGGGTCCAAAATAATTTATTAATAAGTATAATTTCATATTTAGGACCTTATGATCAAGAGTAGAACACATTCAGACTTAAGGTAAGGGGTTTCTTTATCTCACTTCCATTTTTTAGGTTTCCCATATTCACTACTAATACTTATGTATGGTGTATGTAAAATAACCATTAATGTAAAATATCATGAATATATTTATTTCCATGAAATTAAATTTATCATTTTTATATTATTAATTTGGGATATCTGTGTCGATTGATTACAAAGTGGTAAGGTGTTTTTCACCTGAACATGCATTTTCATTCAGGTTACTTTTGTTGTCTAAGTACCTCAATTAAACTCTTTTTTATTATAATGTACTCCCCAAAAATTATATTTTGGGGTTATATATATTTTTACCAACCAGAATAGTTTTAGTACATTAAAGATGGTCACATGTTTTAAAAGGATCTTTTGATATTGTTTCTGAAATACAAGCCTGATCCAAGGAAATTTCCCTAATTCTTACTTATTTTTTAGGGTACTCTATAATCTCTTTTTGGGAACCATTATCTTTATAAAATAACTCATTTTTTTATGAAAATACTACATTACTTTACTTCTGGTTTTATTCAAATATGTTTCTAAAATAACTCTTCTTTTCAAAATAAAAGAGTATTTATCTCAAGATTTATTTGAATATTTTATAAGTATATCTTCATATATTTTAATAATGTTGTTGATTGTTTTGTATTATTAGGATTAATATTCCATGTTATCATATACCATATTTAATTTAAGGTTTTATTATTATTTTAAAATTGTGTGTTCTATCTTAAAACCATTCACCAATTTACTCTAAATCGTTAGTGTTAATGATTAATGTTCGAGTAAAGTTTTTTGCATTATATATATTAATGTAAATATGAATGTATATGATGTTTATGTTTATCGACATTAATATGAGGAATTAATTGGACATTGTATGTTTTCGGTGGGTCCCACTATAGCCCCTCGATGCATCAGTAGGTCTTATTAGACAAACTACTCTCTCGGCACATGGCCTTCGCAAAATGATTATTTATGGTATTGGTACGAGGCATTAACGGTATGGTTATGTTGTCCATCATTATGCATTATTTCATTATGAAAATACAATTTATGATTCATCTAGTTATTTTACTATTAGAATACCCATGATTATGTTTATTTATGGCATTACATACTCAGCTCTTATTCTTTCCATAATGTGTTCATGTTTTTGTTAAAGGCATATGTTTTATGTATTCAACATGCCTCATGTTAACGTTATGATATCATCTGATATATTTATTACCCTTACGGAGAATTTGAGCTCCCCACATTCATTAGTTTTTTCTTATCTAGGTTATGATGAATAGATCATTTATTGAGTTTTCAAGGAAACAATTTGTTAGCTTCTGTTATGTATCATATTTTATTTCATTTAAAAATGTAGAAGGGTTTCATGTATGTATCTAGATTCTTCAAGACTACTAAACTGATCAGTCCTTCAGGTTTCTTATTCCTTTTTTATATACCAATGTAATCAAATAAGGCATTGGCTCCGAGAAATGGTGGTCAAGTCCTTACAGTTGGTTTCAAAGAAATTTTACTAGAAACATTGAGAAATAAATTTAGAAAACGTAGGTTAGGGAACAGAGCCCTACGTTGGCCTTTGAAGATAAACAAACAAGAACATACTATAATTTTGGTAAGTAATATAGTATGTGGATCTTTCTAGAAAAATACATCTCTGTCAAGATACAAACATGTAGAGGTGGCTCTAGCACAGATGTACCAATTATTGAACACTCCGACAAGGAGTTTTGGGCTAGACCCAAGGTATCCTAGTACATAACAACATGCCTTGCTACACTATTGGTTTGACACTCCCAGGGGATATTATTTGGATAATTCACATTTTATTTACCCACCATTATGAGGGATTTATGTCCCCAATGTAACCAAAGTATATTGTTCTAGGATTTACGATGCATAAATTTATGATATTTGTTATACCATGGTTAGAGTTATAGAGAGTTCATAATTTTTTGAGTTAATATATATTTTGGAATTGATTAGATATGGAACCAAGAATAAGGAATGATAACATCACCAATTCATGAGATGTGAATAGTAAGAAAGATCATATCTCTAAAGGTCTTAAGCCATCTTTTCAAATGAATATTGTATCCCATAAATCCTCATCATATGATGAAATAATATCATGTGTTAACAATGTATGTAAAGACTTCTATGATACATATGGAATTCAAGGGATGAAAAAGAATTAGAGGATGGTAGAGAGATATAGGGATAATTGGAAGATGGGAAATAAGTGTTTTCCAAAATGTGATAACTGTGAAAATAATCACCATGGTAAATGCTTGGAGGGAATGGGTGTTTTCTATAAGTGTTTCGAAAAAGGAAAACAAGTTCATTATTTCAATGGTTAGAAAATGGTTTCCAATTTAAAATGCATTAATTGAATGGAGATGAGACACTATGTGAAGCAATGTCCCAATAATCAAAGGAATATACCCCAAATTATGATTTTGGATAATGAGAATGTTATGATTCCACCACTGATGATGTAGAATGATTAATATGCATTGTCAAGAAATATTCCCTTTTTATAATTTTTTTTAATTATGGTTATGGTGGTATGAATTATGAGATATATAAGGATTTTAATATAGTGCTATTTCATTAAGGATTTGAGGTCAACTGATGAATGATACAATGGAAAAGTGATTCGGTGGAAAGTTAATCTTTTTAGAAAAAAAACATGATTGAGGGAATGACAACCCTTAATATATATATTATGTATAGGTAATGATGACGAAATGATTGATTCAGATAAGTATTGACTAGATTAGAACTGATTGTTGACTTGTTGATAAGTGGTCTATGATATCATTAATGATGTTTACATCACTTTTCTATTTAAGTAATATATCAAATAACATAAATCATACTTAATAAATATAGAAGAATTCAGGTTTCCAATATGGTTCTTATGGTAATTCATGTTATTAATATATTTCAAGAGGATACATGATGAAGTTATTCACATGTTTGGAATGTGAATTTTAGAGCTACTTCTTCTTGATTAAGGGATAATGATAAGTTCATCTTGGAAATTTAGAGGACTTCATTATAAGGTGTTGAATCATTATATTTTGGAATTTTTTAACCATTTATGAAATGGGTTATATAGATCATTTTATGAGCCTTTATAGGTTAATGTATTTCTTCACCAAATGGAGTAACACATGCTATGTGATGTGGTATAGATAGTTAAACTATAATAAAAGGATGAGTTTATAAGTAGAAATGTATATTTATAATCTTATATTGTATAATAATTTCTCAAATAAAGGAAAATAGTCTTAAACAAATGTTTTCCTGTTATCATTATCATTGATAGTATCGATGAATTTTTTTATTTTATAGTTTTTTAGTAATCGACATTCATCTGAACATGTCCTCTATCATGTTTCATAAGAACATCATATATTTATTTTTCTTCCATGTCCAGTTTTGTTTCTTCCAACCAATATCACCTAATTCAAAATCATACTTTTTGGGGTGACCACCTCATCTCCATTAACCATTTTAGTACTATATTTCATTAACCACATTTTTGATGTGGGTTTCCTTAAAGTAATTTTCAAGTATCAACCGTTAACTTTCAAAGTTAAATTTCAAATTTTGAGGTCAAAATTTTTGTAAAGAGGGGATAATGTAACACCCCAAAAATTTACAAATAGATTAATTATAGAATTCATGGATCACTGAGTCTATAAAAACACAACTTTGTTATAACCTAGCCATGTAAACATAAGTATGTCACTTTTGTGATGTGAATTTCTAAAATCTTACACACACGGTTGCGATGAGTAAGTTATTTGGAGTCTAATGAGAAAATCATAATTTTTGGTGAATAGTACCATACCCTAATGAATAGTAACATAACCATATAAATAGTGATATAACCTAATGGATAGTAACCTTCCATATGATAGTATATATAAAATATTCAAGTTGGAGTTTGATATACCTATGTTTTGGAATAAGTAAATAAATGTTTTAAAGCTATTTTGTTAGAATAAATTATTATTTTAATTGAATATTAAATTAATTATATTTAGAAATTTTTTAAAAAAAATGGACTTTATTTTTGGATTATACACATTGAAAAATGGTTTGGGTGATTTTATTGAATTTTTTTGAAATACTAGAATATATTTCAACAGTGAAATACCATAATTTACCAAATAAGATAAATACACTTATTATATAGTCTTATATGATGTTTTTATGATATAAGACCAATTGATTCGTATTCACATGATAAAATTACTATTCTTGGTCATGTAAGACTCACTTTTCATTTTATTGTGAAGAAATAATAAATTAATGATCATAACATTGAGAAATCTCCTCTCCCACCAATATAAAAACCACCAAATCACTCCCTCTTCTATTCACTCCTCTCAAGCCTTGTTCCTTTTCCATATTCTATCCAAATATCCTACCAACCTCCACTCCCACGTCCAGCATGCCTTGGTCTCAAAACAGTCCAAAACCTCTCCCTTATAGAGGCTCTCCTGGAAGTTTGGATCAAAAGATAAATTCCTCTTTTCAATTATTTGTCTTTACTTTCAAGCTCATTTGTTTTCTTTTTATATTATTACCTATCCTTATCCAAATGATGTGATAGCTATAGTAAATTACATGTACTAGAATGTATTCATGATAGTGGAATACATTATCAGCATATCTTTCTTTAACATTGTTTTATACTAGTAGCAATAACACTACCCGAGATTTGCCAATTTACCACATTCAAGGACGATGGGCTATCAATTTCTATTATCGTTATTGATTCTGGTAATGAATCCATTATTTTTATGGTGAAACCAGATTATTATATATTTAATATACCCTATTTAAGGTTCTATAATCCCTTTGTAAATTTTTTATTTAGTTATAATGAAAAATGATTTCGTTGTAATCCAAACCCACAAATTAACTCAAACAGTTATCACTAAAGATCTATAAAATATTTCATCCTCATTACATGTAACCAAATTATGATCACTAACACCTATATAAGATCATAAATAATATTAAATTTCAATTCTGGATATTTTCTTCCATTCCACATGAACTCCATTACTTAAGATAATGTGAACCGATTATGAAAATAAAGAAAATGAACACTGTAGAACAATGAAATTCAATATAATAACTTATCAAGAATGAAATAAATAGAATTATGATAAACTATATACATGTATAATAGGTTCCTATGTAAGTTATTAATAATTATAGTTTCATATTCCAGACCTTATGATCAATAGCGGAACACATTAGGACTTAAGGTAAGGGTTTTCTTTATCTCACTTCCATTTTTGTGAGGTTTCTCGTATCCACTACTAATAATTGTGTATAGTGTATGTATAATTAGCATTGATGTAACATATCATGTATATATTTATTTTTTTGGTATTCAATTTATCATTTTAGTATTATTAATTTTGGGGCATACGAATCGATTGATTACAAAGTGGTAAGGGTTTTTCCTCATGAACTTCTATTTTAATTCGGGTTACTTTTATTGTCCAATTAACTCAATGAAACTATTGTGTATTATTATGTACTCCTAAATAATTATGTTCTTGGGTTATATATATGTTTACTAACCATAATGTATCCTTATTTTATTGATGGTTACATGTTTGAAAAGGAACTTTAAAAATAGTTTCCGAAATAAAAGACCGAACCAAGGGAATTTCTGTAATTCTTACCTATTTTCAAAGGCACTCTATAATCTGTTTTTAGAAACAATTATCTTCATAAAATCAAACATTTTAATTTGAATATAAAACCATACTTCACTTCTGGATTTATAGAAATTTTTTTCTAAAATAATGCTTTTCTTTAATGTAAAAGAGTATTTTTCTCAAGATTTACTCGAAGATTTCATAAATATATATTCATCTATTTCAACACTCTTGTTAATTATTAGGTATTATTGGGGTTATTATTCCAATTTTATTCTATACCATATTTAATTTTATGGTTTATAATTATTGGGTCTTTGAATGTGATATCTTAAAACCATTCACCAATTTACTCCAAATGGTTAGTGCTTATGCTTAATGTTCGGAGAATGATATTTGACTTTCATATATTAATTTTAATATGAATGTATATGTTGGTTATGTTTATTACAATTAATATGATGAATTCATTGGAAATAGTATGTGTCAGGAGGGGACCACTATATCCCCTCGATGCATTGGTATATCTCATTAGACAAAATATGGTCTTGGCACAAGCCCTTGACAAAATGATTATTTATGGTCTTGGCAAGAGGACTTGACGGTATGGTTATGTTGTCACACATTATGAATTCTCTCGTTATGAAAATAGAAGTTATGGTTCAAGTGGTTATTTGAATTGTACAATACCAATGATTATGTTTATTTATGGAAATACTTACTCAACTCTTCTTCCTGTCATAATGTGTTCATGTTTTTGTTTACAGAACATGTTTTTATGTATTCAACATGCCTAATGTTACTGTTATGATATCTTCCCCTTTATTTCATACCCATAAAGAGTGTTTGAGCTCACCCCTTTCATCTGTTTTTCCATCCCCATGATAAGAAGAAGATATCATTTATTGAGTTTTCAAGGATGTAGTTTACTATCTTTTGTTATGTATTATATTTTGTTTCATTTCAAAATGTAAAATTGGTTCCATGTTTGTATATAGTTACTTCAAGACTACTAAACTAATCCATACTTCCGGATTCTTATTCCTTTTTTTATATACAAATGTAATAAAATAAGGCACTGGCTCTAGGAAACTGGGGTAGGGTCCATACATTACATCTTCCGGAAGCTCCTTGTTCTATCATTTCTAAAAGAGAAGCTCATATCATGTCATAGTTTTGGAAGGGGTTGTAGAAGGCCTTGGTTATGTAGGTACTTTTGAGCATGTCCTATCACCTACATACTGATGGAATGATGTAGTGTAAAATTTATGTTCTTGAGGATATTCTTTTTCTGTACATTCTCGACATTAGGGGGTACTGGGGGAAGCACATTTTCCTCATAGAGATATATTATAATAATAGATTTCAGGACACAATTGTGATGCCTCCATTTGATGCCCTGTATGGTTGGCCTTTCCTCCCACATCTGTTCTAACTAGAGGTATGATAGGTAGTTGTTATTGGACCACATCTCAAATAGGATAGTTCTAAGTAGTTCTAGAAAATTAGAAATAATTTTTGGACAACTCAATCTAGACATCAGTATGATGACAACATACACCAAATACATCTAGAGTTCAAGGATGAAGATTGAGTTTTCTTTAACATATCTCCTATGTTAGGGCATAGACATATTCAAGAGTAGGGAAATCTATCATCATGATTCATTGGACCCTTCAAGGTTGTGAACTAGATCAGAATTGTGGATTACCAGTTCAAACATACTTAGAGATACTTGTTCATGTATAATGTCTTTCATGTATCTCATCTTCGTCGATACAATCTAGTCCCAACTGACATCTTTTATCCTGATGGGGTTCAATTGGATATAGATGCATCCTTTGAGGAGTATCATGTGTTCATTGTTAACTAGAGCATAAATACACTCTGAGGTATGTTTGTTCCTTTTGTATGGGTGTTATGGCAGTAAAGATAGGTACACAATGTGACCTATGAGTGGGAAGGTGATATATGATCCCATTGGCCATAAAACATTTCCAATTGTACATATTTACCATTAAAATTGAAAATATTGGATGAGTTTCTAAAATAAGGGGATGTTGTACAGAACCACCTTTTTGAAGAAGGTACATATCAATTTTTATAAATTTGATTTATTTTTTATCATTGGTAAAGGTTTATTATGGACTAGGGAAGGTCCAAGGAGCGTCCATGTCTTGATTGGAGCTTGGAGTTATAGAAAAGTGGGATGTAGGTAGGGTTGAATATTATTGGAAAACATGCAACCCAGGACACCGTTTGTGTAAACCCTACTACTATAGACAAGGGAAGTTGCATGTCTACATAGTTTGTCAACAGCTATATGAGACCACATGCATGGTTGTACGACCTACTGTAGATGTCAGACATATCCTTAATACACGATTTGTATAACATGTGTATAAACCTTGCACAATTGAATTTTTGAAAAAAAATACCATTATCTCCTCTTTAATCCTGAATATTTTTCCCTTTTTCCCTATCTGCAGCAAACATTACAAGGATATTTTCACCTCAATGAGCTAAAAAATCATCCAAGGCTAGGATTTTAGCTAGAACTTCATTCTAGTGTCTGATATTCGATCCGTCAGAGGTGTTGGATCCCTTGAGTTAATCTATCCAAGGTTGAGGGACCATGTTTAGTTAGATAATATCACAAATGTAAAAAATTCTCATATCATTTGTTTACAAGGACAACTTGATAAGAATTATGTATGATACCTTCATCTGCTGATCCACAACCTCTTATACTATGTATATTCCAGAGGGTGAACTCGGTAATCTGATTATAAAAACATCCACAACATCATCCCCTCTCAATTACGGGACTAGTAACACATTTAGCAAGCCTATAGGTCACTATTTCTCTTCCATAACTTTCTCAAATGATGAACGCCTATTGATAAATCATGTATTCTGATGATTCATCCATGGCCAACAATAATATTAGTGCATATCATGATACATCTTTTAGATACCTAGGTGAACTGGCCACTTTGAATCATGTGACTCTAACAGAATATCGTCTACCAAGTATGGGGGAACCTAGATACTCCAATGTATACATAGAATTTCATTATCATTCATAGACCAATCTGAAGGAGGGTTCTCTCCAGTAATACCCTCTCATAAGACCAAGAACTCATGAAATGAAATAGACATCGTATTCACATTCTACAAAAGTGAATCAGTCAATGATATTGGTGAATGTAAATACTATTCCTTATATTCCTTAACATCTATATTAATCACATAAAACAAATAGATAAGCTACCCTTCACTACTGGCTTCCTTGATATCCTAAGTTATTTTCCTTTTTCTCAGAGCATTAAAAATATCATTTTCTTTTCCCAGTAATATAGACTACCTCAATGTCAAATGACTATAAATACTCTACCCATATTAACTACTTGAGATTTTTGTTAGAATATATAAACATATAACTAAGTCTCCTATGTTTGGTAAATATAAAAAAAATTCTATCCCAGTAGTTAATACCTTCATCAATGCAAGGCATATATAAAATTGGATAACTCTAGATCAGGAATTAGGTAATTTCACCCATGAGGCCTCAACCACAAAGATTGTTATGAAAAAACTATATCTTTTTATATCATTACTACTCCTAGATGGATAACAACAACATAATAATAGAATTTATAGCACATTATTAGTACTAGAAGAATCATGATTAGAACTGAATTCAATCTCCCATTAAACTCATGAATTGTTGACCCACATGATTCAGACCAATAAAAATCACACAATTCTTAGTCAATCATGTATAATGTTCTTCTATGCATGATAAATCTTTTATGAAACACTCTTAGTAAACAGATATCCCCATGAAACTCCATATATCAAAGGAATATTTGGTTTGCCCCGAGGTAACCATTTCTCTCACCTTATCTGGTTTAACTGAAAATATTGCCTCTACAATAATGTGGCCCAGGAAATATAACATGGTGATCCAGATATGACATTTACTGAGCTTTTCATACAACTAGTTCTCTATCAATGTAATGAAAATTATATCAATATGAGTGGATTGTTTACTCTGAGTAAAAGAATACACCAATATTTAATCAATGAATACCACAAAAAATAATCAAAATAGGTATCGAAAACCCTATTCATTAATTCAATGAATATGGTAAGTGTATCTATCAGATCTAATGATATCATGATATACTCATAAAATTCGTACAAACAACATATATTAATATATGGAATATTTGAAGGCATGAATCGAAATTTATGATATCGTGATTTCCGTTTGATCATTGTGAACACCCGTGATCCTCTATGATAGTCAAATTGTTCATCTAAAAAGGTTAAAAGATACATTTCTTTCACTGTAAGATGATTCTATTACCTATAATAAAGCCAAAGGATGAGTTTTCTATCTTTTTTCGAGGAAAAAGGAATGGGGGATTCCATGGAGAATTATTTTTCCACATAATACCACGAGAATATAAATCCTACAATTCCCTCTTGAGCTCCAAAAATATAGTAGTAATCATCCTTTAAGTAGGAAAGGACAATGGTGTAGATTTGGGAACTAGAATGATAGTAAATTCTACCACTCTCTTAGGATTTATTCCTAATAATTCATCAGTGAAGATATCCCTGAATTATTTGACTGTAGGGGGATCTCAACTATAAATATTCTCTAATCATCCATATAAAATCTTTCAATTTGAGAATTCATTCCACCTTGATCATGATGCGTTGTTCAATCTCTACCAACCTGGACATCCCACTCACCTTTTTAAATATACATACCACCCTATAGTGATGTAAATGAAACCCTCATATGATAAAAATATAAATAGGAATTTTAGGGAAGAATATAGTCCATTATGAGAATGACGTCAAATCTTATCATTTTAGGGATATAGATCTCCCATGTATGAAGTTGGCTCTCTACCTCCAGAAGAGGGTCCCTACACTAGAATACACTCTTTGATCATGTGCAAAATGGTGTATCTAGCATCATCACACCATAAGTGTACTCAACAGAAAATTTGAAGCTCTCCACAATAGGAATAGATATGAAGGAATGAGAAGAACCCATATCAGATAAGGAAGAAAGAATAGTAGATACCACTAGAATAATACATTGAATAGTAGATGGCCCACCATCCTACATTCCGGTATAGGATACACTGAATAAAAATGGCAGGATCCATAAACCGATTCTATCACGTGACTAGCTAGTGTAGTCCCACTCTATTGGAAATATAAACACGTTGTCTGGATACCACATCCATGACCTCTTCATCCACCACTTTGACTAGTATTAGTCCAGTTAACTATATATAGATATGATATTGATTCTGATCCTAAATGTAAATCATTCATGTATAAAATACCTCTTGAAATAGATGGGATGGTCCTACAAAATGGTGAAGATTCCCCAATATTTCATATAATCAGCACTTGATGGGGTCTCTGGAAAACCGGGGCCTCACTTTCCCAGGCATCCCACAATATTGAAATACCACATAACTTTCTATGGGTGCCAATTGGCTACAACATCTCAATCACATTGTCTCAAAGAATCTATTTGGACTACTAGAAGGACCACTACATTGTCAATATTATGAACCTCCATGGATCACACTCTATATATACCTCATTTTCAACTCAATTATAGGGGCATGGTTCACTATATTATATATAGTTCTCAACTAGAAATCATTTACCAGAGAACGAATAGGATGCCTAATTCCATCTTCAAATTTTATTGCTTTTTCAAAATCATTATATATATAGATTGGCTCAAAGCACTGAAGCTAAGTAAAACAAACCAAATATTCCATAACATCCATCAAATGATGGTTCAGGTTCATGAAAACCCATTAAAATTTATCACTGATGTTCTCGGCGAAGAAATAAGCAATGAAGCTTCATTGGAAGTCCTTCATAGTTTCTTCTTGATACTGAACAGTCTGATATAGAATATTCAAACCGCATTTTGAGTATCCTCAAAGAATATAATAAGAGATTTTAACTATCCTCTCATGAGGTGTCTTTATATTATTTAATATATTAATTATGGTCTCTATATACAATTCCATAGCATGTGGTCTTCTATCACCCCAAAACATGGGCGGATTCTACGGTTGGAACACCCAAGTAATCCCTACATTAGAAGGGTTAAATTACATAGCTCCCTATTAGGTCTACATTAGCCACATGAAATATCATTGTTACTAGAAATCACCACCTATGAAGTTAATATGAAGAGGTCCTACTACTGGAGGTATAATTGGAGGCCCAAAAACCACTAACTTCGGGGAATGGTCAGCACCACCCTCCTAGAATATGATCAGAGGATGTCATGGTGTCATGAATCTAAAATTTAAAAAAACACTCCAATGATATGATTTGATGAAGGATTTAGAATAGTATACAGAACAATAATATGTTCAAATCGTTTATATGTGATTGTCACACCCCTCTTCCAGCTCAAGGAGTTAGATCAATGTGATAGAAACATTGATACAGAACGACAAAAATGCTTCCTATAGCCCACTAAAATGGTTGGGATTAGGACAAGATCTATGTTTTTGAATTAAAATTTCATTTTAACTCAAAAATAAATTTTAATCTTTTTTAATTGATTGGACCAAATGGTTCACCACTTTCGATTTATGAGGTCACACACAAAACATAAACTGAAATGTGGGGTTATAACAATCCATACAATAACAAATTCCATTCCATGCCAATAGTTTATAACTCTCATGAAAAAGATGGCTTCGTATGATGTCATCTATATCCTATATAGAAATCCACTATTGGGTTATAGCATGAATTCTAAATATAAAATATGTTTTTCTTATATCTATAATAGAATTATTAGACCATAAAAATTCTATTCATATTAATCAAATAACTCCAGGAAATCATATGTAATGAAAACAACACAATACTGTTATATGGCATAGCATATGCTTGGTATGTGAATTTCCTACAATGTGATTAATCATTGCATGATCAATGATTCATTTCCCTCATCTCAACAATCAAGGGATAAAATATAAATATAAATTATATAAATAGTTATATTACAATTCAATTGCATCACCTAATGGATGAATTCTATTAACTGTAATATGTATCAACCAAAAATAGAAATTTATATATGTGGAAAATATTATTTTCTATATACATGAGATATGTAATCCATGGTAAAAATTAATACCAAATACCAATTCTTTTCTAATATCATATCCATTGTCTTAAAATAATAACTCAATAAAATAAATCAGTAAATACTACTTTGTGACATCTCTAACCCAGATGCCACTGAAAGGTTCTCCAAGCCTAGTATGGCATGTGGACTCAAGAATATTTCCTCTAAAACTAGAGGTTGTCTACAAACAATGATGGCCTTGGTTGTGTCAGTGTGTGGGGGGACTATTCCATCATTAATATAGTATAACATCAGTGTAAACAATAGATAAATACTGGAACTAGCATACCTGTGTATAAGCAGTGGAAACATACATGAATAACCATGAACTAAATAATAATCAAAAGTAGTAAAACAGTACATTTAGATAAGGATGTTAATTTATGTCATGTATCTTTAAAGTAGGAAAAAAGGATGCATGATGCAGACTGGAGTGCTATACAAAATGGTGCAAAAAGGAAAAAATTTATATCTATCATTTTGAGCTCCATATCTATCATCTGTTTCCAAGATCAATCATAAGACAAGCCATAATTCGACACATTCATAAGAGGATACTTGACCTTGTCTACAACGGTGAGTGGGAAGTCATCCCAGGTTCTTGAGGTGGACCAAATAGGGTGTGTGATAAATCTAAGTAGGCCACTACAAATGATGTCTATAAATATGTAGTATGTGTATATAACATGGAAGTCTGAAAATAATAAATGTAAATTATGAATAGTAACTATAAATGGGTCATCTCAGGTTTCTAAATGGAAACCAAGATGACAATATCTACTTTGGCCTATGCCGAAATTACTCCGAACATGTGTCAAGGTACTCAATGTTTGGTATAACATAAAGAAGGGATGCCATGCCCAATATAATATTTTAAAGGGATGACATGCTTGATATCACATATATGATTAACATGAAATATATCATAGAATGAAGATTCTATACCTGGCATCACAAAATAGTGATTTTATAACCAGTATCACAGAATAGGGATGTAATGCCTGATATTATAAAATAGGGGCAAAATGCCCAGTATCATTATAGTAAGGGACGTCATGCTCTTATATTATCACATGGGATATCATTCCCATGTTACATTTATATAAATTTGTATAATTCCCATTAATAAAAGTAATAGGGGAATCATTCCCATATATAATAACAACGGTCACTATACCAATTGACCTTTAGTAGAGAGGTTTGGCATGCCCATTTGGAATAAAACATGCACAAGGGTCATCATGATCATTCATTGTAACTCAAAAGGTTCATCAGTCACATTTACCATAATTCAGAAGGGTGTTAAAGCCCATTTATTATGTTTCAAGGGTATTCATGACCTTATATCATATCATTAATAAATAACCACTGGATTTAATATGATCCAATGTATAATTCATTTCTCAGTATCATTTAATATTATCATGTGCATTACCAATGTTAAATTTAAAAGCTGTGACATGGGATTACCAATCAACACTATCCAATTCAAATTATTATAAGAATTTTATCTATTATAGTACTCTACATACATCTATTTAATTTATAATATCACAATATAGAAGCATGTACAAACAGTAATATTGGTGATTTGGCCATATTCTCACTAAATAAATTTAGGAATGTAATATGGAAGATGGAATGGGGTGTATCCATTAAAGGTAGCTGATATGATGGGTTGTAATGAGATCACTAGGTTAGAAACAAGTAAACCATTTTAAGGAATCTACAATTTAGGGGCACCGCATAGCGAAATTGGGGTGTGATACAGTAGATCATATTTTCAAAATTCAATACTTGAGGAATAATTTATAAACTACCTACATCATACTCATATGACTCCCTTTATCCATTGTTTCCCAGTAGTTTTTCCATGTTGGGAAGAGATCCGAAGAAAGAATAAAATCCATGAAAATAGGGCTTATGAGCTTTCACCTAGAATACTCATTCGAGAGAATGAAAAACCAAGAAAAACTAAATTTGAATCAAGATCTTGACAATGGATATCCAATGAGATGAAAAGAAGCTAAAATACGCATTGGAAGGAGATTCAAGATCAAATTTTATCAATAAGGGATTTAGGAGATCAAAAAGGGGAAGAAACTTTCTCTACCCACTAGAATGCAAAATGGAGGAAGAATATGTTTAAAATATTTCAATAAGGGTGTATTAATTATTTCAAAGAGAATCTCTATGTCACATAGTTAGGATGGAAAGTTGGGAATACCTTTTTTCAACCATGTATAGGCCATGAAGCATTAGCTATGCCAAGGGTCCACCCACATGATTTAGTCTCATTTTTAGAGAAACCATGTTCCAAACATTAAAAATCTATATGCTAAATGGTCTAATGTTTTTCCAAGTATATGCGGAACCTATCTCACTGTAAGGGAAAACTGTGCACTCAGATTCATCCCACATTCCAACCTTTCAAGGCTAGGATAGACCATCCATATTGGGTCACATGTTTTCTACTGACAGTGTGGGCTATTGTTTTTCTGCACTGAATGGAGTTCCAAGATTCGAATAAGAGATAAGAACCCCTAAAACCTCTATGAACTCATTAAGAATCATTATAAGGTTTATAATAAAGAATTATAATAAATTTAAATCAATAAATACATGACATAAAACCTGAGTTCATTTTTTGTTGGGTTATCTCACTTGGTATAAAATCATATGGATAATATAAGTGTACTTGGCAATAGAATCAGGTGTAAGGATCTGGGGTGACTCATAATCAACTGGAGCTCATTGAAAACCAATCCGAAAGGAAAAAATTCATCTTGTTTTTATTTGATTATGATATTCATATAATAAATATGAATATGTATAGTACTAACACTGGCTGAGATGTTCTAAAATAAAGGGAAGGTTGAATGTGTGGTTGGGACATATGAAGATAGATTAAGATAACATGTGAATAATAAATAAGATGATGATATTCCTATAGTGAAGAGTGATATGTGTTAAATTAATATGGGATTAGTTTCCACAAGACTTTGGAGAGATAACATGAGTTCATGTTACATTTTAAGGTAAATTATGAAAAACATGCAGTCAATTGAATCCATTAAAAACTAAAACCATAAAAATAGAAAATCATTTAATGTACTAAATATTAGGAGTCACACCACTATTAAGAAAAAACATAATGTTGGAAGATCATACATTTACATTAATTAATTACAACATTATAATGATTTAATATTATGGAATAACATGAAATCTCTCCAAAATTAATAAAATTGTCACAAAAAATATTTTGATGACCTATTCCTGATATATGGGAAATAAGAAAACTCTTTTTTATGGAATTATATGATTTAATGGAAATAATTTTTCAAAATATTTTCATTGGAAATTTCTCTTTTTTATGAATGTATCATTATTTGGACATGGGGAACCACTAGTCATCCCATTATGGTAAATTAGGCAACCTAGATAGTGTTTAGAGGGAAATTCTTACCTCATAGTTTTTGGATCTCTTTAGTAAAAATTTAATTAGGCAATGAAAATGGGAGTGTATATTTTTATAATATTAATTAAAATATTTATATTAATTTATATAAATCATAATTGATGATACTGAATATAGTTTATAATTGATCATTATTCATTTAAATATAAATAAAACTCTTCTTTTTCTGGTATTGGGACTCGTAATGTAACAAAGAAATTTCATGATGTATATTTCCACATCATTTATAATATATTACTTATAATATAAATACAATATCTATATTTGAATATCTAGTTGAACTTTTTTTTATATGGTGATGTGATAGGGATTCACCCACTAATTAGACCTCAATATGGATAATGACTCACATCCTTGATCATCCAATTTTTTTTACTCTTATTATATGTAATTTTATTTTTTAAATTTTTTGAATCGTCAATTACAACACTATAAATTATTCTTCCAAAAAAATTTATATTCCTTATGTTAGGATTAATGTTATGTTGGTACAATTTTTAATGAAGGAATATAGTTTTCTACTCAATGGGATTAACTATTTAAAATATTTATTTTCCATTATAGACAAGTGTAATCTTTGATATATGGCATGAAAATTAAATTATGTACCATTTCATAAGTGTATTTATATAGTGTTTTTTGTGCTATAGTTTTTCCATTATTATAGGTGAATATTATTATTGAATCCCAAAATAATCATATGGATTCCTAGATTACATGGTTAGAGGTTTATAAAAATTAACATTAATAAATACACACACAAGTGGTAGAGCTACAATATCATTTTTTTTGGGAATACCCTAGTTAATGATTCCTTGGGTCAAAAGAAAAAATGATGAACATTAAAAATATTATTTTTTAAGTGAAATATATATTTATGTTGAAACAAATATTATGTTTTATAGTTCAAGAATGTGTTTAGTAGTAATAAAAATGACTAAGTTGTAGACTATATATATGATAAAATGGATACCTATGATATGTTAATTAGTTTCTGCTCCACTATATTTTATATATCATCATAAATCTAAACATTAAACTATGAATAAAAATAGAATGAGAGACTATCATAGATTTTAACAACCAATAAATGGTTTTATGGTGTGTTTTTAAGACCACCTAAATTTTTTGAATCAGCATCCAAATTGTGTTAGTGTCACCCACTTATCTGTGGTTTATGGGAAGTGTCTTGAAACGTTTTTAGCAGATATTAATTTAATTTATTTTGGATGTCTTCCTCTATAAATTTCCAAGGGTTTTATAGTGGTTTAAATTTCTTCTATCATTAATAATGTATTGTTTTTTAAAAACTATAATTATTTTTTACCATATATAGAATCAGTTTAGGAAACTTCTATATATTGATGTTGAAAAATTAAAATCTATTAAAACTGAAGAACCTAGAAAAAAATAAAAAATGATTAAAAATAAGCAATATAAAATATAAAAATATACAATAGATAGAAATATTATTATAAAATTAAATAAAAATAGAGTTTCAACTAATTACAATAACAAAAAACAAATCGTGATGGTCGTGAATAATATATAAAAACAACATAGATTCATACTTATATTCTAAATACAATTACTTTCCCACTATAAAAAGGTTTTAAAAAAAAATAATGAAAAAATGATAAACATGTATGCGAGATTAAAATATATACAGTTATAGAGTTGATAATGCATTCTTGTATATAAATAATTAAAATAGGAAGCATGAATCAACATTAAAAACATAATGATTTTTAATAAAAGCTTAAATAAGTCTATGATATCAGTTCACACAATCAGAGGTTTACAAACATGGAAACCTTATTTAAATAAAGATGCATAAAAATATAAGAAACATCCAATAATTGCAACGTTAATAATATAATTCTCAATTAACAGCTTAGAAATATCATAAATAAATATCAAATAAAAATGAATGAAAGAATTTATCATAAGACCAAAATCCACTACTAAAATTAATAAAAAATAAGATCATGTTAAATCAATAGATAATATCCTTATAACATTTCAACTTTATCCATGATTAAATATAACCACATTATATAATATTTCCACATCAATTCCCATTGTTACATAATTGAATAACCCCACTATATATATAGAACACCAAACTTTATTTGACAACATATGCACCTCTGTATTTCCATTGCACACCTCTTTTTAATTTCCACCACACATCCTCATAAATCATTACCTTATCATAATTTTTTTAAAATAAACAATAAATCAAATAATAACATGAAAGAAATTACTATAATAATTTTTTCATAAGAGGCTTCCACATAACAAGACAACAATGAAACAATCCACCATAATTTATTTGGTGTTTCCTCCATCAATCCCTATATTATACCACTACCCCACGTTCATTCTGGAAACCACACAACACCCCCAATCCAACAAGATTAATAATTACAACTTTAGAAAAAATGGTTAAAACACAAAAATATACACCCATTAATTATTATGTCTTCATAATTATATTGGAAAACAAGACAATTATTCTTTGAATGAGCCTACTACAATCATTAATTTCATCACAGTGATCATACACTACCCATATAAACTCTAATATTACATATAAGAAAAGAAAAACTGTCATAAAATTATAATGGAATACATTACAAAGAAATATTTTAAAAATACCCAAAAAGAGACTAATAATAATGATTATAAGGGAATCATTGAAAAAAATATCAAATCAACCAAGATAATAATTTTAATTTATTGTAAGAGAAGTAATGATATCCCTTGCATCAAACCACAACATGGATTCTGAATCACCATATAATTTTCTTAGTCTGTCATGAATTTAGTTACACACCACCCCCACCAAATGCCAATTTACACCTCGTCACAATCTAATATTCTAATATCAACACAAAATCTATCTTTCTCTCCACTCAGTACTACCGGAACCTGTATGATAATTTGATTGAAAATTAAATAGTGTTTTATATTTAAATTTAAAGATAAATAAAGAAATCTTATGTACTAAATGGTTATGAAATTTTATGGTTTAACAACTCACTCAAATCATTTATCAATAAAATGTCATTAAGTACATATCTAGTCATGTTATGAAATAAAATATCTTATGATTTCAACAAATAAATTAACATTTCATCCTATATATCTATATGATACACATGTAGTTTGATTTTTATCCAATATTTTATAATTTAGTATTTAATTATAATAAAATTCCTCTAAGCATATATAGGTATAGAGTGACTAGAACTAGTTGAGGATTTTGAAATAAATCTCAGTGACCTACCAAAGTCAAGAGACAGTAATGGTCCCAAAAGCCTTCCCACACAAGAAACCAAGAAGCTCCTTACCATGTAACTTAACAAATTGGTCATCCTAGGAGACCAAAGAAGGACTGTGGGGGATTTGGATCCCACTTTTCATTTATTTTTACCTCTAAATCAAGTATCACCTATATTTAAATCCATACAAATTGTCAAATTGAGGAATGAAAATAACTTTTATAATAAAAATAGAATTAATACCTCATCTTATTTGGAATAATCATTTACATAACTCCCATTGAATTTCCTATGATCTTAAAACTAATATTTTATCTAGGAGAATTGGTTCCCAAGATTAATTTTATATATTTTTAAAAATATAATAAGAAAATATAATATATAAAATAGAAAATGTTATTCTATTAATATTTAAACTAAAAAAAATATATGAAAAGTCAATTTGATTCTCGAAAAGAACCTTGACCAGTATAGTGGGGGTGATTTATTTTGGTTGACCTGATACATTTTTTCTGGAATGTTCTTAAAATAAATAACATGTAATTTAATATTAATATTTGAAATATCCAATCTTAATTATAAAAATGTTTATATGTGAAATGTGATTGATATAATAACATATTTTTTAATACCATGTTCTTATCATAGAGATGGATATCAATAAATTCCATCCACTTCCCTCTTGGTAACTATTCATAAACCTTATTATAATACAACTGAGTGGTCAATGATGAATAGTTAAATTCATTCCATTATCTCCATTTAAAATATTTCACTTTCATACCCAAATTTTTTAATTTCCACTTTCAAGTGATTAGATTTGAAAAGGTAAAGTGGAATAACATATTTACAAAGATATTCATTTTTAAAATGTTCAAATTTAATTAAATAATGTCATTTAATAAGAAATAATGTATTTCAATTTTCTTTTTCTGGGGAAAAAAATACTTTATTCTTACAATAATGGGGAATATGACTCTAATTAGAATATGTAATTGGAATGGTAAACAACTTATCCCCCAATTTACCTATAATATAGAAAAAATAATCCAATAGAATCATCTATGGGGACACCATAATATTTCAGGCGGAAAATATATTCAATCTATTCAGATTTCATATATATAAACAGTTAATATTTGTCTCGATATTAACATTGTTTCAATATTTTAGGGGAAAATGGTTATTAGTATAAAAAATTTCAATGAAATTATTCAAATTGAAATTTCTACCTATAATTATCACCCACTCATATCTTTATGATGAAATAGTACTGACCACCTATTCCATCACTCTAGAGATGATTCTTAATGAACCCAAAAAATCAGAAGGAAATATTCTAGATGATAATGAGAGGGAGAAAGAGAGTGTGCTAAAAGAAAATGATTGGGAGACTGAGGGTGGAAGAGATGCTAACACGAGGCATATAGAGGGAATCCTGGATGCTATATCGAGGGAGCTCGATAGATTATCTTGTAAAAATACTGACTTATATGGAAAAGAAACATCATTTGGGTGTCGAATGGGATCTTTGAAACAATTATTCTGTGGAATTCCTATCTTTTAAATAAAAAAATATTAGAACATACTTTTTAAAATATTTATGTTGAAAATTAAACTTATAAATTAAAATAGATGCAATTTACTGAAAATTATAATATAAATAGGTTTGATAATGAATGACATCACCTAAAACAATATATCAAATTTAAAATTTTCAAATTAAACAACTCGTGAATAAAAATATAAATAGGATAACAGATCCATAATACTATAAATTAATAACTTATGATAGGTGGCTCATAAGTTAATCTATGGCTAAACATACAATATTTTTTAATTCATTGAAATCTAAATACTACACCATAATTAATTCATCTTTGTCATCCACCCTTTCAAGATTAATAATTTCAATATCATGATGGAAAAATAAATCCTTTTTTCCTTTTGATGGGATTAAAAATCATAGGTAAAATCTTCCATTTAATCACATATATCATATATTTCTCCTTGTTTTATGTGAACACCTACACTCTACCCTTCTTGCATGTTATCTTCTACATGATATACCATTTTACTCATGATGATAAGACATACATATCTCATAATTCATAGTCACCAATATTTGATAAGTGAGAGAAGTTACTATGACTAAATTTCAAGGAATATCATTTAATACCCCTAGTAATATCGACAAACATGCATTTCAAAAAATCTAATTTAAATTGTTATGGTAGTTTAATTGGATAATATCAGTGATAATTCCAGAGATTCCATATATAGAAACTATAAATATACCTCTATTTTTTTGTTAAATTGTATTCTTCATAAAATATAAAAAATCTCAATCCATTAAAATTTAAGGAATAAAACATTCTTGCCTATTTTAGTGGTCCTTAATCTAAAAGAATAAAATATACTTATAAACCACCTCTATTATCAATATTCATGATATAGAGAAAGAAATATAAATAATTATATTTAAAAAATATGTGTGTTATAATTTTTTATAAAAACATGATGTGAAAACAATACTATAAGATCATTAATTACAATTTTTTAAATCTATCTCTTTTAATGATTGAATTCCCTAGTATTTTTATTATATTTTGATCAATTCGATAAATAGATATAAAATATTAGTATTTAGAATAACATATCCACATTTGTATAATAATAATTTTTTTTGTTAGTGTAAGATTTGGGATCTGCATAATGGATTATCTAAATGAATGAACGAATTTTGATTTCCCATGTAGTTGAGATATAATCAATATATCATCAATGTTGGAATCCTCATGATTTAATCATGTTTTAATTCTCACAAATCATGTTAACCTTATTTAACATATCACACATCATGTGTAGAGATTGTTGGTTTCCTTAGGAGTAAATCATGGTTCAATCTTGTGAAAACTATTTGATCTTTTTATATAATATTTTATAATATTAATGATTAAGTCTAATCCATTATATGAATATTATTTCTTAAGAATATTTACAGATACTTCGATAAATATATGAGACCATATGTCTAATACTGTAACCCTAACACCATAACCCTAACATTGTTACCATGACTCCATAACCTCAACACCGTGACTCAAAAACTATAACAAGTTTCAGATTTTATAAATTCTGTAGCAGAGGTTCCTACTAACTTATATGAGACATCATTCAATGTTTTGAAAACAATGTAGACACTGTTACCCGAGACATTATAAACTTGACACCACATTTGTGCTACCAGTTCTAGATATCAAAGAAACTATGGCACTATGACTATCTCACAACTCAAAGGAAAAAGAGAAAACATCATTTTCCAGTGACACCGTTTCCTAACAAACTGTTACATCATCCATTGATCATTTATCTATCATCTACAATTTCATTTAAATTTTATTTCTAATGGCCATATTTGAGTAAATTAATGACAAAGATGTAATTTATGTTTCTTTATAGAGATATCATAAGAGAGTATGCGGTATGAAGTTTATAAATCATACTTTTTGTCGGCACCAACAGACGCACCAGAAATAAAGATAACAACAGAAGACATAGAGCCACAGAATGAGGATATGTGAGTTAAAAATGTGAAATACATGCAAGATATAAGAACATATATACACTATAGAACACAAGATAGACAATTGATTCTTGAAGGATAAAATGTTGTAGATCAGAAACTTATACTTTCTCGCAATAACAACCCTAATAATAACAAGAGATACAAATCACATCTAATATAAATGGAATCCAGAAATGAGACTTGTGATACACTGTTTTTACAGTAGGATTTGAAAATCACATCTCCAACATCCTACATGTCGAGAGCTGCACATAACAACACCAATAGCATTTTTAACTCTTTTCTACCATTATTTCTATGTTGTGTAACGTTTTTTTATTTTTGAATAGTGTGTGTATATTCAATAAAACACATAATATGTCCTTCATTAAAGTAGTGGATTCCAGATATCCTCACTATAATATATTTATACACTTTTTTTGTTTTCCCACGTATAATTTTTGAAGAGGTCTAGTGTGACCAGGTTTTTTCCACGAAAAATAGTAAAAAAGGTATTGTGACCTGGACAGTCATGTATACTATTATAAACCTGGATCTAGGGTGTGGATAATGTTTGTTAATATAAATATCATTTTGGAATGAGATAACCACGTGGAGTGGATTAGTTCTTCATTAGAGACGGAACCACTTGTTTTATCTGCTGTGTGTTTCTATTTATTCTTTCCTGGTTTAAATTTATATTTAATTAGACTAAATTTTTCTTTGATAGTTAATATTTGATAGTAGTAATAACTATTTTTCCTTATTAAAGTATTTTTATAGGTTTTATTAATTTAAAATATTTATATTACAGATAAATAATTAGTATTTTAAGAAGCAATTTGAACTGGAAAACTATTATAATTTTATTACCCTGATTAGATGGCCTGTTTGAATTTTAATTGTTTGAATCATTTAAAAAAACTTTTTAATATAAATTTTTATAGGAACTCAATTCACCCCTTTCATGAGTTTCATACTATGAAAAACATTTTATATCCAATGGTTTTGAAATATTCAGGGTTCAAAGATTTTTAAATCTTATCAAATTTGATTTTAGTTTTACTTCAATGATCATAAAATTTTAGTTAATACTATATTTTTATCTCTTTAATATCATTTTATGAAATTTTATAATGAAAAATATTCTAGTAGGTTTTTCTACCAACTAGCCTCCATTATTTAATGGAATATATTATACACAATGACAAATTAAAATGAAAATTCACCTAGAATGAATTGGTTTTGAAATTTGGTCGTCAATTATAGATGAATATAAGATTCCTACTACTGCTAGAACTACATTTTATAACCCAACTAATAATTCTTAAAATAATAATTGAAAACCCCTTAATTCCTTATACTGTTATTTAGGAGACGAGGAGTTTAACCGAATTTTTACATGTAAAATAGCCCATGAAATTTGGGACACCTTATCTGTTTCACATGAAGGAACTTCTTGTGTTAAAGAAATGATACATAACACATATGCTATTAAATATGATAACTTTAATATTAATCCTGATGAGCCTATATCAGATATGTATCTAATGTTTAAGGAAATAGTGAACACTATGATCTCTTTTGGAAGAGATGTTACTTCCAATGAAAAAATTATGAGGATTCTCATATTTTTACCTGATATATGGAGATGATCTTCTGTCTCCATTAGAGATTCACGTGACATCAAAAAACTAACGGTCAATGAACTCATTGTAAAACTGATGATGTATGAGGAAGATCTTAAAGTCAATAAGGTAGAGTAAGATTATCCAAAGAGAAAATAAGTTGTCTTCAAGGCTACTACCTCTAAAAACTAAGAAAAAAAAGGTCCTAAAATATATCAATAGATCTAGTAATGATGAATCAATATTAGATAGTGATGAAGAGATGGCTCAGCTTGCAAGTAGAATCATAAAATTCTATAGGAAGAAGATGTTTTTTAGGAATCCCAATTATAAAGGAATGTGTGATAACATGCACAAATGAAAAATAGACTAGAAAATAAATGACAACTAAATTGAGATTGTATGCTATGAATGTAATAGGAGAGGACATGTGAAATCTGACTTTCCAATGTTGAAATATAAGAAGATGTATGGAAAAAAGGCAAGAAGTATACGAATTAAATGAAGTCCACATGAAGTGCCTTTGAGGGTAGATCAAGTGAATCAACACCATATCATGATGAGAGAGATGACATGGGAAATATCTATTTAATGAAAAACACATATGAGGTATCCTTATATTCTCCAGTACACAAATCTTACTATTCTGGAGATGAAAGTGATTTTGAAAATATGACTAATGAATAATTATTACAATATTGTAATATGATTCAAGTCACTTGTAATGAATTGAAAGATAAATATAAATATTTAAAGAATCAACATGCTATCACTATAAATATTAAGTCTTAACCTAGTCTTGAAAAGGAATATAATTCTTAACTACTCAAAGAAAACAATGAAATACTAATGTCTAATGAGAAATTAATGAAAGATGTTGAAATGTTTACCAATGAGAAAAATACCCTTACTGAAATTCTTGGTAAACAGATATATTCTAAGTACAATTCTGGTAAATGATGTCCTCATGGACAAAGAAATCCATGTAAAACACATTTTTTTACATGATCTTTAAAATATATTATTTTATGTAAAAATCAAAATTCTCTTTCTAGTTATAGTTCGAGAAAATATTTTACTACATATAGTTTTTGTAGACCAAAAATAGAATATTTTTCAAATATTTTATATTGTTCTTATAGGATACCTATAAAGTATATGTGGTTTCCTGAATCAATGATTACTAATATCACGACACCCAAACAATTTTGGGAACCAAAACCTATTTTTTCTTATTATTTTGTAGGAAAGATGTCTTAATAGATATAATAAAATATTATGGTATTTGATGGTGGTTTTTTAAGACACATAATAGGAGATTATTCATTATTAAATGATGTAATAAATATTTATGGTGGGTATGTCATTGTTGGTGACAATGCTAATGGAAAAATAATTAGTTTCGGCCATATTGGTAACTCTAACACAATTTTAATTTATAAAGTACTTTTTTATTGACGGATTGAAATATAATCTAATTAGTATTCCATAATTATGTGATGATGGATTTCAAGATATATTTGATAATGATTCTTGTAATTTTTTTATGTCTAAAAATAAACTAATATCTTCAGAATTTATAAATGAAAATTTTTATACTGCCAAATAAGATTATTTAGTTTATCAAAATATTTCATGCTTATGTGTATTTCACAAAGAGTCTTATAATTGGCATAGAAGACTTGGGCACTACAATATACACTATCTTAAAAATCTTATTGGAAAATACACAGTCAAAGACCTACCCAAACATGATTTTCAAAATGATAAAGTCTTTAATCATTGTTAAAAGAGTAATCCACATAACATAACTATCAAATCAAAGAAAGAAGTTTTTAAATTCTCAAACATTAGATTTGTTTCACATGGACTTGTGTATAACATATTGATTTTCTAGGTTAAATGGGAAGAACTATGTTTATTTTCTTGTAGATGACTATTCTAGGTATACATGGACTTATTTATTAGCTCCCAAATGTGAATCATGTACATAAATTACCAAGTTTTATAAATTAGTGGAAAATCTAAGTGGATGTAGAATAAAATCCTTAATAAGTGATCATGGACATGAATTTTATTATCAAGAATTTGAATAATTTTTCTCACAAAATGGGTATAGTCATATCATCTCTGCCCCTTGGACACCATAAAAAAATGGACTAGTGGAATAATGAAATAGAACCTTACAAGAGATAGAAAAAAAATTCAATGTGTAGGATCGAAATAAAGATGTAGATACTCAATATACAAGAGGGGGGTAAATTGTACACTTTAAAAATTCCTTTGGAACCTTTAATGTTAGTTACGAATAACTATGTTTTCCTTAAGCAAAGGAAAAGGCTATGTTTAACAAAGTTAAACTAAACAAATTCACAACAACTCTAACAACAAATGAAAACTTATAATAAGGAATGAAGTTATAAACATCAAGTCCTGTGTATTTTCTTTAAAACTGGAAATAGATTCTAAAAGTATGTTCCGGAAATATGGATCCGGAAATTGTAAAATAACTAAAGATTACAATATTAGATTCTACCTTAAAGCGTATAGAATCTAAATGAAACAGAGTAAAAGTAAGGAAGTATAAGAAAGTTATACTTTTCTTACTATAAAAAGTGAAGTGGAAACAAAAAAGTAGTAAAACTACAAGTAACAAGATATAATTCTTTTAACATAAAGTGAAGGGTATCCAACAACCTTGGATAAAGGTCCCTTGATTTATAGTTTCAAGAAAGTCTGTCTTACCCACACTAGGGTATGCCCTCGATACGAAGATCGGAGCCTCTGTCTTTCTATCCCCGTAAGCCCTCAACTTCAAGGTAGTTGGCAACCTCTGTCTTCCTCAGCAATGAAGCCCTCGAACTTCAAGGTAGTCGGCACCTCTGTCTTCCTATCCCCGGAAGTCCTCGAATTTAATCACCAACATTCGGAGTCGCATGAAGCAAAAAACTGAACGAGCGGTTCAGTACGCACAAGGCGTGAAAAGCTTTCTCTCTCTAGAAATCACCTTACCAGCGTGTGGTCTCTAGATCGATAAACCTCTCTATTGTTCATCAGTCTGCATTGAGCTCTTTCAAATGAGATCCTATTTATAGGCATGGTCGGCCTCCTTTCCAACGGTCATATTTTCCTAAAAAGTCGGAGGGACCTGTACACGTGTAACTTACCCAACGGTTAGTTTATAACAGAATAAATGACATCGTTTTATAACAAAACAAGTGTAACAAAATGTACGACATCATTTTAAGTCTAACACAAAAGTTAGGAGTGAAGGTTCAGAGTGTATAATGCAAAGATGATCAGATTCTATGTAATAGGTGAATTCGGAATGATAATTCGGAATAAGAATTTGTCATCAGAATTCATAATGAGAATTCGTATCCAGAATTCAGAATGAGAATTCATCATCAGAATTTGTAATGAGAATTCGTCATCAGAATTCGTAATGAGAATTCAATATCAAACTTCATGAGAATTCATATCCAGAATTCAGAGTAGAACTTTTTCAGAGTTCGTATCCCAAATTCAGAATGAAACTTCAATAGAGTTCTTATCCATAATTTGGAGTCAAAAAACAGAATGCTTCATATCAAAGTTTTAAATGATTCCGAGAATATATAAATGAATCTGATTCTTATACTTATAAAATATATGGATATAGATTATGAAATTATGATAAGGATAATTTTTATTACAAAAGCAATCTTCCTTATAAAAACTACTTTCCTTATAAAAGCAATTTTTCTTATAAAAGCAATTTTCTTTAAAGATAAGGTGTTTGTGATTTTCAAAACTAAAAGGAATGGAAAATTCATAAGGAAACCTTATTGACTCAACACAATGAATATTACCTACCTATCTACACTTGGGATAAGGATGTAAATACATATTTCTAAATAATTAATAGTCTTAATTATACCTTCCTCAAGAAGACTTTCTATGAGTTGTGGAACAATAGAAAACCCAAGGATAATTACATCAATGTTTTTGGTTACAAAGTATTTATCCTTAATACAAAAAAAAAATCTTGAAAAAATTTCATCCAAGAGTGTTGAAGAATAATTTTTAGGTTACCCAATATAAATTAAATCCTATAGATTTTAGAATAAAAGAAACATGTGTGTGAAATAATATGTGCATATCAAATTTCATGAAACAGAGCTGTAACATCCTGAGATTTTATGAGAAATATTATTTTTAATTTCCTTGATGTCTTGTATTGTATGCTACACCAAAATTATCTTGTGCTATATGAAACACCGTATTAGCTTGTATTATATGAAAACACTATTCTTGGCTTGTGTTGCACGCATGAGTGACCTTCCTCAATAGCGTGTGTTGTACACAATACCAAGTATCACTAAACAACGATATATTGTTATAATATTATTATGAACCAGAAATTATTAATAATATTGACCAAATTTTTAATTTTATAACATTATCACTCATCTTAAACATTATTTAGAACATGGTATGAGAACACAATAAATTTTTATGGTAAAATAAGTATTTTTCAAAAAATGCAATTTTGCCTTCTTTTGATGGCGAACCCACATTAAATCTAGTTTTTGACACTTTTATGAGTTCAATTTGACAAAATAATGTTATTAATTTCTATTAGTATATAAATATCTACAGTGGATAATTTTTTAATAATTTTCTCTTAACTTTCATATTTTGATGAATAGTAAAAATATGCTACATTTTAATTAAAAACATATTTTATCATCAAGATAATTTATATGGTTAAATTATAATATTTAATGGTTTTAAAGTATAAATATAATATATTTTTTCCATTTAATATAATTTAAGTCATTATCATTTATTTTACATTGAATTCATAGGTAAAAACATTTCTATCTTTTGCAATGTTTTAACTTTTAAAACCTGTTTTCTCTACAGCAGGATTAATTTTAAATTAAATATTATAACTTCTGTGTTTTGAATATAGAAAAATGGATTCAATATTTGGAATAATTAGGTCCAAGTTATTATAATAAGATTCTTTTTATATTTTAATATTATAAATAGTAACGACGTTAAATTTTGTATACTACAGTTAATGGTAAATCGTTTAATTAAGGGTAAAAATAAGATTATAAAATTACCCTAACACTAGAGAAAATTATATTGGATGAATGAAAGTTAACCCATATCACCTAAGGGTAGGAATAGATTCATTTCATGGAATTTTTACCATGAAAATCATGTAATTATTATTAAAACCAAAGAATGTGACAACATGTCACTCTCTTATATCTTATAAGTGTAATAATTTTAATTTAGTGATAAACTTCATAAAACATCAAAAATAAATTCTATCTAGAAATATAATAAAATTATCTACATAATGTGAACTTATTTATAATTTTTTGGGATTAAACATTTATTATTAACGATAACACAATTGTGATGTATAATTTTTTTTATTGATTGAAATATCAAATAAATGGTTTTAAAAATATTAAAATAAATATCATATGAACTCTTTAATGTTCTCCACAAATATTATAGAATAATATGTCATGTTATTAATCTATTATATATTTTTTTTCTAATATATCCTCTGATTTTATTTTATTTAAATTCCAAATAAATAATTGTGTCAAAATTGATAGTATTGTTATTTTTTAAAAATAACATACTATTAAATTGTATAAAAATAACAAAAAATTTAAAAATTATAGAATTAAATTTATATGGTCTAAATTGTAATAAATTATCCAATTATGGAAAATTCACAACACAAAAGTAATTATTTATTTCAATTTAAAATTTTGAATATTATAAACACAAATAAAATTAAATATATTAATTAAGGATAAATCAACTTGAAAAGGTTTAAAATAAATTCCCAACATGTCTAAATTTTATTTTATGATGCGATTACAACCCTATATCATATCATCTTTTAATTTGAGTAATTTAAGTGGTTTTTATGTGGGGTTGAGTTTATTATAAATTTATATTTTAGAGGTTTCAAAGAGTGCCCCTATCCTCTCTTCTAAAAGGACGCATCTTCCCTATCCTCTTCACACCATGTTGTGCATTACAGATCTGCCAGTACCTGTACACTACTCTTATAAACATAACTATTAACTTACTAGAGTTCCTAGTTTTCTTCAAACGCCATCTTTATTCCCCTAAGTGGAGGTTTAGAAGAGGGGCGTCGAAAAAGAGGTAATATCCTTTACAGATTCTTTAAAATTCATTTCTTCTTCTACTTCATCTTATTTATTGGTTTTATAATAATGTTATATCATCAGTATCCCTCATATAATGATATGTTATTATTAATATGAAACAACCCTATTTCACCTTCTATCCATCCTACGAAAAATGAAATCACAGCGTGTGCGTACATACGGCTTACCGTCTCCACACAGTGGCGTAATCTATTTTTCCACCAACACATTATTTGGATGTGTATAATGGTGGAAATAATAACTATATATTATAATTATAACATGATACTAATTTTGAGATATTATATAATCCAATCCAATACCAGTCAACAATTATGGTAACGATATCATAACTCATGTATACGTACGGATTACCGTATCCACGACGCAATGAGATTCATTCCCCATGTTATCCATTGAAGAATGAATATAAGGTATATATGATAAATAATAAGGAATGATATGACATAATAAATATACTGGATTTATGTACATATATGTTTCATTTAATTAATTCCATTCAATTCAATAATTAAATGAAAACAGTGTTCATGCGTACGTACGGCCTACCGTCTCCATGAACGGTATATTTCATCACATTTATCGATCTATCATATATATTTCAATGTTGAATATATATTATATATAAATCAAGGTTTACTTTCTAGAATTATTTAAATCATGTTTTAAGTAATAATTTCAAGAACAAAAAGTCCAAACACATACAATAAATGAAACGATTTTATCCAAAATGCTGCTTTAATATGGAATTGACAAAATAACAGGTAATATAAAGTCATAAGTAAATCATATATGATATCATAAATACTATTATAGTTATATTACATGTTAATAATATGTTTAAACCCACTATAAAGGAGTTTTAGACACGTATTGAAGAAATAAGACCTAAGGTACGGGATAATTATTCCAATCTCATTCTTATCCGAGATTGATTATTTGTAAGTATTTACTGGGATTATATTTATCATCCATGTCCATGTTTTATAAAACAAATAAAGTGTTTTCTGTTATTCCATGTATGTTTAAAGTCATTTGTACACATTGTTGACATTTACCACAATGTATGGAAAGAATATTTCTTTTGTTTACCACACAAGTTACTTTTTGACTTTTCCAGAAACAGTACGAGGAGAATGTTTTTTAAACTTATATAGATTGAAATTATTTTAATGGATTGATAACACATTATTTTAATGAAGCTTCCTATACAATATTTTATAATTATTTTCACCAAAAATCCATTTCTTATAAAATTTCATGGCATTTTGTGAAAAGAAAATGATTTTTAAAAATAAAGGATATTTTCCTCAAAAATTCATTTCAAGTGTTTTATCAAAACTCTTTTCCATTTAAGATGATATTATTTAATGTGTTTATGTTTTGAGTATAATGTACCTATTATTTACATGGTTTTATTTTTCTTATGAATAAATGTTATACATTTGTTTTATATGGATTATGTTATGAAGGGATGATGTTTATGAAACCTATTTTATTCTTTTGATTATGATGAATGATTTATGATTGTTTTGTGGAACATGTAAGAATGACTTCAATATGAGATGGGTGGGACCTATATCTCCCTAAAATGAATCTGGTAATGATTTATATCTTGTGATATAGACATGGATAGAACAATAAGTCAATCCAGTTCAGTAATACAGGGCTAGATTGGCAACTAAACCCGGTTCTGTAATGGACTTTGACCACTATGATGGTCTCGGCAGCAATGCCTTGGCTACTATGGAAATCATATCATGTTTTTAATGGTTTTAAACAACTACATGTTTTTTTACCATTCCATTTTATTATGATTAATGTTCCTTTGTGATCTATGCCTTATGTTCTGCCATGATTTATGTCATTACTCAGGATTTTGATGTTTTGTATTCATGTTTTTATGTTCAAATGTTTATGGATTGGTTTATGTTCTCCATGTTTACCCTTACTAAGAATTTGAGATCACCGTTTTTATGTTTTATTTTCCCAGGATATAATGAAAGGTTTTAGGTAAGAAAAAATAGGGGGAGATCTTTATGGGAGATGTAGAAGATTATTCACCATGATTAGTAGAGTATGTTTTGAGTTTCCAAAGACACTTAACTATTTCGGTCCTTGGGTGTCTATTTTTGTTATGTATTAATTATTCCAAAATAGAAATGTAATGTCCATGTACATCAATCATGGGTATCTACAGTTGGTATTGGAGGAAAGGCTTAGTTAATTGTTGGAAACTAGGATGCAAAATCATAGTGAGATCCCTAGAGATATTTCTAAGGTATGTATAGGGATATCCCTAAGGATAAGTATAATAATTGGTTATAGTCCTATAATTATAATAACAATCATATAATTAAACCTAAGATGTTAGATATTGAATGTAATACCCTTGATTATGTTGTTTTCCTAGTATGATTTTTCCTCTCACACTATTCTTTTTGGGTTCTAGATGATGGATGGAACCCGAAGGAATCGTGTTAATGATCAATGCACTGGGTAATGCAATGATTGTCATCTTAAACAACCAAATGTTATGGGAAATGGAGTGAAAAATCTTATTTCTATATTTACAAAAGTTATGAATCATTCTGGACTTCCAAATGAGTAGAGAAAAGAACAATATAATGTTGAGTCCTTCATGACACAATGTCCACATTCTATCAGTGGGTCTTCTAATACACTTGTTGCTGAACAATGGATCTATACCATTGAAAAGATATTTTCCATACATCGCTATTCAAAACGTGAAAAAGTTATTTTGGTTTTTTACTATTTAGTAGGTGAAGCAGACCAGTGGTGGACTCTAATTAAAAATATAAGGCCCCAAGATGATATTGAATCCATGGAATGGGACGAGTTTAAGAACTTGTTTTTCAATAAGTACTTCCCCCGTATTCTTCTGAAAAATGTAGAAAAGGAGATCCTTGAGCATAAGAAAAAGGATGATGAATATTTTGGTATATACAAGGTGAATTTCACAAGGCATTCAAGGTATGAATCTGGCTTTATCATCCAACCTAAAAGTAATATTGATTGATTCTTCGGTGGCTTAAAATTAAGTCCTTGAAGGGAATTAAAAATAAGAGACTTCAATAGCTATGAAGAAACTGTGCATTGTACTATCAAGGTGGAACTGGAAGTTGGTGTTACATATCCATGTCATAGTTTTGACAAGAAACGAAAGATGAAGTTCAAGGAAAAATCATCAAACAATTGTGAAAAGAAGATGAATGTTTCGTTATGCTCAATGTGTGGAAGAAGCATGGGAGAGATTTAAATAAAGGGACTAAAAAATGTTTTATGTGTCAAAAAGAAGTTCATCGAGTATATGATTGTTAATGTAATGTGGAAAAGGTAGCTAATGATATGAATATAGAAAAGACTACATAGAACCCACCATCGACACTTCAATGCTACAAGTTCAGGGAAATGGGGCATTAAGCTAACCAATAACCAAATCCAAGGGTTAATGATGATCAACATCAACAACCTATTAAGGAAAATGAAAATGAGATGTCACATTCGATCACTACTGGAAATGTTGACTGTGAAAATGAAGTGGTGGAATGATTAAGTGTTTATGTAATGGGATTCCATAACTGTGCTGTGGAATCTCATTTATAGCATCATGGAATTTTGGATAATATATGTATTGGTTTATTTTTCTTTTTTATATGAATATGGTACCGATAACCATGAAAAGTGATTGAAATATTTTTGGAAAGAAGATGATATGCACATAATGAATGGATAAGGAGAAAATAAAATGTTGGATATTATTAATGAGCTCATTATTGATATAATAAAAAAGTGATATCATGATTTGAGTATATAGAATTATTTGTATTTTGGTATTTTTAAATAGTTAACTTATGATAGAATTCTTGTTTTCACTAAGGTTCTATGGTAATTTATGTTTCAAGAATATAATATTGAGTTTTTAACATGTTTCTAATGTGTCCAACAAGATATATGTTATGATATATGGGGGATAAATGATGGTATTGAAGTGCTTGTTATATAACCTTTCTAGTAATCATTTCCTTTATACTGTGAGTTTGGATAGATGTATTTTGGATAAGACTAAAGATTGTAATGGATTATGTTAGACATAAGAAAGTATTGTTTAAGGATTTAACTTTTTTATATTATTTATTAAATGTTATAATAATGTGGTTTTAGAAAAAGGACAACTCGTAGGATGAGAGACAACTCGCCGTGTCGGACAAGGATGCGGGAATCGAACCCACAAATGAAGTACGATTGGACTTTATCACCTACCACTGGCCTATGAGAAGTCCCTGGTCAGTAGATATTCATATTATTTTATTAAGAGGTATGATAGTTGATGTATAAGTCAATTTTTGGAATCATATACGGCTACTCTCACCATATAAGGACTTATGTATATTTAATAAATTTTGCTAACTTTTTGTTTGAGATTGATAGAATAACCTATAATTCTATCTCATGACTTGCTAACATTTCTAGTAGGAATAATTCAACTTCATTTAATTAAATAAGAGATGAAGTGGAAATTGTTCATGGGAAATGATCTTGAAGACCAAAAATGTGGTCCCAGTACCCTCATATATGATGAATTCAATGGTACCTAAGTTCATTACAAATTTATGGCTTTGTGATTGTTGGATTTTTCATTATACAAGTTCTCTACCAGTCTCCATCAAAACATTATCTTTAAATTTCTCTTCCATACACTTATTTTCACCTTTGATCTCCTATGTGGAAACCCAGTGATGAGTTAATTTGGGTAACTGTTACGTTTCAAACATTAGTTTTTAAAAGTAAGTTTTAATATTAATTTTCATGATTTGGGTTTCTATGAATGAAAATTTCTTGTAGTATACCATTTATAACCCAAACAAATTTCAAGGGAAAAATTCATATTAAGGGGGGTAGAACGTAACACCCCGAGATTTTATGAGAAAGATTATTTTTAATTTCCATGATGTATTGTGTTTTAAGCTATACAAAAAATTATCTTGCACTATATGCAAAACCATATTAGCTTGTATTATACGAAAACACTATTCTTGGCTTCTGTTTCACGCAAGAGCGACTTTCCTCAATAGCATGTGTTGTATGCAATACCGATTTTCACTAAATAGTGATTTATTGTTATAATATTATTATGAAATAGCCGTTATGAATAATATTAACCAATTTTTCTAATTTAATAACATTATCACTCATCGTACACATTATCTAGAACATGGTATGAGAACAAAATAATTTATTTGGGTAAAATACTTATTTTAAAAAAAATGCAGTTTTGCGGCCTTTTGATTGAGCACCCACATTAAATCTAGTTTTGACATGTTTATGAGTTAAATTTGACAAAATAAAGTTATTAGTTTCAATACGTATATAACAATGTACTTTGGATAATTTTTTAATATTTTTCTATTAACTTTCATATTTTGATGAATAGTAAAAATACGTTAAATTTTAATTAAAAACATCTTTTTTCATCTAGATAATTTATACGGTAAAATTATATTATTTAATGGTTTTAAGGTATAAATATAATATATTTTTATCATTTAATATAATATAAGTCATTATCATTAATTTTACATTGAATTCATAGGTAAAAACATTTCAATCTTTTGCAATGTTTTAATTTTTAAAACCCATTTTCGCAATAGTGAGATTAATTTTAAATTAAATACTGCAACTTTGGTGTTTTCAATTTTGAAAAATGGATTCAATATTTGGAATTAGTAAGTCCACATTTTGTTTAAAGGCTATGTTTTATTTTTATACATTATGAATTGTAACTACGGTAAATTTTATTTACTACAATTAATGGTAAATTGGGTAATTAAGGGTAAAAATAAGATTATAAAATTATCTTAACACCTGAAAAAATTCTATTGGATGAATAAAAGTCGACCCAAATCACCTAAGGTTCGGAATAGATTCATTTCATGGACTTTTTACTATGAAAATGATGTAATTGTTATTTAGATCAAAGAAAGTGACAACATGTCACTCTTTTATATCTTATAAGTGTAATAATTTTAATTTAGTGATAACCTTCATAAAACATCAAACATAAATAGTCTCCAGAAATATAATAAAATTATCTAAATCATATGAATTCATTTATAATTTTTGGGGATTAAACATTTATTATTAATTATAACACAATAGTGATGTATAAATTATTTTATTGATTGAAATATCAGATAAATGGTTTTAAAAATATTAAAATAAATAACATATGAACTATTTAATGTTCTCCACTAATTTTATAGAAACATATGACATGATATAAATCAATTAAATATTCTTTTTCAAATATAACCTCTTTGTGGAATTTATTTAAATTCCAATAAATGAATTGTCTCAAAATTGACACTATTGTTATTTTATAAAAACAACATACTATTAAATTGTTTAAAAATCAATAAAACATTTCAAAATTATAGATTGAAATTTATATGGTCCAAAATTTCCTAAAGTTTCCAATTATAGAAATTTAAAAATTCATAAGTAATTATTTATAACAATTTAAAATTTAGAATATTATTACCACAAATAATGTTAAATAGATTAAATAAGGATAAATCAAGTTGATAAGGTTTAAAATGAATTCCCAATAGATATAATTTTTTTCAGATGATATTACAACCCTATATCATATCATATTATAATTTTATTCATTTTTGATGTTTTTATGTGGGGTTTGATTTTATTATAAATTAATATTTTAGAGGTTTCCAAAATTGCCCCTCTCCTCTCTTATATAAGGGCACCTCCTCCCTCTCCCCTTCATAACATTTTGAGCCTTCAAGCTCAACTAATCCCAGTCCATTTAACTTCTCCACTTTCTATAGAAACATACTAGAGGCCCTATATTTCTTTAAATACTATCTTTAGTGCCCTAAGGGGAGGTTTACAAGAGGCGTGTCGAAAAAGAGGTAATATCTTTTACCGATTATTTCATATTAATTTCTTCTTATACTTCCTGTTATTTTTTTGTTTCATTATATGTAAAACATAAGTATCACTCATATATTGATATTTTATTATAAATCTGAAAAAACACCATTTCACCTTTTATCCATCATACGAAAATGAAATCACTGCACGTGCGTACGTACGACTTACCGTCTCCAAGCCGTGGTGTAATCTGTTTTTCCACCACCACCTTACAAGGATGGTTATAATGGGGGAAATAATAACTACATTTGATTATTATAACATGATACTAATTATGAAATATTATATATTCCACTCCAATACCATTCCACAATTATGGGAACGATATCGTCGCTCGTGCGTAGGTACGGATTACCGTCTCCAGGACGCGATGAGATTCATTCCCCATTTTAACAATTCAATAATGATTATAAAGTATATATAATATATAATAATGAAATATAATAATAATAATGATACTTTATTAATGTAAATATATGTTTCATTTACTTACTTCCATTCAATTCAATAAGGAAATGAAAATAGTTTCCATGCGTACGTACAACCTATCGTCTCCATGAATGGTGTATTTCATTCCATTTGTCGATCTATCATCTATATTTATATGATAAATATATATTATATATAAATATTTTTTACATTTTGGAAGTAATTAAATCAGGATATAATTAATAATATCATGAACAACAAGTCCAAACACGTACCATAAATTAAACGATTTTACCCAAAACGCTGGTTTAACATCGAATTAACAAAAGAACGGGGAATATAACGTCATAAGTGAATCATATATGATATCATAAATATTATAATGGTTTTGTTACAAGTTAATAATATGTTTAAACCCACTATACAGTATTTTCGACACGTAAATAAGAAATTGGACCTAAGGTAAGGGATAATTATTCAATCTCGTTCTTATCCGAGATTGTTTTCTCGTAATTATTTATTGGGGTTATATTTATAAACCATGTCCATGTTATATATATTTTTCATAAAGTTTTTAATATTCATACATAATATTTTAGAGTCATTTTTACCCTTTTTTGACATTTACCACATTGTATGTATGAAATCTTTCTTTTGTTTACCACACAAGGAACTTTTTGACTTTTCCATCAAAAGTACGAGGAGAATTTTTTTTAAGTTATACGGTTTGAACAAATTTTTATGGTTCCATAATGCCTTATTTTCAAGAAGATTCCTCTAAAAGATTTCATGATTATTTTCATCACAAATCTTTTTCTTTAAAAATGTCTTGGCATTTTGTGAAAAGAAAATTTTTTTATGAAGAAAAGATATTTTCCTCAAGAATTCATTTCAAGTGTTTTATCGAAACTATTTTCCATCTAAGACTACATTATTTAGTGTGTTTATGTTTCAAATATAATGTCTCTATTATTTACATTTCTTGATTTTTCTTATGATGAAATGATATCCATTTTTATATATATATTATTTTATGAAGGGATGGTGTTTGTAAAACCCATTTTATTCTTTGGGTTATGATTAATGATTTAAGATTGATTGGTGGCACACGTAAGAATGATTTAAATATGATATGGGTGGCACCTATATATCCCTAAAATGCATTGGGAAAAGATTTATATCTCATGAGATAGACATGCTTAGAATGGAATGTAAATCCAGTTCAGTAATACAGGGCTGGAACATCAAGTAAACCCAGTTCAGTAATGGTCTTTGACCACTATGATGGTCCTGGCAGCAATGCCTTGGCTACTAAGGAAATCCTATCATGTGATTAATGGTTTTCCATAATTAAACGATTCATTCCAATGCTATTTTATCTTGAATAATGTTCCTTTGTGATCTATGCCATATGTATAGCCAAAATTTATGTTATTACTCAGGATTTTGATGTTTTGTGTTCATGTTTTTACGTTCAAATGTTTATGGATTGTTTTATGTTCTCAATGTTTACACTTACTGAGCATTTGAGCTCACCCTTTTTATGTTTCAATTTTCCTAGGATATATAGAAAGGTTTTTGCTAATAAAACAAGAGGGGCAGACCGTTATGGGAGATGTTGAAGATCGTTCACCATGATTAGAAGATTATGTTCCAAGTTTCCAAAGACGCTAAACTATTACAGTCTTTAGGTGTCTGTTTTTGTTATTAATTTTTTATTCCGCAAATGTAATTTAATTTTCATGTACGTACAACATGGGTCTATACAGGATCCACATGAACCTAATACCTTCCTAGAAAACTGGGAATATGATATGAAAAATATGGAAAAAATAGAAGTATCATTTAATCCTCTTATCAAGAAATCTATTAAATCAAATAGTTATAGAAATTCTTCAAACTCTGAAAATGTTTTACCCAAACATGTAGATGAACCTAAAATTACTAGCCCAACATTTTCCAGACAATCTATAACCCTTAAAAACCGTCCTTTAGATGTTGTTATTGGTGGTTTAGATATAGGAACACAAACTATAGCTTTTATTAGAAATTAAGTTGAAAATCAAGACTTCTTATCACAATATGAACCTAAAAACATTCATTATTATATTAAAATAGTTTTCAAATACCTCAAATATACAACCAATTTAGGACTATTCTATCATAGATGACAATCATTTGATTTTGTTATCTATTCAAATGATAATTTTTGTGCTTGTATGTTAGACATAAAAAAGAAAAATTGGAACAAGTCAATATTTTGGAATGTAGTTAGTATCATGTCATAGTAAGACGAAACATTTGTCAAATTATCTACTGCTGAGGCATAACACAAAGCTGCTGGTAGTCGTTGTGAACAAATTTTTTGGATGAAGCAGACATTACTAGACTATGGATATCAATTCAGACATATAACTATAAATTGTGACCACACAAGTGATATTAACATTTCAAAGAAACATGTTTGACACTCAAAGACAAATAATATTTATGTATGGAATAACTTTTGAGAGATAATTATCAAAAAGATAATATCACTTTCGATTTCATTGGCACTGAATATCATCTTACTAATATATTCACTAAACTATTAAATTATGAAAGGATAAATTACACCAACAATGAATTTGTATTGATAAGTCTTAAGTATTAAAGGATTATGGTTTCAAAGATACTATCTAACACTTGTGGTTTCATAGTATACTTTTTTATGATTTTCGGTTTCACAAGTTACTGTCATGGAATTATTGTCTCATGTTTACGGTCATACAATTATTGTCTTACACTTACTTTATCAAAAATACAATTGCAGCATTTGGAGTCACACCATAATGATGACATCGTGAAGTCCTGTTCTAGTCTCACCATAATGTTTTTTTATTTCATGTATCGATGTATCAATTACTTTACCATGCATTTGTGTTTGTGAAATTTGGACTTCCTAAATGATACAAACCTAAGGGTTTTCACTTCTCTCTTCACATGACTTTTAAGCTGAAACCCTTCTCTCTCAAACAATCATCCATCCTTCATCACATTATCCTTCTCTAACCTACATTGTATTCCCAAAATAAATCTTCCTTCTTCATTGACATCTAAGAAGAGTGGGTCTATGAGTAAAGTTAAAATGACTCTAAGAATAATGCATGAAAGACCACTTAATACATCCCTTTTTGATCAAATTATTGTAACATAGAATGAAATATGTTTTAAGTGACTAATGGAAAGTAATTTATTAGTCTTGAATAATTTGGATGAACAATAATGGTTGAAATGGTTCACTAAAGATAAGTGACTCATTGATCTAAAGCTTTTTTCCTAGTTTTATCAGAATCTTCAATTCTTTTGTGAGTCGAGAGATGATTTTTTTGTTTGAAGTGGGACAAATGGACAAAGGTGTAACTTCTCATCCGTGTTGTAGGACACCTATCTTGAAATACCCACATAAGTAATTTGTTATTATCATCAGTGAGGACCTCCTCCTTTTATTTATTTTTATCCAATAAGACATTTTGGAATGCCTAACTAGAAATAAGAAGAGAAGAAGGCTGATTGAAGAAGAGATAGATGGAGAGATAAGGCTGTTGTTCAAATTCATTCAAAATCATATTTTTTCAAGGAAGGGAAATTTCTCAAACGTAAATTATCAATATTTATTTTTGATACATATTATGAAAAATTTCAACAAGATCAACTTATGAAAGTAAATCACTATTCACATCCTTGATATGATTACGACTACTTCAAAATAAACCTCCGTATTTTACTCATGATTTATTTCATTAATGCCGTCTCCAAAAGAGTAGTTGGAAGAAATAAAAAAACTATTGAGGATTATGAGTTTTGAATATCTATGTACAAACTCATAAAGATGAAAATTAACAACAATTTTTTGAAAACATCATGGGTGGATGGCAATGAAAGACTATATGGAAGTTGAATCCAATTAAGAATCCTTCAAGACCTGATGAAAAATCTGACCCTATTCTGCAACCTGATGATGTTTTTGAATATTCAAGTGAAGAAGTAGGAGATGCAGAAGCTGCACCAGGGGATAAAACTATCTTAAAGGAAGAATATGTTAGCCTAACTGACCCATAAGCTGCTGAAGATAATGTTTCTAGTGAAAATATTGATGGAATAAGTACATGTTTCTTGTGAAAAGGACCAAGTTGTTCCTAAGGAACATCTAAAAGAACATGCTATTGAGGATGATCTTTTTTTTTGAGGAAGTCTCTGCTATTGTGGTAAAATTAGAAAAACAAAATGAACATGAAGTTAGTCCTTCTACAAATGAATGGGTGGATCGGGCTTTTCAGTTAGAAAAAGAAGTCCTTAAACCTCCCAGAATACATGAAATGAAATTTGGCCAAATGATTGAGTCTATTAGTCCCAAAAGAGAATATCCTATTAAGGTGGAGCATAATCCCTTTTTTGGAAGGTACTCAAGTTCAAGGGTCTGTTGAGACAAGCCCAGTAGACACTGTAAATAAATTTCATAGCAACATTGATGTCTCTGACTCTGAGTTGGCTTTAGTAAGAGGAATTTATTTAACAACATCCATTCAATTGAAACCTTTTTCTATACTAGAAGTTATACCAGCTAGGACACTAGAGAGTGTTTCAGTTTCTTCACCTATGGTTTCATATGAAACATATAGACTTTTGAACCAATAGGATTGAAATTTTTTTGGTGAAGGTATGATGGAGGGTTTTGAAATTTTTCTGACATCTCAACATACACTTGTATCTCATCTAACATAATAATATGCTAGAATGATTGTGACAAAAAAAATCTGGAAAACCCAACCATGAGTGCAGCATGAAATTCAAGAGGTGAGAATTGATAATCATAAATTATGTGAGGAATTAAAATCATTAAAATTTTCTATTGAGGAACTGAGGATGGAATTAAATACTGTTGAACAACCTTTTTATCATTTTAGAATATAAGGTGTAGACTAAATTGCTAAAAAGGATCTAACTCTGATCCCACCTAATTTTGTCTCTATTGTTGAGAAGGTAGTTTCCAATAATTCCATGATGGAAAATGATGTTCGAGGAATGGTATCCTCAATCAATGAGTTGACCAGTGTTTTGAAGAACCCATTTCCGACTGTTCTCAAGAGCCTTCATGTACAATCTACATTCATTTCATATATCTATTCTTCTGTTAAACCTACTAATCTATCTTAACTATAAAAAAGTATGATACTCCAAAAGGTTATTGATGAAGAGATTTCATCTTTTAAAGGTAAATCTGTTCCAGAGAGCCTCTCCAAAATTATAAAAAATAGTGAGCATGTCCATGACATGTTTCGACTGTATTCAAAGTAAGACTCTATGACCTATGTTGAAATTATTAAAAAGGTTTATTTCGACTTCAAGAGTATGCATACAAAGCACCAATTGACTACTCATTTCATCTACTTTATGGAAAATCTCAAAATTCTTCATATTATTCACGCTTTTAAGGACCAAGTGTAGTAAATGAAAGAGTTCAAACCTATTTGAGAAAATTTAATTTAGAATAAGGATGATTTTGAAATGGATATGAAATATAGAGTTGAATTTGTCACTGACATTATCAATTTTTGGATGCCTTATCTCATTGTACGAAGCACTTTAACAGTGGTGCCTGCAGGTGCCCCTTTGCGGCCTGGATCAACCCCTTCCTCACCCACTCCCTTTTCTTCTGCCTCTATGTCTGTATCTGAAGCTCTAATCCTAATATTTCCCATCATTAATGAGAAATGATTTCCTCATTCATCATCAAATCTAACTCCGGTAGTTTCTGTTTTTCAATGAGTACCTCTTCCTTCTGGGACAATTGGCTCAACCCCTTCCACCACTTACTCTTCTACTCATGTAGATTATCCAGAAGATTCTTCCAAGGCATAATACAAGCCATATAAACCCAAAGACAAGTAAGGTATGTAATTTTGATAGGTATTTTTTATATTTCCATATGCATGTATTTCACCATATCGTTCTATCCAATACAATATACACTAGTGTTGTGTATTTTTCCTCCATACCTTCATTTAGTATTTATTTCATTTTTCTGATTTTCATTTAGATAATACCTTAAGTGGGAGATTAAAAATGAATTTAAATCCCATGATTTGTGATCATAAAAATGTGGGATATTTTTGGCCTCTTCATGTGTTATTCATGTTTCAATTCTCACAAATCATGTTAATCTTGTTTAACGTAAAAAACATCATGAGTAGATATTGTCTGATTACTTATGATTAAATGATGGCTGAATCTTATAAAAATTGTTTGATCTTTTTCTATAATGTTTCATTATATTAATTCTTATGTATAATCTATTTTTTGATGATTATTTCGTAAGAAAATATAAAGATATATGGCTATGTTTATGAATCTTTAAGTCTGACATCGTATCCCTGACATCAGAACCCTGACACCGTAACCCTAACACCATAATGCTAACAATATGACTCAGACACCAAAACCAGTTTCAAATTTTATAATGTATGTCACACCATTTTTTTCCTACCATATCTAAGACACCATTTAATTTTTTTACAAAGGACTAGACACCTTTACCTGAGAAACTATTAACCTAACACCACCTACATGCTGCTAGTTCTAGATCTCAAAGAATTAGCGGAACTGTGACTATCTCACTGTTTAAAGGAAAAAACAATACACCAATTTCTAGTGAATTCGTTTCAAGACCAACTATGACACTGTTCACTAATCATTTATCTATATTCATCAATTTCATATAAAAATTATTTCTAACAGCCATATTTATGTCATTTAATGAAGCTGAAATAATTTATGTTTCATTGTGGACATGTCACCTGATAGTATGAGGTATGAGGTTTAGAAATCACACTTTCATGTCATATCCAACACATGTACTTGAAAATAATATAAAAGCATGAGACATAGAGGCATAGAGTGAGAAAGTTTGAGGTTAAAAATTGAAATGCCTAGAAGATATTAGAACATCCATACACTAATGAACACAAGAAAAAGTCTCTATTTCTGAATGTTTGAATGCTATTGATCAAAAACTTAGGCTTTATCACAGTAGAAACCCTAAGAAGAACAAGAGATACAACACACATCTCATATAACTAGAAACCATAGAACGAGACTCATGATACTCTATTTTAACAAGAGGACTCAAAAATCACATCTACTACATCCTATAATTCCAGAGCTGCATAGAACAAAAATCATATCATTTCTAACTTTTTTTCATCATAATTTCTCTGTTGTGTACTGTTGTTATTATATTTCGTGCAGTGTGTGTATATCTATTAATACACACACAATATCCTACATTATACTAGAGGATAGAAGATATTCTCACTTGAATATAATTCTACACTTTGTTTATTTTTCCACGTATAACATTGGATGATGTCTGCTGTGACCTCGTTACTTTTTTCCCACGAAGAAAAATGGAAGCGATCTTGTGACCTACATAGTCCGGTATACTTTTTTAACCCCTATCTATGGTTCCGATCATGTTTATCAATATATACTACTTGGTTGAAGGTGATCAACATGTGGAGTAGATTGGGTTGTGTCTTGACACTGAACTACTTGTTTTATCTCTTGTGTGCCTCAATTCAGTCTTTACCTATTTAAATTTATATTTTAGAAAACTAAATTGTACATTGATAGTTACTATTGGATAATTGTTATAACTGATTTCCATATTTGAGTAGTTTCAACGGTTGTATCAATATCCCATATTATTATTACTTATAATTAATTAGTCTTCTAATAATTTATTTAAACAACCAAACTATTATAATTTTATTACCTGGATTAAGTGGCATGTTTTAATTTTATTTGGGAAAATATTGTATGTAATATTTTTAACAAAAATTTTGATTGGATCTCAATTCATCCCCCTTATGAGTGTTCTAATCCTACCAGAATTCAACTTTACCAAATCCATTGAATCATCTCTCAATAACATCAAAATATCTACAACAAAAATTAGGATACTCCTCTACTAAATTATCATTATAAATAGATCGTTTTGCGTGATCTTTATTTTTAAACAATGATTTCAAATGAGAAAGGAATCATTGAAATAAAATAAATAAAATAGAGTTACATATATAATTATGATCCATGAATTTATTAATTAAGATAAAATAATAAAAATATAGAATCCCTTATTTGGACACAAACATTGATATTGTACGAGACCTCCTAATTTTGTTTCCATGAAAAATTAATTATTAATAGAATCATTAAAGTGTAAAATAATGGAAGAAATATCACCTCCATTTCACAAAGTGTTAGTAAAAATATATCTTGAAGGATTTCATGAATAACTGGTTAAAAGGTGTTATAACATTGTTTTTATAAGAATTAAAAAAATTATTGTATAACTATAGTAATATTTATAGTTAACAATGTACAAAATTCCAATGGTCGTAACTTCTATAAAACAATTTGCGAAATATGACTTTTTAATCAATATAACCTAGGATGCCTTAATTCAACTACCCAAGTTAGATTACATGAATACCCCTCAGATATATTATAATGTATTATAATTAAAATAAATGTATCATAACCACAATATTTGATTTCAGAGAATAGTTTGAGCATAGTTTATGTTCTAATCTAGCCCAATATCATACTATATATGGAATGTTTATATGTCCATATGAGCATTGATATGGTCCTTATATTTTTCACAATGATTACATAATGTGAATATCAAATTATCACAAAAATCCATCTCAATATTTTGAAAACCATGATTATGATGCAAAAAATTAAATTACCAATATGAACATTTGAAAAATATACTTTTGTTTTCAATTTTTATAATTACAATTTCAAATGATGATGCTTTTAAAAATTGTTTTCCACTATCATTCAATTGATGCACCTTCCAAAATTCTATTTAATAATTTAATAGTTGTTCCAATATTTCAGATCCTAGAAACAACATTATATGTGATCTAAAAGGCATAGACCACTAGTATTTGGAATTGTAAATTCTAAATATATAAGATATATTGAGAAATTAATGATGATAGAAGAAGAATGATTTTTTATATGGTAGTCAGTTAGGATCAAATTCAAAGAAAAAAATACGGAATACTTAATCCATGTATGTTTTCCATCTAGATAATATCCCAAGTATTCAAAATTCAGTAATGGTCCACATTATAGAAAAAATCATTTTGATCATTATGCTAGAATATGGATCAGATGCCTAATCATCGTAACTCAATAAATATAATAATTTTTCAATCAGAGGCAGCAATTAAACATCAATATAATTTTTAGACAATCTTTTTCCAGGAATAGTCATAAAACTGATGACTATATTTTGTTTCATATATATAAATAGAGGTATATTGTATGGAATAAAAATTGTATAGAATTATATAACTTTTATACAATGTCCTAAATGGGTTAAACCAATCGACAAACAATCACAATCACACATTTTTAGGATTGGATGAGAAATTTAGATGTAATTAATCAAATGTATCTCATGTATTTGAATCTTTGGGATATCATGTTTACACATAAATTTTATTGTCTATAAATTCTACATAAAGTGGTTATTGGTTATTGATTAAATGAATATTAATTTCCATTTAGGATAGAAAGGGATACACTGAAAAAGTATTATAGGTGTGTTTTTTCCTCTTATTCATAGTAGTGTGTTGACTCAAACATCCATCATTACACAATGAAATGAATCTAGGATTTTAATTTTTTTCAATATGGGATACTTGATTCCTATATCCAATAAAGGATCCAATAATTGGGAAAAGATTGTATTTTTTAATAATTTAGACCATTCTTGTTATCAACATTTTCATTTCCTAAAATGATTATGTGGTCTTAGTTTTCAGAAATCCATCATGAAAAAATTTCAATATCCTGGATATCATCTTATTTTTAATTCCAAATATGAATTTGATATCATAAAACATTATGTTAAAAGAATTTTAGGAATATTTTATACATCTACCATAAAACATTTTATTTTAATTATTAACTAAATCAAAAAACACATATGTATGGTTAGTGAAGTTCACTAATAAATTAGTCTCTACATCATCAAGCAGAGTATCCAATGATATATTTAGATCCCAATCTAGTTGTCATATTCTCCGAAATACATCATTATTCATGTCACTATTTTTATCTCCTAAATATGGTTGTTCTAATATGGATTGATATAGATGATGTTTTCATTGAAATATTGAATGCATCACTTATAACATTTTTCATTACATTGTCCATTTTCAACACAGTTGGGATCCCATTTTCTTGACTATAATTAGTGCCCAAACATTCTATAATTTTCGATTCTCCATACCCATTCCAACACAAATAGAAAGCATAAAATTTATTCAATATCAAGTCTTTATGAAAATCATGTATTTTCAAATATCTTTAAAATTTACATTTCATGGATAAAAATCTTATTTTTCCAATCAACAGATTGATTAGAAATCATAAAATATAGAAACAGCTCTGAAACTTTATCAGAATTATGGGTGTTACTCAGATATTCTATTTATATTTTATCCAAATATCCCAAAGTTCCTTGACATTATTAATGATATTAAAAAAAATTGGGTTATCTAATAAATTACTGTTATATTAAAAATAAACAATATAAAAATAATTTATGTGGATTAATTTGATTAAATTTGTAAATTGCATGAATTTTCATATATTTTGACTCAAATTTTTTATAATAAATAAAAATATTAAATCATGAATATATGTATGTTTAATTAATTCCATTTACAAAATGGTTGGGATAATATGGAGTTGTAAAATAAATGAATAATTAAACATCTTTACAATCCATAGTAAATTATAATTTAAAATAAAAAGAGATATTGATAAAATCAACCATCAATTTTAATTCATTATTCTATAATTTCAATAATGATTATAATTTCTTATAATTATATTTTTAATATAAGGAATTAAAATTAGATAATAAGGACCCAAAAATGAATTAAAAGTAAAAAATGTTAAACTGGAATGGATAGATTATGAACATCACCCATGAATTGGGATAAATGTTGATAAAAAATAAGTTCACTGACTGGGGATGTTGGATTTGGAGGGGGAGAGGGAAACATGGGAGACCATGTGGTCAATTATTGGGATCAGGTGAGGTGATGAGGGCTTAGTGTCTCAACAACGATTCCTCAATTGCTTAGAAGAAAGGGGGAAGGGGGGAAGGGGGAATCGTTGAGGTCTGGGGGAGGGCTGGTGAGGGATGGTGGAGGAGTGGTGATGTCTCAAGGATAAAAAAGAAATGGGACCGAAGAGGGGATTTGACTCAGGGAATGGTAGATTGTGTAGGTTTGGTGATGTATCAAGGAGAGAATGAGGAGAAATCACTCTAAGGGACTAGAGAATGCTGGTGATGGATTAGTGGATAAGTAGTGGAAATGGAGAAAGGGGAGAAAAGGTGAGCTCGGTCCGGGTGTGGCAATGGGGGGAGGGTGGAAAGGGGATCTGTATAGAGTGATTATGGTAGAAGGATAACGGAGAAGGATGGATCCCAGGGTAATGAGTTCATTTTTTGTAAATTAAAAAAATTTAAAGAAGTTTTATAAACCACTTCTTATTAACATCTGTTGAATATTGTTTTTATTGTAATGTGTATTAATTTAAAATTTTCAATAGAGTATAAAATTAATGTCGGTTTATCATTCATATTAATGATAAATATTCTTTATTTAGTTTAAAATAATTATAGAATGGTCAAAATAACTTATTTTTTATTCTTATGAATGGATATCAATTAATTTATTACATCTATGAAAGACATCTAAAATTATAAATTATAGTCTGTTTTTATTGAAACATGTAGGTAATAAACCATTGATTATTTATAAACTGTATGAAAAAATGACACAAGAATTTTACATCCATGAATAAAAAAACATCAATAAAACATTTCCATATATTATATTTTTAGGCATAATAGATATTAAAATAATAAAAATGTGGAATGCGGTGATTTATTATCTATCATCAGGGAAATTTGTCATAGTTCATTTATAACCATTAATAATTTTGCATGGAAGAATCCATTGTATATGGTTCTCTTAATATTTTAATATATTATATAAAGAATATTTTTTCTTTCAATTTCATTTTTATGTATTAAACAATAATTATGTAACAAAAAATTATCAATTGAGCCCATATTATCATTTATATTTATGGAATAGACTTTCAAAATATATGTAACATATAGGAATGAATCATGTGTGGATCAGAAAAATGATGTTCTCAAAATTATTGAATGAATATTATAGATTATGTTTCCCATTAATAATAATCAATGCACAAAATAATCAATATTTTAGCAAAAATGCATAGTTTTCTAGAAAATTATATGGCCCAAACATGAGATTGATTATAATTAGTAAAAGAAAATAGAATATAAATATTATTCCAAAAATAAATGAATATAATATAGAATGATTTATTTTATATTTTTTTAGAAGAGGTGTAAAATGATTTTAAATGAGAATATAATGTTCATTTATTATTGAAAATTCAAACTAAATGTTGCGGTTCTATGAAAATATACAAAAATAATTATATTAAATTTTTATCCACACTTGATTAAAATTTATGATGTTATATAAGTGACTGAATGTAGATTTTATAGATTTGTACTTATATATATATGTAAAAAAATATTCAAATAGAAACATTTAATAAATATGTTTGGATTTTGATCTATCACGTGGAAAATTACATGTGGTTCATTTAAAAAATGTATAAATAATTTATGGTGGAATTCATTTCATGACTAGTTTTGAAGGGTTATTTTTTTAGAATTTGTTTTCCTTTTCATAGTAAAATGACAATATACCAATAAAAAGGATTAAACAAACATACTTCTTCCCAAAAAATCATAAAAAAAACAATGATACTTTTGTTAAATAAAAGACAGAATAATTCATAAATTAAATATATGAGGAGATCAAAATGTTTAAAATTTTATATTAAATACTTATTTACCTTTCAAGATGAAATCATGAAATAGAAACACTGGGAGTACTAATAAAAATCGATACTATTATAAGAGTAGAAGGGAGAAAAAATAATGAATAATAATCAGAACAAGAACACAAGGATGTAATATGTCCATCAATAATACCTACATCTATAGATTGGGAGAATAAATTCACTATATACCGGTGAGATATTTCCTAGAACATTATAATGATCTAGAAACCATGGTGTGAAATGCGATTGTAAGAAAGTAAATTGTTTCAGTAACCCATAGTTCCCAAATTCCAAATTTTCATAGTTGGTCCAATTTTCTAGAGTAACATTGGAAGTAATGTTCTATAACTATAATAACATGGTAAGTTTTACCTGTTAGATATACAACAATTACTATGTATAATTCCATAGTGCTGCAGTACCATTGTCAATGTCGTCATTCAGATTTTGTAATATTATTCAGAAATCATATAGTATTGGATGCAAGTAATTTATCTGAACTCCATTTGATAAATCCATATGTACTATAACAAGCATCTCCCACATGGATGTTAATCTAGTAACCTTACATCCTATGATGGTCCCATATTTGGAAATCAAACTTAATTTGATATTGATATCATATTTACAAAATAATGGGAGATTTCCCATCAAAACATCAATTTTCGTCTAATGATTCATAAAATACTAGTATTGCTCTCCTTGACACTCCCATAAAATTCTTTTATATTTCTACTCTCATCTTCTGTTCAACAATGAATAAAAACAAAGTTACAATATTTCTTCAACTTCTCAATATCAATCGACATTATCTACTTTTCTTCCATATTGTTGGCTCCAAAATTCATTAGAAATATCAATATAGCATTACACATTCAGCCATTGAAAAAGTGGTATTTAACTAAATATTCCTCATATTGGATACAATCTCTTTGTTGTTTAAAATATATAAAATACCCAAATTATAAAAGTGTAATACATTTTATCCTCATTTTTGAACAATCTATTTGATGATTTTTTTCCAACACATCACCATTATAGATTCAGTTATATAAATTCTCTTTTTCTCAATACTAGGTAGCACCACCATCTTATATAACTGTGGTATCTATATTACTATAGTATTTACACAATAAAAACATATCTTATGGCACTCCTACTTTCGATATGATATTTATAGTCATTATCCACATAACCCTTCAATGAATTTCATTTCCCAAAATATATACATACTTCGTTTAATCTTATTAAATACCTTAGCATCCATAAAATTTGTTCACAATGATTATTTATAGGTATATTCTTACACTACATCACAACTACAACTATATGAAAAATATAAATTTAGCTATCAAAATGTAATACATCATGCCAAAAAGAGATGATTTACAATGAACCCTTTCAATGATGTAACCCTCTTCTATTATCTTTGGGAATTTATTCATTGAAAACATGAAATGGATTTATAGGGGATTAAAATCTGAATTTTGATATTGAATTCAAAAAAATTTAAAAACAATAATAATTTAGTCATCCTATAATAACATTATTTTTCATGATTTATGATCTATATTGATATTCATCTCTAAAATTTTAAAATCATATCCATGATAATTCATCTCGAACTCATCATATTGTTTCCCTTTATGCTCAGAAGTCGTTTCCATACATTATCCTCTAATTAGTATGTCATCCACATATAGAATTAATATACTATATCAATAAAAAACTAATTTAAATAATATCATTGATCCATTTAGTGAAATTTATATTAATTTTTACTCACTAATATATAAAACTACATATTCTACTTCATGGGTACCTATATTAAACTTTAATAACTTTTTAATGTATTCACACCATGTCTTCATTTCATGAATAAAACAATACTTCAAATTTAACCTTATAAATTTCCTCCTCTAGACATCTATGATGCAATATACCCTCACAAAAATCTTCTCACGATGTAAATCCTCTAAGTCAACATCACTAAGAACCACTATGATGATGGTAAACATCACTAGAGGTGAGAATATTTCTTCAAAATCCACACCATCATTTGTTTGAACACCTTTCACCATCATCCTTGAATTGTATATCCTACGACCATCATATTATACCATAACTCGATATAATTTTATTATCCTATTGTTTCTTTCCATGTAGAGAACGAGAAAACTTCCTTGTTTTATAATCAGACCATAAAGAAATATCATCCTTAATAGATTACTCTTACTTACATAATTATTTCAACTAAACTAATTCATAAATGAATTAAATATCAATGGAAAAAATTAATAATAAATAGTTTTGGGGTGGACAATACCTCTATATAAGTATTATAATCCATATTTATCTCCTCTATAACACATAAATAATGGGCTCCATTGGTTCTGGTGTCACATGCTCTAGTAAAACATCATGATCTAATTTCTACTAGAAATCAGTTTCCATATTCTAATTATCATCTCCAACTACATGATGTTCCAGGTACATTACACCATTATTATTTACCACATTATAGACTATAATGATATTATTATTCTAATCAACCTAGATGAAATATCCATGCTCATCAGCACTGTATATAATAAAGTAACATGATCTATAATTAAAATGATGATTGTCGCTTATATTGGCCTTGAAACGCATATATTGAAAATAAAAAAGACCAATACAAGATAGAATATTATGTTTTCCTCCTAACTAGATCTCCTCATTTATATATCTTCAATTTGGTTCATATATACTAACATTGATGATTTACATTTCTATATTCACTTCCTCTTCCCAGAGGGTCTTGGGTTTCCATGAGTAAAGTCTCCTACACCTTGAATGACCGATCAATGTATTATTTATCCTTCCAAAAATTCTATTTTGTCATGGTGTCCTTATAAGAGTCACCCTTCACTGAATTTCAATATTTTTACTTAATTAAATGAACTATTTAATATAATACTCTCCTCCATTTCCATTCCTCATGAATTTTACCTTCAAATATGAACCAATTTTTAGCATATACATCAACATATAAAATATGGTAAATAAATCATCATTTATTTTGAAAAGATAATACTTACCATCCATGTCAACTCAACATTAAATATCATGTAATATAGTGAAACTCTAAGGTAACGTATTGGTTTAGAATCCCATACAAAACTCTAAATGGGGTCTAATTTCTCGGCATTTAGTGTTCTACCTCCTTTTACAAAATATTAATTTTTTAACATTCCCAAATATAATATATTTACACAATATAACTTCCATTGACATAAAAATTGGTATCATTACATTCTTTTCCTTTAGTTTCATCCCATTTTACTCATCTGGCTTGACCTATAATGAGAAATTTCTAAATCACTGATTAAATTTATTATTGTATGAATGTCTATGAAATTTTGTATTACATTGTAAAGTATTTCATTCATTAAAACATTAACTATAATTATTTATCCATTCATAATTTAATATGAACCACTAGTGAACTTTGTTCTAAATACTACATAATCAAGAAACCAAATTAAAATAACATTCATTATTAGTCTAGGTATATATCAATGAATAAAAAAATAAAAAATCTTTCACTCCTATATTTGATTAGTGCATCTCATTTGCAGACAATATGTAATTTTTCATCATCAAAATGATATAGCATAAAATAATTTATTGTTACATAATTATTATAGAATCACTTCTGTAATTTAGAGTGGATGGATACCCCTATGTCATAAATACATGATTCCAAAGAGATATGCATACTAAATAGAAAAACATCAATAATTTCATCATATATTGTTCTTACAAAATTAGTTTTAGGTGACATAGTATTATATTTATTCGAAACAGATGTCTTACTTTATATGTTTGTAAGATATCATATTAACCCTGCCACTATCATCACATCTTGGATATTTTCCATTATTTTATTTTTAAAAAATTTTATAAAACTTCTAGATCCCATTAATTCAGTAACTACCAAAAAGATTTCTCAATAATTATTGGATTAACACCTAATGGTGTAACATGTATCATTTTATGATGAATATATTTTTTTCATCCACATACTCTAGTAACAAACGTAAAATACATATAAATTTTTGATATTAACATTTATTTATAACCATCATTATTTTTGATAAATATGACCTCAACCTTTTGAAGTTGAACATTGATACATGTTTTTCTAAAAATTTTGGGAATAAAAAAAATCGATACAAGCAGAATTATAAGAGAGAGATAAAATTAAAAATGCTGAAAAACTATAAGAATAAAATATTTACATTATTTTTTGAGTAATATATACATTCATGGAGAAGACTAATAAATTCAGAATATCTAGGATTAATATTAACAAGAACCCTCAATACATTAAAAAACATTACTCTAAAAGAGATCATAATCTAAAGTGGTACGATAGTAGTCAACATTTCTATAGTGATAAATTCAAAATGTTAGTCGATTATACTAAAAAATGTTAGTTATAATTACCATTAAGCTATTGTATCTGAATCTGTGTAATTAGTTATGTTTATTATAGTATCCATATTTATGTCCATTGTCCAACAATACCACTATTTATATTGAAAATTTCAAATTATATTAAATTATCATCCATAATAAATTTTTCTCAACTTCATCCAATAAATAATGATTCTCCATTCAAATAACTAATATGTTATCCCATCCCCTTTATAAGTACATTGCGTAGTCTTAAAAAATTATTCCATATTTTAATAGAAACATTAAGCTTATCCATTTATCCAAGGAGGATAAGTTGTACTAAAGCTATATTTTATTTATAATATCATAGAGTGACTCCTCTATAACATTGAATTAAATGTAAAATATTGATCAAATGTAATTGAATGAGGTCTTCAATGCAGTCTCACTGATTTTAATATATATATATATATTGGAATTTTGACTAGGTGAAAAGTATTAAAAAATTAATGTCAATTCACTAGTATTTGTATATCGATCCACTACAATCCCTATAGAATTATTTCCATTTTCTAAAAGGAAAATAAAAATACATGGGGATATTAACTCATTTATATATTTTTATTATTAATAGTGGAATCATCCCCTTTAACTTAGCATTCTACTTTAAATTATTCGCATAAAAATCACTTTGATGTATATTTAAAAATCATTTCTTTATATTATCTATCTAGATATACTCTTTGTGTTCTTTAAAAATTTGTGTATTCTTTGTAATAATAACTATTATTTCTCAATGAGAAACATTTAATAAATAATTCATTATTTCATCTATTTATGGTACACATTATCATTTACGAAATTAAAAGAATAAATATTTATCCATGTTTAACATCAATATTTTACCCTTATTTGTCACCCCTACATTCATGTTTATCTATTAATCATCCCCATAAGCTACCTTTATATTCATTAAGATAAAGGGTTGATAATTCATTAGAAATATTTGGGAAATTGTCCCTTTTTTATTCTCATATCCTTAATTTATAAATTTAATATCATTAGATCCCATTAAATTATTATCTTGGATAATTTTATAGTATATTTTCTTCATGTAATATCATCCACCTTGTTCATATTTCTGGGATGGTAATATATTGAGTAGTAATTTTATTTTATTATTTGTAATTGTATTAATTAGTTCATGTTGAAATCTTTTAATGTGAATATTTTCTTTAATATTTATTAATTTTTGTATATTTCATAATTCTATCTATAATTATAATGACAGGAAATATTTTTTCGAAATAAATCATCAAAAGTTTGAATGAAAATATTATCACTACCACATCAGGATCATGTGTCAGGTAATGTTTCTCATAATACATCAACATAATCCCTTTTAATCGTTATTTCCTCATGGATGATTCTTTCTATTATCTTAATATTTTGAACCAAATATACTTACTTATAAAGAAATAATATCAAACCTTGTGAATGAGTTCTTAAAGGAGATTCATAATTCTCTTTTTAATAGTATGGATAAAATAAAATAATTAAGTTATATAATGATATTTAACTTTTATATATGTTGATATTGGTTCTATATGAGTAAAATAATCAATTGTTACTATAGAATTTAATTAACCAAAGTAATAATAACTAAATTTTCTAAAGGATTATTCATTAAAATTTTAATTAGTGAAGATTTATATTCATGAGATAAGAATATTGAATCACATTGTATTTTTTGGATAAAATGACCAATATTTATCAAGGTATATAATTATAATATCTCTAGTTTAATTTATTAGTCCTTTTGAATATTTAAAAATAATTTTTATGGTTCATTTTGTAGGGTTTTCATAGTGTTCCATGAGTCATAATGACCCCAAGTTGGTATGTTAAAAATATTAAAAATATCAAAAAACAAGTGTAAATAATATCATAAATATTGACTTATATCTTGATCATATTCTCAAATCGAGAAATGATAACTAATATTTAATCCAAAATATGGGTTTTACCATAACTGTGATATATTTATAATTTTTATTGGACATCAGGTGCATGTGTGGTTAAGGGAGAACCATATATAAAATAATTACATTAATTAATTAATTAATTTTCAATTAAATCTATATAACACTAGACAAACTATATACAAATCCCTATTTCAGAATCATCTAGGGTTGACCATAAAACCTACTAGGATCCTTGAAAGGAGGGACTTTGTAGAGAAATTTTTCATTGATCCTGGAATCAAGGATTGATCAGAAATTTTTTGGAATTCAAGAACATCATTATGGATGAGGATATGAGAATTGTTAATTGTTATCAATCGATATGTTATCAAGGTACATATTTTTTGGATTTATCTATGTTCTTATTATTATTTTTGACACATGATAATTCTTATTGAATATATCTAGTGGTCTAGTTTCATTATCAGGTAAATTTATTAATGTTTCTATAATTAAGAATTAGAAATTGATTTTTCTTAGGACCATAATTTTTTATCATGAATATATGGTCTACATTAAATTATGAAGGCCATTACTAACACATCCATCATTAGTTACACACATATGATTTTTTGTGTTTGTATATATCTATTATATGTGTTTTCATCATCAGTTTTCTTTCTAACCTATGGTTAAAATTTTACCACGAACACACCGTATTTATTGATTAATTAATGGTTTCATAGATCATTGATATGGGTTCCATGATAGTGATTTCAGGTTGTAAAATGAGTTATAATGAAGATATGAACCAGATGATGAATCTTAGAATATGGTTTTGTGATCTGATTCATGAATATGAGCTGTTATGAAACAAAACACTATTTCTCTAGTGATCGGTGGAAAATATGAAATTAAGCTAATTTTCATTATATTATTCATAATTTGTGATCATTTTTGGGTTTATTTGATGAAAACTCATCTGTGGATGATTGAAATGTTAAATATAAATCGTGATACTATAAAGTATGTACTCTATTCTACTACGTGGTGTGTAATTCTGAAGAACACAATCCATGTTTCCCATTTTCTACATCTCTAGGGATTCAAGTCAGTGCTAAATATCACATGGTCATGTGACTACATCATTTACTAGATCACCCCTAGTCGAACAACAAGGTGTGTACATGGAGTACAATCCTAGGTAACCATGTGACCCTGTATATCTTTTGTGTTATGTCACTCCATATCTACACTTGGAAGTAAATGACATGAAAATATGGGGTATATACTAGTTGCATCCACAGAAATGGATATTTTTGTGGTTGGGATGAGGTCTCCCATTTGGAATTAAAAAACATGGATTGCTGGATGACATGGGTAAATATAATATCTACCTATAGGAGACACCATGTACTTACCCTTGACCTAGAATGGGTCTGTCAGACATGGACCCATTCATTATTCACATGTGTAGTATGTGTTGCACACATTAGCATTGGGATCCTTTTAGGAAGTCATTATTTCACCAATATTTGAATAGGACTAGGATACTCTACTTGTGGAATCAAACAGAGTTGGCATTTCACCCTCATTTTAGGGAAGGGATCCTCTATATGTTATTTCAGTATTTCACCCATCTATAGAGCTCATCTAGGGCATTTATCATCCATTAGAGTTTATATTTCAACCTTAGTAATGGGGAAGGTACCCTCTAATATTATTTGAGTTAAAGACGATATAGTTTGTTTTTGTAACCACTTTGGTTATTAATAGATAATATTTTTTTTTATTAATGAAATAATTCATGCTATATATTTAGAATTTTATTTACTAAGATTGTATTAAAAAATATATAATCATAATATTTTTTATAATTTAACTATATATTATCTAATTAATTAAAAACATATTTTTATTATGTAAATAAAATTAGTTCTTTGTGATTATTTGAAGATAAATGATAATTTATATAAATTTTAATAAAAAAGATATATAAATATTATACTATATTAATTTGAAATAAATATAAATATTATCTATAATCTATCATTCTGTATGAAATATTAATTTAAAACAATTTGAAATATGTTATTTGAAAATATTAAAAATCGCAACGAATGTATACTAATTAGATGTAGATATAATTTATTATAATCATATCGATATGAAGTAGTAAAATAGAATTATGTTTGGTAGTAATTTATAACAAATATAAAAACAATATTATTTGTAAAAAAAATGTAAGTTTATATTTAAATATATTATTTATATATTCATTAAATAATATAGTATTATTAAAAAGACTTGAAAGGATGTACCATAAATTAATTTTAATGTTAATTTTTTATATTGATGAAAAAAGAAAATATTATTGAAAAGAAGTATAATACACTATGACGTATAATGTATTAACAAAAACTTATGATAATGGTAGGTTAATTGACTTATATATATATATATAATTTTATATACATATATATGGTAATTATCGAATTTAATACTAAATTAGTATTTAAAATCGTTTTGGTGAAAAAAATTTATTTGGAAATGTATATGGGATATTATAAATTTGCATGAAATTAATTTTAATATTAGTCACTAGTGATTCGATTAATCCATGAGGGAGTTTTATAAATATTGATAGAAACATGTTACTTTTTTGTGTGAAGTAAATATAATAATTTATGAATAAAAATATATATATTGGAAAATCATTACAATTAAAGAAATAATGATAATAGAGGAGATTTATTATCATCTCCTTCCTCCATTAAAAAAATTCCCATACATTTACCATCCATATATTTTTCCACATCATAATATTACACTATGAAACATTGGAGGGTGGGGTGGGGGATTATCAAAACTCATTCCACTGCTCACCATTGAAGGATTAAGCTATGACATGAGGATGATTCTTATAATACGGTATTTCTTTAACATAGAATCCATTAAAAGTTTCGGTAGACCAGTAGATCAAGCGTGTCTCTCCGTGTGTGTGTGTTTTTGTGTGTGTGTGTGAGAGATATATATTTCTGATGAGCCTCTCACAAGACTTCCATGGGGTATGAATAACTGAATGAAATTAATAAACCCATGAATCCATGTCATATATGACCACCTTGCATTCCTGTATCATTTTTAGTTATTATATATACAGATATAGATATATGAATATACGAACAAGGAATGACAATTGTACAAGAACATCACAAAACATGGAAATACTTAACCAAAATTCCAACCTGTCTATGAAATATTGTCATCTCCCACGACATGTTACGACTTCAAAATCCTCATTGTAATATATATTTTAATATAAGTATTGAAATGTGTGAACCACTCATATAATTGAAAAAAATACTTAATGGAAACACCATTTCACCTATGTATGTTATATACATTAATATAAAAAGGGGTGGCTAGATAAATTAAACCCATAATAAAAACAAATGAAATAACCTATGTATATAGGCATCCTAAAAACTTTTTCTAGAAAAAATTAATATAATAATTAAATTCACGGGGATGTTGGATATAATAGAAAAGTTCACTTTTAGGGTATAATACCAATAAATCACTGCTAAGTAACATAAAAAGGGAAATAATTGATGGAAGGTGAGTTGAAAAGTTACCATCGAGTGAGTGTTAAGAATGGGGGAAAATAGTAACAATGGTATATATTAATATCAAAAGGTCAGAGATAAAAGTTTTTTAAAAAATATATAAATTATTATTTAAATCAATTTTCATGTGTTTCGGAAAAATATTTATTTTCAAAATATAATTTATAGAGTAAAAATTTATCTTTTTATGTGTAAGGGGGGAAATATTTTAAAAATAAGTCTTTTTTTTTCTAGTTTCTAAAATCCTCTTAGTGAGGGGATTGTATTTAATAAAAAATATTTAAACAATTTTTTAAAAACCTCTTAGTATGAGTTATTTTTTTTATAAATTTTATTTCCATTAATGAAAATATAAATAATAATTTTTTATATTAAAATATTTATTTTTATTTCATATTTATTTAAATAAGTTTATATTTATAATTCTCTTATTTTTATTCCTTATTTCAAATTTATAATTATATTTATAGTAATAATATTAATAAAAATGTTGTTTCTATGGTGTTCTTTCCATTCAATGTTATCACTTTTTGATTTAATTACATAATTTTATAAATTTATAATCATTGAATTATTTTAAGAACATGGATTCATTTATAAAAGAATATATTATTAACGTGAACTATTATACTTATATACATTTCATTCATAATTATGTTTTAAATATGATTAGAAAAAAAATACCTTATCCTAAAGAATTTCTATATTGACAATTTTGTTTCTTCTAATTTTTTATGATAAATATATAAAGTAATTATAAATATATTTTCTTATTTTTATTTATATATAAATATATCCTCTATTAAATATTTTAATTTTTTTCTAAATATTATTATTGATAAAATGAAAAGCTATAAACTATGTAACAAAATATTAGAACTGATACATTATAAAAAGATGAAAAATGTGGTTTAAACCCAAGCCTTAAGGGGATTTTTCAACCATGTTACAGGTAGGAAATATATAACATTCAATATTTAAGGATTCAATTTGGTTTTGTTTTCTATGATTGTTAATGGTTATCTTGAAAAAATGAGGGATTTAATATATATTGTAATATTTTGAAATTATATTAAAAAACTAAAATTTTGGAATTGAAATTTGATGTCATTAATTTATATATTTTTATATGTTTCCAATTAAATTTTGTAAACATTTTAAATATATTCAGAAGATATATTTTATTTTACTCAAGTTTAATGAAAGATTTTAAGAAAAGAATTTGGGCATTTAATAGAAAATTATAAATTTATGATATTTTTTAAAAAACATTTACTTCATTGAGTTTTCATGAAAAATGTATTTAAGAGTTATCAATAATAATAAAAATGATCTACGAAAAAAATATTTTGGGTAATTTTGTGCTTAACCTTGGTTTTTGAAAAAACGTTCTTCCTAGGGATTATCATTGGGAAAAATAAATAAAGAAGACAAGATAGTCTTAAAAGAAAATGTAGTAGTAGTTAAACATATATATTATTTTCATTTAAATAATTTTCATGAGTTTTAAATTTCTTTATAAATTATTACTCTTATAAAACTCTAGAAATATTATAATATTTCGGGATATAAGTGACTAAATAAGTGTAAGGATATTTTTATTATAAAATGTCACATTTGGAGTCAAATATTTACTAATAATTTTAAAAAATTGACTTTTGGAACATGAATGAAGATTATGAGTATAGGGTGACTCTTATTGTATCAATAAAATGGTTTAGATAACTGTTGATATTAGGAAGGTTATGAGTTGAGAATAATTAATGGTTAGAAATTATTTATGAATTATGATATTATAATTTTATATAACCAAAGATATTTTTTAAAAGAGATATTTTAGAGAGAGATATTTGTTCAAGTGAACATGTGATGTTCATGACAATCAACACTACTTCTCGATGTCAAAATATCCTTATTTATGTTTTAGAGACATAAAATGGGAGGTACATTAATAATGATATAGTTATTCAAGATCATATCCTTCACTTTTTCTAAGAATAATATATAACTAGGGAAACATCATTTCCAAGATACAAATCATCATTTATTTATCTGGGGAGTTGTAGTGTTATGTAACAAAATCATCCTGAGGATATTAGTGATACTGAATTCACGGTGGCTCTAAATATAATTCACTCCACTATAGAACATGGACCTAATGAATTTTAAACTCTTATATTTAAAATGTTATAGCACATTATTAGTCCAAATATCCAATGGATCATTAAATATTTTTGGAATGATGATCTCAAGATTGGGTCTCCTAATGAAACATTGAACACCCTTAATCATAAGTTTAATAAACGTTTTTTGACAACAAATTTTATAACCATCAATTTATGTAATGTGATATATATGTTTTATCCCAAATTTCCTATCAACCATCACATTAGTTATCTTCCAAATATGGTCTCTTAGATTCAACGTAATTTTTTACCATGAGTCTGATTTCTGATAAATATATTTCTCCTCACGAGTTTTTCTATTCCATGAAATTAGTATCCACTTATAAAAGAGGTATTATATATTGGAATCTTGATATGATCAATTGCTATGAATGAGTTGATTTTTTTTCATAAACATGGTCCTGATCAAGGTGGGATTCTATTCAACATTAATTGAAGTTATTATTTGATGTGTTACTGATGTTTTTTTTTTGAATATAGATAATGCTGTTCATTTATAGGGTTCCACTCCCACTCATGGACTCCATAATGTGGATTATGTATTATATTTCCTTGGTTATTTTTAGTTGTATTTTATAATCTTATTACAGATGTATCTAGATATTGTTTTATTCATAGTGAAAAAGTGTACCTGTGGGGGCCTAAATTTCTAATTCATTTTTAAATTACATTTTTTATTTCCCAAGGGGTGCAATAAGGGATTATATCACTATTAATAATCTGATTCACTATGATTATGTGGTCTCTAGGGAGTCTATTAATCAGTACAATTTGGAATTTTATATTATAATTGGTGTCCCATTGAGATAATGATAAGAATTTCATGGTGAATATGGATTTTAATTTATTTATTATCCTCAAATGTATATTAGACTCAATAACATTGTTCGATGTTATATTAAATTTATTTCATTGGTAATTTGTAATAGGTGATAAAAAATATCTATAGGAGGCCCATTAATCAATTTCTAATGAAGGTAAAGAGAATCTTATCAGAGAGATGGATTATTCCATTCTATCATATGGAATGCATCTTTTTATGTTTCTATGACTTATCATCGATCAACTCCACTCCCACCGTGATAAAACATTTGGGGGACATAATAGAGGATGAATTAAAAACATTGTGTTGTTTGGGTTATTATTTGTTTAAATAAAGCATTTGGGGGATGATATTTGATGAACATAAGAACATTAATGATTCCTGGATAAGTAAATAGTGTCATAAGCTCCTCACTAATCCCAAATCTCTTTGTGATTTGGTGCTGTATTCAAAATTCATTCCCCATTCAAATTCTCAAAATTACTTATTTGGGTACTTAGCCTAGATTATTATGGAGAATAAAATGGGGATACTGTGAGATTTTATAAAATGGTATGTATATATTAATTTAAAATTATGACAATTATAATATCTATCATGAATCGTGGATTATAGAAAATAGTGAATCAATATAGAACTCTCAAATTGTTTAATGGAAGTGAGGATTCAAGTTTTATTTGTGGAGGGTGGGTGTGGATGGTATATGATGAAATGTAATCCTAAACAAATTTTTGGGATATTATAATCATTATGAGTTCCCTATTTTTTTAAAAGAACACCAAATCATCTTTGTTGGAGTAAATACTTATTCATAGAAAATTAGGCTAAATGAAGTTATAATTTGGAAATAAAAACATTGAATAATGGGGTTACCCAATTCTACCACCACTCTAACAATGAAACTAATTGTCTTCTATTTATGCCTGATGGAATGAAAGTTCTGATTGTGATGAAATTAACTCATGTTCATCAAATTAGTGAAATATTACTCTTCTTTTTTCAATAATTCCATACTTTGGTTAAGAAAATTAAATTTTATTGATGATAGTTGGGATATTAATATATATACCCAAAAATCATGAAAATGGTTTCCCCTAAAGGGTTTTTCAATATCAATGTAGATTCCTTCCATTACAAGTTTTAGGTTTTGTGTTTTATCTTGATGGTATGAGATTATATTGTATTAATTTTTTGGGTTTTCAACTATATTTTTTTCTGGCTGTTTTGACCTATATGGTGGGAAAGGATTACAATTTTCTTTTTTGGGATATAATTATATTTTGATATGGGGTAGTTTTTTATCATTTCAAAATCAGACTACCATTGGATGATTAAATATTTTTTTCATTAGAATGTGGTTTCTAATATTTTTTCCCACTTGTAGGAATGATTAGATCCATTATCTATCATGTTTTCAAAATCTAGATTTCTTTAAACATCAATTAAGGAAACTAAATGGCACCCAACTTGGAGAATCAGGCTATTTTGGTTGATATTCTTATGTGGATGTAATAATTTCATGATTGGATTGTATACCTTGTATTAGAAGATTAAAATTATATATAATTCATTCAAATATCCTAAAATATATATAATAAATATATTATATATATTATATATTAATTTTCTTATCAATAATTATCATAAACAGTTTGGCCCGATGATATAGTGGACGACAAGGTCATAAAATAGAGGTGATGACAGTTATGTTTCTAGAAAACTATATATTTTTTAATTTAGTATATTTGAAAAAATGGACCCTAGATTTGAATATTTAGATTAATATGATGATGAATGAAAGAGTCCAAACCATGATATTGACATATAAAACTCTCTGTAAATTATATTATAACTATACTAAGGATACACACATTTTTTTTCAACCATACGAACTATTAAATATCCCATTACTCAATTTATTTTTTATCGGTGAGATAAAATGTAAGAACTTATCCTTTTAATATATGAAATTATAATTTATTATAAAATATAAAAAATATGGTATACATTCAAAATATTATTTAATAAAATTTTATTAAAAAGATATATTTTGGAAATATTGATGATTATATTATAAAAACCCATGTAAATAATAAGAAACATAGAGGTTCTATATTAATAAAATAACTTCATAGAGATTATTTCAAGAGAAAAGTAATAAAGATAAATTATAATAATAATAAAAAATATATAATATTGTATTTATAGTTGAAATAAATAAATAAATTATTATTATTAGTTTTACATTCTTAATGATATATAAAATATAAGAAACTCGAAATTTTTTATATAAGATAACACGAATTTTAATAGAATTAAATTTTATAAATCTAGATATAATTATTCAAAATTATAATGATATAAATTACTAAAATGATATTTATTATTGTATAAATGTTAAAAAACATATAATAATAATTATATTAGTAAACAAATGCATGAATATATCGAATTTTTATATTTAATATATAATATAAAATTATACTCATAATCATTTCAAGTCATATTACATATATTTGTGTGTGTTAATTTTATAATATGTTGATGAACATGGAAAATAGAATTTGGAAGTAGTAAATGCATTGTGAGATAAATACTATTAATAAAAAAAATTTGCTAACAGTAGAATAATTTCCTAATATTGGTATATATATATAAAGAAAGTTGAAAATTTAATAGTGAAGTCATATTTAAAATATTATAGGATTATTATATTTGTTGTAAAATATTAATATTAAGATACATATGTAAGATATTAATATTAACGATAGCGAAGAGTTATGGAATTAATTAGGAGGGGATGGTTATAAATTCTGATAGTGAAAAACAAATTTTGTTGTTTAAAATGAATAAATAATTTATATAAGACTATATATAGTAAATATATTAAAATATCTTCATTTTAAAAGATGAAAAATGTGGAATAAAATCATTATCCCTTTTCATAGCTCATACAAAGCACATAAATTAGACTATTCTAACAGTTTCATCTTTATCCTCATGCACAAAAAGTGGTCCAGGGGTGTTTGTAAATCATGTTTCAATTTGCACTTGGTTGGTATCAGGCCCCAAAAAATCATGCAGTGGAAGAATATATATAAAAATTTCATCTAAAAACTATAGCCTAAAACCATGATTGACGATCCTGCATGTCAAATTTATAATAAATTGTTTTAATATCTGAAGAAATAAATACCTGGTCATAGGAACATTCTTCATTGATGAATTTTGGTCATTTGAAAAATACCATTTTAGATTTCACTCATTGTGATTTGGGGATTAAAGGATAAAATCAAAAAAGGGGGAGAATAAGAAAATGAATTAATATCCCATGATTTATGATCATAAAAAATTTGGAGATTTTTGGCCTCCTCGTGTTTTAATCATGTTTCAATTCTCACAAATCATGTGTATATATTTTTCAGATACCTTATGATTAAATCCTGTTTGAATATTGTAAAAAATGATTTATCTTATTCTATAATGTGGTATTATATTAATTATTATATATAATATATTTTGTGAATATTATTTCTTAAGGCAGTTTACAGATACATGGCTATGTCTATGAAACTGTAAGTCTTACACCATAACCCTGACATCAAAACCTTGAAACTATAAACCTGACACTGTAACCATGGCCCCATGACTCAAACACCATAACCAGCTTCAAATTTTGTATTGTATATGACACCATTTTCATCATAGCATCTTCAAGACATCATTTAATGTTTTGACAAAGGACTATACACCTTTACCTGAGACACCATGAACCTAACACCACATTGGTGCTACTAGTTCCAAATATCAATGCTACAGGGGAACCGTGACTATATCACTGCACAATGGAAAAGGATAAGTCATCTTTTTCCAGTGACTCTGTTTCAAGAAAAAATATGTCACCATTCATTAATCATTTTTCTGCATTCTTCACTTTAATTTAAAAATTATTTATACCCATCATGATTAAGTCAGTTAATGACACAGACATTATTTATGTTTCATTGTAGAGATGTCACCTGACAATACGAGGTATGATGTGTATAAATCATGATTCATGTCAACTAGAAAACATGAACCATAAAAAAATGAGACATAGAGACACATAGTGAGAAAGTGTAAGTTGGAAAATTGAATCAGATGAAAGATATAAGAACATATACACACTAAAAACACAAGAAGAAATCTCGATTCCTAATGTTTTGAATGTTGTAGGTCAGAACCTCAAGCTTTATCACAGTAGAAACCCTAAAAATAACAAGAGATAAAGAGCATATCTCATCTAACTGGAAATAAGAGAATGAGACTCATGATACTTTGTTTTCACAAGAGTACTCAAAAATTATATTTGCAACATTCTACAAGTCCAGAACTGCATAAAACAACAATCAGAGCATTTCTAACTCTTTTTTATCATATTTATCTGTTGTGTATAGTTTTTATTACATTTTGAGAATTCTGTATATAAGTATTAAAAAACATTGTATCATACATTAAACTGGAGGATACAAGATATAATCACTTGAATACCATTCTACACTTTGTTTATTTTCCCACCTATAACTATGGAAGAGGTCTGGTGTGACCTTGTTGATTGTTTTCTCACAAAGAACAGTGGAAGATGTCTTATAACTTGCAGAGTCTAGTGTACTGTTTTTAACCCCTACCTAAGGTGTGGATCAAGTTTATTAATATAAACTACTTGGTGTAAGGTGATCACTAGGTGGAGTGGATTAGGTCATGGCTTCAGACTGAATTAATTGTTTTATTTTTTGTGTTTTTCAATTTATTCTTTCCTTATTTTAATTTATATTTTTGAAAACTGATTTTTACTTTGATAGTTAGTATTGGATAGTAGTTATAACAGATTTTCATTATTAAATTAGTTCCAAGGGTTGTATCAATATCCCATATAGATTTTAATGATAACTAATCAATCTTTTGGGAAGCAATTTGAACATCCAAACTATTATAATTTTATTACCCTAATTTAGTGGCATGTTTTAATTTTAATTTATAGAATCTTTTAAATAAAATTTTTAACATAAATTTTGATAGGAACTCAATTCATCCCCCTCTTGGGTTTCCTACTCTTACCAACAATAAACTTTTCCAAATATATTGAATATTTTCTCAATAACATCGAAGTATCTAAAAAAAGTAAAGACACTCTTCTAGAGAATATTATTTATAAATAAATCCAACATTATGTTCATTATTATTCAGATACGATTTATAATGAGAAAGGAATCATTGAAATAAAATAAATAAAATATAGTTACACGTTTAATAAATATCCGAGAATTAATTATTTAAGATAAAAACATATAAATAATCTCTCAATTAGAAAAATATTTTGATATTGTATAAGACCTCTTAATTTTATTTTTTCAAAACAAATTTATAGTTAATTGAATCATGAAAGAGAAAAATAATTGAGAAAACGTCACCTCCATTTCACAAAGTGTCAGTAAAAATCTATCTTGAAGGATTTCAAGCATAACTAGTTATAAGGTTTTGTTACATTTTTTGTAAAATAATTTCAAAAATTATAGTTTAACTACAGCAACCTTTATAGTTAAAAAGGAACAAAATTCTAATGGTAATAACTTTTATAAAAATAATATGTGAATTATGACATTTTAATCAATGTAATCAAGGATTCCATATGTAGACACACTATGTAATATTACTTGAATACCCCTCAGATACATTATAATGTTTTAAAATTCAATGTAATGAATCTTCACCACTATCATTCATTTCAAAAAACCTTTAGAACATACTTTTCGTTCTTATCTTGCCATAAATCACACATTATATGAAATGTTTCTAAGTCCTTCATAGCATTTAGATGGGAAATAAATTTTTCTTGCTGATTATGTAATGTGGAGATAAAATTATCACAAAAATTAATATCTATTTTCAGAACACCAAAATTATGATGCTGAAAATTAAATTACAAATATAAAGGTTTTATGAATATACTTTTATTTTTAATTTTTTTCATTATAATTTCAATTGATGATGCATGTCCAAGTTTTTTCCCACTATAATTCAGATGATTCACCTTCCCATATTCTATTCAAAAGTTTTCGTGTTGTTCCAATATTTCATAGCTTATAAATTACATTAGATGTGATCTACAATGAATAGACCTCTTGAATTTTGAGTTTTTTAATTTAAATTTATGACATACATCAAGAAATATGTGATGACAAAAGAAGCACAATTTTTTACTATATTGTAGTCATTCAGGATAAAATTAAGAGTAATAATTTAGGGAAAACCAATAATGTGTATGTTTTACCGCAAGACAATATCCTAAGTCTAGGGAATTCATTAATGGTCTACATTAGAGAAGCAAAAAATCTATCATTATTATTGAATATGGATCAGATTACTCATCATAGTTTATCTATAAATCTAATAATTTCTCAAATATAGGACGCATGTATACATGAATGTATTTTATATCCAATCATTTTCCATGAATAATAAAAAAATTGATGATATTTTTTTGATTCATATACATTAACAGATGTATATTGTACGGGATAAAAAACACATAGAATTCTATAACTTTTACACAATGTCTCAAATGTGTTAAATACATTGACAAACAATCACAATCACACATTCCTAGGATTGGATGAGAAATTTAAATATAATTAATTAAATTTATCCCATGTATTTGAATCTCAGGGATGTCACATTAACACATCATTTACATTAACTATAAATTATACATCAAGTGGTTTTCATTTTTCAATGACATGAATATTAATTTTCATTTTGGATAAAAATGGATATAATGAAAAACTATTATAGGTGTGTTTTTTCCCTTATTCATAGTAGTATGTTGATTCAAACCTCTAGCATTACCCAATGAAATCCATCTTGATTTTTTTCCAATATGGCCTACTTGATTCCTCTCCACAATAAAGGATACAATAATTGGGAAAATATTGTATTTTTTAATAATTTATGCCATTCTTGATATCAACTTTTCCATTTCCAAAAAATATTATGGGATCTTAGTATTTGGAAATCCATCATGAATGAATTCCAATATCATAGACATCATCTTATTTATAATTATGAAAATGAATTTGATATCGCAAAACATTAAAATAAAATACTATTTTGAATATTTTGTACATACACCAAACCACTATTTATTTAAATCATTAACTAAATTATAAAACATATTTGTATCCTTAGTGATGTTTACTCTTAAATTTGTCTCTACTTCATCAAGATGTGGATCCAATGATATATTTAGATCTTGATCTGGTTGTCCTATTGTCCGAAATACATGATTAATCATGTTACTATTTCTATCGGTCGAATATAGTTGTTCTAAGATGTATTGATGTAGATGGTGTTTCATTGAAATATTGAATGCATTTATTATAACATTTTTCACTACACACTCCATTGTCAACAATGTTGGGAGCCCATTTTCTAGATTTTCATCAGTGGCCAAACATTCAATAATTTTTGATTCTCCATACCAAATCCAACACAAATATAGAGTATGGAATTTATTCAATATAAATTGTTTATAAACTTAATGTTATTTCAACTATCTTTAAAATTTACATTTACGGGATGGCCATCTTATTTTCAAATCAACATATCGATTGGAAATTTTAAAATATAAAACACATATAAACCCTTATAATAATTAGTTATGTCACTCAGATATTATATTAATATTTTATCCAAATATCAAAATGTTCCTACACATTATTAAGGATATTAAAAAAATATTTGGTCATTTAAAAAATTAACTAATATATTAAAAATAATAAAATATAAAAATAATTTATGTCGATTAATTTGATTACATTTTTAAATATCATGAAATTTTATAGGTTTTTTATTCAATTTTTTTATAATCCATAATAAAATAACATATTGAATATAAGTATACTTAATTAATTACCTATAAATTTTTTTTGTGATAGTGTGAAGTTGTAAAATTAATAAATAATTGAATATACTTATAATCCACACTAATGTATAATTTAAAATCAAGAGAGTTGGGGATATAACCAACCATCAATTTTTATACATTTTTATATAATGTAAATAATGATCCCAATTTACAATATGTATATTTTTAATATAAGGAATTAAAATTAGATTATAAAGGCCCAAAAATGATTTAAATGTGGAAAATACTAACCTGAAATTGATAGATTATGAACATGAGCCCTAAACTGAAAAAAATGGGGATAGAAAAAAAGTTCACTAACTGGGGAAGTATGAAGTGGATGGGGAGAGGGAAATATGGGAGATAATTTGTTCAATTATTAGGATCAGGTGAGGTGATGAGGGATTAGTGTCTCGACAACAATACATCAATAGATTAGAAGAAATGGCGAAATGGGAAAGGGGCAGCATTGAGGTCTGGGGAGGGTAGGTCAGGGATGGTGGAGGAGTGGTGATTTCTCAAAAAGGAAATGGAAAGTGATCAAAAAGGGTAGTTGACTCAGGGAATTGTAGATTGGGTAGGGTTGGTGCTATATCAGGGAGAGAATGAGGTGAGACGACTCAAAGGGACATGGGAGCGCTGGCGATGGACAAGTGGAGAACGAGTGGAAATAGAGAAAGGGGAGAAATAGTGTGCTCGGGAAGGGAGTGACAGCGGGGTGAGGGGGGAAATGGGAGTAGTATAGAGAGGTTGGGGTTTATGGATAAGGGATATTGATAGATCATGGGGATATGAGTTCTGTTTTTGGGAAATTAAAAATATTTAGGTGTAGTTTTCTAAACCATTACTTATTAAATTCCATTGAATTCTATTTTTATAGTAATTTGTATTAATTTATAAATTTTAATATTTTATAAAATGAATTTTATTAATTCATTCATTTTAGTGGTTAATATTTTTTTATTAGTTTTAAAATAATTAAAAAATGATCAAAATTAATTTATTTCTTTTTTTATGAATGACCATCAATTAATTTATGACAAGTATGAAAGACATATAAAATAACCGATTATGGTTTGTTTTTATTAAGACATGTAGTTTTTAAAGCATGGACAATTTATTATCCCTGTGAATGAATGACATTTGAATTTGACATCCATGAATAAAAAACATCAATACAAAATTTTCCTAATTTATATTGCTTTTGGAATAAATGATATAAAAATTAAAAAATGAGAAATGTGACCGATTTATTATCTATCATCAGATAAATTCATCATAGTTCATTTATAACCTATAATAATAAACCATGGAAGAATCCAATGTACATGTTTATCATAATATTTAATATATTATTTAAAATAATATTTTTTCTTTCAATTACATTTTTATGTGTTAAACAATAATAATGTAATAAAATTCATCAAATTAGCTAATATTTTTATTGAAATTTATGAAACTCACTTTCAAAATATATATATCAAATTGGAATGAATCATGTGTAAATTTGAAAAATGATGTTCTGAAAATGATTAAATCAATCTTATAGATTACATTTCACTTTAGTAAGAATCCATGCACAAAATGGTCAAAAATTGTGCCAAAAAGCATAGTAATCCAGAAACATCCAAGGCACAAACATGAGATTATTTATAATTAGTGAATGAAAATAGAATATAAATTTTATTACAAAAATAAATGAATATAATATATTAACTTTTATTTTATATTTTTTTTAAAAAGAGTGTTGAATGATTTTAAAAGTGAATATAATGTCATTTTATCATTGAAACTTCAAACATAATGTTGGGGTTCTACGAAAATATACAAAAATAATTATAGTAATTTATAATCCACACATGAAAAGAATTTATGAGGTGATTGAACTGAATGAATATAGATTTTATGGATTATTATATATATATGTGTGTGTGTGTGTGTGTGTGTGTGTGTTTGTGTAAGGCCCCGGCCTTAAACATTACTTAATATTGAATTAAATGGATAATTCACATTGACGATCTTCTCAGGTTTAGAGTTTTAGAGAATTGTAACATAACTATTACATCTCAAAAGATTACAAAGTATACACTTCTACTAAGTTTCCATAGAATAAAAATAAACTTAAAAAGAAACATGTCTAGTTCCATGTTTTATATAGCATGACATTCCCTTGATCCCATCCTTGACCCTATTCCACATTAAGTCCTGTGAAAAACATTTCAAAAAAACTTGGGGTGATCATAAAAATCTCAGTAAGGGATACAAAAAGAATGAAAACTCATAGGTTATCAAAACAACAAGTAAACCATGTATACTTTATCAAATTAATACTCTTCACATTTATGAAGTAGTAAAAACTCTTCACTGAATAAAAGATCATTACATAACCTTTTGTAACCAAATGATTACCATAAAACCCATATAAAGATCACATAACATATTAAGGTAACTTGGGACATAAACATACTTAAATAGAATAACCATACGGCCGACTTACACACATATCACTTAATGTAATATCCATACGGCTGACTTACATACCTGATGCATTGGAGGTTATAACGTAACCACCCGTCCTGGTATTCACGGCACCACCCATATATGGTTTATCACGTAACCACCCGTCAAATTTCCAAGTACCATTATAAAAATAATAATGCATAAAATAAATATAATGGAAAGAAAACATTTCCAAACTTTGTTCACAATATATCACTTAAATATATTGACATAAAAAATCCATTATAAAAACCATTTTCAATACCAAAATACATAAAAGAGTATATGGTATTTATTTCATTTAAAAAAACATTATGGCTTGTTCAGGAAGCCAAAGACAAAATAATACTCGTGGCGGCGGAAAAGGTCTTTGTCACCGCGTATGTTAAAATAAAGATCCCTTTTTGTCATTTTGTAAAACGCTTCGTAGAAAAATATTCCTTTTGCATAAAATTAAAAGTCAAAAGGGTTTATACACCATATAAAAGAAAGTTGTGTGTAAAACGAAATATGCCTCAATGAAAGAAGATTGAGATGAAGTCCCTTACAAAGAACATTTTTTAAATAAAATAGATCTGTTATGTGTATTCACTATAAGTAGACATAAATAAAGTACAAATACAATATAGGACATAATAATATCATGATATAATTTGAACGTAGGAGATTAACCCAAAGAACGAAAATTGGGTAAAGAAGTTCCCTTACCTCGGGTCTGACTTGACTCGATCGTTCTTTAACATCCTAAATAATAAACTTTAGTTAATTTATAATTGATTAAGAACCTTTATCAAGTTCATTATTCCCTTTATATCACTTATTACCATGTTATGAACATTATGTAGTCATTTATGTTGATAACGGTCATTTGTCGATATTTGGTACTTGAGTCAAAAGTGAACTTCTTACAATTACATGTTGTTCGTGTGGTCAAAGGTTCATTATATCCAAAATGATATTCATGATTTGGATATCATATACATCATATATATCCAGAATATACATGTATTTATAATATTACATAATCATTTAGAGGTAAGAAATGAAACGCACAGTTCATGAAGACGGTAATCCGTATGTACGCATGAACGCTACTTTCATTTCTATGTCATATTAATGGAATTAAAACTAAATGAGAGGTATGTATATTTTAATTCGAGAATTATATTAATAATTTAGATGTATCATACATCATATATATACATTATATATATGTACTTATAATAGTACATTACATTTCGGGATAAGAAATGAAATGCACCGTTCATTGAGACGGTAAGCCGTACGTGCGCATGAACGCTACATTCATTTCTATATCATAATTTAATGGAAATAAATGATAATTATATATAGGTATATTATAATTCAAGTATAACATCATATATAATAACTTTAAATCCATCCTTTATACATCCGACATATGCCATTAACGAATCAAATCACTTTGAGGGGGCGGTAGTCCGAACTTCCTAAAATGAAATTATCGTGTTTACCCACAAAGGAAACCATAAAGGTATACCACAAAATAAAAATACATAACCATAAGGAAAACATAAACATAATATATATCATATATAAATAGAGTTACATCTTAATGGCCACCATTAATGGTGTTTAAAAGAAGATTGAACAATCATCGTTTCGTGAGGCAGAAATTCACCAACCACAGAAACAATATGTTCTTTAACCATTAGATGTAGATGTGTGTAAGTGTATCTCGAATTATTCTTATAAAAAAATCCTAGTATATTTAATATACTGTAGTTGTTACAAAATAATTGAATAGAAAGAGTTTAGTGGGTTGGAGAAGCAAAATAAAACAAAATAACACAAGTGAAGACATTACATTAAAATCGGGTAACTCTCTTAGATTTGAGCTCAAAGGCTTCGTTGGGAAAACTTCTGCACAAAGTGAGGCTTAAAGGAGTAAGAGAGGGATGTGGAGAGACAAAATGGGCAGGGTTTGGCCAAGCCAAAGGCTTTGGAAGTGTGGGTAAGGTGGTAGAGGTGGGGGCCTTTTATAAGAGGAGAGGAGGGGCACTCTTGGAAAGTAAGGAAATGTTACTTTATTTTAGAATGAGTTTCGAATTTTAATGGTTCCACAATAATTTTTTTCGAGGATAAGGTGATAAGGGTTAGGAATCCACCCATATAATATGTTTTTGACATGTGTAGGTCTTATATTTTAAATTATATTTCCATTTTATTTAAATCGTTAAATAATGAGATAATCACTGCATCATCATGGTGTCATAAATAATTTAATTTATATAAGTTATAAATATTATAAAAAAACTACTATGATGTATTAAATCTTTGTACCTTTCCAATGAATATTTATAGTCAAAAATATGATTTGTATAACCCCAAGTAAAAATTGTTTTAGTAAAACAACTCGTGTTTGTGACATTTTAATTTTAACATTAAATAAAAATGTATTAATGTAATTTTCCTACCAAAGTGGCTCCATGGGGTCCCCAAGTTGACCCATCGATTTTCGTGGTCGGCCATGAAACAACCAATAAGTGTAGGACATGTGTCAAGCTCATATCATATTATTAAAACATTATTTTTAACTTAAACTAATCTTATTACCTCTAATCGCGATTAAAAACTTAAAAGTTACTATTCACCAAAAAATTATTTTAATCCCATTGAACCACATTTTACTTATTAATGAAATCCATGTATGTCGTATTTTTGAAATTCAAAACACAGAGGTGGTAAAATTTCATTTAAACGAAAAATCAGTTTGTTTAAGTACCACTTATTGGTTTCACTATTCATAAAAAATTGATGTTTTTTAGAAAAATACCAAAAATTCACCCTAAGCTATATTTGATATTCCGAATTCAAAAATGAAGTCTATTTTAAAAAACTCAAAACATATGAGTTGCATGAATTAATTTAATAATTAATTCCCTCTGTTAAAGAAAATAGCGTGTTTTTATGAAATAATAAGTACCAAAAGATTGACACTAGTTTAAGTCTGATTTCAAAGTGAAATTAATTCCAACTACCACTATTGGATTAAATGGTAAAAATATATTCTAATTTCAATTTAAAACCAATTCAATAGATAATATAATCATATAAATAAATTAGATTAAACATAGGTTTTGAATTAAAATACAACATTTTACACTATTCATTAAAAAAATGAACTTTATCCGAAAAATACCAAAAATTTACACAAAGTAAATTTTGATGTCCCAATTCTAAAGAGGAGTTTTATTTGGTCCAATAGAATGTATAAGAATGAAAAAAAACTATATTTAATGACGTTTCGCCATCAAAAGGCGATAAGTGAACCTTTAGTGAAAACTAGGGCATATACCCCTAAAATTTAAATCATTCCATATTTTAAGCCTTTATATTTTATTAGATAAAAGTAAAAACATTTAAAAAACATATATAATCATATTTAAGTAATTTCTATCCATTCCCACCAATACAACGGTTATGTGTTAACTACCATTTAAAAAAATATTATTTTATTACTAGTGTGCAACGTAAGATTTCAGAGAAACTCTTTATTGTGTATCGGGTACGCTATCGAACATAGAAACCCCTTTAAAGTAAAATTAATATTAAATTTGTAAATATAAATAAATATGAAAATTTTTTATTCATTATTTACTTGAGATGTTACATCCTTCCCCCTTTTTGGGAATTGCGTCCTCGCAATTTTATTCACTTATCAAAATAAGTGGGCGTATTTATCCCTCATAGCATTTTCAGATTCCCACGTTGCCTCTTCAACCATATGGTTTTTCCACAAAACCTTTACCTTGTGAATTACCTTATTTCGCAACAATTTCTCTCTTCGGTCAAGAATCTGGACTGGTTGTTCTTCATAAGATAGGTTCTCCTCCAGCTGAACTACCTCTAGACTCAAAACATGAGATAGATCTGGCATATACTTCCTCAACATCGAAACATGAAAATAATTGTGTACATGAGATAAACTCAGAGGTAAAGCCACTCGGTAAGCAACTGATCCAACTTTCTCTAGAATTTCATATGGTCCAATGAACCTCGGACTCAGCTTTCATTTCTTACCAAATCTCATCACACTTTTCCATGGAGAAACCTTGAGAAAAACATGATCACCTACCTCGAAAGATAGATCCTTCCTCCGGTTATCTGCATAACTTTTCTGTCTGCTCTGAGCTGTTTTCATGTGTTTCTGAATCAACTGAAATTTCTCTGCCATCACTTCTACCAATTCAGGTCCCATCAGCTTCCTTTCACCCACTTCATCCTAAAAAGATGGAGTTCGACACCGCTTCCCATATAATGCCTCAAATGGTGCCATATGTATACTAGAATGAAAACTATTATTATATGAAAACTCAACCAAAGAAATATGTTGGTCCCAACTTCCCTGATAATCCATAGAGCAATCTCGTAGCATATCCTCCAAGGTCTGAATTGTTCGTTCTGACTGCCCATCTGATTGTGGATGAAAAGCTGTACTAAAATTTAATTCAGTACCCAACGACTTCTGAAGGCCCTTCCAAAAGTTAGAAGTAAACCTGGGATCACGGTCGGACAAAATGAAGAGGGGAAATCCATGTAAACTGACTGTCTCTTTAAGATAAAATCGAGAAAGTTGATCTAGAGAGAAAGTATCTCGAATAGGAAGGAAATGAGAAGATTTAGTCAATCGATCAACAATAACCTAGATTTCATTATTACCTCGAGATGTCCTCGGTAATCCCACAACAAATTCCATGGATATATTTTCCCATTTCCACTCTGGAACTGGTGAAGGCTGAGGCATCCCTTTCGGTAACTGCCACTCTCCCTTAACCTGCTGACAAGTCAAACACTTCATAGTAAAATCAGCAATATCCCTTTTCATTCCATCCCACTAGTAATACTCCCGCAGATCCCTGTACATCTTAGTACAGCCAGGATGAACTGAAAATGGGGAATTATGAGCCTCACATAACAACTCATTCTTCAACTGTTAATCACTAGGGACACATAATCTCTTCCCAAACCTCAAAACACAATCATTATCAATGTTGAATTCAGGAAACTTACACTTCTGAACCAGCTCTACCTTTTTCTGCAACTCATTGTCTTCCCTCTGTTCTTTCTTAATTCTATCTGATAGGGATGATCTCACTGATACCTGAAACAAAACAAGAGAACTTCCTGCACCAACAACTTCTATGCCAAAGTTCATCAAATCAAAAACCAAAGTATCTCGTTCCAAACGTAGCATGGTTAATGAAGCATTAGTTTTTCGACTCAAAGCAACGGCCACTTTATTTTCTTTTCTCGGATGGTAATGAATTGTAAAATTATAATCTTTGATTAATTCCAGCCATCTCCTCTGTCTAATGTTCAATTATTTCTGTGTGAATATATACTTTAAACTTTTGTGATTAGTATATATTTCACACTTTACTCCATACAAATGGTGCCTCCAAATTTTTAGAGCAAATACAACAGCAGCTAATTCCAAATCATGTGTAGGGTGATTTACCTCATGAGTTTTCAACTGACGTGAAGCATATGCAATTACCTGATCATTCTGCATAAGGACACAACCAAGTCCTTTCAATGAATCATCGATGTATATAACAAACACACCATTCCTGGAAGGAAGTGCCAAAACGGGAGCATTCACCAATCTTCTTTTCAAATCCAGAAAACAATCATCGCATTCTTTTGTCCAGATGAACTTAACACCCTTATTAGTTAGCGTAGTCATTGGACTAGATAACTGTGAAAAATTTTCAACAAACCTTCGGTAGTAAACATCCAAACCCAGAAAACTACGGATCTCGGTTACATTTGTGGTTCTTGGCCATTCTTCAACAACTTTTGTTTTTGCAGGATCAACAGTTATGCCATCTTTTGAAACAATGTGACCCAGGAAAGAAATTTGTTGTAACTAAAACTCACACTTGCTGAATTTTCCATATAGTTTATTTTCTTTTAAGGTTTGCAAGATATCACTTAAATAACTTTCATGCTCCTCTTTACTTTTAGAAAACTACAAAATATCATCAATAAAAACAACCAACATTTTTCACCTGATTCAACTGAGCCATCACTGCAAAAAAATGTTTAGTTCTAATTTTTGCCATCACAGGATACAAATTTGAATGGTCATTTCTCTTTGTATACCTTCCCAGAAAAGGTGTTCTATTTCCTCTATGAAAAACCATTCTTAACATAGAAATATCTCAGGCGAAGCAACATGGTAATCTTTAAATGCTATATCATTTCAATCATACCATAAATTAATTTATAATTTAACAATTTTATAACTCCTAAATTTGTCTAAACCGACCTATGATACTAACTATAAGGCCCCGGCCTTAAACCTTACTTAATATTGAATTAAATGGATAATTCACATTGAGGATCTTTTAAGGTTTATAGTTATAGAGAATTAGAACATAACTATTACATCTCAAAATATTACAATGTAGACACTTCTACAAAGTTTCCATAGAATAATAAAAACACACTTAAAAAGAAACATGTCTAGTTCCATGTTTTATATAGCATGACATTCCCTTGATCCCATACTTGACCCTATTCCACAATAAGTCCTGTGAAAAACATTTCAAAAAAACATGGGGTGAGCATAAAAAGCTCAGTAAGGGAAACAAAAAGAATTAAAACTATTAGTTTATCAAAACAACAAGTAAACCATGTATACTTTATCAAAGTAATACTTTTCAACTTTATGAAGTAGTAAAAACTCTTCACTGAATAAAAGATCATTACTTACCCATTGGTAACCAAAATATTACCATAAAACCCATATAAAGATCACATAACATATAAACGTAACATGGGACATAAACATACCTAAATGGAATAACCATACGGTCGACTTCCACACATATCACTTAGTGGAATAGCCATACTGCCAACTTCCATACCCAATGCATTTGAGGTTATAACGTAACCACCAATCCTGGTATTCATGGCACCACCCGTCATACAGTTTATCACGTAACCACCCGTCAAATGTCTGAGTACCATTATAAAAATCATAAGGCATAAAACAAATATAATGGAAAGAAAACATTTCCACACTTTGATCAAAATATATCACTTAAAAATATTGACATAAAAAATACATTATAAAAACTATTTTCAATACCAAAATATATAAAATAGTATATGGTATTTATTTCGTTTAAAAAAACATTACGGCTTGTTCAGGAAGCCAATGGCAAAATAATACTCGCGGCGGCGGAAAAGGTCGTTGTCACCGCGTAGGTTAAAAGAAACATTACTTTTTGTCATTTTTTAAAACTATTCATAGAAAAAGATTCCTTTTGTATAAAATTAAAATTCAAAGGGGTTTATACACTGTATAAAAGAAGGTTGTGTGTAAAACGAAATATGCCTCAATTAAAGGAGATTGAGACGAAGTCCCTTACAATGAACATTTTTAAAATAAAATAGATCTATTATGAGTATTCACTATAAGTACACATAAATAAAGTACAAATACAAGATAGGACATAATAATATCATGACATAATTTGAAATTAGTAGATTAACCCAAAGAACAAAAATTGGGTAAAGAAGTTCCCTCACCTTGGGTCTGACTTGACTCGATCGTTCCTTAACATCCTGAATAATAAACTTGAGTTAATTTCTACTTTATTAAGAACCACTATCAAGTTCATTATTATTTTTATATCACTTATAACCATGTTATGAACATTATGTAGTCATTTAAGTTGATAAAGGCCGTTTTTTCGATATTTGGTACTTGAGTCAAAAGTGACCCTCTTACAATTACATGTTGTTCGTGTGGTCAGTTCATTATATCCAGAATGATATTCATGATTTGGATATCATATACATAATATATATCCAGCATATACATGTATTTATAATATTACATAATCATTTAGAGTTGAGAAATGAAACACACAGTTCATGGAGACGGTAAGCCGTACGTACGCATTAACGCTACTTTCATTTCTTTGTCATATTAATGGAATTAAAACTAAATGAGAGGTATGTATATTTTAATTCCAGAATTATATTAATCATTTATATGTATCATACATCATATATATACATTATATATATGTACTTATAATAGTACATTACATTTGGGGATAAGAAATGAAATGCACCGTTCATGGAGATGGTAAGCCGTACGTACGCATGAACGCTACTTTCGTTTCTATATCATAATTTAATGGAAATAAATGATAATTATATAGAGTTATATTATAATTCCAGTTTAACATCATATATAATAACTTTAAATCCATCCTTTTTTTGTCCCACATATGGCATTAACGAATCAAATCACTTTGAGGGGGTGGTAGTCTGCACTTCCGAAAATGAAATTATCGTGTTTACCCACAATGGAAACCATAAAGGTATACCACAAAACAAAAATACAGAAGAATAAGGAAAACATAAACGTAATATTTATCATATATAAATAGATTTACATCTTAATGGACACCATTAAAGGTGTTTAAAATATGATTGACCAATCATCGTTTCGTGAGGCAGAAATTCGCCAACAACAGAAACAATATGTTCTTTAACCATTATATGTATATGTGTGTATGTTTAGCTCGAATTCATATTATAAAAACATCCTAGTATATTTAATACACTTTATTTTTTACAAAATAAATTAATAAAAAGAGTTTAGGGGGTTGGAGAAGCAAAATAAAACAAAATAACACAAGTGAAGGCATTACCTTAAAATCGGGTAACTCTCTTAGATTTGAGCTCAAAGGCTTCCTTGGGAAGACTTATGCCCAACGTGAGGCTTCAAGGAGTAATAGAGGGATGTGTAGAGACAAAATGGGTAGGGGTTGGACTATCCAAAGGCTTTGGAAGTGTGGGTAAGGTGGTAGTGGTGGGGGCCTTTTATAAGAGGAGAGGAGGGGCACTCTTGGAAAGTAAGGAAATGTTACCTTATTTTAGAATGAGTTTCGGATTTTAATGGTCCCACATTGATGTGTTTCTAGGATAAGGTGATAAGGGTTCTAAATCCACCCATCCAATAGGGTTTTGACATGTGTAGGTCTTAGATTTTACATTATCATTCCATTTTATTTAAATCGTTAGATAATGAGGTAATCACTGCATCATCATGGTGTCATAAATAATTTAATTTATTTAATGTATAAATATTATAAAAAAATACTATGATGTAGGAAATATTTTTACCTTTACAATGAATATTTATAGTCAAAAATCTGATTTGTATAACCCCATATAAAAATTGTTTTAGTAAAACAACTCATGTTTGTGACATTTTAATTTTGACATTATATAAAAAGGTATTAATGTCATTTTCCTTCCAAATTGGATCCATGGGGAATCCAAGATGACCCATGGCTTGTCTTGGTCGGACATGACACAAACAATTAGGGTAAGACATGTGTCAATCTCATCTCATATTATTAAAACATTATTTTTACCTTAAAATACACTAATTACCTCTAATCGCGATTAAAAACATAAAAGTTACTACTCACCAAAAAATTATTTTAATCCCATTGAACCACATTTTACTTCTTAATGACAACTATTTATGTTGGATTTTTGAAATTCAAAACACATAGGTGGTAATATTTCATTTAGACGAAAAATCTGTTTGTTTAAGTACCACTCAGTGGTTTCACTATTCATCAAAAATTGAAGTTTTTCAGAAAAATACAAAAAATTCACCCTAAGATATATTTGATATTCAGAATTCAAAAATGAAGTCTATTTTACAAAATTCAAAACATATAATTTGTATTAATTAATTTAATAATTAATTCCCACTGTCAGAGAAAATAGCGTGTTTTTATGAAACAATAAGTATCAAAAGATTGACACTAGTTTATGTCCGTTTTCAAAGAGAAATTAATTCCAATGACCACTATTGGATTAAATGGTAAAAATATATTCTAATTTCACTTTAAAACCAATTCAAAAGATAATCTAATCATAAAAATAAATTATATTAAAAATAGGTTTTGTATTAAAATACAACATTTTACACTATTCATTAAAAAAATGAACTTTATCGGAAAAATACCAAAAATTTACACAAAGTAAATTTTGATGTCTCAATTCTAAAGAAGAGTTTTATTTGGTCCAATAGAATGTATAAGAGTGAAAAAAAACTATATTTAATAACGGTTCTCCATCAAAAGGTGATAAATGAACCTTTAGTGAAAACTAGGGCATATACGCCTAAAATTGAATTCTTTCCATATTTTAAGCCTTTATCTTTTATTAGATAAAAGTAAAAAACTTTTAAAAAAACATATATAATCATATTTTAGTTATTTATATCCATTCCCGCCAATACAACAGCTATGTGTTAACTACCATTTAAAATAATATTATTTTATTACTAGTGTGCAACGTAAGATTTCAAAGAAACCCTTTGTTGTGTATCGGGTACGCTATCAAACATAGAAACCCCTTTAAAGTAAAATTAATATTTAATGCATAAATATTAATAAATATAAAATTTTTTTATTCATTATTTACCTGGGATGTTACAGTGTGTGTGTGTGAAAAAAGATAAAAAGATAAATAATTAATAAATAAGTTTGGTTTTCACTTAACATTTGAAAAATTACATGTGGTTCATTTAAAAAATTAATAAATAAATCATGATGGTCTTCATTTCATTACTAGATTTTAATGGTAAAATTTTTATGTAATAATATTCTATTTTAATAGTAAAATGAGTATATACCAATAAAGAAAGAGTAAACGAGAATAATATTTCAAAAAAAATCATAAAAATAACAATGATACTTTTGTGACATATTGGCTTTAATCATTCATAAATTCAATATATGAGCTGATCAATATGGGTGAAAAGTTATATTAAATATTTATATCCCTTTCAAGTAGAAATCATGTAATGGAAAACTAATAGAACTAATGAATAATTGTTCTAGAAGAAGAGTAAAAGGAGAAAATATAATTAATAAGAATAAGAACAAGAACACAACGATTTAACCAGTTCAATAATAATACCATCATCTATATATTGGGAGAATAAATTCACCATATCTTGGTGAAATATTACCTGGAGCATTCTAATGATCTAAACACCTTAGTGTGAAATGAGACTGTAACAGAGTATAGTGTTTCAGTAAGCCATAGTTCCCAAATTCCAAATTTACATAGATGGTACAATTTTATCTAGTAACAGTGGATGTAATGTTCTATAAGCTTTAATAACTTGGACAGTTTCACTGGTTCGATCGACTACAACTACTATTTCAAATTCCATAGTTTTGTCATACCATTTTCAATTTCACCATTATGATATTGTGATATTATTCAAAAATCATATAGTATTGGATAAAAGAAATTTACCGTAACTTCATTTTATAAATCCATATGCACTATTATAAGAATCATCAACATGGATGTTGATATAGTTACCTTACATCCTTTGATGGTCCCATATTTGGGATACTTACTTAATCTGAGCACCACCTCTTATTTACTCATTAATTGGTGATTTTCCATCAAAGAATCACTTTGAGGCTGACGATTCATAAAATAATAATATCATAACCTTTGAAACTCCCATAAAATTCTTTCAAATTATGCCTCTAATCTTCATTTCAACAGTGTATACCAACAAAGGCACAATAGTTACTGAACATCTCAATATCCATCAACATTATCAACATGTCATCTATAATTTTGGCTCCACAATTCATTATAAATATCAACATATCATTACACATTCAACCATTGAAATACATGTACTTTAACTAAATATTACACATATCAGATACAAACTCTTGGTTATCTGAAAAATCTATAATACCCATAATATCACAGTGAAATACATTTTATCCTCATTTCTAAACAAAATATTTGATGAATTTATTTAACAAATACATATCCATTATAGATTCAATTATAGAAATTAACATTTCCTCCATACTAGGTTGAACCACCACCTTATATAATAGTGATATCAGGATTACTATAGTATTGACTAAATTGAAAAAAAAAACCTACGATAATTCTATTTTCGATATGATCTTCACAGTCAACATACATATACCCCATCAATGGATTTCCTTTCCCAAAACACATACATACTTCCTTTAATATCATTAAATACTTTAGTTTACACTTAATATGTTCATAATTCTTCTTTATAGGTCTATCTATATACCTCATCACAACCAAAAATATATGAAAAAAATTAATTTAGGTATAATAATGGAATGAATCATGCCTGCAAGAGATGATTCATAAGAAACCCATTCAATAATATAACCCTCTTCTATTATATTTGGAAATTTTTCCCCTGACAACATGAAATTAATTTATAGGGGAATAATAACATGATTTTTATATAGCATTCAAAATATTCTAAAAACCTTAATAATGTAGTCAACTTATAATAACATCATTTTTCATGATTCATGATCTATATTTATATTCATATATAATATTTTATAATCATATCCATGATCATTCATCTCGAACTTATCACATTGTTTCCCTTTCTGCTGAGCGGTCATTTCCATACATTATCCTATAATGAGTATGTCATCCACATACAGAATTAATATAATATATCCATAAAAACCAACATTAAATAATATTATTGATCTATTTAATGAAATTTATATTCATTTTTACTCACTAAAACACCAAACAACATATTCCACTTCATGGGGCCCTACACTGAACAAAAAGAACTTTTTAAATTATTCACCCCATGTATTCATTTCATGAATTAAAAGATAAATCAAATTTATCCATATAAATTTCCTCCTATAAAAAACTATGGTGGAAGTATATCCTCACAACAAAATTATCACAATGTAAATCCTCTAATTCAACATCACTAAGAACCACTATGATGTGGTAAGCAGCACTAGTGTTGGTAATATTTCTTCAAAATCTACACCATAAATTATTTGAACACCTTTCACCATCATACTTGAATTGTTTGTCCTCTGACCAAAATATTATACCGTAACTCGATATATTTTTTTAATTCTATATTTCTTTGTAGAGAACGAGTAAACTACCATGGGCATTAATCAAACAAATAAAGAGATATATTACTTTATAGATTACTTATACTTACCTAACTCTTTCAACTAATGAAAATCATAAAAAAATTAAATATCAATGGAAAAAATAAATAATAAATAGTTTTGGGATGTCCAATACCTATATAAAAGTATTATATTCCTTATTTATCTCATCAACTACACATAAATAATGGTCTTTATTGGTTCTGGTGTCACGTGCTATGGTAAAACTTCAAGATCTAATTTCTTCCATAGATGAGGGTCTATATTATAATTATCATCTGTAGATACATGATGTTAGATTTAAATTACACCATTATTAATTATCACAATATATATTATAAAGATATAATTATTCTAATCATCCTAGATAAAATATCCAAGCATGTTAGCACTGTATATAATAAATTAACATGATCTAGAAATAAAATTAAGCGTGTCCCTTATATTGGCCCTCATATGCATAGATTGAAAATACAAAGTACCCAAAAAAGAAAGAATATTATATTTTATTATTAACTATATCTACTCAATAATATATTATCCATTTGGTTCATATATACTCATATTGATTTGTTACAGATCTATATTCATTTATTTTTTCCAGAGTGTCTTAGGTTTCCCTAAGTAAAGTCTCACACACATTGAATTTCCATTCAATGTCTTAATCATTCTCCCAGCCACATTTCTTTATTATGGTGTCCCCATAAGAATCTTCCCTCACCAAATTCCAATATTTTAACTTAATTATGTAAAATATTTAATATAATATTCTTCTCTATTTCATTTCCTCGTGATTTTTACCATAACATTTAAACCATTCTCTAGCATATACATACACATATAAAATATAGTAAATAAATCATCAATTATTTTGATAATTTAATCCTTACTGTCCACGTCAACTCAAAATTAAATATCTTTTAATATAGTGACACTCTAAGGGAATGTAATGGTTCATAATCCCAAAAAGGGTAAATCGGGTTCAACATTTCGACATTTATTGTTCTAACTCCTTTTACAAAAGATACATCGTTTAACATTCCAAATAAAAAGTATTTACACAATCTAACTTCCACTAACATAAGATTTGGTATCATTTCATTTTTTCCTTTACTTTCATCACCTTTTCACTCATGTGGATTAACCTATAATGGGAAATTTATAAATTCCTGATAAAATTTACTATTTTATGAATGTGTATAAAATTTTGTATTACATTGTATTGTATTCCATTCATTAATCCATGAAAAATGACTAAGTATATATTCATGATTGTATAAGAACACTTAGTGAAATTTTTCAAAATACTACATCATCAAGTATCCAAATAAAAATAACATTCTGTTTAATCCTAGGAATATATCACTCAATCAACACAATAAAAAAACATCAAATGATAAATTTTATTAGTACATCTCATTTTCTGAAAATATGTAATGGTCCATCATCAAAAATATATATGTTGAAAAAATTTATTATAACATAATTATTCAGAGATCAATTCTATAATTTAAAATGGATGAATATCCCTAAGTCAAATATCCATGAATCCACAGGGTTATCCATAATAAATAGAAAAACATCGTTTGTTTTTCAGATATTGTTCTTTTAAAATTAGTTTTAGGTGAATTCCATTTGTGCCTACACTCCTTGACATATACTTTCTTACCATAAATCATACAGGTTGAATTAAACCCTTTGAATTGTCTAAAAATTTTCCCCTTGATTTTATTAACGCATATTTATTACCTGAATATATAAATCGGACACTTCTTTCCTTGAATCAATAATCAAATTATTAATTTTCACAACTTTATTCTCATAGTATTCCAACTAAATATCAGATATCAGTCATAAATCAATGTAAAATTTAAATTCCCCAAATGAATTCCTACAGATATTATAATATATTCTCAACTATCAGGTTATAATGACAGTAAAACTGATGTACGTACGTCATCATCTACATAATTTCCACCGTAGTCAACTAAACTGGGATAGTGTAAATTTCATTGATGTGGTCAAAAAATATTCCCTTGAATCATATTTTGATAAAATGAATGTCACAAAATGTAATATTTATTTGACACAAATGTCTTCTTTTTTCATGTTTGTATGATATTTCATTAACCTGAAAACTATCATCATATCATTTATATTAACCATCATTTTTTATAAAAACCATTCTAAAACACCTAGAACATGTTAATTTAGTAACAACCAATCACATATCTCAATCATTTTAGTTAAACACCTTTAAGTGTCACAAGTGTCATTTTATGATGAATATATTCCTTAATCCACAGCCTCTATTAACTCATGAAAAATCCATAAAAATTATCAATATTCACCTTTGTTTTTTCTGTAACTATCATTCTTATTGATAAATTTGACCTAGACCTTATGAAGTTGAACATTAATACAAGTTTCTCTAAAAAAATTTTGGAATAAAAACAAAATTGGATACATATATAATACTAAGAGAGAGAGAAAAGTAAAAATTAAGAAGAAATGTAAGAATAAAAGATTCAAATAGATTTTGAGTAATCCATACATTCAAGGATTGGAAGAATAAATTCAGAATATCTAGGATAAATACTACCCAGAACCCTCTCTATATTAAAAAAACATAGCTCTAAAAGAGATCATAATCTAACGTGGTACTATAGTAGCCCGCGTTTCTATAGTTATAACTATAAAATGATAGTCAATTATAATACCCAAATTTTAGAAACAATTATTGTCAATAAATAGTATCCCAATTAGTTTAATCAGTTAGGGTTATTATAGTATCCATATTTAAGTCCATATTCCTACAATACCGTTATTTTTATTGATATTTTAAAACTATTTTATATTATCGGTCATAAATTTTTTTCTAAACTTCATCCAATAAATCATGATTCTCCATTCAAATAATTAATATGTTATCCCAACCCCTTTATAAATACATAGAGTATTAAAAATAAATTATTCCATAGTTTTATAGAAACATTAATCTTAGCCATTTATCCAAGGAGGATACATTGTACTAAATCTAGATTCTATTTTCTATAACATAGAGGGCCTCCTATAAAACATTAAAGTAAACGTCAAATATTGATCAGATGTAATTGAATGTAGTCTTCTATACAATTTCACTGATTTTAATATATATATATATATATTAGAATGATGAACGGGTGACATGTAATAGAAATTTAATGTTAATTCACCAGTCTTTGTATATCGATCCATTACAATCTTTATAGAATTATTTATATTTTTGAAAAATCAAATAAAAATACATGGGGATATTCACTCCTTTATATATTCTTATAGTTAATATTGGAATCATCCCCCTTTTCTTATATCACTCTAAAATAAATTATTTGTATAAAAATCACATTGATGTATATTTAAAGATAAATTTCGATATATTCTCCATCTAGATGTACAATTAGAGTTCTCTATATATTTTTGAATTATTGGTTATGATAGAGATTATTATACAATGAGAAACATTTAATAAATAATTTTCTATTTTATATAGTTATGGTACAAATTATTATTTACTAAATTTAGTCAATAAATAATTATCCCTGTTTAACTTCAATATTTGACCCTTATTTATCTCCCCTACCTTTATTCTTATCTATTCATCATCCCTATGTGCTAACTTTATATTCCATAAGATAAAGGGTTCCGAATTCATTAGAAAAATGAGGTACATTGTCCCTTTTATCTTATTACTATGTCCATAATTTGTAAATTTAATAGAAGTGTATCCCTTTTAATTATTACCATCGATAGTTCTATAGTATCTTTTCTTCATGGAATATCATCCACTTTGTTCACATTTCTAGGATGGTAATATATTGAGTAGTAATTTTCTTTTATTATCAATAATTATATTAATTAGTTATTTTTGATCTCTTTTAATGTTAATATTTTCTTTAATATGAAATAGTCAATATATATTTCATAATTCTATCAATAATTGTAATGACCCAAATATTTTGTTGAAATAAATCATCATAATTTTGAATGAAAATATTATCACTACCACATCGAGATCTTGTGTATTTTAATGTTTCTTATAGATATTTTACTATACTATCTGATAGGATACCACTATATCATTTTTCATAAATACACATCACATCCCATTATTTGAATAATTGTCCTATATTACAGACCCTTATCCACTTTAGGAGAGTTTTAGCGCTAGAGTAGGGATGAGCCCTTTCATTAACACCACAATGATCTCTTCACATTATTCTATATGAAATAACATTACACATTTCTATGTAAAAAGGGTTTCTATGATTGAAAATCATGACATGTTCTTCAAAAACCATAGATAAAATCTAACAAATACATGGAATCTATAATGTTTTCTCAGATATATTGGTCTGGTTCGTTCAAAAAATATTTTTTTCATTTATAGATAAATAGATATTCATTTACATGTTATTACTTGACCTATAAATGTAAATTTTCACCTAAAATAGAAATATTTACTATCTAATTTATAAAATATATCATTTTGAAAATTCATTAATATAGTACTGAATTTTTTTCATGTTCTTCATTAGTTATTCAGTATATAAAAATATCATCTATAAATACTATTTTAAATTTCTCATGGTAATCTAATGATCTATTCAACCAGCCAATGATGATATTCGAAGAATTTGTCAGTTTGAATGGAATATCTATGAACTCATAGTGTTTGTATCTTATAAAAATGTATTCCTTAGAATATTTTATTTTTATTATTAATTGAGGATAGAATTAATAATAACATTCCTTTAAGAGTTAATGATTTTTGGTAAAGAACTATGATATATAATGAAAAAGGATATCATTATTTTTAATAAATATATATAATTAAGAACATGGTGAGGCACTATAATATATAAAACCCTTTCCCAAATTTTTTACAATATATAATCTATTTATATGAGTTAATTCAGGGGAAATTCTACAAGAACTATTTGATATTATTTGATATATTTTTATAAATTATATTGGGATTAGAATATCTCAATCGGAGGGTTGATCATAAAAATATTTTTGTAATACATCAACATAATCCATTATAATGGTCATTCTTTCAAGGATGGTCCTTTATTTTATATCAATAGATTGATCCAAATATTCTTACTGATAAGGAAATAATATACATCCTTGTGAAATAGTTTCTAAAGGAGATTCAAAATTCAATTTATAAAAGTACATAATCAATAAAAGAATTAAGATATATGATGATATTTAACATTCTTGTAATTTGATATTAGTTCTATATATGAAAACAAATTCTTACTACAGAATTTAATTTTACAAAAAGAATATTAAATAAATTTTCTAGAGGATTATTAATGAAAACTTAAATTAGTGAAGAGGTATATTCATGTGATGAGAATATTGAATCATGTGGTTTCTTCAAAATAAAACAACCAATATGTATCATGTTATAGAATTATAATAGTTGTAGTTTCATTAATTAGACCTTTTGAATATTTAAAATAATCCTTACGGTGCGTTTTGTAGTGTATTCATAGTGCTTCTGGTTTCATAAAGACCCAAAATTGTTATTTTAAAAATATTAAAAATATCAAAAAAAGTATAAATAATCTCATGAACAACGAATTTCTCATGATCAGAGTCTCAAATGGAGAAACTAAATCAACTATATTATCCAGAATTTCGGTTTTACCTTCGGTGAGATATATTTATTATTTTTATTGGACATCATATTCATATGATCATATGGGATAACCATAGATAACATCCCTACATTAATTAATTAATTAATTAATATTAAATTAAATTTATATAAAACAAGACAACATATATATAAATCCATGTTTTAGAATCATATATGGTTGACCATAAAAACTACAGGGAACCTTGAAAGGATGTCATTGGTAGATAAAGATGGCATTGAGCATGGAATGAGGGATCGATCGAAAATATGTTGGAATTCAAACACATCCTTGAGGATAATGACATGAGCATCATTAATTGTTATTAGTCAATCAGTTATAAAGATATGGATTTTTTGGATTTATATATATACTAATTATTATTGTTGACATAAAATAATTCTTATTGAATATATTTAGTTTTCTCCTTTCATTATCATGTCTATTTATTAATTTTCATAGATTTAATAAATATGAATTGATTTTTCATTGGACCATACATTTTTTTCTTGAATATACAGTATAAATCTAATTATGAAGTCCATTACTAACGCATACATCATTGGTTCCACACATCTGTTTTTTGTGGGTGTCTATCTATATTATATGTGTGTTCCTCCTCAGTTTTCTTTTTTCCCAATGGTTCAACTTTTACCACAAATAGACCTTATTTATTGATCAATTAATGGTTCTATAGATAATAGATTTGGGTTCCATAATAGTGATTTTTGGTTGTAAAATGAGTTACAATGAAGATATGAATCAGAGGATGAATCATAGATAATGATTTTGTGATCGGATTCATGAATATGACACGATATGCAATAAAACATTATTTCTCTTGTGATCCGTTGAAAATATGACATTATTCTGATTTTTGATGATAGTCATCATAATTTTTTACTAGTTTAGGTTTTATTTGATGGAACTTATCTGAGGATGATTGAAATTTTAAAGATAAATCATGATAATATAATTTATGTACACTTTTCAACTACGTAGTGTATATTTTTAAAGAACACACACCATGTTTCCCATTTGATTCATCTATAGGGTTTCATGTCAATGTTAAATATCACATGATCTTATGAATACTTCATTTACCATGTCACCCCTAGCCGAGCAACATGGTCTGTACATGGAGTACAATCCTAGGTAACCATGTGGCCCCTTATATATTGTGTTTTAAGTCACACCCCATGTGCCCTTATAGGTAAATGGAATAAATAAATGAGGTATATGGTATTTAGGTCTACGTAAATCGCTCTGTGTGTGGTTGGGATGAGAAAACCTGTTTGGAATTACAAAACATGGATTGGTAGATGACATGGGTTAACATAATGCATACTCATAGTATACACCTTGTACTTACCCTTGGCCAATAATTTTTCTTTCAGTCCTGGTCCCCTTCATTATTACCATGTGAGGTATGTGTGGCACACATTGGTATTGGGATCCTCTTAGGATGTTAGTATTTCACCCATATAAGAACATGACTACAATCCTTTACTTGTGGAACCAAACAGAGTATTTATTTCACCCAAACTATAGGAAAGATACCCTCTATTTATTATGTATGTATTTCACCCATCTATGGAGCTCAGATAGGGAATGGATCATCCAATAGATTTAGTATTTCATCCTTAGTAATGGGGAACGGAACCTCAAATATTATTTGGGGGAAGGGTGATATAGTTTGTTTTTTGTAACCACTTTGGTTTTTATTAGATAATATTATATTTTATTAAAAATGAAATAATACATGTTATATATTGAAAATTTCAGTTAGTATGACTGTATTCCAAATATATATTCATAATATTTCTTTTAATTTAACTATATACTAAGTAATTAAATAAAAACATATTTTTATTATGTTAATAAAAATAGTTCTTTTAGATTATTTAATGTTAAATGATAACTGATATAAATATTAATAATAAAATAATATATAAATATTATATTATATTAATTTGATATAAATATAAATATTACCTATAATATATCACTCATTATGAAATATTAATTTATATAAAGTTGAAATATTTTATTTTAAAATAATAAAAATTATAATGAACTTATATTAATTAGATGTAGATATAATTAATTATAATTAATTCGATATAAAGTAGTAAAATAGTATTCAGTGTGGTAGTAATTTAAAAAAATTCAATAAAAAAATATTTGTAAACTAATGTAAGTTCATATATAAATCTACTATTTATATATTTATTAAATAATATAGTACTATTAAATAATATTGAATGGTCATGCCATAAATTTATTTTGTTGTAATTTTTTTATGTTGATGAAAAAATAAAATATTATTGACAATATGTATAATACACAATGAAATATAATGTGTTAACAAAAATGTAGGATAAATGTTGGTGAATTAACATATGTAGGTATTTATATATAAATTATTATAGATATATATGGTATTCAATGAATTTAATACTAAAGAAGTATTTAAAATAGATTTTGTGAATAAAATTAATTTGGATATGTAGATGTGTTGTTATAAATATGTATGAAATTAATTTTAATGTTAGTTATGAGTGATTATATTAATCCATGAGGGTTTTTAATAAATAATGATAGAAACATAATAATTTTTTTAGTGTAAAATGAATATAATAATTATGATTTACTATATAAATATTGGAAATACATTACAATTAAATAAAAAAATAAAAATGGATGGAATTTATCTTCATCCCCTTCCTCCATTCAAAAGTATCCCAAAAATTTACCATCCATGGATTTGTCCACTGTTTTATATTACGTTATCAAAAAATGGGGGGTGGGGTTGGGGTGGGGTGGGGGGCTTATGAGACTTGTTTCAACACTCGTTCTACTACTCACCATTGAAGGATTAAACTATGACATGAGGATGATTTTGATAATACAGTATTTTTTAACATATGATCAAGTAAAATTTTTGGTAGAATAGTATATCAAGTGTGTCTCTCAGTGTGTGTGTGTGTGTCTTATATTTTTGAATAGCCTCTCACAAGACTTTCATGGGGTAGGGATGGATAAATGAAATTCATAAACCCATGAATCCATGTTATATATGAACACCTTAAATAAATGTATCATCTGTTGGTATTATATATATATATATGAATATATGAATATATGGACATATATATACATGGAATGAAAATTCTATAAGAACATTACAAAACCGGGAAACACTTACACTAAATTCGATCACGTCCACAAAATATTTTCATCTCCCATGACATGATACTACATCAAAATCTTCACCGTAATATATATTATCATATAGGTACTGAAATGTGTGAACCACTCATATAATTGGAAGAAATGATAAATAGAAATATCATTTCACCTATGTATGTAATATCTATTAATATGATGAGTGGATGCCATATGTGGTAGACCTATAATAATAACAAATGAAACAATCCATCTATATAGGCATCCTAAAAAAGTTTTTTTTAGAAAAAGGTAATATATTAATTAAATTCATAGGGATGTTGGATATTATAGAATTATTAACATTTAGGGTATAATACCAACAAAGTATCGTTCAACATCATAAAAAAGGGAAAAAGTTGATGGAAGGTGAGTGGAATTATTATCTTTGAGTGAGTGTTAAAAGGGGGGGGGATAATAATGAAGGTGTATATTAATATCAAAACATAATGGATCCGTTTTTTTTAAAATAAAATATAATTTTAAATCTACTTTTATTTGTATGGGACAAACATTTATTTTGAAATTTTATTTTATACTGTAAAAATTTATCATTTTATGTGTAAGAGGAAATATTTTAAAATTATTTTTTTCTAGTATATGAAACCATCTTATTGATGGAATTGTATTGAAAATAAAATTATTTTAAATTTTTTTAAAAACCTCTTTGTACGGGAGAATTTTTTTATAAATTCTATTTTCATTAATAAAAATATAAATAATATTTCTTTTATATTAATATATTACATTTGATTTTATATTTATTTAATTATGTTTAACTTTATAATTTATTTTATTTTGATCCATTATTTAATAATTATAATTATATATATATTATAATATTAAAAAAATTTGTTTTTATGCAGTTTTTTCTATTCAATGATGTCACTTTATGGTTAAATTATTTTATTTTATAAATTTTTCATCTTCAATTTATTTTAAGAACATTTATTCTTTTATAAAAGAATATTTTTATAAGGCCCCAACCTTAAACATTACTCAATCTTGAGTTATTTCAAGAATTCACATTGAGGATCATTTCAGGTTTAGTGTTTTGGAGAATTAGATCATAAATCATGCATTACATTCAACATTAAAAAAGGTGGTTACTTCAAAGAGAGTATTCGTTATTTCCACCAAAGAAAACAAATTTAAAATAAAATATGGTTTTTTTCTTGACACTTCCCTGACACTATAATCACAATCATGTAATTTTCCCTTGACATGTGAAAAACATTTCAAATACTTGGGATGATCATAAAAAGCTCAGTAAAGGATATATAAATATAGAAAGAAAACATTAGTCCATGTATTCATAAGAATAAATGAAATCATACATTACTCATAAAACATAAGAACATTAACATACCTTATGAAATCATAAGATTTAAGAATAACTCATATAAATTATAAGACTTAATGGTAACTTGTGGCATTAATAACATTCTTACGTAGGGAGTAACCCTCATGGTTATGTTGGGAATACCCATCACAGTATATTCCCTAAATCTCTTCGGAGAAAGCTTAGAGTTTAACTCCTTCATGTTACCCAATGCATTGGAGAGCTATCTCAGGATCACCGCCCTTAGTTTATCACAGAACCAAATGACTTCAAAAACAATTCCCAAGAACCATTACATAATCGTATCACATAAAACATGCATAATGAAAACAAAACATTTCCACATTTCAATCGCAAGATATCATTACAAAAAATTGATATAATCCTAACATTATCAAAATCGTTTTCAATACCAAAAAAAAAAATTAAAAGTAAAACATTGTATTTATTTTTCATTTAAAAACAATTATGTCTTGTAGTGGAAACCGAAACTCAAATAATGGTCATGGTGGCGGAGAGGTCGTTGTCACCGCATACGTAAGACAAAAATATTCCTTTTGTCATTTAGTAAAAAGATTCATTTAAAAAGGTTCATTTTCAATGAAATTAAAATTCAAAAGGGTTTATTATACAACTAATAAATGAAGGTTGTATATAAATTGAAATATGCCTCAAAGAAAAGAGATTGAGACGAAGTCCCTTACCTCAAGTCTGACTTGTTCTCGTTCGTTCTTTATATTCCTGAATAATAAACATAGGTCAATTTATAATTTCTTATGGACATCCTTTAAAGTATATTATGGAATTCATATCACATATTATCATGCTACAATAATTGGTTAATTATGTGAGTTCATATCATACGTTTTGTCGATGTTCGGTACATGAGTAAAGATTGAAATTTTTTTAAAAGAATTGCCCATGTAGTTATAAGTACATCATCTCCAGAATGGTATTAATGATTTAAATATCAAATATATCAAATATATATTCATTTTATACTATTCCATAACATTTGGAGATAAAAAATAAAATGCACCATTCATTGAGACAATAGGTCGTACGTAGACATGAATAGTACTTTCATTTCTTTGTCATATTAAATGAATTAAAACTAAATGATACATATATATATTATAATTAATGTATTATCTATATGTTATATAGGTAACATAATTTCATTAATTACATTATTTATAAATTCCATGTTTTTCATGAACGAGTCACATCACTTGAGGGGGCGGTAGTCTACACTTCCTCATATGAAATTATCGCATTTGCACAACATGCAAAGCATAAAGGAATGTTTTAAATATAAAATACAGAAGAATAGAGATAAAATAAATATAATAAATAATATATATATATAATATATAAATATATTTCCATCATAATGACCACAATTAAAGGTTTTAAAATAATATTGGACAATCATCATTTTGTGAGGCAGTAATTCACCACCCACAGAAACAGTATGTTATTTAACCATTAGATGGAGGTGTGTGTGAGTGTAGATAGAATACTTATCATAAAAACATCCTAGTATATGAGGATACTGGTTTTATTAGGGATAAAATAATAAGAAGATAGTGGTGAGTGAAGAAGGAAAATAAAAGGATGAAACTCGAGAGAAGACATTAACTCTAAATTGGGTAAATCTTTTTGATTTGATCCAAAGGCTACCTTGAGAGGACTTCTTCCAAACGTGATGCTTATAAGAGTAAAATAAGTATGTGGATACATAGTATTAGATGATTTTGGATGAGATAAGGGCTTCAGAGGTGTGGGTAAGGGGGTAGAGGGTGGGGGCTGTAACAACCTGAGATTTTATAAGATACATTCTTTTTAATTTCATTCATATCTTCTATTGAACGACACACCAAGATTATCTTGCTCTACATGCAACACTGTATTAGCTTGCAGTATATGCAACACTTTTCTTGGCTCTTGTTACACACAAATTCAAGTTCGTTTGATAGAAGTTATTCTACGCAACATTGAGTATATATATATATATATATTCAATGTATAAATAAAATATGGTTGGATTCTGTTATACGCAACAACAAAGGAGTTTTTCACTACACGCAACCCTGACTTGGCTTGCATTACATGCAATCGTGACCTTCCTCGATAGCGTGTGTTGAACGCAATACCGGGTTTTACTAAACAACGATATATTATTATAATGTTGTTATGAACTAGCGGTTATAAATAGTGTTAACTAAATTTTGAATTTTATAACATTATTATTCGTCTTACACAATTCTAGAACATGGTATAAGAACAAAATAAATTTTTCGGGTAAAATAAGTATTTTTCAAAAAATGCAGTTTTGAAGCCTTTTGATGGCGCACCCACATTAAATATAGTTTTTAACATGTTTATAAGTTTAATTTGACAAAATAAAATTCTTCTTTTGAATCAGGATATAAAAATTTATATTAGATAAAGTTTTGATATTTTTCCGATAACTTTCATATTTTAATGAATAGTAAAAACACGGTATATTTTAATTAAAAACAACTTTTTTCATCGTAATATCTTATGTGGTTAAATTATAATATTGAATGGTTTTAATGTATAAATAGAATATATTTTTACAATTTAATATAATGTATGTCATTAGCATTGATTTTACCATTAATTCGTATGTTAAATCAATTCAATCTTTTGCAACGTTTTAAAGAAAAAAACATTCTCTTTCGACCACGAGATTAATTTTAATTTAATTTCTTCATCTTTTGTGTATTTAATTTGGAAAAATGGATTCCATATTTGGAATCAGTGGGTCCAAATTATGTTAACAAGATACTTTTTATTTTTGGGCATTGTGAATAGTAACTACGATAAATTTTATTTACTATAGTTAAAGTTAAATTGGGTAATTAAGGGTAAATATAAGATTATAAAATTACCCTAACACTTGGGAAAATCCAATTGGATGGCTAAAAGTAGACCCATATAACCTAAGGGTCGGATTAGATTCATTTAATGGACTTTTGTCCATGAAAATAATTTAATTATTCTTAAAACCAAAGAATGTGACAACATGTCACTTTCTTAAATCTTATAAGTATAATAATTTTCATTTAGTGATAAACTTCGTGAAACTTATAACATGAATAGTCTCTAGAAATATAATACAATTATCTACATCATTTGAATTTATTTAGAATTTTTAGGGATTAAATAATTATAATTTATTATGACACAAAGATGATGCAGTAATTGTCTTATTAATGAAATATTGACATAATTGATGTTATAAATGCCCAACTAAATGTAATTTGAGACTTTTTATGACTTAAAATAATTTTATGGGTTAATAAGACATGTTATTGTTGATATAAGTAGCTTTTTTCGAACTTCTAATTCTGTTATAAATTTCATAAAAATCATGTACCAAATAGTAACAAAATTGACATAAATTAGTTTTTAAAACAAATATTATATTAGTAATTGTTATTTAATTCCTAAAAATCTAAGGCTTGGCCAAATGACTTATATAAGGATAGATATATTAATAATATACAACTTGGGGTTCGTTTGGCTTGTTATGGTATGTTTATTAACCATATAGTGTAAGAAAACAAAAAGACATAGTAAAAGTTAAATTATTTAACTTAGAGTTAAATATAATTGATAAGGTTAAAATAATAACCTAAACATGTCTAAATATTATTATATTAGAGGTTTTCGACCCATACCCACTTTATCTTCGAAATAGGACCCTTTGGAACTATTATAAACCGAATTTGACTTTAATATAAAATAATATTTTGAGATTTTCCTAAGGTGCCCCTCTCCTCCCTTATAAAAGGGCACCTCCTCCCTCTCCTCCTCACACCAATTTGAGAATTCAAGCTCATCCAACCCCTGACAAAATCTCTTCTCCACTTCTCTAGTATCATCCTATAGGACCTGGTATTCTTCAAAGACCATCCTTAGTTCTTTAAGTGGAGGTTAAGAAAAGGCGCTTCAAAAAGAGGTAATATCCATTACCGATTTTTTTCAATTGCTTTCTTCTTCAAACTTCTTCTTCTTTAGTTGTTTCATGATAAAGTAATAACATCAGTATTTCTTATATACTGATATGTTATTATAAATATGAAACAAATCTAATTAACCTTCTATCCATCCTACGGAAAAAGGAAATCACCGCGCGTGCGTACGTACGGAATACCGTCTCCACGCCGTGGTGTAATCTATTTTTCGCCACCACCTTAATTGGATGGGTATAATGGTGTAATGAGTACCTATATATGATTATTATAAAGTTATATTGATACTGAAATAGTATACATAAACTTCAACACAATTCCACGACCATGGGAACGATATCATCGCTCGTGCGTACGTACGGACTACCGTCTCCACGACGCGATGAGATTCATTATCAATTTTAACCATTCCAGAATGATTATAAATTATATATAATGAATAATAATGAAATATATGACATGGTAAATCTACTGGATTTATGTATATATATTTATGTAATCTACTTACTTCCATTCAAGACAATAAGGAAAGAAAAATAGCGTTCATGCGTACGTACGGACTACCGTCTCCATGAACGGTGTGTTTCATTTCATTTATCTATCTATTATATATATATATGTACTGAATATATATGATATATAAATCATGTTTTATATTCTGGAAGTATGTAAATCATGATATAAGTAATAATAATGTCAAGAACAAGAAGTCCAAACACCTACGATAAATGAAACGATTTTACCCAAAACGCTTCTTTAACATGGAATTTACAAAAGAAAGGCTAATATAAAGTCATAAGTCAACCATATATGATATCATAACAATGAGTATGATTCTGTAATAAGTCAATGACATTATTTAAATCATTATACAGGAGGTTTGGACACTTACGAATAAAATCAGACCTAAGGTAAGGGAAATATCACAATTTTATTTTTATCCGAGATTGTTTATACTTTGGAATTTACTGGGGTGTATTTTATCATCCACATCCATTTTTCCACAATATGTAATATTTATATCCTTCTACAATAGTTTATATCCAATTTTACCCTTCAGTGAGTTTTTTGTAAAAAGATATAGAAGGAATATTTTGTCGTTTTTCGTACGAGGTACTTTTTGACTTTTCTGACAAAAGTACGAGAAGAATGATTTTTTAACTTATACGGCATGAATGGATTTTTAAAAAATTATTTACAAGAAACTTCCTTTTCAAGTTTTCATATTTATTTTTAATCAAATTCTTTTAGTTTAAAATTTTATGACATCTTAAGAAAGGAATTTTTTTTTGAATTTGAAAGGATATTTTCCTCAAGAATGGAGTTTAAGTGTTTTATCAAAATTATTTTCCATCTAAGATAATATAGGTTTTTGTTTATATCCCTATTATTACATTGATTTGATTATGTTGTGATGGAATTATTTTTATGAATTCCTTTATCTTATATTAATTGTTTGATGATGTCACGATGTTTAAGATTCCCATTTTTATTACATGGGTTATGAAATGATGTATGATTTATGATTTTGTGGCACACATAAGAATGGTATCATTATGAGATGGGTGGAACCTATATCTCCCTATAATGCATTGGGTAAAGATTTTATATCTCATGAGATAGACATGGATGGAAAGGTAGGTTATACCGGTTCAGTGAAACAGGACTGAATCGAGGAATGAACTCGGTTCAGAAATGGACTTTGTCCACTAAGATAGTCTTGGAAACGAGTCTTGACTAACAAGAAATGATTCTCTATGAATATGTGTGTATTCCACAAAGTTTCATGTTTTATGTTATGATTATTGGGATTACATTTCACTACTATGATTTATCCCATGTTATGAAATTATGATCTCTTTTGCAGGTTAAGATTTCCAAAAGATATATTCTTATGAATATGATGTGATTGATATTTCTTTTGTTTACCCTTACTGAGCATTTGAGATCACCCTTTTATGTTTTCTTTTCCCCAAGATATAAAGAAAGGATTTAGGTTTTAAAAAAAGAAGATCTTTATGGGAGATGTTGAGGATCTTTTACCATGATTAGAAGATTATATTCCGAGTTTCCAAAGACACTAAACTATTACGGTCCTTGTGTGTTTGTTTTCGTTATGTACTATGTATTCCGCAAAAGTAATGTAATGTCCATGTACTTTCCAGCTTAGGGTCTCTACAGTTGGTATCATAGGAAAGGTTTAATCAACCTTTGGAAACTAGGATGTGAGAACGTTAGTGAGATCCCTAGAGATATTTCTAAGGTATGTGTAGGGATGTCCCTAAGGATAAGTATACGTATAAGATATAGTCCTAGAACTATGGTAACGATCTTAGAATTTAACCTAAGATGTTATATATTATGGGTACTCCCCTGTTACTATGTTGTTTTCCCTAGCATTATTTGTGCCTCTCACACTATTCTTTTTGGGTTTTAGATGATGGATGGAACCTGAAAGAATCGTGTTGATCACTGTAATGGACAATACAATGATTGTCCTCCTGAACAAACAAGTGTTATGGGATATGGAGTGCAAAATCTTATTACTATACTTACACAAGCTATGAATCATTCTGGACTTCAAAATGAGCAGAGAAGGGATCAATATTCTATTGAGTCCTTCATGAGGCAACGTCCACCTTCTTTCAGTGGGTCTTCCGATCCACTTGTTGCTGAACAATGGATCAGTACCACTGAAAAGATATTTTCAGTTCTTCAATGTTCTGAACATGATAAAGTCATCTTAGCATTATATCGTTTGGAAGGTGAAGCTGATCCATGGTGGATTCTTATCAAGAATACGAGGCCAAGAGATGAAATTGAGTCCATGGAATGGGACGAGTTCAAGAACTTGTTTTTCAGTAAGTACATCCCTCGTATTCTTCGAACAAAGATGGAAAAGGAGTTTCTTGAACTAAAGCAAAAGGATGATGAATATGTTGGTATATACGAAGCGAATTTTACAAGGCTTGCAAGGTATGCATCTAGATTTATCATCCAACCTGAAAGTAAAGTTGATTGATTCTTCAGTGGCTTAAAACCAAATCTTCTAAGGGCATTAGCTATAAGAGACTTCAGTAGCTATGAAGAAATTGTGCATTGTGCTATCAAGGTAGAAATGGAAGTTGGTGATACTTATCCATCTCATAGTTTTGACAAGAAAAGAAATATGGAGTTCAAGGAGAAATCTCAGAATAATGGTGAAAAGAAGATGAATGTTTCCTTATGCTCAAAGTGTGGAAAGAAGCATGGTGGAGATTGTCTTAAAGGGACATGTAAATGTTTCAAATGTGGAAAGGAAGGTCATCGGGCATTTGAATGCCGCAATGATGGGAAGAAGATGTCTAATGATGTAGTCAAAGGAAGGGATACATAGAATGAACCTACTACACTTCAATGTTTCAAATGAATGGAAATGGGACATTATGCCAATAAATGCCCTAATCCAAGGGTTAGAGGTGATCGACATGAGCAACCGCTTAAGGCAAAGGACAAATGGAAGTCACATGCGATCACTATTGGCGATGTTGAATATAACAACGATGTGGTGGAATGATTAAGTCTTTATGTAATGGGATTCCAAAATAATGTTGTATCATGGAGTATTGGAATATTTATGTATTGGTCTAATGTGGTATTCAAAGTGATTGAGATATTTTTGGAAATAAGATGATATGCGCATAATGAATGGAAAATGATAAAATGAAATGTTTAACAGTATTCATGAGCTCATGATTGATATAAGGACTAAGTGATATCATGGTTTGAGTATATAGAATTTTGAGGATTTTGGTATGTGGAAAGTGTTAACTTTTAACTGCATTCATGTTTTCACTATGGTTCAATGGGTATTCATTTTTTCAAGAGAATACAAGATTAAGGTATTCACATGATTGAAATGTGACCAACAATATATATATATATGGGGGATAAATGATGGTATTCACATGCTTGGTTGATGACATTTCAAGTAATCGTTTTATTTATACTATGAGATTGGACTGAAGTATTTTAGATAAGCCTAAATATTGGAATGGATTATGTTGGACATATGCTAAGTATTGTTTAAGGATAGAACTTTTTTCGATATTACTGATGGGATTTTATAGTAATGTAGTATTAGAAAAAGGACAACCTGCAGGACGGGCGACAACCCATCGCGTCGGACAAGGATGTGGGAATCGAACCCACAACCGATGTGCGACTAGCCTTTTTCGCCTACCACTAGCCTACAGGAAGTCCCTATTTAGTAGAAACTAGTTTTATTATATTAAGCAGTGTAAGTCCATTTTAGTAACTATATAAGATTAATCTCACTATTGATGGACTTATGTATTTTTTTTGATAACTTTCTATCCTTTTGTTTGAGACAGATGGAATGACCCATCATTCTATCACATGATCTGCTAACACATCAGGAATGACAAAATTCAGCTTCATTTCTTTAAGAGATGAAGTGGAAATTGTCCAAAGAATGACAAACAGTGAGACTATAAAAAAATCACAAAAGTATTTATTCTAATTCCAATTTCATCAACTTTAGGTAAATTATCTTGAAAAACCAAAAATGTTGTCCTACTGCACTTATATCCGATGAATCAGATGGTACCTTAGATCACCACAAATCAATAGCTTTGTGATTGTTGGCTTTTTCATAGCCATGTTCTCTACCACTCTCCATCAGAACATAACGGTTAGATTTCTCTTCCATGTCCATATTTTCTCCTATATGGAAACCTAGTGATGAGTTCATTTGGGTAACCGTTATATTTCATACTTTAGTTTTTAAAGTTCAGTTTTGGTATTTCTTTTTACGATGTGGGTTTTTATGAATAGTAAACGATTTATAACCCCGACGAATTTTGAGGGAGAAATTCATTTTAAGGGGGGTAGAATGTAACAACCCGAGATTTTATAAGATACATTATTTTTAATTTCATTCTTATCTTCTATTGTACGACACATCAAGATTATCTTGCGCTATACGCAACACTGTATTAGCTTAAAGTATACGCAACACTTTTCTTGGCTCTTGTTACACACAATTTCAAATTCGTTTGATAGATGTTATTCTACACAACATTGAGTGTATATATATATATATATTCAATGTATAAATAAAATATGGTTGGATTCTGTTATACGCAACAACAAAGGAGTTGTGCACTACACTCAACCCTGACTTGGCTTGCATTACATGCAATCACGACCTTCCTCGATAACGTGTGTTGTACGCAATATCGGGTTTTACTAAACAACAATATATTATTATAATGTTGTTATGAACTAGCCATTATGAATATTGTTAACTAAATTTTTAATTTTATAACATTATTATTCATCTTACACATTTCTAGAACATGGTATAAGGACAAAATAAATTTTTCGGGTAAAATAAGTATTTTTAAAAAAATGCAGTTTTGCCGCCTTTTGACGGTGCACCCACTTTAAATATAGTTTTTGACATGTTTATAAGTTCAATTTTACAAAATAAAATATTATTTCGAATCAGGATATAAAAATTTACATTAGATAATGTTTTGATATTTTACCGATAACTTTCATATTTTAATGAATAGTAAAAACACGCTATATTTTAATTAAAAACAACTTTTTTCATCGTAATATCTTATGTGGATAAATTATAATATTGAATGGATTTAAAGTATAAATAGAATATATTTTTACCATTTAATATAATGTATGTCATTAGCATTGATTTTACCTTGAATTCGTAGATTAAATCAATTCAATCTTTTGCAATGTTTTAAAGAAAAACCCGTTTTCTTTCGACAACGGGATTAATTTTAATTTAACTTCTGCATCTTTTGTGTATTGAATATGGAAAAATGGATTCCATATTTGGAATCAGTTGGTCCAAATTATGTTAATAAGCTACTTTTCATTTTTGGGCATTGTGAATAATAACTGCGGTAAATTTTATTTACTATAGTTAAAGGTAAATCCTGTAATTAAGGGTAAATATAAGATTATAAAATTACCCTAAAACTTGAAAAAATCCTATTGTATGGCTAAAAGTAGACCCATATAACATAAGGGTCGGATTAGATTCATTTTATGGACTTTGTACCATGAAAATAATTTAATTATTATTAAAACCAAAGAATGTGACAACATGTCACTTTCTTAAATCTTATAAGTATAATAATTATAATTTACTGATAAACTTCATGAAACTTCGAACATGAATAGTATATAGAAATCTAATACAATTATATACATCATAGGAATTTATTTAGAATTTTTAGGGATTAAATAATTGTCATTTATTATGACACAAAGATGATGCAGTAATTGACTTATTAATGAAATATTGACATAATTGATGTTATAAATGCCCAAATAAATGTAATTTGAGGCTTTTTATGACTTAAATTAATTTAATAGGTTACTATGACATGTTATTGTTGATATAAGTAACTTTGTTCGAACTTATCATTTTGTTATGAATTTCATAAAAATCATGTACCAAATAGTGTCAAAATTGACATAAATTAGTTTTTAAAACAAATATTATATTATTAATTGTTATTTAATTCCTAAAAATCTAAGGATCGGCAAAATGACATAGATACCGATAGATATATTAATAATAAACAACTTGGGGTTCGTTTGGCTTATTATGGTATGTTTATTTTCCATATAGGGTAAGAAAACAAACAGACACGGTAAATGTTAAATTATTTAACTTAGAGTTAAATATAATTGATATGGTTAAAATAATAACATAAACTTGTCTAAATCCTATTGGATGAGCTTATTTAGACCCATCCCCACTTTATCCTTGAAATAAGACCCTTTGGAACCCTTATAAACCGAATTTGACTTTAATATAAAATAATATTTTGAGATTTTCCTAAGGTGCCCCTCTCCTCCCTTATAAAAGGGCACCTCCTCCCTCTCCTCCTAACACAAATTTGAGCATTCAAGCTCGGAAAAACTCTGCCAAAATATCTTCTCCACTTCCCTAGATTCATCCTAGAGGTCATGGTCTTCTTCAAAGACCATCCTTAATTCCTTAAGTGGAGGTTAAGAAAAGGGGTGTCAAAAAGAGATAATATCTGTTACCGATCTTTTTCAATTTCTTTCTTCTTCAAACTTCTTCTTCATTTTTTGTTTCATGATAAAGTAATAACATCAGTATTTATTATATACAGATATGTTATTATAAATATGAAACAACTCTAATTAACCTTCTATCCATCCTACAGAAAAAGGAAATCACAGCGCGCGCGTACGTACGGAATACCGTCTCCACGCCGTGGTGTAATCTATTTTCCGCCACCACCGTAATTGGATGGGTATAATGGTGTAATGAGTAACTATATATGATTATTATAAAGTGATATTGATACTGAAATAGTATACAAACACTTCAACACAATTCCACGACCATGGGAATGATATCATCGCTCGTGCGTACGTACGGACTACCGTCTCCACGACACAAAGAGATTCATTATCCATGTTAACCATTCCAGAATGATTATAAAGTATATATAATGAATAATAATGAAATATATGACATGGTAAATCTACTGGATTTATGTATATATATGTATGTCATCTACTTACTTCCATTCAAGACAACAAGGAAAGGAAAACAGCGTTCATGCGTACGTACGGACTACCGTCTCCATGAACGGTGTGTTTCATTTCATTTAACTATCTATTATATATATATATATGTACTGAATATATATGATATATAAATCATGTTTTATATTCTGGAAGTAAGTAAATCAAGATATAAGTAATAATAATGTCAAGAAAAACAAGTCCAAACACCTACGATAAATGAAACGATTTTACCCAAAACGCCTCTTTAACATGAAATTTACAAAAGAACGGGTAATATAAAGTCATAAGTGAACCATATATGATATCATAACAGTGAGTATGATTCTGCAATAAGTCAATAAAATTATTTAAATTATTATACAGGTGGTTCGGACACTTACAAAGGAAATCGGACCAAATGTAAGGGAAATATCAAAATCTCATTTTTATCCGAGATTGTTTATAATTTGGAATTTACTGGGGTGTATTTTATCATCCACATCCATGTTTCCTCAATATGTAATATTTATATCCTTCTACAATATTTTATATCCAATTTTACCCTTCAGTGTGTTTTTTGTAAAAGATATGAAAGGAATCTTTTGTCGTTTTTCGTACGATGTACTTTTTGACTTTTCTGACAAAAGTACGAGAAGAATGTTTTTTTAACTTATACGACATGAATGGATTTTTAAAACATTATTTAAAAGAAGCATCCTTTTAAAGTTTTCATGTTTATTTTTAATCGACTTCTTTTAGTTTAAAATTGTATCACATGTTAAGAAAGGAATATTGTTTTGAATTTGAAAGGATATTTTTCTCAAGAATGGAGTTCAAGTGTGTTATCAAAATTATTTTCCATCTGAGATAATATAGGGTTCTGTTTATATCCCTATTATTACATTGATTTGATTATGTTGTGATGGAATTATTTTTATGAATTCGTTTGTCTTATATGAATTATTTGATGATGTCACGGAGTTTAAGATTCCCATTTTTATTACATGGGTTATGCAATGATGTATGATTTATGATTTTGTGGCACACATATGAATGGTATCATTATGAGATGGGTGGGACCTATATCTCCCTCCAATGAATTGGGTAAAGATTTTATATCTCATGAGATAGACATGGCCGGAACCGTAGGTTATACCGGTTCAGTGAAACATGATTGAATCGAGGAATGAACTCTGTTCAGAAATGGACTTTGTCCACTAAGATAGTCTTGGAAATGAGTCTTGACTAACAAGAAATGATTCTCTATGATTATGTGTGTATGCCACAAAGTTTCATGTTTTATGTTATGATTATTGGGATTACATTTCACTACTATGATTTATCCCATGTTATGAAATTATGATCTCTTTTGCAGGTTAAGATTTCCAAAATATATGTTCTTATGAATATGATGAATTGATATTTCATTTTTTTACCCTTACTAAACATTTGAGCTCACCTTTTTATGTTTTCTTTTCCCCAGTATATAAATAAAGGATTTAGGTTTAACTAATTAAGATCTTTATGGGAGATGTTGACGATCTTTTACCATGATTAGAAGATTATATTTCGAGTTTCCAAAGACACTAAACTATTACGGTCCTTGTGTGTGTGTTTTTGTTATGTATTAAGTATTCTGCAAAAGTAATGTAATTTCCATGTACGTTCCAGCTTAGGGTCTCTATAGGGGCCTTTTATAAGAGGGAGGAGGGTTACTTTTTGAAAGTCTTGAAATGTTACTTTATTATAAAATGATTTTAGGATTTAAAAGGTCCCAAAATAATATATTTTTAGGATAAGGTGATAATGGTTCTAAATCCACCAATAAAATTGGTTTTAGACATGTTTAATTCTTAGATTTTACCTTATCATTTCATTTTATTTAAATCGTTTATTAATGAGCTAATCACTACATCATCATGGTGTCATAAATAAATTTATTTATTTAATGTCCAAAAATTATAAAAAAATAACATGATGTAGGAAATAGTTTTATCTTTAAAATTACTATTTATAGTCTAAGAGATGATTTATGTATACAAAATTAAAATTTTTTTACTTAGGATATACAAACCTTTGTTATATTTCTCTTCTTTTCCAAAATAATGTCATAAATGTCACTATTACACCCATGTGACTCCATGGGCCCTCATGTTCGGTAAAAAGCATTACATGGTCATACATTACTCAAAAACAAGGATTTGGATACATGTTGGGGTCATTTTACATTATTATGATATTATTTTATTACCCTTGACTACCCGATTACTAATTAATCACGATAATTAAAGATAATTACCGTCGTTCCTATTTATAAAGTCCAAAAAACAAAAACGTTTTAATTAAATAATTTGGACCTTATGATTCCAAATATGGAATACATATTACCAAATTCCAACTCATAGAAATTACGTTAATTAATTTAAAAATAATTCTCATTGTCAAAACAAATAGCGTGTTTTTGAGAAACAATATCTATCAAAAGATTGGCAATTGGTTATGTCCACATTCAAAGTGAAATTAATTATAATGACAAAAATTGGATTAAATGGTAAAAATATATTCTAATTAATATTTAAATCCAATTAAAAATATAATCTGACCATATAATTAAATTAGATGAAGAATCATTTTTGATGTAAAATGCAGTATTTTTCACTATTCATTAAAAATGAACATTTTCGGAAAAATACCAAAAATTTATCAAAAGTAAATTTCAATGTCCCAATTATAAAGGATAAGTTTAGTTTGACAAATATATCATGTAAAATTGTCAAAAGTAAGATTTAAAAATGGTTTTTCATCAAAAGGTGGTAAAATAATCATTTAAAAATATTAGAGTATTTTATGCATAAGATTGGATTTATTCTCATTTTAAGCCTATAAAACACTATCTAATTCATAAATAGACATAGATTTGAAAATATATTATTCTTTAATTTCTTGGGATGTTACATCCTTCCCCCCTTTATGAAATTTCTTCCTGACAATTTATTTACTTATCGTATAAGTGTGGATATTTATCCCTCATTTCATTTTCATATTCCCATGTTGCCTCTTCAACAATATGGTTTTCCCATATAACCTTAACTTGATGAATCACCTTATTCTGCAACACTTTCTCCCTATGGTCATGAATCTGTACAGGTTCTTCCTCATAATATAGATTCTTTTCCTTCTGAACTACCTCTGGACTCAAAACATGAGATAGATCTAGAATTTACTTCCTTAACATTGAAACTTGAAAAATATTATGTACCTGAGATAATATAGAAGGTAAATCCACTAGGTATTAAAATGATCCATCTCAATCCAGAATTTCATATGGTCCAATGATCCTTGGGCTTAGATTTTCTTTCATACCAAATTGCATCACACTTTTCCATGGTGAAACTTTGAGGAAGACATGATCACCTACCTCAAAAGAGAGATCCTTCATCCTGTTGTCTGCATAACGTTTTTGCCTGCTCTGAGCTATTCTCATGTTTTTCTGTATCAGATGAACTTTTTATGCCATCTATTTTACCAATTCTGGTCCCATAAACTTCCTTTCACCTACTTGATCCCAAAAAGCTGGAGTACGACACTGCTTCCCATATAATCCATCAAATGGTGCCATCCGTATACTAGAATAAAAACTGTTATTATAAGAAAACTAAAACAATGAATGATGTTGGCCCCAACATCCCTGATAATCCATAGATCAAGCACGTAACATGTCCTATAATGTCTATATTGTTTTTTCTGACTGCCCATCTGATTGAGGATGAAAAGTTGTATTAAAATTTAATTCAGTACCCAACGACTTCTAAAGGCCTTTCCAAAATTTAGAAGTGAACCTGGGATAACGATCAAATACAATGGAGAGGGAAACTTCATGTAACCTTACTATATCATTAAGATACAATTGAGAAATTTGATCTAGGGTAAAAGTGACTAGTATAGCAAGGAAATAATCAGAATTAGTCAAACAATCAACAATAAACCATATTTCATTATTACCTAGATGTGTCTTCAGTAATCCCACAAAGAAGTGCATGTATATATTATCCCATTTCCACTCTGGAACTGGTAAAGGCTGAAGCATACCATTCGGTAACTGCTGCTCTCCTTTAACCTATTTAAATTTCAAATACTTCATAGTAAAATCAGAAATATCTCTTTTAATTCCATCCAACCAGCAATACTCCCAAAGATCTTTATATATATTAGTACTTCCTGGATGAACTGAAAATGGAGAACTATGAGCTTCACATATCAACTGTCTCTCCAATTGTGAATCACAAGGCACATACAATATCTTCCCAAATCATTAAACACAATAATTAACAATTTTGAATTCAGGTAACATACCCTTCTAAACCATCTCTACCTTTTTCTGTAACTCACTGTCTTGCTTCTGTGCTTTCTTAATTATATTTGATAGAGAATATTTCACTGATACCTGAAACAAAACAAAAGAATTTCCTACACCAAAAACTTCCAAGAAACAATTCATCAAATCCTTAATCAAAGGATCTTGTTCAAAACAAAACATGGTTAATGAAGCATTATATTTTTGACTCAAAGCGTCTGCAACTTTATTAGATTTTCCTGGGTAGTAGTGAATCATGCAATCATAATCCTTGATTAATTATAGCCATCTAATCTATCTCATGTTCAATTATTTCTGAGTGAATATATACATTAAAATTTTGTGATCAGAATATATTTCACACTTTACACCATACAAATGATGCCTCAAAACATTTAAAGTGAAAAGAACAATAGATAATTCAAAATCATGTGTAGGGTAATTTATCTCATTAGTATTCAACTAACGTGAAGCATAAGCTACCTCATCATTCTCCATTAGGATGCAACCAAGTCCATTCAATGAAGTGTCATTGTAGAAAACTAACTCACCATTCCTAGAAGGTAGTGCCAATATTAAAGAATTCATCAATATTCTTTTCAATTCCTGAAAACAATCATCACATTCTTTTATCCAGATTATCTTAACACCCTTCCGAGTTTTTTTAGTCAATGGGATGGATAACCGTGAAATTTTTTTAACAATCCTTTGGTAATAGCATACCAAACCAAGAAAACTATGAATATCATTAAAATTTCTGGGTCTCGGAGATTCTTCAAAAACCTTTGTTTTTGCAGGATCAACAGTTACTCCATATTTAGAAACAATGTGACCAAGGAAAGAAATTTATTGCAACCAAAACTCACACTTTTTGGATTTTCCATACAATTTCTTTTCTTTTAAGGTTTGAAAAATAACACTTAAATTACTTTCATTCACTTATTTAATTTTATAAAACACCAAAATATCATCAATTAAAACAAAAATGAACTTATCCAAGAACTCATGGAAATTTATATTCATAAGGTACATGAATATAGCAGGTGCATTGGTTAACCCAAAAGGCATAACTACAAATTCAGAATGGCCATATCTTGTATGAAACACGGTATTTGGAATATCTAATTCCTTTGCCTTCAACTGATGGTACCCTGATCTCAAGTCAATCATTTAAAAATACTGAGCTCCCTGGAGATGATCAAACAAATCATCGATATGAGGCAAATGATATTTTTTCTTAATAATGATGTTATTCACGGCTCTATAATCAATGCAAAGTCTCATTAAACCATATTTCTTTTTAAAAAATAATACAGGAGCACCCCATGGTGATGTTCTAGGTTGAATGAAACCATTATCTAATAAATCTTTCAATTTCTCCTTCAACTATAAAAGTTCAATTTGATCCATTCGATAAGGGGGTTTTGAAATTTTCATAGCATCAGGTATTGGGATAATAGTAAATTCAACATCACGATCTGGTATTATTCCAGGAAACTCATAAAGAAAAACATCAGGATAATCATTTACCACTGGCACATCATTAATCTGAATGGTTCCTTTGTTTTTAACAATATGTTCAAGGTAACATTCATTTCCATCTTTTACAAGTTTCTCAGCCTCTTGATATGTTATCAATAGTAAGGGTTCATTATTTTACACAAACTGAATGTCTTTCTGAAAAGAAAATTCTTTATCTCTACAGTCAATCTTAGCATGGTAAACAGAGAGCCAATCCATTTCCATAATAACATCAAACTCAACTACAAGTAAAAAAATAAGGTTTGTAAGAAAATTCATTCCACAGATAAGTATAGGAAAATTCTTATAAATTATTTTTGCCTCAACATTTTCCCCAGGTGTTTTTACTAAAATTTCAAGAGTTATTTCTTGAGATGGAATTCCCAATTAACTAGAAATTTTTTTATAGATGATAGAATGTATAGACCCCAAACCAAACAACATATTGGCCTAATCTGAAAAAACAAACAAAATGCCTGATACCAATTCATTTGATGGCCCAACATCTAATGATGTACTTTCAAAGGATTTCACAACACCTTTCTACTTGTAGTCTAGCTGCTACCCATCATTCCATCACTTTTTTGAACACTCGTTTTTATAATTACCCATCTCATTGCACTTGAAAATTTTCACTAACTATAAATCAAATTTGGTCTTACCATTACCCTGATCTTATCCAGTTCAATAATGAGCCTTATGTCCAATCATACCACATCATAAGAAATTTCTAGAATTCAAAAGACATTCCCTAGCATGATTTTTACCACATTTATCACAAACTGAAAACTTAGTTTCCTTACAATCAAACCTTTTTGAAGGATTCTTCCCTTTATCCTGCCACCTCGGTCTCTTCTTTTGTTGGTTTTCATAGAACACTTTCTCATCGATAAACTCCATTTCCACATTCTCATCACATCAAACAAGATTTTCATAACATTTGAACTCAGAAGAAGTTAATTCCCTTTGATATTTTGGATTTAATCTTGAGTTAAAACGATTGATTTTACTATCAAGTTCTCTGATAAAATTTGGAGCATACCTTGCCAATCGAGTGAACTTTTTCTCCATAAGAAGCCACTGAGTTTTCCTCTTGGCTCAATTCCAAGAATTGTTTTTCCATCCTAAGTAGAACATCCTTAGGAAAATATTTTTCAAGAAACATACCTTTGAATTCATCCTAGTCAATAGCATCAATCTTATCAGCATCCCTGATATTTTGAACCATCGACCGCCACAGATCTGCTTCACCCTCCAAACGATAAACAATAAGACTAACCTTTTGATTATCTGAAAACCCCAACACATCGAAAATATTCACTAGTTCTTTAATCCACCCTTCAGCTAGCACAGGGTAAGATGATCCCCTGAATTATGGGGGATGTTTCCTAATGAAATTTTCCACCCCTAACATGTTTTTTGCGGTTGATCTGGCAGATCTCAGTCATGGATACCACCACCATTTATCACTTGAGTCAACTGTGCGATTAATGCAACAAATTGTTTAGTTCCAATTATGATGATCTTAGGATGATGATTTGGAAGGTCATTTCCTTCTGTATGACCTCCTTGCACTGCTTCCATGTTTCCTCTGTGAAAAACTATTCTGAAAAAACATGTCTTAGAAGAATTAGAATGGTAATCTTCAAATGCTATATAATTTCATTGTTACCATAATGTGTAAAAAAAATATTTTTGGATAATAATTTAAGAGAATTATAACTCCTAAAGTTATCTAAACAATCCTCTGACACCAACTATAAGTCCCCAATCTTAAACATTTCTCAATCTTGAGTTATTTCAAGAATTCACTTGGAGGATATTTTCAGGTTTATAGTTTTAGAGAATTAGATCATAAATCATGCATTATATTCTATATTTAAACAATGTGGTTACATAAAAGATAGTATTAGTTCTTTCCACCAAAGGAAACATATTTAAAATAAAACATGATTTCTTTCATGACACTTCCTCGAAATAATCATCACATCCGGTACTTTTCCCTTGACCTGTGAAAAACATTTCAAAAACTTGGGATGATCATAAAATGCTTAGTAAGGGATATAAAAATACATAAAGAAAACATTAGTCCATGTTTTCATATGAATAAATGAAATCATAATTTAATCATAAAACATAACCACGATAACATACCTCATGAAATCCTAAGATTTATGAATAACTCATAGAAATCATAATACATAAAGGTAACTTGAGGCATTCATAACATTCTTACATAGGGAGTTACCATCATGGTTATGTTTAGAATACCCAACATAGTATATCCCCTAAATCTCTTCGGAGAAACCTTAGAGTTTAACTCTTTTGCATTAACCAATGCATTGTTTTGCTATCTCGGGTTCACCCACCCTTAGATTATCACAGAACCACTCGACTTTATAAACAATTCCCAAGAACCATAACATAATCGTATCACATAAATAATGCATAAAGGAAACATAACATTTCCACATTTCAATCACTAGATATCAATACATCACATTGATATAATAAAAACATTATAAAACCCATTTTCAAAACCAAAATAAAAGAAAATTAAAACCTGGTATTTATTATTCATTTAAAAAATGTTATGGCTTGTAGAGGAATCTGAAACTCAAATAATGGTGATAGCGGTGGAGAAGTCGATGTCACCACATACGTAAGACAAAAAAATTCCTTTTGTCATTTAGTAAAAAACTTCGTGTAAAAATATTCCTTTTAATGAAATAAAAAGTCAAAAGTTTTTATTATACAACTAATAAAATAAGGTCATATATAAATAGAAATATGACTCAACGAAAGGAGATTGAGACGAAGTCCCCTACCTCAAGTCCGACTTGTTCTCGTTCATTCTTTACATTCCTTAATAATAAACATAGGAAAATTTATAATTTATTAAGGATGTCCATTAAAGTTTATTACTCAATTCATATCACGTATTATCATGTTATAATAATTTGTTAATTATGTGAGTTCATATCATACGTTTTGTCGATGTTCGGTACATGAGTCAAAAATTAACTTGTTTGAAAAGAAATGAAAAGGTAGTTATAAGTACATCATCTCCAGAATAGTATTAATGATTTAAATATCATATATATTCAGTATATATTCATTTTATACTATTCTATAACATTTGGAGACAAAAAATTAAATGCACCGTTCATGGAGATGGTAGGCCGTATGTACACTTGAACACTACTTTCATTTCATTGTCATATTAAGGGAATTAAAACTAAATGAGACATATATATATTTTAATTCCAGTATAATATATCTGTTATATAAGTAACATAAGTTAATCAGTTACATTCTTTATAAATTCCCTGTTTCGCAAGAATGAGTGACATCACTGTGGGGGAGATAGTCCACACTTCCTCATATGGAATTATCTCTTTTTCACAACATGAAAAGCATAAATGTATGTTTTAAATATAAAATATAGAAGAATAGAGAGGAAATAAATATAATATATATCATATATAAATATAGTTCCATCATAATGGCCACCATTAAAGGTGTTAAAATAATATTGAACAATCATCATTTCCTGAGGTATTAATTCTCCACCAACAGAAACAGTACGTTCTTTAACCATTAGACGGAGGTGTGTGAGAGTATAGGTAGAATCATTATCATAACAACATCCTAGTATATTGAGAATACTGGTGTTATTATGGGATCAAATAAGAAGAAGATAGTGGTGGGAGAATAAGGAAAATAAAAGGAAGAAACTCAAGAGAAGACATTACCTCTAAATCGGGTAACTCTTTTTGATTTGAGCCAAATGCTTACTTGAAATGAATTCTCCACAATTTGAGGCTTATAAGAGTAAAATAGCGATGTGGAGAGATAATATTATCATAGTTTGGATAATCCAAGGTATTGAGAGGTGTGGGTAAGGGGGTAGAGGTGGGGGGCCTTTTATAAGAGGGAGGAGGGTCACTTTTAGAAAGTCTTGAAATGTTCCTTTATTATAAATTGATTTTGGGATTTTAAAGTTCCCACAATGATATAGTTTTAGGATAAGGTGATAAGGGTTCGAAATCCACTAATAAAATAGGTTTTAGACATGTGTAATTCTTATATTTTACCTTATCTTTTCATTTTATTTAAATCATACATTAATGAGGTAATCACTTCATCATCATGGTGTCATAAATAAATTTATTTTTTTAATGTATAAAAATTATAAAAAATATACCATGATGTAGGAAATATTTTTAGCTTTACAATGACTATTGATAGTCTATGTGATCATTTATGTAAACAAAAATAAAATTGTTTTACTTAGGATATAGAAACCTTTGTTATATTTCACTTCTTTTTAAAAATAATGTCATAAATATCACTGTTACAACCATGTGACTCCATGGGCCCTCAAGATCAGTAAAACTATTCCCATGGTCGTATATGACATAAAAAATAGGATTTTAACACATGTTGGGGTCATTTTATATTATTATGATATTATTTTATTACCCATAACTACCCGATTACTAATTAATAATGATAATTAAAAATAATTTCCGTCGTTACTATTAATAATGTTCAAAAACAAAAAAGGTCTAAATTACATAAATTATACTTTATGATTCCAAATATGAAATCTATTTTACCAAATTCCAAACACATAAATTTCAGTAATTAATTTAAAAATAATTCCCGTTGTCAAAACAAATAGCGTGTTTTTAAGAAACAATATCAATCAAAAGATTGACAATTTTTTATGTCCAATTTCAAAATGAAATTAATTATAATGACCACCATTGGATTAAATGATAAAAATATATTTTAATTACACTTTAAATCCAATTAAAAATTTAATCTATCCATAAAATTAAATTAGATGAGAAAGCAGTTTTGAAGTAAAATGCAATATTTTTCACTCTTTATTAAAAAATGATCAATGTCAAGAAAATATAATAAATTTATCCAATGTAAATTTAAATTTTCCAATTCTAAATAATAAGTTTATTTTGACAAATAGTGCTTCTAAAATTGTCAAAATTCAGATTTAAAAATCGATTTCCATCAAAATGCGGTAAAACAATATTTTAAAAATATTAGAGTATTCTATGCTTAAGATTGGATTTATTATCTTTTTAATCCTCTAAAACAAAATCTAATTCATAAATAGACATATATAGGAAAAAATATTATTATTTAATTACTTGGGATGTTACAATATCGTTATCTTGAACTAGAATGCTTATATAGATATCATTCATGATTATGTTTCACATATTTTTATAAGAAAATACCTTTTCCTAATGAATTTTTTTATTGAAAATTTTGTTTATTCTAATTTTTTATTAAAACAATATATAAAACTAATTATTAATATATTATCTTACATTTATTTATATATAAATATATCCTCTGTTAAATATTTGAATTTTCTTTCTAAAATTTATCATTGATAAAAGGGCAAGCTATAAAATGATTTACCAAATATTAGCAATCATACATTATAAAAAGTTGACGAGTGTGTTGTTAACCCAATCCTTAAGGGTACCTTTCCACCAGGTGGCATTTAGGACTTATATAGTATTCAATGATCAAGGATTCTATATGGTATTGTTTTCTATGATTGTTAATGGTTAGCAAGAAAAAATATATGGATTTATTCTATATTGTAAATTCTTGAAAATGTATTCAAGAATTAAAATATTTAAATTTAAAATTGATACTATTAATTTATAAATTATTATGTGTTTTCAAATACATTTTTTAATAATTTTAGATAACATCAAAATATATAGTTGTTTTTACTAAAGTTTAATAAAATATTTTCTGAAAAGAATTTGGACTTTTAATAGAAATTATAAATTTATGAATTTATTTAAAAAAAATTCTATATTTATTTTTCATGAAAATTATATATAATAGTTATCAATAATTGAAAAAAATTTATTCTAAAAAAACCATTTTCGGTAATTTTTTTCTGAACCTAGGTTTTTGAAAAAACATTTTTTCTAGGGATTATCATTGAGTAAAATAAATTAGGAAGACGTGATTGTCATAACATAAAATGTATTAGTAGTTAATGATATATATTATTTTAATTTAAATAATTTTCCTGAGTTTTAGTATTATTTATATGTTATTACTCCTATATAACTTTTGATATTTTGATTTTTTTTTCGGATGTAAGTAACACAATAAGTGGAATGATATTTTTATTATAAAATATAATATTTGGAGCCTATTATATAATAACAACTTAAAAAATAACTTTTAGAACATGAATGAACATTATGAGTATATTGTGCCTCTTATTTTTTCAATAAAATGGTATATATTACTATTGATATTAATATGGTTATCAGTTGAGAATAATTTAATAGTTATCCATTTTATTAAATATTTTGATATTATAATTTTATATAACCAAAGATAATTTTTGAAAGAGATATTTTAGAGAGATCTATTGGTTTATGTGAACATGTGATATTCATAATAAAAAAACTACTTCTAGTCATTATGAAGATCCTTATATATTTTAAGAGACATAAAATGGAAGTTATATTAATAGTGATATAGTTATTCAAGATCTTATAATTCAATTTTTATGAAAACCATATATAACTATGGAAACATCATTTCCTAGAGATAAATATTCAATTATTTATCTGGTGAGTTGCAGTGCTATGAAATAAAGTCTTCCTAAGTATATTAGTGATGTTTAATTCATGGTGGATCTAAAGAAAATTCACACCACTACAGAACATGAACCTGTTGAATTTTAAACTCTTTTATTTAAAATGTATTGGCACATTTATAGTTCTAATATGAAATGGATCATTAAATATTTTTTGAATGATGATGTCAATATTGGGTCTCTTAATGATAGATTGGTCAATGTTAAACAATAAGTTAATAAACCTTATTTGATTTCAACTTTCATACCCATCAGTTTATGTAATGTGACATATATGTTTTATCCCAACTTTCTTGTCAACCATCGCCTTAGTTATCTTCCAAATTTGTTATCTTAGTTTAGAAGTAATTATTTACCAGGAGTCATATTTCTGATAAATATATTTTATATCCTGAAATTTTCTATTCAATGAAAATCATATCCACTACTAAAAAACGTATTATGTATTGGAAGCATTGTATGATGAAGTCCTATTACTGAGTTGATTTTTTTATCTTACATATGGTCATGATCAATATGGGATTATTTTAAACATTTAATTAAATTATTATGTGATGTGTCACTAATGTTTCTTTTTTATTATAGATAATGGTGTTCTTTTATAGGGTTTCACTCCCACTGATAGAATCCATTTTATGGATTATGAATTATTTTTCCTCAGTTATTTTTTGTTGTATTTTATAATCATTTGTTAGATGTAGCTAGAAATAGTTCTATTCATAGTGGAAAAGTGTACCAGTGGGGCCTTAAATTTCTAATTATTTTTCTAATCAAATTATTTTATTTTTCAAGGGGTACCATAGAATATTGTATCACTATTAATCATTTGATTCACTATGATGATATGGTCTCTAGAGAGTCAGTTAATCATTCAAAATATGAATTTTATTTTATTATTGGTGTCCCTTTGAGAGAATGATTGGAATTTCATGATTCATATGGATTTTTATTTGTGTATTATCATAAAATTTATGTTTGACACAATAATACTGTTCGATGTTATATGAAATTTATTTCTGTAGCATTCTGTACTGGGTGATTGAGATGATCTAGAGGGGGGTATGTAAAACAATTTATAATGATGGTAAAAATAATATTATCAGCGAGATGGATTATTCAATTATATCATATAGAATGCCAATTTTTTTATTTCTCGGACTCAGCATCAATCAACTCCACTATCACCTTTATATAATTTTCTGGGGACTTAACATAGGAAGAATGAAACACATTGTGTTTTTAGGGTCAAGATTTGTTTAGAAAAAGTATTTTGGAGATGATATTTGATTAACATAACTACTTTAATGGTGCCTTGATAGTTAAATAGTATTGTAAGCTCCTCTCTAATCCCAAATCATTTTTGATTACTTGTTGTATTCAAAATTTATTACCCATTAAAATTTTTACAATGCCTATTTGGGTACTCATCCTATCTTGTTGTAGAGAAGAATATTGGGATACCATGAGATTTTGTAAAAGGTATGTATATATGAATTTAGAAGGATGATATTTATAATATCTTTAATTATTCTTCTATTCTTGAATTGAGTGGATCTAATTAGGCCTCTACATTTATTTAAGGGACCAAGAATGTGAGGATTCATTTTTTATTTGAGGAGGGTGAGTGTGGATGGCATATGAAAAAATGGAATCCTTAACTCATTTTCGGGATATTATAATCCTTATGAGTTCCCTATGTTTTTAAAATACAACCAAACCATCTTTGTTTGATTATATAGTTATTCATAGCTAATTCTATTAAATTAGGTTATAAATTTTCAATTGAACCATCGAATCATGGGGTTACCCAATTCTACCAACACTCCTATTATGAACCTACTTTTCTTCTATATGTGCATGATGGATTGAAAGATTTGATTGTGATGAAATTAACTCATGTTCATAAATTTAGTAAATACCACTCTTCTTTTTTCAATCATTCAAAATTATGTTTGGGAACTAGAAATTTTACTGATGATAGTTTGGTTATTAATATATATACCCAATATTCTTGTAAATTGGTTCCCCTACTGGTGTTTTCGAAATCAATATAGATTCCTACCATAATATGTTCTATGATATGGATTTCATCTTTATTGTATGAGATTCTACTCTATTCTTTTTTCGGATTTTTAACTACCAATTTTTTTGGCTCTGTTGATCCCTATGGTGGGTGAATCTTTCACTTTTCTTTTTAGGGATAGAATTCTAGTTTGATATGGGGTGGATTTCAATAATTCTATAATTAGACTACCATATTAGGATTAAATCATTTTGATCATTAGAATGTGGTTTCTTATCATTTTTTTCTATAGTAGGAAAGATTATATCCATTATCTATCAATTTTTCACAATTTTATTTTCTTAAAAATTCTATGAAGGAAACTACATGACACCCCACTTGACAAATCACATGTTTTTTGGGATTTTTTTATTTGGATGTAATAATTTAATGATTGGATTTTATAACTTGTATTAGAATATTCTCATTCTATATAATTGATTCAAATATCCTAAAATATTTATATTAAACTTATTATAGATTTTTTATATTAATGTGATTATCAATAATTATTATAAACACTTTGGTAATATGATATAGTGGAGAGTAGGGCCACGAAAAAGAGGCGATGAAAGTTATGTTACTAGAAAACTATATATTTTTATAATTTAGTATATTTGACCCAAATGGAACAGAGAAATGAAAATTTAGATTAAAATTATGGTGAAAAACGAGTCCTACCAGGATAATGATATTGAAAAATCTTTATAAATAATATTATAACTATTCCCAGGAGACACCGATGTATTTTCAATAATAAGAATAATTAAATTTTCCATTACTCATTTTATTAAAGGGGTGAGATAGAATGTAAGAACATATCCATTTAATATATGATATTACGTATTAGTATCAAATATAAAAAAATATGATACATATTCAGAATATTATTTAAAAATGTTTTATTAAAAATATATATTTTGGGAATATTGATGTTTATTTTATTTAATACCATGAAAATAATAAGAAACATTGGGATTTTATATTAATAAACTAAATTCATATATATTATTTCCCAATAAAAAAACATAAATATAAATTATAATCATAATAAGATCTATATATATATATATTATTGTATTTTAAGATGATATAAATAAATATATTATTGTTAGTCTTAATTTCATAATGATATATAAATTTATAAGAAACTAATTTTCTTTATATTAGATAATATGAATTATAATAGAATTAAATTTTATAAAAGTAGATATAATTATTCAAAATGATAATGATCTAATGTACTGATTTTATATTTAATAAAGTAGTAATTTAGAACCAATATAGTAATAATTATATTTATAAACTAATTCATTTATATAATATGTTTATGAACAAGAAAAATATAATTTAGATGAAATAAAATGCATTGTGAGACATAAAATATTAATAAATTATATCATAGTGGTATGATAATTTCTTTATATAGGTATATATATAATGAAATTTTACAATTTAATAGTGAAATAGTATCTAAAATATTATAGGATAATTATATTAATAATTAAATATAAATATTATGATATATATGTAGGTTATTAATATAAATAATATACAAGTGTGATGTAATTAAATGGGAGGAGATGGTTGTATATTATTATAGTGACAAACAAGTTTTGTGGTTTAAAATGAATAAATAATTTATATCTGACTATATATTGTAAATATATTAAAATATCATCATTTCAAAAGCTAAAAAATGTGGAATAACATCATTATCCCTTTTCTAAGTGCATAAATAGCACAAAAAATTAAACTTCCCTGACCTCATTATCTTTATCCTCATGCAAAATCCATGGTATGGGGGAGCTTGTAAAACATGTTCCAGTATGCATTTGGTTGGTATTATGGACAACAAAAGTATGCAATGGCGGATGATATATAAAAATTTCATCTAAAAATCATAGCATGAAACGATGACTGAGGATCTTGCATATCAAATTTATAATTAATTTTTTATTATTTTTAGAAATAAATACCTAGTCATAGGAACATTCTTCATTGATGAATTTTGATCATTTGAAAATGACCCTTTTAGATTGCTTTCATTGCGATGTGTGTATTGAAGGATAGAATCTCATAGTGTTGATCCACATATGTTATTATGATCTTCGTTAAACCCCACTTGATATATGGGTTATTTCAGGGTTAATAAAATGTATTTACTCATTAATTCATGACCAATAGTTATTAATTATTTAATAAATCTATATTTTGGGTCTTGTTCATGAAACGGAAAGAGAAGGATGAGCTGATAGAGAATTCGTTGTGTGGAACAGTTCCATATTCTCTATTTTTTATGCAATAAAAAATAGACTTAACCATTTATTTATAGATATATGGTTTTAGTTAAGATGTAACTTAATTTCATCTTTTCCATGAAATAATACATAAAAATATTAAAAAACACATGCAACCGAAAAATAATAATAATAATAATAATATACTTTAACAGTTTTCCAACCTATGTAAATTGATAAATAATATTTACCGGATTATAAATAATGATTTTTTCATTGAATGTACTCTTGACCAATTTGATCTTCTTAGTATTTATTGAATACCAAGATAAATATTTTATTCAAAAATAAATATTTCATTAATACACTGGTAAATAAATATTTATGAAATATTATAATTAAAAATTGTTATTCACTTGATAGTGAATATATATTTATTTAGTTTACCCGACAAGTACAATTCAAATATAATTATTCCTTAGTCCTGAGAATAATATTTATTCATTAGTTAAATCAAATTCGAATTTAATCAAGTTAAATGGAAACAATTAGTGTGTGACCCTCTTGGATTCTATCTCGTTAGCATTATGAGGGCTTTTCTAAATTCCATGATTAATATATCAGAATGGGTTAAGGCACAAAAGGGAAATAATTTAATGTCTCAATGAAAAAAACCACATATGAATTCTAACTGTGTAACATAATCCTTTTTTCATAATATCTCACCAAGGAAGTTTCACAGCGGTGTCATCTACCTATATACTTGATATAACTATCTTTGACTATCTAAAAAAATTAATCAATACAACATGTAAATGGAATTTAGGTGAAAATTATATTCCAATAAAAGTGATTAGATATCTGATCCCATAAATATGGATAATACAAAACCATCCTGAACTAATCCATTAATGAAATGTCAAGTGCAGAACTCCCAACACACCCTCTATCCGACCAATATATGATGTGATAGTTTTTTAAGTAAATCTACATGCATGATTCACGAAATGTATTAATGATAATCTTAAAGTATAATTAACATTAAACATAGTCTCAAACAAGAATATCAGATGACAGAAAAACATTCATAATTCCAATTGGATTGTCTGTTCTAACAATCTCTCATCATGGTGTTTAAAATGATAAAGTTTCATGAGAATATACCTCATATTCTTTCGAGTACACACACCTAACGGTCTAATTTTCTTTTTCTGATCATAGAATATTATCCAACTATAGAACCATAATAATAATATTTTTATTTCACTCCTTGGTTCTAATCATAGTGGGGAACTGTTATGACCTTATCAATTCCACAAATACACTACGAAAATATGACATCAAAGCCATGAAGAAAAATGAACAATATGGAATATGATGTTTAATTAATATTCAATACATATAATATAAATGTAATATTAGTAAAATCAGTTATTCCTAAGATGCATACTCTAAAAAACTCCAACTTTGACAATATCGTACTGATTAAGGCATTAAATCATCTAGACCTCACATGACAATCATGTTTCTTCCAGGTGAAGGATTCATTCAAGGGGTACACAATGTTTTCATCAATGGAAATATTTCAAATTAAAACCTCACCTCTCTTAGAAAAATCATTGATAAGGTGATACTTATGATGTATGTGCTTCATCTACTCATATGAAATTGGATCTTTTTCAAGATCCACTACTACGTTACTATACCAATAGTGTGTGATTGGATCTTTAAATATTGGCACAACATTGAGATATTGGATAAAGTTGTGAATCCATTATACTTTTTAGCTACCTTATTAGAGACAATATACTCAAACTCTAATTTAGAATCAACAACCACTTTCTTCATTGTGCCCCTATTTATCACATCACCTCCATTCAAAGTGATGATGTATCCCCTTTGTGACTTCATGTCATTTTAATGATTTTGGAAACATGTATGTGTATATAATCAAATGACTAGACCCACAAATCCTTTATAGAACAGTAACATATCCTTATTATGCCACAAATACCAAAGGATAGTATTTACTTCCATATAATGATGGTCACAAAGTGAAACTTGATATCTACCTACCTAGTGAATGTGTAGGCAACATATAACATAGTACATATAATAAGATAAATTATGGTCCCATTCTGTAAAGCATATGGAATTATTTCCATTCTATTTCATTATATTGTGTTTAATGAAACTTTCTGTAGGAATGATGAATTCAATTTGATGCTAGAAACAATCCCCTCTTCGATTGTTCCATATAGAATTTGTTCAGTATATTGTAAATATATTTAATTTCAAAAAGGTCCAGAAATATCAAAGATCAAGCATGATTGATCTTGATCCCAAAAATATATGTTTCCCCCCATATATCCTTCATAGGGATGCATTTATATAACCATTCATTAATAGGCAGTAATACTTGTATTTTTTTCTAATAAGTAATATGTCATCGACATATAATATTATAAAATTAATCACACTCCCACATATCCTTTTATACACACTTGAATTATATTCGTTATTTTTTAAGCAATATTTTGTTATGATATCATAAATTAAAATTCCCTATGACCCAAATAATTTCTTTAATCCATAAATGGATCACCGAATCTTTCTTAACTTGTTTCCATCCTTTGGAGTCATAAAATCATCAAGATGTGTCACATAGTCAAAATTATGATGGTTCTTTTTAAGTAAAGATGTTTTGAAATTCATTATCCAAATTTCATAATCCATGAATGCAATAATGGTAATTATAATTATTATTTATTTCAACATTTTCAATATGTTAAAAGTTTTAATTGGTTTCAATTCCTTGATGAGGTTTAAAACCTTTGGAAAATAGATATGACTTATATATTATGACTTGTCAATCTAGGTCATGTTTCATCATGATTACCCATTTTTATACAATTGTATAAAAATATAGTAGAGTTTATACCAATATAAAAACATGATTTTGAAACATGGTATACATTTAATTATTGGTTCCTTGTTTCAACAATGAAACATGAGTTCTAATTACTACTTCCATATTGGTAACAGGATCATTATTATCAATTAATAATAACTATCCATCAATAGTGACAAGAAAAATATAATGTTCTAGTTCTATAACCAGTGTTTTAGTCTTATTTATTACTTTTATCATTGGAACACATTGTTATTATATGGGGATTTATTAAAAATATTCTTAAACCAACCAATTTATTATATGACACTTGACTTCATGAGAGTATATCTTCCTCCAATTTTATATTTTAGAGATGAGTTCCATCTCAGAAAGTATATAATTTATCTCTATAATAACATTTTTATGAGGGTTCTTATGGGCATTGTCCCCACATTTCCTTGTGGTAGAATAAAAATGTACACTTTTTTCCTCCAGTTTCATGTTTGTGACCAGAAGAGGCCTTAACAGATGCTTTAATTCCCCGAATATCAAAATTAGATATCATGGTTTTCCTTCCACATAAATATTATTATGGAATAACATTTATCTATTTAGATGGTATGTGGTGTTGTATTTTTTCTAAAATTTGTAAAACTTATCCCCAAAAGGAAAGATGATGACTCACTTGACTCATCATTAGTGTCACTATCCCCAACAAGGTGTGATTCATCCTTTATCTTACCCAATTACAATTAGGATTGTATGGATGAGTGAGTTGGGACAATTTCCCATACTAATATAAGTAATAAATGATGTATAGATTGAGATATTCTGTACTATAGGATGAGTGGAGTTTTTAAATCTTCATATGAAATGGTTCTCATCATCATTCTTGTTATCCTTCAATTTATCAAAATAATCATACTTATACACCATTATGTAGACATATCCATATCTACTAAAATCCTCACTAAATGTTATGTAGTATGGGAACCCCCCCCCCTTGGATAAATAGTAATGGTCTACATAAATCAATATAAACTCATTTAGTATGATCATTATCACTTCAACCATTCCCACCAAATGGGCCTTTGGGCATTTTTACTTGTAAACAGGTGTGACATAAACCATGTGTTTTTAGTTTAAATTTATCAACCTATCCATCATGATGTAATTCAATCATGCATTTTTCATTTAAAAGATCAATCTGGATATGCTATATTTTAGTGTGGTATGGTTCATATGAAGTAGCTTTATTTCCATTTTCCATTACTTGGATCGTGTAATCTGACACATAAGGAACAGTATTTAAATTCACTATACAAAAAAATGATATATCAATATAATAATAAAAATTTGTTACCAATTTTAAAAATAAATCCATATTTATATTGTTTTATAATGAAATAATGTTTTCGGTAATATATAGAACATAATGAAAACTATTCAAAACCAATATCATTCCAGTCAAAAATGTGAGGTGGTAGTCCCAGATAGCTAATACCACTTGTCTTTATCATTTGGATTGTAATACATCTACCTCCCCTAATTCAATCATTTTGAATCTAAATGGTTCCTATATTTTAATACATAGGTGGGAAGCACATGTTTTTTATAATGGAACATTTGTAGAAATATTTAAATTAAACTTGGTAAAAAAAATGACCATGATGCATCCACATGCTTCTTTGGATGGGTGAAATTTTTATTCCAGTGGAAATTCCTTCCATAAATGAAGTAGAGAAAATATTAGTCCCTTTATTTCCCTTTGATATCCCTATTCTTATAAGGTCTTTAAGAATCTTTGGTCTTAATTCACATTACTTCACCTTTCTGTTGTTTCCCTATAATAATGGAAGGGTTTTCACACTTCATATCCTTATCAACATGGTGAAAAAGAGTAAGAATATTTCGCTGAGGCTTTTCATTATTGTTCATATTGAAATTAACAATAAATATGGATAGTCATAAATGGAGTGATTCTAGAATTATATCAGTGACCTGTTTTCCATGAAGTTTATACACTAAAACCTCTACGAACCCAATGTAGCCAACGATCTTGAATAAGTGAGGTCCAGCTGGGGAACCCTCCATAGTATTTTTCTAAAAGATAACCTTTGAAATAATAAATCATTCATGTCTAGATCGTTCAATGTAAAGACCATAGTGGTTCTCAAGCATGCTATACACATTTATGTTTTTTTGAGACTTCATGATTTCAGTGGATATAAAAAAATTAACAAAACATTGATCTTTTTCCACATCATTCATATTTTTTTCATAGAAAAGGAACTCATCATCACTCACCTCCTCAGCAAGAGGATCCATAAATTTTGATTAATTTATCACTACTAGAAAATGAGGCTACTTCCACATACCTATAGCCATCGTTTAAAAACTTTGGCAATAGGGGGTTATAGACATTGTTTTTTGGCCTATATCCAGAGTTTTATAACCATGGATATATTCTAATTTTTCATGGCCTATAACCATAGTTTTCCAAACCATGGAAATAGGTCATGGCTATAGCCACGGTTCAGTGTCCTTTAGCAACGGGTTTAAAACCATGACAATATAGTTCCTGCGTTTCTGCGGGAAAACATATTCCTACCAAAAAATTGTTGAGAAGACCAATAGAAATGGTTTTCGGGATATTCCCATGGTTTATATATATATATATATATATCATAATATATATATATATATACCTGAATTTTAATGTGGTGTAGTGGTTAGTATGTTTGTCCGTAAAGGGGAGGTTCAGGGATCAAAACATGCTGGAGACATTTTGTATTTAGGCTATTGATGGTTTACCAAGGCTATAGCCACCGTTTAAAATGTGTAAATGGTTTAACTGTCACAATGTCTATTTTGAGTCCTATTTAATGTTTTTCAAAATCGTGGAAATATGCATCTATTGGCACAAATAAAACCATGGCAATAGGCTAGGACCTGCTGGCACAATGATAACAACTACAGTTGGCCGAAACTGTGGTCATAGGCTATAGCCATGTTTCTTAAGGTCTATCACAATAGTTTTTAACTGTGGAAAAAGGGATTTTCTAGTTTTCATTGTATGATTTATGTTAATACAGTAGAAAAATTTGATGGCATCTACCATTCCCAAAAGTTACTTCTATTTTGGAGGCTGTCACTATAAAATTCTAATAATTGGGAAAATTTCTTTGATGAGATCTACATTTTATTCAAAAATTAAAATAGGTGATTATTAGTTGTATTCTTGATTACCAAAGTGGTGAGATAAAATAAATTAAATGATTTTATTAAATATAAAACTATTGTTTCATGTTCTGATAGACCTCACAATTGAACTAAAATTCCTAGTTTCTCATTAATTATAGTGGAAATGATCAATACTGCCCTTCACATAATCCCAACAAGAGTTTCTCATATTTCATTGAGGTATTTAAGTCTGTAGGTTTTTTCCATTAATAGAATTTCATCTCCTAGATTAATTAGAAAGACTAACCAATCTTGAAATGCAAACATATATTTCCAAATCACATGCCTCCAAATGACACCAAGTCTACCAGGAGTTACTCCTCTATATATAGAATAGTTAAGGAAAACCAAAAACTTCATAAGAACTCCCCTTTGAAAATTAAATGTCTTAAAAAGGTCTGTCAAATAATTAATTCTATTTAGTTTTATTATGAAACATGTAATGGAAGGCCATGTTTGTATTAATATTTAATTGAGGTATTTTATTTTTTTGATTTATAAATTAAATGTTTTATACATTACATATCATGTTAATTTTATGTTTGTGAATCCTGATTAATTAACCATGATGGATAAAACATTTACTCATAATTCATTTATTTTATTTCTATTTTTCGCTTTAATTTATCAATTTATGTTATCTATATCTTTCATCTATAAAATAAATAACTACATAGATTGGAATAAATAATTAACGAACTGACCAGTTCATGAGATTTATCTAATGGTGGATTTAATGGACGAGCATTAAATAAACCATTGAAATATGGTGAATTACTTTCATTTTCAGTCTTGGAATGAGTTATAACTTTCCACATGTTTAATATTTTATCACCTGAGTTGTTATAATAATGGATTCATCTTGAATCGTCTCCATGCACTATTGGATACACCATTAATAACAAGTATTTATTTCTTAAACACATGTGATGAGAACTAGATTATTATTCAAAAGTGGATTAAATAAATATCGTTCGACACAAAGGTCCTACATTATAAGGGAGGGAGGGATGAATCACATTTCATAATTTAGGTTAATAATAAATAATTGTAAACTATATAAATAAATTAATTTAAAACATCCAACATATACACAAGTATTGTTCAATATCACGAATGGTCATACATATAACTAATACACAAAAGTAGTTGTCTAGCATTGATTTCATTATTCATTCATTACTATTAAGATGAACATGCATGTATTAATTACATTGAAGCTCAATAATAATTTCAACATAATTGGATATATTAATAATTTATGGAAATCATAGAAAATAAATGGAAGAACCCAAAATGAAGTATTTTTTACAAAAAAGTAATTGATATGTTAAAATTACTGAAAACTATTATTAAAATGTCAAACACCCACTAATTTTTCAATAAATTAAATAAATTTTTAATGAAGAAATTTTCAATATAATTTATTTTTTAAATTTTTCCATTATTAGGATACTACATGACATTTACATCCCACTACATTCCATGCATCTTGGTTCCCATGTGTCTGGGTCACATATCTTGGTCAGCGCCTGATTCCATAGATAGACTACACGATGTGTAGAGGCAAGTTAAATTCTATGTGTTACACTTTTTTGTTCCCAAGATATACAACTTGGTATTCGATATATGTCTTGGTGGACAACATGGTGTGTACAAGACAACTACATTCCATGTATCTCTTTGATTTGTGTGTCTATATTCTCACCGAGTAACTAGACGTGTTCATCAGATGTGGGAATTGATAATCTAAAAAACATTTAAATTGTATATACATCTTTTATGTCATAAATTCTATAAGTTTTTACTCTCATTTGATTTTTACAATGAATAATGAATGCATGGATTTTACGATTCAGGATGTTGACTCGTGTAGACTGCACTGTGTGTATATTGATACATGTTGGGTAGTCTACAAATCTAATTCCACCCTAGAAAGTCAAAAAACAACATACACTAAATGAAATTACTTTACGGAGCACAATTTATCCCTTGACCGATCCAGATAAATTGAAATGGGGTACATAACTTGTACATCAGAGTACAGAACATGTATCATTGTATTTCCTAAATGAAATTTCACTGTTCGTGATGGTATCCCCGATTATTATTTTATTCTTCTTCATAGAACAGTATGAAAATGAAAACAAACATAAATGAATATGATTAAAATTTTGAAGCATGTTAATTAAAATATTATTAAATAAAAAATAATATTAAAAGAAATTCTAAACATAATTAAGCATAATTCAACAAGAAAATAAATGATTATAAATTTAATTATGAAAGATTAGGTACCTGTTGCTGGTTACCAGTGCAGAATAGTCATGTAGTAGTGTAATATATATCAAAATATCTTTTAATAATAATGGATCGAAACTATGAGAGATGATCATGCTCCTCAATTCTATAATTAATCTATTTAATATCTGACGAAATAAATACTTTTTCTCCAGAAATGACTTCATTGAATAATGTTGATCATCAGAAAAATACCCTTTTGTATTGCCTTTTTTTCCTGTCAAGATCCAATCAAAGAATCTCTCTAGGGGTGATCCACAAGTCCTCCAAATTATTATTGATAAAATTCACTTAATCTTTGGGTGCTTGCATATAATGATTAATGCCTTTCTTTATTCGTTATTTATCACTCATTCATCACTCTTTAAGAAATCTAAAATTTGTTTCTCATTTTTTAGAGGGAGAGAGAGAGAGTCCAATGAGAATTCCTTATGCACAATAATTTCCATTGGCCAATTTTTCATTCAATACACAATAGACATAACAGTATATTTATAGAGGAAGGGTTCAGATTGATGTTTTATTTAATTTCATCTTGGCCATTAAAAACATATAAAACCTTTAATAAGCCTCATCCCACATAATACCAATATTATTATAATTTTGTGTTACAATTTTAAAAAATTGATAAATAATATATACCATCATGAAAATAATTATTTTATCATCACACGTTGTATTTGTCTTTTGGAACTCTGTATTATTTTTTGAATACTAGAATTACTATTTTATTCATAATTAAATATTTCATTCACATTCTGGTGAAAATATATTCATTAAATATTCAACAATATTTTTATTTACATGTTGATGAATAAATACTTATTTAATTAATGTGGTCTGAATAACATGATTAAAATTATTCCTTCATCACGAGAACAATATTTATTCCATTAATTAAATTCAGATACAAATTAATTTAGATAAAAAAACACATAACATTTCAGTCTCAAGGATTATTCTTCATTGAAATTAGGCAGGATTTCATAAATTATAGGAATACTGTCTAGAAATAAGTGATTACATCATAGTGAAAGAATGTAATGTCAGAATGATGAAAACCACATATGAATGATCACTGTATAATATAATCCATTTTTTCCAATATCTCGTCTTGATGGTTGCACATATATGTCATCAACCTATATGTTTGATATGTATTTATTTTAATATCTAAAATAAACACAAAATTATAGCATGGCCATGAAATTTAGTTAAAATTTGTATTCTAATCAAAGGTCGAATATGTCAACTCCAAACAAATATAGAACTACCAAATCCTTCCCAAACATGTCCACTAATTACATGTCAATTGTTCTACACCCAATGCACCCTAATCCCAACCATCCTATGGAATGAAGGATTATTCAATAAATCAATGTGTGAGAGTCATGAAATGTATTAATGATAATATCAATGTCTAAGGGCCATAACACATGCTTGGAAATAGGAATATCTAATGACACTAAATCATTATGAATTCATACTGGATGGTCTGTTATCATAATCACAGATGACAGAGATTATTTAATATGGATTTCATTAGAATAATAACATCCTCTTATGTGTACATTCACCCAATGATTTAAATCCAATGTTTCCCATCATATTACATTATCCAATCACAAAACAACATTACGATTATTGTAACAGTACTTCAAGGTTCTTATCATTGCATGGATCTTATATTTCCTTCTCAATGTTAAAGATTATCTAAGAGAATACTACATTAAATAAATGAAATAAATGAACAATATTTAAAAATAAGTTTAATTAATAATTTATAAATCAAAAATACATGTAATAAATGTACAATTAGTTGGTCTTGTGACACCAATAATAACAAAATCCACTACTCAATATTCAAGGTTCAAAATGTGATGCGGGGATGATTCCAAAAATAAGGCCTTCTTAAATCTCCCTCTAGGTTTTGTTTCCTTATATTTATATATTTATTATATATATGTAAAATCATGTCAATGAGCCTCTCACGAGACTTTTAAGGGGTATATATTGTTAAATGAAATTCATAAACCCATAAATTTGTGTCATCAATAACCTCCCTACATTATTTTATCCTTTACAGGTATTAAATAAATACTTATATAAATATGTGTGTATATATATATACATGGAATGTTAAGGCTATGAGATCTTCAAAATACTATTAAACACATAGAATATATGCAAAACGGTCCACGTGATTTTGTTATCTCCCATGTTGTGTCACTGTTACACATTATACAGTAGAATATATATACCCATATATATATATATATACATAGGTACTAAAACATGGAAACCACTCATGTAATTGGATAATAAAATATCAAAATATACAACCAAATCATTTATGTAAGTAATATAAACTCACTTAAAGGAGGGCGGTCTGATGTGGTTGAAAAAATTGTAAAATATTATACATTCCTCCTATAAAAGTTTCAAAATTCTATTTATTTTTAAAAAAATATTATAATTCCATTCACAGGGAGGTATCATATAAAAAAAGCTTTCAATTTTAGGATATAAAACTACCAAATAAAATTACAACATAATCAAATAAATATATGGGAAATTAATAATGGAACACGAGTTTTGATGTTACTATCAATGGAGTTTTGGTATTATAGAATCATGTAAAAATGATTCACATAAATGTCCATAGGAAATAAGATTAGAAAAAATTTAATATAAAATAAATATTATTTCCAGTCTATATATCAGTGTTTTGAAATTTATATTTTTTCAAAATTATTATAATAGGTTTAAAATTAATATTTAATGTGAAGGGAGTTTTTTTTAAAATATGTGTTTTCTAATTTCCAAAACACTCCTTCTGTGGGATTTATTTACTATATATTTTTTTTATGAAAGCATATTATTATGGGAGATATATTTAACATGTAATTTTTTATATTAAAATTTAATAAAGGAATGATTTTTTTCAATATTTAATTTTGATTTCATGTTTTAATATTATTGCAGTCATTTCATATTTATATAGAACCCTTGTTAAAAAATTATAATTTTTTTTTTAATTTTTTTTAATAATTATTTTAAGGAATATATTCGTTTTAATGTTTTCACTGTATGTTTAATAGTTATATCGAAAACAATTATCATCATGATTATACTTTAAGAACAAGGGTTCAATATTTGAAAAAACTATTATTATTAGGATGTTTTTTACATTTACTATTGTTCTTCATGATTAAATTATTCTATGTATGGACACTAATACACATTCCGATCAACTATGAGTGTTTGAAAAACAATATCTCATTTTAAGGATTTATTTACAATAAGTTTAGTAAATTAATTTTTTTTATAATATATATTTATAAATTTGTGTTTATTAATAAATATATCCATTTTTATTTATTTGAAAATAAATTTTAGACAAAAAAATTCCCAATGAAAAATGGGAAAGTGAATAAATTTTTTACTATATTATGGAACTCATAGAGCTTAAATTTTTTTGGAATAATGTGTAACCCAAATGTCAATGGACATGATCCACAATGACAAATGTAGGCACCATATACACATCAATATTATTAGTATCCAAATTATATTACTTTCTATTCTTGTGAAGTGTCTCTAAAAATCACTCTATTTATTATATAAGTGATTATTTTAAAATTATATTCAAACGTAAGATGTTGGAAATAGAAATAGATAACATAATTTTTAATTTTAATAAATTATTACAATTTATGGTTGTTTTATTGTATTTTTAAAATATTCAAAAGAAATATTTCAACATAAAAAACATTATGAAAACGTATTATGAAAACCATTTTTTAATGGGATTTTTATTCTATTTTTTTATAATATTTACAATTTTTTTGATGAATTTTTGATGTTATTTAATTATTTAAAAAGTGGTTTGTTTTTAAAACCCATACTCATTAATTTGGTACTCACCCCATATTTTAAAAAAAATTCTCATTGGGATTTGTAAATATTATGGGAATTGTGATGACTATATTAGTTTGATAGATACAATGGTGATAGTTAAAGAGTTGTAATAATTTAATTTAATGAACTAATATATGTTTATTTCTTTTTTCAAGTTCATAATTCTTTAAAACTCTATAACTAATAATAATATTCGATTTATATGTAACTCGATATGTGGATTTATATTATGATTATAAAATCTTTATTTTTTATTCAATTATTTACTAATAGTGTAAAAACTATGTATTTTTTTAAAAAAACCTAGGAGCACTAGTCAGGGTTTTCTCAATTTTGGGATTCAAGTTTAGAATCTGGGATTGCATATTTTTTTTGGTGGGATGAGATTTTGAGAATGTATTTTCGAACTACTAACCTTATATAATCATATCTAGGATATCAATTTCCTATTCCATATTTATGGTTATTATGATATAAATATTTATTCTGATGAAATGCATCAAGATGATTTCAGGGTGTATAACTGTGATATTATAAAACAACACTATTTTTTATTTCATACATGACACATACAACTGATCATTAATGAAAAAAAAATATTATTATTTGTTAATATGACTATCATTACCATGTCATTGAATTTGATGGTATGAATAATATTATCTAAATAATATATATATATATATATATATATATTCTAAATGTTCTTACTGAATAAAAATGTATTGATTAATCCTTAATAAAAAATTACTCAATTTTCAATATGTATTTTATTCTTCAAAATTAATCCATCTTTAAACAATTATTAATTTTTGTGGAAAATATTGTATCTAAATTTTTATTTTATTTTTAATTTTTATTTGATAAAAATAAAACAATTTTTTATAATTTCATATGAAAATTATTTCTTGGAGATATATTTGGATTTTTCAAAAAATAATGATTTTTAAATGATTGGTGAAAAAAATATTTTTTTGTAAGACTATAATGATTCACATTAAAATGTCTAATTGTTACATTACTAAAAACATATTTTAGGTTAAGTATTATTAAACTATAAATAAAATAGTAATTCTCATTTTAAGGAAAATTATACTCTATTTTACAATAATATCATTTTTTGGGCCTAGAAACACATTTTAATAAGTAATTTTCTGTTTTGATTTTGGAAATTATATTAAAATGTATTTATAAAACTTTTATAAATTGATTCCAAAAGAATTGATTTCATATTTCGAATAGAAAGTTTCAATTTAGTTAAATAGGTTATTTTTTTGGATGTTATTAGTATCAAACATAGTAAATGGTTTTTACATAAGTAAGTGTAAAAGAAGAAATACATGATTATAATAAATGTATAAGATATTACAATCACCCAAAAACTTGTATTTAATTCACTATGAGAGTGTTTTTAAACCATGGACATCTATTATTTTAAAATATTTGTGGGTTTCAACCTTTATGAAGTGATGTGTTTCACTTTCCGTCACTACATCTCATCGATGTTTATAATTGTGTAATTAATATATAAAAATGATATTCATTACATAATAATAATATTTTTAATTACAATATACCATCTTATTTCATAACATTTCATCTGTTGGAAAATGATAACAGCGTTCATGCTTATGTATGGACTACCACCTACACAAATGGAAGTGATTAATTTCACATTTACAAATTTCATGAATGGTTATAAAATAGTATTTAATGAATATATATTAAAATTATTTCATTAATATCATTATGTAATGGATGAAATAATGGTCATTTGACCATATTCATCCAATAATTGTTTTTTGGTATAATGGAACAAATATCCAGAAAACGATCAATGTAAACCTAACAGATTAATTACCTAAATAAAATATCAAAAATATTAACATAAAATGAATACATATAATGTAATGAACATGAAAAAAAATTATTTAAAATTTTAATAACTAATATATTTTTATTATTCAAGAGATAAATAATGTAGAATGTTAGAGTGTATTTATGTTAAAGGATTTTTTATCTCAATTTTATTTCATTGAGATTTATTATATTTTCACCCAGTGTTTTCTAATGTGAGGTCTATTTACTATGTTATGGATCTATTTTATCATTAATTTATAAAACTGATTGGTTTTACCAATACATTTCATATTTTATTCTTCAAATTTAATTTATATTAACGTCATGGAAGAAATAATATACTTTCTATATCTTTTTTAGTGTTTCCCTTCCAAATATTTTTCATTAATATATATATATTTTTAAGATGATTTCATATTTTTATTCATAATAGTATTATAAATTTCATTTTCATATAAATTTTACATTATTTAAAATATATAAAGACGAATCTTCTTCTTATTTTATGAAAATGGTAATTTTATCGAAAGAGTGAAATAAATCATTATTTTAACATTCACAACATGAATAAAATTTCAATAAGTCCTAAATTTCGTTTTTATAATGATTAAACTAAATTATTCCATGTATAATATAAAATTAAATAATTTCCACAATATTTTGGGAATTTATCATTTTAAATTGTATTCCAAAGGCTATGATATTCCATCTTGTTTTATATAGAAATTGAATTTTCATTTCTTAGGGGTACAATTGATATTCTTTAAAGGTTTTATTATTTTATGAAGAATGATTAAAATATTTTCTCTTGATATGGTACTTTATAATAATACATATAATTTCCGGTGATCCCAGTATGAATTATATGATAGAACAACCTGATACAACTTATACGATCAGTTATCTTGATATATCTCTCCAATGCATTGGGTAATGTTCCTTATTTCAAATGAAATAATTAAAGAGTTTCCGAGTATTTTTATCCAATACATTTTAATAGGATAAAGATATATCTTACATGTGTGAATACATGTTATGAATATAATGATCTACATTTCTTACAAGGGCTACTATTTCCACGATATGGGTTTTTAATGTTTTTCAGAATTTTTTTTCATGTGGATATGATTTTGCACATATTCTCAACGAATGATGTGATAAATAGTAATATTTATTTCATTTTAGGGTTTTCAATAGAACATAACATATCAATATTTTATTTATGTTTTTTATGATTTTGTTCTCACCCAATATTTTCAAATTCTTTTTCACTAAATTATAATATTTATTGGAATTTTGATGAATACTTAATATGGAAGATGAAGTATAAGGACCCAGCCTTAAAAAATTACATAATATTTAATTAAATGAATAATTAACATTGAGGATCTTTTCAGGTTTAGAGTTTTAGTGAATTAGGACATAACTATTACATCTCACAATATTACAATGTAGACACTTCTACTCAGTTTCAATTTTTTTCATAAAATAAAAACTCATAAAAAGAAACATGCCTAGTTACATGTTCTATATAGAATGTATTTCCATGATCCCATTCCTGACCCTATTCACCATTATGTCATGAGTAAATAACATTTCAAAAACTTGGGATGAGCATAAAAAGTAAGGGATATAAAGAAATATGGAATGAAAACATTATTCCTTGTATACATAAGAATCAATGAAATCATACAATACTCATAAAAATAAGAACTTTAAAATACCTCATGAAATCATAAGATTTATGAATAACTAATAGAAATCATAAAGCATAAAGTTAACTTGAGGCATTCATAACATTCTTACATAGGTAGCAACCCTCATGGTTACGTTTGGAATACCCATCCCAGTATATTCCCTAAATCTCTTCGGAGAATCCTTAGATTTTAACTCCTTGGCATTACCCAATGCATTGGGGAGATATATCGGGCTCACCCGCCCTTAGTTTATAACGGAAACACCCGCCTTCATAAACAATTCCCAAGAACCATAACATAATCGTATCACATAAAAATGCATAAAAGAAACATAACATTTCCACATTTTAATCACAAGATATCAATACAACACATTGATATAATCAAAAAATTATGAAAACTATTTTCAATACCAAAATAAATGAAATTTAAAACATGGTATTTATTTTTCATTTTAAAAAATGTTATGGCATGTAGAGGAAGCCGAAACTCAAATAATGGTCACATCAGCAGAGAAGCCGTTGTAACTGCATACGTAAGACAAAAACATTCCCTTTTTTCGTTTAGTAAAATGCTTCATATAAAAATATTCCTTTTGAATAAAAGTTAAAGTCAAAGGGTTTTATACACCATATAATAGAAAGTTGTGTATGAAACAAAATATGACTCAAGGAAAGGAGATTGAGATGAAGTCCCTTACAAAGTGGGTATCTTTAGATAAAGGATAAATCAATTACATGATTATGTGTGGAAAATCTAAATACACCTAACATAAGAGGATATTAAGTGTAAAACAATCAGAGTTCATCCACACTTATTCATAGTACTATATAATCAAGAAGAATAGGTTTGACCCAATGAATTGAAATTGGGTTGAGATGTTCCCTTACAGAAATTTGCCACCCTAACGACGTCACATTAAAATTCAGAAAATGAGTTTATGAGAGAGAAAAGGGTATCTCATCACATGTACATAATATTTATAGAAATATGGATAGATAATAACATATCCCAACATAAAAATATGTCAATTAATAGAGATAACAAAAAGAAGCATTTTAAAAAAAGAGGAGGTTGAAAGAATCCCTTACCAATTTGGGTAACCTTCGAAACGTACACCACATTAAAGAAGGACCAAACAATGCTGATTTAAATACACATAAATAAGAGTATATTAAAGAAATATTAGATTCCTGGTCATTACATACACCACTCAACGGAGATAGTTTTAAATATACCAGGAATCTCACCGGAATAAAAAGTGAGATAAAAACTCCATACTTCATTGTAATCAATTGAGTAGTATGACCAAAAGATAATAAACACGATATGAATCACAGAATACCATGAATATAAATATAATCATGATAATATATATCAAATGGAAGAACACAAGACACCACATGCAATAAATAAGTGGTGAACAATGGAAATCTCATGGAATTAAAAGTGATATAAGATATCCCCTTACGAAAATTCGGTAGCCTAACGAGGCCACTTAAAACATCCTAAAATGGATTGAAGATATCAATTAGGGTCTCTCGTCATATGATCATAAAAATTAAATTCATTTGAATATAGAATTACATCTCCCAATCTAAGAAATATGATCTTAAAATAAGTGACATAAATGAGAGTACTTAAAAAGAAAGAGAGAGGTTGGATCCCTTACTTGAAGTCCGACTTGTCTTGTTTGTTTATTTATATTCATGAATAATAAACTTTTTTTCAATTAATAATTGATTAGTGACAAAAATTAATGTTTATTATTCAATTAATATCACATATTATAATGTTATAATAATTATTTAATTATGTGAGTTCATATCAGATGTTTTTTCGATGTTCGGTACATGAGTCAAAAATAAATTTGTTTGAAAATTATTGTCCATGTAGTTATAATTAAACCATATCCATAATATTATTAATGATTTAAATATCATATATATCCAGTATATATTCATTTTATACTATTCCATAACATTTTATGATAAGAAAATGAAATGCACTGTTCGTGGAGACGGTAGGCCGTACGTATGCATGAACGCTACTTTAATTTCATTGTCACATTAAAGGTATTAAAACTAAATGAGATATATATATATATATTATAAATTAATTATAATATATATGTTATATAGGTCACATAAATTCATTAATTTAATTATTTATACATTCCATGTATTGCATGAACGAATCACATCACTTGAGGGGGCGGTAGTCCAGACTTCCTCAAATGCAATTTTCGCATTTTCACAGCATGAAAAATATAAAGGTATGTTTTAAATGTAAAATAAAGAATACTAGAGATGAAATAAATATAATATATATCATAAATAACTATATTTACATCATAATGGCAACCATTAGAGGTGGTACGAGAAGATAGAACAATCATCATTTCGTGAGGCAGTAATTTGCCATCCACGGAAACAGTATATTCTTTAACCACTAGACGGAGGTATGTGTAAGTGTAGCTATAATACTTATGATAAAAACATCCTATTATATTTACTATACTGGGTTTGTTACAAAATAAAGGAATAAAAATAGTTTAAGGGGTTGTAGAAGAAAAATAAAACAAAAGAACATAAGAGAAGACATTACCTTTAAATAGGGTAACTCCCTTTGATATGAACGAAAAGGGAATTTTGAAGAGAATTATGCCTATGGTAAGGCTTATAGGATTAATAGAGGTATGTGAAGAGATTAAATTAATAGATTTAGGTCAAGCCAAAGTCTTGAGAGGTGTGGTTAAGGGGGTAGAGATGTGGGCCTTTTATAAGAGGGAGGAGGGGCACTCTTGGTATGTTATAAAAAGTTACTATATTATAAAATGATTTTAGGATTTTAAAGGTCCCAAAAAGATATATTTCGAGGATTACGTGATAAGGGTTAATAATCCTCCCATAAAATTGGTTTTATAGAGGTGTAAGTCTTAGATTTTACCTTATCTTTTCATTTTATTTAAATTGTTCTTTAATGAGGTAATCACTACATCCTCGCGGTGACATAAATAAATTTATTTATTTAATTTCTAGAAATTATAAAAAAATTACCATCATTTAGGAAATATTTTTTATATATACAATGAATGTTTATAGTCATATATATAATTTATGTTAACAAAAGTAATATTAGTTTGCTTAGGAGATACATACTTTGGTTACATTTTACTTTCATTAAAAAAATATGATAAAAGGTCACTATCACACTAAAGTGATTACAAGGGGTCCTAAGGTTATCACAAGGCATACAATGGTCCTAAATTACACCAAAAATAGTATTAGGACAAATTTTGGGGTCATTTTATATTTTTAGGATATTATTTTTTTACCCTTAACTACCGATTACTAATTAAACACGATAATTAAAGATAATTATCATCGTTACTATTTATAATGTCCAAAAAACAAGAGAGTATTAATTAAATAAATTGTACATTATTATTAAAAATATTGAATCCATTTTATCAAATTACAAACAAAAAAATTGCAGTAATTAAGTAAAAATAATTCTCGTTGTCAAAACCAAAGACGGGTTTTGAAGAGGTAAAATCTATCAAAAGATTGATTTGTTTTTACATCAAATTTAAAATTGAAATTACATCCAATGACCAAAATTGTTTTAAATAATATAAAACAATTAAATTACACATTAAAACCAATTAAAATGATAATATAAATATATAAATAAATTTGATGAAAATGTAGTTTTAAATTAAAATGTAGTATTTTTCACTATTCATTGAAAATGAACATTTGTCAGAAAAATACCAAAAATTCTCTGTAAGATATATTTGATATTCCCAATTAAAAAATCTTATAAATTTTACCAAATTAAAATCATAGAAGTTGCATTAATTAAATTTATAATCAATTCCCTCTATCAAAACAAATAGCGTGGTTTTTAGAAACAATATCTATTAAAATATTGACACGTGTTTAAGTTCAATTTCAAAGTGGAATTAATTAAAATTAAAAAAACTGGATTAAATGGTAAGAATATATTTTAATTATACTTTAAAACCAATTAAAAATATAATTTGACCATATAAATAAATTATACTAAAAGAGAGTTTTGAATTAAAATACAGTTTTTTCACTATTCAATAAAAAAATGAACTTTATCGGAAAAATAACAAAAAATTACACAAAGTAAATTGTGATGTCCTGATCGTAAATAAGGATTTTATTTTTTCAAATATATCATATAAAACTGTCAAAAAGTGGATTCAAAAAGGGTTCTCCATCAAAAGGCGGTTAATCGACTTTTTAATAATATTAGAATATTTACGCTTAAATTGGATTTATTCTCATTTTAAGCCTCTAACATTTATTTATTAAATGTAAAAATATTTGAAAATAATATATAATAAATTTTTAGTTAGTTTTGTTCATTTCTTCCATTACATAGGCTAGGAGTTTTCTACAATTTACAATAATATTATTTTATTATTAGCGTGCAACAATTGATTTCAAAGAAATTCGTTGTTACGTATTGGGTACGCCATCGGACATAGCATCCCCTTTTAAGTAATATTAATATTTTATTCGAAAATATTAATATATATTAACATTTAATATTAATTATTTACCTAGGATGTTACATGAAGCATTGGGAATAGATGGAAATATAATCATTTAAAGACAACTGTATTGTTTTGAATTTTTTTTTAATTCTCAAAATAAATAATCATAATATATCCTTTGGTATTTAATTCTTCATTTATTTTATATTGATATTGTATGTATTGGATTGATCAAATATGAAAAATTTTAATGGTATCGTATCTAGAAATGTAATGATTTTTTATCACCATATATTTGAGTGTGAGTTTGGGGTTATTATGGTTGGTATCACAATAGGAATTGTATAACATTATTGATTAAAATTTTTCGTTTATGTTAAACCTAAGAGTTGTGGAAAATATAATTTTATTATATGTTCATGATTGATCATAATTATAAAGTCACAAATACTCATTTTGAGGTTTTATGTCGTATTACAATATTGGGAGACATTTATTATGTTTCCTTAAATGATTGAGGTAAATATAATCCTTATTTTATAAATTATGTTTTGTGGAAAAAAGTTAAAATCTATTGATTACCTTAAGAGTCTAGATGGTCTTAGATATAGAGGTAAATATAAATAATTGGGACAAAATGATTATTAAAATTTGTAAAAATAAAATTTATCATGTAGTTAATAATGAAGTTGAAATGATATTTCGTTACAAAGTGATAAATTTAATTTTTGAAAAATATCAATTTATTGAGAAAATTATATAATTAAGTTAAATTAAAATATTTTAGCTTAATATAAGAGTTTATTTAAGGAATAATTAATGAATTATCTTTTGTAAGAATATAGGTTTTCAATGTAGATTTAGGGTGATTAATCTTATTTATTGAAAATATTATCATATTTTTGAGACTATATAACCAAGGAATTTACATTTTTGTTTGGTGAAATTATGAATGATTGAAGTAATTTTGAGATAAATGCTACTTGGATCGTGTAATAATATGAGATAAAATCATTCTAATATTTTTGTTTCAATATTAGTTATTAATATTTTTATCAGTCTTAAGATTAGATAATGGTTTATATTTTTATATAGTGTTATTGTTGTTGCATAAGAAATTAATGTAGTATTTCATTATTTAATTATTTATACATATTGGATATTAGCTAGTACTATTTTTTTATATATTTCTATAGATAATATGAATAAATATTTTATTCATTTCAGGAGTTAACGATCCCTTAAATATTAATAATAGAGGTTCAGGCTGGAAGAAATTATTTTCATTATTCACTTCTTAGAGGAATAGATAACATTGATGTTTAAATTGATCAAAGTAAAACTAAATGATGAAGTTTTTTTTAATGAAAGGATAATATGAAATTATATTTTCTCATGTTCTCTCTCATGATGGTAAAAAAATATCTTTACACTAGGAAGAGGATGCTGAAATGAAATATTTATCATATTACATTATTTAATGTTTAATAAATGGTCCTATAATCCTCTAATGATTCATGGTTTTGTGTTCATTATCTTTCTCATGACTACATTCTCTTTCAATATCTATTATTACTGAGACATTATTTTTTCTATGTTGGTTCATATTTTCACTTAATAAGAATGTAATCCTTATTTAGGAACACATATATATATTATTATAGATAAAATACATATTTTCATTTTATCCTTTTCAAATGAATATTTTATTATCTTGTTTTATGATGTGTTTTTTTTTTAAAAATGTATTTAAAAATATAAAAAGGGGGTTTCCTTTAATAATCATCTTTTCTTTCCACTCTCTAGAATTGATGTTTTATACCATTTAATACATAATGAGTTGAAAATTTTAGGGTGTAATTTCATAAATGTGTTATCATTTAAGCACTTGATATTTTCAAAGAACACTATGTTTTTTAGGGTACTTGAAACACATCAATAAACATTAGTGACCAAGTACTATTATTATTAAAATATGACAGAAATAATCTAGCCATTGAATTTTCATGTATAAATAAAATTATTTGAATTTTGAACAATATAAATATATATATATATATTCTACTCATTTTTTTATTCTGAGAATATATGAAATCCATTTTCAGTAAATATAAAAAAATAAAGTTTTTTTGGAAAAATTAAATTTATTTTACATAACAAGTACCATTTTTCTTTTAATTATTTATTAAGTTAAAATAAATATTATTTATTTTCAAATATTATAATTAATTAAATTATACTCAATGCTGTAATTAATTTTGTATAAGTTCGTTTTTTCCTCAGAAATGAGTTTTCCAAAAAAAAAATGTGTTTTTTTATAACGCGTTTTCATTAAAAATGATATATGAAATATATAGAAATTAAATATTTAAAAATTTATTCCATATTTGGTATGAAATGGTTCAAATATAGTAATTTTATCTCTTTTTTTGGCCATTATGGATTGTTTCTATAATAAATATTTTTCACTTCAATAAGGGTAAAACTAGAAAACAAATAATATAACTACAGGAAAAGATATCATAATAACCCAAAAACAAGTTTCTTTTTAATTGGATGATTTTTAAGAGACCATTATCATCTAACATTTCAAAATGTGGAAATATATTTCCTATTTCCTATGATTATAATATTTATATTATTTTAAGTAATGGATAAAGTAAAAAACATTCACTATCTAGTTTTATATATCAATAATTTTTTTTACAAAGGTAAAAACAACTTATTTTTAGTTATAAACATTTATTTAAAATATGAATGAAATTTAATATCATGGTAATTTATATTTAATTTTTATAAATTAAATAAGTAACAAAAATTCTTACACATCATCAACATATTGATTGTTAACGTTGTAGAAAAAGTAATGAAAATGACTTTTAAAACATTAAAAGTAATTATTAAGGTTGATTTATAGTTTTCCATAATATTTTAAGATAAGAATAATGAATTAAAGTTCTTTTAAAAGTGTATATTTTAATTCTATTACTATCTTGATGTTATTAAAGTCAACATAGGTGAATAATATTCAAAATAAAATTAATAATATTTTATGTAAAATAATATTTGTTTTAATGATTTTAAAACTATAAAAAAATTAGAATAATGAAAATTTGAACATTAAATGAACTAAAAGATTATGAATGGACCATTTTTGGAACAAAAAATATTTCTTTTTAGTCAATATATAACTATTAGTTATTGAAAAATGTGGAATCGTAGTTAAGGATTAAATTTGTTAATGTCAGTTAAAATAAATCGATAAGGGATAAAATGAAATAAAATTGCATATAAATCTTATTGTATGAATTTATTCAGATCTAATATAATCTTGAATTAATAATTAAACCAATTTCAAACCAAAATCCTTGGAATATGACTTTATAATATATTAATGGTTGGAAGAATTACAAGAGTGGCCCTCCCCGCACTTCTAAAAGGGAACCTCTTGTCCAATCTTCCTCAAAAATGATGAGAACTATAGTTCAAACAATATATTTCAAAAACTATTTCCAGTATTCATTCACAATACCTAAATCATATAGTCTCATTAAAGGGAAGCCCAATATTTTTTATGTCATAATATAATGATGGGTTTCCAAAGAAGGGGTGTAACTCTTAACTGATAATTTTTATTACTTTTCATATTCTACATTTATCAAATATTTTTTTAAACATGTTGAAATAATTACATATTTATATTTCACACTATAAATTTTTAATATGATTATGGTATAACAATTTTCATCCTATTTTACTTCTAATGGGAAATTAAAATCATCTCACATACATACGTGTGAATTACCTCCTCCATGAAGTGATATGTTTCACATTCCATCAACACTTCTCATTGATATTAATAGTAATGTATTTGATACATATATAAGATTTAAATGGAAAACATATATTCTATATGGATAATATATCATTTATATTATTCTCCATCCATTTGTTGAAAAATTAAAACGTCATATATTTGTACATGTGGACTTACACCTCTATAAAGGAATATGATTACTTTTTCCTGTAAACATTAAATATTTGGTTATAAAATTATTTTTAATATATATAAATGTTAATAATTTCATGATTATCATTCTATGGAAGATGTAATAATAAGAAATTTTATTTTGGTCTTCCTTCTAAATCTATTTTGAGATTATGAATAAAACATACCCAAAATGTCTGAGGAAAACATAACTAGTCAAATAAATAATAAAAATTGGTAATAAATGATATAAAATAGATAATGATAATTTTATTAAAATGAAAATAATAATATTTTTTAATGTAAATAACTAATATAATTTTATTATTCATGATTTAAATAACATGTGATGCTAGATAGTATTAATGGAATGAGATTTCTCATCTCAATTTGTTTATTGAGACTTATTCAATTATCCATACGTGATTTATTTTATGGGGTGTATAAAATATCTTATATACTCATTTGTTCTTTAATTTTAAAAAATTAATGTGGTTTTAAAATAATTTTCATTTTCTATTATTTGACAACTTTTTATATTAATTCTAAATAATTTAAAAGTAACATTATATTGAAATTCATATTTTATTGTTTCCCTTCCAAATATTTTTATTCCATGTATATTTTATTTATATTGTTTTAAAAATGTAATTATTAAAACATTATTAAATTTTATTTTCCTCTAACTTTTAATTTAAATACAATGATTAAAAATGAATTTTCTTTTCAATTTCAAAATGAATTAGTATTACAGAATGTGTGAAATGAAAAATTATTTTAACCATTACAACATGAATGGGATTTCCTACTATCGTGAAATTTTATTTATTTAATGATTTATTTAAATGTTTCAAAATGTATCGTTAAATAGAATAAATTACATAATAAATTGAGAAACATTTCATATTATGTTTTTTTCAATGGAATTTTATATTTATTACTATTTTTATATTAAAATAGAACATTTTTTCTAATTTTTTAAAATAAGTTTTTCCCATGTTTTGTGATGAAAACCTTTAAGATTGAGATTTATTATTCAAAAAATGGTATATATAATAATGGTTAATCTTGATACAATTTTTTTGATATGTTAGACAATTATAACTTAAATGTCTTGTGAACCCTATATATCTCTCAAATGAATTTGGAAATTTTACTTATATAGAAATAAAGGAAGGGGGGGATAATTAGGGACTTTTACCCTATAAAATTTTCAATTATACAGTTATATATAACATGAGTGAACATAATTTTTTATTATGAATTTATAATTTTCATAAATGGGTTTCTATTTTGTTATAATGTGGTTTAAAATTTTTCTTTATGAAAAATGTGTGTTCTTATTTTGGAGATAATTAATTCCACATGCTCTAGAAATAATTTTTTAAAAGTAAATATATGATGAGTTTTAATTTTTTTCAATGGATTAATTTATATCATTCAGTTATATCCATTAATATTTTTTATCAAACCACATTTTCAAATGTTTTTTCACAAGATTTTATGAATGTGTTGGAATAGGGATAAATTCATAATATGGAATTTCAATCCCTTGAATACTGTGAATCAAATTCACTTAATGACACACATGTTTTTATGTAAGTGTTTTTTCTTAATTATCTAAATATATAACCCTAAAACATACTTATTTATGTATGTGAGCCTATATTTTTGTTTGATGTTTTGTGTTTTGGATGAATAAATTGGGTCACATTTATTGGTATCAAATCCAGAAATGTAATGATTATGTTTTGAGAATAAGATCTGGGAGTGTGAGTTCATGATTATTATATAATATGTATGTGTACAGACACCATTATTTGTTATCATTCCATATTTTTCCTATCTTATGAATATGAAATGTAATTCAATATAGTTCTTGGAGGACCTATTGTGCTGGTGGAGTTTAATGGTGGTCAGCGGCCTTGGTAGTAGGCATGTTGTCTAATATATGGTTTTTTATGACACTATTTTCCCTATTATTTTATAGTTGCACCATTAATATGATTGTTTAGTCAATATTTTTTCCCTGTTACTTCAATATGAACCTTCATTCTATGTTGTGGGATATTAAAGGCTATGAAAGTTGTTTTCAAATTGTAGTTATTTACAATCAATGTTTCCCAAGTATGTATGGAGATATCTATTAATGTGTATAGATGAAAAAAAATTATATTTTCCAAATGTGTTATATTTTTTTACTTAGTAACATACACCACCCCATTTTATTTGAGATGGGATTTGATAAAACCCTCATCTAAAAATAATACATGTGGACACTAGTGGGTTGAGTCATACTATAGTGGTATAAGAGCCTATGATGACCTATAATTGAGTTTGGATATATAATAGTTAGGAGAATGAATTTTTTATATTAGGAAATAAATTTTTACATACATTGTTTAAATATTATTCGAGAGTGTCTAGTGATGGTATGAGGACTGAATTCTCCATTAACAAGGACTCTGAAAACTCGCTTATCGAATTCACACACCAAGGAATACATTACATGAAAATAGATGTAAATGCCTTATTTTGGAATTTGTTTTGGTTTTTTCATCCTTCTTTACTTAGATCCATGGATATTTAATTGAATTTTTTAAATTTTCCCCTTTTGTGGATGCGTACTCATAGAAAATAAAAAAATATTTCAATATTAGATCAAAATGGAGATCAAATCCTTTATAGGGACTTAATTAATGTGCGTATTCAAGAGATATTTTCTCTAAGTGGACACTAGATGGTATTTCCACCAATTGAGAAACATGTAAACATTCAGTTGGTAGTACATGATGACATTTTACCACATCATTGAAAAAACATCATTATGACAATATTGGATTATTACATAGGTAGGGAGATTTGATTTCATGATTTAATGAGGAAGAGACTATATAGGTTAAATGGTGATCAAGACCTGAAATTGGTAGAGTACTAGTTAGAGTCCCTGGTTTGAGTAATATTCATCTTCTATACCGCTTTTGATTGGATGTTTATTTTTATCAATTATTTTACATGGATATATAGGAAGATAGTATAGCATGATGATGTAGAAAAATAATGAGGATATGCTTCAATGGATCAGTTTTCAGAACCTCTTTGAAGAGGGTTATTTAAAAATGACTATATGATCAGTTAATACATAAGAGTTTGTTAATCATTAGTCCAGAAATAGTAAATTCATTGAGTATGCATCAAGTATTACTAATCCCTTGTGATAATATTATCACATTTTTTTATTCATATTTCAATTAGAGTATGTTTAAGTGTGGTATAAAAAAATAAATCCGAGTCTATATTGTTCCCCATTTTCATCCCAACATGCAATGGGCTGATGGATCATTTTTTTGTAGAGAGATTTTTTGTATAACAATAATATCCAACCAAGGATGATATAAGACAATTTGGATAAGGGAATCAGTGGTATGAGTATGAAGTATATCATTAGTATTTTGACACTCAATGAATCAGTAAATTCAGTCTCTGATCAGAGGATCCTCATCTCTGCGGTCCCATAAAAGTCCTAACATCCAATGGCTAGTAAATGAATTTCCTATAATAATGGAGATAATATTTCTCAATACTACCATACCCACCATGGGAAAGTAGATAGGAAGATAATGTTTGGGACCCCATGGAATAGGTGATGACTGGGAGGCTGCTATGGTACTATAAATGAGATGGATATAAAAGGTGACCAACATAATAATATGATATTTCCTCCACTACCACCAGGTGGTCAAAACATGTATTATAGAGATGGGGGGAATGGGGATTGTGAGTTACAAGAAATTAATACTGATGACCCAGAGGGTCTCAACAACATGTATGGAAAAATCCATGTCTTATATACTATATATTCAACATTGATAGACACATGTATGAGTTTGTATTTTCTATCATAATCCATCGTTCCAGAAATAAATATTTTAGCATATCCACAAGTCAAAACCATAGGGTTGGGGACTCATACAAGAGAGGATTATATGACTACACTCTTCTATAAGCAATGTTATTTAGGGCTGGTGGATAGTGATTCTCAATTGAACTTTTATTGGTTGCGATGAGACTATATAATTTCATTAATTGTATATACAATCTATCCACCACCCCTTCAAAGATTTATTATTTCCTTTCAGAATTTAGTGGACCTTAGTGGATGATTTCATGTTTTCCTTCATTATAATTAAGGAATATATATCAAAATAAGGCGACATCATGTGTAGGAGAGTACATCCCATTTATCATGAATTGGATTGATTTTATATTAGTTTATAAAACAATGTGTTTTATTTGTTTCGTATAGTAGGAGAGGTGTAACTATATGTATATCTTGAGTAAAATCCAAGGTCACCTCCTTGACTGGGGGGGGATTTATGGACATTAATCAATAGATCATTATGAAATATTTAATATCATATCATATGTATCACAAAAATTTGTGAATGATGAGGGTGTAGTTATTGGACCATCAATGGAAAGGGATTCTTAGATTTAGTGTGTCCTTCTGGGTAACTCCAATATTATATTAAAAGATGGTTGATGTGATCATGAGGTTATGTCTGTATTATCATTTCCAAAATTATGTAATAGTGAATAATAGGTATCCACTATTGATATCAATGATCTTTTCAATCTGTTTAATAATAAAAAGTACTTCTTAAAGAATTACATCTGGAATGGTTATCACCATCTACATGTTCATATAGAGGACATACCGAAGCTAACATTATGATGTCTCTAAGGCCACTATGTTTACATGGTGATTCCCTTTTCAGGATTAAAACCCCAATCCTCTTAATGGGACTGATGAATTGTATCTTCCAACAATTCCTCTAATATTTTGTGATGGTATTGATTGATGAACTATTATATACTTGGAATAAGAAGTTGTTCATGAAGAGAATGTTAGGATAGTTTGGGATATATATCAAGAGTTTCAAATATATAGAAAAATATAAATTTGATGGTTTTAGATTATAGAGTTCCACATTCTAGGACATGTCATCACAAATAATGGAGTATCTAAGGTCCCAAAAAAGATTAAGGTGGTTTCATCTAGGGAATCAAAAATGAGTGTGACAAAGGTGCAGGAAATCTTTAGGAAAAGTATTTATTATTTGATATTAATATAATAATTAATTTTTTATGTGAATTGATTTACTATCTTGAACTAAATGGGGAATAGTTTTTTTCTAAATAGGGGAATTTCAGAAGTTATTTTAGGATTTATAAAAGTGGTTAACTAGCAGTCCTTTTCTATGGTTCCCAATAGAAGGGGTAGAGTATATAGTGTTCTGTAATACCTCTTGCGTTCTTAACATGTGTCTATTAATACATATCGAGGTAGTTATAGAGTAAATATCATGAAATTTAAGACATAATGTGAATAAGTATGAAACCCATTCATTTTTTTTCTGAAAATGATGGTTTTCCCCGAATGACATGGTGAAGTTGCATTCTTGGAGATGAATTTGTAATTTATTGTGACTAAAAATATTTAGGTTCATCATAAAATATGTATCTCTCAACCTGATACATAGATAGGTTTTTGTGTTCCAACATAAATATGAATTCATGATATTCTATATTTTTAGGAAAGGGGAATGTTTTGGAAGATGCACTCAGTTAGAGATATTAATACATGTTTCTAGGAAATGTGTTATTATAATTTTCCCCATTTAAATTTTCCATGGTGAAGTATTGGGGATCATAATACCATTGATCAATGGTAATTACCCCTCCACTACTCTACTGTATGAGGGTATACCTACTTGGTGATAATTATGTTTGAGATATTTCATGAACAAATACTCATAAGATATATTCTTGACAAGCATTAAAATAGTTGGGAGAATTTTATCCAACTCTTATGGCTGATGTTGTATATATTTGTTATTTATAGGAGTTACCAAGATAGTTACATATATCTCCATTAACTGTGAATCCAACCATTTTGGAGATGTTCTAGGGCCTTTAGTGTATGTTTCATTTTCAGGGATTAAGAAGTTTGTTGTGAAGTTTATACTCAGATGCCTCAACTATTTGGGGGTGAAGTCTGAGAATCATGTAAAATTGGGTTTTTCAAATCCCCTCAACATTCCATAATTGAAATAGTTTATATTAGTTAAGGATTTAATTGAAATATTTCCTTCGATGGTGAGTGGTCACAACCATATCGTTGAAATTATATATCCTTTACTAAGTCAATATACTTCATGTCAACCGAGATGAGAGTTCAGTTGAATGTTTTAGATGCTTGTACATATATTAGATACTATTACATTGTGATGAATCTTTTCTGAATATCTCAGACTGTGATGCTCACTACATGTGTTAGTTAAATAAAGGATTGAAAAAGGAATTCAAGGATAAATTATAGATGAGCATGGTGTGCCACCTTAAAATAGTGGACTAGAGTGAGTAGACTATTTATCTCATTGAGGAGAAGCTATAAGAATGTATGCTATACTTTTACAAGAGATAAAATTATCCCAAGAACAAAATAATGTTTTCACACAACAATAATTATCACTATATTATCAGTATGACACCTTTTTAGGACCTTTATAAAAGACCTTTCAGGTCATCATATTCTATTCAAAGTTGTAAGAATCAACACTTATGTTTTAAAAGTAATATTGTTTCAGGAATAGGAAGGTATAGATCATAGTGTTCAGTATTAATACATCTCAAAGGTTTCATATATCTTATTCACACTCACATGGGTGGGGGCATAATTTTTATCATGGGAGATCGTGTCTTCCTGGTGGTCATACCTCAACTTGGTTTATAATGAATTATCTAGTGTGAATATCTATATAAGAGGTTCATCAATACCTTTTTAATTCAACAAAATATTATTGTGGTTATACACCACCTAAAATTACCACCACAGTTGGACTATATTCAAGAAATCCACAACTATTATTAGCTAAAAAGGTATGTGCATAATTTTTCATACATTATTTACTGCGGGGGTTCTAATATGAAAACAAATAATTATTTTAAGAGTACATAGTGGTGATAGAGGAAAGGTAGAAGATCATCCTTTTTTAAGAGATTCACCTTTATTTATTCTATTCTAACCTACAAATCATTAAGATAGATTTTGATAAAGGGAGAACATAATGAAAGCCCAATACCCTTACCTATTTGAGTAGATTTTGATTTTAAGGATGAAAATCCTTGAATGTGGGGAGGGTGAAACAACATCAGTTTTTATTATTAAACAAATTTAATATTTTAATACTATTTAAGGAGATTTTTTTTGAAATAGAGAAGTGTTCTGGGCATTTTAAATTCCAAATTATGGTATATTAAATGTATTAGATTTATTAACATTGACACAACACATATTATAAAAAATATTGGGTTATCTCATGAAATTAGATACATATGTTTATGATGATAGCACAAATGAATCTAGAATATATGTTTTTCCTTAGGAATGAGATATGTATTGTTTAGATTGATCCTTTGGTTTATGCACTATCATGAGTGCATAATTGATCAAATAAATAAATTAAATAAATAAATTAAATAAATTAAATTTTTATTCTACTAAATCTACCGAAAAAAATACAACAAATATATAATAACTAATTAATGAATCTTCTAGGTTAGAACATAAAACCTTGATGGAATCATAAGAGTAGTAGGTTTTTGGTTGTGAATGTTGGGAGCGATCATGGAATTTGGGATCGATCACCGACATCTCAGAATTCAGTCACTTCTATAATGATGACAAAGTGTGATTTTTTTCATCATTAATGATTAATCAGATATGAATTTGTGTAGTTTTTATTGATTTTTTATTTATTCTATTTTTTCATTTTTCATGGATTAATTAATCTTGAATGAATATAGTGTTCACCCATTATAGGTACTACCAATTTAGCTTGTTTCCTGGAAGTATAAATTTTTAGTTTATTCAGTTTTGGAAATTGTGCTTTCTTCATGACTCTTTAGTTTCTAAAAAATTGATTAATAACCATAACATGACCATATTTGGTTCTAAACTTATGTTTTTTAATGAAAAATTGATATGTTCATTCATATGTGGTGTTCATTTTAACCTATAGTTTTTCTACTACCATAAACCCATCACATTGTGTAATCGATTAACATTTTGATAGATCATTGTTGAGGGTTCTACAATGGTGATCTCAGAATGTTGAAGGTTCAATGCTTACGATGACTAGGAGAAGATTAATAGAGGATGATAATTTGTAGTTCTATAGTATATAGATGACGCTAGAGGTGATAGGACTATATTTCATTGAGGAGTAATGGAAATAATCAGACATCCAAACTGATCTTTTATGATGGTCAGCTTAACTATTGAGCATTAATTGAATTATTTGTTGAAAAGTTAGTGGATATTACATGATACCCTAATGATATATTTCGATACTATAAATTCCATTAATTCCCCTAATACACGATGTGTGTATATGAAGAGAACTCACCATGCAACCCAATTTTTGGATTTTAGGGTATTGGGATGGTGTTAAATATCTTAGAGTTGGTTGATTGATCCACATGATATGTAAACCCCTTCCAAATATTACATCATTTACTAGGAGTACACACGCTAATAACCATGTGATTCCTTACTTCATGTGTGTTGGGTCATAACCTATATACCATCATAGTTACATGAAAAAAAATTCAAGGTTCAAGACAATAACCATTATATATATGGAAAACCATGTAGTTATTATGATACAACATATGATGAATTAAAAAAAATTGATGATAGGAATAGGATTATATATTGGGTAGCCAGATTACATGCCATATACTTACCCTTGTTCTATAATAGTTTGGTTATATGCACGTTGTAAAACCCCAACCCCTCTAGACTGGAGCCGGTGCATTACTTGTGAAATTGGCATGGTTAGAAGGAATGAAAATCTCGAAGGAAGAAAAATCAGTTTATTAGTCTTGAAGAAACTAGATACATAGATTTAACACAATTTACATTGAAAACGGTCACAAGATAAAATACATAACAGAACTAAAAACTACGACCACACGAACTCAATAAAAGACCATCTCTTCATCACCTGTTGAAGGTAAACAATTAAAAGGGTGAGCTCAAATTCTCAGTAAGGGTTACAAAAATTAGAAGCATGAGTAAAATAATTAGTGAATCACAATCAGTCCGACATAATCAATATGGCATAGTGAATAAATGAACAAATAATGCCATTAATAAACTGAGAATGAAACTGCATCCATAGATTTTGTCATAGTAAAAACCTCATGGATAATAATAACTGATAATTAATAAAGATAATTTTTATTAATTGTATGTCATGTATCTGGAACATGAAACAATAATACCATTGAATAGGTTTAGTTCTGTGGGTAGAAACCCTTCTGATCTTTTTTGGAAACAAACTCGAAGGGTCTGTCACCAAACTGTTTGGTCTCATGAGACCTACCGATGCATCGAGGGGCTATTGAGGGCCCCACCTTCCACTTCATGTCCAAATAATTCTTTATACATTTATTCAATAAAAGTTCCGTATGCCTTTTCAATATCCGTATAGAGTAGAGTATACAGATTAACCAAAATTTCCATAATTAAAATAACATTCCAAATAAACACCGTATGTAAAATGGTATACGGTTTAGATAAAATACATATCAATGGCATGATATTATGGATATTTAATATAAATAAAATTTCAAATGAAAAGCGATCTCAAATGGGTAGTAGGAACACCACAAAAGGATTATTAGGTGCACAATACAATGTTAGTACCAATGAAAAGGTAGTTGAGACGAAATCCCTTACCACAATGTAATCAGTCGAATCACATGACCAGAAAATAATGAACATCAAATGAAACATTTTGTAACATGAATATAAAGAGAATAAAGTTATTATATATCAAATATCAGTACACATATACCACATGCACGAAATAAGTGGCAAACAATGACAATCTATCATAAATGAAAGTGAGATGAGAAACCCCTTACAAACATTTTGGCATGGTAGCGAGTGTTATTGCAAGGTCTTAGTGAGAGGTAATGGGGTATCCCATTATTTATATGTCAAAATGGATGTATGGGTGTGTGGATAAAACATACCCCATCATTATAAATTAAAAACATAAGCACACAAGATAGGGTTGATTCTTGAATAAAAGTGAGAGAGAGGATCCCTTACCAAAAACGTATCATTAGATGGAGGGAAAATCAATGACATAATTATGTGTGACAAACATAAACCCACAAAATAAAATTGGATATATAGAATAAAACAATCATAGGTCATTTACACACATTCTTTGAACAATGTATCCAATGAAATAGTTGTTCAACTCAAAGAATGAAAATTGAGTTATGAAATCCCTTACAGTACGCTCGAAGGTGTTCTTGTTTGTTCTTAACGATCTGGGTAATTAAATTTAGCTTAATTAATTAATAATTCCAGAACCTCATAATCATGTAATTGATATGTTATAACCCTATTAAGTTCATTAATGTTCTTTTTGATGGGTTTATGAGATTCAATTTTATTGTTTTGGAAGCATATTCTTACCTGGTTTTAAATGATCGGTTCACTTATATTCAAGTTCAGATAAATATATAAGATGGATGTGGTTGTCCAGAAATTAATTTATATTTTATTAGTTCATATCAATAATTTTACATGGTTTTAAATTTAATTTGGTTACTTAGAGTGATTTTAAATTATTATCTATATAACTTTAGTGACAACCGTTTTTGCTAAAAGGTGTGTTTGATTACAATGAACATGTTTTTTTATAACATAATACCATTTTTACAAAAGGATTATAGAACTAAAAATAGGATATATTATGTATATAATAATCTGGTTCAACCATAACATGAATGGTTTCCTGACAAGAATTAATGATTGTAATAGAAATCAATAAACAGTTGTCCTTGAATGCGCTAAATTAGCACATCTCAAACGGTGCTTTCATTTCTTTCAAATAAATGGTGTGGAAAGGAGATATGGTAATTAAATATACCATTAGCATGAATAAATTCCAGTACATATCTGTTACTGGATTTTTCATATCATTATGGTGAAGGGAGGTGAGGGAAGGAAACAAAAAATAACAGAACTTAAAAGAAAAGAAGAGATTTGAAAGAGGAATTTACCTCTTCAGACTTCCTCCTTTGGTAACCTCTTATGGGGAGAGGTTTTGGTCTTTTTAAAGAGACCAAATCTTGCTGGACGTGGGGGAGGAGGTTTGGAAGGTATTTGGATAGATTTTGGAAAAGGCACGAGGCTTGAGAGGAGTTAAAGAAGGGGTTGAGAGGGTTTTTTTATAGTGGATGAGAGATGAGTTTTCTTAATATTATAATCCTTAATTTATTATTTCCTCTCAATACAAGAAACAGGTTAGTATTCCATGACCAATAATAGTATTATATACACGTGAATCTGAATCAATTAGGCTTACATTAGTATATCATCATCGATGACTCAATTAATCCATTATTTAGCATTTATTGTGAATTATCGGATTTTACTATTCATAAAAAATTTAAGTATTTTAGAAAAATCCCAAAAATTCACCCTAACCATTTTTCGACGCGTAGAATCCAAAAATGAAGTCCATTTTTCCAAAATATTTTTCTATATATGATTTATTAAATATTTAATTAAATCATTATTTAATTGAAATATATAAACACTTAGAATATTCCACTTCATCTTTAGGGTGTCTAAATACATTTATACACTCAAGGGTATGGATACCATTCATAAGAGTAATATTACTAATCATTTGGGTATGTTAATATTCATAAGGGTAGGTTACCATTCATAAGGGTAGGTTACTATTCACTGAACATTAAGTTAATTCTATCAGACTCTAAATATCATCATGAACACAACCGTGTATATCAGATTTTTAAAATTCATATCACAGAGTTGGTAAATTTATGTTTACTGGCTATGTTATGGATATCTCCTATACGTAACAATTTTTTGTTCCATAGGGGCTTAGTTATTCAAGAAATATAGGCTACCTAGTGAATACAGTGCATTTAAGAGAAACATAAAATGTTTGCAGTGTTACATTATTCCCTCCATCGAAGAATTGTGTCATCGCAATTCATTTTATATCCATAAAAGAAAGATCTCTGATATTCCTACCACATATCCTGTCGTAGAGGATCCTCAGGTGAGTTTAGCGGAAAACCCAAATTGATGGTCAACTCTTCTAGTTTTCTGACACAAACACACCTCAGACCGAAGGGGTTGAACTCTTGCATCGAACACTAGGGCTTCTAGAGGGAGGCTCGAACGGTGGAAAGTTTGGAAATGTCTAAATAGACCAACACAAGAAGAACTCACCGAACTATGTCCCGACTAAGGACATATAAGTCATATATATTATTGAATAGGCTAAAACTATGGAGTTTGTACATGTATGCCACACAAAGGGTTCCCTCCAAAGTAGCATCTTGAAAACATAACTTGGACGTGTAGTTTTGGTCTAGGGTGAAACATAAAAAAAGCCCTTAGTGATATTTTCATCTTCTCCTATACTCGTCCAATTGTGTCGTGGCTATGCGGTAGTAAATGGAAGCATTCCCTTGATGGGTGTAGAGAATGTCCGGACTGTTTTTCACTTCATATAGTTGATTACACGTTTTTCACAAGTTTGTGAGAGGTAGACACTCTTATTCACAGGTTTTGATCACAATAATCTCCAGTACCTCCACAGTAAGAGATAACATATGGGTTTGTCCTTATATCTAAAAATTTATAATGAATGTTCACATAGTGATACTCATTCAAAAGTATAAATGATGAAAGGATAACAAAAAGAAGATACAACAAGTTATATTATTATATAACCACTAGTTCAAAACATAAAATAGGGCTAATGGTTTCCCCAGTCCCCTAATACATGAATCCCCAAAACTAGTTCAAATATTTCAATCTCCCAGAACTATATTCAACACTAGACACACATCAAACCTGAAGACCCTTTACTGGGAACACCACTGATGCTAGGGTGCTAACGACCTTAGGTGGATTCCTGAGGTAGTATTCAGCTGCTTGATTTCCTTAGCCCAGACACACATCAGACAACTAGGGCCGAATATGTGTTGAAAGCACCCATGCTTCCATAGAGAGACACGAGAAGTGTGGAGGTCAGAAATTTTAGTGTGGACTAAAACCCTTTAATTCTCATGCACCACGTCATTCTTGAAGATATTGATGTCGTAATGTTCTTCGTACATACTAAAATTCAAGATTTGGAATAGGTAGGTCTCTCGATGGTCACCATCCAAAGCAGCTACTAGAAATTTACCCACGGCTCAGTAGTTATCAGCCAAAGTGAAACATAGAAAAAGAGCTTCCGGACACTTTCCTATTTTCCTATATGCAGCAAATTGTGCATATGCAATACGGTAATAGACCAAATTTCTTCCTTGGTAAAGATGGAGAATGTTCGGAAGATTCGATACTCGATGGAGTAGTTTACATGTCAGACGTAAGTTGGCATAGGGCTGGTCATCCATTCCATATCATCTATCTCTTCTTCCTCCGTGGTATTTTGAATCAAGACCACTATTGATCAGCGTCTCCCTTGAGACAATATACTTCCAGTACTACCTTTTCATTTACATTGCATCTTAATGCAATGAATATCATTTCAGGGGACATGATCCATTGCTCAGAAACCCGTGGATTAGTTGTCCCACAGAAGGATGGGGGCTTCTTCCGCATGAAACGATCCAACAGAGGTGTGGAATGGTTATTTGGTACAACTTGAGTATGTTGTCCCAATATAGTCATGATCTGATCTAGTCCAACGTTGAATCTGTAGAGTTTCTTAGTAGGGAGATCCATACCTTTCCCACGATTATTGATTCCCCTTCTTCCATTAGACTCCATTTCATAAAAATGGGATACATTAGATTAGTTTATGAATCTCAAATATAAAAGCACTCAACCTAGATTGAAATTCAATGCATATCTAATCTTATAATCATGGTTCCTCTAGGGAATAATTTACATTAAACTTCTCCATAATGGATTGTAAAGAAAATGTGAATTATCCTAAGAATATCCCATGGGAGTGTCGTAACCAAGAGTGAAACAATGATCGTTATCGTGCTGCAGTTCCCGTTCGAGTCTAGCTCAAAGTGGCCTTTTTGGTTTTTAGCCCTAGATACATCTGGGCCAGAGCCTCCTCTACCTACTTGTATCCAGACAGGGACATATTGATTAAAAGGTTCCACATAATCTATTCCTTACCAAAATAGCAGGACATTCTTGTATGATTATCCTCAAATACTACCTTAGGTATTTGTTTCCTACTATACATTTCCTACTCAAGTTTCCAAGTTTCCTACTAAACATCCTCTGATACCAACTGTAACACCCTCAACCCTCTAGACCGGAGCTCGTGCATTACTTATGATATTGGAATGGTTAGAAGGAATGAAAATCTAGAAGGAACGATAATTTTAGTAGTCACTATGAAACTAGATATATATATGTAACACAATTTACATTGAAAAAGGGTACAAGATACAGTACATAAGAAAACTAAAAACTGCGACCACACAAACTCAATAAAAGACCTTCTCTTAATCACCTGTTGAAGGTAAACAATGAAACGGGTGAGCTCAAATGCTCAGTAAGGTTTACAAAATGCAGAAGCATGAGTACAATAATAATTGAATCATAATCAATCCGACCTAATCAGTATGGCATAGTGAATAAATGAACAACTAACGCCATTAATAAATTGAGAATGAAACTGCATCCACAGATTTTTTCATTGTGAAGACCTCATAGATAATAATTACTAATAATGAATAAAGATAATGATTATTAATTGGAAATCATGTATTTGGCACACAAAACCATAATACCGTTGAAACGGTTTAGTTCTGTGGGTAGAAAGCCTTCTGATCTTTTTCGGAAACAAACTCGATGGGTCTATCGCCAAACTATTTTATCTCATTAGACCTACCGATGCATCGAGGGGCTATAGCAGGTGACAACCACCACTACATGTCCAAATCATTATTTATACCTTTATTTAGTATAGATCAATATTCCTTTTCAATATCCCTATAGATTAGAGTATACATATTCATCAAAATTTCCATAATTAAAATAACTTTCCAAATAAACATCGTATGTAAAATGGTATACGGTTTAGACAACATACATATCCATGGAATGAGATTATGGATATTTAAAATAAATACAATTTCAAATGAAAACTGATCTAAAATGGGCAGTAGGTACACCACATAAGGATTATTAGGCTAACAATACAAAGTTAGTCACAACAAAAAGGTAGTTGAGACAAAATCCCTTACCACAATGTAATCAGTCGAATCACATGACCAGAACTTAATGAAGATCAAATGAAACATTTAATAACATGAATATAAATAGAATTAGGTTATTATATATCAATTATAAGCACACATAGACCACATATATGCAATAAGTGGCAAACAATGAAAATCTCATAAAAATGAAAGTGAGATGAGAAACCCCTTACAAACATTTTGGTCCGGTAATGAGTGTTATTGAAAGGTATTAACGAGAGGTAAATGGGTATCAAATTATCTATATGATAAAAGGGAATTATGGGGGAGTTGATAAAATATACCCCATCATTAAAAATTAAAAATAAAAGCACAAAATATAGGATGTATTCTTGAATAAAAGTGAGAGAGAGGATCCCTTACCAAAAACGTATCATTAGACTGAGGAAAAATCAATGACATAATTATGTGTGACAAACATAAACCCACAAAATAAAAGTGGATATATAGAATAAAACAATCATATGTCATTCACACATATTCTTGGAACAATGTAACCAATGAAATAGATGTTTAACTCAAAGAATGAAAATTGAGTTAAGAAATCCCTTACCTTACACTCAAAGGGGTTCTTGTTTGTTGTTAACGACTTGAATAATCAAATTTAGCTTCATTAATTAATAATTCCAGAACCTAATAAACATGTAATTGATATTTTATAAACTTATTAAGTTCATTAATGGCCTTTTTGATGGGTTTAAGATATTCAATCTTATTGTTTTGAAACTGTTTTCTTACTTGGTTTTAAATGATCAGTTCACTTATATTCTAGTTCGGATAAATATATAAGATTGACGTGGATGTATAGAAATAAATTTATATTCTATTAGTGCATATCCAGATGATTACATGGTTTTAAATTTAATTTGGTTACTTAGAGTGAAGTTGAAATGTAATATATACAACCTTAGTGACAACTGTTTTGGCTAAATGGTGGGTTTGATTACAATGAACATGTTTTGCTTTATAACATAATACCATTTGAAAAAAAGGATTAAAGAACTAAAAATTGGATATATTAAATATATAATAATCTGGTTCGACTATAACATGAATGGTTTTCTGACCATAATTAAAGAGTATAATAGAAATTGATAAATTGTTGTCCTTGAATGTGCTAAATTAGCACATCTCAAACAGTGCATTCATTTCTTTCAAGTAAATGGTGGGGAAAAGAGAGAAGGTAATGAAATATACCATTAGCATGAAAACATTCTATTACATGTATGTTACTATATTTTTCATACCATTATGGTGAAGGGAGGTGAGGGAAGGAAACAAAAAATAAAATATCTTAAAAGAAAAGAACAGATTTGAAAGACGAATTTACCTCTTCGGACTTCCTCTTTTGAGAACATCTTAAGGAGAGAATTTTTGGTCTTTTTAAAGAGACCAAAGCTTGATGGATGTAAGGGGGAGGTAGGGAAGGTATTTGGGCAGAATTTAGAGAAGTCACATGGCTTGAGAGGTGTAAAAGGAAGGGGGTGAGAGGGGGTTTTTATAGTGGAGGAGAGAGTAGTTTTCTTAATATTATTATCCTTAATTTATTATTTCATCTAAAGACTAGAAATAGTGAGTATTCCATGACCAAGAATAGTATTATATGCAAGTGAATCCAAATAAATTGGGCTTACATCAGCATATCATCATCAATGACTCAATTAATCCATTATTTAGCATTTATTGTGAATTATCGGATTTTACAACTCATCAAAAATTTATATATTTAAGAAAAATCACAAAAAAATCACCCTAACCATTTTTCGACATGTAGAATCCAAAAATGAAGTCCATATTTCAAAAATAATTTTATATATATGATTAATTAAATCTTTAATTAAATCTTTATTTAATTGAAATATATAAACACTTAGAATATTCAACTTCATCTTTAGGGTGTCTAAATTCATTTATACACTCAAGGGTATAGATACCCTTTATAAAAGTCATATTACTATACATAAGTGTATGTTACTATTCATAAGGGTGGGTTGCTATTCATAAGGGTAGGTTACTATTCACTGAAAATTAAGTTAATTCTATTATACTCTAAATATCATCATAAACACAACCGTGTATATCAAATTTTTAAAATTCAAATCACAGAGCTGGTAAATGTATGTTTAGTGGATAAGTTATGGCTATATCATATAAGTAAACATTTTTTGTTCCATAGGGGCTTAGTGATTCATTAAATATAGGCTACCTAGTGAATACAGTGTATTTAATATAAACATAAAATGTTTGGGGTGTTAGACACATTTCCAGATCATTATTCCCCATTGTGGAATGTATATCACATATTTTGATTGAGATCTCAAAAGGGAGACCATATTTTACCTATTTAACCATGGTTCTAAGTTCCTTTTCCTAAAAAATATGACCATGTCTATTTAACAGAAACACTATAGGGTTGTGATCCTGTATCTACAAAGTCATTATTTCACTCATCAAGGTCGATAATTTGGGATAGGGTTCCTATACTAGAGTCAATATTTCACCTTTATTCATTTTTCAGGGAATCTTCAGCATCATCTTGGGGAATTACCACATAGGTTTTTTGGGTCTTCTATATTAGATGCTAGTAATGGTGTTTTTTAGGATGGATGAGAATTTGATAGAATAATCATGAAATTTTTTAATTATATGGGCATATATATTATATAAATTCATTTTAAACACCTGATAATGGTTACCATATTACTCTTCCATTTGATTATTTACATATTTTGGATTTTGTAGGGTCATTTATGGTATGTATATTCTCACCACTTTAAGGGATTTGAATATACATTTAATGTCTTATACCGATTGAATATTATTTTATAAACGTCTTGACCTGTCCAACGGGGCCCGGACGTGACTACCTAGAGTCCGCATTTCATAGGCTAGGGGTTGGTGACTAGCACCAAAAGGCTTTTCCCGAAGAGGGAATGCATTGCCTTAGAGATCAATAATCACTCAAAAAAGGGAAACTAAAGTAAATAACTAGAAAAAGTAATGTATAACCCCGAGATTAAAGTACAACAACAAGTACAACTGAAAACTGAAAACAGTGGGTCAGAATACAAGCCCTAGAAACTGAAAAGAAAGTAAACAATTGATGCATCTGCCCTTGATATCTAACTAGAGGGTACTAAGTGCAGGTATGAATTTGAAGAAGAGGATCTCAACAGATCTCGTCACACCAATCTCCACCAAGTCCAGAACCTCCAAAGTCTTCCTCAGAATGTCAGTAGTCTTCACAAAACACAACAAGGTGTGGGCGAAGCTCATGAAGTGGTGAGTATAACAATACCCAATATAGACCCTGAGACCCCCGAAGGTCTCTTTGTAATCCAAAAAGGAAAACATCACAAGAAATTCCATAATGTAAATATCAGAAGAATAATCTAGATCATGAATCCCAATGCAAGAGAGACCACTCAGTCAAATGGTATAACTTCAAGGTTTCTGGGATTGGGATGACTAGTCTTGAAGCTAGATCATCCTATCTATAGTAAATATATTGCTGACATGTATAGGTCAGTATATGTTGTCCTATATTGGACACTAGATATTTACCAGTATTGGTCAATGGAGCTGACCCGTATTGGTCGCTCAATGCTGACACGTACTTGTCCTTGTGCTGACCCGTATTGGTCACTGGTGCGGACCCATATTGGTTGCTGATGGTGACCCATTTTGGTCACTAATTTAGATTACGTATAATTAGACATACAACTAGATCATCCCACTATGGAGTTTCTGATGCTGACCCACATTGGTCTTTCTTCTTCCATATGTCACAGCCAATAACTAGATTCTCGCACGAAGAACGCCTAATCCCAAGAACACTCTGCTCCTTAAGCCATATGTCATTTTTCAACTAGTACTATGTCCTGCAAAAAGAATACCCAATGGACTACCCCGTCATAGGGGTCCCAACATGATAGACCATGCGTAGATCAGATGATCAGTCTATGAGAGATGAGAACCTTTGTAAAAAAGTCCTAGTTGGATTCAAGACTGATCCAAACTAGGTCTTACATCAAACAACATAAAAATCACTAAGAGTATCCCCAATGGACCTCCTTGTCACAAGGGTCCTTATGCCATAGACGACACATTGATCGGAAGCCAGGTCTGTTAGTTACACCCCTTTCCATGAAATGGGGTGATCACACCTCGGTTCGGCCCAGCTTGGTCAGGCCCGCCAAAATATGGAAAAGTGACTTCTTCACAAAAGGGGTCTCAAAACCACTGATGGTGTGTCAAATGGACCCCTAGTTCATCATTTACAGGGGTTTCATTATTCGGGGGTCAACCGTATCTGGGCCAAGTCTAACTCAGTTAGGCTGTCCCAACACAACGGGTCACAGGGTCTCCCTAACCCCTCATGGGTTTGGTCCATTAAGGGTTAGCCCTTTTCACTATGGAAGGCTCATTAGGGTTGGCCCGGCTGGTTCACAGGCTCGGGCCGTAGTAGGACCAGTCTCCCGGGTGGGGCTCAGCTGACCCGTGCTGGCCTACTGGGCCATAGGTCTAACCCATTCAAACAGCCTGCCAAAAGCCAGACCACTCCTCCTTGATGTCCCCGTGAATGTAGGGTTGTTTCGCTTAGTGAGATGCATTGCGACGAGGTGTGAGACATCGTGGTATGGCCTGATGTGGGGTCCACACCACCCCCTTCTACAATGGACTACTAGATGCAGCTACTACCGCCACTATTTCATACGAGCACCCCCCCTTCAACCATGGGACTAGATCGAGCATTCGACCTCAAGACACCACCGCGCGCAGTGGCACGCTGACTTCCCACCAGCCTTGGTTAGGTTCTTCATGCCTCCTCCGGCCACCGTCAGCCGCCTCCAGCATGGTACGCTGGTGGTTGTTTTTGCAGGCCACCAGACGTGCTCTGGTGGTCTATTCATGGTGACATCTGTGCCTATTCGCCTCTCGGATCGCCTCCACCACCGCATGACCCTGTCTCTCACGTTGAAGACGAATTGGGAAAACCATCCCTAGAGAACGCAATAAAAGGAAAGTGGTGTACGGTTCGAGACTTGTTCGTTTGGCCCATTCCCTCCACTTTAGCATTATAACAAGAAGGTGCAATTTTTCTTCCCATTTTAATAATGTTGAACCCCCATTCAAATCCCCCGTAACAACATCCCGAAAATACAAGAACAAGGAATATAATTGTGGGTAATTCTTGAAATAAAATAAACCCTTACCTTGTGATTCGTTGGGGGCATCGCAGATGGTGATGCTTCCACATTCTAGGGTATTTCCGAAGGATAATTTTCACGTGCATTGGGGTTCATCGTCCATATAACTTCTGATCATTCCAACAATGGGCATCATCAATCCTCTGTTCTCTATCGGAGAACGGTGTTTCATCACTTTGTCAGGGGTTCCTTGCTTGATGAAGCCTTTCCAAAACCCCACCCAAATCTCCATTTAAATTGAATGGGAATATAAGATCAATGTCTTAAGAAATTAATGAGAATAATTAATTGAAATTATTCATGAGACACATCAACTAATTTAATTAATGTGCCTCATTAATTGACGTAATTAAAGTGCCTCATTAATTATCCGAGGGGTGGTTACACAACCAAAGTGTAATTGTGCAATTAACAACCCGTAATTAGTGGTATTACATCATCAGTAGTCTCTTCCACTATCACTCAGTAGGTGTTAGGAAAAAAAAAGAAATAAAATAAAATTTTAGATTATTTTAATATTTCATTAAAAGTCAAAAAATTATCTTTTTCTCTTGACCAACTATGGTCGAAGTAAAGATACTCATAACTGATTCCCATCACTACAGATTCAATGATTCCCTCATATTTTTTATTCGAGAATTATTTCAAAATAAAGAAAACACCACCCAATATTTTAATGAACATACCCAAAAAATGTTCATAAATTCATTCTGGGCACACCGGCCCACAAAGTCACACGCCGTCAATTTTCACAGACTTGTAAAAATCCAAAATAATAAAAAAAAAATACATAGAAGTTTTGGTGTCCTTACATTATCCTTGCATTTGGGATTTGTGTCCTAAAAATCCAAAAAAAATATACACAAAAAAAAATTGGTACTAGGAAGAAATATGAGCCTCTCTCTCCCATGTGGACTCTTAGAGATTCATGTTCCGCCACAGAACACACACGAGAGTTATCGACTGCTCAGAAAGTATCAGCTCCTGTTGATCCTCTATCTCCATCGGGAACTCCCCAAAGTTTGCCTCATTGTCAATCTCCATGGCTCCATGTTCGATGATGTGAGATGGGTCATGCACATATCTCCTCAGATAGAATATGTGGAAGACATCATGCACCCTCTCCAACTGTCGTGGAAGTGCCAAGCTTTCTGCCACCTTCCCAATCCTCTGATGTATTAGGAATTCTCCGAAAAACCTCAGTGAGGGTTTTCCACCACATCCAATTCTCCATAGTCCCTGTCAAGAGAATATAGAAACGAATATGTTGTCCCACTCCTAGAACAAAATTTTTCTCCCCCGCCTATCAAAATATGAATTTTGTTAGATCTGTATAGTCTTCATCCTATATCGGATCACCTGTACCTTCTTAGTGGTACCATGTTCCATCTTTGGGACCACAAGTGTTGTCTCTCCTAGACGTATCCAACATAAGGGTGTTCTGCACGGTCATCCTTAAAATGCCTCAAAAGGGCTCATAGTGATAGTTGTTTTTGTATGAGAACTCCACCAAGGATAGGTGGTCCTCCAAAGTATGACAAAAATCTAGGACACATGCATGACACATGTCCTCTATGGTTTGGATGGTCCGCTCAGTCTGATCATCTGTCTGTGAGTTAAAATCTGTTCTCATGTGAAGTTGAGTCCCGAAAGCCTCCTATAATATATTCCACAACAGGTATGTGAAGCCTGTGTTATGGTCCGAGACTATCGTCGATAACACCCTGTGATGTCGCACGATCTATAGAATGTAGAGATGTCCCAAGCTCTCTACCGAACCCTTATCTTGAATACCAAGGAAGTGGGCCAACATTTTGATTCGATCAACGATCAAACAGATTTTATCATGACCCCTGGACGCATGTAGTAACACCTTCATGAAATCTATCGATATCTCTTCCCATATACACTATGATACCTCAAGGGGTTGGGTCAGCCCTGCTGGTACCTGATGCTCGGCCTTCACTTGCTGGAAAGTGAGGAATTTAAGAACAAACTCTTCCACATATTTCGTCATCCATGACAACCTGTACTGACACTAGAGGTCTTGATATATCATCATTTTGCACGGATCTACTTCCAAAAGGGATGTATGGAACTCCCTAGACACCTCCTCCCGTAGCCACAATGGTACAATTATACATTCTATGAAAAGAATAGCATGCTCCCCACCTTCTGAATATCCATTAGGCGAATGGCCTGATGATATATAAGAACGTGTAGCCTCACTAGTATTATCCTTGAGTTGCGCCTCCCTGACTCGCGGAAGGAGTGGAAGGGAAACTACCATAGACAATAAGTATATTGTCTCATCTATATCCACATTGGAAATCTGATGTCAGGCTAACTACTCTGAATCCTTGTTATGTAGCTACAAACTCGATCTCTGGCTAAGTGCCTCTTCCACTACGTTCCCCTTCCCAGGAGTATAGACTATATCAAAATCATAGTCTTGGATGAACTCTAGCCAATGTCACTATCTTATATTTAGATATTTCCATGTAAAGATATAACTAAGACTCTTGTAGTTTGAGTAAACATTGAACCGCTCTCCCATCAAGTAGTGTCACCACATATTTAGTTTGAAGACAACTAATACCAACACAAATCCTTGAGTCTCATAATTTTTATCATAGGGAATTAGCTGTTGTGTGCCATAAGCAATCATTGCATCATATTGCATCAGAATGCAACTGAGTTTCATCCCTGATGCATCACAATAAACCATGTAGCCAGTGCCCTCCTCGAGAAACCTTAGGCTAGGAACGCTACTCAAGCTCTCCCTTAGCTGTTAGAAGCTCTGCTAGAATATCTCTAGATACATTAAGTGGTTCCCCTTATTCGTCAAGAAATTCATAGGTGCTTCTACTTTGGAAATTTTGGGTATGAAATTTGATATTATCCAACTAATCTGAGGAATCTTTGCACCTCAGTAACAATCTTGGGTGGCTCCCAAGAATGTACTGCCTTGATCATTGTTGGATACACTACATCTACAGCCTCTAAGATGACATTTTCCAAGAAGATGAACTTTTGTATCCAGAACTCACACTTCAAGAGCTTCCCATATATTCGGTGCTCCCGGATTGTGTCTGGAACTATACTGAAGTGTACAACGTGCACTTCCTCGGATGTCGAGTACACCAAGATGTCATCGATGAAGACCCCAAGAAAGCGATCGAGGTATGTCTTGAATATCCTATTCCTGATCCCCATGAACACTACTGGAGTGTTGGTCATTCCAAAAGGCATCACCATGAACTCGTAATGGCCATACTGACATCTGATGGATATCTTCGGTACGTCCTCTTCTCGTACCCTGATCTGGTGATAGCCTCATCTGAGGACTATCTTGGAGAACAATATCCCTCCTTTCAACTGATCAAAAAGGTCATCAATCCTTGACATTGGATAATTTTTCATCACGGTCACCTGTTTTAGGCGCCAGAAGTCCACGCATAGGCTCAGTATTCCATCTGACATATTGGAAAACAACACTGGGGATGATAATAGAGAAAAATTGGGCCTTATGTGTCCCTTCCTCTGTTAGTCCTCCAACTGCACCCTATATTCCTGGAGCTCCAAACAGGCAATATAATAAGCTACTATAGACATCGGTGTTGTTCCTGGGTACAAGTCAATATATAAGCCTACCTCTCTACGAGGAGGTAGTCACGTGACATGTTCAATAAATATGTCCTCATAATCATCCACCACCACTGGAAACTATCGTCCTGCCTTATCCATCGTGTCAAAGGTCAGGCAAGCCAGTAGATATGTAATCGGCTGCACCCTCTTGAGCACAAGTCCATCATTTGCTTCTCTATTTTCCTTCTAACAAAAAAAGAAAAACTATCCTTCATCTATTCACACATATCGCGCTATACATCTCACATCTCAAGTAGTGAATCTATGCGTGAACTGTTGATAGCCAGTCAATGTTTAGAATGATGTCGTAGGTCTCAACGCTACTACACTAAGATACCATGTAAAACTCTCTCCTCTGAGAGTAATATGAAACTATCAGAATTAGTTTGTGACCACAAAACCACCTCTTATAAGAGTTTCCAAACACAAATGTCAAGCTAAAATCTCAGTCGGAATCTCAGAGTCCCAAACTAAGATCACAACAAGGATAATATATCTAGCACCTATGTCTATAAGCATTGCTTCTAAAGTAGATAAGATATAGATAGTAACTCGTATTATCTCAGGGGCATTAGGATCATGAGCCTCTACTGCATGTATTTGGGAATTTTCTCACCAACTTACTCCCTAAGCTCATGGTGGACCGCCTGGGGGTGGTGGTGGTAGTGCCAAGTGAACTCGACCACCTCCCACTGCACGTCATGTTACCATGGCTCATCTCCCTCCGGAATGACGCTCATTCTCTTAACGTTTTTTGTTGCCTATGTGGCCACTCCACTGTCTGTTGATCATCCACTTGGTGGTTTAGAGAGACAAGAGCTTGGTGACCCTGTCCCCCACAGAAAAAATAGATCATGCCTCGTTGCTGGCTCCCTTGGCCTCTCGAGCCATGCACCTCTGACCCTGCATCCTGAGGTTTCCTTCCAGAAGTTCTAAACCACAAGGGATTATACGTCGTTAATCTACTGCCATCTGAAGATGACTCTGCTACCTGTTGTCTGGTAGGGGCTTTCATTGTCGATGTCAGCTCAGAAAGGAAACTCATCATTAGTAAATCTCTCTCTAGCACCTAGTCCTACATCGGGATGCTGAGAGAAACTATCACTACTCTAAACTCTCATTGGAGACCCTGCTCAATGTTCCAGGCCATGATGTAAGGGTTCCATACCATGTCAGTTGAGTATCATGAGGGGTCAGTAAATCTCGCTGAGTACTGAGCCACACTCTACCTACCCTACTGTAGATGCAATATCTCCTAAATAAGAACATATCATAGGTTGTATAGGATGAACTCCTCACTGAAAAGGCTCTCAATGTCTGCCCAGGTCCGGGTTGTATCCTCATGGACTTTGTGTATAGAGTTACACCATTTTCCTTCTGATCCATGAATACGGATAGAAGCCAAGATTTCCAGGTTCTCGACGGGTGTCTCTGCTAAGAGAAAGACCTAGGAAACCACCTCAAGCCATCACTATATTATGTGGTGGTCCGTCTCATCTTGAAAATTTAGAGGAAAAATTCTTTGGAACTCATGTAACATGCTCAGACGGGATGCATGATCCACTGGTAGCATCTTTTTCTCAACGGGTGGTGGTGCTACTAGTACACCACTCGAATGTCCCATCCCTATGAGGAGTCCTTATACCAACGCCTTGTCACTATGTGGGCCACTGTCATGATCTCTAACCATAATCCGAGCTAATTCTCATTGTAGAGGCATCCTCTAAGAAATAGAATCACCACAAGAAACCTATTATACTTGGTGAGATAAATCATGAAATATCAAGAAAAAATTTCAAAACACTACCAACTGGTGTTTTCATGTACAGAGTTGATAACCGAATTCAAGGTCTGTGTGTATGGATACGTTGGTTGTTGCACCACACTGGATTACCCAAACTAAAAACCTAACTCAAGACACTTTACACCATTTCCTAATTAAAAGATGACTCTTTGTTATTTGTGTATGACCGACGGCCCTATGATTCCACTTTGTCATGACCCGTCCTACGGGGCCTAGACGTTACTACCCAAAGCTGACATTCCTCAGGCTATGGGTTGGTGACTAGCACGTAAAGGCCTTTCTTGAATAGGGAAGGCATCGCCTTAGATATCTGTACTCACTCAAAAAAATGGTAACTGAATTAAAAAACCAACAAATGTATGGTATAACCATGAGAGTAAAGTAAAACCATAAGTACATCTTCCAACTGAATACAGTGGTATGGAATACAAGCCCTAGAAACTAAATATAAAGTAAACGGCTATATCATATGTCATATATATCTACCTAGAAGGCAGTCACTGTAGGTCTAAAGTCAAAGAAGATGATATCGACTTATCATGTCGCCCCATGCTCCACCAAGTCCCAAACCACCAATGTCTACCTTGGAACATCAGTAGTCTACACTAGACACAACAAGGTGAGGGTGATGCCCATTTAGAGGTGAATATAAAAATATCCAGTAGGGACCCCAAGGCCCCTGATGATCTCTCAGTAATACACAAAGGAAAACATCATAAAAAATACCAAAAAGGTAATATCACAAGCATGATCTTGATCATGAAGCATAGTGCAGAAGAGACTACTCACTATAATGGTATAACCTCAAGGTTACTGGGGTAGATATGACTAGTTGTAAATCTAGATCATCTTATCCCTAGTAACTCTACTGATGTCCTGTATATGATATTGTATGGTAACCTGTACTAGTCACTAGATGCTGACCTGTATTGGTCACTGGTGCTTACCCATATTGGTCGCTAGATGCTGACCCATATTGGTTTCTTGTTCCGACCCTTATCGGTCGCTAGTGCTGACCCATATTGGTAGCTGGTGCTAACCATTATTGGTCACCAGTGCTGAACCATCTTGTACACTAATTCAGAGGTAGGGATGAATATTTGTACATGTAGATCATCCCTCTTTATAGTTTTTGATATTGACCTTCATTTTTCTCTCTTCTTCCTTATGTCACATCCAGGAACTGGATTCCCACACGAATCACACCTAATATCCAAAAGACTCTACTCCTCAAGACATCAGACCTTTTTCAACCACTATGAGTTCCTAAAAAAATAATATACAAGGTACTGCCCTGTCATTGGGGTCCCAACGTGACATACGGTACATCGATTGGATGCATGGTCTTTGAGATATGAGCACTTTTAAAAAAACGGCCTGGATGGATTCATGTTTGATCTAACCTGGGTCACATGTCAAACTCTATCAAAACTCACATAGGGTTTCTCCAATGGACCTCCTTGTCAAAAGGGTCCTTATTCCATAGACAAAGTTTCGATCGGATTCCCAGTCTCTTAGTTACACCCCTTTTCGTAAAATATGGGTGATCGCACCCTAGTCCATCCCAGCACGGTTGAGCCCACCAGAATATGGAAAAGGGACCACTTACTAAAAGTGGTCCAAAATACATTGATGTCAGGTAAAATGGGCACCCAATATGTTAGTTACTAGTGTTTATTTATTTGAGGGCTGGTTAGTTCTGGGTCTGGCCCAACTTGGTTAGGCCGACCCGACGCAACGGGTCCTCGTGTCTACCTTACACTGCCTAGGTCCGACACATTAAGGGTTTGCCTTTTTCATTGGTTTTGGCCCATCGAGGTCAGCCCGACTGGTTTGAGGGCCCACCTGTGTTGGCCCCCTAGGCCTCGAGTCCAGCCAGACACGAATCAGTCCTAGTCCGCCTGAAGGCAGATCAATCCTCCCATCTGGCCCTACAGATGAGGGGTTGTTTCCTCTAGCGCGACGCGTTACGACGCGAGGTTTGTGCTTCCACCTCTTGCTACTGATGGCGCCTAGGGGCACCACCGTTCTCTCGCATGGCCAGCTTGGGCCATCCACATCTGGCCTCCATGGCGCACAGCCTGCCCATCGATCGTGGCTAGTTGCCGAGGGTTTCTCCCCCCACCCCTCAGCATGGCACGCCGATGATGGTTTATATGGGCCACAGGACGTGCTCCGGTGGTCCATTCTTGGTGACGTTGGAAACTATGGTCCTCCCAGATCGCCCCTTCCATAGTGTGACCTTCTGTCTCGCATTTCCTTTGAAATGGGGAATACCATCCCTGAAGAATGCAAAAAAAGACAAGAGGTAGAGGGCCCATGCATTATTCGTTTGGCCCATGCCCTCTGTGTTAGTGTTATAAAAAGAGGGGGTAATTATTCTAAACATTTTAATAATGTTTAACCCCATTAAAATCCTCTTCAACAACCTCCCACAAATAAAAAAACAAGAATATAATTGAGGAAACTTAATGTATTAAAAGGAATCCCCTACCTCTTGATTTTTTTGGGAATTCCCATATGGTGGTGCTTCCACATTTGAGAGTATGGAGAATGAAGGAGAAGGTTCTCGTGTGTTTGTGTTCGTTGTCTGCTGACCTTCAGATCGATCCAACAATGGGAATCGTCAATCCTCCATTCTCCGTTAGTGGAAGGAGTGGCATGACTTTATCAGGGATTTCGTTTGTGATGAAGGAGTGTTAAAACCCCACCCGAGCTTCATATAAATCGGTGGGGTAAAGGTGAGAAAAGCCTTTAAGAATTAATGAGGTTCACTAATGAATGTAATTAACGTCCTTAATTAATTGACTCAATTAATGTTCCTATTTAATTGATGTAATTAATGTTTATTGTTAATTACATGAGGGGTGGTCAGGAAACCAAAGTGTAACCGTGCAATTAACACCACATGATTAATGGTCTGACAACCTCTACAGTCCCCACCACTGATGCTCAGTAGATGATATAAAAAAAAGAAATAAAATAATAATTTATGTTATTCTATTATTTCATTAAAAGTCACATAATCTATCTTCTTCTCCCGAAAAACTGCAGTCAAAGTGAAGCTTCCATTAAGGGAAGCACAGTACGACGGATTCTATGGTTCCCTCAAATTTTTAATCCGAGCACAGGTTCAAAATATATAAATTGCATCCTACGCATTTAATGAACATACTTGAAAAAAAGTTTAGGAATTCATTCAAGGCACACCGGGCCTTGCAATCACACGCTGTCAATTTTCACAATCTCGTAAAATTGTAAAATAAATTTAAAAATAAAATAAATGGAATTTTTGGGTTCTTTACAATAGATATATAAGGGGACCTTGTGTGGGTGGTTCAAAGTGTTATATGGTGTATGGTTTAGTAGGATTTTTGTTGGATAAGTTTTCATATATTTATACTATTTTTCCCCTTGTTGTTAGGTAGGACCAAAAATTTTGTTTTTAGAATTATATTTATCCTTCTTTACCTGACTATGTACGTTCATTTATGGTTATGAGATTTTTTTCTATTAATTGTTTTATTAAATATTTTTTCCACATTACATTATTGTGTCTATATATATGTGAGTTCTTGTATAGTTTAATTGGTATTAATCCACCAGTATGTGTGATATATCTACTCGGAGATAGTTACTATCCCATGAATTATGAAAAGCAGTCTTGGGGGTGAAACACTGGGCTTATTTCAAGCTAAGTGGTCCCTAGTGGGTTGGTTCATATCAAGAACATTTTCCCAGAATAAACAGTTGTTCATTATAATAAAAATATTCTCATGTAATTTATTTCGTATGTGAAACACTAAAGCACACAATATAATTTTGAATGATATTTATCCACTTCCCTATGATTAATAAATTGAAATATATAAAAAAAGTGGGTGATCATTATAACATAATTGATTCAAAAAAAAATTTACTTTTATAATATGCTAGACACTCTATATGGTTTATGTTAGAAGTTATATATCCAGTAAATTGAGCTAGTATCACTGTCAAATTTTTGGATGCCCACCCCATCTATGTAGACATCCCATTTTGGTAAACATTACATTTCCCATAATAGTGATTATTGAAATGGTTCATCCTATATCCTTAAAATTAATTAAAAAATAATATTAATTGTTGAAAATACTATAATTAATACGAATTTAAGAGGATCATTCTGAAATTAAAATTAATAACCCATAAATCAACCATATTTGATATCTTATAATATCATGTGTTTTAATATAGTTTATTTATAATTAATTTCCTTTATTTTTCACTATCATTATCCAAATGATAACCACACCATTTTCTAATTATAATGGTAATGACCCATATCCCATGATCAAATTAAAAAATCACAAAAAATTCATACCATTAAATCTGTCAAAAAAAATTTGGAAATGTATTAATAAGATTAAACCCATAATAAAGAATTTTAAAAAAACTACACATTATTTAATTTTAATAATAATATTATTCTTCATGTTCTCATCATACTCTTATCATCTCATGAGATAATTTAAATCATATATAAATAAAGGGTCGAATAAATTTTTTAATAAGATGTTAAAAGAAATAAGGATGAGATATATGTGCCAATAACATTAACATGAGATCATAAAAGTAAATTTACATAAATGAACACAAAGTTACATTGAATATTAATAATGACATCATAGGAACATAGTAATATTTCCTGAAAAATGCATTAGATATGAATATAATACAATTATATCATAAATATAAATCAAGGTTCAACCCTAAGATATCATAACATATTGTTCTAGGCTATGTATTTATGTACTATACATGTAATCTAATGAGATGACAACATTAACCAATCGATTAAGATATTATATACTTTTTAGTCCACCCATCACATCTTATATTTTCATGTATATATGTTCCTAATTAAATATAAATCATTCATAAAGTATAAACAAGAAAGAAACCAGAGAGTATAAAATGAGATAATGTCATAAATAAAATACTAATATATGTAAATGTTGGTACCTACAAGAAGAAAGAAATATATCATATTTAGAATTAATGGGTAAACGTTATCAATAGATAAAATGAGTCGTCTATTATAATAATAAAAATGGGTAAAGAAACAATATATGAATAATCAAGGAGAGAATTCAAAAAAATATAGTATTTGCCATCATTTAAAATGGAAAATGATTCATACAGTGTAAAAAAAATTCATATCCTTAAATAAATAATGTTAAAATAAAATCTAATTTATCAAGTATTTATGTATATATAATATATAAAAATCATATTTGAATTTAGAAAGGGAAATAGAGAGAATGATTATAAATTAAAATGGAGAAGGAATGTGAATGAGTCATGTAAACTCATTCCTCGACTCATTTTTGATACTCCTCTCTCCTCAAGAATAACCAAGTTAAATATGTTCATTATATATCAAATAAAAATTCTAATGGTTATTAAATTTATTATAATCTATCTATTATCACACATTATCCATTTGTTAGATTATTTTTACTTTCATAGTCCATTTATCATTTTTTGGTTTATAGTTCCAATGATGGTTCTGGGTAATGATATTGGACTAATATTTTTATCATAAAAAATTATATGAACCAGAATATTAATGATATTTTAATCATATCGGTTCATAATTATAGATGTTCACTTGTCTAATATATTTTTCAGAATATTTTAAAAGCAAGAAATAATTCATTATAAACCCATTTTTATGGATAAAAAAACAATTATGGCTCATCAATAATGTTATTTAAATAATCCATATTTTATCATTAGTTACATCATTTTCATAAATTTGAAATATTTATTTTCTTATATATAAAAATGATCATCATTTTATAACAATCTATGATAGGCATTTGTAATAAGGGAATCAACGTCTACATGGGTATTAAAAACCAACAATAAGTTGAATGATGGTTTTAATATATAACAAATTGAATAGAATTTTAACGAATATTTTTATTTTAATAATTAAATTAATGAATAATTATACCACTAACTTCGTGTTATGAGAATGTATTGTGGACATTTAGAATGGGTAAAAGGAGAATGAAAACAAAAACAATTAATGTTTTGTAACCTTACCATGTTCATTGAGGCAAACATTGGAAATAAAAAGTATGAACTTTGTGGGTGTGTTTATGGTTAAATAATGGATTAAAAATTTTCTATTAGGATTAGTAAGAAGAATTGGAAAATAATTCTAAAATTTAGGAGTTTTAGAAATGAGTAGAAATTAGTGTTGAAAGGGTGTATTTTCTCTCAAAGGGTGGTGTGTTTTTTGAAAAACACATGGAATAAATTATAGTTTCTAATCAAGAATATCAATAATCAGGAATATTAGAAATATTATTATTATTTTCTTAATAAATATATATTCATGATAAATAAATACTTCCAAAAAATGGTATTAGTGGAATATATAATTAAGTGTAATGAATTATAAATATATTTTTATTAAAATATAATGTAATTTATACATTGAAAATTAATCTCTAGGATTGAGAATTCAATTTTTTATTTTTAAATAAATTATTTTTATGATTAACTTTCATTTATTTTATTACAAATATTATATAAATTATTGACTCTTTAAAATATATGGTTGTCATAAATATTATTATATATAGAAATAATATATTTTAACTATTCTTGTTGAAATGTATGTTTTTTAGAAAAATAAAAAAAAATCCCCCAGGGATAATTTTGGTTTACCTATTTAGAATTTTAGATTATTTCTATAAAAATTATTTTCTAAAAATTTGGTTATTATAATTATGATATTTTAATAACAATGTAAATATTTTACAATCTGTGTTAATACCAAATTTATTAAAATTATACACATATAATTTATTTAAGTTAAATGAATTGAAAATTAATTTTAGTGTATAATAATATTAATATTTAATAATTAATTCCTGAATAAATGGGCAATTTATAATTTTACATGTTCGACAATCAGATTAGCTGACTTCAAAGTTATTATTCTAATTGCTAAATTACTATTATAACTACAGAGTTACTATTATAACAGCCAACATACTATTAAAAAGGTGAATAAATACTTAGTCATATTATAAATAAATCTAAATATAATAACTATTAATACAATATGTTTTCTCACAAGGTTACTTATACTACATTTAAAAAATAACAATCTTAATTTTAATGTACTATATTTTTAAAAATATTTTTGTATTATTTTAATGAGATCACAGCCTATTCGGTATCGAAATTATAGTAATATTATTAATCTGCATATACTATACCATTATAATTGTATTAATCTTATGAAATATATTTTCTAATATTTGTAATATTTGGTTATGATATAATGTGATTTTTAATTTGTCTCATGGGGAATTTGATTATTTATACTCTAGTATTTTGTGTAATATATATATTAATATGAAATTTAAGAAAGATATACTAAAATATAACCATTTGATGTTATAATATCCATGATGGATCTATATTTATTGTGAGATTATAATTTATCGATGTTGGAGATGAAAATAATTATTTTGGGATGGTTTTTGAAGAATCATTCCATCACATGTCGAAGAAAATAAGAGAACATGAATCTCTTGTAGTATTATATCAATATTATATATTATCCACTTCAATTTTTGATTTCTTAGAGGGTATATAGGTGTGATTTAAATACATAAATAATTTTTTCTATAATGCGGATATAGGTGTAAAATATTAAAATTTATATTTTTTGTTTTGAATAATAAAAATGTTTAGAGGTGGTTGTTATTTTCAACCCAAAACCTAAAAATTTATTATTAATTACCTAATAGAAAATTTTAGAGGGGTTTCCCCCAAGTTTTTAAATTGGAATCTCAAGGTTAACTCACTTGGTTCCCACTAAACAACTTGGTGGTCTATAACGGCCAACCGAGTACCCATTGATCCCTATACCATAACTAATATTGGTTAAAAGGAGTTTTTATACTTTTTTATCTAAACACCCCCACTTTTGGGTCCTTTCATATCTATACACATAACAATGGGAGGCCAACCATCCCCTCCTTCTCTAACTTACATTATTTTTTTATCATGTCAATAGTTTTTGGGTGTATTTAATCACATTGATCAAATAAAATTCTGCTAGTTTTTTCTCACCTTTATAATCCTCTCTTTTTCTATCTAATATTTATATGTTACACCAAGATATGAGATTTATTATTCTACAGTATTATTTTATAATAACATTATAGCCATAGAAAATTCTTTTTTTTGTAACTATAAGAGGCTTGGTAAGGATGTTTTGTATATAATTTCTTATAATTTAATTTTAGGTATGTTGGTTTTTGAGTTATTATTTTGATTTTAGTTGAACCATGAGGTGTTCTTTTGATGAAAATTCAATATTTAAGGAATGATTTTTAGAAATATATAGTTCATGTCAAGACTAGCATGTACATAATTTCTCATGGGGTAAATATCGTTATATATTATGGTGAGTAATCTATTGATTGTATTGATTATGAAATTTTATATCAACTGTTTTGATTCCTAATACAATGAGTATTATTAATAGGATATGTGAAAATAGTGTCGAGGACTTAAAATATGATCTAATCTGATTAAATTAATCCATGATTGAGGTATGTTATTCTTTTCCCTTTGAGAACATTGATTTTTAGCTTATATTTTCATTAATAATTGGTTTAATTATAATTATATAATAATTATAATTATCTTAACATGATTTTTTGAGGGATATGAAATCATAAATGCGATATAATCGTGTTGGATTAATAGATACCATATTATTTTATTTCTTTTTATAGGGTTTGTATGGTGGGGGTAGTTGAATGATGAAAGGTGGCCCATTATATGGAATCCATAGTGGGTTTATTGTATTCATGACATATCATTTGAAAAATAAAATTATTCCATCCTTAAAATGAAAATTCAAAAGTATCTATAGGTATCAAAAGAAATTTCCAAGTAAAAGGATTTAATTTAATTGATTTTAATGTGAGATTCAAAGGGGGAAATGTGAGGTTTTTATATGATTTTTAATGGAATTTTCCAAGGAAAATATGTGCATAAATGTGGAATAAACTTCCATTTAAATAACTTATAAATGATGTATTTTAATAATGTTTTGAATAAAGTAATAGAGAGTGGATTTTAGAAAATAGTATGGTCTGATTAACCTTATAAAAGTGGTGCCCAATTTTTAAATAATTTATAATTGTATGTGATATCTTTTGGATGTTTTCCTAATTTAATTTCCCCTGTTTCGTGATTTTTTAGGTTGATATATAGATTGAAGGTTAAATACTCCATTGAGATAGGGGTTTTTTTAGTAGAATAATTTATACTGAATGTTCCTTAACGACGGTACGTTTGTTGGACCTCTAGAGGTACCCTTAGAATGTGATATATTCAAGGAATTCTTATATATTGGACTACATGAATATATATTGAGGGATCCCAATGATAATTATATACGATCAGATATATGTTTTGATCATGTAATGGAATGGGCGTAGGATCAAGAGGGGAACATTGTATTGATCTACTGTTGACTAATATTATTTAGCATCACCTGTGAGGTAATTGAATACAATTTTATGAGTTATATATGATTTTTCATTGAAATCATAAGTTAAAAATGAATTGAGTTCTCTCCAGGTTGTGCATTCTTTTATGTTATTGTGAGATGGAGGGATGAGGTATGTATCATATGAGGTAGTGATACATGTGTTAAATACTTATTGATTGAGATACAACACCTTGGAAGTATACATCTAAGACAACCACGAGATAGGATATTGAGCTCGAGGATTGTGACTAATCATCTAAATATCAGAATTTAATAATGTCAATAATATTTTTGTAATTTAATATAGTTTATGAACTTTTATGCCTTTATTTTTATTCTTTATAATATATTGAATCTATTGAATTCAATGATTAATTTATCTTCAAATGTAATATCTATGTTTTCTTGATGTTTGATTTAATGATAGAATGAATATCACCATATGTAACTCAACCAAATAACAATGATGAAGTAAATAAAAATGGGTGTTCATGTTAGAAAAATGAATATAATATTATATTAAAAAGGTATATCAGCTATGTGATTATACTACATGCCTTTAGAATAATGATATCACGGTTTGGGATAAGTAATTTTCACTGTCGACATTATGAATCATCATCTATGAATTTTGAATATGATGATGATTAGTATTATAATAAAAAGGAACAAAAATATATAAAATTTATGATTAAATGGTTTCATATCATAATTAGACAATATTTTATGATGACTCACTGATGTCATTATGTGTGTTAAAATAAATCAATAAAATTGAAAAATATACCATATTTGGATTATCCATAAAATTGGCATAAATTTTTTCATTTATTATGATAAAAGGATATCATAAATATTTAATGGTGATATTTTGTTTTTTGAATAATGAAGTTTTTATCCATTACTTCCTATAAAATAACGATATTTGTGATTACAATGTCCATTTGGCAGTATATCAATGAAGAAGAATGGTGATGCCACCTATTATAGTACATATCATATTTAATTATTGAGGAATCTATGATGTGAAATAATAGTATTTTAAGAGTTGAGATAGGCATAGTGTTAAATATTCTCCTATGATAATTGATATAATAAGTCAAACTTACAACAATGACAGAAAAAAGGTGGTTTTTATATGTGATAATGATAAAATCTGTATTCCCCAAATAAAAAGATAAATTAATGAGTATAAAATTCCATGTATATTGAATAATTTAATATCTCTATTGATTATAAATTATATTAATATTTAAAAAATATGGCGATCAACTAAATAAATTTATATCACTACTACAACATTAATATATCGTAAAATTAAAAAATAAAATAATAAACTACACTAGTCATTCTAAAGATTTCAAAATTAAGATCTAATGATTCATAACTTATTTACCCATAAATAATACAGAGTATAATATATAAACAATAATTCGTTGAAGAAGAACTATGGTGATTGTATTTCATCTATGTGGTGAATATGTATTCTTCCAAAATTGATTTGAATCATTATAACATATTTTTACAAATATTTATAATGATATTTATGATCATAGAACAAGTAATTTGGTGAGGGAATAGTGATGTTGATAAATATTAAATGTATTATAGGATCATTTGAGGAGTTTTTTAAAAAATGATTAAATAAGAGAACATGAATCTTGAGACCCATAATTTTGAATGCAATAAACATTGGAGACAAAGATTACTGAAGAAGAATACATGTAAGTGGTTATGATAAAAAAAATTGAGCACTAATACACCCAATGTTTGAACCATGATTTCTTTCATCATAAAAAACACATGAACTAATTGAGTCAATGGAAGGGTTGTGTGGTTGGTCCTTATAAAATTATAGTATCCTATTATGACATCCACATGGAGTGACCAGGTAGAATCTTAATATATTTCTATTATGGTCTAAGTGGTTGGACCTTGTGTAATCAGATCATCTTCTCGAGACAATCCATATCGACTAACCTCATGGAATCAAAGATTGATTTATTCATTCTCTGTAGGGTCTAACCTCTTCTAATCAAATAGTACTTTTATGATACCCTATGAAGTGATCTCACGATGAGGTACCACTACAAACATCTTTTATAAAATCACCGCGTACACCATTCATTATCATATAGTTAATATATATGTCGACTTGGAACCTCCACAATGTTTACCCATTTCACGAATTTTTTATTCCTAGATAGTGATGAAACCCCTGAATTCCCATATAATAAAGACACAGAAAAATAGACAAAAGGGGGAGAATGATGAATAAAAGATATATAATTAACAATTTAATAAAATAATTTGACAAATTCGAAGGTAGAGGAGCCATCACCAGAAAAAATCAGCCCCCAAAACAAAACCTATGAGTCTCTCCATATAAGGAAGCCTTATTAGTGCTAGCCTATGAACCTAATCATGCATTTCTCAACTCATGAGTTCTAACATGTGAGGCATATCCAATGAGACATATCCCATGAGTAAAAATAATGAGGCTTATCCCACATGAATTAGCTATCAAATTGACCTCATGAGGAATTTTCTATGAGGCTTGATGAAGAATCCTATCTCACAATACTTAGTACACAATAATAGTATTTACGATTGGCCTTTCATAGGTTAATATGGATGGCCACATCATGAGTTCTTTCTCAATAAACTCTCCGATTCAAGAAATCCCCCCATTCATGAATATTCAATTTTTCATGATTTTCAAATATAAATTTTTATTATATGTGATGTAAAATAGTACATCAATTATTTATTTTAGAAAATTTCAAAACCCAAAAAATATAGATATTACTCCTCAACAAAAGGAACACGATCGATATGATTAGGGAATGCACACATGTATGGCCCCCTTAAATCATGAATTACATTGATAGGAGGTGTCTCCCAGTCATCATCCCTAATTTATAGGTCAAAAAATTGATTTTTTCCCTCAATTACATAGATAGTGAGAAACCTAATGGAATAATTCTGAGATTAAGACACTATTTTTTCTTGTATGTATTAATATTTATCCAACCTCAATATCTCAAATGATCTATCAAATAGGATAGAAGATATAAAAAATGAAATCTCTCTTAGGTATAAGAATCTAGATAGTTTCTCTTTGTGATATCATTATCTTGACAAGGATACTCACATCGAGCATCCTCAATGATATCCCCCCTTCAAATATAGAACAACATTATAATTCAATCTTAGTTTTCAAAATAAGGGACTCTAGACCCATAATCATGGGTGTTTCACTAAAAACAATATTTTACCCATTCATTTGATACAAAGTTATATCTTCCAAAATAAAGATACATTTATTCCTATAATAAAAGAATCACCTCTCACATTAATCACACAATCGCATTAATAAAATATTTAATTTCATTAAGGGTAAATTAAATAATCAAATTTTTATAATATACTTTTGAAAATATCTCCATAATAAAAACACACAGAGATTCTTTATGAACACATCATTGGTGACAATAATCTTCATAACATATAGAATTTAATGATAAGAAATGTGTGAGCTCAGATACATAGTAATATTAAACTTAAGAGATAATATTTATCTATCATATGCGAGTATAAAATAATCCTATGTGTGTGAGAACAAAATCATATTCATAGAATATAAGGCAATAATACCCAAATAAACATTGTTAATAAGAGAATTATCAAAGATCTTATCATAACATAATACATAAACAAATATAACATGAGTCTTTTGAAAAACAAATAAATTTAGAATAAATATAATATTAGAAGTTAAAAAATAGTGGAGACAGAATCAGATCATAATTCACATATCATTGTAAAAAAGTCATCACAACCTAATTCTAAAAAATAAATTGTTTTTATCACTACCTGATTCCCATAACATAGTTGAGAAATATTTATTTCATGATATCCAAAAAAAATTAGAGTAATAATCACTTCATAATTCCTATAATGTAGTAGAGCAGGAATCAAATTTTTATTCTTAAAGTAGAGTGATCATAACAACTTGATTCCCATAATTATATCACATGGAATAAAACATTACCCAATGAGTTGGAGATAAATATAATTACAGGATCACTTATTTTATATTGAAAACCATATATTTGTGTTTCAAGAGAACATGAAAAAATCCATATTTCAACATCACTTAATATACCTATAGAAAAATGACAGGTTTTAAGAAAACATAATAAATATTTTAATACCCGTATAGAGGAATAATTGTTATGGTGGCTAAAAGCATATTCCTAGTGTAAAATAATTAACATCAATGGATGTTAAAATATATTGAAAATATCATTTTAAGAATATTAGAGAAATCAAATTCAAAATATATAAATAGTCCTTTATAAAATGATTGAAAAATAAAGTATAATGATTTATTAAAAATGAAATACTTATATATTGATAAAAAAATATTTACATAAATACCATTTATAAAAAATGGATTTTTGAAAGAAATACTAAATAATTTTTTTTATTTTTGGAGAAATCATTAAAAACCAAACTTATTTCTAAAACATAAAACACCTTAAAAACAATTTTAATATCAATAATCCATTTTTAAAAATAAATATTTTAGTTTTTTAAAAAAAGTACAATATTAATAATTAAAATCATTTGGAGACCCATTATAGAAGATAAATATGATTATTCAATGAGAATAATGGTGATAGAGGTGGAAGAATGTGTTCATAAATAGAACAACACAAAATAATATTTAAGAAACAATTTTGATCATTATTGTAAAAAACATTGTCACTTTCCACTTTGAAAATTAAATTGTGAAAATATTAAGTAAAAAATACTATATATAACACTTTTACAGTTAGAAATAATCCACAATAACGGTGCTTAAAAACATATAATGGTAACCAAATTAAAATGTAGAGTGGATGTTGAAACCTATGATCATGGAAGGAATTTTAAATTATTATTTTAAATAACATTTTTTAAAAACTCACATCATAATGTTGATAATAAAACTTTATTTCAAAAATGAATAACTGGAAATATGATGGTCACAATAAATAAAAAATAATTATGTTTCTTAATAGGGAGAGGAAAATTTTTATGAAGAGAAAACCCATATATTGAAGAAAAATAAATATTATAGATGATATGAATTATTCAAGAAAACATAATAATTTTATTAGAATTAATCTATTTATGTAAGGAAATTTTAATTCAAATTCAATTTTTATAGATAAAAAACCTAATAATTATATAATAGAATATTTGGGAGGAATAAGTGAACCATAAAATAATGTAGTTAATAATGGAAAATTATAAATGAATGAAAAAGGATTCAGTTATCTAAATAACTTATGAACATTGTAATACTAAAATATAATACCCTTGAAAATATATTCCTCGATATATTTGTAAATATCTTGACATTGAAAAGAATTTTGAACAAAAACATCCACAAGATGTATATAGACAACATAAAGGAAAATAATTGATGGCTATTTCATATTTGTAATGGACCAGAGTTGTTGAGGCATATTAAACTGGAATTTCAACCCTTATTTATTTTCTTATAGTTATGATTCTATTAATAAAAGTATTAGGTCGCTTCTATTTGGATTTTGAGGGTTTTAAAGGTCTTAAAGGGGTTAATGGTTGGTTCATGGTTATTGGAAATCATTATGTTCTTAACAGGAGACCCAGTGAATTGTTTGGTTAAAAAAATGGGTGGAACAAGAGTTTCACAAAGTTATAGTTTACAAATTGAAATTACTAATAAACAATGCTTCTTGGAATAGAGGTGATAAAATGGTTGGTTCGTAGTTTACAAAAATGGGGGGTGAAACTGTGAAATTCTATAGAAGAGGAATAGATCTTCACATGGTCAAAACACATTTTGGAAAACCCTACTACCAAACCATGAATGAGGTTTTTGTTAATCTAAAATGTATGTTTTAAACCTGAAACCTCAATAAAACTCTTAATTGTTCCCCCACACCAAGGGATCCTGATTATGGAAAATCCATATATATTAAATGGAATTAATTCTCTCCTCTTACACAAAATTTGGAGGCTCTAGAGTGTTGAATTGTGTAGATTTAAGGTTATAGTTTTTTTAATTAATAAATTATTCACATATATCCTATATGTATGCTTTATCTTAAGAGATAAATATAAAACTAGGATATTTTGGATATTTATAAGAATTTTATCATAATTAAATTGATAATTCTTGGCTATTTGTTAGATAAATGCATGTCTTGTGAATTTTAATATCTTCCTTGAGTAGATCTGAAACCCCCATTGAAAACATATATCTTTTTTTGACATTAGTTCATAACAATTATTAGGCTAAAATCACTTGAATTATTTTGCAAATTGAAATCAATGTGTTAAATGTTTTAGATCATTATTATATTTGGTCATTTAATGACGCTTTTTAACTAGATTTTATTGTCTATTTATTCCTCGTATAGATCGCATTTCACATTATGTTATATTAATATTAATGGTTATCCCTTATCTCTTTATTGGGTATATTTGTTTGTTATTCAATATTATATGTGGTTATTTCATAAACCTGGAGCATTTGATATTCCATGATTGTTCCTTGATATGTTATTCCATAGATATATACTTTTTCATTATACATGGAATAATTATTATGAATATTGTTGTTTTCTATTTCATTCCTTACATGTGAATTTGAGTATAGCTAATGGAACCTCAATTTTGATGTTTAGGATGACAGGTGGCCTTGATGGATTTAGTTGATCCCATAGAGCGGGATCATGGATAACATTACTCATTAATTATATATCTAGATATAGAATTGATAGTGAGAGTTCTTATAATGTTATTTTCCAACTATAATAGAAAAAAATATGCTACTAAAAGAGGATCTGAATGCTGATATGATGTACTAATGGGGAAAATCATTGAATTTGTGTTGAATTATATTGATCTGAGAAATACAATAGAGTTTTAATCACATGAAAGAACAATTCCATGATTAATGGGTATGAATTTTCCTTAATGTTTAATGGAGACACATAACATTAATTATTTCATTCAATGACTGTATAAGAAATTCTTCCAAATTCACACTGAATCTGTTATGAATTTGGTACAAGGAAGCATTGTTAGTGCATAATCACTTGATATGTGGTTGAATGTATTCCTATATTCATATTTTATATTCCATGTGAACATTAAGTTAAATATAAATGTCAATTATCTTAAGGATACATTGGTAGTGTCCGACTATATTTACACCCACACCCTACACATGGATCCTAGTTCACATGAAATTTTCTTGATTAAGGATCCAGATAGGTGAATTTTATGATTAGTAGCCTTATGGATAGTTTAGAGTTAAGAGATTGAAATTATATTGTGTAATAAATCATAAATATGTTCTAAACTCATATTCATTTATTCCTATTGTTCTTATTATTCCTGCAGAGAGTCCACAATAAGGGTCCATATGGGTTGACATTGTTTAAACTGGATTGAAATCTATTATAACATATTTATTATGTTATTACCCAATTTAGGTTTTTGGTGGTTATATATATATGTTATTGTATTACATTGAATGTGTATTATTATAAATGGTATAGTCTCCCCAAAACATATCTAGAATATCGATTCTAGTGGAACACCATTTTCTATAGTGAGGCATGCATGGGGTCAAGTGGCCATTTGGCCTCGACCTGGGGATAATGGTCAGGGTTTTACAAAATTGTATCATTGATTGGGTACCCTTTATATTCTTCATCTATATTAATGGATATGGTAGAAAAGATATAGGCTACATGGAACATAGGTGGGGAGAGTTTTCTATGCCTACCTAGCCCATGTGTGAATGATCTCCAAGTGAATATATCATGATTAGAATTAAATATATAGATTTATAGTTCGATGATTATTCTGAGTATGTCGTGTTGTTACCATTGATGATATTTGAGTGTGTTCATGAGTCATTATTGATCTTATAGGATCAGATGTCATATATATACCAATTTCTTTCTGTAAATAGTTCATTACTAATATAAATTTATTTCTGTATCAGTTCGGTGATATATCATCATTCTCTTCTATTATGATATATCAATATATTAATTAGATAGTTGAACATTCTGATGTTGTTATCTTATAGATATATATGATTTTGGATAACATGCATGTATGGAGTTCTCGTCTTGATCCATGGGTACCTTCGGTGTGTTTATCTCCATGGATAGATCTTCCTATATAAATATTATATTTATATGCCTTATAACTACATAAGTCGCACCCATAATAATGTTATAAAAATACTTATAGACATTAATATATAATTTTATAAAATATTACACCTTTGAGACACTTATGTGGTTTTATAGTGATGAAATCCAAAATATTACCACAGGGGAGGATACGAATGTTTGAAAAAAAACTATTCAAGAGGATACACCTGATAATTATCCCACAAAAAATTTTGTGGTTCGAGTGGTCATCCATCCCCATCATAGGGTCCTCCATACTATTCCTTCTCAAGGTGGAGGGGTATAGAGGACAATGGTTGATTGTGTGAAATATTTCCATCTCTATAATATAAAATCATTTCAGGGAACATGTGGTTGATAGGATTCCAAGGAATGAAATTACATTATCAAGGGAAACATTGATCTAGTAGAGACTCATAAATAAAAAAATGAATCTAGATACCTTTATGGTTTATGGAACCATTGAACGATGATGGGGTGTTAAAAGACATACAGAAATACATGATGGTGTTACTTATATTTGATTAAAGTATATGTTATTCATGTATTACATCCCAAACATTCTTATATAGGACTAGTAATAATAGTTTATGGGGATTTAGTGTCAAAAAATGTTAGTTTTGGATTACTCTACTCATTTAATAGACTTACTATGATTTCCTCCCTTTTGGATGAGAATGATGCATAGAGGGATATGATTTTTGATTTTTTCCATCTTTAAATTCATAGACATTAGGATAAATTATTTTATATGAAGACTTATATAGTGATTATTTGTAAGGACTTGCCTTTTAAAAAGATGATATAAGTGGAAACGATTATAGGTTTTCTTCTCATTTTCATAACATTAATGATTATACTTACTTGTTCTAAAACATTTCTACCTTGTGGTGGTAGGAGGATGATGCTTGTGGAGGTACATTTGGTTGTTAGATGTGTTGAGAAATTTAGGTATTATTTTACTCCATAAATAGGAGGAGTTTCTTCTAGTTAGTATAACTATTTATGGAAAGGATAATTTGTTACATCATTTGAGAATCCACCTAAAAAATTTAATCAATACAGAATTGAGGTCCATATAAAACAATTTTTTAAGGTGTCACACACACACAAATATATATATATATATGAGGATATTTGGCAGGGGTTATAGAAATTGCCCTAATCAGTATACCTATTCACTACAAACCCTATGGAATCATACATGTTTTGAACCATAGTGGAAATTTTCTTCTATAGAGATAAGATGAATGTATGTGATGAATGTTATTATAGACATTAAGATATAGGGAAATTATATGGTTTGATATATGGTTTTTATTATTTCTACATAATTTTTTTATTTTTTGATATAATTGATGTCTACTATTTTTATGAGTTCATGTTGTTACTGGCCTTGATTTACTTATTAAATTATCTTTTATGCTACTCCATATTGACAAACCATTGTGAAGGAAAATTGAACATATGTGAAAATGTCTTGAATGCCACAGAATTATATTGCAGATGGATATTTTTTGAATGTATTGCTATTGTAAAAGACTAGTGTCCATGTGATATTTGGCATGAAATTATTGACAAATGATTAATCTTATATCAAGTGGAACCATATATGTATGTCTCCCACAATCCCTAATTGAGAGAGGTTTATATAGACTAGTGAGTGTAATATTAGATCTTTTAGAATGAGACCAGAATTTTGACGGAATAGATATATCAAGGAATATATTGTATCATTGGATCTCATAAGATAATTATTCGTATCCTCTTATATCTTACCTCTAGTGGGGGATTATTAAGAGGATGTTTTTATATATTACTTATTATGTATTCTATGGACATAAGAATTATCTTTCATATTGGTTTTATACATAGGTAGAAAACTATAAGTATTTATGTAAAATTTTGTTAATTTATTATATATATATTACTAAATTAATTCATTATCTTTAATAACATGTGATACATGCAACCCCGAGCCTAAAAGAAACATAAAATAGTATATAGTGTGAACATATCCATTAAATTGGTAGTTTTCAATTGGAAAAAATAAATTATCGAAAATATATGTTTCACACATGTAAATCTAAATTTATTTTTTATAAATATATTATAAATAAAAAAGAAAAATCATTTGACAGAAAAAAATTTTATATGAGAAATCTATTTTTGTTTTAAAAAAGTTGGTTGATTTCATTTTGTTCTCTTAAGATATAAATACATTTTATCACATTTAAAAAAAATTATTTGAAATCCTTATCCTCATTTTATAATCATCACTTCAAAATTATCTTAGATATATATTTTTATAATTTTTTAAAAAGAATAATTTTTCAAGGAATTTGAAATTATACAGATTTGTATTAAAAAAATTCCTATTCAGATTCATGAATTTAAAAAGTTATATTTTGATTATAAAATTTTTTAAGAGTAAAATTACATAAATTATATAATAAATAATCTAATTTATTTAATTTTAATCAATTATATGATCAATTTTGATACAAAATATTTTATAGATTTAAAAACATGTCTATGGAAATCTGTTTTTTCGATACAACTACATGATTATTTTTAAATAAATTTCTTCCACATATACTAAATTTATTTTTTAAATTGGATTAAATATTTTAAATAAACTTTAATATTAATACATAATTCAAGAAAATAAAATTTGTTCACAATGAATAGTGATAATAGTAAAAAATATGTTATCGTAGTTAATGCTACAGTGGGTTTATCATACGGTTAAACTAAAAATATAGATGTCAAAATGACATAAAAACTTTTAAATTTCATATTTTGGTCCAAATTTATAAATTATATAATATTAGTTTTTATATTGAACTGTTATCGATCCTTTTATCCATGAACGTTACATTGTATTATGGGAAAACATCTAATAATTATAAGTGTCCCTCTCTGGTCAATTATAAAAGGGAATACCTTGTCCCATCTTCTCCTATAATATATACCAAGTCATTTTGATTCATAAAATTACTACCAAATAGAATTTTATTAAATCCCTAACATGTAATTATATTCACTGTTTTAATCATAAAATATTTTTATAAAGCCTTTGTGGGAAAACCTATTGAGCTTGTTAGAAGAAAAGGCAGCATTATTAACTGATCCATTATATTTTATTTGTTCTTATACATTCTTAAAATAATCCAAAAATGATAAAATGAAAAAAAAATCTAAAAATTAATGAGTATTTTATTCTAATAGAATACGATATATCCATCTTCTCTATCATCAAATGGGAAATAAAATCGGCAATCATCTGTATGGCAGACTATTACCACAAGAACCAATGTAATTTCTTTTCCATCACCACATCTCATATAGGTATATAATTATGGATTTATTATTTATATATAATGGTTATGGAGTAATATTTCATATATAATAATAATATCTTATTTACCTTCTTACCTTCTAATCCAATGGGAAACGATGACGTTTCTAGTGCGTACATGTGGACTGCTGCCTATACGAAGCGATGTGATTCATTTTTCATTATATATTGAAATGGATGGTAATAAGGATAGGTTTAAGGAATATATATATATATATATGATATAATAATGACTTTTTAAGTTTAAAAATTATCTACCTTTATTATTTTCCAGCCATTAAAAAATTGAAATAGTGTTCATCTTCACGTATAACCTGCCATCTCCAGAAATGATGTAATTCTTTTTTCTATATCTAATTTTTTTGGACTATTATAAATAGTTATATAATTAATAGATATTATTTTTATTTCATGTATAAAAATATTTATATGATATAACCATTATCAATGTACAATGACTGAATGTACCATCTCAAAACATATATAAAAAATAAAGCAGTTATTACCCAAAAAAGTGATTTTAACAAGGAATCATTAATAAAAAGGTTATACAGGTTCATTTGAATATAATATATTTTAAGATTTATATTTTTAAAAATATTATTTTTTTTATAAAAACACTTCAATTATTATATAGGTGGATCGAATATGTATGAAGGAAATCAGACCTGAGGTATGATTTTCTCATATCACTTTAACATCTATGTGACATATGCCATATTAACCAATTGTTTATTTTTTATGGTCTATATAATTACCGTTTAATAAGGTATATTATTAATCTATTTATTTTCATTGTATTTTTTTTATTTTTATGTTATTCCATTCATGGATTTTATGGCATAAAAGTTACTACAACGGTAATGGTTTATTTCACAATGTCTTCATTATTTAGGATGGTTTATGTTTAAGTATTATTTGTATAAATTATTTTAAATTTATACAATGAACCAAATATATTTTATTATCATTTGGGTATTCATTATTTTTTAGGTAAAATAACAATTTTATTCTCATTGGTAATAAAAATTGATGAAAAATATTTCTAAGAAAAGTTGATGTTATTTCATTCTTCAGTCGGCAATGTGTTTCTTCTATACCCATTTTTCATGATCATATTTTCTAGAATGATTATAACATTATAAAATTGACTTACTAATAATTTTTTCTTCATTTCATTAAGTTTTACAAAAATTTAATGAATGAAATATTCTTATTATTTTTAATATATTATTTTTATCCTTTTTAAAACAATGTGAATAAGAATGTTTTTTACATATAATTCATGGGAGTAATTTTATTACATTGTGATAACTCATTTATTTAATGATTTAATTACATGTTTTGAATTTCAAATTCAAATAAAACATTTTCCTTAAAAATTGTAAATATATTATAATATAAATTAGTGATTTCTATGTTAAAGAAATTATTTTTCACCAGACACTTTCAAATGATATTCATGTAGTATTTTCATCAATTTAAACATTAGTTATTGAATATTATTCAAATTATATAAATTTATTATACCATACTTGCTATTTATATAGATGGTTTAGGACAATTTTGGTCAGGGATGTACTATTTTTTATGTTATTCTCTATATTACTCTAGATTATTTGATATTATGTTTCTTGATTGGGATAATTTTTATCATATTGTATACTATATTCAAAATAAAAATATTTAAATGGAATATGTTTCACCAATTTATTATGAGAAATCAGTAAAACATTCTGGGTAATGAGATGGGCCTGATATTACCCCCGATACATCAATAGGTCTCATGTGACAAATTTAAATAGATATGTGGAAGAGGGATTACAAATTTATTAGATATGTATTGGGATAGGGCATTAATTTTATGTTTATGCTATATGAAATTATTCATTCCCTAATTATGAGATTAGTTATGAATTTTAAGTTGAATATTATATTAGTTATTATATCCATTGAAACGCTTCAAGCTTATGTGATTATTTATATAGAATTATTTGATCATCATTTATTCCTTCTATATGATTATTCATGATCAAGTTGTCAAATGAATGAAACATGTTTTCAAATATATACCATTACATATTTATTATGATTTTTTTATAATAGATTTGATTGTACACAAACTATTACTACGAATATAAGACCACCAGTTTCTTATGTTTCTTTTCCCCAAGATTCTAGAAAGTGTATTATGATTGATATTTTAAGAAAATATAAAGGAAATAATGTTTTCCTCAAATAAAATGATATGTTGTATTTTATATTTTCAATTGTGACATCATATTTTAGTTTGAATCTAGTTAACTAAAAATACTAAATTATTTAATCCTTTATAATGTGATTATATATATCTAGTGCCTATATAATAATGTAACCACCAACTCTATGCTACTAGGGTTGATGTATTTATAGTTGGTATTTGATGACTTTTAGAAAAAACACCAGGAACTAGATTTAAGATAATATAGATTAGATAACATAACCATATGAATGAATTTGAGGATATGTCTATATGTTTGATAAAAAAATTATGTATTTTTAAGGTGGATATTCTATGGAATTAATATAAATACATCCCTATCTTGAGACTAAAAGTTGTTTTCTTTATGACATAGTTATACCTGGGGCTAATAATTATAAAAAGGGCACATTGGGATTGAACTTAGTTTTTACTTAATGCATCACAATGAGCCTTGATGAACACCTAGTTTGAGAGTCCTAGGGGATATAAATGTGAAACTTAACAACTTATATAAAAATAATTATGATGGATTGGAATATATTCTTTATAATTGAATATTTTTTCAATGAAACCAGGTTTTTTTATTATGAGACCGGTTATGCATTAATTTTTTCATTTTTTTATGTATTTCACTAATTTCAAAATTATACATTACGTTTCATAATGATATTATATAATATAGTGTATGAAATTATTTATAAATGGGGAAATTTAGAAGGAATGTGAACTATATCAATACACATAATCAATATAGGGAATTCCATTTTGGGAATGACCACGAAACTGGAGCAAGAGTTGTAGTTGTATCTATAAATGATCAAATTATAATCACAATGGTGTAGATAAAACAGTTTATGATAAATAATTATTATCATGTGGATATTATTAATAATTTAAAACAATTTATAATAATTTTATTCCACTACATACATTAGAAACCACCATCATTCAAAGGGAATAAAAATAAAGTTATATCTAAGTAATGGATTAGTTCCTTAAAGAAGATATTTATCTCTTGTGGAAGTAAGTAAAGGGAGAAGGATTTCATGGTTGTTTATCATATATCATTGGATTATGATCAATGGTATTCATTGAATCAAAACACTTAGGGTAAATGAGAAATAGTAAATCTGATGTGTAATTATTTTAATGCTCTCTTCATGGAAAATATTTTCCTTAAAATGAATTTGTGCATATAGAGAGACATTTCTTGATCCTAAGAAAAAAATGAACATTAAAATTTTAATAAGTATGAATCCAACATTAAAAGGTTATGAAGGAATGTTAGAGATGACATACATAATGAAAATAGAATGATTTAATTTTTTATTAAATTTATTATGACAATACTGACAATGGAAATAGTCTCTTGAAAATTCTCATCATATGAGGATATAACATCATGTGAAACAAGTCAAGGGAAATAATTCCCCAATTATTATGACATTGAATAAAATAATTTAAAGAAGAGGAAAACTGACCACTCTTTGAAAGGTATGAAGGAAAAAGATAAATTTCATTCTTTTAAAAATTGTAAAAGGGACACTATGAAAAATTCTTCCTAGGAATGGGGGTATTCTACATGATAGGATAGAAATTCCATCATTCTTATGTATGTAAGGAAATGAAATAAGCTTCAAATATGCAATGATTCAACTATAAAGAGATACAACACTATGAAAATGATTATACTTTGAGTTAATGAAATTACCTCTAAAATGGGCCAAGGTAGTAATGCCATGATTATGTGATCCCAAAAACCGAGGTTTATGTTCAAAATTATTTAATGGTGGTTAATTTAATAAAACTCATCAAATTTAGTTAATTATTTATTTGAATTTGAATTATGGAAATATTTTTTATCTTCCATGATTTCCAAGGTAGTAATTCCATGATTATGTGATCCAAACAACCGAGGTTTATGTTCAAAATTATATAATGGTGGTTAATTTAATAATATCATCAAATTTAGTTAATTATTTATTTTAATTTGAATCATTGAAATATTTTTAATCTTCCATGATTTCCTTAAAAATTTTATACTAACCTAACACCTAAATAATGGTGTTTTCAATCAAGAATCATAGTGGAAGACTCTCTACAATAAATATTATTTGTGAGTTCCCATTATAACACATAATAATTCCTTATCATAAAACTCTATTATTATTCCAGAAATTTATTTTCATATAATATTGTTTATGGGCTTACTATCAAAATATGGTGAAAAAATTTATTTCATAGAGTAAGAAGTTAAGATTCATGAAAAATATGTGAAATTCCTATTATTTATAGGGTGGATTCATCATCGAAGTAATTTTTAAATCCATAAATAGTATATCATCTGAATGAGATCTACGGGGAAGAAGTGTAGAATCAATCTATAGATGGAAAAGTTAATCTAAATATTAAGGAATTTTTAAGTATACATAAATACAATGCTATATTTCTTGAATAATTTCAAGGACATCCACTTGAGTGTATTGTTTAGTTTTTAATTTATTTAGTCCTTAATCCATTACCTATATTAATAAATCTATATAAAATAGACACTATGCAATTAGTGGAGTTTAAAAAATAACTATACGATTCCTGAAACCTATTTATATTACCATGTGAAATTGGGGTGCCATTAATATGTTATTTTTCATTTGTTTACTAATTAATATATGAAAGAAAGATATGATATGGGTTATATTTGGTCAACTCACTAAATATAAAAATTTCCTCACTATAAGATAATATTCAACTCTTCATCATCTTTCATGGCACTATTTCAATAAATTTTCAATACATTATTTCGCACTTTTTTCAATTTTTTCTAACCATGATCCACACATTACATTGAAATTATTGAAAATTATTCCATAATATTATGATACCGATATATATTTGATCGCATCTTGGGACCCTCAAACCGATGCATGTTATAAATGTATTATTAAAAATATTTATACATGCTGAGGTCATTCTCACTTCAATTTCCCAGTATATGGGGTCATTATTTTCCTTTTCTAGATTTATCCTTTTAAAATATATTATATTAAAGTATTCAAAAGGATCCATATGAAGCATTATATATTAACACATTTAATAATCCAATGTGTTTGGATGAATTATATGAAGGTAATATTATATTCCTGGAACTTGTATAGGATACAATGACAATGAAAACGATTATTCAACCTCATATCAATGTAGCTCAAAGATGTAAAAAAATATATGATAATAACTAGGAGAATTTTTTATAAATTGAAGCGGAATGCCTTTTTTTCATGAAATAATATCCATGGACGGTTGTTATATGGTTTGGTAAGAATGATAAATTGATCTCCTGGTATATAAGTGACTTTAAAATAATTGAATGAATTAGATATATTGATTACCATTTCTAAATTCCACCAAGTCTCCCTAAAAAATATGTTGTGTTCTATATATCATTATTATGGTAGTACACACAAAAACTAATGATTGTGGTTTCCATTGAATAAATATAATTGGAATATAATGTATCAATAATTTACTAACCTTTCTAGATTTTAGACACTAGATAATAAGTATTGAGAAATGAGATAAATAGGTTGGTAATCGTTCTTTTCAAAAGTCCTATGATTAAGGAGAAAACATGGGAACATGAAAATGTTATGATGAAGAACAACCCAAATATGTTTACTATATGGAATTATGGAAATTTAAAGAATTTTTTTAAATGTGATAAAATGGTGATACCAAAATACTTTAATATAAAACTATTATAAAAACATTCAATCCCTTTCATAACAAGCGATACAAGAACCCCTGAATCTAAAAGAACCTTAAAATAGTACACCATTGTAACATAGTCCATAAATAAAAAGGTATTAATAGGATCAAGTAAATTATGAAAAATATATTTATAAATAAATTTATTGTTTATTTTTTTATTAGAATTAAAAATAGAAATCATTTGATTAAAAAAGAAATTATTTTTTCTAAACAATGTATTTTTTTAGAAGATGCTATTGTGTTTTTCACACATATTTCAAAATTAATTTTTAACACTTATATAAAATGTATTTTTAAAAATGAATTATTTTTTGTATCATCATTTCAAAATTATATCAAAGTGAATAGTTGATAATTTTCTAAACTGGTATTTTTTTAGATTAATAGTGAAAAATGATGATTTTTTTTATAATTTCGCTACCATTAAAATGATTTTCAATGTTATAATTAGGTTTAAAATTAATTTAAAATTAAAATTACTAAAATTATATTATAATTATATTCATTTAGGTCATTCAAATCAATTATATTTTTCTTATCAAATAATAATTTTTTATAATATTGATAAAAATACATTGAAAAATCATTTTTCATCAAATCTATGAGTTTAATTTTATATTTCGTACGTCCAATTTAATGAATTGAAATTAGTAAAATGGATAATAAATTTTTATTTATAATAATTAATATTATATAATAATTTCAACTTAATTTTTTGACAAAATTAGCTATGAAAATAATAAAAACGTTTTACCATTGTTATGGTTAAAATGAGACTAACTGGTGTTAATATAAAAAACATAATGGTTATAATGATCTAAAAAATTGTTTGACTCAAATTTAATTAGATTATTTAGACCAAATCTCAAATAAATTTTTTTACGATACATTTTTTACCCTTATGACCCAGATATTGGCATAGAATTATTAAAAAACATAGTATAATTATGTGTTTTCCTCTCACCTCAATTATAGATGGAAACCCACTATCCTATAATCTTAAAACATATAATGATTTTCTTTGTGAATACATAAAAAAATAATTTTATTAAATCCCAACATACAATATATATTCCTTGGTTTGAACATAAACCCTTCTAGCAATGATTTTGGGGAAATCCTAAAAATAAATTGTGAAGATGAGGTATCCTTTTTAAATGATCAGTTATGTTTAATTTACACTTCTAACATATTAATAAATTATTTAAATAAACATAAATAGAAACAGCATTTCTAAAACTTAAATAATTTCAAAAAAATTTATAACTTATATCCATATCCCTCTCCATATAATGGGATGTGAACCCATTAATCTTGTATATGTCAGAATAATGCATCATGAACTTTGGTAATTCATTTTCTGTCACCACATATCATGAATGGATATAATAATATACGTATAATTTATTTAATTTATTTAAAAATATTTATATAATTATATTATCACAGCTACCTTCTTAGCTTCTAATCTATTGGAATACTATAAAGTTTCTCATTCATATGTGTGAGATACAACCTCCATGAAACAATGTGATTAATTTTTCATTTTATTTATACATTAATGGAAATAAGGATATTTTTAATGGATATTTATTATATATATGATATAATTATTATTATATAAATGTAAAGTAGTATTTACCTTTATTTTATTCCATCCATTAAAAAAATGGGAACATTGATCATGTATACATATGACCTACAATCTCCATGAATGGTGTAATTCAATTTTCTATTTATTATTACTTTTTGAAAATAATAAATAAATATATAATGAATATATGTAGTATTAATTTCATGGTTAACATTTTACAAATTATGAATCCATGATCAAATTTTTTGGATAGAAACATCCAGATAAAATGTTTTATGAAAAACTATGTCGTTATTACCTAAAATAATTATTTTAACAATAGATCGTTAATATACAGGTGAAAATAGATTATATAAAAATAATATATAGTATGATATATATTAATATAGTATTTAATATATATTTATATATATAATAAATATATATTTATTATACAGGTGTTCTACACATTTATAAATGATATTGGACTTGAGGTAAGGGTTTCTCATCTCACTTTTACATCCTGAGACGAATACCATATTCACCACTTATTTATTTTTTGTGGTTTATATACTACTTATATAATATTTTAGATAATTAATACTATTATATTCATGGTATTTAATGTTTCATTTGATCTTATTTTTTTCAAGGGGGTTATGGTTGAAAATTTATCACAATAGTAAATGTTTATTTCACAATCTCAACATTATTATTAATTGTTTATATAACTCTACCTTATAGAAATTATATGAAAATTTTATCATAAAACCAATAAATTTTAGTATCCTTTTATTTTACTCTAATTTTCATGAAATATTACTATTTTACTCGCTTTGATATTTAGAATTAGTAAGGTAATATTTTTAAGAAAAGATGACTTTATTTCTCTCCTCGATCGAATATATTTTTTATTCCATACCAATGTTTTATAAAAACATTTAAGGATTTTATAAATTCACAAAATAATTTATTAAATAATGTTTTAAATTTTTAAAATTTTTTAAATAATTATTCTTATGAATATACTTGTCATTTTCTAAATGAGTTACTTTTTAACCTTTTTAGAAAAGTCTGATTTTTTTATCTTATATGGAATGTATGGAATTACCTGATGTCATGAACACTCATTGAATGAAACTATACATCACATATTGATGTGGTTATTATTAGATAAAAAATTTCTTTGTTATTTTGGAAATATTTTATAATTTTAATAAGTAATTCCAAAGTAAAAAAAGAAAATTTACCTCATCATATTTTCCTTTTATCTTTTAATTTATTTTATTCTATGTCATGTATTTTTTTTTAATATTATTTGAGAGTATAATATAATCATATCATCCCTATTATTTTAATAGTAGGTTTATGATTAGTTTTACTATGAATTAATATTTTTTATACCCATCAGCATATTACTCTAGATGGTTTATGATTATGATTGGTGAATGGGGTAATTTGTAACATCCCGGATCCGGAAACCGTCCTGAGGTTCCCCACACACAATTGGTCACATGGCCTCAAGCACATTTCCTCGAATGCCAAAGGCTACTAACAGGAAGTGTGGGCCTTGGGTGTGATAGTGGGGAAATTATGCCCTCCTTGGCAGAGTAACACAACAAATGTAAAACCAATATACAATAGCGGAAGGAGTAGTAATATAATACAACAATAAATATGGAAGAATAAAAGTAATAACAACTAAAGCACATATATAAATTATGCATGATACATATGTCTATAAAAACAACCAAACATGTCACAATGCTGAAATACAGTACTAAAACTGGTGAACAACTCCTCGGCATTTCAAGCCATATCTTGGTCTCATTCTTTCCATCTCCAAAAAAGTTAAGTACCTGAAGTAGAAGGGAGCTTTCCCTTATATATACCTTCAACTATGTATTCTATTTGAGCCCAACAGCATGTCTCATACATGGTGTGAGACGAATCCCAGTAGGTAACCCCCAAATGATCTGTGCCTAACCATCAATGAATATATGACATTTAATAAGTAAAAGAACGCAGTAAACAAAAATGTACTCAACAATAACCAATCCACAATTTTGAAGCATTCCGTTCCACATAGAATGTAAACAAATTATAACATATAGTTAACTCTATGGGATGTACTGACAGCCTAATACCCTCTAGTCTTACATAGTAAACACAATCAACCCTCTTGGATGTACACACAATCTAACCCCTCTAGTTCAGCTTTAGCACACACTCTCTGAGGAAGAACTCACCATCAATTCCTCCTATGGTCTCGTATCGGTAAATGAAAGGCGCTATGGGAAAGTAGTTATGTTAAATTACCCATGTGGCCTATGTCGAGGAACTACAGACACTCTGAGTAAGCACTTACATCAATTCCCCCTATAGTCGCACATCGTAACAGTAAAACAAACACTTTGGATAATCCCATATGTCCATTCTACCAATGGTCTACTACACCATGTTCTCACGACCCTGGGTAAGTCAAGAAATCATAGTAATGTGTATCGGCCAATGTAAAACTCAAGAATTACTTGGATAGTAGTCTATAACATATCAATATATCAGATAAAAAATCACTCCATCCTATAATTCTAGGCATGGTGAAAAACAAGGCAGCCTAACAGGCTAAGCAGGACCACACGTTCATAAAAAACATGCATGAAAAAAAACATCCAATGCATAACAATTTACCGTATTCACATTTAATTAACCTCTATTTCATCATATAAGAAAAACAGGCAGTGAAAAAGGCTACAAATCTAAAAACACAATACCATGATCAAGGGTATTGGGAACTTTTGCACATAAAATTCAATTCCTATCTAACAAAAGGCACAAACCACCTACATCGGTGTGGAATGATCGTTATAAGTTAACCTCAGGCCTTGAATCTCCTATGAACACCGTATATCTACAAAAAAAATTATCAAGTTGAACGGAGGATAACTCTTGAAAAGGGAAGATTCAGGAGAAAAAGCCCTAGAAAAAGGAAGAGCTTACCGTGGAGATCCCAACACAATTGAAAATGGTGGATTCAGAGAACAGATGCTCGATTGGGGGCTCAGAGAAGGATCACAGGCTTTCGGACGCTCTCGGATGAACTAGACCTAGAAGGATGGCTTTCGGCCAATTAGACGTGACCCAAGTCCTTTTAATGAAAACAATACATGGTATGTACTTTGTATGTACATAATGTGAACTTCCCTTATTGAGCCCCGCATTGGATGGCCTCCAAGTAACCACACACGGAAGTGTGCAAAACCACTACACAGCCATCACACGGCTACCCTCGGTAACCAAGTACACGACATGTACTCATAATGTACACGGCGCGTACATTAAAAATTTAAAGAAACTCCTATTTTCATAAAAAAACCAGAAAAAGGAAAACACACCTGAATAGAAGATCTGTGGTCTTACAAACTTTCCCCCTTAAAGAAATTTGTCCCTGAATTTACCTAGCAAGGCGGCGTAGGAGAAGAATCCCCAAACAGCTCCGACCACAGAGATCATACATCATCCTCCCTCTCCCAAGTCTCATCATGTACTCACCTATACTTCCATTTCACCTATACTAGAGGAACAGACAGGCCACAGAGAACCTTTATACTTCGACCAACAATCGGAATAAGATGCTCCTCGAATGATGAATCCACCTCTAAATTAACTTTCTAGGGTTGGAAAGCATGAGAGAGGTCTGAGAAGTAACGTCGAAGCTGAGAATCCTGGAAAATGTTATGCATAGACATGTACCTATGAGGTAACTACAACCTATAGGCAACCGGCCCAACTCTTTCCAAAAACTCAAACGGTCTGACGTAGCTCGGCAAAACCTTACCCATTCTCTTAATCCTTTGGTGTCCCAACCTCAGTGTGACATACAAGAAAACCTGATCCCCGATCTCAGACTCTAGAGGTCATCTCCACTGATTAGCATAAGAATTTTATCGAGACTATATTGTAGCCATCGTCTTCTAAATCAATTTTATTTACTCTATGGTCTCTTAGAAAAGATGATGTCCCAACATAGCTGCCTCTCCAGCCTCCAGCCAACATAATGGTGATTGGCATGGTCTACCGTATAGATCCCCATAATGTTCCATCTGAATTCATTCTTGAAGAATATTTTTGTAGGAAAATTCCACAAGAAGCATATTATTCTCCAAAGAACCTCCAAAATCAAGGATTTATGCTCAGAGCATATCCTCAAGAACTTGAATCGTATGCTCAGAATGACCATCTGTCTCTGGGTGCTAAGCTATACTCAAAAGTATGTGTGTACCAAAATCCTTTTAAATTCCCTGCCAAAACCCTGAAGTAAAATGAGCATCCCTGTCTGAAACAATGGAGTGTGTAAATCCATGTAAACATACAATCTCATGGATGTAAAACCGTTATATCTCATCAACATTGAAGGTCTCCTTCATTGGAATGTTGTGAGAAATCATTGTGAGTCTGTCAATGATAACCAATACAACATCATTTCTTTAAGGTGACCTCGGTAAACCTCTCATGAAATCCATCATGACATCATTCCACTTACACTCAAGAATGGGTAGTTTCTGAAAAATCCATGTGGGTCGTTGATGATCCGCATTCACCTGCTGATAGGTGGAACACATCATGACAAACCTAGCATCATCTTTCTTCATAGCTGGCCACCAATACAGATGGTGTAGATCACGATACATCTTGGTGACACCAGAATGATCTTCCCAAACTGAGGAATGAATGTCCAACATCATATCCTCACGTATGTTTGCTGACATCCATACATACCCATGGAAACCCATTTTCTCATCCTCACATATGGTCTATCCTGAAATAGGATCCTCTCCCGACACACTTTCCTATAGGACTAGGACTTCAGAATCTGGTAGTTGCCTCATTCGCCCTCGATCAAGAAGAGTACAGGTAACAACTATAGAAGATAGAAATGTCTACCCTTGTATATCGTGCACCTCCAAATGCATTTCAGAGAAAATATCCATTAGCTTCCACTCACTAATGGCCTCTAGAACTGCCTGTATCTGAGTCCTCCTACTAAGCGCATCAGCCACTGCATTGCCTTTCCCAGGCATATAAGAAAGTTTAAGTAAAAAGACCAAAGGTACTCAACCTACCTTCACTATCTCATATTAAGATTCACTGAGTGAAGATATACATAATTATTTTAAGGTTAGTGAAAACCACAAAATTCTCTCCTAGATGATAATGTCTCCAACACCATATGTCATGAACAACTACAGCCAGCTCAAGATTGTGGGTCGGGTAATTCCTCTCACGTGGCCACAACTACCATGACTCGTATGCAACGACTCCTTCTCCCTGCATAAGAACTACTACGTGATCGATACCTAAAGAATGACAATAAAAAGTGAATCTCTTTCCTGGATCTAGTAATACTAGTATCAGTGCTAAAGTCAGTCTGCCTTTCAGCTCCTGAAAGGCTGACTCACAAGAAACAGGACACAAGATTCTTTCTCCTTTCTTAGTCAGGCCTATCAGTGGCACTACTAAGCATGAAAAGTCTTGTATGATTCACCTATAATGTCCATAAATCCCTAGAAAACTTTTTACCTCAAAGAAATTCTTCTCCTGCTCTTAGGAAACTATTACTCTCACTTTTTCTAGGGATACTGATACTCTTGTCTCTGAGATAACATGACACAAGAAGTGAATTTGGTCCATCAAAAATTGGCATTTTGATAGCTTAGCATGTAACTAATGATCTCTTAGTGTACTCATAAGGATCTCAAGATGGGTGGCATGTTCATTTGGAGTGCGAGAGTAGACCAAGATATTGTCTACGAAGACCACCACGAAGGAAATAAAGTATGGATGGAACACTTAGTTCATCAGCTCCATGAAGACCAAAAGCATGTTTGTGAGACTGAACAACATAACCACATGATCTTATAGACCATAACTACTCTGAAAGGCTGTAAGTGGTACATCAGATTGTCTAATACACTATTGATGATAACCGGATCTCAAGTCAATATTCGAGAACACCGGGGCTCATCAAAGCTGATCAAAGAGATCATAATTCCTCGGTAAGGGATATTAGTTCTTGACCATCATATGGTTCAAATTCCAATAATCTACACAATGTTTGAGGGTACCATCCACCTTCTTCCAAAACAAGATAGGTGAACCCCAATGAGACGTATTGGGTCAGAAGAAACCCTTTGTCTGGAAATCCTCCAACTTCTTCTTGAGCTCCTGCAAATCTGGTGTAGCCATCTTATAAAGAGGGATGGACACCTATGACGCTCCTCACAAAATCTCAATAGAAAATTCCACCTCTCACTCTGAAGGAAAACCTGAAAATTCCTCTAGAGAGACATCCCTAAAATGATCCACCACTTGGGGAAAGCTCATCTAAGAAGTCCCCTGGTCATCTAGATAAAGACTAGCAATATGGGATGTAACTCCTCTCAACATATAATGCTTGGGTCCTTCGCTCCTCTCCTGAACATCCCATTATCATTTATGAAGAAAAGATTTTCCTTCTGGTGATGTGAAACTCACCCTACGACGATATAAATCGACAACATCCTTGAATGGAACAAACCACTCCATTCTAAAAAATGACATCGTATCTGGTCATCTCTAGGGAATAAAGTTTCCATAATAAGTGACACTCACCAACCTCAAGAGGGAACTCCTTGCACTGTCAAACACTAGCCTTTCTAGTCCCCAATAGAATGCCTTGCGTCAAGATATCAGTAGAAGAAATGATACAGTGCTCAAGTCTCTCCACAACAACGGAATATATAATGCTATGGGAATCCCCTGTTTCGAAAAGAGAAAATGCTAAAATGGAGGTAACTAGAATCGTACCTAGAAATTTAGAGGGTCTGTGATTCTTCTCCTGTTTGGTCTGCTCCACTACGAATGTTTGACCTACATTGCAGCCCTATGACCCTGCCTAACCACTCTAAGCAGATCCATCATGTTTTTTCTAAAATCCTAGTGACTGAATACCACGACCACATCCTCTACCTCATCCCAAACGGCCATAAGAACACTAGTTCCTAGATTAATGAGAAACTTGTGGTGTTGATCTTGAACAAGGAGTCATAGAAGAACCCATGTCACCAGCTGCTGGTGAGAAGTTCTGAGAGAATTACTGAAGGTGGCCCATCTTGCCGCAAGATCATAACTACACTGGGTCTCTCGGGAAATGTGGTCTTGTATTCCCACTCTTCCCAAACTGGTAGCACACAACCTAGCTACCAGAAGAGTTATCTTGCCTCCTTGGATCACCATGTGAAGACCCCTTGTGGAACATCATACTATTAGTAGGATGGTTTATAACACCATATGTTGAACTGCCCTGGCTCAGAACATCAGAATCCCTCAAATTGTGCTCTGTGATTTCCACCTGGTTGACTATAGTAGTGATGGATGTCAACCTAAATATGTTCACCTTTGATCAGATTTCATGCATGTGACCATCCTCAAACATCCTTGCTAGGAAGAACTCATCACCTCCTAGAATTGGGGTGAAACACTACAGCTCTGTGAAACGAGAAGAATACTCCATAACCGAAAGTGTTCCCTGCTCCAGACTCACGTACAATCAGGCCCAATCGGACCTCAATGTCCCTACATAGAGGTATTCATAAAAATCATGATAAAAGTCATCCCACACCATAACCTACTAGCATCCCTCTAGTGAGATCACATCCCACCATCTCTTGGAAGAATCATGTATCATGTAAGTAGTGAGCTTGACCCTCCTATCTGGAGGTGTCTCCATATGCTCAACGATGGAATGCATAGCTTCTAACCAGGACTCTATAGCCTGTGGCCCTCCATCCCCTATGAAGGTGGGAGGATGCGGCTACTGGAAAACCTGCATCAGCTTTTCCATAGAAGGGGAAGGATGCAGTACTCCGTCGAGGGTCTTCATGAACATCATAAAGCCCTCTTGGATCATTGCATCAACCCCTGTGTCCAAAATGATGGATGGTACCAAGACTGGCACTACTGGAGGATATGCTGGCAGTCCCTGACCAGCCATGTCATGTGTATGATCAGTTCCTTGTAACTAGAAGACAACCTAAGGACATCTTAGTGGAATGACTCTGCACGGTCAAGTTCACACCATAGATCAAGATTAACATGAATAAAACGTAGAAATATAAAAAGCGAATAGGATAAAGAAATCATTCATGTTTTTCAAAACATAGAAACATGTTTTATTTAATACCTACATAAAGTGTTCCCAGAATCCTTTCACATGACGTGTACTCCTGCGACAATTGGGCATGTAACACACCAAACAAATGGCGTGTTGTCCAAACACAAGGCATGTACTTGACTTCTCATCCCCTGCCCGGGTTATTCTACATGGATAATCCACAATGTTCTCCTTCAGGAAGACTACACGGCCTGTTCATTCAAAACACGGTGTGTACTAGACTAGCTTTACTGACCTGTATTGTTAGTGACACGACCGGATACATGGCTCACACTACACAACATGTTCCAGATAGACATGGTGTGTACTACTTAGGTTTCAACTGCCTGTGTTGTTAGTTACAGAAGTAGTCACACAGTTGTAACTACACAGCGTGTTATACTAGACACGTCTTGAAAAAGTGGATTTAACCAACATGTGTAGCTCGCTACACAGCCAGATACATGGTTCTACAATAGGGTGCATACATCCGGCACATGGCATGTTCTAACAAGATGCCTTAACCTCATATATCTGTCCACACTGCCAGTTACATAGTTAGAGAATACATGGCGTGTACATACAGTACATAGTTTTTACTTAAGAAAAACAGTTTGTTCCCAAACAGAAGAACACATGGCGTGTATTCCAAACTACAAGGTGTGTATTCTGTTTTTTTTAAGATACTAAGCCTCAAAAACTTCTCCGTAGGAAAAAAAATACAGAAACAATCATTAATGTGAAAAACTATTATTCATGTGGTCCCATAACTCCTCAAAAACAAATGTTTGGTGATTGTTCAAACAAAACCTTATGCAATCAATACTCTATCATACAATAGGTAATTTATCTAGGCATATATCCTGATAGCATGCATCACTAATGCACCCTAAATGGCATGGCAAGAATACATGACATGTGATTCCTAGAAAGTTACTATATGATTCATGAGATGGAATACCCTCATCTCATTAGGTTACAACAGAAATAGAACCTCAATAATTTCAACGATAACAGAACAAAACATGTGAGTCACCCAATGGTGAAAATCAAATCAACAGTAAAATTTCATAACCAGAAAAATTGCAATAAACTAGGTAAATTGGATTTTCCATGTATATGGGTTAACTAATCTAGGAACAGTTTATTACCAAGTACCAATTATATTTTATCCCTGCCTATAGGCTCCAAATATTATGTAAAGTGGAAAATAATTCCTCTCATAGCACATTGTAACATCTCGGTTTCGCAAGCCGCCCATAGGTTCCCCGTACCTGGTTGGTCACATGGCCTCAAACACATTTCCCCCAATGCCAGAGGCTTCCGACTAGCAGTGAGGGACTTGGGTGTGATAGTGGGGAAACAATTCCCTAATTGGCAGAGTAACACTGTAGAAGAAAAATTGATATATAATAGAAGAAGTAGTAATAATACCATACAATAGTAAAGAACGAAATACTTGAAGTAAGAACCACTAGAGCACATATATAAATGACACATGATACATATGTCAAAGAAAAAAACGAAACATGTCAAAATGATGAAATACAAAACTAAAATTGGTTAAAAAATCCTCATCATCACAAGCCATAGCTTGTTCCCATGCTCTCCAACTCCAAAGCAGTAATGTACTTGAAGTAGAAGGGCACTTGCCCTTATCTATACCTGAAACAATGCAATCTATTTGGGCCCAAAAGCATGACCCAAATAGGGTGTGAGATGAATCCAAGTAGGAAACCACCATAATATCTATGCTTATCAGTCACCGAATATATGGTAGGTAATAAGTAAAAGAATGTAGTATACATGGAAGTGCTCATCAGTAACCAATCCACAGTTTTAAAGAATTCAGTTCCACATAGAAATTAAATAGATAGTCACAAATAGGTAAGCCTCTGGGATGTACACACACCCTAATCCCCTCTAGTCCAACCCAGCAAACACAAGCATCCCTCTGAGAAGTACACACAGTCTAATCACTCTGTTTCAGCTTTAGTACAGACTCTCTGAGGTAGCATACAATGTTAATTTCACCTATGGTCTCATATCAGTAACTAAAAGACGCTCTAGGGAAGTACTTACACAACCTTCCCCCTATTGCCCATGTCAAGGAACTATAGCCACTCTGAGGAAGCACTTATGTCAATTACCCTTATATTCTAACATTGTAACAGTATAAAAAACACTCTAGAGAATCCCTTACGTCCATTCTCTATATGGTCTACTACATCACGATCTCATAGCCCTGTGTAAGTCAAGCAAGAATAGAAACACATATCAGTCAAAGTAATCCTAAAGAACTACTTGGATAGTAGTCTAAAACATATCCTCATGTCAGATAAACAAGTCACTCCATCCTACAATACTAGGAATGATGAAAAAAAGGTATCATAATAGGCTAATCCAGACCAAACAGTCATAAACAAACATGCATGGGAAATCACTTCCAAATCATAGTAATTTACCCTATTCACATTCAATTAACCTCCATTACAGCATAAAATCATAGCATGAAATTAATAGAGCTAAAACCGTAAACACGCAATACCTCAATCAAGGTTTTTGGGAAATTTTTCACATAAAATTCAAAGAATATCTACGTAAAGGCACAAACCACCCACCTTGGTGTTTCAGGATCATTATACATTAACCTCAATCCTTGAATCACTAAAGTTCACCGTATATCGAAAAAAATTTCTAAAAAATTAAACAGATGATAAATCCTGAAAGAGGTTGAATCTAGAAACAAAGCTCGAGAAGAAAGAAGAGCTTGCCATGGAGATCCCAACTCAACAGACAGAGGTCGATTCAATGAACAGATGCACGATCAGGGGCTTAGAGAAGGATTGATGTTGTGCGGACACTCTTATATAAACCAGACCTGGAAGGAGGTATTTCATCCCATTAGATGTGGCCCCAGTTTTCTTAATGAAAAAAAAGAAATTATACGACATGTACTTTGTATGTATAGAGTGTGGAAATTTCATTAATAAGCCCTGCTTTAGTCAACCTCTAAGTAATTACACACGGCCGTGTGCACGGCCGCTACATGGCCACCACACGGCGTGTACCTAAAAAATTTCTAGAAACAACTTATTTCATAAAAACACCATAAAAAGGAAAACATACCTGAAAAGAAGATCCAGGTTCTTACAAACATCCCCCCGTAAATAAATTCATTCTCAAATTTCCCTAGAAATGAATCGTATATAATTAATCCCCGAATAGCTTTGGCTACTGAGATCGTACATCATCCTCCCTCTCCCAAGTCTCATCCTATACTCGCCCATGCTGCCATAGCACCCATACCAGAGGAACATACCGGCCATAGAAAACCTTCAAATTGTGATCAACAATCTTGATAAGATGCTCCTCGAACAATGCATCCACCTTCAACTCTACTTCCTCAGGTTGGAAAGCATGAGATAGGGTTGATAAGTAATGAAAAACCTGAGAAACATGAAAAAGTCATGCATATCTTGATACCTCTGAGGTAACTACAACCGATAGGAAACCAACCCAACTCACTCCAAAACCTCAAATTTCCTGACTTACCTCATTGAAAGCTTACCATGACTCATAATCTTATGGTGTCCCAACCTTAGTGTGAAATACAGGAATACCTGATCCCCGACCTTCAACTCTAGAGGTCATCTCCATTGATCCTCATAAGACTTCTATTGAGATTGTCCAGTAGACTTCCTCTTATGAATCAACTATATATGCTCTGTGGTATCCTAGAAAAGACGGGGTCCCAATATAGCTACCTCTCCAACCTCTAGCTATGATAAGGGTGATCGACATGGCCTACCATATAGAGCCTCATAAGGTGTCATAAAAATAGTGGATTGAAAACTATTGTTGTATGCAAACTCCACAAGAGGAATATAATTCTCCCAAGAACCTCCAATATTAAGGATTCATACTCGCAACATATCCTCAAGCACCTGAGTCGTACGCTCGGACTGGAAATCTGTTTGAGGGCGGTAAGTTGTTTTCAAAATTACTTGTGTACTCAAAGCCTTCTGATGCCCCTGCTAGACCCGATAAGTAAAACAAGTATCCATGTCTGAAATAATGGAGTGTGGAAATCCTTGTAAACATATAATCTCATGGATGTATGACTGCCCCATATCATCAACACTGATGGTCTCCTTGATTGGAAAGAAGTGATTAACCTTCACGAGTCTATCAAATACAACCCATAAATCATCATTTTCTCAAGGAATCCTCAGTAAACCTATCATGAAATCCATCAGGACATCATTCCACTTCCACTCAGGAATGGGAAACTTTTTCAAAAGCCATTTGGGTTGCTGATCCTCTGCCTTTGCATGTTGATAGGTGGAACAACTCATGAAAAAACCCTCAACATTTTTCTTCATTCCTGGCTACCAATACTGACATTGTAGATCACGATACATCTTGGTGATACTAGGATGAACTTCCCAAACTGAGGAATGAATGTCCCACATCATCTCCTCGCATAAGTCTACTGAAACCCATACTCACCCCTAGAAATATAATATATCATCCTTGCCTATGGTCCATACATGAATAGGGTCCTTTCCTGACACACTTTCCTGTTGGAATGGGCCTTCAGAATCTGATACCTACCTCATTCATACTCGATCAATAAGAGTAGAGGTAACAACTACAAAATATAGATACATCTTCCATTTTCTATCATGCACATCCAAATGTATTTCAAGGAACAGATCCATTAGCTACCACTCAATACTGGAATCCAGAACTGCATATATCTATGTCTTCCTGCTCAGTGCATCAGCCACTATGTTTCCTTTCCCATGCGTGTGAGCCATCTCAAAGCCAAAGACTGAAGGTACATAACCCACCTTCACTGTCTCAAATTCAGATCAAATTGAGTGAAGATATACTTACAACTTTTGTGTTCGGTGAAAACCACAACATTATCTCCTAGAAGATAATGTCTTCAATAGCGTAAGACATGAACAACTGCAACCATCTAAAGATAGTGTGTCGGGTAATTCCTCTCATGTGGCCTCAATTTCCAAGACCCCTACGCAATGACTCCTACTCCCTACATAAGCAATGATCATAGCTTGATACCTAAATCATCACAACAAATAGTGTAGCTCTTGCCCATATCTGGAAATACTTGTATTGGTGCTGAATTCAGTCTCCCTTTTAGCTTCTGAATGGCTGACTCTCTAGAAACTGCCCACAAGAATATTGCACCCATCTTAGTCAGGCCCGTCAGTGGCACTGCAAAGCATAAATAATAATGTATGAAGTTTCTGTAGTATGTAGCCATCCCTAGAAAACATCATACCTAAAATAGGTTCTTCTGCTTCCCCCATGAAACTACTGCTCTCAATTTCTTTGGGTCTACTGATACTCATGTATTTGAGGTAACATGACCTAAGAAGTTAATCTGGTCCATCCAGAAGTGGAATTTTGAGAGCATAGCATATGAATAATGCTCTCTCAGTGTATTCAAAAAGTTCTCAAGATGGGTGGCCTGGTCGGGTAGAGTGTGAGAGTACACCAAGACATCGTCTTTGAAGACCACCATGAAAGAATCTGTGTTTGGATAAAACACTTGGTTCATCAAATCCATGAAGACTGCTGGCTCACTCGTGAGACCAAACAACATAACCACAAACCCATATAGACCATACCTACTCCAAAAGACTGTGAGAGGTATATCAAATGGTCTAACATGCTACTGATGATAACCATATCTCATGTCGATCTTCGAGAACTCATGGGATTCTTGAAGCTGATCAAAGAGATCATCAATCTTTGGTAAGGGATGTTGGTTCTTGACCGTAAACTGGTTCAACATCCGATAATCCACATAAACACTAAGGGTACCATCCACCTTATTTACAAATAGGATTGGAGAACCCCAATTAGAAGTATCGGGTCAGATGAGACCCTTTATGTTCAAATCCTCTAACTTCTTCTTGAGCTCCTGCAACTCAGTTGTAGCAATCCGATAAGGAGGGATGGACCCCGGTGCTGCTCCTTGAAGAAGCTCGATAGAAAATTACACATCTCACTATGGAGGAAAACCATAAAAGTCATCTAGAAATACATCCTTGTAACGATTCACCACTGGGGGAATGTTCATCTGAGAAGTCCCCTGGTCATCCAGATAAAGAATAGCAATCTAGGATTTAACTCCTCCAAATACATAATGCTCGGGTCCTGCTCTACTCACCTAGACATTCCACATTACCTTATGAAGAAAATATTTTCCTTATGGTGATGTGAAACTCACCCTACAATGATAGAAACTGAAAACAGCATGGATGGGAACTAACCAGTCCATTCTTAAAATGAGTTCATAACCGGTAATCTCTAAGACATAGAGGTCCCATAAGAAGTGACACCCACCAAACACAAGAGGGAAATCCTTACACTGTCATACACTAGCTATTCTAGTCCCCAAAAAAGTGCATAGTGCTATGATATCTATAGAAGAAAGGATATAGATCTCATGTCTCTCTAGAAAAAAAAATAACGCTATGAGATTCCCCCGTATTGAAAAGAGGAGAAGCTAAAATAGAGGCAACTAGAATCGTACCTCCAACGGTAGAGGGTTTGAGATTCTGCTCCTACTGGGTCTTCCCCACTAAAAATGTCTGACCTACAATGCGGCCCTGTGACCCTACCTAACCACTCTAAGTTGATCGACCATGTTGTTGCTAAAATCCTAGTGGCTGACTACCAGGGCCATGGCCTCCACCTCGTCCCAAATGGTCAGAAGAAATCTAGTTCCCAGACTGATGTGAAACTAGTGATACTGCTCCTGAATAAGGAGTCATAGAAGAACCCATGTCACCAGCTGCTGGTGATAAGTTCAAATAGAAGCACTAATGGTGGCCCATCTTGTGGCAAGATCAGCACTCCACTGGGTCTCTTGGGAAATTTGGTCTCATATACCATCTCTTCCCGCACTATTAGTACAACACTTACCTACCATAAGAAGTATATTGCCTCCTTGTATCACCACACAAAGACCCCCTGGGGTGCTTCATACTGTCAGTAGGAGGGTTACAAACACTAGATGTCAAAACGACCTAGGTCGCATCTCCAAAATCCCTCAAATTGCGCTCCGTGATCAATGAATCATTGACTATAGAAGTGATGGAAGTCAACTTGATGATGTTCACCTATGATCAGATGTCGTGATTGAGTCTATCCTCAAAATTCCATGCTAGGAATAACTCATCACCACCTAAATTAGAGGTGCAGCTTTGATGCTCTGTGAAGCGATAAGATTACTCCATAATTGAAAGAGTACCCTCCTCCCGACTCATGAACTCTCGGGAATGATTAGCTATCACCGTCTCCGGATAGAATTAGTCATAAAAAGCATGCTGGATGTCATCCCATGCCATAACCTGCTGGCGTCCTACCTTTGAGATCACATCACACCATCTCATGGTGGAATCAGGTAGCATATAAGTAGCGAGCTAGACCCTCCTCTCCGGAGGAATCTTTAGATGCTTGAAAAAGGAAAGAATGGTTTCTTACCAAGACTCTATAGCCTGAGGTACTCCTTCAACTATGAAGCTGGGAGGATGCTACTACTGGAAAACTCATGTCAGCTCTGCCATAAAAGGGGCAGGATACGGTACTTCATGGAATGTCTTCATGAACCACATGAAGCCCTCTCGGAACTGTGCATCAACACATGTGTTCGAAATGACCGTCGGTGCAAAGACATTCACTACTAGAGGATATGATGGTAGTCCCTGAGCACCCATGTCTTGTGTCTGATCACTTCCCTGTAAATAGAAGACAACCAGAGGACGTCTAAGTGGCATGACTATGCAAGGTCAAGTGGACACCTTTCATCAAAATTAACAGGGCCTAAAACATTGAAGTATAAGAGGGGAACATGAGAAGGAAAGCATTCATGTTTTTCAAACCATGGATACAGGGTGTGTTTAATTCCTACATGGCGTGTTCCCTGAATCCTTTCATATGTCATGTACTCCTTCCACAACTGGTCATGTAACACCCAAAACACACGGCGTGTTGTCCAAACATCCAGAGTGTAGTGGAATTATCTTCCCCTACCTGAGTTCTTCTACACAACTAAGCCACATTGTTCTCCTAGAGGAAGACTACATAAAGAGTTTGTTCCAGACATGGCATGTACTAGACGAGCTTCACCGACCCATGTTGTTAGTGACACGACTGGACACATGACTAATAATAAACGACATGTTCCAGATGGACACGCCATGAACTAATTAGGTTTCAACTACCCGTGTAGTTAGTTGCACGAGTAGTCACAAGGATACAACTACACTGTGTGTTATACTAGACACGGCGTGGACAAGAAGATTTAACCAACCCATTTTGTGCACTACACAGCATGATACACAGTTCTACACAACGACATGTACATCCGGCACATAGCGTGTTCTACCAAGATGTCCCAACCCCATTTTTATGCCCACACAACCAGTGAAACGGTTAGAGACTACACAGAATGTACATACAGTACACGATGTGTACTTAATAAAAATAGTTTTCTCCCAAAAAGAAGAACAAATGGTGGGTATTCAAAACTACACGGCATTTATTCTGTGGTTTTCCAGACAGTAAGCCTTAGAAACATTTTTGAAGGCCAAAAAAACACAGAAACAAACATTAAAGTGCCAAATTCCGATCCGTGAGGGGCCATAACACCTCAAGAAGCAAATTTGGTTTTTCATTCAAACTAAACCATAAAAATCAGTACCCTGTCAAATATTAGGTAGTTTATCAATAAATCTTTCATAATAGAATGAATCCCTAATGCACCCTAAATGGCATGGCAAGAATGCATGACATGTGATTACTACCAAGTGCCTATATGATGCATGAGATGGATTACCTTCATCTCATCTGGTTGAAACAGAAATAGAACCTCAATAATATCAATGATAACAACACAAAACATGTGAATCACCCAATGGTGAAAATCAAATCAACTATAAAATTGTAAAACCAGAAAAATTGCAATAAACGATGTTGATTTTATTTTCCCTATATACGGGATAACTAATCCCAGAAAAAATTATTACCAAGTACCAATTCCATCTTAACCATAACTATAGGCTCCAAATAGTAAGTCAAGAAGAAAATAATTCCTTTGATACAACTTTGTAAGAGCCTGGTTCTAGAAGCCGCCCAGAAGGGCCCCATACCCTGTTGGTCGCATGGCCTCAACTGCATTTCCCTGAACACCATAGGCTGCCGACTAGTAGAAGGGGCCTTGATTTTGATAGTGGGGAAACAATGACCTCATTGGAAGTGTAACACAATGGAAATAAAATAGATATACCAAACCAAAAGAAGTATAAAATGATAGACTAAATGTAAGAACCCCTGGATCACATATATAAATAATGCCTGATACATATGTCTAGGAAAATATCCAAACATGTCACAATGCTAAAATACAATACCATAACAGGTAAAAAAGTCCTCATCATCACAAGCCATAGCTTGGTCCCATGTTGTCCTGCTCCAAAGAAGTCAGACACCTAAAGTAGAAGGGCACTTGCCCTTATCTATACCTACAGTAATGTAATCTGTTTGGGCCCAAAATCATGGACAAAACATTCTGTGATACGAATCTCAGTAAGAAAATACCAAAATATTTTTTCCTAACAGTCAGTGAATATATGGAAGGTAATATGTAAAAGAAAACAGTAAATAAGGATGTACTCAGCGGTAACAAATCCTGAGTTTCAAATCATTCAGTTCCACATAGAAATTAAACAAATAATCACTAACAGGTAACCCTCTAGGGTATACTCACAACCTAATACCCTATGGTCCTACATAGTAAACACAAGAAACACTTTGGGAAGTACACATATTATATCCCCTCTGGTTCATCTTTAGCGCAGACTCTATGAGGAATCACTCACCATTAATTCCCTCTATGTTCTTCTATCACTAACTAAAAGTTTCTTTGTGGAAGCACTTAAGACACATTCCCCCTGTGGACCGTGTCGAGGAACTACAGACACTCTGAGGAAGAACTTACGTCAATTCCCCCATGGTCTCACATCATAATAGTAAAACATACACTCTGGAGAAGCCCTTACGTTCATTCTCCCTATGGTCAACAACTCCTTGTTCTCACATCCCTGTGTATGTCAAGAAAGCATAGAAACGTATATCGACCTAAGTAAACCTCAAGAACTACTTGGATATAAATCAACAAAAAATAACCATGTTAGATAAAACATAACTCCATCATAAAATACATGGAATGGTGAAAAACAAGGCAACCTAATAGGCTAAGCATGACCTAACGGTCATAAACAAACATGCATGGGAAAAAACATCTATTGCATTGAAATTTGCCCAATTCACATTTAATTAACCTCTATTGCAGCATAAAAGAATAACATGCAATTAACAGGGCTAGAACCATAAACATGCAACACACCGATCAAGAGATTTGGGATCTTTTGAACATAAAATTTAAAGACTATCTACAAAAAGGAACATAACACCTACCTCGGTGTTTCCGGATTGTAAAACATTAACTTCAAGCATTGAATTGCCTCATAACACCATAGATCTACAAAAATGTCTACAACGTTCAATGGATGATAACACTTGAAAGAGGAAGAATCATGAAACAGTGATCTAGATGAAGGAATAGTATATCGTGGCGATCCCAACGTAGTCGACGATAGTCGATTCGGAGAACAGATGCTCAATCGGGTGCTCCGAGAAGGATCACAGTCGTGTGAATGCTCTCAAGTGAACCAGATCTAGAAAGAGGGATTTATGCCAATTATACATGACCCACATTAGTTTAATAAAAACAAAGAAAGTATACAGTGTGTACATTATAATTACATGGCTTGTACATTCCCTTAGAGAGCCCCACTTTTGGCGGCCTCTAAGTTACCACATATTGTTGTGTGCACGACCGCTACATGTCCAGCACACACCTACCCGTGGTAACCAAGTACATGGCATGTACTCTTAAAGTACATGGAATGTACTTAACAAATTTATAGAATCTTTTATTTGCCTCAATAACACCAGAAAAAGAAAAACATACCTAAAAATAAGATCCATGTTCTAACATTATTATTATTATTTAATATGCTAGTTATTCAATAATATTGTTTATATTTATTATATTTCACCCATTTATTACGTGGAATGGATTTTACTTAGTATATTATGGTCCTGGATCACTAAATCACCTCAATGTATATGTATGTATGACAAGAAATAAATTCTTGTGTTTTTGGATGAGGCCTTATCCATTTATATATGATGTCTTGGAACAAGGATGTGATGTTGTTTTTATTATGTCAGTCATTTTGTATTCCCACATTGTGGTATTAGTTAATATTTTCCATATTATTATTTGATTAGTTATGATATCCTCCATAAATAAGTAAGAATATCTTGTGATTATTTATATACTATAATTTGATAATCATTTTTTATTTCATATTATTGATTGTGAAAATTTTATTAATTAATTGGAATTTATTTTTAGATACATTCCTTTTCATATTGATTATGACTTATATTTTAATTATATATTCCACTATACACATACTATTACTAAGCATAATATCTCACCCCTTTCATAAGTTTCCATTCCCTAAGATTCCATGAAGTGTATTATGATTGATAGTAGAGATATATTAATTGGAATAATTTTGTTCTCAATTACAATTAACGGGGGTTTTTTGTGTTTTAAATGGTAGTATTAGAATAACATACGTATCTAGTTTACAAAGATCGAAAATCTTTTATTAAATTTTGGATGTGATTCCATGTATCTAGTGGAAATATAATAATGTAACCAATCACTATAGGAAATAAGGGATGAGGTCCTTACGATTCGACCTTATCATATGGATACATCAGATTTTAGATTGCGGAATTTTATATTACTGGATTTTGTCGTGAAGGGATTTCTATGACTGAGAACATCTCTATAAATTTCTCGAGTGTTTTTTTCCAAGAAGTAAGGTGGTAATACATGACCATGTCTGTACAACAAGAAGATTAATTAGGTAATAGTTTAGAACATGAACCCATTACCTAGGATTTTTAATCTTTTTAATCATTTATAGGGAGCCTGGTGGTTTTCTACGATTGGTCTTCATTCAGGATACTAACAAATCAATGATTGAGTGGGAGATATTATTATGATAGTGTGTATGATTAAATATTTAATATATAAGTATATTATAATCATTTCTGGGTGGAAAACTTATCATGGGGTGCTCAATACTATCATGAAGATTATTTTCCATCCATAACATGACTCTTTTATTGGGGTATTCATGGATGATATCCTGATATATTCAAGGGCATATGTTATACAAAATTGGAAAATTCAGATTTTATAGAGTGAAATTTGAGTATATAATTATTTTTCCACACTGTAATGGTGTAAATTATAGATTTTAGAGCTATATATCTTTAGGAATTTATGTTCAAGGGTATGAATTATAGGGGACTTAGAAAATGTAGAGTTTTTTATGTCTCTTTCTCAACAAGGGAATGTGTTGGATATCATGAGTTTTCTTTGGATTACCCAATAATATTTAAATTTCATCTATGAGTTATCTCATTTTTTATCACTGATGATAGTTCAATCCAAATTGTAGGTGAATTTTGACTAATAAGATCAGTTTAAATATTCATTTATAGAGTTCAATATCATATTGATAATAGATCCTTTCATGATTTTTCAAGAACATGGATTTGATACCTCATGCACTACAATGAGTCATGTTTTTGGTCAGTATATATATATTCTTCAGGTGTATATGAATGTAGTTATGGGTCATTTTAGTGAATATTCCATTATCAGAACTTCCCAAAGCATAACTTAGTTCTAGAAGTTTTCGTATATTCTCTTAACTATGAGATACATAATCTTGACAATGAGATTTTTATTCATCTAAAAAGACCAAAAGAGAATAAAATACCTTTTTTTAAATGAATTTTAGGATGATGTGTTGGGTGTATTATCTTTATACATTATATTTTATAAGGAATAAACACCAATAATAATAAATTTCACTGCTGATTCCCTTCAATGTAAAATTTCTGATATATAGGATCATAAAGAGAATAATTTCCAAGATAAATAATGTTTGATGAGTTTCATGATTGAGTGGAAAGTGGATGAATATAAGGATATTATAATTATCAAATTTTATCATTTAGTTATCTCATTTTTTATAATATTTTCTTATTTCTATCCAGGAGTTAGATCCTCAGTATTTAGTGATGTGGAGATCTTTATAGGGATGATTCAGTAATTGGGGAGACCATAAATGATGAAGGCATGACCTATTCTCATGGGTGAACTTCTGTGCCATCATGACTAAGGGGGGATATGATGAGAGTCTCCCATGATTCAATATAGGTTACTAATCCATGGCCAATGTGGATGAATCATGATATCAGGTTTTTATTTGGGAGGAATGTTTTGAAGATAAAAATACCAATTTTATTTCAAAATGACATACTAACTAGAGGTTGAAGGTATAGAAAAATATCCTTATGGTTTACATCAACCATTTTTAGTGCCTATGTTTAAGTTTAAATGATTTTTGTTGAACTTCTTTACGGGGTTACCCCGGACCCTAAGGAGCTTTGATACTATTTGTGTGATAATTGACTAGCTAATAGAAGTGGGCTATTTCATAACGATTCGGGAGACCTCTTGGGTATAAGAGTTAAGAAATATATTTTATGAGAGATTTTACAACTTCATGGATTATTATTAATCCCAGTATCAAATAGGGCCATCATTTCAAAACATGGTTCTATAAGGGATTATAGAAGGCTTTGGATATCCTTCTAAAACTGAGTAAAATGTATTATTCATCATTTAACAGTCATTCAAGGAGGATGGTCTTGATATTCATGTATATATAGTATGAATGAGTTATTGAATTTTTTAGAGCTTGGAATGATCACATATCCCTAGTTGATATCTTTTATATTGAAAAATTCTAGGAATATATTCATATGCAACCTTTTGAGGATCATAATGGCCAGTTGTTTCACTCTATACTATGTTTTTATGTTGATGGTGAGGATGTAATTATAAGGATTATTATGGTACAAGAGACTACTAATAGAGTGAATTTGATCTATAAGTGTCTAATCAATGCTCAAATTATGAAATAACTGTATGTCATGGGGAGCAGGTGACACTTGTAGTTCGTTGTGGGAACCATGATTTCTTATGGGAGGATCATTAATTAATTAATGGGTTAATACCAAAGTAAATAAATGTAAATATATGATTTGTTATACTATAATAAATTACTGAGTGTATCTGGATAGTGGCCTGATATTTATCTCTTCATCTTTATAATGAATTTATGTATCATATATTCCTTTTTTCCCACCTGTATAGGTAATAGACCGATCCAATGCATATGATTTAATATGATGATTTTGAGATAGAACCATAGAAAAACATTTAATGACCTTCTTGATCAGATCATAGACCAGATATATATAGTTCTCTGAGTATATACATTGCCAATTTTCATTGTCCTATGTAAACTGGGATGTATCTATGACGGTTCATGGGGTCGGGAATCTGGTGTATGAGCTCAATAAAATTATGTTTCTTAGTAGAAACTCTATAGACATTTTTCATGGATGGTATTTCAATAGTAGTTGGGGTTATAGTGGTTCAAATTATATTAATAACCTTACCCTTCAAATTCATCTCATTTTACGTATTTTCATGTTATTCTTTTCTTAGGTGAAGTACCGATTGGAATATGGTAGGGTTTTTAGGGGTTCAGAAGCCTAAAAGGTTTTTTATGGTTCATCTACTATTTGGGGAAACCTTGATGATCTTTCTAGAAAATAGGACACTTGTTTAGAGATGGACTGTGGGTGGTAGATGGTTGGGGTATGGTTAGAGCTAACTAAGAAAAATTACCTAAAATTGTTGTGCCTCAAGATAGAAGTGAGACCCAAAAGTGGAACACGATATACCAATACATGTGTTCATATCATGTGGGTATGAAAATGTGGTAGAAAGCCTTGTAGGGTTCGTCCATATATTGGAAAATGGTGTGACCAAACCATTTATGTGGTTTTAATTAATTAAAATATTGTATATAAATCTAAAAACCGTTATAAAACTCCTAACTATTCATACAATACATAGTTCTAGAAAAAATGGGGAATCCAAAAGGTGTTACTTTAGGTTTCCTCTCATTCTATGTTCAAAATTCAATGGATATAGTGTATTAAATATTTTGCTTTCAAATTAACAGTTTTTTTCTTCAATGATTTTTCATGTCAATCTATGATTTCATCTTTCTATCTTATGATGAATCATAAATACAAGCTTTATAGAGTAGATATATGGAATATATCATAATGAAATCATGCATTTTTTGTTATTTTTTTGATACATTCTCAATTGGGAGAATTGGAATCTCGTCCCTAATCAAATCTAGATCCAAAATTAATGACAAATATGTTTTTTTAATGATGTTTTGTCAAAATAATCCATCTTTTATCTTTAAATAGATATTGTAATGTGGATAAAATAGTATACTATATGGAATTCCATCCCACTGTATCAAATATTAAAATGTTGTTTGGCATTTTTATATTTTTTATGTGTTTAGTGTAGATACCATTTCATATTATGGTATGTTGGTGTGTGTAGGTAACCCTTGAGAATGGTTTTGGGTATGGATTATGTGTTGCTTTCTATGCCACATAATAAATGTGTTTATTCCATAATTGTGGAATATTTTAAACTCTATGATTCATCCTTACTATATTTTACATTTATTATTCACTTTTATATAGCTTGTAGAAAATTTATTGTGTTACATTGGACCTTATTAAAAAATTCCTTACATGTGGATTTGTGTATAGTTACCAGGAAAACTATTTCAATGTTCAGGTTGATATGTGCCCCTATAAAAATTATACAGTCCTTAAAGGGTGATCATGAATGAAATGACTCATATATAATGTCTCTGGATACAGGATAGATAGCTCCAAAGCTATTAATTTCACTATCCTGTATTGGAAAATACCATATTCCATTAGAACATGGTAAATATTCTGGTATGACACATTTATGGGGAACAGCAATGTGTATGTTTATTGTACTATAGATTTAGGCATGCCAAGAGTGTGTGCCATCATAAGAAAGAAGGTGTCCACGAGTAATGGTTATGTATTGTTATTAAACCTTAATGAGATTATATGGAATTGATTTTGTAAGGTCATCTCTTATGACCTTCTTTCGGGATAGAACCCAGTCATACATGGTTGGAATTCATGGAGGCCTGGTTAGAATATGATCATTACATATATAATTGGTTGTATTATTGTATTCATATTCACCATTCTATAATTAAATACAACTATATGTACATGTGGAATTGTGTTAATGATTATTTGTTGTTGCCCTACTGGGTTTAAATTCACACCCTAGACATGAAGCATAATGTACTTGCAGACTTCCTGATCAGGGTCCAAATATGGTTACGAGCCTAGTGATATGTCGCTGAGGATATTATGTTGAGTCCAAGGGATCAATAAGACCAACTAGGGGGAAGGTTTATTATTTATTCACAAGTTTTATACATTATATTTTAATTAATCATATTGAACTTGTTATGGTTCATGATTCACTCAATATTATCTATAAATATCACCTCATATGGAGTTATAATAATAAATAGAGAATCACACAACATTTACATGATTTGCGTGAAATTCATACACATTTCTATGTTGTTTATAGCCTCCAAAATGGATTATTCACTATAAAAATGTGATTTCATCCATTTAAATACCAATAACATCAACACTAAGTCTATAGTGATACCACTCATGAGTCCAATAGAGATCACATAACATCAACCTACCTGAGTGATCAATATAATGTCCAATATTCCTTTCTCCTGCTCTATATTACAATGGATTCTTCCACTTCAAGGGTGAACAATATTATTTTTTGAATATTTTTGAAGGTTAATCCAAAACTAAAAATGTATTAAATTTTTTTAATGATAGTCTTCTCCATGATCCTACATGAAACCTTTTTCTCATGATAAAATCTTAAAGGTCTTCAATAGATACATGATTTTGTACATGAAACACTTATCAAATCCTTAATGATTGGATTCTCTCAATCTTTTAATACTCAGGAAAAAATTTATCCACTTATTCAATGGATCATGGATTCCAACTATTTTATGGAATTGACAGAAATATGTTCTCAATATCTCAATATTCTCTTTCATAATTGATACAAGACCTCTCACAACTATAACTCATCTTTTTAATAACCCACATGCACACATTTATCCTCAAAAAAATCTATTATTTTTCAGGTGATAATAACTTTTTTAATTCATTTATAAAAACCAAATTATTTTCTCAATAAAAATATTCATTTAAATATGTTATGCATTCCGCATTTATTTTCCCTTAATTACAAATTCAGTTACCTAAAACATGTTGGTGTTTGTGTTAACTCATATTAAATATAACCATTTGACTCGATTATATTGTCCCGTTAAAAGTTTTTATAAGAATCCACATTAAACTTCTCCTATTAAATTATTAATAATATTTGGATATTCATAAAAATTTATTGTAGCTTCATCCTCATTTAATGTAACCAATAGTAATTGGTTTTTCTTTATTATTTATACTAATAAATGAATACTTCCCCTCATGTATTATTATTGATAAGAAAAATATTCTTTATTTGAACCTCATTTAAATACATGAAGATTTGTTCAATATTATTTATTAACAATATAAATAAATACCCCCAAAGGATCAATCACACTTTAAAATTCACACGTATATGAGTATCATTTATTTTTTTTAAATTTGATTCTCATTCATTAAATTTGTAGCTACATGCATCGACATTTCAATATGAACAGTTTTTTAATATTGATATTATAATTCATGAATACCTCTAGTCTAGATTTTAAAAATAATATATTATATTTGACATATGCATGGATATTTGAAACTCCTTGATGCATTATTATAAACTATGTATTGTTCCAATATCAATAATATTATTTGAATATAATCCTTTCATCATTGATTAATCAATGTCTATTGTTTAGAATGGATACTAGGACTCTTAAATGGATGCACAAAAACAAATAGAAGAACCCTCATCCAAAGAATGAAGACAATTATTAATTCCATAATAAGGAATGAACATATTAAATAGATTAGATGGTGGATATTATATCCATATGGTTTTAGGTGGGTGAATGATACCCACATCATGTTCATCCCACATCAGATATCTATTCATGTAATTACCACTATATAATGATTCCCATTTTAATGAACACTGTATAGTTGTATCCTGAGGTCAAATCCTAGATGCACAAGTCACAAAAAACCTCACATCATTTTACCTCCCCATATAGTTACCATGGGACCCACATACGTACACTGTGTGCACATGGGAACCTCCACATTCACTCACACCTGCCTAGGAAATCAAAACCCATTCCATACCTACCATTAATTTGGTCAATCATAGTGCCAAACTCAGTAGTGTCTTCACAAGTTCTCACGAATTATAATTTTGATGGGCCATTTTATTATTACATTCCATCAAAAAATATTTTGAAAATTATCATAAAAATCCAATCCAAAACACAATATTATTGTTTAATTTTTATATATGAAAAATATGAATATAATTTCCATGGGTTTATTAACAATATTCATTAAAATAAATGATTTGCTTCATGTTCATTATCTCTTCCCCCATATTTATTTTAATGTTTTATCCTCAGTATAATTTTACCATGTCCTGTAACTTAATACCTATTCATGAATCTCAACAATTACAAGGATAATTTATCAAGAGTGACATCTAATACTGTAAAATATTACCATAAAAACTATATAATAATTAAAACTTCATCAGCTAATAGATATTGACATGTTGATAATATATGTGTAACTTGGTCTCAATAATATCTATGTTATTAATATTTTTGAATATCCCCTCACATCATTAAGTTCAATATGAAGTGAAAAAATTCTTTATCCTTAATTTTATAGTAAAATTTAATAGAAATGTGTGTGTGGGGGGGAGGGTCTTTACATCTCATAAATATTCTAAAATCATGTTATCCTCCTTTACATTTTCATTTATTAAACACTTCTACGAGAGAGATGATATAACATGGTTGTCTTTGAAAAACCCCATTAGTTAATCTAATTTAATTTAATATGGTATAAACTGGTTGAGAAAAAAATAATAAATATAACTAATGTTTTCTATGAAGTCCATAAACTACCATGCATGAAAAATCATTCTAAAAAAATTCCACATCTCATTTAAAGAATAAAAATGGTCATATTCATCAATTATATAAAACAAATCATATACACACATAAAAACATCAATATGTTTTTCTCACTAGACTAACTTCCCTTTTTATATCATTTTCAGAAACCATGTACCCCACAAACATAATAAACATGATTATTACAAATATTAATGATAAATGTGAGTGTGATTGGGATACCTCAAAATCCATTATTTCTAGGTTTTCCAAAAAATTCTAGAATAATATGAATATTTTTTTTCAGACACATTACATTATATTTATCCCTACTGAAGGGATAAAGTTTTATTTCCCATGTCATATTACATATATATTTCATGAATGAATATATATTCATATTTTCTATAAGGTAAATACTCAATTTTATCCTTTAAATGTGTACACATTTGATCAAATCATATAAAATAATAGGGAGTAAAGGGGAACCTCTTGTTCCTTTAGAACAACAGTTCAAGGTGAGAGTCTCCTCTCACACCTGAATTGTTATTCTTTTGATGATGAATATCCGATGTCATTTATTTCTCATCGATAGGATTTTTAGATCAAGAACATATTTTCTTCCCATGAATTAACTCCTCGTGAATAGTTTTTTCTCTTTTTTAGTCTCCAAGGCATCTCTTACAAGTGAGACTTCATTCACCTATTTTATTTGTATCTTGGAACTGATTTGTGGAACCTCAATTTATTTATTCCTAGAAATTTTTTTTGTCCAAAATAAGTACACATTCATTAATTTCTCATCCTATTTGGGCTTCACACACCTCCATGTCTTTATTATTATTACCCACCAAATCCCATGGTTCTCATGTCATTACTTTAAAAGATATATTATACCAATAAGTAAATGCTGTGTGGACACACCTGAAAAAATACTAACCAATGCCTTTGAATTGGGATTTTCCATCATGATTCTATATCATTATAGAATTATGTTTTTGATATCATGCATTATTTTAAGACTTATTTTTTCTTATGTGTAAATTGTATTCTAGGCCCCCATTGATAATATGGTTGAGAAGAGTTTCTCTTATTCTCTTTGTTAGACTAATAATTAATTTTATTATCTTTGATAAATGAATTATTTGGTTTATAAATTGTTTTTTTGATAATCATATTTTCACTATTTTTTGAATTCTTTATTTCACTAACATGAAAATATTATCTAGTAACCTCTACTATTTTTATGAATTCTATGGACTTATTAAACTGATGAGTAACAATAGAAAAAATATATTTTATATAAAATAATTTTTTTTAGTTTTTAGTCAATTTCCCCAAGAGATTAATGATAATATTTTCCTTTTCTTATTCTTTAATCATGTTGTTATTTATCTCATCAATATATGTAACTTAAATTTTTTGCATACATATAAAACATCATTATTTTATCATCAAAGGTAATGATTTGAATTTAATATCCAATTAAAAAGATCATCACATTTACCTTTCTAAAAAAACTAAAAATTATGGGAATTTATTTCAATGATATCCTTATAGAATTCAATCTTCAAAAAATATTTTCTCTATAGAGCTGACTAGTATTTGATACCAATTTTGGAGTCCCAGGAATAGTTAAGTGCCACTAAGAGGGGGAGTGAAGCAGCGGTACATTGATTTTAAAAATTCTATTTTAATTTACTTTCATGAGATTTTTAGTGTTATAAATCCACTAAATATTATCTATCAATCATATCATGTGTGTAGTTGAAATAATAGGCAGAGAAGCACATAATATTTATAATTTTTTTCTGAAATTCATACTCCTTTCCATGTAGGTTATACACCCCAAAATCAATTCTTTTCTATTTGTAGGTGGTTATATCCATGGAAAATTTATTTTTATCAATAGGTATTCCACAATGATCCCATTCTAGAGACCACAATATATCACAATCATCACACTAACACAAGTAATCAACATAAAATCCATTATTCTATTATACTTCTCTAGAGTCCACTGCTGTATTTCACTTCTATTCTCCATTGAAATATTTCTTCAATTATTCACATGTTATCCAAATCTAGAAAAATATTCATCTCTATGGACTATAGTCTTCCTCCATGAGAATATGATATTAGTTTTTCTCATGTAAAATTCATAAAAATTATCAATAGCTATATAAAACATATATGTTAGCCTTCATACAATTCTCACTTTTGAATTATTTCATTCTCTTGATAATTTAATAATATGGAATGAAATTTATTATTCTTAAAAGGATCCTATATTTAATATCCATTATTTTATAGATATGAAGTTTTATCAGGTTTTCCAATATTATTTTTTATAATGGAAGCATGATCTCCCAAAATATTTCCTCATATTTTTCATTTCATGCATCAAAAAATTAATAAAAGAAAACAATTATTGTGCATCTGATATTATATCAGTAATTTCACTTAAATATATATAATTATTTTCCCTTTAAAACCCAATTATTTAAATATGTTATGATCAAAAATATTTAGTCTTCCTTCCATTTCAATGATTTTTCTAGATCAATATGAGATTATTTAGATGGGGAAGTTTTTGAATATGTGACATCATATTGTTTTTTTAAATTTATTCTTTTAAATGAAGCCTATATTGAAAATAATATCTTAGATACTCTCTCCGTGTAGCCCTAAAACATAATTCAAATAATACTATTAATAAAAATTCATAGAACACAAGAATTTATATGGTTCAGTGAAAATACATACTCTTTTCCATGTAGGTTATTATATTAAACAATTATTTTTCACTATAATATTATTATCAATTAAAATGGTTGATAAAGAGTCACACTGTAATATTCTAAATCCACATAATAGGTTTTTTATATAGTATCCCATAGTGTTACGAGAATCCATATTGGCCTCCTCCAAAATCCACAATAGAGTCTCATACTCTTGAATCACAAAAGATACATTTCTTTTTCCCTACTCCAATTGATATACTTAAACATTTCTTTATTGTTTGATCCACAATAAGATGATATGATTATATTATTCAATGACTGTTTTGAATGTACCTTTCACATGTACCTATTTAGGATCCTTTATGACTTTATGGTCATTCTAAATTATCTCTGATCACCTCTATCTTATCTGTTTCCTTTCTGAAACTATGTTCAATATGGTCTTTATGATTTCGAGGAAGACCCAGCCTCACATAGACGTGTAGAAAAGAGGCAAAAAAAATTATCAAAAATATTTTATTCTAGAATAATAAATTCACAATTCATATCACTATCTTCCTTCTTGAATTAAATATTTAATTCATGCATACATGTGATAATTATTGGGGTATGAAAATTACACACTACCATTGATTGTTATCAATGTTTTATATACCCTATTTATACAGTAATTTAATATCAAAATATCTCTAACCCCCATTTAATATTCCTCATATATTTTCTTCCAAATACTTAATTTTATTATGGTATTTTCATTGGATACATGGATTGCATAAAAAAAATTTACTTTTTTTTTATTTGTGAAACCGGGTAGGGTTCACGTGATATGTCTTCCCTGAAATTGCATAAACTAGGTATGAATCAAGATGTTTTTATCTTACCCTTCATGAAACCAAATAATGTGGCTCATGGTTTCCAAAAATTCATTGTGTAAAGGATTATCATGAGTAAACATATGAAACCCTTTACTTCATTCGAATGAAATGGGTTGTCCACAGTATCACTATTGTGTGAGAATATTTTTTTGTAAGTATTTCTCATGTGAAAAATGTTTGTTTATGTTTTTTTGCAAATGAATTCATATAACTAGTAGTATATTTGTGATATATACATTGAATGATTGGATCATGATGATTACATAATTCCTACACATTATTAGTTCACATGAGTACTCTATTTTTATAGGTATCACAATAGCTCCAAAGGTAGAAATATATTTCTTTGTTAATACTCAAGTATTTATAAAGGAGGATCCTCCATATATGATCTGCTTTTTATACCACATTGAGTAACATTGAATATCCTCCAAAGATGATGTTATATCATTAATTATGATCCTAATGAAATGATTATTTGAGCATGCGATTTGTGTGACAACATTGTATGACCAATGCATTGATCTTACGACTTCCCTATGGAAAATCACTCAAAAAAATTAGATCATTTACATGATAAAAAGATATATATTCAACAGGTTCACATGATAAAATATATTTTACTATTCATATGATGGTTTCATGATTGTCTCCCTATTGTCATTTTATCCATAGAACATCATATATTGTAACCATGTGATGTTGATGGTTGTTTAGAAGGTTTCATGAAGAAGATTTATGTGATGAACTCTTGTAGAAACATCAATTTTTATTAGATGATCTAATTCATGAAATACATCAATTGCATGAATTTATTTGAATAGATAAACAATATATCACCCTTTAAATTAGATTTTTGGGGCTGTCTGTCATGGAATCCATTCTTGGTTGGTGTTGACCTATTGGAAAGAGAGTTTTTAGATAACCTTTGAAAGGTAAAAGTTGAAGTAGATGGATATACGTAACAGTTCAACTTGATCTGAATAAGATCACTATATTTTTATATTTTTAAAGATGATTAATATGTTACACTCTTATCCTTCCCACATTGATCGAGTGGTTTTTTTCACTCTCTCATTTGTTACAAGATGTGTTTCTGTTGATTCATTCCCTGACATCAGGGTTGGATCCTTGACACACCATCACATACATGGGCTTATTGAATATGATGACTGATACTGGACCACCCACCCAAATACACTCACTCATGAACACTCTAATTTTTTCTTATAAATATCCCACTTACTCCAATGCATCAATGCGGGATAGCCATACTTGATCCCTTGTGAATGTTTGACCCCCCATTTCCCACAATGCCTTGGTTGAGAATAGACTAGGTCAGCTCATGTGGCTATCCCTAAATTGTTTATATGGATTATAAGTCTCATGTACTTATAATTATTGTAATTATATAATAAAATACCCATACTTAGTCAAATATTTCTCTATGCTTAAGATATGAATATATTATTTATAGACTTATTCAAATACTTATGTAATATAAGATATTTTATGCCCATCACTTCTCCTACCATTGTTGTAACAATGTGTCATTATTTCGAATAGTTATTGAAGTGAAGATCACCTCTACAAGAATCACATTTAGAAATATAATTTTCCAATAAGGAATTATAAATCCACTAAATGAATTAATAATAATTTTTTACAAATCACAACTACAACCACTAAACCATATTAAATTATTGAAAAAATAAAACTTAGGCTCAAAAGTCTATCCTTTTTTATTATTTTATCAATATAATCAAATAATATTCAATTTAATATGTAGTGAAAACTTTATTTACCATATTTATCCTTAAAAAAAGATATTTGGGGTCATCTAATTTTATATTTCATCACAAAAATGTTCTTTCCCTTTTTAATTTTCTATATATATAACACTTTTGATAGGGGTAAAAAATTACATGGTTATCTAATAAATAACATTTACTTAATCAACTCTATGTCTACATGGTCTATCTCTATATAAGAAAAAATAGAGATATAAATATGGATTTTTATTCTATCTATATAGTATAATGAATTTAAAATCATGATCATAAAAATATAAATTTTCATTCAAGGGTTATAAATAATTATATTTATCAATGAAATGCCAAATCCCACACATACACCTCAATATGAATATAAAAACATTCATGTGAAAAATATATATCTCTCTATTTTCTCACCATTACAGCAACTATAAACTCCCCTTTAATTTAAATGATTCATACAATTAATAATAAGGTCCTCAAGAGTGATTGAAACACCTCATCTCCTAATATTAAAAAGTTTTTTAGAAGTTCGACATTCACCAGGTAGTAATGATTTAATCGATCAATCTCATATGTTCTCACCATGAAGGGATGAATCCCTCTCGTTCAATTACCTATATTTATGTAAAAATGAATATTTATATAACAGCATAAACAGGTACCTCTTCTATTCTCAAAAATAGCATTAATACATATATATTTCTCTCCATTTGGAAATATTCTTCCTATATTCAATAGGAGATGTGTCTTGTTTAATTATTTTGATAGATTTTGTGATTGATATTTCATCATCAATTGAAAATTATGATGTTTATGTCTCTTCATCTCATTTACTAGGAGTTATTCATTGAGCTATCCACATCTTCTTTATGTTTTATTCATGGGAGGGTAAAATTCTCATTCAGGTTTTAACTCAGACTCATTTTTTTCCTACAATTCATAAATAGGGATTTTAAGTTCATCAGTTATAGTTGAATTATCACCATATTTAACTTCATAAACATTCACCAATTTCATTCATTTTTCCTCAAAATGTTTCTCGTATTTCTCTATTTTTATGCATTATATAATTGGTTAATATAGTAATGTAAACATTATTTTATAATGTTATCATATTGATTGAGCATCTCACATAATTCACTAGTGAATATATATTTATCACTACATACATTATTTTCATATTCAGAATATTTTGAATCTCACTTAGTGACATAAATTTTCATTTCATTACATTGTGACCTTCTCGAACACATCTTAAAAAAACTACCTATAAACATTATAATTTTATTTTTGTGGAAATTTTATATCATGTCTTAGTAAATGACCTCTCATTATGGTAATATAATCTCATTTAATTTATCATTTCTCAACCATGATTCATGACTTAGACATTTAAGTGTCATGTTGTATCACCATGAATATTATTTATGACCAAACAATCCACAACACCTACAGTAGCCTATGAATAATGTTCTTATAGATAGATAGAGTTTATTCATTAATGATTTTAGTTTCACCATTTTCAGTAATTTGGGGTGTATTAGTTTAAAAGGAAAAAATCAGGTTATATTATTACACTATTACTTTTTGGAAGACTTTTTCTCATTTTTTTATTAGTGAATCCAGATTCAAAATTTTGGTCGAGGCCTGTATTGTCATAAATAATAAATTGACATTTAGATAAAATAGGTATTGAAACAGACTGTTACTCTAGACCATTTTTCTTAGTATCTTTATTAGATTTACCCTTTATCCCTAAAACATTGGTGATGTTTTCATTTTGTAATTTATTTTTCAATGAGATGAAAGGAACATATACCATGTCTTAGATAAATCTTTCTCTTGGTTGGTAAGACTTTATTTTAGACTACATGCCACATTTTCATGATTTATTTTCTTCAACATTTTTTTTTTCTTATCAATTAATTTTGTTTCATTATTTTCGAGTTCTTATCTTCCATGTAGATTTTATTGAGATTATTTTTATTTCTTTATAGATCAAACACTTACTTCACATATTACTTCATCTCATTAAGAATTGTCCCATTTTTCTGGAAACATTATTAATTTTCATTTATTAGTTTTCATTTATACTTTATGATTTTTATGTTAATATCAAGAGTAGCTTATATATTGTACTTAAAATACCATTATATAACAATTATCTCATTACCTTATATACCTTGGAATGTGCCTTCAGTTTCTTAGGATTTTCCTATAAATCACAACTTCTTTCAAGAAGGTCTCTCATCATACATCTAACTACATGATGATAAAGATTAATCAATTTCTTTGATCATTTCAGTTTTTTTTATTTCTCATTGAGTACATATTGTTTTTCATCTTTTAGTAACACTTTTCTCATTTTATTGATTTAATATTATTTTAGTGTACTTCATCATTAGACTCGGTGACATTGGAATTCTTGTTTGGATATCCATATTATCAATATCCATATCCATGAATGATGAAGAAATTTACTAGATTTATTACATATACCGTTATTCCTTTTTTAAATATCCTTGTAAATAAGGTCCTCATTTTATGTTAATTCTCTTCATCTTATTCATTCTTATAATCACTTGGTTAGAGTTCTTCTTCAACTTTAAATTTATCTCTTCTCATGGATTCAAATTCCATGTATTCTTTTTTGTTCATCTAAAAATATAGCATTTTAATCATTTCATATTCTATGAAAATATTATTAATTTTATCTAAAAATAATTATTCATAGTCTTTTAGTGTATAAACCTTGGGATAAAATTTATATCAATAGTTTATCATCAGATTCATCAAAATGGTTGAGTCATCCAACATCTTACAAAAACCGCAAATGAAACTAAAAATAAAAAATATTCATGTGATGTAGTATTTAAAAAATTTCACATCACCCATTTTTATATCATCAAATATACTTCTACATATTTGAAACATAGCTTATTTTTCATTAATATTTATTTCATACTAGCTTCATTGTTTATCACATATATCCTTGTTTGTTTAAAGATTCATAACTTTCGTGTATACCTTTTACGATATATCCATAATGATTACATATTCATATTTTCAATCCATATAAAATTTTAATTATTGTAATAATTAATATGGTGATTTTCAATATATGTTTTAAATCCCACTATAACTATATCTTTTACTTTTACCATAAGATATATGAGATGTGGTATAATTGTATTTCTCCCGCTATGATAGTTCTCACCATTTAAAATTGAAATACCCCCTATATTAAATAAATTAATTTTCTCTATCACAAGTAGTTTGTTGGATATATCCAAGGTGAACATTATTTTGATTCCAATTTATGTTTTTTGACCTATGTATAATCACCAAGAGGGGGATGGTGTGAATCCGTGATCCCATATTATTTTTTTGAAATAAATTTGTTTCACAAATTAATATATGGAAAGTTAAAGACTCTCTATACACTTTTTGTTTCTCTTAGAATCACCTTGAATAATTATTTAAATATAGAGGAAAAAATCAAAATGATTAACATGGTTTAAAAAAATATCTACTCATTTCTATATTGGTTATTCTCTTAATAAATATATTATCCACTATAACCTCGTTATCAATTACAATGTTCAATATATAGTCACAACTATAAATCTAATGAATCCTTACAGGACGTTCACTATACTGCTCCCCGCAGTGTTAATAAACTCTACAATAGTTTTCTCCAGAATCTACCCAGGATTCATCATCTGCTAAATTAGAAAAAATATTTCTTCTTTCCCATCTGAAACTAAGAGACATCCTATATTCATCATGTATTCATCCACAACAAGATGACCTATTAATACTAATCCAGATCTCACTATATATAAAATTCCCACGTATCATTTTATGAACCATTTTAGCTTGAAAGTCCTAATCAATTATCTCTAATAAACTATATTTTATCATTTGCAGCATTGTAACTATGATCCGTTAATTCATTCTCTTGTTGGTGAAAATCCTACAACACATAAATGTGTGAAAAATATTCCAAAATATTATTCCAAAATATTTTGTGGATAAATAATACGTTCACATTAAAGATCAATGATTTCCTTCTTGAATTCTCAATTTAATTATGAAATGTTTGTTATAATGCATGGTTCATGAACATTGAACACAACCAATTACTATTATTAATGTATTACATTCCATATTATTTCCATTATATAATATGAAAATATCTCAAGCACCATTTTTAATCAATTAATTTTTTTATTTTTCAACACTTTTATGATTTTCATAAGAGGTACTATGAATCCTAGATCAAGAGGATTTCATGAAAATATTTTTCTTTTGTTTGCATTATGAGACCATGGGAGGTTAACATGATCTATCTTCCTTGGCTTCACATAATTTATGTAAGGATCAGGTGGTTTTCTTCTTATCCTTCCTATGACCTAAAAATGTGTGTTAAGATTTATCAAAATTATTCATGTATGGAATTCATATTAATGATCAAGTAATCCCTTTTCAATATTTCATGTGTTAAGGATTTTTTATGAAATTCCTTTCAAATGAACAAAGTTATTGATTAGTACTTTTTATCATGATAAATATTTATCCATGGGTTTCCTGCATAACATTTCTCATAATAATGAGGTGCTTTATGAGATCTCCTTCACCTAATCAGATCACACAGAATCATTTTTTCATTAGTGTGAATGGTTCATGAGATTTATTTGGTCTGAAATCTCTCACAATATCTCTAAGGGACGAAACACGTTCCTCCATTCATATTTGTTTATTTTCAAAGTATGGTCCATTATGTAATCTTTAAATTTCATTCTATGTTTAGGACCAATTCAATGGAATCTGATGATATCAGGATATCATTAATGTTGAGACTCTCGACCTATTTGAACCCCATGAAATCCAAAGATGAACATGGGATGCATGTGTCTTCTTCACATGATATCTTCCTTGATGTTACAAATTCCTTACTGATAACATCTTTAAAACTAAAAATAAATTCATGTGATTAAAATAGTTATTGATAGATGTTTGACGTGATTTATGTATGTTCTTATTTTTTATATGGATTTATGATTTCTGTCACACTATCATGTGATTCTTAGAAAATCATGAGACAACATCATGAGACGTCAAAGGATATTGTGAAGTTTTTATGTGTTAGGTACATGTGATGCACTAATCTTGTAGCATCACTTAAATTCAAATAATGTCATTATTGAAAGAATTTGGTTTCATTAATGTATTGTATTTGATTGGCCATGTCTCACTCCTTTAGATTGATCAATTAGTATTATCTTCTTATGATGTATTAGGGATCTATGGTTTTCATTTGTTATGATCCTAATCAGATATCCATTAAGAGTTGAAGGATAGAGATAATGTATGGATGAGGCAAATCTTCTGTATTAAATGATGCCCTTTATATTTTTATCATTTTAATGTTAAGGAAAACTGTCTAGTTCTCCATAAATTATATCAATAAAGTAACCATTTTTTCTCCCTTTTATTATATGCCACACTGTTATCACTACAAACCATGGAATCAGGTTCAGCTCCCAGACACACCTTCACACATAGTGGATCATTACCTGAACCGAACCACTTTTTCCCACCAACCCCAATGTGATAACACATGCATGATCACATTCATGCCTATAACCGGCCCACTCAAAGATATACCTATACACAGGCTATCCTTGCATTCTCCCACAGTAATTTTTTACCTACATATTCAACATTGTCTTGGTTGGGCAAGGCCTATTCTAGCTCATGTGTTTAGACATTATTTTCATAAGGACCCGAAATCTTATGTACTATGAAAAATTCAATGTATAAAATAAAATACCAAGACTTCCTAAAATATTTTCTCATAAATACCATTGGAATATAATTATTCATTAATTTATTGACATCCTCATTATTTATAATAGACAACATGTACATTACTCCACCTAATAATGTTGTAACAATGTGTAATTATTGATAGAAGAATTTGATTTTAATACTAATTCCTCTATAATAACAATTACAAGTAGAATTTTGCAACTATAGCATTTAACACCAATAATAAATCTATAAAAACTATATAGTCATAACCACATCATCATATGACACATATTAAATTATTGTAAATTAATGAAACTTCGGATCAAAATCATATATTAATACCCATGAGGCTTTGGGTATTATAATTACACATATTAAATATATTCATATGCATTAGTTATATTTTTTAAAAAATTTATTATAGGATACCATATTAAATTTCTCTTATTGAATTCACAATAATATATGGGAATTTTTCAATACACAATGTAACTTCATCTTAATTTATAATAACATGGAAGAATAAGGTTTTCCTCTTAACCAATTTGTATTAATAAATACATCAACTTATATAATGTTGATTTTTTAAGGAATACCATTCCTTTGACCTTCATTTATAAACATAAATACGGAGGCCATCCTATTTCATTAAATTAAAAATGTATACAATTGTATGATAAGGAACTCATTAATCATCATAAGGATTTCAACATTCTTAATTTTTCTTCTTCATTTTATATTCACTAATGAAATGTGGAGTTGAATATAATACCATTTTGATCTCAATAGTTCATTAATATTGAATTTATAATCATATATAGCCTCTATTCATTGTTCTGTAACTTATTCATTGATGTTTACATATGTATGGATATCAAACATGCCATAGTGAATGATTCTAAACTCAACAGTTATCTCTTCTTGGTGAAATCCATGTATGATATATCTTTGGTCATGTTTCAATATATACACATGGTTCATAATGATCAATGTAGCTCAAATTTTAGGCATAATCATGCATAGAATGTCCCTGTACCATAGAATGAAGAAGACGACACTCAAATCTCTCAAATTGACCAGATTAATCATATACGATTATAGTGACCCTGATCTCAAAAACTCAGATATGGTTCTTACTTTACTACTTTTTTATAAGATACATTAAATCAAATCCAAAAGAACCAAATAGTTTACCAATCCTTGTAACCCCGAGACAATCATGAGTCGTGAATTAAAAAAGAATAAAAAAATTAATTCATAATTTTTATTATAAAATATCATTATTACATTTAGAATATTCTTGAATATCATTCATAGTAAACTTTATATATTCCTAGAAAATGAAATAAAATAATGGTGAGCTCAAACACATCATAACAGTTAAGAACAATGAGATTTATCATTAATAAATAAGAATAAACTACATGGAAAGGTATATAATTGAGAACATAATCCATTTAAATAATTGGATAAGGAATAATCATTAGGGAAATGTAAATAAATGAACACACACTCCATTTATTCAATTTCATGGATATCAAAATTGGATAAGGAATAATGAATAAAAATGGTTAATAACTTAATACACATTCCTTTTAACAAAAAAATTGAAATTCAAATAGATATAATATCAATGTGAAAATTTAAGGGATAATAATTACAAGATTCATAATTAATTCAATTATTAATTATTGTATTCCATTTCTCATTCATATTATTCTTCTATCATTAAGACATTTCATTGAACAGTTCAATCTATAAGTTAAAAATTGATTAATACTAGCTTATCATGATTGTATCATGAGACATAATAATGTATTGAGGGTCTATATAATACCATTATCCACCACTCAATACTGGTCCAAATAACTATTAATATTTAAAATAATTTATTTAATTCATATACAATGTTAATTGTCATCAAATTTTCAAATTTCATTAAGAAAACATATTTATTAATATTTACACAATCAACAAAATAACATTCAATGTAATCGAATTATATAAAAAAGGTATATATATTATGTAATAATTATATGCCTTACACAATAATATGAATATTTATATGAAATAAAATGAAACATGATTACAATAAACTTATTGTTCCAATAGAATGTTAACAACCACAAATGAACGTGAGATTACGTAATAACATTTTTCATTTGAAAATTTTCAAGCTAAATACCTTTGGATGAAATGATTAAAAACATAAAATACTATGAATTATGATTGAATCATAAATTTACATATCAATGGGGTAGTATATACACAACATAAATGAGAATTTGTTCACAATAATAAATAAGTCTTAATGGAATGTAAATAAAGACAAAATCCCATAACTTACTCTTCCATTTTCTTTAACATGATTTAACCTACAATATAGTTGTTTAAAACATGATATAAACTTTTAACAGAGACAACATAATATTTATAATATCATATATTATCCTCTTAAAATAACTTATCACCTGTTAATTAATAATCATTCATATTTTTGTTGTTTCGGGTGTTAATTGCATTGTTTTATCATTCATGTTTCATCATAAATGACTTAGTTATTATTCATATTATATAGTTATATAATATTAAGAATAAAAATAATGACATAATTAAAATATTTATTCATTAATTATACTTTTAAAAATAATCATTAATGATGGTTATCAAAAATGAAATGTGTTAGGATCATTGAGACGATGGGTTGTATGTATGCAAGATTGACATTTCTGTTTTTCATATATCATTATTGAAAGGAAGTATGTAATATATTAAATTTCCAAAATTATAATGATATCGTAAATTCTATATTGTTTCTTTAAATTTTCAATTATATAGATATCATCCATTTGGTTTGGTGAAAAAAAATAGAGACACATCACATTTGAAGGTGGTAGTCCACATATACATGAACAATGTTGTCTTCATTAAGTGTAAAAGGAATAAAATGATATATTATCTTTTCTTAATGTTGAATATTTATTTAATATACTATGTATTGAATTTCTTTTCTCATATAATAATTAACATTATTCTTTATCACGTCCCACATAATGGGTTACTAAAAGACGAATCACATCACTTCACATGGAAGTAGTCCGCCATAAACATGAGCAATGTTATTGTGTCTCTTATATAATAGGATGTAATAAGGTATATATGATATAATTAATTATGAGGTATAAATATATTATATAATATATAAATTATATATATACTTTATAACCATCCGAATACAAAACCTTGAACGGTGGTAATGGAAAAACGAAGGACAACAGTTCGCAATGTGATTGTATGTTGTACCCACAAATGATGATTTCATAAAACATTTTATTGAAGTGGAAATGGTTTAAGAATATAAATTTATTATAAAACATCCTATTATATTTAATATACCGATATTATTATGTTGGGATGGTTTAATAATAATTGGTGGAGGTGGAGGTCGATATAATAATAAAATTTACATCGAAGAATGTTGCATCTTCATCAGAAATCCACCTCAGGTTTCCACTAAGGTATTTATAGGATGGATATATGAAAAAAATGATTAAAATAGGAGTACAAGGAATTTATAAAGTAATTTAATATGGTTATGGTTGTGCCAATTTACTTGAGAGTTCTAATTAAGTGAGAGTAGTGAGTTCACATTTATAGTTGATGGGGCATGAAATTTCTGTAAATACTCAAAATTAGTCAATATTGGGAGGAATACCTTACCAAATGTTCATTAAAAAATTATATAAAGAATATATTGGGGTTAATATTATCAAGAAAAACATGTTTCATAAAAATAATAAATTCATTTTATCACATTATTACTTAGTTGTAAGTTTACTCAACTATACCCAATTAGTTTTTACCAAGGTAACTTGTATCTTTTTATTTACCCAGTTAATTTATACATTAATAGATGAATAAAAAATAGATTTAATAGATAATTTTGAAATATGAATTATAAATTTGAAATTCTGTTTATTAAATAAAAATCCTATTTTTGTTGAAAATTAACATCCACACGAGTTCTTGTATTGTGAAAAAATACTGTTTTAGCCTTAACGATGATATTAGTGTTTTCTCTCTTTAGCAGCTAATATAGTCATTATAAAAGAAAAATTATCCCATGAATTCCACTTATTTTACATTTATTATCATTTAATACATCTTTTCTGATGATATGAAATTTTGTAATTTTAAATCTTATAATAAATATAATTTATTAGAAAATAACTTCAATATTAATTATCACATTATTCCTTTATTTTGAATATTAAAATAGAATGAAAATGATGTACTAATAATATATTAGGATAAATCAATAAAACATTATATACCAATCAAAAAAATTTAATAATACAATAATTCATTCAATTTAATTCAATATTAATAGTTTTAATAACATTTTTTAGTTAATCTTTAACTAAATAATTAATGTGTTCGTGTTTATTAAGAAATTAATATAATATTTTCATTTATAAAATAATCAAAATGATTTATCATGTTTGAAAAAACACATTTATTTTTGAATATAAAATTTATAACTGAACCTATATTTTTTCACCATCCCAAATCTTTATAGATGTTTAAGTGAAGAGAGGTTCCTTGTTTTCTTTTTTCATTACATAAATAATTATATATGTCTTTTTTAGGGAATATTATCCCAAACAATAATAAAAATTGATTCTAAATACATAATGGTTGAAATATAACCATCCAGTGGGTCTTAGAAAAATTTTTAGGACGATTTATTCCTTATATTAGTAGTTTAACACCATGGTAAACCAAATATTTAACTTAATCATGGTATATATATTTAACTGTTCTCACTAATCATTATGGTCAAAAATTAATTTGAACTCATTATACATTATAAATTATTCTAATTCAAAATATAGAATCTATTTTTCCAAATTCAACTCATATAAGTGGAAAAGGTAAATTTTAAATTAATCCCACATACGTGACAAAATAGAGTTTGTAAAGGGAAATTGTTCGAAATATTAAAAAGTATTTATATCTATATTTAATATTAGAATTCTTCTAATGAAAAATATTTGACTAATTGATATAAAATTCTTCTAATGTTACTTTAAAATAAATTAAAATTACAATTTAATGTAATAAATTATTTAAATGTAAATTCATTTTTCAATTATAATCTAGTATTTTCAACAATTCATAAAAATAATATATATAGAAAAATCCCAAAAATTCACTATAAGATAAATTTGGAATTCCAATTCGAAAAAATAATATTATATTATCAAATTAAAATTTTAAAATCTGTAATAGTAAATATTTATTTATGTGTTAAATGTGAGATTAAACTACCTTTTAGAAAAAATATAGTTTTTTAGAAAACATATATCATTCTTTTAAAAGATTCTAATTTTTTTCCACTAAATGGATAACTAATTATGTGTTCAACCTGTATATTTTCATATGTTAGTTAATTCTATTCATACCCACCATTCCAACAGCTAGGAAATAACTATCATATTTAATAATATTATTAATAATATATTGTTGGTGGGTAAAACTACATCTCTCTTGTAACTAAAGATACTGAAGAAACTCATGATATCGTGAAATGCAAGCCAAAATTAGTGTTGTGTGTTCGTAAAGTTTTTGTAGAGATTGAATCATTATAAATATGTCTTAAATTAACAAGATTTTATATTCCATTCTAATATTGGTGTTTTGTGTCATATATTCTATTGAATTAAATGTTATTATATTAAAAATGTGAGGTCTTACATTCTATCCATTGTAATAATTGGAATCCTAAAAATTTGTAGCTGATCACAGAAATAAAGTTTTTGAAATTTGTAAATATCATTATTGAAAAACCCACACCGTAATAGGGTTAACAGAAATTTCACTTATTAATAGAGAAAATTTAGGTAAATGTTTCGTATGAAATTACTCTTAACTTTGTATCCATGAAATATAAATTTAATGAAATGAAAAGACCTGTATATAAATAAAAAACAAAAATATTTAAAGAGATTGATTATGTTCATTGGTCCCTTGAAATTGAATAGCCAATGAAATGTTAAGGAACATAAAAAACACACATCACATAAGTGTGAGAATGGTCATTTATATCATTATATATGATAGTAATATTTTATATTTTTATTTCACGATCATTTTTTCTAAATTTGATGAATTATTTTACAATCTAGTCATTGAAGGCAATTTGCAAACTAGATATATCTAAATTTAATTAGTACAATTTATTCCACTGTTTGTGCTTCGATCAATTTCTAATTTATCCCAAAAAATATTAATTTAATATCAATAAAATGATTTTTCTCATTCATGAAGCACATAAACAGACATTTAAAGGATCATAAGATCCATAAAATAGTTACAAGTATTTCATTATATTCTTTATATATTTTGGAAAAATCATTTATGATTTCCAATATTAAAATTAATATATACAAATCAAAAATTCTACCATTGTTTAAATATTCATAAATATTTTTGAAATCATTTAACAAAAAAATATCATATTTACTAGGACAGCACATAGACTAGTGATAGGAATGAATCCCTTGTCATCATTCGGTCATGGGGTCAATCTCCACCGCCTTTTTGGATATGATGGGTTTCCACCCAACATGAGGGTTTTGCTTCTTATAGAACCATTTTCATATAATTACATTAACATTCCAAAATTTATTATAGAAATACTTCCTATAAAATCAATCATTAAATATCATTTTTATAATAAATTTCAATAAACTAATTTTTTCAAAAATTTCTAAAAATAATAGTCTACTATTATTAAAATGTCATTAATGATCATATACACCATAATGTTTATCAATAACATTAAAATTACGTCTATAAAATTTAAATTAATTATTCCTCAAAAACAATTCAACGATAACATATACAAACCACAACTTTCTCTTAAAATGTCTTTAATATTGTGACATTCCTACCATAAAATTCATCAGAAGGGATGTTTATGACATTAAACTTATGATCAACATTAAACACATAAACCCAAGATTGTATTCATTTCACATAAGCTAATGAATTCACATATTCTTATGATATTTAACACAATCCATATATGATTCATGATTATTATAAGAAAAATATTACTGGTAAAAATATATCTGTAATACAATTCATAAATCCCAAGACATAAATAATTCTTCTGTTTAACATTAATAGATGTCCTTCAGTGGCCTATGGTTTTACCATGGACATTCATTGTCCATATATATTCAATTATTTCAAAATGGTTTTTATATAAAATATGAATTATCCTAATAATATCCCCATGGAGTTTCAAACAAGGTGCCTATTAAGGACCATTTTTATGCCCGAGGTGATGATCAGGTCCAGTCCAATGACCCCTTTTCAGAGTTATTACCCCATGGTACCTATATTCCATAACTATGTCCATATTTAGTATCCATAAAAGGTTATATTTCATGGAAATACCACATAATATCAACCATAAAATAACATTACAATGTTCTTTTCTACTTATCCTCAAAGCCTATCTTAATATTATGTTCCATAATCAATGATTTACACAATCTATGTCATATAGTTTCAATTAAACAATCTATGATACAAATTATAGCAACCCCAACCCCAGTAAATGGGAGTTGGTGTCTTACATTATTACATTTGAATAAGATATAAGGAATCACATCCTGAAGGATTGAATAGTTTAATAGTTTTTGTATACTAGATACATAATATAGTCTTGAATTATAAATTAATAAAAAATAAAAACATATTTTGTTTTTTAAAATATTAAATTTCACACTATAATATTATTCTTTAGCATTCACAGTACAATTCATGATTTCCATGTAAATTAAAAAACAATGTTGAGGTCAAATTATGAGTAAGGGTTAAGTAAAATAGAAGATATCAAGAATGAATAATCATAATCACCTGGGATGTAAAGACCCGTAAAATTCAAGGAAATTTTTTACTGAATTTTTTTTGGAATTTTACAAGAACGCAGTTTCTGACGGCGCCTGATTTCGAGGCCCGGTGTTCCCGGAATCATTTTCCGAAGTTTGGCTCGGGTACGTTCAGTGAACGGACGAGCGAGTTTTTCTAACTTTTGAATCGGTGCCTGGAATCAAATTCTGAGAGCACCGATGAAATCGCTGCGCCGGTATTCGCTTAGAAACGTCTCTTCCGGAGTTGCGTTTTCTCGGGTGTGGTTTTTAATTTTCGGGCTTAAAGTTAAGAAATAAATTAATATTTCGACAACTTTATTTTATTTCACTTAAGCCACTTGGAAGCCACTTGAAGCCACTTAAAGGAGGCTTGAACTGAGTTAAACCGGATAGGATGCTATCCAAAAAATATCCTACCCCCTCGGTTGGATATTTGTGAGGTGGGGCCCGCACAAGCCCCGCCGTTTCTTTCCGCTAAGTAATGCACCCGCGAAAACCCGTCATTATGAAAGTCAACTGACGCGTTTTCTAAATTCTTAGTAGACCATTTAATTTGGCGGTTTATTTCGTAAATTAAATGTGCTGTTTCTTTCGTTGAATTAATTCAACGAATTGATGGGTCGTTACTTACCCTTTTTCGTGTGTTGGCATAATAATAAAATAAGACCAACCTTTTTCTTTTGGAGGATTACTCATTGAGAAAGGATCCTTGAACCTTCAGCCTCCTTCGCGAAGAACGCCGAACCCGGAAATCGACGACGCGACGCCGTGATCCGCGACGCCGACAACGTTCTTCTGCGACGTCTCTTCCTCCGCGACGGATCTTCGATCGGCTGCTTGAGTTCGCCGACTCAACGCTGTGTTCCGCGACGACGCGACGCCCTTCCGCGACGACGCGACGATCTCCACCTTCCGCGACGAGCAATTTCCGCGAAGAATGCTCACGCGCGACGTCCAGCGAGGTAGGGATTTTATGATTTGGAATACCCCTCTTTATATTCCCGTGAACGTTCTTTAACAATTAAAAAACCGAAATCAAAGAAACAATTTTATTTTATTAAAAGTGTTGGTTCATGTGTTGAACATTTTATATTCTCGCGGTTGTTTATCTCTAACGCGGAGGGTGCGGGCCAAACGAACACGGCCCAACGACCCTCCGCCATTCTTCATTTTGTGCGGATTTGGCGGGCGACGACGGAACGTGCCGCAACGGATGTTTGACGATCCCGTAGTGAAGAACGAGTCCCGGGAGGAGCAATGGCGCAGACGGGAAAAGAGTCGGACCAACGGAGCGATCCCGGTGGCCCGCGGAACTCGCCGGAGGCGGCACCCGCGGACCCGCGGCCGCGCGGGTCTGGTGCCCTCGGACGCGGCTGAAGCCGCGTCCCTAACACAGCGCAGCCCCACGCGGGGGGCCGCGGCACCACCAGGGCTTGGGGGCGGCGCACCGCGCGCCTCGGCCGTTCGGCCGCTCGGCCGAAATGGGCCAGGCCGGTCCGACCGGCCGGGCCGCACCCTGGCCGAACCGGACCGGGTCGGGTCGACCCGAGTCGGCGGACTCCCGGGGGGGGGGGGGGTCGGGCCGGGTTGGCCCGGGCCCGTACCCCCCGTCTTCGGACGATTTTCGTTCAAATGCATGTATCTTGGGATACGGGCCTCCAAACGATTCGCCGTCAGCGGCAACATGATCCTTTGATCGAGACGATCATTTCGGTATACTATACTCAAGGTGCACCTTCCTTTTCGGGAGCCTACGTGGTTAAAACTCCATAGTTAAGCATGCTTGGCCTAGAGTAGTGATCATGATGGGTGACCTCCTGGGAAGTTTCTCAGGGTGGGTGTGGAACGAAAAAGCCAATAACTCTCAAACCGGGCGTCCGATTGACGCGCCGTCTATTGCGTTAAGTTCCTATTGATGATACGGAACTTTTGGCATCCTTCACCGAGATTTGGATGCAGTTGGATAGTGGCCGGGTTGTATCGCACCGAAATCCAACCGGGCCCCTGGAACGGAAAAGCTGATATCTTTCAGACCAGACGTCCGTTTGACGAACCGTCAGCGGCGTTGGTGATCACGTTGAAAAACGGTCCCTATGAGTATACCCTATGAGTGTTCGGGGTATAGTTGAGTTACGACCGGATTGGTTCGCACACGAAACCAACCGGGCCCCTGGGACGAAAAGGCTAATAACTCACAGATCGGGCGTCCGATTGACGCGCCGTCTGTTGCGTTGAGACCCCTATGACGAGGTGGTCCTTTGAGATACTTCCTTGCGGTAATTTGTGATACTTGGAGTATCGACCAGTAGCTCGTGGAGCGGACCCTCCCGGAGACGAGCGGGCGGAGCACGGAGACCATGTAGCTGACTGAGACCCGACGACTGCTGATCGGACGACCCGGTGCGTTACAGAGCGCTTGGTTGTAGCTGCAGACCCACGACAGAGGTGGGCTTGGTTGTAGCGGCACATGGGAGCACATGGTTGTAGCGGGAGACCCACGACAGAGGTGCGCTTGGTTGTAGTGGCACAGGGGAGTGCTTGGTTGTAGCGGCAGACCCACGTCAGAGGTGCGCTTGGTTGTAGCGACACAGGGGAGCGCTTGGTTGTAGCGGCAGACCCACGACAGAGGTGCTCTTGGTTGTAGCGGCACAGGGGAGCACTTGGTTGTAGCGGATGACCCACGACAGAGGTGCGCTTTGTTGTAGCGGCACAGGGGAGCGCTTGGTTATAGCGGCAGACCCACGACAGAGGTGTGCTTGGCTGTAGCGGCACATGGGAGCGCTTGGATGTAGCGGCGGACCCACGACAGTGGTGCGCTTGGTTGTAGAGGCACATGGGAGCGCTTGGTTGTAGCGGATGGCCCGCAATACTCGATTGGTGGAGTAATACAGCAGTCTTAGGTTAGTGATCAGTACCTCAGAGTTGTGACAGGACCACTGTACACTCCAGAGATGGAGCTCTTCAGCAGTTACAGTTTTGATAATGAAAATCCTGGTTTGAGCTGAGTCATTGATCCTTGTGTTTCCTCTTGATTGAGATGGTTTGACTGATAATTTCGGTATATGTATGGGCATATACCTATGAGAGTTATCTGTTGAGTTTTCCTGTGTGGATTTACTGTTTACTCTCTTTCGTGGATTGTGTTGAACTATCCTGTTTGGATTTACTGTTTACTCTCCTTCGTGGATTGTGTTGAACTATCCTGTGTGGATTTACTGTTTACTCCCCCTTTTGGATTGTGTTGTGCTATCCTGTGTGGGTATACATTTTCTTTCCTGTGTGGACTGGGTTGTGCTTGGGCTTGAAAGTTGGAGCCGAACGGGAATGGATGACTTAGGTATATGTATGGGCATATACCTAAGCCGTGTCAGATGTTACTACGTGATTGCATCATTTATCTGTGGTTGATCCTTTGTGGATTTTAGGAGACCTTTGGGGGTCTCGGGGTCCCTACTGAGTAGCTTATACTCACCCCTGCACGGGCTATGCCCGCACTTCGTTGTGTTGGTTGCAGACGACGGACAACGCTGGTCGAGGCTGAGGCTTGCTGAGCGAGACGGTACCCGGAGGTGGACCTCACGACGAGATGATACCCGGAGGTGGACGTGACGACGAGACGGTACCCGGAGGTGGACGTTACGACGAGACGGTACCCAGAGCTGAGGTGGCCATCTGTACCTACCCTTCAGGTAGGGACTCCAGAGGAAGATCCAGGAGCAGCTTGACACCTTCCTATCGTTTTGTCTTTTTCTTGTACATTACAGTTGGGCTTGTATTTCCAGACCCCTTTACTTTCAGCACTTCTGTTGTACTCAGTTTACTTAGTGTTTACTTCCGCTTGCACTCTGTGGTGTTTTGTTACTTTTATAAAGGCAATGCCTTCCCAGTTATTTGGATTTACGCCTTTGGTGCTAGTCTCCAGCCCCTGGCCTATGGAAGGCGGGCTTGGGGTAGTCACAGCACGGGCCCTGAGGACGGGTCGTGACAGATTGGTATCATAGGTGGTCGGTTCTACCGCAAACTCTGATCTTTCTTCTATGTGAAGCAATAGTGTTTAGCGTATTGAGTGTGGTTATCAGTCCAGGGAGTCCAGTGTTGGTGCGGCGGCCGACGTATCCGTACACCAGGACCCTGACTTCCGATTTCCGACTTATTGCCCGAAGACACTGATTGCGTGTGTGTTTCCAGCAGTTTTTAAAAGTCAGCTCAAACCAGGTCAGCTCACCAGGTTCTTATCGTTTGACCGTATCACGTTGTTTCTTTCAGAATGCCTCCCCGTGGATGACCAGCTAGGGTTCTGAGGGTTGAGCGTGGCGACAGCCCGCCCAGCGACAAGGCCTCGGTGCAAGGCCCCTTGACAGCTGGGGCACCGGCAGTACCTCTACCTGCCGAGCCACTGATGCTTCCAGCTGCTGACGATGCACGTCGCTTGAGCGCACTGCACGGGTTCCAGCGCCAGAGGCCACCTAGGTTCCGGGGAGAGACGGACCCGCAGGCGGGTGAGGATTGGCTGGAGGCTGTGGTGGGAGTTTTCAAGCTAGTGAGGATACCATAAAATCTCATGTTAATCCTCGCAGTGAGCCTACTGTATGCAGCAGCAGGCCGATGGTGGAGCTTGATGCTCTAGGTGCACGACGAGGCATCACTTCTATGCGCAGAGGTCCAAGAGGGCCAGACCTACCGGTGGCCGACTGCACGACTCAGGCTCAATTGTGCGGGAGAGCCGGGGTGGAGTCAGAGCCAGGCGTGCCGAGAGTGGGCAGTGTTACTCCTGTGGTGGGATTGGTCACATGGCTCGAGACTGCCTGACTCGTTTTATAGATGAGCAGCAGGCGGTAGAGAGACCTCCCAGACAGAGATTCGGCCATGGTGGTCCGCAGGGTACAGGCGGACGAGGCAGTGGAGCTGGCCGAGTAGCCGATGGTGGGAGACACTTCGAGGTGTTGCCAACGCCACCACTAGGAGGTCCACCCCGACCGCAGAGAGTTGGTGGAAATGGGAGAGCTCGGCTCCAGGCAGCTGACGCCTTCGAATGTGGAGCTCTGGGAGCAGTTGGACAGGAGCGGAACTAGTGGATACGTATTTTGTACTTCTAGTTCCTTGTTGCTCTTGTGTAGAGTCCTTGTAATATGAGCTTCAATAATAAAAGATGCTTACCTTTATGATGTTTCCTTCCTGTCCTCTTTTGCGTTGTTACTAAGAGGTTCTGGTTTAGACTGTTGACTTGACCCTCACTTGTGGGACATCTACTGGAGGAGACCCAGTTACCACACACTGATGCCGACAGTGTGACTCAACCCTTGAGGTGAGAGTAACGGTTGGATCTCTTGGTAGTATAGTCGAGGCCTTATGACATCATCCTTGGTATGGATTAGTACCATCCATGTCGGGATTGACTGTATTAGGCAAAAGAATGTGGTTCATCCAGGGGATGGGACCAGATTTCTCTTATCGGCAAAGGAGAAATCTTGCAGCTCTTGTGGGACCTGAGATGGTCCAGGTCATCCAGGGGCGGATGAGTACAGCTCAGAGCCGGCATAAGTCATATGCTGAGAGGAGGCGGAGGCCACTAGAGTTCGAGGATGGCGACCACGTCTTCTTGCGGGTCTCACCTCGACGTGGTTTACGGAGATTTGGCCGGGGCGGCAAGTTTTCTCCACGCTTCATCGGGCCTTTCTAGGTCCTCAGTAGGATTGGCGAGGTGGCTTATCGCCATGCTCTGCCACCTCAGTTGCACTGGGTGAAGGACGTCTTCCACGTATCTCAGCTGAGAAGATACGTGCACGACCCAACGCAAATCTTTGACCATGGGGAGCTGGTCTTTGATGATGGGGCGACGTTTTCGGAGGTCCCAGTGGAGATTGAGGATCGACAGGAGCAGGTCCTACGTGGATGATCGATTCGTCTAGTGCGCTTCATATAGTAGCATGAGAACCTCCAAGAGAGCACTTGGGAGCGGGAGGCTCAGATGCGTGCTCAGTACCGCCTTTGTATCCCTAGTTTGTGGTGAAGCTTTACGGGGACGTAAAGCCCTGTGGTGGGAGTAATGTAAAGACCCGTAAAATTCAAGAAAATTTTTTTCTTAATTTTCTATGGAATTTTACAAGAACGCAGTTTCTGACGGCGCCTAATTCCGAGGCCCGGTGTGCCCGAAATCATTTTCTGAAGTTTGGCTCGGGTACGTTCAGTGAACGGACAAGCGAGTTTTTCTAACTTTTGAATCGGTGCCCGGAATGGAATTCTGAGAGCACCGATGAAATCGCAATGCCGGTATTTGCTTAGAAACGCCTCTTCCGGAGTTGCGTTTTCTCAGGTGTGGTTTTTAATTTTCGGGCTTAAAGTTAAGAAATAAAATAATTTTTCGACAACTTTATTTTATTTCACTTAAGCCACTTGGAAGCCACTTGAAGCCACTTAAAGGCGGCTTGAACTGAGTTAAACCGGATATGATGCTATCCAGAAAATATCCTACCCCCTCGGTAGGATATTTGTGAGATGGGGCCCGCACGAGCCCCACCGTTTCTTTCCGCTAAGTAACGCACCCGCGAAAAACCGTCATTATGAAAGTCAACTGATGCATTTTTCTAAATTCTTAACAGACCATTTAATTGGGCGGTTTATTTCGTAAATTAAATGAGCTGTTTCTTTCGTTGAATTAATTCAACGAATTGATGGGTCGTTACTTACCCTTTTTCGTGTGTTGGCATAATAATAAAATAAGACCAACCTTTTTCTTTTGGAGGATTACTCGTTGAGAAAGGATCCTTGAACCTTCAGCCTCCTTCGCGAAGAACGCGAAGAACGCGAAGAACGCGAAGAACGCGAAGAACACCGAACCCGGAAATCGACGACACGACGCCGTGATCCGCGACGCCGACAACGTTCTTCTGCGACGTCTCTTCCTCCGCGACGGATCTTCGATCGACTGCTTGAGTTCACCGACTCAATGTCGTGTTCCGCGACGACGCGACGCCCTTCCGCGACGACGCGACACCCTTCCGCGACGACGCGACGATCTCCACCTTCCGCGACGACGCGACGCGACGAACGCTCACGCGCGACGTCCAGTGAGGTAGGGATTTTATGACTTGGAATACCCCTCTTTATATTCCCGTGAACGTTCTTTAACAATTAAAGAACCGAAATCAAAGAAACAATTTAATTTTATTAAAATTGTTGGTTCATGTGTTGAACATTTTATATTCTTCCGGTTGTTTTCTCTAATGCGGAGGGTGCGGGCCAAACGAACACGGCCCGACGACCCTCCGTCGTTCTTCATTTTGTGCGGATTTGGCGGGCGACGACGGAACGTGCAGCAACCGATGTATGAAGATCCCGCAGTGAAGAACGAGTCCTGGGAGGAGCAATGGCGCAGACGGGAAAAGAATCGGACCACCGAAGCGATCCCGGTGGCCCGCGGAACGCGCCGGCGCGGTGGCGCCGGCAGCCGGGAGCGGCGGCGCCCCGGCGCGCCGCCGGACAGGCCGCCGCGGCTGAAGCCGCGGCGGCGGCGGCGCCCGCGCACCCGCGGCCGCGCGGGTCCGGTGCCTTCGGACGCGGCTGAAGCCGCGTCCATGACACACCACGGCCCCACGCGGGGGGCCGGTGCACCACCAGGCCGCGGGGGCGGTGCCCCGCGCGCCTCGGCCGTTCGGCCGCTCGGCCGAACCGGGCCAGGCCGGTCCGACCGGCCGGGCCGCGCCCTGGCCGGACCGGACCGGGTCGGGTCGACCCGGGTCAGCCGACTCCCGGGGGGTCGGGCCAGGTCGGCCCGGGCCCGTACCCCCCCGTCTTCGGACGGTTTTCGTTCAAATGTCCGTATCTTGGGATACGAGCCTTAAAACGATTCGCCGTCAGCGGCAAAACGATCCATGGATCGAGACGGTCATTTAGGTATACTATACTCAAGCTGCACCTTCCTTTTCGGGAGCCTACGTGGTTAAAACTCCACAGTTAAGTGTGCTTGGTCTAGAGTAGTGATCAGGATGGGTGACCTCCTGGGAAGTTTTCTAGGGTGGGTGTGGAACGAAAAAGCCAATAACTCTCAGACCAGGCGTCCGATTGACGCGCCGTCTGTTGCGTTGAGTTCCTATTGATGATACGGATCTTTTGGCATCCTTCACCGAGATTTGGATGCAGTTGGATATTGGCCGGGTTGGATCGCACCGAAATCCAACCGGGCCCCTGGAACGGAAAAGCTGATATCTTTCAGACCAGACGGCCATTTGACGAACCGTCAGCGGCGTTGGTGATCACGTTGAAAAACGGTTCCTATGAGTATACCCTATGAGTGTTAGGGGTATAGTTGAGTTACGGACGGATTGGTTCGCACACGAAACCAACCGGGCCCCTGGGACAAAAAGGCTAATAACTCACAGACCGGGCGTCCGATTGACGTGCCGTCTGTTGCGTTGAGACCCCTATGACGAGGTGGTCCTCTAAGATAATTCCTTGTGGGAATTTTTGATACTTGGAGTATCGACTAGTAGCTCGTGGAGCGGAACCTCCTGGAGACGAGCGGGCGGAGCACGGAGACCGTGTAACTGACTGAGACCCGACGACTGCTGATCGGACGACCCGGTGCGTTATAGAGCGATTGGTTGTAGCGGCAGACCCACGACAGAGGTGCCCTTGGGTGTAGCGGCACAGGGGAGCACTTGGTTGTAGCGGCAGACCCACGACAGAGGTGCGCTTGGCTGTAGCGGCACATGAGAGCACTTGGTTGTAGCGGCAGACCCACGACAGTGGTGCGCTTTGTTGTAGCGGCACATGGGAGCGCTTGGTTGTAGCGGCTGGCCCTCAATACTCGATAGGTGGAGTACTACAACAGTCTTAGGTTAGTGGGCAGTACCTCAGAGTTGTGACAGGACCACTGTACACTCCAGAGACGGAGCTCTTCAGCAGTTACTGTTTCGATAATGAAAATAATGGTTTGAGCTGAGTCATTGATCCTTGTGTTTCCTCTTGATTGAGATGGGTTGACTGATAATTTCGGTATATGTATGGGCATATACCTATGAGAGTTATCTGTTGAGTGTTCCTGTGTGGATTTACTGTTTACTCTCCTTCGTGGATTGTGTTGAACTATCCTGTTTGGATTTACTGTTTACTCTCCTTCGTGGATTGTGTTGAACTATCCTGTGTGGATTTACTGTTTACTCCCCCTTGTGGATTGTGTTGTGCTAACCTGTGTGGGTATACGTTTACTTTCCTGTGTGGGCTGGGTTGTGTTTGGGCTCGGACGTTGGAGCCGAACGGGAATGGATGACTTAGGTATATGTATGGGCATATACCTAAGCCGTGTCAGATGTTACTACGTGATTGAATCATTTCTCTGTGGTTGATCCTTTGGGGATTTCAGGAGACCTTTGGGGGTCTCGGGGTCCCTACTGAGTAGCTTATACTCACCCCTGCACGGGCTATGCCCGCACTTCGTTGTGTTGGTTGCAGACGACGGACAGCGCTGGTAGAGGCTGAGGCTTGCTGAGCGAGACGGTACCCGGAGGTGGACCTCACGACGAGATGATACCCAGAGGTGGACGTGACGACGAGACGGTACTCGGAGGTGGACGTTACGACGAGATGGTACCTGGAGCTGAGGTGGCCATCTGTACCTACCCTTCAGGTAGGGACTCCAGAGGACGATCCAGGAGCAGCTTGACACCTTCCTGCCGTTTTGTCTTTTTCTTGTACTTTACAGTTGGGCTTGTATTTCCGGCCCCATTTACTTTCAGCACTTCTGTTGTACTCAGTTTACTTAGTGTTTACATCCTCTTGCACTCTGTGGTGTTTTGTTACTTTTATAAAGTCAATGCCTTCCCAGTTATTGGGATTTACGCCTTTGGTGCTAGTCACCAGCCCCTGGCCTATGGAAGGCGGGCTTGGGGTAGTCACGGCACGGGCCCTGAGGACGGGTCGTGACATGGGAAATGTAAATAATTAAGTATATATAACATTTAAATAATTAGAAACATAATAATCAATATGGAAAGGTACATAACTGGACACATATTCCTTTTAATGAATAACATGGATATAAACCTTATATATGGCACAACAAATATGGAAAACTAAATAAATACAAACAGATTCCATTTAATCAGTGCAATGAAATGCATCCATATATATTATCATTCTAAAAACATCATGAATAATAAAAACTAATGTCTTAATATTTGGAATTTTTAATTATTGGATGTCATTTCATAGGTACATGGTATCTCTACCGTTATTACATTATAGAAGATGATTTAATCTATAGGTAAAAACCCATTTAATGATAGATTAACATTATGGTCTCATTAAACATACTGATGAATCTGGGGGATATATAAACTTGGCCCCATCCATTACCAATTTTCTAAATCCATTCTCATATATATAATATTAAATTTTATTCATAATCAATGTTCCTTATCATCATATATTATTATTGAGTAAAGAATACATATTTATTAATATTTCCTCAAAAATTCAATAAATATTCAATGTAAACACCATATTTAAAGATAGTTTCTAGAAAAAGGAATAATTATATCCATTATAAATAAATATTCATATTTAAGAAAAATTAAAAGGGAAATTCTTACATGAATTTTACTATTTCAAGAGAATGTTATCAATCTCTAATGAACATGAGATTTCATAAGGACTTTTACCATTTGGTAATTTTCAAGACAAATCAACTTGGATGAAATAATTCAAAACAAAAAATACCAGGAAGTATAAATGAATCGTTATATTAAATGTCAAATTGATTCTATATACAACACATAAAATTTAGTTGGTGTATAATAACAAATAAAACTCAATGGAATATAAATTTAGACCAAATCACTTACCATATGCTTACTTTTGGATAAAAGTGATTTAACCTACAATATAGTTTTTTAAACATTTTTTATCTTTTACCAGAACAATATAAATATATATATATGATCCTTTTATTACCTCTTATCACTTATTCGCTAGTAATCTTTTACTATTTTTACTATTTCATGTGTTAATTTTCTTACTTTCTCATTCATGTTTTGTTGTAAAATATTTTGTTCCTATGCATGTAATTTAGTTATATAATATTCAGAATAATAATCATGACATAATTACCATATTTTTACATCAATTATAAATTTAAAAACAATAATTAATTATGGTTATTAAAAACTAAGTATGTTACAATCTTAGAGATTGTACACTGTACTTACGCATGAGTTAAGTTTCCATTTTTCAAAGAACATTATATAAATGTGGTAAGTAATATATTACCTTTATGGAAAAACATTAAAATCATAAATACCATAGTTTTGTAAATATATATATATATCATCAATGTTTTCTGGTGATGAAAAGGAAGCCACATCGATTCCTGAAGGTGGTAGTCCACACATACCAAATGATGTTATCATCATTAAATGTTAGAAAACTAAAATGAGATATAATATTTTATGAATGAATAATATGTCATAAATATCATAATTACTTCATGTATATCATATATAATTATAAAATCTATTCATTATCACCTTCTATTCAAGGTGTTAGTGAATGTCAAATCACATCCCTGGGAGAGGCGATAGTCCGTTGTATAAAGGAATGATGTTATCATGTCTTATAAAGAATTGAAACTAATAAGTTATATATGATATAATTAATATAGTGTTATAGGCATTAAATATGTATATATATCATTTATATACTTTATATTCATCTGAATACCCATCCTTGAGTGGTGGTAAAGAAAAAACAAATGATATATGTTCACAAGGCAGTATTCCTCCATACACATGAATGTTTATTTCGTAACCAATTTGATGGATGTGGAGATTTTTTTATGTTATTAAATTATGATAAAAAATAAATTTATATTTATTATACCTATTTTATTATATTATCATAGTTTTATAATAATTTATGGAGGCAATGAAGAAATAAAATTAAAATGATAGTTGAATAATGTTCTCTCTTATTTGAGTATGCTCCGTATTTTTTTACTAAAGCCTTACTAATATTAATATATGAAAAAATATGTCTTATAGGATGAGTATACAGAAAATGGGATGTGATATGGGTTGGTTATTTTGGAGACAATTTTTTTAATAGTTCTGAATAGGTGAGGGGTGTGAGTTCTGTTTTATAGTTGAGGAGGAATGACATTGTTGTAAATACCTAAAATAATTCAATATTTTGATATATCCCTTACATAATGTGCCTAAAAAATAGATTAATAATATAGGGGAGGTTTTATTTGGTTGTTAAAAACCTCCAAAAGTCAAAATGAAGCAAGATTTTATCATGTTATTCCTTAGACATTAAGTTTACTCAATTTTACCCTTTTAGTTTTTATCATGGTAACTTGTATCTTTTTATTTAAGATGGTAATTTGTAATTTAAGTAATAAAATAGAACATCTTTGATTATATAATTAGAAATTCATGATTTAAAATATACAATATAGTTTATTTAATAAAAAACCATTGTTTGTTGAAAATTAATTTTAACAGAAGTGCATGTAACGTGCAAAAACAACATTTTTACCTTATAGACACTAACAAAAATTTTAATATTTCTCGGTAAATAAAAAAATTATAAAAGAATTATTATTATTCTAATGGATCATATTTTATATTTAATTACATTTAGAAGTCAGTTTTAGAGGAAAATTTTGTTTGTAATTTTAAATCATTTAATAAAATATTATTTATGGTATAATAACATTACTGTCAATTTTGACATTATTCGTTTAATTTGAATTTTAAAATATCTCACAAATATGGAGTTAGAATATATTATTCACTAAAACTATTTAATATCATATACTCATAAATAAATTTAGCCGAACACAGTACATCATTCAATTTACTTTACTTTTAATATTTTTAATTAATTACTAAATAATTAATATGTTGTTTTTTTTAAGCAATAAATTTAATTTTTTAATATATAAAAAATTAATACAAATCATAATAATAGAGAAAATTAATTTTTAATTCAAAATAATATTTATAACTGAGCCTATATTATTTTTTTCCAATATCTCAAAGGTTTGTAGATATTAAAGGAAATAAAGCTTCCATTTTTCATTTTTTATAACATAACTTATCATATAGGCCTCATTAATGAAACGTTAACCCAAAAATCTTATAAACCCATAATAGAATTATAAGGGTTTAAATAATTCAATAAAATTGGTTTTATACAATTTGGTATGTTACCTAACCCTTGTCTTTTTAGTTTAAGATCAAATAAAACAAATATTTACAATAATTGTGGAAGTTAATTTTAATTATTTTCACTAATAATTATGGTAAAAAATTATGTTAAACTTTTTAGAAATTATAAATAATGATGATTATAAATATACAATGAATTTTCTATAAATTAATTCAAATAAGTGGAGTTGGGGGTTAACATCAATAAGTAGAAAGTTTTCTCCAGTGTGTTCATTCAAGTTGATATGGACAAAGCCTACGAAAAAGTTAATTTGGGATTCATCATATAGGTGATGAGGAAACTAGGATTCCAAAAATGGTTTTGAGACATGGGCTTCAGATGTTATTCATTTCCTTAGATCTCTATCTCCTTCATGGGTAAAGGGTTCATCTTCATTAAAAACTCTATATGAGTGTGACAAGGTGATCCAATTTCCCCTTATCATTTCCTATTGGCTTAATAATCTCTATCGAGGATACTCCACTATAGCTTGGAAGAATGAATTATTATTCTGTTCAACACTAAATATGTGAGAAATTGTATCTCAAATCTCAGTTTCATGAATGATGATCTAGTATTTCTTAATGGTAGAAACAGGTCTCTCCAAAACATTACGTGCATTATGATAGTGTATAGAGAGGAAAGTGGCCAGATAATCAACCTAAGGCAGAGTATGTTATTTAACTCTAATGAATGTTTGGTTAGAAGATTTTATGCCATCCAAAACATCATGGGAATGCATAGAAGTGAGCTACCAATGAGCTACATTGGAGGCCCCATCTGTAATGGGATAATAGAAAAGAACCAATTTTATGACATTATTAACACAGTGACAAGAAAATCATGAAATTGGAATAACAAATTCCTCTTTTTCAGGGGAAGGGTATCCCTGATTAATATTGTGCTCAGTTAGATACCAATGCATGTGCCTTTGATCATTAATCCACAAAAATGTTCAATCACAAGGATTGAGAATGTCACGTCAGCCTTACTTGGGGATGACAACCAATTAGAGTATTGTCATTGAGCTTCTTATAGGTGAATGGAAAATTGACTGAGGAGGTGGGTGTGAGCATCCATGAGATTACTGAAACCATGCAGTCCATGCAGGACTGAATGGAATTGGATATTATTGAAGGGTTATCACATTGGGTGAGATTTATGAGAGATATGTATGGGGGGATATGGGAGGGATGAAAAAGTAGCAGGATAACAATTTCAAGCCTATCTAAATGCATGTATAACAAACTATTCGATATCCAGGATCAAACCCATTGGTTGGTTGGAAGAGGTGACATATACATTTGGAATGATAATTGGGTGGGTGAAAAACTCTTTTTTTCGAGGTGCCTAGCTCAAACCATTACCTTCATAGAGGAAAGTGAACATCTTTGTCTGAATGAGACAATCCTCAATGAAGATCATAAATCTATTTCCAAAAATATTATTCTTCTTAATAAACTAGACCACTGCCGCTGCACTAGGTCGTTTTCAAGTAAGCTCTCTATAATTGACTTAAGAACCACATTTTGTGCTCTAACTTGCGAGAGAAATGTGCTTTCTACAAATATATGGTGCAAGTAGATCCCCAAGAAGCATAACTTCGTTATCTAGTGCATTCTTCACTAGGATATTTCGACGAATGAGAATACCCAATGTAAAAGGGTATGCACCATGTCATGATGTCAATGTTGAAACAGCCCACAGCTAGAATCCACAGATTAATTTTTTTGTTACCGGTGAATTGGAAAGGAAGCTTTGGTGGGTCATGGGGTTTGGAATAAATATCGTATATGGTGGGAGGACGCTCCAAGATTCATTTTTATACTGGTTACATGGTTATATAAATAAGGAAACAAAGCGTAAATGGTGTGAAATCACATTGGTGGCGATCTGATGTACACATTAGGATGATAGAAGAAAGGAGAGGGAAGGTCGGACCACTTCTTCCTCTTTTATTCAGATTCGAACCTATTCCATGGATGCACAACTGGGAAAACTCCATCGTGGGGGTGAAGGATTGACCTCTCTCTACAATATTCTTCCATGATATGTCTCTAATATAGGTGTAATTCACATCAATAGGGGAAGATGGGTTTAGTGTGATCCTCCAAACAATAGCTTGAATCTCATCATAGACAGCTTCAATATCAATGGGGAAATGTGAGGTGGTATCTTGGTTAGAAATCCTTATGGGTATTTTATTATTGGAATCTGTAACGACCCGACTCTTTTTCAAAGGTTCGGATCATTAGTTTTGCCTTGAAATCATTCCATTATGATTGATTAATGTGTGTAACATCAGAAGGAATGTTCGGGGAGGGTATGGGGCTTGTTCGGAGCCTGAGAGATTGAGAAATAGACTTGTAGACAGGGGCTCATGACCTGCGCACGGCTTGCGCACCGTTTGGATAAACTGTGCGGCCTTTGGTCTGGAAACAGGGAGGTGTGCACGGTTTGTACATGGTTTGGGTAGACTGTGCACCTAAAACGTGCGACCTTGTTTCTGGAGGTAGTGGGATATGCACGGTTTGCGCACAGTTTGGTAAACCGTGCGCCTAAGCCGTGCGACCCAGATCTGGGAAAATTTACCATTTTACCCTTTTATTCTATTTAATCCTAAATCTATTTCTTTCTCCCTCCTACAGACAGAACCAAGGGATAATCTTCCTTGAGCTCCCCAAACCTCTCCTCTATCTTTCCCATATGGTTTCTTCCCCCGGTGCCCGTTCCTTGATCTGACGGAAGCATTGGAAGGGACAAGGTAAGGATTACCTCACGTACCCCTTTCTCCTTGGAGAATCATGCCTTCCGTCGTGCTATGTTGATGCAGGCTCATATGCCCTATTTTCAGGGAATTGGACTGGAAATCAGTTCTCTTCCAACCTACTGTGAATCTGAGGTCGATATCAAGCGAGCCTACGTCTACAGCCCTAAGGTAGGTGGTCACGTGGTTTCCATTTTGGGTTTTCTCATTATTGTGTTATTTTTGTCATTTCTTGGTTTGCCTTTCACCAAAACTCTTATTATTAATGATTTCTTACTGTCTAAATGACCCTTGTGATATGAGGTTTTGGGAACTAACCCCATTTGGATGTTTAGGTACTGTATGACCCCGGTATGGACACCCGTAGGTTTTATACCTTGAGTTTTATCCCTTTTTCACCTTTGGACCTTATGGATATGTCTTGAAAGGCACTTTACATGTTAGTAAAATGCGATGGTTTGGTTAGGTCTTGGCTAGAATGAGTTAGCATAAAACCCATTTATTATTTTAAATGCATGTTTGCATGAAATGTGATATTATGAGATGGAAATTCTATGTTTTATTGAGGTGAATGTTATAAGATGTGTATGCCTTATAACCTACACTAGTTAAATGATTAAGCTTCAGGCCAGGGGTAGACTGTGAGAGCTCCCCTATGATACGGCTTCGAGTTAGGGGCAGACTGTGAGAGATCCCCTAATTAAACGATTATGCTTTATGCCAGGGGTAGACTATGAGAGCTCCCCTTTGATACAGCTTCGGGCTAGGGGAAGATTGTGAGAGCTCCCCTAAATAAATGATTCATCTTCAGGCCAGGGGTAGACCATGAGAGTCCCCTATGTTACAGCTCTGGGCTAAGGGTAGACTATGAGAGCTCCCTTGAATCATTATTAAGCCTTCGGGTTGGGGATGAACTGTGAGAGCTTCCCCAAGGTTGGGCCAGGGGTAGGATCGAGAGCGCTGCCCCTGGGTTAAGGAAGTCCGTGAGTTCCGTCCATGTCCAACCCAATGTATTATTTATATATATGAATATACAAATCTATCTCTAATTAAATGGTCCATTTGTTTGTTTCTTTCTTTTCATACTTTCACTCTATTGCTCACTATTACTACGAACACCTATTTGGATTACACGTAGACATCGTTGGTGGTGGCCTTCGGAGACTTGTCTCACAACCTACCCGGGCGGCCTCCTGGGCACCTGTGGAGACTTCTCTGCTGCAGGTAATAATAGGGGAAAAGTCCAAGCTTCAAGTTGTAGATACATGTATGTTCTATCTGGAGTTCTAGAGTAGAGGACCGAGCTCGGCTAGGGATTATCGTGGACTACTTTTTTTCTCTTTTTATATTACTACATAGCATGTTTTCCATTTGATTCCATTGTATCAGCATGCCATGCATCCATTGGGTACCAGACACCACCTATGAGGCTTTTGTATATTTATCAGGGGTTTCTTACTTCTGTTGTTTGGTTTGTATGTTTCCTTTTTTCACCTGTTTATCCATTGGTTGGGATTTCACTATTTTGTTCATTTGCTGTTATACCGCTACGTACTCCGACATGGGGGTACTGTCTCCCCAATGACCTACCATTACACCCCCACTTCTAGTCGGCAGCCCCTAGACTATGGGGAGTCAAGCCAGGGGTCATGTGGCCAACCGGGATCGGGGCTTGGGTTGAGGGGAATCCAGGTCCGGGACGTCACAATGTGGTATCAGAGGGTTTTCTTTCTTCTAGATTTACTATATGGTGATGATATACATAGAGAATGGGAACACTTAGGGACATAGCCATGAGCCATGCTTGGGCTTCACAAACCCATGTACGGGGTATGGGCCAAGTTTCTTATTTTATGTTGTTATCGATTCTTCTATTTACTATTGATATCGTTTCACCGTTGGGTGCTTCACATGTATTCGATGTTACTGATATTTTCAATGTTGGGATTTGGATTTCATGGTTCGACCCAATGAAATTTGGGTTATGCATTAGAACATGAACCACAATAGGCACAATATGATCAGGCCATGCATATTACCATGCCATATTTAAATTTTAAGCGGGCACTGTCTTTTGTTTATTTCCATACCTTGTTTATATGTGTGCCTTTGTGGTATCCCTTCATGCTTGATGGGTATTGAAAAATTATGTGGTCTTAGTGGGTGTCACTCTTGTGTTTATATGGTGTATGGGCCCTTATGTATCAGAAAATGACATTCAAACTAAACCAATCTTTTTCTTTAGAGGAAATTCAAATGCTTGATTAGTACAAGTATATGAGAAATGACAACCAAGTGTGTGTCATCATTCAGTTCATGAAGAGTATGGGCCCTTATGGGCTTGGAAATTCCGTATCACTAGATTTGAAAATTTGGGATGTTTGCATGTTTTACTAAGAACCGTTGTAGGTGTTGGTAGGTGATCTTCGGGGTAGGAAGGCATAGTACCTATCCTAGCTTCTATAGTTCATACTTTAATTAGTTGGATTCATTTTCTGAGATGTTCGTTTGACATTGTAGCATTATGCCTCCACGACGTCCTCGATTCGTGCACGCTGAAGGTGGTGACGACCATGTTCCTAAGGTGGCGGGCCCTGAGCCACCAGTTGATCTCCCAGTCGAGCCACCCTTGGCTCCTTTTTCTATTCCTGATATGGGAGTCGATGCCCAGTTTTTTGAGGGTTTCTTAAGGTGGATGTAGAGTATTCAATGCAGCGTGCGATCTGCCACCAGTATGGCAGATTTTACCCGTGAGTTTCAGTGACAAAATCCTCCATCTTTTTTGAGAGATGGCAGACCTCTTGTTGTTGTGTCTTGGCTGGAGGAGATGCAGACCATCTTTGCACATCTTGAGACGCCTCCCAATAGGAGAGTCAAATTAGATGTTTATATGCTACACGATTCAGCTAGAAGGTGGTGGGACGTCATCACCCAGTCGAGACAGCAGAAAGACGTGGTCTGGACAGATTTCCATGCAGTCTTTTCTGACTTTTTCTTTCCACAGACCTTGAGAGATGAAAGAGCTAGGGATTTTATGAACCTGCAATAGGGGACCACAACAGACATGGAGTACTCGTCCCGATTCACTGAGCTATAGCATTTCTCCCCATTGATAGTTACCGAAGATATGATGACCGCTAGGTGTTTTGAGGACGGGCTGAGTTACACCATCTGATCTCATGTAAATGTGTTCAGGTTGAAATCTATTCCTGATGTTGTTAACCAAGCTCTGATTAATCAGCGGTATATAAGGGAAGCCGATAGTGCGAACCAGGGCGGTTCAGCCCCAAAAGCTTCCAGTGGGTCTTCTTTAAGGTGGAAGAGAAGTTTTGAGTTTTCCCATGGGGGAGGTAGTAGTCAGGCTCCCAGCACAGATAATTCGTATATTTTTCATCAGTGTGGGAGGAAGGGAAACTTCAGGACACAGTGTCCGTGGAACCCAATGGAATGCAAAGTCTGTGGTCAGATGGGTTACCTTGAACGCTTATATAGGAATTTTTCTCAAGTGCCTAGTGAGCAGGGATCAGCACCTACTCCACGATCTGGTGATCGATCGGTAGGATTACGTCAGTCAGGCGGCTGGAATACTGCCGACCGATCAGGTCGTGGTGGTAGTCGAGGTAGATGTAACCAAGCATATGACTCTCAGCACCAGCAGGGCGGGTCTGCTCATGGTAATCATGTTGTGACTCAGGGTCGTGGTACCGGCTAGTTATATGCAATCGATCCTAAACTGCATGAGCATTATGCCGAGTCATCTACTATACAAGGTACAATATTAGTTGCCTCTACATTGGTATCTTCTTTTTTTGATATAGGCGCTTCTCACTCTTTCATATCGGAGGCTATCACGGAGAGTTTGGGTCTTGATGTTGAGTCGTATCACGGTGTGATTATGCTGGATACCCCGTTAGGTGTCCGTTCAAAGGGTGTTCCCTTTTTTCAGAACTGTCCCTTTGAGGTGGGCGGTTACCTTTTAGTTTGTAACTTGTATGTTCTGGAGATGATAAGTTTTGATGTAATAGTTGGGATGGATTGGTTAGTCCCCTATGGAGCCCGTATTGACTTCTATTGACGAAGGGTGACATTTAAATCACCAGAGGGTGACACACATGTGAATAAGGGAGAATGGGATCATAGTGTGACACGAGCAGGACCCGGACAAAAAAGTTGGGTGGTGTCACGACACTGGTTTCCAGTCTTTATCTCGATGACCAAGGGTTAAAACCCACTGCTTATCCTCCTATAGTGGAGTGCTTTAGAGATGTCCTCTCTGATGACTTCTCGGGTCTACCTCCAGTGCGAGAGGTGGAGTTTACCATTGATCGTGTAACAAGAGCAGCACCGATGACCATTCCTCCTTATAGGTTGGCACCTAAGGATCTTGTTGATCTCAAGAGTCAGTTGGAGAACCTAGAAGCAAAAGGCTTTATACATCACAATATGTCTCCTTGGGGATCACCGATTCTCTTTTCTAAGAAGGAATATGGTACCCTTCGTCTTTGCATGGATTACCAAAAATTTAATCAGCTGATGATTAAGAATCAGTATCCATAGCCTAGAATTGATGATGTCTTCGATCATCTCTGAGAAGTGAAGGTGTTTTCCAAGTTAGATTTGAGGTCGGGCTATCACCAGGTGCATGTCAGAACTTTAGACATACCTCATATGACATTCAAGAGCAGGTATGGTCTCTATGAGTACCTAGTCATGTTGTTTGGGATTAGGAATGTACCTGCAGTGTTTATGGCTCTTATGAATCATATTTTTCACCCTTACCTTGATTATTTTGTGGTGGTATTTGTCGATGATATCTTAATCTATTCACGCTCGAGAAACGACCATGCAAATCATCTTGAGATCATGCTGAATACAGTAAGAGACCATCATATTTGTGCTAAGCTCAGTAAATGGCACTTTTGGATAAATAGGGTTCACTTCCTGGGTCACATTATTTATGAGTCTAGAGTTGCAGTTGACCCTGAGAAGGTGTGTGTTGTAGTCTCTTGGGAGAAACCCATGAATGTCTTCGATATGAAGAGTTTCTTGGGACTTGAGGTATATTATAGGAGGTTCATTCAAAACTTTTCACGCCTAGCAGCACCGCTCACAACTTTGACCAAAAAGGGGTGATATTCGAGTGGTTGGAACCTTGTGAAACTGCTTTTAAGAAAATGATGGGTAGACTGACTTCGGTGCCGATACTGATCTTGCCAGAGCTAGGTAGGTCTTATAGGGTCTATTGTGATGTGTTAGGTATCAGGATTGGAGCTGTTTTGATGTAGGATGAGTGAGTTGTTGCGTATGGTTCTCGTCAGTTAAAACCTCATGAACGAAATTATACGACACATGACCTCGAGCTCGCAGCGGTTGTTCATTCCTTACACTGTTGGAGACACTATTTGTTGGGAGATAATTTTTTGGTATTCACTGATCAAAAAATCCTCAAGTATATATTCACTCAGTGGGATCTAAATCTCAGGAAACACAGGTTGTTTGAGTACCTACAATCCTTTGATTTCGAATTGCCCTATACTCCTGGGAAAGGAAATTCAGTAGCCGACGCTCTGAGTTGGAAAACTCAGTCACAAGTGGTTCGAGAATCTAATGAGGAGTGGATGCTGATGGCCCTATTTTCTGAGATGATAATTGAGGTTCATGAGGGTTAGGGTCAGACTGTTCTCTCAGCCTTAGCGGTAACATCTACCTTTCTGGAATGGGTCAGGGCAAGACGGTTATCAGATCTAGAAGGCCTTGTCCTACGGGAAAGTGTCGTTGATGATGCCTCTACTGATTGGACCATGTATAAGGGTGATATTTTTTTGTTCTGTGGGTGTGTATGTAACGGTCCGAAATTTTGAATACATCTTGTTTCCTAATTTTTTGTGTTGTTTTATTTTATTTTTATACTCAACAAAAAAATTTCATTTGCTAAGATGAGTATAATTAAAATGAGATCATTGGGTTTTGACTGTTATATGACCATTGGTCAATATGACCACTGTAAACTAAACGTTTTGATTATTTTCTCTAAATACAAGTAATCTTGGTTAATTAATATCGAAAGAAGATTCGATGGCCTCACCCAGTAGTCTTGGACCGATCAAATCCCATCTAACAAAACTTGGGAAGGAGGTAGAAACACTGGGCTTTGCTATGGACCAAACCCAAGCTGAACTTCATCGTGTGAAGCTAGAATAGGATCGCCTTCACGAGAAGTTCATACTAATAGAAATTACTACTCGTGCGATGTTGGCCGAGCCTCCCTCAGATTCTCTCACCTTAACACACCTTACACTTAGGTCCTATGACTGTGTGATAAGGGGCTATGTAAGGAGACCGCAACTGCCTTGTGTAACCCTTTGTTTTAAATAAAAATTTTGATTTATTCTTATGATAAAGTTTATGAATTTTCAAATGTCCGGATAAATATATTATGCATATTTTTGATGAATTTTAGAAAAAGGATATTTTAAAAATGTTTATGTAATCCTTAAATAAATAAAAATGTGTAATGATTTTCAAAAAAAGGTCTTCTACAATTATGTTTAGTACGAAATTTAGAGTCTAATAAGATCAACTTAATTTTTGATGAATAGTAAATTATGAATTGTGATTTTATGATTAGGATTAGTAATGTGTCTAAATGGATTAGTAATCTCACTTAAAGAATGTATTAATATAATCTAGGCACCTTGATTAAGCAATGTGATTCAATAAAATGGTTAAATAACGATTTCATAAATTATTATTCAATTATTAGTTTTTTTAGGTGAATAGTGTTTTTTAATTAAAAATTTAATTAAAAATATTTATAAAATTATTTTTATAAAATGGACTTTATTTTTGAACTCAGAGCATCGATATTATGTGAAGATAATTTTTGGGATTTTTCTGAAAAAAATGAATTTTCAGTGAATAGTGTTTTTTAATTAAATATTTAATTAAAAAAATATTTAGAAAATTATTTTTATAAAATGGATTTCATTTTTGAAATCAGAGCATTGATATTTGGTTAAGGTGAAATTTTGGGATTATTCTGAGAAAGTTGAATTTTCGATGAATAGTAAAAATACAGTTTTTAAGTTACTGCTATTTAATGACATCATTAAATGATGTATTAAGTATGTAATCAATATGTTAGACTTATTAATATTACGATAAGTTATGAGGTGTCCTATTTGGCCAATACCATGGGAAAATACCATGGCCAAGCCCAGGGTTTTTCCAAAACCACTAATTAGGTGTCCCGTGGCTATTAATGCCTTGTCCCCTCACTTTCCCTATAAATACCAAGACATCCTCTCATACATTCGACTCCCCACTCTCCCCCAACAAAGTTCTGGTCTCATTACCTCACAAGGAGTCCTCCCAAGGTGCCCGAAACCCCTCAAGGTCCCAACCATTGAGTTTTAAGAGTTACGTTTTAAGGTAAGGGATCCGACCTCTCTCTTTCTTTTCAAGAAATTTGTTTTATGTAAATTTTTTTATGCTCCATGTTCTTATGATAAAGGATATTATTTTATACTCCTATTATTTCCCTTTTCATGTTCATATAATTAGAGATCCCCTCTTACTCACATTATTTCGTTTTATGAAGTTTTAAGTGGCGTCGTTAGGCTGTCAAATTTTTTGTAACGGAATCTTTTCCCTTCTCATTTTTCAAGATCTATTTTCTTGTAATGTATTTCAAGTTCTTTTTTATTATGTTGGGGTATGATATATAAATTTATCATAAGGATATTTTATGATCATATTATGAGATACCTCATTTGATATCTTCAATTCAGTATTTTGAGGTTTTAAGTAGCGCCGTTAGGCTGCCGAATTTTTAAGGGATTCTTTCACCCTCCTTGTTTTCAAGTTCTACTTTCATGTCAAATCATTCAAGTTCTTTTTTATTATGTTGGAGTATGATCTCTATATCTATCATTATTATATTTTATTACCATATGATGAGAGAACCCATTTGATCTCTTTAATTCAGTATTTTGAAGTTTTAAGTGGCGTCGTTAGGCTACCGAATTTTTAAGTGGTCCTTTCATTGTTATCCCTTTTATAAGTTCTAATTCCATGTCATGTCTTGAAAGTTACTTTTTATTATTTTGGGGTATGATATATAAATATAGCATACTAATCTTTTATGTTCATATGATGAGAGACCCTATATGATCTCATCAATTCATTTTTGATAAAGTTTAAGTGGCGCCGTTAGGCTGCCGAATTTCTGAGGGGTTCTTTCACCCTTCTCGTTTTCAAGATCTACTTTCATGTCAAGTCTTTCAAATTCCTTTTTATTATGTTGGGGTATTATCTCTATATCTTTCATACTGATCTTTTATTTTCATATTAAGAGAGACCCTATTTGATCTCGTCAATTCATTTTTTTGAAGTTTAAGTGACGCCGTTAGGCTGCCGAATTTTCATAAGAGAAATCTTATTTTGTCTTCCTTTGATGTTCTTCATTTCATATGGTACATCTTTAAAATTTCATTACCATGTTTATATATCCTTCATATTCTGTACCTCTACTATTTTATGTATCATTTATTGGTGGGTGACCCATGTCCCCTCTCTTTTCAATGTTTTCTATAACCTTGTAACATAGCCGTTATGCTGCAGAATTTTCGTCTCAAAAGGCCTCTCTCCTTTTCTCAAAATTATTTTATATTATTATGTGAATACTCAAAGTTCTTATTTATATAGGTTTATTCACATATATATCAAAATTTTCTATTTTAAATTCTGGGATTTACATCCATGAAACCCTCTTTCCCTTTCCGTGGGTTTAAAGTGACATAGTGATAATGTCATTAATGCAGTTTTTAAAACATTATGATTATGAAATGAAACCCATTTACTTTATGCTATAAGGGTTGTTTATGAAAATATTTATGATGATATATGTGGCTCACATGAAAATAATTACATGTCAAGGGTGCGCCCAGATAGCGCTCCAATGCATTGGGTAAAGACTTCATCTCTAGAGATGACTTTTTAGACTGATACCTTGGTGAATAACCTTGGTAAATTTTAATGACACCTTAAGGATGGACCTTGGTGAAATGAAATGATTTTCAATTTTAAATGTTGTAGCCACATCTTAATGTTATGAAAAATGTTATTTTTATTATGATATGCCTCATGATTTCTTTCTCATGCCTTAATGTTTTTTTCATGACCTTACTAATGTATCTCAAGTTCACATGTAAAATGTTTCTCTTGTTTCCCTTACTGGGCCTTCTACTCACCTTTTCTTTTGATGTATGTCCCCAGGTTATGAGATGCAGTAATGAACCAAGGATGAACATGAGGATAAACCTTTAAAGTGTTTAAGAAGAATGTTTTATGTTTTCATGTTTTAAGTTCCTGGTTTCCAAGACACTAATCCTTAAAGATCCTCGATTTTGTAAAATGTAATGAATGTTTATGTGATAAAAAGGAAGGATGCTATAGTTGGTATCAAAGGATGGTTTAGTTATTTTCTAGAAATTAGGATATGAAAACGCTTGGAAGATCCCTATAGAAAAGTTTAAATATAGGAAATCTTCCTGGTATTTTGGTGAGTATTGAGTAAGGGGTTTGCAAGCAAATACATCCCTGTCTGGATACGAGCAGGTAGAGGTGGCTCTGGCACAGATGTACATAGGGGTAAAACCCGAAAACACCGCTTTGAGCTAGACTCGAACGGGAACTGGTACAAGACAATGGGCCTTGTTGCACTCTTGGTTACGACACTCCCGGGGGATATGCTTTGGTAAATTCATAAGCTTAGTATGAACCATTGTTAATGGAACAAAGATAAAATAAAATAAAGATTCACATAAGAATATATGATCATGGATAACTTAGATGGGAACCAAGGGGATCACAAGTTAGGGTATACTTTTCTTCTACAAGTTATCCTTATATGCTTTCAGTTCCTTTTCATGATTATTGTCTAAGTACTTAAGCCCCTAATTATGCTTTCTCTTCTTAGTTAATCTTGGGAAATGGAAGAACATGTCCCAACAACCAATGTAATAGGAAATGCGACGATTGTCATATTAATATGGCAGGGATGATTAGGGGATTGAAAGATGATTATTATTTTGGAAGACGTTCACTATTTTGGGGACCCTATATGATCGAGGTAAATAGATTACTACGGTATTTTCATTGAAGAGTAAGGTTGACTTATATTTTGAAGATTCGATGAATTTAAGGTGGACTTATAGTAATTTAGGTTACTTATGGGAATGATTAACCTATCTTGAGTAAAATATGTTTAGGTTAGATACTTTTGTTATAAGATGTTAGGAGTGGATGATGTTGTTTAGAGATGAACAATGAAGTTTATTTTGGAAGACTATGTTTTCAAATCCTTCTTGTAATTGGGTTTCAATCTTAGTTTGGTTTATTTTGAGGAATTTTAAGGACCATTATTTATGGAATGTTCTATGATAAAATTTGTGTAGTACCATGGAACATTGAAGATTTAAAAGTAGTTTCCATTCCTATGGGATTCTTTCTTTTTGAAGAGTTGTTTTACCTTAACCTTTCTATTTTTGGGATAATGTTTAATGAAAGAAGAAATAGATAGTTAATCTTTTGTGGATTATGTGATTCTTTAGAAGATGATTCTTGTGCTTTTTATGAGACCAAGTGTTTTTGAATTCTCATCATTTGGAGAAAAGATTACTGTTGGTAGGGAATTATTAAAGGATGAAACTCTACTTGAAGGTAGGTATATTTTCTTATGTTTTTGTTCTATGTAGTAAATGAATTCCTCAAAATTATGAAATGGAACGTAAAACAAAAACATTGTTGGTTTACGTTTCCTACTAGGTAATCAAAGACCGTTTACACACATCGTAATTTTGGGATTTTATTATGGTTAACTTTCTCCTAATAATGTTTTCTATCACTCTCTCTTAGAACGTGACCCTTGGTTTTTTTCCATGTCCATGTTTTCCTACATGGGATCCTAGTATGGGTTATCTCGAGTGACCTTTGTACTTCCCTTTCTTTCTTTTAATGTAATTTTTTTACTGACTCCTTTTCCGATGTGGGGCTTTCAATAAAATTTCAAAACCCAATTTTTAAAAATTGCGAGGACACAATTTTTATATGGGGGAAGATTGTAACGACCTGAAATTTTGAATAAATATTGTTTCCTAATTTTGTGTGTTGTTTTATTTTATTTTTATACTCAAAAAAAATTCATTTGATAACATTAGTATAAATAAAATGAGACCGTTGTGTTTTTACTGTTATATGACCATTGGTCAATATGACAACTGTAAACTAAACGTTTCGATTATTTTCTATAAATACAAGTAATCTTGGTTAATTAATATCGAAAGAAGATTCGATGGCCTCACGCAGTAGTCTTGGACCGATCGAAGCCCATCTAATAGAACTTGGGAAAGAGGTAGCACCACTGGACTTTGCTCTGGACCAAACCCAAGCTGAACTTCATCGTGTGAAGCTAGAACATGATCTCTTTCACGAGAAGTTCAAACTGATAGAAATTACTACTCGTGCGATGTTGGTCGAGCCTCCCTCAGATTCTCTCACCTTAACACATCTTACACTTAGGTCCTATGCCGGTGTGATAAGGGGCTATGTAAGGAGACCGTAACTGCCTTGTGTAACCCTTTGTTTTAAATAAAAAATTTGATTTCGTCTTATGATAAAGTTTATGAATTTTCAAATGTCTGGATAAATATATTATGCATATTTTTGATGAATTTTAGAAAAAGGATATTTTAAAACTGTTTATGTAATCCTTAAATAAATAAAAATGTGTAATGATTTTCAAAAAAAGGACTTCTACAATTATGTTCAGTACGAAATTTAGAGTCTAATAAGATCAACATAATTTTTGATGAATAGTAAATTATGAATAGTGATTTTATGATTAGGATTAGTAATGTGTCTAAATGGATTAGTAATCTCACTTAAAGAATGTATTAATATAATCTAGGCACCTTGATTAAGCAATGTGATTCAATAAAATGGTTAAATAACGATTTCATAAATTATTATTCAATTATTAGTTTTTTTGGGTGAATAGTGTTTTTTAATAAAAAATTTAACAAAAAATAATTATGAAATTATTTTTATAAAATGGACTTTATTTTTGAACTCAGAGCATCGATATTATGTGAAGATAATTTTTGGAATTTTTCTGAAAAAAATGAATTTTCGGTGAATAGTGTTTTTTAATTAAAAATTTAATTAAAAAAATATTTAGAAGAATATTTTTATAAAATGGATTACATTTTTTAAATAAGAGCATTGATATTTGGTTAAGGTGAAATTTTGGGATTATTCTGAGAAAGTTGAATTTTCGATGAATAGTAAAAATACAGTTTTTAATTTACGGGTGTTTAATGACATCATTAAATGATGTATTAAGTATGTAATCAATATGGTAGAATTATGAATAGTAAGATAAGGAATGAGGTGTCCCAAGTGGCCAATGCCAGGGGCAAGCCCATGGTTTTGCCAAAACCACTAATGTGGTGTCCCTTGGCCATTAATACCTTGTCCCCTCACTTTCCCTATAAATACCAAGCCATCCTCTCATCCATTCGACTCCCCACACTCCCCCAACGAATTTCTGGTCTCATTACCTCCCAAGGAGTCCTCCCAAGGTTCCCCCAACCCCTCAAGGTCCCAACCTTTGAGTTTTAAGAGTTACATTTTAAGGTAAGGGATCTGACCTCTCTCTTTCTTTTCAAGAAATCTCTTTTATATAATTTATTATATGCTCCATGTTCTTATGTTAAAGGATGTTATTTTATACTCATGTTACTGACCTTTTCATGTTCATATAATGATAGATCCCCTCTTACACTCATTATTTCGTTTTATGATGTTTTAAGTGGCGCCATTAGGCTGCCAAAATTTTTGTAACGGATTCTTTCTTCCTTCTCAATTTTCAAGATCTCTTTTCATGTAAAGTATTTCATGTTCCTTTTTATTATGTTTGGGTATGATCTCTAAATTTATCATACTGATCTTTTATGATAATATGATGAGAGACCCCATTTTATATCTTCAATTCAGTATTTTGAAGTTTTAAGTGGCGCCGTTAGGCTGCCGAATTTTTAAGGGATTCTTTCACCCTCCTCGTTTTCAAGTTCTACTTTCATGTCAAGTCTTTCAAGTCCCTTTTTATTATGTTGGGGTATGATATCTATATATATCATACTTATATTTTATGACCATATTATGAGAGACCCCATTTGATCTCTTCAATTCAGTATTTTGAATTTTTAAGTGGCGCCGTTAGGCTGCCGAATTTTTAAGTGGTCCTTTCACCGTTCTCCCTTTTCAAAGTTCTAATTCCATGTCAAGTCTTAAAAGTTACTTTTTATTATTTTGGGGTATGATCTATAAATCTAGAATAATGATCTTTTATTTTCATATGATTAGAGACCCTATTTGATTTCATCAATTCATTTTTGTTAAAGTTTAAGTGGCGCCGTTAGGCTGCCGAATTTCTAAGGGGTTCTTTCACCCTTCTCGTTTTCAAGATCTAATTTCATGTCAAGTCTTTCATGATCCATTTTATTATGTTGGGGTATGATCTATATAACTATCATACTGATCTTTTATTTTCATATGATGAGAGACCCTATTTGATCTCGTCAATTCATTTTTTTGAAGATTAAGTGACGCCGTTAGGCTGCCGAATTTTATAAGAGAAGTCTTATTTTGTCTTCCTTTCATGTTCTTCATTTCATATTGTACATCTTTCAAATTTCATTACCATGTTCATATATCCTTAATATTATGTACCTCTACTGTTTTATTTATCATATATTAGTGGGTGACCCATGTCCCCTCTCTTTTCAATGTTTTCTAAAACCTTGTAACATAGCCGTTATGCTGCAGAATTTTCGTCTCAAAGGCCTCTCTACTTTCCTCAAAATTATTTTATGTTATTATGTGAATACTCAAAGCTCTTATTTATATAGGGGTATTCACATTTATATTAAAATGTTCTATTTTAAATTCTGGGATTTACATCCATGAAACCCTCTTTCCCTTTCCGTGGGTTTAAAGTGACATAATGATCATGTCATTAATGCAGTTTTTAAAACGTTATGATTATGAATTGAAACCCATTTATTTTATTCTATAAGGGATGTTTACGAAATGATTGATGATGATATATGTGGCTCACATGATAATAAAGTCATGTCAAGGGTACGCCCAGATAGCGCTCCAATGCATTGGGTAAAGACTTAATCTCTTGAGATGACTTTTTAGACTGATACCTTGGTGAATAACCTTGGTAATTTTTAATGACACCTTGGGGAAGGATCTTGTTGAAATGAAATGATTTCCAATATTAAATGTTTCAGCCACATCTTAAAGTTATGAAAACTGTTATTTTTATTATGATATTCCCCATGATTTCATTCTCATGCCTTAAAGTTCTTTTCATGACCTTATTAAAGTATCGCAAGTTCACATGTAAAATGTTTCTCTTGTTTCCCTTACTGGGCCTTCTGCTCACCCTTTCTTTTGATGTATGTCCCCAGGTTATGAGATGCAGTAATGAACCTAGGATGAACATGAGGAGAATCCTTTCAAGTGTTTAAGAATAATGTTGTATGTTTTCATGTTTTAAGTTCCTGGTTTCCACGACACTAAACCATAAAGATCCTCGGTTTTGTAAAATGTAATGAATGTTTAGGTGATAAAAAGGCGGGATGCTATAGTGTATGTGTCCCAGCAGACATCAGAGAAGAGCTGATGAGGGATTTCCATGCCTCATCTTGGGAATTTCACCCTGGAATCACTAAAATGTATCCGGATTTGCGCTGATAGTATTCGTATCCTAGCATAAAGTGGGAGATAGCCGATTTCATAACACGTTGTTCCACCTGTCAACAGGTGAAGGCAGAAAATCAATGTCCAGCTGGGATTTTGCAGCCGTTTTCCATTCCAGAGTGGAAATGGGATGATGTTTCTATGGATTTTGTAACCGGTTTACCCAGGTCACCTTGTGGAAATGATGTGGTATAGGTTATCATTGACCGTCTGACGAAGGTCGCACATTTCCTACCTGTGCGGGGGACCTTCACTGTTGATGACTTGGAAAGTATATATGTCAAGGAAATAGTGCGCCTTCATGGAGAACCTCGTTCTGTTGTCTCAGATAGATATCCTCATTTAACATCTCAGTTATCTCAGGGTTTACAGATGGCCTTGGTTACACATGTACTTTTGAGCACACCCTATCACCCACAAACTTACGGACAGACCGAGCAAACTATACAGTTACTAGAGGATATGTTACGTGGATGTGTTCTCGACTTTGGGGGTTTTTGGGAGAAATAGATTCCTCTTGTCGAGTTCAGTTATAACAATAACTTCCAGGATACCATTGAGATGGATCCCTATGAAGCCTTATATGGTAGGCCTTGTCGCTTGCCTTTGTGTTGGCTTGAAGTAGGGGAGGCAGCTGTTCTAGGACCACGTCTTGTGCAGGACACTACCGAACAGATACAACTTATTAAGAAGCACATGCAGACAGCTTAGTCTACACATCAATCCTATGCTAACAAGCACCGACGAACTCTTGAGTTTGATGTCAGGAACCAGGTTATCTTGAAGATCTCTCCCAGGTTAGGGTAGAGACGTATTCAGAAGTATGGTAAGCTTTCACCGAGGTTTATAGGACCCTTTGAGGTGGTGAAGCAGATCGGACCAGTAGCTTACCATCTTGTACTTCTTCAAATATATCAGCCATGCATAATGTTTTTCATGAATCTCAGCTTCGCTGGTACTTTTCAGATCCAACTCATGTGTTTCAGCCTGATGAGGTTGTACTGGATATGGATGCTTCCTTCGAGGAGTATCCGATTTGAATTGTTGACTGGAGCGTGAAGACACTTTGAGGTAGGTCCATTCCTATTGTACGGGTGCTATGGCAACGCGGCTGGGTATAGGAAGAGACCTAGGAGCGGGAGGCTGATATGTTATAACGACCCATACATTACATACATTGTTAATACTTCAAAATTGAAGCAAACTTATTACATCATATAACAAAACCACGAAAGGACCGTATAGCTATAGTGTCTTTAGAAACTGGGAAACATAAACAGCCGGTTCATAAAGCATCTTCTTTGCCTCCCATTTATTTCAACATATCTATAGTCCGTTTTGGCATATCTTACTTAATAACCTTCTTCCTGACCTAGGGAAAGAAAACATACAAAAGGGTGAGCTCAAATGCTCAGTAAGGGTAAAAAAAAGAAATATCAATCACATCATATACATAAGCACATAACTATTGTAAATCTTAACCTGCAAAAGAGATCTTAATTTCATAACATGGGATAAATCATGGCAGTGAAATGTAATCACAATTATCATAACATAAAACATGAAACCTTGTGGCATACACACATAATCATAGAGAATCATTTCTTATTAGTCAAGACTCATTTCCAAGACTATCTTAGTGGACAAAGTCCCTTTCTGAACCGAGTCACCCTCGTTTCAGTCCTGTTTCACTGAACCGGTATAACCTACCATTCTAGCCATGTCTATCTCATGAGAGATAAAATCTTTACCCAATGCATTGGAGGGAGATATAGGTCCCACCCATCTCATAATGATACCATTCTTATGTGTTCCACAAAATCATAAATCATACATCATTGCATAACCCATGTAATACAAATGGGAATCTTAAACATCATGACATCATAAAACAATTCATATAAGATAAAGGAATTCATAAAACTAATTCCATCACAACATGATAAAATCAATGTAATAATAGGGATAAAAACAAAACCCTTTATTATCTTAGATGGAAAATAATTTTGATAAAACACTTGAACTCCATTCTTGAGAAAAATATCCTTTCTTCTTCAAAAACACTTTTCCTTTCTTAACATGTCGTAAAATTATAAACTAAAATAAGTTGATTAAAAATAAACTTGAAAACTTGTAAAGGAAGCTTCTTGGAAATATTTTTTTAAAAATCCATTCATGCCGTATAAGTTAAAAAAACATTCTTCTCGTACTTTTGTCGGAAAAGTCAAAAAGTACCTCGTACGAAAAATGACAAAAGATTCCTTTCATATCTTTTACTAAAAACACAACAAAGGGTAAAAATGGATTTAAATAATTGTAGGTGGATGGAAATAATATTACATATTGAGGAAACATGGATGTGGATGATAAAATACACCCCAGTAAATACTAAAGTATAAAAAATCTCAGATAAAAATGAGATTGTGATATTTCCCTTACCTTAGGTCCGATTTTCTTTGTACGTGTCTGAAGCTCCTGTATAATGGTTTAAATAATGTTATTGACTTATTCCAGAATCATACATATTGATATGATATCATATATGGTCATGTTCTTAGCTTCTTATTAGTAATATTTCATTGTTACTTGTTACTCGGGTCTTTATTGCCTTTTGTTCTTATGCGTGTTTTGCTGAATAAATTATTATTCTTATTTTAAGGTTATAGATACCTTATATCCATAATGGTATTAGTGTAACATATATCATATTTATTCATTCAATTCATTTATATAATTACTATGTAATGATGATCATGTAGAACGAGTCGCATCACATCGTGGAGACGGTATTCCGTACGTACGCACGAGTGATGATATCATTCCTATGATCGTGGAATTGTATTGGAGTATATGAATAATATTTCAGTAACAATATCACTTTATAATAATCATATATAGTTACTCATTACACCATTATACCCATCCTTGTATGGTGATGGTGGAAAATATATTACACCACGGCGTGGAGACGGTATTCCGTACGTACGCACGCGTGGTGATTTCATTTTTCCATAGGATGGATAGTAGGTGAATTAGGGTTGTTTAATATTTATAATAACATATCAGTATGTAAGTAATACTGATGTTATTACATTATCATGAAACAACTAAAGAAGAACAAGTTGAAGAAGAAAGAAATTGAAAGGATCGGTAATGGATATTACCTTTTCTTTGAAACGCCTCTTTGAATCCTCCACTTAGGGAACTAAGATTGGTCTTTGAAGAAGACCAGGACCTCTAGGATTATTCTAGGGAAGTGGAAAAGGGATTTTGGCAGGGTTTGGCCGAGATTGAGTGCTAAAATTGGTTTGAGGAGGAGGGGGAGGAGGTGCCCTTTTATAAGGGAGGAGAGGGGCACCTTAGGAATATCTCAAAATATTATTTTATATTAAAGTCAAAATCAGTTTATAATGGTTCCAAAGGGTCTTATTTTGAAGGTAAAGTGGGGATGGGTCGAACTCCTATCAACCAATAATATTTAGACAAGTTTAGGTTATTATTTTAACCTTATCAATTAGATTTAACTCTAAGTTAAATAATTTAACTTTTACCGTGACTTTTTGTTTTCTTACACTATATGGTTAATACACATACTATAACATGTGAAACGAAACCCAAGTTGTTTATTATTATCATATATATCCTTATCTAAGTCATTTGGCCGAACCTTAGATTTTTAGGAATAAAATAACAATTAATAATATAATATTTGATTTAAAAACTATTTTGTGTCAATTTTGACACTATTTGATATATGATTTTTTTGAAAGTCATAACAGAATTATATGTTCGAACCAAGTTTCTTAAATCAACATTGATATATCATAGTAACCTAGAAAATTATTGGAATTAATAAAAAGTCTCAAATTACATTTATTTGGGAATTTATAACATCAATTATGTTAACATTTCCTTAAAAGGGTAATTACTGCATCATCATTGAGTCATAAATAAATTAAATTATTTAATGCTTAAAAATTTCAAATAAAATACCATTATGTAGGAAATATTTTTAAGTTTCTAATGAATATTTATAGTCTAATTTATCTTATGTATAACCCAATATTAAAAATGTTTTAGTTATTAAACATTGATTTTAACTATTTTAACTATTCATTAAATAAATTAATATTAAATGTCATAATCTAATCCAAGTGGACCTAAATGGACATATTATATTCATAAGGTTGTTTTTGGTCGAATTACAGTTATCCAATAGAATTAGGACATGTGTTAGTGTAATAGTAATATCATATTTACCCTTAGTTACCCTATTTACTATTAACCGCGGTAAAAAAAGTAAAAAGTTACTATTCACCAAAAAATTATTTTTATCTCATTGAACCACATTTTACTTACTGATATCAACCGTGTCTGTTGGATTTTCGAAATTCCATTCACAGAAGCGGTAAAATTAAGTTTTATGCAAAATTCAGTTTTTAACCTACCACTTAGTGGTTTCACTATTCATCAAAAATTGAAAGTTCTCAGAAAATATACCAAAATTTCACCCTAGGATAATTTCGGTATTCCGAATCCAAAAATAAAGTCCATTTTAAAAAATAAAATTTATAAAATTTCAAAAAGTGGTTATTACTGTTTATAACGGCTAGTTTTAATAATATTTTAATAGCATATCGTTGTTTAGTGAAACTCGATATTGCGTACAACGCAAGCTATCGAGGAAGGTCGTGATTGCGTGTAAAGTAAGCCACGCTAGTGTGTAGTGAAATATTGCTTTGATGATATATATATAACATAAAAACAAAATATTACTCATAAAAATCTCGGGTGTTACATATATGATCTCAATGGCTGGAGCTTTTCATCAATGACACCTCAGAACCCTCGGAAGGCGAACTCGGGGACGTGTTGCTTTAAGGAGGGGAGGTTGTAATGACCCCACTATTTCTAAAAGGTACGGATGGTTAGTTTTTTCTTCAATTCTATACTTTAAGCTTTCTTAATATGTGTAACATCCTAAAGAAGGTTTGGGGAGTGTCCGGGGCTTGTTCGGAGCCTGGGAGTTTTAGAGATGGACTTGCAGACAGGGGGTTCACATCCTGCGCTCGACGTGCACTATGTTTGGATAAACTGTGCATCCTTTGGTCTAGAAGCAGGGAGGTGCACATGGTTTTGGAAAACGTGCGCCTAAACCATGCGACCCTATTTCAGGAGGCAGTGGGATGCGCAGGGTTTGTGTACGGTTTGGTAAACCATGCGCTTAAGACGTGCGACCCAGATTTGGGTAAATTTACCATTTTACCCTTAGGTTCTATTTAAGCCTAAATCTATTTCTTTCTCCCTCCTGTAGACAGAACCAGAGGATAATCTTCTTTGAGCTCCCAAACCATCTCCTCTCTCTTATTCTTGTTGTTTCTTCCACCAGTGTCTATTCCTTGATTTGACGGAAGCATTGGAAGGGCCATGGTAATTCTTACCTCACACACCCCTTTCTCATCAACAAATCTTTCATTCCGTCGCGCTATTTTGATGAAGTCTCATATGCCCTATTTTCAAGGCATTGGATTGGAACTCGGATCTCTTCTAACCTACTGAGAATCTGAGGTCGATATGGAGAGAGCCTACGTCTATAGCCCTAAGGTAGGTGGTCACATGGTTTCTATTTTGGGTTTTCGCCTTATTGAGTTATTGATGCCATGATGTGTTTTTCCTTTCTCCAAAACTCTTATTATTATTGACTGCTTACTGTCTAAATGACCGTTGTGATAGGAGGTTTTGGGAACTACCCTCATTTGGGTGTTTGGGTACCTTATGACCCTGGTATGGACACCCATAGGTGTTATACCTTGATTTTTAGCAATTTTTCTCCTTTGGACCTTATGGATATGTCTTGAAAGGAACTTTCCATGTTAGTAAAATGATATGGTTTGGTTAGGGCTTGGCTATGATGAGTTATCCTAAACCCCTTTTATTATTTTAAATGCATGTTTTCTTAAAATGTGATGTTGTGAGATGGAAAGGCCATGTTTTATTGATGTGAATGTTATAAGAAGTGTATGACTTATAACCTATACTAGTTAAATGATTATGCTTCGGGCTAGGGGTAGAATGTGAGAGCTCCCCTATGATACAGCTTCGGGATAAGGGCAGACCATGAGAATCCACTAATTTAATGATTAAGCTCCAGGCCAGGGGTAGACTGTGAGAGCTCCCCTATGATACATCTTTGGGCAAGAGGCAGACCGTGAGAGCTCCCCTAATTAAACGATATAGCTTCAAGCCAGGGGTAGACCATGAGAGATCCCTTATGTTATGGCTTCTGGTTAAGGGTAGACTGTGAGAGCTCCCTTGATTCGTTATTAAGCCTTCGGGCCAGGGATAGACCGTGAGAGATTCCCCAAGGTTGGGCCAGGGATAGGAACGAGAGCACTTCCCCTAGGTTATGGACGTCCATGAGTTCGGTCCCGGCCCTACCCAATATATTATATATATATATTAATATACATATATATCTCTAATTAAATGATACATTTGTTTATTGATTGCTTTACTTACTTGCGCTCTTTTGCTCACTATTACTGCGAACACCTATTTGGATTACACGCTGACATCATTGGTGGTGGCATACTAAGACTTGTCTCACACCCTCCCCAGGCCGCCTCCTAGGCACCCTTGTAGACTTTAATACTATAGGTACTAGTAGGGGCAAAGGCCCAGGTTCAGGTTGTTGATACATATATGTTCTAGTTGGAGTTCCAGAGTAGAGGTCCGAACTTGGCTAGGGATGCTCGTGGACTACTTTTGTTATCTTTTTTTTATTACTGTATAACATGCTTGCCATTTGTTTCCATTGTATTGGCATTCCATGAATCCATTTTGTACTAGACACCGCCTATGAGGGTTTTTTATATTTATTAGGGTTTTCTTACTTCTGTTGTTTGGTTTTAATGTTTCCCCTTTTCTCCTTCTTATCCATTGGTTGTACTTCCGATATTTTTTACATTTTCTATTATACCACTGTGTACACTGACATGGGGGTATAGTCTCCCCACTGACTTACCATTACACCCCCGCTGCTAGTCGGCAGCCCCTGGCCTATGGGGAGACGAGCTAGGGGTCATGTGGCCAACCGGACTCGGGGCTTGGGTTGAGGGGCAGCTGGGTCTGGGACGTCACAGATTCACTAATATCTATGGATGTGGCTCCTCTCTTGATGCATAGACTAGAGCCATGTACACTGGTTTATCCTTGTACGAATTATTCAACATCATGGTGGAGGAGATTGAATCTAATGCCATAGTTTCAATCCACTTGCTACAAGGGGAGGCTGACCTCCTATGGGATCATTCTTTTCTATTAATGAAATACATGGAAAAAAATCATTGAATATCTATTAAGAATATGTGACGTGAATGAAATTTTGCATCCAAAAAACTAGAATGTGTTGGAAGAGGATAAGAATATCATATTATTTATTGTTTTGTTGGAACCACCCCAAAACTATAAAATAACATTATTCTCAACGATGCTCTAGTTTTTCACCACTTTAGGCCATTGTGATTCGTGTTAGGTGTGCCCCGAGGGTTCGTTTTCCCTTTCTCGGTTTCATTTCTCATTATAATAAAAAATTTACTTTTTAGTCAATTTAATGTTAAAATGTTCCAATGATTGCAAATTTTTTATATCTAAATTAAATATAAAAAGTATTAAAATAACAAAAAATTGAATTAATTTATAAAAAAGTAAACTTATTTTATTTTAAAATAAATTCAAAATATAATTTTTCATTATAAATTATTTAATAGAAAAAATAGTTTTTATTCAAAATCTTGTATTTTTCATTATTCATCAAAAATTAAAACCTCTCCAAAAAACCATAAAATTTACCCTAAGATAATTTTGGTAAAATTTATTACAAATTTATGTTTATTTCATAAAATTATTTTTTAAAAAAGATTGGGAAAAAACAATTTCAATTTTTTTTGTGCCAATCATCATTAAATCTTATTTTAGAAAAAATATAATTTTTTATAAAAAATTTCGTTTGTATTAAAATGAAGATTTTTTTTATAATCAATAGATAACTAATAAAATTGTGTAAACTATAATTTTAATGTGTTATTGAATTATATTCATTCCATACATTCAAGAATCTAGGTGACAACTATCATATTGAATAACTATATTAATATTATATTTTTGTCTAGTAAAAATCAGACTCACGTGTAACCTAAGCTATTAAAGAAACACATTGTTACATGTAACAAAATATAGAAACATTGTTTTTTTATAGAATGATATTGATGATGTTGAATCTCAGTAAATATATCGTAATGTCTCAAGATTTTATATTCCATTCTATGTTTTGTGTTTTTTTACACATATTCCAATAAATAAAATGTCAATATTTTAAAATTTTATGGTATTACATTTCCTCACATTAAATAAATTAAATCTATACATTTTAAACTTGATCCCATAAATCAAGTCTTTGAAATTTAGAAATTCAATTATAGAAAAACCCACACCGTAGAATTTTTAATAAATCAATGTAATTCCATATTATTTTTTGGTATGCCTGTTTTAAAATTTAATATCTTAAATAGTTTATTCTTCACGTAACAGTGAGTCTAAAACCATAATATATTGTTAAATATGACCATTAGAATAGTAATGTGACCATTTGGAATTGTAATATGTCAAATATAAAAAAACTCCCATTAAATTATAAAAAATTTATGTATCTTATAAATGAAAATACAATATATTTATATCATGGAATGAGTAAATAAATTTTTTGAGAGTGAAAATTAAGTATCGGTATTTTTGAAAGACATGAGTATTTAATAATAGTTTTATAATTAATATAATGATTTAAAAAAATATATTTTCTTAAACTAGACACAAAAATTATATTTTTTGTATTATGATTATAAGATAAATTTATGATACCTTTAATAATTTTTTAAGGAGTTATAAAATCATTTATAATTTCAAAATTAGTATTTTTTTGAATAAATGATGATTATATTTAAAAATTAAAAATAACATAATTATAAAATTATATTCATAAAATGGATTTCATTTTTTAATTATACAAATTGTATAATGTTTAGGGTGAATTTTTGGTATTTTTCCAAAATAGTTTAATTTTTTGGTGAAAAGTGAAATACAGTACTTAGATGAATTTTATAAATACACAGATTATTGAGTCATAAATAAATAGGTCTGATATAAGACCATACTATCAAACTATAATTGATTTTTTAATATATTTTGTTATAATTCCCAAACTATTCATAGTCATGATTCAAAATAGTAAACAAATGAATAAAATATTCAAAAAAACACCCCACTCCACCCACTATAAATAACTCCCCTCACCACATTATCTCCTCACACGTATTAAACCATGAAGCTTGTCCAAATTTTACCAAATATTCATCCCAGAACTCTTCCCCACATCCAAGATTTTATGTTCTCAACAAAAGACTAAATACAATTTCCTTAACAAAGTTCTCAAGGAGAAGAAATCAAGCGGTAAAATCCTCTTTCAAATTTTTTAGTATCTTTTCACTTTGAATTCTATTATTATACTCTCCTCACCATGTAATTCCAAAAAATAATGATAACTCTAGTATCTTTTATATACTATAATTATATTGTTTCATCAAAAATCCTCTATCATGTCTCTTCTACAATTTTTCTTATTCGTAAGATAAAAACATCATCCCTGAGGTGCCGATTTATTGCCTTCCTAGATGACATTTTTTCATTATTCAATTACACCTTAAAGGCTGGTCATAGAACCATTTTTTTGTTTACATCAGTATAATATGTGTATTAAATCTTAATTAATGTTACACAACCAATATATATACATTATGTAAATTAATTAAACAAAAATAGTGCATAATGATCGGAAAAATGCCAAAATAATCCAATAGATTATCACTGACCTCTTCTCTACGGATTCATACAAACCCTATAAAAAATGAATTATATAAACCTTTAATATTCTTGATTTTAATTAATAACATATAATTTCTGTTTATTATAATTATTCCCATTTTATGTGGTCTTTTCTAGAAGAAAATGAATTTTATAAACCTTTAATATTCGAGATTTTCATTAATGACATATAGTTTCTATTTCTTATTATTATTCCCATTTTCTGTGATCTTTTGTACATGTATATAAGTAAGTCAATCATGAAAACCAAGGAAAATAACACTCGTGAATAACGAAATTAAATCATATAAATAATCAAAAGACCATAAATGAACATGATATGAATATAATAAATAAAATAAAATATAGATAGGTTATGAACTATTTTTTAATGAATCAAATTTCATTATCCATGATGTCATTTACAAGTTCACAACACTTTATTACATAAGGTAAGGGTTTTCTCATGTCACTTTTATTTCAATTAGGTATGCCCTATTCGCCACTATTTTTTGTGTTTGACATATTTATACTAACCATTGATATATAATATCATGAATTTATTTATCATCATGTTATTAAATTTATTATTTGATTATCATTAATTTAATGGGGTGTATAGATCATATTATTACAAAGTATAAAGGATTCTATCAGAATCTTCATTTCTCATTTAAGTTACACTCTCTCTCTCATTACCCTAATTTAAATATTTTTAATTATTATATAAATCCTCTATATTATATGTATTTGTTCTAAAATTATGTATCCATATCATTTAATTAATATTTGATGGGGATATACATGTTTTATAAGGATTTCATTTTCAATTACTCTTGATAATCAATCCCGATTAAAGGGAACATCCCAATTTCTTCCACATTTTCAAGGAAACTACCAAAATCCTTTTAGGACCCCAACATTTTAAAAAAATATTTTTACCATAAACCCCTATATTATCTCTTTTACGATTTTATGTATACAATAAGTAAATTTTCTTATTTAATGTATCTATTATTTTTCCCACAAATCACATTGAAGAGAACCATTTATAATGTTTCATGAAAGCTCATTTTATATGTTTTCACTTCAGTTTTACATCATTTCTTCATAAAAAATCATTTTCATCATTTTTTTCATATAAAAATACAAATTATTTTTCCAAAGGAACTCCTATTTGTAATGTAGAATTATTTTATTTCTCTCAAGAAATCATCAATAATTTTATTAGTGTGTTTTCATATATTTTAATACCCTCTGTGGAATGTTAATCATAATTTGTATTTATAATTTATTGTATCATAAACATATTTTATTTAATGATTTATGATTAGTTTTACTGTGGGTGTATTGTCTTAATAAGATTCACCACGTTACATAGAATGGTTAAATATTCTGCTTATAGATTAGGGAATGTATATAAATTTTCAATGTATATGTTTTTTATGTTTCTCATATTATATGTGAGAAATAATTTGGACATAGTACATGATGGGTGGGGCCTTCTATATCACCATGATTTATTAGTTAGTCTAATGAGAAAAAAGGTTGAAATTGGCTGAGGCCTTAGCCATCAATTTTCATATATGGATTTGGAAGGGTCCTCAAACATTTATATTCAGATATCTTCGTTGAGGACTTGATGGTATGTTCCACATGTCGGGAATTATGAATTCCCTCATTATGATATTGGTAATTGATCATTCAAGTGATTATTGACCTCTTAGAATATCTATGGTTAATCTTCATTCTCATGTGATTATTTATGGAATTATATAATTAACTTTTATTGTGGATATATTCTTCTCATTATTAATATTTAATGTCATATATTTTTAGTTATTCAATTCTCTTTATTATTGATTTTAGCTTCTTCTATATTCTTTAACAATTCTATACATCTGAGTTCACCCCTTTCTAATGATTTATTTTTCCTATGGATGTGTTGATGTATATTATGAATGGCATGTAGGGATAATCAAGGAGATTATGGGTTCTTCCAATGAAGTAGCTATATTTATTTTCCTTTCATGTAATAAGGTAAAAAATTTGGATGTATCTATTTTTTCAAATATACTAATCTATTATGTCCATTGGGATGAAAAGTATTATTCTCAATACCAATGTTACTAGGTAAGGAACCGACTCTTTTCTACTGGGGTTGGGGTCTTTATTATTGGTATCAGTGAATGTTTAGTAGAATCCATGAGAAATAAAATTGGAAAACATATAGTACGAAAAATAACCATAAGAAATAAATTTAGGACAAACATATATGAAGATACTGTGATTTTTATAATTTATAGATTATTTGGGTCTTATTATAAATACATCCATACTTGGATTCTACATGTAGATGTGGTTTTGGTATAAATGTACCTATGGGTAACAACTTCGAGAAGGTACTTCCGGCCTGATCAGTGTAACCTTGTACATGACAACATTGCTTTCTACACACCTTGTTTCACACTCCCGATGGATACACATTGGATAATTCACAATTTATTTTCCAAAAATTAAAAATGATTTTAAGGTAATCCTATATCAATGGAACCATGTTTATGATTATGTTATTTTCTATTCATAAATTTCCAATTTATTTTATATGTTTTTCTTTTTTGAAAATTATGCATTATGATTTATTACCTAATTTAGTGTATCTATTTTCTTGAATGGAATATATAGGATTAAATATAATCTATATGAACACACATATTACCTATCAGTATCTATCTACTATGAATGATAATTTTGTTGGAGAAGGATTTGCAATTGGATATGATAGAATTATAACTATACGTGGACAACTAACAACAGTTTTGAACAATAACCTTACCCATGTGTACAATCATGATCCACAATGTAGATTAACAGTGTCATAATTATTAATGAGACTATGAACGATATCATTCAATTGGACTATAATTCCATTTGTAACAAATCAATTGAATTGTTCCTTATAGAAGATATTTCTCTATTTGGGATGTAATGAATGAAATAAGTTTATCATGTAATTTTAGCATCTATCAAGATATGAAAATAAATGGTGGTAATTGTTTTAATTCATGGATGAGGTGTATGAAATTGACATCATCGAGTGGATAGATTTTAATTAGATTTTCTTAGATAGATATTTCCCCCACAAATAGTGAGTAGATATTGAGATTTAATTATGAAATATACGGAAAAAGGTGGAAGAGAATATTTCTAATTATGATTCCAAGCACACATGGTTAGAAAGGAAAAATATATATTATGTATGTAATCCTAAGAGAAATTTTTATTGACTTTTTGATGGGATAAATCCATTCAACCTAATGGAATTGGTCTCCCAAAATTTCCCATCATGTAAATATATAGTCTCATGTGATATGAATACAAATAAAATATATCTATATCATATGACTTTAAGGGGAAATAAATTAAGAAGATATTTATAGATAAAATAATGGATAAAGGGAAGAAAAAAATGGGATTTTCGAATATATGATATGTGTGGAAAGAGACACCCTAGTACCTGCTAGAAAGGAATGGGAGATTACTACATGTTTTATGTGAAAGGATATCAATCTTATGATTTCATGGGAATTAAAGAAAATACAAATGTACAATTATAAAATTGTAGGGAGATGAGAAACTATGAAAATGAATATCCAAAGTATCAAGGATACTTTCCTAAAAAAATAACATGAGTCATGGGAAACCTCATGTGATGACAATAGAAAAAGTTGAGGTTTCTAATGATGTGATGGAAAGAACATTAATAATATCTTAAAATATATGTAAACCATTAACGTATTTTGGATATTTAAATTTGACAATATCTACCTAGTTTGATTTAAAAATTAGATATTTTAAATTTTTATTAAAAAGGAGTTGTTAGTAAACACTCATAGTATAACCCTTACTACAAAAAAGTGTATATAAGTTCTTATTATGGAACATAAACATGATCTAACTACTGGTTTTATAATCATACATATTGTTTATTTTGATATAATATTTGTTATGTAATTAAATTTGAAATATAATGGAAAACAATTATTACAATGAGAAATAAATTATGATTCCTGATAAAGGTATGTGATTTAACATTTTTAGAGGGTAGATGATATCATCTAAATCATATCTAGATTAAAATATAGTTTTTATTATAAATTAAATTCTTGGGGAAGAATAGAAAATATCATCTATGAATGGGGAAATAAATAATCAAATTGATGATATACCTATTGTATAGGAATAAATTGATATATTTCTAGATTATTTACTCACACATACCCCAGAGTGGGTGGGTGTGTTATTTATTGATTTAATTCATGACAAAAGACCCATATCAAAGACTCCTTATAAAATGGAAACTATTGAATTAGTGAAGCTAAAAAAGAACTAGATGAATTGAGTGATAAGAAATTTATTCTCTGTAGTGTTTTTTCATAGGGATCCCATGTTATCTTTGTCATGAATATTTATAGATACCTGAGGCAATGAATTGATAATAGATAAATCAATGCTATTATAATAAATAACAATTATCCTCTACTTCACACTGATGACTTATTTGATCAATTTATTGATGATAAATATTTTTTAAATATTGATATTCGATCTGGATATCAATAATTATGTTTTAAGAATGATGATTTTCTAAATACTGGATTCCAAACTAGGTATGGACATTAGAAGTTTACAATAATTTCATTTGGACAGACTAATTCACCCTTTTTATGGATTTAATTAATAGAGTGTTCAAGGAATATATTTCTTATATTTTTTTGTTTGTTTATGATATATCTATATATTCCAAAATATTTGAGAATCAACAGGATAACATGATGTTTTTTCTAGAGTCTCTTAAAAATAGATTTATCTGGTATGTATAGAATGTGTTAATTTTATATTAAAAGAGTTTTTTTTCATTGATATATCATAACAGATGATGGAATATCGGATGATCTTATAATGAAAAACGTGGTTCAGTAATGGCCTACACCAATGAACCTGACTGAGGTACATATATTCATTTTTATTTCATGTTAATATCAGTGTTTCCTTTGAAATTTTTCCTAATTAGCTAACTTGTTAACCAATATTACTCATTAATGGGTTATGTTCATATAGAAGAAGCAATATAAAGAATGATTTGATGAATCAAAGAGGATATAATGGAATGATCTGATCATTCCACTTCCATAAAAAAAATTATAGATGAGTGATTTACGGTTATACATCAAATAAACGAATTTGTTATGTCCTCATAAAAAATGATAAAGCTATTGCCCATCCATCAATGTAGTTAAAAAATTTTAAAAAAATTCCTACTCAGGACCTTGAGTAAGTAGATATAATTCTTGACATGAAGATATTGATATACTATATCTATGGTGGATGATGTGAGATATATAAATAACATAAGAGTTTTAAATATATATTTTTATAAAGAGATAAACATTGGTAATATTATATGTCCAAATATAATCAATTACTAATAATGTTCAATACAATATCACTAAATAAGGAAAATAAGGTAGCTGATGCATTATCCAAGATGGATAATGAATTTCTAACGAAAATGAGAATTGAAAGAGACCATGTGTTCATGAATATAGTGAATATGTATACAAGAATATTTAATAAAGAAAAAACTACAATACATTTCCAATTAGTTTCTCAATCATTATTATTTGAATGGATTGAAAGTTCTCTATTTGATAATGTGAATTTTAAAAAAGAAAATTACAGTTATGGATGATGGGATATTGGAAGTCTTTGTGTATGAGGGTAATGTTATGAAATTTGGGAAGAGGAATTATGTTCCCTCTATAACCAAACTAAAAAGGGAATTATTTGATGATACCAATTAATCAAATTTATCTATACAACAGGGTAGCACTAAGATGTTTATAGATTTGAAGAAACCCTTATGGTGGGATAATATGTAGTGTGAAATTGATGATTATATATCAAGATGTTTATACTGTCAATAGGTGAAGGATTAAATTCAACATTCTAGAGTAATCAAGTATCCAATTATTCTTATGACATTTAATTGGGATAAAATCACTACATATTTTTTAATTGTACTACAAAATAATCCATGAAATAATGATTCAAAATGGGTAATTGTTGACCGAACTAAAAATCTTCATAGTTTGATGATATAAGAGTGTATTACCCACTAGCGTGTGATGAAATACTCTATATTAATTATGTTTTAAGACTTAATGGAGAACCATTTTAAATTTTTTTTGAATAATGATCTACAACTTACACATAAATTATAGAAAAATAATCAAAATGATTTTGAGACTGAGCTTTATTTGAGTACATTCTATAACCCTCAATATGATGGACATTATAAATGGAAAATCCAAATATTATATGACATTTTAAGATCATTCTCACTTGAAATTCAAGGTATGGTGTATTAATATTTACCTATAATATAATTTTTCTACAATAATTGTTTCCTTTCAATAATTTGAATGAAACCATATGAAGAATTGTAAGTGAAGAGATTTCATACACCAACTTGTAGGGATGATGTTGGTGAAATGAAACATGTAGGCCCAGAATAGGTGGGAGAAACAACAGTAGAGTTAAAAACTATTAAAACACATATCAAAGTCTCTCAATATATGAAAAAGTACCACTCCAATAATCGAAGAAGGATTTAAAATTCGAGGTAAGAGAAAATGTTGTCCTAAAATTATCTCTATGGATGGTTGTTATAAGATTTGGAATGAAATTGAAACTAATAACTAGGTACACTGAACCATTTAAAATATAGGATAGAATAGGATATTTTTATTATCATATGGTGATGACACCAAGCCTTTATAAATTTCACAATGTATTACACATCTATTTATTTAGAGTGTATATGCAAAACCCAACACATGTACTCAATTCAAAAGGAATAAAATTAGAACCAGATTTATCTAATGGTGAAGAGCCTATAATGATTATGGACACTAGATAGTTGTTTTTGAGTAATTTTATTGCCTGGTTGGTAAAATTACTTTGAAAAAATAATTAAATTAAATATGTGATGTGGGAACTAGAGGAACTTCTAATGAAGAAATACCCAAGTCTTTTTATTTAGTGACATTATGAAAATTATGACGATGAAATGATTTTAAGGATGAGATAATGTAACATCCCGAGATTTTATGGTTTGCCTCTTTCAAAATTTAATATCCTTGACAGTTTATGTTTCACACATCACTGAGTTTAAAACTGTAATATTCTATTAAATATGACTATTGGAATTGCAATGTCTTCATTTGGAATATTAACATGACTAATATATTATTAAATTCACCCATGAATGGAAAAAATAATATTTAGGTATCAAACAAATGAAAATATTTTATATTTTTATCATTGAATATATAAAGAAATACATTAAAAATGAATAATTAAGTGATTGTAATTTTCGATGTCATAAATATTTAATTATAATTTTATAATTCATATACTGATTTAATAGAAAATATATTATCATAATCTGAAAGCGTAAATAATATTTTTTTTCTTATTATTATGAAATTATTTTTTTTGAGACCTTAATTAATTTTTCAAAGTGTAATAAAATCAGTTATAATTTTAAAATTGGTAATTTTTTACTAAATGATGATTTTGTTTAAAAAATAAATTTCTCATATTTAGAAAATTATTTTCACCAAATGGCTTTTTTAATTCTATATGTAAAATAATGGTTAGGGTGAATTTATTGGATTTTTCTAATATATTTGAATTTTTTGAATAGTGAAATACGATAATTTATCGTATTTAAAAATTACATGAATTATTGATTCGAAGATAATTTATTCCATATATATTCCATTTTTATTTAAATATCCTTAATTATTTTAATATATTTATTTATAAATATAAAAATATTTATAGTCTTGAAAAAATATAATAAAAAATTGAATAAAATGTTCAAAAAAAATCCCTCTCCTTCAATATAAATAACTCTCATCCTCATCTCTTCTCCTAAAACCTATTAGGCCATGATGTTTTTCCAATATATTCTCAATACACATAAAAATTCTCATAGACACATCTATGAGGTTATGGTCTAAAAAATATCAAAACCAATTTACCTATGGAGGTTCTGATGGAGAAGAATTCACGAGGTAAAATCATCTTTCACTTTACTTTCTTTTCACATTATTTTCATTTATTCTACTCTCCTAAAATCCTCTATATAAACATGAATTATAAATATATTATAATATATATACTATAATTTTATTATGTTAATGGAAAATCCACAATCAGGTCTCTTCTCATTTTCCTTTTATTCTAACGATGAAAACATCATTTATTAGTTGTTGATTTTTCCACCTTTTGTGGATGATGTGATTTTGTTTTTCAACAAATCCTTGAATAATGGTTGTAAAAATATTTTTATGGTTAAAAAGTATTTTAACATATTAATTATATCCTATATTGTATTATGGAACTAATATATACACATAATATTAATTACTAAAAAGAACTAATGCGTGATGATTGAAAAACTAAAAAATTATCCAAATGATTGTCCCTAAACTATTATCTAATTATTATTATTCACCCAAATAAATAAATGAATTATATAGAAATTATATATTATATATTTTAATAAATAACATATAATTTTAATTTTTGGTAACTAGTCCCATTTTAGATAATCCTTCGTATACATATACATGCAAACTAATCAAGAAAAACATGGAAAACAACACTCCCGAATAATAAAATTAAATACGGTAACTCATCAAAACGGAAATAAACGAATATAATATGTTTATAATAAATAAAATAAATGTTAATGATATAATGAAATACTTTTTTAAACAATATTATTTCATTATCTATGAGATTAAACACAAGTGAAGAACGCTATCAAACATAGTGTAAGGGTTTTCTCATCTTGCTAATATTTCTATGATACATGCCCTATTCACCAAAATTTCATGTTTTTAGTGTATTTATAATACCATTATATGTATAATATCATGGATATTATTATCAAAATTTTATCAAATTCATTATTTTATGATCATTAATTTCATGGGGCTTAGGTTTTTCTGTTTTCAATGTAGTAAAGGATTTTACCGCGAACTCAATTATTTTTCCTTCAGGTTACTCTTTCTCTATCTATACAATAATGCAATTATTCATTTTTTTATATAAATCATATGAATTATATGTATATGTATTCCAAAATCTTGTATCCATATCTTTTCATATTCATTTTATAGGGATATATGTGTTTTAGAAGGTTTACATTTTCAATTCCTCCTGATAAATAGGCCCATGTAACAGGAACTTCCCAATTTCTTACCTATTTTCAAGTAAATTGAATAATATATTTTAATCTAGACCTATTTTAAAAAAATCACAATTTATATCATGAAATAAAATATTATATATTTTCTAGTTTTATACAAATAATAAAATCATTTTCTTTGTAAAGTCCCTTTTATATTTTCCATCAAACCACACTAAGGAGATCAATTTATAATGTTTCATGAAAACTATTTTAAATGTTTTATCTATAGTTGGAAATAAATTATGCCTCCAAAATAAATTAATTGTTCTTATTTTTTAGGATATACAATTAAAAATAATTTTTCCAAAGTAACTCTTCTTAGAAAAGTGAAAAAGGGTATTTCTATGAATAATTCTTTAATGGATTTTTAGTGCATTTTAATATTTTTTGAAAAACATGTTTAACATTATTCATAATTACTCTTAATATTTTATTATATAATATTCCACATTTTATTCAATTATTTATAATCAGTTTTACTATCGTTGTTTAATCTTGATACCATTCACCACACTAATCAGGATGGTCAGCGATTATATTTATAGATTGGGTAATGTAATTTACATTTTGTATGTATATGTTGTTTATAGTTCAAAAAATTCATATAAATAAAGAATTAGGATTGTTATGTGATAGTCTGCGCCCAATATAGAATCTCGATCCATAGGAAGGTCTCATGAGACAAACAATTTAGAGAATTGGTGATGGCCATGACAATTTATTTTCAGATATGGATTTGGAAAAGGCCTTAACCATTTATTTTTATAAATATTCGTTAGGGCCCGGACAATATGTTTTAGATCTATATCAATATTTAATCCATCATTCTGATATTAGTAATTTATAAATCATTTTATTATTCTAGTTTTTGAATATTCATTGTGATGTTTCATTATTATATGATTATTTATAGCATTATTTAATCAACTATTTTTTCAGATATATTATTAAAAAAATTATGTTTTAATGGTATTTATTTTTATTTATTCCCCGTGATTTTTAATTTATGATGGATTCCTCTGTATTTCCTACCCCTACTGATCATCTAATTTGGAAACATTCTTTTGTTTTATTATTCCCCAAAATGCCAAGACATATATTGTGAATGACTTGGAGGGATAATCTAAATGTTTATGGATGTTTCCAATGAAGTTGATATGTTGTTTTTTCCATTCAAGATGTAATTTAAAACTTATATATGTATATTTCTTTTCAAAGAAACTAAACTATTAGATCCCATGGGATTATAATGGTTTTTGTTAGAACCAATATAATTGTGTAAGACACTAGCTCAGGGCTACTGGGGTCGGGGTCCTTACTAATGACCTCTTAATAAGAGAGAAACCGAGAAGTGTGTGGTTCATATGGTATAACACATAATGAGGTTTCTAAATAGGAAAAGATTGATCAGAATTATTAATTTGTACATATAAGAATAAAATAACTAATTATAGATAGGGATTATTGTAATTGATCATGATAAAGAGAATGATCAATGGAATGAAAATGTCCTCAAAAAAACAAATCACATAGATTTGAAAAGATATTTGTTATCGTCAGAAATAATGGAAATACGAGGGAAATTTATTTGAATATCCTTTTTCCTAATGTTGATGAATTATTTTACTTTTTTGGAGTATAATTAAATATATATACATAATATATTTATAATTTATCTGTAAAATTTAATCATCTAGTTGTGATTTTATCAATTTTAAATTCATCACTTACTCTAATAAATGAATATAAAAAATGAATTTTCTTTTTTCATAAAGAAATAAAAATAACTTTTATTGATTGTAAGATCAATTAACGAGTGAAAAGTATTTCTACCTATTATCTTTCTATATTTGAAAACCAATATGGTAATGAGAACTTATTAAATATAATAAATTAATATCTAAATTTTCGAAGTAACACCACTAGATTATCATTAATATCTAATTTTCAAATCGTTTTATAGAAATAATAACATATTAACTACGATATCACGTATGATAGTGTTAAGAAAAATACCCTAATTATCCTTTATTCATTGGTTCAAGATTCACCATATTTATAAATGTGATGGGTTGTCACCCAGAATGAGGGTTGTCCATTTTCTAAAAAAATATATATTTCCTACAATGTTTCCTAAATTATGATGTTATTCCTTGAAATTATATCAATCATTAAATCAAATTTTTACTACTATTTTCCAGACAACTAATTATTTTCCACAAAGTCTAAGAATATTATTTGAAAATCATTGAAATATCAATATTGATCCTATAAACTGTAAATATTGTTAATACCACTAATAGTTTATCATTAAAATTTAAATGCATTATGCATAAAATAACGTTTCCACTTAATCATATATTTTCCCTAAATTTATCTCAAAGTCTCTTTAATATTTTGAAATTCCTATAATAGTTTTATTAAAAGTGGGGTTTTAAGACTTTTAACATATGATCATCCTTAAACTAATAATCCAATATGGTATTCATAACTCTTATGTAAATGAAGACGCATGTAATTAAAATGATTATCAAAATCCATAGACGGTTCATTATTATAATAACCCAAAAAACATTTAAAAATACTTTTACAATATAATTATTTAATACCAATACATAAATAAATTTTATGTTTTACTTCAACATAGGTCATTTATTTTTCTATGTTTTAACCTCTATATTCATTGTCATTACGTATTCATAGCCCTCATAATAGTTTGTAAAAAAGGCGAATTATCTATAGAATATCCCCCTAAGACTGTCAAAGTATGTGTACATTATGGATAGTTATTGTGCAATATGTTATGATTAGGTTAATCCAAATGATACACATTCAGAGTTATTTCTTCTAGGTGTCTCTGTTCTTGAACCACATCCACTTGTAGTATCCATAAAGGTATGTATTTCTTGGAAAATCACATAATATCTACTTTAACAAAACCATATGATCGTTATATATATTTATACTTAAATTCATTCTTAGTGTTGTGTTCCCTAATACTTTTCTTACATAATCTATTTCTCAAGGTTGATATTTAACAACATATAATAAAAATAATAGATACCCTAACCCTAGTGACCCAGAGCTGGTCTCTTAATTTATTACATTATCATAATATAAAAGTAACCACATCATTATGAAGGAGATATTTGGTAGTCTTGTTAAGTTAAATATATATATATATATATATATATGAGTCTTGAATTATATGTTTATATAAAAATTACAATAATATTGAGATATTTATTTATTCACTAAAGTATATTCTTTCATATCTTTAATAGTACACTTCATGGATTCCTGGGAAAGGAAAAAATATGGTAGACATCAAATTATCAATAAGGGTTAAGTACAATGGAAGCTATATTGAATGAATAATCATAATCAATTTGGATAGGTAAATAAGTGAGCACACATTCCATTTAAATAACAAGATAAGGTATAATAAATATTTCAAGGTAAATAACTAAACACACAGTTCATCTAATCAATAAATTGAATATAAAAATTAAAAAAGGAATAATAAATATGGAAAAGTAAATACTTGAATAAGCATTCCATTTAATCAATATAATGAAATAAATCAATAGATAATATCATTTTTTAAATATCATCTATAAAAATTGAAGCACTATCAATTAAGGAAATGCTTAATTATTATATTTCATATGTGAAGCAAAGGATACCTCTTCCACTAAGACCATAGAAAAGAGGATTTAATCTATAAGTAAATCCCTTTTTAATACTGGATTAATCTAATTTTTTATAAAACATACCAATTTATTGAGGGAATATATAATTTAGTTACCCACCAGTAACTACAGGTCAAAATAATTACTCATATATTTAATAATCAATTTAATTCACAAAAATATACCATATCATTAATATATGTATTTTGTAAGGAAAACAAATTATAAATATTTCCATAGATAATAAAATAAATTTTAAATTAAACCTTTTATGGAATGATGGTATTTATTTGAAATAATTATATCCATAATACAATAATATGTATATTGAAGCTAAATTTAAAGAAAAAGTATTACATGAATGTTATTATTTCAATAGAATGTTAACAACCACAAAAATATGAGATTGAATAATAACTTTTACCATTTAGTAAATTTAAATCCAAATACACATGGTCGAAATGAATAAAAAAATAAAATATTAAAAAATTATGTATAAATCATGAAATTATATGTCAAAGGGGTAGTATAAATAACAGGTAAAAGTGTATCGGTGCATAATAATAAATAATTCTCAGTAGAATATTAATTTATATCGGATCTCTTACCTTATGATTCCTTTTGGTTTAACATGCTTTAGACTTTTATATGGTGTCTCAAAACATTTCATTAAAATATAACAGAACCGTATTAATTTTTTTAATATCATATTTGATAATTTGATATCATCTTACAACATTTTTCATTATTAATGTTTCATTATTTTCATTTCTTTCATGTGTTAATTTTCTTGTTTTCTCATTCATGTTTCATCTTAAAAGGGTTGGGTCTTGTGCATATTATATAGATATATAATATTCATAATAGTAATAATTATGTAACTACCATTTTTTTATATCAATTATACTTGAAAAACCAATCATAAATATAGTTAAACAAAAATGAAGTATGTCACGATCCTGGAGATGGTAGGCTGTACGTACACATCAATCATTTTTACATTTATCAAATAACATTATAGATAGAAGGTATGTAATATATTACCTTTCCATAATTATCAAGATATCATAAATACCTTATCATTTATTTAATTAGACATATATAAATATCATCCATGTGGCTGTGGGATTAAAACAGAGTCACAACACATCGTTAAGGAGATAGTCCGCAGGTACATGAACTATGTAATCTTCATTATGTGTAAAAAAATAGAATGATCTATTAAAATTTTGAAATTTTTAATAGTCAATGAATATCATAATTATTTATTTTTTATCACATATAATCATTATAATTATTCTTTATCACATTCCATGTAATGAGTTAGTGAAAGGTGATTCACATTGCTTCACGAGGGGATAGTCTGATATACACATGAGTGATATTATCAAATCTCTTATGGAATGAAGATTAATATAGAATATATGATACACTAAATCTAAATGTTTAATTATTTTATATATATATCAGATATATAGTTTATATCTATCATAATAACAAACCTCAAGAGGTCATAGTGGAAAAATGAGCAACATCGTTTCACGAGGCGGTAGTCTTCCGTACACACAAATGATTATTTCGTAACCAATTTGATGGAAGTTGATATGGTTTTAGGTAATACCACTGTTATAAAAGCGCCATATTATATGGAATAAACCATGTTTGTTATATCTAAATGTTTTAATAAAAACTTAAGGATGTAGAGGAAGAAATAGAATAAAAATGCTTATTGAAGAACATTATTTCTTCTTCAGGTATCCCCGATTGGTTTCCACTAATGCATTCTTGGGATATATTTGAGACAATAATAATTATTCTTGGATACAGATATGGTATTTTATATGTTATTGTGATAGGTTTGGGTTGATAAATATGGATTGAGAAGTGTGATAAATTGACGGGAGTGGATTAATTTTGTAGTTGATGAAGGGTGACATTTTTGTATGTATTTAGTATTGGGAGGTATCCCATAACTCAGGTGCCTAAAAAGTTAATAATATTTTATGTGATTTTTTATTGGTTCTGTAAAAATACCAACCACACAAAACTAAACTCATTTTTATCATTTTTTTCATGGAATATATTTTTACTAAATTTTACACTTTTCCTTTTGACCACGACAAATTGTATCTTTTAATTTCCATAGATAATTTACCCTTTAAAAATATAATTACAATAATTTTAATTATATTATTTACTAATTGTTATTATAAATATTAAAAACAATTTATCAAATAAAAATACAATTTTTGTTTAAAATTTATCTTACCATAAGTGCATGTAAGGTGAAAAAACACCGTTTCAAACCAAACTACAGTAACAAAGTTTTTACTATTTAAAGGTCGATATAATTGTCATAAAATAGAAATTGGTAAATTAATGTAACATAATTTAAATTTATTAACATTTAAAAATATCATCTAATAATATATTATTTTAACTAATGTTAAACTATTTCCATAAATATTATTTATAATAAAATAACTTTAAATTATATCATGACATTATTCATTTAATTTTAATATAAAAATATCAAGAAAATTATTAAATTATAATATAATAAGATCATACATGTGTAACAAGATATATTATTCTAAAAAAATTATTGAAGGAAATTATTTATTCAATTTATATAACATTAATATTTTTAGTATGATTTATTTTAGTTAATTATTAACATTGTAATTACTATGTTGGGAATTCCTAAGAATTTAAAGTAATTATTTCATCTCTAAAAAACAAAATAAATTATCAGGATATAAAAAATATATTTATCATTTAGAATAATATTTATAACAGAACGAATATATATTTAGTCCCTATCACAATGTGTTATAGATATTAATAGAAACAAAGGTTCATTTTTATTATTTTTCATTACATAATTTATAATATAGTACAATTTCATAGACTACTATATCAAAAACTAATAAAAATAAATCATAACATCTTAAAAGTATAATTATGTCTATAAAATTGTTGTTGAAAAACTTGGTATGTCAATTTGACAAACATTTTCCTAGTTTAACCCCATGAAAATCACATTTTACATTATTCACAACAATTAAATTTAATTATTTGCACTAATCATTTGGGTAAAAAATTCTGTTTAATATATTATTAATCATAGGTATTATGATTCCAAATATGGAATCAATTTTTTTTGAAATTAAATTCAAAAAAGTGGAATAATTAATTTAAAATTAATCTCGTAGACATGACGAGAATGTGAGTTTATAAAGTTAAAATATTCAATAGATTACTAATTTTCTTATCCAAATTAAACATAAATATAAGTCTAATTATATAAAATGGATTAATTTATATAAAATTCAACTCATTTAAATTTAAAATCAATTAAAAATAAAAATTTAACTTATAAATTATATAATAAAAGATGGGTTTCAATTAAAATCCATTATTTTTCAGTTTTCATCAAAAAATGAATCATTTCTGAAAAATACCAAAAATTCACCATAAGTAAAAAAATTTCGTTAAAATTTCATCAATTTATTTTAATTTAAAAAATTAAATTTCTAAAATTATTAAATTTTAATTTTAGATTATGCACTCCTTTATTAATTAGATCGTCTTTTAGAAAACGAATATTACTTTCCAGCAAACATTTCTATTTCATTTTTAATGATTATTATTTTTATTTATAATCATTAGATAACTAATAATTTTGTGTAAAATATAAATTTTAATAATATTATAAATTCTATACATATCTGACATTCCAATGACGAGGTGATAATTATCATATTAAATAATAATATTAGAAGTATATTGTTGGTTTGGAAAACTTGTTCTCATGTGAAACCCAAGCTATCAAACAAAATCAGTGTTCCATGTAAAACAAGCTAAAATCAGTTTTGTGTGTATGGAAGGAAATTAATGTTTTTTAATATATATAAATATATCATAATGTCTAATGATTTTATATTCCCTTCCACACTATGTATATAAAGTCACATATTCTATTAGGAAAATGTAATTCTTTTAAAATTCATGGTGCTACACACCAATGGTGTCTTTTATGTACATTTTATTTTTTGTAGGTGAATATTACCCAATCCAAATTTATCCCACATCATGCACTGATTACAATGATTGATTCTATATAATGAATCCAATTTCAATGATCTATCAGTGTGAGTAACCCGAGGTCTACTCCTGGAACAACACGTCACAGACCACCTCAAACCATCATTCCTACAAATAGTGGCTCAAGCACCTCCATCAGAACAACTATGTGTTATTTTTTTCCTGTAAGTGAATACCCATTTTCTTATTTAGAAATCGTCCATGCCACTACATCTTATACTATTGTTGATCCTCGTTCCCACCTCAGCAATTTTTGCACATGGGTCACTTATCTGGCTAGTTGGATGTCAAATTTATTATGACAAATCTCATAAAAAATAGGTAGGAAAATTCTCAAGAAATTATTTTAACAAAATTATTATTCCCAATCCAATATTTTTTAATAAATATATAAATATATTTTTTATAGTCTTCTTTAACTTCATTATGGAAGTAATTTCTCATTGCATGTTCTTCAAATCATCTTCATTATCGTAAATAAGGTTTCATCCTCAGCCTAATTAACACATGTATTTCATATTTAGAAAAGTTTAAAAATTATCACTATTATAAGTATAATTTATCAATCAAGATATTGAAAGGCATAAAATGATCCCAAAATAGTTCTCTAAGAGTAACCACTTCCTTTAGTAACACATATTGACTCACTAAAAACCTATACAACACTTGGGCTTAAGAATAATATTATTATTTAAGAGAAGAAGTAGAAAAATAAAGTGATGGAGGAGAAGGATTATAGTGACACATTTTCTTAACATCATAGTGTTAGGATTCCATTTGGCTAAATAACATGTTTTATTTATTTATTTCAATTTTTCATAATTTTATTTTTGACCTTCCATATTTTGGGATGCATTTGGGTTGAAATGTTTTAACGTGATAAGAAACTCCTTTTAGTATCATTATTATGTTGTTATCTACATTAAATTTTAGTTTCCATATTAAAATATCTTTACATTATAGATTATGAATATTATTATTGAGGGTATCATCTCCCCATGGAATCTCTAGACCCTCATTGCTACTCTAAATCCATTATGTATGGGGAGGAATGCATCAGGTCATGTAGTTCTTTTGGTTGAACCCTATGAATTGGTTAGTTGTGTTATAAGAATATTAATTACTCAGATTTTCCATGCACTATTTTTGATATTATATTAATAATTTTCTATTCTAGGAATCGAGATTGAATTTGATTCCATGGCCCGATTTTTGAAAAATAAATACTTCAAATATATTAAATATAATATATAACATGAATGCAGAGTTTTCCTAAAAAAGGGATATAAATTATGAATGGAGATTTGGATCAGGAAGCCAAGGGGACTATTGATTTTAGAAAACAAATTTTACCCATGCTATGATATAATAATTATCAGCCTGATCAATTTCTAAGAAATTCTTTGCTCGCATAAATTATGAAAATAAATAAATATTTTTTTTAATTTGATGCATCAACTGATTTCTCTAATACGTACATGGTTTTAGGTTTTTTCCCAGGATTAGTCGCAAAACCATGGTCATCTAGAGACCATTTGTTGGGAGAATTCTTGGAGAACAATGATTGATCTGTACCGGATCATGGATCATTGAACCAATAGATGTTTGCAGATCTCATCAACAATGAAAATATAGACATATTCTTCATAAATGATTGACCAAAAATCATACTATGATTTTTGATTTCTTTTATTCCATCACTTTTAATAATACAAAACAAATGGGAAAAAATTATAAAAATATTATACTTACATAATCATTATTAGAATTAAATTCGTGAAAGTTTTTATTGTTTCATTTTGAGCCACTCCTCTTCGTTTCTAATATTTTATAAAAAAGTATCGAGGTCAAATAAAAAATTAATAAGTTTCATTTGACTTGTTTTCTGGTATATGGTCTTCTCACAAATTTATTCATCTGATAATCCTTGGTGATTTCTTTTTTCCATTGGGTGGTCCAATGCTCGATTTTTGATCATTGTGTTACCATTCTTCAGTGAAAATTTTTAAAACCATGAGTGAGGATCATGAACAAATTTATTTTTTGAGAATTAATGATTTAAGAGAATGATCATTGAAGGAGGAAAATTGGTTTTTGATTCCAAATATTATTGGTTTTTATTCATGGTGATGGATGTCTTGATTGGATGGTTTCCCAAGAATATTTAAATCCTAGATTCCAAATGGTGAAGAGGGAAATGCTTAGAAGACTACCCCAATATACTTGTTCAGATGAGGGTTGAGGGTATGACAATGCACTTGATATCACATAAGATTTCATAGTTGATTTTGGAAATTACGGCTTCACATTTTGTAACTAGTTATTCATGCAATTTGGGCCACCTTGTCTGGCACCAGGGATCCATGGTGAGATCAATAACACCCATAGTGTGACATAGTCACATCAATAAAAAAATTTCTATTTTAATAGCACTATTAAAGGCCATTAAAGGTGTTTATAATGTGTTTTCCAAATAGAAGTTGTTAAAGGGTCAGATTTAACACCACTCTCCAAAAGCTCTATTAAAAGGGGTCCTTTAACAATGAAAAGAAATCACTTTTAAAGGCCCCATTTAATAGTGGTTTTCTTCTTCTCTATTAATGTACCTTCTTGTCAACACTATATTTTAGTTCTATAAAAAGTACCCCTTTTAATGTTCATTCATTTCCACTGATAAAGGACAGCTTTATCAACACCACAAAAAGTGTTGTTTAAGGGGTAAAATTTTATTTTTTGGGCCTCTATGAGTCTATCCTTATCATCACTTCCATTATAACTTTAACAGCACTGCACCCCCCTTGATTGCATTTTCACCCCCACTACCCCTCTATCCGCACTTCTATATTCTGTAACATCCATTGCTTTCCAGGATTCGAACCCTGCACCACTCCTTTGAATATGGAATTCATATACCATTCCACTGTGTTTTTTATTGTATGTGTAATGATATTTATGTTCATATATATATATATACTCACAAATATATTTATTATTCATATACTTATATAATAACTTTTACTTACATATATAAATATATTATATATTATATATTATATATTATATATTATATATTATATATTATATATTATATATTATATATTATATATTACATATTATATATTATATATTATATATTATATATTATATATTATATATTATATTTATTTACATATACACTAATATAATATAAATATATAATAATTTCTTAATATACACACACATATATATAAAAATTATATATATTTATGTAATATAAAAAAATTTAGATACTCTTTTAAATAAAATTATAAAATGATGTATTCATATATATATATATATTTAAATATACATATACATATATATAAATTAAATATTGAATGATATATGTTTATATACAAACATTAATTATATAAGTATATATATACATATTTTTTCATTTTTAATTGGTAAATAAAATGAACAATAAATATTTAATTTATATATATATAAATACATTTATATGTTAATATTTTGATATATGTATTTATATATATGATATTGTAAGTAAAAATAAGAAAACACGCATATATTTAACTGAAAATAAAATTTCATTATGGAAAATGAAATAATTTAAATACCGTATTATGTATATATATATCTGAATTTAACTCATGGGATTAAAGTAATTTCATAGTAAAAAAGGAAAAGGACCCCCCCCCCCCTAGATGAGGTTGGAATTTTATATAATGTTAAACAATTATGGTACCACGACTAAAAACTCAATTTTGGAGGCCTTATGGGCCTTTTCTAGTATCAAAAATTATGACCAGGTGCTTTACAAAGACACTAGAGCATAGAGCCCATTGTAGGATTCTTTTTTATATGAGTTAGATCTCAAATGGACACCATGATCTGAAGTTATGATCGTTTTATGTTCATGTTTCATTTTAAAATTATTTTAAGTGTTTTATTATTATTTTTTATTCTTTTAGCTTCAAATTGTTATTAAATGACTATTATTAGATAATAATTACTAAATTTGTGATTAAATGTATTTTTTAAATTACATTATATGAAATTTAAACTATATATCTTATATATTATGTTTCAATTCATTTTTAGGTATATCTACAACATCTTCAAAACATTTATATCATATTATTATCAATATAAATTTATTTTTATATGAATATATTCATTTTAAGGATTTTTTTTGAAATATACCATTTATTAGTGATAGTTAAGAAGCACTAATATAGACCCCCATTTATCAGCGATTTATTATAATCCCTGATAAAGGCCCCCTTCTTTTTCAGGGACCTTTTATTAGACCTAAAAAAAGGTCCATTTAATTGAATTTCATTAGAATTATTAAAGGGAGTCTTTAATAGTTCTAAAAAAGAATTTTCAAAGACCCACTTTGATAGTGTTTTGTCTAGCACTAAAAAAGATGTTGTTTAATAGATCTTTTTGCCAGTGTTGTTAAATCCTTATAATTGGATAAGCTAGTTTTGTAGCATTGAACACCCTATAACCCCTCCATTATGGTGTTACATGTAACTCCTAGGGTACATGGAAACGAGAAGTATACACATTATATATCACATCAAGTAGTCGAACATGCACACAACCACAAGTACACAGGTTTGTACATGACCAAGATACTATATGAACATGGCCATGCACCATGGGATGGGTGTCATGTGTCTCTACACATTATTTAATTATTCTAAACACTAGGTATATTGAGACATAAATGTTGTGTACAGATTTACTACAGGGGAATACATGGGGATAGCTGGACGCTCCATGTACCCATAGGATATGCATTGTACACGCATCAAGAGTGTTTATAGCTCTTCATTTCCTTAGATTGGAGCAGTCATGGTTTAGTGTGTACCCTTGGTCCATTTACCTGAGGGTATAACATGACATTACATCCATATCATAGAATTCAGATACCATCTAGGGGTGAGTCTCAGATAGAGTTGTTGTATCCCACCATGAGACTGGAATGAAATTCTCTATCTTATTTGTTCCCTAGGTGGGGATTGTTGAATCAACATGACCTAACTGAGTATGGTGTTGATCCTCCATCTAGAACGATATATTATTAGGTGTTGTGGTATCATTGGCATATGAACCAATACGTACATACTAGATTTAGATTGTGTTCATGGCTGTCCCCCATCTGTTCTAGGTGTGATCCCTTACCTGAGTATCTAGTTATTCTAAATGTGTGACTTCTTGTGTGGGGTCCAATGATCCATACATCTTTCCTGAGTTTCATTGGCGATAGAATGGTTTGTGGAGTGGATTATACCTAATTGATCATTGGTTAAAGAAGATTCATGTGTCTAGTAGTTGTTAATGAATTCTTGGTGTCATGGTGTCTTTACTAGTTAAATTTTGGTGTTTATACTATACATTAATAGTAATATCTTTTATTGAGCTAACAATAATTTATTCTTTGTGTTTATTTTTTTTGGGTGGTCCTACTATATATTGTTACACTCACACTCGCATGGGATTTTATCACACTGGTCATGTCATATATTGAAAAAAACAATATTATGGTGTCCTCAGTAGGAAGGATGTGGGTGGATTGTATTTGGTACTCGAAAAAATAAGGTATTTATTGAGAGCATGAATTTTACTTTAGTCATATCCCCTTTATCTTGTCGGTATATTTATAGTTATTACTTGGGCTTGTAATTTGATTTTTTTTCACTTTCAATACATTATCCTCATTCTCGATTATGGGATCATAGATGTATTCATGTATTGGATATGTGTGTATGTGTTCACTTTCATTTTATATTTTTTTAGGATGGATATGTGTGTATGTGTACATGAAATTTTGGATAATGCCTCCCATTTGTGTGATATACCTAAACAGTGTTGGTCACCATCCCCTGTCCATCTTGAGGTAGTGTTGAGGAAGTCATGGGTCAAAACCCAGTGGGTTGGGTTATGAAAATGTTGTATTATAGGTTTTCATTAAACCATAGGACCAGAGTCGGTGATATTGGTTTGGAGAAACACTTTTTAGTGTTTCTTTTTTGGAATTCTGGATAGGGTCTCAATTTCAGGTATAGTAGTTGATGTATCCATAAAGCAAGACTCTATCCACCTAACTTTCAGCACAATACATTGTATTGATGGTTTGAGAGAAAACTTATTAATGGTTTATTTCTTTTGTGTCCTTCAAAAATTAGATCCCCGGATATACACTTTTGGTCGTGGTAAATCATGTTTTGTTTTAGGATTTATTTAAGTAGATAGACATCAATGATTCCACTACATGATCCTAACGATGATCCACCAAGTGGAAAAACATCTGTACAAGGGCATATAGTAGATATAGAACCCTAGGTGGTTAACCAGTTATACCTCCACTCATTGATCTATAGTTAGTGCTGGTAGTACTAGCTGAGATTGTATATAGGTTCCATGAGTTGCACAAGTATGATAGGTATTTACCTCCTTTGTTTTGGGGTGAGAAAGACCCCCAAGTGGATGGGGACTAGAAAGAGGAGTTCACTCTCTTTTTCCCCTTATGAGGATTCCAATAGATTAGATGGAGGTCAGCATGGTGAGTCTTCTTTAGGGCTCTATAGGGTGATTTTAGAGCGTAGTTACATAGTCACATGATGATAATTCTATCTACATGATAGATAGTGATAATCTCTTCAAGGAGGGTTTTCATCTATCCATGTTGTGATGAGTATGTATTCAGTATGTTTTTAATTTTTCGTAAGGTGGTTTGACCTTAACTGAGTACTCAAATAGGATGAATGATCTATCACGTTACTCTATAGAAATTGTGCGAGATCAGTTATTCACACTCATACCATTGATCAGGGTGTTCACTAAGACATCATGGGGGTATTTATATCCCTTTTTTCTCTCACATATTCTAGGGTTCTTGAGTGAACCTTGGTAGTGGAGGAATTTCAAGGCGATTTGGTTCCAACATTGGGTACAAAATGTGGGAACCCAGTAATTGAGACCATATAAGTAGGAAGCCAATGATTTTCACAAGGATCCAATAATGTTATATTCTTAACTAGTGATACAATGAAATCAGGTTAGCAGTGAATGGAACAAAGGGTCACAAAAATCCATTCAGGGAGTGGTTGTGTTTCTCTATTGATTGTTAGGGACATCTATGTTGGGATTTTCTAGCCAATATTACAACTAATTTGGACATGAATGAGGGATCACTGAGGTAGAGGTAGAGGTCGTAGATGGGTGGTTCGCAGGACATGAGAAATCGAAGAGGGGACAGAAGGGTAGTAGGATGTGGTCAGTGGTTTGATCTATCACCACCTCCCTAAATATGGTTTACACTAGGATTAAAAAGCTGTTAGATTAAGATGAGGCTACATGCATTCTATTCAGGCCTATGAAGCTGAGGCTCTAGGTATGATATGAGTAATAATCTATGTTTTTTTACTTTATCTGTACTATTGATAGAAAAATATTAATTTCATTAATTCATGTTCGCTTCTCCAGTTTAATACATAGAGATTATAGTTGAGCCATTGGCTTGACCCATGCGGATGGAAACATTGAAAGGTGGTGACCCATCAATTGCACACTTTCTCCTATAATATGATCTAACTCTTGGTGGTGAGTGTCTTTAATGAGATCTATTTCTTGGAGTATTAAGGCCTTTTTATCTCATATTTGTTATAGAATGTCTATCCATATTTAATGCCTTGAATGACTTTTTTATCTAGAGGTTGTTGTGTTTCAATAGTGATGGAACTAGGTTATCCTTTTTTGGTGAAAAGGAAACCTTGTAAGAGAAGGAAGAGATTAGTCATAGGAGTGTGAATCTAATTACTCAATAGTTGGATATTATGACTCTTGAATCATTTGATTCTTTGTGTTATCATTTTCATGTGGTGGTGGGATAGCAGGAGGTTGTATTTCATAATGACTTACAAATATTACATCCCCACTAAGAGATATAACTATACATTGAATTTAATATTGATACAAAACCAATATCAAAGACATCATTTTAGATAGATCCTATAGAGTTTTGGGAGCTATGTTTGATGTTTAAGAACTTACAGGAGAATGAATTGTTGAGAGCCAATGTTCCCCTTTGGTAGACCCAGTGTTTGTTTCCGTGACTGAAAATAAATTCCTAATGTATTGTGTTTATTACTGGTTCCCTAATCAAGTGACCATGATGAAAATTTATCCACTAGTGGGGATCAATTTCCTCTTTGTTCAGTTGATAGGGGCGTGATGTTTCTCAATGACTGACCTCAGATCAAGCTATCACCTACTATGTGTATGGAATAAGGATATATCAAATAAATATATGTCACTACACTCAATATGAATAGTTGGTGATGTTTTTCGTCCTGAATAACTCCTCAGTAGTGTTCAAGGTACTCATGAAATAGATATTTCTACCTTTCTTAGACAAGTTCATGGTGGCACTCATAGATGAAATCCTATAGTATTCTACATCTAAAGTGTATCATGATAAACCATTATGGATGGTACTAGAAACAATAAAGGAGAATCAATTTTATAGAAAGCTATTAAAGTGTTTGTTTTGAATTCGAGAGGCCCAATGTTTTGGATATGTAATCTCTAAAGATAGAGTAATAATGGACCTAGTGAATGTTGGGTAAGTGCTTGTTTGGGATCTTCCCAAGGGTGTTATTGAGGTGAGAGTTTACATAGGTTGATAGGGTACTATTGGAGGTTTCTTCCCAATTTCCTCAGAGTGGTATCACCCTTGAAAATATTTAATGATAAGGGGAAACCAATAGTATGAACAAAAAATATCCTAGAGTGTTTCTTCAAGCTGATATAGTGGATGATGAGTTCTCCAGTCATGGGATTTCTAGAGGATGGTGTCAAGTATGTAGTGTTAAGTGATGCATTAGGTACCAAACATGGATGTGTTATAATTAAAAGGTCGGTGGTTATTATTAATTTCCCAAATTAGTTGATAAAATATTGTCAACACTATGTGACCCTTGATCTCATGTTAGCAGTAGTAATCTGTACACTAAAGTTGTTGTGAAACTACCTTATGGGTGTGTTGTTTATCCATTACTATGACCCGAATAGTCTCATTTATATCTTATTATAGAAATATTTTATCTTAAGGTAGAGGAAATGTATATAGTTTCACCAGGATGTTGACTTTGATAATTTTTATACTCCTAGGAACAAAAATTTGGTAGAAGATGCTCTTAGCAAAGAATTTGTCCTTAGTTATTGGCCAAGGAATCAAGGAATTTGGAAATATTGTAGTTTTCTATTATGTAAAATGATGGTTCTTTATATCTTCATAATAATATTGATACCCTATCCCTTTTATGGTGTGTTAGGAATGATCCATAGAAAGATACTAACTAGGATACCTTATGTAATCAGATATCCACAAGAAGTACATCTAATAGATATTATAAATGTTTGTAGGAATGTATAATTTTGAGAAGATATATGATGGTACCTTTGACATTGTGGGAGGATGTGATTATTGAGTTTAATATATGCACATTGGATGTACATATAGGTGTGGAAATGATGTTCAAGGATATAAAATGTCATTTCTGGAGTCCATTAGTGAAGAATGGAGTTGCAATTTCTGTCTCTCGATGGATTACTTGACAGCTGGTAAAGGATGAGTACCAGGATCCAGTGTGTTTATCTCAACCAATTAAGGTGCTATAGGGAATGTGGAATGGGATATCAATGGAATTCAATATAGTATTACCATGTCATTCAAGGAACATGATTACTTCTAGGTGATCATATACTAACTCACCATGTGGGCCCACCTGCTGACTATTCGAGAGTAGAGTTCATTAGAGAGATTGGGACAACTATACAAGAAAAAGATAGTTTGAATCCACGATGATCTCTTAATGATTGTATCTAACCATGATTCTCATTTCACATATCATTTATGGGTAGGGTTATAGAAGGATTTTAAGAGGCAGTTACACTAGAGAATAATGTTTCACCCAATGAAAGTTGACCAGATATAGTAGACTATTCAATACTTTGAAAACATATTGCGGGCTTATGTGTTGGACTTCCATTGTAGTTGGGAGGATCACATACTTTTGGAGGTGTTTTTTCAAAAAAATATCTATCATTCCACAATTTGTATGGAACCATTATAGGCTTTGTATGGGTGAACGTGTAAGTCCCCACATTTTGGGAATAATCTATGAATTTCATTACTTATGGGCCTATAGTTTTTGTGAGCTACTATAGAGAAGGTTCAAACTATCTTGGAGTGGATGAGGACTACACAGTCCCATCAATAGACTAACACGGACCAATGAATGAGACCTATGGAGTTTCAGGATAGATACCATGGATTCCCAAGGGTCTCAACTAGATGTGGATTAAATAGATTTTCCATGGTGGCACGCTATCTAAAAGATTCATTGGTCGCTTACATATACTATGTAGGGTTCTTTATGTGTAGTACCACATGATTATATAGTAGTAGTAGGATCAAGTACAAGGCAACTTCCACGTGTCACAACGGAGGAGTTACATGCATGACACATCACACATTATAAATTAGCGGCATGATGGATATAGAGGATGGAGATACCAATATCGAATACCCTATAGATATCAAGGATCTATATAAGAGAAACCTTGTTTTGGAAAAAAATTCATCTTGGGCAATTTTTTTTGGAAGAATATGAATCTTCAAAAGAACACATGGTATAATGAGACAAAGATCCAAGCCTAGTACCATCATTTTTTGAGTGGGGTTTTTCCTTTTCAGGATAAAAACACCGAAGGTGGGGGGAATTTAATTTCTCAAAATTTCCAGGTAATATTTTTGGACATTATATGGATTTATTTGGAGAGTAGGTTCTAAGAAATCATTTGATTCTAAAGACCGGTATTCCTATGATAAATATTTGAAATATATTAAATATGTTAAATATATTGCATACAAAGATTTCCTGAAAAAGTATACAAATGTAATAATAGTGTCCCATATAAAAACTCTTAGGGAACTCTTCATTTCAGAACATGGGTTTTACCGTAGGAGTGATATATTCTTTTTTGGTGTTGAAATTTCATGAAATATTCATCGCACATGTAATTAAATAATGTAATGAAAAATATTTATTGATTATTTTGAGTTATTGATTGATTTATCCTATAAATAAATAGTTATAGGGTTTTTTCCAGGGATGGATGATAATCCTATAATACCTAGAGACCACTAGAAGATAGATTTTTTAATGAATGATGAAGGATCAAGACCAAATCATGGATCATTATGCCAATATAGTTCATGGATCTTATCTACGATGTCATTAGAGAACCATTTTTAAATAATGATCAATAGAAACACAATGTAGTATGTTTGATTATTTTTTTCTATACGGTTATTTAATCCTAGACAAAAATGAATCAATTCCCTGAACTAAATTGATACATGCATCATCAGAATAACTAAATTGAAGGAATTGTTTATTTTTTGACGTTGATTTCTATATTTTCATTTATCGTCTTCGATGATAGAAAATCATGGAAAATCCAGAAATGTTCGAGGATTGTTACTCACTTTTTTAGGATTGTGGATTTCTTCTTTATTTCTTTATTTGATAATCATTGTTTTTTTTATTTTGTCAGTGGTTCGACCAATACCTATTTTTTGATCGTTCCATGAGTATTATTCATTGAAGTGGATAAAAACCATGATTTTATCTCACAACAATAGGTATGGATCATGAGTTGAAGACATATTAGGATGTTCAGTAGAGGAGTCGAATGGTTATATGAATCCTATTCTTCTCAATTTTTATGTATGATGATGAATATATTGAGTGGATGGTTTATGTGGTGAATTCATGGATCAGATTCTAGAAGACATTGATGGAATGGCTTGAATGAATTAGGATATATATGTTTTATAAAAATATGTGGCATCAAATACTGATAGAATGGCGTGGAAGAGATCCGAATGTATCTGAGAAATTCTAGGTTACGCGGCATGTAACCCAGTGAGGCTTTCCATGAGGGAACCCCTATATGACGCAAGTGTTATATGGTGAGATAAATATTACACACTATGTGACATAGAATACGGATATGTGACCTTGCTATGGATGCTCTACATTTACCTCAAAGGGTACATGAACACTAGTACGAGTACATGACCTGTGGCATGCAGTGCACCCAAAAACGTGAAAACCACCTATAAATGGGTTAGTAGTTGGGCATGCCAGTAAATAGACTGAAAAATGTGAAAATGGAAGGTGTAATGTGTTTCTACACACTAGGGGATTCTTCTATATGTGGTGTATTTTGAGCCATACATGTCACGCGAGACTTCACCAAATGGGTAGACTTGGGGATAACTAAGAATTCCCAGTACCCCTAGGACACAACATGTACCCTATTAAAGTGATTTTTTCTCATTATTTCAAAAGATTGAAGCAGTTTTTGTTGGGTTTTTTTCCCTTTGTCCATTATTTATATGGTACATTGCAACAATACATCCACACCATAGGATTTTGATCCCCTCTAGAGGTTGAGTTTATGTAGAGTTGTGGTTTCCCTTCCTGATATAAGAGTGAAAATCGTTATCATCTTTCCTCCCTATATGGGGTATGTGGAATAATCATGACCTCTTTGGGAATGGAATTATTTCTCCATATAGAAGGACATATAACTTATTTTTATGGTATCATTGTCATATAATCCCCTAAGTAGTGGGTCGATCCTGATTGGGTTTATATTGTTGCATAGTGGTTTTGGGCATGACCCCCTCTATGTGTATTAGGGTCTTCTAAGACCAATGAGATTTTATGGGTGGTAACATTGATTTAGGCCTCTTTATCAAGTTTAATTATAGATATCATGGTTAATGGAGTTGATTCTTCTAGTGTCAAAATTGATTTAAAAATCATCCCATGGATGGTAGTTAGTTATGACCTCATTGTGATGTGGTGTCTTTCCTGAGACTGTCTAAGTATTTATTGTGTATATTAATTATTATATCTTGTATTGACATTAATATACATGATGCTGCAGGTTCAGTGTTTTCAGGGTTTCCCACTTCGTATTGTTATATTCATCCCTTATTGGACTTTTTCCACATGTGTCATTTCTTATGTTGGTGAAAACCCATTTGATAGTGTACTAGAAGGACATGGTGCGGGTTTACCATTGCTGGAGCATTTTAAACTGAGGTGTTTACTGGGAGATTTCATTTTTCTTTAGTCCTAATAGGTATATTAGTGTGGAATCCTTACTGTTAATGGTTGGGATATTATTTGGATCATATTTTCACACTAAATACATTACTATCTTACTCAATTATAGGATCATAGATCTATGCATGCAGTGTTTTTTGTATTTTTACATCTTATTATTGTTTGGGCTTGGAGAAGTGTGTGTCTGTACATGTACTTTAGGCTAGTGCCTTCTATTTTTGAGATACGTCTACTCTATTTTGGTATTCATCTCATAGCCTATTGGAGGCAGGCTTAGGGTATTAATGTATTAGGCCCCGATGGGTCAAGTCATTATAATAAGTCTCAATGAGTGAAAATTGAGATGAGAATACCATTACATTTTATTCCCTCTTAGTCAAACAAACTAAAAATTCCTATATAAAAAATAGATTTTTTGATAACATATTTCATAAAAATTTTCATATATTTTATATTTTATTAAAATAAATTAATTTTATTTATTTTAGATTTTATAGTTATTTGTAACATATTTTCATCATCGTGTGTTTGAAATTTAAAATATAATTAAAATTTTTTAATATCGATATTCATCTATGTTATTTTATAACAAGTTAATATTGAAAAACATATTTAATATGATGGAATATAGGTTAGGTATTTTTTTATAATATTACAATTTCACTCTATGAGATATTTATTAATTTGTTGGAGTGAAAATTACTGTCTTTATTGTTCCTATAATTTTTTAATGAAAAAAGTGTTGAATGTTAAGAATAAGTTATATATTAATATATTTTTTATATAAAATTAAAATAAATTATTTAATATTTTATTTAAAATAATACCTATAGTTATTTTCCCATAGTCAGTTATGATAGAAATTTATAGCATTGATTATCTGGTTGGTTAAACTAATCGAAAAAACAGGTCATAATTAATGGGTGAGTATTGTCTAAAAAGTTATTCTTTGGAATAATATAATTATTATAGAAACAAAATGATGTTAGTGTAATTTTATAAGGAGTTAAATTAGATTTTAGGTGAATTAGGTAACGTATAAAACTCATGAGGTATAGAAAATTAATATGTCACTTCGTGGAGGTGACAATCTACATATACACACTAATTGTGTTTTCATTTCTACACTAAAAATAAAAGGTATGGAATGGATTATATTTTCCATAATCATACTAATTTTATAAATATAATATTAGTAATATATATTTTCTTTTATAACAATCCATGTAAATAATTTAATGATAAAAAAAACATGTCACTCATGGAGTATTTTTCCACACATACACATGATGAAATTTTCTATTTTCTATAGGAAAAGGGTGAAAGGTTGGTAATATTAATTAAATAAAAATTAATATATAAATATATAAATAATATTGAATTCATAAATTTTTAATGGGGAATTTAGTTTTTGGAGTATGATGATAGTAAAAATATATATTAGTGACTTATTAGTACCTACATTGACAATTTAAACAACCTATTGAAGTAATTCTCAAATATGTTAGGATTCAACAAAATAATTTTGGAAAGAGGATTAGGGAATATGATTCAATATATTGTTTATGTCAAATGGAAATAATTTCAATGAAACTATTAATTTTTAGGGTTTCATTTAATGGGTGGTGTAACACCCCTTTTATAATTATAGGGAATGACATTTTTTTCATTTAACATATAAATATAATTAGAAGGAATATTACACAGGGAATTTGGATTATAGACAAGTTAATTGTAATGATAATTTTTTCACAATATAAACTTAAATAATAATTTTAATTCATGTTTTTAAATTATTTTATGTGTTTTTTCAAATGATTTTACACTTTTATAATTTTTATTTTTATAGTGGTAACTAATTTCAACATTGGAAGTATATTTTGAATAAAAAAATTTAAAATAGTGGTAATAAATTATTTAAACATAAATATATAAAATATTAAATGGATTATATAACTAAAATTTTATGGTTTATGAAAATAAATTTTAATTTTACCACACATAATAAGTAAAAAGTAATTTTAGAAAATGTTTTATTTTAATCATACGAATTGTGTTTAGGATAAAATTATCATGGAAGTAGATTTCAATGACATTAATTGTTTTTTGGTAAACAAAATAGAGTTGTGTGTCTATAAAATAAATTGAAAAAAATAATTCAACTTCATTGATACTTAATAAAATGAAATTAAAAAAAATGATTTTATTAAAATTATTATTACTTATTTATTAAAAGGATAAACATGGGATTTCAGAATTTATCAAAAAAAATTAAGAGAGTAATTCAAAATAATTATCTGGTGATAAAATTTTTTTAAAATATTTAATCTTATAAATATATTATGATAATGCTATAAAATCTATGCTATAGGTATAGAAATTATTTTTCACTATTCACTTAAAATATACTCATTAAATAAATTTCTAAAATATCCTATATTTTTTTAAATGATGAATTCAAAATATTCACCTCATTTCATCAAATTAAATTTAAAAAAATTATTAATTTAGAGTTTAAATACAAATAAAAAATAAAAAAATAGATGATTTTTTTAACATATTCATTATCAGAATATTCTTTCATATAAAATTGATATTAAAGAAGATGTAATATATTAGTTTGAAATATTATCAAAATTATATTTCATTTTATAGAAAATTAATTTAGTAGTTAAAACAAACATTATTTTAAAATAGTTTTTAAAAAAGTAGTTTTAATAGAAATTGATTAATTAGTTATCTTTTATCCATTAAATTCAATTATCTTAATTAGTATTAATAAAATAAATCACATTTTAAAAATAATTACATGTAATAAATTTAAAGATATATATTTATAATGAATAATTTTATTGTCTTTTTATTTACATTATGATTTTTTATTGAAATAAATTTTTAAGGATGTATCATATCATAAAAAATTATTTTAATGGAATTTTATTATTTGTTTTAGTTTTGAGTTTCCAAATTTATATGATATGAAAAAAAGTTTATTTTATGGGAAACTAATACGAAAATCATATGGTGTGAAATTATCACCCCTTAAATGAAATTTTTCCTAACAACTTTAATAACTTCATACTATATAAAAATTTTAAAGGGTATCTATAATATAGTAATGTATCAATATAAATCTTCTAATGTGATATAGACTCCACACTAATAGGTAAGACTAGAAAAATATAATTTCCCCTATAATAGGCATATAAAAAATTATTTTTTTCCAATCATTTTAGCCAAATACACTTATTCTGGTTAGAGATATGGATCCTTTGTGGAATGAGCCAGTCCATTCCCGAAATCCCAAAAAATTCATACAATATTTATATTAATCATTTCCATATGATATTTATCATGGAAAAAAATAGTCGTTAACCTATAATATTTATTCTATAATAATATCATAATGATGGTGTTTAAATTTTCTAAGAAAACATCTTAGATATGCAAGGGTTCTTAGAGTCTAAAATAAAAAAGGCATAAAAAACAATTGATCAGAGGATATGTGTACCTGAATTATCATGATATAATTCATTACTAATACTTACTATAGTTGAACAGAATGAATATTATTTTCCTTATACCTAGGGTTTTAGTGAATGTTGATGCCTATTATCCTTATTAACCCATATATTCGTGCATCATTTTTTATAATTCCAAAATATCATGAATTTGAATAATCAATGCATTGGTTAATCATTCCATGGGAAAATTATACATTTTATTTTATTGGTTAATATTTTTATATATCTTTGATAATCTAGAGCTTGAGGACCAATCCTTTAACACGTGATTAATTTTGTTGCTCCTTATATACCTTCACTTATGTGCTACTTACCACACTCTTGACACATAGGAAGTAAAATATTCATTGTAATTTGGTCTTTATCCCTTGAATTTCCATGAAATATCATCCCTATATTCTTTAGAAAGTTTGAGATATTATTAGTCATTTGACTCTTAATCCTAACTAGTGATAAATGGGAAAGAATGACTATAGTATTTTTAACAGAAGATTATTTCCTAATTTTATGTTCATTTTAATAATTAATGAATTATCCATTGATCCACTATTTAACATGGATATTATAGATTTCATCCATTACATTAGATAAAGTAATGTTGAGGAATTAGAATTCATAAATTAAAAAATTTATATACGAAAACTATAAAAATGGATGTAATAACTCAAAAATTACATGTATAACCGTATTGTGAAACCTAAAGGATTACATCTATATTAGCCAACTCCATTTTAAATTTATATTAGGTAACCAAAAATTTTAAAATATTCCATGAACGTTTATATTGATCTATTGAATTATGAAATCATATCCAATTTGAGTGTCAAACCCGGTGTACAGTTTGGCATCTTTTTCATGTACTGGGTGAAGATCAAGTAAATATCCAACAGAAATTTTCATGGTTATTACCCACTAGGTAAAACTATTAAATATACTATATTTTTATATATATATCCAAATATTCCATTCCTAGTAAACTAGGAACACAATACTTCACGAATTTTCTTTAAGTTTTGGTATACATATACTTCTTCCAAAGGGTTTTATTAATTTCTGATCATCCTAATCCATAAATAATTTCTAAAATATTCCCCAAAAATAAATCAATCATTATATCATACAAACAGTGGTGACACATACCCACACTCACTAATCTAGTGCTAGATATAAATAATTTATCAGTGGATTCAATAAAATGTGAGATATCAAAATTAAACAAATATATAGTTCAATAATATAGGCATCACATCTCACAATAATGGCAGAATAACAACAATTTGAATTTTAGTATATTTTAAGACCACTTACATAATAAATTTACTTTATGATAAATATGAACAATTATCTGCAATTAGACCTCACTATACACCATAGTAGACTCATAATTTATATTCATCTTCATAACCCAAGGAATTAAAAATAACCTTGGTTTAAGCTCAGATGATGCCTAAGGGTAAACATAAGTGGTAATAATTTATTATAATATGTTAGAATAAAAAAGTCATGTTTTTATGAGAATATAATCAAAGACTCAGAAAAAACATTACGGGATAATACATAGTTAATCATGGATTATAAGATCAAAATCCATTTTCTAATCAAAGTATGTGATCTAATTTAATAGAACATTAGTACAACAAAAAACTAATCAATGTTGTATAAGAAAAAGAAAAAAACCATACTTTATTAGAAAAAGAATTCACTAACCATTTTTTAATGACCGTAAAATTTCAAGGAATTTTTTTTTCTTATTTTATTTGGAATTTTACGAGTCTGTGACTTCTGACAACACTTGATTTCGAGTCCTGGTGTTCCCAGAATCAATTTCCAAAGTTTAGCTCGGGTACGTTCAGTGAACGAACGAGCAGGTTTTTCTATCTTTCGAACTGGTGCTCATAATTGAAATCTAAGGGCACTGTTGGACTCATAGCGCAGGTTTTAGCCTATGAAGACTTTCACCTCGATGACAAATGATCGGGTGTGAAAGTTAGTCATTTGGGTTTTACGTGGGTTAATAAAATAAAATAAGTGAACAATTTATTTTATTTTTCTATACACGTGCTTCACGGATAAAGTGGTTAGAAGCTCCACTTTGGAGTTGGTGGTTCAACCCATAGAGATCCAACCTCCCATGTGAGGTTGATTATGGTGGAAGCCACACGAGGCCTCCAATTAATAGGAGGGGAATCAAAACTCCTTGACTCCCTCTCATTTATGAGGGAGAGCCTCTAGGTTTAAATCCCCCTCTTAATTGAGGAGGATGAAACCTTCCTTTTAAATGAGGGGACCACCCACACATTAACCACCCCTTTCCTTTTTGTGGTTAATTAATGGTAGGGCCCACCATGAAATATCCTCCCTTAGGATGATATTCTTCTATGGGGACCACCCGGGCCAATAACCCCTTTTGGCTTCCTCCCCATTTTAATGTGCCACCACAGCGGATTAATTGGGTGGAGTCCTCTGTTATAAATCTAAATTTATGACTTGCGTGACAACGATGAACCCTCCCACTCCTATATAAATGAGGCTAGGGGAAGGAGTTATGGATGACTTCTTCAAGCGGCAGAATGATAGCAGCGAAGCACGGTGCCAAGCACTTGGAGAGTTTTCCTCCTCCAATGAAGAACGAAGAACGTCGACGCCACCCTCGGCTCTTTCCTTCCCGACGTTGACCAAACGACACCGTGTTCCACGACTCACCATCATTTAACGCCGTTTTACGAGTTAGTTGTTGTTATGTTCAAATTCAGTTCCATTCATCTTCATTCTTCAAATTCATGAGTTTCATGGGCCGTTTGTTACCATCTTGATGAGGAAGGGCTCGGACCGCACGAACATGGTCCGACCCTTCCCCTCTCATTTTTTTTGTGGACGATGGAGGCGGACTGTGAAGAACTTCCTGAAAATAGGCCGACCACAAGCGGATCGTCAGCATGATTTCCGAGTCACCACAAAAGCACCAAACCATCGTGCTGTGCGGAGTAGAGATGGGTCGCGGCTGGGATGGGTCACAACGGAGGGGCACAGTGCCGTCGCGACGTGCCGGAACTATAAGAGCCGTGACCGGGGCGGGCCGCGGAAGAGAGGAACAGCACCATCGCCCCACGCCGGAGCTTCAAGTGGGCCGCAGATGGGGTGGGATGCGGCTATGTAGCACGGCGCCATCGCGCCGTGTTGGTTGGACAAAGTCGCGACCTAAGGCCGCGGCGGACCGGGAAGGGCGGATGACTGTGCCAGCCGCGGCGGACCAAGAAGGGCAGCCGGCTGTGTCGGCTACCGGTGCCTTCAAGAGGCAGGACCCGAGGGGGGTCTCGTGGTTACCAAAGGCCGGCCTTAATGGCCAACCGTTTCCGAAGAACCGGGGGGTTTAACCCCACCGGTCGCCAGCCACATGGCCAACTGCATGGGTCACGTGGACCGGACCACGTCGTCCAGGCCAGGCCACACGGGCCAGGCTAGGCCACGTGGGCCGCGCCAGCCGAGCCACACCACAGCCAACCGGGCCGGACCTAGACCCGGGTCGGGTCTCCCCGGTTCGGGCCGACCTAGGGGGGTTGGGCCGAGTCAGACCAGGCCCAGAACCCCTATCTTCGGACTATCTTCAGTTAAACGCCCATAACTTGAGTTGAGGACATCCGATCGATGCACCTTCAGTTTATTAGAATTCATTGGATCATGACGGTATTTCCAGTATATTACACTCAAGGTTTCGGCAAAGTTTAGATACGGCCGGGTTGGATCGAACTCAAAACCAACAGGGCCTTCGGAGCAGAAACGCTTATAACTTGAGCTCCAAACGTCTGATTGATGCACCGTCGACTTTGTTGGATTCCTCTTGATTAGACAGTTATTTTGGTATACTTCACCTAAGGTTTGGATGTAGTTGGAGTATGTCCAGGTGGGATTGTACCCGAAATCCAACCGGGCCCCTGGAACGGAAAACCCAAAAACTTTTAGACCGAACGTCCATTTGACAAACCGTTAGGGGTGTTGGTGATCTCGTTGTTAAATAGTTCCTTTGTGTATATCCCATGGGCGTTCGGGGGTAATGATGAGATACGGTCAGGTTGGTTCGTATACAAAACCAACCGGGCCGCTGGAACAAAGAGGCTAATCACTCACGGATCGGTCGTCTGATTGACGCGCCGTCTGCTGTGTTGAGACCCCTGTGACGAGGTGGTCCTTTGTGACACTTCTTCATCAGACTTTGTGATACTTGGAGTATCGACCAGTGGATGGTGGAGTGAATCCTCTCGAAGGTGAGCATACGGAGTATGCTGACCTTGTAGCTGCCTGCGACCTGATGACTCCTTGTCTGATTTGATTCGGTGTGACTTGTATATCCCAGTGGAGAGCACTAATTTGTGAGTTGGAAGACCCATGGAGGAAGAGAACTACTTGGTGAGGAGGAAGACCCGCGATACTCGATAGGAGGAGTAACTCTGTAGGCTATGAGGGGGAGAACTACTGTGTGAGGTGGCATACCCATGGCGGAGGAGCACTACTTTGTGAGGTAGCAGACCCGCGGTACTCAAAAGGAGGAGTACCTCAGCAGTCTAAGGTTAGTGAGTGGCACCTCAGAGCCATGACCAGACTACTGCGCTCGAAAGATGAAGAGTTCTCCCGCAATAGTGTTTTTCGTCATCATGAATAAAAATCCTGGTTTGAGCAGAGTCAATGTCCTTTGTGTTTTTCTCATGATTGAGATGGGTTACTTGATAACTTAGGTATATGTATGGGAATATACCTAAGTAAAGGTAATATTTTGAGATATTTCTTTATGGTTTATCCTTGTTGGATTTAGTGAGACCTTGAGGGTCTCTGGGTCCCTACTGAGTATTTTTATACTCACCCCTATAGGGGATATTCCCGCACCTTGTTGTGTTGGATGCAGACGGAGATAAGGTACCTGGAGGTGGACTTCATGACGAGACGGTACCCGAAGGTTGACATCACGACAAGACGGTACCCGGAGGTGGACTTCACGAAGAGATGGTACCCGGAGGAGACAGACGGACGTGGAGAGCTGAGGTGGCCATCTGTACCTACCCATCAGGTAGGAACTCCGGAGGATGATACAGGATCATCTTGACACCTTGATGTTGTTTTGTCATTTCCTTTAACTTTACTATTGGGCTTGTATTTCCGGCCCCCGTGTACTTTCATCACACTTGTCTTATTGCTTTACTTAGTGTTTTCTTCCGTTCGTACTCTGGTTGTCTGTTTTATGAGTTTAATAATGGAAATGACATCCTTTTTTATCAGAATTTACGCCATTGGTGCTAGTCCCCAGCCCCTGTACTATGGAAGGCGGGCTTGGGGTAGTCACAACACGGGCCCCGAGAACAGGTCATGACAAATTGGTATCAGAGGAGTCATTTCCACCGCAGAACTTATAACACTGATATTTTCTTTCTGTGAATAAATAGTTTTAAGGGTACTAAGTGTGGTTTTCATCTCAGGGAGTCCAGTGTTGGTGCGGCGGCCGACGTATCCATACACCAGGAACCTTACTTTTGATTTCCGACTCAGTGCATGAGAACACTGATTGCATGTGTGTTTATAAAAGTTTTTCTTAATTTCATCTCAACAAGGTTAGCTCACCATGTTTAAATCATTTGACCATGTCACATCTGTTCAGGATGTATCCACATAGACAGTCAGTTGGAGTTCTGAGAGAGTACTCGATCACAGCCCACCGAGCGATGAGACTCCGGTGTAGGGCCCTATTTCTATGTTGGCACCTTCAGGTGGCGTACCAGCAGCACCACCACCCGTTAGGCAGTATATTCCACCAGCTGTACTAGTGGATGGTTCATGCTTACAGAGCGCAATACACGAGTCCCAACAGTAGAGTCCTCTGAGGATACGAGGCGAGACAGATTACGAGGCATCAGTGGACTGCCTGGAGGTGATTTCTAGAGTTCTACACCTACTTTAGATACCAGTAGAGCAGATGGTGATCATAGCTACTGGTTTTTCCCAGTGAGTGACCATGAGGATGGTCGGTATAGTGATGGTACTTCGGTATGTGGACCGATGTCTAAGATAGTACTTTCGGGTAGTGTTCCAGCTATATCACTACCTGTTGGTCAAGAGTTTCAACTGGCGGTACCGAGAGATGGCACATGTAGGTTCAGTACCTTACATGTGTTTCAGCATAAGATTACCCTCAGGTTCCGAGGAGATCTTGACTCAAAGGCGGATGAGGACCAGATTGAGGAGGTGTCTAAGTGTTTTCTAGAGCTCATACAGCTTCGGAAGGATGACATGTAGGTAGCTGAGTAATCATCGAGGCATACCAATCGTTCCTAGTACTTGATGACTATGATACGATTAGTGCTCCAGGGCCCAGACTTCCTAGAGAGATGTGTTTAAGGACATCTGAGCCAGTACCTTTCCTCTATGAATTCCTACATATGTTAGGGTGCCAGAGAGAACCTTTTTGGTTAAGAATTCTTTGGGTGAGTGGATACAGCCAGTGAAGGTTAGCAGTGGGAAAACAGGAAACTGGTGCCAGTCTCGGAGACTTGGGCGTGTAAAATGTTTTATGAAGAGGAAGTGTTAAGGACTGATGAATCTGCAAAGTAACAGACATGGAAGCAGAACTAGGAGGGAAGCATGTGGTGATGTACATTATGACATGTAATAACCACCAACCTTTGTAGTCCCCGCTAGGCACAGGAAGCTGAAGGGAAGGGGAAGAGAGTAGCTGCTTTCGGTCTAGGAGTGTGACCCAAGGGCTCTAGGAATGATTCGAGGTATGGTCTGTGTGTACTACTAGCTGCTGTAACAATAGACATTGATATGAATCATTCCTTCCTTCCACAAATCTTGTCCCAAACATAGAGTTTCTGGTTAAGCCGTTAACTTGACCCTCACATCTGGGGATACCTTCTGGAGGAGACTCGATAATCACGCTTATGCCGACCATGTGATCTGACCCTTGAGGTAAGAGTTTCGGTTGGAACCTCTTGGTGGCAGCTTCGATGCCTTACAACTCTAGTTTTGGTATGTACTGGGCAACCACATTTCATACATTGACTGACTATATTAGGAAAAAGGTTGTGGTTTACCTACAACATTGGTATGATTTTTTCCTTGGTCGGAGAAAAGGAAACCCCAAGAAGCACAGGATAAACTCATGCATAGGAGGGTGTGGCTGATAACTTTTGATTCGGCCACCCATACCCTCGTGGCAGTATGAGTTTTCAGTTTTCAGTTCCAAATAGGAAACGGAAGCCTCTAGAGTTCGAGGATGGCGACCACGTCTTTATATGGGTCTCACCTCGATGAGGTCTATGGGGATGTGGCTGAGGCGGGAAGTTATCTCTGAGGTTCAACGGACCATTATAGGTCCTCAGCCGGGTATGCAAGGTGGCTTACCACTTGGTTTTTTCACCACAGTTGCACTAGGTGCAAGACCTCTTCCACATATCCCAGTTGAGAAGATACATGCATGTCCTATCCGTCATCATCAAACACTGAGAGCTAGACATTGATGATGGGGAGAAATTCATGAGGTTCCAGTAGAGGTTGAGGATCGACAAGATCAGGTCCTACGAGGATGGTCGATTCCTCTTGTGTGCTTCCTTGGCAGTACGAGAACCTCCAGGAGAGAACATGAGAGTGGGAGGCTCAAATTCATGCTCGGTACCTCCTTTACTTACCCTAATTTGTGTTGTAGCATTATCGGGATGTAAATCCTTGAGGTGGGAGTAATGTAAAGACCCGAATAATTCAAGGAATTTATTTTCATAATTTATTTGGAATTTTACGAGTCTGTGGCTTCTGAAGACACTTGATTTTGAGGCCCGGTGTGCCCGGAATCAATTTATGAAGTTTATCTCGGGTATGTTTAGTGAACGAACTAGAGGGTTTTTTTATCTTTTGAACAGGTGCTCAGAATTGAGATCCGAGGGCACCGTTGAACCCGCAGTGCGGGGTTTCGCCTAAGAATACTTTCACCTTGACGGCATATGGTCAGGTATTGTAGTTAGTTTATGGGGGTTTACGTGGGTTAATAAAATAAAATAGGTGAACAATTTATTTTATTTTGTTAAACACGTGTCGCGCGGATAAAGTGGTTAGAAGCTCCACATTGGATTTAGTGGTTTGGCCCACCGAGATCCAACCTCCCATGTGAGGTTGATTATGATGGAAACCACACAAGGCCTCCCAGAAATGAGAGGGGAATCATAACTCCCTGAATCCCTCTCATTTATGAGGGAGAGCCTCTAGGTTTAAATCCCCCTCTTAATTGAGGAGGATGAAACCTCCCTTTTTAATGAGAGAACAACCCTCACATTAACCACCCCCTTTCCTTTTTGTGGTTAATTAATGGTGGGGTCCGCCCTGAAATATCCTCCCTTTGGAGGATATTCTTTTGTGGGGACCACCCTGTCAAATAACCCCTTTTGAATTCCTCCCCATTTTAATACGCCAGCACAACAGATTAATTGGGTGGAGTCCTCTGTCATAAAACCTCCATTTTTGACATGCGTGCCAACGACGAACCCTCCCACTCCTATATAAAGGAGGCCAAGGGAGGGAGTTCTGGACAACTTCTTTAAGCATCATAATTCTAGCGGCGAAGAACGACACCCAACACATGGAGAGTTTTACTCCTCCTCCAACCAAGAACGAAGAACGCCGACACCCCCCTCAGCTTCTTCCTCCCTGATTTTGACGTAACGACGCGATCTTCCGTGACTTTCCATCCATTAATTCCGTTTTACAAGGTAGGGGATGTTATGTTCAAGTTTAGTGCCATTCATCTTCATTTTTAAAATTATTGTGTCTCACGGGCTGCTTGTTATCATCTTCATGAGGAAGGGCTCGGACCACATGAACACAGTCCGACCCTTCCCGTCTCGTTGTTGTTTGTGGAAGATGGAGGTGGACAGCGAAGAACCGTCCGACGACGGGCCGACCACAAGAGGATCTTAAGAATGATTTCTGGGTCTCCACAGAATCATGGAACCATCATGCCATGTGGAGTAGAGCTGTGTTGCGGCAGGGACGGGTCGCGATGGAGGGGCGCGGCCCCATCGCACTACACTGGAACTACAAGAGCCGCGACCAGGGTGGGCTGCGGCGGAGGCGCGCGGCGCCGTTGTGCCATGACAGAGCTTCAAGGGGGCCACAACCGGGGTGGTGGAGCGCATTGCCAGAGCTTCAAGGGGCCGTAGCCAGGGCGGGCAGCGGCGGTGGAGCACGGTGGACCAGGAAGGGCGTCCGTCGGTGCCTTCAAGAGGCAGGACCCGAGAGGGGTCCCACAGTTACCAAAGACCAGCCTTAATGGTCGGGCATTTCTGAAGAACCGGGAGGGTATAACGCACCTGGTCGCTAGCCACACGGCCAACTGCGAGGGTCACGTGGACCGGACCACGTCGGCCGGGCCGGGCCGCCAGTGTTTGGCCGAGTCGCACCATCCGGGCCGGGCAGCGTCCAACCGGGCCGGACCCGGACCCAGGTCAGTTCAACCCTATTTGGGCCGCCCAGGGTGTCACAACCCGTCCCTGTGGGGCCCGCACCCTGAATCCCCAAGACCACCTCTAATAGGTCAGGGTCTGGTGACTAGAACTGAGTAGGCATATCACTAAAATGGGAGGCATTTACTATGTACTTGTACACACGCACACATCTCCAAGCCCATAAATGTTGAAACGTAAAAAAACACTAAGGAACAAAAATTAATGCATACAACTAAACCCAAAAAAATAGAGTACGAAGAATATTAGATTACTGTAAAAGTAAACTAGGCCAGAAAACAAGCCCACCAAAAACAAACAAACAAGAGTCTGAAAACTGCAAAGTCTAAACTGTAAGCACAAAAGGTACTGGGAATGATGCTCGTACCCGTAGGAACACCTCGGCCTATAGGGAACTCCGAAACCTCGGTCATGTCCTGGTCCACTCTGGACTCTGTCAAAAGGCTTCTCGTCTGCGCAAGACACCAGACGTGCGGGCAAAGCCCATGTAGGTGTGAGTATATCAATACTAAGTAGAGGACCCCGAAAACCACAAAGAAGTACACAAAGTAAAGGTACAGTTAGCTATGCACAGTATATGTCTACAGAACATATAGAACAAACCAGATATACTCAAAACCCAAAATTGTTTCCTAGAGACAAGTCACACATCCAAATACCCCCGTTAGGGATTTTGTTCTAAGATTATGTGATGCACTCGTTCCGGGAGAACACACTCCATGAGTCTTAAAGCTCTGATGACATCCATCCCAGAAGTGTTGTTTGTCGGGAACTGTCACGATAGGTAACTGCACTCATTACGGGAGACACACTCCTGAGTGTAAAGGTCACAATCAAAGAGACACACTCATTACGAGAGACACACTCTTGAGTGGGAAAGATCATGATACACAGATGTGGATCACTGCCAGGGCCATGGCGGATACCGCGACTCATCTAGATTAACCAGTTAGGTGATACACCAGCTAGGTAGAAGATCAATGGCCGGTAGAGTCGGTCATGTCGATGCCTGACTCTACCTAGGTTCAATAATGGATATAGGATCTTGCTCCAGGCCTCTCGGAGGAATGATGACTCTATCATAGAAATGTCCAGCTCAAAGGATCATACTCATGTAGAATGAAACGATGCCTGACCTTTAGGGGGAGGAGAAGAAGGGGCACTAACTGAAACAAAAAATGTCCAGGATAAGGTGAACAAGAGAACCATTCTGTTTTCCAAAAAATACATGGCATGTAAAAAGATACACGTCGTGTTTTCTGACCCCAGGTACTGCCCATGTACAACGACTATTGTCGTGAGGCTGGTCGTGCCGGAAAAACAAAGTACACGATGTGTAGTATGGTTTACACGCTGTGTCTGGGTAATTGGGGTTGGCTCTGTGTACTCTGCCCATGTGTTCGTACATGGTGATCAACCCATGTGTGCCATCCCGTGTAATCTCTACATGGGGTGACCTGCATTACTAGCCTCGCCTGGCCCTGTGACGGAGTACACGGTCGTGTACTCCTTCCCGTGTCCATGTACCCCCTGGGTACACACCGAGTCCCACGTAGCTGCCTCTTCGATGCTGTAAATGCCATGTTCTGAAGCCGTGTAGATCATCCCATGTCTGTGTACTACCCAAAGTACATGTCGAGCTTCGGGGAAAGTCCAACATGTTGTGTGATCGGGGTCACACGCCGTGTTCTTCCTCTCTAACTCCGAAACTGTAGCCACCATCGCCAGCACTAAACGGAGTGTTCTTCGGAGGTACACGTTGTGTGTTCTGTAAATTTCCAAAAAAGACTTCCTTCACCGGCGCACCTCCTGTGGTGCTCCGATCATCGATACGGTTGTTCGATCCCCACAAACATCCAGGTTTTGGTCACCCTGATACCACGATGCTGCTTCTGTCATTTTCGAGCATCCGATTGGCCCTAAAAACATGATTTGATCTTCCCGTGTGAAGAACTCTCGAAGAACGCCCTTTCCTGATCCGGTTCTATTCATCATCCGCCATTGTCGCCACACCTCCACATGGTAATTGCGGTGTCGAGCCTTTGATTTTGGATCGTTACATCATGGAACGGATGGGCAATGATCCGTTGTTCGTCGCCCCGTGAAGAACTCACCAGAAAAGAAGGGAATGAAATCCAATAAACAAATTGAGTAACGATCCTCCGCCATCATTTGTCACAGCGTTGATCTGCTCCCGTTAATAGGATTAATAGAGTAGAAATAAATATCAATAAATAACATGGATTAACTCCCTAGAATCATCCCAAAGAAATCCCTCCTGCAAGAACACACGAATCCACGGATCAACTTGTTCGTGGTTGATCCGCGTTCGTGGTTTAAACTCAAAAACGAAGAAAAGGAATTGAAATAAAAAACCCCTACATTTCGAAAGGATCGATCATTGATGATGGTGCCGCGCTTCCATTGTCGTTGAGTTCTTTCAACGTCGTAGGCACAGTGATTCACAGCCTCGATTGGTCGTCGTTCGTCACCGAGGGTTTTCTCCAATGTCGTGCGGATTCTGCAGAGGTTCCTCTCACATCTCCAACGATCAAAAATTGCTTAACCCATTAAAAAGGGAAACATGTTGGCATTTAATTAAATTAAGGTGTTAATGATTCCTACTTGTCAATAATGTGAATTCATGATGCATCATTAATTTAGGAAACAACTGTTCTGTTTACCGTGCTGTAGGGGATGCTTCCTTAAAAGAAATAAAATAAGCTTGTGAATTTATTTTATTTTATTTTACATTAAAACATCCGAAAAAATAACTTTTTCCCTCGACCCATGCCGGTTGAGGTTAGGCTCACTCATAGGATAAGTCGTTGTCCCAGACGCAACGGTGTGCTCAGATTTTTAATCTGGGAGTCTGTTTGGAAACTTCCACAACCGCGCACAAGCGCCGACTCACTTAACTTAAAAAAATTTAAACAACCATTCCGGGATCATTGGACCACTGAATGATGTTCCGTCTTCATTCCTGGTCTCATAAAAAATTCCATATAATATTTAAAAATTATAAACGGAAAATCTGAGACATTACATTCTCCCCACCTTTGGGATTTACGTCCCCGAAAATCCAAAACTAGGGCTACTAAAAAAGATGTGGGTACTCGGAATGAATCTAGGCCTCCCACTCCCACGTGCTCTCCTGAAGATTCATGTGCTTCCACCAGACGCGCACCAAGGGAATCGATCGCCCCTGGAAGATCATCTCATGCCAATCCTTGATCTCAACTGGGTACTCAGCAATGGTCACTCCATCCTCGATGTCTAGCTCGCCCCAGTCGATGACATCCGTGGGATCATGCACGTATCTCCTCAGCTACGACACGTGGAAGACATCATGTAGCTGATGCATCTGTGGCGGTAGAGATAGGAGGTATGCCACCTTTCCAACTCTGCACAGTATCTGGAATGGTCTGATGAACCTCAGAGATATCTTTCCGCCCCGACCAAATCTATGTATCCCTCATCGAGGTGAGACTCGAAGAAAGATGTGGTCTACCTCTTCGAACACTAGAGGCCTCCGTTGTTGGTCAACATAGGACTTCTGCCGGCTCTGTGGAGTCTTCATCCACTCTCGGATGATTTTTACCTTCTCTGTGGTAGCTCGTACTATCTCTGGACCCATGAGTGATGACTCTCTGGGGTCGGTCCAGCAATGCGGTGACCGGAAGCGTCTCCTATAAAAGGCCTCAAACAGTGCCATACCAATTATGCAGTGGTATCTTTTGTTGTAAACAAACTCCACCAGTGGTAGGTAGTCCTCCCAGCTATGACCAAAGTCCAAGACACATGCTTGTATCATATCCTACAGAACCTGAATGGTCCCCTCCGTCTGATCATCAGTATGGGGATGAAACGCTGTGCTCAAGCATAGCTGAGTCCCAAAAGCCTCCTAAAATCCCTTCCACAACAGGGAAATGAATAGGGAATCTTGATCTGAGACTATAGTCGAGGGGATTCTAGGAATTCGAACTATCTCCTACACGTAGAGGCATCCCAAGCTCTCTATGGAACTCTGCTCCCTGATAGCTAAGAAGTGGGCCGACTTGGTGAGTCGGTCAACGATCACCCAGACGGAATCATGCCCCATGAACATCCTTGGTAAGCCTATCACGAAGTCCATCGATATTGCATCCCACTTCCACTATGGGACTTCTAGGGGGTGAGCCAATCCCGCTAGAACCTGGTGCTCAACCTTCACTTGCTGGCATGTGAGGCATCAAGAATTGAACTCGGCTACTGCCTTCTTCATGCCTGACCACCAGAACTGTCATCAGAGATCCTGGTATATCTTTTCCTCTGCGGGATGTACCACCAAAGGGGATGTATTAAACTCCCTCAGTACCTCCTCCTATAATGACATTGGTACAACTGTGTGTCCTTTGAAAAGAAGTATGTGCTCCCTACCTTGTGAAAATCCATCAGGCGCATGTCCCGTGGATAACTGAGCACGTAAAGACACACAATCGACATCCCCAAGTTGTGCCTCCCTAAATCATTGTAAGAGTGGAGGGGTGACAACCATAGACAATAGGTAAGCTGTATCCTCTCCATCCATTAAGGATAACTGAAACGCGGTTAACTGTTGTGTCACCTCACTCAACAACTATGAGCTTGACCTTCTGCTAAGGGAATCTACCACCTTGTTCCCCTTTCCAGAAGTATAGATGATCTCAAAATCATAGTCTTGGAGGAACTCTAGCCAACACCCCTGCCTCAGATTCAGATCCTTTTATGAGAAGATGTACTTGAGGCTCTTGTGGTTAGAGTATACAATAAACCGCTCGCCCATAAGGTAGTGCCGCCACGTCTTCAATGTGAAGACTACCGCTGCCAACTCGAGATCATGGGTCACATAGTTCTGCTCATGTGGCCTAAGCTGGCGCGAACCATAAGCAATCACTTCATGCCACTATATCAGGAAACAGCCGAGCCCGGTCCCTGATGCATCGCAGAAATCTACATACTTGACACCCTCCTCCAGAAATCTCAATAATGGGGCGCTCATCAAACTCTGCCTCAACTTTCCAAAGCATTTTAACACTTCTATATCCACACAAAGGGTTTCCCCTTCCTGGGCAAGGCCTTCATCGGTGCTGATATCCAAGAGAAATTAGGAATGAACCTCTGATAATGTCCTTCCAACCCAAGGAAGCTCCACACCTCCGTTACGCTCCGCAGTGGATCCCATGCTAACATAACCTCTACCATGGCTGGGTCCATAGCTACTCCATCTGCTGAGATGACATGTCCGAGAAAGTGGACCTCCTGAATCCAGAACTGGAACTTTGAGAGCTTCCCATAAAGCTGGTTCTCCAGAAGTACATCCAGAACCATCCACAAGTGTCTCTCATCCTCCTCCTCTGACACCGAGTACATGAGGATGTCATTGACTAGACCACTCCAAACCGGTCCAAGTACGGCTGGAAGATCTGGTTCATCAGTCCCATGAACAATGCGGGGGTGTTCATCATGCCAAAAGGCATCACCAAGTACTCATAGTGATCGTAACAGCATCTGAAATCTGTCTTCGGTATATCCTCATCCCGTACTCATAGCTGGTGATAGCCTGATCAAAAGTCAACCTTCAAGAACCATTGTGCCCCTCTTAGCTGATCGAAGAGGCCTTCAATTCTCGGTATTGGATACATGTTCTTCTCCATCACCTGGTTTAGGATCCATTAATCCACGCACTACCTCATACTCTCATCTACCTTCTTGGAAAACAAGACTGGGGCCACCCTGGGTGAAACGCTGGGTCTCACGAAACCCTTGCTCTAAAAATCCTCCAAATTCATCCTCAGCTCGCGAAGCTCTAAGGGAGACATCTGATATGCCGATGAGGAAATTGGTGTCGTCCCAGGGTGTATGACAATGCAGAAGTTGATTTCTCGGTGGGGAGGTAATCCTGGAACATTTTTGGGAAAGACGTCCTCATACTCTACCACCGCCACTGGGAACTGAGAGCTCAGAATATCTACTACATTAAGGGTAAGGCTAGACAACTCATGAGCGATCGGTTGCACCCTCCTATGCATGAGCCCATTTTATGCTTCCTGGGTTTCCTTTTCTCTAAAAAAGGAAAACCTCGTTCCATCATGGCGGACACAGCGCACTCTTCACCTAAAAGAGTCAATCTAGGCATGGACCGAAGATAACCAATGCATACCGAGAAAGGCATTGTAAGGCCTCGACGCTACCACCAAGAGGTTCCAACCGAAACTCTCACCTCTATGGGTAAGATCACACTGTCTTCAAAGGTTTGTGATGGTCGAGTCTCATCATGTAGGTGTCTCCATGCATAAGGATCAAGTCAACGGTTCTAACAGAATATTGAGGTTTTGTACAAGACATGTGGCTATAGGGGAATGACTGGAACCTGTTTCTATGTGTACGTAAGCTAAGATATAAAAGACATAGATCGTACCTCAAATCATCCCTGTTACCCCTGTGTCGTATGCCTAGACCACATGCAGCTGCCCTACCCCTATCCCCTAGCTCCCTGAGCCTGGTGCGGACCTCCTGGGGATGGTGGTGGAAGTAAGTTGAAGCGTCTGCCACCACCCGTAGTTCTACCTGCTTCTCTGCCACCTCCGCTGCCTAGCGGGTCTATTGGGTCTATTCTCTGCCTCCTCCTTGGTGGTCCATCCACCATTTCCCTTTCAGCATCTCGACAGATCAGGCAATCTCTTGCAATATGTCCCTTACCGTCGCATGTGTAACATCACTTCTCCCTAGGCCGACTAGATCCAGCCTGAGAGCCCTGGACAGTCGATCCCCTATCCTAGGTCCTCCTATTATGTTTCCCACATCCAGATCCCTATGCCTGATGTTGGCTCCCTACTACCAGGGTCTCTGCACCTGTCTGCCTGCTGCTGACTGCTGTCGGCTTCCTCTGCTCCGCCAAGAAACTCTCGATCACCAAGGCTCACTCGAGCACTCCAGCATAAGTCGATATGCATAGAGGCACGACACTAGCTCGGATGTCTCATTGTAGACCTCTATAAATTGTCCGACCACTAAAGTACATATCACTGACCATATCCATCGACTACCTGGTGATGTTGGTAAACCTCACTGAATAGTCAGATACGGTCATACTGCCCTGCTGGAGCTGAAGAAGCTCCTGGATGCATACAAATATCAGCATAGCCAGAAGGGAACTCCTCCCTGAATAGTCGCTCAAACTCAGTCCATGAAATAGTATCCTTTTCGCGAGTCTATGTGGTCAGAATCCACCATTGTACCACCGATCCCTGAAGAAAGCTCTCTCCTAGGATCACCATCTGGTCTGGTGGTGTACTCACTAGATGAAAAACATCGGTCACCGCCTCAAGCCAGTCCTCAGTCGCCAGATGGTCGGGCTCACCTTAGAACCCGAGGTGTCTCTGTCTCTTGAACTCATTGAGTGCGCTAAGGATGTGCTCCTTGCCGATCAGTACTGTAGGTACCACTGGCTGCTCCTGTGGTGGTGGCATAGCAGGTGCACCACCCGGTGGAAACGCCTTGGAACTGGTCCCTCTATAGAAGCCTCGTCACTGAGGGGGTCATCCTTGTGATCATGCTACTGAATCCTAGCAGGTATGCATCGTGGATGCATCCTGTAAGAAAACACGATGTACAATGGTCAAAGTGTGTATCTTGATAGATGACACAATGGATATGGAAACCACAAACCATTCTTATATGATGCATGTACCTTTTTATTTCCCCGCAAGAAGTGTTTTCATTTACCGGGTCGAAAAACAGGTTACTAGAGTCCTAGTGTATGGATACGTCGGCCGCCACACAAACACTGGGGTCTCTGGCCTAAAATCTAAACCCGAAACACTCAAAACAGTTTCCCCAAACCAAACTCACAGACTCTTGGTCCTAAGGTAGAACCGACCACCTCTAATACCACTCTGTCATGAACTGTCCCAGTGGGGCCCATGTCGTGACTCCCCAAGCCCACCTCCAATAGGCCAGGGGATGGTGACTAGCACCGAGTAGCCATATCACTAACATGGGAGGCATTTCCTACATACCTGTACATTCACACACCTCTCCAAGCCCAAAAATGCTGAAATGTAAAAAAAACACTAGGGAAAAAAAATGCATGTGTACAACTAAAACCAACCAGTAGAGTACGACGAAAGGTAGAGTACTGTAAAAGTAAACTAGGCCAGAAAAAAATCCCACCAAAAACAAACAAACAAGAGTCTGAAAACTAAAAAGATCAAACTGTAAGCACAAAAGGTACTGGGACTGCTTCTCATAGCCGTAGGAACACCTCGGCCTGTAGGGAACTCAAAAAGGTCGGTCTTGTCCTGCTCCACCCTGGACTCTGTCAAAAGGTTTCTCATCTGCAGAAGACACTAGACGTGCTGGAAAAGCTAGTGCAGGGGTGAGTATAACAATACTCAGTAGAGGACCCCAAAACCCACAAACACGTACACAAAGTAAAGGTACAGTCATCTATGCACAGTATATGTCTACAAAACATATAGAACAAACCAGATATAATAAAAAACAAGACCCGTGGCCTAGAGACAAGTCACACAACCACATACCCCCGTTAGGGAAACTGTTTGAAGATTCTGTGATGCACTCGTTCTAGGAGATCACACTCCATGAGTCTTAAAGCTCTGATGATGTCCGTCCGAGAAGTGTTGTCTGTCGGGAACTTTAACGAGAGGTAGCTGCACTCATTACGGGAGACACACTCATGAGTGGGAAGGTCACGATCGAAGAGAGGCAGTAATTACAGGAAACACACTCTTGAGTGGGAAAGATCACGATACACATATGAGGATCACTTCCAGGGCCATGGAGGATACTGCGACTCATCTAGATGCACCAGTTAGGTGATACACTAGCCAGGTAGAGGATCAACGCCTGGTAGAGTTGGTCACATCGATGCCTGACTCTACCTAGGTTCAAGAATGGATAGAGGATCTTGCTCAAGGCCTCTCAGAGGGATGATGACTCTATCACAGAAAATTCCGGCTGAAGGGATCATACTCTTTTAGAAGGAAACTATGCCTGATCTTTAGGGGAATGAGAAGAAGGGGAACTAACCCAAATGAAAGATGTCCAGGATACGGTGAACAAGAGGACCATGTTGTTTTTATAAAAATTACACGGCGTGTAAAAAAGATACAAGCCGTGTTTTCTGACCCCTGGTACTGCCCATGTTCAACGACCCATGTCGTGAGGCTTGTCATGCAGGAAAAACTAAGTACACGGTGTGTAGTACGGTGTACACGCTGTGTCTGGGTAACTGGGGGTGGCTCCGTGTACTCAAGCCATGTGCCCGTACACGGTCATCAAACCGGGTGCACCATCCTGTGTAATCGCCACATGGGGTGACCCACATTACTGGCCTCGCTTGGCCGTGTGATGGAGTACATGGTCGTGTACTCCTTCCCGTGTCCGTGTACCCCCTAGGTACATGCCGAGTCCCACGTAGCTGCCTCTGCCATGCTGTACATGACGTGTTCTGAAGCCGTGTAGACCATCCTGTGTTCGTGTACTACCCAAAGTACATGCCGAGATTTAAGGAAAGTCCAACATGCCATGTGACCAGGTTCACACGACGTGTTCTTCTTCTCTGACCCCGAAACCCTAGCCGCCACTGCCAGTACTACACGGCGTGTTCTTCGTAGGTACACGTCGTGTGTTGTGTAAATTTCCAGAAACGACGCCCTTCACTGGCGCGCCTACCATGGTGCTCCGATCATTGATCTAGTTGTCCGATCGCCGAAAAACATCCATATTTTGGTCACCCTGATACCATGAAGCCGCTTCCATCCTTTTCGGGCCTCTGATCGGCCCCGAAAACATGATTTCATCTTCGCGAGAAAAGAACGCTCGAAGAACGCCCTTTCCCGATCTGTCCTGATTCATCATCTTCCATCGTCGCCACACCTCCAAAAGGTCGTTGCAGTGTCGAAACTTTGATTTGGGATTGTTTCGTCATGGAACGGATGCGCAACGTTCCATTGTTCTTCGCCCCACGATGAACACGCGAGAAAATAAGTAAAAGAAACCCAATATAACAAATTGAGGAACGAACCTCCGCCGTCATTCGTCACAATGTTGACCCGCTCCCATTAATAGGCTTAACGGAGAAAAAATCAATATCAATAAATAGCATGGATTAATTCCCCAAAATCATCCCAAAGAAATCCATCCCGCAAGAACACCCGAATCTGCGGATCAACTTGTTCGTGGTTGATCCGTGTTTGTGGTTTAAACTCAAAATGGGGAAAAGGAATTGAAAGAAAAAAAATCCTACCTTTCGAAAGGATCGACAGTTGATGAAGGCTTCACGCTGCCATTGCAATTGAGATCTTTCAATGTCATTGGTGCAGTGATTCTCAGCCTCGATCTGTCGTCGTTCATCGCCGAGAGTTTGCTCCAACGCCGCGCAGATTCTACAAAGGTTCCTCTCACGTCACCAACGATCAACAATTGCTTAACCCATTAAAAAGGGAAACATGTTGGAATTTAATAACATGGAGGTATTAATGAGTCCAACTAGTCATTAATGCGAAGTCATGACACATCATTAATTTAGGAAACAGCTATGCCATTTACCGCGCGGCAACGGATGCTTCCTTAAAAGAAATAAAATAAACTTGTGAATTTATTTTACTTCATTTTACATTAAAACGTCTGAAAAAATAACGTTTTCCCTCGACCCGCGCCGGTCGAGGTTAGGCTCATTTTTAGGTAAATTCATCTTCCCGGACGAAAAAGTGTGCTCAGAGTTTTAATCCGGGCATCCGTTTGGAAACAGCCACAAATGCGCACAAGCGCTGACTCACTTAACATAAAAAAGCTAAACCACCATTCCGGGCTAACTAGACCTCGGAATGATATGTCGTATTCACGCCCAGTCTCGTAAAAAATTCCATATAATATTTAAAAATTATAAACGGAATATACAAGACATTACACAAGGGGTGTTGGGCCGGGCCGGATCGGGCCCAGACAACCTATATTTGGGCCATCTTCATTTAAACACCCATAACATGAGTTGTGGACCTCCAATCGATGTACCGTCAGTTGAATAGGATTCATTGGATCAACACAGTCATTTTAGTATATTACACTCTAGGTTTTGGCGAATTTTGTGTATGGTCGGGATGGTTTGATCTCAAAACCAACCGGGCCTTCAGAGCGGAAACACTTATAACTAGAACTCGAGACGTCTGATTGATGCACCGACGAATTTGTTGGATTCCTCTTGATGAGATAGTTCTTTTGGAATAATTAACCTGAGGTATGGATGTAGTTGTAGAATGGCCGGGTTGGATTGTACCCGAAATCCAACCGGGCCCCTGGAACGGAAAAGCTGATAACTTTCAGACCGGACGTTCGTTTGACGAACCATAAGCGGCGTTGGTGATACCATTGAGAAATAGTTCCTTTGTGTATACCCCATGGGAGTTCAGGGTACAATTGAGATATGGTAGGGTTGGTTCATATATAAAACCAACCGGGCCCCGGAACAAAGAGGCTAATAACTCACGGACCGGGCGTCCGATTGACGTGTCGTCTGTTGCGTTGAGACCCCTGTGACGAGGCAGTCCTTTGAGATAATTTTTCGTGGAACTTTGTGATACTTGGAGTATTGACCAGTGGCGTGTGGAGCGGATCCTTCCGGAGGAAGCATACGGAGTATGGTGACCTTGTAGCCAGCTGAGACCTGATGACTTCTTATCTGATTTGATTCGGAGTGACTTGTATTGCCTAGTAGGGAGCACTAATTTGTGAGGTGGAAGACCCATGGTGTAGGAGCACTACTTTGTGAGGTGGCAAATCCATGGTACTCGATAGGAGGAGTACCTCTGTAGGCCATGAGGGAGAGCACTACTGTGTGAGGTGGAAGACCCATAGTGGAGGAGAACTACATTGTGAGGTAGTAGACCTGCGGTACACGACAGGAGGAGTACCTCAGCAGTCTATGGTTAGTGAGCGGAACCTTGGAGTCATAACAGGACTACTGCACTCGACAGAGGAGGAGTTCTCCAGAAGCCATGTTTTTCGTCATCTTGAATTAAAATCTTGGATTGAGCTGAGTCAATGACCTTTGTGTTTTCCCCTGATTGAGATGGGTAACTTGAAAACTTATGAATATGTATGGGAATATACCTAAGTAAAGGTTATATATTGAGATATTTCTTTGTGTTTTATCCTTGTTTGATTTAGTGAGACCTTGAGGGCCTCGAGGTCCCTACTGAGTATCGTTATACTCACCCCTACACGTGATATTCCCGCACCTTATTATGTTGGATGCAGACGACGTGACGGTACCCGGAGGTGGACTTCATGATGAGATGGTACCCAGAGGTGGAATTCATGAGGAGAAGTTACCTAGATGTTGAATTCATGACGAGATGGTACCCAGAGGTGGATTTCACGAAGAGACGGTACCTGGACATGACAGACAGACATGGAGAGCTGCGGTGGCCATATGTACCTACCCTTCAGGTAGGAACTCCGGAGGACGATCCAGGAGTAGCCTTACACCTTCCTTCTATTTTGTATTTTCCTTGTACTTTACTGTTGGGCTTGGATTTCCAGACCCCATGTACTTTCAGAACACATGTCTTATTGCTTTACTTAGTGTTTACTTCCGCTTGTACTCTGGTTGTGTGTTGTTTGCATTTCATAAAGGCAATGCCTTCCCTTTTATCGGGATTTACCCCTTTTGTTGCTAGTCGCCAGCCCCTGGCCTATGGAAGGCGGGCTTGGGGTAGTCAAGGCACGGGCCCCAAGGACGGGTCGTGACACATTTCTCCGAACATCAAAGATTATGAGTCACTATGTAATTCCAATACTATAGTGGTGTAGGCTTCACTACATCATTCCCATAACATAGTGGAGTAGAAATCACTACCAAATTTCCATATCATAATGGAGCTAGAATCACTTCCTAATTCCAAAAAATGGGGATTATGTATTACATGTTGATTCCACTAAAATAGTGGTTCTAATATCCCTTACATATTTAAATAATACATTGGAGAAGGCGTCACTTCCAAATTCCCATAACATTCGGGACAATGCATCATTTTAGTATTTTATATTAGACTGAGCATCAATACTCACTTCCAATAATTATTTTATAGGATATGAAACTATAACAAATGTATTAGATGGATATATTATTTTTATACCACATATCACAGAATGAAAACCATTCATATGTCTTCTATATGAATATGAAAATGTTATAATTTCAAAATCACTTAACTGACCTATCATAAATAGATAAGTTTTAAAAAATAATTCACAAAAAATTTTATAAACAATCTAAATAAACGAGATGGATGGTGGCATTAAAGCGTATCCCTGGTTTAAAGAATGGTACATCAAAATATTTTAACAAATAAAAACAACATTTCATGATTAATAAAGATTTTAATTTGTGAAAACAAGAAGAAATATTCATTTACTGAAATTCATGAAAACTCCATAAAAATTTTCCATAAAAATTAAATCCATTGAGGAAATTTTTTTTAAATAAAACTTTATTACCAAAAGGGGTTTTTAGAAGATAAATTTTATAAAATAAATATGTTTTTACAAAAATTATTTGGAAGGTATAAATGAACTGAAGGCATGTTTTATAAAAAATAAAATTGATTTAATTACTTCATTAAAATCTATATTTTTTTAAATTAAACATTTAATTTTAAAAAAAATTACTATGATAACAGTAAAAAAATTATAATTATTGTTTAAAATATTAAGAAAATTATTCACTGAGATGAATGGTAATAATGATTAAAAATGTGTTTATAAGGAAAAATAGTAGAAAGATAGTTTAGAGAAAATTTGTAATACTATCATGAAAACAAGATGGTATGAGTTAATTTGGAATTTCATTTTATAAAAGATGAAGTAAAAAATTTTCAAAATATTTAATTTAAAAAATAATCCATAATAATAAGAAATTAATAATTTATTAAGGATTCATAGTAAAAATATGGATTGAATGAAAAACATTTGATCGTTGAAGGAAAACCATGTTGTTAGTCAAAAATACTTTAATAGAAAACATACAAAATATAATGGATAATAGAAATTATTTTTAATAATGGAAATAAATGTTATTGTAACATGAAATAATAAATAAATTGGTTTTTAACAAATAAGTAAAATGGTGGGAAGCTAAAATAAAGTCTTGGATGAAATGGGGAATATCTTGAAGGATGTGAATTATACTCAATAGTGAAACACTATTATGAGAATGAAAATAATTACATAAGGAGATTAGAATTATAATTTCATTTTTTAGAAATTAATGGAATGATTCAAATGATTAAATCTTGTGGTGGAATAATCCATGAATAGAAAGAAAAATCTTAACGATGGATGATTATAACTAAAACAAATGGGTTTAAGTTAACAAAATAACATACGACCTCTGTAAAACTTGAATAAAAACCCATGAAAATAGTTTTCATGGTAAAATTTTAAACCTTTTTAATTTCATGAAGGTATTTAAAAGGAAACTACATTGGTATTATATGAACTCTTAAAATAAAACAAGTGGTCGATATGATATAAGTCTAAATGAAAATATATTTATAGGAGAAACCTCTTATTTTTTATTCATAATTAATAAAAAAAGACTATAACATCTAATATAAAAATAATTATTATGTTGAAAAATTAATATTAAACTTATTCATATCAATTAAATTTCACTCTATTAAATTTTAATTTTATTTCGATACTTACTTATTTTTTTTTACTATTTACTGGTTGTTATTTTCATCATCATGGGTTACAAATTTTAATTATTTTCAAAATACTTGGTAATGTTGATTTTGATCCCCGTTCATTGATACTAAATTTATCGATCCATTATTATATAATGAAATATAATATATATTTTATAGTAATTTATGGTTTTCAAAAAAAATTCTAAGAGAGTGATAATGATAATTCATGGAGATGAAAATAATTAAATACTTGTTCCATTAATTTTTATTGAAAAAACAGTTGATTATTAATAATACGTAACATATTAAAATAAAATTTATATAGTATTAAACCAAATATATTGTGAAAATTTCTTTCTAATAATACCAATTTTTATGTTTCCAAATAAATCCATGATGGGAATTTGTAGCATTTTTCATGTAGGTGGTAAAGTCATCCTAAAAAAAGATGATATAATCAATTAGTGCGTATCCTTTAGAATTTGAATATTTTATAATAATGTAATTTTTAGGGAAACATAATGATATTATATATATTTTTTAAGTTATTGAATTATATTTAAATTAATTTATAAAATTAATAAAATAATTGATATATAGAAAATGAAATATATCATTTTATGGAGGCGACAGTATGCATATACAAAAATATTATGTTTTTATTTTCCATATAATGGTTAAATAGTTGGAAATGTCCTATAGTTTAAAGAACCATAATCCTAATATATAGTAAATCGTACTCCATTAAATAATCTTTTATATCCATCCAAAAATAGTGGTGAAGAAAAAAATTATGAATTTAATTGTGGGGATAGTTCACATATACAGAAGCCTACGTTTTCTATTTATAACAAAAAATGTGACAGTTAGGTAATAGTTATTCCTTAACAATAATTAAATGACATTATATAAATAATAATTATACAATCATGTTTTATTTTTAATTATATTGTTGGGGGAGTGATGAAGATAAGGAATAAAATAAGACAATAATTAGTACCTATGTTGATAATTTTAAATTTCTCTTGAAGTACATTTTTTAAATGAAAGACATAGAACAAATTATTGTGACTAAAGGAAAATGGATATTGGAGTAGAATATAGGGTAAGTAAAAATGGTATAGATTCAATGGAACATAAAATTATTAAAAAGGATTTGATGGTGGGGGTGTATGTCCTCTTTTACAACTGTATGGAAGATAGTTTTCTAAATATAACACATTAAATTAAAAGGAACTCATGTTACATTTGTTAAGTGGATAGTAAAGTGGGATATAATATAAATGATATTGGTTTTGGTATAGAATCACCATAAACACTCACATTAAACCATGTTTTTAATATGTTTTAAGTCTTCTATATTTATATTTTACACTATTAGGATATTTGATTTTTATCATGGTAAATCATTTATACATAGTTAATTAATTTTTTATCAATCAATATAAAATGAAAACTCTTAAATAATATAGAAAAAATTATTCTAAATATCAAATCAATTATATCAAATATAATTTTTATGGTTGAGATAAATTAATTTAAATTTAAGTTATCATAATGTGTAAAAGGCCTTTTTAGAGAACGTGTAATTTTAAGTATCAATATTATATTTAAGATAAGAATATCAATATTGTTGATATAATTGAAATTAATTTTTTTATTATTAAACAATATTTGTTATATAACTTTAAAATAAATATAAAACCCAATTCCACAATGTGAATGTAAAATTAGAAGAAAAAACAAAAACTAGTTATTAATAAAATAAATACAATCTATGTTTCAAAATGATAAATATGATTTTTAAAAATTAATATTATCCTTTTTAAATGAATCACATTACATAAATTTAAGTGTATTTTTTTTTAATGTAAAAATTTTTTATGAAAATTTCATAAAAGTTATGGAATATATACATATTATATTATTCACCTTTCACCTAAAAATTCACAATGTCAGAAAAATCAAAAAACTCACTCTATGATTATTTTCACATGATGAATTAAATAATGGGATTACCTTAAATAAATTAAAATATTAAAATGTAAAAATTTATCTTCTAAATGAAATTATAAAATATAAATAAAAAAAATTATAGAAAAAATGACACCTTAAGATTTAAATGTTTATAATCTTATTTTATATAAATTTCTAGTTAAATGGGTGTTATTATAATAAATTTTAATTTAGAATATTTATATTTTAAAATTTATTAATTTATTTTATTTGATAAAACTATAAAAATAGAAATTATTATTTAAAAAAATAGTTTGAAGAACATTTAATTAATTTTTTTATCTTCTAACCATTAAATTTAATCAACTCAAATAAATTTAAATGGATGAATTATATTTTAAAAATAATAATTTTAAATATATTTAAATATATTTCTTCATAATAAATCATTTAATTATAATTGTATATACTTGAGGAAAAATTTACATTAAAATATTCTTATTGATGTTTCATATAATATTGGAGTATTTTAATATGGAATTTCAATGTTCATTTTATTTTGGTGTCTCATGCATTAAAATATAATAAAAACAAAATTTATTTCAAGGGAAATTGATACTTAAATCTCACTGTGTAAGATAGTCCCACCTTAAAATAACATGAAATGACTATATTTTAATTACTAATTACTAATGAAAAGTCGATAAGAGTATCCATAAGATAAGCATGACTGAATCTAATGATTATGATGAGATGTCATCCTCAATACCAAATCAAATACTAGAAAACTCATAATTTAATTCATAATATGAATATACCGAAAAATGCATATTTTTCAGTCATTTGAGGAAAATAAGTTTATTATGACATGTAATATAGATCATATATGGAGACATAGAATCCACTTCAATAATCTCATAAAATTCATCGATGATTTAAAGAAATAATATTACTATAACCCTTATCTTTGGATAGTATAGTCTATCAAGTAGATTTTTTCATTGATAAAAAAATCACCAAGGTGGTGTTATAATGTTCTTAGAAAACATAATAGTTATTATAGGGTTACTGGAATAAAAAATGGTCAAGAAAACTGCATGTATTATGTGGATGATATGTGTACCTTAACAATCTAGAGTTTCTTCATTATTAGTACCTAACAACACAATAGTTATTGAATGCTCTTTTCATTATTCTTATAATTTTAGAGGCTAACAATTCCTATTATATATCATATCCCTTTTATTAATGCATTCATTTTTATAAGGAACATATTCTTTGCATTTGAGGCATTGAATTGATGGTGTAGAATTAGTTGGGACCCTAATACCCCCAACTATATTGGCTTAAAAATTATATATAATATAAAATCAGAATCACATTTTTCAATCCTTTAACACTTTAGTCATTTATTTTCTCAATTGTGAAGTTACCTTTGGTTCTTCTTCCCACATTATGACCATATAGGAGGCTGAATCTTCATTCCAATTTGGAGAGAACTATCTTGAAACGTCATCTATCACATCTATGGAGGGTATGTGAAATTATTATAATTCTAGTTGTTAATAATATATCATGATAGTTTTTTAAGAATAACTATAGTTGTTTAACCCTAGGTTTAGTTCTATATAGTTTTTTCACAAGGATATTCATATAATTATCAATTTGTCTCATGATTAATTCAGTTCATCATGGGTTCTACCATTACCTTACAAAAGGAATCATGACGTAAGAGAATAATTAAATTAATAAATGTTAAAAGTAAAAATATAATAATAGAAGTAATAACTCATAAATTTCATTTATAAACTATCATAAGAAGACTTCGGGTTCAATATAGGTTATTAGAACTCATTTTCCAACTAGGTTATATAACCTAAATATATTTAGATCCCATAAAATAGTTCATATGGAGTATGTTAATTACCAAAAAAATAACCCCTATAAGTGTTAAAATACATGTGTAGATAGACCACTTTGTCATGGACTAGTTAATGTTCAAGTGAATGACAAAACCAATTTTTTTGGATTAATACCCCTTGGTACATCTGTGCTAGAGATTGCATCCATATCATTATATAAAAAAATTATATCACTACTATACAGCACACACACTATTTTTTAGAAACAATATAGGATATTTTCATATACATTGACTTATACCATGGGGTATTACTAATTTAATATAATCAAAATTCAAAAAATAATAAACTAATAACAAAAACAAACTATTGTCTACTCAAATACCATATGGGGAACCATATAAATGCACTCGATGTTCCTATGAAAAAATGTTTACAAATGGATTCAATAATAAGTGAGATATCCCAAAATAAATATATTTATTTGAAAAATTTAAAAATAATGCCTTAAAATAATCATAGAATACCAGGAATTGAAGCTTTAGTTTTTTGGAAGATAAACTATATAAGCATATAATATTTTGGTACTTTGGAATATTTACCCATAATAAAACAATAATATAAACTTTTCTAGACTACTAATAAGATAAAATCATCTTCATAACAAGTCTATTAAAAATAAAAAAGGGTGAGAACATATAATCGGGAAGGGTAAGCATAAGGGACAAAAATTGATGATCATAAATGATCATATAATAATAATATTAGTATAATAACCTAATAAATGTATAATAACATAAAATTATGTTATTTTACATAAATAATCATAGGTTATAATACATAAATCAAGAAACCGAGACATAAAAAATTATAAAAATAAATTCATATAATTAAAAACAAATGAATATTGGAAAAATATATTTGAAAAATGAATAAAATAAAGTACTGAAAATAACTACTTGTTCCCTATTCCACTTTAGAGCTTGTCTAACTACCATATTAACATTCCATATTTGTGTAGGGATCACTATCTGATTCACATATAATATTTAATATTATATCACTTCATAATTCCAATTAAAAATGTAGTAGGAATCACTTCATCATTCCCAAAGAATAGAGGAGTAGGCATCACTTCCTGATTTTTGAAAAATGGTAGAGTATTCATAATATATTGGTTCCCTTAATATTGAAGAATAGACATCACCTCAATATTTCTATCATGGCGTGATCACCAATACTCTATTCCCATAATTTCTTATTGAGATATAAAATACTACCCAATGAATAGAAGGTATATATAATTTTGTACCCATCCATCACATAATTACTACCAAAACTATATGTACCATGGGAACTTGAAAACATTAATATTTGAACATCACTTCATTAACACCTAAAAACAGATGTATTGAAAAAATATTTTCTGCATATTTTCATAAACCCTCAAGTGAGGAAGATGTTTGGGGGCATAAAAATATATTCTCTGTGTAATATAAGGAACATAAAATTATTTTGACATACATAAGAACAATAATTTTAGGATTATTGATGAAATTCATTTCAAAAAGTAGAATAAATATAACATTTTTGAAATAGTGAAATTTTTTATAAAATATATTTTTTTTAATTTTGAATTATTTTATATTGATAATTTTTTTAAAAAATACCCATTAAAAACAAAAAGGGTATTCCTAAAAAACTATTTATAAAAAAATTTATTTTTTCAAAAACATTATTTGAAAATATATAAAAACATTGAATACTTATTTATTAAAACAAAACAATCCATTAAAATATATTTTCCAAATCAGGTATTTATTTTAAGAAAAACATTTAATTTTGAATGATAAAACAATATTATCATTCAAAATAATTTCAAAACCCATTTCAAAATAAAAAAGGAAGATATGTTGAAAAAAAAATTCTGAAAGCCAGAAGAATTTGTCCGTATGAGAAGACATTTAATTATATTGAATAAATTATTTTTAAAATTATGAAAAAATAAAAAGGTACTTGTCACATTAAAAAGTAATATCTAAAATGGTAATGTTAAAAACTATGAAAAATTTTATTTTTAAAAAGTATTATCAATATTGGGGCCTTGATAAAACATAAAGGTTATACATTTTTAATGTGAATTGGAAGATAAAATATATGATCATGGTAGGGATGCCATTTTCTTATTTAAAAACACCATTATTTTCAAATAAAATTTTAAAAGGGATAATAGACCTAAATTATAAAAATTTTAAAAGAAAAATATAAATATCACATTATTTAATACATAATTGGGTTTTTGAATAAGGATAAGAACATTCAAGTAAGGAGAAAATATAGATATGGATGAAAAATTGAATATTCGAGTGGGTGGGAACTATTCTTAATAAATTCATAAATTTATATGGTTGTCGATAATTATGAAAGGGTCTTTGAGTTCAAATTAAATTTTTAACAAAGAAAAATAAAAATAACCATATAATAAAATTTTATGGTGGAAGAACCTAATCGTAGAATATTGAAGATCAATATTGAAAATTACAACTCAAAAGGGGGTTTGAAAAAACAAAACCTCATACATATTTAGTAGCACATGAATTGAAATACTTTTAAAACTAATATCATGATGAATTTTTAAATATATTTAATTTAATTACATGTTTTAAAAATTAACAATTGGAAGTATATATAGCACATAAAATATCAAGTGGAAGACATTTAATCATTATCAAATAATGATAATTGAGATGTAAATCCTATTTCTAGGTATTCATTCTTAGTCAAATGCACTATAACATCGTATATAACAAAATTAACACTAAAAAATATTTATTTTAAAAACTTATAAATATATATTAAATTTTATACTATTAAATTATAATTATTTATTTCATAGTTACTAATTATTGTTTATATTCATCATCCAATGTTTGTAATTAATGTAGTTTTTCACATTAATCATAATGTTGAGGTCGATCATAATTATTTTAGCTAAGTTATATTAATAATAATTAAAATATTAATACAAATTTTAATAAATAGAAGAAAAATTATTTGATATTTTTTTTATATTAATACATTTAGTTATGTTTCTATAGAAATCCACGATAAAAATTATAGTATTTTTCATATAGGTTGACCACAAAACCTTGTAATAATATTTTATAATCAATGAGAGACTATGGTTTAAAAAGTAATTTTTGGAAAAATAACATTATTAAATAAATGAGATGATATTATTTAAAATTTTTAAAGTATATATTTATATATTCACATATTTAAACATGAATAAAAATAAAGGATAGATGGAAAATAAAATACATCACTTCATGGTAAAGGTTGTTTGCATATGCACAAGGACAATTTTTTAATTATTTATAGAATGGAAAAATTATAGTAAATGTTTTATCATTTAATGATACCCAATATTATTATTAATGACATATTATTCCATAAAATCACCTATTATAACTATCCATGTATCTTGTATAAGAATAAATAAAACACATCTTTCATGGTTGTGGTTTTCTATATGTTTGTACGAGGATGATTTCATTTTTCTAAAGAAAGAGGGAGTTATGTACATAATGTTTATTCCTTAAAATAATAAAATATCAATTTATAAAAAATAAAAAATTTATTATATTTAATTGTATTAGGTAGGTTTTAATTATAATGATAAATTAGTAATTTTATTATACTGATTAGTAACAATGTTTCGAATTTAAACATTATATTGAAGTATTAATTCAAAACATAGGTCATAGGATAAATTATTGTGATCATACCCATATAGACATGGGATATTAATATATGGTAATTTAAGTGGGTATTGTTCCAACGGATGTTTCAAATTTTATAGTGACCATGAAGGGGTTTTGGAGGAACCTTTTAAGTGGAGAAAATGTTTTTTCGTTAATATAGCATCTTATTATAAATGGATCACATGTTTCAAATTAAATTCTAAATGAACAATTGGTAATAATATATACAAGATACATTCTATTTTATACACACGTTAATTACTAATTTTAATTCATGTTTCTGTGATGTTTTATGTCTTTTACCTTTACAATACACACTTAAATCATTTTTTTTACTATGCTAACTAATTTTTACCTAGGTATTTTATTTTCAATAAATAAAAATAAAATATAAATATAAATATAATTTTGACCGATAGGTTTGAAATATTAAATATTTTTTATCAAATATTTTTTTTAATTTCCTAGATAAATGTATTTTAATGGTAGTTTATGTACCACGTAAAAACCATTTTTATAAAATGGTCCATTTTAAGAATATGTTTTTTAATTAGGATAAAATAATCAATTTTTATATTTACATGAAATTAGTTTATTATTATTAAAAAAATATTATTTATTTACCTTTCAAATAAATTCAAATCCCAATTCCACATTATGGATTCCTATATAAAATTACTAAACCAAAATTATTTTTTATCAAAACAAATAACACTTATATTTCAAAATGATAGACAACAGTTTTATAAGTTTATCGTACTATTTATTAATGAATAATATTAAACCCACTTTTAGTTCTGGAAATTTTTTAGAAGTTTTTTATTCATATTTAAATTATTATAATTTTATAAAAGCTATTATATTTGTATAAATAATATTTTCACATTTCAACAAAAAGGTAACTATTTCAATTAAAAACCCAAAAATCAACCCTTTATTAATTTAATCATGATTAATTCAAACAATGAGGTTCATTTAATCAAATTAATATTTTAAAATTTGTAAATTTTCCCCTTGAATTATAATAAAAAAGCAAAAAATTATTAGTCTATAAAAATAATATTTTTTTGTTTAAATGCTTTTAATATTATTTCAAATTAATTATTAATTAAATAAGTGTAATTATATTAGTTTGATATATTATTGTAATAATCTTTAAAATGCTTTAAATTAATTTGTTAGTTAAAATAAACATTTTTTATATAAATATTTGAAAAAATTGTTGTAATTATATTTAATTATGTATTTATCTTTTTTACAACTAATATTTTTCAATTATATAGTATTTAAATACATTAATCATCTATTAAAAATAATAATGTGTAAAAAATTTATAAATATTTTATTATAATAAATAAATTATATTGTTCATCTCCTCTCATTTTAAATATATAATTATTGATTCAAATCATATGAGATTATTTTAATAAATTATTTCATGATTTAGTTTAGTGTTGTGTTTCATGCATCCAAACCAATTTCAAATAAAATCTATTTCATTGAAAAATAATTAAAAAATAATATGGTGTTAAATCACGTAGAGAATGAATCATGTGGGATAATATATCTAAGATCAAATTTCAATTAGTATAATCAAAATTTCTCTAATATGGGATTCCTCATTAGGTACAAGATCCAAACCAAAAATTTCCTAACTAACAACATTATCCTGATAGTATATGAGAGAGATGCATTAGGGAGGACCACTATGTGTATATAAAAACCCAAATCCTCTGTAAATGTCATTTCATGATTTATTACACAATGATACACAAAATAAAAACAAATAAAATCATAACGCCCTTTTTTGGGATATTAGATTTATAAATTAATAAATTGAAATTGGGGTGAAATTATATTATTTATAAGCTCCCTAATATACCTTTAAATTGAATTGTTCTTCGAATATTGCACTGGAAAACCCGAGGACATTTATAAAAAATGGGTGATCTATAATTCTAAATAAGATAATAATCATGGAATAGAATAATGTAACGTTTTAGATGTCATTAAATAGGAATGAAATGATGATATAGAAATTTCATTATTATAATCATGAATTTTAAATCAAGATTTAAGATGATAACATCAACACATCATAATAATTTGGAAACAACTGAAAACATGACATATTAATCATTTGATAAAGATAACTTCTTATATTTCATAACATAGTGTTCATATGATAAGATCTCATAAACCATACATGGTATATCATGAGTTAAAAACATCACCCATTACATTGGGATGATATATAATTCTAATCCCACATGTCATATTTAGGTTATGTGGAGTTATCAAGAATTAATAATGCCATATGGAGTAATATAATGTAAAATATGTGGATGATATATAGAGAATTATTATGAAACTTATTTAAGGAATATAATATATATAATAAGGGTTTAAAGAAATTATTTACATATATAAATGAATAATAATGTGTATGCTCTTGGTGATCCATAGATAAGGAACTCTAGATTAATTGATGATGGATTTAAGAAGACAATTTAAATTATTATTTATCTTACCAAATATTTTTGATTGTTTTTTACTAGTATAATACTCTAATAATTAATTTATTTTTGAATTATAGTTGTAGTTTTTATATTATTATAAATTGTGAAGATTATTTTCTTATGTTGTAACATAATGTTTATTCTGATCACTTAATCAGTTCCAAAAATAATGTGAACAAATATTATTTAGAAATTTAATTTTAAACAACAAACATATGTTTAGAAATAATATTATATTTTACAGGTTTCAGAATGATTCTATTGATTGAGAGCTCATAAGAATATTTAGGTATGACAATTCATTGAGAAAAATTGGGATTGGTAGTAAATAAATCAACTCACATTAGAATGTGTGTGTTGACTAATATCTCGATGTATTTGTTCACAAAAATTAACCAATACAAGTTTAATAGTATGAAATCATCTATATCATTAAGTTATAAAATATTTATTATAGATAATAAAGGATAATGAAAGATGGAACAAAAACCTTGGATGAAAAAATACAACTCTTTTTAATTTGTATTTGTGTATATGTATTTTATAATTTTATAATTTCTTATTTTTATTATAAAAACCCAAAATCTAGAAACCAAAAATGGATTTCTACATTATTACATTTATATAAGATACACAAGTTCATAAAACCAATGTTAAATAAGTTAATTGTCATAGAGAATCAAATAAAAACATGATTCCCATTTTTTATTGTAAAAAATATATAGAAACATTGTGAATTTGAATATTTTTCATTATTGATCACATTTAAATATTCATACTTCATTCCTTGGGGAAAGGAAAAAAATAAAGGGAAATTAATTTTCTCTTTATGGGATACATATAGAATAATATATTATGATTAAATATGTAATAATCAATCCAGTGTAGAAAATAATTGGAATACATTCCATCTAATCAATAACAAGTTTATTAAATGCACCCATGGATAATATCAATCCAATAATATAATGTATAATAATAATAACAATTTAAATGAAAAAATCTATTAATATTATATATCTTCATTTCATACATCATTATATCTTACGATCAAGTCATAGTTATGATAATATTTAATTGATGTGTAGGTAAACACAGAAAACACATTTAATAATATTGCCCAACTTATTTGCCTCGTGAGACCTATTGATATATCAATGGGGATATTTAATTTCATTCCCCATACATCAATTTATGTCTTATTAATTTCCCATATATTTAGTGATCAATTTATTTCATAAACAATATGAGTTATAAATAAATTTCTATATTGAGAAAAAAATATCAAATATTATGATTTCCATAGTTTATAAAATTAAATTATTAGTAATTTTTTTTGAGAAATGGTATGTGGTTTATGAAATATGAAAACCCATGATAAAAATAATATAGAAATTCTTGATGATAAATTTATAAACCAATTAATGACTCAGATATGGATCCCTTAAAATTAAGCCTAATTATATATTTTGGATCTAATGTAGAATCCTAATGAGGTCATAGGTGACTAGAGTGTATCTAGGGTTGTTCATATCCTATAACCTAGCATTTTCGGAGAAATTGGTTTGCCCCACTATTAGTAGAAACCATGCGGGGCATTCCACATGGATATTCCTATCCATGAAAGGATGGATAGTGGGGTGATATAGGGCTTACAGTTTTCCATAACTGAGAGATAGGGGATGAAAAACAATGAAAAAAATATAAACATGTAGTAGTGGAGTTTTAAATGGTCAGATAAATGTTTCATAAATATTTTAGCCTACCCTATAAAAATTCCACTTAATACAGTGGATGGTCTATTGTTGGATCATGGTTTTAACAAACGTGTGCGCAAACCTTCTGATGCACATTTCTATGTAAAATTACCAAAATTCACATAAATGAGTATGATTTCATGAAAAAAACATCTTATTGATTTTCTAGTATACAAACACCAATATATTATCAACTTGAACCACTATTTTTCCTCATTCATAGATTTTGACCATGGTGTTCCATCCGAATTCTGATTGAAGCACCATTTGCCTCATTGGATCCATGCCTATAACATCTCAATCCCATTTTAGAAATTTTTTTCATTCTTGTTTGTATAAATGATTCTATTTAAATGTAGGATCTAATTATTTATATTCAATTCATTTATCCAATCATAAAATATCTTTAAATCTTGGAAAAACTACAGGCAGATACTAGAAAAAATATTCAATGATGTATGAGGTAAATGGTCTATAACGTAGGCCATTATATTCTTCATTATATAAATTTTAGTGTGTGTGAACCAATTCCAAAGAGTTTTAATTATTTAATTATTGTTTCTTGACTAATGTAATTGGAATCGTATTATAATACTCTCATAAAATATTGTATCTATCATTGAAAGTTGTGACCTCAATGACGACCAACCGTTGTAGGGTGTTTTCCAAAAATAAGCTTTAGTGGTTGATATTTTTATCTACCCCATCATTCGAGTGTGTGTTTGGACCTAGATAAAGGTAAAATTTAAATATATTAATTTTGAATCACAAAATTGGTAGTACCATTTTTAATTCCAACTTATCCCATATATGGCATGTACAACAATTTTATAATTCATTTTTAAATGGAAAAAGAATTTTTATTATATATATATGACTTGACCTAATCGATAATATTTTAATGGTTTGTTTAAAAATCCATATCACTCATTTCCATGTCTAGTGGAAGATATCCTTGATAAACTTATTACTACACAATGGATTATTTCAATTGAATGAAATGGTCTCATTCTTATTAGTCTTTTCAAAGTAATGGAATACAATGTATTTAACCAAATGAATTATCAAATGGATTGAGCCAAATGGACTATCAAATGGAATAAGTAATATATATGTTCTAACTAATTAATGGAGTTAAATTATGTGTTTTCTATTTCATATGGATATTGACATTAATATAGGTGTTTTCATACTTGATCTTCGATTGGATTATTGGGGGAACCCCTTGGGAACTTGGGGATGCCTTTTCAATTCAAGGATGTTTTTATCTAATGGTGAGAACCACCATGGAACCAAATCCTCATATATTAGGAAATATCTTGTATGACACTGTATGATTGCTCGATTTTCATTACCGGATTACTTGATTGCACTCCTTGGATCTAGCATGAATTCTATAGATATGAGGTTCCCAAAATACTCCCATAGTCCTAGTTACTATGTATCCCATTTTATCTTGTACTTTTCCCTTAGAATCAGATTTAATTACACTATTTGGGAAGGATATATATGAAAATTATTGTATTAAACTCTTACACATATAGACATGCTACAGTTACTGACTTAGTTCACATTACCCCAGTTGACAATGTTTCCTTGGTAATCACCATATAACCTATCCATTATTAATATCATTATTTTCATTTGTTATATAATGGATATTTTATTACTATATTTTTCAGATGTCAGTATCAGCTATACCTCATGTGGATTATTAGATTAACTATAATGTAATTAAAAATGAAATTAAAAAATGTTTTGTCAACATATAAAGATTTGTTTAGGTACTTGTGTATTTACATCACAATAAGGTTTTAGTTTTATATATACAAGATTGAACACTATTTCATTTAATATTATTTCAATTGGATATTATAGATTATGTTTATTGTGGCCTACATAGATTTTCACCCTATTTGGGATGCCATTATCACCCAAAAAGATATCTTGTGTGCAGGTGTTGATGAAGCTAAACATAGTTGTTTTGTCCCAAAGGGTCCTTGGGTAACACCCCGAGCATCCACGATATGCTTCTATTTCAATAATGCAATAGATTTCATTGTACGCAAGTTCGATATTCTAACACACCGCGACCAATCAAAGTAGAAGTTATGAATAGTAATACCCAATTTTTGAAATTATATAAATTTTATATTTGAAAATGGAATTCATTTTTGTATTCGTAATATCGAAATTATCCTAAGTTGAATTTTTTGTAATTTTCATAGAACTTCCAATTTTCTATGAATAGAGAAAATACTTAAAAACAACTTTTTTAATAAAAGTACCTTATAGTGATAATTTATACTATTGAGTTGTTTTAATGTATAATTAGAATAAATTTTTACCATTTTATCCAATGGTGTTCATTATAATTAATTTCAGTTTGAAATTGGACATAAACAATTGTCAATCTTTTGATATATATTGTTTCTTAAAAACACGCTATTTGTTGTGACAGCGGGAATTCATTAAAAAATTAATTAATGCAACTTATATATTTGGAATTTTTTAAAATAGATATCATTTTTGAATTCGGAATATCAATTATAGCTTTGGGTGAAATTTTGGCATTGTTCTGAAAAACTTCAATTTTTGATGAATAGTGAAACCACTATGTGGTAGTTAAAAAAACTGATTTTTTGTTTAAATGAAACATTACCTCTTCTGTGATTTGATTTTCAAAAATCCGACATACATGGTTGTCATTAGGAAGTAAAATATGGTTCAATGGGATTAAAATATTTTTTTTGGGGAATAGTAACTTTTAAATTTAATTAATCGCGATTAAAGGTAATTAGTGAAATTTAAGGTAAAAATGATATTATAAAAATATAAAAATACATTTACACTTGTCCTACCATTATTGTATGAGTCATGTCTGACCATGAAAATCCATGGGTCAACTTGGGGATCCCATGGAGCCACTTGGGTAAGAAAATGACATTAATAACTTTTTATTTAAAGTAAAAATAAAATTGTCACAAACATGTGTTGTTTTACTAAAACAATTATTACATGAAGTTATATAAGTGAAGAATTTTTCTATAAATATTTTTTGGAAATCTAAAACGGTTTCCAACATCATGGTAATTTTTTTATAATTTTTAGACATTAAAAAAATTAATTTTTTTATGACACAATGATGCTGCAGCGATTACCTCATTAATTAACGATTTAAATAAAATGAAAATATAATGTAAAATATAAGGCATACACTTGTCAAAATCCTATTGGATGAGTATATTTTAAACCTTTATCACCTTATCCTCGAAATATATCATTTTGAGACCTCTAGAATCCGAAAATAATTTCATAATAAAGTAACATTTCAATCCTTCCAAAAGTGCCCCGCCTCTCCTCTTATAAAAGGCCCCCACCTCTACCTCCTTATTCACACCTTCAACCCATTTGGATCGGCCAAACACTGCCCAAATACTCTCCCAACGTCCCTCTCTTACTCCTAGAAGCCTCACTTTGGGAAGAAGTCTTCCCAAGGAAGCCTTGGCTCAAATCAAAAAGATTTACCCGATTTTAAGGTAATGTCTTCTCTTACGTTATTTTGTTTTGCTTTGATTCTCCAACCCCTTAAACACTTTTAATTCAATTATTTTGTAACAAAACCAGTATATTAAATATACTAGGATGTTGTTATGATAATATTTTGATTTAAACTTACATAGACCTTCGTCTAATGGTTAAAGAACATATTGTTTCTGTGGTTGGCGAAATTCTGCATCACGAAACGATGATTGTTCAATATTCTGTTGAAAACTCTCATGGTGGCCATTATGATGAAACTATTTTTATATATGATATATATTATGTTTTTTTACTTATTATTCTGTATTTTTCATTTATGGCATACCTTTAGGATTTCTATTATGGGTAAATGTGATAATTTCATTTGAGGAAGTGCGGACTACCGCCCCTCAAAGTGATTTGAATCGTTAATGCCATATGAGGGACCTATAAAGGATGGAGTAAGTGATATTATACATGATATTATACTGTAATTATAATATAACTTTATATCATTATGTTTCATTTCATTAAAATACGAAATAGAAATGAAAGTAGTGTTCATGCGTACGTACGGCTTACCGTCTCAATGAACGGTGCATTTCATTTCTTACCTATAAATGTTATGTAATATTATAAATGCATGTATATACTGGATATATATTATATATATGATATCTACATCATGAATATAATTCTGGATATAATGGATATTTCACCACATGAACAACTTGTAATTATAAGAAGTTTATTTTCGACTCATGTACCAAAGATCGAAAAAACGACCGTTATTAACATAAATAATTACATAATGTTCATAAAAAGGTAACAAGTGATATAAAAGGAATAATAAACATGAAAAATGTTATAAATAAATTATAATTTAACTCTACTTTATTATTCATGAGGTTAAATAATGGTCGAGTCAAGTCGGACACGAGGTAAGGGAACTTCTTAACCTAATTTCTGTTCTTTGGGTTAATCTCCTACTTTCATATTATGTCATGATATTATTATGTCCTATCTTGTATTTGTAATTTCTTTATGTGTACTTATTATTAATACACATAATAGATCCATTTTATTTAAAAAAATGATCTTTGTAATGGACTTCGTCTCAATATTCTTTCATTGAGGCATGTTTTGTTTTATACACAACTTTATTTTATATGGTGTATAAACCACTTTGACTTTTACATTTATTCAAATAGAATATTTTTATCTGAAGCATTTTTACTAAACAGAAAAATGAATGTTTTGTCTTATGTATGTGGTGACAACGACTTCTCCGCCACCGTGACCATTATTTGAGTTTCGGCTTCTTCTACAAGCCATAACCTTTTAAAATGAAAAATAAATATCATGTTTTAATTTTCTTTTATTATGGTATTGAAAATGGTTTTCAAAGTGTTTTTATTATATCAATGTGTTGTATTGATATCATGTGATTGAAATGTGAATATGTTATGTTTCCTTTATGCATGTTTTATGTGACATGATTATGTTTTGGTTTATGATATGTTTAAACCTATTCATATGAGTAATGAATTAGACTTAATAAGTGACTGGTGGAGCCCGCTATAGCTCCTCGATGCATCAGTAGGTCTCATTAGACTAACTAGTGTCTTGGCATGAGGCCTTGACAAAAGCTTATTTGTATTCTTGGCATGACACCTTGAATACATGGTTATGATAGTCTGGCATTATGAATTCCATCATTATGAAAGTGGTTATTGATATTTAATGTGATTATTAGACCAGTAGAATATCAATGTGAGTAAGTAAATGGAATTATTTCATTTTATTTTTCCATATAATGCTGAAGTTAAAGTTTAAAAGGGATTTTTTTATTTAAACATTTCCTTAAATGTTAATGTTTATTTATGAAAACTTCTGCTATATTGTTATCCTTACTGAGCATCTACGCTCACCCCTTTCAATGTTTTAATTTTTTCAGGATGTGAAGGAGTATATTATGAATGACCTATAAGTATAGTATGAGGGGATATGAAGACAAGATGTTTTTGTAGTTTTGATTTAATTTATGATGTAATGTAAGACTTATGAATGTGTCTTGTGTTTCCAAGGCTACTAAACTAATCGTTCTTTCGAGACTTGATCCTTTGTGATCATGCCAATGTTACGCAATAATGCACCGACTCTAGGTAACTGGGGTCGGGGCGTTAGAGTTGGTATCAGAGGAAGTTTAGTACTAACCTTGGAAGCTAGATTTAGATAAACTCTGATTATATAATATAGCCCTAAGATAGACTTTGAGGATTAGTATAGAAGAACTTCCTATAATTTTGGAATTATAGATTTTATGAGTTTTCTGAGCAATACATCCCTATCTGGATACGAGTAGGTAGAGGTGGCTCTGGAATAGATGTATCTAGAGGTAAAACCCGAAAAAACCTCTTTGATCTAGACTCGAACAGGAACTGGTGCATGACAACGGGCCTTACTGCACTCTTGGTTACGACACTCCCGGGAGATATGCTTAGGATAATTTCATTTTTTTACACACCACCGTGAAGGTTTTATGAGTATATACTTCCTCAAAGAAAACATTTTTTATGATTATGGATTATATCCATAAACCATTCAATTTAAATTAATTATATTAAAAGTTGGGAATTATTCATTGCAATTCATAAACTAACCTAGTTTATGCCATTGTGTAGAAATGGAATCTAGTAGAAGGAATGTGAACTCCATCAATACGTATGATCCAAAGAGTAAGAAGGATCATATCTTTCATGGTATTAAGCCAACATTTAGAAGAGAAATAGTCTCCCATGTGTTCTCAACATATGGAGAAATAGTATCTTGTGTTAATAAGATTAGTAAAGAATTATCTATGTCTTATGGCTTTGAAGGGAAGAAAGAGAAGAAAATGATGGAAGAGAGAATGATGGATAATGGGACGAGGGAAAAGAAGAATTTTCCAATATGTGATAACTATGGGAAGAATCACCATGGAACTTTCCTGAAGGGAATGGGAGTTTGTTATAAGTGTGGAGAAAAAGGACACCAAGTGCGTGACTGCAAGGGTAAGAAAAAGGTTTCAAATGTACAATGCTTTATCTGCAAGGAGTGCGGACACTACGCAAACCAATGTCCAAATCATGAGAGTATGACTCAAATGATGATATTGAATAATAATCAAGTTATGATACTACCACAGATGAGAAGGAATGATTAGAGTTATTATGTAGTTATTAATGAATTTTGTCATTTGAGTGTTGTATCAATGATGTACTGGTTATAATAATTATGGAGTATATAAGGATTGTACTGCAGTACAATTTCATCAAGTACTTGAGATTGTGTGGAACCAAGAAAAGTGACTCCACTGCAGGTTAAATTTTTGGAAAATATATGGTTGATAGAAAGATAAACCATAATATGGTTCTGATACCAGGATTGTGATTTTGGAATAATACATGATTGATTTGGATAAATTATATTGGATATTCTTAACTTCCATGAAACTGATTAATGATTTGTACACATTTTTGGATAGAAGGATTATATCTAGTATTTTATAAAGAACGTGGGATCATGAATTTAATCAATAAGGATTTATAGTAATTCAGAGGGTTGCAGGGTTTTAAAAGAATACATGATGAAGGTGCTCACAAGTTGTTACGCGGAAAAAAGGATTTTCATTATGTTTACCTTCCTTATATAATTTGGACTATCAGTTGGACAGAAGTATTTTGGATAACTATAAAGGTTGGAATGGATTAAGTTGAACCTTGGATAGTATTATTTAAGGATAAAACATTTATTAAGATTATTTTTGGAATATTATAATACAATACTTTTAGGAAAAGGACAGCCTGTAGGTTGGGGGATAACAAGTCGCTTCGGACAAAGCTATAGGAATCGAACCCACAACCATAGCGCGATAGGCCTTTATTACCTACCACTAGCCTACATTAAGTCCCTGGTTATTACAAAATCGTTTTTCTAATCTGAATGGTATGTGTTAACATTTTGAACCTTGTAAGATTAGGATAATTATAATATTTTTTAGTTCTATTATCTTTTTGAGTAAAACATGTGTTTGTGGTAAAAATTTATTAAATAATGAATGTCTATATGACAAGTATGTATATTTCCTTACATTCTTAGTAAATCTCTTAAATAAATTCATCAACTGTATGAAAGGTAACTTAAAACAAAAACGTTGTTGGTTAACTTTTCCTATTGGGGAATCAATGATCGTTTAACAAATCACAAGTTTGTGTTTTTCTTGTAGTTAAACATTCTCCTAATCCTATTTTCTACAAATATCCATCAGACCATGATGGTTTTTTTCTCCTCCATATCCATATTTTCATAGAATCTTAGTATGGGCTATCTTGGGTGACCTTTGTACTTCTCTTTCTTTCTTTTAATGTTATATTTTTATTAACCCTATTTCCAATTTGGGTTTTCTACAAAGGTATTTTCTATTTTCATCTTTTTATTTTCAATGAAAATTTTCAAATTGTGAGGACGCAATTTATTGAAGGATGGGATAATGTAACACCCCGAGTGTCCATGATACGCTTCTCTTTCAATAATGCAATAGCTTGCATTGTACGCAAGTTCGAGATTATAACACACCGCGACCAATCAAAGTAGAAATTATGAATAGTAATACCCACCTTTTGAAATTATATAAATTTTATATTTCAAAATGGAATTCATTTTTGTATTCGTAATATCGAAATTATCCTAAGTTGAATTTTTGGTAATTTTCTGAGAACTTTTAATTTTCTATGAATAGAGAAGATACTTAAAATAAACTTATTTTAATAAAAATAATTTATAGTGATAAATTATACTATTGAGTTGTTTTAATGTATAATTAGAATATATTTTTACCATTTTATCTAATGGTGTTCATTATAATTAATTTCACTTTGAAATTGTACATAAACAATTGTCAATCTTTTGATATATATTGTTTTTTAAAAACACGCTATTTGTTGTTATAGAGGCAATTAATTATAAAATTAATGAATGCAACTTATATGATTGTAATTTTGTAAAATATACATTATTTTTGAATTCAGAATATCAATCATAGCTTAGGGTGAAATTTTGGCATTGTTCTGGAAAACATCAATTTTTGATGAATAGTGAAACCACTAAGTGGTAGTTAAAAAAATTGATTTTTCATTTAAATGAAACATTACCACTTCTGTGACTTGATTTTTAAAAATCCTACATACATGGTTGTCATTAGGAAGTAAAATTTGGTTCAATGGGACTAAAATAATTTTTGGTGAATAGTGACTTTTATGTTTAATTAATCGCGGTTAAAGGTAAATAGTGAAATTTAAGGTAAAAATGATATTATAAAAATATGAAACTACCTTTACACTTGTACTATACTTATCTGTTGAGTCATGGTCGACCAAGACAATACATGGGTATACTTGGGGACCCCATGGAGCCACATGGGTAAGAAAATTACATTAATAACTTTTTATTTAAAGTAAAAATAAAATTGTCACAAACATGTGTTGTTTACTAAAACAATAATTACATGGTGTTATATAAGTTAACTTTATTACTATAAATATTAATTGGAAGATAATAATATTTTCTACATCATGGTAATTTATTTATAATTTTTAGACATTAAATAAATTAATGTTTTTATGACACAATGATGATGTAGTGATTACCTCAGTAATTAACGATTTAAATAAAATGAAAAGATAATGTAAAATCTAAGGCTTAAACTTCTCAAAACCCTATTGGATGAGTATATTTCGAACCCCTATCACCATATCCTCAAACTATATCATTGTGGGAACTTTAGAATCCGAAAATCATTTCATAATAATGTAACATTCCAATCATTCCAAGAGTGCCCCTCGTCTTCTCTTATAAAAGGCCCCCACCTCTACCACCTTATTCACACCATCAAGACATTTGGCTCGGCCAAACTCTACCCAAATACTCTCAAAACTTCACTCTCGTACTCTTAGAAGACTCACTTTGGGCATAAGTCTTCCCAAGGAAGCCTTTGGCTCAAATAAAAAAGAGTTACCCGATTTTAAGGTAATGTCTTCTCTTATGTTATTTTGTTTTATTTTGCTTCTCCAACCCCTTAAATGATTTTTATTCATTTATTTTGTAACAAAACCATTATCTTCAATATAATAGGATTTTTTATGATAATTATTTGATTTAAACTTACACACACCTTCATCTAATGGTTAAAGAACATATTGTTTCTCTGGTTGGCGAATTTCTGCCTCACGAAACGATGATTGTTTAATATTCTTTTAACACCTCTCAAGGTGGCCATTATGATGACACTATTTTTATATATGATGTATATTATGTTTTTTCCCTTATGATTCTGTATTTTTCATTTATGGCATACCTTTATGATATCCATTATGGGTAAACGCGATAATTTCATTTGAGGAAGTGCGGACTACCGCCCCCTCAAAGTGATTTGAATCGTTAATGCCATATGTGGGACATATAAAGGATGGAGTAAGTGATATTATATATGAAATTATATTGTAATTTTAATATAACTTTATATAATTATGTTTCATTCCATTAAAATACGAAATATAAATAAAAGTAGCGTTCATGTGTATGTACGACTTACCGTCTACATGAACAGTGCATTTCATTTCTTACCTCTAAATGTTATGTAATATTATAAATGCATTTATATACTGGATATATATGATATATATGATATATACATCATGAATATAATTCTGGATATAATGGATATTTCACCACATTAAAAACTTGAAATTATAAGAAGTTTATTTTTGACTCAAGTACCAAAGATCGACAAAACAACCGTTATTAACATAAATAATTAAATAATGTTCATAACAAGGTAATAAGTGATATAAAAGGAATAATAAACATGAAAAACGTTCTAAATAAATTATAAATTAACTCTATTTTATTATTCAGGAGGGTAAAGAATGGTCGAGTCAAGTCGGACACGAAGTAAGGGAACTTCATAACCCAATTTTCGTTCTCTGGGTTAATCTCCTACTTTAATATTATGTCATGATATTAGTATGTCCTATCTTGTATTTGTAATTTATTTATGTGTAATTATATTGAATACACATAATAGATCTATTTAATTTAAAAAAAATTATCTTTGTAATGGAATTCGTCCCAATATTCTTTCATTGAGGCATATTTTGTTTTATACACAACTTTCTTTTATACGATGTATAAACCCCTTTGACTTTTACATTTATTCAAATGGAATATTTTTATATGAAGCATTTTTACTAAAAGGCAAAAGGAATTTTTTGTCTTACCTATGCGGTGACAACGACTTCTCCGCCACCATGAACATTATTTGGGATTCAGCTTCCTCTACAAGCCATAACATTTTAAAATGAAAAATAAATACCAAGTTTTAATTTTCATTTATTTGGGTATTGAAAATGGTTTTGAAAGTGTTTTTATTATATCAATGTGTTGTATTGATATCTTGTGATTGAAATGTGGAAATGTTATGTTTCCTTTATGGATGTTTTATGTGAAACGATTATGTTATGGTTTATGATATATTTAAACCTATTCATATTAGGAATGCATTTGACTTAATAAGTGAAGGGTGGAGCCCGCTATAGCTCCCTGATGCATCGGTAGGTCTCATGAGACAAACTAGTGTTGTGGCACGAGGCCTTGACAAAATCTTATTTTTAGTCTTGGCAAGAGGCCTTGGCTATTTGGATATGATAGTCTGGCATTATACATGCCATCATTATGAAAGTGGTTATTGATATTTCATGTGATTATTCGACCAGTAGAATATCCATGTGAATAAGTAAATGGAATTATTTCATTTTATTTTGCCACATTATGCTGAAGTTCAAGTTTAAAAGGGATTTTGTTTTAGTTATAAATTTCCTTAAATGTTAATGTTTATTTATGAAAGCTTCTTCTATATTGTTATCCTTACTAAGCATCTAAGCTCACCCCTTTCAATGTTTTAATTTTTCCAGGATGTGAAGGAGTATATTATGAATGAACTACAGGGATAGTATGAGGGGATATGAAGACAAGATGTTGTTTTAGTTTTGTTTTACTTTATGATGTAATGTAAGACTTATGAATGTATCTAGTGTTTCCAAAGCTACTAAACTAATCAGTCTTTGGAGACTTGATCCTTTGTGATCATACCAATGTTACGTAATAACGAACCAACTCTGGGTAACTCGGGTCGGGGCGTTACACCTAGATTCCCTAAGGGGGTGAATTAGGGTATGGATATTCATCATAACCCAATATGTGATGCCCTGACCCCAGTTACCTAGAGTCGGTGCCTTATTACATAACATTGGCATGATCACAAGAAATATCAAATCTCTAAATACCGATTGGTTTAGTATCCTTGGAAACACTAGATATATTCATAATGTTTTTCATTAAATCATAAAGTGAAAAACTACTAAAAAAATATATTGTATCCATAGTCCACACTGTTATCCTCTTATAATATCCCTGCAGGTCATTCATAATTTACATCTTCACATCCTAGGAAAAATAAAACATAGAAGTGGGGTGAGCTAAAATGACCAGTAAGGATAACAATATAGCGGAAACTTTCATAAATAAGAATAAACATTTAAGGCAGTGTATAAGTAAAACAAAAGTATTTTAAACTTGATCTTCAACATAGTATGGAGAAAATAAAATGAAATAATTCCATTTACTTATTCACATTGATATTCTACTAATAGAATAATCACATGAAATGTCAATAAACACATTCATAATGATGGAATGCATAATGCCAGACTATCAAAACCACATAGCCAAGGCCTCGTGCCATGACTACAAATAAGATTTTGCCAAGGCCTTGTTCCAAGACACTAGTTTGTCTCATGAGACCTACCGATGCATCGAGGAGCTATAGCAGGCTCCACCCTTAACATATTAAGTCCAATGTATTCCCATATGAAAAGGTTTAAACATAACATAAACATTCGTATTAAATCTAGCATACGAATTGTCAATACATTCACCATAAACTATGAATGGTATAAAAATAGCACATCCACAGTAAAACATATCACAAAACCTTAAATACAATATATAAGTTTTGTATCATAATAAATCAACTTCAAATAAGCGTAAAATCCATCAAAGGATGTTGACATAGATGAAGTCAAAACTTTTTTTAGAAAAATATCTCTTTCTATTTTGAAATCATTTAAGAGTCATATATTTATAAAATAAATCATTTCCTTTTAAAATATTCTTATAAGCTTGTAAGGGAAGCTTCGACGATTTTATAACAGCGGAAAATAACCACACCCGCCATATAAGTTAAAAAACATTCTTACCTTAATTCTGTCAAAAAGGTTAAAAAGAACCTTGTTTGGAAAATGAAAGAAAGATTCCTTTATAAAACTCTTATAAAAATTCAAACAAGGGTATAAATTACTTTAACCCATATTCTTTTAAATAGTAAAAATGTTTTGAAATACATTTTTAAGAAACATGGATGTGGATGATAAAGAGATCCCAGTAGATTATTACGTATAGACAACCTCAGATAATGAAGAGATTGTGAAATAACCCTTACCAATTTGATAACATACGAAACATACACCCCATGAAAGAGGTGTCATACAATTAATATGTAAATACACATTAATTAAAGTGTATTACACAAATAATACAATTATGGGTAGTATATACACCACACAAAAGGTAATAGTGGCAATATGGCATGAATCTCACTGGAATAAGGAGTGAGATTAAAACCCCTTACCTTGTACATTTCATTAGTTGGGGGTAGGTTAACCTCCTGTATAATGGTGAAATAATTGTTGTTAAATTATACAAGAATCATATACATTAATATGATATCATATATGATCTTTTAACATTTATTTGTTTATAATATCTTAGTATTATCGTTGTTTCATGTGTTAACTTACTCATTTTCTTTTATATGTTTTGTTACGTAAGACATGTTTTTCATGGATTGGTTGTATATTATTCATATCTAGAATTATATCAAGTACTTAAACATTATTTTTAAATAATCAAATGATTATTATACTTGAATGGATATGATGGAGAATTAATCTTATCGCGTTCGTGGAGACGGTAGTCCGTACATACGCACGAGTGACAATATCATTCTTTTGATATTAAAATAAAATATAATTGGATGGTATATCATATATACAGAATCATTATCATGTTATATTTATTATTTACATGAATTATAAATCATTATTGTACCCATCCAAATAATAGTATATTGAACAACAATTACACCACGACGTGGAGACGGTAAGCCGTACCTAGACATGTATGGTGACATGTCATTCAAAGGATGGATAGAATACTGAATATGTTTGTACCATATTTATAATAATGTTACAGTATATAGGAGATATTGAATTCATTATTTTAGAATGGGAAAAACAAAGAAATAATATGTTGAAGAAGAAACGAATTTGAAAAAGGTTGGTGAAAACATTACCTCTTCTTCGGGTTCTTCCTTGTGATTTAATAAAAAGGGCTCCTTAGGTTGGCTTTGTGTTCAAACTAATGCATCTAAGTGAGGGAATTGTAGAGAGTATTTGGGCAGGGTTTGGCTGAACCAAAAGGCTTTGAATGTGTGAATTAGTGATAAGGGGGAGTGCCCTTTTATAAGAGGTGTGAGGGGCACCTTTGGAAAAGCTAGAAATATTATTTTATAATAAATTCATATTCGGTTTCTAATGGCTCCAAAGTGGATTATTTAAAGGTTAACGCATGGATGGGTCATAAACCACTCAATAGATAGAATTTAGACAGGTTTGGGTTACTATATTAACCTTATCTTTAAGTATTAACACTTAGTTAATTAGTTTCACTTTTACAATGTCTCTTTGTATTTTTATATTATAGGGTTAATAAACTTACTATATGCATCCAAGAGACCCCAAAGTGGTCCATTAATGATACACCTATCATGATATAAGTCTTTTGGCCAAACCGTAGATTTTTAGGAATTTAATATCAATTAATAATATAATTTTTGTTTTAAAAACTCTTTTCTGTCAATTTTGACACTATTCAATAATCGATTTTTGTGAAAATCATTACAGAATGATTACTTCGAACAATGTTACTTAACTCAATCCTAACATGTCATATTAACCTTGAAAATTAGTGTAATTCATAAAAGTCTCAAATTATATATCTTTGGGTATTTATAATATCAATTATTTTATTTTTTTCACTATTATTGAAATTACTGCATCATCATTGTGTAATAAATAAATTAAATTATTTAATGTCTAAAAATTATAAATAAAATATCATTTTGTAGGAAATAATTTTATATTTCTAATTTATATTTAATATTTAATTTATATTATGTATCACCCTATATTAAAAATGTTTTAGTAAATAACCATTGATTTTATCTCTTTTAACTCTTCTTTGAATTAAATAATAATAAATATCCTAATCTAATCCAACTGGACATAAATGATAATATTTTATTCCTAATGTTGTTTTTGGTCGAGATATATTTTTCCAACAGAATAAGGACATGTGTTAGGGTAATATTAATATCATTTTTACCCTTAATTACCCTATTTACTTTTAACCGTCGTAAATAAAAGTAAAAACTTACTATTCACCAAAAATTATTTTCATCTCATTGAGCCACATTTTACTAATTGATATTAACCATGTCTCTCGGATTTTAGAAATTTCATTTACAGAAGCGGTAATATTAAGTTTTATGAAAAATTCAGTTTTTTTACTACCACCTAGTGGTTTCACTATTCATCAAAAATTGAAGTTTTTCAGAACAATGCCAAAATTTCACCCTAAGCTATAATTGATATTCTGAATTCAAAAATTAGGTCTATTTTAAAAAATACTAAACATATAAGTTGCATTAATTAATTTTATAATTAATTCCCGTTGTTACACCAAATAGCGTGTTTTTAAGAAACAATATATATCAAAAGATTGACAATTGTTTATGTCCAATTTCAAAGTGAAATTAATTCTAATGAACACCATTGGATAAAATGGTAAAAATATATTCTAATTATACTTTAAAACCACTCAATAATATAATTTATCACTATAAATTATTTTGGTTAAAAAAGTTGTTTTTAAGTATTTTTCACTATTCATAATAATTGGAAGTTCTCAGAAAAATACCAAAAATTCAACTTAGGATAATTTCGATATTCTGAATCCAAAAATGAAGTCCATTTTGAAATATAAAATATATATAATTTCAAAAAGTAGGTATTACTATTCATAACGACTAGTTTGATTGGTTGTAGTGTGTGTTAGAACTCGATGTTGCGTACAACACACACTACTGTATTATTCAAAGAGAAGCGTATCGTGGAAGCATGGGGTGTTACATTGTAAATTATTTTTATGTCCCCATTATAAAGAATAAATTTATTTATTCAAATTGAATATATAAAAGTTTAAAATATTGGATTTAAAAAGGGTTCACTATTAAAGTTGGTAAATGTGCATTTTTGAAAAATACTTATTTTATCTGAAAAAAAGGAATTTGTTATTACATTATGTCTAAGAAACTCATAATATGGATTCTAAAATTATAAGTATTATATAAGGTTCAAAATTTAGTTAATACAATTCATAACCACTTTTGAACGGCTTGTTTGGTAAGTCATGGTGCGCTTGAACTCGGTGTTACGTGTAGTGCAAGTTATTGAATTGTTTTGAAGAAGTACATAGTATGAAATCTTGGGGTGTTACATTCTTCCCTCCTTAAATAAATTGCATCCTCGCAATTTGATATTCTTCTTCAAAAATAAATGTTGAAAATAGAAAATATCTTTGTGGGAAAACCCAGATCAGAAATTTGGTTAATAAAATTTAGTCTTAATAAGAGGAAAAGAGAAATGAAAGGGTCACCACCAAATGATGATCTCGATTAGGAGAAAATTACTGTAAATTAGAGACATATAATTAGAGGAAAAACGTAAATATTTATAGGCGGTGATTGAGGTCATCAATCTTAAACACGTTTAAAATTGAGGTCCTTAAATTTCGTAATCTATGAGGATTTAAAATTCTATCGGTTCAACAAAACATAAGGTATTTGGATAACACATTTTTGGTTTTAAGATCCATTCAATAAAGTATAAGCATTAATTTCTACATAGAATAAAAGGAGAATAAAAATATATACTTGAAAAGTAGAGTTCCATCTTTTATCTAATTTCTACTATAAACTCATATTTCACTCTAAAAGATAATAGAACTTAAAAAAATATTCTATTTATCCTATTCGTTTGGGGTAAAAAAATGAATTTATAATTCATATACTAGACCTTCTAAAAATAAACTACATTATTTAATCCAAGACATCTCGTGGGCCAGTGGTAGGTGATACACCCTTATCGCCCTTCGATAGCGGGTTCAAGTCTCACAGCCTTGCCGATCGTGACGGGTTGCCGCCCGACTTCCGGGTTGTCCTTTTATGGAAATCAAAAATTAATCTCAAACTAGAATTATCCAAAATAATTCTGTCCAAACTCACAGTCCAACATTTATAAGTAAGGTAAACATAATGTAGATCCTTTTTACCCCGTAATAGCATATGAATACCTTCATCATGTATTCTTTTAAAACACTCAACCAACCTGAATTACCATAATCCGTATTGATTACATTCATGCTTTCTTATTCCATATAGAATGTTGGATATACTTCATCCATCGAAAAATGTTGTAAACTCCAACAATTATGGAATATACAAATCTTTAATCGGTTTCAAGGCAGTCAAGAATATCCAATATAATTTACCCAAATCAACCATATCTTATTCCAAAATAAGTACCTCAATATTAGGACCGTATTAAGGTTTATCGTTCCTTCAACCATGTAATTTCCAAAAAGTTTAACTTGATGTAGAGTCACTTTTCATAGTACCATAAAATATCAAATCCTCAATGAAATAGTAGTGCAGTACAATCCTTATATACTACATAATTATTATAAAAAGTACATTGCTGATACAACACTCAAATGACATAATCAACATAAAAACTCTAATAATTCCTCCTCATCTGTGGTAGTATCATAACTTTATTGTTATCCAATAGCATCATCGCGACATTGTCTGATGATAGGTTCGCGTAGTGTCTAAACTCCTTGAAAATGAAGCATTGTAAATTTGAAACCATTTTCTTACCCTTGTAGTCACGTACATGGTGCCCTTTTCCTACACACTTATAACAAAGTCCCATTCCTTTCAAGTAAGTTCTAGGGTGTTTCTTCTCACAGTTATCACATATGGGGAAATTCTTCTTTTCCCTATTCCCTTTAGCCATTTTTCTCTCTTCCATCCTTCTCTTCTTTTGCTTCCCTTCAAAGCCATATGACTCAGTAAACTCTTTACTTATCTTATCAACACATGATATTATTTCATCATATGATGATAATACATGCGAGACTATTTCTCTCATAAATTCTGGCTTAAGGCCATTAAATATATGATTCTTCTTTATCTTTGTATCATGTGCATTGCTGGAGTTCTCATTCCTTCTACTGGGTTCCATTTCAAAACAATGGAATACACTAGATTAGTTTATGAATAACAATACCTAATCCCAAACTTGTAAAACACGTAAATAAATTAAATAGTTTATGGATATAATCCATAATCATAAAAATGTCTCCTTTGAGGAAGTATATTCTCATAAACCCTTCATAATGGTTTGTAAAGAAAATGAGAATTATCCTAAGCATATCCCCCGGGAGTGTCGTAACCCAGAGTGCATCAAGGCCCGTTGTCATGCACTAGTTCCCGTTCGAGTCTAGCTCAAAGAGGTGTTTTTGGGTTTTACCCCTAGGTACATCTTTTCCAGAGCCGCCTCTACCTGCTCATATCCAGACAGGGATTTATTGCTTGGAAAACTCACAAAATCACTACAATACCAAAATTCTAGGAAGTTCTTCTATAATAATCCTCAAAGTCCATCTTAAATCTATGTGCTCTAATAAGAGTTTATAAAAATCTAGCTTCCAAGGTTTGTACTAAACTTCTGCTAATACCAACTATAACACCCCAATCCCAGTTACCTAGAGTCGGTGCATTATTACATAACATTGGCATGATCATAAGAAAGATCAGATCTTGAAAGACCGATTGGTTTAGTATCCTTGGAAACACTAGATATATTCATAAAGTTTTTTATTACATCATAAAGTGAAAAACTACTACAACAACATATTGTCTCCATAGTCCACACTATTATCCTCTTATAATATCCCTGCAGGTCATTCATAATTTACTTCTTCACATCCTGGGAAAAATAAAACATAGAAAAGAGGTGAGCTCAAATGTCCAGTAAGGATAACAATATAGCGGAAACATTCATAAATAAGAATAAACATTTAAGGTAGTCCATAACTAAAACAAAAGCCTTTTAAACATGAACTTAAACATAGTATGGAAAAAATAAAATGAAATAATTCCATTTACTTATTCACATGGATATTCTAATAATCGAATAATCACATGAAATATCAATAAGCACTTTTATAATAATGGAATGCATAATGCGAGACTATCATAACCACATAGCCAAGGCCTCGTGCCAAGGCTAAAAATAAGATTTTTCCAAGGCCTTGTGACAAGACACTAGTTTGTCTCATGAGACCTACCAATGCATCGAGGAGCTATAGCGGGCTCCACCCATCACATATTAAGTCCAATGCATTCCCATATGAAAAGGTTTAAACATAACATAAACATTCGTATTAAAACTAGCATATAAAATGTCAAAACATTCACCATAACTATGAATGGTATAAAAATAGCACATCCACAGTCAAACATATCACAAAACCTTCAATACAATATATAAGTTTTGTATCATAATAAATCAACTTCAAATAAGCGTAAAATCCATCAAAGGATTTTGACATAGATGAAGTCGAAACTATTTTTAGAGAAATATCTCTTTCTATTTTGAAATCATTTAAGAGACATATATTTATAAAATAAAAAATTTTCTTTGAAAATATTCTTATAAGATTGTAAGGGAAGCTTCAACGATTTTATAACGGCGTAAAATAACCGCACCCGCCGTATAAGTTAAAAAAACATTTTTACCTTAATTTTGTCGAAAAGAATAAAAAGCACCTTATTTGGAAAACGACAGAAATATTATTTTATAAAACTCTTATAAAAATTCAAACAATGGTATAAATGACTTTAAACCATATTCTTTTAAATAGTAAAAATGTTTTGAAATATATTTTTAAGAAACATGGATGTGGATGATAAAGAGATCCCAGTAGATTATTACTTATAAACAACCTCGGATAGTGAAGAGATTGTGAAATAACCCTTACCAATTTGGTAACATATGAAACTTAAACTCCATAAAAGAGGTATCATACAATTAATATGTAAATACACATAAATTAAAGTGTATTTCACAAAGAATACAATTATGGGCAGTACATACACCACACAAAAGGTAATAGAGGCAATATGGAATGAATCTCACTGGAATAAGGAGTGACATGAAAACCCCTTACCTTGTACTTTTCCTTGGTTGGGGGTAGGTTAACCTACTGTATAATGGTGAAATAATTTTTATTAAATTATAAAATAATCATATACCTTAATATGATATCATATATGACCTTTTAACATTGATTTCTTAATAATATCTTAGTATTATCGTTGTTTCGGGTGTTAACTTACTTGTTTTCTTTTATATGTTTTGTTATGTAAGACATGTTTGTCATGGATAGGTTTTATCTTATTCATATCCATAATTATATAAAGTCCTTAAAAAGTATTTTTAAATCATCAAATGATAATTATACTTGAATGGATATGATGGAGAATGAATCTCATCGCGTTTGTGGAGACGGTAGTCCGTACGTACGCACGAGCGACAATATCATTCTTTTGATATTAAAATAAAATATAATTGCATGGTATATCATATATAAAGAATAATTATCATGTTATATGTATTATTTAAATGAATTATATATCATTATTATATCCATCCAAATAATAGTATATTGAACAACAATTACACCAGGATGTGGAGACGGTAAGCCGTACGTACACACGTATGGTGACATGTCATTCAAAGGATGGATAGAATACTGAATATGGTTGTAACATATTTATAATAATATTAAAGTATATAGGAGATATTTAATTCATTATTTTAGAATTTGAAAATCAAAGAAAGAAGAATATGACGAAGAAACGAATTTGAAAAAGGGTGGTGAAAACATTACCTCTTCTTCGGGTTCTTCCTTTTGATTTGATCAAAATGGCTCCATAGGTTGGATTTCTGTTCAAACTAAGGAATCTAGGTTGTATTTAGGGAATTTTAGAGAGTATTTGGGCAGGGTTTGGCTGAACCAAACGGCTTTGAATGTGTGAATTAGTGAGAAGGGGGAGTGCCCTTTTATAAGAGGGGTGAGGAGAACCATTGGAAAAGCTAGAAATATTATTTCATAATAAATTCATATTCGGTTTCTAATGGCTCAAAAGTGGATTATTTAAAGGTTAATGTAGGGGTGGGTCGAAAAACACTCAACCAACAGAATTTAGACTGGTTTGGGTTACTATATTAACCTTATCTTTAAGTATTAACTCTTAGTTAATTAATTTCACTTTTACAATGTCTCTTTTTATTTTTATATTATATTGTTAATAAACTTAATATATGCATCCAACAGACACCCAAGTGGTCCATTAATGATACACCTATCATTATATATGTCTCTTGGCCGAACCTCATATTTTTAAAAATTTAATATCAATTAATAATATAATATTTGTTTTAAAAACTCTTTTATGTCAATTTTGACACTATTCAATAATTGATTTTTGTGAAAATCATACCATAATTATTACTTCGAAATAAGTTACTTAATTCAATCCTAACATGTAATATTAACCTATAAAATTAGTTTAATTCATAAAAAGTATCAAATTATATTTATTTGGGTATTTAAAATATCCATTATTTTAATTGTTTCACTATTATTGTAATTACTGCATCATCATTATGTCATAAATAAATTAAAATATTTAATGTCCAAAAATTATAAATAAAATATAATTATGTAGGAAATAATTTTATATTTCTAATGAATATTTAAAATAAAATTTATATTATGTATAACCCTATATTAAAAATGTTTTAGTAAATAAACATTGATTTTATGTCTTTTAACTCTTCTTTGAATTAAATAATAATAAATGTCCTAATCTAATCCAAGTGGACCTAAATGATAATATGTTTTTCCTAAGGTTGATTTTGGTCGAGATAAACTTGTCCAAAAGAATTAGGACATGTGTTAGGGTAATAATAATATCATTTTTACCCTTAATTACCCTATTTACTTTTAACCGCGGTAAATAAAAGTAAAAACTTACTATTTACCAAAAATTATTTTCATCTCATTGAACCACATTTTACTACTTTGTCACGACCCGTCCTCGGGGCCCGTGCCGTGACTACCCCAAGCCCGCCTTCCATAGGCCAGGGGCTGGCGACTAGCACCAAAGGCGTAAAATCCCGATAACTGGGAAGGCATTGCCTTTATAAAAGAAAACAAGCACCACAGAGTACAAGCGGAAGTAAAAACACTAAGTACAAAAGAAGAGCTGAAAGTAAAAAGGGGCCGGAAATACAAGCCCAACTGTAAAGTACAACTCGAAAGGGAAAACAGCGACTGAAAAGTAAATCTGCTACGCTGAGATGTCCACTGGAAATCCCACCTGAAGGGTGGGTACAGATAGCTCCTCTGCTCCTCGGGTCCCGCCGTCTGCTCCGAGTATGTCCTGTCCAGTGGTCTGCCTCCGGGTACCGCCTCGTCGTGTAGTCCACCTCCAGGTACTGTCTAGTCCTCGAACATTCGGCTTCTGTCAGCACTGTCCGTCGTCTGCAACCAACACAACGAGGTGCGGGCATAGCCCGTGCAGGGGTGAGTATAACGATACTCAGTAAGGACCCCGAGACCCTCAAGGTCTCACTAAACCAACAAGGATAACCACAAAGAAGATCTCAACAGATAACTTCTACTTAGGTATATGCCCATACATATACCTAAGTTATCGAGTAACCCATCTCAATCATGAGGAACACAAGAATTGTGAAATCAACGGATAACCACTACCCGGGTATATGCCCATACATATACCAAAGTTAGCAAGTGACCCATCTCAATCATGAGGTAAACATAAGGTCAAAAGTCTCAGCTCAAACCAGGATTTTTATTATCGAAACCGTAACTGCTGAAGAGCTCCGTCTCTAGAGTGTACAGTGGTCCTGTCACGACTCCGAGGCTGCCGCTCACTAACCTAGGACTGCTGAGGTACTCCTCCTGTCGAGTACTGCGGGTTTGCGGCCAACTACCGGGCGCTCCGTCCGCTGAGGGTCTGTCGCCAAATACCGGGCGCTACCCAGATAGCCTGCTGAGGTACTCCTCCTGTCGAGTACCGCGGGTCTGCTGCCATCTACCTGGCGCTCCGTCCGCCGTGGGTCTGCAGCCAAATACCGGCGCTCCGTCCACTGGGCTAGTCGACTCACTCCAAGTCGAGTCGGTCAAGCAGTCGTCAGGTCTCAGCCGGCTACACGGTCTCCGTACTCCGCACGCACGTCTCCACCGTCGCGGGTCTGTCGCTACAACCAAGCGCACACACTCCGTAGAGTATCGCGGGTCCGCCGCTACAACCAAGCGCTCAACCGCCAAGGGTCTGCTGCTGCATCCAAGCGCACCACCACTGTCAAGTACCACGGGTCCGCTCCACGAACTACTGGTCGATACTCCAAGTATCACAAGGTTCCGCGAAGAAGTGCCTCAAAGAACCGTCTCGTCACAGGGGTCTCAACGCAACAGACGGCGCGTCGATCGGACGCCCGGTCTGTGAGTTATTAGCCTTTTCGTCCCAGGGGCCCGGTTGGTTTCGTGAGCGAAACCAATCCCGGCCGTATCTCAACTGTACCCCGAACTCCCATAGGGTATACTCAAAGGGACCGTTACTCAACGTAACCACCAACGCCGCTGACGGCTCGTCAAGCGGTCGTCCAGTCTGAAAGATATCAGCTTTCCCGTTCCAGGGGCCCGGTTGGATTTCGGGTACAATCCAACCCGGCCATACTCCGACTGTATCCAAAACTCGGGCGGAGTATGCCAAAAGTTTCGTATCGTTAACAGGAACTCAACGCAACAGACGGCGCGTCGATCGGACGCCCGGTCTGAGAGTTATTGGCATATTCGTCTCCGGGGCCCGGTTGGTTTTTAAGGAAAAACCAACCCGACCGTACTCCACCTGCGTCCAAACCTCGGGCGGAGTATGCCAAAAGATCCGATTCACTAAGAGGAACACAACGCGACTGACGGCGCGTCAATCGGACGTTCGTGGCTCAAGATATGAGCGTTTCCGCTCCGAAGGCCCGGTTGGTCTCGTGAACGAACCAACCCGGCCGAACTCAAAGTAATCCGAAACCTTGAGTGCGATATACCGAAACGACCGTCTCGATCCAAGGATCACGTTGCCGCAGACGGTTCGTCATTCGGAGGTCCGAGGCTCAAGTTATGAGCGAAAAACCGAATCTGGTCCGAAACGGGGGGGTCCGGGTCCGGAACGACCCGGCCCGACCCCCCCCCCTTGGGTGGCGCGGCGGCCGGCGGCGGCGGCCGGCGGCGGCGGACGGCGGCGGCGGGCCACGTGGCGGCGGCGGGCCGCGTGGCGGCGGCGGCCGCGTGGCGCGGCGGCGGCGGGCCACGTGGCGGCGGCGGCTGGCGGACCGCGTGGCGGCGGCGGCTGGCGGACCGCGTGGCGGCGGCGGCTGGCGGACCGCGCTGGCGGCGGGGTGCCGCGGCGCAGCGGGCCGCGTGGCGGCGGCGGCTGCCGCACGGGATTTTCACGCGGGGCATAGCCCCGCGTTTTTCCTTCAAGCGGCACGGCTCAAGCCGTGCCTTTGACAAAAACGGCCCCCGCAAATGGGGGCCGGCTTGACAAAACCGGGGGGCTGTTGCCCCCCCCTCTTTAAGTGAACCGCCCCCCTCATTAAGAGGGGGGTCTTGAAGGTCCGGCCGGGGGTTTAATCCCCCGGTTTTTATGACGTCCGGCCGGCCCGCTGGCCGGCCGGTTTTTACCAACGGGACCGGAAATTTCCGGTCCCGCCCTTGACTTCCGACGCCGGCGGCCCGGCCGCCGGTCTTTCCTTCCGCCGCGGCCCGGAACCGGCCGCGGTCTCCTCGTCTCACCGCGGCCCGGAACCGGCCGCAGTGTTCGTCGTCCGGCGCGGTGCGACGGCACCGCGCCCCTTTCGCCGTGCCAAGAATCCTCCCAACGCGGCGTGTCGGCGTCGCGGTCTTGAAGTCTCACCTCGGCGAAGCGCGACGGTGTTGCGGAAAACATAAGCATGTTCATCCGCGTGGTGCGACGGCACCACGCCTCTTGCTTCCACCCGCATGAATCAACATGAACGAAGGAGGGGGTTTCGGCCGTGTTCGTGCGGTCCGACTCCCCTCGCGTTAACAAATAACATAACTAAAAAGTCTCACGTTTAGTCATGCTAAAATCCACGATTCAGGAATGGAATAAAATAATTAATAAAAACATCCCCTACCTCGGGTTTGAGATTCAAAGAAATCCTCTACGTTCCGCGGAAGACGGCGTCGCGGAATTCAGGCGTCGCGGTCGTCGTTCGTCAAATCCGTTGACGAAGATTTACGTCCGATGCGACACGTTGTTGGCGGATCTTCGTTTGCCGACGAAGAAGGTCCGAAGAGGAAGCAGAGGTCCGAAGATACTAGGTCTCTGAGTCGATGATCCTTGACGAAGTGTTGTCGTTCTTCGTTGAGGATGAAGACGTTCCTCGCCGGAGAAGATGAAGACGTTCTCCGTTCTTCGTCAGAGCTTGAAGATGAGAAAGCTCTCCAAAGACAAACAAAGAACCCTAAATAAAATAAGACTACCTCTTATTTTATTAACACAACACAAAAGAATTTTCAAAGTCTTGAAATTCAAAAAGACATAACTCCCATAATTAAATAAGAGTTACTTAGGCCAATTTAATTAGGGGTTAAGAACGTTGAGAGAAATTGAAAGATAGGGGTTCGTGTGGGCCCCACCACACTTAATCCTCCCAAGGGAGGTTAAGTGGGTGTGGGTCCCACTTCCAACCCCCTTGGGTAGGTTTTTAATAAGTTAAAAATAAAATTTGTTTAACACAATTTTATTTAACTTAACTGAAAAACCCCAAAACGGAACTTTCAACCCGCAACAAACGCAACTCCCGGAAAGGTCTCTTTAAGCGAATATCGGCGCTGCGAGTTCATCGGTGCCCTCGGATTTCAATTCCGAGCACCGGATCAAAAGTTAGGAATTCCCGCTCGTTCGTTCACTGAACGTACCCGAGCCAAACTTCGGAAATTAATTCCGGGCACTCCGGGCCTCAGAATCAGGTGCCGTCTGAAACCGCATTCTTGTAAAATTCTAAAGAAAATTAAGAAAAAATTTCCCTTGAATTTTACGGGTCTTTACATTACTCCCACCTCAGGGCTTTACGTCCCCGTAAAGCTACATCAAAAACTAGGGAAGCAAAAAAAAAGGATACTGAGCACGCATCTGAGCCTCCCGCTCCCATGTGCTCCCCTGGAGATTCCCGTGCCGCCATCTGTTGCGCACAAGAGGAATCGATCGTCCATGTAGGACCCGCTCCTGGATGACATGGACCTCTTTTGACGTGGCCCTGACCATCTCTGGTCCCACAAGAGCTGCAAGATTTCTCCTTTGCCGAAAAGAGAAACCTGGTCTCATCCCCTGGATGAACCACATTCTTTGCCTAAAACAGTCAATCCTAACATGGATGATACTAATCCATACCAAGGATTGATGTCGTAAGGCCTCGACGCTACTACTAAGAGATCCAACCGTTACTCTCGCCTCCAAGGGTTGAGTCACACTGTCGGCATCAGTGTGTGGTAACTGGTCTCCTCCAGTAGATGTCTCACAAGTGAGGGTCAAGTCAACAGTCAACTGGAACCTCTTAGTAACATCACAAAAGAGGACAGGAATGAAAACATCTCAAAGGATGCGTCTTTTATTATTGCAGCTCATAATACAAGACGCTACACAAAAGCAACAAAGAACCAGAAGTACTAAGGACGTATCCACTAGTTCTGCTCCTGTCCATCGGCTCCCAGAGCTCCATGATCGAAGGCCTCGGCTGCCTGAAGCTGAGCTCTCCCCTACGGTCGGGGTGGTCCTCCTGGTGGTGGTGGAAGAGCCTCCAAGCGTCGCCCACCACCAGCTGCTCGTCCAGCTCCTCTGCCTCGTCCGCCTCCTCCCTGCGGACCGCCACGGTCGAACCTCTGCCTCTGCCTGGGAGGTTCTTCACTTAACTGCTGATCATCAGCATGGCGGGTCGGACAGTCACGAGCCATGTGACCAATCCCGCCACAGGAGTAACACTGCCCACTCTCGGCACGCCTGGCTCTGACTCCACCCCGGCTTCCCCGTACAACTGAGCCTGAGTCGTGCAGTCGGCCACCGGTAGGTCTGTTCTGCCTGGAACCCTGAGTCATCCGTCGGCTACCTGCTGCAGATGACTCTGCCACGTGCCGCCCTGCGGTGAGTTGCTGTGCTGGTGTAGTCTCTGCAAGGAAACTCTCGATCAGAAGTGCCCGCTCCAGTACTCCTGTCTGAGTCGGTATGCTGAGGGAGATCAGCGATGCCCTGATCTCGTGTCTCAAACCCTGCTCGAAGGTCCGGGCCCGGAAGAATGGGTCCCGTACCATGTCGGTCGAGTAGCGCGAGAGATCGGTGAACCTCGCCGCGTACTGAGCGACCGTCATGCTGCCCTGCCGCAGCTGTAGAAGCTCCTGGATGCGCACCGCTCGAAGGGTGGCCGGGACGAACTCAGAGCGGAAGAGGCTCTCGAAGTCCGTCCAGAGTAGAGATGCCTCATCGTGCACCTGGAGCATCAGGCTCCACCATCGTCCTGCTGCTGCGTGTAGTAGGCTCGCAGCGAGGATCACCATGAGGTCTGCTGGTGTCCTCACTAGCCTAAACACTCGAACTACTGCCTCCAGCCAGTCCTCTGCTGCCTGCGGATCCGTCTCCCCGCGAAACCTGGGCGGTCGCTGGCGCTGAAACTCATGCAGTGCGCTGAGGCGACGTGCATCGTCAGCGGCTGCTGCTGGAAGCATCGGGGGCTCGGCGGGTAAAGCTACCGCCGGTGCCACTACTGGGAAAGGGCCCTGCACCGAGGCCTCGTCGCTCGGTGGGCTGTCGTCTCGCTCAACTCTCGGAACCCTAGCTGGCTGTCGTCGCGGGGCCATCCTGAAAGAAACAACGTAACACGATCAAACGATTATACCCGGTGAGCTGACCTGGTTTGAGCTGTTTTAAGGGGGGAAACCTTTGAAAACACACACGCAATCAGTGTTTTCGCGCACAAAGTCGGAAATCAGTTGTCAGGGTCCTGGTGTATGGATACGTCGGCCGCCCGCACCAACACTGGACTCCCTGAACTGAAAACCACACTCGGTACCCTTAACACTATTGCTTCACATAGAAAGAAAAGACGATCAGAGTCTGCGGTAGAACCGACCGCCTCTGATACCAATTTGTCACGACCCGTCCTCGGGGCCCGTGCCGTGACTACCCCAAGCCCGCCTTCCATAGGCCAGGGGCTGGCGACTAGCACCAAAGGCGTAAAATCCCGATAACTGGGAAGGCATTGCCTTTATAAAAGAAAACAAGCACCACAGAGTACAAGCGGAAGTAAAAACACTAAGTACAAAAGAAGAGCTGAAAGTAAAAAGGGGCCGGAAATACAAGCCCAACTGTAAAGTACAACTCGAAAGGGAAAACAGCGACTGAAAAGTAAATCTGCTACGCTGAGATGTCCACTGGAAATCCCACCTGAAGGGTGGGTACAGATAGCTCCTCTGCTCCTCGGGTCCCGCCGTCTGCTCCGAGTATGTCCTGTCCAGTGGTCTGCCTCCGGGTACCGCCTCGTCGTGTAGTCCACCTCCAGGTACTGTCTAGTCCTCGAACATTCGGCTTCTGTCAGCACTGTCCGTCGTCTGCAACCAACACAACGAGGTGCGGGCATAGCCCGTGCAGGGGTGAGTATAACGATACTCAGTAAGGACCCCGAGACCCTCAAGGTCTCACTAAACCAACAAGGATAACCACAAAGAAGATCTCAACAGATAACTTCTACTTAGGTATATGCCCATACATATACCTAAGTTATCGAGTAACCCATCTCAATCATGAGGAACACAAGAATTGTGAAATCAACGGATAACCACTACCCGGGTATATGCCCATACATATACCAAAGTTAGCAAGTGACCCATCTCAATCATGAGGTAAACATAAGGTCAAAAGTCTCAGCTCAAACCAGGATTTTTATTATCGAAACCGTAACTGCTGAAGAGCTCCGTCTCTAGAGTGTACAGTGGTCCTGTCACGACTCCGAGGCTGCCGCTCACTAACCTAGGACTGCTGAGGTACTCCTCCTGTCGAGTACTGCGGGTTTGCGGCCAACTACCGGGCGCTCCGTCCGCTGAGGGTCTGTCGCCAAATACCGGGCGCTACCCAGATAGCCTGCTGAGGTACTCCTCCTGTCGAGTACCGCGGGTCTGCTGCCATCTACCTGGCGCTCCGTCCGCCGTGGGTCTGCAGCCAAATACCGGCGCTCCGTCCACTGGGCTAGTCGACTCACTCCAAGTCGAGTCGGTCAAGCAGTCGTCAGGTCTCAGCCGGCTACACGGTCTCCGTACTCCGCACGCACGTCTCCACCGTCGCGGGTCTGTCGCTACAACCAAGCGCACACACTCCGTAGAGTATCGCGGGTCCGCCGCTACAACCAAGCGCTCAACCGCCAAGGGTCTGCTGCTGCATCCAAGCGCACCACCACTGTCAAGTACCACGGGTCCGCTCCACGAACTACTGGTCGATACTCCAAGTATCACAAGGTTCCGCGAAGAAGTGCCTCAAAGAACCGTCTCGTCACAGGGGTCTCAACGCAACAGACGGCGCGTCGATCGGACGCCCGGTCTGTGAGTTATTAGCCTTTTCGTCCCAGGGGCCCGGTTGGTTTCGTGAGCGAAACCAATCCCGGCCGTATCTCAACTGTACCCCGAACTCCCATAGGGTATACTCAAAGGGACCGTTACTCAACGTAACCACCAACGCCGCTGACGGCTCGTCAAGCGGTCGTCCAGTCTGAAAGATATCAGCTTTCCCGTTCCAGGGGCCCGGTTGGATTTCGGGTACAATCCAACCCGGCCATACTCCGACTGTATCCAAAACTCGGGCGGAGTATGCCAAAAGTTTCGTATCGTTAACAGGAACTCAACGCAACAGACGGCGCGTCGATCGGACGCCCGGTCTGAGAGTTATTGGCATATTCGTCTCCGGGGCCCGGTTGGTTTTTAAGGAAAAACCAACCCGACCGTACTCCACCTGCGTCCAAACCTCGGGCGGAGTATGCCAAAAGATCCGATTCACTAAGAGGAACACAACGCGACTGACGGCGCGTCAATCGGACGTTCGTGGCTCAAGATATGAGCGTTTCCGCTCCGAAGGCCCGGTTGGTCTCGTGAACGAACCAACCCGGCCGAACTCAAAGTAATCCGAAACCTTGAGTGCGATATACCGAAACGACCGTCTCGATCCAAGGATCACGTTGCCGCAGACGGTTCGTCATTCGGAGGTCCGAGGCTCAAGTTATGAGCGAAAAACCGAATCTGGTCCGAAACGGGGGGGTCCGGGTCCGGAACGACCCGGCCCGACCCCCCCCCCCCTTGGGTGGCGCGGCGGCCGGCGGCGGCGGCCGGCGGCGGCGGACGGCGGCGGCGGGCCACGTGGCGGCGGCGGGCCGCGTGGCGGCGGCGGCCGCGTGGCGCGGCGGCGGCGGGCCACGTGGCGGCGGCGGCTGGCGGACCGCGTGGCGGCGGCGGCTGGCGGACCGCGTGGCGGCGGCGGCTGGCGGACCGCGCTGGCGGCGGGGTGCCGCGGCGCAGCGGGCCGCGTGGCGGCGGCGGCTGCCGCACGGGATTTTCACGCGGGGCATAGCCCCGCGTTTTTCCTTCAAGCGGCACGGCTCAAGCCGTGCCTTTGACAAAAACGGCCCCCGCAAATGGGGGCCGGCTTGACAAAACCGGGGGGCTGTTGCCCCCCCCTCTTTAAGTGAACCGCCCCCCTCATTAAGAGGGGGGTCTTGAAGGTCCGGCCGGGGGTTTAATCCCCCGGTTTTTATGACGTCCGGCCGGCCCGCTGGCCGGCCGGTTTTTACCAACGGGACCGGAAATTTCCGGTCCCGCCCTTGACTTCCGACGCCGGCGGCCCGGCCGCCGGTCTTTCCTTCCGCCGCGGCCCGGAACCGGCCGCGGTCTCCTCGTCTCACCGCGGCCCGGAACCGGCCGCAGTGTTCGTCGTCCGGCGCGGTGCGACGGCACCGCGCCCCTTTCGCCGTGCCAAGAATCCTCCCAACGCGGCGTGTCGGCGTCGCGGTCTTGAAGTCTCACCTCGGCGAAGCGCGACGGTGTTGCGGAAAACATAAGCATGTTCATCCGCGTGGTGCGACGGCACCACGCCTCTTGCTTCCACCCGCATGAATCAACATGAACGAAGGAGGGGGTTTCGGCCGTGTTCGTGCGGTCCGACTCCCCTCGCGTTAACAAATAACATAACTAAAAAGTCTCACGTTTAGTCATGCTAAAATCCACGATTCAGGAATGGAATAAAATAATTAATAAAAACATCCCCTACCTCGGGTTTGAGATTCAAAGAAATCCTCTACGTTCCGCGGAAGACGGCGTCGCGGAATTCAGGCGTCGCGGTCGTCGTTCGTCAAATCCGTTGACGAAGATTTACGTCCGATGCGACACGTTGTTGGCGGATCTTCGTTTGCCGACGAAGAAGGTCCGAAGAGGAAGCAGAGGTCCGAAGATACTAGGTCTCTGAGTCGATGATCCTTGACGAAGTGTTGTCGTTCTTCGTTGAGGATGAAGACGTTCCTCGCCGGAGAAGATGAAGACGTTCTCCGTTCTTCGTCAGAGCTTGAAGATGAGAAAGCTCTCCAAAGACAAACAAAGAACCCTAAATAAAATAAGACTACCTCTTATTTTATTAACACAACACAAAAGAATTTTCAAAGTCTTGAAATTCAAAAAGACATAACTCCCATAATTAAATAAGAGTTACTTAGGCCAATTTAATTAGGGGTTAAGAACGTTGAGAGAAATTGAAAGATAGGGGTTCGTGTGGGCCCCACCACACTTAATCCTCCCAAGGGAGGTTAAGTGGGTGTGGGTCCCACTTCCAACCCCCTTGGGTAGGTTTTTAATAAGTTAAAAATAAAATTTGTTTAACACAATTTTATTTAACTTAACTGAAAAACCCCAAAACGGAACTTTCAACCCGCAACAAACGCAACTCCCGGAAAGGTCTCTTTAAGCGAATATCGGCGCTGCGAGTTCATCGGTGCCCTCGGATTTCAATTCCGAGCACCGGATCAAAAGTTAGGAATTCCCGCTCGTTCGTTCACTGAACGTACCCGAGCCAAACTTCGGAAATTAATTCCGGGCACTCCGGGCCTCAGAATCAGGTGCCGTCTGAAACCGCATTCTTGTAAAATTCTAAAGAAAATTAAGAAAAAATTTCCCTTGAATTTTACGGGTCTTTACATACTTGATATTAACCGTGTCTCTCGGAATTTCGAAATTCCATTTACAGAAGCGGTAAAATTAAGTTTTCTGAAAAATTCAGTTTTTTAACTACCACTTAGTGGTTTCACTATTCATCAAAAATTGAAGTTTTTCAGAACAATGCCAAAATTTCACCGTAAGCTATAATTGATATTCCGAATTCGAAAATGATGCCTATTTTACAAAATTCTAAACATATAAATTTCATTAGTTAATTTTATAATTAATTCCGCTGTTAAAACAAATAGCGTGTTTTTAAGAAACAATATATATCAAAAGATTGACAATTGTTTATGTCCAATTTCAAAGTGAAATTAATTCTAATGAACACCATTGTATAAAATGGTAAAAATATATTCTAATTATACTTTAAAATCTCTCAATAATATAATTTATCACTATAAATTATTTTGATTAAAAAAGTTGTTTTTATTTTTTTTCACTATTCATAAAAATTGGAAGTTCTCAGAAAAATACCAAAAATTCAACTTAGGATAATTTCGATATTCCAAATACAAAAATGAAGTCCATTTTGAAATATAAGATTTATATAATTTCAAAAATTAGGTATTACTATTCATAACGACTAGTTTGATTGGTTGTAGTGTGTGTTAGAACTCGATGTTGCATACAACACACGCTACTGTATTATTAAAAGAGAAGCGTACCGTGGAAGCTTGGGGTGTTACATTGTAAATTTTTTTATGTCCCCATTCTAAATAATAAATTTAATTATTCAAATTGAATATATAAAAGTTTAAAATATTAGATTTAAAAAGGGTTCACTATTAAAGTTGGTAAAAGTGCATTTTTGAAAAATACTTCTTTTATCTGAAAAAATGGAATTTGTTCTTACATTATGTCTAAGAAACTCATAATAAGGATTCTAAAATTATACTGATTATATAAGGTTCAAAATTTAGTTAATACTATTCATACCCTCTTTTGAACGGCTTGTTTGGTAAGTCATGGTGCGCTTGAACTCGGTGTTACGTGTAGTGCAAGTTATTAAATTGTTTTGAAGAAGTACATAATATAAAATCTTGGGGTGTTTCACAATATATCTTCAACAAATTATTATATTTGTCATATAGTTTCAATTATGTTTTAATGACGATATTATTATTTCATTACTTATTGGACGATGATGCTCTGAATATAATGCATGATAGAAATATAAGGACACAACAACTTTTCTTGGTTCACCCACATTGGGCTACAACCAATAAGAAGAAAACAGATTCGTACACTTGTTTTCTATCTTAAAATTGGTTGGACCAGGATAACAGATGATTGAGATGGCGCTTTGGATTCTTGGGTAGTTTTTGGATTAATTTTTTCTACTTTTTTAGTGCATGTATTGTATTCTGTTTTGTATGCATGTTTTCAAATTTATTAGTTATTTAAAATGTATCATAAGACTTTTTATATCAATATACAATATTCAGTTGTCAATTATTCATTTATACATCTTTTGAGCCATATATTTATATTATACTAATATAGATATTTACCAGATATCTTGTTTTTTTGTTGTTCTACTCTCTAGTAATGAGTCAATAATCTCCTTACAGACATAAACTTGGTCCACACTACTACCCAAAAGCCTATGGAATTTTAGGAGATATGCATGAGGCCATTTTTCCAACTAGGCTTTGGGAACCTTTGATTGGAACCCATATTTGGGATATCACAATGTGGTATCAGAGGTTTATTTTCTTTCTTTAATATTTAGAGACCATAGACGAGTGATTTCTAACTCTATGGAACTTGGTATTAAAATGTTCATGGGAATAGCTGGGCTCTATTTGGGGTAAACAATGAGATTCCCGAAATGAGTTAGGTTCTTCTAATTTACCTCTTACTGATTATATAATTTCACCATAGGGTGACAGACATGTTGTGATGTGGTTATTATTATTATTATTCTTATAGTTAATTTCATTGAATCATTTCCTCATGATATGAGGGTAAAAATCATCGTTACATGTGTAATTATAGTCACCTAGAATTCACATTCCATGCATATTTCGACCCCATATAGGTGAATTTCACAACATTAATTTTTCTATATTTCTTGTGATTGTTGAGTGAGCCTAGTTGATATATATAGCTTCTATACTCCTTGGATACGATTGAGTGGGTACATGTTTCAATTCATGAGTCGTATGGGGACCCATGGGTTGAAATGGGTTATTTAACAACTCAGTATATTATAATGAAATTAAATGCATTTTGATTTCAGTGATAAGGTTTATAGGCCTTATTTCACTTGGAATTTTGATCAATTTAAATTCACCTTGATATATGAAAAATATAAAATGAACACTATAAAATGTAATCTAGAACTGTAAAATGAAATTATTGCTAGTAAATGATGATGCAAGGTATAATTAACCCTTCATCTATTGGGACCCATGTAATTTAAAAAGGTAACTTACCAATACAACACCATCTAAGCATTTAGTTAGGGGTAGTATACATTGGTTGATAAGCCTTTTCATAACGTTTAGTTTCTTGTATTGGTACCTATATGCTTCAAATACTATTTTAAGGTGTGTGGATGTAATTTTTTGACAAATACCTCCATAATTTATTCATTGAATTCCCCAAGGGGGTGGTGGTGATCATTCTCCTGACATGGTCGACCTTGGGCCACAAGTTGTACATTCTACAGTTTTACTTTATACACCACCTATTATATATTATCTAAAAACTGATGCTTATATTCAGGATAGTTTCCTAAATTTGGTAAAGTCCATTTATGTTACTCTACGACGTGCACTTATGATGGCTGATCTGACCCATGAGTGTTAGTAACAACATCCTTCCACCTTCCCAGGGATGTCAGTACTCATGAAACTGATTTCATACAAGAGGCTACACTATATATCACTAATAATTTAGAGATTTATCCAGGTCACATGGTCAATATTGTTACATACATGCTGCATGAGTAGGCAAGGCACTGGTAGGATGTGATTACCCAAGGTTTTATTCTTCAAGGTATGGTATGGGATGACTTCTCGACTGCCTTTTTGATCATTTATTTCTTAAGATTCTAAGAAATGTCAAATCTAGAGGGTTCATGAATTTTGATTAGGTTATTACAATATTTTTTGATTATTTTGTTTTTTTCACATAGTTTTATAGTTTTTCATGAATTCTAGCCAGTGATGAGCTTTTGGATGGTAAAGGCTTCAAGGATGTCATTTATTATGCCATCCTTTTGAAAGACAATTTCTTTCACCTATATAACTTCTCTAAAATTTTCAATCAGGATATTCTCACTATGTCCAACCTGAGGTATGGTGATAGTTCCATGCATACAGGATCAATTTCTGGGAAGTATAATAATTCTTTCAGTGAAAAATGTGATCTCTTGAAGAATTTTGTTTAGTGAAATAGAAGACATAGTACCCATACTGAATGCTCAAGGGAGTGTCATAAGTTTTTAAGAAAAGGAAATATAAATCCTCAATGTAGATACCCGAAGCCTGACGTACATGTACATTACATTAATTTTGCAGAATACTTAGTATATTACAAAAACACACACACAAGGACCGTAATAGTTTAGTGTCTTTGGAAACTCGGAATATAATCTTCTAATCGTGGTGAAAGATCTTCAACATCTCCCATAAAGATATTCTTTTTTTTTACCTAAAACCTTTCTTTATATCCTGGGGAAAAGAAAACATAAAAGGGTGAGCTCAAATGCTCAGCAAGGGCAAATAAAGGAAATAAAAATCATATCATATCTTTTTTTGAAAATCATAACCTGCAGAAGAGATCATAAAATCTTAACATGGAATAAATCATAGAAGTGAAAATGAGATCCCTATAATCATAACATGAAACTTGAAACTTTGTGGCATGCATACATAATCATGGAAAATCATTTCTTGTTAGTCATGACTCATTGCCAAGACTATCTTAGTGGACAAAGTCCCTTTCTGAATCGAGTAACCCTCGTTTCAGTCCTGTTTCACTGAACCGGTATAACCTACCATTCCAGCCATGTCTATCTCATGAGATATAAAATCTTTACCCAATGCATTGGAGGGAGATATAGGTCCCACCCATCTTATAATGAATCCTTTCTTATGTGTGCCACATAATCATAAACCATACATCATAGCGTAATCCACATAATAAAAATGGGATTCTTAAACAACAAGACATCATAAAACAATTCATATAAGATAAAGGAATTCATAAAAATGTTTCCATCACAACATAATCAAATCCATGTAATAATAGGGATAAAAACAGAACCCTTTTATTATCTTAGATGGAAAATAATTTTGATAAAATACATGAACTTCATTCTTGAGGAAAATATCCTTTCTACTTCAAAAACACTTTTCCTTTCTTAACATGTCATACAATTTTAAAATAAAAGAATTTGATTAAAAATAAACTTGAATACTTGTAATGGAAGCTTCTTGGATATAATTTCTTTGAAATCCATTCATGCCGTATAAGTAAAAAAAAACATTCTTCGTACTTTTGTCGGAAAAGTCAAAAAGTACCTCGTACGAAAAACGACAAAAGATTCCTTTCATACATATTACTAAAAACTCACCGAAGGGTAAAAATGGATTTAAACAATTTTAGGTGGATGGAAATAATATTAAATATTGATGAAACATGGATGTGGATGATAAAATACACCCCAGTAAATACTTACGAATAAACAATCTTGGATAAAAATGAGATTGTGATATTTTCCCTTACCTTAGGTCCGATTTGCTTCGTATGTGTCCGAACCTCCTGTATAATGATTTAAATAATGTCATTGACTTATTACAGAATCATATTCATTGTTATGATATCATATATGGTTCACCTATGACATTATATTACCCGTTCTTTTGTAAATTCCATGTTAAAGAAGCGTTTTGGGTAAAATCGTTTCATTTATCGTAGGTGTTTTGACTTGTTGTTCTTGACATTATTATTACATATATCATTATTTAAATACTTCCAGAATATAAAATATGATTTATATATCATATATATTCAATATATATATATATATATAATAGATAGATAAATGAAATGAAAAACACCGTTCATGGAGACGGTAGTCCGTACGTACGCATGAACGCTGTTTTCCTTTCCTTATTGTCTTGAATGGAAGTAAGTAGATGGAATACATATATATATATATACATAAATCCAGTAGCTTTATAATGTCATATATTTCATTATTATTTCTTATATATACTTTATAATCATTCTTAAATTGTTGACATGGAGAATGAATCTCATCGCGTCGTGGAGACGGTAGTCCGTACGTACGCACGAGCGATGATATCATTTCCATAAATATTGAATTGAATTGGAGTGGATTATACAATATATAAGAATCAATATGATGTTGTAATAACTATGTATAGTTATTCTTTACACCACTATACCCATCCATGTAAGGTGGTGGTGGAAAATAGATTACACCACGGCGTGGAGACGGTATTCCGTACGTACGCACGCGCGGTGATTTCTTTTTCCGTAGGATGGATAGATGGTGAAATAGGGTTGTTTCATACTTATAATAACATATCAGTATATTAGTGATACTGATGTTATTACTTCATAATGAAACAACCTAAGAAGAAGAAGTGGAAGAAGAAATAAAGATGAAAGAATTGGTAACGGTAATTACCTCTTCTTTGAAGCGCCTCTTTGAGACCTCCTCTTAGGGCTCTAAAATTGGTCTTTGAGGAAGACCAGAACCTCTAGGATTATTATAGGGAAGTGTAGAAGGGATTTTGTCAGGGGTTGGCCGAGCTTGAGTGCTCAAATTGGTGTGAGGAGGAGGGGGAGGAGGTTCCCTCTTATAAGGGAGGAGAGGGGCACCTTAGGAATTCTTAAAAATATTAATTTATAATAAATATAACCCCACTTAAAAACCTCCAAAAATGACTCATATTCTAAGATTAGATGAGATAGGGTTGTAATATCATCAACCAATCAAATTTAGACATGTTTGGATCTTATTTTAAACCTTATCATTTTGATTTATCCTTATTTAATCTATTTAAGTTTATTTGTGGTAATAAAATTGTAAATTTTAAATTATAACAAGTAATTACTTATTTGTTGTGAATTTTTCATAATTGTTTACTTTATAACATTATAGACCATATAAATATAAATTTATAATTTTTAAATATTTTTGTGATTTTTAAACAATTTTATAATATGTTATTTTTGTAAAATAACAATAGTGTCAATTTTGACACTATTCATTTATTTGAATTTAAATAAAATATATACAGAAGATATGTTCGAACTAAAAGCTTTAATATATTAATAAAAGGTCATATGTATCTATAAAATTAGTGTATCACATTAAATAGTTCATATAATATTTATTTTATTATTTTTAAAACCAATTATTTGGTTTATCTCTTAAAAAAATAATTACTACATCATTTTTGTATAATTATTTAATATACTTATTTGTTGTATAAAAATTTAAAATAAACTTCTATGAAGAAGATTAATATATTACCTTTCACAATAATACTTTTACTCTAATTTATCATCTTAAAATCACAATATTTAAATTGTTATATTTATTAAATTATGAAGGTGACAACTTTGGCATCATTTAAAATAAAATAATATAAGTGTCATAATCGCTTTTATAAGGCTCCAAATGGTCAAATATTCGCCCATTGGATGCTTATGGTTTACATTTACATGTCCAATAAGTTTTTGTTAGGTATTTGTGCATTTTATGGTCACTATTAGTTTAAAATAACATTATTCTTGATTTTTCACTAGATAAACAATTTCTGCATCACTATTGTGTCATAATTAATGATAATTATTTAATCCCTAAAAATTATAAATAAATTTATATGATGTAGATAATTTCATTAGATTTCTGTAGACTATTCATGTTCGAAGTTTCATGAAGTTTATCACTAAATTAAAATTAATATACTTATAAAATTTAAGAGAGAGACATGTTGTCACTTTCTTTGGTTTTAATAATAATTAAGTTATTTTCTTGGACAAATGTTCATTAAATGATTCTAATCCGACCCTTAGGTGATATGGGTCGACTTTTAGTCATCCAATAAGATTTTGACATTTTTTAGGGTAATTTTAAAATATTATATTTACCCTTAATTACCCGATTTACCTTTAACTATGGTAAATAAAATTTACCGTAGTTACTATTCATAATTCCCAAAAATAAAAAGTAGCTTATTAACATAATTTGGACCCACTGATTCCAAATATGGAATCCATTTTTTAAAATTCCATACACAAAAGTTAAATTAAAATTAATCCCGTTGTCGAATAAAAACGGGTTTTTGTTTAAAACATTGCAAAAGATTGAATTGATTTAACCTACGAATTCAAGGTAAAATCAATGCTAATGACATACATTATATTAAATGGTAAAAATATATTCTATTTATACTTTAAAACCATTCAATATTATAATTTAACCACATCATATATTACGATGAAAAAAGTTGTTTTTAATTAAAATATAGCGTGTTTTTACTATTCATTAAAATGTGAAAGTTACCAGAATAATATGAAAAATTTATCCAAAGTAAATTTTTATTTCTTGATTCCAAAGAAGAATTTTATTTTGTCAAATTTAACTTATAAACATGTCAAAAAATAGATTTAAAGTGGGTGCGCCATCAAAAGGCGGCAAAACTGCATTTTTTTGAAAAATACTTATTTTACCCGAAAAAATTATTTTGTTCTTATACCATGTTCTAGAAATGTGTATGATGAATAATAATGTTATAAAATTCAAAATTTAGTTAATACTATTCATAACGGCTAGTTCATGACAATATTATAATAATATAACATTGTTTATTAAAACCCGGTATTGTGTACAACACACGCTATCGAGGAAGGTCGCGATTGCGTGTAATGAAAGCCATGTCAGGGTTGCGTGTTGTGAAAGAATCCTTCATTGTTTTGTATAACAGAATCCAACAATATTTCATTTATACATTTAATATACTCAATGTTGCGTAGAATAACTATTATCAAAATTGTGTGTAACACGGTCCAAGAATAGTGTTGCGTATACTGCAAGCTAATACGGTGTTGCGTATAGCGCAAGGTAATCTTGGTGTAGAATACAACATAAGACATTAATGAAATTAAAATAATATTTTTCATAAAATCTCGGGGTGTTACATTCCACCCCCCTTAAAATGAATTTCGCCCTCGAAATTCGTCGGGGTTATAAATGGTTTACTATTTGAAAGTTTCTTTGATAGAAACCCACATCGTAAAAAGGAATACCCAAACTTATCTTTAAAAAACAAAAGTATGAAACGTAATGGTTACCCAAATAAACTAATCACTAGGTTTCCACATAGGTGAAAATATGGATATGGAAGAGAAATCTAACCATCATGTTCTGATGGAGAGTGGTAGAGAACATGGCTATGGAAAAGCTAGCAATCACAAAGCCATAAATTTGTGATGATCTAGGGTACCATCTGATTCATCGGATATAAGGGCACTATGACAACATTTTTGGTTTTCAAGATCATTTCCCTAAAGTTGAAAATTTGAATTACAATAAATACTTACTTTATTTTGGTACAATCTCACTGTTGTTCGTGCCTTGAACAATTTCCACTTCATCTCTTAAATAAATGAAGTTGAATTTGTTATTCGTGAAGTGTTAGCAGATCATGTGATAGAATGACGGGTCATTCCATCTGTCTCAAACAAAAGGTTAGCAAAAATTATATACATAAGTCGATCTATAGTGAGATTAATCATATATGGTTCCTAAAATGGACTTATACTTTATATATCATACTGCTTAATATAATAAAACTAGTTTCTACTAAATAGGGACTTCCTGTAGGCCAGTGGTAGGCGATAAAGGCCAGTCGCACTTCGGTTGTGGGTTCGATTCCCACAGCCTTGTCCGAAGCGATGGGTTGTCGCCCGTCCTACAGGTTGTCCTTTTTCTAAAACTACATTACTATAACATCACATAAATAATATCAAAAAAAGTTCTATACTTAAACAATACTAACTTATGGTTAACATAATCCATTACAATCTTTAGGCTTATCTAAAATACTTCGGTCCAAGCTCATAGTATAAAGAAAATGATTACTTGAAATGTCGCCAACCAAGCATGTGAATACCATCATTTATCCCCCATATATCTTGTTGGTCACAATCCAATCATGTGAATACTTTAATGATGTATTCTCTTGAAAAATATGAATACCCATTAAACCTTAGTGAAAACATGAATGTTGTCAAAAGTTAACTCTTTCCACATACCAAAATCCAAAAATTCTATATACTCAAACCATGATATAACCTTCTCCTTATATCAGTCATGAGCTCATGAATACTATCAAACATTTTATTTTCTCCTTATCCCTTCATTATGCGCATATCATCTACATTCCAAAAATATCTGAATAACGTTTCATGGATACTGGTAACATTAATCAGACAACAATGTAACAATCCTTACATGTCTCTTTATTCCATAGTGCCATGAGGTTACTTATACAACATTACACATGATAAACATGTAATCATTCTACTACATTCTTAACCCATTGACCGAGCTTCAACAATTCATTCATCTCACATATCATTTGTAGTCTCTTCATCATCATCCACATAAATACTTCCCATACGACCATACTGATTCTCTTCATGAGTCTTTCCCTTAGGGCATTGGTTTGCATAATGCCCGTACATTCCACATTTAAAACATTTAACCATTGTTGATGTCGTAGCAATACCATTATCCTCATCCATGTTGTTAACTGAACCTTTTCCTTTGCATTTACTTGCTTTGTGTCCTTCTTTTCCACACCCAAAGCATCTTCCAGTTCCTTTGAAACATTCTCCTTGATGCCTCTTCCCACATGATTTACATAGGGGAAATTGAACTTTCATTCCTCTATGATCATCACAAAACTCCATCTTTCTCTTATTAGCCGAGTCAGGAAACTTACCAAATTTTACTTTATTGATCATATTATGAGATTGCTGATTCGGCATAATAATGATGTTTGGACTTCCAAATCCCATTTCATTATGAAGAATATCATTCCATTGTCCATCATATTCTCCATTATCGTGAATCATCTTGTTTCCAGCCATTTTCTAAAACCCAAAAGAATAGTGTGAGAGGAAAAAATCATAATAAAGGGGGAGTAACTTCAATATCTAACATCTTAGGTTTAATTCTATGATCGTTAGCGTAATTCTAGTACTATAACCTATACGCATACTTAGCCTTAGAGACATCCCTAGACATACCTTATAAATATCTCTAGGGATCTCACTAAAGTTCTCGCATCCTAGTTTCCAAAGGTTGACTAAACCTTTGCTCTGATACCAACTGTAGAGACCCGAAGCCTGACGTACATGTACATTACATTAATTTTGCGGAATACTTAGTATATTACAAAAACACACACACAAGGACCGTAATAGTTTAGTGTCTTTGGAAACTCGGAATATAATCTTCTAGTCGTGGGGAAAGATCTTCAACATCTCCCATAAAGATCTTCTTTTTTTACCTAAAACCATTCTTTATATCCTGGGGAAAAGAAAACATAAAAGGGTGAGCTCAAATGCTCAGCAAGGCAAATAAAGGAAATAAAAATCATATCATATCTTTTTTTGAAAATCATAACCTGCAGAAGAGATCATAAAATCTTAACATGGAATAAATCATAGAAGTGAAAATGAGATCCCCATAATCATAACATGAAACTTGAAACTTTGTGGCATGCACACATAATCATGGAAAATCATTTCTTGTTAGTCATGACTCATTGCCAAGACTATCTTAGTGGACAAAGTCCCTTTCTGAATCGAGTAACCCTCGTTTCAGTCCTGTTTCACTAAACCGGTATAACCTAGCATTCCAGCCATGTCTATCTCATGAGATATAAAATCTTTACCCAATGCATTGGAGGGAGATATAGGTCCCACCCATCTTATAATGAATCCTTTCTTATGTGTACCACATAATCATAAACCATACATCATAGCGCAATCCACATAATAAAAATGGGATTCTTAAACAACAAGACATCATAAAACAATTCATATAAGATAAAGGAATTCATAAAAATGTTTCCATCACAACATAATCAAATCCATGTAATAATAGGGATAAAAACAGATCCCTTTTATTATCTTAGATGGAAAATAATTTTGATAAAATACTTGAACTTCATTCTTGAGGAAAATATCCTTTCTACTTCAAAAACACTTTTCCTTTCTTAACATGTCATACAATTTTAAAATAAAAGAAGTTGATTAAAAATAAACTTGAATACTTGTAAAGGAAGATTCTTGGAAATAATTTCTTTGAAATCCATTCATTCCGTATAAGTCAAAAAAAACATTCTTCGTACTTTTGTCGGAAAAGTCAAAAAGTACCTCGTACGAAAAACGACAAAAGATTCCTTTCATACATATTACTAAAAACTCACCGAAGGGTAAAAATGGATTTAAAAAATTGTAGGTGGATGGAAATAATATTACATATTGATGAAACATGGATGTGGATGATAAAATACACCCCAGTAAATACTTACGAATAAACAATCTCGGATAAAAATGAGATTGTGATATTTTCCCTTACCTTAAGTCTGATTTGCTTCGTATGTGTCCGAACCTCCTGTATAATGATTTAAATAATGTCATTGACTTATTACAGAATCATATTCATTGTTATGATATCATATATGGTTCACTTATGACATTATATTACCCGTTCTTTTGTAAATTCCATGTTAAAGAAGCGTTTTGGGTAAAATCGTTTCATTTATCGTAGGTGTTTTGACTTGTTGTTCTTGACATTATTATTACTTATATCATGATTTAAATACTTCCAGAATATAAAATATGATTTATATATCATATATATTCAATATATATATATATATAATAGATAGATAAATGAAATGAAAAACACCGTTCATGGAGACGGTAGTCCGTACGTACGCATGAACGCTGTTTTCCTTTCCTTATTGTCTTGAATGGAAGTAAGTAGATGACATACATATATATATATATACATAAATCCAGTAGCTTTATAATGTCATATATTTCATTATTATTTCTTATATATACTTTATAATCATTCTTAAATGGTTAACATGGAGAATGAATCTCATCGCGTCGTGGAGACGGTAGTCCGTACGTACGCACGAGCGATGATATCATTTCCATAAATATTGAATTGAATTGGAGTGGATTATACAATATATCATAATAAATATTATGTTGTAATAACTATGTATAGTTATTCTTTACACCACTATACCCATCCATGTAAGGTGGTGGTGGAAAATAGATTACACCACGGTGTGGAGACGGTATTCCGTACGTACGCACGCGCGGTGATTTCTTTTTCCGTAGGATGGATAGATGGTGAAATAGGTTTGTTTCATACTTATAATAACATATCAGTATATGAGTGATACTGATATTATTACTTCATAATGAAACAACCTAAGAAGAATAAGTGGAAGAAGAAATAAAGATGAAAGAATTGGTAACGGTAATTACCTCTTCTTTGAAGCGCCTCTTTGAGACCTCCTCTTAGGGCTCTAAAATTGGTCTTTGAGGAAGACCAGAACCTCTAGGATTATTATAGGGAAGTGTAGAAGGGATTTTGGCAGGGGTTGGCCGAGCTTGAGTGCTCAAATTGGTGTGAGGAGGAGGGGGAGGAGGTTCCCTCTTATATGGGAGGAGAGGGGCACCTTAGGAATTCTTAAAAATATTAATTTATAATAAATCTAACCCCACTTAAAAACCTCCAAAAATGACTCATATTCTAAGATTAGATGAGATAGGGTTGTAATATCATCAACCAATCAAATTTAGACATGTTTGGATCTTATTTTAAACCTTATCATTTTGATTTATCCTTATTTAATCTATTTAAGTTTATTTGTGGTAATAAAATTGTAAATTTTAAATTATAACAAATAATTACTTATTTGTTGTGAATTTTTCATAATTGTTTACTTTATAACATTATAGACCATATAAATATAAATTTATAATTTTTAAATATTTTTGTGATTTTTAAACAATTTTATAATATGTTATTTTTGTAAAATAACAATAGTGTCAATTTTGACACTATTCATTTATTTGAATTTAAATAAAATATATACAGAAGATATGTTCGAACTAAAAGCTTTAATATATTAATAACAGGTCATATGTATCTATAAAATTAGTGTATCACATTAAATAGTTCATATAATATTTATTTTATTATTTTTAAAACCATTTATTTGGTTTATCTCTTAATAAAATAATTACTACATCATTTTTGTATAATTATTTAATATACTTATTTGTTGTATAAAAATTTAAAATAAACTTCTATGAAGAAGATTAATATATTACCTTTCACAATAATACTTTTACTCTAATTTATCATCTTAAAATCACAATATGTAAATTGTTATATTTATTAAATTATGAAGGTGACAACTTTGGCATCATTTAAAATAAAATAATATAAGTGTCATAATCGCTTTTATAAGGCTCCAAATAGTCAAATATTCGACCATTGGATGCTTATGGTTTACAGTTACATGTCCAATAAGTTTTGGTTAGGTATTTGTGCATTTTATGGTCACTATTAGTTTAAAAAAAACATTATTCTTGATTTTTCACTAGATAAACAATTTCTGCATCACTATTGTGTCATAATTAATGATAATTATTTAATCCCTAAAAATTATAAATAAATTTATATGATGTAGATAATTTCATTAGCTTTCTGTAGACTATTCATGTTCGAAGTTTCATGAAGTTTATCACTAAATTAAAATTAATATACTTATAAAATTTAAGAGAGTGACATGTTGTCACTTTCTTTGGTTTTAATAATAATTAAGTTATTTTCATGGACAAATGTTCATTAAATGATTCTAATCCGACCCTTAGGTGATATGGGTCGACTTTTAGTCATCCAATAGGATTTTTACATTTGTTAGGGTAATTTTAAAATATTATATTTACCCTTAATTACCCGATTTACCTTTAACTATGGAAAATACAATTTACCGTAGTTACTATTCATAATTCCCAAAAATAAAAAGTAGCTTATTAACATAATTTGGACCCATGGATTCCAAATATGGAATCCATTTTTTAGAATTCCATACACAGAAGTTAAATTAAAATTAATCCCGTTGTCGAATAAAAACGAGTTTTTGTTTAAAACATTGCAAAAGATTGAATTGATTTAACCTACGAATTCAAGGTAAAATCAATGCTAATGAAATACATAATATTAAATGGTAAAAATATATTCTATTTATACTTTAAAACCATTAAATATTATAATTTAACCACATAAGATATTACGATGAAAAAAGTTGTTTTTAATTAAAATATAGCGTGTTTTTACTATTCATTAAAATGTGAACGTTACCAGAAAAATATGAAAAATTTATCCAAAGTAAATTTTTATTTCTTGATTCCAAAGAAGAATTTTATTTTGTCAAATTGAACTTATAAACATTTCAAAAAATAGATTTAAAGTGGGTGCGCCATCAAAAGGCGGCAAAACTGCATTTTTTTGAAAAATACTTATTTTACCCGAAAAATTTATTTTGTTCTTATACCATGTTCTAGAAATGTGTAAGATGAATAATAATGTTATAAAATTCAAAATTTAGTTAATACTATTCATAACTGATAGTTCATGACAATATTATAATAATATAACATTGTTTATTAAAACCCGGTATTGTGTACAACACACGCTATCGAGGAAGGTCGCGATTGCGTGTAATGCAAGCCAAGTCAGGGTTGCGTGTTGTGAAAGAATCCTTCATTGTTTCGTATAACAGAATCCAACCATATTTCATTTATACATTTAATATACTCAATGTTGCGTAGAATAACTATTATCAAAATTGTGTGTAACACGGTCCAAGAATAGTGTTGCGTATACTGCAAGCTAATACGGTGTTGCGTATAGCGCAAGGTAATCTTGGTGTAGAATACAACATAAGACATTAATGAAATTAAAATAACATTTTTCATAAAATCTCGGGGTGTTACACTCAACGTGATAAATACCATAAAGAGTGTAGGGATAGTGTTTGTATGGGGGCATATTATTAGACTTTATCGGACCATTCCATTAGATTCATGGGGAAGTGGATCTGTAGAAGAACCACCATCAAGGAAAAGATCTTTTATGACATTTATAGAATGAAGCTGGAGTGGTACTGGTTGGAACTAAAAAGGAGGTGTTCCGAGACAAGGTAGCCAAACGCTAGATCACCAATAGTGCTAGAAAATTGGTCATGATCATGGTAGTCCATCAGTTTCAAATGGCCATGGATTAAGTTATTTTCATAAACTATAGCTGATACCTGGGGATTTTGATATTGTAATATCAACATTATGGTGTGTTATTCTAGTATCCTCCATAATAGAATCATCCTTATTTGATACTGGATATTCATAGTCCTTTACCTTCTTATATATCATGTAATTTCTTCGGTCAAACATTCATAATTATTGAGGTGTAATGACCCTAGATACCCCATTAATAGTACGGTCTCATGGAATAAAATAATGTAGGGACTGTCCACCTAATGTGGACATTTAATCTTTCTTTTGGGACCTTTCTTTTATTGTTTCGAGATAATTTTATGTAATTGTTTAGATGGATTGATTGGTTCTGTAACAAACCATTGTAGACTGCTATCACCATACAGAGTCATTTATATCATAGAGGGAAATAGTAATCTACAAAATATTAACCGGGATGTCCAGGAATATAGTGATGTAATGAAGTATCTTTGGCTAGTTTAAGTGACCTAAGATATTTATAATCACTTCATGGAGGAACATTTTTTATGTCGAGAAGAATTTCCTCCTAAAGTAAATCATTTTGGGTATATCATTCCCATCTATTTTCTTTAGTTGGAGTATTTATAGGACAATGGTTTTATATAACCTAACACTTCCTCTTGGGGTTCTTCCACAATCTTATCCAAGAAGGCAGATGGGACCCTTCGTCTATGCATGGATTATAGATGGTTGAAATAGGTTATCATCAAGACCCAATATCCTTTCCTTGAATTGATGACGTATATAAATATCTATGAATAAATAGTTTGTTTTCTCTGATTGATCTTAGATCGGGCTATCATCAAGAATGATTTAGGCCACCATACATAACTCATATAGTATTCCATTGTAGTTATGGTCTATATGAGTATTTAATTATGATGATTCGTCTCATGATTTATCCTATCATTTTTGTTTCCTTGGTGAACATAGTTTTTCATCGCTATCTACATTATTTTTTATCTAGTCATTATGGATGAAATCTTGGTATATTCTAACACTCATAGTGACCATGATAACCACTTTGAGATCATTATGGGTACACTGATGGGAAAAATATTTCTTCCTGGCTTGATAACATCAACTTATGGATAAACAAATTACTTAATGGCTCATATAATCTCATAAGTAAGAGTATTTGTTGACCTACATATGGTGAGTGCTTTGGTTACATGGTTGAAACCCAAGAACATGTTTTATATACAAAATTTATTAGGGCTGGATGTATATTATATGATCTCAATGAATGTCTATACATTCCATTTTTCACCTCTTACTTGTCTTACAAGGATGGGTGTTAGGTTCTTGTGGTCATAAGCACATGAAAAATCCATTCAAGAGATTAAAGAGTGGATTCTCTCACTACAAATTCTGAAACAACCAGTTCCTAGTAGAGGAAATAACATGTTCTGTGATTCATTCTACATCAATCTTGGTGCGGTGGTGATGTAGTAGGGTATTGTTTTGTGTATGTATTTCGTAGTTGAGGCTTCCCGATTTAAATAACCCGATGCATTACCTCAAGTTAGTATCATATTTATATGCCTTACATTAATTGAGAAGTTATATGATGGGTGAGCTCTATGCTATGTATATAGAACCCAAGATCCATAATTATATCTTTTATCGACATGAAATTAACCTCAAATATTGAAGATGGGTCAAATATTATCAGTTGTTTGATTTTTATATTTCTAATATGCTAGGAAAATGGCAATGTATTAGTGGATGTACTGAGTCATAAAAACATAGGCACAAGTAGTATGAGAGGCCAGTGATGAATTAAAATTTCCGAACCTATTTTCCGTTAGGCATCTAAATATTCATTACAGAAACAAGTATTCTTATCTTTCATCCTTGGTAGTTAACTCTTACCTCATTGGGAAGGTGAAGAACATGTAATTTTTAGATCTTGATGGTTTGGTTATCTATTAGAGTATTTTAGGGGATGACCCCCTGATATTGGTCTATAGACATATAATAAATTCTGAATATACATGGATGTGTCAAGGTTCCTACTAATATGAGATAGGAACTGATGCTAAAGTCACATGCTTCTCAATGTTCATTTCATCCCAAATTCTCCCAGATATATAGAGATACATATTTCTAGTATTGGTGGCAAAGGATGAAACATCATGTTATGGAAATTATCTCTAGTTTTTCCACCTTATAGTTGGTGAAGGTAGAACAATAGATATTCACAATATTGTTACAACCTATTTCAGTCCAACAATAAAAATGGGAATATGTCATTGTGTACTTTTAAGTCTTCCTTCTGAGGTTTCCTAGAGGCAGTGACTGTAAATGGGTATTCCTTGACCAACTAAATAATGTATCCCACTTTATTCCTATCTGTGAGACTCTCTCAACTTATGAGATTTGAATATTGCATTTTTTTTATGTCATCTGACTAAATGTGTTCCCCCATACAATAATTTTTAGATAGGGATGCTCGTTTCACATCATGATTAGGGAATGAATTACAGAAGGCTATGGGTACACTGGTTCTTATAATCACAAATTTTTATCCTCAGATAGATGGTCAATCAGAATGGATGATACAACTATTATTGGATATGCTCTGGGCATGCATATTTTATTTCAGTGGTTCTTGGGACAAGTGTGTCCCTCTCTTCATGTTCTCTAATAATAATACAATTTACATGATGATTCTAATTATACCGTTTAAGGCCTTTAATGGTAGGTTCTTCCATTCATCCATATGCTATATAGAGAAAGGAGAGGCAACCCCATGAGTTCCTCATCTAATGAAAGGTATTTCAGAGTAGGTTCAACTTTTGATGAATTATATGCCTACTACTTAGTCTAGAAAGAAACCATATGTTGATCAGCAATGCGGATCTCTAGAGTTAGAGGTCGGGGATAATTATTTCCTACGATTATTTACAAGGCCAGTTCATAGAGTTATATAGAGTAAATGGATTTTGTAACCTCATTATGTAGGATATTTTTAGATTCTAGAGAATGTACAGCCAATATCCTATGAGTTTATACTACCATAGAGGTATCATGTCATTTATGATGTCTTAAAGGTTTCTTATATTTTCCATTACCATGGAAACCCATATAACACTTTTGATCATGATTAAGTAGAGTTATATTTCATTTCTTCATTTTAGAATAATCATATTCACGTCATGGAACAGATCATGAAGGCTCTTCAAGGATGGTATGTTTCTTTGTTATGGGTGGTATGGAAGCACGACCATGTATATGATGAGACTTGGGAGTGGGATGCCGATGTACATGCCTAGTGGATATATTTGATTTAAGAAACTATTTCTAAACCTTTAGAAGGTGAAGGATAGGATGAGTTCCATTAAAGTGGTATGATTTTAGGAACCTAGATTTTTACTCAGGTATAGATCATGTAAAATTTAGTATAATTCATTATTTTAGACCTAATATAGTTTCCTAAAGTGTTTACGGGTGTATCAAAGATGTATGGGGATTATTTGGAGCCTGAAACCCTATTTCCTGGGGTGATTAGATGGACAACTAATTTATTATAATCCATTTATGGTTAGACCACATGGTTACTTTTAACCATGTAAGGCAGGATAATATGGTGATATAGGGTGCACAATTTTTCGTAACAGTGCACCAAGTGATGCATCTCCAAGAAAAAAATTATAGACATATTTTAGATTTTTTTTTCCTGATGATCAAAAGGATTACCTAACCATACAGCGTAACCATATGAAAGTCCCCTTCCTAAAAAATTTTGTGCAAGGTGGGCACACAATTTTTCCATCATTGCATTCAAATCATTGGATGCCCATTTTTATTTAAATTACATAAACAGATTTAAATTTTTATGTTTTCTTGACACCTTCATCCTATTTATATTTGAGTGGACAACCACCCCTCACATATCACTTATGATATCCCTTTTTCCCTCCCCTTTATCTCTTGACCTCTTTCATCCATTTGGATTTTGATCGAAGCATCGTTCTCTCATTGGATACAATCATGTAAAAACCTAATTAATTTTTACCATTTTTTTATTCTTATTTCTATCGATGGTGATTTTTATATCTACGAACATATTTTCTTTTTCATGGAATTGATCCATTATTCAGATCTATTCCAACAAAGGATAAAATATATACTTATACTCAATGAAGAGAGTTTTATGTGTATGAGGTAGGCGATCTATAACTCATCCAAAAATATTATTTGTTTTAGAAATTACCACGTGTGTGTGGTGATTTCATCAGGCATCCACTAATTTTTTGTGTCTTTATTATAGTTGTTAAAATAATATTTTCTTACTCTCACTAAATTTTGTATCCATATTTTGAGGTTGTGACCTCAATGATAACAGCCATATGTACACTGTTTTGTATAATTTGTATTTATTGGTTTCACAAGATTTTTTTCTTCATCATTCATGTGTGTGTCTTGACCCAGCAAATGGAAACCCCTCTAGTTAAATTAATTTTTCAATGATAAATTTATAGAACCACATTTTATTCCCATTTTACCCTTCTATTCTATGTTTTTCAATTTGCTAAATTAATCTTAAATGGAAATTGAAATTATATTATTTATATATGACATGGACTAATGGATTTTAATTGGATAGATTGGTTGAATTTCATATAACACCATTTCATGTATAATTTAAGGGATCAGAGTGAACCTAATTAATTTATTGTGCCTTATTAGAATTGAATAAAATGGGTCCATGACATTTACCCTTATCACACTAATGAATTAAAATGTCTTAAACCAATTGAATTATAAAATGGCTTGAACTAATTGGATTATGAAATGGAAAGAGTAATCTAGATGGCCTAACTAATTATATGAAATAAATTAAAAGGTTACTATTTCCTATATACCTTGAAATTATTATAGGAGTTTCCATACTTGATCTTTCTATGGATTCCTAAGGGAATGCCTTGTGCACTCGTGCAAAATATTCCAATTCAATGATGTCAGTTTCCATGGGTGGAACCCTTCATGGATGACGATCATCATCTATCAGTAGATTCACAGTATGAAATCATAGGATCCCTCAATTATTATTATAGGATTCCATGGATACACACCTTGTATCTAGCATTACTTCTACGAACATGAGGTGCCTCCAATACTCTCTTGGTTCCAGTAACTGCTTATCTCGTTTTACCATGGATGATTTCAGTGGACTCAGTTAAAATTAAACAATAATTGAATGAATTAAAAGACATTCCACGGATAAAACTCAAAACTATATATCTATGATATAGTAACTACCTATGTTGCATCGGCCCCTAAGGTCAAAGTTTTTTTGGTTATAACCTTGGAACCACTCCATTATTATTGTCATCAGGTTTCCATGTTATATCTTAGATCCTTAATTGTTGACATGCCAGGATGTTCGTTCTTATTATACTGCACAAAAAATATTATATAAATGATATCATTATTAATAAATGAATTAAATAGAATTTAAAACACCAGATGAGGCCGAAGAAGTTACTTTGGTAATTACATTACTATACAGTTTTACTTTAATATATGAATTGTTGAACATTGTTCCACTTTATGTTACAGGAACTGGATGTTATAGACACCATAAGTGGTGGACTATATAGATTTATCCATCACCTTATCTAGTCTTCCATTGGAACCTATTTAGATTACATGTATGAATTTTTTTACAATGGGTTGTGTATGGATTTTTATGATTGACTTCTTTCTTGCATTTGGATGCATCCGGATAGCAGATGACTGAGTATGAGCTTTAGATGCTACGTTAGTTTTTGGTTTCCATTTTTATATTCTTATAGAATTTATTTTCTACTTATTTATATCCATGAATTTCATTTTTATAGTGACATGATCTATATAGATATTGGGTTTGTTGTGTTTGCTGGCAAGGAGGGTTTTCATGTTGAATTGTTGAGTTCTATAGATATTGTTGACAATATAAACTGACTAAGACCCATGAAAATGGAACAAATGATGTGTATGTAGTACAAAAAGAAAATATACATGATGAAGATGTTTTCAAGTCATTGCTGACTTTTTGGGGTGAAAAATTTGGAGTTTATCTAGCATTGAAAAAAATGGATTTCCATGGATATATCATCAAAATATTTATCAGTTTTGTGAATATGGATATCAAGAAGAGTATTTTTCAAAATATCAAAGAAGGATTACATTGATCTCCATGATTATGAGGAGCATCGTGAATGTTCTAGGAGAAGTCCATTGAGATGACATGATGGTTTCGACAAAAGATCTATAGTTACGAGAGAAGAAGCATAGATGTTTCACAAAGGATTTGATGAAAAACGTTGTGCTTACAAAGAGAATTGTGAACTGAATATTTCCGTAGAGATTCTGGAAAAATGGGGCATTATAGGGATAAATAGAGAGCTCTGTTAAATGGTGTGAACATGGTTGGAATGTGGATGGAAGGATTTGGAGTCGATGGGAAATTACTATAAATAGTCATCTACCCCCCTAAAAAGAACATACAGACTCAATTAAAATCTCAAGGATCATGAATCACGAAGGAGGTTCACAAAGGAAGTGAGATTTAAAAATTAAGGGAAATCACAAAGGATAATTAAGAATTGTGAAGGAGGTTTGATTCATGAAGTATAATTGATATTCCTGAAAATGAAATAGCTTCCTGAAGGCTAATTTTGAGCTCTGTAAAATAGTGATCTTCATCAAAGGTGGCATACTTCTCGAAGGCTGGTTTGAGCTTTGTGAAATAATAAGCATCATGAATCAGTGAGATTTTTGAATGTTTTTAAAAAGGGACATCCAATTGTAAAGTGATAAAGTGATATAAATCCATTGATGAATATGGGACATCAATAGAGAATCTATTTATAGTGTAAGATGCATTAATCATTTATAATTAAGAGACCTATAATTCTATAAACTATGAGTGGATCTTCAGAATATGAAGTGGGATCACTTTAGTTGAGAGGGTAGTGAGATTTCAGATTGTGATTGTCTATAAACAAGGAGGGATAGTTATTCCTCTACGAACAAAGTAAAAATAATTGTGCTTATATTATATTTGGAACATTGGAAAATTTCTTTTGTATTCTACTTGGACGTAGCCTTGTGAGGGTGAACAATGGAAAATTGATGTTTCCCATGCATGTTTTAATTCTTCTTCTGAATATGTTGTGGGAAAGAGAGTGAATATATTTTTTCATGTAAAACAAGATCAAAAGGGGAAACTATTTTAATATATCATACAAGGGTTCATCCACCTCTCAGAGTATATAAACTAGTGTTCCTAACAATTGGTATCATATGAAAAAGTTTATTATGGTGTTTCTCTCTCAACGGAATTCATAAATCATAAACAGATTTCTTTATTCGAGGGAAATAATTCCCAAATATGGAAGAATTAGATGAAACACTATTTCTGATCATTATGGATGGATGTTTTTTCAGAATCTATGCATGAAATATTTGCTGATATCAATAGGGGGACATTATTAGAAGTTGATCAAAAAGAGTTGTATGTTGACACCAAAGGAATCGATTCTTTAGGGGGATCCATATCCAATGAAATCCATAAAAATTTAATGTAATGAAAAAAAATTATATTCAATGTGGGAAAACAGTTGATTATATATGGATCAAATTCAATGGTCAGAGAGGCAAAGGTGTATGTTCTGTGGACTAGGTATGGAGATCAAGGAATTAACCCGAATGAGTCTGTTGAGGCATTATATGACTAGGTAAATGATGTAATATAATAAATCTGATGTATTGGTGAAGTAATTAAAGATATAAATATTGTGAAGCATATCATGTGGAAATATTCACCTCAGTTCAATCCAAAAGTGATAACATTTGAAGATAAAGATCTGAAATAGATGACACTAGATAACATTAATAGTATCCTTTTAGCATATGATATGAGAAATGATGATGTGGGAAATTGAAAATATAAATAGGTGCAAGTCAAGGACATGAAGAATCTGATTATTAAATATTCTTAGGAGGAATAAGATATAGATGAGGGGATGTCATTCATTTACATAAATATACTATTGGAAAATGAATGTTCAAAGGGAAAGATCCACTTTATTTCATTGTATGTGGAAATGTTGTTCCTCATGTAGCAAGATTCCCCAAGATGTTCCAAGAATATGATGAGGATGAAGTTGAGATCACTATGAAGAAATATCAAGCCTACGTGAATGGAAATAAACAATTCTGGAGAACCTTATTTAAGAAAAATAATCTTCCTTCACAAGAATATGAGAGTTTAGATGCATCTGAGGTTAAAGAGGTTGGAGTGATAAAGAACTGCAAAGGTCATGGAGAAAATTCAATGGTGGAAGGTGTCATTAGTGCGTAGAAAAATGAAGAAATGAAAATTGTAGAAGAATAATAATTTGAAGGAAGTGTTGACTTTCAAGATGATTTAAAATCTTCCCTTAATGGGAACGATGTTTGGAGAGCTAGAATGAATATATCCAACAATGTGGTTCCGGATGCCAAAATCTATATATAACATCCGGAAGAATAAAAGTATGAGATAAAAGTGGAAATTAGAAATATTATGTCTTCAACAACAAATGTCTTAGAATTAGTTAGTGGGTATAAAATCATGGTTGAATAATAAAAAATAATGATAGATGGTTTGAATTACATAATAAAAGAAAAAATCAAATGCATTAAAGAATTAGAAGAACAAGTTGTCGGCCTGTGGAACAATATTAAGGATCGGGAAAAACTAATGATTCCAATTACAATACCTAGAAAAAGATCATTGAGAATACCAATAATTTGAAATTGGATCATAGTGGTATAGTATAAAATAAGAAATAGTCATGTTAAAATGTTGAGGTTGGTGTGGGGGCTTGATCGAAAATAGAAATATGTGAAATTTGATGTCAGACCATAAGAACATGTTCTGAGATAGAAGGATGAATTTGGTATGAAGGAGACTCTGATGAATCATAGAACCCAAGGGACACCTATTGGTATATAACTAACACACAACAATGAACTCTACATCAGTTGTTATTAATGTAGAAATATGGGACACTATTAAAATATGTTTTCCATAGCTTAGAGATACAGAAGAGAAAAAGAACAATCGTGGTAGCTAATTAGAGCTCGATACTTTAGAATAAATTTCTAGGGACTCTATTTTTGGTTCAATGGATTTGGGCACATGACCACATATTGTATGTCGACCATTGAGAGGAATGTGAAAAAGTAGAACCAAAGTGTTATCAAGTAACAAATAAACAAATTGGTAGGAAAACTAAAAACAAAAACTAAATTTCCAAATCATCAGGTGGAAGCTGGTCCATTATTCTCTGAGGAAGATCAAGATTCCAAATCTATACCAAGTATGATGTAAAAAACATCGATCAATAAGAAAAGAGTTGAGAAGGAAGTTGTTGTAGAAATATCCCATAAAGCCTCAAACTGTTCTAGTATATGGATCATTTATAGTGGTTGCACATCTCATATGATAGGTAATAAGTATCTTATTATAGGAATATTATATTATAAATAAGATGTTTTTTTGTTTGGAAATGAGGAAGGCCAAAAGATAATGAGCTTGGGGAAGTCCGAGTTTGGGGGGAATGAAATGAGATGTGTTGATGTTTTAGAAGTAGAAGGTCTTAGTCACAATCTTCTTAGTGTTAGTCAACTATTTGAATCAAGTAATTATATATTCTTAACAGGAATACATGTATCTTCAAAGGAATAGATGGTACAGTTTCTCAATATGTAAAAAGAACAATGTAAAATCTATATCCTATAATTTGAGGAGAAGATATATGTTTTCATCAAAGAGGGTGAAAACTAGATGTGACATAAATGACTTGGTAAACTGTGCCAACAATCCTTGGAAGATATTGTAATGTGTGATGTATCAAGATACCACCCTAATCTATCATGTTATCATACACATATTTCTGATCCCTATCAATAAAATAAGATCATCATAAACATGTAAAAAGAAAGGGAAAATAAGTCAACAAGAGTGATTGAATTGGTTCATGATAACATTTGTGGACCTATCTCACCATGATCCATTCACGAGATGAGATATTTGGTTCAGTTCATTTTTTAATTTAGAATAATTTCATGGGTATTTGTCATTTCCTATATGTATTATGTGTTAAGATTTCTAAAATTGTATCAGAGGTAATCTGAAAGGATGCTTGGGTAGAAAATGTTGTCATTTTGTACTGATGATGGTATGAAATTCAAAAATAGTTTGGTGGAAGAAAATCAAAAGAAACAATGGATAAAGCATCAAGTTGCTTTAGTAATAAATCCCCAAAATAATTTAGTGGTTCGGAGGATAAATTATATCATCAACACCAGTTAAATAAATATTCTTATTGAAAAATATCTACCATTGAAATTTTACAAGTTTGTAGTTTTGATGTCGGTCTATTTTTTTAACAGGGCAATATTGTATCTGAATGAAGGAAAACACCATATGATATGTGGTATGAAAACAATAAAATGTTAAAATACATTAAAATCTTAGGAAGTATGGGCTTTATTAATAACAATGAAAAACAAAAGAAATTTGAGTTGTGTAGATCTAAAGAGATATCCCATGGTAACTAAGGAAAAAGAAAAGAATACAAATGATTCAATAAGAGGATTGGAAAGTTATTAAAAGACATGATGTCATTGTTGGATAAGATAAATAGAATATTCAACAGCACATTGAAAAATTTCCTAATGAAAATGATGAAGGGGAATACAACACAGTGGGAGAAGAACATGAAGTAGTTGATTTGGAAGAAGACATTGAAGACGTAAAGGAGGAAGTTATGTCTGTATCTATAGAGAGTCAAAAGATTCGAGTGGAAAATTATTGGAAAATATCATTGATTATTAAAAAAACATGTTCAAATAAGAATAATGAAGTCATTACAACCTGAATATTTTCTATCTCTAGTAGAGCCTAACTGTTTTTCCGATGCAGCAGAATATTACAACTAGTTTTAGGAAATGAGTTATGAGAAATAGCAGATTGATAAGAATAATATTTGGGATAATATTCGAAGTCAAATAGATAATAATGTCTTCAGGAATAAATGGTGTTGGTCAGAGTAGATTACTCAAGAGGGGGGGGGGAATGAGTATCTATAAAAATTTCTGGTTAAAAAATATTCTTAAAGATGATTCCCCAAAAGGTTAAATACAACCCAATTATTCAAGGTTATACAATTGTGAGATTTTGACTATTGAAATAACTTTTTAGAAGACTGATTAGTACTCAATAATCTTAATGGCAGTTATTAATTTTACATTTGAAGTTAATATACTAAGAAAAGATAGTTATAACTTCATTCCATGATTTAGTATCAAAGTGAATTTATTGATTTCTGAATTGTATAGTAAAGCAGTAAAACATAGAAGACTAAATTACATATCACAACAGATATGGAACAAGTGGTTCAGTCTCAAGCCGAGACCTAATCCACTCTACATTGTGATCACCTACAACTTGGATAATTGTTTATGCATGAAACCCAATTCTATTAGAAGAATCATTAAAAATTATTCAACCATCACCACTTCATCAAATAACACATTTTAACTAATTGAAAAAAAAAATTCACAAAATCTAAATAATATCCTCTTTTTTATCTTTATTTTAAAGATACGTTCATGTTATAAAATTCAATATGTAATTAAAATGTTATCCACATTATTTAAAATAATATGAAAAGTATATGTTGTGGCTTATCATATCATAATTTTTTTAAAAGAAAATTGTTATTCACCACTATGGTTTTTTGAAAAATTCTGAGAGTGGGATGATATCTGACGGTTCTCTTATCAAACAACAATCAATCAGCTCTATGTCTCCAAGGGAGAACCCATTGTAGAATTAATATTATATATATATCCAAATCTATATAAGTTTTCCATTAAATATTCAAATGTGAATCCATGCTCCGAAATTATTAATACTCATTTGAAGGGACTTCGACAATTATATTTATCATTTAAATTACAAATATTGTACCCAAATCAAGAAAAACAAAATGTTTAATAGAATAAGAATAAATCACATATTCTCTCAAATTTTCTACAACCTAAAACTTCCCATAATAAATATGATTAATTTATCTAAGAATAATGGATGGGAGTTTGATTACAAAATCTCAAACTATAATATTATTATGATATCAAAAGAAATTAAGACTCATATAAAAATTCATTTGAAGCCTCCATTTATATTTATTACTCCCCACTAAGGGATGGACTCATCTTTTTTCAGTTCATGGTTTTCATAAGAATATATAAATAAAAACTTATTCATGTTATACAGTAGTGAAAAACTTAAACACATCCTTCAATTACATTCATGTTATCTCAAAACACTTAAAATAACACGGAATAATGAGGAATTAACTATTACATTAGAAGAGACATTCAACATGAGATTTTCCTATCATCCATGATTTATTATTCATTCAGAGATCGGAATTGGAGGTTCTTTACATTTTTTGACATCTTCATGGTTTTTTCACGTATTTTCTCCCTATTAATTATTTCCTCATGTTCAGTAATTTTCTACAACTTTGTTCTTAATGAAACTCTTAAAGTTGAAACATCAGCCACATGTTTTCCCCGATTCATTGAATTATTTATTCAACATCAAGTTTTTATGTCCCGGCCAACAGGTTATTACAAAATAAAAAATCATTCATTTATTTCACATGTTTTTTAGACTACTCACACCTATTAGTTATTTTCTATGTTTCTTAGTATGACCCCTCCATGGTTCGTGATTTATTCTAGGAAAAATAAATTTTAAAACCGGAAGTATAGGCTTTCTAAATATTCTTACCATGATGCCGGTAAAACCCATGAAACATTGATCTTGTAGGTTGATTTATGATCTATATAAATTTGGTTCTTTTTTGTCTTGTTTGAAACCGATCCTCAATTTTCATGGGGGGTTATACCCTCCATATAATATTCCTCCATTCATTTGATGAGGAATATTTCTTTTCATCATCTCTCTACCAATAGATATAAAATTTGTGTTTCAAGCATACATTGTTTAAAACATAATATTTATCTTTTTCTGTAAGAACATTCTTTTTTCTAGCTGGGTATGGCTCAATATTACTTCTATTGAATAGTTGATCACTTCTCTAGCTATTTTAAACTCATGATGTACTGTGAGAGGTATTTATTATGTCTCCCCCACTTATTCTTCAATTATATGCAATTTTATTCTATGATATGTTAAATTATTTTCATATTTATATTCTTTAGGAATTAATAGATTTATCTTAACAATAATGTACGATTCCTTACCTGGTTATTCATTCCTTTTCTTTTTCTCCTTAAAATCAAGGATATTGATTTCATATACAATGCCTTCCTTGTTCACATTACAAATTTTAAGGATTTTTATTAATATGTTCTATAATCTTACTGAAATCCTTTTCAGATTACATATTTGAAAACTTATTCGATATTAAGAGGGAACCTATGCTCTAATACAAATTGTATAGTCCAAGGACAACTTTGGTACCACTAAGAGGGGTTGAATCAGTGCTAAATGATTTTTTGAATTTATATCAATTTATATTCCTAATCTTGAACTGTTTAATATTCTTGATCTACCTAGATGATATATCAATAATACCTCATGTTTAGTAGTGATATAAGAAAGAAATAACAAATATTTACAAGGATTTCATAAAATATTACTCTTTTTCATTTTGGAAATATTCACCAACATTGATTCTCCACTATCTCTAAATGTAAATGAAACTAGTTAGACACCATAGTTATTATAGCTGAAAAATTTGTTAGACACCCCAACTAGACTTCTTTCCTAATTGGTTATACTCCAAAATAACATGCCTCTAGTAGCATGTTATACACAATAAAAACAAGGTTCTTCTTCAATGATTATCAACATCTAAAATGATCTACTTATTATTCATCTATTCTACCTCAACATTTAATTTGAATTCCAATTACTTATATAATATTCTTCATGGAATTCAATATTTTTATTGAGAAATAGTGATTTAATTGAAAATACATTTAGAGGATAATTGGTATGAATAATATTATTAAAATGAATGTGTTTATGTGATCACCTTCTTGAATAATTTCCCATATTTGAATCTTTATCTTCATTATAAATATGTATTGATATATGAAAATATTATTACAAAATGGTTGTATTATCTCTCACTTTATCCCCATATTCTTCATCCATGGTATGCCCACATTTATCCACTAAAACAATACTAAGCTTGGAATATCTCAAATATTTCATGATATATGTTCTTTTATTAATAAAAAATAATTTTCATTATTCAAAATATATATAAAATAAATCGTATATTTATAATATTTCTTCACTTAAATAGATAATTATTATATTGGTATTTTTCATTCTCCTCATGTGAAGTACCAAAGGTTTTTCTATTCTCATTATAATTCATGTCGCACAAGTCCATGCGGCTTAAACAACATGCATACATAAAATTTCACTAGAAAATTTATTATGAAAATCCTCTATTATATCCTCATTTGAAATTACCAAAATTCTTGGGCTTTCCTATTTAATACCTCACATGAATAATTTTATTATTTTAATTTTGTCATGTTGAAATAAAATTCATGAAGACATAGCCAACTATTTTCTTAATGTGACATATTAATTATTATTATTGGATGATTCTATGACTATTATTTAATTATAAATAACTATATTTTTAGGCATACAATGTGAATATGAATTCATGCTAATTTTTATCTCACAATATAATTAAATTTTGCATCATCATAAGAGATGTTCTTGGTCTGAGCTCTAGCAATTCATCATGGAAGTTTCCATGTGCATAACTTCCAGACACACATTGATGAATATATGAATCTTATGATGATTTAATCCAACATTTAAATATGTAATAAATATCATAATGGTGATAAAAGTGGACTAGTTTATCTATTAGGTATTGGAATGATCTCCGCAACTCATAAATGACAGGAATAAAGTGAATAGTAGGGTCATAGAAGGTAGGATGAGGATGACCATTCTCACCTTTTTTCAGAAAATGTAGATTAGAAAGATCTGATGGTAAACATTATTTTTATTTCTTTTAAATAGGTTAATAGTAGGATAGTGCTTTGTGGAACACATTGGTTATTCCTATAGTGGAGTTATTACATTTATTATACAAAATGACACACTCTCTAAAAATGAAATTATCCCGAGTTATACTATTAATGTTGTACTTGACACACCAAGGATCACAACTCCCTCCTCGATTCACAAGCCCACCAACCCACATTCAAGGATATGCTCACATGTGTGCAGACTTTCTTACCTATGCATGCACTCATTTCTTCTAGTCAGAACTCTATATCGACGATATTGATCTACCATTTTTAAAAGTCAACCTTATAGTTACCCAAGATTAACATACATGGATATTACATATTTTTATTTTAATATTTAGTAAATTACAAAAATACATCCTAGAGGACCATAGTAGTTTACTATCTTTGGAAACATGGAAACAAAATCTTTTATCATGGTGAAATATGTTCAACATCTCTCAAATAAAATTTCCACCATTAGTACATCTACCAAAAACCATTCATCATAACCTATATAAAAAAACATAAGAAATGGTTTATCTCCAGTGCACAGTAAAGGTAAATAAGGGAGACATGTAAGCATAAACATCAACACTGTAGTTTGATAATGCGGTCATAACATTAAGAGATCACACCATGTATATGAAAAGTTATAAACATGAGTTTTGGGATAAATTAGGACAGATCATAAGACGTGAATCATAAGGAATCAAACATCATTATCCATAAAATTATAACAAATGAATAATATATAGGATTTTTGGCATACATATAAGAATATTAAATTTTAGTTTAGTGATACCTACCATGACCATTATAACATGTTAGGATTGGGCTATGACCCATTTGCCTCTGTCAGGATTGGGGTAGCCACATGTATACCCACATTCTATTAGGATTGGGCAACATACCATGTACCTTCTTGTCATGAACTAGGCTGGGTATCCATCACCTAGAGCCCGACCCGATCCGTGGCATGGCCAGAAGGGCGTTTCCAATCCCCAAGGTATAGAACAAGTGATTGAGTATCAAATCATTACATGGGAATAATTTACATAAAATAAAAGATGGAAATACAACTAACAATATATACAAACTAAAACTGGAAATAGACAAACAAACATGCCTTTAAACTATAATAGGATTAAAGTCGAAAATTCAACTCACAACCCAAATGGAACAACAATAAAGATATAGCACCAAAACCCCAATACCATCCCCCATGTGAATATAATCAGCAACCAGAACCACCATCACTAAGCAGGATGCCTCAACAAGTAATGCATAAAGAACAACGTCTACATACGCCCAATGTTTTATGTTGGGTGTGAGCCAAGAGTCAAGTAGAACATCACCCAACAAAAAGGTTCCACGCATAAACCTTAAATGATAAATATATTTGCTGGATAAATAAATGAAAGGACATGAACACTTTAAAAATTTTAACGAAACAGTTTCTATAAAGAAATCACCTCTAAAGAAAACAAAAAAAAAACAAAAAAAACACCCTTGCATTTAAGAAAACCCAAACCTTCATGAAAACAAAAAAACACTGTATGGTGAAGGTGAGTGTATAGTATTCTAGGAGCGCCAAAAGTGGGAGAGGCCCTATCGGTACAAGAAAAAAGAATGGTACCCTAGAACATCACGTCTTAGTGAACAGTAGTATAGGACACACAAAAAATATGTTCTTATTCAATATCCACTAGTAGGGAAACACATCTATAACCTAGTGGTCTCCAACCATCTTTCAATGATTAGTTTTTGTTTTAATTATCAAACACGCTAAGTGAAATCGGGCTAGAGCCGCTTCCGTATCACTAGAGCACTAGATCTAGTCCACCCACCTAGTACATATGCTTCCCCTTGTGTGCTCAAGATGTTCCAATTTCACATTTCATGTCAAACACATATAAATAAAATAAATAGTTTGTTTCTTAACCCCAATTCCAAACTTGCACACACATAGAAATCCATTTGGAAAAAAATACACACACCAAAAGACTTTACCTATCACAGTTAAACAATTCTTTAAATGTGAATAATTATTTATTAAATCATATAGAGTTCTTTGAAATCAAATTATTTTAAAAGAAAATATAACACAAATTAACACACAAAACCAACTCTGCCCTTTTTACGACAAAACACACCCAATGCCATGTCAAGAAAACAAAATGCACCACTCATATCAATTAATAACTCAACCTTAAAATTAATATACCCTTTTTACCAATTAAACAAATCACTAAAAATTTTATTAACTAATTTCAGAATTTGAAACATGAAGTTAAACTCCGAAAGTGTTGATTCAATAAGGTTTTCTTTATGACATTTCTATTCCTTCTTGTTTTGAAAATCCCAAACACCTTATACTTAAGAAAATATTATTTTTACCCCCAAAATGAAAATTTACTTCATTAAAGAAAATTACCCTAACCTAGATTTTCTTATACATAGAAATATTATTCTTAAATTCAAAACCCGGATTCATACCCAAAATCCCGGAGCCATATAATGAAATGATTTTGAGCATTTTGTTTTTAGGATCCGATTTCTGGATGTAGCCTGTAATATAGATGTAATCCAAATTCTGGACTCTCAACACTTAAGTAGTTCGACTCCGAACTCTGAAGTAGTTCGAATCCGAACTCTGAAGAATCTTGACTCCAAACTCTAAAGAAGTTCGACTCCGAACTCTGAAGAAGTTCGACTCCGAACTCTTAAGAAGTTCGACTCCGAACTCATAAGTAGTTCGACTCCGAAATCTTAATTAGTTCGACTCCAAACTCTGAAGAATTTCGACTACAAACTCTGAAGAATTTCGTCTCCGAAGTCTGAAGAAGATCGACTCCAAACTCTAAAGTAGTTCGACTCCGAACTCTTAAGCAGTTCGACTCCGAACTCTTAAGTAGTTCGACTCCGAACTCTGCAAGTTCAGAATCAGATCTCTGGTGAAACCAGACTCCGAATTCCTATAAAACAGAATTCGAACACTTCTTAACATGGTCTCCAAACTTCTTTTTGGTTAGACTTTGGACTTTTAACTTTCTTATACTCTGAGATATTTATTATCTTTTACCTACATATGCTTCGTTCCAAAACGATGTCATGAATTCAGTTATACATAGTTTGTATGAAAATGATGTCATCTATTCTATTTCTAATTAACTGTTGGTTAAGTTACATGTGTACAGGTCCCTACGAATTTCATGGAAAATATGATTGTTGAATAGGAGGCCTACCGAGCCTATAAATAGAAGCTCATTTGAAAGATCTCGATAGAAAATAACAAGTTGATCGATCTAGAGAACACACGCAGTTAAGGCGATTTCTAGATAGAGAAGCTTTTCATGTCTTATGCGTACTGAACCGCTCATTTAGATTTCTTTGTGAGACTCTAGATGTTGGTTATTACATTCGAGGACTTACAGGGATAGGATGAAAGAGGTGCCGACTACCTTGAAGTTCTAGGGCTTCCTTGCTGAGGAAGACAGAGGTTCCAACTACCTTGAAGTTGAGGGCTTGCGGGGATAGCAGGACAGAGATTCCGATCTTTGTATCGAGGGCTTATCCTGGTGAGGGTAAGACATACTTGCTTGAAAGTATAAATCAAGGGACATTTATTCGAGGATGTTGGATACCCTTCTATTTGGGATAAAAGAGTTATTGTTTGTTACTTGTAGTTTTACTACTTGTTTGTTTCCACTGCATATTGTATTGTAAAGAAAGTATAACCTTCTTATATTTCCTTAAACTTGTACTTTGATACGTTTAGATTCTATACGATTTAAGGTAGAATCTCATTTTGTAAACCCTGTTCCAATTCTCATGTTGGTGATCAGAGGTGTTGTGAATTTTCTTAGTTTAACTTTGTTAAACCTAGATTTTCCTTGTCTAGGAAAAGCATAGTTATCCATAACCAACATTAAAGAATCTAAAGGAATTTTTAAAGTGTACAATTCACCCCCCCTTCTTGTATACTGAGCATATACATTGTTATTTCAATCCTACAATTGGTATCAGATGAGGTCTCTGAAATACTTAGACTCACATATAAGTTCTTCTTGGTCATGTTCTTTTATTCTTCATACTTTCTTAGAAATTCATTGTCATTCCGAACTTTGTCATTCCGGAATTTGTCATTCCAAACATTGTCATTTGAACATTGTTATTCCGAATTTTCATTTCGAACTTTGTCATTCCAAACTTTGTCATTCAGAATTGTCATTCTGAACATTGTGATTACGAACTTTTTCTACTAACAAGATTGTGTGGAAATGGTTATTTTAAGTATGGAAGGATTCAATGTTGGATCCATTGAAAATCTAAATCCAGAAAGACCACCAATATTTGATGGCAATGACTATGAGTACTAGAGAGATCGAATGAAGACTTTTTTTATCAACACTGGAGTGGATAATTTCGTTAGGCTTACTGGTGATTATAAAATTCCTGATAAGAAGTTAGAACTTTCACTAAGCAGAAAAAGCAAGAGTATCAACTCAATTATGAGGTACGGAATAATTTACTATGTTCAATGAATCGAAATATATATAGCCAAATTTCTTCTTGTGAAGCAGCTAATTGAATCTGGAAGAATTTAGAGGTTACACACTTTGGTACTTCTAAAGTGATTGAGACTAAGAGAGACATGCTTAGAGCAGAATACCATGGATTCAATTTCCCGTATGGTGAACCAATCTGTAATGTTCAACAGAGATTTATAACTATATTTAATAGCTTACAGTCTATGGGATAAAAGGGTTAGATGATGAAGCCCTTGTAGATAAGATAATTGATATTATGCCCAATGAGTGGGAATCGTAGAGAACAACTATAGATGAGAACAGGAAGGTTACTCAAATTTCTCTTGATGAGCTATTCGGAACTCTTCTCCAACATGAAACAAGAATGAAGAGAGATACTGACAACATCAAAAAGAAGAATGGGAATGGTACTGTTGCTTTTACAACAACATCAAATCAGATGAAAGCTAAGACTCCTGAGAGAGTAACAATATCCAAGTCTAAGAAAGTTATTTTCCGATCCGAATCTAATAAGAGTGAAATCCCAAAAAATGAGTTAGCAAATCTTGCTCGAAGGATAAACAAGATAGCTGGCCAAAGAAGTATCCAATCCAAGTATAAGAAAATGGAAAGGAAAGATTGGAAAGATGGAGAAGTCACGTGTTATGAATGCAAGAGAGATGGATATATTAGACCAAATTACCCTTTTCTCAAAAAGAAAGAAATGAAGGAAAGGCATTCAGACAGGAACAGAAAAAAGTATTATAAAGCCAAAGATAAGAATGTTCTGAAGGCTAATGATACCTGGAGTGCCAGTGGTGGTGACTCTTCAGATTAATCTTCTGATTATGAATATTCAGGAAAGAAGAATCTTGGTCTTATTGCCAGACTACCTATTAACAATAATTGTTTTATGGATAAGGTACGAAATTCTGAATCATTGACCAATGTATCTTTAAATCCTAATGATAGTAAGTATTATAAATCCTCAGATGAATAATCCTCTTATGATCAAGAAAATACTTCACCTACCTATGTAGAAGTTTCTAGGTTTGCTAAACTTCTTGAAATTGAGAATTCCAAACTCAATAAAAAACATGATAAGGAAAACTCTAGGAATAATATTCTTAAAAAAATATCAGATCTTTCTAAAGATCTTGATAAAAAAAATTATTATTGTATAAGTATTTCGAAAAATATTGAGGAAGTAAGTTCTGAGAGGAAAAAACTTTCTAAAGAGTTAGAAAAAGTAATTTCTAAGAAAAGTATTTTCAATCCTAGATCTAGTTTTAAATCTAATGATTTTGAAGATAAAAACATGGTTATAAAACTCAAGTCCGAAATATTTTACTTAAAGAAGTGTTTATCAAAATTTACCCATGGTAAGGAAAATTTTGATAAAATGTATTCTCAAATATGGCATTAAAGAAACAAATCCGGATTTGGTTATACCCATGCAAAACCAACTTTTAGTAACAATTATTTTTTTCCTCAAAGTGCCCCATTTTGTACCAAGTGTCAATGTGGTGGTCACTGGGAAAAGAATTGTTCCTTAAACAAAACCCAATCTCTAAGTTTTCATAAATCCTATTTTTCTAAGAAAGTGTGGGTTCCAAATATTTTTTTTCTGGAAATCCCAGATCCAAGCAGGTTTGGATTCCTAAAGTCTAATTCTTTTCTTGTTTTCAAGAAGCTAGAGAAGTACCAACAACAATACATCGTACATGGATAGTGGATGTTCCAAGCACATGACTTGTAACAAAATCTATTCTGAAAAGATTATCAAAACTAAAGGAGATATCATTCACCAGTTTATCGGAAACCAAAATCAACTTTCTTATTTTTTTCACAAAATCATTACCCTCTGATAGATTTGAATACATTTAACAAAAGTTAGGAATGATAACTGTAAGGTAATCATCCTTCATTAACTTCTTGTTGAAAAATTATCCTTACATTAATAAACTCTTCTTTATAGGGGGAGTACATTTGATTTTTAGTGTAACTATTTTTTTTAAAAAAAACCTTTCGGAACTAAAATTCCGGAATGGAAATTTCTGAAACTAAAATTTTCAGAAATGGAATTACCGGAACTGATATTTTCAGGACTGAAATTTTCAGAATGAGAACTTCTGGAATGGAAGTATTCATACTAAAAACTTCCAGAATTGAATTTTTGTACAGATAGGTTTCGGAATGTAGATTTTTGGACTGGGGTTTTCGTAATGGGGTTTTCATACTGGAACATTCATAATGAAGTTATTTTTCCTGCAAGAAGAATATTACCAATTATGAACAATATTTCTTGTTAATCCGTAAGTTATGATTTTCATACTTATTGTTTTGTAATAAAATTTTTCTTACTAGTATTTTCCTTGTTTTTAAAAGTCCGGAATCTAGTTTTTCCTCAAATCTGGATGTTTTCTTTAAAAAACCTCAAATGATCGGAGTCAAATTTTCCTTGCGGGATTGTTCTCAACCATCAGATCAGATCAATGCCTTTTCAACTGTTAGATGGCTTTTGTAAGAGCAACGGTTAAATTATTTTCCTATATAAATGGAACCCTGAGACTCTTCCCACATCGATTTTCCAAGATTTTGCGTCTCGAAGCTCTGCTGCTCTTCATAAGGTCGGTTCCAAACTTTGTGAAGTTGATCCGAATTGTTCAGATTACTTCACTCCGAATGTCTTCCGAAGCAACTTCTGAAGATATGTCAACTGTGAAACCAATCTCGAGGTGGTTAGTTTTCAGGGAAAGATTAGTTTATCCAGATTTTTATAAGCTTGATTCTCTTATTTCAAAGAATCATAGACTGAATGGATGGGAAGATGTCTGCATAGCAAAGTCAGATAAACCGGATCCAGTTTATACTGATTTGTTGATAGATTTTTACGAGTTTGTTTCCTTCTAGATGGAATATGGCAGAGAGAGGTTTTCTTTCAAGTCTTATGGGAAGGCTTATAAGCTTTCTTACAATAAGGCCGCGAGCCTGGTTGATTTATCATATGAAGGAGAAGCTGAATTCTTCTCTCATAAACTTCCCGATGTGCAAGGAAGTTTCAATAAGAAGAAGGCACTGAAGTGTCTTGGGCTTAAGGATTATTCAACAATTAAGATTGATTGTCTCACTCCGAACATTAGAATCCTTCAACTATGGGTGCAGTGTTTTCTGGTCCAAGAAGAAGTTATAAAGACAATCTGAAGAGGAGTGATATCAATATCATATATTTCTTGGTAAATCTAAGAAAGATAAATCTGATAAGGCATGTCTTGGTTACGATCATGAATATCAAAGAAGGAAATTTGAGAGCTCAAATTATCATGTTTCCTGCCTTATTATCTAAGTTGATAGTTCGATGCTTAGAATCCTTCAAGGTTTCCTGCAAATCAATGATCCGGAATTGCAAGCTCATGCTAGTCAGTGATGATACTCTTAAGAGGATGAATATGGGATTTTCCAGTGAATCCGGAGAATTTTTCCCCCTATCTGTGGAGGAGTTTGAAGAAAGTCAAAAAGAAACACAATCTCCAGAACCTTCATAAAATCAAAGGAATAAGAGAAAGGGTAAGGAAGTGGTTGCTGATGAAGAAATTCCACAGGCTAAGGAAACTCAATCTACTCCCCCCAAGGCGAAGATGCAGAAAACATATACGGATGAAGTAGCAGCCAAGTGGAGCGAAGATAAAGAAATGAGGAAGGAAGGAGATACTCAATTCGGACTGGATCATGCCGAGTCTAAAGCCTTAAAAGAAAAAGCTGATGAGGAGCTAGAGAGACAAGCGAAGGAAAATAAAATGAGAAAGAAGATGTCTGAAGCTGAACTGGTGCGATCTTTACTAAAAGATACAGAGTTGGCTTCTAAAATGTTTCCAGTTCTATAATCTTTTGGTGTTGAACCTTCTTTTCCAGAAACTCCAGCTAAGAACTATGTCACTCCGGAAAATGAAAAGGGTAAAGGAATATTTGTAAAAGCTGAGAAGGAAGTTGCTGAAGTAGCAGAGGAAGAAGTTGAAGAAGAAGAAGAAGAGGAGGAGAGCGAAGATCTGGATACCTTGATCAGGAAAGTACAGGACAACAAAGATAAGGCTGAATCCACGAAGATAGTTACTCCAGGTAAGGGAGATGAGGAAGCTAGCAAGCAACATCAAGATGAAGAATAAGAAAATGTGTTGTATGATGAAGAAGAATCCTATGTGAGGAACTTTCTTGAGGATGGTCAAGAAAAACAGAATCCAGATGAAGACCAGATCATTCAAGTTTCGGAATCCGAGGAAGTATCTCCTAATGTGGAACCCATTCTGAAATCTGTGAAGTGGAAGAAATCTCTCATGGAGACACCTATAGAAGATCTCATCAGGAGAAAAGAGGTTGGTGGTACCTCTAGAAAGAAGTTGGGGCTAGTTGAAGAAGAGAAGTCTCAGAGAGAAATTTCTGATTCGAAATCATCGTCTCACGGGCATGATTTTATAGTTCAGTCTCTGATAAAGTTGGTGGACACAATTCCGATTCTTCTAACAATAGATTCTAGATGCCAGATGCTGCAAAAAACTATGAATCAGAAATCAGATTCTTTATCCATGGTCATGGATAAGTTTGTGATGTTGGATACTGAACAGAAAAGTTTTCTGATTGATTATGATATACATAGAAAGTCCTGCAGTAAGATAACAAAGTGGTCTACGAGAGTTGACGAAGACTTGACTGTGTATGATAATTTTGAGAATGATGTGAAAGAAGCTTTTGACACAGCAGATAAAAAAGTTAAGAATCTTAAAGATGATCTGATTATTGAGTAGAGTACCCGGAGTCAACATGTGAAGGAACTGAATGACAAGAAAATTCTCTTTCTCAAAATATTATAAATGATAGAAATCTCCGGATTGATCTTGAGAAAAAATTCACTCAGCAAGATAAGTTATTTGAGTTTCAGAAAGAAGCCTTGGAGGCTCAGGCAGAGGCTTTAAAAGCTCAAGAAGAAAAGGTAAAAGCCATGGAGTGGAAATGAGAGGAAGATCAAAGAGACTTGATGAAACTCAAAGCATTGTTAATGAAGCACATTATAAAGGAAAAGGAAGACAAATGAACCCACTTAGATCTTTTGTTGCAGTTGTCTTTCCTTGTAAATTTTTTCCCATCTCTAATGAATTGGTTATCTGGTTGGTTGTATCTTGTTATATACCAATGTTTCAGGTACCATACTTTGTTTTCCATTCCCTTCAATTCTTTTTGAAAATCACAAATGGGGAGAAGGAAAAATAACTACTCCTAAGGAGGAGAAAGGAAAAATTTATAAGAGAAATATCCTTAAAGAAAGGGGGAGTTTCCCACTACAGAGATTTTCATTCTTTCAATAATGAAAACGCCACTCCAGAAACTTAGAATACAATCCTTATAGTTTCAATTCCTAAGGCGGAGTTAGTTGTATTCACTTTTATCCACGAACCAAGGGAGATAAATTTTAATTTTCAAAGTCTAATGAAAATTTTCAAAATCCTTATATGCTTTTTTGAAATGATGTTTGTGATTTCCAAAAAGGTGGAGATTGTTGAGTCAATAAGGTTTTCCTTATGACTTTTCCATTCCTTCTTGTTCGGAAAATTATAAACACATTATACTTAAGTAAATATTATTTTTACCCCAATATGGAAAATTTACTTCTTTAAAGAAATTTACCCTAACCTAGGTTTTCTTATACATAGAAATATTATTCTTAAATTCAATAACCAGATTCATACCCAAAATCTCGGAGCCATATAATGAATAGATTTGGAGCATTCTGTTTTTAGGATCCGAATTCTGGATGTGGTCTATAATATAGCTATAATCCAAATTCTAGACTCTGAACTCTTAAGTAGTTCGACTCCAAACTCTGAAGTAGTTCGAATCTGAACTCTGATGAAGTTTGACTCTGAACACTTAAGAAGTTCGACTCCGAACTCTAAATAAGTTCGACTCCAAACTCTGAAGAAGTTCGACTCCGAAATCTTATGTAGTTCGACTCCGAACACTTAAGTATTTCAACTCCGAACTCTGAAGAAGTTCGACTCCGAACTCTGAAGAATTTCAACTCCGAACTATGAAGAATTTCGAATCCAAACTCTTAAGCATTTCGACTCTGAACTCTTAAGTAGTTCGACTCCAAACTCTACAAGTTCAAAATCTGATCTCTGGTGAAACCAGACTCTGAATTTCTATAAAACAGAATCTGAACACTTCTTAACATGGACTCTGAACTTCATTTTTCTTAGACTCCAAACTTTTTACATTCTTATACTACGAAATATTGATTAGCTTTTACCTACATATGCTTCGTTTCAAAACGATGTCGTGCATTCAGTTATACATAGTTTGTTTTAAAACGATGTCATCTATTTTGTTTCTAATTAACCGTTAGTTAAGTTACACTTGTACAGGTCCCTCCGAATTTCATGGAAAATATGACCGTTGGAGGGGAGGCCGACCGAGCCTATAAATAAGAGATCATTTGAAAGAGCTCCATAGAAAATAACAAGTTGATTGATCTAGAAAACACATGATGTTAAGGTGATTTCTAGAGAGAGAAGCTTTTCATGTCTTGTGCGTACTGAATTGCTCGTTCAGATTGATTCATGCGACTCCGGATGATAGTGATTACATTCAAGGACTTCCGGGGATAGGAAGACAGAGGTGCCAACTACCTTAAAGTTTGAGGGCTTCCTTTCTGAGTAATACAGAGGTTCCAACTACCTTGAAGTTGAGGGCTTGTGGGGAAAGCAAGACAGAGATTCCGATCTTCGTATCAAGGGCTTATCCTGGTGAGGGTATGATATACTTTCTTGAAAGTATCAATCAAGGGACCTTTATCCAAGGTTTTTGGATACCCTTCTCTTTGTGTTAAAAGAGTTATTGTTTGTTACTTGTAGTTTTACTACTTGTTTGTTTCCGCAGTATATTTTATTGTAAGGAAAGTATAACCTTCTTATATTTACATACACATGTACTTTGATAAGTTCATATTCTATAAGCATTATGGTAGAATCTCATTTTGTAAACCCTATTCCAATTCTCAAGTTGGTGATCAGAGGTGTTGTGAATTTTCTTAGATTAACTTTCTTAAACCTAGATTTTCCTTGTCTAAGGAAAACATAGTTATCCATAACCATCTTTAAAGAATCCAAAGGAATTTTTAAAGTGTACAATTCACCCCCCCCCCCGCTTGTATATTTAGCATCTACATTGTTACATAGATCCTACACAAAGTTCACCCAAACGTGTTTTTTTGGAAAAGACTCATTTGAACGCAACACACAACACCTTAACCTTTGACCATGCACATGAAACACCATGTCAAAAACCTGATTAGCACCACACACACAGATAGAAAACTAACTGCACATATTATTAAACTCTAACAATTGACTAAATACATGTTCTCAACAAAAGAATGCACCCATGCCACATGAACATGCTACCAAACAAAACTAGCTCATGGAATTTATCAAGAAAACCAAATCCATACGCAAAAGAATTAATCAAAGAACATCATAAATTAACTAAGTAGAAAAATAAATTCAGTAGATAATGTTTATATGCGGAAACACCTACCAGTGTGTAGCAACTTAAAAAAAATGATGCAAAACACACCTGCACCTCATCTGCACCACACAGAACCAAAAGAAGGCCTAACCAAGGATATTATCCCCAAAAATAAATTGTTAAACATCAAAATCGGATCCAATAAACGCTGGAAAAACAAAATCTAGAATAGAGAAGAAAAAATTTAAGGGATAGGATTAACCGGAGGGAGAGGAATTTTCACCCATGGAAGGAGGATAGGAGGGTGAGACGCCGGTGGCGGAGCCTGAGTGGCACCGGTCAGTGAGGGAGGAGTCACACTGGACCAGGCCACGACCAAAAAAGGAGTCGTCGGTGGACCAACGAGGGAGTCATTAGAGAAGGAGTGATGCTTTTAGGAACTTCATGAGGCGGGGAGTCCGACAGACAGTGGTGGTCACAGGAGTGGGGAGCATAGCTACTGATATAGGGGGTTCGTGCACAAATAGAAGAGATGCGCCGACCTTGGGAGGCTATCGGAGGAGTTGATAGGGAAGCCGACAGTAAGGAGAGGCCAATGGAGAGGAAGGGGGTTGGCGTAATAGGGTGATTGGGAGAATGGGGGTGTGGCTCTAGGGTTTGGGGATCCGATGGGAAACAGTGGGAAAATGGGTGGTGATGGGGTACTGTAGCATGACAGGAAGAGGGTGTTTGAGAGATAGAATAAAAAATAAATAAAAGAAAAGAAAAATCGAAAATGATTTAATAATATTATTAATATTCTTATATTATTATTATTATAATTAAAAGAAATCAAATATATATATATATATAATTTCTTTTGTGTTGATTATACCATCCACACGGTTAATTAATAATGTTCATGCACACTAGACAGACCGCATGGGGAACTAGTGAAGCCTCATGGATTCATTTGAGCCCTACCCATGAATGAAACAATGACAACAAGAATTCACACTTACTCGCATAGTAAAACACTTAATTTGGACCCAACCCGTATCTCACGAAAATATATTTATGCCAAATAAAATTATAATATTAAATTTATAAAAAAGAAATTTTCTTAGATAAAAAAATAATAACTATTACCATAATAATAATAGTAATAATGATAATTAATTTTAGCATTTCATTTAAAAAAACATGGTAATATTAATAATTTATATTGATAATAGTAATAACATTATTGACATCAAAAATTTTATAATATCAAGAATAATAAATGTGATTAATAAATGTTTTATTCTATACACTAATATTAATAATAATAATATCTTCAAAAAATATATTTATAATTATCATTTATCCAATTACTTATATCTTTATTATGCTTCTTATTTTTATTTTATTACCATTTCATTACTAATCACATTATGTTTGTTTACCTAGAGCATCGAGCAGGCCACCTAGTGAACCAAGCAACACCGTGCGGTGACCCTGACAAGCTGGGAGGCTTTGACCACACTGTTCAAAAACATAGTCAAGGGAAAAACATGCGATTTTAAAAGAAATACTAAAATATTTTTTGTCGGGTCTCAGCCTGAACTACCCGACATGATGTAAGTTAATAAAATAACTAATTCAAATTTGGTGGAGTTGACACTTCTTTTTTAAGGTCATGGGATACAACCCTTGTACCCTCTTTCTTTTAGGTTTGGGCTATAACCCATGTACAATATTTTTTTCAGGCATGGACAGCTACCTGTGTATCTTGTTTCATTTAGGCATAAGCTATAACCCATACACCCTCTTTCATTTCAGGATTCCACTACAACCCATAAAACCTTTTTATTTTCAGGATGAGGCTGCAACCCATGTACCCTTGATCTCATATAGAACATATCATTACCTAATTCATTGGAGGGAGATATATGTCCCACCAATCTCATCGTAAAATCATTCACAAATATGCCACAAGATATTAAAACATTCATTATATCATGACTCATTAAAATATATGGGTATTATAAACATCAAATAATAACCCATAAAATGAAATGTGTATCATTCACATATCATCACATTAGGACCTGTATAAAGGAGATATGTTTCATAACCATTTGAATGAATCATAACCTGTGAAAGAGAAACAAATTTCATAAAGAACGTGAAATTAAGTGTGACATAGACATATAAACTATATGAATGGATCCATCAGTTAATTTAAAAATGGGGAATGAGTAAACTCAATGGACTTCATCTTATAGAGAAAATATTTTTTTAAAAAACTATCCAAAACATTCGTGGGGAAAATATCATTTCTTATTTTAAAAAATATTATTAATATATAAAAGAATTTAAAATTTATTTCTTGAGAAAATTCCTTGAAAACATATAAATATGACTTGAAACAATTTCAGAAACCTTTTTACATGAAACATACTTTTAAACAATTTCTTAAAGATTATCCTTTTAAAAATGAAAAAGAATCTTTAATGTAATGTTGATGGGTAAATCCGTACAATTCGTATGAAGTAAAAAAGAACATCCCTATTGCATGGTAAAAAGGATTAAAGAAATTAAATTTACATAATGTGACAAAAATATTCCCTTAATGTGATTTGTAAAATAAAAAATGGGTAAACATTTCACTTAAATCTTATAGTATAATAGTGTAATATTCTTAGAAACCCATTTTATAAAAGATTGTTTTCAAATTGACGAAATATTAAATTCAGGATTTTATGAAAACAGTTTCTTAAGTATATTATCTACCAAAGTGTAGAATGTGGTCTTAATACATGAGAATATAATGATGTGATAGAGAATAATAAAACTCATGAATATTCTTGAGATATGGATTATAATATATCATCAAGGGAAGTAATATCATAATAAATCTCAGAAGGTGGCGAGATTGTTTCAATAAACTCTTATAACTCAGAAAATTGGGATCATACTATCCATTTAAATAATTTTAAATTAAATAATTCTTTATTTATCATGAAATGTATAATATTCAAGATATAATTTGTAAAATGGAAGTATATACACCTCTATGAAGAGTTTAGGTTCCTAACAAAGCATGAATCTCAATGAAGGAAAATTGAGATAGAACTATTTTACAGATTTTTTAACAATGGAATGAAAAACCCCAAGGAAGAAGGATTATGAAATATACCTGTGAATGCCCAAAATTTCATGTATAATATACATATAATAAAATCATGGTACTTATATACACCACACAAATTTAAAGGGTTGATAATATAGCTTGCATCACACAGAAATTAAATTTGAGATGAAATCCCCTTAGCTTGTGTCTTCACTCTCTTCGTACTCACACAAGATTCTTGTATAATAATTATAATATTATTATAAATATTTTAAATAATAATATTATTATATATAATTCCATATATGGTATGATTATGACCTTAGGTTACCCTATGTGAAGGTTTCACTTTGGATAATATTCACTTTATTCTTCGCATGTGTCATAATTTATTATATCGTTGGTACTTATACTTATATCATGATACCTGAATGTAAATAAAGAAATATATATCTTGAATAACCATATTATTAATATTAAAATAATTTATAGCATAAATATGAATGAAATTAAATAAACCATTCATGGAGACGGTAAGCCATACGTATGCATGAACATTGTTTCCATTTTTTATCGTATTGAAAGAAAGTATGTAAATGACTTACATATATATATATATATATATATAGAATTATTATAACATATATATCTTATAATTTCATTTAAACCATCCTCAATACATTCCTTTTGGTGTGTGAACGAATCACATTGCATTGAGGGGGTGGTAGTCCACACTTCCTCAATCGAGATTATCGTATTAACACCAAAAGTAATATAAATAGATATGAGTTTTAAAAGAAATAAATATGATTAAATATATAGAAAAAATTGGATATTTTATATATAAAAATATAGTTTCCATCATAATATCACCCATAATTGGTGGAAATGGAGAAATGAACAATCATTATTTTTCCAGGCACTAGTTCACTGTACACAGAAACAATATGTTCAACATCAATTAGATGTAAGTGTGACTATTTTAAGGTTAGAAAAATATAATAAAAACATAATAGTATATTAAGGACACTGGTGTTGTCACATAATAATGGAATAAAGATAGTTTAGGGGGTATATAAATAAAATAAACAAATGACTTTGAGATAAGACTTTACCTCTTCACCGGGTTAATCGTTTGGGTTTGTGCCAAAATGATTTATTTAAACGATTTATACCAAAAGAGGGGACTCAAGTTATAATGGATGATTTATTGGAGGATTAATGGGAATTTATTTGTTTAATTTTAATGTTTTGAGAGGTGTGAGGAATCGTTATAGGTGGGGGCCTTTTATATGGAAGGAAAATGACTCATTTAAAATTTCTAGAATGAAGCTGGGTGGACAAATTCTATTACCTAAAAACTCATAAAGAAATAAAAACACTCAATAAAAAAAAGTTTATGTTAGAAATATGGACTTGAAATGGGCGTTTAGAATGTTTATAGTTCATTTGGGCCATTAATTTTAAGGTTTAGTCCCTAATTAGACTTAATTTTGATATAACAAATATTATTAATTTTAATCACTTTTACTAATCACATTGGTAAAAACATTAACATGTAATATTAGAATATAAATATTATAATAAATAAAATTTTGAATATATTTTTTGAAATTCAATTTAATGAAGCGGAAAATTATTATTAGTGATAGTCTTGCACAAGGGATGAAATAATGGGGTTTTAATATATTAATAATTTCAAATGTTTGTTAATATTTTACATTCAGTTTCGTAGCGGAAATAATTATATTGAATTTAATTGTATTAATATAGATATTATTCTTATAATTTGACCTTAAAAAATATTTATATTTCATTTATAATTAATAATTAATTAGAAAAAAATTCATTTTCTAACTAAAAACCATTATTATTCACTATTTATAAAAAATTGATGTTTCTAAAAAAACCACAAATTAACCCTACAATAAATTTTATATCATGAATTAAAATATAAAGGCTATTTTAAGAAAATTATGTTTCAATATTTTCCTAATATAAATTTTATTATTAAAATTTGGTCTATTCAAGAAAACATTATTTTTTAACATAAACGGATTATACTGAAAATATCAAATTTTATTTCAATATATTTTATTTATATAAAAAAATCATAAATAATATTTTAAAATTATTTATTACTATTACTATAAATATGTTTTATGGTTATGTTATAATTATATCATTTAATTAATTATATATGTATATGTATATATGTTTCATGAAAACTCTGTATTTCGTGCATTGTACTCCAAGTTAGTGTTTATTGTAGTGCAAGCCATGTTGATATTATGTGTAGCATAAGAAAATATGGTATTTCATGTGACATTAATGTTTGATGTAGTGTTTTAATATATCTATAATGAATTATTTTCAGTGTCATTTGAAATGAAAAATATGGAAGTGATAAATTAATTGGAAGAAAAAATTCTCAAAATCTTGGGGTGTTACATTCTACCCCCTTAAAATGAATTTCACACTCAAAATTCATCGAGGTTATAAAATTTTTAGTACATTAATTATTCATTCATAGAAACATACTTCAAAAAAATAGAAACAAAAACATATCTTTAAAAGGGAAACATGTAACTTTAATGGTTTCCCAATGTAACATATAACTAGGATTACACATAGGAGAACATAGGTTAGATGCGAATAATCGACATGGAAGAAAAGTGTAAATATTTATACGGATTTATTAAGGTCATAAAATAAAAACATTTGAATGATTAAATTAATGTTTAGGGCCTAAAAATAATAAATATATGATGATTCATAATGCCATTGGTTTAACATAATTTAATGTATTAAAAAAAATTCTATCACTTTTAGAACATTGACTAATTCTAGATAAATTTATATAAATAAAATTTAATTCTTCAGTTGTTCTTTGAAAATTTCATAATATATCCATTACCTTATGGAATGAATTTTTAGAAATTAACTCTGTTGAATAAAATGCTAGAACACACTTTTAACGGATCCGAAGGTCCATAAAAGTATAAAATGTCAAACAATTTGTATCTTAAAAAATCAACATTCATTAATTTTTTTTAAGAAATAGTAACAGTACTGGCCCCCATTACAAAAATATACATTGTTGGGACATCGCGTAGGCTAGTGTAGGTGTAAAACCCTTATCATCCTTGGGTTATGGGTTCAAGTCTCTTGACCTTTCCAGACATGATTGGTTGTCACCCAACATTCATGTGGTCTTTTTTTAAATACACACTAATATAATATATAGGATATACATCATTGAAAAAAGGTTAATCACTGATTATACATTTAACAATGATTTTCAACACAATCTGGGTAGAAAAATAATTCCTCCCAAGTGAAACTTAAACTTTTTCATGAACAGTTAACCTTATAACCCTTCTCAATGGTAAAAATCTAAAACATTTGAAGGGGATATACTAAATTATTTTAACATTCATTCCCCTATACAAGAAAATGTATATATTGGTTGTCATATTCTTAACATGTGAATAACCACATCATATATTCTATTGAAACATGGAAACAACCTGAATTACCATAAATCCTTTTGGAAGACAATGTATACTTTCTAATTCCCATGTATATTAAATTTCTTCTTTAAATACAAAAATGTTGTAAATGTTATTTGTGGTATCATGATCCACTTAAGAAAGACCTTACTTCATTTGAAGATAATCAATACTATCCAATTTACATATATCCCATGTATAATTATTCATACAACATTATCTTATCATAAAGAACATATTAGGTGTCACCATCACTTAATTAAAATAGAATATTATAATTTAATCATTTCACCGGTCTATAGAAAACATTAATCTTAAACATGAAAATACTATGCGAAAAAAATAATTATAATAATCCTTTAATATTTCATCATTCACAACTTTTACATCCAAATAAATTATAACGTTGAATATATAATCCTTTATACATTAACCATAATATATATTTCCTTTCACATTTCATCTATAGTCTCTTAATTGTCATAAATATAACCCTTACTCACAAAAAACATCTAATTCACTTGAGGAAATTACATCTCAGGAAATTAGGTTGCATAATTACCATTTAATCCAGACTTAAAAAATGTAACCTTTGATAATGAGATTGGGAGGATAAAATTACCATCTGTTTTGTTAATCAAACTCTTAATTTTTCTCTTTTATTGACTTACTTTGTGTCTTTCATTTATATAGTCAAAACAGATTGTTTTTTCTCTAAGAAATTCACTTAGGTGATTATTTCCACATTATTGACACAATGGAAACCAAATCATCTTTCCTCCATGGTCTCAATTACCCAAACTTTTAAAAAAACTAATTAGTTTTTTTCATTGTTGAGTTTGAGAGTTGGTTTAGATAAAAATTGTCAATCATGATCCCTGAAAACTTATTAGCCATAATAATGACATAATTCACAACATTAAGCATCCCACTTGACTTCTCATCTCAAAATATTCCATCATATTCAATATTAATCCATTTCCATCAGATTCCCACCACTACCAAAAAACATAGACATAGTGTGAGCATTACATAGTAGAAAACCACATAGTCATGAAAATAATTACTTATAGTATTTCTAAATAACAACACCTTCCATAATCTATGCCACATTAGGATTATCCTAGGTTATTCAAAGATAATATTTATCTAAATCTTTAGTGATTGTTTATGAAGAGTTTGTAAATTCCCAAAGCTTATCCACTATAAGTTTCAAACCAGGAGTGTAGAAGGGCCCATTTTCGTGTACCAGATTACACCAAGTCATGACCAAAACATATTTTTGGAGTTTTTATCCCTGGGTACATCTATGAGAAATCCACATCCACTTTTAATATCTAGATATGGATGTATTTCTAGGAAACCCCTTACTCGATCTTTCACCAATATTCCGGGACATTTTTTAAAAAGTATACTCATCCTTATACTCATCCTTAGAGACATCCATATACATATCCTAAGTAATATACCTATGTATCACACTAAATTTCTCTCACTCTAGTTTACAAAGATTAAATAAACCTTTTCTTTGGTAACAACTATAGAGACCCATGCTTCACATAGATGGATATTACATCCTTTAAGATGAATGTTCAGTTAATTATAAGAATACATGCAAGGGGACAATAATAGTATAGTGTATTTGGAAACATGGAAATAGAATCTTCTATATCGGTGAAAGATAATTAACATCTACCATAACGATTACCATCGTTAGTAATTATACCAAAAACCTTTCTTTACTACCTTGATAAAGGGAACATAATAAATGAGTGAGATTAGATTCTTAGAAATGGTAAATAAGGGAGACATATAAGAATTAAACTGAACATTGTTATATGATAATGTGATTGTAACATTAGCAGATCATACCCTGCATATCAAAGGTCATAATAATGATTTATAGGATAATGATTTGCAATTAATAAGACATGAGTCATAAAGGAATCGACATCATGATCCATGAAATCATAACTATGAAATAAGACATATAATTTATTGAATACTTATAAGAATAGATACATTGATGATAGGGATACCTATAAATAACATTATAATATCTTTTGATTAGGCTATGATCCATGTACCTATATTAGGTTTGGGCTAGAAACTTGTATACCCACATTAATTTAGGCTTGGGCTACACCCCATGTACTATATTATCATTGGGTTTGGGCTACAACCTGGTCACCCTCTTTCTTTTAGGATTAGTCTAAACCTCGTGTATTTTATTATATTGGGGATTGGGATACTACCCGTGTACCCTCATTCATTTAGGCTTGGTCTAAAACATTTACACCATCTTTGCTTTCAGGCTTGTTCTAAACCCCATAGACCCTATTTATAATCCAGAATAGGCTATCACCAGTGTTCCCTATGAGATGATATAAAACATATCATTACCCAATGAATTGGAGGGAGATATATGACTCACCCATCTCATAGTAAAATCATTCACACATGTATCAAAATATAATAAAATATTCATCATATTATGAACAATAAAAATATATAGGATATATAAAAATCAAATCATAACCCATAAATGAAGTAGGTATCTTTTAAATATGATCACTTAATGATCTATGAAAATTATATAGGGTTTATAACCATTTCATCAATGAAAACTGATAAAAGCGAAAGGAGTTTCACAAACATATTACATGTGAAAGAGAAATAGGCTTCACAAAGGCCATGACATTAAGTGTGACCCATTAATAGAAAGGATACTAATAGAACATTTAGAGAATTTCCAAAATGTCTTGAGTAACGCCAATTTATGTCATATTATATGTAAAATTGTGATGAAATATTTTTAGGAAATGTTTCTTGGGGAAAATATCCTTTCTTCGTTGAAAAAGTCATGTTAATACGTAAAACCATCTAAAAATAATTTTCATACAAACTTCCATGAAAACATATAAAGAAGAAATGAAACCATATTGAAAACCTTTATACTGTAAAATTAATTTCAAATCAAATTCAAAATTATTTACATTTTAATAATGAAAAGGAATCATTATAGAAATTATGGTGGGTAAATCTGCACATGTCTTGTGAAGTAAAAGAAGAACATTCTTTTTAGCATGGTAAAAAGGTTAGAAGGAATGCGTTGTTCGGAAAGTGAAAAGATGATTCCATTGAAGTGATTAGTAAAATAAAAAAGGGTAAAAGTTCCATTGAATTTATATACGATAATGGTATAATATTCTTTGAAACATTTTTTTAGAAAAGACATATTTCCAAATGAAGAAAGGGTATAATCGGGGTTTCATAAAAACAAATTCATAACTTTATTATGTAAAAAATAGTAGAATATTGTAATAATACATGATTTTTTCATGAAATAATATATTATAAGGAATATTATGATTATTATTCATATATAGATTGTATGATTTCATCATGGGATGCAATGACATAAATAATCATGGAAAGTGATGTGATTGTCTCAATAAACTCTTATAACATGGTAACATGCGATCATACTCTACATATAATAAGCAGAAATTAAATAAATATTAAGATATCATTAGAATAATTATATTAATTATATTGAATGAAAATTTTATGTATATACACTTCAAATATGATTTTAGGATCACAACAAAACATGAATCTCAAAGAAGGAAAATTGAGAATTTTTCTTAACAATTTATTAACCGCTGAAAGCTAATCCCCAAGGAAGAAGGGTCATCAAATGGTTATGTGTATACAAAAAACATTAATTAAAAGATACTTATAATAAAATAATTTCCAGTACAGATTCCATAAAAAATGAATGTGTGGCGAACATATATTGTATCTCACATTAATTAAAAGTTAGATGAAATCCCCATACCTTGTGTATTGAATCCCTTTATATTAATTAAATATGCCTATATAAAAATTATAAGTTTATTATAAATCTTTTACAGAGTAATATTTTTATATATAATACCATATATTATTATATTATTACCTTATATTACCCACTTGTTAATAATTCAATGTTATTGATTCACTTCAGGTAATATTTACTTTGTTCTTCACATGTGTCTTAATTTGTTATATTGTTAGTCCTTATACTAATATCATGATCCCATCATATAAATAATGATATAAATATAATGTATATAGGGAATATTCATATTAAAATAATTTATATCACAATGAATAATGAAATTGAATACACTGTTCACGGATGCGGTAAGTCGTACATTCACATGAACACTATTTATGTTTTGAATTGTCATATTGATCGAAAGTATGTTAATGATACATTTATATATATGTATATATATATATATCCATCTTTAAATAGAATTAATATATCATATATATCTTAAAAATTCATTTAAAACATACTTAATACATTTCATGTGGTGTGTGAATGGATCATATCACTTTAAGGGGGTTGTTGTCCACACTTCCTCAAACGAGATTATCATATTAACAGCAAATGGAAAGTAATGAGATGTGTGTTGTAAAAGGAATAAAAATGGATAAATACATAGTAAATATAATATATGACATATATAAATAGATTATTCTATTATAATTGTGACAGTAATTGGTTGTAAATGAGAAATGAACAATCCTCTTTTTGTGAGGCAGTAGTTCAACGTACACAGAAACAATATGTCCATCATCCATTTTTGGAGGTGTGTTTATGTATAGGTCATACCCCCTTCATAAAAGCATCCTTGTTTATGTAGGATACTATTTTTAGAACACATGAATTTAATAAAGTTAATGGAGGTGGTGGGGAATAAAAATAATGAAAAGATCTTGATTGATAATGTTACCTCTTAACCATGTAACTCTTTTTCATTTGTGCCAAAAAGAATGCTTGATAGGATATCTTCCTAAAGGGATGATTCCAAGAAAAATGGAGGATTTTGGGAGACTAATTTTGAATATCATGGACTACCTTAAATGTTTTGAGAGGTTGGAGTAATGGGTGGTGTTTGTGGCTTTTTATAAGGATTGAAAAACACTAGTTTGGAATTTCAAGAAACTAGTTAGGTGTCCACATTCTCTTACCTAAAAAAATCATCAAAAACTACCTAACCAAATTACAGAAGTTTTAAGAGTGAACGATGGACATAAAATGGATTTTAATAAGTTTATAATTCATTTTTTCCCTTAATATTAAGGTTTACTCCTCAATAAAGCTTAATTTGGAGTTAATAGATTTGAATCATTTTAATCACATTTTCTAATCATTTTGGTCAAAAAGATAACATGGTCTTATTTGAAACTAAATATTAGAATGAATAAAATGGTCTATATTTTATTTTTTAAATTCAATTCACAGAAGCATGAAAATGAATATTTGTTCTAATCCTATAGATGCGACCAAATAATAGGGTTTTAATGTAGGAAAATTTTTAAAAGTTTGGTAAGATTTTATATTCAGTTTCAAAGTGAAATCGATTATAATGAATTTAATTATATTAATAAATGTAATATAAATATAATTTTACCTTAATAATATATATAATATACTATTTATTTATAAAATATTTGGAAGAAAGGCGGTTTTAACTAAAAAACTGTATTTTCACTATTCATTAAAAATGATGTTTCTCAAAAAATCCCAAAAAATTCACCATACGATAAATTAGATATTCTGAATTTAAAAATTAACTTTAAATTATCAAATTATATTTTTATACTTTTATTAAATTAATTTTCTTAATAAAAGTATGTCCATTCAAGAAAAGTTTATTTTTAACATAAAAAGACTTTACAAAAAATATCATTTTCATTATGATTATGTTTTATATATAAAAAATATAGAAAATAATTGGAATGTTTATTTTTTATATTACTATAAATATTTTTAATTTTTAGGTTATAAATACCTATTTAAATTAATTATATATATATATATAATGATGTTTCATAGAAACTCAGTGTTATGTGCATCGTATGCCTTGCTGGTGTTGCTTGTAATGTATGCCAAGTTTGTATTGTTTGTAAAACAATATAAGTTGGTGTTCCTTGTGAAATTAATGTTAAAATTAGTGTTTTAATATATATATATATATATATATATATATATTAATATAATGAACTATCTCCAATGTCATGTGAAATGAAAATAAAACGAATATCTAAAATGATCTAAAAACAATAATTCTCAAAATCGTGGGGTGTTACAAACCTCCCACAATATGGTAAATAAATATTCCACAACAGAATTATGTGGTTGTAAATATATTAAATATAATTATATAATTTATATATTTATAAAATAAAAAATTTAACATATCCACCCTTCTTCAATACCTTCTTCAAAAAAGACTATTAGGAAAATTTATAAATATATTTTCCTTTTTATAGCCTTCAGGAATATTAAAAAAATAATTTTTCTATATACTTGAAATAAAACTATTTGTATGGTATTCAGGAATACACTACCCACAATAATGAAATATTTTATGTGTGACCATTTTAACATGTATTTTCCCAAAATAATGGTTCAACAGTCATGACATTTCTAAGGAGAATTGTTTATGAAATGAAAAATATTTCAGTAATTGAATCCATAACGACTCTCTAAAAACCTCCAACTCGTCCACCAACACATGTTGAATAATATAAAATAAATTCATTACAATATATAAGCAAATTTTGGATTTAATTATATAATTAGACCTATTATCAATGTGTGTCATTGGGTTTTGTTCCCAATTAAATGTTTACCCAAATCTAGTTTATATGGTTTCTACTAAACTATATTTGATAATAACTATAAGAAACCCAACTCTAGAAACCATAATATGGTATATACTTTATTATATTTGAATATGATAAAAGGACCTCATCACCCTAGATTTATCAATTTAGTAGTCTTGAAATATCAGATAAAAATATTCTCCCTAAATATTAATAGAATGAAAATAAAAAAATAGTGAAAGTTATTATTCTCAAACCTCAAACACATAAAAATATTCATTCTTTATATCATGGGTAATGGACATAAAATGAGGGTGTACTGAAATTACTTGTAGGGGTTACATAAAGTGTAATCTATCCGTATTTAATAAGGAATAATCAATATAGAATGCTATAAATTCACAATGAATTCTATTTTATTAATATCTCGAGAAAGAAATGAATATATAGATAATATAAATGAAATCATATCATGGATAATAATAACTAACCTTTTAGTGAAGGAAATTGTTAATATTGGATTTCATGATTTTAGGCATCATGATATCTTTTCATCCTATCCTTGTTTCATGATATTTTAATCAATGTACATGAATACACAAAAACCCATTTAATAAGACTGGATAACTGTATTTTCTCATGATATAAATTGATTCATAAAGGGGGTATGTAATTTTGGACCCCACCAATAACTTAATTTATAATTAATTATTCATATAATTAACGGTAAATATTATACATGAACTATATGCCTTTATAAAAATTATTTTTATTGAGTAATGAGTACAAAATATTAATATTTCCTCATTAAATCAAATAACTTTAATAGTAAAATGCTATATATATATATATATGGTATATGATTATTGTAAATAATAATACACATGACATTAAAATATTGATATTTTAGATGAAAATTGGCCATATGAAATTTTATATTTCATGAAAATGTTAAAGACCACCAAATTTTCTAATATATGAGAGAATAACATAAATTTGTATATACAAATTTTTTTTTGAAAAATAAAGTCTTGGATTATTAATGAAACTGAATGTGAAAAATTAAAAATAAATTTAATTAAATAAATGTTCTTTATAAAACCATTAAAAACTATTAGAAGAATATATATAATAGAAAATGGTAGTGGTGGTTGAAAAATTCTATTGATGTTATATATTTTAAAAATTAACATTCTTCAATAATTTATTGAAAGGAAGTAAAAACTATCCACTTTGGAAAAGATTAAAAAAATGCCTTTTAAAATTTATAAAAATTATAGTAAAACATAACATTCTATTAATATATCAATATATTAGATAAATATTTCTTTTTTAAAATACTGTTTATGAAATGTGGATATTGAAAAAAAATATTCCCAAGAAATAAGTGAAACAAGATCAATATTTCATTAATTTGTTTTAATTTAATTAACTATAAACATGGAAAGATATTGGAATAATGTTAGAAAATCCTCAAATATCAAGATGAAAATCTAATATATTTTGTATATGAATTATTTATTATAATATTTCTTAAAAAGTATAAATTCAATCCAAAATAAACTATATTGAAAAATAAAAACATACATCATCGGTTACTTTTGAAGTGTAACCCCATGGAATAGATACCATAATTGAAGAATTAATCATAATTACTAAATATACATTCATTTACATTGCCAATATATGATATTATATACTCTAAAGAAAATTAAATAGTGGAACTAATTTTTTTTTTACTCAATTGAGGTGCAATTGAGACAAAATCTAAAAAGATCATGTTATTTATATGGGAATTAAATCAATGGAGTGATTATGAGAAATAATTTTAAATCCTCAAAAAACAAGTGGAAATAATATATAATAAAATAAGATGTCATTTCACCAATAAAATTTTATAATATAGTCTGTGAAGTAGAAGTAGGATTGAATGAATATATATTAATTTAAGAGACCTATTACCGCTTTGTAAGCTTCCTAAAAATTTCAATTCAATGATTTTTTTTAATTGTAATGTAAAATACAATTATTTATGAATAATTGAAGATAAAACAAGTGATATTGGAAGTATATATGTCATATAAAATAAATTACATGTGTGACATTAAAAAATTCCTCAATATAAGAAAAAATTGACAAAATAACATATAAATATTGTATTACTGGTGTAAAAATTTAATTAGTGAAGTGATTATTTATAGAAATTTAAATCCACAAAAATAATTCGAAAAAAATAATAAAATCATATTTTATTTCAAAAATATGTATGGAATAACATTGTCAATGAAGTAGAAATATAACCCAATTAAATGAATTTGAGTTAAGAAAACACTTACTTCTTTATAACAGTCAATTAAAATCCAATTTCAGGACATAATTTTAATTTTAACATAAAATATTCTGAATTATGATCTATTCAAGATACAACATTTTTTCCGGAATTATATAATGTATATAAAATAAATTAGGTGCATAACATTAAAATATGCCTCAATAAAGGGAAATTGTGATGAAATATATTACAAAAATCATATCATAATAGTGAAAAATTAATCAATTAAATTATTATGTGAAACAATTGTTAATACACAGAAAAAAGTTGAAATTATTCATAAAAAAATAAGATGCCATTTTACACATAATCATGTAATGAAATAATCAATGAAGTACATGTATAACCTAATGAATGGAAGTTCAGTTATGAAACCCCTGAACTTATACTTCCATATTGTTGAATTTTATTTAAAATCATGTTTAATATTTGTCAATAATTTTTTAATTTATATTTTAACCATATTCATATATATTATATCACATTTTATCAACTTATAACATCATTTCACTCGTTAATCAATCATTTTCATTATAATCATTATATTGTGCGTTAATTGAAAAGTTTCATCATCTAGGTTTTATCATGAGTATTTTAGTTATTGTTAATTGGTTATATATAAATCATACAAGTAATTATATTAGTGTGAAAAATATTATTTTTATCTATTTTTTACATTTTTAGAATCATTCAGGAAAGGTAGACATGAAAAATGAATAATATCACTTCTTGGATATGGAATGTTGTACATATGCATGTGTGAAATTGTGATTTTTAATGGGTGAAAGGTTACTAAATTATATGATATCCAAAATATAATGACTAAATATTATTTCATATTCATCATAAATATTCATTATATCCATCATTATTTCTATTGATGTGTGGTGTTCATTGAAAACAAATTTAATCAATTCCTAAGGTGGTTGTCCAACTTACCCTCAAGTGATTTTTTCCGTTCCCATTTTATATATATAGTGATGGATAAGTATTAAAAAAACATCATAATAACATAAAATTATATTTTAGGTGCAGCTATTATTATATAGTTATTTCTAGAACAAAATATAAAGTGTAAAAATAATAAATAAAAATAATGACTTTGGTTAAGACGACTACAATATCTTAGAGAAAACTCATTTGTATCTATTCATAAAGATCCTATGTATAATATTTTTTGAATAAAAAATCTATAGGATGTTTAAAAGTATTTATAATAGTTATATTTATTTGTTTTAGTTTTGAAAAATGGATCAAGATATTTTTAAAATTTTGGGAAGGAGGTTCCCTTTTATAATTGAGGTGAACATCACATTTGTATGTTTGAAATGATTTAAACTATTATTAGGTAATTTTACTAGATAAAAGAATCCAATATAAATAATATTCAATTATGATAAGTTGAAGGTATAAATAAAACCCAAATGAGTATGGTTTAGTATGTTCTATGGTCATTTTAAAAGTTATCATTTGGTTCAAGCCCTTCGTTAACATTTTTTACCCTTAATCAATTTATAAAATTATTAATATTAATGAGATAATTTTTTTTTTATATTTAATAGTTGGATTGTAAATGTGAAAGAGGTGAAATTTTAGACCATTAATTATCCTTATTTTCACATTTATATTTTTTTATTATTAAATAATTGAATAAAATTTTATTTTTTTATAAAATATAGTTAATGTAAATTTTGAAACCATTATTTTAATTTGTCGTTAAAAACATAAATATTAAAAAAATTGAATATCAACTCTTAAAACATAAATTAAACATTATTATTATCAATATTATTCTTATTAAAATATAATTAATCCAAAAAAATATTAATTCTGATGTCATTAAAATCATTTAATTCAATTTTTCTACTTCTGGCACAAGAGTTGTGTCAATATCATGTAACATTTATTGTAATTTTATCATTTGTAAAAATTAAAAATATAGTAAAATTACAAAAATAAATTATTTATGTTAAAAATATACTTTTATATTTTTTTATAACACATTAATTTCTCTTTGAAAACATAAAAAATAAATTTAAATCAAGAGAGTGAAATTTTGGAATTTTATTTACATAAAATAATATAACTGTATTTGTTTGGTGTAAATGGGTCAAAAAATATATCTATATATTGGATATAGGTAGTCTAATTTATATAAGAAAATGAAATAAGGTAATGTTTTTCATCGATTTGGTGACCTTATGTCACACTTTTATCCGAGTTTTACCAACATTACCATTAATAAACTAATAAATATTCACCATGGTTACTATTCATATGGACAAAAAAGGCCAATTTATAATAATAGAACATCATGATTCATAATATGGTGTCCATTTTACAAAATTTAAACTCTATTTTTGGAATCAAATAATTTTAAAATAAATATGAAAAACTAAAAAAAAGTAAGTTTTTAGAAAAAAAATTGTTCTAAGAAAAAAATTCAACATATATAAAAATAACAAATAATTCTTTTTAAAATGAAATGATTATTATTTTTTAAAATATAATTTATATTATTTTTCTAGATTTTTAAATAAAATACATACTATTACTTTCAAATAAAAAGATTTAATGAGAAAGAATGAGAGTATTTTAAAAAACAGGATTTTTGACTACTAACTAAGAGATAATTTATTTTAGAAAAATCCTAAAACATCACCTTTAGTTAATTTTAAAATGATAATTTCATAAATTATATTCATTTTATAAAAATAATTTATAATTAATAGAATTTTATTATAATTTCAGTGCACAAAATGAAATATTATCATTTTTAAGCGCAAAATGATTTCACAAAAAAATTAGCATTATTTCAAAATAATTCCGCAATACATATAGATTGAATAAAAAAATTATAGTCCTATTTAAAAAATTTTGTTACCCATATTCATACCCACCCATTCATCATCTATTTCACTAGTAAATAATAATATTTTTATAGTATATCTCAATTCGCTTAAAGCTTACTATTTTATGTTAATCATGTTATCGAGCTTATTAACCATTTCAAATAATTTCTTTATTGTGTTAAATTTATTTTGTTTCAATTATTTTAATCACCCCAACAATCATTGTTTTTATTTAATATTAAAAAAATATATTTTTTCTTTAAAAAAATTATCCATAATATAATATTCCCAAGATATGCTCGGATTCCCCACTATGCTACATTGAAAAATAAAAAATCATTTATTATGTAAATTAACATAATATTAACAAATCAATATGATTTTTGATATAAAGGGTATTATTTTTCTTCAAAACAATATATTTAGATTTATATGTATTGTAAAGGATTTGTTTAAGTTGATATTGATATTAGACACATTTAATATTTAAATAAAAAAGTATTATATTATATAATTTTCAAATTTTGACAATCCAATTTAATCTAAAGTGAAATTCAATATAAAACATTTTCTATTTAAGGGATTATATTTTCATGAACACTTGTTTTATAATTTTATTAGCGCTGAGGGAGTCTTGAGATGTTTTATTGTCTTATTTGTGGTTTGGGAAGGTATTTTGATATTTTTGTATTGGAATCACAATGTAAGGTTTGTATTACGGTGGGAGGCTAGTCTTACAACATCATGGTATATAATTCTTAATGAGTAGTCAATATGGTAGTCTATTCATGATGTGTTTGTTTCCTTCTAGTTGTGTTGTCACTTGATGAGGATTTTTTGAATGTTAATAACATCAGGTATTAGAGTAAATCTCTATGTACGGATTTTATTTTCATTTAGGCATTAATTTTACCACATTTCATATAATAGTGTAAAGTATTTATTTTACTGAATGATGACTAAGATTTCATATAACATGTATCTGACTCTCTATTAGTAATTTCTCTATAGATTATGACTAATTCTGCAGACCTATTCTTGGGCAGTTCAGGATGAGGATGTAGATCGGGAGTTATGCCATAATTTTTGGGGGATTAAAAAATTAATTGTGACACCTGAAGTCATGATATAAAATTTACAATTATCATACAATATATATTCATTTAATGTTATATATGTATGGGACGTGTGAATAGATTACATCATGATATATTTTTCTATGGCGGTTGTAGTTTGATAAATTCTTATCACTCCATGGTCCAATGTTTTCTTGGAAAAACTATACGTTCGGGGTGCCTCCAAAATTTATTATATTTCTTATTACTCCAATATAACGAAAAATGGTTTGCGTAGAATTTTTCAAGGCCCTGGGTCTCTATGATTTATCCTTAGACCTTCCTTTGTTCAATGACTACAATCGATCCAAGGGAACCTTTTTCATCACACCCCCTCTTCATTATACATCTTTTCATTGCCTTAAATTTATGGATGTTCAATTATCATGATGATATGTTTTCTCACTCAATTATTTATGGATAATTGATTATGGGATAATTTTATTCATGTTTGTGGGTTGAAATTGAGGTTTCAGTTTGTTATTCTTCATCCCTCACCATGATCCAGTTTTGTGAGTGATGAATCATTATATCAAGGTAAGAGACTTGAGACATCTCCAATATATTCTGATTAAATGCGGGATTGACATGTTTTTTCTACACATGGGTAAATAGTTGATATTTACAAGAAGAATATGATAATAAAAAATAAAAAATAAGAAAGTCTTGGTAGTATATATTCACAAAAAATTATGATATTATTCAATGTTATTTCTTCATGTCATTTCACATATAGTGTGATGATATATTAGTATAATTATTAATGTTACCCCTATTTATTTGACTTGCCTAAAACTAATTAATGAACTTACAGATGGAATAATAATAAGGATAATTTATGATTAATTCTTCAATTTTTTTATTATTCTTTCGAAATAATTAGTATAAAAATAATTTATAGGACTGTATTTTCCAAAATGAATACTGTTTCGATAAGTATTTTTTATATGATGATTCATTAGTTACTCAAAACATATCAATATCAATTTATATATTTACATGGTTAAACCAAAAATAGTCACTCGGATTAATATAGTGGCCTACTATGATATTAATTTATTTTTATATGGTTGGATGTTTTACATGAAGTCATATTGATTTATTATTAAATAATAATCCTCTATGAATTTTATTTTTCTACCACATATATATATAATAGAATATAAACCACTTAATATATTTTATATTTGAACAAAATAGAGTTTCATTATATAATAATGAATGATTTTTTGTGAAATCATTGTATTAAGATATTAGTGTGTATTGTAGTGGGATTGTATGGATTTTGTGCATAAGTTTTAGGGATAATGTTGGGATGGATTTCTTAAGTCAGTATCCCTTCTTTTTTTATGAGAGTAAATTTATTGTTATTTATTTTTTATTCACTTGTATCCTTCTTGGATTTAGGTGATGATGTGTTTTACTATATGGTATTCTAGAATGGTAACTCATCGATGAATTAATTAAAGGATTGTGGTCTGTAAAAGATTAATAATTAAGAGAAAATTGACATGTAAATGGGAATTATAGTGTTGAATGAATTAAAATTTTCTTTTTATGAATACTATAAATATTTTTCTCAAATTGATTATATAATATAAAAATATTATTAATATTTGATTAATATAAATGCTAATATAGTGTTGACCATTGATGCCTTCATGCTTAGAAAATTATTATATTTCATTTTTTTGATGATGATAAATTGGTTATATTGTAGTATACTAGTTATGATTTGAATAATATATATGATTTTTCTATATAATGGATGTGTGATATAACATTCATTATGTTCTGATATTTCACATGCTACACTTCAAGTGTCATATGTTATGACCAAAACACATATTTTTCCTTGGGGTTTACATGTTTTAAATTATTTAGGTCATGAATGATAAAAATGGATGACTACTCCCCTAAACAGCGTTATCTTCTAGAAGAATTATAGTATATTAGAATTAACTATCTTTAATTTCATATAGTTATAGGATATATAATCCTTTGGGATACGACAATTGGAGGACTATGTCATACATGTATATGTTAGATATAGTGGCTAAAGGTTATAGAATGTATATGTATCCAATATATAACATGTGTATTTATATATAGGCTTTATGTTCTGAAGGTATAGTGTGTATCTACATCATATATGATGACCCACAAATTTACTAAGAGAGAATTGTGATTCGAAAGTGTCATGGATATAACATGTGGATATGGTTCTGATATGGTTTTAATGATGTGGGTTTTTACATTTAGAGAGGATAATAGTACGAGGATTTTATATGATGTGGTTTAGGTAGACTATTGCAGTGCTAAAGAGCATGTAGGGTACCATTTATCCTTATATTATATTTTTATTATGATACTTACTTTCTTTCATTATATGGTGTAATAAAAATTTTATGTATTGGATTGTAGTAGAGATGGAATATGTAATGATTTGAGTTCATTTCTTATTAATTATAAAATTATTATTTTCCCAATATTAACATCATAGGTTTCAAAAAGGGACATAATGATAAATATTTTATGTGAACCCCTATCGTTGTGCATGTATGTGAGGGTTTGTTGGTCTTTGAAATCTATAGGTCGATGTTGGTGACTGATTTGGTCATTACTAGATTATTTATGTTGTTTATGTGTTTTTTGTTCTTATGGTAATATATATATGCGTCTCTCATGGAATTCTCATTTTTTTCATTATTCTAGTTTTTATAGTCTTATAGTATTGAATCCTTATCTTGAAATTTTCACATAAAGAAATATTGTGCAACAATAACCTATATTTAGATAGACTTAATCCCACAAAATGTATTCACTATTCTATAGTAGCCATGATAGATTCATTTTCATAGATAAAATTACTGAGTCAGTGTTTTCAATTAGTTTTAATATAGATACAATGTGGATGTCCACACTATTATAGTATCTCTATTCATGTCATTGGTCATCATTAGTAGAGTTGTAGACTGTTGTATAGTATGGTCTTCTAAAATTTGGATAGAATTCATATGATAAATTGAACACCACTATTATAACAATCTCAAATCTGGATCGTAATCATTAAAATAATCCTCTTTCCTTTTTTATAACTTTATACAGTTACATAATATGATATCCTTATCCTACTCACATTTTAATGGGATATTTCTCATCAATTTATAGATTTCAATCTAACATTACATGATATACCAACAACATTCACTTCACTAATCCCATATTTTTCCCCAAAATTATATCTATCATCCTCTATTAATCAATGAGAACTAAAATTTGTAAAATAGTGCATTAACATATTAGAATCAATTGGCTTCATCGATATTTCTACCAAATTTTTGGTTCCAAATATAATTTTTAATGTTGATAACCAATCGTATCTTAATTATATAATAAAGTGATACTTTAATTGAATTTTATTTATTTGGGAATGAGACACTAGGTTATTGGTAATTTATATATAACTATAAATACATAATTTCAATGCATTTTCCCATGTCTTTCTATCCACCTCCTCTAAGAATTTATTTATCTAAACCATCTCATTCTTATTTTCTATTAAAAAAATGTACTATGTGCCTATAGTTGATAGTACCATCACATTTTAGAAATGAGATATGTTACATAATTTATTTATATTACAAGTAAAAACATAACCTATTGTACTAATCTTGATGTAGACATCACCTCTATAACAATTATTAAAAACCTCTTCATTTACATTCCATTCTTAATCCCCAAAGATAATTTCATTATCCCCTTTAAATACCCCAATAACCACTTTATAGCATCCCAATGTTTCATTCCATGATATCAATTTACCTACTCACGAAACCAAGTACATGACATATATTAGGGTGGGAACAAACCATGACATACATCAATTGTCCAACAACTAATTCACAATGATCCTTTTCCATGTACTAAACCGATTATAACAACATTGGTGAATTCTACTTCAAAAATTTAAGATGTATTTGTTGTAGAATAAAAATATTAATTTCTTACAACATACTAAATATTCTCAAATACAATAAAATATAGTCAGAATGTGATAACATCAAGTTTCATGTTTCATGATCACTCTTGGTCTGCTTCCATAATATATTACAATATTTTATTATATATTTCATCATGAACTCTTCATCAAGAATCATTTTCAAATCATAAATACTCTATATATAAATGATCTTGAAATGAATATTTCATCCACAAATAAAAGCAATATAATCTATACAAAATAACAAGACTTAAAATAAATTCATTGAAATATGCCAAATGGGTTTTCAGCATCTTTTCTAATGATTGAATTAAACTTCTTATTCCACTACCCTATTGAATTATTTAATAAACATGATATTTTTTGGAGTTTTAATTCCTGGTATCCCACTCATGAATCAAAAATCCATTCATGTTTTTATATATATTTCCACATATAAATATTCAAAAAGGAAAACAACCTTTATATTATCCTACATAAGATGTACATTATTTGATAAATTAATACAACAAACCACCCAAAAGGTGGTAAGATTCACTATTGGTGATTATTTTTAGTGAAATCCATATAATCCTTCTATTTTATTCAGTTCAACCACTACCTTTACTTTTACCTCCTCTTACCACCATATTGTTCCTTGATTTGGTATACCCATTTTATCAATACAAGTTTTTATTCTGGAAGAGGATTCAGCTCCAAATTATTGTTATAAAAAAGTGATCCAATATCCTTCATCATTTAAATCCCAAACAATATTTACACCTTTAATTGTATTTCAAATTCAAATAATTATAAAACACCACCATTAGTTAGTTATAATTGGAGTAAGGATGTGGAATACATATACACATATATTCATACTATTTTTGATCTCCTCAATGCCATTTTTAGAGTAGGATCCCCCAGTTTTATTGTCACATACTTAGGTATGCATTAAAATCCACTTTATCTTGTCCCCCTAATTATTTATTTCCACCTTTAGTTTCAATTTCATTGTAGTCCATATATAAAAAAATTAAATTGATATCTCATTCAAGATTCATATGACCTTTTTATTCACATTAATTTTGAAGCAATGTTTATACTACATGTCACCATATCTAATAAAGAAATATGATTTAGAATTATCATCAATATTGTTCCTTTAATAAATATCTATATGCATATATTCAAAGCAACTAAATACTAAAAACTAATAGTGAATTATCTCTTTTTATGAAAAGAAATCCTTATGTATACATTCTCCCATTGGTATAGATGGACATATATTTAGATATATGATTCCATATTCACTACCTCATCTAATCATGTCTTTGGTAATCCGGAGTGAATACTCATACTCATGAAACATTGATTCAACATACAATTCATCCAATAAACCACACTATTTGGTTTTTTTGCTAGAAGGTTATTCAAACAATGAATTATATTATTGGAATATAATTCCATAAACACCTCTACTATCATACACTCCACAATTAATAGGCCAAATAATTTCATATTGGATCATGTATCATTCTTCATTAAAGTATTCCACCTATGAAAATGGTAAATACATAAGATTTTATTTTCATAAAGGAAACCAACACAATACTAATTAAGTGATCGATAAATTTCATATAATATTAATGTAATATATTGCTAAATTCATTGAAACAGTGATGTGCACCATGTAAAAAATCTTAATCATTGGTTTTCTGCTCCTTTTATAAAACATTCATTTTTCTTCTTTTGAAATATAAAATCTTCACATAATCCAACATCCAACAACATCATCTTGGGTAATACTATTTTATTTCAAGAACCTTCAACCCCTTCCTACTAATATGCCCTAACCTAAAATTATAAAAAAAAAATTATCCATTATATAATGTATTATTTCAAGAATGTTAATGAAATATTTTCTCACCATAATAAAAATTGACTTTTACAAACATAAATATATTTAAATAAAATGAAAATATTAGTAAAAATGAGAAATTCCAACATATATTTTGTTTTATTGGTGTTGATTTTAAATTCTAACACTTGATTTTACCAAACGATACCATGATTGGTATTGATATTTTTAACCTAATTGATATTTTAAAAATAATTACTTATATATATGTATCATACTAATACTAACATCTTTTTACTAAAACATGAATATGTTATTTATATTTATTATTATTGAAAAAATCCATCATTAAAAAATGTTGTACTAAACAAGTCAATAATGGAAATAGTTTTATCAATAGAAATTTAATAGAAACTATATGTTTGTGTATATATAAATATATATTATATTTATGATTAATGTAATTATCAAATTCTGAGGGTACAAAGGCTATTTGATTTGGTTTTCCAAGAATAAAAACTAGCATGTCAGTCCCACCAGAGTCTAGCTTATCCCACCTTCACTTGTCTAACCCATCGGATTAAATTTTCCTCGCCCCACATTTATGCATTTGATCTCATTACAAATGGACCAAATTCCCTCCAATAGAGTATTCCAAATATTCCGCCCCAACCTATCTTCCCCGCTTGAGTCCAACCTATACCACCTTCATGCATCCAACCTTCCATATCACATAATCTGTAGAATTACCATTTACAAAGGGAATAAAACCCAATAGGAATCACCTATGGCTTAGCCTACTCCACCTCTACACTCACCTGCTTCTATTCCATCACCCGCAAATATTTACCACTACTTTTTCTGGATACCATATTCTTCCAATGAAAAACGTATCGTAATACATCACGCTCCACCATATATGATGACCTTCCATACACATAACCTCGATCTGGGGTTCATCAGTATCACCATACATGCCACACAATAGAGTTTTTCTTCCTACCATCAAATGTTCAATTCATCATCATGGATTCCATTTAGAGCATTGATTGTACAAAATTATTTATAGAAAAATATTCATCAATGTTGTATCATTTATTCAACTATCAAATATAAAGAGTAGTTGTTGGGAGGAGAATCAATATAAATTCACCTTCCATTCTACAGGTTAATATTTTACCCTCTTCTCAAGTATCTAATTTTCCTCTTCAGGTTTTCTTAACATGATATTTTCATTATCCCTTTTTTGAATTTAATTTCAGTTAGGGTTTCAACAAAAATTCATATTAAATTACTTTTCTTGTTTTTTGGGAGATTTTATGATAATAATCAAATAAATCAAGTCTTTCACTTCATTTTTAGGTGCTACTATTCAGTATTCCTTGACTCATTTAATAAAATATAATTCTTTTAGTGTATTTTATAGAATGTTGAATAATGAAAGATTGATTTATAGAATTTCTTTTTTGTTTTTGTATTATATTCCTTGTTACAAACAACAACTTTATGACGATTATATATGGTTGAATTTTTTATTTGAATATAATAGGATAAATAATATGAGTATATTTTTATAAACATTAAATTAATGGGTTTGTTAAATTATTTCACATTTCAATTATTGTGTAATATTTCATAATGAATTTAATTTATATACTTCTTTTTTTACAGGTGTTTTTTGGTACGTAAATTATTTCAATAAAAATACAATAAGTTACATGTTGCTTACAAGTCCGTGGTTTCTTGACAAAATTCTCGAGTTCCAAATTTTTTCAATATATATCGTTCTCCCTTCTTCCCAATTTTTTTCATCAAAATATTTTTCCCTTGTATTAATCATTAATATTATAAAATTAGTTTGTTGGTATAATTTTGTTCCCCCATTTAGGATGATTTAAATTTTTTGATTTTTGGACAAATTTCTGTTTTATAAATGCCACACTCCCAATTATTCAATTTCATTAAAATTATTAGATATGTGTTTGTATTCCCTGATGCACACCATTCTATCTGTTTGTTAATAAATATATACAATATTATTTTACAATCAAAATTTTGTCGTTCTTTTTTCATATACTTTCCTATGTGTTTTTACTATGTATGTAGTTCTCTAGAGATGATATGATTATTTATTCTGAAAAAAATCATTTTTTCATGAAGATTAAAAATTACTATTCTCTAATTGTAGATTGACGATAAGATCAAGACATATGGGGATATAATGGAAATGTACAATGGGGGTTTAAATACATAACATTATATATTGCATCCTGTTAATTGTTCATGATTTTATCCTAAAATTCACATGCCTAATTCTTTGTTAATCATGTTTAATACTAACTATTTAAAATAATTTAAAATTTAAAATTCATAAAATTACTTGTTCAATGTCTGATTTAATATAATTTATATTGAATTCATTTCTCAGTTGTTGTTAAACCATAATTATTAACTTAATATTATTATCTCATTTCCTTATTTTTTTAGTATTTTGTTTTCTAAATTACCAATCATCCAGAGAATTGTACAAAGTTTAGTTTTTTCAAAATTCAATATTCCCTTGATATATAAAATGGATATTATATGTATTAACCTTGTTTGTAAAATATTTTAAGATTAAGTATCATTATATTATTTGGTATTGACTTATGTAGTTCAATATGAGTCTACTAGAAGTAAAAAAACTCTAGGTATATGAACACATAAAATATGAATCTATAGTATTGTTTCTATCCCATATAGAATGTACCAGGGTTAAAAATTTCTTAGAAGAGTAGAAAGAATTTCTAGTTGACGATTAAAATATCCAGGTTTCTGTTCTTAATGCTTTTTATTTCTAATCAATAGAAGATATCAGTTCTTGTGTTACCAAATTTTTTAAGTTATTAATTACTAAATGGATTTTATTTGATGAATGATATAATTTTTTCATTCTAGGAAGGAATACTAGACTAAAAATGATGGTTTTTATATGAATATGAAGGATTGATATTATTCGTATTTTTTGAGGTTTACCTTTTCTAGAAAAATATTTAAATGATGTCAATGATCATTATTCTTTATCAAAATATTGAATGTAATTACCTAACATAGTAGAAAATTGTAATGAGTCCTGACTCCATTCATTCTAATAAATCCACCAAATAATCAAAAGGTGGAGTCACTAATTTTCAAAAAGATAAATATGGAACAAAAATCTCGTTTTGGTTGTATTAAAGGAAGAATTTCATATTTTTTTAAATTATTTTTCCTATTTTTATGCTAATTATACGTAGTATAATATTTATAAATTTATAGATTTTCATATGAAATGGAGTGCTTGTTTTGGATTCATTTCCATAGATGTTTCATACATTGTTATATGAATGAATGATAATTTAGAGGGTTTCCTGGGAACAAAAATATATAAAGTTTTAAAAAATTATAAAAATTCAACAAATGTGTTGATATCTAGTAGAATAATGGATTTTTAATAATAATCCTTGATACCATATTAATTGATTCATATCGGAATCTATATACAGTGAAATATATACTATATCAGTTTTGTATATTCTTAGTTTGAAAATGTTTTGTAATAAATACTAATGTTGACTAGTATATGCCAATAGGTTTATTATAGATATATCACACAATAATAGTATGTGATATCCTATTTATCTTTATATTTTATTAATTATAACAAAAAATTTAAAATATTTAAAAATTCATAGTTTTATTTTGATATTATCTGTCCAATTAAATGCATATCCCTAAAATTTGGATTGAATACATGATTTTTTAATTCTAATTTTAATTTTAGTTTAGAATTGTTTTTATAAAAATTATAGAAATAATTTCATCTAACTACATAATCATTACTAACATTCATTTTTATGAATATACAAATATCTGGTAGTTATTATCCTTAATATGTTCCCATTTATATTTTTAAAATTCTATAATTTCTTTTAAAACTATCTCTGAAATAATATATTAAATTCTTATGGTCCTCGATGTAGTAAATAGACTGTTACACATTGAGATAGTTGTCATTTTATAATAATATTAGTGTTTTTAGATAATATAATTTGATAATAGAAATCTATAACTTTTTTACATATATTTTCAATAAACATTACCACCTCAAAATAGGTAAAACCACTAGCTATCCTGTGAAAGAATTCTACTTGATGCATTTAGCACAATTATTGGGTTTTTTTAACAAGATTGTGATATATGTCTCTATTCTAACTGATTTCATAATTAGGTCAATTACGTGGATGTGTTTTTGAGAATTTCCTCAACATAACCCATAATCAGAAACTAACATTCACTTAATAGTCACTTGAAATGTCAACTAAAAATTTGAACAAAATATAAGGTTGATTTGTTCACTAGTTATATACTATTATTTATATTTTTATAGGATGAATTATTATAGATAGAGAATCAGTTGTTTGAAATTTTATTTGATCTTATAGTCATATTTTATTCTATTATTGATTACTATATTAAGATTCTGTTTGTTAGAAATCTTCGTTCGGTCGAACTATAATGATGATTATATGGTTAGATTATTACATTCACTATTATGTACCATGCATATTTAGTAATGTTAGGGAAATTGAAATTATTTCTCCATAAGGAAACATCGAATCCAATTCAAACATTACATATAAAATAAAGGGATAAACAATTTTATGTAGAAAATATGTTGACGTTATTAATCCATTTTCCAATGTGTTGTTTGATGATATAAATGAGAAGATAATGATTATTTCATAGTATTTTTATTCTTTGATGTTATTGTGGGATGTGTTCTTTCATTAATGCTACATGGTACTCATAATTTTACTTTCAAGAGACAAGAATGATATTAATTTCTTCACCAACCACCATGGATAATCATAATGGATTAGAATTATCGATGTGGATCTCTAGGAACATGAAAAATTTGATTCTCCAATCCAAGGTTGAATCTGGATATTCCATGTTGGTCACCCAATGGAAATATCAACCCTGTAAATAGAAGATAAACACTTTTAAGTAATTATCAATGAAAATCATGTAATTCTAAAATCATCCTTAATATCAAAAACAATTAAACTAGGCATCGACACTTCCATTGCATTGATAGATTTCTGAAATGAGGAACATGAATATGCCAATCATGATGAAAATACATGGAGTTATATTTAATTCTTCATGACATTGGTGTATAATAGGGGATTTTTATTTCCATGAATAAAAATAAAAATTATTCTTTTGATTTTGATGAAAATCTGAACAATGATCTCTTCTGGGTGATTCGTTATTCGATCACCGACCCAGTTTTTTCCATAGTCTTTTGATATCAATATGATAAATGTAATGTATAAGTTTTTAGTATGCATTTAATTATCTTGACGTTGGATGATTCACCCATGATCTTGATTCGTGTTCTAATATTTTTTATTTATTCAGGGAATTAGAATGATAATGGGTTTCTCATCAATATGATCATGGTGCATGTGGATGACATAGAAAATGATCATATACTCATTTTTTAATACACCAACTATGAGGGAATATATATATATTCTTCCCATGATGTAACTATTCAATAGATTTGTAAATTTTATTCTGCCATGTATCCAGACATGTGCATCCCTTCATGTGATGCTGAAACATACATGTTGAAATGTATTCCATCCAAGAATCTTGTAGATACATTCATTAAATGAATATTCCTTTAAATTACTCTCCTAATATGTCTATGCCATTCTCATCAAATACCTTTTTTATAATAGATACATGATATTGTCTTAATATGAAGAAAAATAGGTAATCCATGCCTTTACACTATTTTTTATTAAATGTGTTGTAGGTTTAAATTTAATTTTAAAATTGTTTGGAGTAGTTGAGATGATTCAACTTTTCTTTTACATTCCAATACTGTGGTCTCTGAAAAAATATGTATATATGTATTTTAGATCACTTTTTCCACATTCCATAACTATGTCAAAGTTGTGTATTTTAATTAATATATCCGACTTTCTTGGCTACAAATTTACATTTTGAATATTTTTGTGACATACTATGGTTTTTTTGGTTTTTGTTGCATATTAATTTTTTTGGGATGCAAATTAATAGTTTTCGGAGTAAATAAAAAATGAATCTTTTATGTTTTATGGAAAAAGAATGCATAAATCAGTTTGAATTTTCCCAGATTCATTAGTATTTGTTTTGGCAGCATATTTAGTTTAAATTTGTGAATAAGAAATAAAAATTGTATTTTGAATTATATTTGGATAGTGTCAACAATTAATCTTATTTTATGGCCAATATGTAATTTTATTTTCAGCATATATTCAATTAATTTTTTAAATAGATATTTTGTATCATTGGATTCCTATTTTTGGTTTTCAAGATGTTTCAAGTGTGTGTGTGGGTCCAACTAAATGATGAACATGTGTAAAGGGTGTTGTTCATTTGGGTGGTTTTATTATAGGGTTTTGTTCAATTAACACATTCGTATTTTTCTATTAGGATGAGCTTTCTATATTACATAAGGTATTATTCACTTGTTTTCATTTATTGTATTATTTATTTTATTTTATGATTAGGTGTGTCATTTTGATGGAATCATATAACTATAATTTGTGGGTTTCTATTTGATTGTGTGGAATAAATCTTGGTGCTGAATGGTGTGGCAGAATAATGACTTGAGGTTCCTCACTAGTGATGGACCTAACATGGTTTTCTTCCTCTAGAAGATTTTATGGGGATGATGAAAGATATTTGCTGAGTGTAACTATTCAATTTTCATGGTGGGTTATGGAGGATTGTATCCAATATATGACATACTATTTTCCATTTGGTGGAAGGAGGTTGGGTTTTTTATGTTCTTGTTAGGGATCATGAAATTTCATTTCTGAATTGATTAATTTTTTTTATTAAATATCACTATTAATTTACTAATTATTTTAAAATTTTTGAATATATGTTAAAATAATATTCTGTTGAATAATTTAAATATGTGTATTATATTTGAAAAATTAATAATTATATTATGAACATTTATTAGAAATAATATTTTCATTCAATATTTCAATGTCATTTATAAATATATGTTATATATTGGTAATATTATTAGTTTTAGGTAAATATGTCATATTAATCAATTTATAAAAACACTGGCCAACATATATATGAACTCTTGGTAAAAATATAAATTTAACAGAACTATTTTATCCATAGTAATAACATTTAGTAACTAAGTATTTAAAAACAGTTTAGTGAATGAGACATATCTATTGTTAAAAAAATTTATCTAAATAGTTTATCCTTACCAGCATATATTTTCCACTTGGAAAATTAAAATATTTATTATTGTGCATTGTATAGGCTTACATTCTTTACTCAATGAGAAATGATGGTAGCTATAATTTTAATTATCAATGTTCCACCAGTTTTAGTGCGGTTATATCCTATATCACCACGAGGACCGAAAAATATTCCTTCTTATTCAGGGTTTATATATAACATTATCTATTATAAGAATACTCACAGACTTACCCTTGATCCCTATATTATCCTTTAAAATAATGTTTAAGGTTCCTTTTAACAAACCCGACCCGAGTAACATGGAGCCAGTGCCTCACATTTATTACATTGGAACAAGCACATGGTTTGAATCTGAAAGAATCGATTATTATATCATCCTTGGAAAATATATTACATACATTAAGCATACATGAAAAATTCAAAAATGTATACTACAAAATAAATATTACATTAAACATAATGATTTGTATAGATTAACCACTATGGTAAAAACAAACTTCTGCGATGGGCTATTTGCGATGGGATTATTTCCTGTCACAAATAGTCTTGTCTAGAGATTATTTGCGATGGGTTTTGGTGGCCCGTAGAAAAAATGTAATGCGCGGTTTGGCACGGTTTTCCTGCCAAACTACGGGAAGGTTATTTAAGACAGGAGGAATATTCCAATCTCAAATAGTTCGTCGCTCGGAGGTATTTGCGACGGGACCCATCACAAATACCCGATGGCCGTAAATGGGTTTTTTTTGGGATTGGAAGGTTATTTGCGACGGGGGAATTCCCCTATGGAAAATAGTCTGTCACTCTGAGGGTATTTGTGATGGGACCTGTCACAAATACCCAGTGGCGGTAAATGGGTTTTTGCAATGGGATGTTGCCTCAAAACATGTTTCGGTAGGTACCTTTTGTGACATGTCCCATCGCAAATACCCTTTTAATCACTGACAATAATTAATGCGAGCGAAGGTATTTGCGATGGGCCCCATCGTAAAAGGTCTCGTCGCAACTAACCTAACCTATATATACCCCCCATCTGTTTTTTCAAATACTCCTCTCAATTCTAACTTTCTCCCTCTCTCAACCTTATTTTCAGAGTGAGAATTTGTTTGAGTTAGTTTTTTTGACGAAAAAGTTTTGAAGTCATCTACATAAATATAATATCAGGTTTAAAGGTGTTTATATTTTATTTAAATTAATATTTATTTAATTTTTTATGTTAATTTTAATTATTTTTATTAGTTTTAATTTAATTAGATTTAAATTGTTTTGTTAACAATATTTATTTGTAATAATAAATTGCGATTATTAGAACTAATTTTTAATAAAGAGGAATAATTAGTAATAAATATGTATAATTAGTAATAAATAGAAATTATTATTAATAAAGAGGAATAATTAGTAATAAATATTAATAATTAGTAATAAATAAGAATAATTAGTAATTATTAGGAATAATTATAAATAATTAGGAACAAATATTTAAAATTTGCAATAGATAGGAATAGTTTCTAATAATTAGAAATCATTAGAAATAAATAGTAATAATTAGGAACAATTAGTTATAATTAGAAACAAATAGTATAAAAAAGGAATAAATAGTAATAAATAAAAATTAAAAGTAATAAATAGTAATAAATAAGATTAATTAGTAATAAATAGGAACAAATCGTAATAAATATAAATAACTAGTAATAAATAGAAATAATTAATAATAAATAATAATAAATAATAATAAATAATAATAAACACTAATAAATAGAAATAATTAGTAATAAATTAGAATAATTAGTAATAAATAGGAATAATTAGTAATAAATAGGGATAAATAGCAATAAATTGGAATAATTAGTAATAAATAGGAATAATTAGTAATAAATAGGAATAATTAGTAATACATATGAATAATTAGTAACAAATAGGAATAATTTGTAATAAATAGGAATAATTAGTAATAAATAAGTATAATTAGTAATAAATATGAATAATTAGTAATAAATTGAAAAAATTAGAAACTATTAGGTATAATTAGAAATAATTATGAATAAATATTTATAATTAGTAATAAATATTAATAATTCATAGTAATTAGTAATAATTTGTATTAATTAGTAATACTTAGTAGTAATTAGTTGTAATTAGTTGTGATTAGTAGTAATTAGTAGAAATTAGTAGAAATTAGTCGTAATTAGTAAAAAATATCAGTAATTAGGACTAAATAGTAGTAAGTAGGACTAAATACTATTAAAGAGTAAAAAATATTAATAAATATAAATAAATAGTAATAAATAATAATAATTAGTTGTAAATGGAAAAACATTAGTAATAAATAAGAATAAATACTAATAAATACTAATAAACAGGACTAATTATTAATAAATAGGAATAATTAGTAATAAATAAGAATTATTAGTATTAAATAAGAATAATTAGTAATAAATATGAATAATTTTTAATAAAAAGGAATAATTAGTAATAAATAAAAATAATTAGTAATAAATAGGAATAATTTGTAAGAAATAACAGATGGAGTACATGCGTCGTCTGACTCCTAGTTTATGGATGGAGTTTCCTCCACCATCTCCTTCACCTCCTCCACCTCCAGTAGAAGAAGCCCCCCCCCAGTTATTTGTTTTTTATGTTAAAAACATTTAAATTCAAGATTTTTAGTAATATTAACTATTTATAGTTTCTTTCTTTCATATTGGTGCAAATATTGCATAATTTTTTTTTTCAATACCTTATTATTTAATATTAGTAATATATTTTTTTAATATTTCTTTATTTTACTAATAAATATAATATTTTATGATATTTTATAATTTTTTGTAAATATTATGAAATTTAAGAATTGTTTATTTTTTATTATTTTAATAACATTAATATTAATTTCTTATTAGAAATAAATTTATTAAATATATTTTTTTAGAATTACATTTTTTAACGTATGTTTATTTTACTAATAATAATATTTTTTATTTTTTTATTATTTTAGTATTAATAATATAATTTTTTCATTAATAGTAATTTTATTAATTTCTTTTATTCTACTTAGTATTTGCGATCAGAACTTTTGCGACGGGATCCCATTGCAAATAATCTAAACAGAATTTTTTATTATTAGTTTTTTCGATTGGACGGCGGGGCTGTCGCAAAATGTTTTTATATATATAATGTATATAATCATATGGTTATTTTCAACGGGTAAGTTTCCCATCGCAAATAACATTTTTTACAATGGGGCCATCGCAAAAAAAAAGTATTTTCGAGGCCGTTTTCTACAACGTGCTATTTGCGATGGGATCCCGTCGCAAATATTTCGTCACAAATATATACAATTCCAGTAGTGAACCCTACATATTATCCATTATAAAACTTCGCATCCTATGAAAATAAAACATAATAAATGTGTGAGATTAGATTCTCATAATGGCATATAATACAGAAAGAGTTATCATAAATAAGAAAAAATGTTTATAACAATGTTTCTAACTGAAACAAAAAAATTTTAAACATATTATTAGGAAGATTATTTATAGAATAATTCAAATAATTTCACCTAAACATTCAAGTTGATATTCTACTAGTCAAATAATCACATGTAATATCATTAACAAATCTAATAACGGGGGAATTCACAACGAAAAACATTAAAAAAATACTTTTGAGGCATTATCCAAGACACCTAAAAGTATATTGTTACGGAATCATCCAAACCGTGAATGAAAATAAATAGAAATGGCCTCGGCCAGGTCCAAATCTTTTTTGTCTCTTGATATCAATTGATACATAGAGGGGCTAAATCAGGACACTTCAAAAATATAATATGTCTAATTCATTCCTCATATGAATGGGGTTAAATATAAATACACAAATATTCATATTAAAAATAGAATTTTAAAAGATAATTAATTCACCATAAACCATGAATAGTATCTTTATAACATATCCATAGTCAACCATATCATAAAACCATCAATACAATATGGTAGGCTATATCATAATAAAGAAACCTTAATTAAAAAATAAAATCCCAAAAAAGGATGTCGAAATAGATGAAAATAATCTAATAATACCATCTGAATTTCTTGATTGAAATTCAGATTTATTACATTGAAATTAATTAAATTCATTGGAATTATAAAAGAAATTGTTTAATTTCAAAATTACCTCTTATTTTTGTAAGGTATTCTTCAAAACATTTAGCCATCATGAGGTTAGAATAAGCCATTCAAGCTACAAGATTAAAAAACATTCTTATAGTAAAAAAAGTCATAAAGTACCTAATTTAGAAAACAAAAAAATATTCCTTTCAACCCATTTTATTAAAAGGAAAATAGGGATAAAAAACATTTAAAATTTTTAGGAATATAATAAAAAAAAATTCTAAATTATTTTTAAGAAACATTTACATGGATGAAAAGTATTCACCAAAAGATACTTATATACAAACAATCCTGAATAAAAATAAGCTTGCAAAATTATACCTTAAATCATAATTTGATTTAGTTGAAGGTGTGTTAACCTTCATTATAATTATTGGAGAATGATAGTAAATTATAACAAAACATTATCCATATTTATTATATATATATTATCTACATATATCAATTTTGATAATAATATTTCATTATTACCATTCTTTCAGTTTTTAACTGATTCATTCTCTTATGTTTTTTATTGTGTAAGAACCATTTTATATGAATAGTATGATTTTTATCATATAAAGAATGATATAATGTTCAGAAATATTATATTCACTCATCCTATAAATGATTATAATCATTTTTTATGATTAACATGAATAATTAATCTCATCATGTTGTGGAAACGGTAGGCCTTACGTACGCACGAGTGACGATATCATTCCCTTAATAATAAAGTGGCAAGGAATTAGATAGTATATTAATTATAAAGAAAAAATAACATGTATTAATTGTAAATAATATCCATTTTTTCATCATTATACTGATCCAAATAATGTGGTGATGAAAAATATATTACACCACAACCTGGAGATGGTAAGTCGTACTTATGCATACATAATGATATTTTTTTATAGGATGGATGAAATGAGGAATATCGTTGTTTCATAATCATAATGAAATATCAGAATATATATTATAGTGGAGTTATTAATTTATTATGGAAACAATATATCAAGATGAAGTAGAAGAATCAATAATTTTAATGAGTCATTAAAGATGATCTCATCTTTTTTAGAGAACCTCCTTTAGATATCCCCTTAGGGATGGTTGGGTTTTACTATCCAGAATACAGTTAATAAAAAATGGATTTCATTTTCATGTAGCTAAAATCTAACTTTTTAGAATATAATAGAAGGATGGGTCTAAATCATCTCAACTAATATTTTTTTGGAATATTTTTGGTCACATACAAACCCTTATCTTGTTGTTCTAACACAAATTTTATATTTTTAACTCTTTCCTGCCAAACATAAGTTTTGTCTAATTTGGAGTTAATATATTTATAATTAAATTCCAAAAGAACCCCAAATGGATCATTTATGTAATATATTTCTTTATTATAGTTATTTGGATTAATATTTTATTTTTATAAATTTTATATCATTTAATGAAATATTTTTTATTTTAAACTATCATTTATGACTATTTAGATAATATTTAGTATTTTTATTTTAAAAAATATATTAACAATACAATAACATCAATAAAACACTTATAATTTATCACTAATATTCTTAATATGATTATAAAATTAGTGGACTCCATTAATTATCAAAAATTATTTTCATTTTCATATTTTAATTTATATATATTTGATATTTTAATTAATTAAGCAATTACAGTGTCATTTTTATAAAAGCCTTTAATTAAAATATTTCAACAATAAAAATTGGAAATAAATTATCTGGTTGAAGATAAGTTTTTAATATTTCAAAATATTTTTTAAAGTTGAATATAACATATGTAAAATTTTATATTAAAATTTTAATATTTATTAAAATTTCAGTATGTTATCTTTAACTCTTCTTTAAGTAAAATATAATAAATATCATAATATAGCATATTTTTCTTATAATGTTTAATAATATTTGTATAAGGTTGATTTAGGTCCAAAAGAACTTATCTAATTAAATTATGATAGGTTATAGTGTAATTTTGTAATATTATAACATTATTTTGACCTTTAATTATCTAATTTACCCTTAACTATGGTATTTTATTTACTAAAGTTACTATTCAAATGCAAACCAATTAGAGAACCCTATTTAAATATTTTCTATACACTGATTGAAAATATTGAATACTTTTTTAAATACTCAAACCATTGATGTATTAGTAATTAATTTAAAATTAATAATGTTGACAAGGTGAGAAAACCATTTATGAAAGTTAAAATATTCAACAGATTAAAAAATATATATTTAAATTCAATGTAAAATTGATGTCAAAGACCTACATTGGATTTAATTATAAAAAAAATCCAATTATACATTAAAACAATTCAGTAATATAATTTAACAATATAAATTATTTCGATGGTAAAAGTTGTTTTCAATTAAAATTTAGTATTTATATTATTCATCAAAACAAGACACTTTTGAGAAAAATACCTAAAATTAAACAAAAGAAAATTTTGATATTAACAATTAACATAAAAAGTTTACTATTAAAAATATTCTTTATAAAGTATTAAAATACTAGAATTACAACTGGTGCAACATTAAAAGGTAATAAACCTAACATTATAAAAATAAACCTTTTTAATGCATCAAATTGGATTCATTATTCTCTTATGTCTATAAAAAAATTTGAATGATTATTTACTATATAAATTTAATAATATACTGAATACTATTTATTACCAGTATAATAATAAATAAGTTATATCGTATTATTTTAAAAAATAAAATGCTAATAATATATTGTTTTCGAAAAAAGTGGGACTTGCGTGTAATTCAATTCAACTAAGTATAGTGTGTAGTGTAATCATAAAATGGGTTTGAATGATTTGTAAGATATAAATAAAAATTAAATTTATTCTAAAAGAAAAATGTTGTAATATTTTGGGTTTCTATATTCTTCTCTAGTAGAAAAATATCATCCTCGAGTGTTTAGAGGTGATACCTTCTAAAAAGATATATATAGTTCTCCTTCATAGAATCCTATGGTTCCCATGCTGCATCTTCCATTTTATCAATTCTCCTAAGTACATTAACCAGATGATTCATTTGATTCCACAACATTTTTTCACTAGTTTCAAGAATCATGATTGGTTCTTCACAATAATATAGATGAGGGTCTGGTTCAATTTTTTTATATGTTATTACATGTCAAGACCCGCCATCGGGGCCCGTGCCGTGACTACCCCAAGCCCGCCTTCCATAGGCCAGGGGCAGGCGACTAGCACCAAGGCGTAAATCCCAACAAAAAGGGAAGGCATTACCATTGAAAAGTAAACAAGAACCACAGAGTAAGCAAGGGGAAAAGTAAACACTAAGTAAAAATGGTACAAGCTGTGCTGAAAATAAAAGGGGCCGGAAATACAAGCCCAACTGTAAAGTACAACTAAAAGGAAAAACAACAACTGAAAGGAAAAACTGCAGCGTCGAGCCGTCCTCTGGAAGTCCCACCTGAAGGGTGGGTATAGATAGCCTCCACTACTCTTCGGGTCCACCTGACCGCTCCAAGTACGTCCCGTCCAGTGGTCCACCTCCAGGTACCGTCCTGCTCCGCACGCCTGCACCACGATCAGCGTTGTCCGTCATCTGCAACCAACACAATGTAGTGCGGGAATAGCCCGTGCGGGGGTGAGTATAAGATACTCAGTAGGGACCCCGAGACCCCCGAAGGTCTCCCGAAATCCACAAAGGATAATCCACAAAGGAAAGATACAATCATGAAGTAACATCTGACACGGCTTAGGTATATGCCCATACATATACCTAAGTCATCAATTCACGTTCGGATCCAATGTCCGAGCCCAAGCACAACCCAGTCCACACAGGAAAGCAAAACGTATATCCACACAGGATAGCTCAACACAATCCACAAAGGAGAGTAAACAGTAAATCCACACAGGATAGCTCAACACAATCCACAAAGGAGAGTAAACAGTAAATCCACACAGGATAGCTCAACACAATTCACAAAGGAGAGTGACACAAGATTCAGCTCACACAGGTATACTTCTTCGGATGACGATAAACATGATCACTGATCCATCTAAGTCGTCGGACCCATGAAGGATCGATAGGTAACTAACCCCCGCAATGACCCACACAGGATCGGGCCCACACAGGACTTGTAGGCGCTGGCTCACACAGAACCGCTGAGCGCGGACCCACACAGGATCGGACCCACATAGGATCGGGCCCACACAGGATCGGGCCCACACAGGACCTGTAGCACTGATCCACGTAGGATCGCTGAGTGCAGTAGTCGTCGCATTCCACTGAGGATCTCTGCACAGTTGTCGCCGGAGTCCACTGAGGATCTCTGCACAGTTGTCGCCGCAGTCCACTGAGGATCTCTGCACGGTCGTCGTCGGAGTCCACCGAGGATCTCTGCACAGTCGTCGCCGCAGTCCACTGAGGATCTCTGCACGGTCGTCGTCAGAGTCCACTGAGGATCTCTGCACAGTCGTCGCCTCAGTCCACTGAGGATCTCTGCACGGTCGTCGATGTCGAAGAAGCAGTCGCAGCCAACACTAGGGTTCCCTCACACAGCAAGCTCGTTTGGGAGGGTCCGCTCCACAAGCCGAGAGGCTGATACATCAACGGACACAAGATCAGAATTTGATGTATCCAAAAGTTCCGCATCGTCGACAGGAACTCAACGTCGCAGACGGCGCGTCAATCGGACGTCCGGTCTGAGAGTTATTGGCTTTTTCGTCTCAGGGGCCCGGTTGGTTTTTATGCCAAAACAAACCCGACCGTACTCCACTTGTGTCCAAACCTCGGGCGGAGTGATCCAAAAGATCCGTCTCACTTAGTGGAATTCAGCGAAGCTGACGGCACGTCAATTGGACATCCGTAGCTCAAGATATGAGTGTTTCCGCTCCGAAGGCCCGGTTGGTTTTGTATACGAACCAACCCGGCCGAACTCAAAGTATTCTGAAACCTTGAGTGAGATATACCGAAACGACCATCTCGATCCAAGGATCATGTTTCCGCTGACGGCGAGTCGTTCGGAGGCCTGTATTACAAAAGCGCAGTCTCTGACGGCACCTGATTCTGAGGCCCGGTGTGCCCGGAATCATTTTCCGAAGTTTGGCTCGGGTACGTTCAGTGAACGGACGAGCGGGTTTTTCTAACTTTTGAACCGGTGCCCGGAATCAAATTCTGAGGGCACCGATGAAATCGCAGCACCGCTTTTCGCTTAGAAACACCTCATCCAGAGTTGCGTTTGCTCGGGTGTGGTTTTTAATTTTTGGGCTTAAAGTTAAGAAATAAAATAATTTTGCGACAACTTTATTTTATTTCACTTAATCCACTTGGAAGCCACTTGAAGCCACTTAAAGGTGGCTTGAACTGAGTTGAACCAGATAGGATACTATCCAGAAATATCCTACCCTCTTGGTAGGATATTTGTGAGGTGTTCCCCACACGAGCCCCGCCGTTTCTTTCCGCTAAGTAACGCACCCGCGAAAACCCGTCATTATGAAAGTCAACTGACGTGTTTCTTAAATTCTTAACAGACCATTTAATTGGGCGGTTTATTTCATAAATTAAATGAGCTGTTTCTTTTGTTGAATTAATTCAACGAATTGATGGGTCGTTACTTACCCGTTTTCGTTTGTTGGCATAATAATAAAATAAGACCAACCTATCTTTTTTGGAGGATTACTCGTTGAGAGAGGATCCTTGAACCTTCAACCTCCTTCGCAAAGAATGCGAAAAAAGCGAAGAACGCCGAACCCGGAAATCGATGACGCGACGCCGTGATCCGCGACACCGACGCTCCCTTCCTGAAACGTTCTTCTACGACGTCTCTTCCTTCGCGACGGATCTTCGATCGGCTGCTTGAGGTAAGAGCCTCATCTTTTCTTTTAATCTCCTTTGTGGTTCTTTACCAAAACACGGATTTAATTAATTAAATTAAATCTGTTGTTTCATGGTCCGTTGAGTTCGCCGACTCAATGCTGTGTTTCGCGATGACGTGACGCCCTTCCGCGACGACGCGATGATCTCCACCTTCCGCGACGAGCAATTCCGCGAAGAACGCTCACGCGCGACGACTACGAAGTAGGGATTTTATTTTTTGGAATTACCCCCTTTTTTCCCGTAAATGTTTCTTTAAAAAGTTAAAGAACCGGATTTGTAAACAATTTTAAATTTATTAAAATTGTTGTTCCCTGTGTGGAATAAAAATTCTCCCGTTGTTTATATCTAACGCGGAGGGTGCGGGCCAAACTAACACGGCCCGACGACCCTCCGCCGTTCCTCGTTCTTGTGAGGATTTGACGGGCGACGACGGAACGTGCCACAACGGAGGTTTGATGATTCCGCGGTGAAGAAGGAGTCCCGAGAGGAGAAACGGCGTAGACGGGAAGAAAATCGGGCCACCGGAGTGACTCCAGTGACCCGCAGAAGCCGCCGGTAGCCGGGAGCGGCGACGCCACCGGCGCACCGCCGGACAAGCCCGCCGCGGCAGAAGCCGCGGCAGAAGCCGCGGTGGCGGCACTCGCGGACCCGCGGCCGCAGGGGTCCGGCGCGCGCGGGGTGCGGCTTCAGCCGCGTCCGGGTGTCCGAGCGACACCCAGCGGGTGCCGCGGGGTTGTCACGTGGGGGCGGCGGCTCCCCCCCGCGTCGCTCGGCTTGCCAGGAAGACACCCCGCGGGTGTCACGCGGGGGTGGCGGCTGCCCCCCGCGCCGCCCGGCCGAGCCGAGCCGGGCTGGCCGAGCCAGGCCGGTCCGATCGGCCGGGCCGGACCGGGTCCGACCGGGTCGGACTGGGTTGACCCGGTTCGGCCGACCCAGGGGGGGGGGGGGGGGTCGGGCCGGGTCGGCCCCGGGCCCGGACCCCCCGTCTTCGGACGGTTTTCGTTCAAATGACTGTAACATGAGCTACAGGCCTCCAAACGACTCGCCGTCAGCGGCAACACGGTCCTTGGATCGAGACGGGCGTTTCGGTATATCGCACTCAAGGTTTCGGAATACATTGAGTTCGGCCGGGTTGGTTCGTACACGAAACCAACCGGGCCTTCGGAGCGGAAACGCTCATATCTTGAGCTACGGACATCCAATTGACGTGTCGTCAGCTTCATTGAATTACTCAAAGTGAGACGGATCTTTTGACTCACTCCGCCCGAGGTTTGGACGCAGGTGGAGTATGTTCGGGTTGGTTTTGCCTTAAAAACCAACCAGGCCCCTGGGACGAAAAAGCCAATAACTCGCAGACCGGGCGTCCGATTGACGCGCAGTCTGCGACATTGAGTTCCTGTCAACAATATGGAAATTTTGGATACATCACCTTCGGACCATGTGTCAGTTGATGTATCAGCCTCTCAGATCGTGGAGTGGACCCTCCCGAACGAGCTTGCTGTGTGCGGGAACCCTAGTGCTGGCTGCGACTGCTTCTTCGACAGCGACGACCGTGCAGAGATCCTCAGTGGACTGCGGCGAGGACTGTGCAGAGATCCTCAGTGGACTCCGACGACGACCGTGCAGAGATCCTCAGTGGACTGCGGCGACGACTGTGCGGAGATCCTCAGTGGACTGCGACGACTACGACACTCAGCGATCCTACGTGGATTAGGGCTACATGTCCTGTGTGGGCCCGGTCCTATGTGGGCCCGATCCTGTGTGGGTCCGATCCTGTGTGGGTCCGCGCTCAGCGGTTCTGTGTGAGCCAGCGCCTACAGGTCCTGTGTGGGCCCGATCCTGTGTGGGTCATTGCGGGGGTTAGTTACCTATCGATCCTTCATGGGTCCGACGACTTAGATGGATCAATGATCTTCTTAATCGTCATCCGAAAAAGTATACCTGTGTGATCTGAATCTTGTGTTACTCTCCTTTGTGGATTGTGTTGAGCTATCCTATGTGGATTTACTGTTTACTCTCCTTTGTGGATTGTGTTGAGCTATCCTGTGTGGATTTACTGTTTACTCTCCTTTGTGGATTGTGTTGAGCTATCCTGTGTGGGTATACATTTTGCTTTCCTATGTGGGTATACGTTTTGCTTTCCTGTGTGGACTGGGTTGTGCTTGGGCTCTGACGTTGGAGCCGAACGGGAATTGATGACTTAGGTATATGTATGGGCATATACCTAAGCCGTGTCAGATGTTACTTCGTGATTGTATCTTTCCTTTGTGGATTATCCGTTGTGGATTTCGGGAGACCTTCGGGGGTCTCGGGGTCCCTACTGAGTAGCTTATACTCACCCCTGCATGGGCTATGCCCGCACTACATTGTGTTGGTTGCAGACGACGGACATCGCTGACCGTGGTGGAGGCGTGCGGAGCAGGATGGTACCTGGAGGTGGACCACTGGGCGGGACGTACTCGGAGCGGTCAGGTGGCCCCGAGGAACAGTGGAGGCTATCTGTACCCACCCTTCAGGTGGGACTTCCAGAGGACTGCTCGACGCTACAGTTTTTCCTTTCAGTTGCTGTTTTTCATTTCAGTTGTACTTTACAGATGGGCTTGTATTTCCGGCCCCTTTTACTTTCAACACAGCTTGTACCGTTTTTACTTAGTGTTTACTTTTCCGCTTGCTTACTCTGTGGTGCTTGTTTACTTTTCAAAGGCAATGCCTTCCCTTTTTGTTGGGATTTACGCCTTGGTGCTAGTCCCCAACCCCTAGCCTATGGAAGGCGGGCTTGGGGTAGTCACGGCACGGGCCCTGAGGGTGGGTCATGACATTACATGCATTGGTCTTGGAATGTATTTCCTAAATAGTGATTTTTGGTACACATCATGAACTTTGGAGTGACTTTTTGGCGTTTAAAAATGGTAAGAAACAACACCCCAAACCCGATAACACCCTTGAATTGAGATAGTTTAATGAAAATAGTAACTTGCACTAGGAAACCTAATTCCATCCTCTGATTACTAGCATAACTCTTCTACCTATTTTGAGCTTCTGTAATGTTTGTCTGAATAGAATTTACTTTTTTTTCTAAACTTTTAGGGCCTATGAGTTTCCTTTCACCAATATCATTTGAACATGTTGGAGTGTGAAATATCCTACCATATAATGCAATATATGGTGTAATTTAAATAATTTAAAGGGAACTATTATTGTATTAAAACACTAAAAAAGATAAGTACTAATCCCACATACATTCAATATCAAGTGAAAATGACCTGATCATATCCTACATTGATTGAATGATTCTCTTAGACTATCCATCAATTTCAGTATGGTAGGAACTGCTCAAATGAAGCTCAATGTCAAAATCCTTTAGGATACCTTTCTTGAATTTCTATGATAAACATGGATCCCAATTAGAAAAAATAGATAGAGGTTCTCTATAATGTCTTAAAAATTCCTTAATATATATACATTATAGGAGATCAATCGGACATTCTTCCCTTATAGAAAGGTAGTGTGCATATTTCGTTAGGCGATCCATGATAACACATATTGAATCATTCTTCCTAGGAGTCTTTGGTAGTCCCTTGAAAGTTTCCAAAGAAATTACATCCCATATTAATATAGGAATAAGATGATGTTTTTTTAATCCTTTAGGATGCATCCTTATGGATTTCATTTAATGAAAAACCAAAAATATAGACACATAATCATCAATTTCTCGCTTCACTTTATCCCACCAAAAATGTTATTTCAATTCCATGTACATAATTGTGCTATTAGGATGTATAGAGAAATTTAGTCTATGAGCATCATCTAAAAATAATATTTTTATCTCATGTTTTGATGGAACACATGGCCTCTTTCCATTTTTTAGAACACCATTGTAATAATAATTGTCTTCTAATTTTTATCTATTCATCTTTAAATCTTCTTCTAAAATTCTTCATCTTTATATAAAGAATTCATTATATTCTCTCAGAAAGAAAGGTTTTCAATAATGTTAAATATCATTTATGAATCACATTCCTTTCAAATTATTATATCCACATATACAAGGTCCATGAATATTAGTTCCATCTCATTTTTTTATTAGAAATCCATGATCATTACCCCTCAATGCATCTACTACCTTATTTTTCATCCAAGGGTGGTAGTGTATTGGGAAATCATAATCCATGAGTAGCTCAATCCACATCCTTTGCAACATATTGGGTACTTTTAATGAGGATATATATTTCAACCTATTTTAATCTATATATCTCTCACATCATTCACCATAGACGTATTTTCTTATTATATTCATAGAAAATATTACTAATGGTAACTCATGATCATGGGTAAGAGAGTTATATACATGAGTTTTTAACTTCCATGGTGCATATTAAATAACTCTATCATATATCATATTGACACAACCAAGTCCTTTCCTTGATGCACGACTATAAATAACAAGTCTATCATTTCCATATGGTAAATTCAAGATAATATTGTTGACTAATATTCTCATAAATTATTTCAAAATAATCATCATAATCATTGGTCCCTATGAATTTATCCCATTTAAATGAGAACTTTGTTAACAAGATATCCAATCTGGAAGTATTCTGAATGAGATTCTAATAGTAACCTACTAAACCAGTGGAACTACATTCCATTTTAAAGCTTATAGGTTTAGGAAATTCATTGATTTCATTCGTCTTTATAGGATCAATAGAGATTGCATTTTTATATACAATATGGACAGGAAAATAAATTTCATGAAGCTAATATTCACACTTGAAAATATTTCCATATAAATCTACCCTTATGAGAGGCTCATGGATGATTCACAGGTTATTCTCATATTCATAGTAACTTTTAGAATACACTATAATTTCATCAATTAATACCACAACAAAATCATAAAGATGTTCTTTGAACACTCTTTTCCTTTGATCAATAAAACTGAGTGTACATTATCCAGTCCATATGGAAATTTTGTAAATTCATAATGTCTATTGCTAATCCAAAAAGCTGTCTTCATAATGTCTTCCTAATTTACTCATAATTTATGATATCCAGAATAAAGGTCAATCTTAACAAAATTAATCCCTATAAAGTTTAGAAAATAAATCATTGATATGAGGTAGATGATAATTATTTTGGTTATAGAATTTATTTCCCTATAATCAATACATATTCTCAGGGATCCATATTGTTTCCTGACAAAGAGCATATAGGATCCCAATGGAGAAACGATATGGTGAATAAATCAATTTTACCCTACTATTAAAGTTATATCTTTAACTCCACTAATCCCATTATAGACATTGTTTAGGGATTAGTTGATATTGGTATTTCATCAAGTATTAAACTAATAAAAAATCTACTTCAAACTCTGGGTGGTTTCCCTATAATTCATTAAGAAACACATCAATGTATTACTTTACAATGGGTACATAACCAATTTCAGAAATATATTAATCATCCAAACATTCTTTACACTTACTCCCTATAATTTAATTATTTAATGATTTTGGGGTGGATGTAGATAAGAATAAAGTGATGCATTTACATCTTTAAGGATGATATATTCTTCATCCTCCTAAAAAATTGTAATGGCTTTTTTCGAGTAAAAATATTTCACATCGGCTTTGGATATCATATATATACTAGGGATTATTTCAAATTATATCACTTCTATGATGACAATTCCAGAAACTATTGTATGTTTATGTGTTAAAAAGAGGATTAACAGACATATATTTATTGCAATGAGACATCCCTTAAGAGTTTTCACTAAAAACTACTTTATTGAATAAAAAGGGACATGTCTAATTTTCTTAGAAGATGCAAAAGATATAAAAGATTTAAATGATACAGAATCATATAAAGAAATTTATATGTTTTAGGAGACCATTAAATTACCTACAACCACAACATTAGGAACTTCAGACTCAGAAGTTGTGATCATATATGCTTGGGCTTGCTCATTTTTACTTTTCTATGTCATGTTTCTCTGACGCAAAGTACAACCATTTTCATAGTGTTCTGTTTCATTACAATTTTTGAATTAATCATTGATAGCTTCTTTATTTACATTTTAATCATTCAGTTGGTGGAATTTAATCAAAAAAATGTATCAAAATTATTTTTCTTTTAAGCATGCTCTAGGTTTTTTCTTCCAAAAGTATTTCATGTTGGAAAATTATCATTATTTTTACTATGTTTCTCCGCTATTTTATTTTACACCCTCTATTTCTCTTTCTTTACATTAAATTAATAATTCAAAAAAACAGTTTTTTCTTGATAGAATATGAGACTATGCCTTTGTAGGTTGTGAAAGTTGTTGAGAATAATTCCAATTAGAGAAATTGTTTTAACCCATCAAATAATAAATCAATAAAACTCTTAGAAATAAACACATAATTAGAATCATTACCTGATAACCTTGTAAATTTTTCTTCATACATCGAAACATTATCATCATCAATTTTCCTCAGATTCTTGAATTTTAACTCCATATACTTTCCCTCTTAATGAGGTAAATATTTTTCCATATAATATTCCATAAAATCCATCCATTTCATATTTTCAATATCTTACTCATCCTTTATAACTTGAATTAGTGACCAACATTGATAAGAATCTTCTGAGAGATTGTAAAATACCTTAACAACCTTCTCCATTTCGATACATCCAAAAGCAAGAATCATCTTCTCTAAGAAATTATCTATTTCTTAGATATGAATGGATTTACAGTCCCATTGAATGTTAGATGTTTTTATCTAATGAAGTGGTCTATAATTTTTTCTTTATGTTAGGGGTTAGGATGCTCTATACGGGTAACGTTATTATTCATAACCAAATTCAACTGTTATAGTATAGTTATATGTTTCTCAGCACCAGTTGTAGCTCCATCCTGAGCATTATTATCCGGAAATGGAGGGAAATGCCTAAAAGGTTTAGGTGAATTGATATGTTTTTCATTCCTTTAACTAGGCGCAATATCTAAATAATGTAATACAGTAGATTATGTTATTAATCACAATTCATAATTCCAAACTAGAAAAATACATAACATAAATTGAAATTTTTTTGCATATTTAATCTCATAATCACAAACATAGGTTCTTTGAGGAAGTATATATTTTTTATTAAATAGAAATGGTTTTTAATGAAAATGTGAATTATCATAAGAATTCCCCTTGAGATAGCCAAACTTGGTTAATAGTAAGGCTCTTTGTTGTGCACCAGGATACCTCGAATCAGGGTCAAGACACCTTGTTTGAGTTGTTACCCCTATGAACATATGTTCCAGAACCACATCCACCTATATTATCCTTATACAGATGTATTTAAATAAATACACACATAATATATACCATACCTATATTCTAGGACATTATATTATACTTATCTTCAATGTATATCATAGGGTTATATTCTAAAATATATATTTTATGTATAATTTCCAAGGATTCTACTAAACTTGATCTGATACCAAGTGTAATGACCCCGAACTATGTTACCCGATGATAGCGCCACACATTATTAAATTAAAATTTCTACATGATTTGAACCCCAAACGACTCATTAAATTAGAAATACTGGAAAATATATTACATACATGAACCATACATTATAATTCAAAAATCTAAACAACCACATAGATATTAAAAATTAACACTATGATTCTCCAAACATAACCTACATATTAGTAACAATATATATCTTCGCATCCTGGGAATATCTAACATAAGATTGGGGTGATCCTAGATGCTTAGTAAGGGTAAATAATTCAGTGGAATATTTAATAAATAAGAATATAATTTTAAAAAAGGTTTATATTTAAAATAAAAGCGTTTAAAACATAATCCTAAGAATATAATGGAATGAATAAATGAAATAATTTCATATAAACATTCACATGGATATTATAATAGTCAAATAATGATATTAAATATCAATAAATAATCTCATAATGAGATATTGCATAATGAAAATCATCTAAAATTTATCATTGAGGCCTCGGCCAAGTATTCTAAAAGTAAATGGTTAAGGCCTCAGAAAAACCAATGTCTAATCAAAAATGGGTAAGGCCTTGGTGTAATCCATATTTGGATTATTTAACAAGACATAACAATTCATAAAGGGTCTATAACAGTCCCTTTCCATCACTTATTATGTATAATGTATTCCACATATGAATGGTGTAAAAAATAAACAACATAAATATTTGAATTAAACAAGAATACAAAATGTTAATTCTTTAATCATAAACCATAAATGGTATCAAAATAGAACATCCATACTCAAGAATATCAAAAACCCTTAAATACAATATCGTATATTGTATCATAAGAAATCAACCTCAATAAATTATAAAATTCAATAAAGGTTGTTTACATTGATGAAAATGATCTAAAAAATTCATTTTAAATTTATTCAGATAAATTACGTTTTTTACATTGAAATAATTTAAATAACTTGAAAAAAAAGAAAAAATTTCCTCTAAAAATATCCTTGTAATATTTTAAGTTATGCTTCAAAACAGTAAGGCCTCATGACAATGAAATATGCAGCTCATACTGCATAATATAAAAATCATTCCTTCCATAGAAAAAGTCATAAAGCACCTTATTTAGATAACAATAAAATATTTATTTTAACCTATTTTATAAAAAGTAAGTCATGGTAAAAATATAAATTAATCATTAGTATGATTATAATAAAAATATTTTTGAAAACATTTTTACGAATCATGGACATTAAAGATATATATTTCCCAGCAGATACTTACGTATAAACAATCCAAAAATAAAAATGAGATTGTGAAATTAACCATTAACACATACCATGAACTATTTGAGAGGGAATCAACCTCCTATATAATGGTTAAATATTTTTGTTAAATTATACTAGAAATATATCCATATTTATGATATAATATATGATCCTATTATATCATTTTGTTTCAAATATTTTATTATTACCATTATTTGGTGTGTTAAGTGATTTATTTTTAGTTGGTTGTTTTGTTTTGTAAATCCTTTTTCTTATAAAACTGATATTAAGTATCATATATATAATTATATTAATTTTATAAATATTATATTCACTCATATTTGGATTTTTTTTAATAATTTTTGAATGGTTAACATGGATAATAAATCTCATCAGATCGTAGAGATGGTAGGTTATACATACGCAGGAATGATTTTATCGTTACCTTAATTGTAAAGTAGTAAGGAATTGGATGGTATATTAATGTTGACTAATAAATATAAATTCATTTTTATTATTTATATCCATTTTATTCATCATTTTACCCATATAAATAAAGTGGTAATGAAAAAAATTAAACCACAATGTGGAGATGGTAAGTCGTAAGTGCACACACATTTTCATATTTTTTTACATAGGATAAGTAATGTTAGAAAAATGGATTTTAATTATTTATGATAAAATATAAAATTATATATTATACTAGAGTTATTAATTTATTATGTAAACAATATAGGAATAAGAAATAGAAGAAAAATAATTTGAAGGAGACAATAGATAAGATTACATCTTCTTTAAAAACAACATTTGGATATCCTTTTAGGGACACTGGGGCATTTATATTGAGAATAAAATTATGACTATGATGTTTCTAGGGGTTTTGAGAAGGGAAATGGGTAGGTTTTGGCCAATAAATACGACATAATGTGGTGTCAAGAAGTGAGGGTAATATGCCTTTTTATAAGAGTGGGGAGGGTCACTAATGGAATCATTTGAAATATATGTTAATATAAATTTATTTTCAATTAAAAATATTTAAAAATTGAGTTATTTAATAATTAGATGCTTATGGGATGTAATCCTCACAATAAATAATTTTTTGATATGTTTAGGTAACATACTTACCCTGATCATTTTGCATTAACCCTTATTTTATCTTTTTAACTCTTACCATGAAACATGTTTTTTTACTACTTACGAGTTAATATATTTTTTATTAAATTATAAAAGAATAAAAAATGGGTCATTGATGAAATATGTAACAATATTATTATTATATTGCATAATTTTATATTTTTATGAATTTTATATCTTTTATTAAAATATTAACTATTTTAAAGTATCATTTATATCAATTTTGATACTATTCAATATTTTTATTTTTATAAAAATACTAATTTTATGATAAAATAAAAAGCCGGTGTAATATATCATTAAAATCCATAATTTGTCTATAAATTTTTTCTATATCTTTAATTATGCAAATATATATTTATTTTAATATTTTTAATAGTTTTTATTATATTTTTTCGTCAATTAATCAATTTTTTCATTATTATTATGAAAGCCTTTAATTTAATGATTTCTTCTTTAAAAATTTAGAAATATCAAAACAAGGATGAATACAAATTTTTTATATTTAACATTTCTATTTATAGTCGAATTTGTTTTATGTAAACCAATATGTTAAATATGATATAGTTATTAAAATTTCAGTATGACATCTTTAACTCATCTTTAAATAAAATATAATAAATGATATAATCCAATAGAATTGGCTCAAAATGGGTCATAATTTTTGAATAAGGTGGATTTTGGTCTAAACATACTTATAAAATGAAATTAGAAAAAGTTTTAGGGTAATTTTATAAAACTATAATAATTATATTACCTTTAATTTATATATTTACCCTTAAACGTGGTAAATAAATAATTAATAATATTACTATTTATATGAAAAATATAGAATAAACTATTTACATATTTTGACCCACTGATTCAAAATATAGAATCCCTTTTTCAATAATCAAAATATCAAATTTTTAGAAATTATTTAAAAATTAATCCCGTTGAAGGGGTTAGAAAACGAGTTATTAATGTTTAAACATGCTAAATATTAATTTTTTTTTCAAATTTAAATTCTATGTAAAATTGATTCCAATGATATAAATTTGATTAAATGGTAAAAAAATAAACTTATACTTTAAAACCATTTAATAATATAGTTTAACACTATATATTATTTCAATGAATGTTTTCTTCATATAAAATTTGTTATTTTTACTATTAACAAAAACATGATACTTATGAGAAAAATACCCAAAATTGAATCATTGTAAATTTTTATATTAGTTTTCCAAAAAAGATTTTAATTTTTTTAAATAAAATTTATAAATTTTTCAAAAACATGATTTGAAATAGGTGCATTGTCTAATAGAGTTAAAACATCCTTTATTAAAATATAGACTTTTAATATGTAAAGTTGGATTCATTATTTTATTATGTGTATAAAATATATTGAATGAATATTAAATATATATATTCAGAATTTTTTTAATATTATTGATTCCCTCTATTTTAATGGGTATGATATATATAATTATTTTAAATAATAATATTTTAATAATATATTTTTTTTGGTAAAATTTGGCTTTGCGTGTAATGCAAAAAAAATCATTATTGTGTGTATCATAAGAATAACATGGGTTTTACGAGATTGTAAGATATCAAAAAAATAAATAAATTTATCTTTAAAGTAAAATATGGTAATATCTTGGGGTTCTGCATTCATCATTACCAATGTATTAATTTCCATAATTTATATTAGCAAAAGTATTTTAGAATCCCTTCTATGATATGGAATATAAGGGTATTCATTGGTCTAAAATCTCAATGTTAATAGGTCTATACATAGTTATCTGGAAGAAATATTCATTTTTCATATGAATTATTATTTATTACATTATTTTGAGTTGATATATGATTTTTTATAACCCTTTCTTGTTGTTCACTTTCGTCCTGAAATTCTTTCAAGTACGACTTGGACCCATTTACTTATCTCAGCACTTTTATCTTGATTTTGATAGTTCTCTTCGATTATCTCACTATATGTGTATACCTATTAATTCCATGTATATAAAATAACTAAATAATATATCGTAACATACTCTTAGAATATCCTTTATGAGGATTAGATCACACACATCATTCAACTAATAAATTGAATTTCCTAAAAAATTATTAAGTTTAATATAATATCTTTTGAACTATCAGACTATGGATATAGAAAATCCAAGGTATATACCTAATTGTATAACATAATTCCCATATATTTCACATCAATTATCTTTAGATCATATAAAAATCACACAATGTATAATTTTTATTAATACATATGGCTTAATAAAAATATTAACATGGGAATTACTTAATCTAGTAGTAATATTTCCCTATTTTATTTTGAATCCCATGATTTCTTGAAACATAAGGTTTATATATCCATGAATAGATTGATCCAATAAGTACTATATAGAATTATTCATCTTATTTTGTTTAATATCAAAAAGGATTAAGTGAATTTTTTATAATAAATATAATCCTAGATCTTCACTATCTAGTAACTGAATTCAGATCCATTTAAATGATTAATACTAAACTTATCTCCTTCAATAGATTTAATTTAGTTCAAGAAATATGAAACCAGCCTTCTAAACTTGATACATAATTCTAGTTGTAATAAATTCATCAATATAACCACATAATATCAAATAAAAATTAAGATTAGTGGTGGAGAAAAATAAATAGAATAAGAAAAAGAACAATTGTATTTATGTGGTTTGGAAATATTCCCTATATCTGGTGAGAGATAGATCAATTTATCTATATCTTGGATAATTGTTTTTGGAACAATTCAAAATTATAGAATCCCCTCATGAAATGACCTCCAATATATGTTTGTTGTTATAGTTACCTGTATTACCATAGTTCAAAATCATCTTAGTTGGTCCACTATGCTTCAATAGTGATGGTATAAATGTCTGTAGAAATACATTTACCATATTGGTATAATAGACTAACATTAATAAAGTAACCATGTTAATGTACAACCCCAATAGTACCAAAAACATTGTATTCATTCATATATTATATAGTTGGTCAAAAATGATAGAGTTTTATACTATTGTATAGTATAATCCACTAGTGTTTAGACCGACATCATTTATTGGTCCAATCTCCACTATTCCATCAAATAATATTTCAAAAAAATCAAAAACAATTTAAATACAACTTGTTTTAAAAAAATATTATAATTATCCCAGAGTAATTATAGGCACATAGAAGTTATGTACACATTAAATTGAAAATTTTTATGCTAATATTTATTAAAAATATAATTTAATAGTCTATTTTTCATTTCAAGTGTGAAAACTCTATTTGAATATGAAAAATGAGAAAATGAGGAAGTGTTTTATGATTTCATTAAAAAATAACAAGTAAAATATTTTTAACCTATAGAAATGAAGTGAGTAAGAATTTATCATTCATAATGATAAAAAATTAAAATATTTTTTAATTACTAGTATTCATTTTTAAATTAAAAAAATAAAATGTTCAAAAAAATGTCAGTTATCATGAAACATTATGATATTTTAAAACTTGTAATTTATGATTTTGATGAATAAACAACTCATAAATTTTATTATCAAGGTTCTTATAATGATAAATAATAATATATAGTGGTTAATTTTCATTATAAGAATTAAATATGAACCAAATGATCAAATATTATAAATGATATTGAGCTATAAAATTATTTCACAAAAATTATATGCAGATTATTTAGGACATATTATAATAAAACATATGTAAATATTATGTAAAATTTTTTCAAATTTTAAAAAAACAACTTTTACAGATTAATATATTTTTATAAATTTTGAAATAAATATAAAATATTCCAAAATAAGAAACCAATAACAGTTATTGGAATAAATCTAGGAAATAATTGATGCGAAATTTATGATTCATTTAATTGAAAACTAATAAATTTGATGTTTCAAAAAGGTTAAATTCATAAAAAAGTATTTTGGTGCATAAAAAACAATTTTTATCATAGAAAAAGCATAAAATTATAAAAATGAAAAAATGAGTCCATATTTAAATAAAAATATAACTAATGGAAAAATATTCATTTATAGTCTCAAGGATTCAGTTTTGAATATATTTTATTTTTGAATTTTAATGACTGGTTGAAAGAAAATATTTTCTGGCCAATAATTTTATGTATAAAACAAATATTAAACGATAAAAAATGGAAAAAATTAGATTATGGTTTAATAAAAATTATGGATACTGAATGATGAGTCATGTGTGATATGAGATAATAAACAATAAATTGATCTAATACCAAAGTTAATAATATTTTTTTAAATAAAAATGTTTTTATGAAAATATATTTTTATATAAAACAAGGTATATATTGATATTATGAATTGAACAAAAGGAAAATGACTATAAGGTTTATGATTTTACAATTTTTTGATATCACACTATAACCGACATTTAAATATAATTTTCCTTCATATTAGTTTATCAAAAAGACATATGAGTAAATTTTTTCTGGAATTTAGCTTTTCATATATTTTAAAATATGTTATTTTTTTAGTTATAATATATATATATATATATATATTTAATATTATCATTGTTAATTTTTTTCGAAATAGTCGTTCTAATTGTATAAAATTAATAAAAACATTATTTACTATTATAAATATTCATTAAAACCCATTAATGATATAATTTATCAAAAAAATCATTTTGTTATAGTTATAAGAGTTACACATTGTTAACTGTAACCCCCCCCCAATTCATTTGAATAATTCACCACCTTTATGATATATGAGATATAATATTGAAATTATGATCATGAGTGTATAAAAAAATATATCTACCATTTCTTTAATATTTATTTATTTAGGTTTCAGTGTGGAATTTTTTTATTTAATGAGTAAACATACCCAAATAAAATTTATAGAAGTAAAATGCATGGTATGATTGATTAAAAAAAGATAAATTTATTGTTAGAAGTAAAAAAAATTCATCACTGTGACCAATGATGATTTATGGTTGGTTTCCAATATACATATAACTCTACATATATCATCTTGAAGTATAAATTATAAACAAAACTACTTTGTAGGACTTACCAATCTATATGGTTACTTAGAACCATGGATTAAAGGAAAATTAGAAATAGGAAACTTCATTTCTTATGAGTTTCTATTCAAGAGAGATATAATTTAACTTGGACCAAATGTCTATTCATAAAATTTATAGACAATCTTTAATGGATCCATCATAATACCTAATATTTTATAAATTATCATATTTTTACAAAATTAAAAATCATTTTCCAATACTTTTACTTATCCTGAAATGAAGTATTTTACATTTAATAATTCCCTTACCTATGAAAATTATTCCATATAATATAACATATTATATTTTTGAATATTTTTATATCAAAAAATATAAAAAACTGATTGAAAACCTACAATTTCAAATATTGTGAATTGTTGTATAAAAACCATTATACGTAACATATTGTTAATGTCACAATAACTTTATGGGAAACAACTAGTCCATAAAAATTACTATTTTTAAAGATTTATTGAATTTCAACATCAATTACCAAATTATATTAATGACTCATATAATTTATAGACCATTAAAATGATTTCACATCATGTATAATAAATTTAAAATTCATTTTAAAAAAATTCATTTATATGTTACCTAAATCTCTTCATATTTAAGCTATCAAATAACTATCTTTGTGTAGATAAATAATGTTATAACAAAAAAAATTCAAATATATAACCATTTTATGTCATCATTTGGAAGTCAACAGTGTTTAAAAAAATAACAAACACTTAGTATTTAATCTTTAGATATAAGATTCTGCTATTAATGTCTTATTTTTTGTATCATTATAAAGAGATATAAAATGATTTTACTTAAACCAATGATTCTCCATACCATTTTCTAATGGATATATTCATGCATCATATATAATCTTATAATATTATTTTACAATACATCTATTGTGACTAAGAGTCACAAACTATGTTAATCTGTTATGTGTGAAATCTTATATTCTTGATGCATTGAATAAATAAATAAAATATCATAACCCATGCTTAGTATAACCATTATGAGATGGTTTTTATGGTCCTTTGGGATACTCAAATCTCACTTCTAATTTTCCAAGACATGGAAACATATATAAAGGGTATAAACCAAAAAATATGGCAATATTTTTCCTCTTTATACGATTAAAAGAATAGAAGTACCAATAAATAGATATTTTTATATAACATGGACCACAAAACCCATCCGTAATATAAATATTCACATGACTTCAATGGAAAAAAAATAATATATATATATATATATATATGATCAAGTTTAGAAAACTATTAAAGGAAATGAATCTTCATCCATCACTAAATCACATTTCATGTGGTAGTAAGTTTTAGAAAGATATTCATTTCCACCGTAAAATAAAATAAATACAGTATAATAATGTAGGTTTTGGAATAATGTTTACTTAATAGATTTATCTCTTGAAATCGACATTTCATTGTGGATGAAAAATTCAATATCTATAGTAAATAAACAAATAAAATAACACATCACCCATCCCTTGTCATATATAACCCATCTTAATGAATATTTACTCTGAAAGTACTCAAACAGAAAATAAGTATCACAGATAATCAAAAAATATACATAAAATATCTTTAACAGTATTTCGTTTCGAGTTAGTCCTCCTCACATCCAAACGGTATACATCATGGCACTCCCATCCATTCCCATAACCATATACTATAACCAAAATCTACATATATATTTTATAAACACATATAATAACATGATACCATAAAACCATACTAGAATATCAATCCACTACCATACCAACTTCATTATAAATCTATAACTGCTTTCCTATAACAATAAAATGGATGGAAAAGATAGAGAGAGAGGGAGATAGAATATATTCATTCATCTATATCAATTGTATTTCTAATGATTAGTATTCAGATGTTATCCCAAGACCTTATATGATAGTTGGTCAAGGTACATGGGTAATATCCTAGAATTTTAAAGACCCCATACTAGGATATTTATTTGGTGTTGAAGGCATTTAGAGGTGATTTTTTGTGGATTGGCGAGTGAAAAATGATTTTTTTGGGTTTTTAGATGATATCATTAATCACATCATGACCTAATATGTTTTTATTAATGATTTTTTTTGAATGGGAATAATGATTATGAATTGAAGGGAATTTTAGGGGTTTTGGGTTAACATTTTATATGAGTTTAATAATAGTTAATCAGTAATAATGCTTTTCTTTAATCATATAAAAGATCAGATTGTGAAGAAATATTGTGAATTTCATTGAGGGGATCTATGAACCAAATTCTATGGATTCATAATTCTCATGTTTAGTGTGCCATGTTGTATGGGACACACCGTGATATTGTTTTACATTTAACTATTTATAAAGTAAATTTTGGGAATCATGCGGTTATTCCAATGTATTTTGATATTGTAGTGTAATGATTCATATTTTTCCCTAATTCAGTTTGATATAATTGACCAATTTTGACATTGACCATATGAAGGGGGTAAATCATTTGTGGATCACAGAATTAATCATTGACCTGGTTACTATTCCACTATGATAGTATAGGTAATGTTGTGATATAATATATGTAGGATTTTCAAATAAAATTTATTTGATTCTAAATATCATTACATTTCTTTATACTTCCCTAATATTCATTTGAAATCAATCCTAAGGCAATGGATTTCTGAAAAAAGATATATTAATATAAGGAATATTAATTTCTCCTTTCATTAATCATTCATATCATTTATGTTCTCTTAATTCTATGATCACTTAGTTCCCTTTTTTAGGGTTTCATGGTTAATGTTAGTGGAGGTTCTTATGTTGGGGTGATGATTTCTGGGTTTTTGTGTTCATTGAAATAATTATTAGGGAAACATTCTTAATTCTATTATATATTATTTATCTTCAGTAATTTTAATTTTTATTTTAAGTTAGTGGATTTTAATATTAACGTTTTCTATATTTTGTATAAATATGGGATTATCATGTATAATTTTAAAAAGGAAAATTGTTTGCATCTAACGACAGATACAATGAACCAAAATTGATTAAATTTGAATTGGGTGGTGGTATTTCATTTTAAGAGATCATTATTATTTTAATGTTACCTAAGAATGGAATTTCTTTTGAATGGTAGACCATTATCATTATTATCCATATTATTGTTTGATAATCATCCCTAAAACATGACAGACAATTTAGATATGGTGACTGGCAAGATAGTGATGAATATGTTTTTTCGTTTACATGGTTATATAAAATGATTTAATATGATTTCAAAATTATTTAAAAATACGTAATTAAAAAGTAAATCTATCAGTAGTTTCTAAAAATTTATTTTTTCAGATTTTATTTAACTAATTCATAAGGAATAAATTAATTAAGATGGTAAAATAATATGTTATATTCTTGGGTTTATGTCTCAGTTATTTTAAACCCAGTATATATTTCTCTAATATATTTTTTCATTGTTGAATACTAGGGTGATATTTAATGAAAATAATAGTCTTTAGAATTATTATATTTTTCTATTATTTCTATTATATTAAAACCCATGTATGTTTTTAAAAACAAACCGAGTTAGATAGAGTTTTATATAGAGATATGGGTTTTTTGTTATATTTATTTGTTTTTATAATTATATGGTTAAGGATGGAATTTTTTGATTCGTATGGAATGTTGTTGGGGGTGATTTAAAGGTGGTTGTATTAGCTTATAAGTGCCTATTTTCTATTGATTACTTATTTAATTTTTGGCATTATCTCATATGGAAAGGTATATTTTTCTTATAGTGAATTTTTTTTTGAAGAATGATAAATAATTTTATAATTGAAAAATAAGGGATACTTTATGGGATTTAATGATGACTAAATGGATTTAAAGGGATAGAGATTAGTTTTATAGGATCGATAGTTATTAGAAAACTAATATATTGTATTATGCTAACTCAATTTATGATATTGAATATAAGACCCATCTCTTGAGACAAATAAAATCAATATTAAATATTATTTTAAATGTGAGTTTTATATACTGGTTGGTCATTTTTAAATAAAAAATAATTATAGATAGTAAATCATATTGATAATTTTGGTTCTTAAAAATATATTCTTCTTCATAGTGTTTAGAGTTTGTAGTACGGTTTTAAATGGTATTTACTTATTGATTGAGTTATATATTTATTTATACGACCTTCAAAAGGTATTTGTGATATTAATCATTTTGTATTTTTTTAATATTTATTATAATCCACTATTATAGTCAGATAACATGAACAATACACATATTTGGTTATTGGGAGTCTAGTATCTTCCTAATATCTTTGTTGTAGGGGGTATAAATGGATTGATACCCCCTATAACGTACTACCATGTCAAAAAATAGTATATTATGTGTAAATATCTTTGCTATGAAGGATTATAGTTATAGAGGTCCTACTCTTAAGGGATATAATGGCCTATTTTTATAACACATATATATATTGATGATGAAATTGATTATATTTATGCTGCACACATACAAAAACATATATATATATATATGTGTTTGTGTGTGATTTTTTTGTATAATTTTTTAAATATTATGGTTATCTTATGTTTATATATGTAGGATATATAATGAATAATGGTATATTGTTTGTCTTCAAAGGCTATCATTATTCTATGTTATATTTTATAATCATAGAGATGGAAATGGGACCAACGATTTGGGTTTTGATTATACATTTTTAATTATAAGTTGTTGGTACCAATAATTGATCTAAATTATGGATTTTATGGGAGTATCGATATATTTTACACTGGGGTTTAGGATGACTAGTTCAATCAGATGGTGGATGCATTGTACCAATTTTCAGTATATGAATTTCCATATTACCTTAATTAATTTGAAATAATATGTTCTGAGTTAACATTTGATATGATGAGAAAATAGTTGACCTAGTTATGATAATGATATGGGTTTCTTATTTATTCCATACAAATTTAGTATTCTTATTTAACAATTGAATGAGTGGTTTTGATGAGGATCATACTGAGTATAATTTAATGATAATAAATAATAGATGTATACATATTAGATATGTGAGATGGGACTGGGGACCTTGAAAAGACTGACTATCCTATGGAGTTTGAATGATTTTTTATGGGGATCACGGGATTCTTAGTTGTTTCCCATAGTTTTTTCCCATTTTTGAATTTTTTTTTATAAAACTACATGCATTGGATTTTGTTTATTTATATTACGGAGTTGCTTTAGGGAATATATTTTTTACATCTATGAATTATGAGGGTAATTACTCCTATATTTTTTTATACTCTATGTGATTATTGCCTACAATTATCTTGTTATAAGTTGTTTTTGGGGATATATTAAATATCTATTACCAACCCATGAAAAATTTCATTGGGGGTTGGTTGTGAAAAATTAGTATTAAAGATTTTGGTTAAGAGTTAGGATAGAGTTTGGAGTTTTGAATTGATGTGGATTTCATTGGTTGGTTTGGAAACAATGTCAATTAAGCTTATCATAAAAAATGAACGGTAGACCTACTATGTCAAGGTGATCAGTTCCCCCTATGATCTAATGTAATAACACTTATTACATCGAATGTGCTAAGTGAGATGATATTTGTCTCATAGAAAAATACCAGTGGGGGTTTATGCATCATATTTTTCAATTTTTTGGATTGAATTGTTTGTATAATTAAATCTATGATGAAACTAAATTAAATGATCTTATGATGAGATTCTTGGGGAGGGCCGACCATCATTCCATAAGGTGGCATATTATTGATTTTTTGGAGGTTAGTGTCAAGTTATGGGTATGGATAATGGATGCATATAGTCCACCAACAATACAATGAGGGTTATATACTACTTATAAAAAACAAAAGGGTGGGATGTTTTGTCCAATCAATTGAAAAATGCACATCAGTTGAGCTATGGAATTGTATGCTTTATGATCTTGGATCCCCAATCTAATATATATTTTTAAAGAGAAAGAATCTATAAAACCAATGTGAAAAATCATAATAATACTCATAGAGTAGAGAGAAACAGAGTATAATCTCCCTATGACAATCATTAATTTCATACAAGGATCATGGGATGTCTACTTATAATCAAGCGGTGATAAAACAGTCCGGGGAATAATATCCCGAATTCAAAAATAATAAGCTAAATTGTTCCCTTAAATTCAAAGAGATAGAGCCTAATGATGTATTTCCATAAACATAGAACATTCATTTGCACCCACAAACCATTAGATTTTACATGACCAATATATTTGACTATGGTATCCACAAAGTCAATTCTAAAAATCATTATATAGGAAGGGCTTCTAAAATTCATGAAACCATGTGAGACAAGATTAAAATATCATTATTAGGATTGAATGAGCAAGATAATAGGCCCGTTTTCTCTCTCTAAGAATGTACCCTGGGATTGAACCTTTTAATGAAGCAATATGGTCCCTCATTACCACTTCTATTCTCTTTAAGATTCATTGCTTCATTGGGACTTCAAAATCTAACTCCACAAATTACATCAAGATAATTTTATTCATAGAATTCATATCATACACACCCTCTTTAAAAGTATTCATCATATTTCTTCATCATCTTTGTCCTAATATTATAAAATATTTGATTAATTGAGTTTAAAAAGAGTATCAGACTCACCTTGTAATGAAATATTATAATCAATCATTTGAAGAACTATGTATTTTCTATCTCTATGATTCTCCACCTTTGACTTTCATTTATTTTGAAACCTGAAAAGATTCTTTAATTTTTAATGTTTTTCTAACATTCATATTTCCATCTATATTTATAAATTCTTGAAAATTTAATTATAGTTGATCAATATGGGTATGGTGGCTAAACCCAAATAGAGATCCCAATGGGTAAAATTTATTTGTAGAGTGAACTACCATTTTGAAACAAAACTACACATGTGGTAGAAAATATTTCTAATAATTTATAATCATGATGTTGATAATTCTTCTCTATATTAATTTTCTATCTCAAATTGTTATTAAATACGGTTAAACCTCCTTATGAATGACCTCATCATAAACATATGGAAAAAGATTCCCTAACATTTTAAATATAAGGTGTTAATTAGTTATTTTTTAGCATTGAATATTTTAAAAACATTATATCGAAGTGTTTCCATGAAATGAAATATTACTTAAACTCCCTCTTCTCTATAATTACCATAGTTCTCCACAAAATAATTTTTTTTTCACATGTTAATTTTCTTTATTCTTATTGTATTTTGTTCTGTAAATCTCACATTTTGGATCATTTTCTTCATTTCTTCTTCATCATATTTTCTTGTTTAATTATATTTTTGTTCTCTAACCAAATGTGAACATCCAAAACATGATGGAGGAAATTGGGATAAGGGTTATATGTTCTTCTTGGAGTAATAAAATATTGTTTATAAAAACATCATGTGTCACATACTAATCATATTTCTATATCTATCCAAGAATTAGGTGGCATGACTTCACTAGTACCATATAACATAGTACATAATCATTATAAATCCAAATGCTTAATAATAACTTCACTTATTTGGTAAACTCAATCTCTCCATAATCATTCAATTAAAAATGATAGAATGGATGTTGGTGATTAAAAGTTAGAAGTGTCATCTTCTTTGATAACTTAGTGATTTCCACGTTTCTACAACTTCCCTCCAATAGTGATGAGACTGAATACCATAAAATTGATTTTCAAATAGTTTCGGGAATGAATCTCTATTGATCCTTCTCATTTGATGTTATTTGAGAACTCAAAACCCACCTTGAGAGGATAATATCACATTATTCAAAAAATTATCAATTATAGAATTTCTGGGAATCCTTCTCCTCTTACACTAACCTCCCATCATTGGTTTCCCATTCTCCATACATGACCATGATCATGGTGTACTGTTATAGGAATTTAATAGATATGTGATCCCTTCCTTGACATCAAAAACATTGAATTACATGATTCCCGAGTTGGTTAGCCTAAAAAGTAGGTTTCTTATGTTGATGAATAACCCTTTCTATTTGGTGACATAGAACCACTTTTATCATTTCTGATTCCCTTGTACAATTCTTATATTTTCTTTATTGGGTGAATGGGGTAGTGGGTATCCCTTATTTCTATTTTGTATTTGTTGCTAGATGTTAGTTGATTGGTGAATTATATATCATATTTCACCATGGTGGTACATCTCCAATTGATCTTAAATATACTAATTGGATCCATGTAAACAATGTTCCATGTATTCCTTCAAATAACCCTTAATTGTTTCTTAGATAATGGATTGGCCACACATTGTAGTGTTGTTCGACATTTTTAATCCCTTGGCTGAGCCATTGATGTTTATTATTGAGATCCCAATGGCAGTGTGAGTGAATAAAAAGATTATTCATGTAAATGATTGTCACATTCCATGAGTCAATGGGATGTAATCGATATCTATTTCCATATTTTTTAATTTCATCGCAAAAAATGATGCAAAACTAAAAAAACCAATAAAAACAATTTTAAACATTTTCTCCTCTGAATATACATAGAATAAAAACTAATTCTAAACCATATCTCCCACTATATGAATTCTTTCATATACCTTTTCCATTTAAAAAATGGGATGTTCACTTTATTCCCACAAAATATGGTCATCATCATTTTTTCCTCCGTAGGCCAACTATCAGTTATTGGAACAACCTTATCCTCTGTCAGAAATTATAAAAATCAATGTCAATGTTCTCCATTTCCTCTTATATAATGTTAGAGAGACATGATGATGGGGAGAAATGAAGGTTACCATGGATCATCCTCAGGATTGGTATAAAATCTACGATTTCAATCGTCTCTAGTATCAACTCCACCATCCAATCATGATTTTTCTCAAAATAGGTCACAATATCATGCATTTGTAGTTTATATTTCTTTTTGCGAGATCTAATTTGACAACCTTTATCAATAGAATGATAAATTATTATACCATGATCTTAATCTATGATATATTAAAAAAGACACATTAGTGGAAACAAAAAAAGTGATACACATAGACTCACACACACGAATATGCACACACACCCAAACACTAAAATAAACACACACACACACAAAAACACAAACACACACATTCTCAAAAAATATGCACACAATCACATGAAAAAGGAAATACACAGACAAAAAATAATTTAAGGGTATAAATACCATCAAATTTTTTTACACACTCATATTCATGCGAACACAAACTCAAACAACAAAATTAAAAATCACACACGCATACAAGAAAATAGACTTATAGTTTTCGAAGTTAGACATTTGATATTTTTGTAATTTATCTCCGCTATCAACATTAAATTTATATTCTTTGATCTTTTGAAATATAATACATGTTTTGAGTGATAACATGAAACCAATCTTTCCCAAATCAAGATTTTTTTGGGGTATGGTTTAAAAATCCTATTTTATAAGTAAATGGGTACAAAATAATAAAGGTTGGAAAATATATAACAAAAAGGGTAAAGGTGGAAAATATATTAAAGGATTGGTATATGATTATTCCAAGAAATTTCATGATAATAAATATAAATATAAATATGAGTTAAAATATGATATGTTGAGAATGTAAAATGATGTAGAAATTGATGTTTGAAAACCAAAAATGGTGTTAATATTAAAAAATTTAAGTAAAGAAGTAATTGTATACATCCTTTTTTGTATTTTTTTCCATCTCTACAAAAAAGAATTTTTTACAACTGTTTTAAAACATAAGATAAGGGATGTAAAATAGTTGAATATCTTTCAAAATCTTCAAAAGAAAGGTTATACTTGGTTTTAAAATGATTAAAACTATAAGGTGAGAGAATTGAATTTTTTTACTTTTTCCAAAACAAATAACATATATGTTATAATATTGATAAAAAATTAGCACAAAATAAAACATTTCAATATTTTACAACATAATCTAATTGTAGAGGATTTCAAAGTAAATGGTTTTTTATTTTATTTTTGAATGGGTGGTTAATATGTAAAGATAAGAAGGGAATTGGATAAAATTAATTCAAGTGAAGCGATATATTTCTATCATATAAACCATATCATTGATACTAACTAATGTGAAATGATCAGCGAGAAAATATATTAACAGTGTTGGGAAACATATTAATAATGCAGCTTGGAGTTATGTGTCAGGTGATGGGTATAGATTGTGGACACAAGTAGTTAACTAAAACCAAAAGGAGTGTGACTTACTACAAAGAGAAAACAATCCAAGGAGAGATGTGATGGAAAATATACACAACAACACACTAGGGTTGAGGTAAAAAATTAGAGTAATTTTGATATTTAATGATTGACTGAATATCCAGATTGAATAGGAAAGAATGCACAAAAGAAATTTGAAAACCAGAACAATATTTATATAATGGGGAGAAATAAATCATAAAATATCTTTTAAAATCATTAATTATATACAATATTCATGTGGTGGATATTTAAATACAATGGTTCATACAATAGTCATGGGTTTAATTCTCTAATGACATTATCTTTTAACAACTTCGTTCTCTGAAATTTAAAATGAAAATGTCTAATGAATAAATTCCAGAAAAATATAACAGAAATTTCCACCTATTTCCCACAAGATTTTCTAGCCCCCCCAGATTTTAATTTTGTTTCCAAGGAATCAATTCAAGAACCTCTCTTTGGTAAATGACTCCAAAATTCGTAAAATCATATGGGAAAAACATAAAATTCATTATTAGGGATTAAATAGTTCAGATAATAAGACCATTTTCTATAATCATACATGATCTTGGTTTTTGGGCCATTTAAATTAGAGATATGGTATATCAGTGTCTCCTTTAGTCTATTTAATTGTTGTTTTAGTATTAGGAATACTAACCCCAACAACACACATTCCATTAAGTTAATATCATCCATTGATTTCATTTCATATTAAGAAATATGTATTCAAGGATTAGTAGTTCATAATGTTTTAATATTTTCTATGGATTGATATTAGAAAATGTCCTCATTATTATTCTACTAGAATCATGAACTATGATACTGTAGTGGTTAGGTAATGTATTTATCTTGAATAGGATAATGATTTAAGGCAGATGCTTTGTGAATTTTATTTTCAATAACTGCCAAAGTTTGAATATTCTATTTCTTTTAAGGATATCAAGATATATTTAGAACAGTTAGAGATATATTTTAGTTTTATCTATTCTATGAAAGAATCAATGAAGCATTAAAAGTTAGATTATTTGTTGGGTCTTCTCTCAAGTGGTGGGATTTATATTGGTATATAATAAAGAGTCAAAAAATATTGGAATTACTAGGTGATTTATTTCATAAACTCTAGGGTAATTACATTGATGAGATATTCATTCTCTTTACTAGTAGAGATTCAATGTTTTAGACATTGGGATTTGGCCTAAAACCCACCATTGATTCACTTCGAAAAATTTAACAGATGAAGGTTGTAGAGTGTGGCCTTTTAGGGAGGCATTACATCCAAAAATTAAGTCTTAGGTCACCAGCTTCACATTTATAAGGTCTCTTATGGTGGTCGAAAATGGTTACATTATCATGATGATTCAATCATGAACCATATACATATGGGATGTAATTTTTTAGTAATATATGAGTATTAGAGTTATGAACACAGGTTTTTATTTTCCTAGTATGAAAAAATCGTTGAGATAGAAGAGAGTTAGTTTTAGCTACCCTCATCTCATTTCCAAAAATATTGATGATATCAAACCACTAATATGTTATTGAATGTTTTATTATTTTTTATTTTAGTGTTCATGGGAATTAAAATATTGACTGTCTACCCTTACTTGACAATCTATGTGGGATTCATATCTTATTAATGGTTTAACTCTTGAAATTATTTTCATTGAGGTATTAGAAATAAAATTAATGTGATGAATATTAAAAAAATGAAAATATGGTATAGTATGAGGATAGTCTGATGATTCCTCTTATCTAAGGGGAAACATTGAAATGCTTTTTTAGAATGGGGTTATAAGCGGAGAAATTGAGGTAGAGGGAAATAAATAAAGTAGAAACAAGAAAACATAGTGTCCATAATAAGTGATTCTAGAAATTGTATGACTAACTAATTCATATCATCCACTCTTGAATATTCTTTCTTTGATTTAGGACATATTGACTCCCTTATTATACAAACCTTAGTTTGAGCACCTAGAATCACAGATAATGATACCTACAGTGTAGTTGGCATCAAATAAACCAACAGAGAGTTAGGATTACTTGTATCATATATATAGAGATTGTGTGATGATATTAGGTAATTAAATATAATTTCAATATTTACTATGTTTATCAATATAACTAAACAATTTCATTAATGCAATGGATTTGTTGTATTTACTTATTTTTATTAATTATTTATTTTGGAGGGGGGGTATTTTTCTATGATGACAACATGTTGTGGGTTTTTTTATTATTTAGTGAATTAATTATGTTTTCATAATATAGATTCTCTATGTTCTATGATTGGAAATTTAATGATGAGTTTATCTAAGGTTTTTCTGCTGTTTGTTTTTAAAAAATAATGGATAAATTTCCCTTGAGCCTCAGAAATGTTGGTGATGTCTCTCTATGTTCATCCACGATACAGAGGTTCAAAAGCAGGTGGATGAAAAATTATGAACCACTATAGAAGTACTGTAGCATTACTGTGAGTGTAATATAGTAGTTACTATAGAAGGTACTTTTTGTTATAGAATCAGATGGAACTATTTACCTATGGTCGTCCGTTTGGGAATGGAGACTTTATGGCCTTCAAGAAACCCATTCCTTTAGGACATTAAGGATTTTGGGAAACCTTTATGTCCTTTGAGGAAACCACAAGGACTTCAGGCCACTTAAAGGAATTCATGACACATGATTAGTGCAGTTTCCCTAAACAGACTCTACAAAAAAGGAGTATCCCCCGAGAAGGACTTAGAGCAGGTGTACTCACCAGAGTAGAACCAATGGATTTTTAAGAATGAGAGGGTATTGCTATTCCATTGGGACTAGAATGTTCTTCCACAAGAATATTGGCCAGACGACAATGTGAAAGTAGACAGTACTATCACGATGCAGATGATGGGGAGGGGCAATTACTTGTAGTTATAGTTTGGTTGAATTCCCTACGACCTTCGGGTCATGTAATGTATCTTAAGCCTACATGTTGTGCAATATCTAATCCTATGATCATTTTAACGGTTCCCCCTCATCCATTAAAATATGGGTTATCAAAAGTTAATAAAAATTAAGGCAATTGGTCCATTCAAGCATGGATATATTTTTTATTGTATTTATTAATATAGTTTTAACCCTACCCTTCAACATGATATTAAGTAATTAATATCGTTACAATATAATTTATCTTTAATTATCATGTCCCAATATCAAATTGTGTCTATTATAATTCATAATCTAAAGAGATAGATCAATAACCTTTTATATGAGGATTTTGATCATCTCATATTTTTATCATTGATGATATTAATCGTATTTTCAATACAAGTAAATGAAATTTTGTAATTATGTATTTATTATTGATGTTAAATCATGTGTCTAAGAAGTACCATTATCCATTTATATTGGTTGATTATTTCTTCCACAAGTTTAAAGGAACTAACTAGTTATTATAGGATGATTTACATTACATGTATCATTAATTGAGGGTGAAGGATGAAGATATAAGAAACACTACCTTCTCAAGTCATTATAGACATTAAGATTTCATAGTAAATACTATTGTAATCAAAAATCATTCATCTATATTTATGGGATTTCTGAACTATATTTTTTATCAATTAGTTAATCAATTTATTATGTTATTTAATTATGAAATACTCATGTATTTGAGTTCAGGGTAGTAAGATGTGGTGATTTTGATAGATATTCTGGAGTTTCATTGGAATAATCATTTATTTATGTCATCCTCATTTATTTAATTTTTTAGGAATATTTTTCATATATAACAGATAAGTTTGATAGTGATCACGTTCTTTACTAACATAAGTAATGAATTTTCAATGAGGTATTTTTGATTATTTGAATCAAGGATTAGGATAAAGTTTGTGAAATATATAGTAGTAATATCTTATGGTTCCCAATACTTATTAAATCTTTAATGTGACTATGATAATCATATTCTCTAGTGTTCCAAAATTATCACAATATTGATCTATTTGTGTCCTGATATATCTCAATACTTTTTTATATATCTTCAAAAAGAATTATTTTATTTTTAGTGGTGATGGATAGAGTACTGAAAATATTATAGCACTGAGACCCTATATAAACCAATAAAGTGGAATATACAAGCTAATATGTTGAGTATAAAGTCTCATATTGATGATTTTTTTGTGTCTATAGATATGTAGAGAATGATGGTGGATCATACAATGTTGCATAATATTATGGATGAATGCAATGTTGTGGGATTCTATAATCAAATAATAGTGTGGTTAGTTATGGAGAAAAAGGTACAATAATCTCAGTTGGGGTATTATGAGGTGGAATTTTTGTTAACTCAAGAAGTTATTTCAGATTCCCCCGAGGGTTGGATTGATGATGGTTTGTATTTTGTGTTGTTTCAATAAAGACTATTTATGCCATTATATATGAATGAAGTGGTTCCTCATGAGTTTCATGGCTCACCATTGGTAGTATATACTTGTGTATCAATGATATATCCTAACTTTATGAATCTATTTTTGTGGCCACAAATAAAAAGGATGGTTATATATTTTTTGTCATAGTGTTTGTTTTTCCAAAATATAATGGTTGAACATCATGTTTTTTGGATGTTTTATTTCATTCTAGGATAACCCATGATGGAAGTGGGAGGAAAATTAATAAATTTTTCTACAATATTACCATGGGATCTGGATGGATGTGATGTTATATACCATAATTATGGATCATTTAATAAAGAAAACTAACTTTTCTGTAACAAAGAATCCATGTGTGTGGAGAGTTTTATTGAGGAAGTACATGGTGGAGGTTTTTAGGCATCATAGGATTACACAGATGACTATCTTTGTTATTGATCCCCATTTTATATTTTATGTAGGGAGGGTGATTTGGTATTATTATCCCTCTTAATTTTGTATTAACACTAATTTTCACCCACATAAAATCAGTCGGATGGAGAAACCCATTCATACTTTGGAGGAGATGTTGCGTATAGTTGTTCTAATTTTTGGAGGATTGTGGGTGAATCAAATACCCTTCAAGGAATTTTCCTTATAACAATATCTATCATTTATCAATTGGTTTGGATTCTTTCAAATAATTGTTTTTCTAACGTTGATGATATGTATTTCACCTAAGAGATGTTGGATAGATTGTGTTTCATAGACAAGAATTGGTTCAGATTATAAAATTGATTGTGTAAGTATTTCAATGTAGATGAAGGAAAAAAATGATACATATTTTTATTATTATATTAATTTTAGGATTGTAGTTTTTTTTATTTTTGGATCATATGCTTGTGAGTTTTTTACCTCATCATGGTTAGAAAATTCTTTATTGTGGAATTTTTGATATGATAGAACCACACTCCCCACCCTCATGCCAAAAAAATAATTTATAATAGTATTTGATACAATGTGTACTGAAAAAAATAATCTTACATATTTTTCAATTACTTTAAAATTACATTGATTAATAATCAAAAAATCTAAGAACCCAAAATTTTTGTGTCTTTGGATATTATATATATGAACATTTTACTGGAAAATTTGTACATATTCAAACCAAAAATGATTAAATTCATTATAGATCCGAGCTTATACTCAACTTCCTAACAAGAGTAATGGAATGAAAAAATGGGTTTGGATAAAATTCTTAGTAAGGGTAAATATAAGAGATAATAATTAATTATCATAACTGTGAATAATATAATAATGATAGTGTGAGAAAAAAAAGTCAATTCTCATGAAGCTACCAATAGAAAATAATTCATTAATAAAAATGTATTATCAATTATTAACCATGTAAATTGTATTTTAAAATCACATGAAACACAAACCATTATAACATGATGATTTTACAAACAGAATATTATGTCTCAAAAATAATAATAAAAATATGCTTCCTTTAACAATAATAACTACCGTGTTTATAATACCCAAATACCTAAGTAAAAAATCACGAGTTATGTTATAATGCATCACCATTTAAAAATATATTAAATATTATATTTGAAAACATTAAATTATCATGATCAATGAGATCATAAAATATGCACATGAATTTGACATAAATGTGTTGTATAATTATAAGCATAAAAATAATATATCATGGCTAAAAACCATGAAATTCATTACATGGTGGGATGGTGATAACCACCCTTGTACCTTATTAAGCTTTAGAAAATCTCATGACCCCCTTGTTAGTCTTGGGAAAACAACTTCCTTTCATTGTTAGTCTGGTGATAATCACCATTTTACCATTTTAGGCTTTGGGTAACCACCCATGCACCTTATTCAACATGGGTGAAAAACAATATACCCCTTTCATCCCTTGATATATAAAGTTTACCAATTCATTAGAGGGATTTAATATACCCAAAATATCCTATAATAATCAACCACTAATATATATTCCACAATAATACAAAATATTCACGATTTCAACCTTTTTAATTTAACATATGAGAAAGAATCATGTTTTATGAAAACTACTTAAATAAATTATCATCATATTTCATCCAGGGAAATAAGGTTGATGTTATGATTATAAAATATTCCATGTATAAGATAAATAATGTCAACGTATTTTGACATAGATGATAAAAATCTATTTTTATTTATAGGATAAATCACATTGGATAAAAATAAGAAATATAAATTTATGAAATGTTTGAAATCCCTTTAAAAAATTTTAACTTAAATTGAAATTCATTATGCATATTTTTTTTAAAAAAAATAATCCTTTTACAAAAATACAGAATCAATATTTTTTTATAAAATAAATATTCATTCTAAAACATTTTTTGAGAAGACATAAAAACACTAAAGACATATTTTTAAAACATAAGCCTTTAAAATTACATTTGAAATCAATAATTCCTTTTTAAAATAATTATTTTACTTTCCATAATTAAATTATACAAACTTTTTGAAAAATATTTATCATTTAAAAATCATTTTAAAATACCTTTTAAAACATGAAAATGAATAATAATAAATAAAAACATTCATATAATTGTTATTTCACAATGAAAGAATAAAAATGTAGTCATTTTCACAGTTTTGACGAAAAATAATGAGTTCAAACATAAACCTATTTATTTAAAACTTTTTCAAAGAATATTAAAATTGTAAAAAAAGAATAAACTATTGAAGAAAAGATAATTACATTAATAATTTCATCTAATAAATATGGAAATGGAGGAGATAATCCACAACCGATGGGAAGTGATGGGTCTATTTCTATTTCTAAAATCCCATAGACATATTATTTTCCAATGGAAATGACATGGGGAGAGTAAATGTTAAACTAAAATAGTAATCATAGAAGAATAAATTGGTGTTGGTTTTGGCGATAAATTTCACACTATTTCCCAATGATTGGAATTCAATTATGTCAATCTTGATTTATAAATGGAATTGAAAATAAATTAATATGGATTTGGAAACAGTTGAATCCAAATACCATTATATGGGGTAACATGGCTTGGATATCTTACACATATTAATTTAGTTGAAATAATATTAATAATATATTCATCAAGAAGTATATACATCACAAAATTTGGTGAATATGTTATATGCATAAAAGAGTGAAAATTGAGATATGAAACCCCTGACATAGTTAGAGGATTCAGAAAATGTGAATTACCCTATTGTATTATAAAACTAACAATATTAATAACACATTTTATAAGATTATCCATATTTATTTAATTTTATATTCATTTTCTATAATAATTTTTATCGATTCAATGGATATTTAATGATTAATTCTATTAATAGATGTTGTAATTCAGATGGATTAGAAAATATTTCATTATGGAAATGTATAACCCCTTAAATTGAAAGAAATTTTAGCATTCATATTTTAGAAAATATATTTAAATAACTGTTTTGAATTATTTATTTTGTCCCATGTTATTTTTATTGTGACAATATTCTTGATTTGAGATAATGAATTCCATGAAGTGATTTTCTTAAGAAATATATCGATATTAGTGTATTACTCCATAATAATAATAGATTTTTTATTTTTACCTTTAAAAAAATATCTATGATATATATGAATTATTTATTTCATTTATATATTAATAATATCTGTTTTATAAAAATCATTTTAATGCATTGACGAAAAATTAAAAACATTGTTCAATGGAGGATATAGTCGCCATGTACACACGATTAAAATTATCATTATATGTAGAATGGGAGAAAGTAATTTTTTTATTATTTCAAAATATTAAAAACAATATAAATATAATTTTTTATTAAATAATAGTTCTTAACCCTTCACATAAGGAGATAATGAAGAGAAAAATATGTTTTTATAGAAATGAATGTCCGAACATACAAAAAAACGATGTTACTATTTTTTCAAGGAGAGGGTATATAATGGTCATTAAATTAAATTTAAAAAATTTAAATATATTAATAATACTGGTTTTCCTATCTTAAAATGTAAAAAATTTATTTTGTGTATAAATTTATTCAAGAATAAAATGTTAACAATTGATTAGAACTCATGTTGAGAGTGTGATCCTCCTCATTAAGGACCTCTTAAAAATGGTGGATTTTAATATATTCATTATATTAAGGGGAATAACAACATGATAATGTCCTATAGGGAAGGTAAAAAGGGTAGAGTTTTTTGATGAATTATAATTGTATAGTTTTCTAAAAGGGTATAGGTTTTCTCTTTTTATAAGTTGGGTGAGAGAAATTTCTGTAATAATAAGAATGACATGTCACTATTTGAGGAAAGTTTCTCCAAAATTAAGAATAATAAATTTTTTATTATTATTATTTAATCACCCTCTCAACCAATCATTTAGAAAATATTTTTGATATATTTTAGTGTTTTGAACAGAGTTTTAAATTTTAGCCAAAATTAATTTTTTCCATGGTAACTCATTTTTAAAACTTAGAAACATATTTTTATAAATAAGAATGAAGATACCATTAAAAGATATAGTTATTAAAATTCATTATTTTAAACCCATTTTATAATATTAAATTTTCAATATTTATAAAAAATAATTTTAAATAACCATGTGTATTTTTAAAAGTGTATGAAATATGTATTTTTGTCAACAATTCCATGGAAGATTTAATGAGGAGTTTTAGACATTCAATGTTTTTTATGTTTGAGATTATTTATATTTGTTGGATGTTTCATAAATTTAAAAAGAGGTATTTTATGAATATTTTATATAATTGGAATGTATTTACAGATATAAAAATAGTTAATAAATCTATATAAGTGAAAGGTGCAGTTTATCATTGCTCATATATTAGTTTAATATATGTTAGAAAATATTAATTTATGTGAAGACATGAATATGATAATTCCTTTACATATCCTTTATTTAACATAAATAATGTTCCCTTTTTAATATATTTCACATACATAATATCTAAAATAAAAGAAACTTCTAATGTCATGGTCTAATTCACGTAGTTGTTTTTCATTATATATCTAATTTTTTCATAGATCTAAATTAACATATGGAATGTTTTTCAGAGTACCAAATAAGACAATTTCATTATTGTATAAATTTAGTAATTTTAATAGTTTATTTCCTATAATAGTGATTAAACCTAATGTTATTTATGATGATCTTCATTGTCTAAAAAATTAATTTTTAATGTGTTCCACAATGATTAATGTGATTCATAAAAAAGAACAATCCTTGTTCTTTTCAATTTTAATCATCAAGGTTGCTATTTTTTAAAAATGTGAAATAATAATAAAAATAAGGATATTAATGAATAATATCATGATGTTAAATCTTAAATATTATTACTATGATGATTTTATTCTTTTTAGTTAAAATATTAAAATTCATCTAGATATACAATAATTCTTTATGGTATTAGAATGAGTTACTATTGAATATGTTCAGTTACATTTAACTAAAACGGTGTTTTGAGTGAATAATGAAGAAGATAGTGATATCAAGATAGTTTTTATGAGAGGATGAAGAAGGGTATTACTATAAATTAACCAATTTGATATTTTTTAATATTGATATAGGATGATAGTTTGATAATTTGAACCAAATAAGGGTAACTGAGTAAATCAATTTTGAACCACATTCCATGATGGTGAAAGTTTTGAGATTAAGGTGTCAAAAATTAATCCATTATTCTGTGTCTATTTTATGATAGATTCTTCTGATATTAAATAAAAATAGTCATTGGTTTATATATACTTTGAAACAGATTATGATGGAAGATATATAATTCTCTTAACTAAAATACTTTTAAAAATCCATGATGGTAAATTTTGAGTGATTATCAATACTATTGTAATTGTTGGGTATACATAGAGTTGAAACTGATGATAGAGTTTGTAACATTAACAATGCTAATATTCATCTAATTATATATTAGTTCTTATGTCTATATGGTTGTGTTTTTGAGAGAATATGAAGAAGAAATTTGAAATTAGGTCTGCATGTAGTGAGTATATTTTTCCTGAATATTATCATTTCTCAATGAGAGATATTGATTAATATTGTTTTTAATGAAAAAGAGATTTCAATAAGATTTATCTCCTTATAAATACATATTTTTCTACAAAAAAGTGTGAAACTATATTGTATGGTGTGATTCTATATATCCATATTGTGACTATATGACACCATTATATGATTGAAATAACTTAGGATTATGGTGAATAAATTGTGTCTTGGGGTAGATACCAACCACGGCAAGGATTATTTTATCCAGGAATGGGTTAGACATTGTAAAAATCCTCATGTTAATGTTTTATTTATTTTTCTTCAAACAAAAACGAGGTTAAGACCCTTTGCTTGAGTTAATTGAATATTAACATCTTACAAGTGTTCGTTTTAGAATATTGAAATTACTAAAACTACTACCCAATGATTCACCCCCATATATGTTGAGTAATCTGATACAAGTAACATCGACTGGTATTATAGTTTATCCCTCTATTTTTTTCAATCATGTTCTTATAATAGATTATATGAAATTAGTTAATAATATGGAGACAGCAAAATTTGATTGAAAACATTATCATAGTAGGAATAATATAATATTTCAATATATTATTTCCCATATCTTGTATTTTCTAGATAATGTTGTTTTTGGTTTCCCACCATTCGAATGGAATGTTCCAATGAACCTAATTGAAAAAATAAATTTAAAGAATCATGAAAGAGTATAAAATTATAATCCTATAACCTTATCAGAAAAGGTTTACACAAAAGTAATGAGCCTTCTAATAGTGAAAAAAATTGTGGATAAGTTTTAATTTCGCTATAAATGAAATTTTAATGTGTAGGATAAACTATAATAACTATAGAATATTGATTGAGGACATCAATATAACTATGGAAGAAAAAATATTTGACTATTTTTTATAGGTGAATGATGTTATTGCTAATATCCATAGATTTGGGAAAACACGTGATGACTCTACAATTGTTAAAAATATCATTAGGAATTTTTCTAGATATTCTAAACCTTATATTTTAGATCAAGAAGGTATAGCGGATATTTCCTTGTATGAATTTAATTAAATTATCATATCCTATAAAATGATAAAATTTCTATAATTAGAGGGAAATTTAAAAGACGAAATGGTATTTCAGGCCATGAAAAGTTTGAAAATTAACGAATATTATGAAAATACAGATTCAAGTTACTATGAAAATAAATACAATGATGTAAACATTCAATTAATAAATATTATTAAGTAAATGATGTTTATAAAGTGGACGATTTAATGGATGGGAATGTATCCTCTTATAATATATAAATGTAATAGAACCAAAATATTTTCCATTAACACCCCTACAAATAAGTATCTAGATAATAAATATAAAGATGGTGAAAAAACATATAAAAATATATAGAATAAATGCTTAATTATATCATCAAAATTAGGAATAATAAATTAAAAATATCTATTTAAAGAAAAAATATCCTATTGAGAAATTTAGAATAATCTAACCACGCATTGAATGGTGAATTTGAATGTGATTTTGTTGGGAGACTCCTGATATTCATGGGTCATGTTAAAAAATATTTTAACCCTTTATGTTGTGATGAATATGGTTTAAAAAATATTGAGTTTTGACACATGTTGAAGAATTCACAGAAACCTATCATGATAAGAACACCCTTGTCAAGTAAGAATATAAAATATGAAGGAAAATCAATAAAATGAATAATGAAAATAAAGTTTTTGAAATAAAAGAAGAATATTTCATTGATGTGTTAAAAAAATTATAGTTGATGAAGAAAAACATGAGAATATTATACGTTCCATGAAAGGAATATTTTTTCATATCATAAAAATTATCGAAGAATTAATCGAAGTTTATGGATGTTGTGAATAAACTCCAGAATTTAATGTGAAATTTTAAATATTCAATTGATGTTATTGTTGAATCCTATAAATCTGTTTAGAAAACATGAAAAAAGGAAAATCTAAATCTATGACTGATAAATCTAGTTGTAATCATAATTTCTCTAATTTTTTTTTTCTAAATTGAAATTTATTTAAGTTTGGAAGAAACAAATTTAGGACAATTACTCTCCAACTTCATAAGAATAAACAAGGAAATATAACAGCTCTTCTTATTCATAAAATGAATTAAGATTAAAAATGGATAGTAAGGACAATTATATATACAAATTTATATGAAAAAATTTTATAAACCAATGAGAATCATATTTCAATGGTACTATTAGTGATCTCATGTGTTTTTTTATAAATATTACATATTCTAGTATAGCATTTAAGTTCCTGTGATGAGATAGTAAGTTAGGGGGAGAATTCATGATCAGAAGAAATGTGATTTAAGAAGAAATATTGTAGAGTAAAATAATTCATACAATATATAAATTTAGAACAAATATGAAATTATCGAAATAGTATGTTAGATATTTTACCAAAAAGGTCACAATGATGAAAAAATCATGAAAAGTATTCCAAGTCTTGTGCCTCTTATTTATAATGGATAAGTTAATGTGTGTAAAATGACAAAAAATATTTATTAATGAATGATTCTCATAAAAAAATTAGAATAAGAAATTAATATATACTTGATGGCGGATGTTACCCCAACATGATAGAAGAAAATATACTCTTGATACATGTTTATACTTATAAAGGAGCTTCAATAACATTTGGAAATTATTTTTCCTCAAAGATAAATATATTATCTATACATAAATTTTGAAAATCAAATTAATATTTGAGGAAATTATTTACCAAAAATGAATAAACAAAAACATATTGAGTACTATCTAGTATTATGACTAATGTAATTATTTAATTTTGACTCATGGCTCATTTATTTTTTGAATATCAATAGATGAAAGGACAATATTACATGGTAATATAATATGTATAAATTTGTTTGTAGTAGTGATCCAACAAATTCATTTTACAAGTGAATAAGGGATATGAAAATGTTATGGCCTCAAGGCTCGGACATATCATCCAAATAAGACTAGGAAATATTACAAAGCATATAACTGTGAGAGATCTTCCATATTTGAAAATTGATGATGAAACTCTTTATAGAACAAATCAATAAAGAAAATTTTCACAAAAACCACACAATAAAGTGGTTATTACATCTAATGATGATTAAAATTTATTTATAATTTTTTTGGGTATAATGAAATAAAAGTAAACCTATGGTGATATTTTCTTCATCATATTCATATACGATTAAAATCAGATGAAAAATTTCCATTTCATCAAAAATAAGTCTGAGGTACTTGAGATTTTCTGAATATATATGAGGAATGATGAAAATTAATTGGATTCTTGTATTATAATGTTGAGATCCAACAGTCTTAAGGAATACACATGCACTGATTTTTAGAATTACCTTTCAAAATATTAAATGAATAATAAATATATAAAAATATATATAAATCAATAAATTGGGGTTATAGAAAGAAATAATAGATTCATAATGAAAATGGGAAGGTCTATGCACACTAAAAATAATATTTTCAAATTTTTCTTGAGAGAAGCTCTGTGTATAGATTTACACATTAATAATTGAGGAAATTTTAGACTTAAGTCATGTACTAATCCTTATAGACTATGGTAATATAAGAATTAAATAGTGGGAAACTTCAATTTTTTGCAGTCCATGTTATGTAACAACCAAAAATAAGAAGCTGTGAATATTTCAAGACGAAACTGATGAGGTAATCTATGGAATATATATCATGGGAATATTGATATATATTTGGGTAATATATGTTTTAAATTTTTTTACAGTTATAATGTAAAATATATATGAAGATATGAGCATAATTGGGTAGTATATACAAGAAGACATTAAAATTTCTTTATAAGACAGAGAATAGATTTTAGATACTATGACCAAGAAAGTGACTGAAATAATGAAACAACCAACTTATATTAACATAATAAACACTAGTGATGATGAGGATTATACACAGACATTAATAATGTGATTTTAGATATTGAAAAAACATTTAGAAACTATAAATATAAGTAAAAATAGGAATACACCAGTTTAGACCAGAAGAAGGCTAAGAGTTGAAAATCAAGAAGCTCTTGTATCATAAGTTAATACAAGGGTATTTTCTAACGCTATTGAACATAAATAGTTGGTTCCAAATTTAAATTAATATATCACTATGATTGAAAAAATATTCACATAGGAATATTTTTCTAGAAAAAAAGGTCAAAATTTAGTTGAAAAAATAAGTATAAAAAAAATGAATGTGAAAGGTAAAGTTAGAAGGAACCAATAATGACTGGTTTTTAAAGGCTATTTAAATTTAGAAGAATTTTTTTTGAATAAAAAATTTCTCTTATTATCACACAATAATATATGAGAATTTTTTCCCATAAAATTCACTAAACACTCATTATATTATCATATGGTTTTGAAATCAACATTTATGAATAGTGAACATGAGGAAGAAGTATTTGTTGAGAAACTAGATGGATTAATTCCTGATGAGAATGAGATTATGGTTTTTAGACTATATAATGTATTGTAACGCATAAAATATGATCTTATAGGTTGTTAATCTAAACATGATAACTACATGAGAAAATAAGGATTTTAAAAAGGAATAGTTCAATTCAATTTAAATTTAAATGATAATTTCATTGGTACCATGCTTGTAATTTTTTGTGTGATATAAAAAGTAATGTCAAGTTACAATATATTCTTATATTAAAAATTATTTAAAAAAAGGGAATATTGAGATGTATTTTCCAGGAGAGATAAATTATTTTCTATAATTATATATTGAAAATAAATACAAGTATATCACTCAGTCCTAAGAAAAATAAGCTATTTAATTTTTTAATTTTCTTTTTTAATATTTGAGGACAAGGAGGCTTCTATTCCTCTTTTAGTTTGTAAAAAGTAGATACAACACGAGTTAAAGAATATTTTTGATAATATGGAATACAAAATTATAACTAGTATATTGTTTTATTTGAATGCTTCCTGACCAGACATTTCAAATTCTATACCATGTGTTCCTAATTTCAAAATGACTATAGATAATCAAAAAATAATTGAGTATTGTGTATATTAAAGAATGTAAAAATTATAGTAAATGGCGCATTACCTAATAATTAAAGTTATAATCTGGAATTACTCAGTTACATTGATGCAAACATGGGTGCAACTATATATATAAAGAGTTCCAATTTATGTTGTGTTTTATTTTTGTGAAATAGTTGTGCGAGATATTGTAATAAGAAACAAATATCATTGACATTGAGTAAAATTAAACAATAATATTTATCAATTACATAAGTACTTAATTTATTTTTATGTATATAGATATAGCTCAAATATTTGAGGATTGTTGTTGAAAATCTATTAATAAATCTTTGTGATAATCATAGTGCTGTTAATATCTTCAAAAATTCATTTCACCAATGTATATCTAAAAACACTATTATTCAATACCACTTTTTCAAAAAGAAGGTGGATAAATGTTATATCAAACCTGAATACATTGGAAAATATATAATCTTATTTATATAATTATTTAATCTCTTAGAAGAGAATGGTCTATGGTGTTAAGAATGAAAGGATATGTTCATCCTTAATCCTATAGTGGAGGATTTGTGGATCATAGCTCCCTAGTTTTCTTTAAATTGGTTTTTAATGTTTGAGAAAGTATGTGATGGAAATTATTTCATTGTATTTCAAAGAGGTATTTTTTTAAAGTGTGTTCACTATCAATTGATCCATTAGTGTGGTTTTTAATGAATAGTGAGGATCATTTAGGTTTTTGATATGACATGAGTAAGCTGGTAATTTACATCACATCAGAAAAGTTGGTTTCTCATTAAGGGATTTAATTATCTCAAACAAAACTCTATCATCATATATTGTGGCTTCTAGATACACATATCATAGAGAGGATTTGGTTTGAAGATTCTATAAATATAATCATTCTTTTAGTCTAATTGATGATTTTATAGGTTGGGTAAAATAAAATAAAAAGATCTACATTGAGGAAACGTGTAGATTTTTTAAGGTGATTTAAAGTTGTATTTATTTCCAACTATGTCTTGGAATTGATTTTGTGATGTTTTATACAGTTGAATGATTTTTTTTAAAGGTGCTTGAGATTGTTTGTAAGTATCCTAAATTATCATTGATGTATTTTAGGATGATTTGAAGTGGGAATTATAAATTTGGAGAACAAAAAAGATGCGTTGAGACTATTAGAGTGAACAATATAGATTTTCCAGACTCATGTATAAATTTTCTTTATATAATAAAATATTCATATATATGAAGGATTTCTTATTGAATAACTCCTTATAATTGGTGAAATACATAAGTAATTTCCCCACATCGATCAATTTCATGTACCTGATTTTTTCTATGTATGGGAGTTCAAATTATATAAGCTAATATATGTAGTCCTTTTCACACAAAATATTTTATTTTCCCCTAATACAAATTCACATTGAGTATTTTCTTTTATATAACCACATATGTATATTTTTTCCAAAAAAAAATTTATTTCTAGTTTTTTTTATTTTTCTAATATGTTAAACCGGACAATAATGAACTATATCATCATGGAACAAAACATCACATCTTAAATGAGATTCAACATGATTCAAAATAGTCTTCTAAAATGGGGATCAATCATAATTTAGGTTTTATATTCTCGTTTTTTTAAAGAAGAAGTTATTCTCAAAGTTCAGGATGTTAATGAAGAAGCACTGGATTATAAATCTAGAAAATGATTTCACTATGATTTTCTACAATCTAGTTTAAAAAATCACTTTTAACTAAGTAATAAATTATTATTTTGGGTTTTTAATGAGATAAAATTGATGATGTTACGCTACATTCAAGTATTATTGTGCACTGAGAGTTATATAAGGAATATGGTGAACTTGATATTGTTTCAGATTGAGGTGGAGGAAGGGTATTACTAGAAATTTCCAAATGAAATATATTTGAATATTAAAAAAACATGGTTGTTTAATAATATAAATTGTAAAGGGTGCTTGGGTAAATTAATATAAAAACAAAACTTTTGATAAAGATATTTTAGAGATAATGGGTCATAAAATTAATTACTCATGAAGTGGCTATTTTAGAGAAGCTTATTTTTTTTATCAAAATGTAATTTCATCCCCAGTTTACATTTAAGTTAAATTATTAAAATTAGAGCCACTTAATTTTTGTAAATTAACTACTTATTAAAAATCAAGGATGGTTATTTTATAGAGAGTGAGAAAATGAGGATATCACTATTGTTGTTCATGTATTTCCTGTATGGAGTAAAAATTGAATAATTATTGAGTAGCATGACGTTTTTCAGTAATCAAATAAATATATGTTTTTTTTCTAACTTCAATGTGTATATTTTAGAGAGAAGAAGAATATATATTTCTTCATAAGTTCTTTCGAAATTGAGAAAATCTTTTAGAATATATATAATGTATCCAAATGGGTGATATATATATATATATACCATCTATGAGGTAACATAGCATTAATGAAGATATATCTCAACATTGTTATATATTTGATAAGAATTTATTTTAAATGAAAATTGTCCACATTGAATCTAGAATGACATATTGAACTCTATGATATCATTTTACTCTTTTATATAGTTGTGAATATATTAAAGAGTCCATGGTTAGTGTAATAACCGTAAAAATTAGAGGATTACATTACTATAAAAGGGGATGATCCTTTTACAAATTATCATGTTCATTGTCACTTATTTTGTTGCTTTTTTGAGTGAGGTAGAAACATGGAACTTAAATGACTAAGATTTCAATACATTATAAATGTTTATTTTATAATGAATAAATTATAAAAAAAAATTCCACGGGTTCACCCCAACATCACTATGGACTAATTTAATCCTGTGTAGTTCAAAATTTTTGACAATAAATAAATAAAACACAGAAATAGTTTTACTGAAATTATAACTTATAATTGTAAATATTGATTTTTTTAAATTTTAATTATTATTTTAATTTTTTTTATAAATATAAATTAAATATCAGATTCTAAAAATCATACATTTTTTGGTATTCTTATATCCTAATGATGTATGAAAATTAATGGTCTTTGTAGAAACATGATTTTACAATATTCCCCTAGAAATAAATATTTTTATGAAAATCACATAATTTATCCTAAGATAATATTATTCACATTAATCAAAAAACAAAGGTCATTTTTCTATATTCCTAATCTAATTCATAGTATTTTATATTTTATAATAAAACATATTATATGGAGTGATAAAAAATATAAAATTATTTATTTTTTAAAAATATCATTAGTTTTTATTTTTATTTATGATCAATTAATAATTAAATTATATATTTTTTTATCTATAAAAAAATATATTTTATCGTATTTATAATTTTCAATATTTAGTTACATAATTTTAAAAATACATAGTGCCAAAAAATAAATTGTTTGGAAAATATATTTTCCTCCAAAAAATGATATTAGTATTTATTTACTGACACTAATTGAATTTTATCAATGATTGGTTATTAAAAATTACCCTTTTATTTTATTCTTATATATTTTTTAAAATTTTGATACTATGAATTGTACCCTCATAAATAATGGCTATATTACAATAGTCACATTGAATACCTATAATTTTATCATAAAAAATGTTTTACAATTAGTTTTGGTTCAGTGTTGGAATTGAAGAAATATATCAACCATTATATTTAACTAAAAAAATAGAGACTAGAATCTTGGTTCATTATATTCTTTCCCATAAATAAATTGTATACTTGTAATTTGAATTTCTAACACCGATGTAAATAGTTGACAATATTTTTAATAAATACCTGACATAATTAATAATTTTTAATTAAATATATATTTCTCTAACATAAGAAATAATAGAATAATAATATCATGATTGATTATTAACAACAATATATTGCAGTTAATCTTGATATTGAGTTTTTTGATATCCTGGAAGTCATATATTATTATATATAGTTTTACGATATGAAATGTGGAAATGTTATCCACGTAATTGATTTGGTATGTATGTATATGTAGATAATTAAGGTATAAAATAACAAAAAATCCCTCTATCGTTGGAATAATAATATGTTAATGAAGAAAATGACCAAAAACATAATCCTCTTATGAAATAATCGTACAACTAGAGGTTTTCTCTGATGATAAAATCATTGGGTTGGTGAAATGATGATCTCAGAAAATTCCTAGAGATAGTATAGTGGTATGATCAATAATATAATAATACATCATAAAATTTGATATATAAGATAATTGTAAAATAAATATTATTATTGACATCAATGGAAGATATTTTATTGGTTCATAATTGTTCTTTTGGAGGTTTCTCATACTAATTATCCTTCCAAGAACGTAGGTTTTGGAATCAATATGCTTATTGATCAATGTCCATTAATTTTTGTAATATAAGTTTGCGTGGATAATTATTTGTGAATTTTACCACATTTGTTTTATTGGATGAACTCTTTGTTTTTCCCTCAATGTACCAATATTCTTGGATAATCCTTCTATATTTGTAAAATTATATTATTCTTTTGAGAATTTCCTTTTGATGATTCTTACAACATTCTGACCATGTAAAAATTTTAATCTTCATAATTTCATTGTATTTATTAGATTAAATTCTATAAAACTCCAACGTTCTATTCTATGATGTGTTAGAAAATCTTATATGTTTAAAATGGTAAATAATTACTATGAAAAAATAGATAGGAATAACCACAAGATTTCTCACATCAACACTATCTCATTCAATTATTTTTTAGGATGATTACAACATTATCCAGGGTACTCATTTTTATATTGGTTCTTATATGTCACAACCATTACTTAAATAAAGATAATTTGAGGAATAAGAGTACATAAATTAATAAATTTGGAAAAGGAAACATTAAACATTAGAATAATTACCATATAAATTACATAGAATAACTAAGATTTGAATTTCAATGTTTCAATATATGTTTTCAATGATTACATTCATATTATGTTCTCCAGCCTTACTAGTTATATATCACCACATAAACATTCATTCAGATATCCAAAAATTATTTATAAAGAGAATGTGAATCATAAAATCATATCCAATTGGGATTTCAAAATAGGTTTTTAGTTAGGATTCTATAATGGATTAGGTAAACATAATGATAATAACTTACTAGTATTTTCATTGTTACTACCCCAAGCTACATATATTATAGAAATTATATCTCATTATTTGTATCCAAAAACATATTTTATTTATGGTGAGAAACACAATCCCTATATTTACCTTACTTTTAGATGTTACCCAATAGCTAAACATATTAATGGGGGTTTCACTAATGTTTCTCATGTTAATTCCCATAAATTACAAAAAATTTCTCAAAAAATAACTCAACACTACTCGGATCAAATGTGGGATGTCTTAAACCAACACTGTTATGTCTGATGCTAATAATAGTTACATTATAACTATATTTTATACTGTGAGAGATGATTCAAACTAAACATGAGAATATTTTAATTATTTTTTCACTATATCCCAAAATAATGACACAATCCCAAAACCAAATATTTTAGTGTATTTATTGATTAGAAACGTAAAATTTTATTTTGAACATTTCTCAAAATTTTTAAAAAATAAATCTAATTCTAGATATATCTTAGAATTTACTCATATTCATTTCCTATAAAGTGTGACATAAGAAACTGGTGATATCAGAGAGTTAATAATGTTAAATATAAGTTATAATAATTTATGACAATAAGGGATTATAGGATAAGAATAAGGGTTTGATTGAATAGTAATTTTCAAAAAATTACATTATAAAATCTTATCTGAATAAACATGGATCTTCAATTTTAATTCAATGAATAATGATCTAATAGTAACGTATTACATTAATTATTACAACATGATCATAATGAAAAACATAATATAATAGAAAGAGTATAAAAATCAAAATTCATTTCATTATTCAAGTATCACTACCAAGATGGTTATGCCAAAGGAAATCAATCTCAAGTCATTAGTCATGGAATAAATCATAATAATAATAAAATACATTAGTTTTTATAGTTTATAACATAAAACACTTCTGATCCATGTGAGCATAATATAGGAAACAAATATTTCATTAATGTGTGTCATAAATATAAGAATAGAATAATATTTCTATATTACCTACCATGACATTCATAAAATAGTATTCATGGGATAACGACTTATACACCATTATCGGATTGGGATAACCACCGATGTACATTTATAGGCTTGGTATAACCACATGTATACCTTCTTATTCTTAGGATAACCACTCATGTACCATCCTTGGATTTTTTTAATCTACCAGTGCAACTTATTAGTATTGGGATAACCCCTATATACATTTTTAGTCTATTCATAAACACTTGTGTCCCTTTATAGGATTTTTATAATAACATATTTACTTTTTTTTCTTGATCTAACCACTCGTGTTCCTTCTTATGATTGGGATAACCACTTGTGTACCCCTTTATATCTCATGAACAACAATTCTTATTGATGAGTTAAAGGTATTTAATCAACAAAAAATGTTATATAATAATAAAAATTCATATGTATTCTATATGATCATATAACATTCATTATTTATTCATAGGCTAATTAAAATATTCTAGTGAAATATGTTTTATGATAACATCTTAAAAAATTATCATTATATAATATCTAGGGAATGATGTTGGATGGTAATAAAAGAACATATCCCCATTTTAATATAAATAACATTAATGAATGATGACATTGTAAAGACCCAGAAAATCCATGTCAAAATTTTAAATAAAATGGGAATTTTACAAGTCCGTGAAAATTGACGGCGCGTGATTCTAAGGCCCGGTGTGCCAGGAATGAATTTATGAAATTTTTTCGGGTACGTTCACTAAACGTGTGAGCGGGTTTTTGTACGTTCTGAACTGGTGCTCGAAATTGAAATCCGAAGATGTCATTGAACTCTGATCATTGGTATTCACTTAAGGTGACTTTCACCTTGATGGGAGTTGGTCGAGGGTGAATGTTAGTATTTGGGTTTTTCATAGGAATGGAAATAAAATCAAATAAACTTTTATTTTATTTTTTTACCTCCCATGTGGATATTTCATAGGTGGGGACCACCTGAACTAAAACCTACCACATGTGTTATGGTGGTTGAGACAACTCAAGACAAAAACCTCTTGATCTCCCATATTATGTGTGAGAAAAATCATGAACTCCCTCTTAAATGAGGGAGGTGACCTTTGGTATCCTTTAATTTATTTATTCCAACGAAACCCATTTAATGATTCCAATTAATTGTTCCAACATAATTTAATTTGATTAAATTAAATTATGAAGTTGGATATAATTTTATTTTACTGGAATTGGGGGAAAAGGGTTGGTAATGGGGGGAGCTTTTTAGATTTGGGAAAACGTTATCCAATGAAGAACACGCTCTCCATCAAAGAACACTGATGCATGACTTCAACTTCTTCCTCAGGACATCCTCCAACAGTGGACATCATCAACAACAAAAAACCACCTCCATGAAAGAGTGATTATCTTACAAATTATCTCATGATCATAGGCATGTGGCAGGTGAAACGAACGTTGACAACTTCTACTTCTCTCATCGACATCAATAATAAAATGTGGTAGGGGTTGTTATTGAATACAAGAATTTTCTTGGTCAAATTCCTTGTTCATGGAAATTTTGGTGAATGCAGATCAACCAAAATGAGTTGGTCCATGATTTGTATGAAATTGAAGATTTTTTTGTTCATGATTCCGGATTTTGCTGAGCCTCTTGCAACCTCTATAATGCAAAGGGTGTGGACCAAACAAACATGGCCCGAACCCTCCTCCATTCTTCTTTATTTGTGTGTTCATCGTGATCGTGACGATGACTAGTGTCGGCATTTGGCACAGGTGGAACACGAGAATGGTGGCCTACACCATGGCCGACCATGAAGAAGTCACAACGGATGGTCGTCGATCAATCCAGCCACCGGCGAAAATGTGTTGTGCGACTACACCGCAAGGCCGACCGCGACAGACTGCCACACCATGACAACTGCGGCCCTGCGGCTTCTGTCATTCGTGACCCCCACTTCTCAGCAGCCGTCGTCACCTCGCAGACCTCTGAGCCACCCGCAGCCCCCCGACGCCACCCTGTGTTTCTCTGAACCGCATGTCGCCCGCCTCGCCGCTCATGGCCCCAGCAGTCCCCTCCGGACCCTTGTGGCCTCTTCTTCCCCACAGAGCACTGCCCAAGCCGGGTCGCCCACCGTGGGCCAAACCGGACCCAGCAGTCTAGGCCGGACCCAGCAGTCTGGGCCGGACCCAGCAGACTACATAGGACCCAGGAGTTCGGGCCGAGTCGATCCAAACCAGGTGAGGCCGAGTCGATCAAAACCGGGTCGGCCCAGGTTGGGTCGGTCTGATCAGGTTGGACTAGACCCTAAACCACTTCGACCCATTTACACATTTTTAACCATATCATTGGCATCAAGCGTCCATTTGATGAACCGTTAGTGGCTTTTGAAACCATGCAGCGATACGGTCCCTTTGGTATACCCCACTAGAGATTTTGATAATGTTGGGGGATGTTTGGGTTGGATCATGCACGAATCCAACCAGACCCTTGAGACTAAAATGCTAAAAACTCACAGACCATGCACTTGATTGATGCACCATCTGTTGCATTGTGATCCCTTTAATGTGGCGGTCCTTTGAGATACGTCATCGTGAGACTTATTGGAATTTGAAGTATCGACCAATGGCTTGTGGAGTGAACCCTCTTAGAGACAAGTGAATGTAGAGGAGGAACCCAGTAGTTGGCTGTGATGTGAAAAATGAAGAGCGATCCTGTGTGGTTCAGCACCATGCGAGCCTGTGTGTGTCAGCACCGACTGATCCTCTGTGGGTTAGCACCTAGAAATCATTTGTGGGTCAGCACCGAGCGATCATGTGCGGGTCAACACCGAGCAATCCTATGTGGGTTAGCACCGAGCTATCATGTGTGGGTCAGCACTGAGCGATCCTATGTGGGTCAGCACCTAGAAATCATGTGTGGGTTAGCACCGAGCAATCATATGCGGGTTAGCACCGAGAGATCATGAGCGGGTCAGCACCATGTGATGTTGTGTGGGTCAACACCTAGAGATCTTCTGTGGGTCATCACCTAGCGATCCTGTGTGGCTCAGCACTGAGCGATCCTATGTGGGTCAGCAACGAGCGATCCTGTGTGGGTCAGCACCTAGCAATCCTATGTGGGTCAGCACAGACCAATCTAGTGTGGGTCAACACCTAGCAATTGTGTGTTGGTCAGCACTTAGAGATCATGTGTGGGTTAGCACTGAGTGATCCTGTGTGGGTCTACCTCTTAACAGAGTAATATGATTCAGTAGTTACATCTAATCATCTCTACTAATGTACTTAAGTTATACATGGTGTGATCTGAGTTAGTACTTGTGTGGTTTTTTCCATTGTTGTAATACTTTGGTGGTATTATTCTGTGTGGCGTACCTATGTGGTACTTTCCTTCGTTGTTTTCCTTATTCTGTGGAATAATGGAGATTTGGCCTTGAGTTGGACTCTGTGTTTTCCTCATGATTGAGATGGGTATACTTTATAACTTAAGTATATTTTTGGTGATATTCCTAAATAGGGTTGATAGTTGACTTCATGTTTTTTGTTTTATCCTTTTTGGATTTTCTGAGACCTTGAGGGTCTTAGGGTCCCTACTGAGTATCGTTATACTCACCCATGCACGGGCTGTGCCCGCACCCTATTCTGTTTGCTGCAGTCGAAGGACAACGCTGACTTAGGACGAGAGTACCTTGACTGGAGGTAGCTCGGGGGTGGACATTAGACGAGGCAAACATCAGAGATGGTCGTTCATGAGCTGTGCCTGCCCTTCAGGTAGGATTCGTGGTGGGCAATCCATGAGCTGTTCTAGTTCACTTGTACTTTCAATTTCTTGTACTTTCCAGTTGGGATTGTATTCTGGCCTTTTTTTATTATTGTACTCTCTCTTTTTACTATTATGTTTACTTGATTTTGTATCTTTTTTTGTGCTTGATTTCCTATGCTTACATGTTATAAAGGCAATGCCTTCCCAGTTTTAGGTAATTTGCCTTCAGTGATAGTCGTCAGCCCCTATCCTATAGAAGGAAGGCTTGGGGTAGTCATGGCATGGGCCCTGGGGGACGGGTCGTGACAAATTGGTATCAAAGGATTCAAATCTATTTTAGAACATAGGACTCTTATTTTCTTTATAACGACAATATTTTTATGTGTAGTGAGTGTGGTTATTAGTTTATGGAATCTAATGTTGGTGCGGTGGTTGACATATCCATACACCAGGACCTTGAATTCTGGTTTCTGACTCAGTGCATGAAAACACTAACTATGTGTGTCTTTTGAAGAGTTTTCTTTGTGATCTCTTTGAGTCAGCTCACCAGGTATAGATTTTTGAACATGGCGCACCTGTTTCTTTTTAGGATGCCTCCACGAAGATAGATAACTAGGGTTCTAAGAGTATTATGCACTGATAGTCCACCGAGCGACGAGGCCTTGGTACCGGTCCCTCTTCCAGTAAAGGCACTAGCGGTACCATTACCCATTGAGCCATTGATGCCACCAGCCCCATCAGTAGAGGGTACACACCACTTGAGCACTTTGCATGAGTTCCAACACCAGAGGTCACCCAGGTTCTAGGGAGAGATTGACCCACAAGGAGCTGAGGATTTGCTAGAGGCCATAGTGAGATTTTTCTGACTGGTAGGGACCCAAGCTTATCCCGTGGTTATCCTTGCCAATAGTCTACTATAAGAAACATCAGGCAGATGGTGGATCTTGATGCTCCAGGTTCACGATGAGGTGATGCTTATTTGGGTAGACTTTGAGATCCTGTTTCGACTAGAGTTTGTTCCAGGGACTCTTCTCGCAGTGCGCATTTAAAAGCTACTTCATCTACATCAGGGAATCATGATTGTGGCACAGTACTCAGTGAGGCTCACTGAACTCTCATGCTACTCTGCAGATATGGTTCGGGGCCCATTCATCAGGCCCCGGACCTTCGAGCATGGACTTAGGCGGGAGATCAGGGCCTCAACGATATCACTCAGCATCCCGACGCTGGCAGGGGTGTTAGAGAGAGCCCTCTTAGTGGAGAGTTTATTTGCTGATTAGTCGCCAGTAGTGAGACCCACCACTAGTTAGTGGAGCCTTCTGCATCTGGCTGCAGACAAATGACACAGAGGTCCAAGAGGTCCAGACCTACAGGTGGAAGACTGCATGACCCAAGATCGGTTGTGAGGGGTTCAAAAGACAGAGCCATTCATGCAATGAATATGTAGTGTTACTCATGCAGTGTGTAGGGTCACATGGCTCGTGAATGTCCAACCCAACATACTGATGATCAGGATCCAGTTGAATGATCACCCAGGTAGAGACAGAGGTTCGACCGAGGAGGTCCCCAGGGAGCAGGCAGATGTGGAAGAGGAGCTAGCCGTGTAGCTAGAGGTGGGCGGAGATTTGAGATGTTACTGCCACCACCACCACCAGGAGGTCCGCCCGTCTGCTGAGATCATGTGTACATGGGAGAGCTTGCCTCTTGGCCACTGAGGCCAACGATCATGGTGATGAAGAGATGGTATGAGGTATAATCATTGTCTACTCCACCTTAGTGGTATTACTTATAGATAGAGGCGCGAGTCATTATTTTGTTTCCACTGCCCTCGTTTGGAGATCATAGATTCTGAAGGAGGTGTTGGATCGATCATTATGGCTAGAGACTCATACGGAAGTGGATTAAATGATTACGTACTGGTGCCATCAGTGTGACCTAACTCTAGGAGGTGAGAGCATCGGTGTGGATCTCCTAGTAGCAGCATCAAGGCCTTATGACGTCATCTTGGGTATGTACTGGTTATCTACAGTCCATGCTCAGATTGACTATATTAGGCATAAAGTGCGGTGCGTCCGCACAGATGGGACTACGTTTACCTTAACCTATGAGAAGGTATCCTTTGTAGCACAGTATGTACTTACCCATAAGAGAGTGCATCTGATCACTCATTAGTTGGATAGCCTTACCCTGGGAGCAGTTGATGTGGGGAGTCTAATTTATCCTATAGTGGTGGACCGGTACATGGATGTCTTCCCTGATTATGTTCTGGGTCTACCTCCTCGTGGAGTGCTGGAATTTTACATTGACTTGTACCCCAGTATAACTCCAATATATACACCAGCGTATCAAATGGCTCTTGAAGAGCTTCGTGAGTTGTGGGTACATCTAGAAGACATACAGGCGAAGGGATTCATTCGGCCTTGTTTTTCTCCTTGGTAAGACCCAATTTTGTTCTACAAGAAGGTAGATGGGAGCATGAGACAATGTGTCAAATATCAGCGCCTGAACCAGGTGACCTTGGAGAACAGGTACCCACTTCCAAGGATTGAAGACTTATTTGATCAGCTGAAGAAAGCACGATTGTTCTTGAAGAGAGACCTCATATCAGGCTATCACTGGCTCAGTGTACATGATGAGGATGTGCAGAAGACGGATTTCAGATGTACGTATGGAAACTATGAGTTCTAGGTTATGCCATTCGGCATAACCAATACTCCAAAAATGTTCATGGGACTCATGAATAGGATCATTCATCCATAACTTCATCTCTTTGTGGTGTTCATCATTAATGACATTCTTATCTACTCGAATACTGAGGAGGGGCATGCCTATCATTTGTAGGTAGTCCCAGATACAATCTAAGAGCACTAGCATTATGGTAAGCTCTCTAAGTGCCAGTTCTGGATCTGAGAGGTTCACTTTCCTGGATAAGTCATCTTTGAGGCTGGAGTTGCAGTGGATCTAGTGAAGATTGAGGTGGTACTTTCTTGGGAGCCACCCGGGAGTGTGATAGAGATAAAGAGTTTCTAGGGTTTGGCTGGATACAACCAAAGATTTGGGCTGGATTTCTCCAAAGTTTTAGTGGCACATTCATCATTGATATAGAATGGAAAACCCTTCGTGTAAACGAAGAGATTCTAACTTAGTTTTCAGGAACTGAGGCAGAGGCTGAGTAGTGCCCCCATCATGAGGCTCTTAGAGGAGGGCGTTGGGTATGTAGTATATTGTGATGCATCCTGGACTAGGCTTAAATGTGTTCTGATGAAGAAGCGAACAATGATCAGATATGGTTCATGACAGCAGAGACATAATGAGCAGAACTACGCTAACCATGACCTAGAGTCAGCAGTAGTTGTATTCACCTTGAAAATTTGGCGACATTACTTGATGGGAAAGTATTTTACAGTGTACTATGATCACAAGAGTCTCATAAATATCTTCTCTCAGATGGATCTGAACCTAAAACAAAAAAATTAGCTTGATTTCCTCAAGGAATATGACTATGAGATAGTATGTACTCTTGGGATGGGGAATGTTGTAGCAGATTCACTCAGCAGAAGATCTGGTATACAAATGCAAGGTGAGGCGACATAGCAGCTGTTCTCTTTGAAGATATCCTTTCTTGAAAATGATAGAGTAGATTTTATTCAGTATCTTATAGTCACACCGCCACTTCCTCAGCAAGTCAGCGAGTCACAGTGTGGGGACGCTGATTGCGAGGTTCGATGTGCTCAGATATCCACAATGCAGTCACTTATTGGATTTTATGAAGGTGGAGAGCACATCTTCCTCCATAGAGGACGTACCATGGTACTAGTGTCACTTCAGGAGGAAGTGTTGATGGAGTTACACAAATCCCATCTACCGGTACATCCAGGAGTGGTGAAGATATACCAGGATGTCTGAAAATAGCACTGGTGGATGGAAATGAAGAAAGCAGTAGCAGAGTTTGTCTTTCGGTACCTCAAATGTCAGCAAGTGAAGGTGGAGCATCAATTACCAGCAGGCTTTGTTCAGCCATTAGAGGTCCTTGGGTGGAAGTGGGAAGGGATATCCATGGACATAATGACAGGAAATCCACATACATATAGGGGTCATGACTTGATTTGGGTGATCTTTGATAGACTCACTAAGTCAGCCCACTTCCTACCGATCAGAGAGTAGGGTTCTGTAGAGATCTTGGGATGCCTCTATGTGCAGAAGATTGTACGGCTACAGGGAGAACCCTCTACGATTGTCTCCGTTCGTGATACATGATTCACTTCATGGCTATGGAAGGGGTTGCAGGAGGATTTTGGGATCCAACTTCATTTGAGAACTACCTTCCATCCTCTGATGGATGGCCAGACTAGGTGGATCATTCAGAATCTCGAGGGAATGCTCCATTCTTGCATCTAAGAAATTAGTTTCAGTTGAGAGGATCACTTGACTTTGGTGGAGTTTGTATAAAACAACAACTATCACTTAACAATTGAGATGTCACCTTTTGAGGCATTGTACAAGCGACCATGAAGATCACCTTTATGCTGGAATGACCTAGGGGAGTCCGCACTTGTGGGACCAGAGATGGTTCAAGATATCACAGAGAAGGTTCAGATCATCCAAGAGTTGATGAAGTCTATAAGTAGCAGGCAGAAGTCGTATGCTGACAAGAGAAAGAGACCTCTGGAGTGTGAGGATGGCGACCACGTCTTTCTATGGGTCTCACCTGGATGAGGATTACAGAGATTTGGATGAGGTAGCAAGTTATATCTGAGGATCATTTGACCCTTCCAGGTCCTCAGTATACTTGGTGAGGTGGATTATCACATAGCTCTTCGACCATAGTTGTACAGGGTGCATGATGACTTCCACGTATCACATCTGTGGATATGCGTGCATGACCCTTCCCATGTCATCAACCACAAAGAGCTGGATGTCGACGATAGAGTGAATTTTACAGAGGTTCAAGTTGGGATTGAGTATCAACAAGAGCGGTTCCTTTGTGTGCGGTCGATACCTCTGGTGCGCGTTCGTTGTCAGCATGGGAACCTCTTGGAGAGAACAAGGTAGCAGGAGGATCAAATTCGTGCTCAGTACCCCAACATATTTTCCTTTTTTAGAGTTGTCGATTACAGGGACATAAATCCCTAAGGTGGGAATAATATAATGACCTGACAATTCTGTGTATGTGTTGTTTTTAATTAAATGGGAATTTTACGAGTCCGAGAAAATTGACGACGCGTGATTCTGAGCCCCGATGTGCCAGAAATGAATTTATGAACTCTTTTTTAGGTACATTTAGTAAATGTGCAAGTGGGTTTTTGTAACTTTGGAACCAATTATTGGAATTTAAATAAGAGGACACCGTTGAACTCACAACACCGGTATTAACTTATGGAGACTTTCACCCCAACATTAGTTGGTTGAGGGTGAATGTTAGTATTTGGGTTTTTCGTGGGAATGGAAATAAAATAAAATAAACTATTATTTTATTTTTGTTACCTCTTATGTGATTGTTTCACAGGTGGGGACCACCTGAACTAAAACCTCCCACATATGATATGGTAGTGGGGACCACCCGAGACCAAAACCTCTTGGAATCCCCTCTTAAGTGTGAGAAACCACTTGAACTCCCTCTTTAATGATGGAGGTGGCCTTTTTATCCTTTAATTTATTTATGCCAACACAACCCATTCAATGATACCAATTAATTATGCCAACATAATTTTATTCGATTAACCTAAATTAAGAAGTTGGATAAATTTTCATTTCAGTGGAATTGGGGGAAATGGGTTGCAAAAGGGGAGATCTTTGAAGATTTGGGAAAAGGTTCTCCAACAAATAACACACTCTCCAACAAAGAACGCCTATGAACGACTTTGACGTCTTCCTCGAGACACCCTACAATGGTGGAAATCTTCAACAATGAAGAACCACATACATTAAAGAGCGATTATCCAATGAATGAGCTTGGGATCGCATGCATTTGGTGGGTGCAGTGAACGTTGAAGACATCGAATTCTCTCATCAACAACAACAATCAAACGAGGTAGGGGTTGTTATTGAATTCCTGAATTTTCTCGGTTAAATTCCATGTTCATGGAATGCATGGCGAATGCGGATTAACCAAAATGAGTTGAACCATGATTATTGTTAAATTGAAGTGTTCATTGTTCTTGATTCCTAATTTTGTTGAGCCTCTTGATACCGCTCTAACGCGGAGGGTGCGGGAAAAACAAACATGGACCGACCCTCCCTTGTTCTTCTTAATTTGTGTGTTCATCGTGATGGTGACATAGACTGGTGTCGGCATTTAGCACAGGTGGAACACGAGAATGGTGGTCAGCACCATGGTCGGCTATGACAAAGGAGACAATAGATGGTGCTCGGTCAATCCAGCCACCATTAAAGACATGGAGTGCGACCGTGCTGCACGGCCAGCCATGACGGACCGCCGCCCCACTACTTCCATCATCCACGGCCCCCGCCGCCTCGCCGCCTCACCGCCCAGTAGGCGCCACCAACCCGCGGCCCTCCGCCGCCACCTGACAGCCCTCCGACCCGACTGTGACCATCCGCACCGCTCGCGTCCCCTACGGCCCACCACGGCCCCCCACGGCCTTTGCGGCCCCAGGTGGCGCAACCCTTGTCCGGCCGCCCAACGCGGGCCGGGCCAGACCCAGTAGGCCGGGCCAGACCCAGTGGGCCAATCTGGACCTAGAAAGTCTGTCTGGGTTGATCTAAATTGGTCGGCCTAGGCCTGGTTGGGCCGGGTAGGTCTAACCGGGTCAGACCGGACCCAAACCCACTTCGACCCATTTACGCACTTTCGACCATAGCTTTGGCACCGAGCGACCGTTTGATGAACCGTCTACGGCGCTAGAAACCATTGAGTGAGGTAGTCACATTGGTATACCACACTAAATATTTGGATAATGTTTGGGATTGGTAGGGTAGGATTGTTCATCAATCAAACCGGACCCTCAGGACTAAAATGATAATAACTCACAGACCGGCCGTTCGATTGATGCACCATCGGTTGTGTTGAGAAACCTATGACGTGGCGGTCCTTTGAGATACATATCTATGATACTTCATGGTAGTTGGAGTATTGAATCGTGTCTTGTGGTGCGGAACCTCTTGGAGACACGTGAGCGTAGTGCGGGAACCTAGTAGCTGACTGTGACGTGAAGAATGAAAATCAATCATGTGTGGGTCAGCACCGAGCGATCCGGTGTGGGTCAGTACCGAGGGATCCTTTGTGGTTCAGCACCGAGAAATCATGTGTGGGTAGCACCGAGTGATCCTTTGTGGGCACCACCGAGCGATCCTTTGTGGGCCAACACCGGGCGATCCTGTTTGGGTCAGCACCGAGCAATCCTGTTTGGGTCAGCACCTAGCGATCCTATGTGGGTCAGCATCGAGCGATCTTGTGTGGGTCACCATCGAGTGATCTTGTGTTGGATTGCACCGAGCGATCCTCTGTTGTTCAGCACCTTGTGATCTTACGTGGGTCAGCACCGAGCATTCCCTTTGTGGGTCAGCACCGAGCGATCGTATGTGGGTCAGCAGCTAGCGATCCTGTGTGGGTGAGCACTGAGCGATCCTGTGCGAGTCATCACTGAGCGATCCTTTGTGGTCAGCACCTAGAGATCCTATGTGGGTCAGCACCAAGCAATCCTGTGTGAGTCTGCACTGAGCGATCCTTTGTGGGTCAGCACGGAGAAATCCTGTGTGGGTCAGAACCTAGCAATCATGTGTGGATCAACATCGGATGATCTTGTGTAAGTCAACACCTAGTGATCTTGTGTGGATTGGCAATGAGCGATCCTCTGTTGGTCAGCACCAAGCGATCCTATGTGGGTCATCACCTTTCAATCCTGTGTGGGTCTGCACCATGTGATCCGATGTGGTTCAGCACCGAGTGATCCTATATGGGTCAGCACCAATCGATACTGTGTGGGTCAGCATCGAGCGATCCTGTGTGGGACAACACCGAACGATCCTGTGTGGGTCTGCCTCTATATAGATTAAGATGATTCAGTAGTTACATCAAATCAACTCTAATACTGTACTGAACTTATACCTTGTTTCATCTGAGTTAGTACCTGTTTGTTATTTTCCTTTTTGGAAATATCTTTGTGGTATTCATCTTTGTGGCGTACCTGTGTGATACTTGCCTTCGTGGTTTTCCTTCTTTTGTGGAACAGTAGATATTTGGTATTGTGTTGGATTCTGTATTTTCCTCCTGATTGAGATGTGTATACTTGATAACTTAGGTATATGTATGGGCATATACCTTAGTAGGGTTGATAGTTGAATTCATGCATTTTGGTTTATCCATTGGGGATTTTGTGAGACCTTGAGGGTCTCGAGGTCCCTACTGAGTAACATTATACTCAACCCTGTAACGGATATGCCCGCACCCTATTGTGTTTGGTGCAGATGGAGGACATCGCTGACTGAGGATGAGAGTACCAGGAGTAGGGGTATGTTGGAGGTGGACGTTAGACGTGGCAGAACCTAGAAACAGTCGTTCGTGACTTGTACCTAACCTTCAGGTAGGATTCGTGGTGGACTATCTAGGAGCTATTCATGTTATATTTTCTTAAAGGTAGGGTCTAAAGCCTCATTTATTGTTAAAAAAATCAAATAACACTTTATTATAGCCCCATTTTCTTACGTTACTCACTATATTTAATATTCAGTTTACTTGAGTTCATATCTTGTTGTGTGCTTGGTTGTGTGTGATTACTGGTTATAAAGGCAAATCCTTCCCAGTTGTAGGGATTACACTTTCGGTTCTAGTCACACGCCCCTAGTGTATGGAATACGGGCTTGGGCTAGTCACGGCACAAGCCATGGGGGACAGTTCGTGACAGCCATATATCAAAGTTACCCTTTTTTGATTAATGAGTATACTACTTTGAAAAACACGAAAAATATCCCCTTTTTTAAATTCATTAAATAATTTTAAATGGTCACTCGATAAAATAGAATATTTTGAAAAAAAAATTAATTTAAAAAATGAAAACTTCAAACCATAATGGAATTTAAAAGAATATTTTTTATAGAATAAACAATCCTTTCTATAAATTTTATTGAGATTGAGTAAAAACATATAAAATTAATTTCCTAAAAAGAAATTTATATAAAATTCATTTCCAACCGATGAATTTATTTCTAAAAGATGCATTTTAGTATCAAAAAATATTATAGTATTTCATGTTATTTTTTACATCATTATGATTTAAAATATTTTTTGGAAACTATTCTAACAGATGATTATAAAGCTTCTTAATGTAGAATGGACATAAAATAATGTGTTCACCTAGAAAATGTTAATAAGTGGTTTCATTTAGTCATGTAATTGAACATCCTATGTGGGAAAATAGAAAAAATCGTTAAACCATTTTCAAATAAAGTTAAAAAATGTCCTTTAAAGCATTTTTATCATAGATAAGAATATTAATATAATCCAAAAATGAATATGGGCTTAGATGAGGATACTCTATTAAGATAAAAAGATCATGTGGGGTTAGTTTATCTTATAAGAATCACTTTGGTAATTTATTTAAAATGAGAAATAAAATTGGGAGAGGCCATTAAAAAACTCAATAATAAATCTAGTGGAACAATATTGTTTGGGTCATATATATGATGTTTTGAGAAAAATATCCCATATTATTATTCAGTCATAACATTTGAAATTTGAATATGAGATTGGAATAATTCTTTTACAAGAGTGGTAACCTTTGAGCCAAAACATCCATGAAATTGAGATATAGATATGGATTAATGAATACCATTAATTATATTATAAAAATATTAAATAAATATCAATGATTAGTATATACACAAAAAATGAAAAAAATGGTGAATATGGAGTACTTCTTATAGTGATAAAAGTGAGAAGATAATCCCTTACCTTAATTTTAGACATCCCCAACAGTTATTTAATATCTTATATAACAAGCATAATTATATTAATAAATCATTTAATAACATTATTCGTATCTATAATATTTTTAAATATATATTTATAATAATTTATTTTAAATTAATATTTTTGATCGCTTATTTTCATTTTCAGGGGTTGTAATTATAAATGTTTCGCACGTATTTCATAATGATCATACAAGGAAACATTATTTAACACTATTTTAATTTTTAAATTTGTATAAAATATATGATAAAAAATTTATTTCAACAATTTATAAATTCTCATGATTATTTTATTTGAACTATGGTAATTTTTTAGGGAATGAGATTTGTGATGAGATTGTTTTGGGTAATCCACTGATATGAATGGACTAAATCTTAATGATAATTAATTTTTATTTCATAAAATCATTAAAATATTGAGGATATATATGGACCCATTAAATCATATATATTCATCACTTGTGATTTAGAACTAGTCAAGCAATGTCGCGAGGGATAATGAAATATGACTTTCCATGGTTGCGGTAGTTTTCACGTACCCAAAGAGGAGATTTTCATTTTCCCTAGAATGGTATAAAGGTAGAAAATGGATTATATTTACCGAATTTCAAGGCTTTTATAAATTAAATCTTCATTCATTTCATATACTTTTATAACTATCCATGTAATGTGGTTATGAAAATTGATATTTTTTTCCTCATAGTTGTACTAGTTCATATGTTCGCATGAATGAACTTTTGATTTTTCAAAGGGAGGTGGGTGGAAAATGGATATATAAATAAAAAAGTAAATTTTATTATATTAATAATGATGATCTAATTATATTATTATGAGAAAGTATGTTAATATGAGAAACATATATAATTAAAAATCTTATGAATTGATTATCATTCTTGTTGATATTTTGAATATTCTCTTGGAAGACCTCTTGAAAATGGAAGATTTTCAAAATTTCATTGGATCAAGGGCATAAGATATTTTGTATTGGGATATATGGGAATTAAATTATGTTATTTGGTTCAATAGGAATTGTAAATTTAGAGTGTATGTGAAATGGGTGGTTAAATCACAGTTTATATCTACATAGAGTAAATTTTTTATAATAATATGAATGTATAGGTTATCATTCATAGAAAATGTATTGAATAGTAGAATATAATAGATAGTGTATGAATATTTGTTGATCCACCCTAAAAAATATATTTTAAGACATTTTTTGAGTTATTTTATGAATTTTTTACCTTATTTCTTTCTTTTATCCAAAATTTACTTTTACCATGATAACTCAATTTTATCATTGATAACATATTTTTATAAAAAAAAATTATCTTTATTATATATTTATAAAATTCAAATTCCAAATATGATAACAATTACATTATTTTGAATTTCGTAAAGTTGTAAAAATTAATTATGAAATAATAAATATTTCAAGCAATAGAAAACTTTCAAAATAAATATAAATTATGTTTTAAATAAGAAATATTTACTTAGAAATTAAAATTATTTAATTATGTATAATTTTAAACAGAATAAAATATTTAAAAAAAATCACAATTTTTTTGACTTATATCTAAATGATCATTGTAATGTCAAGATTTTTTTTAAAAGATTCATTTTTTACAATTCATTTAAATATAATTCATTTAATAAAAATTTCACCAAGTTATATTAAAATAAATTAATATTCTAAAAAAATTAAATTAATTTTCTCAAATTAAAAATGAAATATTTAATTATAAAACTTATATATGGGAATATAAAATATAATGAAAAATTGTATTAATAGGAAAATATATTTTTTAAAATATCAACTACACTTATACTGACATCCTATTAATTTAAAATTAATAACTGTTAATATCTTTTTATAATAGACAATATATTTTATCATAATTAAAAAAATATTATGTTTTTTAAAATATATAATGTATAATGAAAAAAACTAAATTAAAAAATTTAAAGACCCACAATTTCAGTGTAATTTTCTATTAATTGTATTAAATTTTTACAATAGCATGAAATCTGACAGTACGTGATTCTGAGGCCTATAGTGCCCGGAATGATCTGTCAAAAGAATTTTTAATCTTAAAATAGCACGTGTGAGCAGTTTTCTTGAAAAAGTAGAATAACTATTAAACATGGGTCTAGATCAAAAATCTGTGGTCATGGTTGCATTTTGGATGGTGGGTTTGCCTTAAGAGAGACTTGAGATTGGCCGGTATAGGCCTCGAGTGAGAATACCCTAAAATGGAATAACCGTAAATGAAATTATTTTATTTTTTAAATGATTATAACTCATGAAAGGTGACATGGATTAAAAATTTTAGACCACTGCCGAACTCAGGAGATCATTCTTTCTTTATGTGGATACTAATTTTGGCTGGCACGGGCCACCAGTAGATGTTAGTTTTTGGTCCTAAATAAAATAATTATGTGACAATTATTTTGTTGTAAAATACATAATGTCTAAATGGTAACTCAGATTAAAAATACAATATTACCATTGAGATCTTGAGGGTGTGTTCCCCTTGGTTGGATCCTTACATCGACCAGCACGGGTCGATGGTGGCTTTCAATAATTTTTTGATCTTTTTTAAAGGTATGTTTAGTAAACCTACGGGCAGCGCTTTCAATCTTGTGAACCAGTGCTTAGATTAAAAATAAAAGGGAAACATGGAATCTGTAGTAATAGGATTCTATTACGGAAGGCTTAACTTTTACGGTTGTTGGTTTCATGAAAAAGTTAGTTTTTACAACTTTTAATTGAAATAAAAAATAACATAGGAATTTTTATTTTTTTTCTTTTTTCCGTATCACCCATTGAGTAGTAGTGGTGGAGACCATGATGGTGGTCAGAATTTTAAATATGGGATATTAATTTCACATTTACACATTGGTTGAGTAACCACCGCTTGTGTGATTAATGTGGAACATCAATTATGTCAATTATGAATCTCGATAATTCCTCGGTGCATTACTCACCATTTTAGCCCTCTATTTAAAAGGGGATCAAGGTAGTGTTTTGCAACTGCTTCTTCAAGTGAGAAACCTTTAGTGAAATGATGCGACACCTTCCACCGATAAAGATCGATGCTCGAGCGACAATGAACCAGCTGTGATGAATGCTGGAGGGTTTGTCAAAGTGTGGATTCTCCTTCAACCACCGCAACAACTCCAACAATTCTTGAGGTATGAGTTGCCTTTGGATTCAAGAAATTACCATGATTCTTCTCCTTATTATTGATATTTTGGGTTCTCATTTCATTGTATTTGATCGGGGTTTATCATTATTTTAATTTGATGTATAAATTATCCTTAATTGTTATAATTCTAACATAGAGGGTGCATGCCAAACGAATAAGGCTCATAACCTCTGCCGCCTGTTTTGTATTTTGTTCTTTAGAGGAGGGTTATTCTAACATGAAGAAACCTTAAACCGAGAGGTTCACAATGACAGTGACATCCTGAGAGGACAGTAGGCACGTTCAGAAGGAATAAGAGACTGCTGGAGCTCACCCGATGGCCTGCAGAAGAGGCGTTGGCGCCGGCGGACGAGGGCGGCGGACGTGGGCGGCGACCAGAAACAACCGGCTCCGGTGGGAGGGTGGTGCCACTTGGCACCATAGTGGTTAGACAAGAGGCCATCCATAGAGGTGTAAGAAGTGTTCCATTGTGCGCCGCACTGAAGGGGTCCGTAGCTTGAAGTCATGGGATCGTAGGGGACCCGTTCCCTTCAAGTTCTGTGGGTGAGGAGGCAGTGCCACCAGGCAACGCCAAAAAAGGGGTCAAATGACTCCTTTGAGAAGTATAGTTGTAGCGGACTTTTTAACCCAGCGTGGGTCCTGCCAAAAGATGGGATGTGCTCATCGTGGCCCCACCGAACTGAGCCGGGCTAGGTTGGACCCAGACCGGGTCTGGTCGGCCAAGGCTGGGTCAGGCCGGGTTGGAACGGACTCAGAACCCTCTAGGGCCCAAATACGCTTAAAAGGTCGTATCATGAAACCCTGGAATATGTTTCAAAAACTGTCTACTATGATGGGATCCATGGAGTGATACGTTACTTTTGAGATACTCCATGTGACATTCAGATAATGTTAGAGTTTATCCAGATTAGATCACACTCAAATCCAACCGGGCCCTCGACATTAAAATGCTTGTATCTTGCAGACCGGGTGTCTGATTGACTTGTATTCTATTGTGTTGGAAACCTTATGAACTGACATATCATGAGGTTAATTCCATGTGGAGCTTATTGGGGGTTGAGGTATGACCGATAACTAGAGGAGGAGAACCGCAATGTTTCTTATAGTGAGAGTTGGGATGGCTACTCCCTTGATGGCTCAAGGCGTGGGTATTCCATACTCCTATACTTCGGTAGATATGGGGCTCCCCACATCATGAGTGTGGGTATGTTTACCTCTGATTGGTTTCTCAATCTATGGAGTCATTACTCCCCAATTGGACTACGACACGGGTGCCCCATACATAATTCACATAGAGTTAGGTACTCCCCTACCAAGATGGGTGTAGGTCCTGTTTATTAAGAGTAGGTACTCCCTTGTCAACCCAGGGTGTGGGTCCTCTTTATGTTGTACTACACCAAAGTCGGTACTCCCCTATCGTGTCTGGGTGTCAGTTATCTAGCCTGGGGTGAATACTCCCTAGATGTACTTGGGTGGGGGTCCCCCATAGCGAGCAAACTACCATAGTTATACTCCCCTAACTAGTAGGGTGCATGTCGTCACATATAGAGTCCATAATCCCCTGCCAATCTAGGGTGCATGTCCTCTAGCCTGGGGTCAGTACTCATCTAACATAATGTGGTGTGGTACCCACACCAAATAAACTACTAGATTTTTACTTCTCTACCGAGTAGGGTTCAGTTCCTCACATGTGAAGTAGTACTCCCCCAAATCTGTGTAGCAACGGGGAACTGGTTCTTCAGGGTAGTTGGAGATCCATCGATAGTAGGAAATAATGTCATAGAGTGGACCTCTTCACCTGGTTTCCCTTGGCCTTTCCTCAGGCGCAAAATTGTGACTGCGAGCCCTCTAGTGTCGGGCACTAGAGGTTGTTTTAGAATAATATTCTTAGGGGAGGATGACCTTTTGGAAGTTCCATTAAAAATGGTTGAGTTGTACCTGATGGAGTACATATCTCATCTCGGTTCCATCAGGTATGGCTAGTTCCTGGATCGTTTACTCCTGATCCATCAGTTATGTTATGAGACTTCTTTGAAAATCTTGGAAATGGATTGTAGTCGGGGCCTTAGTGGATGAGATGTGTATATCTAGTTTGAGCTGTGTCTTTTTCATTGTGGTTTGTGATTGAGATCATCCTTGTGGTGTTGTTTTATGGAATTCTGAAAGACCTTTAAGAGTCTTGGGGTCCCTACTGGGTATTGTTATACTCACCCCTGCACAAGCTTACCCCGCGCCTTGTTGTCTGTTGTGCAGGTGATAGGCAGCCTTGACAGGGACTCATGGAGCTATGACCATCCGGTGGACAGCGGTGATGGTGACATGGAGAGCAGTGGAGACGAGCTTTACTTACTCTTCAGGTAGGATTACTAGTGGACGATCTCAAAAGCTATTTCTATTTTTAGTCGTAGATTAATCTTTTCAGTTGGGCTTCTATTCTGGCCCTTTAATTTCTGTACACACTTTTACTATATTAGTTTTACTTCATGGTGGAATCTTTTTACATTCTAGTATGTGTGATTGTACAGGTTTTAAGGCAATGCCATCCTGTTTTAGGGATACTCCATTCCAATTCTAGTCTCCAACCTATGGCCTATGAAACGAGGTCTTGGGGAAGTCACAGCATGAGCCTGAGGGGACGGGTCGTGATAGAGTTGTATCAGAGGGGTTCAGTTATACCGAAGAACTAGGACTTCGATCTTTATAATGTATCAATAGTTTTTAGTGTTTTTTGTGTGGTTTTTAGTTCAGGGAGTCCAGTGTTGGTGTAGTGGCCATCATATCCTTACACCAGGACCCTGAATTCGGATTCCCGACATGGTGCATGAAAATATTTATTGAATTTTTTTGTAAATTTTTTATTTTTGATGTCTTTTGAGTCATATCATATGGTAAAATTATTGACCATGGTTTATCTTGATTCTCTTGCAAGATACCTCCATGCCGACAGCCAGCCTAGATTCTAGTGTGTGACCGTGAGGATGGTCCATAATGTGATGAAGCTTCAATACAACGATTGTTGACTGAGATAGGTACCTTCGGATGGTTTCCCAATGATACCGCTTCACATTGGTTAATAGTTACAATTGTCGCTACCATTATAAGACACTTATTGGCTCAATTCCTTACATGAGTTTCAGTGATAGATACCCTTCATCATCCAATGAGATCCTGAATCACATGCAGCTATGGACTAGCATGAGGTGGTGACTGAGTTTCAATCTTACCAGGGCACCATTAGGTCAGATGGTAGTCCTGGCTGTGAGCATTCTACATGGCTCAACAGGGCGATGGCAGTGTTTATATTACCTCTATCACACAATGAGGTTACTTTTCCATGGATAGAGCTTGAGAACCGTCTTCAGAGAAGGGGGTCTCCTTCCATAAAATGCTAATGTGTATGTGTTCTCAAAAGAATCTATAGCTTTGGCAGGACTACATGTCGGTAGTTCAGTATTCATCGATACATACCGACCATTCGAGGTACTTGATGAATGTGATACGAACAATTCTTTAGGTCTCAGACCTTCGAGGGAGATGTTTTTATGGACATATGAGCTAGAAATATCTTTATATGAATTCCTTTTTATGTTAGGGTACTAGATAGAACCATTTTGGTTGAAAACTTCTTTGGCTAAGCAGATACAACAAGTGAATGTGAGCAGTGGGAAAGGAGGAAATCGACATCAGTCATGGAGAATTGGTTGTGTAAAAATGTTTCGGGTAGTGTATGTGATAGGGAAATATGAATATAATGGGAAGAAGATGTGGAAGATGAGATAGAGGAGTAGAAGGAGGTTGTATAAATTTTGATATGTTACAACCACTGTCCATATATGGTCCCCACCAGGCTCAAGTAGTTGGAGGACAGGGGAAGGGAGTAGTTGAATGTGGTCAAGGAGGGTGACCCAAGGGCACTAGGAATGGTTAGAGTTAATATATGTGTTTCTAATAGCTTCTGTATTAATAGACATAGGTATTAGTCATTCCTTCTTGCCAAAAATATTTTTCAATACCTACTATTTCCAGTTAAACCATTGAATTAACCCTTACGTCGGGAGATACCTTTTTAGAGGAGACTCAAAAATCACACTTATGCAGATAGTGTGATATGTCACTTGAGGCGATATTTTCAGTTGGAACCTCTTGGTGGTAGGTTCGAGGCCTTATGACGTCAGATTGTGTATGGACTGGTCATCTATAGTTTATTCTCATATTGACAGTTTCAGGAAAAAAAGTTTTAGTATATCTATATAATTGGAATGGGGTTTTCCTTATTCAATGAAAAGGGAAACATAAGAATCATGGGTTAAACTCATCCATATGAGGGTGTTGTATATCACACTTGAGTCAGACATCCTTCCCCTCATGAAATTAAGAGCGATTAGTTTTCAGTTCCCAACAGTATTGGTAGACTGTGGGAACATATTTTCAAAAGATGTTTCTAGAACTACCTCCCTCTAGAGAGATGTACTAATTCATTTTCCTGTACCCAGCAATGACACTAATATCTACAACTACAGATTGAGTGTCTCCCAAAGAGTTCTGGGAGCATAGAATTTGAAGGGGGTTTGGTAGAAGATGAACTTAGAAAGAGTTATAGTTTAGAACTATTAATTTAGGAGACAAAGTATATAGCCACATTACTGAAACCCATCATGGATAGTAATGGTGTAGATTACCTTCAGTATATAACTGTTACTATCTCACACCTTCAGGCAGTTCAAGAGGCACAACTTGGGGATGGGAGCTGTGAGGTCCGACATGCTCAGATATCCTCAAAAGATGCTCTTGAATGGTTTTATGAAGGTGGGGAGCACATTATCTTTCTCAAAGGATGCACCATGGTACTAGTGACTCTATGAGAAAGGGTGTTTAGGGAGTTACACACATCCCCTTTTAGCGGTACATCCTGGTTTGGAAAAGATATACTAGGACCTCCAGTGTCAGTACTAGTGGCCAAGGATGATGACTGCATAAATCCGGAAGAATCCTTATGTCAATAAAATATGGAGACCCATAGAGTTCAAGGAGGTAGACCACGTCTTCTTACGGGTCTCACCCTGATGAGGATTTCAAAGATTCGACTGGGGAAACAAGATATCTCCGAGGTTCATCAAGGTATTACATTTATTTAGAAATGTGGGTGAGATATAGTATCCCCTAGATTTCCCCCCAAATATTCACTGTTTGCATAATGTTTTCCATGTGTCTCAGCAGAGGATATGTGAGCATGGTCTATTGTACATTATCAACTTAGGCGAGTTGGGATTTGATGATGGGGAGACTTTTACAGAGTTCCTGTTAGAGATACATGATCAATAAGAGAAATTCCTTCATGGATGGTCGATCCCTCTGGTACAGGTTCAGTGAAAGCATCAGAACCACCAGGAGAGCACATGGGAGTGGAAGGCTCTGATTCGTGCTCAGTACCCTCATTTGTTTGATTTTCCATTGTTTTGGATTTTGGGGATGTAAATCACTATGTTGGAGAGAATGTAATGACCCATGTTTTCCTCATATTTTTTTTAAAATATATATAATTTTTATGAGACCACAAAATCTGACGACAGTGATTCCGAGGCCCAGAGTGCCCAGAATGATCTGTTGAAATAATGTGTTTAGAATAAAATAGTGCACATGAGTAGTTTTTTGAAAAAGTGGAATAACTTTTAAATGGGTTTCCAGATCATAAATCTGAGGGCACCTTTGTGTTCATGATGGCTGTTTTTCCCTAGGTAAAAATTATGTTTGGTCGGCGCAGACTTCTAGTGCAAAAACATGAAAATGGCATAACAGTAAATAAAATAATTAAATAAGAATTATTTTATTATTCAAATGGTTATAACTCATGAACGGTTACATGGATTAGAAATATGAGACCACCTCTGAACTCGTGAAGGTATAATTTCCTTAGGCAGACATTGACATTGAATGGTGTGGGCCACCAGTAGAGGTTAATTTTTGGACGTAAATGAAATAATTAACTGAAAAATATTTTATTGAAAAATCTTTAACATCTAAATGGTATCTTTTATTGAATATACAAGAGTACTGTTGAGCTCGTGAGGATTTTTTCTCCTTAGGTAGTGCCTAACCTCGACCGGCATGGGTCAAGCGTGGCTGTGAATATTTTTTTTATTTTTTTAAATGTATATTCAGTAAACACACGGGTGAAATTTTCAATTTTTTTAAATGGTGCTTAGATTAAAAATCTGAATGCACCATTGAATACATAACACTGGGATTCTCTTAAAAGAGTATTAACTTCAACCATATTTGTTCGGGTGAAAATTTTTGTTCTTACGTATTTTTAAATAAATTATAAAATAACATAGGAATTGTTTTTATATTTCTTTTTTTCCCTACCACCTGTTGAGCAGCGGTGGCGAGGACCACATATGTTTTCGGACTTTTCAATATGGGATATTAATTGACTGATTACATATTGGTTTTGTAACCACATCCCATTTGATTAATGTGGCACATTAATAATGTTAGTTATTGAATTTCCTTAATTCCTCGATGTGTTACTCACCATTTCCCCCTTTTATTTAAATGGGGCTCGGGGTAGAGTTTTTGACACGACTTCTCCAAGCAAGGAACCTCTGGAAAAGTGACGTGACACCTTCACCAACTGAGATGGAAGCTCATGCGACAGAAAACCAGGATCTATGAATGATAGAAACCTCATCAAAAGACAGATTATTCTTCCACCACTGCGACAAATCCAACGATTCTTGAGGTAGGGGTTGTCTTTTAATTCAAGAAATTACCATTTTCCTTCTCCTCATTCTTGAATTTGGGGGTTCTTGTTAAGGGGTATTTTATCAATGTTTATCATTATTTTAATGTGATGTATAAATTACCCCCACTTCTTATAATGCTAACACGGAGGGTGAGAGCCAATTGAACATGGCACAGACCCTCCGCCACTAGTTTTGCATTGCCTTATATGGATGCGGGTTATTCAAACATGATGGAACCTTGAAACCGAGAAGCACACAATGACATTGGAATCCTGAGAGGACCATAAATGTGTCCGGAAAAAAGAATGGACCACTGAATCTCACCCGGTGGCCTAAGGAATAAGCATCGGTGCAGAACTGATGTGATGGCGCAGGTGACCAGTGCTGGTGGACAAGGTCGGCTACCAGCAACTTCCTGTCATGGTGGAAGTGTGGTGCTGCTCAAAGCCACGATGGTCAGAGAGGTGGCCGGGAGTGGCTGGTCGCGGAGGGGGCTTGCTCTCTGCGGGTCCCATGGGTGAGGATGCGACGCCACCTAGTGGTGCCAATAAAAAACATGAAAGGGACCTTTGAGCCATTCAGGAGCAGTGGACTGTGAGACCCCGGGTGGGTTGGGCCTGCCAGTGGGCTAGGCCAGGTCAGACCCGAACCCCTCGTGGGCCCAAATATGCTTAAAACGTCAAATCGTGTGAACCATATGTCTATATAATAAACCATCTATGTTGCTAGGATCCTTGGAGTGAGAAATTACTTTTCAGATACTAAATGTGACATTCGAAGAATGTTGGTGTTTTTTTGGGTTGGATCGTACTCGAATCTAATCGGCCCCTCGACATTAAAATGCAAATAGATTGTAGATCGGGTTTCCGATTGATGCCTCATCTGTAGCATTGAAACCCTTCTAAAATGAAGGAGCGTCAGGTTACTTCCTTGTGTATATCTATTCTAGTTGTGGTATGTCTGATAACTGTAGGAGTAGAACCATGTTGTTTCTTAATGTGAGAGTTAGGATGGATACTCCATTGATGGTTCAAGGCATGGGTACTCCTTACTCCTTTGATATTGTTGATATGGGACTCCCCAAGTCATGAGTAGGGGTTTGATTCCCTCTGATTAGTTTTTCATATTCGGAGTTGGTACTCCCCTGTTGGACTATGACATGGGTCCTCCATACATAACTCACATAGAGTCAGGTACTCCCCTACCGAGTAGGGTGCAGGCCCCCTATGTTGGGAGTAGGTACTCCCCTGTCAAAATAGGTTATGGTTCCACCTTCTATAGTAATAAATCAGAGTTGGTAATCCCCATCCATGCTAAGGTGCGGGTCCTCTAGCCTGGGTCAGTACTCCCCTGCGGTAATTGGGCTCGGGTCCCCCACCATGAATAAACTACCAGATTTGTAATCCACTACCGGGTAGGGTGAGGGTTCTCACATATAGAGTCAGTACTCCACTTCCGTGATAGGGTGTGGGTACTCTATCCTAGGGTTAGTACTCTCCTAACATACTAGGGCACTTGTCGACCATAGTAAATAAATGACCAGAGTTGTACTCCCCTACCGGGTAGGGTGAAGGTCCTCACATATGGAGTAGTACTCCCCCGTATCTGAGTACCGATGGGGATTTGTTCATTTAGTGTATTTGGAGCCCTATTGACTATAGGACACAACATCAAGGAGTGTACCTCTTCACATGATTCTCATTGGTCTTTCTTAGGGTATATGACTATGACTACATGACCTCAAGTGTTGGGAACTAGAGGCAGATCTAGCAGAATCTTCTCGATGGAGCATGCTCTTTCGGATGTTCCATTAAGAATGGTTGAGTTGTACTTAGTGGAGTACATATCTCTGAAAGGTGCAATCAAGGGTGGCTAGTTTATGGAGCACGTACTCATAATCCTTAAGTTGCACTTTTAGCCTTATTTGGAAATCCTAGATTTGGATTGAGTTCGGGGCCTTATGTTTTTTTAGATGAGACGAGTGTGTCTTGTTTCAGCTATGTCTTTTTTTTGGGCTTTGAGATTGAGACCATGCTATTGGTTTCCCATTTTGGAATTATGAGAGTCCTTCGGGGGTCTTGGGGCCCCTTCTGGGTATTATTATACTCATCCATGCATAGGATTCACCCACACCTTGTTGTGTCTTGTGAAGATGATCAGAATCATTGACTCAGGCATGAGAGCTAGGACCTGATGGTGGACTGTGGTGACGGTTGATGTGGAGAGCTATGGAGACAATCTGTACCTACCCATTCAGTAGGATTTCCAATTGAGGATCTCAAGAGATATTTTTGTTTTTTTTCATTGTATATTTTCTATTGGTCTTGTATTCTAGCCCCTTGAATTCTGTACACACATTTACTACAACAGTTTTACTTCTTGGTTTCATCTTGTTTCATTCTAGTCTTTGTGTTTGTGTACATTTTAATGCAGTGTCTTCTCGTTTTTGGAATACACCTTTCCAGTTCTTGTCTCCAACCCCTGGACTATAGAAGGTAGGATTGGGGCAGTCATTGCATGAGACCTAGGGAATGGGCCGTGACAAGAAAATACATTATATAAAATGATCTAATTAGTAATATATTCACCAAAACTAAATTATATTAATGTATTGTAATGAAAACATCCCATTGATTTTATTAATACATATATATTTTTTAAAAATAATTTTATTAATATCCACTAATTAAAAACCAACATTATTTTTGTCCCATTTAAAACATATAATTTTATCTTCATAAAACATATCATTATCTACTTTAGTCTACTGTCATATGTGATAAAAGATATCAAACAATGTATTCAATTGAAATAAAATATACACTAAAATCTTATGGTGTTACTTTCCACCCCTTTTAAATATATTTCATCTTCATAATTTAAATTTCTCTAACAATTAAAAATATTTGATGATATTATTAATATACCCACTATACGTGGAATAATTTTAATGAAATATAAACCTATGTAACATAGTTAAGAATACAGAACTCATCTCGTGAGTTATTATTATGACCCACATAATCAAATTATTGTCAACAAAGAGTTAATTTTTATCTTTTCATTAAGAGATGATCATAGATTGTTTTAGGATTTGAAACATGACTTCCTTATTCTCATAATTGATGTTGGATATATGTATAGAGTGATATTCAATGTCCAAAATAATAGATTTTTTTTGATAAAGGACGAATAAAAATATTTTCAAAAAGAATGTGCCCAATAACATTATCTTGGGGTGAAATAATAATCAAAATATATGGCTTATCTAATAATAAATTCATTAGGGTGGTGATTTTATTATCTTGGAAAAATATCTTTGATATAGTGTAGATGGTAGATATAGAATCCAATAAGACATCCTAAATTCATAAGTGAAATAAAATTTTACCTTAATTATCCTGATCCACTTCATTGGTGGTAATTTCATTAGTTCTTCATTATTTCTTTATATGTTTACCATACCAATTATCTTTTATAGACCTTATGTTAGAGAATTGATTTTCATGATTCTCAATGTCCTGGCATTTGATTTATTGATGTGTGGGTGGATCATTAGTTTAGACCATTATATATTTCTTAAAATTATCGCACATCTTTATTTGTCTTTTATAATCATGAGTATGATGGTCAATCCTTCCACACATGAATCATTTTATTTTTCCATTGAGATATTCTCTTCAGTTTTTTTAAAAAATTATTGAAATTTATAAGGATGGATATTCTTTTTATATAGTCCATATCAAATAAACATCCATGAAACTATACACATCCCTTATATTGATATTGAATATTCAACTTGGAAAAAATGTGTTATTGGTACTCTATATTACTAGTAAGGCATAAAAAAACTTTTCCAATCTTCAACTTCAATCTCATTTGATTATTTGTTAGGAATATCACTATATTATCTATGGAAACCATTGATAACTTTATTCTTCTAGGATTCAACTATTACAAAAATTAAAAAAAAATTAATGTGTAAGAATACTTTAATTAATACATGTATAAAAGGAATATATAAACATTTGAATAAGAATACCAACAATTACATACATATGCAAACATATGAATCCTAAAATTTCAATCAAGCATAGACATGATGACATTATTATTTGTTTCTCTAAACTAAGAAGTTATACATATTACATCATTAAAATCTATCCAAAATATATTATATTAGATTATAAATAGAAAGTGTGAATCATCAAATCATATCCCTTAATAGTGTTAAACTAGGTGTCGGGAATCTTTTTCAGGAAATAGGTGAAGATTGAGCTAATACCCAAATTACTTTTCAAGGGGTTTTAACTTTTTGTGCATCAATTCCAAAATCTATATCCACTTTTTTATGTCCATAGAGGTATTTTTTTCTAGGAAACCACACAATATCTATATTACCAAACTATTAAGATGTTATCATATACATAGTCTTATCCTTAGATGTCTTTTTTTGTTATCTAATCCTAATAACCAATAATAAATAATTAAAAAAATTGAACCCTTCCCTGATAACAACTATGATGCCTCTAAACCAAAATCTCTTGTCGAGTGCCAAAAAAGCATACTTTAAATGTTTTTTCAATATAGAACTAGACAACAAAAGATAATATTCTATATATTTTAATATTTTAATCATTATATCTCACAATAATTTCATAATCATCAATACAATTTTTAAGTGACAATTGAGGTTATCTACCTGAATATTTCATTCAAAAATATCTACATAATTGGGAAATAGTATATCCCCTTATAAAAATATCCTAGGTTATAATCATATTCATAACACTAAGAAGGGAAACATAAGACATGGGAGAGATAATATTCCCATTAACGGAAATAATAAAAGATAAAAATTGATGTCCATAAGTTATTATAAAATAAACATGTAGGTGTAAGAACATATTCAATGTGAAAAAAAATAATTGAAAACAATCATACCAAAATATAAATGGATCAATAATTATAAATTTTTAAATACGGATTTTCACATATCATAATACATGATTCATTATAACAACAAGAAATTTAATGAAAATATATTATGTGAAAAATATAATCATTGAAAATTATTTTGATTTTCAAAGCTCAATACCATGGTGGTTATACACAATGAAATAAATATCAAATCATGAGTCATGGTATAAAGTGTCTCTTTAAATATTTATCAACTCTTATTAGTGTGTAACATAAGAGAATATTTATCCATGATAGTGTAATATATGAATATGAAAATAAAAAAAATCATTTCATAATAATAATAATAAAAATCAAGTGATTGGGCTACCAACTAAGACATTAATCATAGAGTAGGATTGGACTAATGTCCTTTTTCCTTTATAGTATTGGGATAACCATCCATTTAACTTCTATGAGATATGATAAAAAATATTGTACATTTCTAGGCTTGGGATAACCGCCTCTGTACTTCATTATACATGTGCTAACCACCCATGTATTCATTTTAAGCTCATGAGATATAAAATGTTTGAATTTATTGGATGTATTTAATTGAACCACCCATCACATAATAATAAATCATTCATATTATTACCATAAAAATTTAAAACATTCATTATTACCTCATATCTAAATTAATTTCTGGGAATGATATAGGTTTCGTAAAAAACATCCAAAAAAGTGGTCATAACAAGATACACGAGGAAAGAAGGTGGATGGTATCTTAAGAACATATCCTACATTTAATATACAGAACATAAAAATGATTAAATATATATACAAACTTTTAATATTATAGGATAAATATATTTTGTATATAATAAAAAATATTAATTTCTAAATGATTGGAATCTATATTAAATTGTATTTTTTAAAATTTTAATTAATTTTAACTAAACAAAAAAATAAAAAATATAATTCTAAAAAGAGATTTTAAATTTCTTTTGAAAGATATCTTTTTTTGTGAAACATTCATTGAGAATAAATAAATACATCGACAATTCTTTATTAAATAAATTCTTCAAAATGTATTTAACAATCAGTAAATATTATTTAAAATAAAAAATTTACTTTTTAAAAATATAGAAATATGTAGTTTTTCTTTCAAAATAAATATGAAATAAGAAATTTTAGAAGAAATTTTAACACATAAAAGGGAATATTTTTTAATATTAGTGGGGATAAAACATGTCTTCAGAGAGAAGAAATTACAAATTTATTCTTTTCCTAATTTTGACAAAAACCAATCATTGTGGAAATAATTTATATATTTCATTAATTTTCATTTGAATAAATTCATAAATAGTATAATAAATACATTAAAACTATTTAATAATTTATAAATACATATTTGAAATCATTTATTAAATATAGACATATAAGAGGAAAATGCCAAATTCAAAAGAGGAGGTGGGGTTAGATTCTATCAAAAAAATCATATCAGTAAATGATTTAGCAATGGAAATGAAATTGACACAAGACACGTAAATCCTAAATAATATCATGGGGAGAAAAAATGGTTAGAGAATTAGATATGTTTTTCATACTATTTTCCCTAAATGTAAATTAATTAACAACCATCTTTATTAGAAGGTACCCCTTATTATTTTAGTGGAATTCTATTCAAAATTACATTTAATGAGAGAACATGAGTTGGAATTGGGAATACATTGAGTTTTATAACAATAATATTATAATGAAATACTATGGAAATCTAAAAACCTGAAAATAAAATAAATAATGAATATGTAATATGTCTAAAATTGATAAGATTTAGACAAGAAACCCTTACCTTAATTCTAGGCTTCCATGAAAGTGATCTAACCACATGTGTAATAATAATGACTATCTTAATAACTAATATGAGAATTTTTTTAATATATATAATATTTTTTATAATTTTTTATATTCAATAGTAATGAGTTTTTTATCACATATTTTTATTATTGGATATTCTAATTTTTATTTTTCTACACGTGTTATATAATAGATATGTCCGTCACCATTTGAAGATATAAGTTTATTTTTTGAAACCTATAAAATATTTTGAAATAGTTTTTTTAATTATTAATAAACCCACTCATTTTTATGTAGTGTATGTGAAATTTTATAGAAGGTGAGATCCATGGAAATCTTGTTTTGGTTTATCTAGAGATATTAACGAATTGCATCTTAATGATCTTAATTTTTGTTTCATACCTTCAAAACAAATTCATGATATACATGAATACATGATATCATTTGTATTCATCAAATATTTTTTATATCCATCCTTGTAGGGTGGTTATGAAAAATGAAATACAATATTTCATAAAGGTGATAGGTCACATGTACACACATATTAAATTTCCAGCTTCCATTGAATGGGCAGAACGTAGAAAATTATTTATAAATTAATAATCATAAAAAATTTATAAATAATATATTTATTTATCAAATAAAATTTTAGAAACATCCACAAAAAGAGGTTATGAAACGTGAAATATGTTTTCTTCGTAGATTAGGTAGTATACACATTAGTAGGAATGTTGATATAATATATCTATGGAAGAGGGAAGGATAAATAATTGTTGTACCATTAGAAGAATACTATTTAATTACATTAATAATAACTATTTCAATATAAAATAGTTTTAAAATTTTTTATGGAAATATTGTTAAGGAAAATGTTTAAGAAGTGAATAGTAATAATTTTGAGAGTTTGAAACATCCCATTGAGTACATCATTAAATTTTTTGAATTAGGGATTTCCTATGAACCAATGGATTGAAAAATAAAGCATAAGGATATATGGGAAATAAAAATGGAATATCTTTAAGAGTAATTTTAAATTTAGAGTATATATCAAAGGGGAAGTTGAATCCTCTTTTATATGTGAGGAGAGTTTCATTTCTATAATAACATTACAATACAAGTCACTATTAACAGAAAGTATAACAATAAGTGTAAAATAATATAGATGTAATTATTATTGTTTGACACTCTAAAAAACATTCATTTGTTGAAATGTCTTGATTTTTGGGGGTTTACCATATATTTCATATTTTTTAAAATTAACTTTTATAATGGTAAATATTTTTTAACTGTGAAAACTCATTTTTACATCTACAAATAAATTTAACCTTATCCTATAATATTGAAATTATATTTTAAAAAATAAAAACCATTTTATAATATTATATTTATTTATGTGAAAAATATAATATTGAAAATTAAAAATGTATAATGCATAAAAACTATTTTAGAAAAAATTATAACTTATGTTTTAAAATATAAAATATATTTCTTTAAATTAAACAAAATATTTCTAAATGTAAAATTCTATTTATAAAATAGATATTTAATCACGAACAAGGCCTCATAAGTTTTCATTATTATAACATAATGATGTCAGAAAAGTCATGTATTTGTAAAGAGGATATTCTTTACCATTTGACAAAAAATATATCATTTTTTAAAAATAAAAAATATTTAACCACATATAATAACATTATTATTAATAAATAAATAAATAAATAATATAAAATTTAAATTCTAATATTAGTAACTTATCATTTATAATGAAAAAAAATATAATTAAAATCATTTCTTATATGAAATTGGTTTTTCTAAATACTAACTATTATTAATATTATTTCCTATCAATTGATAATTAAATTATTTTTAATATATTATTAAGATAAAAAATATATTTCAACAAGTTTAATCAATAATATATTTAATTTCATAAAATAAAAAACACATCGTACCTAAAAATGAATTCGTTTAGAAAATATATTTTTAACCGTAAAATGATTCCCTTGGATAATATGTTACACTAATATAATTTTATCAATGTATTTGTATTGAAAATAGCCCCTTTATTTTATTCCTATATGTTATTTATAATTTGTGTATTTTTATTTATACACACTTATTCAATGACATTATTATAATGGTCATATTTAGTACAAATATTATTATCTTAATAAATAGTATTGAAGTTCATTTATCTTCAATGTTTCTTAAAAAAATCCTATAAAATTTATCATTTAATAAAAATAAAATATATACCAAAATATAAGGGTGCACTAAAATTATTCATTATTTTTAATTTGTGGGCATTTTATGTTGTTGGATCACGTTGCATAGGTTGCATGAATTTTTTTTCTTTGACAAATTAGTAGCATCAATGATGGTTTATAAGTGTTTTATCTTCATATATATTTATCAAATTAATCTCATGATATTGAATATTTTGATCAATATTCTTAAGATGTTGATACATTCTTATAGTATTGTATAGAAAACAAGGACCACCAAGAGAAGGTTTTAAGTTGGTGTGTTTACCGATAGATTGTATTTTATAGAAACAATGTTGTTTAGGGAAGTGAGCTTTGGAATGTGAGTTAGAAATTATTTACAAATATCTTATGTTGTATCATTCATATATTCATTCATCGAGTTAATGAATTAATTTTTTTATTGAATCTGTAATTTTCATTGTTTTTCTCTTATGCTTCAATATTCTTCATGTTCTCTTATAGTGGTGAGATATATGTTTGAGATGTATCTTTTGAAATATTTTTTTCATGGATTTTCTTCTCTTTTTTAATTTTTTGATTTTTATTCTAAATGAAAATAATCATTTGAGAGGTTTCTAATGTAAATTACCAAGCTTTTTGGGTCTATTAATTATTTTTTTCTTATGTTTTACACTTGTGTAGGGGTATTGGTTATAGATTGGTTGGAGAGAAAATGTGTTTTTGGTGTTATTTTATATTTCCCATGATATTCATGTTAGAGAAATTATGTGTTTTGTTCATAAAGGGTTATTTTTCGGTGTGGTAAATGGATTTTGGTGTACAGGGTCATATAATATTTTTGTTTAATCTTATGTAATGGTAAATGTTTTGTTATTTAAACCAACTGTTTTAGTTTAATGTTAATTTGGAAATAATTGGTTCATGATTATTTTTGTTGTATTATTGACTTTTTCCTACAACATTCCATGGTTTTATCTTTCTTAGTATTATTCTATCATCTAGAACTAGTAGAATGATGATCTTGGGCTAGGTATGATCAATTTTTATGGAGGTAATTGTGTCATAATACATGAGAATTATGATTTTTTTACATTATTATTCATATTGATTTGTGATTCACTTTGATATCATCAAAAGAAATAGTTTTTTGACTAATATAAATGGTGTAATTTGTATGTGGATTGCACCCTGAATCTCATATATTTTATAGATTCCATCATGCTATGAGGCATCTTGTCGTTACATAGAACATCCAGGTTTTAACTTTAAATTTAATGGGCCTCTCAAACTCAACAATAATCCTTTTTTATTATAAATTTGATAACATTTATATAACATTTTATGATCCTAAGACATAGTCAATGTGGGATTATGATGCTATAGATTTTAATGGAAAGATTCTTTAAATAGACTTAAGTTGATAACGAACTAGAATAATGAAATTTTAATGGGGTTGTGTAATTTTATTAGATTCTATTATATTTATATTCATGTTATTTGGTTATGATATTCTTGTTTAATGGTGTACTACTGTTCTGACTTTAATTACTGAAATTAAATAAAAAATTAAATGATTGTAAATAGAAGAATATAATTATTACATATTTAGTAATTTTTTATTTTATTTTATGCTATTATTTAATATGTTTGGAAAATAAATTTTGAATTTTGAATTTGTGTATGCTCATATAGGATGTTGTTGAAATATTATGTTTTTATATCATTTTTAACCTACTCATAAAGATAACGTAATATTTTTTTCTAGCAAAAAATGATGAACATTGAAATTAATATTTTGGGTTTCAAAATTATTTTATTTCTTTCTATATGATTTATATCCATCATTGAAGATATAGATGATATTTGATAATGTTTATTTTTTACTATAATGGTAATTTACTACTATAGTTTGTATTATTATATTTCCCTTATTGTATATTCAATTGATAAAATGCTTACATTATATGGTGAGGGTTATCCTATATATGATACTATGTTGGTGTTAATTTTCTATGGTCGTTGGTAAGAATATGAGGTTGAAATAGAAAGGTACTAATGATGATGTTGGGGTGAAAATATGGATTTGTAAGTGTTACTCAATATATATGTTCTAAATTGTTTTGGTACTACATTAATTAGAGTAAAAATACCAATTATTTATTTCCCCAGATTTATAGGATTGTAAAAAAAATTATTAATTAAAAAATAGAAATGGTTTTGAGGAATTTATAAGGGATGAATAGATTAAAATGAAGAAGGGTGAATTTCAATGTATAGTTAATTATTTTAACGTCCCTTCTAGGATGCCACATGTTAGGGTCCTGATTATGTCCTCCACATGACCTCATGAGGTCCACCCCATATTCCATAGGGTGACACCTAATATCTATAGTCAAATATATCATGGGGATACTATACAATATTTATAAAGGTCTCAAAATAGATAAAATAAATAAATAATATAGAAATGATAATAACAAATAACCAGGATAAGAAAATAATCAATAATACCAACATCACAAGATAATCCAAAATCATATTCAAAAACCATAAACCAAATAAGTAGATATGTGATCCTATATGAGTATCAAGCATCAAATGAAAACCCTGCATAAAAACAAACAACCCCCCAAGCAGGTGCCAACATCTTTTCCAATTCCCTCATCCGTGCTCCATCCCACATCCCCACTCATCCATCTAACATATGGCTCTTGAGCGTATCCTTTTCTATAAAATTTATTTCTATTCAGGTACATATCATCCATCTTGAGTACGGTGTGAGTATAACTCTGGAAGCCCCAACCAATACCTCAAAATCAATATTTAGTTTTAATAATTTATTTAGTTTTATAAAGAATAAATTAAAAAGTATAAAGTAATATTTTTCATATTAAATTATTATTTAAATAAATATATAAGATCCCAGGTTCATGGTTACAAACTAAAAAATAAAACCTTCTTGGGCCCAGGTCATAAATTTAACCATCTACCAAATAAACGTAATGTTTATTTTATTAGTTAATTTAATTAATAATTTAATTTAGACTTCACAGAAATAAAATGGGGGTCTACATCAGTAGTCTGGAACCCCATGCATATTTTTAACATCAACCCATATTCCATAACTACATAATCGAATGAAAAATATATATATTATGGGGCCATAGTGAGATAATTTGGAACCTCATGGGTATTTCGAGTACCATTCTCTATCCCATAACTAAGTCAAAAATATCACATCTCATATTTACATGCTCATAACCCATTTATCAACCAGTTCCAAAATTAACTATTCAAAGAATTCATAAATTAATTTATCATCAACGTTCACAAACCCTTTTATCAACCATGAATAATTCATAAATTCCCATTTTATTTATATAAGAACCCCCATTGGTTTCCATCCTGTCCCGTCTAAAAATCATCCACGAGTCGAACAGGACCTGTGATGGATTTCACAATCACATGGGAAAATAAATAAATAAATTGAAATGAAAATGGAATTTACCAACATAGAAACTATAATTGAACAAATACATGTAAATAATTACTATCAAAACCATGGGATCGGAAAAATATACCACTTACCTCAAGGTCATTGACTCAAAATCACCAAATGGAAAACCCCAATTTGATTCAGACTAACCGAATTCGCAAGGGTGTAGAAGATGTAGGATGAATACCTAAGAGAAATATCCAATAGAACATGATACAATAATAACTATATCTAAATAATCACAAATTTAATAAAAATCATACCTCTTTATTGGGAGTGAGAGATGGGAGAGATATAAAAAAAATTGAAAGAGAATAAATATCGAAAGATAGGTCGAATACTTAAACCAGATCATCAGTTCACAATAAATAAAATTTAGTTTCATTAGAAACCTCTTGGGATCTACCATAAATTGTACATACCATATTATGTTGATAAGTATTGATTTTGGGTAAATTCCTAGAGTTTGTAAATTTTAATAAAAATCTCATGTGGTTTGAAAACTTGGTGCATAGTTTTTTAGGGGAGGTGAAAATTTTTTCAACCCATGTTCCTTAATTGTGCACACATACTCATGCAGTTAATGGTTTCTACTAATTGGGATATGTATTTTAAACAATTTCAACCAACATTAAAATCCCTTATAATTGAGTATTTACTATTAAGGGAGTGAGGCTGTACGGTTTTGTAAAACTATGTGCCAACAATATTCCACCCCATATTCCTACTATTGGAACCATGTATATTCTATGAATGAATTGGAGTATAGTTTTTGTTTGTTGTTAATTCTTAGTGGATTCTAATAATGTGTGATATTAAAGTGATCATACAGTTCAAGCAGACAACAGGTGGTTTTTCACAAAATATTTGAGTTGGGTGTAAAAAACAGCATGGTTCATGGAATAGTGGATAGAGGTTTTTCGTGAAAATAGTGGTTCGGAATCAAAATGTCGAATAATGGAAAAGGCATGGGCTGCGTGAAAAATATGGAGATGTACGTGAAAAATGGTATCTGCGTGAAATATTACACACCAAATGAGCGGTTTTTCACGCCATAGTTGGATTTGTGCATGGGGGTATGAGATGCCTATAAAAAAGAGGATACCCACCTCATTATATGTAGTCGAAGACTTAGAGAAGATCTGAGGTCTGATGCATTTAAATGGGTCACGTAAAGGGGCTTGCACAAATAATTTTGAGCTTCACGAAAAATTCCGGGTTGCGTGAAAAATTCCACACTGCGCGAAATATTCCAGTTTGTGCCAAAATTATGAGTTGTGTGAAAAACACAGGGCTATGCGAAAAATTAAGAGTTATGCGTAAAAATTGAGGCGGTGCATAAAATATTCAGTTGCACAAAAGGGTGTTGTTGCGGGAAATATTTCTCCGCTGAAAAGGAAATATTGCGCGCAATAGTAAGGTCTTGCATGAAAAGGGTTGGTGTTGCACGCAAATGTTGGTGAAACTTGTTTGCACGTTCTGGTTATCCTGTTTAGTGGTTCAATGTGTACAAGTGCATCCTTACCAGTCTTCGATGCAAGCAGATTCTCGTGCTAAATAGAAGAAAAGACATCAGTGTGAATCTATTGAAGAGACCTTCATGTATATAAACTAATTGGTACATCACCAAGGGATGTGAGCCAGGGGGAGTCAACGGGAGTGACCCGAGGGATGCAGTGGGCTATCCCTGAATAGTTGTAAAGGCAGTGAGCCTAGGAAAAAGTGACTGTTCTCAAACCATTGTAATCCACAACCAGTGAAGAATAATGGAATTTGGTACGACTGAAAACCAGTCTGTGTATGCTCCTTGGACTTAGCCCTTAGTGGTGAACCAAGTAAAAAGTTTTATGTTTTCTCTTTGCATATGAATGTTTTGTTGCTTCTCATATCCATCATATAGGTTAAACTAGTTCTTACCAACGTAGGAAGATGATCCATCAGTTTAAAAGAAAAATTTTACACCCTGATTCACCCCTCCACTCTCAGGGTGTCCCGAGGTCCTACAAGTGGTATCAGAGGGATGTTACTGGTATTTGATCTGTACCTTGTCATCATGATGAATGCTTTCAATGCTAGTAGAATCACTCTCTTCGATGGTAGTAATTTTAAGATTTGGAAGAACTAAATGAGATCACATTTAAGATCTCTAGGAATGAAATTATTCTTTTCTACTATGAAAGGAATACATGTTACTGATCCAACAGTTCTTGCTATGACTTATACAGATAGGAATGTTCTTGATGCAGATGCTAAATCTTAGAATGCTATCACTACGGCTATTTCTGATTAGATATATCTAAAGGTGATGAGTTTCACCTCAGCAAAGTATATGTGAAATAAAAATGAAAATATCTATAAAGGAGACAAAAAAGTGAATGTGGAAAAACTTAAAGTCATGCACAATAGGTTTGATGATCTATAGATGCATCCAGATGAGAATGCAGATTTATTATTCAATCAAATAACTAAAGTAGTGGGAGCAATTCGAGGGCTTAGAGAGGAAATAAAAGGCATTGATATCATAATGAAAATATAGGGAAGACTTTCTATTATGTATAATGCAATGGTGTTAGCCCTTGATGAAAAATAACTATCTAAACTATCTATGGATGATCTGCTAAGTAGTTTACTTGCATATGAGATGAGAGTCAAACATAAAGAAGCTACGACTCAGGTTAGCAAGGAAATGGAATTCGAAGCCATGGAAAAACTGAAAGTTTCAGAATATAGTGGCGGTGAAGATGATGAGGAAAAACAAATTTTATCTCTCATTTACAAGAAGTTGAAGACGGGAAAAGTTAAATTTAAATGTAAGTTACCTCTGGCATGTTTTCATTTGGGAGGAGTTGGGCACATTGCGTCTCAGTGCCAAAGAATGTTTGATGATGATGAGAGAAAAGAAGAAGACATCGAAAAGCCTAGGAAAAGGTTTTTCAAAAAGGGGGACTTCAAATATGGAAAGAAAATACATAAGAAGTTTTTTTTCTGTGAAGAGGAAGATGATGATATTTAATTTTTTGAAGAAGAAGAATCGGAATTTAAAACAGGAAACCATTTTTCTATGATGGAAACCATTGAAAATTCAGAACCTTAGATCAATAAAGGTAGAGGTAATCAGATTACATTTAATTGTGATCCAAATATTCAAATTAAGGACACTTTTTACAGTATTATGAATAAATGTAATAGATAGAATAAGTGGAAGGAAATGGTGGAAGATTAATTAGAATATGTTGATGAGCTTAAAGCAGATATTAAACGACTAGAAGAACTAGTGAGAGTTCAGTCTTCAATCCTTCAAAGCACAGATGATGTTGCAGAACTAAAGCATTGAATTGAAGAACATGAAAAGGTCATAAATGACCTTTCATCTAGACTGAAATAGATTTTCAATACTATTGAGGGTCTTGAGGAATAAGTTGTTACTCTTAGGAGTAATATTGAATGTCAATCATCCACAAACGAGGGTAAGAAGAAAATTCATTTTGGAAGACTCTGAGATGCAGAATTACTGGCAAGAGACAAGTGTGGTTCAGATGGGGTTGGGAAAATCTTGAGTGATCAAAGACCCGATTGCATGGGAAAGAGTGGAATTGGATGTTAAGCTGAGACATCAGCTACTGGAAGTGAAAAGATCCAAAAGAAAGTCAAGATTACAGTTGGACATGTTGAAATGTTGCCTGTAGTGCTGAAAACGAAACCCCAAATCCAAACTAAAAGAAGAACTAAAAATTATCATCAATCTTTTAGAAATGTCAGGGAGTCCAACTATTCTCCCAAGGAATAAGGCATGAGGTGAAATTAAAGTGAGAAGACATTTTCTCTCATGAAGTGTCAGTTCTGTGGCTATCCAGGCCATACCATGTCATATTCTGAAGAGGCAAGGAGCTACATGAATGGGGAAGATCTGGGACGTCATCAAAGGAGACTGAATTCATATCCTCCATCGTATAGAAGAAATAGTTTATATTGATACTGTTTTCATAGTACAAACTTTAGCCATAAAGCTATGTATTGCAGACAGAGATTTGATAGGATAGATTCAAACAACTCTCAGAGAGGGTTCAATATTCACCCTCTAGATGGTGTTGATCTCACAAACAAGTTTTCTCTTATAGAAGAAGATTATGGGTATAAATAATCGGATTATGTAGAATAAATAATTATAAGGCCATCAATATCTTATACTCAATGCAATATATCTTGGAAATAAAAGAAGAAGATCGAGAAATCCAATCTTGCAGAAGTATCCTTAAAAGCTACAAAGAGGAGCAGCACCTGGATTCTTGATAGTGGATTCTCTTCATATATGAGAGTAAATACTGACCTTTTTTAGAACATTAAAAACAATGTTGATGGAATAGTGAGGTTTGGTAATGATGGTGCTTTGAAGATTAAAGGTATTGGGAATACTACTCTCGCCAATGGATAGCTGAAGAAGACCGAAGTTCTTTATGTGGACGGTCTATGCCACAATCTCCTCAGTGTGATACAACTCTATGAATCAGGGCTCATTGTAACTTTCAATCAAAAAGTCTTCACTATAAAGGAAAAAATAGTGAATTCTCTTATGAAAGGCTATATAATAGATGGAAACTTATATGAGGTTGGCAGCAAAGTAAATTCTTTCTATTTGTCTGTTGAAGAATAAAACAACCTCTTGAATCGAAGGCTATGGTATATTAACCAAAAGGACATGGAAAATATATCTAAGATGAATATTTCCATGGATATCTCCATTCAGAAATGTGAACGGGAAAAGACTTCTGATTCTTGCATATGAGGGAATCTAGTCTATAATTTATATCGACCAAAGAAGAAAAGGTCATCAGACCTTCTTGATCTCATCCATACAGACGTATGTGGCTTGATAAATGTTGCTGGAACTCATGGAGAGAGGTACTTCATTCTTTTAAAATATGATTATAGAAGAATGGCTTGTGTAATGGTTATTCACATGAACTGAAAAGTATTTGATTGCATGAAAACATATCGCTGGATTTCCAAGAATGATATTGGATGGAAAATAAAAGTCTTGTGATCTGAAAATGGAGGGGAATACATGTCCATTGAGTTTGAGAATTACCTAGAAGAACATTGAATACAACATGAGGTAGTTGTCGTGAGAAATCCACAACAAAATAGATTTATTGATCGCCGGAATTGACAGGTCAAAAATATGGTCAGGACTATACTGATTGAGAGTTATATCTCTCACCATTATTGGAAAGAATATATTAAAGCTACAGTGCACATGAAAAATAGAATGGAGCTTTATATGGGAGAAACGAAGACACTCTATGAATTGTGGAATTGAAGGAAGCCTTCATTGAAATACTTTCGTGTTTTTGGAAACAAATGTTTCATCATAAATAAAGAAGGAAATCAAGGGAAGTTTGGAGACAATGCTGATGAAGGAATTTTTCTTCGGTATCCAGTGAACAAAAAATCCTACAAGTGTTTCAATAAACACGTTGCGAGGATTGTGGAAATCAATGATGTTAATATCATTGAAGTAAAAACCCAAATTCTTCAAATAATTTCTATGCTGATGAGATAGAGTATGAGGATGAATGTGAACATGGAGTAAATACAAATACATAAATAGAGGAAGGTGTACAAAACACTCAGAAGTCACATAATGATATTAACTCATAAGGGGAATCTAAAGAGGAAACATTGGCTGCAGAAAACGAAACTGAACCTCACAGGAGATATCAAAGAGTTTAGATTGATCCATCTTACATAATTGGGGACAAGAATGCACCCCGAAAACAAGGAGGATGAGGAATAACACACAATATTCATTTCTATTAGTTGGGGAGCCATCCTCATTTAAAGAAGTAGCAAAGGATGAATCTTGGGTGAAATTCATTAATGAAGGGTTAGATCAGATTGACAAAAATATGACATGGTATCTTTTCCAGATACCTGAAGGTCACAATGTTATAGGTACAAAATTGATCTTTAATAACATGTTTGATGAGCATGGATGAGTTACTATAAACAAGGCATGGCAGGTATGGAAAGGATACTCCCTGATTGAAGGTGTTGATGTTGAAGAAACCTTTTCCCTAGTGGCTAGACTGGAGTCAATCAAGATTTTCCTTAACATGGCACTCCAAAGAGAATATAATGTATATCCAATTGATGTCAAGACAACATTGTTGAATGGTGTACTCATAGAAGTCTACATTGAACAACCAGTGTTTTTTATTCATTGTACAAATGAAACAAAGGTTTGCAAACTAAAGAAGGCTCTATATGGTTTGAAGCTTGCTCTATGAGCATGGTATTCTCGGCTGGTCTCTTATCTCAAGAAGCTGGAATTCAAAAGAGGTGGAGTAGATCACAATCTATATGTGAAGAATTATCTAAAAGATCGGTTCATGGTTCTAGTCTACGTTGATGACATTATATTTGGTGGTAGTAGGAAGAAATCAGGGGATGAATTTTCCAATTACATGAAATCAGAATTTGAAATGTCTATGATTGGGGAGATCACATATTTCATGGGGCTATAGGTTATTCAAAATAATGATTACACTTTCATTTCTAAGGAAAATAATTCAAGAGAGCTACTGAATAAGATTAATATGCATGACTTCTAATCGATGTCTACTCGGATTACGGTTGGAACGAAACTTGGAAAGCACGGGGATGGGACCTCTGTAGATCCCACAATGTACATGGGGATTTTTGGAATCTTATTGTACCTGGCAGCAACACAGCCATACATTGTCTTTGTAACATGCTTATCATCCTGCTTTCAGAGTAAACCAAAGAAACAATATATGGAAGCTGTAAAAAGAATCATGAGGTATATTCAAGGTATTCACAATTTTGGCTTATACTTTTCTATAGGAAGGGACAATGAATTATCAGCTTTTTTTATGTTGGCTGGGCTCTCGATGTAGTTGACAGAAATTCCACCAGTGGTGGAGCATTCTATATTGGGAGTAAATGTGTTGGCTGGTTGAGCAAGAAACAAGAATGTACATCTCATAGTACTTTTGAAGCTCAGTATATCTCCATTACAAAGGCATGTACTCAACTACTATGGATGAAGCAACAACTAACAGATATTGGTGATGAGATGAAGCAACCAATGGTAATTTACTGTGATAACAACGGCGCAACTGATCTTACGAAGAATCATGTCCAGCATTCTCGTACAAAACATATTGAAATAAGGTATCACTTTATTGAATAAAAAGTTGAGCAAGGCATGATTAGAATGGATCATGTGGGAACTGATGATCTAGTGGCTGATATCCTGACCAAGCCACTGTCAGCGGCTGTGTTTGAGAAGCATCAGTTGAACCTTAGTGTTCACCCACCACCTAGTGCATAAGGAAGTTACAAAATAACCCTCTCCCCAGTTATGTTAACATCTTTTAATCAATTTATGGATGTAATGTAGGTTTGTGGGGGAGACACTATCCAGGGGAAGTGTGTTTTGAGCTGAACAATGAAAAATTACTGGTCATTGGGTTTATTTTCAATGGGGGATAATGTAATAAATTCAGGAATAAATTTAGGCTTGTTAGGGACATGTAATAATTCTATGACACTGTACGAGATTTACTTGGGTGTCATTGAGAATTCCAAAACACGAGAACCCAATTCAAGCTTCCTCTCTCATTTTCTACACTGATCATTGCTCATGTAGACTTAGAGTGTCGGCTGTGTTGATTCTTGCGTTTCTGGTTTTCATGTAGATGGTGATCTATTGAATTTATTTAGTGATTTCCAACAAACCCAAATGGGGAGATTTTTGGAACCATGGCTATTATATGCATTAATTGGAGTACGTTTAGTGTATTTTGACATTCCGAAGTAGAAGTTCAGATTGTGTTCCAGTAAAGTGATCATACAGTTCAAGAAGACAACAGTATGGTTGGTATAAGGAGGTGCGTGCCAAGAGGAAGTGGTGCAGGAAAAAGGAGGGTTGTGAGCGAAATATTTGAGTTGGGTGTGAAAAATAGTGTGGTGCATGATATAGTGGATCGAGGTTTTTCATGCAAATAGTGATTCAGAATCAGAACATTGAAAAATGGAAAATGCATGGGTTGCGTGAAAAGTCTAGGGATGTTCGAAAAAAATGGTATCTGCGTGAAATATTATGTTCCAAATGAGAGGGTTTTCACTGCACAGGGGGTTTTGTGTGTGGGGTTCTGAGATACCTATAAATAAAAGGTTACCTCCATAATTGCATACGGTTTAAGGATTAGAGAAGATCCGAGTTCTAATGCACGTAAAAGGTTCACGTAATGGGGCTTGCGTGAAAAATTCTGAGCTACGAGAAAAATTCCGGGTTGTGCGAAAAATTCAATGCTGCACTAAATATTCCAGTTTGCACAAAAAATATGAGTTGCGCAAAAAAATCAAGGCTACGCGAAAAAAGCATAGTTGCACATAAAAATTGATTTGGCACGTAAAAGATTCAGTTTCATGAAAAAGGGTGTTGTTGAGAGAAATAATTTTTTGGCGCGAAAAGGAAATTTTTCACGCAATAGTAAGGTCTTGTGCACAAAGGGTTGGTGTTGCGTTCAATTGTCTGTGAAATGTGTATGCACGTTTTGGTTATCCAGATAAGTGGTTTAGTGCATACAAGTGCATCATTACTAGACTTTGATGCAAGCAGAGTCTCGTGCTAAGAAGATGCAAAGAATTCAATGCGAATCTATTATAGAGACCTTCTTGTCTATAAACTGATTGGGACTTCACCATGGGTAGTTAGCCCGGGGGAGTCAACGGGAGTGACCCGAGGGACGCAGTGGGCTATCCCTGGACAGTTGTAAAGGCAGTGAGCCTGGGACAGATTTATTTTTCCCAAACCATTGTAATCCACAACTAGTAAAGAATAATAGAATTTGGTACGACCGACAACCTATCCACATATGCTCCAAGGACATATCCCTTAGTGGTGAACCATGTAAAAAATATATGGTTTATCATTGCATATGAATGTTTTATTACTTCTCATAACCATCATACAGGTTAAACTAGTTCCTACCATCATGGGAATGATGATCCATCAATTTAAATGAAAAAGTTGACGCCCAGATTCACCCATCCCCTCTCAGGGTATCCTGGGTTCCTACACCTTCAAAAAGGATTCCACTATCTCATAGCGCATACCACCAAACATTCCTTAACCATTCACCAACCATGAATAGCACCATGGGTTTCTAAATTTCCCCGATTTTTGTAGAAACAACCGCAAAATTTAACCCACAAAATGTATAACCAAAAATAGGGTAAAAGAGTACCTGAAACTGAGCGTGACCCATCTCTAAAATGAGTAGGATCATGAGATTAAAAACTAATTAATGAACCTGGTTCTAGTAACATAAATTTTTATATTGAGTAAAAAACTAGGATTCAGATTAAGAATGTTAATATTAATTTTTAATTTATTATATAACGATATATAATGGTTTCTAACGAGTTACTAAGATTTGATAAAAAAATAAGAATGAATCATGATTTTTTTTATGCTATTTACTTAATGTTAAGACATGTAATCATGGTTGTTTTGTTGTAAATTCGTGAATTATTTCAATGTATCATTTTTTAGTATCAAATGCAATGATATGGGATCTATTATTATTCATTATGTGTTTATAATTATTATGTGGCACCTCTTCAGTTGGATAATATCGAAAATTCACATATTGTGTTTTGGGTTTTGTGTGTATTGCAATAATCCCTTCTGTAAAGTATATGGATGAATGAGCACTCCCTTATCTCTAATATATCTTCCAGGCATGGTTTTTTAAGTTCACATATTCATGATGCATAGTAATAGGGTTATTTTATTTGTACTCATATAGTTTTTCCGGGATCAAGGTTATGAAACATGTAAGTATATGGAAGTAGCTGAATATGGTTTTAATGTATATATATATATATCTCTATGTGTGTGTTATTCAAATATATATATTTCCTTATATATATTACTTTTTCATATATCTAGTATTTATAATTGGTTAAGGTATATTTTGTATTTTCAAAGGATATAATATATCAAGACAATTTTTTTTACTATGGATATCTGATTATGGACTGAAGTTTTGGTTCTGGTTATATAGATGAAACTATGATACGTTTATATGAATATGTGATATTAAATATGGATGATAGTTTATCACTTGGATTCATGATGCTGGGGTTTAGTTAGAATTATTCAATGGGAAGTTATATAGTAGGAAACATTCATTAATATATGCCTTTTGATATTATTTTTCATACTATAATTTTATATTTGGTTATTGAGCCTTATATAGGAAGGGAATATAGTTAAAATACATTAGGAAACATGTTGGTTTCACCATTTATTCAATTAATATTTTGAACCATTCTTCAACAATTTCATGAACTATTTTATGGAGGATCCTACAATGCAGATTTGTATTATTAACCCAATGTGTGTGTTTGTGCTTCAGGACTACAAGAGGGAGTTAGTGATGGAGATGAGTCTTATTAGTTAACAGAGATTGATTATTATTTTGGTGATTCTAGGTTTCATCCTTATGTTGTTCTCATGTTATTTTTAATTTTGTGTTTTTATATGTATGGCTTCACATGAAGTGGGGTGGGTTTATTTATATTATTGATTTGATTAGTAAAATATTTATCATTAATAAGGAATTATGAGGTCAATAACTTCAATATATGTGTTACATAAAAAATAGGTTCCCATATCCAACCCATTGCCTATTAGAGACATTCTATAGGGTTCAATACCTTCATTACAGCCAACCCATGATTGGTTTCACTAGGGTGGGTTGTGACGACCCGACTCGGGTGCTGATGTGTAAGAAAAAATAAAACCTTAAATGGTATATAATTGTGTGAAAATACAAACTCAAGTCCCATATCCTATAAATCCACATATATAACCATAAAATAGTTCCCAAGTAAATTCTAAAAAACATATTCTATTGTCACCTATATCCATTCAAAAAAAAATAAGACAACCACATAACAAAAACACACATACAATACACTTATTCTATTTCTTTCTATTCATTATGACTTTCTCTACCATATTTCAGAATATAATTTTCCCACTAATTATTTTATATCATGCCAAATATTTCAAAAAAATTTACCTCATTAAACACATTTTTCTATAACACATCATTCCATAAATTTTATTAATTTTAACATTCTATTTATCGAATTAATTAATTTATTTTAAATTATTTATTAAAAACATTCAACAAGAACACACCCTAAATACAATTATTTGTTTCATTCATTAATTTATAACATTTATGTATCCCATGTACTCATAATTTAAAAACCACACTGATATCACTATACCACAACATTAACAAAAGTTTACTTCAATTTTATCCACATCCAAAAAAAATTATTGTTATCAAACTACCACATATTATTTAACCTCATAAAACTATTCAAATATATTAAATAAAATGTCAATTTTAAACTAATTTATCATGGTATGACATATTAAAACCCACTATAATATTAATTATATAATATTTTTAAAGGATATTATAAAAACACACTCCTATATATAATATATATAACTCACATCCCATATATATCTAATTCAATTCATTATCCTTAATCATCCCAACATCATCTCATTACTCAAAGAAGGATAAAATAACTATAAAACAATATAAATAATTAATATTAATTTCCTAATATTTATTATGTGCCTCAATTAGAGTTTTTAACCATTATGTTAATTGAATGGTAAAATTTAATCTTCAAACAACATAATTTTGAAAACAATTCCCCCAAAAATCATTAATCTTCCATCCTCATATTAATTTTCAATAATTTCCACAAAAAATAGAAACAATTTCATATATAAGGATGAATAATAGAAAATATGAAGAGGAAAATAATTTCATTTTATGGATTTATTATGTTACCGTACACCTTACATTCAACCGTTCTTGTAGTGGCAGTGAGTTATGAATTAATTGGTTATATTATCAGGAAAGTTCTAGTTGGGTATTTAGTGTTTTGACGCATTAAAGGGGCTGCATGATTGGTGCATGGTTGTGGAAATAATTTTCGATCTCCTTATAAAAACATGTAGTTTGTTTGGAGATGTAAAATGGGAAAAAAATTCAACATGGTAAGATCTAGACATTCTAGTTTTTTTTAAAAAAATGTGTCTTAGGATATTGGTGAAATCACGGTTCAGACATGGTTTGGAATACCATGTATGGGATTTTAGTAAAAATAACACTTTTATTTCATTAATGAAACCTCTAGTTATTCATCATTGACCTAGGGATCATAATCATCGGGGATCCAGTAGCGAATCATGTAAATTTTTCTCCCCCTGAACTTCAAACCTGGTGGATCTAGTGAGTTGTATAGTGTACATTCATGAAGTGAAGTTTTTTCCTCCATTACTCACATATATTCTATTCATATATTAAAATAAATCATGTATATATTATATATTGGATACATGTATTCATTCTATAATAATTTAAAGAATATTTTTATCGTTTTTTATATAGATTCATGATCTTGAAGTTTGGTATATCTTCCTTGAGAGGATTTAGATACATCATTAATGATGAATCACTTTTTTTATGTTGTCATGGATTCCACTATTTGTAAATATTAATTCCATGAATTATAATCATATAAGTCATATATTGATGGTTTAGGTATTATATTATTTAATATTTGAGCAGTTATATGATTTGTGTATCATTACTAAATGGATCATTGAATCAGTAATTAATGATTAGATGTTGGAATTCTGTGCAATGTTAAGACATATTATGGATTTATTTTCTAGGATTTGATTGAGTTTATTTGGTTAGTATATAGATCATATCAAGATAGATAAATTTACATGAATAGGGTTTCCCAAAAGAACTTTTCATGTTTATGTATTCTGGGTTTTATTTTAATTGTGTTCATTAAATGTTGTTATTTCATAAGAAGTGTATGGTTAGATATTCCAGATTTCCCCTTCTATGTTTTTATTACTTGGTTTATATTTTATATCCTATGTAATACTTACTATGTTTTATTTCATTGTAGTAATAAATTATTTTGTTTACTAAATGTGTAATATTTCATAGCCATGCGTCACATTCTATGATATGTTGTTCTTTCTATGTTATTCCATGAATGTGGTTTTTCATTTTATAATTGAAATATTTATTCTCTGTTCAGTTTGAATGGTGGCCTTGAAGAAAATACACATATCTTTAAAAAGGGTCTGCCAAAGACGTAACACATTTTTTTTTAATATTTGTAGGTTGGTTAACACCTAATCTTATCTTGGGTTTTTACAACATGGAACTCCATAAACCATTCGAATATAGTCAATATTCCAGCATGATATAATTATGGGGAATTTATTTGTACATGTGAAGAGTTCAATTGAGTTGGGAATTCCATGTATGCATATCATTAAAGGTGAGATAGTGATCATGTGTCATAATTATGAAATGACTATATTGGTTGTTAATGATTTGTTCCATAAATGTGGGACACATATCATCATTAATGGTGAATATAGTAACATAGAATGATCTATGTCATGTGTGTAACACTTACGATATCCTTGTACTATGGAACCATAAAATTTATTAACTAGGATCTTGTTAACGTGGTTATCTCATGAAAACTGGAAACATTGTGTGTTGCAACCTGGTATACACATTTACCATTCCATCATGAAAACACTTCTTTGGGAATGAAATGTTTTGTTAATGATGCATTAGTGGTGTTATAATGGGTTAACACTCACATCCTTCATGGTTATCTCATTGGGAATGTTGACTTGGTTATCAGGGATCTAGATAAAAGAATGTTCCCTCCATCAGTTTTTTTAGGAACATTGAGTTAGGAAAGTCACAGTACTAATATAGATTACTGAAAACTACCAAAATAACTTTTTTTATCACTTCCTATGGAATTGCTCATACATGTTGAAATTATATAATGGGGACCATTTTGTTTTTATTATATGTACTAACATGAAATTTATTATCAAAAAAATTTATGTTTTCTTTCTCTGTAATGTAGAGATGGATTAAATTTATGTTGTTATATTTGGATTTTGTTTCTAGGGTTTCGGTGGGTGTTGTCATCCCACATCATTATTAGACCCTATCCATTAATTAGAAACCTATTTTGTATGGTGATGTTCACATGAATTATTTTTACACATTATCTAATGCCTGATGATTTGGTTAGGGGTGTTAAAAAATGATATCATAGCTTTGAGTTTTATTTCCCTTTTTTGACATTTTGGGACACAGTCGAAAGGAGGTATTTATAGAGAAATTAGGTAGGGGAGTTTCCATGTACCAATCCAAGTTATGTGTAACTGACCTATGGGTAATGAGGATGGATTATTTTAATATTTTATTTTATTTAATTTCATTCATGCCTCATGAACATGTATGTTGGGTCACATTTCTTGAATGTTCATGTTCTTTCTACATTGTAATTCTTTAATTTATTGAATTATTGTGTGATTTTTTTCAGTGATGTATCTGTATTCTCCATGGTTGTTATATAAATATATTTCCATTACTTATATGAACATGTGAATAATATTATCAAATATATATACTGGACTATTACTCACATTAATGTATAGATATCCAATATTGAGCCTTACATATAACAAGGTGGGTTATACCTTTTTTTTGAGTATCCCATTAGATATTCCTTCATATAGTTGTCTTATTTATGTGTTTAATAAAACATTTTTATGTTTTTATCGTAAAGAAGTTTTTATATGTTTTTCTAATTGTTTTTTCATTTCAATGAAATTCCACTATTGGGATGTATGAATGATCATATTAGGGGGAACACCAGTTCCACCACACAACATGGTATAATATACACTAGAGAATACTCTTGAATATATTCTAATAGTTTATGAAGTCAATTGTCCTTTAGTGTGAAGTCTTGCAGATTTAAACTACTACTGGAGGAGGAGCTTAGAGAATAATGGATAACTTTATTTATGATTTCTATATACTATATCCTCCATTATTGTAGGTTACTAGTGGTTTACAATATATTGAGGACTATTTTGAAATTATTGGGGGAATATCTATCCTTGTGTTGACTCCTAACTTTATAAGGATGATTTTTTTTTTGAATTTATGCTTCAAATACCCATTAATAAGTGGTGGTGCATTATGGGTCATGTAGGAAATCCTAAAGGTCCTACTTGGGAGTCCTTAGAAGAGTTTTTGTTCAAGGTATTCTTTCAAACTAGTTGAATATAGACATAACCCAAGAGTTTCTGGAGGTTTACTAGGGGATTATATATGTTTAATCTTACTCATCTTATTTTTGAATGTAGATACTCTTTTTTCTTTTATTGGTTTGGATGAGGCATAAAAGTCTTAGAAGATTGATATTGGCCTTTTTATTAATATTAAATGTCATGTTAAGGGTATTTACAAGATGATTTATGTAGAGGTTCTTTGTATAGTGGTGAAGTTTTTTATGGCACTAGAGGTGGATAGATTTATAGGTGTCATGTACATATAAGATTTTTTTGATGATCTGCCACTCTAATGACAAATCAAATGATTATTCTAGTATTTTTAAGAATAAGGATGATGTGGTACAAGTGTTTTGATAATAGGAGGAGTATAGTGATTCCCCTTCTACTCCCTCTTTAGGAGGAGGCTGTTCTATGTGCTACCACTGTGGATAGAAAAAATATTTTATTGCATCATGTTTGAAGCCACCTAGTAATTTTTACAAATTTTTTAAGGTGGTTAATGTCCAATTATTTTATTCTAAGATTCATTATTTAGATATTATGATCTCATTTTTGGGTCTAGGAAGCAATCTTCAGGAACAAACCTAGACTCCAAATACTTCATTGACTCATTCAAGCAATGCACCATAGAGGAAATATCATTATCTAGATACATGTTGGATATACACAATGGATTAGTTTCTACGCATCAATATAGAGGGAAGTTATAAATTTATAGGTATTATTTTTATTACCTCGATATTATACTCTGATTTGTTTGATATGAGAGATTCTTGTTGCTTCATATTTTTATATGATGTTACCCTCTTAAATTATCTTGGCTAACGTTATATTATATATTACTCTCCCTTAAAATTCCATAGGGAATAAATTTGGAGTTACTATAATGATTTATAAAATGAAAAGTAGTTTTGTTGGGTATTAATAGATAATAGAATTGATGGCCTTATGATTGACTAGATTCAATGTAATATTCAGTATTGCTTGGTTCACGTATATTCAATCATATATCAACTACTAGTAGAGATGTGTATCATTCACCACCAATAGAGGAGATCATCTCATGAAAACCAATGTGTGGTAAAATACGGCAAGAAATATGGTATCTATAATGCCATGGCCCTAGATTCTCAGAGTCATAGCATTAATTTTATACATTGGAATGATTACAAGGAATCATGTCCCAAAAGCCCGATCAATTTAGCAGTCTTGGACAATAGATTACATACATGAAAATTATATTACAATTTCTAACATACAACAAAAAAACAATCCATGGAGAATGCCATTATTCCCTTATCTTAACCATGAATCGCAAACATAATACACTTCTTGGGATCCTGGGAAAATAAAACATAAGAAAGGGGTGAGATCAGATGCTCAGTAAGGGTAAATAATTTATCGGAAGATAACATAAACTATAGGGATAGTGAAGAATTGAAAACACATGCCTTTACAAATAATAAACCGGAACACTTTATGGAAGAAATATGATTTGAGTAAATAATTCCAAAATAACACATAGTCAATTTTATTCTAATAGTCGAATAACCACATGAACCATCAATATTATTTTCATAATGAGGGAATTTATAATACCGGACATTATGAAACATTTTGTCAAGGCCTCGGCCAAGACGTATAAAAATGATTACGGCCTTGAACAAAAACATATATCAAATTGGGAAAGGCCTAGGCCAATTCCACATCTAGTTGTCTCATGAGACCTACCGATGCATCGAGGAGATCTAGCAGCCTCCACCCGTCATTTACTATGTCCAATACATTCCTCATATAAAAAGGTTGAAACATAACATAAACATTCATATTAGAACTAGGATACAGAATGTCAATACTTTATCCATAAACCATGAATGGTATAAAAATAACACATCCACAACCAAAAATATCACAAAACCATCAATACAATATGGAATATTTGTATCATAGTAAATCAACCTTGATCAGGAATAATATCCCGTAAATAATTTTGATATAGTTGAAAATGATCAGTAAAAATCCTTGAGATAAATATCCCTTTTCATGAAATCGGTTAAAATTAATATAAAGGAAGTAATTTAAAAGATAGTTTTGAATCAAAGTTGCGTATACCATATTGAAACTTTTTAAAGATATTAACATTTTAAAACATTTATGTTAATATAAATAAATCCTTAAAACCATTTTAAAAACACAGACATTGAAAAGAAAGGATTAGAAGAATAAATCTTTAAAACATTTAAAATTATGTTTTAGTAAAATATTATATTAAAAAATAACCCTTTTAATACAAGTTAATGATACATGGACATGGATAAAAAATATTCCTGAGTAGATACTTATGTAAAAACAACCTCAGAAAATAAAGGGATTTTGAAATTATCCCTTACCTTAGACTTTACTTTGGTCGAGGGTACGTTTAACATCTTATATAATGACCATAGTATGTTATTAAATTATACCAAAACCATATTCATATTTATTATATCATACATGATTCATTTATGACTTTCTAATAACAACTTAATAATGATTTCCATGTTAAATTAACATTTTGCGTAATAATCACATTCTTTATCGTATGTGTTTTAACTTTTTATTCTTGATCATATCTTTTAGAAATTGATTTAAATGATTTAAGAATTTAAAAATTGATTTATATATCATAGATATATAGAATATAAATATTTATAATTGACATATATATGAAATGGAAGGCACTGTTTATGGAGACTGTAGGCCATACGTACGCAAGAACATTGTTTCCATTTTCACATTGTATTGAACAGAAGTAAGTGAATAAGATATATGTAAGTACATACATACACACATACATACATACATATATATATATATCTATATATCCATTAGAATTATTATGTCATATATTACATAATTATTAAAAATATATATTTTTATAATAATCGTTGAATGGTGAACATGTAAATGAATCTCATCACGTCATGGAGACGGTAATACGTACGTATGCATGAGCGACAATATCATTATTTTGATATTAAAATAGTATATTATTTCATGTTATACCATATTTAATGAACAATTAACATGTTATATTTATTTTTTACATCAATTATACTTTATTATTATACCAATCCAAATAATAATGTATTGAATAACAACTACACCATGATGTGGAGACGATAAATCGTACATACGCACGTATGGTGACATGTCATTCATAAGATAGATAGATTAATGAATATAGATATAAAATATTTATAATAACATCAAATTATATATATAAGACACTAGAGTTATTGCTTTACATTGGAGACAATGAGGAAATAAGATGTGGAATAAGAAAAAAACATGAAAGAGGTGATGAAATATTTACCACTTCTTCAGATTCTTCCTTATGATTTGATAAAAAGGGCTACATAGGATAACTTTATGACAAAAGGAAGGCCTCTAATAGGAAGGGAGGATATTTTAGATAATATTTTGGTATGGTTTGGCTGATTGAAATGGCTTTGAAGTTGTGAATTTGAGAGAAGGTGGAGTGCCCTTTTATAAGAGGGGTGAGGGGCACCTTAGGAAAGGATTGAAATGTTATTTTATAATAAAACATTATTCAGTTTATAATGTCTCTAAATCAATTTATTTAGAATCTAATGAGGGTATGGTTATACATCCTCTCAGACAATAGGTTTTATACAAGTTTAGGTTAACATTTTAACCATATCTTTTAGATTTAACTCTAAGTTAAATAATTTAACTTTTATTGTGTGTTCTTGTATTCCTAAACTATATGGTTAATAAAAATACTATAAAAATCCATGAGAACCTATATTGGTTCATTAATGACATATATAATATTATTTAATCCCTTTGGACGAACCTTATATTTTAAGAAATATTATATCAACCAATAATATAGTATTTGTTTTAAAAATTAATTTATGTCAATTTTGGCACTATTGGGTAATTTGTTTTTTGAAAGTCATAACAACTTATAACTTCTCAAAAAAGAATTATATAATCAACCCTAACATGTCATATTAACCTGGATTTTTTTTGTAATTCATCAAAAGTATAAAATTACATTTATTGGGATATTTATAATATTAATTATTTTAATCTTACATTAGTACAGTATTTACTGCATCATCATTATGTCATAAATAAATTAAATTATTAAATGTGCAAAAATTATAAATAAACTACCATTATGTATTAAATCATTTTATCTTTCTAATGAATATTTATAGTCAAATGTATCTTATTTATAACCCTATATTAAAATGTTTTAGTTTGGAATACTTGAATTTAACACTTTTAACACTTCATTAAATTAAATAATAATAAATTTCCTAATTTAATCCCAGTAGACCTAAAGGGTTGTATTTTATTCCTTAGGTTTTTTTGGTTTATTTACACTTATCCAATAGAATTAGGACATGTGTTAGGCTAATAATAATATCATTATTACCTTTAATTACCCTATTTACTTTTAGCCGTGGTAAATAAAAGTCAAAAGTTACTATTCACCTGAAATTATTTTTTTTATTGAACCAAAATTTACATACTGATATCAACTGTGTCTTTGATATTTTTTAAATTAAATTCATAGTAGTTGTAAAATTATGTTTTATGCAATTTTTTATATTCAACTAGGAGGTGGGAAAAAGACGGTAAAAAGTTCAATAAAATTTTTATATATCTAAACATATTGTAAACTAAGTCTAATGAATCAGATTGAACATATATAGGTATTATGTATCTATTTTTAGCTAAAATATATTTAAATAAAATAATTAATTATTTAAATAAAAAGTCGGTTTTAAATAATAACTTAGTTATTTTACTATTCACTAAAAATTGAATGTTTTCATAAAAATACTAAAAATCACCCGAAACTAATTTTGATATTATAAATTCAAAAAATAAGTCAATTTTACCAAATTAAAATCATATAATTTTAAACTGTTAATTTAAAATCAATTCTAATTTTCAAAACCAAAGAAAACGGTGTTTTAAAAAAGTAAAAACTATCAAAAGATTGACATGTGTTTATGTCAAGTTTAAATGCGAAATTACTTATAATGAACAAAATTGTATTAAATCATAAAAATATAATCTAATTATACTTCCAAACCATTCAAATTTATAATTGAACACTATAAATTATTTTGATTAAAAAAGTTGTTTTCAGTTATAATTTAGTAATTTTAACTATTCACCCAAATATGAAAGTTATCAGAAAAACACCAAAAATTTATTGAAACTAAATTTTTATGTCCAAATTCTAAAGATTTTAATATTTTCAAATTGAATATATAATAGTGTCAAATATTGGATTTATAAGGGGTTCTCCATTAAAAGGCGGTAAAATTGCATTTTTTGAAAAATACTTCTTTTATCTAAAAAATGAATTTTGTTCTTATATTATGTCTAAGAAATGTGTAATTTGGATGATAAACTTATTTAGAGTATATAAGATTCAAAATTCCGTAAATAATATTTATAACCACTTTTTTAATGGAACATTTGGTAATTTTTTTATGTGGTCGAACTCGGTGCTGCGTGTAGCACAAGCTATTAAATTACATTAATGAGATAACGTACAATGAGATAATCGGGTTTCACATTCTTCCCTCGTTCAATAAATTGTGTCCTCGTAATTTGAAATAGTTTTTAGAAAATAAATGGTTAAAATAGAGAAATACCTTTGTGGAAAACCCACATCAGAAATTGTGTTAATAAAATTTAGTCTTAATAAGATGGAAAGGGAAATGAAAAAGTTACTACCAAATTATGATATCAATTAGGAGAACATTGGTGGAAATTAGAGACACATAATTGGAGGGAAAACGTAAATATTTATAGGGAGTGATTGAGGTCATCAATCATAATATATCATTTAAATATATTGACATAACAAATCCATTATCAAAACCATTTTCAATACCAAAATACATAAAAAGAGTATAGGGTATTTATTTTCTTTTAAATTTTTTTTGGCTTGTTAAGGAAGCCAGAGATAAAATAAAATATGTGGCAGCGGAAATGTCATTATCACCGATAATAATAAAAAACATTAATTTTTTGTCTTTTAGTAAAACGATTCATAGAAAATGATTCCCCTTGAAATGAAATTTAAAAGGGTTTTATACACCGTATAAAAGAAAATCTTATATATATAAAAGGATGCCTCAATGAAAAAAGATTGAGAAGTAATCCGCCAACTAACGTTTAAGAATTAATTTATTCATAGAATAAAAGGAATATATTTATATATACTTGACAAGCAGATATACATCATTTAACTAATTCCTACCAGAATCTCATCCTTCACTTCAAAAGATTTCAAAAAAATATTCAATTTATCCTAATCGTATAGGGTTCCAAGAATAATGAATATATATTTAACCTATCAGAATTTTTAAAAAAGAAAGTACATTATAAAATCCATTACATCACGTTGGCCAGTGGTAGGTGATGCACCCTTTTCGCCCTTCAGTTGCTAGTTCATGTGTCACTGCCTTGCCGGACGCGACCGGTTGTTGCCCAACCTCTGAGTTGTCCTTTTTATGACAATCCAAAAATAACCTTATCAATTGTATCCAATTTCAAACATAATCCATTCCAACCTTTATACTTATCCAAAATACTTCTATCCAAACTCACTGTCCAAAATTTATAAGGATGTTAAACAAAATAGAGATCCTTTTTACCACGTAATAACATGTGAATATCATCATCATGTATTCTTTTAAAACATAGTAACACCCTAAATTACCATAAAACCTTATTGATTACATTCATGCTCCCTTATTCTTTATAGGATACTGGATATATTCCTTATATCAAAAAATTTTAAATATTAAAACAATGATGAAATAAACAAACTATTAATCAGTTCCAAGGAAGTAAAGAATATCCAATATAATTTATCCAAATCAACCATATCTTATTCCAAAATCACTACCTCATTATCAGAACCATATTAAGGATTATCGTTCCTTCAACCATGTAGTTTCCAAAAAGTGTAGCTTACTATTATGTCACTTTTCATAGAACCATATAATCTCAAATCATCAATAAAATAGTACTCTATTACAATCCTTATATATCTCCATAATTCATATAACCAGAATATTTATGATACAACACTCAAATGAAATAACTCTATAATAACAACATAAGAAAACTAGTCATTCCTCTTCATCTGAGGTAGTATCAAAACCTGATTATTATCAAATATCATCATTAGCTGTATACACTAATGAAGAGGACATTGATTCACGTAGTGTCCCAATGCCTTGTAGATGAAGCATTTTACATTTGAAACCTTTTTATTACCATTGAAATAACTTACTTGGTTTCCTTTTTATCCACACTTATAAAAAAACTCTCATTCCCTTCAAACATTTACCGAGGTGATTATTTCCACATTTATCACATATGGGAAAATCCTTCTTTCCCCTTTTCTCTTTATCCATATTTCTCTCTACCATACTTTTCTTCTCTTTCTTCCCTTCAAATCCATAGAACGCAGAGAATTATTTACTTATCTTATAAACAGATTATTTTATTTCTTCATATGTTGATAATACATGGGAGACTATTTCACTTCTAAATGTTGGATTAATACCGTGAAAGATATGATCCTTCTTACTCTTTGGATCATATGTATTTTTGAAGTTCTCATTCCTTCTACTGTGTACCATTTCTAAATAATGGAATACACTATGTTAGTTTATGGATCACAATGAATAATTCCAAACTTGTAATATACCTAACTTTAATTGAACAGTTAATAGATATAATCCATAATAATAATAATGTTTTCTTTCTGAAAGTATTTACTCCTAAATCCTTCATAATGATTTGCAATTAAAATGTGAACTTTCCAAAGCATATCCCCCAGGAGTGTCAGAACCAAGAGTGAAGCAAGGATCGTTGTTGTTCACTAGTTCCCGTTCGAGTCTAGTTCAAAGCGTTGTTTTTGGGTTTGACACCTAGGTACATCAGTTTTGGAGACGCCTCTACCTGGTCGTATCCAGACATAAATGTATTACTTTGAAAACTCACAAAATCTATAAATTAACAAAATTCAAGGAAGTTCTTCTATACTAATCATCAGATTCATTCTTAGGGAAACGTTATCTAAAAAGAGTTTATCTAAATCTATTTCAACCATTATTTCTAAACATCCTCTGATACCAACTGTAATGCCCCAAGCCTAGATCCCCAGAGTCCGTGCATTATTTTAAAACATTGGAATCATTACAAGGAAACAATTCCCAAAAGGCCGATCAGTTTAACAGTCCTGGAAAATAGATTACAAACATGAACGTAACATTATGATTTCTAACATACAAAAAAAAAGAGTCATTTGAGAATTCCATTGTTCCCTTATCTTAACCCTACATCTCAAACATAAAACACATCGTGAGATCCTGGGAAAATAAAACATAAGAAAGGGGTGAGCTCAGATGCTCAATAAGGGTAAATAATTCAGCTGAAGATAACATAAACCATATGCATGGTAAATAATTGAAAACACATGCCTTCATAAATAATAAACATGAACAATTTATGGATGAAAAATGAGGTGAGTAAATAATGACATAATAAAACATAATCACTGGTATTCTTCTAGTCTAATAACCACATGAACAACCAAAATTATTTTCGTAATGCGGGAATGTATAATGCCAGAAATTCTGAAACATTTTGTCAAGGCCTCAACCAAGATGTCAAAAAATGATTAAGGCCTCAGCCAAAATCATATATATAATTGAGGAAGGCCTTTTCCAATTCCACATCTAGTTGTCTCATGATACCTACTGATGAATAAAGGAGCTATAGCAGGATCCACCAGTCACATAATACGTCAAATACATTTGTCATATGAAAAGGTTGAAACATAACATAAACATTTGTATTAGAACTAGAATACGAAATTTCAATAATCTATTCACAAACCATGAATGGTCTAAAAATAACACATCCATAGTCAAATATATCAGAAAACCTTAAATACAATATGGAAGATTTATATCATAATAAATCAACCTTGATCATGATTAATATCCCATAAAGGATGATGACATAGTTGAAAATGATCAGTAAAAATATTTGAGAGAAATATCCCTTTTCATGAAATAATTTAAAATTCATATAAAGGAAGTCATTTAAAAGATATTTTTTAATAAAAGGCTTCTATAACACATTGGATATTTTGAAATGAAATAACATTTTAAAAACATTTATGTATATACAAATAAATCCTTAAAATCATTTTAAAAACATTACCATTAATAAGAAAGGTTTAGAAAAACAAATATTTAAAAAATTTAAAATTATGTTTTAGTGAAAAAGTACATTAAATATAATCCCTTTTAAAACTATTTTATGAAACATGGACAAGGATAATAAATATGTCCCAGTATATACTTACGTAAAAATAACCTTGGATAATAAAGAGATTATGAAATTAACCCTTACCTTGCACTTTCCTTTGGTTGAGGGTATGTTTAACCACTTGTATAATTACAATAGTATGTTATTATATTATAACAGAACCATATTCATATTTATTATATCATAAATTATTCGTTTATGACTTTATACAACCCATTTAATAATGATTTCCATGTCAAATTAACATTTAGTGTAATAATCACTTTCATAATTGTATGCGTTTAAACTTTTTATTCTTGATTGTATCATTTAGATCATGATTTAAATGATTCCTGAATATAAACCATGATTTATATACTATACAGATTTATAATATAAATATTTATTATAGATGTATATATGAAATGTAAGGCACTGTTTATGGAGACGGTAGGCCGTACATACACATAACAGCTGTTTCCGTTTTCATATCGTCTTGAACGGAAGTAAGTAAATAAGATATATGTAAGTAAATACATACACACAATCAAATATATATATCTCCTGTAGAATTATTATGTCACATATTACATACCTATTAATAATATATATTTTTTATAATCATCGTTGAATGGTGAACTCTAAAATGAATCTCATCGCATCCTGAAGACGGTAATCCATAAGTAAGGAGGAGCGAAAATATCATTCTTTTGATATTAAAATCATATATAATTGGATTTTATATCATATATACAGAATAAGTAACATGTTATATTTATTATTTACATCAATTATACATCATTATTATTCCCATCCAAATAATAATGTATTGAATAACAAATACACCACGACGTGGATACTGTAAGCCACACGTACGCACGTATGGTGACATGTCATTCATAGGTTGGATAGAATAATGAATATGGTTGTACCATATTTATAATAACATCAGATTATGTAATATACTAGAGTAATTGTTTTACAATGGAAACAACAAGGAAGGATGAAGTGGAAGAATAAATGAACTTGAATGAGGTGATGAAATATTTACCTCTTCTTTGGGTTCTTCCTTTTGATTTAATAAAAGAGATCCTTAGGCAAGATTTCTGACTAATATAAGGCCTCTTGGATTAAGAGGGGGATAGTTGAGAGGATATTTGGGAAGGTTTTGGCCGATCCAAATTGCTTTGATGGTGTGAATTTGGGAGAAGGGGGAGTGCCATTTTATAAGAGGGGTGAGGGGCACCGTAGGAAAATATTTAGATATTATTTTATAATAAAATCGTATTAAGTTTATAATGGATACAAATTGATTTATTTAGAATATAATGTAGGTATGAGTCGAAACAATCGCAAACAATAGGGTTTAGAAAAGTTTAGGTTACCATTTTTACCTTGTTTTTTAGATATAACTACAAGTAAAATAATTTATCTTTTACAATGTCTTCATGTATTCTTACACTATATTGTTAATAAAATTCCTATAAATATCAAATAGAACCTCAAGTGGTTAATTAATGACATATATAATATTATTTATGATCTTTGGCCGAAACATAGATTTTTATGACAACATATCAACCAATAAAATAGTAATTGTTTTAAAAATTAAATTATGTCAATTTTGACACTATTTGTTATTTTATTTTTGTTAAATTCATAACAACCTTATAACTTAGAAAAAAAGTTTATCTAATATACCCTAACATGTCATAGTAACCTAAAAAATTAGTGTAATTCATCAAAAGTCTCAAATTACATTTATTTGGATATTTATAATATCAATTATTTTAATCTTTCATTAATCAAGAAATTTATGCATCATCCTTGTGTCATAAATAAAATAAATTATTTATTGTCTAAAAATTATAAATAAAATACCATTATGTAGGAAATATTTTAAATTTAAAATTAATATTTATAATGAAATTTATCTTTTTAATAACCCTATATTAAAATTTTTTAGTTATGAAAACCTGAATTTAACACTTTTAAATCTTCATTAAATTAAATAATAATGAATGTCCTAATTTAATCCAAGTAGACCTAAAGGGTCATATTTTATTTCTAAGGTTATTTTGGTCGAATTAAACTTATCCAATAGAATCTTTACATGTGTCAGTGTAATAATAATATCATTTCTATATTTAATTACCCTATTTACTTTTAACCGTGGAAAATAAAAGTCAAAAGATACTATTCATCCAAAATTATTTTTATCTTATTGAACCCCATTATAATTATTGATATCAACTGTTTCTGTCGTATTTTTAAATTTCAATTCACAGAAGTTGTAAAATTTTGTTTTATATATATTTTCAAATGCTTCTAGGAGGAGGGTAAAAGACAGTAAAAAGTTCAATAAAATTTTTTTATATCTAAACATATTATAAAAGGAATACAATTAATTACATTTAACTTATATAATTTTTATTTATCTATTTTGTCCTAAATTAAATTTATATAAAATAAATAATTATTTAAATAAAAATTCGTTTTTAAACAATAACTTAGTGTTTTTCACTATTCATCAAAAATTGAATGTTTTCAAAAAAATACCAAAAATTCTCCCTAAGCTAATTTCAATATTCCAAATTCCAAAATGAAGTTTATTTTACAAAATTCAAATCATATAAGTTTCATTTATTAATTTAAAATTAATTATCGTTTTCAAAACCAAAAAAAACGGGTTTTTAAAAAAGTAAAAACTTTCAAAGGATTAACATGTGTTTATGTCAAATTTATATGTGAAATGACCTATAATGACCAAAATTGTATTAAATGGTAAAAATATAATCTAATTTTACTTCCAAACAATTAAAATGTATAATTTAACACTATAAATTATTTTTATTAAAAAAGTTATTTTCAGTTAAAATTTAGTAATTTTCACTATTCACCCAAATATGAAAGTTATCATAAAAACCAAAAAAGTTTAACAAAAATAAAATTTTATGTCCCGATTCTAAAGAATAAGTTTATTTTGTCATATTGAATATATAAAAGTGTCAAATATAGGATTTAAAAATGGTTCTCCATTAAAATAAAGTAAAATTTCTTTTTTGAAAATACTTCTTTTAGCTGAAAAAATGAATTTGTTCTAATATTATGTCTAAGAAACACATAATATGAAAATTAAAATTATATAGAGTATATAACTTTTAAAATTCAGTTAATACTATTTATAACCACTTTTTGAAAGGCATGTTTGGAAATGTTGTGGTGCGCTTGAACTCAGTGTTGTGTGTAGCATAAGCTATTAAATTACTTTAATGAGATAACATACTATGGGATCTTGGGGTGTTACAATATCCGACTTGGGCCAGATTGGATTTATCATTCCATATGTTATAGTGTTTTAATTTTTATAAAAATCAATGCTATCACCCTATATATTCCCTCTACTAGTGTATCATTGTCAGGATTTCATCAGAAATAACATATTATGTATTACTATAGATAGAAGAAATTAGATTTGGAATGATCTTACACCAATGGTGAAACACTTATTGATTCCTCCTTATCATACGGTACCTAATGATTTGAGAGTGTTAAAGGTACAATTTGAGTATTTAAAGTTTATGGGAATTATTAGAGAGAGAAAATATCCTTGAGGTTCTCCAGTGTTGTTTCCCAATAAGGGAATGGGGTTTTACCACTCTGTGTAGAATAAAATAATATAAAAGGGAGATTAATGAAGAACTATAATTATTTAACCTGGATTTATTATCTATTTGAATAGTTATTGGGAGGGAAATGGTTTCCCAAGATTGACCATCTTTCAGGCTACCATCACACATAGGTCAGAGATGAGGAAAATCCAAAGACAATGTTTTAGAGTGGATAATGTTTATATGACTTCATTTTTAAGTCATTGGGGTTTAAAAATATTCTAATATTTATCATAATTCTTATAAATTGTTTTTTCTATGAAAAAATTGATTCTTTATTCATTATATATATATGATATCCTGATATAATTAAGGACATCAAATATAAATGATAGAAACCCTAAATCTTTTATTTAGTAAACATCTATCGAACATCCCTTATGAAAACCTATTGAAGTGAAAATTTTGGATTTAGAAGGTGTGATTCCATGAGATAGTAAATTTGATTATGTAGAACCAAATAAGATATAGGATTTTATATCTTGATCATGTTTTAGGAATGAGTTTGAGATTGGGTGATCCCTTGGAATAACAATGTACTATTGAAATTTCGTCTTATACTTCTCTCATTTGATAGTGCCGATGATAGATCTAAAAAAGTGATTAATTTTGATTGGAATGATTAGTTTAACGTATAAGTCTTAGAGTTAATTGTGATATTGATGGAAATTTCCATCTTAAATTTATAGAGCCTTGGATCAGTCATATAGTCTACTATGATGCATCCATTGTTGGGTTTTAAGTATTTTTATATGAAAAGATTATGTTTTCAAATATGGGTGACATCATTTGCTACTCCACAAGAGGGACTACCAAACACATGATCTAGAGATTTCTATTGAGGACCATTCTCTAAATTTATGGTGAAAATGTCTTTGTTGTGAGATATTTATTATCTATATAGAGAAAAATATCTTAAGATACATCTTCACTATGTGGGATCATAATCTGAGGTAGATGAGTTGCTTAGAGAATCTATATACATTATATATGTGATGACATGTCCATTAGTGAATAGTAATGGCACTATAGATTATCACATCATGAAAACACTATAAACACATGAACATAAAGAACATCCTTCACTAGTGGAGTGGAATCTAATGTGATTGGTGGATGTGTGACAATTGATTGTGTCTGAGGATCATAGAAGAATGAAATATTTTCTTTTGGATACCACATCATACTTAGTTTATCGAGGGAAGTCCATCCATGATTTGAATCCAAAGTGTGTAGTAATGTAGGATCACTTTTTGGGTGATGATTCTATTATAGGTTGTTCGTTAGATTATGATAATGTGATATAAATTATAGGTATTTTAGTAGTGAAAAAATACATAGGTGAGGATCTGATGAAATTTTATCATTATTTGAAATGTGTAATTCATTGAGGATCAATGGTGATATTACATGATATATGATGCTAATATTGGTGGTCATGTATGAATAGGGAAATCAGCAGTTCTATATCATGATGCATCAACTGGAAAAAGGAAAATTTCAAGCGTTATAATATAGATAATTTTATTCTTCCAGTTGTTCTGACCCTAAGGACGTGGGAAACATTATTATTCCATTTGGACAGAGACATCCATGACCATGATGAGGCATGATATTGTGTGTCTGATTAGTGATAAAATGTTGGATGTGGAGAAAAAAATAATATTTGAGTGAGTTTTTAGTGGATATGTTGGAAGGAATACATGTATGTTACATTGTACACTGACATTGAATTATATTTTAGATTAAATTAGATAGGAACACATGCTTAACATATGAGTTTTCTAAGGTCATACAGAAGGCTTTGCGTACCCAGATGAAACAAAGAAAATTGTATCATGCCCAATATAATATAATTCTAGAGAGGATGTTATTTATTTTTTTGATATATTATGGGAATATATTTTGGAATTTTATGGACCATCATATGATCACTCCACCATGTTTTACTTTTTATGTATCATCATCTCCGAGGCCCCAATTCAGATGGAATCTTTTTAGTCCCTTTAAAGATGATTGTATAAATGACTACTGTATTTAAAAAAGTATTGTGAGGAAAAAATTGTGGGACTAAGTTTGGTATTGGAGACCTCCATCATAGTAATGATGAAAAAAAACTTTATATTAAATTCTCAGATAAGACACAAATCATATAATAACGGGAGTTAATGACACATGGAATTAATTTTGGGTGACCAAGATTTCTTATGAGTGACTCATCAACTGTGGAATCGATAGTTGTAGAAACAAGGGATTCCATCATTGATATTTTTTCAATTATTTGAGATAACGGAGCATATTAGGATAGTATCCTAAAATTTGGATCCTCCCCTATGGTATTGTGGTAGGTATGATATATTACACGTGTCTCTGATTTGGAGGTATATGCCTGATCTTGTACATGTGGTTGATTCTGAGGATATTTAGTCGAAGCTTGAAACATAATTTATAGAGTGAAAAATTTATAATATACAAGAGATAAAAAAATTCATATGAGGAAATATGGTTCCACGGTTCAATGTCATATGGTAGTATGGACATATCTTGGAAGATATTTTAGAGTGGCAATCAAATGTATGAGCTCTATAACATGATGTATTTGAGCATGAACTGTAGATAAACTTTATGAGGATGTGATGTCCTTAGTAGAGTATATTTTAATGGTAGAGAGTTATTTATGTACTTTTAAACATTATTCCAATAGTTATTTACATGTTTAGAGTTATGATTATGTTGGGTGAATTATCTGGAAGAGAATGTTTATTTGGGGTGGGGGCTTATGAGACCATAACGAGGGCACACAGTTTGTGAATTGTTAGGGTAACCTATGTTGTTCTCACCAAGAAACTATATTATCTATTTCGGGTTAGAAAATAAGAAAATCACGTTTCTCTCAGGGTTTGATCTAACTATTTGAATTTTCTAATAAAAAAATGTGTCTTGAGATAGTTTCGATAGTATAATTGGTGCGTAGTTTGGATAACTGGATGACCAAACCATGTGTGGGATTTTAATTATTCAAAAAATTGGATTTTGGCCCCAAACCATCCATGAAAACCCTCATTTATCCTACTATTACTAGGGTTCTCGAACCTATAGACTCTAGTGGTGATTCATGGAAATTACTTTCCCAATATACTCCAAATTTTATAGATCTAGATCATATTATTGTGTGGATTCAATGTAAGAAGTCATTTATTAATTCACTCATTATTAATATCCTTATCTCTTGAGTAGAATCCTTGATAAAATCCATTTTTTCTTGATAAAATAATTCTATCATACTGTAATGTAGAATTCATGGTTTTTTGTTGGCTAGAATCCGAGAATGGATATTTGGAATAACATTCTCAAGACGATATAGATCTACCATTAGTGGAGAACCCCTTTTGTATAATGATATATATCACTCACTTTTTCATTAGTCCTTCTTCCAATTACCATCCATCTTGTTATATAATTATTATTTTTATCTTTTATAGTAAATTATTGTTCAGGGACATGATCTGGGTATCTTTCATTTGTAGATCTTATAATTTGACATTGATATGTTAAATTCTGGAATTCATTTCTATCTTGAGCCCATATATGGTTTCATCCCAATAATAGATTATGTGTATGTACCTAGTTTTGAGACCCTATTTTGTAAGGCACATTGACATGAGTAGGGAGGCCTATGAGATATATTCCTTTTTATTTATTGGGATTTCATTAATATATCTCACCTTATATGTGGTTATTTAATAACCACTGTAATGTTTGATATTTTATGTTTTCACATAATATTTTCATTATTATATGAGTAATATTCTATAGTCTATATGTAATTATTTTTATATATTTCTATGTTGTCACTTGATACATTTTTTTTTAATTTCTTAACATTTCAATGTCATTGGATACTTTTTTTTATATATTTTTCTGGATATTTTATTCCATTAAAAGTGATTAACATAGAGCAAGTGTAATCTCATCTCTATGTGATGGTTTAATAGTGACCCTAAAAAACTAAATTATATCCTTGTATGGGGATCTTGGATAACATGAATCAATGTTTTTGCCTATACATAGGGTGGTTAGAAAAAGATCATAGAATATTTTTTACCAATTGATAATTCTATACACTGTTGAATGAGGGTTTATATAGAATTTTGACCTTATATGGGGAGCTCTTATTCATATGTTTAGAGTTCCACTAATTATGGAGGTAAAAACATGAATATAATATATAGGGAATAGGTTACCATGATTAATAGGTATGGAATTACCATAGAGGCAGGCATGAAGTAAATACTCTAATGTGAAGCATGAATCATCCTTAAAGGAAAATGATGTTACTGAACATTGTATAATAAATGTGATAACTAGATAAGAAATTGTTTTAGTATGGAATAATATCTATTATGTTAGGGGTTAGTGGAATAATATTTAAACCACTAATACTCAGTACAAGATTGGTTATATTCTCATATGTTTATTTTTTATTCTATTGTGAAATTCTACTAAATATACTTGTGCACTTATTTTAATAATTCATTAGTGTTGTCCTATTAGGTTTACACTAAAACCTTACTCAATAATCAGGGGGGAAATATAAACATATTTATGAAAAATATACAGAAGGTATAGGGCCCCACTGTAAGTTAGAAAGGATGTTGAAGTCATGGAGGAACATGATACTTGTATGGACTCTAGACTATTGTTGCTACATATCTTTTTGTATTCTATGTTTATAGTTATCATAACATTTATCCCAACACATTAGTCTGTTTCATGGTTTATTGTTATTTTGATATACATTACATTAGTTATATAATCTTTTCTATGTATTTCATCAGCGTGATGTTGAGTTTGATAATGTTTATGTTTTCATATTTTGTTTTTTTCCTACTGTTACTAAGGGTATTGTCTCCCAATAGTATTCATAGATCCATTCCCCTAGTCAGTGGCCTCTTGTTTATGGGGAGGGTATCATGAGGTCATGTTTTACTTCACATTTGATCTAATAATTTGTTTTGGGTTGTTACATGGATGATATTATCATAAATAATTAATGTTTTATCTTAATAAGTTTAAAATCAAGGATCCAACAATGTTTACTATAACCAAAAACAAATTATTTTAAAACACCATGGTTTTCCAAGAATAAGAGATATATGAAAATTATTATTTATAATAATTTATATATATTTAAATTTTTTTGGGACAAATCCATGTCTGGGTTCCCGAAACCATCTTGTTGTTATTTTTTAAACATGATTTTCTAAAAATTAGATTTCTGATAATACATAAACCCAATAATTTTTATCGACTGATTTCTTTGGTAAATAATTATCTTAGACAAAAAATGGAATATATGTAGAATTATTTCATATTTCCCTACTATTTTCTATTAAACAATGAGACATGAATGGAGGATTTCTTCTTGAAATACATTATTTTCATCCATGAATTAAATAATGACATGGTTACGCTTCTTATTTCAACTACTGAACCAACTAAATAAAATCATGAAAAAATTATAATAAAATGAATTTTATTCATAAAACATGTTATGGTGAAAAACCATGATGTAGTCAAAACCTTGAAATTGTTAGCCACTACTAAGAAACCCATCATACATATTATTCTCACTCCAATAGATGCAGTTCACAAAACATGATGTTTCTAGAAACCATAATGTAATATGGACTCTGCTAAAATGTGTCTTCCTCTACAGGTTATATTCTATTCTTATCTCTAAAACTTCACCATAATGTTTCCTTCCAATATAATAAATATCTATATACTAGAAATTATAATTCTAGGAAATTTCATTCTTTATATTCGAAACCTTTTAAATGAATCTTATCATTTTTAATAAACACCAAATTTAGATGAAAATAAAACTCCATAAAAACTCATTTGAAAACTATAAAATAATATTATATCCACCCATATTGATATTAAACATTGATTGATGAATAATTAATATCATCCACCACATCACCACATCATCACACAATCAAATTATCTTCTTTATAACAAATAATGGTTAAAAAATTTGTTTGAACCCCAAATCCATGACTCTCACTCCCACATAAATTCCTCTATTCTATAATGCATCAAAAAAAACCTTCACTAAATAATGATCTATCCTAGAGAAACCGTTATCAAATAATTTTTTTATATATTAGTAATTCAATGAATATTGAATGAAAAATAGACAATGGTTATTTTTTTTACAAAACCCAATTCATTCATGATGAAAATAAATCATTTATAAAATAATCCTTAATGGAAATATAACATCATTCTAAAGGGATATTCCATTGTAAAATTTATATTTATTTGTGAGAATTTGATTTCAATATCTCATTATAACACGAAATATTCATGAATACACCTCCCTTCACAGATGTATGAATTCTTAACAATATTGTACCCACTTATGACTATAATTTTTTTTTAATATCCATTGGTTGGTCATAATAGGTTGTTCTTATTTTTAACTTCTTAGAAATTTCATAGTATTGGTACTCCTTTTATGAACTTATGATGAATATGAATTAAAAATGTGTGATATCATCACTTTAAATAGAATATATGTCTACTATTTATGATCATGTGACTCCAAAGTTACCACATGTTCTGAAACGGTAGTTAAAAATTACATCATATATCTACTAGGATTGTTTATAGAGAAGTAGAATTGAATATGGGCTTGAGGTGATCTATTTTCTAATAAAAATCACACTAGGGGAGAAAAACAAATTATTCAAAACAATCCATTTGTTTAAAAAATCAATGGAATCTCAGAAAAAACCTAAAAATCAAGCATGATATAGGGAAGGAACATCTTGAAACATGTTTATGGTAATTATTCTTCCATGTAAATACAATATGTAAAATCCCATAAAACATCATTTAAAAAGGGATTCCATAATAAATTTTTTGGAAGGTTTGTTTAGGATATTCCTTTATAAATCAGAGATTTAAATTCCATAACATCCTCTGTCACTATTCGATCACATAAAATTTTTTTATGAAAATTGGTATTCTAAATGTAGATATTGTCCTCTTCCTGATGGTCTATAACCGTGGAAAAATTTTCCTAAGGAAGGTCATTTTTTGCAGGAACACCATTATGAATAAACTGGTATCATTCGCATATTTTCTTATATAAAAGTCATCTATTTAGGTTATATTTGTCTAAATGACCCCATTTGATTCCTTTAACCGTGTTCTATGCTATGAATATACAATCCATTTAAAGTTTCATCCATTGAATCTAGATACACATTACTGGGTTATGGACATCTAAGTGCTCCCCTTCAATCTTGTAATCCATTGACAATGTATATTCATTAAGAATCCTCCCTACAAAATATAATTATTATGGTTTTTTCAATCTTGTAATCCCATGATAACATGGGTTTCTATAGTTAGGTGGGAAATGAAACATCCCCAAGATATAGTTCTTCCTTCTATGTGACAATATCAATCATCCAAAGGGGCTCTTTTATCTACTCAATGATCAAGGGGTCGATATAGGCCTCCAATTATTTATATGTCCCAATTATTTTCTCACCGCTGCCCTCATCTCATAGGTCTATTCCATGATACATACACATATGTGCCTCATATTAGGTATAATCCCCAACACCATCCACATTTATGATCTCACCCTCAATTTGATCAATGATCAATATCTTTCTATTGGCATCAAATTCAGTGTAATCCCTAAAAACTTCCCTTGCTGAAGACATTTAATATGATGAATGTTCGCATCGTAAAAGTTCTAAGTCTATACCTATAATCCACAGTCCATGTTTCTTATTAAAATTATCCACATATGATTGTATTCCATATAAACTCTATCATTTCTATTCGATATTCCAACTAGATCACATCTCTACTGGGATATATCCCCTATGATTCAAATATCCAACCCTTATTTACATACCAATAGATAGGATGGTGACACAAATATATGGTCATCATACCTGTTTTAATCCCCAACCATATGTCATCTTGTTTGTAACATCCCAACCTAGGATCCACACAGTGAGTTCCCTGAGCTGGTGGGTCACGTGACCTCACGCGTGCATCCTCATACCCCAAAGGATGCCGACTAGGTGCGATGGTCAAATTTTATAGAGTGGGTTGACTATAGAATCATATGATACTATTAGAACATATATAGTAAACAAACAAATAATATAATAAGCATATGAATAACTAATAGTACTGTATAAACAAACATTGTAATAACAGGACCAGTAACCCACCATAGCAGAAGAAGGATATAAAAAAATGTCATAGTGGTAAGAAATATGATAAACTGTGTAAACATTATTAACCCTGTAACTAAAATAATATCAAAATACAATAGGTTGATTCATATAAAATGTTATCATGGTGTAGTGATATATGAATCTTGGTAAATATGGGATATGAATATACATCTTTCTATAAAATAATAAAAAAATCAATGATACATCTCCACTAGAAACATGAGAATATTATGAATCATATAATATGATGCTCGATCCTATAAGATGAAAAAATGATTCATTTGTAACAAGGTTCTTTCCCATATCCATACCTACAGGCATGTAATCTACTCAGGTGCCAAAGTTGGCCGGAGAATGGAGTGAGATAAAATACCAGTGGGCCACCACCAATAGAACCTTGAAATAATCAATCCTATGTACGTTGAAAAAATAGTGTTCAGGTAAAAATACTAATAATAAAATTTGAATAAATTCATACCTGCTGATTCATGTTCCTACAAAACACCTAGATGGCTCTAAATCCATCTTTATAGGACAATATGATAGTCTGATTTATAACAATATATATATATATATATATTATACATATAAATTTACTAATTATGTGAGAACATATGTAGGCATATACATGGATACTAGGTGCTGGATGGACCCAAAGCATAATAGAGTCATCTACAACCATTCTAACAAGTTATTGGATCTTGAAAAGTGCACATCTATAGAGTCTCGTGATGAATGTGATATGTCCTGAACAACAATCAAGATTTGTGGGATGATTAATCATAACCAAAACTAGATATGGAAGAACATGGAATTTTATTCCCATTTCCCAGATAATAGTATCACGGTTAGAGATATCAACATCTACATCTGATGCAAGGGAGAGTGAAAGTTCAGGCTCAACAATTCCCTTAACCATTTTTCACCAGCCAATATACATAGAATAATCCTAATCATAATATTATATTGATAAGTTTCCTCTACTAAATTTACATTTCATGCCCAATATAACTAAGGGCCTCATAATTTATATATATCATGTTCATAATCATAAATAATGTTTTTGGCGATTCCACCAATCTGTATCAATATGAAATTCCATTTTATTATCCAAGCTAGGTAAGTAAATAAATATGGTCAACATAAAAATTTAGAAGGTTTTCTAGTATATTTAAAAATTATATAAAGGATTTAAATTCCATTTCGCAGATATTTTGAACACTTAGATATTGATTTTTTAGTTAAATAAATTAATATCAAGAGTTGAATTCATTCAAAGCACCCTAGGGAGTGGTTATTATTGAGTCTGAAATCCTCTAACTATAGAGAATGGGTCCACATATGTATAACATCATCCATATATTTATACATAACTGTAGAAAACAATTTATGGTGATATGTGGAAATTTCTGACAAGACTCATAATGGTGAGAGGAAGGAAAACACTACAAAATTAGTTAATGACATATATACGACCTTTCTTAGGGGTGTATATGGCTCCTCGTCCTATATTAACTCCATATTAAAAATAAATTAAAAAAATTAATAGTGGTCCAATGCCATAAAAATAGGTAAAATGAGATCACACCAAAATAGTAAATGAGATAGAAAGAGAAACCAATAAAGGAGGTAAGATTACTTCATTACCTACCAATGTAGATTTAACATGACTGATGATGTTTGATTTGGAGGTTGCATGGAGGAGTAACCAAGATATTTTTCATAGATTGAGTGAGATATAATGGGAAAAGAGGATGGGTTATCATCCACTAGGTATGGGATGTGGAATAAAGGGTAAATGTTAAGAAACATTTCAGTAGAAAAATACTAAAATCACAAATCCAAATAGGGTATCATGGTTTTACGATCTTGTTGAATAAATTTTAGGACACTCTACTAACTAAGTTGGAGGGACCCCTCATAGACTTGGTGAATATTTTGGAAGACTAAGAATAAACCATATGAATGATATTATCCCAACCCACTTTTTAACTTACATGGGCACGTTCCTTGGCTCACATAGTTATACAAAAAATGGTGTGGCCCCCTACTTCCTTATAAAATTCCATACACAATTTCTTCTATCTATACTTACTATTCTGTTTCCCCAGAATCTATGCTTGCAGACTCTAAAAAATCCCTGAACACCCTATTTATATTTGTGACTCCAATATATAATGTTATATGGTCCATATTAATGAAATTAAGAAAAAAAATTATCTATACCTTTTAGAAATGTTGGGTTATTAAAACCTCCCCTCCATAAACAAACTCTTCTCTAAATTGTACCTCCAAGGGTATGGATGTGTCATCTATTAATATTTCCATCCACAGGGTTCATATATTTGCATCCCTCTCTCAGTTCTCATCATATACTCACCTATTGTGCAATAACACCTATAGTAAATTAGATGACATACCTTAGACTCTCTTGATATTTCGATCCCTGATAAAAATGAGATACTCTTGAAAATAAGCATCCATATCCAACTCATCCACATTAGATTGGAAAACATGTTTCTTGTTTGGATAATACCTATAAAGATGAGATACATGAATGGAATAAATCGTAAACCAATATATATGAGGAATCCCTATCGGGTAACCCAATGGTATGACTATTATCAAAACATTTATGTGTCCAAAAAATTGATGGGAAAGATTTCCTAGCCTTTGAATACATCGATGTGCCTACCTTCTTGAAAATAATAAGAAAACCCAATATCTGACCTCAAACTAAAATGTTCTTTAGCATATATTTCCATAGGAATGTATTCTATAATGATCTATGATCTTGCAATTTCTGATCATATAGACCAACTCTAATGTTTCATAGATGAGACATGGTCCTCATAAATAGTAATCCCATATCTCTAACAAGAACATAGGTGATCTCTAATGACTACCATATATTTCATTTAAAGGATCCATGTGGATTAGATCCTAAAATATTTTATTATTAGAGAACTCAATAATGGGAATTTGATTCCCACAACTACCCCTAAAATCATGAACACATGCAAGGATAATTTCATCTAAAATATGAATCATACACTCTATTTTTTCATTAGTATGATGCTGATTGGTTGTGTTCAAATGCACCTATGTTTTGAAGAACTTATGGATCCCCTTCCATAACTGAGACGTGAAGCGAGAATCTCTATCTAAAATAACAGTTCATGGATATCCATGAATACATATGAAATTCCTTACATTTATTCCCCCTATATCATTGACCAAAAGGTAACTTAAATATGTATAAAGTGTTTCAACTTTATATAATAGTCACAGAATACCATACCATATCATTTCCATGGAGTGATTTGGGTAAACTTGTAACAATATCCATAGAAACATCATCCTATTTTCACTCAAATATTTGAAACTATTGTAAAATTTATACTAGTCACTGATGTTCTACAGTCAGGTGATGAAGGGTGGAAAACTAAGTTATAAATTTGGCAATGTCATGATGTATACTACAAAACCAATACTATTGATCTATGTCTCAATAAGTTATGGTGAAACTTCTATGCACCTCCCATATTGAGGCGTTATGTTCCTACATTAACTCCTCACTAATATCATCTGGGACCCAAATACTCCCCTAAATGCATTGGGAATCATCCACCAGCATGTTCCAACCATAATATTAACAGTCATCAAAGATACAATACCCCATGACTAAACTGTGATGATTATATAGTTTCCTCATTCTCATCTTTTTGGGAAGGTTATATGTCACCTATAAATCTGAGAGGATATTCTACCCATTATCCTTGTAAACCTCAATATACATCTTTGAAAATAATGACTTGATCTGTCACTGGATACCAGCCTTTATAACCCATTATTTTTGAGACTTTTGGATCAGAACATCAACTAAAACATTTCCTTTTTCAAACATATGGGAAATATTAAAATCTGAGGACTACTGGTACACAACACATCCATGATTTCTGAGATTGTGATCATTTAGTGTAAAGTTTTAATTAGCCTTTTTTATGAGATAAAACCAAAAAATTCTCTCCAATTAGATAGTGTATCCAATAACGTAAGGAATAAACAATACCAGTGAGATCAAGGATTCACATTGAGTAATTAATCTCATGGTGTCTCAATGGATGAGACATATGCCTTTTGACTCGCTCATCTAAAACAAAAATAAATCCCATCTCGTTGCCAGATATATAATAATAAATAGTATATATATTCCCTATCTCTAGAATAATCGATATTTTCACTTAATTAAATCTTCCATTCACCTCTTGAATGGACACCTAACAATCATATAACCATATAAATTTCACAACTTTTTTAGTTAGAAAGTTAAAATTCACTTCAAGGTGTGAGAAATCATTGATGAAGCATTTGTAATACCTACACATCCCCTTAAAAATCTATATTTCAAAGATATTCTTGGAATGTTCTGAGGAAACTAAGAATCTCACTTTATCTAGGTCCACAAAATCTTATAACTTCAATATGATATGAACAATGAATTGGAAATTTTTAATAAAAAAGTGGAATTTAATGTGATTAGTATAAAGACAGTGACCCTTAGTTTATTTAGCATGATCTCAATATTTTTGGAATAATCATGTTTATAATGTAAATGTAGTAAGATGTTTCCAAAAAATACTACAATGATTGAATCCAGATATGAGTGAAACCACAATTAATTATATCCAAGAATACCACAACTGTCCTCGTGAGACCGAATGACATCACTAGGTACATGTTTAGACCATAACAACTTCTGAAATCTATTCAATGTATTCCTGATATCCATGAATGCACTTGATGATATCCTAACCTCAAATCAATATTTGAAAACATCGTCACTCTTTAGTAGAGATTGACGGTATCATTAATTCATTGTAGTGGATAATAGTTCTTTATCTTATGATGGTCCAACAATCATTAATCAATGAAAATCCTATGGTTACAATCCCTAATGTCTTCAAAATATAAAGATGAACCCCAAGGAGATGTTTTGGGAATATAAATCCATTAGACTCATAGTGATGCAGTAGTTTTTTGAGATCCATAACCCTCATATGTACCATCCTATAAAGGGGAATGAACACTCGTGCTACTAATGAAAATATATCAATGGTGAAATATATATATCCTATTTAAGGTAGCCCAAAAAGATTTTCAGACATGACATGCCTTAAAGGAACCACTATAGGAGGGAGAATAGCATGTTATAAACCTTGATATTCTAAGAAGGTATAGGAAGTCCATTCTATCACACTACCTAGCCCCTTATGCTTGGGTACTTATTGAGATTCATGGAAATCTCATTCTCTATTATGTACATTCCAACCAACTTTTGGTTATGTAAATGTCAGCTCTAATGATAGAACTAAATATGGTCTCCATAGAGTTGAAACTACCATATTTCAATTATTACGTTCAACCCTATCATTTAGAGGATGAAGAGATTCCATAAAAAATGATATTCACTTATCTCAATGGGACAATACTTATAATGGATAATTCTCTCAGATCGGACACAGAAAAGAGTATCATGTTTCAAAATGACATAGTAAAACTCTATATTAAGGTGAATATTCTCCATAACTAAATCAAATATAATGGAATGTGACATGCCTATGTAAAATAAATTAATCATTACATTATTTCTTAGAAGAATAATAACTAGTAAAGTATATGTTTTGGCATTATTTATTTTCTGTAATAGGCTACCAGACACATAAATGGAATACACCATTTCCCCAAGTTAGGGCATGACTTCCCTAAGCAAGCCTACTTTTCTAGTGTTATGAATCCTAAGTCTGATTTCCTCTTCCATGGACACCACCTTGACATGAAAATCTTGTGGTATTTTAAGATTCCTACCTACAACTATACTATATAACCTTCTACATAAAATATAATAAGTGTACACACACACTCACAAGGAACTAATGGAATTGTTCCGCAAAATAATTGTATATGAACAATTATTGTATAACCTATATATTCCAATGGGTCCCACAAACACTAGGTTTTTTGTAATATTTTTCTGTACTGATGATATATTATATATTTTTCAAAATTAAAATTTTGACTAATACTACCCCAGTGGGAATCCTCAATCAATCACTTTTTTCCTCTAGAAGAAACATTGACAAATATAAGTGATGAACAAACCCGGTTCCCTCCATTGTTTTCCCTTAACATCATCATACTAATGAGGACCTAGATGGATATCATTAAAATAGTAGTGAGACTGATAACATTGAACTATGACCATATTTCTTATAATATGAATCCTCATATCACAAGGCAGTCATATGATCATCCCTCACCAGTCTCGGTGAGAAATGTGGAAGCTTTGTGAAATGAGTAAAATATTATTTGACACACATTGCTGCCTATTGAAGATTCATAAAACCTCTATCCTGGTTCTTCCTTAAGATATTTGGAAATAAGAATTCATAAAATATCATCTATAAGTCTACTCAGATAATATTTTTATATCTATTTTCTTGGGTAATAACTTCCCACCATACCCTGGAATAATTTTGTAGCATATAAACAGTGAGTGTGACCATATTCTATGGATGTATCTCTTGATTCATGAGAATAGAAAGCATTTCCTAAAGCCATGACTCAGTAGCATGTGGTCCACCATCAATAAATAATATGGGAGGATGCTACTACTGACGCACCGTAGTCAACTCTACAATTATAAGGGCTAGATGAGTTATTCATTGAATATATATCATTATGTAAAAAATCCATTTTGAAAATAATAATTTTTTCCCATATCAGGAAGTAAATTTTATTTCATAGATTGTAGTATAGGATGGATTACTAGCATCTCAATGCCTTCCACCATTTGTAGATTGTAATTACTTCCTTGTTGATGCTCGATTTAATTGTTGTGGAAATATGATAGAATTCCAAATTCACACCATATAAATAATTTAATAGTTAAACAAATTATATATCCAATATAGTATAGGTACATGGATTTCCTATTGAAAGGATCAAAACACTCATATTTCTCCAAAAGATAGGTATATGTGGTACGATAAAACATAAAATATGACAAGAATGTAGAAGACACACCCAACTATACAATACATTGGTAAGTAAATGGTCAAGGTCATTAATCACATCGATAAAGAAGGAAATTTCATCCTAAAGGTTGTATTCATTCTAAATTTATGCCCATATATATATATTTAAAACTATTTAAATTGATGAATTATTTAGATAACAATTTATAATTTATAAGGGCTCATACCACTTATCCATTGTAATGTGGCATCCACTTAATCCTGACCATAACATTTTCCAACCCATGTGAACTATGGTCTGTGGATAAATATAACATTACATAATAATTAAAGTGTATACTTTACACTATGTTAGAAAATCAAGGTAGGTTATGTTAGACACGTAAAGTGTACATCATATTTTCAAAGTCATACAAGAAACATTATCACATTTCGAGACAATAATATAGGCACTAATTAAATACACCATAAATGTTTGTACTAAAAATAATTATGTCAAGGACAATTTTATGTAATACTTGTCTTCATGTTCCTATAATGGTGGATGATATGTCACGCCCTCATTTATTCAGTCAATGGTTAAAAAATTCCCATTAAAATAACACCAATAATAATTACATAATAATACATGTGTGTCATACAATGGTTATGTAATGTAAAATATAACATTTAATAAATTAGAAAAACTATTCTCATACCATGTAATTTGGGTTATCACATTATGTGTGTTAGCTACAACAAAAAACATGAATATTTCAAAATTAAATTACATCTTAGTCTCCTCTCTAATACAAAACTAGTATAAAAAAAGGAAAACAAATGTTTTGATACATCTTTGTAGCACCTATCATCGAGAACCACTCAAATGGTGCCCGAATCCAGTGGTTCACATGGTCTCAATAACACATTCCCATATTCTATAGGCTTCATAAAAAAATAGAGAGGGTCTATGGTGGTACAATGGGGAGACTATACCCCCATATCAGTGTGGAACTATGTATAAAGTAATAAAATAGAAAATTGAGAAAGCATATGAAAAACTTATAGAACATTAAAAACATACACTATAATAAAATGACTAGTTACCCACTATAGAAAAAGAATGATATAACAGAATGTCATAGAGGAAACAAATATAAAATTTTAGAAAAAAATAATTACCCATGTAACTGGAATAATATTAAAAGCCAACAATTTGAGTCATATACAGCGATTTCATTGTATTTTGTTATTACAAATAGGGAAACATGGGACATTCATATACATTATGCTATAAAAAATACAAAAAGTCCAAAAGAATACTCCACTAGAAACAGGGTCTTATTCTTAGTCCTATAATTCTAGGGTTCTAACTACAAGATAAAAAATAAAAATATATCAAAGGGAACTTTTTATTATCCCCACACGGAGACATATAATCTACTGAAGTACCAAATATTGCCTGAGTACGATGTTAAAAAAAATCCCACTAGGCCACCACCAATGGTGTCTATAAATAATCCAAACTATGTACATCGAAATAATAGTATGCATGTATAAATAATATTGAACAAAGACGAAGAAATAAATACCAGCTTTCTCAGGCACCCACTGAGCACTTTCCTCCCTCTATCGAATTCCACATATACCAGTGTATCATAGTTACTTGAAACATTTAATCTAGTTTTATGAATAACTACTTCCAGGCGGTTTCCATTTGATTTAATTATGGAATAAAATACTTCCAATAGTTCTTCATCCAATGGGGACCTAATGTCCAAAGGCAGGCATTTATTATGTTTGAACTCCACGCTACATATGAACGTGCATTGGTCGAGAGGATGAGAAGTTGGACACATCACACACTATTTGTGGGGAATTACTGTCTATTCCGGGACACTATTTATTATATACGATATTTTAGTGAATCCTTATTAATTCACCATTTATATCATAAGTATCCCTTGTAATTTTCCATCACTTATGAACATGTGTAAATTTAGAATCATATACATGTATTCAAGGATCTTTCGCAGTAGAGATATCCTCTATGATACTATTTCAAGACTCTTTTAATAGACACTTGTTTTTTAAATCCACTCAATGGGGCACTATGGAATTTATTTTCCTCTTGTGAGAAGATGGTTCATATTGAACATGGGACCGTTCTCATATGATGGGGTACCTATGTATCCTTATGAAAGAAATCAGTACCCTCATAGTTTGGTGCCACTAAATGAGACACATAATACATTTTAAGGTCATGTGATAGTGACCAAAACATATAGTTTAATGTCATGTGATATGGAAATATAAACGAAGGATTCATAGTCAATGCTTAGTGTGGGAATTATTATGAAGTAGCCCAGTGAACATGAAAATGATATGGTTTTCCAAGTTAGATTATACCCTGTTGGGAATATGGATCACATGGAATGGTGTTGATATAAGGTATTGAGTTTGAACCTCAAGGAGGATTCTTACATATCCCATGTGAATGGTAATTTTGGCCAATGTAGTTTGATATGTTTCATAAAAGAATATAGTCTTTTTAGAGAAATTAATTTGGGATTAAATCCTAAATAAGGATGCCTTGGTGATTTGAGGGTTTAATTTGGGGTTTATTTCGAAGGAGGATACCCAAATTAGGGGAATTTGGGTTCGATTCTTGAAGAGGACATCGAATGAGCTCATTCCCTGATGAGGCTTCATAGTTATCCCAATTATGGTGGGAATTAGAGTTCTTTTTGTTCATTTGGTTGTGGAATTGTTGTGACCATGACAAATCTCTAAGCCGACGTGAGTCATGCTCGGTTTGAGAAACAGTAGAATGTCAAAGATTCAACAAAAGAATCCACACTTTTCCTCTTCCGCTGATGGAGGGGGAGAACCTATGGTGGAGTGAGTGGATGAGGTCAAGGCGACCCAGTAAGAGGGTGAGGAGACTAACCTTTCCCCTGTTCAATTTACATTGGACAAGGGTTTAATGAATGGAGGAAGGGATAAAGGTTAGTGGATTGCACTAGGATGGCTTCCCATGGTGAAAAATGCCAACAAGAGAGATATAGGGTAACCAAATTCTATCTGTCCTTCTCTCCTATAGTCTTTTGTAATGAATAAGAGAGGATGAGAAATTATGCTACCTCCTGTAAGAAAAGATTAGGGCTTATTCCAGGATGGTTTCCCAAATATGGATCCTGGTAGGGTAGAGATAATTCTCCATTATTTTTAAAATAAAATGTAATTATGAACTACAGCTTCCCCTACCAAAGACCTGAGATTCTGTGTCATTTCTTTGAGAAGGGAGAGGGTAGGACTCAACCCTCCTCCAAATAGGGAATATCCCATCCCTGTTTCTTAGAAAATGGTCCATGTGACTGTTGATATACAAACCCATAGAAATTCCATGAATCCTAACTACCTTATAAAACAATTGTGGGAACCCTCTGACTATAGAAATACAAACCCAAATAAGAGACACGCTGATGTGATGTTCCCAACGGTTTGATAAATTAGGATTTTTTTTGGAGGTCTCAACAAAATACCTTTCAGACAGGGGATCCAGAGAAAAAGAAGCTTTTCCATGAATGATTTTAGGGAAGGCCTGATGGAATACAGACTAAAGAGAGTATGTTAATCAAAAAGGGGTTCCCATGTGGGTAAGGGCGCGCAAGTATGAGATGGAAAGTAGGCTTGGGTGACCTGATGTTCACTTAAGTGAAGAACAACCTGTGCATTAAAACTTGGGTGAGACCTTCCTTGAGCCTTCAAGATTATTCACAGGTGGTCCCAAAACTAGGGAGATCATGTTCTCATGAATGGAATAGGGAGTGCACAAGTATTGTTGACTTGGGGACATTGGGTGCTTTAGGCGCTCATTTTTTATGGTTTTTAAATACTAAAAGAAATTAATTCCAATGATCCTCCCATAAATCATCTACCCAAGGTGTTGAAGAACCTCCTTGAATGTTTTAGAGGACTGGGGAGAAGTACTAGGGTGACCAGAGTAGCAATTGGGCTTCATTAAAAATTTTCCATACAAATTAAGACCCCAAGGGTCTATTTATTGGAAAATATATAACATTGGGAAAAGGAATTTGGGCATTCAGGTAGGCATTATGACATTTTGGGGCATGCAAGTATGTTGCGCACCTATGATCTTTTGTTTTGACTAAGGCAATCAAAAATTCAAGCCTTTTAAAACTGTGATTTTCTTCAGGTGTTTTCCCATTTAAATTCTAAGAGGATTCCCTTTTAAAATTTTATACTCTTTGACAGAATGGAGTATCAAAAAAATCCCCCCTCAGAATTGGATCTGAAATGATTAAAGGAACCTATAATTATGTAAAGTAATGAAGGATAAAGAAAAGAGTACTAGGGCGTGCAAGTGAGATGCGCGTAGAGAAACTGGTCATGCATGTTTGTATCATTTAGGAATCTGGCATGCATCATGACATGTGTCGCCTATATATAACGACATCACTTCCGCTAAAAGCCTTGATACTTCTGAAATTTCATCTCTCGGCATGAGTGTATTCTTTGACTCAGACGCTTCTGTTTCATCACGTTTCTTATGTAATTTTGTTAGTTTTGCACTAAAGGTGGTGATCCATACTTGCCATCATGTTTACACTTTCGTGACTTAATGAATTTTCTGTTTTTTTCTAAAATACCAAAATGAACTTACTTTAAAATATTATTTCTTCCTTTTTGCAGGTTAATATGGCTCCCAAAATAATTAGAACTACTAATGAGCTCAACAGCAATAGGATTGATGGCATGAGGGTTGTTTTTGGTCATGATTAATTTGACGTTTGCAACACCACCATTCCATTCATATAAAAATATTTGAAGAAGTATCATTTCAAATTTCCCTGAAGCACCTACCTGCCTTTGTATAGCTGTTTCCATTTGCATGATATTAATCTTCCAAATCCAATGAACTATGTCCCAAATTTTTTGTTTCAATATTATACCAACTTTTCTATAGCAAACGTTTCTATTGGGGGCTCATTTTACAATGATTGGAGAGTCGAGAAAGCTCATATTATGCACCATAGCCAATGTGCTGCAGATTTGAAGGCACACACACCCGAGATGCAATTGCACTATTATTCATACATCTTTAAAGATTCCCAGATAGATCAGTCCAAGGTTTGGATGAAAAGTTGGATCTTATGACAAGGAGGATGTGCAAAACATGCATGGATGTGGGAATACTAGGTCTGTAAGACATGTGCAGAATTTACAAATGACTTGAATGGCGTCAGTATTTATGAGGCAGTTTGTGTTGGATAAACATATGTGTACATGGATTATGATTTCATGCCGAAATTATTAACCCGATGGAGTCTAGATACTAATTCCTTTTTATTAACACATAGAGAGGTTGGCATCATCTTATGGAATGTTTACAATATTTCAGGAGCTCCAATCCTTGGAGACATGACTGATGAGTTAATTCCTCACAAGGTGACAAGTAATGACTTGGACAAGACACCATATTTTGCTCTTGAGTTGATAAAAACATTTAACAAACTCAAGACCACAACCACCATGGAATCTCGAAACAGGAAGGATATTCATTTCGAGGGATGGATGGAAATATTTTTAATAAAGAAGAAGTAATATAGTCCCACTTACACTCATCCGACTAGTTGTCCCTGGGCAGGAAGAGAGGTACCCCTGACACTTTTTTTCCAACATTATAGAATGTAACTTTTGATAAATGGGGATATGAAGCGAACCCAATTTTCTTTTCAAAGATACATCTGGCAGGTTTCTTGGCCATGCGGCTCTGCGTGTATTTATTACTAGTATGAGACTTCAAAGGAGGTTTGAGTCCAAAAACCATTGTTATTGTTGATAACAAGGTGGATAAAAGGATGGTAGGGTTAGACCCTCCTGTTTTGACCAAGATTAAAAGAAGTTTGATGCACATTCACAAGGGGAAGTATCCCTTTAGAATAGCGGGAACATTACAAGTGTTTTGGGAATGGATCGCTACTCACTTCAGATCTTATGATGTAAAAAGTGGAGTATAGGTTTTTGGATGTCCTTTTCGACTGCCTATTTAGGATTTTATGGTATTTCACCCTTATCACTGAATGCTTACAACATCAAGGTTAGATAGTGAATGCACAAGGAGTTGCACTTCATTCCTTATGGGAATCCACATATGGGGTGATTTATTGATGATGGGATTGACAATTTGTACTGGTGGTCATATATTCTATCTTGAAGAGATGGCATCTTTTCCACAAGATTTGATAGAGAAGTTATATGTGAGGCCTATGCTCCATATCGATTTGTGCGTCAATTCAAATTTCTACAAAAGAATACTATTTCTCTTCATGTGCATATCAGTTTTGAGAAACACCCAATGGTTACCTGAAAACTATGGTTGTTGAAATCTATGGAGAAGACTGGGAAGTATTTTATTTACCTTTCACTAATGCAATAAGAAGATTGAGTGTTTTTTTTGAAAACTGGGTTTCATCTTACCCTAGAGGGGTATTAAAACATGATGTCTCTCGATTGGTGGTGATGAAATGTATATGGAGGGAACCAATTCATTTGGAAGATAATTCTTCATCATTAGGGTCCAACTTTCATGAAATATATGGTGGAGGTGCTGATGCACTAAATTCACCGATGTGACCTCATTCCAAATATAACCCTTCTTCCATAATTAAGAGATCTGCTCCATCAAACCATACAGATGTCGTATCAAGGTGATTTGGTCCCCATAATTCTGAAGAGCAGAGAGTTCCATTTTTTAATCCCTTGTCTATGATTGTGAGTGTTGGGAAGAAACATAAATCCAAGGTTATAGGATCCTATTCATATCCCTATGACATACATTATAAAACAAATATGACCACAGTTTTTTCAAACATGGAAGATTATGTACTGTGATGCTGAAACCATGTGGATGGATCTGCATGAAAGACTATATAGTCCATGAGTAGGGGATTTTTAGGCTTCTTCTGGCATTATTTTTACGAATAATCACAATGAGGTGAGGACCTACATTCGAGTGCTGGGAATGCTCATATATTCCACTGATGAATCAATACCTATCATAAATCAAGTGAAGGAAATGATAGATCATTGTACCACAAAAGGGATTAATCCATCATTAGTTGAAGAGTGGCGTGAATTTGTTGATTCTAAGGATGTATGATTCCTTTCTCTCACATTATTTTCCTTTTTTTTCAACATGATATTTATTCAAAACATTTTTACATAGGATAAATATAAACTTAACATATAGTTGGGTAATATAAATAAAACTGATGTTACTTCACCACAATATATCCCTAGAGGCACTTCTCATAGAGTTACCAGAACACCCTGTGAATCGGGAGAAATATCACTGGAACAACATGACATGGAGGAGGAAATAGAGAGGGTATTGGGATCTCAAAAACCTTTATTTGGGGATGATGATTCAAGACCTCCTAATAAGGATAATAAGAAAAATCCCTGATGAAATAGATACATGGTTAAGCGCTTTCTTAGCAGTGGGGAGTCTCCCCAATAATCATGAACTTTAGTCCTTATTCGTGAAAAACTGTTTAAACATCATATGATCACATGAGATTATTTTGTTTCTTCTTTGAAAGAAACTAATAACAAGGTTAAAGGAGCTGTGGCAGGTGCATCTGAACAGACACAAATTTCAGCAAATCTAGTGGTTTCTGAAGAGGCAATGAAGCCAAAAGAACAAACATTTGTTCCTAGTACTGCTCATATTCCTACAATCAGAGGAGAGGTGGATTATGGTAAATCAACAATACTTCATAAGGAATCAAATGTAACATCAAATAAAACCCATTCGATGATACTTTTAGGTTTATCACATGACCCAAAACATCTGGAAACAACTGAAATTGACCACCCAACTATTGCTTAGGAAGCTATTTGGGGTCAACGGTTGTCGGAGGAAGGCTGTGAATCATACACGCCAAGTTCTCCCATGGGTGAGACTAACCTCGGATCTGAGATATTACTGAATGCAATGATGAATCCTATCATTCCTTCTTAGGAAATATTATAATATGTTAATATATCAAATGCTTTAGAAGATTTTGGAGTTCCTTGTTTAGAATAATCCAGATGTGAGTTCTTATTGTCCATCCTGTTAATCTTATTATGATAAACCTTGTAACTGTGGTTGGTTGAAATATGAATTTACATCTAATGAAACATCTATCACAATGATATTGGATGTAAGTATTGATATTAACATAAATCCCACCATTTCAGAGACATTGGCTCAGGTGGATCTTGAGATATCAGATCTTACTATATTCACTCTGAAGATTGTGAGCATATTTATATAGAACTCCTCATCTAGAGATATCAAACAAAATTGTTGAAACTGAGAATATTGTGGAGGATTCTTCTCAAGATGCAGACCTACTGTTAAGTATGAGATACTCATATTGTGATTGTCTTCAATTTTTTAATCCATTGAATCTAACCATAACCATACCTCTTGATTAACCATATAGGGTTATCTACTTCAATGGCTAAATCTATAGGTGAAGCCTCTGCATCATCCCTAACAACATTGAATGGTGGAGCAGCCATTGTCCAGGAAGGAATAGAATAGGGCACTTCTTGATGTGCACTAATCCCAGAATATCTCTCTCTTTATGTCTGTGATTCGAAATTTGACCTAGAACTACAAAAGGCTCTTCATCTTGCATGCCTCAAGGAATGGAAAACATCTGGGAGAATATATCTAAGATTACCATTGAGTAACTGCCTTAAAAAAATCCCATGACTTTCATATCTATTTATCACGCTACGATTATCCAGTTGTTAATAATGTGAAATTCATACTATGATGAAAGATATTATTTGGAGGTGTGGGAAAGAGAAAAGGTATCAAAAGGAAACGATGAAATAAAAAATGGTAAATAAATATTGAATAGTTCCAAGTAGCGATGTTCCATGGTGAGGCTATTCAAACTGTAAAATTGAAGGTACTGAAGAAAACAATTAAAGAAAAGATTGTTCAGAAACTGTGCCTTCAAAATAAGTGAGATATCATTATAGGGGAACATTACCATCTTCATAAATCGTTAGGATAAGCCCATAAAGTTGGTGAAAAATCAATTTCAGATGCTAGAGAATCACTGAATCATGCTGAATAGAGCGAGGCTGGTCAAATAAACAAGCTTCAATAGGCAGCTGATGGGGCTCAAGAGGTTGTCAAACACATGAGCAATTACATAGAATTCCTCATACAATTTCTGATTTATGACAAGAGAGAGACTCTAACTTGTGGATTCTCATCTATGATAAATTATAATAAATGAACAATATTTTGACTTTAATCATTTCCATTTTCACTTTCACTAACTTCTTTTGTATTACTTAAGCCATTGGGACTAGAAATCATAGTTTTATTTTTTCTAGGGTTATATGGGAGACCACAAAAACATTATTTCACTTGAATTTTTACTAATCAATATTACCTAAATCATAAAAATGTAAATTTAGTGAGTTGGGACATGAATTTTATTTAGAGTTCCCTTTGTGGGTTCTCAATCTAATGAGTACCACATCTCTTTTTTTGGTAGTTTAGAGGCATGCATGTTGGACTATAAAGGAATAATATTTAAGGTCGAATAGCATTTACCATTAATTTTGAAATTAGATCCCAAAAAAGACTCTGTGGCTATAACTTTATTTAATATTCTTTAAATATTACTATGGGGAATCTTGAGTCATTATTTTTATGGTCTCCAAATATAAAACTTGTATCAACCTAAGGAGTGTCCCATCCAAGAACGAAGTTACCATTATTTTGAAAAACCTGTTATAAGGGTTGTATTATGCAGGGCCAACTAGGGACTATGCTGAATAGCCAAATAGTGGCATCTTTTAGAAAATAGTCCTATTATATAGGCAACTTATGAAAGTCCCCCTAAGGGCATGTGCTGCATAGTCAAGAAAAAGAGAAATTTTGGGAATTTGACATTTTTCTACTAATAGATAGGGGAAAATAAGATTTTGGTGACTCAAGACCATCATGGGAGGTTTTTATAGGGAAATGAATTTAATGAAAATGCAGGCTATTTAATACCAACTTATGTCTTGAATAAGAAAACCCTTTCTATACAAATTTGGTGTCTGAGTAATGGTTAAAATTTATCCGAAAGGGGAATTTCTGATATCATATTTTGTAGTGTTACATCATGGAGTGAGGACATTGGTACTGTGTAGTTTTAAATAATGTAGTGGGGACATTGGTTCTGTGCAGTTTTATGTCATTTAGAGAGGATATTGGTACTCTTCAGTTTTAAGTCATGTTGTGAGGACATTGTGTGGCATTAATTTATGGTCTTTAGCTTTGACCAAAGGTATGAGAATTTGTTAATTTATTGATAATTTGTTTTGAAACAGACTATCATATTCAGTTATTGAAGGGAAAATGGTAAACTCTGATTTGGAAATTCCTAAATCTGATGAATGATATGGAAAATGAGCTAAAGGCGTCATAGGAAGTCATTTTTTCAAGAACGAAGTTACCATTATTTGAGAAAACTGTTTTGTGGGTTATGTTATGTAGGTCCATCTAGGTCATATGCGGCATAGCCAAATTGTAGCATTATTTTTTACAGACAGAACTGTTTTGTAGGTAACTTATGCAAGGCCACCTAAGGGAACGTGTTGCATAGTCTGGAAAAAGAGATCTCATAAATCTGACTATCTACATCCAAAAGCTAATGAAATTTTATGAAGATTAATATTTTACAAAGCACAAAGTTAGGATTATGTATAATGGTACCTAAAAATGGAAAGGTTATTTATAACCAATATATCCAATGAATTGAAGTAATAATACTTTTACGAAAGGGATAACCGAAATGTAGAAGGTGTGGTGTAAACAGTATTAGGTCCTACAACTAGGACTAGAAATGGAAATAGTATGTGATATGTGGACATGTGGTTCCAAGGTTATTTCATATTGCATTGAACACATGAAGGTAAAAATGTGTAAATCATAGTCTTCAAGACTTTCAGATCAAGAGAATGATAGTGGGACAAATATACCTGAATGACTATTTTAAAATATATTCTTGCATATATCCATCAATGTTTGAATGGGACAAACAAACTATAACAATGAATAAAATTACCATTATTTAACAAACCTGTTATAGGGGCTGTATTATGTACGGAAAACATGGGAACATGCTCTATATTCAAATAGTTGAATCTTCTGACTGACAGGGCCATTATGTTGGCAACTTATGCAAGGCCACATAAGGGTATGTGCTGCATAGTCAGGAAAAAGAGTCCTTAAATATTAGAAAATATTTCACCAGAAACTGTCAAATTTTTAATGAAGATATGGAAATATTCAGGATTAAGATTGTGAAATATGGAAGGATTATTTTCCCAATGCCCATGAAAAATATTAGAATTAATATTGTTTATGGGTTTGACGTACTTTACATAGATCTAACACATATGTAAAATGGGGACTTCCTTTTTTTCTCTGAATTAATATTATGATGTGCAGTTTTAATTCATGCAATGAGGACATTAATATCCCCATAAGAAATTGAAACACCTCATTTATATAAATAATATTTTTACCCAATTTAGAATCCCACTTGAGCTATGCTCGATGTGAGAAATAAGAAGTTGTAAGGGATTCATCAATAATACAGAGGTGACATATGTAAAGAATGGGGTGTTAGATTTCCATGCAGTTTAATGTCATGCGGTAAGGATTAAGGCGAACCGATGTGAAAAGAAAAAACATATTGTAACTCGATTAAGTGATAAAACCAAAGTGTCACTATGTGTCTTTATGGGGCATGAATCAAGTCCTACATAGTTCTTAAAAAATTCCCTATGCAAGTTTGATTCTTATACAAGGAATAATGGTTTTTTATCACGGATGGGCCCAATATTTTTTATCCAGGAATCTCTTCATATCTCAAATAGAAGAGAATAAATTTGTATGTAGTTCTTTAAACAAATTATTCCTCGTGAAAATAAATTTTGAAATGAATAATGGGGGATTTTGAAGCATTTTGTGAGAATGATAAACCATAAGACATAAAATGGTATAAGAAACAAATAATATATCTTGAGGAAACACTCTGTATAATATCTGATTCATATATAGGATTAGAAAAAAAAATTGATGATTTTTTACTATGGTTGGGCCAAAATTTTGAGAATTTGGTGTCTCTACATATCACATTGAAAATGAGAATCAATCCATACATAGTTATTGAAACAAGGTTCTCATGCAGATCTGACTCAGGAATAAAGAAGAGAGGGACTCATGTACCACTAAGGAGTAGCAACGATGTCAATTATGTTTTCTAATGAAAGATACTAACATGTAGTGTAGATGACATTAACCGTATAGTTTAATGTCATGTAACATGGAAAAATGGTTTCATTCAGTTTAACATCGTGCGACAAGGAAAAATATTCTATTGATTGTAATGTCATGCAGCATGGATGCAAATTGTTATTGTGAAATTTAATGTCTTACAACTAGGGCATTGTGTTGTGATATTTTTACTCTTGAAGTTGGGAGTTGAGGCTTGTGTTGTTTTTAGTCATGCATTAAGGACATGGGCAATGCCATTTTTAGTCTTGCAACAAGGACATGGGGCTATAAAATTTATAGTCTTGCAGCCAAGACGATTTGTACAAATACAAAAAATATTTCTTTAAGAATCTCACATTGGTTGGAGTTTTAAGAAGCTATCCATCCAATGAGATTAATTAATAAGCTCTATTTAAATAGACCATATGTATGGAGTACATTCCTTCTCACATTGGCTCAGGATTTGGAGGATTCTTCCCAGGTATCATTGAATCCCTAACGAAAAATACCAATTATCCTTGAATAAATGAATGGAGGAGAAAATTATTGATAAAAACATGCACTATTGTATTATGATAGACATTCAAATGAAGAAAAGTATGCAATATTTTCTCATCTAATCATTCCAGCTCATTGAACCATTTCTTATACCTCTAATCTGTAGAAAACTAATCACAGATTTCAAATCTAATTGAAGGAAATTGCATTTCAATTGAAAAAACTACTTTGGTTCCATATACCAATGAATAATATGTTGCTTAGGTGGAAGTATGAGTATTTTTCCGATAAGCTCATAAATCATTAAAAATTTTATTTGGACATGATTTCTTATCTTTATCCCCCATCTTCTGGAGTATATTTTATAGGGTCTTGTTGAAGGCCTTTATCTATCTATTGGCTAATGCATGATAGCTAGATGAATGGTTGGATTTGATATTATGATCCTGATATAACTTATTTACCTAAATCAAACAAAAATTAGTGCCATTGTCCATCAATATAGTATGAGGGACCCCAAATATGGAGATGATGTTAGTTTTGAAAAAACATACAATGATTTTGGAGCTGACTTCTATGAGAGGTATTGCCTCAGCACATTTATAAAAGAAGTCAGTAGCAGTAAGGATATACTTGAATTGCTTAGCTGCAGCTAGAGGATAAGGCCCCACTACAACCATTGTTTTTGTGGAAAATGGACAACATTATTAAGCTATATGTAGAAACTTGGGGGCTGATGAATGAAGTTGGAATGCACTTGGAAGGGATGACATTTCATATTCAAATTTGTGCAATCCTATGTCATTGAAGGCCAAATGTATCCACGCTTTCGGATCTGATCAGAGAGTCTGTTCCCAGACTGAAGGGCACTACAAGCTCCTGAGTGCACTTCTTTCATGACAACTCTAGTCTCTTCAATATCAACACATCAAAAGAATGATCTAATGAATCCTCATTTATAAAGGATATTCTGATGGTATGAACTATTAAAAAGTGTAAAATTGGCTTCTCGTCGTCAGATCTGTTACTTTTCAGCCTTATTCGTTGAGAGTACTCCATTTTGAATATATTAAATGATGGGTTTTCACCATCCTATGGTGTGACCATATGGCTCAGAAATAAGGCACATTTCATTAATTTAATCTATTCAGGTTTGAAAAAAAGGTGATACGATACGACGATGGGATATTATAAGGACTATCTCATCTCGATTGGGATCTACCAAGGTTGTAGCTACATTATCCAATGCATCTTCTAGGGAATATTGTGATCGATAGACATAATACAATGTTGACTCTGAGGGAAGTTCATCCATTAGCCCACTGACATAATCACACAAAGGGATTAAATCTTATTTTCTGATAGAATATCATCCATTTATTTGTTTGATTACAAATTTTGAATCACCATTTACTTTCAACTGCTTCACTTTCACCTGAAGGGATAATTATAAACCTGTAATGAGAGCATGATATTCTGCCTCATTGTTGGTACCCCCTTCCAACAACAGGAAGTAATAAATAAATACTGCCTTTTCTGGGGAAATAATGAAAATTCATAACCCAACTATTTTGAGTTTAGGGTTTTCCATTCTCTTCCCTATTGGACTTCTGGAACCACCATCAAAGTACATTTCCCATGGTTGGGAGTTATCCTGAATAGATAAGACCTCTTAATTAATAAGTTCAGTATTTAATGTTGTATCTTCTCCAGATGGATGATCAGTAAGGATGTCGGCCAGATCATGGCCTTTTATTTCCTTTTGAGGCACAAACTAGATATCAAAATGTTGCAAAATACTTTACCATTGTGCCAGATGCCTTGTAAGCATATGACGACTGAGGATAAATTTGAGCGGGTTATTTCGAGATACCAATTTGACCTCATGATCTTGCAGATAGTGCCTCAATTTCTGAACTGTAACGATTAATGCTAGGTATCACTTTTCAATACATGAATATTGTGTTTTTGCATCAATCAACGTTTGAATGAGATAGTAAAGGCTATTTTCATTCCCATCATCATACTTTTGAGCAAGGAAGGCACCTGGTGAATCTCTAAAGCTGTCAAATAATGAATATGCGGCCTTTATTCAACTGGTAGCATTAATACCCATGGAATCAAATGATATTTCTTGAGGGTATCAAATTCTTCTTGGGTGTCTTCAGTTCATTGGTAGGTGACTCCCTTTTTCATTAATCTGTTGAAGGGTAAACACTTGCCCACCAAATTTGGAATAAAGCGGAGAATATAGGCCATGTGTCCTTGGAGTTCGGTTAATTCTTTCAAATTTCAAGGAGTTGACTTACAAAGTATTTGTTTTCTCGGGATCAAATTTCATACTGCGATGGTGTACAAAAAAACAAAGAAACTTTCCTGAGGTCAACCTGAAATCACATTTCAAGGAGTTCATCTGTAAATTGTGTTGTCGATGATTATGTAATATGGTCTCCAAATCATCCAAGTGATAGGAATGTTGACTCTATTTGACCACAAAATCATCCAAATAACATTAAACCAATTTTTATATGAATTTTTTGAAGATATGGTTCATAACACATTGATATGTTTCACCTACATTACATTGGCCAAAGGTTATTAATATCTATAAAAATACACTATGAGAAGATATGAAGGCTGTAGATTATTCGTCTTTTGGGAAATCATAGATTATATTATACCAAGAGTAACCATCCATTAAATAAAGAGCATCATATAATATTGTTTCATCAATTTGAAGCTCTATAATCGGAACTGGAACAACATTTTTAGGACCATTATAGATTAGTTCATTGAAATCAATATGGACTCTAATTTTTCCATTATTCATTTTCACTTGTAAAATTTTGGCCAACCATTTTGGATATTGAACTTCTATAACAATGTTATCCTTTATAGGTGTATAAACATCAACTTTAGTTTTAGAGGCTTAAGTTTTGTGTGTTCTTCTTGCTGCCTGCTTGAATCTGTGATGTTCTTTAGGAAAAACTAAATGATGGGTGTCTACATAAGGATTAATACCTAGAATGTATGTATAATTCCAAGCCAATATTTCTCTATGTTTCCTTACAGATGATTTATACACCTCTTTCTCTTCATAGGTCATGTATGCACTAATAAGGGTGGGGCTCGAGTCTTCTTCTATACGCAGATTTATTTTTCTGAGCTCCTCCTTAGTGGTAGAGACACCATCCTTAAATTCTGGAGGAGAATCCCCTAGATCATCCACTTCTACTTCATTACATATTACCTCTTTTGTTTCTACTTGCATATTAGATGAGGAGACAAAAATCTCTGAGTTAGAAGGGGAGTCATTATTTGGGAATCCTGAATAAAAGGCCACCATATTTGAACCTACTGATGATGAAGGGTGTTCATGTGTTAATAAAGAAGAGATGATGCATTGAGAATTAACATCTTTAGACCAAAATAATTTTTTTTATTTTTTTAAGAATACACTTTTTGGAAAATTTGGAACCAAACAAAACATTCACAAACCACCCTTACATACCCCACTGACAATCAATACACTGGAAAAAATATCAAAATTAAAACAAAATTCAAAATTTAAATCCTTACCGCCACTATAGCCATCAAGAAAAAATTTTAAATTCAAAAACCAAGGCATCACCATCTAGTTGTCTCAATCCATGCGTCGCCTCGAGTCCACCACCCTGCCTCGTGTCACACACCGATTGCATCAGCCGCCCAATACACATCAAACCAGGTCGTCATCGATCTCCTCCGGCATCCGCCATCACCGACAAAAAAATCACCATCATCTCGTACGCCTGTTCTCTGATGTCCACCACCTAACACCAAACTATATCGCCGTTGTTTCATAGAACCTACCTCATCATGACAGTCAAAAATTCTGATCCACCACTATAAGTGTTGTCGTCGTTCAAGCATAGCCCATCCAAACTGAGTTACCTCCATCGCCTGAACTCTGGTCGGGCTACCTGGAACCCCCCCCCCCCCTCACAACACACAACACAACCCATACCCTCTATGGAAACACCACACCTGACCGACTTGGAAGGGAGGAATGGTTCTAGAGTCCAGAGAGGAGATTGAGTGACCAGGACTTCCATAGCAAGCCACGAATGAGAAAAAACTGTAACACCCCGAGATTTTATGAAAAATATTATTTTTAATTTCATTAATGTCTTGTGTTATACGCTACACCAAAAGGAGCTTTCACAAAACACATCTCTGGCCTGGCTTGAATTACACGCAATCGCGACCTTCCACGATAGCGTGTGTTGTACGCAACACCAAGATTCGCTAAACAATGACATGCTATTAAGATATTATTAAAACTAGTCGTTATGAATAGTAATAACCACTTTATGAAATTTTGTAAATTTTATTTTTCAAAATGGACTTCATTTATGGATTCGGAGTATCGAATTTAGCCTAAGGTGAAATTTTGGTACTTTTCGGATAACTTTCATATTCTGATGAATAGTGAAAATTACTAAATTTTAATTAAAAACAACTTTTTTAATCGAAATAATTAATAGTGATAAATTATTAATTTATGTGGTTTTAAAGTATATTTAGAATATATTTTTACAATTTAATACAATGTTGGTCATTGGATGTAATTTCACATTTAAACCAGTTATAAACAAGTGTCAATCTTTTGATAGTTATTATCTCTTAAAAACACGCTATTTGTTGTGACAGCGGAAATTAATTATAAAATTAATTAATGCAACTTATATGTTGTGAATTTTGTAAAATAGAAATCTTTTTTGAATTCGGAATATCAATTATAGATTAGGGTGAAATTTTGGCATTTTTCTGAAAAACTTCAATTTTTGATGAATAGTGAAACCACTAAGTGGTAGGTTAAAAACTGAATTTTGCATAAAACTTAATTTTACCGCTTTTGTGAATGGAGTTTAGAAAATCCGACAGACATGGTTGATATCAGTAAGTAAAATGTGGTTTAATGAGATAAAATTAATTTTTTTGGTGAATAGTAACTTTTTACTTTTTTACCGCGGTTAATAGTAAATAGGGTAACTAAGGGTAAATATGATATTACTATTACCTAAAACATGTCCTAATTCTATTGGATAAGTGTAATTAGACAAAAACAACCTTATGAATATAATATGACCATTTAGGTCCACTTGGATTAGATTATGATATTTAATATTATTTTATTTAATGAATAGTTAAAATAGTTAAAATCAAAGTTTAATAAGTAAATCATTTTTAATATGGGGCTATACATAAGATAAATTCGACTATAAATATTAATTAGAAAGCTAAAATGATTTCCTAGATAATGGTATTTTATTTGTAATTTTTAGACATTAAATAATTTAATTTATTTCTGACACAATGATGATGCAGTAATTATCTTATTAATGAAATATTGACATTATTGATGTTATAAACACCAAAATAAATGTAATTTGAGACTTTTTATGAATTCCACTAATTTTATAGGTTAATATGACATGTTAGTATTTATTTAATTAACTTTTTTCTAACTTATCATTCTGTTAGGATTTTCACAAAAATCCATTACTAAATAGTGTCGAAATTGACATAAAATAGTTTTTAAAAACAAATATTATATTATTAATTGTTATTTTATTCCTAAAAATATAAGGATAGGAAAAATGACTTAGATAAGGTTATATATATTAATAATAAACAATTTGGGGTTCGTTTGGATTCTTATTGTATGTTTATTAACCTTATAGTATAAGAACACAAGAAGACACGATAAAAGTAAAATTATTTAACTTAATGTTAAATCTAAATGATAAGGTTAAAATATTATCCTAAACTTGTCTAAATTCTATTGTATGAGAGGATTTAGACCCATCCCCACCTTACCCTCTAAATAAATGAATTTGGAGCTATTTAAAACCGAACATGACTTTATAATAATATAATATTTTTAGTTATTCCAAAGGTGCCCCTCTCCTCCCTTATAAAAGGACACATCCTCCCTCTCTTCCTCACACAACTTTGAGCCCTCAAGCTCTTCCAACCCCTTCGAAATATCTTCTCCACTTCCCTAGAAACATCCTAGAGGTTCTGTTCTTCCGCAAAGACCAATTTTAGTGCCCTAAGAGGAGGTCTCAAAGAGGCACTTCAATGAAGAGGTAATTTCTGTTACCAATTCTTTCACCTTTATTTCTTCTTCCACTTCTTCTTCTTCTTAGGATGTTTCATTATGAAGAAATAACATCAGTATCAATCATATAATGATATGTTATTATAAGTATGAAACAATCCTAATTCACCATCTATCTATCCTACGGAAAACGAAATCACCGCGCGTGCGTACGTACGGAATACCGTCTCCACGCCGTGGTGTAATCTGTTTTTCCACCAACACCTTACATGGATGGGTATTATGGTGTAAAGAATAACTATACATAGTTATTATAACATCATAATGATTATTATATATTGTATCATCCACTCCAATTCAATTCAATAATTATGGAAATGATATCATCGCTCGTGCATACGTACGGACTACCGTCTCCACGACGCGATGAGATTCATTCTCCATGTTAACCATTTAAGAATGATTATAAAGTATATATACGCAATAATAATGAAATATATGACATTATAAAGCTACTGGATTTATGTGTATATATATGTATGTCATCTAATTAATTCCACTCAATTCAATAAGGAAACGAAAACAACGTTCATGCGTACGTAAGGCCTACCGTCTCCATGAACGGTGTATTTCTTTCCATTTATCGATCCATTATATATATGTATATTCTGAATATATATTATATATAAAAAATGTTTTATATTCTATAATTAAGTAATAATGATCTAAGTAATCATATAAATAATTACAAGTTAAAACACAGACGACAAATGAAACGATTTTACCCAAAACGCTCTTTAACATGGAATTTACAAAAGAACGGGTAAAATAAAGTCATAAGAGAACCATATATGGTATCATAACAATTATTATGATTCTGGAATAAGTCAATGACATTATTTAAATCATTATACCGGAGTTTCGGACACTTACGAAGCAAATTGGACCTAAGGTAAGGGAAATATCAAAATCTAATTTTTATCCGAGATTGTTTGTACTTTGAAATTTACTGGGGTATATTTTATCATCCACATCCATGTTTCCTCAATATTTAATGTTATTTACATCCACCTACAATTTTTTAAATCCAATTTTACCCTTCGGTGAGTTTTTAGTAAAAGATATGAAAGGAATCTTTTGTCTTTTTTCATACGAGGTACTTTTTGACTTTTCCGACAAAAGTACGAGAAGAATGTTTTTTTAACATATACGACATGAATGGATTTTTAAAACATTATTTCCAAGAAGATTCCTTTAAAAGTTTTCACGTTTATTTTTAATCAACTTCTTTTAGTTTAGAATTTGATGACATGTTAAGAAAGGAAACGTGTTTTTGAAGTAGAGAGGATATTTTCCTCAAGAATGGTGTTCAAGTGTTTTATCAAAATTATTTTCCATCTAAGATAATAAAGTGTTATGTTTTTATCCATATCATTACATTGATTTGATTATGTTGTGATGGAATTATTTTTATGAATTCATTTATCTTATATGAATTGTTTTATGATGTCATGTTGTTTAAGAATCCCATTTTCATTACATTGGTTATGCAATGATGTATGATTTATGATTTTGTGGCACATATTAGAATGGTAAAATTATGAGATGGGTGGGACCTATATCTCCCTCCAATGAATTGGGTAAAGATTTTATATCTCATGAGATAGACATGGCTGGAATGGTAGGTTATACCGGTTCAGTGAAACATGACTGAAACGAGGGTGACTCGGTTTAGAAAGGGACTTTGTCAACTAAGATAGTCATGGAAATGAGTCATGACTAACAAGAAATGATTCTATATTATTATGTGTGTATGCCACAAAGTTTCATGTTTTATTTTATGATTATTGTGATTACATTTCACTGCCATGATTTATCCCATGTTATGAAATTATGATCTCTTTTGCAGGTTAAGATTTCCAAAAGTTATGTGCTTGTGTATACGATGAGATTTATATTTCTTTGGTTTACCCTTACAGCATTTGAGCTCACCCTTTTATGTTTTATTCTCCCCAGGATATAAAGAAAGGTTTTAGGAAAAAAAGGAAGATCTTTATGGGAGATATTGGAGATCTTTCACCACGATTAAAAGATTACGTTCCGAGTTTCCAAAGACACTAAACTATTACGATCCTTGTGTGTGTATTTTTTGTTATGTACTAAGTATTCCACAAAAGTAATGTAATGTTCATGTACGTTTGGCTTCAGGTATCTACAGTTGGTATCAGAGGCAAAGGAGGTAGGAATGTATCCGATCCTTGGGAACTCTCACATGTGAGCGTTGGACGAAGCATGGCTGTCCGCCCAAGGGATTCATGAGGAAATGGCGGCCACTGTGGATGGTGGTGTGTCCCGCCCAGGGGGTGTTGCCGCCCATGGAGTGACCTGATAGGTATCAATTATAGTCCACTGGATGTAATTATATTCCGTTACAGTTGGTATCAGAGGAAAGGTTTAGTCAACCTTTGGAAACTAGGACGCGAAAACGTTAGTGAGATCCCTAGAGATATTTCTTAGGTATGTCCAGGGATGTCCCTAAGGATAGGTATACATATAGGATATAGTCCTAGAACTACGGTAACGATCTTAGAATTTAACCTAAGATGTTAGATATTGAAGTTACTCCCCCTTTATTATGATTTTCGCATCTCACACTATTCTTTTTTGGGTTTTAGAAAATGGATGGAAACAAGATGATTCACGATAATGGAGGATATGATGGACAATGGAATGATATTCTTCATAAGCAATCAAATGAAATGGGATTTGGAAGTCCAAACATCATTATTATGCTGAATCAGCAATCTCATAATATGATCAATAATGTAAAATTTGGTAAGTTTTCTAACTCGGCTAATAAGAGAAAGATGGAGTTTCATGATGATCATAGAGGAAAGAAAGTTCAATTTCCCCTATATAAATCATGTGGGAAGAGGCATCAAGGAGAATGTTTCAAAGGAACTGGAAGATGCTTTGGGTGTGGAAAAGAAGGACAGAAATCCAGTAAGTGCAATGGAAAAGTTTTAGTTAACACCATGTATGAGGTTAATGGTGTTTCTACGACATCAACAATGGTTAAATGTTTTAAATGTGGAATGTATGGGCATTATGCAAACCAATTCCCTAAGGGAATGTCTCATGAAGAAAATTGGTATGGTCTTATGGGTAGTATTTATGTTGATGATGATGAAGAGAATACAAATGATATGTGAGATGAAAGAATTATTGAAGCTCGGTCAATGGTTTAAGAAGGTAGTGGAATGATTACATGTTTATCGAGTGTAATGTTGTTCTATAGAATAAAAATACATCTAAGGATTGTTACACTGTTGTCTTTCCTTAAGTTTTGAAAGTTTATGATGAATGGTATGAGTAACAATGAAAGGTTATTCAGATATTTTTTTTGGAATGTGGATGATATGTGCATAATGAAGTGATAAAGTGAAAATGAAATGTTTGACAGTATTCATGATCTCCTGATTGATATAAGGACTAAGTGATATCATGGTTTGAGTATATAGAATCTTTGGATTTTGGTATGTGGAAAGAGTTAACTTTTAACTACATTCATGTTTTCACTAAGGTTCAATGGGTATTCAAGAGAATACGTGATTAAGGCCTTTGAATGTTTGGAATGTGACCAACAGGACATATCTTATGATATATGGGGATCAACGACAGTATTAAATCTCTGGTAATCATTTTCACTATATTATGAGATTGGACTGCAGTATTATGGATAAGCTTAAAGATTAAAATGGATTATGTTAGACATAAGTTAGTATTGTTTAAGGATAAAAGTTTTTTAGATATTATTGATGGGATGTTATAGTAATATAGTTTTAGAAAAAGGACAACCTGCAGGACGGGTGACAGCCCATCGCGTCGGACAAGGCTGTGGGAATCGAACCCACAACCGATGTGAGACTGGCCTTTATCGCCTACCACTGGCCTATATGAAGTCCTTGTATAGTAGAAACTCATTTTATTTTATTAAGTGGTATGATATATGAAGTATAAGTTCATTTTTGGAACCATATACGATTAACCATAAGATGGACTTATAACTTTTGCAAACCTTTTGTTTGAAAGAGATGGAATGACCCATCATTCTATCACATGATCTACTAACACATCACGAATGACAAATTCAACTTAATTTCTTTAAGAGATGAAGTGGAAATTGTCCAAAGAACGACAAACGGTGAGACTATACCAAAATCACGAAAGTATTTCTTCTAATTCCAATTTCATCAACTTTAGGGAAATGATCTTGAAAACCAAAAATGATTCTTAGTGCTCTTATATCTGATAAATCAGACGGTACCTTAGATCATCACAAATTTATGGCTTTGTGATTGCTAGCTTTTCCATAGCCATGTTCTCTACCACTCTCCATCAGAACATGATGGTTAGATTTCTCTTCCATATCCATATTTTCACCTATGTGGAAACCCAGTGATTAGTTTATTTGGGTAACCATTACGTTTCATACTTTTGTTTTTAAAGATTGGTTTTGGTATTCCTTTTTACGATGTGGGTATCTATTAAAGAAACTTTCGAATAGTAAACTATTTATAACCTCGACGAATTTCGAGGGCGAAATTCATTTTAACGGGGGTAGAATGTAACACCCCGAGATTTTATGAAAAATATTATTTTTAATTTCATTAATGTCTTGTGTTATACGCTACACCAAAAGGAGCATTCACAACACACATCTCTGACCTGGCTTGAATTACACGCAATCGCGACCTTCCACGATAGCGTGTGTTGTATACAACACCATGTTTCGCTAAACAACGATGTGCTATTAAGATATTATTAAAACTAGCCGTTATGAATAGTAATAACCACTTTTTGAAATTTTGTAAATTTTATTTTTCGAAATGGACTTCATTTATGGATTCAGAGTATCGAATTTAGCCTAAGGTGAAATTTTGGTACTTTTCGGATAGCTTTCATATTCTGATGAATAGTGAAAATTACTAAATTTTAATTAAAAACAACTTTTTTAATCGAAATAATTAATAGTGATAAATTATTAATTTGAGTGGTTTTAATGTATATTTAGAATATATTTTTACAATTTAATACAATGTTGGTCATTGGATGTAATTTCACATTTAAACCAGTTATAAACAAGTGTCAATCTTTTGATAGTTGTTATCTCTTAAAAACACGCTATTTGTTGTGACAGCGGAAATTAATTATAAAATTAATTAATGAAAAATATATGTTGGGAATTTTGTAAAATAGAAATCATTTTTGAATTCGGAATATCAATTATAGCTTAGGGTGAAATTTTGGCATTTTTCTGAAAAACTTCAATTTTTGATTAATAGTGAAACCACTAAGTGGTAGGTTAAAAACTGAATTTTGCATAAAAATTAATTTTACCGCTTCTGTGAATGTAATTTCGAAAATCCAACAGACACAGTTGATATCAATAAGTAAAATGTGGTTCAATGAGATAAAAATAATTTTTTGGTGAATAGTAACTTTTTACTTTTTTTACTGCGGTTAATAGTAAATAGGGTAAATTAGGGTAAATATGATATTACTATTACCCTAAAACATGTCCTAATTCTATTGGATAAGTGTAATTCGACCAAAAACAACCTTATGAATATAATATGACCATTTAGGTCCACTTGGATTAGATTATGACATTTAATATTATTTTATTTAATGAATAGTTAAAATAGTTAAAATCAAAGTGTAATAAGTAAATCATTTTTAATAAGGGGATATACATAAGATAAATTCGACTATAAATATTCATTAGAAATATAAAAAGAGTTCCTATATAATGGTATTTTATTTGTAATTTTTAGACATTAAATAATTTAATTTATTTATGACACAATGATGATACAGTAATTATCTTATTAATGAAATATTGACATAATTGATGTTATAAACACCAAAATAAATGTAATTTGATACTTTTTATGAATTCCACTAATTTTATAGGTTACTATGACATGTTAGTATTGATTTAATTAACGTTTTTCGAACTTATAATTCTGTTAGGATTTTCACAAAAATCAATTACTAAATAGTGTCGAAATTGACATAAAATAGTTTTAGAAAACAAATATTATATTATTAATTGTTATTTTATTCTTAAAAATCTAATGTTCGGAAACATGACTTAGATAAGGTTATATATATTAATAATAAACAATTTGGGGTTCGTTTGGCTTCTTATAGTAAGTTTATTAGCCTTATAGTATAAGAACACAAGAAGACACGGTAAAAGAAAAATTATTTAACTTAATGTTAAATCTAAATGATAGGGTTAAAATAGGAACCTAAACTTGTATAAATTCTATTGGATGAGAGGATTTAGACCCATCCCCACCTTATCCTCGAAATAAATCAATTTGGAGCTATTTAAAACCGAACATGACTTTATAATAAAATAATATTTTTAGTTATTCCAAAGGTGCCCCTCTCCTCCCTTATAAAAGGACACCTCCTCCCTCTCTTCCTCACACAACTTTGAGCCTTCAAGCTCGGCCAACTTCTGCCAAAATCTCTTCTACACTTCCCTAGAAACATCCTAGAGGTTCTGGTCTTCCTCAAAGACCAATTTTAGTGCCCTAAGAGGAGGTCTCAAAGAGGCGCTTCAAAGAAGAGGTAATTTCCGTTACCAATTCTTTCACCTTTATTTCTTCTTCCACGTCTTCTTCTTAGTTTGTTTCATTATGAAGTAATAACATCAGTATCAATAATATAGTGATATGTTTTTATAAGTATGAAACAATCCTAATTCACCATCTATTTATCCTACGGAAAACGAAATAACCGCGCGTGCGTACGTACGGAATACCGTCTCCACGCCGTGGTGTAATCTGTTTTTCCACCAACACCTTACATGGATGGGTATTATGGTGTAAAGAATAACTATACATAGTTATTATAACATCATAATGATTATGATATATTGTATCATCCACTCCAATTCAATTCAATAATTATGGAAATGATATCATCGCTCGTGCGTACGTACGGACTACCGTCTCCACGACGCGATGAGATTCATTCTCCATGTTAACCATTTAAGAATGATTATAAAGTATATATAAGAAATAATAATGAAATATATGACATTATAAAGCTACTGGATTTATGTGTATATATATGTATTTCATATACTTAATTCCACTCAATTCAATAAGGAAACGAAAACAGCGTTCATGCGTACGTACGGCCTACCGTCTCCATGAACGGTGTATTTCTTTCCATTTATCGATCCATTATATATATGTATATTCTGAATATATATTATATATAAATAATGTTTTATATTCTATAATTAAGTAATAATGACCTAAGTAATCATATTAATAATTACAAGTTAAAACACGGACGACAAATGAAACGATTTTACCCAAAACGCTCTTTAACATGGAATTTACAAAAGAACGGGTAAAATAAAGTCATAAGAGAACCATATATGGTATCATAACAATTAGTATGATTCTGGAATAAGTCAATGACATTATTTAAATCATTATACAGGAGGTTCGGACACTTACAAATCAAATCAGACCTAAGGTAAGGGAAATATCACAATCTCATTTTTATCCGAGATTGTTTGTACTTTGAAATTTACTGGGGTATATTTTATCATCCACATCCATGTTTACTCAATATGTAATGTTATTTACATCCACCTACAATTTTTTAAATCCAATTTTACCCTTCGGTGAGTTTTTAGTAAAAGATATGAAAGGAATCTTTTTCCGTTTTTCATACGAGGTACGTTTGGACTTTTCCGACAAAAGTACGAGAAGAATGTTTTTTTTAACATATACGACATGAATGGATTTTTAAAAAATTATTTACAAGAAGATTCCTTTAAATGTTTTTAAGTTTATTTTTAATCAACTTCTTTTAGTTTATAATTTTATGACATGTTAAGAAAGGATAATTGTTTTTGAAGTAGAAAGGATATTTTCCTCAAGAATGGTGTTCAAGTGTTTTATCAAAATTATTTTCCATCTAAGATAATAAAGGGTTATGTTTTTATCCATATCATTACATTGATTTGATTATGTTGTGATGGAATTATTTTTATGAATTCATTTATCTTATATGAATTGTTTTATGATGTCATGTTGTTTAAGAATCCCATTTTTATTACATGGGTTATGCAATGATGTATGATTTATGATTTTGTGGAACACATAAGAATGGTATAATTATGAGATGGGTGGGACCTATATCTCCCTCCAATGAATTGGGTAAAGATTTTATATCTAATGAGATAGACATGGCTGGAATGGTAGGTTATACCGGTTCAGTGAAACATGACTGAAACGAGGGTGACTCGGTTCAGAAAGGGACTTTGTCCACTAAGATAGTCTTGGAAATGAGTCATGACTAACATGAAATGAATCTCTATGATTATGCGTGTATGCCAAAAAGTTTCATGTTTTAAGTTATGATTATTGTGATTACATTTCACTTCCATGATTTATCCCATGTTATGAAATTATGTTCCCTTTTGCAGGTTATGATTTCCAAAAGTTATGTGCTTGTGTATACGATGAGATTTATATTTCTTTTGTTTACCCTTACTGAGCATTTGAGCTCACCCTTTTATGTTTTCATTTCCCCAGGATATAAAGAATGGTTTTAGGAAAAAAAGTAAGATCTTTATGAGAGATATTGGAGATCTTTCACCACGATTAGAAGATTACGTTCCGAGTTTCCAAAGACACTAAACTATTACAATCCTTGTGTGTGTATTTTTTGTTATGTACTAAGTATTCCGCAAAAGTAATGTAATGTTCATGTACGTTAGGCTTCGGGTCTCTACAAAAACCATCTGAATCCCCATAAAATACATTGATGAACCATTACCCACAAAAAAAACTACAACTCAATCAACACCCCAACAAAAATAGAATCATACCCAGTAGCCTTTATGGAACCAGGAAGAGGAAAACGAGGTTGAAACCCTAAACTAAACATAGAAGGAAATCTGAAACAAGTGAAAAAACTGAACAAGAAAATTGAAAGTGGGAAAAAACCTTAAAAGGAGATTGGGATTGAAACCCTAGGAAGAAGAACTAGCTCTGGTAATGCCCAAAAATCTGTCGTCCGCCAAACCACTACCCAAACCCTCAACGATTCTCGTTCTCCGAATCCAACCTAGAGAGGAGATGGGGAATGGGAGAATAGATCGCAAATAGACGGATGAGGAGAAAAGAAGGGCACCCTCATATAGTAGGTAGAGTCAAGAGATATAGAAATAAAACATGTGATATAGCACCATCCTTTGCGAACGAGAGAAAATAACCTGAGAGGAGCGGAATGGTGAAACCATTACCACAAGGGAAATCCAAAAACCTATGAGACCAACTGAGAGCTCTGGAGAATGCAACCATGTGAGTCACCATCGAGAGAGAATAAACATCTTTGTCTTCCTAAAACATTGTTATAATTTCTTCATCTCTGATTTATGTAGTAGAGTCTTGTTGTAGTTCAAGAGATAAAATGAAAACATATCCATTTACCCTCCCATAACTGCTTGGTGGATCAACAGTTTTTCCCATGTTTTCTGGATCAATTTTCCAATTAACATTATAGAAGTTATTGGAAGAGTTCTTGGAGTTGGTTTACCTTTTCGATTTGATTAATAGGTAAAAAATTATTTATACTCAAATGTATGAATGTGTTTTCTAGGATCTTTTCCAGTCCATTTTGTGCATTAACTTAGGTTATCTATTTTTTCATGGATCCCATTCCTTTTGTGTGATAAAATTCTTCCTTAATATACTGAGATTCACATGTTCTCGACAGATCCATGTCAACATGCAACATCTCGATTTGAAAATTGAAATAGTACTAAATACACTAGTGTTATGACAAAGGTATTGCTGCAGGTTGATGTAGCCAAGGAATTTTAAGAAAATAATTGATGTTTGTGTCCTGAAAAACAACCATGAAGTATGAATTTGATAAAAAGATCTCCAAACTATGTTCAGAGTGTGATCTCACCCAGAGGGTCCTGTTTTATTCTTGTCATAAGCTTGCAACATCAAAGTGGAAGGAGATATGTCAGATTCAGTCAGGCCCAATTAATGAAGTGTATGAATGGAAATGAGGTTGACTCCAAATCCATTATCAATAAAGGCTCATCATATGTCTACATCATTGATTTTTAAAAACAAATACAAGGGTATAATATGTCAATGTAAAACATCATCTTAATATTCATCTATAAAAGATATGACTGCATGATATTCTACAAGATCATTCTCTTTATAGTAATCCTCAACATCAAAAACATCCATTTCAACCTCTTAAGGACATGATAAATCCTCATTGAGTGCTTCTCAAAGATCTTTTGACTGATTCAAAGCATCCATAATTGATAACATGTCTAGTACATGGGCCAGTGGTTTCATGACATCATTATTTTGGTTGGAAGGTTTTCGTTTACAACATTGAAGATGCAGTTTTGTAGGTGTTTTGGAGGTTGATGCTCTTGATATAGACGTACAATGCATTGGAGAAGAAGCTAGAAATACTTCTGGAATTGGTAGATTACACTGACTAGGTCTATTCACTTGTTGAGAAGAAGACGACGCGACTTCTAATCGGTCCTCCAAAATAATCGTGTCAGAAATGAACCTGTCTTGCATAGAAGAAAATTTTTGTTCTTGTTGAGCCCACATAAGGGATCTTCCACATGTTTCTGCTGCATATATGGGTTGATCAAGGATATAGTTAAAATGGTGGTTTCTATAATTCTAATGTCTTCCCCTGTATCCTCGATGTTGGCCTCTTCTTCTGTTTCCCCAATTAGGTACAATGAATTATGACTCATTATAATCAAAATCACCATTAACATAAGGATACATTAAGTGGATAACATTGAGAGATCCAAATAGAAACACTTCATCTGATAATCATTCTTCTTGATGGGTAAATACTTGTTTTTCCATTTGGTTGTGCAGTTCCCGTGCTTTTAAAATAGATGGAATGAAATCTACTAGTGTCAAGGACATATTCAACCTTAACATGAACATGTATACTACATACTGCCCTATGTCCTTTGGACTATCACATTTCATTGAGGATATACCTTTTTATGAAGATGGTTTTACTGTGGTAGATGTGTTTAAAGTCACAATTGGTTGGTTCAACTGTGTTTTTTGAATTTCTTGTGTCCAGTTGATCATTTTTCTAATCACGTAGTCATCATATTTCTATGCATTTTTAATTTTGAATTCCTGCCAATTTACTTCTTCCTCTAGATCAGTAGAAATAACACATGCTACTTGGGATAGAAAACTTTTCAGTTTTACTTTTCAAGAATCTACAATATTTTTCAAGAGGTACTCAAAAATAAAACATTCCTAGATGAGATTCCCTAACATCTAGTGAAAGGTACAATAAAGCAGATGATCTTTATATCATTCTTTATTTTGCTTTTTTTTCTTTGGAAAATGAACCAAATTGTTCTCTAGAGCTGAGATGAAGTAACTAGGAACTTGTTCATTCCCTAATGAATAACCTTTATTCATTAATTCCTAAAACTCTTTCTTCCTTCGATCTCATTGATCATCTTGACGATTCAATCATTATTGAAATTATCAGGAGGGGGAACCCTTCGGATTGATGAAGGACTTGAAGTAGAAGTAGGTACATGTGCCAGATTAAGTGTAACTTAAGAATATTCTACCTTTCCTATCCTCCTTCCTAGGGCTGATAGAATTACATGAGTTTTAGCCTCAGTTTCTATAATAGTGTCTTCTATCAGTTAAGCGATTGATGTAAGGTCTCGATACCCTTTTGTGTATTTCATAGGGACCAATGGTGTGCGTAACTCATCACATATATTTTTCCTCAGAAATTTGTAGTAATTCATCTTGAGGGAGTGCTAGACTTAAGGAATATGTTAATCCTTTCCATCACGCAATGAAATATGAAACTCTTTCATTATCCTGTTGTTTACAGTTGGTAAGACCATAAACTATCATCTTTGGTATCATTGAGCTAAATTGAAGAAGAAAATTCTGATTGGGATATTCCCATCAAGTAATTGATGGTGATTGTAAACTTGCATACAAGTTAAAAGTTGGTCCCTGTAATGACTGTACAATACACCTAAGCTCTACTTCATCCAATTATTGAAGAGTTCCCATCATGGGATCACAATGATAAATAATATATGTTAATTATTGATATGGATCTCCCAAACCAATAAATATTGGGAATATGGTACTCAAAAAATTTGGTGGGGGAGAAATTACATCCACCCATTCAGGGTAAGCTCTCTTTTCCGGTTGAACTAGAGGATGTCATTCCTCCATAGATTTTAATCGAGTAGTTAATTCCTCAATTGTATTCATAAGCATTTGGGGAACATCTGGATGATCTAGAACTTATATTTGTATAACAACTATATATTTAGCAGTTGCAACGACTAGAATAATCACTGATGGTGGTGCGGATATTTTTCTTGGATAACCCATTGGAACCTGCCTCTTAGGATGTGTATGATCGTGTCTTGATTGTATATCAGGTGGAGGGAATTCACTATCCACATCCATAATTACTTCAAATCCACTTTTATGAGGAGAAACTAGAGGATTTACACGTTTAGGACCTTCTTCGGTAGTACGGCTAACAAAAATGTTGTTTTGAACTAACTCTATATTGATTCTTTTTAGATCCTTCATTTCCACTTATTTCTGTGAAGATATTTATTCAAGTGAAAAAGATTGTTCTTATCTAGTGGAAAAGTGAGATGCAATATGACTTTTTTCATTTCCAATTGTTAGATGCCTTTCATCAGGGTGGGATTTGGTTATTTGAAGGAAAACATAGATTATGGGTAAGCCTCTTATTTCAGGTACGCACACCTTCTTCATTTTCGTCAATGTGAACCGTATTATGGACAAGAACTTCATATTTTGATACCCAGGAGTTGGAATCATTTTCTGGAGGATATTCTGTAGTGTTGTTAATGACTTTTACTGATGCATAATGTATCGATGTAATTCTGTTATTATATTTGTAAGATCTTCTCCCTTAGTATTTTCCATGAGACTCTGTTCTCCTATAAGATGAATTCCTAGGAACTGTTTGGTGAACATTGAACTGAAGGGAATCCGTAGATAGTTTAGTTAAGAGCTCTATTTGTGATTGTTTTCTTAATCAGGAGCTAACTGACTTCCACTGAGGATGGGATTGTTGATGCGAAAAATCCCATATCCCTGCATGCTGGGGATATTCCTATTCTTCTTCATCAAATCATAGAACATTTTTTAATGAATTTAAATGTTGAATTAAATGACCCCCCAGCCTCGCAAGATTGGGTGATTCTTGTACTAATGGGGATGAAATTTATTCGACTACTCTTCTTATTTTGTGATTTTTTGTTAAAACAATAGCTGGGTTCATTATCCTACAACCACTCAAATCACCTGTTTAAAAATATTTTTTACTATTTCATACATTTTCATTCTCTGATGGCTTCCATCCACTAAGATGGACTCCTACTCAAGATTATTATATGCATAATGTTAAAGTAAGTCAAAAAATTATTTCCTATAGTCTTGACTCTGATGGGAGATAGTTGAGGCATGTTCTAGAGTGTACATTCGATTACATAAAAAATATTTTGATTGTGACTGACTGTGGGAAAGAACATTGCATGGGACCAATTTTGGAAGTCTTTGTTGATTTGGTAGTGTAGTGATATGCAATGCTCTGTGTGTGCCATTTCCTCTGATACAAACACTAGATGGGGAATCATAAACTAACCGGAATAGCCTCTTTAGGGAATTAAGGTATTCTTGCTGAAGGATTATATACTATTTTCAACCTTTGGATGTTGGGTAACTGAGAAAGACACCATGTCAATTTGGTTTTTCAACCCTTCTATTACCTTTACATGATTCTGATATTCATCATATGGTAATACATTGGGTTTGAAATGATTAAGAGTCATCCATAAATTGAGGCGTACATCATGAATACAACCTTCTATCATCAATTCTGGAATGTTACACTAATAATTTTCCAAAGGACAGAAAATGACTAGTACTTCTCCCTTAGCCAACTGTTTCCTCATGTTCAAAATATCTTCATCGTCTTTCACTAGAGGTTTGTACACTTGTTATGGTCAATGTTGATGATTTGTATTAGAATGAAAGTGACCCAAGGTATGTTCAGAGAATGACCATTCACTTGAATTTTCTTCTAGTTGAGAAAGTGTTTACGCTATCAATGAACAAGCATCAGAGATGACTGCCCTTGTTTTATCAGGTTCCTCAAGACTAGAGGGATTTCTCATCGCTGCATTACCAATTATAGAATTGTCTTGACAATGAAAAATACTTCTATCAAGAGGAATTTTGCATCGAATGAAATCATGGGGAGGATCACCATGGTGGATTACATAAAGGGATAAATCTTCTTACTCCTTGGTCTTCTGGACTCACGGAGGGTTGTCGTGGCTATCATCTAGAGATATGCACTCTCAATTGACTGAATTTTCATGAATCAGTCCTTCATGATGAAGTGTCTGATGAGAAACTTCAAAATTACTACTACACTCCAATAATTTGGTACCGAAAGGGTAGTATCTTGAGCTGCAAAAAATTAATGTCTGAGGGATTCAAGAACACAAACATTAAAAGAATAAAATAGCTGCTTGACTCTTGATTTTACAATAGTGCCTGGAGGGACTTCTTTTTAGATGATCTCTTATAAATAGTTGGGGACACTTTTTGGGAAACGTGTTTATCATGGGAATTTGTATGTGCCTTCATTAGAGTGGTTACTAGAACATACAAATTTCCTCCAATTGAAAAGGTTGTCTGTTCCCAATCTTGTTGTCTATTTGATATGGAGGAGTATGCCCCATGAACCTTCTGGACTGAAATAGATGACTGTATCTATTCCGGGATGGCATGACAATGTGTCATACTATAAGTGGGGATATATTTATGTGTATGTTTTCCCGATACTGCTGAAGTGGTTGTCATAATATCCTGGCATGCTTCCAGAATAACGGAAGGAATTTGTGTTTTCCTTTTTACAAATTATTAGATGTGTTTGGTGACGTCAACGACCAGAATGGAAAAATATGTCCATTTTGTATCTGGATTAGGTGTATGTTCCTAGTCATGTCCTATTTTTCAGGTCAAAGGGTATTGATAGTACACATGTATGGGTGCAAAGATTTGTGTCTGACCTAAAGTATTCATCATAGATTTCTGACTGACTTCTTCAAGTGCTACCAAATGAGACTGTTGGCAGACATGATGAACATTGGCTGGTGTATGTTCTTATTCACAATACTCCATTGTATTTATCTAGTGTGATTAGTGTATTTCTTCTAGACGAGTCTGTTGAGAAGAAAAATTAGGACGGACATGTGTATGTGCCCGCTCGTTGTTTTCCATTAGTTAGGTTGATGGACTTCTACGGAGGAGTCAGATGTGATAACATTCTCATTATTGACAGGATGTTATCCTTGGAGGTTCATATTGTGTTATCGGTTATGAGATACCTACTCCGAATGTCCATAGGACACACCCCCATCATGTTGGGGGTTCACCACTACATAATTCTGCTTGCGACGATTGCTGGAGGGAGCCCCCTTGAAGGACTCCTGCATTCTTGAATTGAGGCCTTGAGTGGCCTATTGATCTAACTCTCTATAGTATATGATGGATTAGTTATTGAATTATGGGGACAAGGATCAAAAACAGTTGAAAATGGTGGTTGGAACTGCCTATTTCTTGATCATTGGTCACGTTGGCCAGATGATTGAAGATTGTTATTGACCTGGAGGGCCTACCCATCAGCCTCCAAAGTCGGGATTGTACTATGCTGGAGAGATTCCATTGCCAACACATTAGAGACCAAGCATTGAATATTCTGGTTTGGTGATGATGTTCTTCTTGTGGATTGGGATACAACATGAGCAGCGATAAGTAAGTTCACAGATATTGTCTTGAAGAATGCCATTTTGGAGTGAAGGGATTTCTGAGAAAAAAAATGAAACAGAAACAAACTCGTTTAAATAAACAACTTTATATGGATACATGCGTGATTGATTCCTCTGTATGGCATTCCTTTATAAATTTTATAAGTTCCTAACAGGTGTATATCATTATTAACTTGGATAAGGACTCACATCAAGTTCACGATTTTTGTTATTTAGTTCCACTAAATGTGTATTCTAGTTTTAATAATAACTTCTTCCAGGTTGTTTCTATTAGATTTATTTATGGAACAAGAATCATCCAATGGTTCTTTATCCAAAGGGGACCTGATTTCCAATGTCAGTTGTTCGTTAAGTTTGAACTTCACGATACATACGAATATGCACTAGTTGAGAGGATGGGAGATTGGACTCATCACACACTTTTGGGGGAATTATTGTCTATTATGGGACTCTCCTTATAATATAATATGCTTTTGTGAATCCTTATTAATTCACCAAGTATATCATAATAATCCCTTGGAATATTAAATCACTTGTTAACATGTGTAAATATTGAATCATTTGTATGTATTCAATGCTCCTCATTAATGAAGATATCCTATAATATACTATGTAAATATTCATTTAATCATCATTATTATTATACTGGTTTTTTTAAGCTACTCAGTAGAGCACTCTATAATTTCTTGTCATATAGGGAGATGAAGGTTTTCTTTGATCTTGAGATCATGCCCACAAGAAAGGATACCTACATATCCTTATGAAAGTAACATGAACACTCGTAGTTCTGTGCCACTATTTGGGAAAATCATACCTTTTAAGGTATTTTTATAAGGACCAAACCATATAGTTTAATGTCATGTGATATGAATATCTAAGAGAAATATGCATAGTCACAGTTTAGTGTGGGACTTATGCAGAAGTATCCCAATGAACATGGAAAGGATATGGGTTTCCATGTTATATTAGACCCTGTTGGGAATATGGATCATGGAAAACAAGGTTGATTTAAGGTATCATGTTTGAAACTCTTGGAGGCTTCCTATGTATCCCATGTGAGTGGAAATAAAATCCCACATAGTTCAATAAGTCTCATAGGGGAGTATAGTCCTTTGAGAGAAATGATTTTGTACTTATATCCTAAAAAATATTCCTTGGTGATTTGAGGGTTTAATTTGGGTATTATCTATAATAAGGTTGAAAAAATTAGGGGTATTAGGGTTGGATTACTAAAGAGGACATACAGTGAGCTTGGGCCCAGGGAAGGATTTCTACGTATACTAATTATGGTGGGAATCATAGCTCTCGTAGTACATTTTTTTTGAAAATGTTATGACCATGAAAAGTATCTAATACCATGTGTGTCATACTTGGTGTGAGAAATAAGAGAATGCAAAAGTTTCAACAAAAGCATCCACACTTTTCCTCTTCCACTAATGGAAGGGGGGCACACCTATGGGGGTGAGAGTGGACGAGGTCATGGAAAGCCGTGAAGAGGGTGATGCGATGAACCATCCCTCTATTCACATTACATTAGGCAAGGGTTTATGAAAAAAAAGGAAAGGATGAAGGTTATGGGTTACATCAGGATGGCTAGCCATGGTGAAAAAGGCCGATGAAAGAGGGAATGGGTAACAAATGTCCATATGGCCATCTCCCCTTTGGTCTTCGGCACCAAAGAAGAGAGGAGGAAAAATGATGTTACCTCTTGCAAGAAATGCCAGGGGTTTACGCCAAGATGGTAGCCCTAAAATACATCCTTATAGGGGAGGGTGACTTCTAATTTATTTTACAAAAGGAGAAGTTGGTATGAAACGTTCCTTCTCCTACTAGAGACCTGATGTTTTGCATCATCTCTTTGAGAAGGGAGAGGCCAGGACCCAACACTCTACCAAACTTTGAACTTCTTATCACTATTTCTGGGAGAATGGTTTATTGGAAATTGGATATACAAACCCACAGACATTCCATGTATCCTAACTCCATTATAAAAAATGTAGGAAACCTCTAACTTTGGAAATACAAACCTAAATAAGAGACACACTGATGTGCCTTTACCAATGTTTGGGTTAGTCATGAGGTTTTAATGGAGGACTCAATAGAATCCCTTTCAGACAAGGGATGCAAAGAATAAAATGCATTTCCATGAATGTATTTATGGAAGCCTTTATGGCTTGTTGACTATAGAGAGTAAGTGAATCAAAGAGGGGTTCCCAGGTAGGTAAGGGTGAAAAAGTAAGGGTGAAAAAGTAGGCATGGGCAAGCTGATGTTCACTTAAGAGATAAATAACTTGTGCATTATTACTTGGGAGAGACCTTTCTCAAGACTTCAAGAGTATTCACAGGTTGTCCCAGAAGTGGGGAACTCATGTTTCTATGAATGGAATAGGTGGCGCGCAAGTAATTTTGACTTAGGGAGGTTGGGTTCTTTAGTCACACAAGTGTTATAATTTTCAAACACTAAAAGAACTTATTTCAAATTATTATCCCTTAAATCCTCTATTAAAGGTGTTAAAGAACTACCATGAATGTTTCATAAGACTTGGGTGATGTACTAGGGAGACCAGAGAAGCAATTGGGCATGAAGGGAATTTTTCATTACAAATGAGGTCCCCAAGGGTCTATTTAAAAGAAAATACGGGACCTTAGGAAAAAGGAATTTGGGTTTGCAAGTAGGCTGCATGACATTTCGGGGTGCGCAAGTAGGTTGTGTACCAATGCTCTTTTGGTTCGACTAAGGCGATCCAAAATTCATGCCTTTGAAAATATTTAATTTCTTCATGTATTTTCCCCTTTTCATTAATGGTATTCCCTTTGTCAATTTTTAGACTCTTTGAAGGAATGGAGTGTCAACCGCTAGTATGAGAGTCTGATCAAATACCATATATATATGTATATTATTAACATATATATATATATAGTTAAAAACAATATACATGCATATATACTAAGTAGATGTAGAAAAAAGTAGGAATATACATGTTGACTATGTACTGTCTAAAACCGAGGTGTTACTTAGGCATCCATATCATGTTTATCAAGCTATATTCTCAAAAGGTATTAATTCCCTAAATCCAATGATGAATGTGATATGTTGTTTGAACACACGATATAGTTTGGGAGAGTTTTTTTGACAATCACCTGATATTAAATAATTTGGAACATAATTTCCAACTACATGATAACTATATAATGGTAAAGGATTTCATGCTCAACACACTATATAAGGGAGAGTGTAATATCATTCTCAACAAGTCCCACATCCATCTTTCACCAGCAAATATCATTGGAATAATCATAATCTCAATATAATATTTAAGAATCACCTCTAAATAATTTACACATCAAGCTGAATATAAAAAAGGGTGTCATAATTTATATAACTGACATTCATAATTTTAAAAAAGGTGTTGTATTATTATCATACATTTCCACTCAATATACACAGTTCATATAATAATTCCTAGCATTGAAATTCATAATCATGGTCAAGACGAACACATAGAAGGTGTTACAATATATATTGAAAAATTATATAAAGAGAGGAAATTACATTTCTAATCCATGATGAACACATTGATCATGTTAATCATTTAAACAATTTAATATAAAGAGGTCAATTTATTCAACACACACCATGTTGTGGATAATATTGATTCTTAAATCCTCTAACTACCTAGAAATGGTTCACATGAGTATAACATCATGAGTATAATTATATATAAGTGGGAATCAATAATTAAGGCAATGTGCATAAATGCCCAGCACACAACACAATGGGGACAGCTATAAAAACATTAAAATATTTTAAATATAAATCAAGACCACATACCTTACGGTTGTAGATGACTCCTCATCCAATATCAACATTAGATTTGAAGTAGTTTTGATGAAAAATGAATAACATACAAACACCATGAAAGTAGGGAGAATGAGATCACACCAAAATTAAACAATTTATATGAAGAGAAACCATGAAATATGGAATTATAATTATAGTGCATACCAATCTAGATCTAACCTTCTAGATGTAATTTGATTTGGATTCTGGATATAGGTGTAACCTAGATACCTATATTTTATAGTGGAAGATATCATTAGATAATGGGAGGGGTGATCATTTGTAGGAAATTAGTGGAGAAATAAAGGGATAAAGGTTTAATATATTTAAAGGGAAAAATATTAAAATCACCCATCGTGACAGGGGAACATGGTTTTACCACATGGTTATCCAAATCATGCACCAACCATGTGCCACACCACCGCCTGAGGAAACCCACACTGACAAGGTGCATGATTTGGATAACCATGTGCAATCTATGTAAATGCAACTATCCCAAACCCCACTGCAATCCTCAAATCCATGAGACTCATATTGTACTGCTATAGAAATACCATAAATCCCCCTAATCCCTTACTAAATGACCCTCCCATTTAGGAAAACCATGTGGGTTGGGAAGCAGGGTTTCTTCTAAGCATGAAACCTAGTCTATTTCACCAAAATAAGGGTTTCGGGCTCCGAACAATCCCCAAACACTATCGTTCTATCTGTGACTTTATTTGGTATCTAAAAGAAGAGTTTTTTGTCATGTTTACCATAATAATTATTTTTTATCTCTTCACTAATAAAATATATAATCATCCAATTTTGTATCTCAATGAGACTACATTTAATGAGTTTCTTGTCTGCATTATTATTATTATTAAGTAGATAATATATTTTTATGGGGGTCTAATATGATAGTAAGTGAAACTGTAATAATTAAATAAATTAAAGTATATAAAACGCAAATAAATTAAGTCATATATGAAATAAAATTTGAGAGATGTTAGGAATGGTTTAGTAGCCTTACCAATTGATTCTACCAGATTCATCTGTTATTCATTACTTTGAAAAGATTTCTTCCATAAATTATCTAATACCACAATTTTAAATCCTTAAACTATGAGTACCATTATGGTTTATGAGTCATGGTTGATAAAAAAGATTTTAGTTTCAACCTTCTTTCATATATATCTAATAAAAGTACTAAATGAAATCCAATCACTTTGATAGATTTAGAGCACTATAATCACAATTCTCGATTGAGAGTTGAGAATATTTAACAATAGGAATAAAAAAGGATCCTAACTGGACTAACCTAAATGTCCACATCCAAAAACAAAAAACACAAATTTGAAATGTATCGATCAAATAATTAAAAATTAACTAAAATGAAATGATAAAAAAATATCAAACATAAATACATTATTTAATATTTTTAATTCGGGAAATAATTTATAGATTGAATGAAAATATGAATTTATGGAATGAATTTACTAGTGAAAATTAAAAGGCTCAACCACAAGACAAATTGTTTATGATGTCCTCAAAATAGAAAAGTTCGTCTATATTTATCTCTAGGTTAGTAATCAAAAGCTTGTATAGACTACAAAGGAATCTACACTCGTATCTCTTCATCTATTTACTCTACGGATGTGAAAAAAAAGTATTGTGTCGTTTCATATCATCTATCTCTACCTATCAAATTAATCAGTAATATCCCCTAAATTTCACGGGTTGTGTCCCTTTTATTACTCCCAACATATCAAAGATAGTTTTCACCACCTTACATTGGTGAAATACTCTTGAAATAATAAATAGATTCATCATTGAGTCACCATCCTTACTATATAATAATAGATCCAAAAATCATTAATTATTAAGTGTTTAAGTGACTTTAAAACCCAAAAAAATATCCATAATTAATTTCATATATGAAACATGTCAATTTCATCTATATAGACTCTACTTCAATTGATTAAATTACACTCAAAAACATTTCCTAGTCAATCTGAACCATAAAAAATAATTCAACTAGTGGACATAAATTGAAACATCATAAATTAGTAGACTTTTTTCATTTAGGAATTATTCACCTTGATAGTATCCTTATCATACTACCAATTTAGTTCTCTAACAAATATAAATTTTTTGATGAAATTAATATCTCCCATAATTAGATCCATAACTACCTCAAAATTCCTTATTAAAAAAGAGTCAAAATTCTGTCATCAAGCAATATAATAATACAAACATGAGAAACACTAAAAACCAAAAAAAAACCTCAGAACAGGTTAATTTGTAATCACCCCTAAAAGAACATGTATAATCATGAAACTCTAGAAAAAAATATAACACATCATTAAAATCAACAAGATCCAGACCCAACCCAACATCTCCAAAACAATAGTGGTCATCAAATCATCATTCATCAATTAATATTTGAAGCAGTTTAATTTTCATAGCTTTTATTTTCCATGGATTATTTTCATCCATATCATACAATGTATTGAAATCTTCAATAGATTCCCAAACGGGGTTCCTTTTCATATTCGGATGAGATTGTGGTTCAAATACGGCTTCCATAAATCAACATGTTGGTGACCATGCAATGATCTAGTGGGTGATAATGGATCATCATATTCAAATTAAAATCAAGGACAATGTGAGATCTTTAATACAAAAAATATGTTAGTTGATTTTAGTCATCTCAATAGAGAAGGCAAGGACATTGGCCCATATTTATATCTTAACAGGGAAGAGGTGTGAATCAACCAAAAAGTTACTCAACGTCGATGGTGGTGGCTCAAAAAAGCTATGTTGGTGGGGTAAACGTTTCCTCGGATCTATATTTTAATCGTTTAAATGTGATATTAACACTTTCAGAAATGACATCCTCACATCACATTGTGTTTGGTTTGTTTTGATCTTCAAATAGTGATATCGGGGTCGGCTCCTTCATCATACCTTATGTTCGAGCATAAATTCTAAAATCATTAATAGTGGTGGAAAATTGATCCTTCTATTTTTTACATAGAATCACTGGGCTTTCCATTTCAAGAACAGATATTGGGTTTTCATCTAATGAGTGTGGCTATTTGACCTTCCACATATAATGATAATCCATAATGAGAACTTTTGTATGATAATTATCATACATGAAATCATATTGGGTGTCAAAATTTTTCAGACCCAAAAAAATTTATCATACTCATGATCCTCAATGAAAATATTTTGACTACACTGACTCTTATTATCTTTTAATTTTTTCTAAAAAAAAATATCAAATACTTCCATAATTAACTAATAAGAGAAATTATAAAAGTTATCAATGAAAAATATTTTTACTACAGTGACTCTAATTATTAAATATCATAAAAAATTCAAATATAATTCTGAAGTATAATTTGGTAAATAAATATAAAAAATGGAAACTATTAAATAAACTATAAAACAAATTAAACAAGTACATAAAAATAATATTCAAAAATAAACATCAAAATTAAGTAATAAATTAAATGATAAAAATAACTTTTAATTAAAATAAAAAAAAATTAATAAAACATAAGAACATTATATTAATAGTTTTATTATTTTAACATCACAATATCATTAAGGTAAACTTATAAGTTAAAAATCTATTATAACAAAAAAAATTAATTAAATTAATGATTTTATATGGTACAATGTATCAAAATACAACCACAAATATTCCACCACATTAAATATTTTCTTGTCCTCAAGATAAAAGTAATCAATTTCAATGAATTGAAATAAAATTTATGTTTAAAATGCTAGTTTGTCACACTAAATCAATTCTCAAATATATTTTTTACCATCAATTTCATCAAGTAATGATAATGTCTTCAATCAAGAAATTAGGTTTTATTTAAGACAAAAATAAATTCCTATTTTATAAAAAAATTTCACCCTAATAATTTTAATTCAGATTAAACACTTTTTAATTGACATTTAAATGAAATTCCAAAGGTTTCTTTACCTTCAAGAGAACTAACTCACACAAATTAGTAACCAAAAAATTATCAAACTCGTTTAGATGACCGAATATAATAAATTAAAAAGTGTATAATTAACTCATCTGGATGCTTAAAGAATAAAATATGAAGTTCATAAACGATAATGATTTTGATTTTATATTTCATTTGAAAGCATATAATATAGATTTGAATACAAATTTAATTATTCAAAGGAAAAATATAATTGTTAAACATTCTAAATTTTTATTAAAAAAGTAAAATTATTTCCATAAAGGTAATTAAAAATGAAATAAACAACTAAATAAAAGTGGTATTAAAGTGTAAACCTATTTAATGTATGTACACAAAATTCAATCATTAAAAATACATTAAATCATTACAATTGATTTATTGAAACATAAAAACAAAAAATTTGGAATGATTTTATGGACTTTTGAAGTGATAACATAGTGGTAAAGATTAATAAATTTAAATAACCTCTCACAAAAAATAAAACTATACATTTTCAACAATGTTGAACTGAAGGTGGAGAAAACATGGAAAATAATTTTTAAATGGTTAAATAGTTATTCAATTCAGTAACGATCAAAGGGTTACCTGAAATCTCAATGTTGTGTTTTCAAAAAAAAATAAAATAAATAATAAGTCCAAAAATTTATAGAAATGCACTATAGGTTAACACCTCAAAAAAATAAGCTCCAAAAGATAATATATTTACTAGTACAAGTTCAATTGAACGTGATTAAATATTTTCAGCAGAGAAAAGGATTATAGAACACTAATAAACGTGCCAAAAAATATACTTAACTATATAAAATTAAATATTAAACCCCAAATTTCTATCCTGAAAGTGGTCCATTATTGTTTTTTAAAAAACATCATAATTTTATGTTTAATAAAGGAACAGATAAAAAATTACAAGTAAAAAATAGTGAAAAATATTTTAACAAAAAAATCCACTAAAATAGAATCATTATCTTTCATTATATTTAATAATATTCATTCCCTTATTTAATTTTAATATCATACCTCTTGTTATATTATAATATCCTTAAAAATTAAACCAATTAATATTCAAATCAATAAATATTCATCTCAAGTAAAATGTATCTGTAATGATGAAATTTGTGACAAATTATGTTTCTCAAGCTTGTAGCTTCGGTTGATCAATGTAGTTCATAATGAATCTTCATTAAAATTAAAAAACTGGTCCCTATTGGATTTAATGGTGGAAATTTTAACATAGAAGAAGGTGGAAATCCTTGGAAGGGTGTTTACATAGCAGTTGTCTACATTATTTTACTCAATAAAAACTAGAAAAAATTAAATGTTTATTGAAGTTGAAGTACAAAGACTTAATGTAAATGGAAAATAAGTAAAGAGAAGAAAATATTGGGTTATACCCCCAGGAGGTGTTAATTTATATGGAGTCATTAATTGGATAGATTGTTTTTCATCTCCAATATATCTGTGTATGGGATTTGATTGGAATGAAAAACCACGTCCTTTTCATTCAATAGATTAAAAATTTTAATTCTTTATGGGACTCCATTTTGGAATAGTATTGTTTATACATTCCCCTCTTATTGTCGTGAATATTATCATTTGTGGAGGAAATAATAAAAAATTACATCACCGACCACTTCTATAAGGGAATGTTTCACTAAATTCTGTCGACAACAAGTAGGTCTATCTCCCAAAGATATAATTTTTATTTAATAGCTACAATATAGACAACCCATTCCCCTATTTCCAACTCTATATCCTATCCTAAAATGATTATCCATGTTTCTAACTCTATATACTCATAACATTCTATATAATTAAAATATTATCCCTGAAACACTTCCAAATCATCCCTAACTAGTGATGTAGGTACCATTCCTACAATTTCCAAATAATGGGATTCATTGAAAATTTGACATTAAAAAATATCAAATGAAAAAATGTAAAAAATATCAAATTCTCTCTAAAGTTAAATGGATCGAAACCATTGGTCATTATCCATGAACATGTATATACTAATCTAATCAAGAAGGGATGGTTTATATATTTACCCTCAACTAATTGGATTTCCTTGTCACAATTTAGGAAGTGAAAATATCCTACATGAAACCACTTGGTAGCCTCCCTAGAAATGCATCCAATTGATTGCAGTGGAGCTTAGTGTCGTGATTTCCATCTTAAATATTTTCAATATATTAACTACAACAATATAGTATCAACCATGGTTGTCTCTCAATGATTCCTCACATAAGGAATTTCTTGTAATGATTTATATTAATATTAACTAGCTAAAATATATCTATAGGGGTCTTCAATGATGGGAAATAAATCTATACTAATTATCAAAAATAAAATACAAAAAAAAACAAATGAAATCAAGGAGATGATGAAATAAATTTTGAGGTATTTTTAGAATGGTTTAGCGGGATTTTAAATGGTTCCACAAGATCCATCCATTATTCATTGCAATGAAATGATTCACTTCATAAATTATCTCAACACATTGTTTGAAATATCTGAATTGTGTGTATCATTAACATTGATGAGTCAAGGTTGTTAAATACGATTTTAGTTTCAAACTGCTTTCATCAAGAGTCAGTCAAATTATCCCACGAACACCAAACACTTTGATAGAGTCGATGTGTTGTACTCTCAATTCTTGATCGATAGTTTAAAAGCATTAATAATAGGAATTGAACAATAATATCTTGACCAAACTGATGTAATAGTCCATATATGTCTAAAACACACAATAATTGTGAATATATCAATCAAATAATGGAATATTAAATGAAAAAAATGATTGAAATGAAACTACCAAAAAAGAATTGATTATTCACCAATTGAAATTCTAGAAATTATTTGATAATTGAAAGATAATGTGAAAGATGAAGATGAATTCACCAGAGATAATGACATAGTAAAACCACCAAGAAACTATCTTATCCTGTCTAAAAACATTAATGGAATATAATATTTATCTCCCATCTCATAATCATATATTCTTTGAGTTTTAAAAAAGATCTCCCAACTCCTCTCTTTATCGAACTGCTCTATTAACATAAAATATTTATTATTATTATAGTTATCATCTCTATATTTATCCACCAAACAAATCTAGAGTATCCCCCAAATTTCAGGAGTTTCATCACTTTAATTATTCCAACCAATTCATAGCAACATATCATTACCTCACATTGGTGACAGATGCTAGAAAAAATAAAAATCTCTATCATTCATCCATTGTCTGCACCACCTAAGAAAATATATAGAAGACATAAGTTATTATTTGTTCATGTGACTTTTAATATCACAAAATAAATCTCCAAAAATAAATTCTCATATTCAATGTGTCAATTTTGGATGTACACACTCTACATCAACTAGATAAATTGCTCTCAGGTACATTTTATGGTCAACAAAAACCTACAAATATAATTTAACCAGTTTCCATAGATTCACACATTAAAACTTGATCAAATATTTCAGTCAATGAGTTTATCATCTTCCTTTTATAAATAGTGAACTTCTATCATCAGTTCTCTAACAAATAGAAATGTCCCAATGAAAATAGTCATTTCAATAATTCGAACTCTCACTACCTAAAAAATTGGAAACATCAACAATTACAATTCCACTGGTCTAATAGAATAATTATACACAGCAAAACAATACCAAGGTCCCAAAATTAGAGCATAACTAGTTCATCTATAATCAACCCCATAAAGATAAATTGTATTCATAAATTCTAGCGTCAAATTTATTACATCATCAGAATCATCCATATTCCAAACCCTATTCGTCACCAAACAAATCTTGATCATTGAATATTTATTCATTAGTTCCGAATAGAAAAATATTCATCTTATCTTCTTTTATTTACCTTGGTTTATTTTCATACTGATTTGGAAGGGATCATCATCTTCTAAAAATGGCCAGATCGAGTTCCTCTGTATGGTTGAGCAAGCTTCAGGTTTAGATCTGACATTAAAAAATCAATAGGTCAGTAACTCTTCTCAGATGTGTTGTGCAATGAGAACTCATCTTATTAAAATGATGAAGAAATAGGTTGGGATATTCGGAATATACCAGATTTAGTGGTTCGTGTTTTTCATCTCAACGATCACAAGGAGGGAATTTCCACAAATAGGTATGTTAATAGGGAAATATCATGATTAAAAAACAAAGGTAGATAAACTTAGATAATGGTGGATCAGATGGGAACTGTCGAAGGGGTTTGTTTTTTCATAGATTGATATTTTCATGTTTAAATAGTGATGTCGGAATAGACAACAACAGTGTCCTCACTTCACATGGTAGTGAATTTTTTTCCTCCTTCAAACAACAATAATATGGTTTACTCCTTAAACTTTTATTCTATTCAATCTTAGATAATAACATCTAAAAAGTGTTGGAGAAATAGTCTTTCAGTTTCTAACCAAGAACAGAGGGATTAGTATTTCACAAATAGATATTCATTTTATATCCGTTGAGCATGGTCGATGGACCTTTCATCTATAAATTAAAGATGTAGTTGGAATATATGTAGGATAATTATATTTTGTGAATTCATATTGGGGTGTTCAGATTTATCATTCCCACAACAATTTATCATACAATGGATCCTCAATCTTTCATACAATGGGACCAAATCCTTTCATGTAGTGACATTATCTTACTCGGATTCAATTTTATCATACTCAAGTAATGAATGAAAAACTCTCTAACTCAATTATTCTACATGTCTCCCCTTTTAAAAATCCCATTGTAAAGAATTCCATAGGATGAGATTTTATTAAATGCGAAATTGTCATACACAATTCTTTGTTGATTTATGTTATAGTTGTATTACAATGTTGAAAATAATTTTTTATACTATATATATTAGACTATACACAAACACATTATTTAAAATAGAAATAAAATATGAACTAAAAGTATAGTACTTTAAAAAAACTGCTAAAATTAATATAATAAAATACTTAATAAATTAACTAAAAAGATAAACTATAAAATTGAAGAAATAAAATAATTATATTGCACCAATGATAATTATTATGTTATTTTATGAATTAAAATTTAATATTAAACAATAATTTATTAACTATATATAAAAGAAAATGGAAATAGAAATTAAATTATAAAAACTTAAAATTAAACAACGTCATCAAAATCATAATTTAATATAAAAAACAAAATTAAATAATAAATTCAATTTCAAATAAAATTATAATTATATTAAAATTCATTAATTAATCATAAAACATTATTTTAACATTTTTATAATTTTAACATCAAAATATCAGAAAATTAATTTAATTAGTTAAAATATTAATATAAAAAATTTAAATTAAATAAATCATTTTGATAGAATATATCAAAATATAGCCACATAAGTAACTTTATAAAGGACACACTAAAGAATATAGGAAAAATAATTATGTATACATTTGAGAAAGTCTAGTTCATTACACTCTCTAGTTATTAATTGAAATAATAATGATGAAGGGTCCTATTTTGTTTAAATCCAACACTAACCTATGCTAGGAATAATTCTCCAAGTAGTAAAATTTTCATGATTTTAAAAGAAATTATTTACCAATAATTTTGTATAATAGTAGTCTTCTTGGAATATGTCTTTAATGAAAACCAATAAAAGGATTACAAAATGTTCATAGTCATATGTACTTCGACTACACCACATTGATCCTTGAAAAATGACCATAAAAGGATTTATGTGCCACATTATGTGCTGCTGAAAAACATAGGATTCTATTCCCCATAAATTTATGCATATAAGGTCCCTTTCAAAAGCTATATAATAGCTTCACAACAAATACCTCTTACCTAAATAGGGATAAATTCTCAATTGACATATTTTATATCACTATACAATACTGTAGTCCATTAGTAAAGTTGATGGATTTGATATATCACCTGAATTATAGTAAAAATTAGTAATATTATTATTTAAAGTATTAATGAAATTGTATTAAATAGATAAGGGAGTCTCAAATGTGGTATTAAAACCCATTGAGTAAATATCCATATCATATCCTCTAGATCAATATATAATTAGAGTGTCTCTATTAATATCACATCATCATTAATATCTAACTCTGCCCAATCAATGATATTGGATTCATCCTCATGATATATTTAACGTTGCGACACATAAAAGTTGTCAATGATTTCATCCATCTTGTACGGAAGTTACAATTGATACAAAATATCTTCAATATAATCTTACCCACTAAATTTTTTAAAATATTTGGTGAAATATTAATACCATTACCAAACCTATAATACAGATGATGCGGAGAAAAAATTAGGAACACATGGTTGTAAAACCTGAACTCTAAATGCATCATACTCATATCAACAAAACACTTTTGGTAATTCCAAGCTTCCTTTATCCACTCATAAATCAGATTCTCGACCGCTATCACACTTTGTAACAAATAGAATCCAATGAACACCAATTAACTAACAATGGTTCGGTACAAAGAAGAATTACATATCCACCCATACAACACATCAAATTGTTCCATACCAATGGAAGAGTGATATTTATATCTAAAAGAAAATTATCAATGTGTAGATGCGTCAAGGGTGGACCTTTAAAATCAAAAACATATTCACACAATCTGTTAACTAATGAATGGATTATTCGCTCTATATAATAATCTATCTAATAATTAATTATTTTTCTTAGTTATAAATATTGTTTAATAGAAAATTAAAAACTCTTCCAAAATCCTAATGTAAAACTTGTACCACTATCTTCTTATAAACATCATGATGCCTCTCCACATCATATATATAAATCCAAAATAATCTATCCACTACACTAAAAAATATGAATTTTACAAAAATAGATGACTATAAACTAATCCAAAACATCATAGATCCCATCATATCCACTTCTAATTTGACATAGATTAGTTAAATAATACAATAAGATATATACCCGATTTAATTTAGGAGACTCCAATTCATGTAATATACTAGTTGGAACTCAATGCTCATCTTTAACATATTCATAGATGAGGCACCAAGAGATTAACTCTTCCACTATATCTTCATATTGGGCCTCCAAAACCAATATTTCAAGCTATGATATGATTTAGAAATATGAGTATGAATTTTTTATTTTATCTATAACAACACAAATTATTTATTAGCCCTATAAAAAAATATCCCAAAAAATAAAACCTGATGATATCTATCATCTGTCAATTTCTATAAGGAAACATTACAAATTGTATGATCTCTGCATACAATCACCACTGTAGTATACACATGATAAGACTCCATCACCTAGTAAAATAGTTTTAATTATAATATTATATGGTAGAATAGATATCTATCACTACCATCATATATATCCAAATAGAATGATACAAGCTCCAATATCATCCCTTAATTATCTGCAACAACAACACACATATTTAAATTTTTTCTCATCCTCTACTACATTTATTTACCCTAAATATTAATGGATATTTAAATCAAAATCTTAAAAGGACTCCAATGATTTCTATAGATGTAAACTAAAATCCAAATGAGAGAAGATATATCATGTTCTCTTGTGATTAGTGAAGACTAAAAATAAATCAATGATGAGATAATGCAATTAGAGAATCAATGAAATACTACCATTGAATGTTCACAATAATTTTTGTACAAATATTTCTCATGAGGATGTAATTATTGATAGATATAAGATATCACTACCAACTAATATATCTATATAAAACATATACCATTAAGTAAGTTGTCAAGATTAAAATTAAATGTAACTCACTTATTGGTAAAATAAAGCAGTGGCATACCGAAACAATTCTCCATAAAATACTAAAATTCAACTTAACAAATTGATTTCTATATAAAATATCAGTACTTCATATTTATATTTATCAACGGTTATATGATCTCAAAAACATTAGACACTAACCTCAAATAAAATTTTATAATTCAATCGAAACTATGCATGTTTACAATATTCTTGGCTGTTATCACTGGGAAAAATTCTATATGTTTAAAATATATACATGTATACAATTATGAGACATGAAGGTATTGAATTTAAAAATTAAACATTTATATATTCATATATAATTTATACCAATAATGGTTTTCGATGATAACGATAAAATTGATTCTATTATCCTTCATTAATCCTCGAATACACCAGAATATCATTGTTGAAAACCACCGTGAGAAGATTCAAGAAATCATGGAACGCAAATTTCATCCATCCCATGTGAAGTTTCACGGTATTCCTGACTTTAAAGGAAACATCATGAGGTCAAATTATATAAAACAACTCCAAATTTATTTCCCAATTATATTTTATTTTCACCATCATTTGATGGAATGTTTTCAACATATCTGTCATTATAAATTAAGAAGATTTGATAAGCTGATCAAACCAATCATCAATAATTAATAGGGGAAAATGGTTCTTCACTAACAACTAGTCTAACCATAAACACACACACACACATATATATAATTCCATATGTATTCAATAAATCAACACCAGTTATTTTTAGGGATATTTATATGGATAGATGAATCCATTTTATAGAAAATTATCAATTTGAATCAATAACTCTTATTGAACAATATGATCCTTGAAACTATAATACATATAAATCAAGGAGTTTTTGGTATAAAAATATATCCCAATGTCAATCTAGCCTCGACGGAGTAGTGATAAAACTACTTCTGGGAAATAATCTAAAAAATATTTGAAAACACTGGTGAAACATCCTAATTATACTTCCACCAAACATGACATTAACCATTATAGTAATGAGTTAATCTTATTAAGGAAATTACAATCCATATTATAGTCATACTTTCTAACAAATTTCTTACACTTTCCTTCCATGTCGAAAGAATAAAACCTCATCCAACAGTAATCAAAGGTAGTCTACAGAAAACAAAACTAATAAATTTCAATACTGACATAATTTTTTTATACCTTATTGAAATAATTCTTTTTTTGATTTATAATAATCAATTTCCCATTCACACAAAAATACACATCATAAAAACTAGACATGCCTCTAACTGTTATAGATAACACCATTTAATTATCCTAGGTTTTAGTATATATATTTTTATTTTATTAACAATGTTTGTCATTTTAAATATTATTTTACTTTACATTTTAAAGTAATAAAATTTATGATAGATTAATTCCACTAGTAAATAATTTTATATGATAAAATAAAAATTATTTCATTATTTTTTTAAATTTATAGTAAAAATGGTGATATAAACATAAAATATTTAATTTAGAATATGTAATAATAATAGAGATTTCAAAATATAATGGATGAAACTATCATGGCTTTCTATAACTTTATAACATTAATAAGTATTATAAAAAGATAAAACTTTTATCCATAAAATAGAATGTCTATTATATGTTAAAAATAAAGGGATAAATATTTCTTCATTTCTTCATTGTATAATTTTACAAATTAATGAAAAATTTCACACATAAAAGCAATAAATAATAGTGTATATCAAATATAGGATATAGGGATGCATATGAGCTCTAGGATATGTACATGATAATGGAATATATTTTTGTTATTTTCATATAAATTTTATGTGAATATATTTATTAAATATTATATATTTTTATAGTCAAAAATGAGAATTTTTTATGAATAAATATATAATGATAAATGATGATGTAGTAATAAAATTACAAAATAATAATCGTTATAAATTATCAACCATCCTGAAATTAAGTCATTATAATGCACTAAATTAATATATATTAAATAAAATTTATATTGTATCCATATGTAACCATGGAAACATTTTGTTTTATATTTATATATGTGAATAATTAATCAATGTATGAAAAATATATTTTTCTCATAATAATTTTATTCTTCATAATAGTTAAATAAAATATAATTAATCAATCTACCGGTTCTTTGAAAAACAACATATTTATGGTTTTATTTATTATATTAAAAATTTATTCATTATAATATAATTTTTTCATATTATTTTAAATGATATGACAGTAATATAATATCAATATTTAAATATTGAATATTATGTAATATGTTTTTATATATATTTTATGGTCAAATGGTAATTCATAAGAATAAGATAATAAAATAAAATGTATCTTTAAAATAATAAATAGGATAATATAAAAATAAATATTATTTTTTGTGTCAATAATTTTTTATTTAATGTTTAAATTAGTGACTAAATATTTATAATATAATATAAAATTATATGGGCATGTTTTCAAACTCTAAAATCATTCTTTTAAATGTTATGTAACATATTTTTCATTTATATAATATGTTATAAATTAATTTGTATCTTTATTTGGTAATTGAATTTTCCAATATGCTGGATTTTATAAAAAAATGGATACCAAATTTGGATAATGTAATTGTTCGGAAAAAAATGTAGATGTTGAAATTCTAATGAATAATTTTTTAATAATTTTTATCGTAGCCAATCTATATTCAGATTAATTAATTTTAAAGTTATATTTCATATATTTAGAATATAAGTTTGATGCAATATCATTTCTTTATGATATAAAGATAATTAAATTATGTCTTGGAAAAAATGTGGTAATTGTTTGTAAAAATATTAAGTTTTGATGAAGATAGTGATATATGGTAAAACACATTAACTATCACATCACATATATATAATAGATACAATATTTGACCAATATAGTTCCTCGAAAAATAGATAAATTAAGTATTGTATTTTATTTTTAAAGAAGATAATAGTCATTATGGGTCTTGTGGAGCACTTGTGAAAATGGAATAAAAATATATTTAATAATTAATTCTCTTGTATTCCACTCACAACTCCTATAAGTATAAACCAATGTTACATTTCATTATAGAATAAACTATAATATTATCCCTATAGTTCTATAAAGTAGTATCTCTCATATATATCTCTTTAATCATGATAATTTCTAATGTTTTTATGAGTATGTTCTAGAATATATTATCTATGTAAAGAAAGGGATCTTAATACTTCCCCTTTCCCTATAACTTTCATTTCCTTAGTTGTATTCTATTAAAAACCTTATTTTCTTTTAAACAAATATTTTCATTAAAATATATATTTAGGGATTTTTTATTGTACATAAGATATTATTCATTCACTCTAATTCATCATTGTTCATAATATTTTATAATGTCATGTAAGAGTTTCCATTCTATCCCCATTCTTTCCCAATTAAAATTATTTATTTTATTATCATTTGAAAATAAAAATAAATTTATGGTTTAATTTTATTTCTAGTATATCATCCCAATATAGTGAATTTTAAATTATTTCTTATTTATTAACTCTCATTATTCCCCATTAATAAGTTAATACCATGATGAACTATGTGGTATTTCCAGCCTACATTCTTTTCATATTATTTTTCTATAATAACATTATTTATTTTATGCCATATAATAATAGGATTTAATTTATTACATATTATTATACCACAAAATTTATATTAAATTATATAGTATCTTTCCAGTCACATTGAAAACCAATAACTATGCTTTTATTGTACTGAATTAAGTGTTTCTATAACTCTCCCATTATATCCCAATAAATATTTTTTTATTAAAATGTCAAATAATGTAAAATGTCATATGATTCTATTATAATAGTTTCATATATTACCATCTAATTAAATTAGTTTATAAAATAGATTATCCAATTACTATCATTAATCATTTATTCTTATTCTATTCCAATATTTAAGTGAAGGTTCTATTTTCATCCCTCTTCATGACCTATAGTGAATCATCAGTTATAATATTTTCTCTAATTCTAGGACATTTAATGTTGATCTACCGTTTATATAATATTATCACAAATTTTTTGAATTTATAATGAGATATTATTAATTAATTATAATTATATCCTTTGTTAAGCTACTACCTTTCCAAAGCATGGGATCTAATTTTTCTATCCACATTTCTAATTTATATTAATCTATTATAATATCTTTTCAACTTCTATTTAATAAGATATTTTTATTATATTTTTTTCATATTATTATCATCAATATGTTTTTTATGTAATATGTTATTCTTTATATCACTTAATACCTCATTTATTATGATGTTGTTTGTAACCACCCAATATTTCATAGTGTGTTATCTCCTCAAAGTAATTCAATAACTTACGCTACACGCAACACTGAGTTCAAGCGCACCACGACTTACCAAACTAGCCGTTCAAAAGTGGTTATGAATAGTATTAACTAAATTTTGAATTTTATATATTTCATATAATTTTAAAATCCATATTATGTGTCTTTTAGACATAATATAATGACAAATTCAATTTTTCAAATAAAGGTAGCATTTTTCAGAAAATGAAATTTTACCACCTTTTAATGGAGAACCCTTTTTAAAACCAATATTTAACACTTTTATTTATTAAATTACATGAAATTAAAATTTTCTTGATAAGAAAGACGTATATATTTATTATGGATAAATTTTTGGTACTTTCTTGAGAACTTTAATATTTTTATGAATTGATAAAACTGATAAATTTTAATTGAAAACAACATATTTAATCTAAAAAATTTATACTGTTAAATAAAGCACTTGAATGGTTTAAAAGTATAATTAGTTTATATTTTAATCATTTAAAACATTGTAGGTCATTATAACTAATTTTACATTAAAATTTGACATAAATACATATCAAAATTTTGATAGTTTTCACTTTTTAAAAATATTCTTTTTAGTTATGAAATCATGAATTTATTTTAAATTAATTAATGAAACATCTATGTTTATAATTTTGTATAATATAATTAGTATTTTTATTCCGAATATCAAAATTTTCATATGGTAATATTTGGTAATTTCCTGAAAACATACAATTTTTAATGAAGAGCAGAAAACAATATGTTATTATTTAAAACCGATTTTTTATTTAAATAATTATTTATTTTATTTAAATATTTTTTATGTCAAAATAGATATATAATACCAACATAATTTAAATGTAATTCATTGGGTCTATTTTATAATAAAATTATATGTATAAAATTTTATTGTACTTTTTACCGTCTTTTACCACCTTCTAGGAGCATCTTCAAATTTTCATAAAACGTAATTTTACCACTTTATTAGTATAAATTCAAAAATACAAGAGAAATAGTTTACATTATTAAGTAAAATTTGGTTCTATAAGATGAAAATAAATTTGGGTGAATAGTAATTTTTGACTACTATTTTCCACATTTAAATGTAAATAGGAAAATTAAATGAAAAAATGATATTATAATTACCGTAACACATGTCCTAATTGTTTAGGAATACTCTAATTCGAGCAAAAAAACCGTATGAATAAAATATTATCCTTTTTCTCCACTTGGATTAGATAAGGACATTTATTATTATTTTATTTAATGTACAATTAAAAGTGTTAAATTCAATGTTTAATAACTAAACCAATTTTAATATAGTGTTATACAAAAGATAAATTTGACTATAAATATTCATTAGAAAGATAGAAATATTTAATACATAATGGTATTTTATTTATAATTTTTAGACAATAAATAAGTAAATTTATTTAAGACGCAATGATGATGCAGCAATTACCTTTTCATCGAAATATTAAAATAATTGATATTATAAATATTAAAATAAATAGAATATGAAAGCTTTTATGCCATACACAAAAATAAAATATGGTATTATATTAATGTATAGGTTTTTTATAATTTAATAACAATGATTTCACCATTATTCAAGAGGTTAACCAACAATTGACTAAGGAAAAGTACAAGGTAATGGTTAATTTCACTACCTCCTTATTATCCGAGGTCGTTTTTAGATGACTATCTAATGGGGCATAATTATTATAAATGTCCATGATTCATAAAAGAGTTATCAAAGGGATTCTTTTTAAGGGACTCTTTTACTAAAACATAATTTTAAATGTTTTAATGATTTATTCTTCTAATCATTTCTCATTAATGCCCATGTTTTGAAAATGGGTTTAAGGATTTATTTATATGAGAATGAATGTTTTAAAATGTTAATTCCTTTCAAAAGATTCAAATTGGTATGGGACACTTTGATTCAAAACTATATTATAAATGACTTCCTTTATAAACTATGTGAATTTTAAATTATTTCACGGAAAAGGGATATTTCACTCAATGTTTTTTACTGATCATTTTCAACTATTTTAACATCCTTTATGGGATATTATTATTGATCGAGGTTGATTTATTATGATACAAATATTTAATATTATATTGAAGGTTTTGTGATATGTTTGATTTTGGATGTGTTATTTTTATACCATTCATGGATTATGAATAAATTATTTACATTTCATATGCTAGTTTTAATAGTAATGAATATGTTATTCTTAAACCTTTTCATATGAGGAATTCATTAGACATAGTATGTTATGTGTGGAGCTAGGTATTGCTCCTAGATCCATCATTAGTTCTCACGATACATACTAGTGTCTTAGAATAAGGCTTTGACAATGTCTTATTTGTTGTCTTGGCACAAGGCCTTGACTATGTGGTTATTAATTCTGGCATTAGGAATTCAATTATTATGAAATTGGCTATGGATATTAAATGTGATTGTTTGACTAATAGAGTATCCATGTGAATATGTTAATGAAATTATGTGATTTATATATTCCATATAATAAAGAATTTTATGTTTTAAAGGCTTGTGTTTTAGTCTTATACATTGCCTTAAATGTTTATTCTTATTTGTGAAATATTCCTCTATGTTGTTATCCTTACAGATCATCTGAGATCACCCTTTTCTAGGTTTTCTATTTACCAAGATGTGAAGAAGTATATTATGAATAACCAAAAGGGATAGTACAAGGGATATGAATCTAGTAAATGGAGACAACTTGGATGTTGTTTTTCATTTTATAATGTAATGTAAAACTTATGAATGTATATATTACTTACAAGGCTACTAAACTAATCGGTCTTTCTGGATTTGAGGCCTTGTTATCATTTATATGTTATGTAATAATGCACTGCCTCTTGGTAATTAGGGTCGAGGCATTACCATTGGTATCAGAGGATATTTAATACAAACCATTTAAACTAGACTTAGATAAAGTCTGATTATATAACATTACCCTAAGAAACAAATTAAGGATTAGTATAAAAGAACTTCCTAGAATTTTGGTAATGAAGAAATTTTGTATATTTTCCAAGATATAAATCTTGCTCTGGATACGAGCAAGTGGAGGAAAATATGACACAAATGTACCTAGGAGTGAAAACCATGACAAAGAGTTTCAGGCTAGAGCAAGGGTATCCGGGTAGATGATAACGGGCCTTGTTGTACTCTTGGTTATAACAATCTAGCGGGATATGCTTAGGATAATTCAGATTTTCATTACCATCCATTATTAAGGTTTTAGGAGTTAATACCTTCTCATAGAAATTTTATTTATGGATATAGATTATATGAATAATCTTTTCAATTTAGGTTAGGTATTTTAGAAGTTTTGAATTATGAATTGCGATTTATAAACTAACCTAATGTATGTCATTGTTTAGAAATGGTTTTTATTAGAAGGAATGAGAATACTAGCAATATGAATGATCCAAAGATTAATAAGGATCATAGCTTTCATGGTATTAAGCCAAACTTATGAAGGTAAATAGTCTTCCATGTATTCTCATCATATAAAGATATAATATCGTGTGATAATAAGATAAGTAAATAACTCTCTGAGTCCTATGGCTTTAAAGGGATGTAAGAGAAGAAAAGTATATAAGAGATAAATATGGATAAAGGGAAGAGGGGGAAAGAATTATTTTCCCATATGTGATAACTGTTGAAAGAATCAACAAGGTAAATTAATGAAGGGAATGGGAGTGTGTTATATGTGTAGAGAAAAAGGACACTAAGTAAGTGATTTAAAGGATAATAAAAAGGTTTCAATTTTACAATGATTCATTTGTATGGAGTTGGGACACTATGCGAATCAATGTCCAAATCATCAAAGTATACCCCAAATGATGCTATTATATAATAATCAAGTTATGATACTACCAAAGATGAAGAGGAATGATTAGTGTTCTTATTTTGTTATTAAAGTACTGTGTCATTTGAGTATTGTATTAATAGTGTACATGATAAATGAATTATAGAGTATATAAGGATTGTACTGCATTATTATTTTATTAAGGACTTTTCATTGTGTGAAACCATGAAAAGTGACTCAATAGCAGGTTAAAGATTTTGGGAAAAATATGTTTGAGAGAATGATAATCCTAAATATGGTTCTGATATTGAGGTAGTGATTTTTGAATAATATAAATTTGATTTGGATATATTCTATTGGATATTATCGATTACCTTTAATATTAGTAATGATTTGTATATTCCATCATTTTTGCAGTTTACAATTTTTTTTGACATAAATAGTATATCAAGTATTCTCTTTGGAATTAGGTAGCATGAAAGTAATCAATAAAATTTTATGGTAATTTATGGTGTTGCCATGTCTTAAAAGAAAACATGATGATGGTATTTAGATATTATTACATGGGAAAAAGGATATTAATTATGTTTACCTTCCTTATAAATTTTATACTGTGAGTTTGGAAAAAAGTATTTTCGATAAGTCTAAAGGTTGGAATGGATTAAGTTAAATAGTGGATACTATTGTTTAAGGTTGAAAAAATCTTTTTAATATTATTTTTTTGGATTTTTATAAAAAGGAAAACCCGGAGGTCATGTGACAACCTGGCACGTCGGACATGGCCACGAGACTTGAACCAACAACTAAAGGGTGTCAAGGGTGAATCAACTACTACGTGCCTACGTGATGTCCTGGTTTGAATAATGTATTTTTTTTAAATAGTATGACAAATGAATTATAAATTCATTATTTTTGGAACCCTATATGATTACGATAAATATAATATTTTTGAACTCTATTATTTTTTTGGAGTGGATGATGAGTTTGTGGTAGGAATTAGTTGAAGGATGAAGCTCTACCTGTTATGTATATATTTTCCTCTTATTCTATGAATAAATTAATTCTCAAAATTTAGGGAAGGGATCTTAAAACAAAATTTTTTTTATCCTAATTCCTTATGCTTTGTTGAACTGGTTCTATTTTAAATCATCATAGATTGATGGCTTTGAGGCCCTTAATTTTACACTTTTAATGATTGATGACATCAATAACTCACAATATATATATACGTTTTTTCTATAATTATTTGTCTATAATTTCAAAAAATGTTCTCATAATAGAGATCATAATTTAGTGGTGAATGTTTCTTTTCCCTTTCCCTCTTATTAAGTCTAAATTTTATTACCCCAATTTTTGATGTGGGTTTTTCGAAAAATAAATTTTTCTACTTTTAACATTTAATTTTGAAAGAAAATTTTCAAATTGTGAGGTCGCAATTTATTAGAGGTGGGGATAATGTAAAACCCTAATATTTCATAGTATTTTATGTCTTCAAAGTAATTCAATAACTTGCACTACATGCAACACCGAGTTCAAGCACACCACGACATACCAGACTAACTGTTCAAAAGTGGTTTTGAATAGTATTAACAGAATTTTTAATTTTATATATTCCATATAATTTTAACATCCATATTATTTGTTTCTTAGAAATTTTATAATAACAAATTCAATCTTTCAGATAATGGATGTATTTTTATAAAAAAAATGAAATTTTACAACCTTTAAAAGGAGAACCTTTTTTAAAACCATTATTTGATACTTTTATGTATTCAATTTCCTAAATTTAAATTCTTTATTAGAAGTGGGACAAAAAAATTTAGTTATGATAAATTTTCGGTACTTTTCTAATAACTTTCATATTTTGATGAATAGTTAAAAATAATAAATTCTAATTGAAAGAAACTTTTTTAATCGAAATAATTTATAGTTTTAAATAATTGATTTGAATGGTTTTAATTTTAATTAGATTATATTTTTATCATTTAACATAATGTAGGACATTATATGTAATTTCTCATTTAATTCTGACATAAACACATGTCAATCTTTTGAATGTTTATACTTTTTAAATACCCGCTTTTATGGTTTTGACAACGGGAATTAAATTTAAATTAATTAATTAAACTTATATGTTTTTAATTTGGTAAAATATAATTCATTTTTTAATTCATAATATCAAAATTATCTTAGGGTGAATTTTGGATATTTTTCTGAAAACTTTCAATTTTTGATGAATAGTAATAAACACTACGTTATTGTTTAAAAACGAATTTTTATTTAAATAATTATTTATTTTATTTAGATATTTTTTATGTAAAAATAGATATATAATACCTATATAAGTTCAATGTAATTCATTGGGTTAATTTTATAATAAAATTATATATATAAAATTTTATTGAACTTTTTACCGTCTTTTAACCACCTTTTAGGGGCATTTGCAAATTTTCATAAAAATTAATTTTACCATTTCTCTTAGTTGAATTTAAATAATATGAGAGACCCAATTGACATCAGTAAATAATATGTGGTTCAATAATATGAAAATAATTTTTGGTGAATAGTAATTTCTTTCTTTTATTTACCACGGTAAAATGTAAATAGGGTAATTAAAGATAACATTATATTATAACTACCCTAACACATGTCTTAATTATATTGGATACATATAATTCTACCAAAAAACCTTAGAGATAAAATATGATTCTTTGGGTTCAGTTGGATTTGATTAGGAAATTTATTAATATTTTATTTAATGAAGTGTTAAAAGTGTTAAATTAAAAGATAAACAGTTAAACCATTTTTAATATAGTGTTATACAAAAGATAATTTTGATTATAAAAGGTAATTAGACAGCTAAAAATATTTACTAAATAATTCTATTTTATTTATAATTTTTATATATTAAATAATTAAATTTATTTAGGACACAATGATGATATAATAATTACATTCTTAATGAAATATTAAAGTAATTGATATTATAAATATTAATATATATATAATTTGAATTTTTTTATGCCATACACGAATTTTTTATGTGAATATGACATGTTAGACTTGATTAAATGTATTTTTTTAAAGTAATCAAGTTGTGATAACTTTCACAAAAACTAAACACTAACTAGTGTCAAAACTGACATAAATAAGTTTTTAAAACAAATATAATATTATTAAATTGTATAAAAGTCCTAAAAATATATGGGGAAACAAAAGAACATATAAAATGATATTTATATCATTAATGAACTACTTTATGTTCACATGGATTTTTCTAAAAAACTTATTAACCATTTATTTTAATAATACAAGAATACATCGTAAAAGTTAAACTATTTTAGTAAGGGTTAAATATAAAAGATAGGTTAATATGGTAACATAATCCTCTCTAAAACTTATTGGTTGAGTGGTTTTTAACCCATACAAACCTTATCCAATAAATAAATTATTTTTGATCCATTAGAAACTGATAATAAATTTATTATAAAATAATATTTCAAGCTTTTCCTAAAGTGACCCTCACCTCTCTTATAACAGGGTACATCCCCTTCTCTTATTTTCACACCTCCAAAGACATTTTTCTCAACCAAATATTTCCCAAATATCATTTCAAAATCACTCACATTAACCAAGAGTCCTTAATTTGATCATAAATCTTACCAAAGGAGCCCTTTTGATCAACTCAAATGGAAATACCTGAAGAAGAGGTAATAATTTAACCACCATCTTTCAAGTTCTTTTCTTGTTCCACTTCCACTTTCATTGTTGTTTCCATACCAAAATAATAACTCCAGTACTTGCTATATACTGTGATGTTATTATAAATATAGTACAACCATATTCATTAATCTATCCATCCTATAATGGACAAAGTTACCTTACGTGCATATGTACGGTTTACTGTCTCCACGCCATGGTGTTGTTTGTTTTTCAAAAACATCATTATTTGGATAGGTATGATAATCAACATAACTGATGTAAATAATAAATATAACATCATAATAATTCTGTATATATTATATGCCATCCAATTATATATAATTTCACCATCAAAAGAATTATATTTTTGCTAGTTTGAATGCTCGGCTTACCGTCTCCACGATGCGATGAGATATCATTCCCCATCATAGCCAATCAAGACTAATTTTCATTTTATGATTAATAATATTGTTTAAAGACTTGATATCATTATGGAGATGAATAAGATACATCTTATCCATAACAAACAAGACTTGTGTAATAAATCATATAAAGGAAAAGAAATCAGATAACACCTAAAACGATGATACAACTGAAATATCATTAATAATGAAATATTAGAAGATCATATTTGGTATCATATTAATGTATATGGTTCATTTATAATTTAATAACAATGATTTCACCATTATACAGGATGTTAACCTACCATATACTAAGGAAAAGTACAATGTAAGGGCTAATTTCACAATCTCTTTATTATCCGAGGATGTTTTTACAAGTGTATCTTCTGGAACATGTTTATTATCAATATCCATGTTTAATAAAAGAGTTTTAAAAGGGATTAATTATAACAGACTCTTTTAATCAAACATAATTTTAAATGTTTTAAATATTTATTCTGATAAACCTTCCCATTAATTTCCTTGTTTTCAAAATGGTATTAAGGATTTATTTATATAGAGATGAATGTTTTAAAATGTTACTTCCATTCAAAAATTTCAAAGTGGTATGGAACACTTTAATTCAAAACTATCTTTTAAAATAATTTATTTATAAATTATGTGACTTTTAAATGATTTTATGAAAAAATGATATTTCCTTCAATGATTTTTTATGATCATTTTCAACTATGTCAACATCCTTTAAGAGATATTATTCTTGATCGAGGTTGATTTATTATGGTACAAATCTCTCAAATTGTATTGAAGGTTTTATGATATGTTTGACTGTGGATGTGTTATTTTTATACCATTGATGGAATATGGATAATGTATTAACATTTTTTATGATAGTTTTAATACAAATGTTTATGTTATGATTAAACCATTTCATATGAGGAATAAATTGGACTTAATAAGTGATGGGTGGAACCCGCTATAGCTCCACGATGCATCGGTGGGTCTCATTAGACAAACTAGTGTCATGGCACAAGGCCTTGACAAAATCTTATTTTTAGTCTTGGCACAAGGCCTTTACAATGTGGTTATGATGTCTAGCATTATGCATTGCATCATTATGAAATTTGATATGGATCTTACATGTGATTATTTGACTAGTAGAATATCCATGTTAATAAGTAAATGAAATTATTTGATTTATATTTTCCATTTTATGATGAAGTTTAGGTTTAAATGGAATGTTTTTTGTTCTTATACATTGCCTTAAATGTTTTAGACTTATTTGTGAATGTTTTCACTATATTGTTATACTTAATGGGCATTTGAGCTCACCCCTTTCTTGGATTTATTTTCCCAGGATGTGAAGAAGTATATTATGACTGAGCTGCAGAGATAGTCTAAGGGATATAAATGTTGTTAATGGAGACAATTTGGATGTTGTTTTTCATTTTATAATGTTATGGAAAACTTATGAATGTATCTAGTACTTCTAAGGCTAATAAAATGATAGGTATTTCAGGATTTTATCCCCTATCATCATGCCAATGTTTTGTAATAATGAAACGTCTCTGGTTGACTAGGGCCATGGTGTTACATTGTTAGACTCAATAATGTGTTCTTATTCATCTCCCATAAATTTCTTATAATCAATATTTTCTTATGTTTTTTTAGTTACCATTTAATATTATTATTTTCAAATAATATAGTATATCTTCATCCCATTGATATATGTTTACTAATAAAATTTTCATTCTCTTTAAATATGATTTTATTAAAAATTGGTATCATTATAATGTAAATAATTCATAATCCTATTATTTTATCTCAAATTGAAATGTTTGTGTTTAAAAATATTTTTAAACCCAAAATTAAAATCAACCATTATTAAAAATATATATTTTTATCATCCAATTATAATTTGACCCTTGTGGTTCAATCCATTCTTTCATTTTATAACATTTTCAGATGATATGCCATGTTAGATTATAATAATACTATTCATTTCCCTTATAGATTATATGGGTATTATTTTTTTTATAAACTTCTTTAAAACACAACTTTATGGAGTTTATAATATATTAAATGTTATATTATCATATTTTTTTTATCAATTTTTAATATTATAATGACCATTTGTCATAACCATGGATTTCAAATTATCTTTTTCCTAACCAAATTGATTCATTGTGACAATATTCATTACCCATGTTTTTATACATTCCCGATGTTATGAAAATGAAATATATATAAAGAGATTTATCAAATACTAACGTAAAATTTCATTCATAAAACTTATTAATGATTTTTCTATTTATAATAATACCTCCTCATATACTTGGATCAATAGAAAAAATCAATGTAATCACTATTTTCCTTGGTCCCTATGATGAGATATTATAGGGATATAGTTGGAAAAGTAAATTATTGGTAAGTGAATAGGTCTATAAACCACAGTTACCTTCCCTAGAAAGTGAAAATTTGATGATAATATTCCACTAGGAATTCAATAGAATCATTTCTTTATATTTTCCTTTTTTGGTTATATATTTCAATGATTAACTAAAAATCCACTCCTACAACCCAATGAAAATCTATTTTATAGTTTCAACCTTCAACAAAAATTCTATTGTATGAAAAATTTCTCATTGTTTGTATGGTAAGATGGTTTTCCAAGGATATATTTTTCATTTAAATAAATTGATCCTAATATTGATAATACCATATAACATTTATTTCTATATTAAGTGAATATCATGTTATAGTCAACCATATTTCTCATATATTAATATTGCATCTTATGAGATTAATATTTAATAGATAACATTATGATCCATGGAAAAAATAGAACTATTTATTGAGTTTTGAAATAATTATACATAGAAATAACTCATAAAATATTTACATTACCTACCACCTTATTCTTCATAATTATCACCCATCAGAGACACATCATAAAAAATGTCTGCATGTCCTATAGAAAATAAAACATTAAAATGGGTGACCTTATATGCTTAGTAAGGGTAAATAGGGCTGATATCAAAGATCATATAGACATAAAATGATAATCAATGGTATAATAAAATTAGATAATGTTTTTCAAATAATATCTTAAAATTATTAGATCATAAATAAGAGTTATGACAGTAATCTTTGTACTTCATAAGACATGAATCAAAAAGGGATTAACAAAAATGATCCATGAGAACATAACATTTGAATAATATAACGTTATGAAACAATTTCATATTTTGTTTCATTATCATTATCATAAAATTATTATGTAATGTATTCCCCCCAAGAAATTCATGTCATATTCATATTGGTATAAACACATGTGTCCCCGCTTTTGTCTTGAAATAACCTCTCATTGTTAATATTTCAGGCTTGGGATATCCTCTTTTATGGGATTAAGATATACTGTCATATACCCTATGAGATAATAGAACATTAGTTTTTACATAATTGATTATATATATATATAATTCATGGAACAAACATTACACAATGATAAATCCATTCATATGTATTATACCACATCATAAAAACATTCAGTATAACTTAATTAAATAGAGATAATGATGGGTTTAATCAATATTTATTCATTAGAACAATAAAAAAATAGATAAATAATAAATGCATTATCTTGGGATAACATCACTTGAAAATCCTCAGTAATATCAAAGTAGTTTCTAAAAAAATTAATAATTCCATTACAATATATCTGGAATATATTTTGAAGAATATATGATGATCAACATTTAAATAAATTTTAAAATCTAAAAGATTCCTAAATATTAAAAATTAATTTTTTTGAGAAGATCGATGGAAATATTTATAAGAATGCTTAAATAAATGATATGTCATGATGGTGGGAAATTCTATACATGTCCCCTCTATTAAAAGATTGATCCCTTTCACTTTTTGAACAAATAATCAAAAGTTCCTCAATCTGAAAACAAAAAGAAGGTTTCTACTGATTTTTTTTATAAAATTTAATCACGAATAATAAGTCATTTAAAATTCATATTTTAATATTGAACAAATATTCTTTAAAACATTTCTATAATAATTAGATATGGAAGAAAAAATATTTATGATAGAAGAGAGAAATTTTTCTTAAACATGTTCTTTCTATCGCATGAGTACTTAATGATAAGAAAATGAAAGTAAAAAATATATTATAAATAAAAAAATAAAAAATAAAATTTATTTTATTCTTAATGTATATATCAATAAATTTTTAACATAAAATACATAAACATAGACAATCCTAATTAGTAATGAGATTTTAACATAAATCCCTTACCCTAAGTTTGAAATTCATCAAGAGTGATTTAATGATATGTATAATAAATTTAAATTTCTTATAATTTTATACAACATTCATTAACATAATCATAATATCATAAATGATCGAATTATAGCATTTTATCACACAATTATTAATAATTACTTGTTATATTATCTATTTATTGTTAATTACTACTTTGCATTTTGTGAGAAATTATTTTAATTGTTCTGGCACTTATACATTGGTCATGTTAAAATATTCTGAACTTTTTTATGATATATATTACATATATTCATTATATACATCTTTATATTATTCTATATAAGGTATTAAAATAAAAATCAAATACACCATTCATTGAGATGGCTGGTCGTATATAAGCATGAATTCCATTTTCACTTCTCGATTGAAGGAACGAAAGAATGTTAACTAATAATTAATTTTATAAAATTAATTTTATATATAAAATACCATATATATTAATTAAACATATAATTTTATGTAGTTATTTATAGTGAAATTGTAAATTTAATAATACTACTTTGTAGATGTTGTAGTCCACACCTATTCTCGAGGGAAATTATCATTATACACCTTCTACGAAAGTCAAAAGGTAGCTATGATATTATAATTATCGGATCATAATTATTTCATAAATTTAATATAAAATCATTAAAACAATTAATACCACTGTCCATGAATGATGTTGATAGAAAATGAATTATACCGCTAAGTGGATGCGGTAGTTTTCATATACAAATGGGAAATGTTTTATACTTCCCATTTGATGGAAAAAATGGTTGAATATAATAGTTTTAAAAATTATAATAACACTTAAGTATATTTCATATAATTAATTTAATATTTAATAGTGAATTATACTAAGTTATATAATTTATAACAGGAAATAAATTTAAAAAGACATAGAAGGAAGATTACATCTTTTTCAATAGTCCTCATTTAGATACCCTCTTAAAGACCCTTTGATAATGAATATCAATAATTAAAAAACTATAATTAATGTCTTGATAACATTACTAGTGAATTTTAAGGTGATAATTTACATATATTTATAAATTTTTGGTAAATTCAATGGATAAGCATTGTCATTTAAAATGGAAGAAAAATGAAACAATTGGAATTACTAAAGGGATGAAAATACAATTAAGTCATTCTGAAGGAAAATTTGTTAAAATGGAATAATATTAGAATAAAATGTGGAAACGTTGATGCATCATGAAATAATGAAAATTATATAGGATTTAATTTCATTTTAATCATTATATTTTTGTTTAAACACATGTTTTACCAATTTTAATCTTAACGATTGTAAATAAATTTTTAATAATAAAGGGTTATAATTTTAATTAAAATCTAAAAATCGGATCCTAAATGATAAAGGGAATAAATTATAATGAATTTATTATTTTAATTTTCTTACATGATTATTGTTTTATAGTTTTTTAACTATTTAATAAAATAATTTTATCATAAAATTATATTCATATCGCCTTTATAACTATTCAAACAATTTAGCTTTTAATATCATACAAAAGTAATGTAATTTGAATATAAACATTCCATGCATATATAATTTATTATATTAATAACTAAAATTATTGGTGAACTATAAATCACCCACAAAAATATAAATTCATTAATATTTTAATATTATTTTTATGATGTTTCAATTTCTGTAAAATCACTCTATCTGTGTTGTGTAAGAATGTTATTTAATTATTTCATCATTCAAAATTATGAGCAAATTAATATGTTAAAATTATAAATTTAACATTAAAATAAAATTTTTGACTGAACATATCCTATTTTAATTTTTATGTATAATTTTTAGAGAGATTAATTTCAAGATAGTGATATTCTGTAATTTTCTCTACATAAAATAATTTAAATTTCATTTTTAAGGGAAAATAGAAAAAAATCCTTATATTTTAATTTTGAGTTTATATTGTTGAATTAATTCCATAAAATGAAATAAAATAATATTTTACCTTTACTTTTAGACCTTATTTCATTATTTTAATAATATTTTAATCATTATACAATTAAAGAGTTGAGAAATATTTATCGAATTTACTATTCATAATTAGAAAAAAAGGGAAAAATTCACAAAATTTGTACCTCCTCATTCCAAATATGGTATATATATTTCTTGATTCAATCATTATATGATACAGATATCAATTTTGATATAAATGAGTGAAAAAAATGAAAAAAAAATTATTAGAGAAATGAATTTAAATATTAAAAAATAACATATATCAAATTTATGAATATTTATGTTAAAAATTAAATTATTTAAATTACTATAAAACAAATTTATCATATTAAACATTAATACCAAATCCAAAATATTAATGTACATTGAAATTACATGAATTGTTTTTAACATATATGGTTCATTTCCACTTTGTTAAGAAAATAATACACAAGACCCCATTTATTGATACATTTCAACTATTACCTTTTCTCAACCTAATGTCCCCATGGTGCCACCGAGAAATGATCAGTCCATGGTCTCGCCTCATCCTCCTTTGCATAGGCTATTGGAGGATTTCTCACTCCTCTCAAAGGATCCTTTATTTCATCAGATGGAAAAAGGAAAAATAGATGGATCTCTATTCAAGGATGCACTTCTTCTTTCACTTCAACATTTGTTCAAATAGTATAATCATTTTCTAGAAATTATGAGGAAGGATTATAGATATTTATCAATGACGGGTCTCCCAAAGTTTATTTATTTTTTAATACTTCCTTTAAAAATACCGAAGAACTTCTCCAATGGACTCTCATTTCTCAGTTTACGGTAGATAAGACCCCTCTTGGTCAATTACCAGACTTCATCCGTCCTTGTGGTTTGGAACCACCGAAAAGGGATTCGGTTTTGAATGTTAAGGATTTATGAGTGCTCTCACTATCAGGGATCATTTAATTAAGTCTTAATCGCATCATGGAAGTAAAGTTGGTAGATGGAAGTTTTATCTCTTTAGATGGACCTTGTATATGAACTTTTATCGTAAACCATCTCAAATGGTAGTTTGTTGTCCCCTATTTGGTTTCCTCTCCAATTTCACAACATTCCCATCCATTTAATTATTAGTTATTCTCTATGTCATTTCTCTCTATGTACATAAACACAATCAATCTTCAAGAGGAATCTGTGATTCGTATTTTCCAGGAAGTGAATTTATCCAATCATCATCATTATCACATCCTTCTCTCATAATAGTATTGTGATACCTGGAAGAAATATCTATTATATCCCTCCATGGATTGGTTTTTCACTCCATTCCATCTTTAAAGACTCTTCGTATCCTTTTGAGAAAGATCTCTTGAATCTACCTCAAAGAGTGACACTTTTTTGAATAGTGTTTTGTCTCTTTCAAGTAAGGTGTTTCAATATATATTAGGGGTTTTTGGATTGGGTATAGATATTGGTGACATACCTCCATCTAACACCATGGTTCTCCAACATGGTCCATTTCAAGAGGAGGAGTGGGTGCCTATATTGGCTGGGAGGGTGTTATCTCTTTTATTTTATAAGTTTGAGGATGGTACTCAATCCATAGTGGAGTTATGTGGGTTATCAAATTCTTCCTAGGATGTATCTTGTTAAGATTTGGTGGTCTTAAAACCATTTTTGGATTCTGGTTTCTTAAATTCTAATCTGGTAGTTCTTTCTTCCACCTCAGGGAATGGACTTTTTCAAATTAGGGAGACGGATATATATTCACATAGGTGTGTCGATCTAAAAGATTTTTATCCCAGAGTATAATTTAGTTCACATATTTTTCCTTCTAATGCCTTTGAATTACTTTCAGATTCTCTATCACTGATCATGGATCTGGTTATTTCGACAGAGACGAACCACATATCTTCTTTTTCAATCAGTAGTGTTTCCTGAATTGCCTGAAGGCCTTCTTTTTTATTTTTATTATAGATAATAAACTTTTTAAGGGATGAAGGGGAACCCTTACATGACCTGTAGGACCAAGGACCATGTCCCAGCACAACTGGCAATACTTGACCCAAAGGCCCATAGGCAAACTATGTCTAATACATGACCCATAGACCCGACCCACATGAACTGCCCCTCCCCAAGCTTCTACATCATTTATCACCTACCTCCCCACCTTTCATTACTGATCTGCTAGGATTTCCCCATACGAAGCAGCACGGTGCATGGTCCCGATAGCGGTTTTCATACCCTCTCATTCTTCCAATCTAGTATCTTTGCTTCTGGTTACTGCTAGTCTTGTTGCCCTGATCCACTTCTGGGGCCTATTTTCTGTGAACTCAGCTACTCCATGGTCTTTGTGGCCCAAACTCCCTATGGTATGAAGACCTGTAGGCCCAAACTGGTGGCCCGAAGGCCCAAATCAGGTGAATAGTTCTGGCCTGCTATAAAAAAGACCTTTCTTCTCCACAATTAATATTTCTAGAGACATAAGGGGAAAATTCCAAGTGTTATTATCTCAAATTATCTCTTTAATTTTTTATAATGCTGGATAATTAGGTATATAATCCTATATATTCTCCTTGTATGACACTTTTAAAATTTTTGGCGAAGATGAATTGCCTTTATTATAATTCAAAAAAATTATTTATCTGCGGAATTTTGATAAATGTATCAAAGGACTTGAATTATAGTTTACATCATGGACTATTAAATTGAAAATTTTCTGAGATTTAAAATTAGGTAGTATGATATTTGTAGACCCAAAAATTCTCTGTTAAAACTGAATAAAAATAAATAATATAAAATAGTAAGCGTAGACTTTTTATTCAAAATAATTGAATAAATCCAGAGAAGTGCATCATATCGGAAATATGAGACAACTATTGTGTTTGGAATAGGTTGTTAACCTTAGGTATGTTATAATACTTTCAGGTGTTGGACATCTAGTTTCCTCACTCATGAAAATATATTTTTTATATTTAATCTATTTTTAATCTATTTTTTTAATATTAAATAATTAATATCTCTCAAATGGTGTGTTTTATGAGAAATATGATACCATCGATGGGTCCAGAATGGGGGGTTTACACTTTTCAAGGTATAACTTTTATTCCAAATGGGTGTTCGATGTTATTTAATTTGTATATTATATAAATAATTTTTTTAATTTATTAATTACTATGGAATTAAATGAATTAAGTGAATATGTATACTATTATTATTATTATTAAAAAGAACATTATAAATAATAAGTGTATTATTATTATTTTTATTATTCAAACTAAATGAATGGAATAGAACATGTGTAATTATTTACACCTTTTCACATAAATCATGAACAACATTTCACCATTTGTGAATATTTTTTCTTGATCAATGTAATTGCGGTGAAATTATTATTCAATACAAAAAAATGAAAATGGGGGCTAATAATAATTTATTAACTATTATCATCATTTAATGAATATTGATGGTGACACATTAATGGTGAAATATAATTTATCATAATAATTATTTTTGTTATTTTTATTATTATTCATAAATTGAGAAAAATAATTGTTGTCAAAATGCCATTAATGTCATCACTGATTCATATAGTGTAAGATTGACATGTCATCTAGGACATTGTGACCTTTAGTTGAGGTGGTTATTCTAAGACCAATTTTAAAAATTTAATTCAAGCTCATGGTACTGGTCCATGAAACAACGAATATGATGATGGGTTGACACAAGAAATTAATAGGAGAGATTAATAATTTAGTGAGGTAACTAATAAGTGTAACTAAATTAATTGTTGAAGAGTATTATAAATTTGATTTGGGGAGGTTCCCATGGAATGGGTAGGAATCCAATTATATTTGACACCACTCCCCCCTCTCTATTTTATTTTATTTTATTCTTCTAAATTTCTCATATCAATATCTTATTAGATATTGATTGAATTTATGAATCATCAGTTCTATTGGATTTGTCATAATGAGTAGGAATTTATTCATATTATTTTTATTGAAGAAGAAAAGGTATTTTTTATATTAAATTAAATATTTTTTATTATCAAAGATAATGGTGAATCTAAATAATGTGGAAATGGGGATTGTTTAAGGATGCATTGGCGTGTGATAAATTTTTTCTTGTGAATAAGTGAATATTATTATGAGGCCATAAGAAGGTGTATTGATCCACACATGGTGGTTTGTCATTAACACCGCCACCGATGAACATGAGGTAGGAGGTCTAAAATTCAAATATCATACTCAGAATCTTGATTACAGGTGTCCAAATTGAAGAATTTCTATATTTATGTCATAATTAATGTTTATTGAGTTCTTGACTAATTAATAAATTTGGGTGAATTAATTGATGAAAAAATTGTTAAATTTGGGGTTTCAAGAATAATTTATTGTTGAAATAATTGTATGATATTGAGATCATAAGTAGGGTATAATTAATTTCCCAATTAATTATGTGATATTGATATTTTTAAATTTAGATAATTATGTTTTAAATTAGTTATGTCATAATTCTAAAATTAAATTTAGATAATTAATGGTGTTATGAATTGTGGGATAATGTTATAGAAAAATAAATTAATAAATTATGTAATTATTTAATAAAATTAATGGATTAATTAATTGATAAATTAATTAATTTGATTAAATGGATTATTTATTTTTTTAATTATATAAAAGAAAAATTTTAATTTATGAATTAATTGATGTGAGTAAAGAGGTTATTTTATTGTTTAATTAATTAATCTAATTTAACGTGGTTAATAAATGGAAATTGTTGGGATTATGAATGTGTGATTTTGGAAAAATAATTGTTGAATTAATTATATAATGATAGATATTTATGATATTGAATAATTAATTGAAATACAAACTTATATTATTATTTTTTAATGGGGATAATTAATTATAGAAAACATTAGTAGGGTTATTTTTATTATTATATTTATTAACATGAAACAATTAATTGAATAATTACGAAATTTATTTATTACAGAAATATGAATCAATTGATGAATTAATCGATCTTATTGAATTGTTTATGTTGGGAAGTATTAATTATAGAATTAATTAATTAGAGTCGATTTATGATTTAATTAGTGAAATAAATAAGAAGTTTATGTTAGATTAATTAATTGTTGTAATTAATTAATGAAATTTACATAGAAAATAAATTGGTGAATGAAATAAAGGATTTTAGTTAGATTAATTCATTGTGGGAATTATTTAATTGAATAAAAATGGAAAATTTAATTGACAATTGATTAATGAATTTGATTTAGATTAATTAAATTTTGAAGTAATTAGTTGTGATTATTTAGATTAAATAATTCGGTAATTAATTAATTTTTGCAATGTTAGGATTTCTATGATGGATTAATCTGTTGTAGAATTAATTAATGGGTATTTTTGTGGAGATAAAATTGAATGAATTAGAATAATAATTGATGAATTATATAATGTGCATGGTTGGGATAAAGAGTTTATAATACAGAATAATTAATTTTTGAATTAATACTGAGGCAATGAGATTTCTAATTTGGATAGTTAATTATTGAATTAATTATTTGATATTTAAATTGATGAATCGAGATAAGTAATTTCAGAATTAATTATAATTAATTGTGATTGTGAATGAGATAATTTATTATTTAATTTATTAACGAGGGAAACGTGATTAATTAATTTGGGAATTAATTAATGGAAAGTTATAGGTTAATTAATAGTTAAATTAATTAAAGGTAGAGGATGTTATTAATTAATTATTGAATCAATTAATGGGATTAGATTAATTAATTTGTGAAATGATTAATAATTGATAACTGTGATGTTAAACATGATGATCTATGCCCATAACAATATAAATGCACGGTTGAACAAAGTAATACATAGAGGAATTAATTATGGTATCTAGATGATATGAATGTAATAATTAATTGAGGAATTATTTAAGGAATATTAAAATTTAGTATTAAGAAAATTAATTGATGAATTAATTAGGATACATTATGTTTGGGAATTGATAAAATTAATTGATGAATTAAATATAAGTAAGTTATTAATTAATGGTTGGGTTAATTAAATATGTTTATGTTCATAATTAATTGATGAGTTAATTAAGGGGTTTTCTTATGAATACTACATTCCAAATAAGTAATGAGGATGAGATGATTAATTAAATGATAAATTAATTAGTATAATATTATGTTAAGATGATTAATGTTGATTAATCTTGCATGATGTGTGATGTGCTATAATTGATAATGTTATTAATGATCAATAAACATAAGAAATGTGATCCATGTGATATGTGTGAAATGATGAATGATAAAACTCTTATTCTGATAACTATTATGAATTGTAACATGCTCATTTGGCCAACTATTATGAATGGTAACATGCTCATTCAATTTTTGATTTATTAACTGGTGAATGGTTACATGCTCATTTAACCAAGTATTACGAATGGTAACAAGATCATTCAATTTTTGTATTATTAAATGGTGAATGGTAACATGTCCATTCAACCAAGTATTAAGAATGTTTACCTGGTCATTAAATTTTTTTGTTTAAATGAAATTTAAATAGGTTATTAATTTGTGAAATAATAATGGTAACATGGTCATTCAAATTTTGTGATTTAAATGAATTGTAACATGATCATTCATTTGTGAAACTATAATGGTAACATAGTCATTAAAATTGTGTTATTTATATGAATGGTAACATGGTTTTTAATTTTTTAATTAATAATGGTAACAAGGACATTCAAACACATGATATCCCTTGGGGAATGATTAAACTGTGGCATGAGACAAATCAAGTATTGAGTTATGGGTATCAATAGTGTAACACCCCAAATTTTATGAGAAATATTTTTTAATTTTATTGATGTCTTTTTGTGTACACTACACCAATATTAGTTTTCTCTATACACAACACCATAGTAGCATGCTAAATATACGCCACACTATTATTGGCTTGTTTTATGCACATTTTCATGTTATTTTGAAATAATTCAACACTGAATATAGATTTTGTTCAATTAAATAATATTAGATTATTATATACTCAATAAAAAAGGAAACTACCATGTAACACTGACTTGTCTTGCATTACACACCAAAGCGACCGTCCTCAATGGCTTGCGTTGTACGCAATACTGAGTTTCACTAAACAACAATATATTATTATAATATTGTTATGAACTAGAAGTTATGAATAGTATTAACCACATGTTAAATTTTATAACATTATAATTCATTTTATAAATTTTCTAGAACATGGTATGTGAAGAAAATTAATTTTTCAGATAAAAGAAGTATTATTCCAAAAATGCAGTTTTGTCTCCTTTTGATGGAATAGCCATTTTAAATCTAATTTTGAAAAGTTTTAAAGATAAATATGACAATTTAAACTTATTATTTTCTATCAAGATATAAAAATTTTGGTTGGATAATATTTTGACATTATTCTGATAACCTACATATTTTGATGAATAGTAAAAATACGCTAAATTTTAATTAAAAACAACTTTTTTTCATTGAGATAAGTAATATGGTTAAATTATAATAATTAATAGTTTTAATGTATAGATATAATATATTTTTATCATTTAATATAATTTATGTCATAAGCATTAATTTTACATTGAATTCATAGGTAAAAAAATTTCAATCTTTTTCAATGTTTTAAATTTTAAACCCCATTTTCTCAACAACGGGATTAATTTGAAATTAATTACTGCAAATTTTGTGTTTTGAATTTAAAAAAAATATAGTACATAATTGGAATCAGTAGGTCCAAATTATGTTAATAGGCTACTTTTATTTTTGGCCATTATGAATAGTAATTATGGTAAATTTTATTTAACATAGTTAAAGATAAATCGGGTCATTAAGGGTAAAAAAATATTATGTAATTACCCTATTAGTTGTCTTTATATAATTGGATGATTATATTTTGTCCTAAAATATATTTGGGTTGATAGTTTATCTATTATAACCCACTTGGATGAGATTAAGACCTTTAATTTATTTTTATTTAAAAGAACATGAAATATGTCTCACTCGAACTGTAATAATTAAATTATTTTTTATATAAGGTTAAACAGAATATAAATTCGATTATAAATTATAATTAGAAAGCTAATTTTGTTTTCATTATCATAGTAATTTATTTGTAATTTTTATGAAATATATAATTACCCAATAGCTTATACATTATTGTTGCAGAAATTATTTATTTAGTGAAAAATCAATAAAATAGGATTTATTAAAATAATAATAACCATTAAATGGCCCAAAAACATAACCAAAACTTATTAGCCGAGTATATAAAAACCATAAAAATACAAGTGCCAACTTTTGGACAATTTGGAGCCTTATAAAATAGATTATGACATTTATATTATTTTCTTTTAAATGATGTCAAAGTTATCACCTTCATAATTTAATAAACATATCATTTTAAATGTTGGGGGTTTTAGAAAATAAATTCATCTACGAGTTTTCTTATAAAATATATTATATTTATCTTCGTCATATTATTTCATATATAATTTTTATGAAACAAATAATTATATTACATAATTATACAATATTGTTGTAGTAAATGATTTATTAAGAGAAATATCAAATAAATGGTTCTATAAATATTAAAATAAATATTATATGAACTAATTGAATTCCTCCACTAATTTTATAGAATCATATGACATGTTAAAAGATTTTAATTATTTTACTCTATCAATTTTATGGATTTTATTTAAATTCAACTAAATTAATAGTGTCAAAATTAACGCTATTAATATTTTATAAAAATAACATATTATAAATTTTTTTTAAAATCACAAAAAATATTTAAAATTAAAAAAAATAAATTTATATAGTCTAAAATGTCATAAATTATCCAATCATGGACAATTTACAATACATAAGTAATTAATTATAACCATTTAAAATTTATTATATTATTACTAGAAATAAAATTAAATATATTAAATTCGGATAAATCAAAATGATAAGGTTTAAAATAAACTCAAAACATGTCTAAATTTGATCAGTGGATTATATTACAACCGTATCATATCTAATATTCTAATTTGAGTCACTTTGGAAATTGTTATGTGGGGTTTGAGTTTATTATAAATTAATATTTTAGAGGTTTCCAAAATTTCCCATATACTCTCTTATAAAAGGGCACCTCCTCCCTCTTATCACCCCTCCATTTTGAGATTTAAAACACAGCCAAACCCTACACATTTCCCTTATATACTTATCTAAAAACATTATATAGGTCCTGGTATTCTTGAAAGACCATCTTTAGTTCCCTAAGAGGAGGTTTAGAAGAGGTGCATCGAAGAAGAGGTAATATCCTTTACCGTTTATTACAAACTTATTTCTTATTCTAATTCCTCTATATGGTTCTTTTAATTATTAAGATATAACATTATTATAAATTATATAATGATATGTTATCATGAATATTAAACAACAATATTTCACCTTTTATCCATCCTATGAAAAACTAAATCACTGCACGTGCATATGTACGGCTTTCCGTCACCACGACATGGTGTAATCTATTTTTCCACCACCATCTTACTTGGATGGGTATAATGGTGGAAATAATAACTATATATGATTATAATAACATTTTACTTATTATGATATATTATATCATCAACTCCAATTCCATTCAAAAATTATGGGAATGATATCATCACTCGTGTGTACGTACGGATTACCGTTTCCACGACGCGATTAGATTCATTCTCCATGTTAACCACTCAAGAATGATTATAAAGTATATATATTGAATAATAATAAGATATATGACATAATAATGTTACTGGATTTGTGTATATATATATATATCATTTTCTTACTTCCTTTCAAGTCAATAAAGAATGGAAAATAGCGTTCATGCGTACATATGACCTACCGTCTCCATGAATGGTGTATTTTATTTTATTTATATATCTATTAAATATATATATAATTAATATATATATGATATATAAATCTTGTTTTACATTATTTAATTATGTAAATCATGATATATGAAATAATATCATGAACAAGAAGTCCAAACATGTACGATAAATTAAACGATTATTACCCAAAACGTTGCTTCGACATGGACTTGACAAATGAACGGGGATTATAATGTCGTAAGTGAATCATATATGATATCATAAAAATAAATATTTTTATTGAATAAGTATATGATACTCTTTAAATTGATATAAAATAGGTTTGGACACATAAGAAAGAAATTAGACCTAAGGTAAGGGATTATTTCGTCTCACTCTTATTACTGTGAAACATATGCCTTAATCACCATCTATTTCTTTTGTATGTTTTTTAGGATTCCCATTAATTTTTATGATTTTTATTATGAAGGATATGTTATTTACAAATGAATGTAATTTTTTTTATTTTATGACATGTATGATTCCACTGATCATAAATAGTAATGGATAATTTTTAAATCTCATTTTATCCGAGATTTCTTATATATCTGTATTTAATGTGGTTATATTTACCATCCATGTATTTTTTTTTATAAAAATATTTTCATAATGTATTTACTATTCTACTATGTATTTATGAATTCATTTTTACCTCTTTTTGGCTTTTACTATGTGGTATGGAAGGAATCTTTCTTTTGTTTACCAAATGTGGTACTTTTTTAATTTTCCAGTAAACGTATAAGGGAATAATTTTTTAACTTATATGGAATGAATGTATTTTTTTATCATTTCATAATGCCTTATTTTAATGAAACATCCTCTACATGATTTCATGGTTATTTTCAACAAAATTCTTTTCTTTTAAAATTTCACAACATACTGAGAAAACAAAATGATTTCGAAGAAGAAAGGATATTTTCCTCATTAATTCATTTCAAGTGTTTTATCAAAATTATTTTCCATCTAAGATGACATTATTTAATTTGGATATGTTTCATGTATAAGGTCCGTATTATTTACTTGGATTTATTTTTCTTTTGTGATTAAATTTAATCTATTGTTTTATATGGAATATGTTATGATGGGATGATGTATAAAAACCCATTTTATTCATTTGGATATGATGAATGATTTATGTTTATTTTGTGGCACACGAAAGAATGATTTCATTATGAGATTAGTGGGAACTATATGTACCTACAATGAATTGGGTAATGATTTATATCTAATGGGGTAGACATGGCTGGAACGACAAGTAAATCCAGTTCAGTAATACAGGGCTGGAATAGCAACCCCGGTTTAGTAATGGAATTTTCCACTATGATGGTCTTGTCATCAATGTCTTGGATACTATGGAAATAATATCATGTGTTTAATGGTTTTCCACAATTAAATGTTTTATTCCCATGATATTTTATCATAATTAATTTTCCTTTGGGATATATTCCTTACAAACATCCATGATATATTTCACAACTCTAGATTTTGATGTTTAAACCTAATGTTCATGTTTTTATGTTCGAATGTAAATGTTTTTTATTTTCTCCATGATTAACATTACTGTGCATTTGAGATCACCCTTTATATGTTTTCTTTTCCCCAGGATTTATTGAAAGGTTATAGCTAAGAAAACAAAATGATAAGATCTTTATGAGAGATGTTGGAGATCTTTCACCAGGATTAGAAGATTATGTTCTGAGTTTCGAAAGACACAAAACTAATACGGTCTTTGGGAATTTTTTTGTTATGCATCAAGTATTTCAGAAAATTAATGTAATTTCCATGTACGTCAATCTTGGGTCTGTTATAGTTGGTATCTGAGGGAAGGTTCAGTTAACCTTTGTAAACTATGATGCAAAAACTTTAGTGAGTCCCTAGAGATATATCCATAGTATGTCGTGGGATGTCCGTAAGGTTATGTATACGTATAGGTTACAATCCTAGAGTTATGATAATGATCATGAATGATGTTAGATTAAACCTAAGATGTTAGAGATTGAAAGTAACCCCCCTTTATTATGTTGTCTTCCTAGTATGAGTATTTCCAATCGTACAATTCTATTTGTGTTTTATGAAATGGCCAGAAATAGGTGGATTAATGTTAATGGAAAATATTATGGACAATGGAATGATATTCTTCATGAGAAACCAAATGAAATGTGATTTTAAAGTCCAAACATAAATATTATGCCTAATCATAAATCTCATATTATGATCAATAATCTCAACTTTGGTAAGTTTCCTGACTTAGGTAATAAGAGAAAGATGGAGTTTCATGATGATCATAGAGGAACGAAAGTTCAATTTCTCTCATGTAAATCATGTGTGAAGAGGCATAAAAGAGAATGTTTCAAAGGAATTGGAAGATGTTTTTGGTGTACAAAAGAAGGACATAAAGCCAATAATTGCAAAGGAAAATGTTCATTTAACATAATGGAAAAGGATAACAGTAATGCTAAGACATCAACAACGGTTAAATTTTTTAAATGTGGAATGCATGGGAATTATTAAAATTGATTACCTAACAGAAAATATAGGGAGGAGAGTCATCATGGTCGTATGGGTAGTAATTATGTTGATGATGAAGAAGAGACTACAAATGATATATGAGATGAAAGAAGTGTAGAGGAATAAAATGATCAATCTCAGTAAATGGTTTAAGAAGGTAGTGTAATGATTGTATGTTTATCATGAGTAATGTTGTATAGGTAATTTAATGGTAGTATGGAATCAATAAATATCTAAGGATCGTTAATCTATTGTTTTTTCTAATGTATTTGAACGTATATGTTGAATGGTACCAGTAACCATGAAAGGTTCTTCCGATATTTTGTGAAAGTAGATGATATGCGCATAATGAAGGGATAATGAGATGTTTGATAGTATTAATGAGATCATGATAGGTATAAGAACAAAGTGATATCATGGTTTGAGTATATAGATTTTGTGGGATTTTTGTATGTGGAAAGAGTTAACTTTTGATTGCATTCATGTTTTCACTAAGGTTCTATGGTAACTCATGTTTCAAGAGAATACATGAATAAGGTATTCACATGTTTGGAATTTAAACAAAAAGATAAATCCTATTATATATGGGGGTAAATGATAGTATTAACATGCTCGGTAGATGACCTTTCTAGTAATCATTTTCTTTATACTATGATATTGAACAGAAGTATTTTCGATAAGCCTAAATGTTTGAATGGATTAATTTGGACATCAAAAAATATTGTTCAAGACTAAATTTTATTTCTAGATTTTTATAATTGTATATTTTTAGAAAAAGGAAAACCTGTAGGACAGGCGACAAGTCATCACGTCGGACATGGTTGTGGGAATCAAACCCACAACCGAAGTACGACATGACATTATCACCTACCACTGGGCTACAGAAAATACCCAGTTAGTAGATATTAGTTTTATTTTATTAAGCAGTTTGACAGATGAAATATAAGTCCATTTATGGAATCATATATGGTAAATATCACCATAGATTGACTTATGTATTTTTAATAATTTGTGCTATCCTTTTTGTGACAATGACATATGGAACAACCTATCATTCTATCGCATGATATGCTAACACATCAAGAATGAAAAATTTAACTTCATTTCATTAAATAAGAGATGAAGTAGAAATAGTTCATGGAATTAACAATGATGATATTATACTAAAATCAAGTATGTATTTCTCCTTAGGCTAAAATTCACCATCTTTAGGGAAATGATCTTGAAAACTAGAAACGTTGTCCTAGTACCCTCATATTCGATGAATCAGATGGTACCTTAGATCATCACATATTTATTGATTTGTGATTGTTGGATTTTTCATAGCCATGTTCTCTACCACACTCCATCTGAACATGATGATTAGATTTCTCTTCCATATCCACGTTTTTATCTATGTTCTCTTATATGGAAACCCAATGATGAGTTAATTTCTGTAACTATTATATTTCTTACTTTACATTTAAAAATTAATTTTTAGTATTATTTTTTACAATGTGGGTTTCTATGAAAGAAACATTCATGTATTAAACCATTTAAAACCCCCAATGAATTTCAAGGGAGAAGTTTATTTTAAGGGGGTCAAGAATGTAACATGCTGAAATTTTATGAGAATGATTCTTTTTAATTTTATTCATGTCGTGTGTTGTACAGTACACAAATATTATCTTTCCCTATATGGAACAACATTATTGGCTTATTTTTCACAAAATTTAATGTTCTTTTGATAGATTTAAAAACTAAATATAGATTTTATTGAATGAAATATTATTATATTATGTTATACACAAAACCAAAGGAATCATTCATGCAACACTGACTTGGCTTGTGTTACATGAAAAAGCGACCTTCCTCGATAGCTTGCGTTGTACACAATACCGAGTTTCACTAAACAATAATATATTATTTTAATATTGTTATGAACTAGTCGTTATGAATAGTATTAACCAAATTTTGAATTTTATAACATTATAATTCATCTTACATATTTTATAGAAGATGGTATGAGAACAAAATTAATTTTTTGGATAAAATAAGTATTTTTAAAATGATTTAGTTTTGTCACCTTTTGATGGCGCACCCATTTTAAATCTAATTTTTGACAGGTTTATATGTTCAATGTGAAATATTAAACATCTTTTTTTGAATTAATATATTAAAATTTATGTTGGAAATTTTATTTCCATTATTCAGATAACCTTAATATTTTTATGAATAGTAAAATTACGCTAAATTTTTATTAAAACAAAATTTTTCATCGAGATAATTTATATGGTTAAATTATAATATTGAATGGTTTTAAATTATAAATAGAATATATTTTTACCATTTAATATAATTTATGCCATTATCATTAATTTTACATTGAATTCATAGGTTAAAACATTTTAATCTTTTTTAATGTTTTAAATTCTAAAACCCATTTTCTCAACAACGATATTACTTTTAAATTAATTACTGCAACTTCAATATTTTGAATTTTGAAAAAGAGTTTCCATATTTTTAATCAGTAGGTACAAATTATCTTAATAGGCTAATTTTATTTTTGTCCATTATGAATAGTAACTACGGTAAATATTATTTACCATTGTTAAAGGAAAATCATGTAATTAAGGGTAAATATAATATTATAAAATTGCCCTAAAACATGTCTTAATATAATTAGATGATTATATTTCGTCCTAAAATATTCTTGGGTTGAAATTTATCAATTAAAACCCACTTGTATGATATTTAGACCTTTAATTTATTTTATTTAAAGGAAAGTGAAATATGTCTCACTTAGACTTTAATAGTTAAACTATTTTTAATATAAGGTTAAACAGAATATAAAATCAATTATAAATTCCCATATTAAATCTAAAATGTTTTAATTTATAGGGTAATTTATTTGTAATTTTTATGAAATATATATTTAACTTAATAGCTTAGACATTAATGATGCAGAAATTATTTATTTAGTGAAAAATCAATAATATAGTTTTTATTAAAACAGTAATACCATAAAAAGGACCAAAAACATCACCAAACCATATTGGTCGAGTATAAATACACCATACAAATCCACGTGTCATCTTTTAGACCCTTTAGAGCCTTATAAAACAGATTATGACATTTATATTATGTTATTTTAAATGATGTCAAAGTTGTTACCTTCATAATTTAATAAACATATCATTTTAAAAGATGGGTGTCTTAGAAGATAAGTTTGACTAAAAGTATTCTAATGAACTATATTATATTTATATTGATCATAGTATTGTATTTATAATTTTTATGCAACGAATATGTATATTAAATAATTATACAAAAATGATGTAGTAATTGTTTTATTAAGTGAAATTTAAAATAAATGGTTTTAAAAATAATAAAATAAATATTATATGACCTAATTAATGTGCTCCACGAATTTTTTAGATGCATATAAAATTTTATAAATCTATTAAATATTTTTTTCAACTCTATCATTTATTTGGATTTTATTTTAATTCAAAAAAATGAATAGTGTCAAAATTGACACTGTTGATATTTTTTAAAAATAACATATTATTATATTGATTAAATATAAAAAAAATATTTGAAATTTGAAATTTGAAATTTTTATGGTCTAAAAAGTCATAATTTATCCAATTATGGACAATTCACAGCACATATGTAAGTATTTATAACCATTTAAAACATAGAATATTATTACCAAAAATAAAATTAAACTGATTAAATAAGGATAAATCATAATGATAAGGTTTAAAATAAACTCAAAACAAGTCTAAATATTATTTTTTAATGATATTACATAACTATATTATCTCATATTCTAATTTTAGTCACTTTCGATGTTTTTATATAGGGTTTGAGTTTATTATAAATTAATATTTTCGAGGTTTCCAAAAGTGCCCATTTACTCTCTTATAAAAGCGCACCTCCTCACTCTTATATTCCCTCCATTTTGAGCTTTCAAACTCAGTCAAAACTAGACCATTTACCTTATAAACATATCTAGAAACATACTATAGGGCCTGCTCTTTTCAAAGACCAACATTAGTTCCCTAAGTGGTTGTTTAAAAGAGGCGCATCAAAGAAAAGGTAATATCCCTCACCGATTCTTTCAAATTTATTTCTTCTTATACTTCCTCTATAAGGATTGTTACATTTTTATGTAATAACTCTAGTATAACTTGTATAATGATATGTTATTATTAATATGAAACAATAATATTTCACCTTTTATCCAACCTACGAAAAAGGAAATCACCGCGCGTGTGTATGTACAGCTTACCGTCTCCACGTCGTTGTGTAATCTGTTTATCCACCACCACCTTACATGGATGGGTATAATGGTGGAAATAATAAATATATATAATTATTATAATATGATACTAATTATGAGATATTATATCATCCACTTAAATTCCATTCAATAATAATGGGAATGATATCATCGCTCGTGCGTACGTACAGATTACCGGCTCCAAGATGCGATGAGATTCATTCTCCATGTTAACCATCCAAGAATGATTATAAAGTATATATAATGAATAATAATGAGATATATGATATAATAAAGCTACTATATTTATGTATATAAATATATTTCATCTACTTACTTCCATTTAAGTCAATAATGAAAGGAAAATAACCATCAACCGTATGTACGGCCTACCATCTCCATGAAGGGTGTATTTCATTTCATTCATCTATATATTATAATTATATAATTATTATATATATGATATTAAAATAATGTTTAAAATTTTGGACATATGTAAATCATGATATAAGTAATAATATCAAGAAAAACAAGTCCAATCACTTACGATAAATGAAATGATTATTACGCAAAACGTTGCTTCAACCTGGAATCGACAAACGAATGGGTAATATAAAGTCCTAAGTGAATCATATATGATATCATAAAAAAAGTATGATTCTTTAATAAGTCAACGAAATTATTTAAATCATTATATAGGATGTTCAGACACATAAGGATAAAGTCAGACCTAATGTAAGGGAATATTTCATCTCACTTTTATTCTTGTGAGACATATTCCTTAATCACCATCTATTTTTTTGTATGGTGTTTATGCTTCCCATGAATGTTTTATGATTTTTATTATTAAGAATATGATATTTAAATATGCATGTAATGTTTCTTATTTAATGACACACATGATTCCACCGATCATAAAAGGTAGGGGATAATTTTAAAATCTCTTTTTTATCCGAGATTGCTTATATGTAATTATTTACTGGGGTTATATTTATCATCAATGTCCATGTTTTTTAAAAATGTTTTCATAAAGTATTTAATGTTATTACATGTATTTTTAAAGTCATGTTTACCTTTTTTTGGATTTTATAATGTGGTATGGAAGAAATCATTCTTTTATTTTCAAAATGAGGTACTTTTTTACTTTTCTGCTAAAAGTACGAGGAGAATGATTATTTAAATTATACAGTATGAATGGATATTTTTTAACAATTCATAATGAGTTATTTCTATGAAGCATCCTCTACAAGATTTCATAATTATTTTCAACGAAATTCTTCTAATATAAAATTGCACTACATTTTCAAAAAATAAAATGATTTTGAAGAAGAAATGATATTTTCATAAAGAATTCATTACAAGTGTTTTATCAAAACTATTTTCCATCTAAGATGAAATTATTTAACATGAATATGTTTTATTTATAAGGTACCTATTATTTACAAGGTTTTATTTTATTTATGATTAAATTATTTCCACTATTTTATATGGATTATTTATGATGGGAAGATGTATATGAAACCCATTTTATTCATTGGGTTATGATGAATGATTTCTGTTTATTTTGTGTCACACGAAATAATGATTTCATTATGAAATTGGTGGGACATATATCTCCCTATAATGAATTAGGTAATCATTTATATCTCATGAGGAAGACATGGTTGGAATGACAAGTAAATCCAGTTCAGAAAGACACAGTTGGAATAGAAAGAACCCATTTTTGTAATGGAATTTGTCCACTATTATGGTCTTGGTAGCAATCCCCCGGTTACTATGGAAATAATATCTTGTTCTTAATGGTTTTCCACAATTAAATGTTATATTCCCATGCTATTTTATCATGATTAATGTTCCTTTGTGATCTATTTCTTACATACTACAATGATTTATTTCATAAATCAGGATTTTTATGATTAATCTTTATGTTCATGTTTTTATGTTCAAATGTATATGTTTATTATTATCTACATGATTACCCGTACTGAGAATTTGAGATCACCCTTTATATGTTTTCTTGTCTGCTAGATTTAAATTAATGTTTTAGGTACGAAAACAAAAGGGGACGATCTTTATGGGATATGTTGATGCTCTTTTACCATGATTAGATAATCATGTTCTATGTTTCCTAAGACACTAAAGTAATTTGGTATTGATGAGTTGGTTTTTGTTATGTATTTATTATTCCACAAATGTAATGAAATTTCCATGTACATCAAGCATGGGTCTGTTATTGTTGGCATCAGAGGGATGGTTTATTTAACCTTTGGAAACTAAGATGTGAAAACATTTGTGAGATCCATAGATATATATCTAACGTATGTATAGGGATGTCCGTAAGGTCAAATATAAGTATAGTGTAAGGAACCGTAAATTTGATGGAATTTTATTTCATAAATTCTTTCGGATTTTACCAGTACACAGTTTCTAACGGCACCTGATTCCGAGGCCTGGAGTGCCCGGAATCAATTTCTGAAGTTTAGCTCGTGTACGTTCAGTGAACGAACGAGCGAGTTTTTCTATCTTTTGAACTGGCGAACAGAATTGAAATCTGAGGGCACCGATGAACTCATATCGCCGATATTTTCTTAATATGACTTTTACCATTGATGAGTTTTCTCGGGAGAAGAAGTAAAATTTCGGGGTTTATGTGAGAAGTAAATAAAATTGTGTACAATTTTATATTATTATCCTTGGAAGTTAAACTCTCTCATGGTAAGTAGTTGGTGGGGCCCACAACCACCCAACATCCCATGTGTGGTTATGAGGGAGGTGGGTCCTACATTCACTCTCATCTTTTCACATTCCATAACCCTGAACCCCTTTTAACTCACGTGATAAATACATGGAAACTCCCCATTAATTTGTGGTATCCTTTAATTGTGTAACTGTCCCCTCTCTCATCTTTAATCTTGCAAACACACCTCTTCAATTAATTGATCTAGTTTATTGATATTTTGTAATTTTAAATGCATTCCATGATTTAATAAATAAGAGAAGTCTTATTTTATTTGGTGATTGGCTCATTGTGTTGAGGATTGGAGGAGAGAGCTCAAGTTCCTTTGTCAGAACTTCATCCTCCCGCGAAGAATGGCACCCTTCGATGGAGAATGCCGCCACCACAAGGAGATACGACGTGTCATTCTATATTATATCCACAGATAGTGTGCGACGATGTTCCCTCCTTTGACGCACGCCAACGCCATCCTCAAAACCTCACCTCGTGAAGCCATCTTTCGTGTTGCTGGAAAATGACATCGTTAAATCGAGGTAGGGATTATCTTCGTTCAATATTAATTTAACGTTCTTCGTTGATTATTTTGGCCGCTTGATATCGACATAACTAGAGGAGATCGGAACGCACAAACACGGCCGATCCTCCTCCCCTTTTATTTTTGATCATCGTTGACCATTGCAGTGAAGGGGGCGCGGCGCCGTCGCGCCGCGACGGTGAGACCGAAGGAGGCCGCAGCCAGGATAGGTCTATGGTGGTTTTTTAAAAGGGGAGGCCGACTAAGCCGGCCGCTGACACCACCTAGAGAAGGGACCCCCTCGGGTCCCGTGATTGCACATGTTCGGCTATTAAGGCCAGCCATTTCAGAAACAGGGGCGCCCCCTCCCCCCTTCGCACCCCGCTCGACCAAGAGCCGAGCCGCGGCTGGCTCCTGAGCCGGGCTGCAGGCCGCGTCAGTCTAGGCCGACCGCGCCAGGCCAGGCTGCTAGCGCTGGGCCGGGCCACGACCAATCGGGCCGACCCATGGGGTATCGGGCCTGGTCGGACCTAGCCCCAACCCCCACGTTTCGGACCAGGTTCATTCAAACTCCCATATATTGTACTACGAACCTTCGATAGATGCACCGTTAGTTGAGTTGGGATCCTTGGATCGAGATGGTCCTTTTGGTATATTACACTCAAGATTTCGGTAAAGTTTGGGTATGGCCGGGTTGGTTCGAACCCGAAACCAATCGGGCCTTTGGATCGGAAACGCTTATAACATAACAATCGAACGTCTTAATGACATGTCGTCGATCATGTTGAATTCATCTTAGTGAAAAGGTTATTTTCGCTAACTCCTCTTGAGGTTTGGACACAGCTCGAGTATGGTCGGGTTGGTTTTAACTTAAAAACCAACCGGGCCCCTGTGACAGAAAAGCCAATAACTCTCAAACCGGGCGTCCGATTGACGCACCATCTGTTGTGTTGAGTTCCTACTGATTAGACGGAACATTTTGATATGTCAACACTGGACTTCATGAAAGTTTATGTATCGACCTCCTTGGCTCGTGGAGCGTACCCTCCCAGAATCGAGCGTGTTGTGTGCAGGAACCCTAGAGCTAGCTGCGACTGCGACGACAATGGTGACTGTACCTGGATCCTACGTGTGTTCGGCGGTGAGGAAGACTGTACTTGAATCCTACGCGGGTTCGACAGTGAGGAAAATTGTACATGGATCCTACGTGGGTACGGCAGCGATGGTTACTGTACTAGGATCCAATGTGGGTTTTGCAGCGACGACTTCTATTCTTGGATCCTATGTGGGTTCGGCAGGGGAGATGATTCAGAAGCTACATCTACCATCTCCACCCCTCTTCATGAGTTGTATACCAGTGTGAGCTATTTCTTGACTTTCATTCATTATCAACGATATGATTGACTTTCTTTCCTGTTTGGAATGGGTTTTGTTTTCTTGTGTGGATTGGGTTGTGTTTTCCTGTGTGGATTGGGTTGTGTTTTCCTGTGTGGATTGGGTTGTACTTGGGCTCGTGAGTTGGAGACGAACTAGAAATGATGACTTATGTTTATGTATGGGAATATATCCAAGTAGAGTTGGTTGGTACTTCATGTTTTTATCCTTTGTGGTTAATCCTTTGTGGATTCTGGGAGACCTTCAAGGGTCTCAGGGTCCCTACTGAGTATCGTATACTCACCCCTGCACGGGCCATGCACACCCTACATTGTGTTGGTTGCAGATGAAGGACGACGATGATCATGGATGAGGCTTGTGGAGCGGGACGGTACCTGGAGGTTGATTATCAGGCGGTATGTACACAGAGCGGACGGTCGGACCTGAGGAGATGAGGAGACCATCTGTACCCACCCTTCAGGTGGGATAGTCAGAGGATGAATCGGTGGTTACTGATTTAATTTAATACGGTTGTACTTTCTTTTCATTTGTATTGTACTTTCAGTTGGGTTTGTATTCCGGCCCATTTACTTTCTACCACATACTTTTTTACTCAGTTTACTTATTTTTTTCTTCGGCTTGTGTACTCTGTGGTGTTTTTTTTCTTATATAAAGGCAATGCCTTCCCTTTTTGGGAATTATGCCTTTTGTGCTAGTCGCCAACCCCTGGCCTATAGAAGGCGGACATGGGGTACTCACGGCACGGGCCCCGAGGACGGGTCGTGACATATAGGTTACAATCCTAGGAATATAATAACGATCATGAATAACCTAGGATTAAACCTAAGATGTTAGAGATTGAATGTAATCCCCCTTGATTGTTTTGTTTTCCTTGTATGAGTTTTTCCTCTCATACTTTTCTATTTGGGTTTTAGAAAATGGCCGGAAACAAGAGGATTCATGTTAATGGAGAATATGATGGACAATTTAATGATATTTTTCATGAGAAACCAAATGAAATGATATTTGGATGTCCAAACATCGTTATTATGCCTAATAATAATTCTCATAATATGATCAATAATCTCAACTTTGGTATGTTTCCCAAATCAGAAAATAAGAGAAAGATGTAGTTTCATGATGATCATAGAGGAAATAAAGTTCAATAACCATCATGTAAATCATGTGGTAAGAGGCATCAAGGTGAATGTTTCAGAGAAATAGGAAGATGTTTTGGGTGTCCAAAAGGACACAAAGAAAATAATGGAAAAGTAAAAGGTTCGTTTAACACAATGGACAAGGATAATAGTATTTCTAAGACATCAACAATGGTTAAATGTGTTAAATGTGTAATGTATGGAAATTATGAAAATAGATTCCCAAAGAGAAAATATCATGAGGAGAATCAGCATTGTTGTATAAGTATTGTTTATGTTGATGATGATAAAGAGACTATAAATTATATATGAGATAAAAGAAGTGTTGAGGAATAAAATGATAAAGCTCAGTAAATGTTTTAAGAATGTAGTGGAATAATTGTATGTTTATCAAGAGTAATTTTTTATAGGTAATTTAATTGTACTATTTAATAAAGAATCATCTAAGGATTGTTGAGCTATTGTTTTTCCTAAAGTATTTTAATGTATATGTTGAATGGTACTGGTAACCGTGAAAGGAATTCAGAATTTTTTTCCAAGTATATGATATCCGCATAATGAAAGGCATAATGAGATGTTTGATAGTATAAATGAGCTAATTATTGGTATAAGCACAATGTGATATATTGGTTTGAGTATATATATAATTTTTGGATTTTGGTATGTGGAAAGAGTTAAATTTTGACAGAATTAATGTTTTCACAAAGGTTCTATGGTTACTCATGGTTCAAAAGAATACATGATTAAGATATTCACATGTTTGGATTGTGACCAACAATATATATCATATGATATACGTGGGGTGGGGTGTAAATGATGGTATTCAAATTCACGGTACATGACCTTTCTAGTAATCATTTTCTTTATACTATGAGATTGGATAGAAGTATTTTCGATATGCCTAACGGTTGGAATAGATTAATTTGGACATCATATTGTATTGTTTATGGCTGAAACATTTTTCGAGAATGTTATAATAGTATTGTTTTAGAAAAAGGAAAACCTGCAAGACGGGTGACAACCTGTTGTATCAGACAAGGTTGTAGGAATCGACCCCACAACCGAAGTGTGACAAGACTTTATCACCAACCACTAGCCTATAGGAAGTCCCTGGTTAGTAGAAATTAGTTTTATTTTATTAAGAAGTGTGATAGATGATGTATAAGTCCATATTTGGAATCATATATGGTTAATCTCACTATAGATGGAGTTGGGTATATTTAATAATTTGTTCTAACCTTTTTGTGATAAAGTCATATGGAATGACCTATCATTCTATCGCATGATCTTCCAGCACTTCAAGAATGAAAAATTCAACTTCATTTCATTAAATAAGCGATGAAGTGGAAATTGTTCAAGGAATGACCAACGAGGATATTACAATGAGACCTTGTAAGTATTTCTCTTTATTAAAAAAAGTCATCATCTTTAGGGAAATGAAATTGAAGACCGAAAACCTTGTCATAGTACCCTCATATCTAATGAATTAGATGGTACCTTAGACCATCAAAAATTTCTGGCTTTGGGATTGTTGGATTTTTCATATCCATGTTCTCTACTGCTCTCCATGAGAACATGACTGTTTAATTTATCTTCCATATCTGTGTTTTAACCTATGTTATCCTATATGAAAACCCAACGAAGAGTTAATTTGGGTAACCATTATATTTCTTACTTTACTTTTTAAAATTAATTTCTAGTATTCATTTTCACGATGTGGTTTTCTATGATAGAAACATTCCTGTATTCAACCATTTATAATGCTGATGAATTTCAAGGGAGGAATTCATTTTAAGGGGGGTTGAATGTAACATCTCGAAATTTTATGAGAAATATTATTTTTAATTTTATTGATGTATTGTGTTGAACACTACACCAATATTTTCTTGCACTATACGCAACACCGTATTAGATTACAATATACACTACACTATTATTGGATTGTTTTATGCATAATTTCAAGTTGTTTTGATAGAATTTAACAATGAATATATATTTTGTTCAATGAAATAAGATTATAATATTTTATAAGAAACACGAATTGAATTTTTCATGCAACACTGACTTGGCCTGCGTTACACGCAAAAGAGACCTTCCTCGATGGCTTGCGTTGTACACAATAATGAGTTTCACTAAAGAAAAATATATTATTATAATATAGTTATAAACTAGTTTTTATGAATATAATTAACCACATTTTTAATTTTATAAAATTATAATTCATCTTACATATTTTTTAGAACATGGTATGAGAACAAAATTAATTTTTCAGATAAAAGAATTATTTTTCAAAAAATGCAGTTTTGTCGCCTTTTGATGACACACCCAGTTTAAATCTAATTTTTTTCAAGTTAAAAAGTTAAATTTGACAAATTATTCTTCTTCTTTTTAATCATGATATTAAAATTTATGTTGGATAAATTTTTGACATTATTCTGATAACCTTCATATTTTGAAGAATAGAAACAATACGCTAAATTTTAATTAAAAACAACTTTTTTCATCAAGATAATTTATATGGTTAAATTATAATATTGAATTTTTAAAAATTATAAATATAATATATTTTTTACCATTTAATATAATGTATTTCATTATCATTAATTTTACATCGAATTAATAGGTAAAAACTTTTCAATCTTTTTCAATGTTTTAAATTTTAAAACCCGTTTTCTCAACAACGAGATTAATTTTAAATTAATTACTAAAACATCTGTGTTTTGAATTTGGAAAATGGATTATTTAATTGTAATTAGTAGGCCCAAATTATGCTAATATCCTACTTTTATTTTTTTCATTTTTAATAGTAACTATGGTAAATTTTATTAACCATAGTTAAAGGTAAATCGGGTAATTAAGGGTACAAATAATATTATAAAATTACCCTAAATCATGTTTTAAAACAATTAAATAATTATATATCATCTTAAAATATACTTGGGTTTAAATATTATCTATTGGAACCATCTTGGATGTGATTAATACCAATAATTTATTTTACTTAAAAGAAAGTGAAATATGTTCACTCAAACTTTAGTAATTAAATTATTTTTACTATAATGTTAAAAGAATATAAATTTGATTATAAATACTCATTTTAAAGCTAAAATGTTTTTATTTACCATGGTAATTTATTTCAAATTTTTAAGATATATATAATTACCTTAATTTCTTGTACATTAATGATGCACAATTTATTTATTTACTGAAAAATCAATAATATTGTTATTATTAAAAAAATAATACCCATCCAAAAGCCCAAACACTTGACCAAAATATTTTTGTAGAGTATTTCAACACCAGAATCATCCAAGTTTCGACTCTTGGACCATTTTAATCCCTATAAAATAGATAATGACATTTATATTATATTATTTTAAATGATGTCAAAGTTGTCACCTTCATAATTTAGTAAATATATCATTTTAAAAGTTGGGTGTTTTAGTAGATTAATTATACTAAAAGTATTCTTATGAAATATATTAGATTTATATTAATAATTGAATTTTATTTTTAATTTTAAAGAAACAAATATGTATATTAAATAATTATACAAAAATGTGGTAGTAATTATTTTATTAAGAGAAATATCAAATAAATGGTTTTAAAAATATTAATATAAACATTATATTAACCAATTAATGTGCTTAATGAAATTTATATATTCATATTACATGTTTGAAATCTATTAAATATATGTTTTGACTCTTTATTATTTTTTAATTTTAATTAAATTCAAGAAAATGATAAATGTCAAAATTGACACTATTGATATTTTATAAAAATAACATATTATTATATTGTTTAAAAAGAAAAAAAATATTTAAAAATTAAAAATTGAAATTAATATGGTCAAAAATATCTTAATTTATCCAATTTTGGAAAATTAACAACACATAAGTAATTATTTATAAACATTTAAAATTTAGAATATTATTTCCACAAATAAAATTAAATAGATTAAATAAAAATAAATAAAAATGATAAGGTTCAAAATAAACTCAAAACATGTCTAAAATTGATTTTTTGGTTATATTAAAACCCTATATTATATCACATTGTAATTTGAGTAACTTTTAATGTTCTTATGTGGGGATTGATTTTATTATAAATTAATATTTTTGAGGTTTCCAAAAGTTCCCCTCCACTCACTTATAAAAGGGAACCTCCTCCCTCTTCTCTTAAATCCATTTTGAGATTTCCGAATCATATAAATCCTGACCATTTCCATTATCAACTTATATAGTAACATATTTTAGGTCATGGTATTCTTTAAAGACCAACCTTATTGCCCTAAGGGAAGGTTTAGAAGAGACACATTGAAAAAGTGGTAATATCCTTTACCGATTCATTCAAACTTATTTATTCTTCTACTTACTCTACATGGTTGGTTTCATTATTATGTAATATCTCCAGTATCACTTGTATAAATATATTTTATTATGAATATGAAACAACAATATTTCACCTCCTATCCATCATATGAAAAACGAAATCATCGCGCATGTGTACGTACGGCTTACCGTCTCCACATCATGGTGTATTTTTTTCCATCACCACCTTAATTGGATGGGTATAATGGTGGAAATAATAACTATATACAATTATTATAACATGATACTAATTATGAGATATTTTATAATCCACTAAAATTTCATTTAATAATTATGGGAATGATATCATCGCTCGTGTGTACGTACGGATTACCGTCTCCACGATGAGATGAGATTCATTCTCCATGTTAACCATTAAAGAATAATTTTCATGTATATATAATAAATAATAGTGAGATATATGACATAATAATGTTAAATGATTAATGTATATATATATATATTTTCTACTTACTTCCATTCAAATCAATGAAGAATGGAAAATAACGTGTATGCGTACGTACGGCCTACCATCTCCATGAACGGTGTATTTCATTCCATTTATCTATCTATTATATATATATATAATGGATATATATATATGATATATAAATCGTTTTTTACATTCTGTAAGTAACAAAATTGTGATATATGTAATAGTATGAAAAACAATAAGTCCAAACACCAACAATAAATGAAACGATTATTACCCAAAACATTGCTTAAAAAATGAATTGACAAATGAACAGGAAAAATAAAGACATAATGGAATCATATATGATATCATTAAAATTAATATGATTCTTGAATATGTAAATTACATTATATAAATCATTATATAGGAGGTTCAGACACATAAGGAAGAAATCTGTCCTAATGTAAGGGATTATTTCATCTTACTTGTATTTTTATGAGACATATGCCTTAATAAACTACTATTTATTTTGTATGGTGTTTATGCTTCCCATTTATGTTTTATTATTTTTATTATGAAGGATATGATATTTACATATGCATGTAATTTTTTTTTATTTTATGACACGTATGATTCCATCGATCATAAATGGTAAGGGATAATTTTGAAATCTCGTTTATATCATAGATTTCTTATATGTAAGTATTTAGTGGGGTTATATTTATAACTCATGCCCATGTTTTATAAAAAAGTTTTCATAAAGTATTTAAAATTCTTCCATTTATGTTTAAATTCATGTATATCACTTTTTAGATTTACAATGTGGTATGGAAGGAATCTTTCTTTTGTTTAGAAAATGAGGTACTTTTTGACTTTTCCGGTAAAAGTACGAGGAGAATGTTTTTTAACTTATACAGCATGAATGGATTTTTTTTATCACTTCATAACGACTTATTTCCATGAAGCGTCCTCTACATAACTTCATGATTATTTTCAATAGAAAAAATTCTTTTAAAATTGCACAACATTTTGAGAAAAGAAAATGATTTTTAAGAAGAATGGATATCTTCTTCAAGAATTCACTTCAATTGTTTTATCAAAACTATTTTAAATCTAATATGACATTATTTAATATGGATATGATTCATGTATAGCATCCCAATTATTTAAATGTTTTTATTTTTATAATGATGAAATTATATCTATTGTTTTATATAGATTATGTTTTTATGGGATGATGTATATGAAACCCAATTTATTCATTGGGTTATGATGACTGATTTATGTTTATTTTGTGGCACAAAAAAGAGGGATTTCATGAGTTCCCAGTCAGGATTCAAGTATCACTGAGAGGGTGATGGGGTGAATCAGTGATATCTTTTTATTTTTATGTTTCATACTTTTTGAAACAACCTTCACCTTCAGTTAAATAGTTTCTTCCCTGCTGAACACACACAACCACATGAACACAAGATTTACAATTTTCACTACACAAAAAGAGTGGCTACGTCCTTGTTATGGTACAAAAATAATACAGTACCACAAAATCCACTAGAAAACAATCCTTTGATGTGGAATACAATGTGTAGGATGTACCCTAACACTCGTCTAGAACATTGAAAACAATACAACAGTGTGTGTGCTCCCTCTTAGCACAAATAGGGTAATGTATTGATTCTGTTCTTCTTAATGAACTTTTACAAATCAAATATTTCAAAAAAATTCTTCACATTCCTACCCAGAAGTTGATAAGAACCTCCTGTTGCAAACTGCTTGCGCTCCACTCCCTTCTTGAGCACCTCACTGCTTGCGCACCACCTGCTTTCACGCATACTCACTACTTGTGCGCCACCATTGAGTACAGATCGAAACATGCACTCCACCTTTGTCTTATACACAACCCACTTCTTGAAAGAACCTCCCTTCTTACACGCCTCTGGAAACATGCGCGACATGACTTGTGCGACAAAACGTACGTGACAAAACTTTCATGGGAAAACTTTCACGACACCCTACTTGCACACCTTAAAAATAACCCTCCACTTACGTACCACTTCATCTTGCGCACCACCCTCTACTACTTGCGCGATCTAAGCATTCTCTACTACTTGTGTGCTCATACCACTAATTTTCTCTTAAGTTTTGATAATTTTAAAAAAAAATGAGGAGTCTAGTTGTCTATTTATAGTAATTTTGGTGACTTGCGCACCATATACACTTGCGCGTCATTCCTACATGTGCGCCGCTCCATCGCATGCATGTCGCTCCATCACTAGATCTACCCTATCTTTCCTTTTTCATATTTTGATATGATGATATTGAATTATGACTTGCGCGCAACATACACTTGCATACCCCTTACACTTGCGCGCCACACTAGCGCGCCACTTATACTTGTGCTCCACTTTTTGACTTATGCTCCAATCATTACCTTGCGCGTCACTTTATTTACTTTGTCATATTATGATCTGATGTTCTTGAAATATGACTTGCGTGAAATATACACTTGCGCGCCAATACTTGCACGCCACTCTTGGCTTGCTCTCCACTTTCTTTCCTTTGCCAAATCACTTCGTTACTCTCTCTACTCTTTATAAGGATTGAATCAGATGTTATCTAAACTTATGATATTTGTGAAATAAAAATCACCAAAGCATCATCATAGTTATGGTCCTTTTACAAAGTGAGTTGATTTATCTTCTTTGACAACAAAATACAACACTCTAGAGAGGATAACTCTTCAAACTTCCTTCTCCATCCAACTTAGTCCCAACAATCTCCCCCTTTGGATTTTTTTTGTCAACTAGGATTCATAAATCACTGATCTTTGCAACCTTATACAATGGATTACTTATCAACAATTTTAAGCCTATGTGAGCTAAATCATTGTAGGAAACAAGAATTATTGGCAGCCAAAACCATGCTGTCCAAAGGTAGTGACTATGAAATATCATGATCATATCTCGTCAGCCTTATTCAAAACATCTTTCAGAACATATTTCAAGATTCTACTTCATCATTCTTCACTTCTTCAACATTCCTGGAATGCAAAAAAAAATATTTTCCTACAACCACTCCATCACACAATTATAATAGTTCACACACATACATGCTTGATTCACAACATACCCACAACTCCCCCTTAATTCATGCATCTATAAGGAAAGATTTATGAAACAATTCTCCCCCATGGAAACACTATCCAAAGGAAATATGAGAGTGGGGATAGAAAAATGTACCTTTACCTTGATGAGAAGTAGTTTGGACACCCATGTTCAACCTCAATTTTGCAAATAGTTCTTTCGGTAAAGGTTTGGGGAATATATTAGCATCTTGGTCAGATATAAGAACATACTCTAGCCTTAATTCCTTCTTCTCCACTTTCCCATTGATGATGTGGTACTTTATATCAATGTGTTTTGAACGATAATGTTGTACTGGATTTCTTGTGAGATTGATTGCAATATGATTATCACAACCCAAGAAAAATGGTAGCATTACATCAACAAGTAGATCTTCTAAATAAGTCTTCATCCACATTAGTTGGGTTGCAGCTTGAGTAGAAACAACATACTCGGATTCATCTATGCTAAGTGTTACTGAATTCAGTTTCTTGGTATTACAAATATCAAAACATTTCCCTAGAAAGAAAACTCCAACAGATGTGGATCTTCGATCATCAACATTTCCTGCCCTTTCAGCATCAGAATACCCAAATACATTAATATTTCTTTAGCCATAATAACTGATTCCAAAATTTTTGTGCCTTTAATGTATATGTGATTTATTTTTCCAACAATCGAATGTGATTCTTTAGAAGCACTCTGAAATCTTGCCAATAAAGTGAACGCATAGACGATGTTGGTTCATGAGGATGTCAAAAACAACAAACTTCCATTCAGCTTTCGAAACTCTTTTTGATCAACTTCCTTGCCTTCTCCATATTTAGGAAAATTGTTTCACACTGTAATTAGTGTGGAAACAGGATTCAAATTTTCCATGCCAAACTTATTCAGAATTTCATTAGCAAACTGTTCTTGAGACCGAAAAATGTGATTTTTCTTTTGTGCAATTTGTAGCCCAAGAAAGTACTTCATTTCTCCCAGTATGGACACCTCAAATATCTTCTTCATCTCCTCAACAAATTTTTCACATGATCATTCATAATTTCCATAAAATATAATATCATCGACATAGACAATAATGATCAGTGAAAACTTCTAACATTCCTTGATGTAGAGATTGTTGTAAACTATCCCTTTCTTAAAGTTCATCTTCTTTAATCAAGTATCTAATTTAGAATTCCATGCCCTGAGAGCCTGTTTTAGCTTATAAAAATCCTTCTTCAACCTAGACACATAACTTTCATCCTTTCCAATAACAACTCCACAAGGATGATCAATGTAAACTTCCTCATCAAGGCCACCATTCCAGAATGCATATTTTACATCAATTTGAAATATTTTGTAATGTCGTTGTGCAGCAATAGCAAGAAAGATTCTAATTGTTTCTAATCATGAAACCAGAGAAAGGGTTTCATCAATATCAATGCCTTCTATTTTTGAATACCCTTTTAAAACAAATATTTTTTTGTTCCTTATTACATTACATTTTTCATTCAGCTTGTTCTGGAAAACCCACTTTGTACCAATAATGTTCATGTTGTCTGTCTTGGGTACAAGTTCCCCAGTATCATTCTTCTCTATCTAATCAAGATCTTTATTGATAGCATGAACCCGTTCTGGATGCTCAAATTCTTCATTTACATCATTCGGTTCAACTTTAGAATAAAGAGAAGTATGTGATATAGAATTTTTTGTTCTCGTTGTTTGAACCCTATGATGTTTATATCCAATAATATTCTAAGCCTCCACTTTTTTCTTCAACCTAGGATGAGTTGTTCGAACTACATCCTCATCAATTGAGATTTCTCAGTCGGATTCCTCTTCACCGATAGGATAAAAAAACTCTGTAGCATTATCAAATTCATTAACAAAAGCTTCTCTATCCTACTCAAATTCCACATCAACATATGACTTCTTTTCATTCTCAACATTTTCAAAAACATTTATATATGAAGAATCAATAATTATTCATGTTTCATAGTTAATACATCTATATCCTCTTCCTTCTAGAGCATAGCCAAGATAAATTCCATCATCTCCTCTTTGCTCAAATTTTCCAAGGTTTCTACCTTTCTTATTTATAATTCATGGACTCCAAAACACTCTTAAATGTTTCAGACATGGAGTTTTTCCATAGAACATTTCATATGGAGTCATATCTAAGTTTTTTCTATAGATGCATCGATTTTGAATATAAAAAACAGTGCTCATGTCTTTCCTCTAATAATAATGAGAAATACTATTTTCATGTAATATACTTCTCGCCATTTCAACTAGACTTCGATTCATTATTTCAGCAACCCCATTTTGTTGAGGTGTGTATGGTGAAATGAACTCATGCTGAATCCATATTTCTAAAGGTAAAACTCAAACTCTTCATTATTATACTCACCACCATTATCAGTTCTCAACTTCTTCACTGAATACTCATATTCCTTTTCTTCTTTCCTCCTGAAACTCTCAAACAGTTTCAGTGCATATGACATATGTCTCATGTACATAACACATGCAATGTGAGTAAAGTCATGAATGAAAGTAAGGAATTACGTATCTCCATGCATTGATTTCTTTCTCGTTGGTCCACATATATCAGAATGTATAAGTTCCAAGGGATGTTTTGAACAAATTTCAACTCTCTTATGAAAAGAGTTTGTAATCTTTTCTTTTTCATAGATAGTGCAACACCAATCTCTTATTCATGATAAATCAGGCATCTCTCAAAAACTGTCTCGTGTTGAAAACATACACATGTTTCTCTAACACATATGTCCTAGCCTTTTATGGCATAATTGATTTTCATCCACCATTCCCATGTAACAATAATTTTTGTACTTCACTAACTTGGAACAAGTTTACTTTTTTATATTGGCCTCTTGTAACTATATTTCCATCATTTTAAAATTTCACAACAAACCCATATTTTCATTATATAACTTTTTTTCCCTCTTCACAGAGTTTTGAAACACTCAGAATATTATGTTTCAACCCATCATCATATAATGTTTTCTTAGATTTCATTTTTTCTTTTCTGATCATGGATGATCCAACACCTTCAATTCTCAGAGATTCATCATTTCCAAATGTAAAAATTCATTCTTTGAATACATTCACATTATTTAGTAACATTAAGTCTCCTATCATATGAGAAGAACACACACTATCAAGAATCCATGGAAGTTCTCCTTTGGTATCTTTCATAGTAGTTTCAACAATAAGAGCTTTTTTTTCTTCATTTTCCTTCACATTTTGTTGTGATTTCTCCAATTTCTTAGCCATGTCAATATGTTTGGGCCAGAAAACCATGCAATATTTCTTTTCAGACTTAACAGACTTGTCCCTTTTAGCTTTTAAAAACATTGTCTTTTAAGAAATATTATGAATGTTTTGTTGCTCTGGAAACACACTAAGATATCCCTTGGAAAGATGTCTAGGTCGATCACATCTTTCACAAATAGTTTCAAGTGGTTGGAACATATTCTCAACATTCACACCAGTCTTCTTAGATATCTTCTGAAATTTATTTAATGAATTTATATATAGAAAGGATTGACTCCCCCTCAATCCTTGTCTATCAAAACTTGTTGAATAGTTGTAATGTTGTTGGTTGAACCAAGACAAATTTTCTATGTGTCCGAACAAACTACAATACCATCAATAACCGTAGAAATAATATTTGTCCCTGATGCTTCTATGCTAACCAGATTTGTGAACACGTTTCTCAAAACCATTCTTAATAGAACTATGTTGACAATCAACCTTCATGTTTTCATTTGTAACTCCCTTTCTCATTTCTGATTTAATAGCACCAAAAGTATTATAAGTATTTCTTAACTCGTTATTTTTATGCATATCATATTTTTAATCATTGCTAACTTTGACCACATACATGGTCTTTCCAGCTTTGTTCTTATCTGAACCAGTTCTGTCATTCATTTTTACCTTTGAAGGTAACTTTTGTGGCTCATTTTTTGGTTTATCCATACTGGAACATTCACCAACTTCTATGATACAATTTTTGAAACTTATATTCATTTCTTTAGATTTATAATGTTTTAGTTCGACAATTTCCATCTCTTATTCTTTTTCCTTCAACTTTACTATAAGATGATCATTACGATTCTTTATATTTTCAAGTTTATATTTCAAATCATAAATCTCTTTTTCCATATTGATTTTCATATCAGTAGAACATTCTTGATTTTTTAATGTGAAATTTTCATTTTTCATCTTGTTTTATTCTTTATCAAGCCTACTGATCTTCCTCAAGAATTCTTTCAACTCTTCATTTAGATGATATTCAGGATGAGTTTCTTCTTCTTTTGAACTGTTGCTCTCGTACTCTTCATTATTTAATATAGTAAAAAAGTATTCTCTCTATATTTTTCAGAAAATAATATCTCAGATTCATCTTCGATATCTTCTTCATATTCATCTTTACAAAGAAAGTTTCTTATTTTTGATTTGAAGAACTTTTTTTCCTTACCCTTAGAAATAATATTTATCTTTGTCGGTCTATTTATTCCACAACCTTCTCGGCCTTCTGTAATTATCATCACCGTCTTCTTCTTTATTCTTTTGAAAATAGTTAGCCGGAAAGTGACTGATGGCTCCACACTCAAAACATTTCTACGGAAGTATACCCTTGTATTTCCCTGTACCTATTTTCAGATTCTTAGAAGACAAGGATAAAATTTCCCCAAAATTTTTACAAACCTCAACTTCAGAATCAGATTAACCAACATCATCTTTAATAAGATTATTCTTTAACATTTCCCCTTTTGTAGCCTTGAATGATATTTCTCTAACAGCTTTTTTTCCTGTCATAGACTTTTCTCATCCCATCTCATAATTAATGAGATTGATATGACAATCATCCAAATATAATGTCTCATGGTCTCTATCTTCTAATAAATACACTTTAACATCAAAATTTTCAGGCAGAATTCTCATGATCTTTTCAACAACTATAGAATCCTCCAATGATTAACCAAGATATCTGATTGTACTGACAATATCATTTATCATGGTAAATAAATCCCCAATAGATTCAGATTCTCCCATTTATAAATCATTATACTTCAGTATCTTGATTTGTAGTTTATTATTCTTCAGTTTTTCATTTACTTCATAGTTTTTCTTCAATTTGTCCCAAATACCTCTGGCTGTAGCAACACCTTTCACTCTTAAAAATTAACTCTCAGAATGAGATGAGAGTAACACATTTTTATCTCTTCCATAATTCTTAAGGTTCTTCTTATCGACAGGAGTAAGTGGAACCTTCTCATAAATGGTTGGAAATCCATCCGTTGTAGTTTCAAAAACATCATATCCAAGATACATATGATAATGCATCATTCTGTCCTTCCAAATGTGATAGTTCTTTCCATAAAATATCAGAATCCCATTACTGTTCACACAATTTAGATTCTCCTTCAAAACTTCTCTTCAACCACATCAGGAAAGAATAAATGAAGGGAACCTCCAATTTATACCAATTGAAGTTCCCAGTTAGGGTCTATGTATCACTAGGAGGGGGAGGTGTTAAATTAGTGATATCTTTTTCTTTTTGTGTTTCCTACTTTTTTAAACAACATTCAACTCTTATTAAAGAGTTCCATCCCAACTGAACACACAAAACCACAGGAACACAAGATTTACAAGGTTTACTACTAAACCAGAGTAGCTACATCATTGGTACGGTACGGAAACAATCCAGTACCAAACAACCCACTAGAAAACAATCCTTTGATGTGGAATACAATGAGTAGGATATACCCTTACACTCGTGTAACACTTTGAAAACAATCTAATAGTGTGTGTGCTCCCACATAGCAAAAATAGGGTATTTTATTGATTTTTTTCTTCTAAATGAACTTTTACAAATCAAATCATTCAAAAAAAATTCTTCACTTTCCTACCCAGAAGCTTGTAAGATCCTCCTTGTGCAAACAGCTTGCGCGACACTCCCTTCTTGGAAACCTCACTGCTTGCGCGCCACCTGCTTGCACGCCACCTGCTTGTGCACCACCATTGAGTATAGCTCACAACTTGTGTGCCACCTTTGGCATATACACATCCCACTTCTTGAAAGAACCTCCCGACTTGTGTGCCTCTGGAATCTTTCATGACAAGGCTTTTGTGAAAAAACTTGTATGGAAAAACATGTGTGGCAAAACATGTGATCCACCCAACTTGCAAACCTTATAAATAACCCTCAGCATGCGTGCCACTTCAGCTTGTGCACCTCCCTCTTCTACTTGTGCGATCAGAGAACCCTTTACTTCTTGCGTGCTCAGAGAATTAATTTTCTCTTAAGTGTTGAGCATTTTAAAAAATGAGGAGTCGTGTCTTCTATTTATAGGTATTTTGGTGACTTGTGTTCCACATACACTTGAACGCCATTCCTACATGTGCGCCACTCCATAATTTGTGCGCCGCTCCATCACTTGTGTTCCCTTCCATCACTACCATGAAACTATCTTTCCTTTTTCATATTTGGATATGATTATGTAGGAATATGACTTGCACGTAACATACACTTGCACGCCACACTTGCATTCCACTTATACTTGTGCGCCACTTTTGGAATTGCGTTCCAATATTTAACATGCACTCCACATTATTTCCTTTGTCATATTTTGATGTGATGATCTTGAAATATGACTTGTGTGCAACATACACTTTCATGCCAATACTTGCGCACCAATACTTGTGTACCACTCTTGACTTGCACACCACTTTCTTTCTTTTTCCAAAGTCACTTATTTACTCTTTCTACTCTTCATAAGGATTGCATTAGAAGTTCTCAAAATGTATAATATTTTTTAGATACAAATCAGCAATGCATCGTCATAGTAATGGTCCTTTTACAATGTGAATTGATTTATCTTCTTTGACAACAAAATACAACGCTCTGTAGAGGATAACTCTTCAAACATCCTTCCCCATCCAACTAGGTCCCAAAAATTTCATTAAGGGATGGGTGGGACCTATATTTACCTCTAATTCATTGGGTAATGATTTATATTTCCTGAGATAAACATGGATGAAATGAAAAGTAAATTCGGTTCAGTAATACAAGGCTTGAATGACAAGTAAACCCGGTCTAGTAATGGAATATGTCCACTATGATGGTCTTGGAAGTAATGCCTTGGCTATTATGGAAATCATATCATGTGCATAAAGGCTTTCCACAATTACATGTTTTATTCCCATGCTATTTTATCATGATTAATGTTTCTTTATGATCTATGCCTTACATACTACCTTGATTTATTTCACAAATGAATATCTCGATGTTTAAATTTATGTTTGTGTTTTTATGTTCAAATGTATTTTTTTTATTTTCTGCATGATTACCCATACTAAGCATTTGAGCTCACCCTTTATATGTTTTATTTTCCATGGGATTTAATGAAATGTTTAAGGTAAGAGAACAAATGGGGACGATATTTATGGGAGTTGTTGATGATCATTCACCATGATTAGAAGATTATGTACCGAGTTTACAAAGACACTAGAATAATATGGACTTTGGGAGTTTGTCTTTATATTGTATTAATTATTCCTCAAAAGTAATGTAATGTCCATACACGTCATGCTTGGGTCTGTTATATATGGGAACAAAGGTTTTTCTAGTGATTAAATAGAGAATATTTAATAATGTGATAAACTATTTATATTTTCATTATACTTAATCTTATTACAATTTCATACACTATTTTTCAATAGACTCACTTTAGACATAATTGGTGGTGGTCTACTAAGTCATAAAGACAACCTACTCATGCTTCATAATCAGTACCCAAATAGACATTATTTTTGTAGTATAACATTATAGAAAATTCCTTGGATGAGATGATGATAGGGTATAGATCCTGGATGAGGGAATCAAAATTGGCCCAGGGCTCATTGGGGATTATTTGTGTCTTTATATTTAGTTGTTTCTTTACACTTGACACTTATGTTGGAATTGTATATTTCCCATTAATTTTCAAATTGTATTTCCTATTTGGTAACCCTTTTTGATTTGTATTGTTATGATTATATATTCTTATGAACTTTTTTATTTATTTCATCTAGTGTTTTACTCTGATAAGAGAAAAAAAGATGGTATAGTCTTCCTGTGATCGATAATGGACACTTGATGCTACTCTAAGGCCATTAGTATATGGGGTGGCATGCCTGAAGTCCTGTGTCCAACCAGATTTGGGGAACATCACGTGGTACCCAGGTCCAGACATTACAAAGTGGTATCAAAGGTTCAGTTTTCGTTTATTATTTTTTTTCATATTATTTGGGAAATGTAGACATGAGTCTAGGAAGAGTTGGGGCTTGATTATCATACATGGGAGTAGCTAACCCATGTATGGGGGAGAACCCATGTTCCCAGGGTGGTATTGTTGTTATTTTTGTCTGTTTTTCTACATGAATATTATTTCACCATGGGTTAGACACTTGTTTACTGACACTAATAGAAAAGAAGGTTATACCAATGGTTCTGAATGGTTGGTATAGGCCGAAAAACCGTTGGTATAGCCTATTCCAAAAGTTTTCCAAACTGTAGGGTGGTAAGCCATGAGAAAATCCCTATACCAACAGTTTGATATAAACCGTTTGTATATCCCACTGTATTTATTGATATACCAACGGTTGAAACATAATCACTGGCATATGTTTGCATAACATTTTTACCAACGGTTTTCATAAACCATTGGTATATATTGTTTTTTTAATTTATATCAATATATACCAACGGTTTAGAACCGTTGGAATTGTGTTTTTTGAGAATTATTATTCCAATGGTTGAAAACTATTGGTATTGTGTTTTTCCATATCTCTTATACCAACGGTTCTAAACCATTGGTATTGTGTTTTTCCAGAATTCCATAATTCCAGAACTCTTATACCAACGGTTTAAAACTATTGGTATTGAGTTTTTCTAAAACTGATGCACAATATCCCTCCAGTATCCCCTCCACTATACACCTACATAAAAATATCACAAAAACTACATAGACATAAAAAAGTATAAAAAACACCTAAAATAGCACAAAAACACATAAAACCATCAAACTCATCCAACCATGTCATGTACTAAAATTTCCTATTTCAATCTTCATATGAAAATAATAATCTAGTAGTAATTCACCTCACCCCTGCACAACCCCCCAACCAGCACATCCCCTCCACCACTTTATCAAATTCTAATAGGTAGAATGGTCTGAGAAATACATATTAGAGTTGAATAAGAGATTGATATTGGCTCAAATCCAATTTTTTTTCTGATCCTAGATTTGGTTATATAATGATTTGTGATGAATTTTGAATTGAAATTGTATTTTTTATAATATATAGTGAAAAAGGTATTTTTTTAGAAGTCTCGTCACTTATGACCCCATGAGTGAAACTACCCAACTCATGAAAAAGAGTTTGCGACTATCATTGATGAGTGTAAATTTCAGTTTTATTCACTTAAAATGATTTCATTTTGAAACAAAATGGAGACTTTCAGTGGTGCCATCCACACCGCCCCTCAGATTGAGGCAGAGTTGACTCGTACATGTCACAAATGACCCATGGATCGTTTTCCTAAAGTATCAACAGAATATGAATGTGTTTGTTTGGTTTCCCATATGACAGTTGTTTTTACTTAAAAGTGTATCCATTTTAAACATCAGAAAGAAAATTTGAGTGGGACTGGCCGCACCATGACTCAGATTGATGTGGGTTGACTCATACACGTCACAAATGACCCATATATCCTTTTCCTAAAGTATCAACAGAATCTGAATGTGTTCTTTCCATTTTACGTATGTCAGTTGTTGTTTTTACTTAAACTGTTGTCCCTTTCAATGATAAGTTAGACACTTTGAGTGGTGACGGCCACACCGCGCCTCAGATTGAGGCAGGGTTGACTCGTACACATTGAAAATGACACATGGATCGTTTTCCTAATGTTTCAATAGAATCCAAATGCATTTGGTCAGTTTTACGTATGTCAGTTGTTGTTTTCACTTAAAATGATGTCCATTTTAAACAAAAGAGAGACATTATGAGTGGTGTAAGCCACACTGTGCCTCTGATTGAGGAGGGGTTGACTCGTACACATAAAAAATGATCCATGGATCGTTTTACTAATGTATCAACACGATATGAATGCTTTTGGCTGATTTTTTGTATGACAGTTGTTTTTACTTAAAAGTGTATCGATTTTAAACAAAAGAAAGACACTTTGAGTGGTACTGGTCACACCAACCCTCATATTGAGGTGAGTTTGACCTATACATGTCACAGATGACCCATGGATCGTTGTCCTAATGTCTCAACAGAATATGAATGTGTTTGTTCAATTTTCCATATGTCAGCTGTTGTCTTCACTTAAAATCCTATCCATTTCAAAGAAAAGTGAGACACTTTGAGTGGTTCCAGCCACACAACACCTCGGATTGAGTCGAGGATGACTTTTACATGTCAAAAATGACCCATGGATAGTTTTTATAAAATATCAAAACAATTCAAATGCGGTTGGTCAGTTTTAAGTATTCCAGTTGTTGTTTTTACTTAAAAGCGTATCCATTTTAAACAAAAGAAAGACACTTTGACTGGTGCTTGCCACACCAGCACTCAGATTGAAGTGGGGTTTACTCGTACACTTCACCAATGACCCATTTATCGTTTTCCTAAAGTATCAAAATAATAAAATTGTGTTTGGTAAGTTTTAAGTATGCCAGTTGTTGTTTTCACTTAATATCATGCCCATTTCAAACAAAAGAGAAACACTTTGAGTGGTTCCGGCCACAATGGCTCTCGGATTGAGGTGGTGTTGACTCGTACACAACACATATGACCCATGAATTGTTAAACTAATGTTTCAATAGAATACGAATGTGTTTCATCGGTTCTCTGTATGTCAGTTGTTGTATTCACTTAAAATGATGTCCTTTTGAAACAAAAGAGAGACACATTGAGTGGTTCCGGCCACACCGCACCTCAGAGTGAGGTGGGGTTGACTCGTACACATCAAAAATCACCCATGTATCATTTTCATAAAGTATCAACACAATCCGAATGTGTTTGGTTGGTTTTCCATATGCCAGTTGTTTTTACTTAAAAGGGTATCCATTTTAAACAAAAGAAATATAGTATGAGGGGTGTCGGTCACACCATGACTCAGATTGAGGCCGGGTTGACTTTTACATGTCAAAAATGACCCATGGATACTTGTCCTAAAGTATCAACAGAATCTGAATGCGTTTGGTCCATTTTCCATATGTCAGTTGTTGTTTTTACTTAAACTGTTTTCCATTTTAAAAAAAAAGAGGGACACTTTGAGTGGTTTCGGCCACCCCATGCCTCAGATTGATGCGGGGTTGACTCGTACATGTCACAAATGACACATGGATCATTTTCCTAAAGTATAAACACAATATGAAAGCGTTTGGTTCGTTTTCCGCATGTCTTTTTTTACATAAAAGCGCATCCATTTTAAACAAAAGAAAGACACTTTGTGTGGTACCAGCCACACCGGCCCTCAGATTGAGGTAGGGTTGACTAATACACATCACATATGACCCATGGATCATTGTCCTAATGTCTCAATAGAATCTGATTGTGTTTGGTCGGTTTTCTGTATGTCAGTTGTTGTTTTCACATAAAATTCTGTCCATTTCAAATCAAAGTGAGACACTTCGAGTGATACCAGCCACACCGTGCCTCGGATTGAGGCGGGGTTGACTCGTACACATCAGAAAATGACCCTTGGATCGTTTTCCTAATGTTTCAATAGAATTAAAATGCCTTTGGTCGGTTTTAAGTATGCCAGTTGTTGTTTTTTACTTAAAGCGTATCAATTTTAAACAAAAGAAAGACACTTTGAGTGGTTTCAGCCACACCGGCCTTCGGATTTATGCGGGGATGAATCGTACACATCACAAATGACACATGGATAGTTTTAATAAAATATCAAAACAATCCAAATGCATTTGTTCAGTTTTAAGTAAGCTAGTGGTTGTTTTCAATTAAAATCTTGTCTATTTCAAACAAAAGAGAAACACTTTGAGTAGTGCCGGCAACACCGGCTCTTGGATTGAGGTGGGGATGGCTCATAAACATCACATATGACCCATGAATCATTATCCTAATGTATCAACAGAATATGAATGTATTTGGTTGGTTTTCCATATGTCATTTGTTATATTCACTTAAAATGATGTCCTTTTGAAACAAAAGGGATACACTTTGACTGTTTCCGGCCACACCACGACTTGAATTGATGTGGGGTTGACTCATACATGTCACAAATGACCCATGGATCATTGTCCTAAAGTATCAACACAATACGGATTTTTTTGGTTGGTTTTCCGTATGCTGGTTGTTTTTACTTAAAAGCGTATCCATTTTAAACAAAATAAAGACCGTTTGAGTGGAACTGGCCACACCGTGACTCAAATTGAGGCAGGGTTGACTCGTACATATCAAAAATGACCCATGTATACTTTTCATAAAGTATTAATAGAATCATAATGTGTTTGGTCCATTTTCCGTATGTCAATTGTTGTTTTTACTTAAACTGTTGTCCATTTCAAAGAAAAGTGAGACACTCTGAGTGGTGCCGGCCACACCGCTCCTCAGATTGAGGCGGGGCTAACTCCTACACATCAAAAATGTCCCATGTATCATTTTCCTAAAGTATCAACACAATACAAATGTGTTTGGTCAGTATTTTGTATATCATTTTTTACTTAAAAGCGCATCCATTTTAAACAAAAGAAAGACACTTTGAGTGGTACCAGCCACACCGACCCTCAGATTGAGGCATGGTTGACTCGTACACGTCACATATTACCCATGGATCGTTGTACAGAAATATCAATAGAATCTTAATGCGTTTGGTCGGTTTTCTGTATGCCAGTTGTTGTTTTCACTTAAAATCATGTGCATTCCAAATAAAAGTGAGACACTTTGAGTGATACTGGCCACACCGTGCCTCGGATTGAGGCGAGGTTTACCCGTACATGTCATATATTACCCATGTATATTTTTCCTAAAGTTTCAACAGAATTTGAATGCATTTAGTTGGGTTTCCGTATGTCATTTTTTTTACTTAAAAGTGCATCCATATTAAACAAAAGAAAGACACTTTGAGCGATACTGGCCACACCGGCCCTTGTATTGAAGCGGGGTTGACTCGTCGATGTCACATACGACCCATGGATCGTTAACCTAAAGTTTCAATGAAATCCAATTGTCTTTGGTCAGTTTTTCGTAAGTCGGCTGTTGTATTCACTTGAAATGATGCCCTTTTGAAAGAAAAGAGAGACACTTTGGTCATGGTGTGAATAAAATAACCATGTAATTGTAATTTCATTAGAGATAATATCATATAAATTTCACTAAAAACTCATTCTACTTAAAAGAACATTTTCCAAATCATTTTCCATATGCATAAACATGAAATACATGGCTAACTTAGAAAGCTTTGTAATAAAAAATAGAAAAATGGGTATCATACTACCAAGGAATACTAAAGGTCTAGGTAGTAGACTAATCATACAATAAGAAACAAGTGAAAAAAACAGATATGATAACAACTTCCCTATGAAGATGAGGAAAAATGCAAGGGTAATCTCCCCAAAATGTCAATATCATTCCCCAAGAATAATAGGCCTTGAAAATAGGGGTATGACCGAAATCAAACCTCCTTGATAACCACAATGAAATGGATGATTTCATTAAGATAAACCATTCACTTAAGTACCCAAGGTAACCCATGTTCTCTTTTTCACAAACCCATTTCAATGCCTTGAAAACCATTCATAACCATTTATAATACATTTATCAAAAGCCAAGGAAAAACAATTTTTATTTCAAAACACTTTTTCAACACATAAAAAAATCATGCCAATTTAATTAATCAATCTATAAATCAATTTTCAAATCAAAACAAGTAGTTTCATTATCATAGGCAAGAAATGGACCCACCTACCTTGAATTTCGGGTTACACACACCCACAACAGAATAAAAAACCAACTTATGTTTTATGAACCAATCATTTAAAGGGAACGAAACTCCTCACAACAGACCATAAGATCTCATATAGCAGCAGTCACCTCTAATCCTTTATGACATCATTATGCTCCCATATTTGGTCAAAAATAAAGAGTTATACTGATTTCCAAAATATCTATACCAGAGTGGAAAACCAGGTTAAAAAATAAAGAGTAATACAGAATTCAAAAATTTATTGGATCAATATGCACCTGATCACCATCATTATCACCACTATCATCATCAGCCTCATCATTTCCCCCATCTCTGTCCTCATCGTCATCCTCATCATCGTCCCCATGCTCATCGTCGGCCTCATCCTCATCCTCATCCCCAAACATCGCCCTCGTCCCCATCCTCACCCTCGTCCTCATCCACATCCTCGCCCTCGTCCTCTTAAGCATCCTCGTAATCTCCAGGAACGTCATCATCTCGACTGCCACTAGATCTACCTCTTGGATCATTGGAAAATGCACCCATCTATGACATAAATTTCTGACAAGACACACTGGCCTCTGATAGAAGTGATGAAGATAAAGCTTTCATCAGTTTCATAAATTATTTGTCCCTTGTTTGAAGTTGTACTTCCAACTCTGTGACCATTTTATTAGACTGTATTGAATAATCCTTGACCTGTTCCAAATCGGTGGTACTATAATGGATAACTGGAGAGGGCTAATACCTCGTTAGGACTATATTCTCACCAGGTCGACAGCAAACTCGACTAGAGTGCTCCTCTACCAAAACCTGATAAAAATGACCGTGTGGGCCAAAATTGTCAGGATCCTGGGAATCAAGAGCCTCTAAAGTAGCCTGTTAAAAATACTAATAGATTATTAAATTTCAAAATAGATATTAAACTTTGAAATAATCAAATTAAAACATACAATCTTTTCATAGGTTGGTTCATTAACCGCAGTTCCATCTTTTTTTTCTTCTACTCGAGAAAAACAATTTTTCTCGAGGGATACGTCCTTCAATATTCAATTTTTGCTTCTGTAATGACATTAGAACAATATAAAGTGCATGTAAAATCATATATTAAATATTTAATAAATCACATAATTTATGTAGGAAACAATAAAAAGGGAAAGTCCAAAAGAAAAATTATAAACAACTATATCGTACCAGCTGCCTCTCATGATCTGACACAGTTGTGCGCCACAAAGTGAGGAGGTATTGCTATGAATCAATGTTTTTTTTCAGAATATTTATAAATAATGTTTAATAATAAATAAGATTATATTAATGAAAAACATGCAAACTGCCATTTAAATACCTCAAATGAGATTAATACCTTAAATTTGGCAGTTGCCCAATGGGTAATAATTTGGTGATATTGCTCTATCGGGATGTCATCCACGATAGGTAATTTCTGCAACTCCAGGCCCAGCCTATCACACTAGCCATCATACATCTCATGCTTATAAGCTCCCCAAAGCTCTCCTAGCTCCATTAAACGCGCTGGTCATGAAACTTCGCCATCAGGGAAGTTAAACTGAATCTGAAACCCAATAGATTAGTTCATATAAATACAAAAAAAATCCTACATTAAATCCAATAGATTTTTTACCCATATTTGTGCCGACAGGTTATCCTTGACTTCTTGTGGCATATGTCTCCAAGAGATAGGTCTCACCGGAATGATGTCAGAGTATTTTTATAGTGTCGCCAACAAAACCCCCACATTCCTACCCAGATTTTTCAATCATTTGTCCATATACATTGTAATCAACAATCAATTGTGTCTGGCTGTTCCATACCGCACGAAAGAGTGTACACCCCCTCCCCCACCTCCTATCAGTAGATGAATCTATTATTAAAGAAAAATAATATCAGTACAAGTTATAATAAAAAAAATTTGGTATATAAATTTGATAGAGTTGTAAAAATATACCTGTGGTAGTCAGATCGATGGGTGTCACTGGATGTGCATAAGCTGAAGGAATATCCTGTACAGGTGGAGTGTCCCTCAGTGTACGCTCCTCAGCCATATACTGTGTCGGAGGAGGAGTCGAAGAAGGTGGAATATAATAGCCCGGAGATAATGAACCAGAAGCAAAAGATGATGGTATAGACGTCCGACCAACTGGTGGTGTAAACATCAGAGGACTAAATATCCTGTGTCACCCTGAAAACACACCATGATCAAAATGGGGCATAGAAGATATGTCTGTGGTAGTGGATCATCTAACTCTCGAACCACGAGCCCTCATACCACCAGCCTCAGTACCGGGACCACTACATGATCGTCCAACTCGGACACCACCCCCTCCTACCACCAACCTATCTACTGGGAGATATATCAGGCTCTTCATTGGATATCTCTCGTCTAGGGGTGGATCCTGAAAAAATGTTTAACACAAAAGTAAACAGATGATGTTATAAGTTATTGAAATATTTATATTTGAAATAAAATAATCACAATAGGGATGAGTGGAGGAACACCATCTGTGTCATGCGGCGATTATTTTTTGTCATCTTTTTCTACCACCTCTCTTCAATGGGTGTCATTTCCTGCAATGAAAACAAATCTGGAAGTAATTAGAAACAGATAACTAATGTGTAACCCAAAAAACAAAATAAAGAAAAACCATTATGATAAAAAAACATAATGAAACAGAAGATTTATGGTGGTTTGAAGGTATGTACTAAGATACACACTCTGAATGATGTAAGTGAAACATTTAGGTGAGAGAACGACTGTATGATTCTATATATTTTCCACCACAACTTCGGGTTCACAATCAACTCTGGAAATTAAGCTATTGGAGTCCTCATTAGTATTAAAAGGATTGCTTCCAATTGCAGTAGGGATAGTGTCAACTTCATCATCACCATCATCAAAATCATGTCTAGGATTTACGTAAATAATAACACCAAATTTAGGATGACGATGATCATTGACATAAAAAACTTGTTTCACCATTGATGCCAATACATATGGTTCATCATTTGCAAGAGTGCAAGTCCTGTCAATAACTCAAAATCTATAATCATAATTAAAAGAGCATTTCCTCATCATTCAATCAAACCATTGACATTTCATCATCGTGACACGACCATGTGAGTAATAATCCAAAATTATTATTTTCTCCACAACTCCATAATAAGCTACCTTTTCAGAACAAGGTCTAGTATCCAATGAACTGGCATAACAGTCTATTATGGCAGTTAGCATAACTCCATTATTCTATGTTCTCATGTTTCTTGCTCGTTCAGTGATAATAAATTTGTATCCATTGATCACAAGTGATTTACAAGCATGAACCATGGTATTATGACCAAAAGGCAAAGCTCTTGTTTCCTTAGAAACAAAGTCTGCATGCAAACTCGATACCTGAAATATAAACAAATAGTAAACTTAATTAAATATTATTTTTATTTAGTTATTAAAGAAATATTTTTACCTTCAATTTCAACCATGAAGAAAACCCTTTGCTATGAAAAGCCTCATTCCTTCTCAAAGATAAAGAACGATGCTTTCTATATAACAATTCTTTATATTCCCTGTAGATAAAAATAATAACAGTTTAAAAAATATTTAATATTACAAGAGATAACATAAGAGATACATGTACAATTTACTTACTTGATATACTCATCCAACAAATCAAAATTGAACAACACTGTGCGATGTGCCATCTATGACTCTTCATGGATTAATGTCGTCAATGTATATGATCCCGAAATTCCTCCTGTTTGAGGAAGTGATGGAAAATGGGTAAAATTTTCCCATATTATTCTTCTTCATTCCTCATTTGTCTATTTATTCTCGGAGAAAGATCAGACAAAAACATTGAGCATAAATCCATACATTCTTGAGCCAAGTAACTATTCACAATAGAACCTTCAGGATAATTCCTATTCCGAATATATGATTTCAATGTGCACATGTTATTTAAGTTGGATACATCCAACGGAATGAAACGGGTCCTACAAGAAGTATTTTGGTCAGAAGAAGGATATTTAGGTGCAACATGCATGTAAAAAATGATGGAGGGAATATTTTTCTCTAACTCACCCAAAATTAATGGTGTCTCTGGCAACAGTTTTTGCAAGAAGGATTTGGAAAACCTCTTACCACAAATATCTCTAAATAAATAGAACAACTGAATAACTATGACTCTAACATTATTGGACTAGAGATGATGGATTACTATTGGAATCAACTCATGCAAATGGACGTGATAATCATAAGTCTTCAATTATTTCAGATTCAACTCTTATCTATTGACCCGTTTTGATATATTGCTTGAATAGACATCAGGAACATTAATAGTCTCTAACACTTCTAGAAAATGATTTTTTTCAGCAGGTGTCATCACATAAGAAGGACATGGAACTTTCCATTTTTTCACTGATATAGATAGGATGCAATTCTGGTATGATCCCCCAATCTACCAAGTCACACTGAGAACGCAAATCATCTTTTGTCTTCCCCTTGACATTTAAAAGAATCAAATGCAACATTTCACATATATTCTTTTTAAATATGCATTATGTCTATGCAATGAAGTAAAAAGTTGGTGGACCAATACGAAAAATCAACGAATATACTCTTCTTCTTCCAATTGTAACAGGTATCATTGGAAATTTTTTCCTCTTTATAGATTTCATTACACCCTTCCCAAATGAATAACTGAAATCTTTCAATTCATTAAGCACATTAGTTCCAGACATACGCTGAGGTGGATCATCATTCTCCATGGTATTGTAAAATAATCGATGATTGTTTCTATATGGATGGTTCATTGGAAAGAATCGTCAATTTCCTATAAAACTAAAACTACTACGATATTTTAGTCCTCTTGATCGAGTATTATTCATACAAATAGGACATGACAATTTTCCTTTTGTTCTCCATCCATACATCATTGCATAAGTAGGAAAATCATTGATCTTCCACATAAGCGCAGCACGCATATGAAATATGTCTTTCGAACATGCATTGTATGTGGAAACACCCACATCACAAAGAAGTTTCAACTCTTTTATTAAAGGTTTCATGTATACATCTATATCATTTTCGGGATCAGAAGGGCCAAATATCAGTATACTCAAGAACTTTTATGGCTTTTTCATAAAAAACCAAGGGGGAAGGTTATAAATGTGTAGGAAAACTGGCCATGTGCTGTGAGAAGTAAGCATATGCCCAAATGGAATAAAATCTTCACATGAATGACCCAGTCTCACATTACGCACGTCGGCTGCAAATTCCGGATATTGAGCATCAAATCTATGCCATGAAAATCCACCTGCAGAGTGAACCAACTCTTCATTATTTTGTTTTCTCTCGGTGTCATGCCATCACATTTTTACGGATATTTCATCAGACATGAAAATGTTCTGTAATATGGGGATTAATGGAAAGTGACACATTACATTTTGTGGCACATGGGATGGTGTTCCATCATCTTTGGGATTCCATCGGGAGGTTACACATTTGATAAAATCATTTCTTTTAGCAGTTTCCTCCCAAAATAAGCTGCAATCATTCCGGAAAGCATAATTTTTTTTTGAGAATCCAAGTTCTTCAAATAACTTCAATGTTATATAGCGGTATGAGGGAATATCTGCATCATCTAGAATTATGACCTTCACGAAGGTAAGAATGTAATCAATTGCAGTATTCAAAATCCCATACATAGTTTTCCCATGAAATAATCGGATTAAAAATTCCAACTTTTTCATTTTACCAAATTGTCGATATACTAGAGTCGTCATAGCATCATTCCATTTTTTCACCCATCAACATCATCATTTTCATTGGACACATCATTTTTCTTGTATCGAAATCTTGTTGGCTGGACATTCTTTCCTTCTCATGATCCCAAATAAATGGAAACTAATCATATATCAAACTCTCCAATTAAGTCATATCATTTGGATCATCAACATTTTGAGATTCCATTTTCTCTCCATTGTGATGCCACACATAATAGTTTTTTTGGAAACCATATTTTGTTATATGATAGCTAACTTATTCACGACTCAACCAGGGTCTTCCAACACAATTAAAATACGGGCAGTGTATACGACCACTATCAGAAACCTTGTTAAATGAAAAATCTAGAAATCTCTTCAAATTATTTTGAAAATCGGTTGATATCCAATCAGTTTCGTCCATACAACTTCTATACTTTCTGTAATAAAATTGCAATAAGTCATTTCAAAGCAATTCAATAATATTGAAGTTCAATCAAAAAAATATTTAGGTAAATGACAATTGTTTATTTTATAAAAAATCATAACTGACACATTACTCTATATGAGAATCATATTAATAAATACAAAAAAATACAATGTATATAAGAAAATAAGATACATAATTTCAAATGCCTATATTCGAGTATTTCTTAGTAAGATATTGTTAGTGGATCAAGGAATACATAATCCTTATGGGTCTTGTTGGGAGTACCTGAGTTTTATACGTTAAATTCTTCAGGGAGATCAGGATGAGGATTATGATGAGCATCAAGGGAGTTGGAGGACTGTCTATGGGGTTTTCGGGGTGTCTAGAGGGGTGGTGGGGCCGTCCGAGGGGTTGGAGATGTCTAGGGGTGGGGGCTGTCTAGGGGGGTTGGGGTGTCCAGGTGGGCGAGCTGTCCGTGGGGGTGGTTAGGCTGTCCAAGGGGGTAGGAGGAGTCCAGGGGGTGGGTGGGCTATCCAAGGAGGTGGGAGAGGTTTCCAGGGGTTCAATGGAGCTGTTTGTGGGGGGGGGGGGGGTTACGAGGTGTCCAGCGATGGGCGGGCTTCCCATGGGGGTGGCGGGGCAGTCCAGGGGGTCTGGAGTGTCCAGGGGGGGTGGGCGGGCTGTCTCGGGGGTGGACGGGCTATCCACATGGGGTGGTTGGGCTATCCACGGGGGTGTAGGCATTGTACAGTTGGGTAATGGGTGTCAAAGGGGAGGGGGTGGGGGGGGGGGGAATTCCAGGGCTGGGGGTGTCCGGGGGGATGGGGGTGCCCGGGGGGTGGTGGGCGGGTGTCCAGGGGTGGGGTGGGCAGGCTTTCAACAAGGGTGGGGGGCTGTCTAGGGGGTCGGGGTGTATAGGGGGTGGGGGGTTTCTAGGGGGTAGGGGATTAGTTCAATAAATTTAGCGGCAGCTTCGGGGAACCGTCACAGAATGTTTTTTAGTGGCGTTTTTGGTTTTAGCGACGGTTTCACCTACCAAAAAATGGAAAGGATATAGTAGTGGTTTGAACCGCCATTATATCCTCACCATTTTTTTCCATGGAAAACAACTGATAAAAAAATGGTAAAAAATATTAAACTAAAATACTGGTGGTTTAATCCACTACTAAACAACCAGTAGGCATATATAGCAGGGGTTTAAAACGTTGCTATATTGATTTAAAAAACCCAACTGAAGAATCTGAAACCCTGGAAGATAAAAACAAAATTCAATACATATGTTTAAAATTATATCCACATTCACCACACCCACCTATGAGATTATATAATCATGGTGGTTATCAACATGGTTTACTAGAATTTAAAAATTAATTGACTATTCCGGGAATACATTACATGTAACGCCACGGCCCCAGCTACCCAGAGCCAGTGCGTTACTTCATAACATTGGCATGATCCCAGAAGATCAAGTCTCGAAAGACCGATTAGTTTAGTAGCCTTGGAAACACTAGATACATTTGTAAACATTACATTACATCATAAAAATGAAAACTACAGTAACATGGTCTCCTTAGTCCACACTCATATCCCTTTCTGACTATCCCTGCAGGTCATTCATAAAATACTTCTTCACATCCTGGAAAAAATATTAAAACATTGAGAGGGGTGAGCTCAGATGCTCAGTAAGGTTAACAATATTACGGAAGCTTTCATAAATAAACATAATCATTTAAGGCAATGTGTAACTAAAAAAAAGCCTTATTGAACTTGAAATTCAGCATAATATGGAAAAAAGTAAAATAAAATAATGCCATTACTTACTCACATGGATATTATACTAGACGAATAATCACATGAAATATCAATAACCACTTTCATAATGAGGGAATGTATAATGTCGGACATTCTGAAACATTTTGTCAAGGCCTCGGCCAAGACGTCTAAAATGATTAAGGCCTCGGCCAAAACCATAAATCAAATTGGGAAAGGGCCTCGGCCAATTCCACGTCTATTTGTCTCATGAGACCTACCGATGCATCAAGGAGCTATAGCGGGCTCCACCCATCACTTATTAAGTCCAATACATTCCTCATATGAATAGGTTTAAACATATCATAAACCATAAAATAATCGTATCACATAAAACATGCATAAAGGAAACATAACATTTACACATTTCAATCACAGGATATCAATACAACACATTGATATAATAAAAACGCTTTCAAAACCATTTTCAATACCAAAATAAAAGAATGTCAAAACTTTGTATTTATTTTTCATTAAAAAAATGATGGCTTGTAGAGGAAGCCGAAACTCAAATAATGGTCACGGCGGCGGAGAAGTCATTGTCGCCGCATACGTACGACAAGAAAAACATTCCCTTTTTGTCATTTAGTAAAATGCTTCGTATAAAAATGGTTCCTTTTGAATAAACGTAAATGTCAAAGGGATTTATACACTATATAAAAGAAAGTTGTGTATAAAACCAAATATGCCTCAATGAAAGGAGATTGAGACGAAGTCCTTACAAAGATCATTTTTAAAATAAAATAGATATATTATGTGTATCCACTATAAGTACACATACAAAAAGTAGAAATACAAAATAGGACATAATAATATCATGACGTAATTTGAAAGTAGGAGATTAACCCAAAGAATGGAAATTGGGTTAAGAAGTTCCCTTACCTCGTGTCCGACTTGACTCAACCATTCTTTAACGTCCTTAATAATAAACTAGAGTTAATATCTACCTTATTAAGAACCATTTTCATTTTAATTATCCTTTTTATATCACTTATTACAATGTTATGAACATTATTTAATTATTTAAGTTAATAACGGTCGTTTTGTCGATCTTCGGTACTTGAGTCAACAATAAACTTCTTATAATTACAAGTTGTTCATGTGATGAAATATCCATTATATCCAGAATTATATTCATGAGGTAGTTATCATATATATCATATATAACCAGTATATACATTCATTTATAATATTACGTAACCTTTAGAGGTAAGAAATGAAATGCACCGTTCATGGAGACGGTAAGCCGTACGTACGCATGAACGCTACATTCATTTCTATTTCATATTTAATGGAATGAAATCATAATTATATAAATGTATAATATAATTCCAGTATAATATAGTGTATAATATCATTTACTCCATCCTTTATACATCCCACGTATGGCATTAACGATTCAAATCACTTTGAGGGGGCGGTAGTCCGCACTTCCTAAAATGAAATTATCGCGTTTACGCATAATGGAAATCATAAAGTATGCCAAAAATGAGAAATAAATAATAATAAGGAAGACATAAAAATAATATATATATCATATATGAAAATAGTTTCATCAAAATGGCCACCATTAGAGGTGTTAAAGTAATATTGAACAATCATCGTTTCGTGAGGCAGTATTTCGCCACCCACAGAAACAGTATGTTCTTTAACCATTAGACGAAGGTGTGTGTAAGTGTAAACCAAATCATTATCATAACAAAATACTAGTATGTTGTAGATACTATTTTTGTTACAAAATAAAGGAATAAAAAGAGTTTAAGGGGATGGAGAAGAAAAATAAAACAAAACAACATTAGAGAAGACATTACCTTCAAATCGAATAACTCTTTTTGATTTGAGCCAAAGGATTCCATGGGAAGAATTATGCCCAATGTGAGGCTTCTAGGAGTAATGGAGAGATGTTGGGAGGGTATTTGGGCAGAGGTTGGCCGAGCCAAATGGCTTGAAAGTGTGAATGAGGTGGTAGAGGTGGGGGCCTTTTATAAGAGGAGAGGAGGGGCACTCTTGGAAAGTAAGGAAAGTTTACATTATTATACAATGTTTTTCGGATTCTAAAGGTCCCACACTTATATAATTTGTGGATAAGGTGATAAGAGTTCTAAATATACCCAACCAATAGTCTTTTGACAAGTTTAAGCCTTGGATTTTACATTATCTTTTCATTTTATTAAAATCGTTAAATAATGAGGTCATCGCTGCATCATAATGATGTCATAAATAATTTAATTTATTTAATGTCTAAAAATTATAAATAAAACACTATGATGTAGGAAATATTTTTAGATTTCCAATGACTATTTATAGTCAAAAATATGACTTGTATAAGCCCATGTAATAATTGTTTTAGTAAAACATTTCATGTTTGTGTCATTTTTTACTTTAACATTAAATAAAAGGTATTTATGTCATTTTCCAACTAAAGTGGCTCCATGGGGTCCCCAAGTTGTCCCATGGATTGTCTTGGTCGACCATGACTCATCCAATAGGAGTAGTACAAGTGTCAAGCTCATCTCATATTATTAAAACATTATTTTTACCTTAAACTACACTAATTCCCTCTAATCGCGATTAAGAACTTAAAAGTTACTATTCACCAAAAATTTATTTTAATCTCATTGAACCACATTTTACTTCTTAATGACAACCATGTATGTCAGATTTTTGAAAATCAAATCACAGAAGTGGTAATATTTCATTTAAACGAAAAATCAGTTATTTAACTACCACTTAGTGGTTTCACTATTCATCAAAAATTGATGTTTTTCAGAACAATGCCAAAATTTCACCCTAAGCTATAATTGATATTCCTAATTCAAAAATGATTTCTATTTTACAAAATTCCAAACATATAAGTTTCATTAATTAATTTTATAATTAATTCTCGTTGTCACAACAAATAGCGTGTTTTTAAGAAACAATTTTTATCAAAAGATTGGTAATTGTTTATGTCCAATTTCAATGTTAAATTAATTCTAATGAGCACCATTGGATAAAATGATAAAAATATATTCTAATTATACTTTAAAACCACTAAATAGTATAATTTATCACAATAAATTATTTTTATTAAAAAAGTTTTTTTAAGTATTTTTCACTATTCATAAAAAATTAGAAGTTCTCAGAAAAATACCAAAAATTCAACATAGGATAATTTGGATATTCCGAATCCAAAAATGAAGTCCATTTTGAAATATAAAATTTCTATAATTTTAAAAAGTGGTTATTACTATTCATAACGGCTACTTTGATTAGTCGCGGTGTTTTAGAACTCGAAGTTGCATACAATGCAAGCTATTGCATTATTGAATGAGAAGTGTATCGTGGAAGCTCGGGGTGTTACATTCTCCCCTCCTTCAATAAATTGCATCCTCGAAATTTGAAATTTTTCTTTGAAAATAAATGGTTGAAAAGAGAAAATACCTTTTTGGAAAACCCACATCGGAAATAAGATTAATAAAATTTAGCCTTAATAAGAGGGAAAAGGAAATGAAAAAGTCACCACCCAATTATGATCTCGATTAGGAGAACATTGGTGGAAATTAGAGACATATAATTGGAGGAAAACGTAAATATTTGTAGGGAGTGATTGAGGTCATCAATCACAATCAACTGTCAAATTGAGGGCCTCAATGCCTTCAATCTATGTTGATTTAAAATATCATCAGTTCAACAAGACATAAGATATTAGGATAACATATTTTTTTGTTTTAATATCCCTTTACTAAAGTTTAAGAATTAATTTATTCATTGAATAAGTGATAGGAATATATATATTTATGCTTGACAATTAGAGTTTCAACCTCCAACTCATCTTTCACTCAAAAAGGTAATAGAACTCAAAAATATTATACTTATCTTAATTGTATAAGGTTACAAATGTTAACACATACCATTTAGATTAGTAAAATTATTTTGTAATAACCAGGGACTTCCTGTAGGCTAGTGGTAGGAAATAAAGGCTTGTCGCACTATGGTTGTGGGTTCGATTCCTGCAACTTTGTCTGACGTGACGGGTTATGCCCCACCCTGCAGGTTGTCCTTTTCCTAAAACTATAGTATTATAATATTCCAAAAATAATCTTCATAAATTTTTTAACCTTAAACAATACTATCCAAAGATCAACTTAATCCAACTCAACCTTTATAGTTATCCAAAAAACCTCGGTCCAGACTTTCTCTAGAAGGTCTCTTAATTCAAAAATCAATTTATCAGATTCCCCAAACAAATTAAAGTTTCTCTTATTGTCACATACTAAAAATATGATTACCTTCATCATATTAAAACCTTACTGAAATCAACATGTACTGCAGTACAATCCTTATATATATATATCACATTATTCTAATAACCCGAATATAATCCATGAGTCCAAAAGCACCAATACATTAGTTATTATGCTTCAAATGTAGTAACATCATAAGATTGTCCTTGATCCCTTGGCCTATTATGAGGTAAGTTTCCCTGACTCTTATGAAATTCATTTGCATAATGTCCCATTTCTCTACAATTGTAGCATTCAACATTGATAGCCTCTTTCTTTCCCTTGCAATCACGAGCCTGGTGACCCTTTTCTCCACATTTATAACAAACTCTCATTCCTTTTAGGCAAGTACCAGGGTGATTCTTCCCACAATTATCACATAATGTAAAATCCTTCTTTCCCTTTTTCTCTTTATCTGTCTCTTGTTCCACCATTCTCTTCTTCTCTTGATTTACTTTGTTGTCATAAGACTTAGAGAATTACTTTTCTGTCTTGATAGCACATGAGACAATATCTTCGTATGATGAGAAGGATTGTGATACTAAAGCTCGACGGAGAAATGGTTTTAACCCATCAAAGAAACGATCAATCGTACTCCTTGGGTTACGTATATAACCAGCAGCATGCCTCGCTAGCCTTGTAAAGTTATCCTCATACATTGCGACATTCACATCCTCCTTCTGCCTCAGACTCAGAAATTGCCTTTCCATATCTGCTCGATGGTCACGAGGAAAGTATTTTTCTAAGAAAAGCTCTTTGAACTCCTTCCATTCCATGTTTTTTAATTCATCATCTTCCTTTGTGTTTTGAATTAGTGACCACCATTGATCGGCATCTCCAGTGAGGCGGTAAACTGCCATGACAACTTTCTCCCTTTAACTACTCCCCAAGGCATGGAATCGCAACTGGAAAACTAACCTTTACCAACAGTTTGGAACCATTGGTATAGGCCTCCAAACCGTTGGTATAGCCTATACGAACGGTTTGGAGAACCATAGCCAAGTAAGCCGTTGGTATAGGTCTATACCAACAGTTTTCCAAAAACCGTTGGTATAGGTAATATGAAATCTATACCAACGGTAATGGAACCGTTGGTATATAAATTCCAAAAATAAAACATCCGCTGGGATTTGATCACAGGACCCCTTGTTTATAATCAAACGACTTAACCACTAAGCTAACATCACTTTTGTAAACATAATTTCATAAATATATATATGTATTATCATAATTATTTAAAATTTTGATTTATATAATGTTCTCGGTTAGTGGATCTGTAAGAAAATTAAAGAACTCATCCCAATGGTTTTCAAAACCGTTGGGATAGGTTCTGGTTGGGTGTATTTTAGTTGGCCGAATGTAGGATTTTTTTGATGCTTTTTCCCAACAGTTCACCAAAACTGTTGGGAAAGGGGCTCAAAACACACCCTTTCCCAACGGTTCACCAAAACCATTGGGAAAGGGCCTCAAAAAGACACCCTTTCCCAAAGGTTTTGGGGAACCGTTGGGAATGGTCACTCTTTCCCAACAGTTCCCCAAAACCGTTGGGAAAGGGTGTGTTTTGAGACCCTTTCCCAACAGTTTTGGTGAACCGTTGGGAAATGGTAGCTATACCAACGGTTTTTACAAACCATTGGTATAAAAGTGTTGGGAAAGATCATGTTTCCAGTAGTGAATATTTTCTCTAAGTAATTTATCCATTGCTCAGCTACTATAGGATTTCTACTCCCATTGAAGGTTGGTGGTTGTTTCCTGATGAAACCTTCTAGCATTGATCCTCCACGTTGCGGATCAGGGTGCTCCATACGAGTAAGGTTGTTATTCATAACCTACGTGAGTTGTCCCAGTACGGTGAGAAGTTGATCAGCACTAGTTGTATCACTAGATCAACCATAATTATCTTGAGCAGGAGGTCAATCCCTACACGGAGTGCGTGCATTGATACGGTTTCCATTTCTTCCACTAGGCGCTATTTCTAAATAATGGCATAAACTAGATTAGTTTATGAATCAAAATACATAATTCTATACTTGTAAAACACTTAACATAAATTGAACTAATTATAGATATAATCCATATTTATAACAATGTTTTCTTTGAGAAAGTATATACATTTAACCCTTCATAGTGGTTTGTAAAGAAAATGGGAATTATCCTAAGCATATCCCTCGGGAGTGTCGTAACCAAGAGTGCAGCAAGGCCCATTGTCGTGCACCAGTTCCCGTTCGAGTCTAGCTCAAAGCGGTGTTTTCGGGTTTTACACCTAGGTACATCTGTGCCAGAGCCGCCTCTACCTGCTCGTATCCAGACAGGGATGTATTACTCGGTAAACTCACAAAATCTCTACAATACCAAAATTTTAGAATGTTCTTCTATACTAATCCTCAAAGTTCATCTTAGGTCTACGTGCTCTAATCAGAGTTTGTCTAAATCTAGCTTCCATGGTTTGTACTAAACTTCCTATGATACCAACTGTAACGCCCCGACCCCAGCTACCCAGAGCCGGTGCATTACTTTGTAACATTGGCATGATCACAAAAGATCAAGTCTCGAAAGACCGATTAGTTTAGTAGCCTTGGAAACACTAGATACATTTGTAAACATTACATTACATCATAAAAATGAAAACTACAGTAACATGGTCTCCTTAGTCCAAACTCATATCCCTTTCTGACTATCCCTGCAGGTCATTCATAAAATACTTCTTCACATCCTGGAAAAAATATTAAAACATTGAAAGGGGTGAGCTCAGATGCTCAGTAAGTTTAACAATATTACAGAAGCTTTCATAAATAAACATAAACATTTAAGGCAATGTGTAACTAAAACAAAAGCCTTATTGAACTTGAACTTCAGCATAATATGGAAAAAAGTAAAATAAAATAATGCCATTACTTACTCACATGGATATTATATTAGACGAATAATCACATGAAATATCAATAACCACTTTCATAATGAGGGAATGTATAATGCCGGACATTCTGAAACATTTTGTCAAGGCCTCGGCCAAGACGTCTAAAATGATTAAGGCCTTGGCCAAAACCATAAATAAAATTGGGAAAGGGCCTCGGCCAATTCCACGTCTAGTTGTCTCATGAGACCTACCGATGCATCGAGGAGCTATAGAGGGCTCCACCCGTCACTTATTAAGTCCAATACATTCCTCATATGAATAGGTTTAAACATATCATAAACCATAACATAATCGTATCACATAAAACATGCATAAAGGAAACAAAATATTTACACATTTCAATCACAATATATCAACACAACACATTGATATAATAAAAACGCTTTCAAAACCATTTTCAATACCAAAATAAAAGAAAGTTAAGACATTGTATTTACTTTTCATTAAAAAAAATAATGGCTTGTAGAGGAAGCCGAAACTCAAATAATGGTCACGGTGGCAGAGAAGTCGTTGTCGCCGCATATGTACGACAAGAAAAACATTCCCTTTTTGTAGTTTAGTAAAACGCTTCGTATAAAAATGATTCCTTTTGAATAAACGTAAAAGTCAAAGGGATTTATACACCATATAAAAGAAAGTTGTGTATAAAACCAAATATGCCTCAATGAAAGGAGATTGAGACGAAGTCCTTACAAAGATCATTTTTAAAATAAAATAGATATATTATGTGTATCCACTATAAGTACACATAAAGAAATTGGAAATACAAAATAGGACATAATAATATCATGACTTAATTTGAAAGTAGGAGATTAACCAAAAGAATGGAAATTGGGTTAAGAAGTTCCCTTACCTCGTGTCCGACATGACTCAACCGTTCTTTAACTTCCTGAATAATAAACTAGAGTTAATATCTACCTTATCAAGAACCATTTTCAATTTCATTATCCTTTTTATATCACTTATTACAATGTTATGAACATTATGTAATTATTTAAGTTAATAACGGTCGTTTTGTCGATCTTTGGTACTTGAGTCAACAATAAACTTCTTATAATTACAAGTTGTTCATGTGGTGAAATATCCATTATATCCAGAATTATATTCATGATGTAGTTATCATATATATCATATATAACCAGTATATACATTCATTTATAATATTACGTAACCTTTAGAGGTAAGAAATGAAATGCACCGTTCATGGAGACAGTAAGCCGTACGTACGCATGAACGCTACATTCATTTCTATTTCGTATTTAATGGAATGAAATCATAATTATATAAATGTATAATATAATTCCAGTATAATATAGTGTATAATAACATTTACTCCATCCTTTATACATCGCACATATGGAATTAACGATTCAAATCACTTTGAGGGGGCGGTATTCCGCACTTCCTAAAATGAAATTATCGTGTTTACCCATAATGGAAATCATAAATTATGCCATAAATGAGAAATACAGAAGCATATATAAGACATAAAAATAATATATATATCATATATGAAAATAGTTTCATCAAAATGGCCACTATTAGAGGTGTTAAAGGAATATTGAACAATCATCGTTTCGTGAGGCAATATTTCGCCACCCACAGAAACAGTATGTTCTTTTACCATTATCCGAAGGTGTGTGTAAGTGTAAACAAAATAAATATCATAAAAACATCCTAGTATATTGTAGATACTGTTTTTGTTACAAAATAAAGGAATAAAAAGAGTTTAAGGGGATGGAGAAGAAAAATAAAACAAAACAACATTAGAGAAGACATTACCTTCAAATCAAATAACTCTTTTTGATTTGAGCCAAAGGCTTCCTTGGGAATAATTATGCCCAAAGTGAGGCTTCTAGGAGTAAGGGAGGGAAGTTGGGAGGGTATTTGGGCAGAGGTTGGCCAATCCAAATGGCTTGAATGTGTGAATGAGGTGGTAGAGGTGGGGGCCTTTTATAAGAGGAGAGGAGGGGCACTCTTGGAAAGTAAGGAATGTTTACATTATTATACAATGCTTTTCGGATTCTAAAGGTCCCACACTTATATAATTCGTGGATAAGGTGATAAGGGTTCGAAATATACCCATCCAATTGTCTTTGGACAAGTGTAAGCCTTGTATTGTACATTATATTTTCATTTTATTAAAATCGTTAAATAATGAGGTCATCGCTGCATCATAATGATGTCGTAAATAATTTAATTTATTTAATGTCTAAAAATTATAAAAAAAATACTATGATGTAGGAAATATTTTTATATTTCCAATGACTATTTATAGTCAAAAATATGACTTGTATAAGCCCATGTAATAATTGTTTTAGTAAAACATTTCATGTTTGTGTCATTTTTTAATTTAACATTAAATAAAAGGTATTTATGTCATTTTCCAACTAAAGTGGCTCCATGGGGACCCCAAGTTGACCCATGGATTGTCTTGGTCGGCCATTACTCATCCAATAGGAGTAGGACAAGTGTAAAGCTCATCTAATATTATTAAAACATTATTTTTACCTTAAACTACACTAATTACCTCTAATCGCGATTAAGAACTTAACAGTTACTATTCACCAAAAAATTATTTTAATCTCATTGAACAACATTTTACTTCTTAATGACAACCATGTATGTCAGATTTTTGAAAATCAAATCACAGAAGTGGTAATATTTCATTTAAACGAAAAATCAGTTATTTAACTACCACTTAGTGGTTTCACAATTCATAAAAAATTGACGTTTTTCAGAACAATGCCAAAATTTCACCCTAAGCTATAATTGATATTCCTAATTCAAAAATGATGTCTATTTTAAAAAATTCCAAACATATAAGTTTCATTAATTAATTTTATAATTAATTCCCGCTGTCACAACAAATAGCGTGTTTTTAAGAAACAATTTATATCAAAAGATTGGCAATTGTTTATGTCCAATTTCAATGTTAAATTAATTCTAATGACAACCATTGGATAAAATGGTAAAAATATATTCTAATTATAATTTAAAACCACTAAATAGTATAATTTATCACAATAAATTATTTTTATTAAAAAATTTGTTTTATGTATTTTTCACTATTCATAAAAAATTAGAAGTTCTCAGAAAAATACCAAAAATTCAACATAGGATAATTTCGATATTCCGAATCCAAAAATGAAGTCCATTTTGAAATAAAAAATTTCTATAATTTTAAAAAGTGGTTATTACTATTCATAATGGCTACTTTGATTAGTCGCGGTGTTTTAGAACTCGAAGTTGCGTACAATGCAAGCTATTGCATAATTGAATGAAAAGCGTATCGTGGAAGCTCGGGGTGTTACATTACATTATTTAAGAAAGGAAAAAACATTCAAGTGGCTATTAAATTTCTAAGACATTCTTGGAAGACATTAATGAAGGAAGAAGTGAACTCATTAAAAAATCTAATGAGATACACACAATCTGAAAATGGTATTAAGCTATGGGATATTAGTGGTAATGCTCAAACATGGATCCAAACTAATAAAGGATTCACTAAGTATAAATAAGTTTAATGAGATTTTAGAATACAATAAAAATGGGATCTGTCTTTGTACAGTTCCAAATAAACCACTTAGAAAACATTTTACCTATTTTATAAACATATATTAAAAAACCACTCATTTATATCATTAAAATATAAATACATTTCATTATTAAAATAATCTAATGTTGGAATCATAAAAACATAACCAAATATTCACTTAGTGAGTTGACACCACCTAAACAAAATTAGGCACACTGTATGAATACAATGATCTCTAAGAAGAACTTAAGAATAACTCACCTAAAATTCATGACCAAAGGAACCCAATACATAATCACTATAAATCCATAATAAAATAAAATTCATTAAAACCCAACACTACATACTCTATAGAAAAAAAGAAGAGGAAGCCCCATGATCCTAAGAAAATTCCACCATTCTTAGGTGGAAGCACTATATTAGTGGTAGTATGTCGTATCTTTTGTTACAAATGATATATAAAACCAACATCAACCCTAGTCACAGACATCTACAAATCATGTATTAGTCATTGATTCGCTATCAAATAGTATGAATCATAAAACTTTCCCAAACCCCTAAAATAGGGAAAAATGATATGATCTTTTGAGATATTGAAATAAATTTGGAAATCAGAGGAAGGGATCTTGTATTTGGGAAGAGGTTTAAAGAGTCTAACCTGGATGGCGGAGTTGCAGCCGATCGGATGAAAGATCTTAGGTTAGGGTTCACCGGGGCACTGTAAATTCTGGATATTGGGTAAACAACTTCTGTGTTGTGCCTGTGCTACGGGGGCCTCTAGAAGACGATTTATTTGAGGAGACCTTTCCCAATGGTTTGTAAAAACCGTTGGGAAAAATAAATTTTTGAAACGGTTTGTAAAAACTGTTGGAAAAAATGAAAATAATTTTGCTTTCCCAACGGGTTCTTTAAATCTTTGGAGAATCCTTCACAAAACCAATATTTACCAACGGTTTGTGAAAACCGTTGGTAAAAAACACTTATACCAATAGTTCTCCAGAACCGTTATTATACAAGTGTTGGGAAAAATCTACATTCAAATAGTGTGAAGTGTTTTGGGTTTACAAATTTTTCTAGATTCACTAATGGCCAAAAATGGCCCGAGAGTTGAGTCTTCATACATCATTCATGTCACTCAGGAATTTTTTTGTTTCACACATCATTATAGGAATGCATGCGAAAATGAGATTTGGGTATGTTGTTAAACATGAGTTGTTTTTTATTTCTTGTGAAATTGAAATGAAAAAGGGATCTACAATAAAATTTCTAATCATAGAAAAATGCTTCACGATGATAATAAATGGGTGTATAAATGAGAAAAATTAAATAATGAATTTATTTTACTATATTTTATTAGGTCCCAGGTGTGGGATGGTCATGTGTTGTGATAGTGCCTTGGTATTGACCATGTGATAGGATAAAAGGGGGAATGAACTGACATGGTTTTTGAGAAATCCCTCTTGTAAATTGAGTTAATGTCGAGATATGATAATAAAACTTTTTAATTGACCCTTGATATGGATGTTTTGGGTAGTGAGACTTTCATTTTTTGAGAACTTGGTTCTATGTTCAGTAAGGGACCATATGGGTTTGATCAATGTGGTGAGATATTGGAGGACCAGGAAGCCCAAGATGCTCGACATGTTAAGATGAATCCATAATGAATGTACCATCAATTATGTGTGAATTTTAGTTGTGATTAACCGAAAATTTTATTGTGTAAATTTAATTAGTGATTATCATGTCCCCTCCCTTGAAATATTTTATAGGTATGATGAAGAAACAATGACATTACACGTATCTAAATGAATTTGTTTTTTGTTGGATATGGGGACCCTTAGTGGTTCTGCATATGAAGTAGTATATATGTAGAGTTGGATGGTTAGAGGCATGACATTGAATGATAACAAATGAGGTTCACAAGATGGAGTTGGATGGATTGAGGCATGTCATTCAAATAGTGTAAATATGTGAATAGTAACATGGTCATTTATTTGTTAAATAAGAATGGTAACATTGTCATTCAATTTTTTTTATTTTAATGAATGGTAACATGGTAATTAATTTTTGAAATAATATTTTTTACATGTTCATTAATATTAAATAATTTAAATGAATGGTAATATGGAAATTCAAACACATGGTAACCCATGGTGAAATTTCAGAATCCGACATGGGCTGAAGTAGGTATTGAGTTACAACTATATATAGGTACCCATGGTTTTTATGTGATTAAATAGTGAATAATTAATAATGTTATAATCTATTTATTTTGTCATTATACTTATTCTTATTACAATTTCATACCCTTATGTTGAGTATATTTTTTAGACACTATTGGTGGTGGCCTACTGTGTTATAATCACGACCTATGTGGGATTCCACATTGGTAACTGAATAGACTTTATTGTTACATGAGAGGATAAAGGAAAAGGTCATGCATTGGATTACTAATTGGGGATGGAACATGGATGAGGGAACCAGACAAGGTTCAGGACCCCCTTTAGAGATTTTCCTTACTTTTAGTCATTTTATAGAATCTTGACACATATATTAGCATTTAATAATTACATTTCAGTTGAGTATTGTATTTAATATTTGGGTACATTGTGACATTTGTAATTTAATGATTATATATGATTCAACACATTTTTATTTATATAGACTAGTGTTTTACATGGATAAAAGAAAGAAGTGAGAGGGTATGGTCTCCTGAAGGTCAATAATAGAACCTTAATGGTATTCGGGAGCCCCTTGTCTACATGGAGGTGCACCTAATATCATGTGACTAACCATATCGATACAAATTTTTGAGGAACCTGGGTCAGGATGTTACAAAGTGGTGTCAATGATGAAATTTTATTTTCTTATTCTAACTATTTTAGAAAGGAATTATAGAGACTAGGAATAGTCGGGACAAGGTTATGATGTCGTTCATGAGAGTATCTACCCCATGTATCGGGGAGAAATCTTGTTCCTAGGGTGGGATTATTATTATTGTTATTTGTTGTTACAGTCAAATATTATTCCACCTTGGGTGACATACATGATTTCGGATGTGGTTTTTTTTCATAAATATAATGAGATTGACTCATGGCCCTGAATGGTATGAGAGTCTAGTCTACATGCAGAGTTTAAGGAACTCAAGGTTATTTTTTGGCATGAATAATTATAGGAATGCATATGAAAATGGCCTTTGAGAGAGTTGTTGAATATGAGCTATTTTCCATGTTTGTAAAATTGAAATGAAAATGGTGCCTAGTAGGAAATTGAGAAATATTGTAAAACATTTCATGATCGGAATAGATCGGTATTTAAATGAGAAATATTAAATAATGATAATGGGTTTACCCTTTTTAACTAGGACATTAGTGTAGAATGGTTAAGGGAAATGATAATGCCTCAATTCTGATTGTGTGGCTATATAAAAGGGAAAAACAATTGAAATGGTTTTTTAAATCACTATTGTTAATAATTATTATTTCATTACATGATAGGCCTTTGTTTTTTTTAATATACCATTATTTTGGTTGGTTTGAGAAGTGAAAATACCATAGTTTTAGAGCTATGTCCTGAGTTTTATGAGGAACAATATGGTTTTGATCAGTGTTGTGCAATATTTGTATAATGGAAAGCCCCAATCATTCGACAGGTTAACATGTTCCAATAATATAGTTAACAATGGAGATGTAAGAATTGTGGAGGTGAGCCACTACCGAAATCATTGAATACTTTTAATTAGAGATGATCATGTACCATAACATAAAATCATCCTGGGAACACTGATAAATCTTTGGATTTACTGATATCTAAATGAATTTGTTTTGGGTTGATATGGGGCCCCACATAGGTTTTTCTTATGAAGAAGAATATATGTGGATATGGATGGTGTGATTCATTCCATTTATGCTTTACATATGAGGTTCAAATGATAGAGTTGCATGGTGCGAGGCATGAAATTCAAATTGTCAGATGAAATGAATAGTTACATGGTCATTAATTTGTGAAATAATTATTGAAACTTGATCATTTAAATAAATTTATTTTAATTAATGGTAACATTTTCATTAATTTATAAAAAATATTGAAAAAATGGCAACTTAAATTTTGATATTTAAATGAATGGAAACATGGTAATTAATTTTGGAATTAAGAATGGCATTATAGAAATTAAAAAACATGGTAACCCTTGGGGAAAGAGCGAGCTCCGACATGTGTCGAAGTAGTTATTGGGTTTCGGGTATCTAAGGGAACTTTGGGTTTTTATGTGATTAAATTGAGAATATTTGACATTGTGATTAAATATTTATTTGTAAATTATACTAATTATTATTATAATTTCATACATTGTTGTTCGTTGGGTTTTTAGACACCATTGGTGATGGCCTACTGTGTTATACTCACACCCTACATGGTTTGCCTGATCAGTACCCAAATAGACTTTATATTAGGTGGAAATTCTATCGTAAAAGGCCCTGAATTAGATTTTTTATTGTGGATAAATCATGAATTATGAATCTGATCTTGGTTTAGGAACTACATATGGGGTTTTTTATGTCTTTATATTTAGTTTTTTTCTAGAAACGTGCCACTTATACTGGAACTTCTTATTTCCCAATCATTTGAGTATTGTATTTTCTATTTGGTTACCTTGTGAAATTTATACTGTTATGATTATATATTCTTCTTAACCTGTTTATTTTTTTTCATAGATTTTTTACCCTTATTAAACAAATATAATGGGTATAGTCTCCCCATGATCATTATAGAGCCTAGATGTTATCCAGTGTCCCATGGAGTATGAGGTTGTGTTCCTGAGTTCATGCGACTGACCTCCATGGGCCACCTTCACGTGGCACCCAAGTTGGGACCTTACAAATTGGTATCAAATATCCAATTTTCATTTATTCTTCTTTTTTATTGTTATTTATGAAAGGTAAAAAAGAGAATATGAATATTTGGGGCTTGTTTATGATATCGTTCATGGGAGTAGCTACCCTATATATGGTGGAAAACCTAGTGCACATGGTTGGGTTTTTTATTGTTGTTTGTTGTTACAATTTAATATTTATTAACCTTGGTCAACAAACTTGTTTTCTAACATGGTTGTTAATTCTAATTTTTTTAAGATCGACTCATGGCCCTAAATGTAATAAGATTTTATTATGCATGCATAATTCATGCCACATATGATTATTTGGTGGCATGCATCATTGTAGGAATTCATAGGATAATTGGCTTTGGGTATGTTGTTGAAGTTGATCTGTTTTTAATTTCATTTGAAATTGAAATGAATGTCGCTCCTAGAAAGAAATTTTGAAGTATTGTAAAATTATTAATGATGAGAATAAATTAGGATTTTAAATTATAATAAAATACTAATAATGTACTTACCCTTCTTAACTGGGAAGTAGTTTTGGGGTTGTTATGTGTTGTGATAGGGCCTATGTTTAGACCGTGTTGTTGGATAAAAGGGGGAAATACATGACCTGTTTTTTCTGTAATTACCACTTGTAAAATGATTTAATGTCTTGAAATGATAATATTTTTTTAAATGGATCCTTGATTTTTTTGGTTTGGGAAGTGATAATTCCCGAGTCTGAGAACTCGGTTGTGAGTTGTGTGAGGAACTATCTCGTTTTGATCAATGTGGTGAGATATTGGTTGGAACGAATGCTCAGGACATTTGATAGATGAAGATGTTTCTATAATGGAGGTACGAAAGGTGATGTAGAAATTACGGTGTTGATTCAATGATGAATTTTTAGCGTTATTTTTATTAGTGATGCTCAATTCCCCAACCTTGACATCATCTTAAGTATACTAAGAAAGCTATGATTTTGTGCATATATAGGTGAATGTGATCTGGTTGCCTATGGGGACCATTGGAGTTTGTTATTTTTATGCATTATATATGTGAATCTGTATGGTGTGAGGAATTCCACTGATCATTTGAAAATGAGGTTCTCAGGATTGACCAAAGGTCGATAAAAATTACGGTTGATGAGGTACATAACAAGAGGGGTTAATGAAGCACCAAAGGTGGGTAGATTATAACAACCCAATTTCTCATAATGGTTATTGGGAGAACATCTCAAGGAAATGTTGTTATAAGATGGGGATATTGTAATATATTTTCCTATATGGATGTCTGACTCTTTCAAAAAAATTAGTGAAGATGGGTTGTCTTTTTTTAATTTACACAAAGGATTTATCTATGAAATTTTCATAAATGTGTGAAGGTTATTAAATTTTATTAAACATATTTGAATATTCAATTGAATAATTTTGGTGTTTGACACTAAGTTAGTGACATGTTTCGAGGCCCACAATGTCTCAGTGAAGACTTGATAAAAATTATAAATATTACAAATTAAACGCAATTTTTTTTCAATATTTAAATAACTACTAAACCATGCATTATAAGGAAAATTGAAGACATCCAATGTTTCCGGAATAGGGTTTTTTTACCCTTTTGGGTATAATATATGTAAACATTGGAAGTTCAGACGTGTCACTCACAGAAATAAATTTTTTTATTTAATTAATTTTTTAATCCATATTTTTAATATTAAATAATTAATGTCTATCAAATAGTGCATCATTTGAGAAATCGGAGAACACCGTTGGGTCTGGAATAGGGGTGTTACACTAGTAAGGGTATAAAATTCATGTACAATGAGTGTTTTAATTATTTAAATTATATGTTAATTAATTAATTTATTTAATTTAATAATTAATCCAAATTTAAATAAATTGAATGAATAAATGTGTTATTATTATTATTATTAAATATAATATTATTAAAAATAAATGTATTATTTATATTATTATTTTCAAACAAATTCAACAATAACTACATGTGTAATTAAATAAACTTTCCACTTAAATGATGAATGGCATTTTCCCAAATGTGAATATATGTTGTTGATAAGTGTAATAGTGGTAAAATTAATATTTAATAAAAAACATATGTAAGTGTGGGGTTAATAGTAATTTATTAACTAATATTTACATTTAATGAATGTTGTTGGAAAAACCATAATGGTGAATGATAATTTATAATAATAATTATTATGATTGTTCTTATTGTCATTAAATTGAGAAAAATAATTGTTGTCAAAACACCATTTTGGTCATAAATTTTTCTTATGGCATCAGATTGAAACATAGTCAATGTGTGCAAGACCCTAAAATTAAGATGGTATTTTAAAAATGAATGCTAAATATTTAATTCAGGCTCATAGTATATGTCTATTAAACACCAAATATGATGATGGACTGACACATGAAATTAATAATAGAAATTAATAAACATGTGATGCAATTAAAAAACTATATCTGAATTAGTTGATGAAAAAGTACTATAAATTGGATTTGTGGTGGTGTACAAAGAATTGATAAGATTCCCACTATTTATGACACCACTTACCTCTCTTACTCTCTTTATCTATTCTATTTTATTATAGTATTCTAAACATATATCATCAATAACTTATTCGATATTGATTGTATTGAAGAATCATAAGTTCTGTAGGATTTTTCTCGATGACTATTAATTTATTCCTATGATTTTTTTGATGAAGGAAAGGTAATTTTTTCATATTTTTTTTATTATTTTAAATTATCAATGATAACGAGGATTCCAAAAAATGTTGAAATGGTGATGGTTTAAGGATTTTTTGGCATCTGACCAAATATCTAGTTAGTGTATTGAAACATATGATAATGAAGTTGTGATGAGGTGTATTTAACGACAAAAGTGGAATTATAATTTCTACTAACTTCGACGACCATAAGATAGGCGGCCTAAAATTCAAGTCCCGTTGTCTAAATCTCGATAAAATGTATAATTTTTTTTTGAATTTATAGATTTCATTATCAATTGATGTTGATCTAGTGCTTTATTAATTAATGATGGAATTGTGAATGTGTGGGTTTTCAGAATAATTAATTGTGGAATTAATTATATAATATTGATATAATAAATTTGGAATAATTAATTTTAAAATTAATTGGGTGATATTAGTATTGATAAATTGAGATAATTAATGGTGAAATTAGTTACGTGAGAATGATATTATTATATTCAAAAAATTAATGTGGTATTAAATTACGGGACAATGTTAACTTGAAAGAGATTAATTAATTGTTGAATTAATTAATGTAACCAATGGGTTAATTAATTGAAGAATTAATTAATTTGAGTAAAGTGGTTATTTGATTATTGAATTGAATAAAGAAATTAATTACTTAAATAATTAATTAATTTCAATAAATATTTTATTTAATTGTAGAATTAATATATTTAAATGAATGTGATTAATTAATTAGATAATTAAAAAATAGAAATGGTTGGAATTATAAATATTTTATTTTGGACAAATAATTTTTTAATTGATTATACCAAGATAGAGACTACTAATATTGAATAATTATTTGAAGAATAATTTTTTTTTTGAATTTAATTTTTTGAATGGGTATAATTAATTATAGAAAAACTTATTAGAGTTATAGGGATTATTAAATTTTTTGACATGGAATAATTAATTGAGGAACTAATTGGGGTAATTGATCAACTTGAAAAAGAAAAATTAATTGAAGAATTAATTTTGGTTATTGAGTTATTTATGTTGGGAGGGATTTATTGTTATATTAATAAATTGGAGTAATGTTGTGATTTATTTGATAAATTAAATAACATGTTTTCATTATATTCATTAATTGTGGGAATTAATTAGTGGAATTAACAAGGTAATTTAATTTGGTGAATTAATTTAAGGATTTGAGTTAGATGAATTATTATGGTATTGAATGAATTATTTCGGTATTAAATAATGGTATTAAATAGTGTTGATTTTGATTAATTAATTGGGATATTAATTAATTGTTGCAATATTATTATTTCTGTGTTGGATTAATTAATTATTGAATTAATTAATGGGGATTTTTGTGAAGGTAAAATCAAATTAATTAAAAATAATAATTCATAAATTATTTAGTGTCGTTGGTTCAGATAGTGATTGTATAAGATTATATAATTAATGATTGAAATAATTATGAGGAAATGATATGTTTATGCAGCATAATTAATTGTCGAATTAATTATGTCATATTGCATTATATGATTATAGATAATTAATTTCAGAATTAATTATAAGTTATTGAGATTGTGAATCTGATAATTAATTTTCAACTAATTAATGAGACAGAAGTGATTAATTAATTAATGAATTAGTTAGTGGAAAACTAATGGTTAATTAATTTTTGAATTAATTATTGGGAAAGTATGTTGTTAATTAATTAATGAATTAATTAATGGGATTCTATTAATTAATTTATGAATTAATTATTAATTGATAAATGGGGTGTTATAAATGATGATCTAGGTGCATAAAAATATAAAAGCATGGTGGATTTGGGTAATTAACTATGGAAGTAATTAAATTATTTGGATGGTACGAATGTGCTAATTAATTATGGAATATTTAATTTCATATTGAGATAATTAGTTGATGAATTAATTATGATAAGTTGAGTATGCGAATTGAGATGATTAATTTATGAATTAATTATGTGTAATTAATCATTTTACGGTTGGGTTAATTAATGAGATTTATGTGATTATTTAATTATAGAATTAATTAAGGGGTTCAATGTGAATACTAATTATTGAATTAGGAATGAGTATGAGATAATTAATTAATTGAAAAATTATTGAATGTGATATTGTGGTAATAGGTTTAATGTTTATTAATCCTTCTTAATATGATGATGTGTTGTATGTGATAATGTTATTATTGTTGATTAAACATAATAAATGAGATACATGTGATTTGTGTGAAATGGTGAATGGTAACATGCTCATTCGGATATGTATTATTAATGTTAACATGCTTATTCATTTTATTATTATTAAATGTTGAATAGTAACATGATCATTCGGCCAAGTATTTTGAATGTTAACATGGTCAGTAAAATTATGTGTTTAAATGAGTGATAAAATGGTCATTTATTTTTAAAATAAAAATAGTAACATGGTCCATTAAATTGTGTGATTTAAATGAATGGTAACATGGTCATTAATTTGAAAAATATGAATGGAAACTTCGTTATTCAATTTTTTTGATTTAAATGAAGGGTAACATGGTAATTAATTTTTGAAATATGAATGGTAACATGAACATAAAAAAACATGGTAACCCTTGGGGAAAGATCAGACTCCATCATGGGCTGATGCAGTTATTGAGGTACGGGTATCGATGGGAACAAAGGTTTTTATGTGATTAAATATAGAATATTTTATGACGTGATAAAATATTAATTTGTATATTATAATTTTTCTTATTATAATTTCATAAACTATTATTGACTGGATTTTTTAGAAATCATTTTTGGTGGCCTAATGAGTTATACACACACCCTACTTGGGATGCCAGATCGGTACCCAGTTAGACTTTATTATTTCATTACTGGCTAAGGTCAAAGGCCGTGGATTAGATTTCTGATTGGGGGTAGAGCATGGATAAGGGAACCAGGCTTGGTTTCGAACACGCATGGGAGTTACTGTTGTGTTTTTACTTTTAGTTGTTTTCTGGAAACTTGAAACCTATAATGGCATTTCATATTTCATGTTTAGTTGAGTATTATACATACTATTTCATTACCTTGGGAAATTTTTAAATTTATGATTATATATAATTTTGTACTTGGTTATTTATTTCCTCTAGTGTGTTAATTTTATAAATAAAAAATATATATACTCTCCATATGATGGATAATAGACCTTATGTAATAGTCAGTAGCCTCTGAAGTATGTGGAGGCACGCCTAATGTCATGTGATCAATCATTTTGGGGCACCGTCTCTTGGAACCTTGGTCTGGATGTTACACTTAGGATCCCCATTGAAGACATATCTTATGGTTTTATAATTATGAGTTTTAATTATTATATGGTAGTTCTTCTTGATCCTTAATAAATCCCTCTAAAATAATATAATTTGACTAGAGGCTGGGTTTTAAATAATACATGCATGGTGGGCCTTCCAACAACCGTATCTGGATTTTTGGAAGATTTCTATTTCATCAAGTCTTATTTAGGTCTCTATCAAACACATATCTATCAAGGTTATTTTCTCTAATTCGAGTTTTTTTATCTCTTTTAAATAGAAAATTTTTAGTAGTGACTAGAGAATTCCTTTGGAATGATTTAAGATCCTTCAATCCAAGGGATGACCTGTGGCTAGTAGGGGTTATTTTCATACCATCTTGGAACCATCAGATAAGAAAGAAGGTGGGATCTATCCTCAGATGTCTAGGAAATATTTTTCCTCTTTTTCATCATCTAAGTGGAAGATGGATTATGCATTTGTGGGTGATAAATTTACATGGTTTAACAAAAAAGGGTGTCGTAATAGATGGAGTAGGGTGAATCACTGTTTTTTAAATTTCACACCCTATCACTTTTTCTGAATGATTGCATTTAACATCTTTTTTGGTTTATATATGATTATTATCCATTATTGGATGGGTATTATTCTAATATAGCTAATGTAAAATGTTTTTTCATCTCCAGTTGATGGACTATAGGCCATGATTTTCTTGCGAAGGTTCATAAGTATTGGACCAATCCCATGAAAGAGCATTGATGGGTTGGGATTCACAAGAAAATAAGAATGTTGAAGTCTGAATTACATACTTGGAATAGAAATATTTATAATTATTTCCTCGATGAAGTAATTTTCCAAAAGGACATTGGGTGGTCTTTATCAAGTCCTAAATATGAGTGTGTTATAGGTATCTTTAATGATATTGTTACAATGAAAAGGTAACATGAAGATACGATTCTTTAATAGGAAATAAATACCCTTGAATTGACTAGATCTAGGTGTATTAAGTAAGGGTACCAAAATTAATCATTCCTTAATTAATGTATTATAGAGAAGATGTGATCTAATATTCCCAAACTAATTTAGGAAGATGCTTCCTCCATTAGTAACCTAGATAATGTTGGAGGTATATCTGAGTCTTAATTTAAATTCTTTATGGAAGGAGGTGATCTTAGCATGTAGGGTTAGTATCTGAGGGGACACTCAGATATTTTTGATACAATTGGAAGGGTGGCTGTAGATTATGTTAATTAATTCCTTGGTAGTATTCTAGAGGAGGAAGTGGTGTGTTAGGTGGTTCTCTCCCCAAAACATGATGGAGAACCTAGGCCTGATGCTTCTCTAGGCTTTTTATTTATGGAATCCTAGAGTATCATTGATAATGAATTTTTTAATATCATTAAATATTTTGTTTATGATGCTGAGATTACCAGGGTTTCTTATGATACAACATCAGTTCTAATTTTGATGGTCAATGATGCCTTATCTTGTAATCAGTTTCAGGCCATAAGAATTTTTAATTTATCTTATATGGTCATTCCAAGTATAATCAACCAAATACATAACATTTAGATTCATGATTGGGTTTTAGAGAACATCATTGTTTTATTTTCAGGAGGTCCATGGAAGTGGGAATTTGTTTGGTGCTATAAATTATTAGTGATAATAATTTTATGGCACCTAGCACTGAAAAAGCAATAAATGTTGATATGTAAAACTATTTTCATAGGATGGAATGAAGCTCCATTATCAATATAATGAATTAAATGGATTTCTCTACCTGGTTTGTGGATCTCCATTTGATATGTTTTAGTTCTCCTAGTCTTTTGGTCACTATTATGGTAATAAAGTGGTGGTACATCAAGTTAGTTTGGTACTAATGAAATGAGATCCCCCCTCACCTAGTGGATTTATTATGTTATAATACACATTCTTCAAATTCATATCTAGATACATAAAAAATAGTTACATATGCTTCATTCACTACAGGCGTAATATTAATGGTATCTCACATATTTTATTCGCAGACGATATGATTTTATTTGTTAATGGTAAAAAGATATCCATGAAAAATATGAATAGGTAATTAGATGAATATAGAAAATAGAGGTGGAAAATTATTCACAATTGGAAAAATTATAATATTTATTTCAGCCCAAATCATAGAGAGAAGGGATCATATGGTTGGGAGAATCCTAGTCATTCTTAGGAAATAGTTTTCAACAGAATTCTTTGGTTCTTCAATCTCACTGATGAGAATTCCAATTCACTATTTTGAGAGGATGGTTAACAAAATTTCCAATAAATTTAACAATCGGAATAAAATATTTCATTTATTTGGGGATATATTACCCCGGTGAATAGAGTGATTCCATCCATTCCCATGAACATTTTTTCAGTTCCTAAGGATCCCAAGATTATTGTTAATAACATTAAAAAATTTCATACTCATCTTCATATGGTATTCTCATTTCAAGGACCATTTCCACTGGGCATTATGGGAGAGGCCTTTTATTTTTCCTAAATCATGGTGTATTAACTTGAAATTTTTTTAATGATTCCATGTGTTTCATGTAAGCGAAGATGGCTTATGGAGCTTTGTAGTGTCTCTCAATTTGGGTTAAATCCATTTGATATTAATATGAAGTGAAATTTGAAATTATGAAGGGGTGAATGGTTGGAATATTGACAAGGATTTGGGATCATTTTTCAATGTTCCAACTCCATTCCCATAATATTATCAGGTGTGGTGATATCAATTTTGGAAAAAAATAGGGCATGAGTTTTAAAAGACATTCCATGGTGTCTAACACCCAACATTTCCTACACACGTGAATGTTTTTACCCAAAAATTATATTTTCAGACTTGAAAATGCCACAATACACATTTTTATATAATATCACTCTAAATAATGAATGGGACAAGATGGTTCTTAGAAGCTCCCTATCATTCACTTCTCATCCAAGGAATGCACATTCTTAATATAGGAGAATAGTGTCTCAGATGGGAGGGGGATGTTCTTTATTATCATGAAATAACTTCTATGTTTTTCATACTTGTTTTTTTCATGATAAAAAATAGAATTAGCACTAACAGTGAGGTTCATCGTAATGGCTTCTGTATCTACTAGAAGTGTATGTGCTATAATAATTATAGAAAAGAATATTCCTATAATTTTTTTTATCTTTGTAGAATGGGTTCCTACAGTCTAGGGAATCTTGGTGGATTTTATAGATTGTATTTATATTCATACAATGTGGAATAATTTTTATGCTACTTGTTTCACAGTGTCACCTTTGACAAACATCGTCCAAAATGGAAAACCGTACTTTTCAAAGCATATTGTTGGTCCATTTGGAATGTTAGAAAAAATTAACATCATGAGGTAAACTTTTCCCCTCATCTACCAGTGTTATCCATATCACACAATATAAAGATCAACTTGGGGTTTCATTTAAAACTATGGGATATGGATCATTCTTATTTTCACTACATGGGGGGCATACCCACATTTTCACCCACTCAAAGGGTGACATATCATATTAGTTTGTTTTATTATCTTTGAACAAGTAATGGGATAAATATTAATATATATTGATCATTCATTCTTGGTCTCACACAAAGTGGGGTGTGGTCCATGACATTAGAGGATGTATGGTTTTTTATTTTTCTAGTTCATATGGATATGGAAATTCTCTTCTTCTAGAATAATATGCTTTGATCAATGGGATTTAGGTATTTCATGATATTAATCCATGGATAGAGCCACAAGAAACTAATTATTTGGTCATTTAAAACACATTATACAAGATATCAATTATTTGATGGTCAATTTATTATCACATATGGAGACTCATGTATCTTTATAGAAACTTTCTGTAGGTGACTCATAAATGGAAAAAAGGAAATAATGATGTCGATTTTTTAACTTTTCAAGATGTTTTGTTGTTGGCCAAATGCGTTCTCTAGTAATTGATCTCTTCCTCATAAATGTCACAAATTGGTTAAGAATAATGCCCTTCAACTACAATATATTAGTCCTCTATGACCTTCTTTTGTTTTGTGAATATTTTTCTCTCCCTTTTAATTAAATAGTACAAATTATGAGAATTATTTAATGGAATGAAATGATAGTATATGAGAAGGTTAAATTTTTTCAATATAAATTTAAAAATAATCCATTTCAGAAAAATCCCAAAATATCAGCCTATGATAATTTTTTGTAGATTTAAAAAATGAAGTTTATTTTTTAAAGAAATAAATAAATAAATTTGAACAATTAGATTTTATTATTTTTTCATAAAAAGAAACAAACTCAAATTTTTTCTAATGAGGTAAAACATATTTCAATTACTAAAAATTGATTATTTATTTATCAATAAAAATTTCTATCTAATAAATTTTTACATAATTTTCAAAATGTGGTTATTACTTTTAAATCTATCATTTTTATGAAAATTTGATAATGGTATACTATCTTTCTATTCATTTAGACATGGGTTTGTGTTTATATATACTGTCAAAAAAGGTATATTTATTTGAAGAGAAATATATCATAAAATATCTGGTTGATAAATTATAACCCCAATAAAATTAATTTCAACCTTGAAATTCAGTCACTCTGATAAAAAATATTCAAGAGATCTCATTAGCTAAACATCCTCATGTCCAAAGTAACATCTTCTATTTTTTGAGTCACATAGAAAACATTAAATGGGTGAGTAGTATTTCGAAATCGCATTAATATCAACAATCTAATATTATTTAATTTTTTCATTATAAGAATGTAAATTTTCTTTTAGTAATTCCTTTGAGATCAGTACATATGATGGATCATGTATGTATTTATGAAGGAGAGTTACAAGTAACACATCATGATCTCTATAAAGGATCACTATAATTTTTATCGATAAGATATTGTCCCAACTTGACCAAGAATCTAGATGTGGAAAATATACATAGGGATAAAATTTACTGTATTTAAAATATCATAACCTTCTTCCATAGGGAAATTTCATTGTAATACCATCTAACTAACATCAAATTCCATATTTCACTGATGATTTCCATATTAATAATTTTACTCTAAGATTCCTTGATATGTTTTTGGCTGGGTATGATTTTATGTGTCATTTACTCAACTAGCTCAGGTCCCAATATATTAATTTCTTTAATTCCGTCCTAGCATATAATTGTTATACAATTTTTTCTAGTTATGGCTACACAATGATTAATATAAATGTAGATGTGAATGTTATTATTTGTATGAAAACTCAAATTGAGGGAGATGCTGATTTTAAACAACTTTGAAATCACTAGAAAGTGTTATTATATATGATATAGGGTTTTGAAAGGTACCTTAGAGAGGAAATTTTCATAAGGATGATGAGTTGAACTATAACATTAATCTGTATCCATATCCTACTGAATACTTCTCTAGAACATTGATGTAAACCTATGATCTTGATTAGTTAACATAGAATATGGTTCTCGATAAATTCATAAATTTTTTTAATTTATATTCTAAACTGAATATGATGAGAGAAAAATTATTTTATAGAAATTAATTGTCATTTATTCAAAATGAGATTTACTATAACCAAAATTGAATTATATACATTAGATATTTGTTGGATTCTAACAGAAAATTATGTGGTGATGTTTTTCAATTTATATTCTTTTATAGGTAATATTTGTACAATACCCTTAAATTTTTTTCTCTCAATCATATATTGAAAAAATACATAACATTATTTTAAATTATCTAAAATATTTATTTATTATGATTCAATTCCCTAAATCATATTTCAGTTCTATATATATCATTGTGCATCCATGATGTGTAGAGAATTATAAACCATGTAATTCACCAAACATCTCCTTCTTTATATTTTTTATGCATAAAACAAATACATTGTTCTTGAACATTATTATTATTCACATAGGATCATTTATAACCTTCATCTACAGTTTTAGATATTCTTTATGTGACACTCTAATACTCACATGTATAGATTGTTAAATAATTATTTGAGAATGATTAGACATATCCTATTCATTAAATATTCCTAGAACCATCCTTTGAAAATAGAAAAATATGGGGTATTTTTTTCTCATCATAGATAAGCTTGTATGAATATTTTTAGTATTCATATTATTTAATAAAATCTAAACATATATATACTAACCATTGTGTTTTCTGTCTTTAGTGTTAATGTATTTAGTAGTCATAATATTCAATAAACACAAAACATATTCTTTGGTAAATATTTATTTATATTTGGGTTAATATATACTTTAATATTTTATTATCAGTATGTATATCACACCATTATCCATAATGATAATGCATCTATACCTTTAAAGTCAAAATTAGAGTAGTTAATTCCAAATCATGAGTGGGTAATTATTATCAAGAACAATCATTTAGAATGAGGAATATTATATCACTATATCATTATATATGAGGAATAATCATAGTCCTATATTCAATGAATCACTATAGATCACAAGCCCTTGGCCATTATATTATAAAGTATGAAAAGGTGTGCTGACTAACATTCTATTCAGTTCCTTGAAATTTCATTCAAATTCATCTATACAAAGGAACATGGTTCCCTTTTTATTTAACATGGATAGTGGAATATATATACATTTGATAAAATATCTATAAAAGTTTGATAATATCAAAACCAATTAATAAAACTATATATTTAAATCACAATGGTTGTTATAAGACAACCAGCTATAACATCCATCTGTGAAGAATCAATTGAAATACCATAGCATGATCTTATATGACCCAAAAAGAATAATTTTACCGACAAAATTTATTATTTTTAAGTTTTTCATACACATTTTCCTACTTTAGGGTCTTCCATAAAATCCAAAATCGTTCTTCATTCTTTCCATTTCCCATTCAATATATAATAATATCTTTTATAAATACTACCAAAAACAGATTAATGTAATTTCTAAGTGTTCTATTCATTAAATCCATGATGATGTAGGGGAAATTATTATGACTAAATAGAATAAACAAAAATTCACAGAGTCCATACCTCCTATGAAATGATTTCCCCAATATTTCATATCTATTGACCCACAATTGATAGTATACATATTGAAAAAAATATTGGAAAAATATTATTCTCTATATAATTGGTCAAAAAAGTTATCAACATGTGATAGAGGATATTTGTTCATGATTATAATATTTTCTTTTTCAGTTTTTGATAATCAAAATATAGTCACATACATCAATATTTCTTATTAAAAAAAATATAGTCACACAATATTAATTCACTTGGTTGAATGAATCCCTTATCAAGAATCTAAATGAGATTCTTCTTCATTTTCTAAAACATAATCAGGGACATTCTATATGGAGTATTTCAAATAGGTATACTATGAGATATAAATTTCACTGTAAATTAAATTTCATTATATATAGGAACAATAAGAAACTCTTCGTGAAAAAAAATCAATAAACTCTTTTCAAATATAAATATTGTCCATATTGAGTTTCTCAATAACCATTTGGGATAAGAAACACTTTGGAAACGAAATTACGACCAATATAGTGGATTTCATTTGTCATATTAAATTCATATCTATAACAAATTGACACACTATCATAGGTTTGATCAAAATGTCAAATGTTAATTTCCTACATTGGAAATTGATAAAGAATGGAATATAATTTCTAATATAAAATGAAATTAATCATTAATATGATTTACATAAGGAAAATTATTCAAAACATCAACAATATATATGAATTTAATTATTCTTGGATTTAACCGTTAGAAGAGGTAAATGACGCAGATAATAAATAGGTTTTCAACATTTAAGAAAAGAATTTATAAGTGGATCCCAATAATGAAATGTATTTCTCTACCTCAAAATCCTCATTTATCCTTGTCATTAGTTTCTCCTCACCCATATTTGAAATTAATAAAACAATTTTTTTGATCATTTGAAACATTATACACGGTGTCTCCTTCCATATTTCATACATGAAGGAAATTTCATGTTCATTCCCCCATGGTCTCCATCACCTAAGCACTCAATGGACATTATTGTTCTATTCGTTGGTTAGTATAAGAGTTTGATATATTGATGGTTATAAAAAATAAATCATGATAACTAATTTGAAATAACCACAAAATCTTTCAGTCCATTTATCCACCATTTTTATATCCTATAATTGCCACAATGTCCACCACATTTATTGTTATAATGATTCCTCTAATTTGTATCCAATGACTAAAACAAAAAATCATTGTGTGTGAAAAAAATAGTCAAACTGGTAAACCAAATAAATAATAAAAACATTTATAGGATTTATAATTTATAACACAATATTTTAAATCCAGGACACCTTAAGTATAACCGTGGTCATCCATGATCATGTCAATTACAATCTTTCATGGTGGTTCATAAAACAATTATGAATTAACCAAAGGATATAACACTGGAGAGTGAAAATAGGGGAAAAATAAAGGTAAGCTAACCCTGAACCATAATTATAGATGATATATACTCATCCTACCATCTTCAGGATTATTACCCCAATATTCATATCTTCCAAAACAAAAACAATCATTTAGTATCCAAATAGATATGTTTTTAGGAAAATGATGCATTATTTTTTACAATAACCTAGAAAGTTCTACTATACATAAGAAAATCCTAATGTCTCCCTCTAAATGTTTCACATCCAGGTTTCCTATGGTAACTAATTCATCATATGTTACTAACTATAGTAACCCATACTTTATATACATTAATATTATAAATTTTCATAATAGTATTTAATATATAACATTATAATCCAATTGAGAACAACAATGGTTAGGTGTCCTTGTAAATAAAGATACATAAAAAATATATTCATAAAATAGATAAATTTTCCTTACTTAGTACTTCATAAGATGAATTCTTCTTTGAAATATAATATTAATAAATTTCTTTATATCCTACGGAAAAGAAAACATTATAAAGGGTGAGCTCGGATGCTCAGTAGGGGGTAAAATGATTATATGATTAATTATTTAAGTATTAAATGAGAATAGTGGGTATGAGAACATGATATAATCCTTTATAAATCATATGAAACAATTATTAGGTCATAAACATGAGTCATTAGATAAATCAGGGTAGTTCATAAGACATTCACCAAAATGTATTAATGAACATTATGCAAGATAATATATCACTTTCTTAAGATCATGTTATAAAAGAGTGTCATAATTAATGGAATAACAATAATCATATAATTACTATGTTAGGGATACTTACCAACACATTCTTGATATGTTATTCATGTTATAACCACTCATGTATATGGTTTATGCTTTAGATATCCTCTTGTGTACCCACATTTGAGCATCCTATAACCAACCATTTACTATATTTTTGGGGATTGGGATTACCTCCCATGATCACTTTGAGATAATAAAACATTAATATTTACCCAATTAAATATATGGATATAAAATTTTAGGCTCATACGTCATAAATTCATTAATCAATTCATATGTATTACATAAGATCATTAAAAATCATATGTACATTACTCAGGGAAATGAAAATTTGAGTCATCAATATTTTATCATCATAACCACAGACTATCCAGAGAAATAATTAATATGGAATCATTGGAACATATCCCCATTAAATAATAAATAAAATAAAAGGGTGTTATTATAGGTAAAAAATCCTTTAAAACATCACTACAATATTTCTTAAAGAATATATACTTTTAATTATTAAATCATATATTAATATATAAAATATTAAAAAATATTAATGAAAAAATTTCTATGAAAATAACATTATAAAGAAATAATGTAAATATCAATGTATTGTGAGGTTATTACATAGTGAAATTCCACTCATGTCATATACATCAGAAAAAATATTCAAGTCATGATTTTTGTAATGAGTCAAAAGTACGAATTTTGGAAAATAATAATATTATTCCTTCAAAATTATTTTTCAAAAATTAAAAAAAATTTTGAAATAAGATTTAAATATAATAATATAATAATAAAAACATTATATTTTTTTTAAGAAAAGATGAATATCGGAGAAAATTGACTTTCAACCGAGTAGGGAGATAAATTCTATTTTCCAAAAAAATGTTTCTTCTGTATCATTAGTACATTATGTCATGAAAATGAAATTAAATATTTTATTAAAAATAAATAACTAAATTATAATTAAACTCATGAGATTATTAAGAGATTTATCTTGAAATTTTCATTATCAGGAACATAATCATAAATAATCATGATAAATGTTGAGATTATAAGATGAGTCCCACATCATGAGTTGTAATTACATTAAAAGCACTTTTACCACCTATATAATAAATTTCAATTTATTATAATAATATATTAAAATAATTTATATACTTATAAAATCATATATTATTCACCAATACAATTTTAACTCCATCTTATAGATAATTATTTTTTAAAATATTCGTTTTAGGGTGTTAACTATTTTGTTTTTCATTAGAATTTCTATTATATAGATCTAGTCATTTTACATTGATCATGCCTTAATAATCTACCTAATTTAATTTATCATATATATAACATATTATATATATATATATATATATTTGTAATCTTCAATAAAATGTGGATATAGAAAAATGAATTAGACCGTTCATGGAGACGGTAGGCCATATGTTCACTTGAATGGAAAATTTTTTACTCATAGATTAAAAGAAAGGTAAATAAAAATTTAAATTTATTACATAATATTCATATCATAATTTTAGTATATATTCATTAAATCTATTATTATTTCCATATATGTAATTATAAACTAAAAAATAATCACATCACTTTTTGGATGTGGTAGTCACTATGTTTTCATGACCAAAACTTGTGTTTTGTTAAGGATATGCATGTAAGAAGGTAGATATTATAATATATTTACTGATGAATAATTATTTCAAAAATATAATATATAATATTTGACCCATCAAAACCAAAATCCATGAAATATGGTAATATAAAATGAATTGTAGCACTATGTGCTTGTGGTAGTCTGCACGTACACATAATATATATTTTCACTATCCATTTGATGGAAAAGTGGGTGGGTAATGGCTGTTAAAAAAATAATGCCACTTAATTATAATTAGGATGATTAATTAATTTTTTTATAAATAACACCAATTTATAGATGGTAGAAAAAGAAATAAATTAAAATTGGTTGGGTTAGAAGATTTATTGTTATTTACGAGGCCTCCTTTAGATCCTAACATACAGCCTATCGGAATGGTCATTCTAGAAGTGCATAACATCTAATTAATTTATTGTAAAATTTTGAAGATAATTAGGTATTGTTTTGTAGATCTATACAGCTCAATATGGTTTAATGAAATGTGTTGGTAAGAGTAAATTCTCAAGAAGGGGGGTGAATTGAGTTCCAATTAAAACTATCTATTTAAGGGTTTGTATTAAAATCCCCTAATTCATAAGAAAAGATAAACTATAGTGAATTTATAAAGATTGTAAATGTTCAATCAGTTTCTCATAGATTTATTACTTCTTAGTTAGCCCAATCTTATGATTAAGTTAGATTTTGAAACTTACTTACTGGATCACAATAATTATAAATACTAACTAGTTTAACTATCAATGTTACTCCAAAATAGATTTATATTTAATGTTCTTAGCAGCGGAATATTCAATATAGATTTGTCAATGGTAAAAAGCACAATAGTTTTAAAACAAGAGGTTTAGTCTCAAGCTGAGACTTAGTCCTCTTAAAAAATTTATATAAACTACGATCCACACCATGGATCAAGGGTTTTACAATAGTACTCAAATAGTTTAGGTCCTCAGACCTCTACCACAGTTCTACATGGGTAAACAAAACCACAGTACACAGGCTATCCAGGACACACTTGACCTCTTCCACAATACATAGTGGGATACAGTAATGTGTATGAAGATTGGTGTGAGGATTTAGTATCCCCCAGTTCAGCCCAGGAGTTAGTGTGTGTCTAAATAGAAAGATTCACACACACTAGTCAAAATTTTTATCAAAGGTTCACTACAGAGAAACTAAATGCATAATGAGTTTAGAATGCTCTGAGTGTTTTCATATGAGCTCTGAACTCGTTTGGATGTTTCAGATGTTTTGTGAGTCCTTTCGGGTGAGGATGACACAAAACAGAGTGTCGTTGTTCTTCTCACCTACAATTATTCAACCTTGTGCATATGAGGTTCAGTAAGGCATAGTAACTCGTCTTCAGTGTTTGTTCTAGGTGAATGTTCTTCTTGAAACTCTCTGGTTTTTACAGGTGTTCGTCATGTTCTTATATTGTTTCATGGGACTTTAGACACATATGCCCTCGTCTTCTTGTGCGTCTCTATCTGTGTATTTTTTTGTGTATTTGTATACAAATCGATATTCCTTTTTATTCCCTATAATTCAGCAAAAGGGAATCATTACATGTTGATAGGTACGAGTTATGATTCCCTGACATCCAAAAAAATGACATTAATTAATATAAGGTTCATTAAATTATGAAAATATGACTGTTGGAATTAAATAAGAGTTAATAAAAATTTAAACAGTTTTTCGTGAATGTCGGTGAATCATGAGATTTGTAGGTCATTTGTATTTTCATCGGTTTAGATAGGTCATTTTATTAGCATCAGTTTCGGTGGGTCATTTGATCATCATTGGTTTTGGTAGGTCATTTGATCAGCATCAGTTTCAGTAGGTCATTTAATCAGGATCGATTTCGGTAGGTCATTTGATCAGCATCAGTTTCGGTAGGTAATTTGATCAGCATTGGTTTCAGTAGGACATTTTATCTGCAATCTGTTTCGGTAGGTCATTTGATCATTATCGGTTTCGGTAGGGCATTTGATCAACATAGGTTTCAGTAGGCCATTTGATCAGCATCAGTTTCAGTAGGTCATTTGATGCAACTATTGTCATCAGTGTGACTTTTGTCATTGGTGTGACTGTTGTCATCGGTGTGATCATTGTCATCAATGTGACTGTTGTCTTCATTGTGACTGTTGTCATCAGTGCGGCTGTTTTCATCGGTGCGACCGTTGTCATCAGTGTGACGGTTGTCTTCGGTGCGACTGTTGTCATCGGTGCGACCATCGTCATCAGTGCAATAGTTTTCATCGGTGCGACTGTTGTCATCGGTGCGACCATTGCCATAGATGCCTCATTCCTTTAACTATCGGTGACTCAAGAATATAACTAACGGTGAGTTAAAAATATAACTAATGGTGAGTCTAAAATATATCTAATGGTGAGTCAAAAATATAACTAACTGTGATGAAAAAACATGAAATTATCACATAGTGTCTATGTAATCCAGAACATTCCCAAGTCAATAGTGGACCATAAATAATCATAGATAAACATATGTAGACTTGACTACACATATATAAAAACATTTAAAACAAATTGAATAGTTGAATAAATTGACATATGTTAAAACAATGATTTGTGATTATTAAAATAACTATCGCACAGAGGGTTCAACAATCTCCCCCTTTTTTATAATCACAAATCAATGGCACAAATGAATAGGGAAGAGGATATAACACTCAGTATGCTCCCCCTATGTAAAAAAGAATATATGTTTAAAGTTAATCCTGTTATCAGAGTATTGCATCAGATCATACAAAAAGTTAGAGTATATCAACATAACATCAGAGCTATATTCCTAATAGAGATTATGTAATCAAAATCATGACATTAGAACTTAACATTTATTTAATGTTTATATATAGTTCTCCCCATTAGATATTGCATTTTCTTACATATACTGTTCTCTCCCTTTGAGATATCATTATACTATTCCCCCCCTTTGGGATATATTTATACTATTTCCATACTATTCCCCCCATTGGGATTATCAAAAAGAAAAAGAGAGCCGAGAGAGAGTGAAAAGTTTTCCTTGAATTAACATCTGAAAAAAAACACGATGAAAATACACCTATCAAAAATGAAAGTGGAAACTATTTTTTGGGGTGCAGAGGTGATTTCCCTTTATAAGAGGGAATAAGGGATGGGCCTGAAGGTGGTTTGGTGGAGGGTTGATCTAGCCGGATGGAGAGAGGAGGTAACACATCTCTGGCTAGAAGCATAATGGGTGCTAAGGTCACTTGCTGATGGGTAGAAGATCCTATTAAAGGTGGCTACTGAATGACTAGCCAAATATCGGATAGAGATTGAGAAACTGATATTTGACCAGGAGAAACACTGGATGGACTGAGAGGTTCAACAGTTGGAAGAATAATTTCCTTTTCTTGCACATGAAGATATGGTTTGAGAAGATTGACAAAATCCAAAATTACTTCACCACCATATTTAATGGCCCTCTAAAAATCATCTTTGTTCTGCGTGAAACTCTCTAAAGTGGGAGTAAAATCATTCTACTATTGGACATGAGCCTTAAAGGTTTGATTGTCCAGAGGTAGCCTCAAATTCTCATCCAGGACTATAAACTGATGGTTAAACTCATGCATGGAATAAATTTTAGAAAAATAGTGATCCACTTTTTCATTGATCTCCTTCTAAGCCTTAGTGGCATCAGTCGAATACAGCTTCATCATCTTGTGATAATGATCACTATTTTATTTCTTATTTTTCAAAGATTCCAAGTCCAGAATATTTCTAAAGGCTACTAACTCTTCTTTTATAGCATCTTTTATGGTATTAATCTCATGTCTAGTGATCTTGGTCACTTTGGAGGAGCTAGCGTGAGAAACAATATGAGTTATCTCAGCTTTCAATTTTGTTAAATAATATTTCTTCATGTGTTCTATCAAGTTTCTCAAAACTTCCATCATACTAGTGATGGATGATCTAAATTATTTTGGTAGAGATACTAAGTCACTGCTCAAATCATTGAGCGCTTGATTTAGAGAGGAAATTTGTCTGCCAATCATTTCATCATTATTACACAGGTATAACATAATGATATTTACCACTCTTTGAGTTATAACATCCATATAATCCTCGGATAAATTCATAGGAGTAGGATAAGGTGGATTAGATAGTTCCTCTTTCATTGTTTCTCTGACTGTGTGGAGTAACTCATCTTTAAACTTGTCAAAATCAGATTGAGAAATAGAAGAACCAAGTCTTTTTGCAGTCACTTACACTTCTTTTGGAACTGTTCCAGCCTCATATGTATGGCTTACTCTTGTGATATTCACTTATTATTATTCTTCCTCTAAATAATCCAAACCTAGAACCGCAGAACCTCGTTGGTCTTCCCATTCAGTTTTACAAGAGGTGTACTTAGGCTTTAAAAAAATAGTTTTACCATAATTTTCAAGAGATTATTCCACATCTACATCAGTCACAGACTCAAACGTCTTTTCAGCCTCAAGAATAGTTTCATGTTCCACTAATTTTGGTTGTGGATCATCTTGAATTATATCATCACCATACACTTTTCAAGTACTTTCATCATCATCATCATCACCATTACTTTTTCCATTATTGGTTACCGAAGTCTCATTGGTACTATCTTTGTTATTGGATTCATACTGGTCAAAATTGGATACTTTAGTGTCAACTTCTTCTTCATCACCTAGAAGGGGTTATAACATAGGTAACATAATAGGAGGATTTTCTGGTCAAAATCACATTCTTCTTTTCATAGGACTTACTATATCATGGTCACTCTAGTCATCAGGAGGTCACTCTGGTTCCTTTTCAGTATCAATATCATCATCAGCTTTAGATTCCCCTGTTTCCTTCCTACTAGACTCTCCAGTGTCTTTAGGAGCTTATGTCTCTTCTTCCTCATCAAAATAAACAACTTCTTCATTAGGCTTTAAGTTGGGATCTCTCGTCCCCTTTGGTCTCATAGAGTGGACAGTAGGATTAAAGGAGTCATATAACCTATCTTCATCAGCAACCCATGACTTCTTCCATGGATTCCAGTTAATTTTCATTCTTTTACACATATAATTGCTAATAAAAAAACTACTACTAGATGAGATAAAATAATATCCATCATCAACACAACCCAAGAACATTAGCATGGCAGAGATTTTCTTAGAATAGAACATGGTTATAGCCTTATTGGATAGCATTACCATCTCAGCAATATGAATATTAGTGATTTTACACATACTGATATAATCATCATTTAGAAAAAAAAACAACAAGAAAACATCTTGATACTTCACAGAAGAAAAATCACCCTTCCAGGGATAGATTTGGTGTTGAATAACCTTAAACAAGATTCTACTTTCTCCATCTAACTCAACAGTTATTATTAATCTAGATTTATATTTTCCAATCAACATCTCCAGAGCAAACTCATAAGAAAAATATTCAGTGGTAGGAGAAATATTACCCAAGAAACCCTTATATCTTCCTTTATGTGGTACCCCCAAGCACTCAACCCATTTCTTCGATGAAAAAGTTATTTTTTATCTTTGATCACTGAAGATAACCTTCAGGATTCTTCTCCATCCAATGCTATACTCAAGTTTAAATAAAACTCATGCACTAGATTTGGGTAGTAGACTCGATTATTATCATAGAACTAGTCTTTCCATACTTGAATCTAAAACACTTTTAAAATCACATACATACTGAATAACACCCATTCCGAACATACTCCCTTTTCTGAGATGACCACCCGAGTTTCCAATTTTGGGTTCACATACTTATGATCTGTGATTGTCGATTCACCTCGAGCGCATTTCACAGGTAAAAAGATTTCATGTTCATTGTCATGCCGCTTTTGATTTTTCAATTGGAGGTTCAAGAGGTTTGAGAGGTTTGAAAGGTTCAAGATTGAAAAAAAGTGTAGTTTGGCGGGAGCTAGAAGGTCAACAGTTTGTAGAAATTAAAATAGTTGTGGGTTATTAATTTTATCAATTCGGGTTACAATATAAAATATAATTTCAATTAAGTAAAACAACATCATTTCGATAAACACTAACTGTTTCAGATAGACTGTGTAACTCAATCGGTTGCATATATTGGTTTCACTAATTAGTTTCACTAATCGGTATCACAGATCGGTTTCACAGATCGGTTTCACTGATCAATCATTCCTAAATCGTGTTTAATAAAATCTAACTTTTCATAGAATAAGGTCATGGTGAAAATATCATCCCATTGATGTTCAGAGTCGTTAAATTCTAGAGAAAGATCACCCTTTTGATAATGATCTCTCAAAAACTGATGTCTGACATCAATGTTCTTAGTCCTAGAGTGAGATTCAGGATTCATAGAGATGTTAATTGCATTAGTGTTATCACAATTTATAGACACATGTCTAAATTGATATTTATATTCCAATAAAGTGTGTTTCATCCACAAAATATGTGCATAGTAACTACCAGCAGAAATGTATTCTGCTTCAGTAGTAGACAATGCAACAAAGTTCTCATTCGTACTACACTAATATACCAGGGACTTTCCCAATAGGTGAAATGTTCCAGATGTTCTCTTCCTATCTTACTTTCAACCATAGAAGTCAGAATCTGAATAAATTATCAAGTCAAAAGGGTTTCCTTTCAGATAAAACAATCCTAAATTAGTAGTTTGTTTAAGATATTTATAGATCCTTTTAACAGAAAACAAATGAGATTCTTCAGGATTAGCTTGAAATCATGCAGACATGCATACAATAAACATGATATCAGGTCGACTAGCAGTAAAGTAAAGTAAACTTCCAATCATACATCTACAATTGGTTTGATGAATTGGTTTCCCAGTTACATTATCATCCATCTTACAGGTGGTACTCATTGGTGTATCACTTCTCTTATTACTATACAAACCAAAATGTTTTAAAAGATTCGTTGTATATTTACATTGATTAAAATACTACAAACATTATTTTGAAAAATTTGAAATCCACGAAAATACTTGAGTTCACCCATTAAACTCATTTCAAATTCATTTTGCATAATCTTTCAAAAATCAGTACATAATGAATGTTTAAAATCTCCAAAGATAATATCATCAACATAGTTTTGTATAATCAATATATCTTTATAAATTCTTTTAATAAAATTAGTGGTATCACCAATTCCTTTAGTAAAACCTTTAGAAATAAGAAAATTTATAATTCTATCATACCAATCTCTTAGAGCGTGTTTTAAACCATATAAAGCTTTAGAGAGTTTAGAAATATAATTTTGAAAATGGGGGTTTGTAAATCCAGGTGGTTTTTCAACAAAAACATATTCAATTATAAAACAATTTAGAAATGCACTTTTGACATCCATTTGATATAACATGAAATTCAGATGAGATTCATAAGAAAGTAATATTATAATGGATATTAATCTAGCTATAGGTTAAAAGGTTTCTTTATTGTCTATTCCTTCTTCTTTATTGTAACCTTGAGCAACTAATCTAGCTGTGTTTCTAATGATGTTTCTGGATTCATAAATTTTATTCCTAAAAACCCATTTAGTACCTACGGTCAAGGTGTCCTTAAGTCTTTCTAATAATTCCTAGACATTGTTCCTTTAAAATTGATTTAACTCTTCTTGTATAGCCATCACCCAAAATTCAGCAATGATTGCATCATTGATATTTTTAGGTTCTATCTATGAAAGAAAGGCTTGATTTTCAACCTGATTTCATAGAGACTCTCTAGTTTGTGTTCCTCTATCTAGGTTACATAGAACTGAATCTAGAGGATGGTTCCTTAGAATCCTAGTTTATCTAGTAAAGGTAGGACTATAAATTTATGGTTCTTCTCTAGGTTCAGGTTCAACAAAAGTAGGTTATGGTGTATTTCCAGAGCTGGTTGTCTTTACAACATGTCTGTTATCTTTATCATTATGATTTAAAATAGACAATTGTTCTTTAGTATTTTCAACAATAGGTTCAGATTCATGTGGATCAGTTTCATCAAATTTTTTGTGAACCGATTCTTCCACACATTTGGTTATCGTATTAAAAAATCTATAAGAATTTCTAGTAATTGAATATTCTAAAAATAATCCATCATCACTCTTGGATGAAAACTTGTCTAGATTATCTTTAGTGGTCAGAATATATACCTTTCATCCAAAAACATTGAAGTAAATAAGTTTAGGTTTCCTATTATTCCAAATTTCATAAGTGGTTTTTTATGAACAGGTCTAATCAATACACTATTTATAATGTAACAAGTTGTATTGACAACATCAGCCCAAAAATAAACAGGTACATCATATTCATTTTGTATAGCTCTTGCATTTTTTGAAGGGTTATATTTATTATTTCTACTACACAATTCTATTGAGGTGTCCTAGGGGTAGAAAAGTTGTGATTATAGCCATTGTGTGAGCAATAAGATTCAAACTCAGGATCTTCAATGTCACGACCATGATCACTTCTCAAGGTTATAATCTTATGTCCACTACGATTTTCTACAGTCTTGTAGTATTTAATAAAGTAAGAGTAAGCTTCACTTTTGTGAGCTAAAAAGTATACCCAAGTATATCTAGAAAAGAAATCTTATATAACATAAACATTGTGATTCCAATTTATACTAGAAACTCTAGATAGTCCAAAAAAGTCCATGTGAACCAAATCGAGAGGTTGAGAAGTTGAAACTTATTTCAGTCATTTAAATGAAACTTTATGTTGTATTCCCTTTTGACAGAGATTACAAACATTATCAGCTGAGAAATCAAGTTTAGTTAGGTCTCTAACTAAGTTCTTCCTATTATGTTTTCTATGTGAATGTATATTGCATTTTCCTAATCTTCTGTTCCAAATCCAATATTTTTTTTGAAATTCATTTAAACAAGTAATATTCTACATAGCTAAAGAATTCAAATCTACAGCATATACATTTTCATATTATAAGGCATTAAATACTAGAACATTTTTAGAATTAAAAACATTACAATAATAATTTTCAAATTTAACTTTAAAACCATCATCACATAACTGAGAAATACATAACAAGTTATATTTTAATCCATCTACAAATAAAACATTATAGATTAAAATTGAATCACTACTACCAATTTGACCTAGGATGATGATTTTCCCTTTAGAGTTATCACCAAAGGTGATATATCCTCCATCAACCTTGATTATTCTTTTTAAGCATGAAAAGTATCCTCTCATGTGTCTTGAACATCCACTATCCCAATACCATGTCATCCTACAGGAACAGTTCAAAAAGGTTTCCTACAAACCAATTTTAGAAAGAAAATGATTTTGGTACCCTGATTTTCTTGGGTCAAGACAAGTTAGCAAGAAAAACTTTTAGTACACATATTCACCTAATGGGTCTCATATACTTAACAGAATCAATTTTTTTTGTAGATAAACCTTGTTTTATCTATGAATATGTGAATATCTTATTGAGGAATAGGAATTTTCAGAACTAGGACTAGCATCATATTTTCATGATTTATGAATAAATTTATTTTTTGTAATATACCTTTTTCCAGGAAAATAACCTAAACCAGTAATATACTTTGGTTCAACATGCTTTCCATGAATTTTTGTAAGAATGTCCTTTCCATTTTTAATTTTTTCCAAATCTTTCTGGAGTTTCTCATTACAAAATTTCAGTTCAGTATTTTCATTGAGCAGTTGAGCATTCTTTTCCTTTTCTACTACTAGTGCATATTTGATAGTGCTAGTTAATTCATACTGCATCTTTATGGCTTTGTACTTATATTTCATCTCATTGCAGGTATCTTCTAACATGTTACAATATTCAAATAATTCTTTACTAGACTTGTTTTCAGAATTAGAATCATCTCCAGAGTAATAAGAATTTAAAGATAGATTATATGATGTTACCTTAGATGTGTTTGTCATGAAACACAATTTAGATTTTTGATATTTTTCATTCTGAGTGGAATTAGAATCACTTTAACTATCTTCTGAATCACTCTAGAATAATTTTATAGCTTTTTGTATTTGCTGTCCTTATACTCAATGAACTTTGTAATTATTCCACACATTTGGTTATCGTATTAAAAGATAGATTATATGATGTTACCTTAGATGTGTTTGTCATGAAACACAATTTAGCTTTTTGATATTTTTCATCCTGAGTGGAATTAGAATAACTTTAACTATCTTCTGAAGCACTCTAGAATAATTTTATAGCTTTTTGTTTTCATATTTTCCCTTATAGTTTGAATTTCTGAAAATCTTCTTCTTCCTATAAAATTTTTTAATTATTCTGGCTATCTATGCCATCTCAGCATCATTTTTTGATGCTCTTTCTTCATAGCATGAGCTATCACTTTCACATTAAAGTTTCCCTTTCTCCTTATATTCTGAAGCACAGGTCTTGAAAGCTATAGACTTCTTCCTTGGTTCATCATCTTCTCCCTTGTTTACTTTCAGTTCATTCTCAAATATCATTAACATACCAATGAGTTCCTTGACACGAAAAGGACCAATGTCACAAGAATTTATAATTTAAATGGTTGTGCATCTCCATATTTCTAGCAAGAATATATGTATTCACATAATCTTCTCCTTAGCTGAAACAACATTTCCAAGTGAGCTCATTGTATTTACAATTTCGTTGAACCTAAGATACAAATCAGAAATAGGTTCTTTAGGCTTCATTTTATAATTATCATACTTAATGGTGTAGGTATTCAATATCATTTCCTTTACATTAGTTGTTAATTAATGGGAAATAGATAAAGTATCCCATATTTAATAAGCAGCCTTACAGGAAGATATTTCATTAAATTCTTCTTCTCCTAAAGCACAATGCAGGTCATTCACATCTTTTCAATTATTATTGTAATCATCTTTAGTAGTTTCATCCCAAGTAGTTCAGAGATTTTCTGGAATCTTATACTGAGTCTCTATGGTAGTCTAAATGTCAAATCCCATACTTTCTGGATGATTTTTTATTTTAATTTTCCATTGGGAAAGATTAACACCATTAAAGAATGGTGTCTTGTTGGTATCTACACCATCTAATCTGTTATCCATAATTAAATTTTATCAAATGTATTTAAAGTGATAAAAATTTATAAATAACAGAAATTTTAAGATATTTAAGATACAACTAAAATCATAGTTGAAAACTTTTCACAAATATAGTGTTTTAAAAAACTTTTTTCCAAACCTCTGATACCAAATGTTGGTCCAAATGAATCTCAAGAGGGGGTGAATTGAGTTCCAATTAAAAATTTCAGTTAAAAGGTTTGTTTTAAAATCCCCCAATTCATAAGGCATGTTATACTATAGTGAATTTATAAATATTGTAAATGATCAATCAGTTTCTCAAAGATTGATTACTTCTCAGTTAACCCAATATGAAGATTATGTAATCTTTTGAAACTAACTTACTGGTTCACAATAATTACAAACACTTTCTAGTTCAACTATCAGAGTTACTCAAAAATAGATTTATATTTAATGTATTTAGCAGCAGAATATTAAAAATAGTTTTGTCAAAGGTAAAAAGCACAATAGTTTTAAAATAAGAGGTTCAGTCTCGTGCTGAGACTTAGTCCTCCTAAACATTTTATATAAACTATGATCCACACCCTTGATCGAGGGTTTTAAAATAGTACTCAGAATGTTCAGGTCCTCATCCCACTACCACATTTCTACATGGGAAAACAAAACAATAACACATAGGTTGTCCAGGACACACTTGACCTCTTCCATATTACATAGTGGGATATAGTAAAGTGTAAGAAGTTAGGTGTAATGATTTATTATCTTCTAGTTCAGCCCTAGAGTCATTGTGTGTCTAAATAGACAGATGAAAACACACTACTCAAAATGTTAATCAAAGGTTCACAAAAGAGAAAATAAATGTATAATGAGTTTAGAATGCTCTGATTGTTTGCAGATGAGATCTGGACTCATTTGGATGTTGCAGATGTTATGTGAGTCCTTTATGGTGAGGATGACACCAAACAGAGTGTCATTATTCTTCTCAGCTTCAGTTATTCAGGATTGTGCATATGATGTTCAGTAAGGCATAACAACTCGTCTTCATTGTTTTTAATAGGTGAATGATCTTCTTGACACTCTCTTGTTTTCAAAGATGATCTTCACGTTATTCTTTTGTTTTGTGGGCCTTCACCCACGTATTCCCTAATCTACTTGTGTGCCTCTGTCTCTATATATTTTTTTGTGTCTTTGTCGGCAGATCTATCTTCCTTTTTATTCCTTGAGATCTGGAAAAAGGTAATGATTAATTTTTGACAGGTACGAGTTATGGTTCACTGATATCCTACAACCAACTTTAATTAATATCAGGTTCATTAAATTAAGAAAATATAACCCTTGGAATTAAATAAGAGTTAATAAAAATTCAAACAGTATTTCATGACTGTCGGTGAATCATGATAACGGTCGGTCATTTGATCAGGATCTGTTTTGGTATGTCATTTGATCAACATCGGTGTTAGTAGGTCATTTAATCATTATCGGTTTTGGTAGGTTATTTGATCAGCATCGGTTTTGGTAGGTCATTTGATTAGCAATGGTTTCCGTTGGTCATTTGATTGGCATCAGTTTCGGTAGGTCATGTGATCATCATCGGTTTCGGTAGGTCATTTGATCAGCATCGGTTTCGATAGCTCATTTGATCAGCATTTTTTTCGGTAGGTTAGTTGATCAACATCAGTTTCAGTAGGTAATTTGATGCAACTATTTTCATCGGTGCGATTGTTGTCATCGGTGAGACTGTTGTCATCGGTGCGACCATTGTCATCGGTGCGACTGTTGTCATTGGTGCGACTGTTTTCATTGGTGCGACCACTGTCATCGGTGCGACCGTTGTCATCGATGCGACTGTTGTCCTCGGGGCAACCGTTGTCATCAGTGCGACCGTTTTCCTCAGTCCGGCTATTGTAATCATTGTGACCATTTTCATTGGTGCCTTATTCCTTTAACTATCGGGGACTCAAGAATATGACTAACAGTGAGTCAAAAACATGAAATTCTCACAAAGTGTATTTTTAATCCAGAACATTCCCTGGAAAATAGTAGACCATAAACAATAATAGTTAAACATATGTAGACATGATTAAACATATATAAACACATTTAAAACAAATTAAATAATTGACTAATTTGGCATATATAAAAACAATGATTTGTGATTATTAAAATAACTATCGCACAGATGTTTCAACAAAAACTGATAAGGGATTTCCTTTTATAACGCAGATAAATGACACACTTGGAATTACTAAAAATATTGATATATAATTTAGTAATTCTCAAGAAAAACGATTCTCAATGGGAAAAAGACATAATTAAAAAGATTATAAATTAATGATATAACAATAAAAATTTATTTTTGACAGGTTTTAGTTTCATTTTAAACCTTATTCTTTGTTTAATACCTTTGACATAAAATTTTATTCGTAACTATGGTAATTAAATTATTTATATTAAATGGTTATAATTTTATTTATTAAAAACGTCTCATAAATGATAAATGGATTAATTATTAGAACCTTTATAATCTTAATTTTTATATTTTTTGATTTTTAAAAAATTTGAATAATTTTAATTAATTATTTTTGTCATAAAATACTATTAATGTCATTTTAGAAACTATTCATAGTATTTGAAATTTAAAATAACATGAATGATATGGAATTATAATATAACTCATATTTAAACCCCTAATATGTAATATTAATATATAAAATTCATTTCGTACTATAACACACCGAAACTAATTACAATATATTTAAAAAATACCTTCATGATTTTTTCACTTATTGAACAAGAAATGTTTTGGAATAGTGAAATCAAGTAAGATAATTATTTCTTAAATTAAAATTAAAAATACATTACCATAATAATGAAATTAATTTATATTTTAAATAAGTTTTTTATAACCATACATATCGACTTTTTATCCTTAGGTAAACTGTTTATAGATATTAAATTCAATAGAGGGACATTTTTAAATTTTATTTAATTAAAATAATATAAATTCTATTATAAAATAACCATGTAACAAAAATGACATATATTTTAAATATTTTTGTATAAGGTTCAATTTATTCTATACAATAAATTAATGGAATCCTTTGGGTAAATTTTTAGTTCTTATATCATGGTTTTAACCATGTTTTACCCATTTTACACTTACGAGGGTGACAATATATACTGTATTTACTATTCATATTGAAAAAATTTAAAAGGTTGTTAATTATGAAATTTGAACTTCAAGATTTAATATTCAGTATCAATTTTTAAATTTTCAATCTATATGTAAAAGAAATTAATTTTAATGTAAATTTTGAAAATGAAACTGAAAAGAGTTTTAAGAAAAATGAGTTTTTGTTAATGGAAACTAACTAATATAAAAAATTGAATATTATTGATTAAAATGGAATAAATATAATAAATATAATAAATATATATAATATTATCATATTTAATATTTATCATATTTTAAATGAAGATAAAATGAAAAATCTAATTCTATATTTAAATTACTATATTTTATGAAAATAAATGTCAATATTTGAAAAATATATATTATTCACTACTCACTTAAAAATAAATAAATTCACATAAATCCAAAAATTTCACACTATGTTCATTTTTGAATTCAGATTTCAAAATTATTATTTATTTTTGGAAATATATTTTCTAAAAGCAAAATAAATTTCTTTTATTATTCTCTCAAAATAATAAATAAAATCTTTTTTTACATTTGTGGTGGAAAACCATTTAAAGAAATTAATACAAATTGGGTAATTATTTTGAATATAATAGATTTAGATATATAAATTATCCACAATTGTCAAAATGTGGTTATTAAAATTCACACTTCTAATTTCAGATATATGGTATAATGTCATATTATATTATATTTCACATAGACTCAGGGTGGTGTGTATTGTACGCTATCAAATGAACTAAATTTATTTGTAGATAAATATATCATAAATTATAAACAATTTTCAAATATAATTTTTTATTTGTATATAATTATAGTCACCTATAAATAATTTCTGTTCTGTTAAATTCAGATTGACATGATAAACGCCCATACCCCCAAACATTATTTTAACCATGATCGTGTTTCACTTAAAAATGATTCATTTTTATGCTATCATGTTTGAATTTTAGGTCATGTATTTATACTAAAAAATTATCAAAGATTTTTTCCCAATCATATATCATTCCAATTTACTCTATATTATTCCATATATTGTGTGAATTTATTATTTTTATTTTGATATAACATTATTCAACTAGATATCATTTCCAATGTACTAACTATGGATTATAAATACTACACCCCATATCCCATAATCATTTTTTATCTATGATCATGGATTTACTTTTTAATTATTTTGGTTTGTGCAATTATATGTGGATTTCAAGTTCGGTTTTGAAATTTGATAATTTATCAGATGGTTGGGCTCAATTATATATCCTACTATGGAGTGATGATTTTTTTGTGACATTATGGGGTTGACTACTCAAATGATCCCTCGTGAAACTATGTGTAAAGGATTATTTAGATACCCTGGTTTTTTATGATAACCTTTTCATCGATCTATTTACATACCATGAAATTGGAATGTAACCTTTTTATCTGAGGTCTTTAACATCATGTTTATAATTATATGAGTTACATGAATTAATTATGTATTATTATTCTCATTATTATCATTATATTTTTAATTTATTATGATTATTCCTTTCTATAATGAGGTATATCTTTTACACACTTCCTTGATTATTATTACCTTAAATCCAAATATGATCTCTACCTTATATTAATCTTCTCAAATTTGTTAGAATATAATTATATTTTTAGCATAGATGGACTATGGATTTAGAGATATATCCAAAATTTTTAAATATAAGTGTTGAAATAATATTCTCAGGCAATATATCTTAGTTTATAATGGTAATAAAAAGAAATATTATAGGTTTTGTTCGTATGTAATAAATTAAAACATATGTAATAAATATATGTATTTATAGAACTCAATGTAAGAGTGCATGTTCGAGATGGTTCATTTGGTATCAATGTATTCTAAGATATTTTTAGAATATTAAAAATTATACTTTAAAAATATCAAAATATTTTTTTAGAATTTAGAGGGTATTCTTTAGAATTATGGAGAAAAACATTAAATAATAGTTTTATTGAACTTTTTCAGGTACAACTTGTATAATAAATATATATGGTTATCCATTAAATTCAATTTATAATAATTCATTTTTTTACTTTCCTATAAATACAGGAATGATTATGGTTTTTTTCATATGGAATAGCTGAAAACATGATAACAAATACTAAAAAAAATCTCTATTTCTTAATAATTGAAAGAAATTTTCCATTATAAATAAAAAACGGAGCTCATGTAATTTATTTGAGTTGGGGAGAATGTAACAACTACTTTGTTTTGGGAAAATTCATTATATTTTGTTTTCTATTAACTTATATTTTCCCCACGATAAAGTTTCATTTGATTTTCTCTTTAATATTATAAAATACTGATAAATCTATCTCATATATAAATAAATTAATATGATAAGATAAAGATGATTTCATTATTTTGGTAATGTAAAATAAAAAATAATAGATACATACTATACATGTTAATTTGGAATAAAAAATATATACAATTTAATGCCATGATTAATGAAAGTAAACATTGTAACCTTCAATAAATTTCATTATATTGATAATTATTATAAATAAAGAAAATAATTATCCATTAAATATAAATTTATTCATAATAAATAATTATTTATTTCTCTAAAGTATAAAGAAAAAAATATTGAAAAATGTATTATATTAATATTATATGTAATAGTTGCAACTAAATATATGCATCTTTCATCAACCATGCAGACATATATGAAAATTTTACTTTTAAGAATCATGATTAATAAATGAATAAGATATTTAATTTGTATGTTTTATAATTTTAATAAAGTAATTAATTAAGTAATTGAGTACTATATTATATTCATTGGCACTTGGATATTTTCATGATCATTATATAATAGATATTTAATACTTATTTGTACCTTTTAGATACATTTTTATTATAGAATATCATTTTATGAGTAAATATATAACATTTGAAAAAAATTAATAATGGAATTTTAGAATGATAATGGTTTCAAAGTATTATTCATCTTGGAATTAGTATATCATAGTTCACTATAATTATATATGTTCAAAAAATTAATATTATATCCAAATGTTACCATGCTAATACTTTATGGAATATTTATATATATGATTTATCATTCCATGTTTCAGAAATTTATATTTTTGTGAATAATGAATATTTTATAAAATGGTTTCATAATATATTTTTCATTTATATCATGATTCTTTGAATAACATCATATTTCTAGTTTTATTAATTATATTAATAGTTTATTCATTTCAATATAATTGATTATATATTTTCAAATGATATGAAGGTAATATAATTTGAAATATATATAAAATGAAAACTTAATGATAATTAATTACATGAATTTTTTTGTCATATGGTATTTCATTTACATAAAAAATAAAATAAAATATTTTTTTTAAATTGTTAAAAATACATTTTAAAATTAATTATAATTTCAGTATTTAATATGAATTTATTTATTTTTAAAACATTTGGTTAAATATTTATAATATAATCCTCTATTCAATGTGAATGTTTATATAGTATAAAAACATTATTTTAAACGTTTTGTTTTATATTTTAGGGTTAGTAATATATTTCTCTTGAAAAAATATTTTATAATGTTTTTATGATATTAATTTTGGTATTCATTTTCCACATTTAGAGGCTTATTATTATAAAATTGATGTGACAGGAAAGAACAAATTCTACAAATATAGTGCTCTTTACATAATATGGGAACAAAATATTATATTAGATATTTATGGAAATTAACGGGGAACTATAAGTTTACTATATCACTTTAGAAAATAGAATAATGATATACATATTCATTAATTTTGGGAATTTCCACTCACCTAAATTATAAATACTAGAAACATCATAAAATTTCATCAAACAACAAAATATAATTATGATTTTATTTTTATGTAAACAAATTAGTCCCATAAATATATCAATCATCATCGTGGAAGTGCTTTCATTGTTTGATGGGTTGATTCTATGTCAAAAAGATAATGTAGGGTAATAGTTCTCAATACACCCAATTTTATTCCATTTTGTAATTATTTTGATGTATTCTTTTCTGAATATCATTTCCAAATAATAATGTACTTTTATTTATAGCATATCATCATCACTATATTGTACTGTAAATCGTATATTTTTCGTTCACACGTACTACACTTCCAAAAAATTGTGCATTTAGAAACATTTTTTTAGTAAGGTTTTCTGAATACTTTCCCAATATTGATGTGAGAATAGTATCTTTGGATAAATATGAATAAATTAGTAACCTATTTTATCTATACTTTAAAAACATGCTTATTTCTAATTTAGAAGTTATTTCTTTAAAACATGGATAATTTAAAAAATATATTAAGAAAATATAGATATTAATATTTATCTGTGTATAATATATGTATATCTATTTATATATGTTAATAATATATTTGTATTTATTATTATTGAAAATATATATTAATTAAATAAGAATATATTAATAAGAAATTTTATGTATATTATAATAATATATTATATTTATACAAAATAACTTATTTCATATATATATGTTGATATATTTTACATACAATAATATAAAATACATATATACGTTGTATATTATAATTGTTAATTTTTTGTATATTTTTTATATTTTATATTTATTTTGTATATGATTAATATATATAGTACATGTATTATATACTGTCTAGATTTATGTATTGTATATTTTATATTAAATATATTTAAAACAATATATTTTTACATATATAATATATTGTATATATTAATATTAATATAATATATATTTTTATAATTATATATATACAATATATATATATATATATTATTTATTCAAAATAATTATGTTTATATATATATCTCATTATAAAAATTTAATTATATATATATATATATTGAATATCCAATACTAAAAACATTTTTTATCTGATTTTAATATTTTTCTATATCTAGTTATTATAGTATACTAATAATATATATATTATATTTAATATTTTAATAACATAAATTTGTTTATTATTATTTACAATAATATTTGTTAATAACAATATAAATTGTATATCTAAGAATTATAACATGTTAATAACATATATTATATATACTATATTAATAATGTATTTTAATTTATTATTATTAAAAAAATATTAAAAATAAAAAATATTAATATATTATTAATATATATATACTAATATGAAATATTAATATATTATAAATATAATATAGCACTATGAAAATATTTTGATGGACATGTTGACCCAGTCCATCATCATACATGATATGGGATTGGCCAGAACTAATTATGGAAAGGGGAGGGGGAGGAGGAGCACAAGTGCTAGAAGTTAGGGGTGGGGGACAGTGGGAGTTATGAGGCCACACATGGTGTTGTTTTGTAATCCCTTGGACATATCTGGTCCATTTTCTAGCTGAAATATATTGTTCGGGGTGTTTTTGGAGGTCAATGTGATTTATCCCCAACACATTTACAAATTTACAAATCTGTGAATAGTGTTTCCAGTTTTGTAAACAGTAATGTTGGTGTTGTCGAGTCATCTGTACTATTGACATAGGTGAGTCATTTGTACTCTCATCTTCAGTAAAGCATTTTTACTATCAGAGTTGGTGAGTGATATTTCTTGTCGGCATCGGTGAGTCATTTATTCTGTCAGCGTCAGTAAGTCATTTGAAATGTCAGGGACAGTGAGCCATTTTTACTATCTGCGTCGTTGAGTAATTTTTACTATCAGTTTCTGTTATTTATTTGAATTATACATGTCGAGGAGTCATTTTTAATGATAGAGTTGGAGGGTAATTTATTATGTTAGCGTCAATGAGTCATTTATACTGTCAGCGTAGATGAGTTATTTGTACTGTTGGCATCAGTGAGTCATTTTTATTATCGGCAATAGTGATTCATTTGTACTATCAATGTCAGTGAGTAATTTGAACTGTCAGTTTTAGTGTTTCATTTTTAATCTTGGCGTCTGTAAAACATTTTGGAATAGTGTTTTTAAAACTGTTTCATTTCCTTTTATCAAATTTCAATATTTTTCTAGATTTCTGATTTTTTCCTTTTGATGTATTTCTTTCTCATAAGATGATTTAAATATCATATTTATGTGGGTTTGAAGTAGTTACAAGGTTGATAAATCATATCATTGTTTTTTTCTAGAAATGTTGAGGCTCTTAATTTATTAAACTGTATTGTTTAATTTGAACTATTTTTAATAGAAAATCTAGAATATCTTAAACTACTTCTTTGTTAAACCTTATAAAGGGAAGAGATATCTTCATCCCTTTTTCATTCTTCTTTTTAACTGGTGTGAGATTATGATACCTTTACTTCATCCCATAGGAGTCATGTGATCAAACTGTCCTCCATGGATTGGTTCACCTAGAACTTCTTCTTGCTACAAGGACACCCCCTGTTTTGGTTCAACCAAGCAGTGTCGATCAATATTCAATATAAGGTATGATATAATGTTGTTCTTCTAGCTAACTATCAATCCGTTTCTCCTTGAACTTTTATGTCATGTGATCTCGAATATCATAATGAAGATATCTTGGGTGTCTATTGGTGTGGTCATACGGCTGCATCCTCATGTGGATGTAGTTGTCGTGGTGGGAGGCGATCATGATCCATTGCGCGGATCGTCATCGTATAATGACTTTCAAGAACCTTTTGAGAGATTGGATTCCTTGAATCACTGTTGTTTTATACAATTAGAGAAAAATTTTATTTTACATAATAAATATTTAAACAGGATAAATAAATTTATATTGATCATATGCTATTGCCACTTGTTTTGATAGATAGTGTGATATATATGATTTCTTTATATTTCATGTTGTTATTAATGAAAATTTGTAAATAATGTAAACTGAGATTAATTGTAATTATTTTTCAAAGATAAAGAAGCATGTAAATGGATCTGGTTGTAATTATTGTAAACATATTTCATTTAACTAATTAATGAGCTAGAGGCATGTTGATGCTTATTGAAAATGAATTAATTCATGTCAATTAACTTGTTAGTAAATTTGTGATATCTTACCACATAGGTTACCAATAGTTGGAACCTAAAAATAATAAATATTTTAATTCCATATGGATGAAAGAAGTTTCAAAATGATAAAAGATAATTCTTGATAGGGTTCCTAGTTACTATATTTCATGTGAGGGTTTGTGCCAGGTGCTTTAGAGCAATGATTGCCCATTATGTGTGGAGAATGGATGCCTTGTTTGATGTCCAAGAGCCTGGTTGATATGATGGTTGTTTCCTACTTCTTGTGTTGTGATGTGAGCCTGGATGGATATTGTGAGATGTGGGGGTAGGGAGGTATAAGAACACGGACCTTAGTTTTAGGCACGTTCTTTCTTTTTCTGCAGTTTTTGTAGAAAAGATGACTTTTTTGAATAATTTTAAGTACAAGCAGTGTACTTTGATGTCGCGCGAGGTCGTGTGCTGGTCGTGTCCAAGCCACAGACACGGACGTGTGGGTGATGTGGAGGCCACGTAAAGAGGAGTAAAAAAAGCCTACTACACACCGTGTAATCCAGAAGTACACTTCGTCTACTTTATTTTTTTTTTCATTAAATGGAGAGGGCTCACGTGTGACTGCAAGAATTGTCTTCTTCTAGGTCCCATTCGACCGAGAGAAGCCGCATGGCGCCGAAACTTCTCTGAGCCCCAGTGCCTTCATCCATTCCTTGAATCAACCGTCGTCTATTGCAATAGAACTGCATCAGTAATCTCTCCCTTTTTCTAGAGCACCGTTTTCCAATTCCATCTCCTTTTCAAGTTATCATAGGTTGAACGTTTTGTGTGTTTTTATAGATATACAATGTTCTAAGGAGATTAAAGCCTCGTGGTTCAGGTATATTGATCTCCAATATCATGGTAGGTGGTTTCTGCCATTCTATTAAAAGTCTTTGAGTTTTGTGTACAATTTCCACCAATACGCTTGAATGGGGTATTGAGTTTTTACTAATTTTCCCTTGTAGTTTTCCTACCTTTCTTATATTCTTTTGTAGAGGAAATTTGGATATGTATGAGGGTAATTTCATTGCTTGGATTTTTTTCCCATTCCTTGTTCTGTTTATGAGCTTTTGGTCTTGTTTAGCCTTTGGTCGTTATACCTATTTTTTTATGCCTTGTGACAGTAGGATGGAGTGTTATTCCCTGACATGATTGTTATGTCATAGACTTGTTAGCCATGTAGCTTTGTAGGTTTACTTTTTTCTATATAGAAATATTATGCACCGACTTGCACAAGGCCGTGAGTACCTGGTATTATAAACTAAAAGAAGATAGACCGAGTGGGATTCCTCAGAGAGTCGTGGACATTATAGACTACAGGGGATAAACTGAGTGAGTTTCCCATAGAGTCGTGGTCATTTTAGACCATAGGAGGACAGACCGAGTGGGCTTCCTTAGAGATTATTTAGATTTATAGACTATCAAGTCATAGACCGAGTGAGATTCCTCGGAGAGTCTTTGTTTATTTCAATTTACTTATACCATTCCCAACTATAGGAGGAATTGACTGAGTGGGCATCTTCAGAGAGTCTGTGATCAACCTGAGGTTATAAGAGGAATTAACCAAGTGATATTCTTAAGAGAGTCTCTAGAACATGGGTCTATAAGGGGAATTGGCCACGTGAACTTCCTCAGAGAGTCCCTGAGTACCTTAGACTATAATGATAATTGACTAAGCGTGCTTCCTCAGAGAGTCATATTTTTCATATGACCAAACCGGAGGGGTTAGAAGGAGTGTACTACCAAGAGGTTTTTGGTAAATCTTGGATAGGACTAGAGGGGATGGCTGTGAGTTCTTCCCAGAGGGATTCCAGTTTGTGGATAGCTGTTATTCTCACTACAGCTTGTTGATCTGTGGATAGTTTACTATCGTGTATCATCCTGTTTACTAGTCACTGTTTACTGCTTACTGTACTATTACCTATCATATGCTCACTGATTGTTAGGAACATATCTTCTGGTGGTTTCCTACTTGTATATAGTCTCACACCTTTTTTGGGTCATTCTTTTGGGCCCAAAAAAATTATATTGCTGCAGGTATAGACAAGGGAAAGAACCCTTCGACTTCAAATACTCGATTTCATTGGACCATGAGAGCATGGGACCTAGTCGAGGCTTGCGATGCTGAGGAGTTTCTTATCATTTTTTATTTTTATTTGGTTTATTATTGTATTCAACATTGTGACTTGTTTGGCTGCTTTCCTAGACATATGTATCATGCATCATTTCATATATATGTGTGTGCTCTAGTTGTTTATTGTTTTAGTCATCCACTATTTACTATTGTTGGATATTTACTACTTTCTCTATTTTATGTGTTGTTTACTTCCGCTGTGTACTCTTCCAATGAGGGCATAGTTTCCCCACTAACACACTAATGGCCCTCACTGCTAGTCGGTAACCTCTAGCATTCATGGAAATGAGATTGAGGGCATGTGACCAATCGGGTATGGGGTGCCTCTGGTTGGATCCCAGAACCGGGACGATACAATGTGGTATCAGTGATATTATTTTCTCTTGACATACTGTTTGGAACCTATAGCTAGGGATAGGACAGAAGAGGTACTTTGTAATAAGTTGTGCCCAGGAGCAGCTAACCAGTGTGCAGGGAAAATCCAATCTACCTCATTGATTGAAATTTCTTTAGATTATGCAATTTTTATTATTTATATGATCTCACTAATGGGTGATTCACATGCTTTTGTGCTATTATCATTATTGTTATTTTAGTTCAATTTCTATCGCAACCCGATGAGATGACGGTATGCCATCTCATACATCATATAGGCACATCTTAGAAATCACATGCCACACATTATTTCCATGCCATCTTGGATGCATCAGTGATTCCATGTGGTTGTGATAGATGTTGTGTTATTATGCATGTTGTTGTGATATATGATTTGATCGAATCTCTATGGTTTGATAGAGAACTTGTATGAATAGTACCTTGCATAGATGGACGCCAAAATTTGGTTATTGAGGTGTTATGGGCCATCATAGGCCATAATTTGGTGGATCATTGCATGGTTTCCTTGTTATAACTTGTATAAGATGCCAAGCTCTGATTCACGGGGATGTATGGGCCCTCATGGATCGGAATTTGGCACCATAACTCTTGTTTTCTGTGTTTTCTGGGCTTCAGAGCAGTTTCTGAGCTACTGTCCTAAGAAACCCAGAATAAACGGTGTGTAATTTATTAATACACGCTCTTAAGTTTTTAATCCATGTCACTGACTATGTGGGAAGAAACACAGGGTTGTTAAAAATCTTCTAGAACACGCCATGTACGGTACGTACATGCTGTGTTGTAGTGACCGTGTGTCTACCCATGTGACTAACGACACAGATGGATGAATCTTCGACTATACACAATGTGTCCTATTATCAAACATCATTCCATGCAACCTATGTAACCGTCCATATCACGAACAACATGGGTTGGGGAAAACCTTCAAGTACAAGTTGTGTTCTCAGAGAGCATCCCATGTTGAGTGAACCATGTAGTCGGCCGTGTAACTAAGAACATGGGTCGTTGAAACCTTGTCTAGTATACGCTGTGTCCCTCGTGAACATGTTGTGTAGTATATGATTATGAGGACCATAAGGGTTAGCCGTGTAATGATACTTGGGAAGGGGAATAGAGTTCAAGTACATGCCATGTGTAAGTACAAAACGCCATGTGGTTGGGGAATTTCATGACTAGTTTTAAAAGAAGTACACTCCCATGTGAATGGCTTAAAATAACAAGTTGTGTTGTTTCTATACACACCGTGTACTCTTGTTTTGTAAAACTTTAATGTTTTTCTCCTGTTCTGCTCTTGTAATCTTGTGTTATCAGTCTTTAATAATCCTGATTTAAGGTGTGTTATTGACCTTTCAGATTTCTTCCACCGAGACGTGTTTTGGTTGTACGTCAACAACCAGATGCTGATCAGACACCAGATATGGCTGATCAGGGACATCCTGCAGATCTTCCTACTGTGCTGGCCTTGGCACCATCAGTTATCTCAGTTGCAGGCACCGATGCGTAGTTTAGGGAAGTCTTTCGGAGGATGATGAAGACTTTCCATGGAGTGTCGCCTCCTACCCCGTCGATGGAAGAGTTGACACGGGTTTTCCAGTAGCATCATCCTCCTACTGTATTGGGGGATGGAGGACCTCATGCTGCAGAGTCGTGGCTGGAGGCCACACTAACAATTTTCGAGCATCTGGAGATACCTCCTAAGAAGAGGCTGAATCTCACTACCTATATGCTTTGAGACACTTCCAAGAGGTGGAGGGAGGTGATCTCACAGTTAGGGCGCCATTTGAGTTTGACTCGAGATGTGTTTTGGTGCATCTTCTATGATTACTTATACTTAGAGATGTTGAGGGCTGATCGAGGTTGGGAGTTTATGAATTTGGAGTAGGGTACTCTTTCTGTTATGCAGTTCTCGTATCGCTTTACTAAGATGCAAAGTTTCACGCCTTTTCTGGGAGGCGATGAGTTGTTCTTTGCGCAAAAGTTCGAGGATGGTCTGAGGAACGACATCCGCTCACAGGTGAACATCTTCAGGTTGACTTCGATATCATCTATCGTCAACGAGGTGCTGATCACTGAGCGCAATCTGAGGTATTCTACAGAAGTGAGCCAGGGAGGTTCTACATCCAGAGTCAGTGTTCCTCTTATTGATATAAGGAAGCGTTGTAGGGAGTCTAGTCGAGGAGAATAGAGTAAGCAGAATGTATCTTCGGGAAACCAGGTAGTTTTCTACTAGTGCAGGAGGACTGGGCATGCTAGGACTTAGTTATAGAGAGACCCTACAGAGTTCCGATCTTGCGGCAAGATGGTCCATCCTTAGTGTTTTTGTTAGATCTTCTCACCTACAGCTGGTGGTAGTGGTTCTTCTCTGACCCCTCGTTCCAGAAACGCATCTCCAGTTTCTCACCAGTCTAGTAACTGGAGATCTTACGGCCGTTCGGGTCGAGGTAGAGGTCGTGATCGTGGTGGTTAGTCACTAGGTTACCAGTGAAAATAGAGTAAATCATCTCAGACTGGTCATCCAGGGTCACAGGTCCACGATACATGCCATACTTTTGTACTGGAGTAGACCCATCATGCGTAGGATCTTGGCCCTTCTACAGTTTGAGATACGATCTTAGTAGCCTCAATTTTATCTTAACCTCTTTTTGATACTGTTGCTACACATCGCTTTATCTGTGTTGTTGTTGTTGAGATCCATGGGCTCTGTATCTTTTCCTCTACCGATACTCTGAATCTAGACACACAGTTGGGGACTAGAGAGGTTAGAGTATGTTAGTGCAGAGAGTGCCCTCTTGAGGTTGTAGGGTGTCATTTCTTATGAAAACTCAATGTCCTAGAGATGATGAGGTATGATTTCATTCTCGAAATGGACTGGTTAGTCCCTTTCCAGGAAGTTGCTGATTGCTATCATCGTAGGGTGAGTTTCATATCACCAGAGGGTGGATCCTTTCTTCATAGAGGCGTGTGGGATGTCCAGGTGAGTCGAGCAGGACCCGAGCATCATGGGCTAAGTGGAATTCCAACCCATGTTTCAAGTCTTTATCTGGATTGCCAAGGGAATTCATAATTATAATTTCCACTAGTAGTGGATCATTTCAGATATGTCTTTCAAGTGGACATTTCAGGTTTTCCTCTAAAGCATGAGGTAGAGTTCTCAATTGAGCTCGTGCGAGGAGCGACATCGGTGTCCATTCCTCCTTATAGGATGGCTACACCTGAGTTGCATGAGCTCAAGAAGTAGTTGGAAGAGTTTCATGCAAAGAGTTTCATCTGACCCAGTACTTCTCCTTGGAGTTCACCTGTCTTATTTTTGAAGAAGGTAGACGGCACCCTCAGGCATTGTGTGGATAATCAGATGCTAAACCAGTTGATGGACAAGAACCGATATCCCTTAATGTGGATCGATGATCTCTTTGATCATCTTCGAGGAGCCTGTGTGTTCAATATTTACATGAGATCCGGTTATCATAAGTTTCATGTTTGACTATCTGATATACCACTTACTACATTACGGAGCCTGTATGGTCTATACGAGTATATGGTTATGTTGTTCAGTCTCATGAATGCACGTGCAGTTTTTATGGAACTGATGAACCGCGTGATCTATCAATACTTGTATTCCTTTGTGGTTGTTCTTGTGGACGACATCTTGGTTTACTCTCACACTCGACACGACCATGCTACCCATATTGAAATCATTCTATGTACACTGAGAGAGCATCAGTTATATGTTAATCTCTTGAAATGTTACTTTTAGGTGGATCAAATTCACTTCCTGGGTCATGTTATCTCAGAGACAAGAGTATCAGTAGACTCGGAGAAAGTGAGAGTTTTAGTCTCCTGGGAGCTGCTGATGAATTTCTTTGAGCTGCGGAGTTTTTTAGGACTGGCTAGATACTAAAGGTTTTTCAAACGGGAATTTTCACGCCTAGTAGCACCAATGACATTTCTAACCAAGAATGGGAAAAAGTTCTTATGGTCAGATTACTGTGAGTCAGCCTTTCAAGAGCTGAAGGGGATGTTGATGTCAGCACACATACTAGTCTTGCTAGATCTAGGCAAGATATATAATCTTTAATATGATTCTTCAAGTATTGGGCTGGGAGCTATGCTGATGTAGGGAGATGGAGTCATTGCATACGGGTCTCGGAAGTGGAGGCCACATGAGGGGAATTACCCGACACATGATCTGGAGTTGGCAGCTATTGTTCATGTCTTATTTTTTGGAGACATTAACTTATAGGAGAGCATTATGTGGTTTTTACTAACCAAAAAAGTCTAAAGAACATCTTCACTCACCATGATCAAAATCTGAGACAACATAGGTGGGTCGAGTATCTTCTGTCCTTTGACTTGGAGCTTGCCTATGCACCTAGGAAAGGCAACACAATGGCTGACACATTGAGGAGGAGAACTCAGATATTTGTAGTTCATAAGGCCAGTAGTGAGTGGGAGCTTATGGCTCTATTCTATAAGATGCATTTCGAGTTGCACGATAGATAGGGGCTGACTTTTCTATCTTCTGTAGAAGTTATATCTACTCTTATCGATCAGGTACGGATGAAGCAGCTATCAGACGCTTAAGGCCTAGTTCTGCATGAGACTGTGTCAAGAGGGGACACTCTTCCTGGATGTACAGTAGGCGAGGATGAGATCTTGTGTTTCCAAGGACGCCTATGGGTTCCAAAAGACATACATGAGAAGCTGATGCTGGACTTTCATTCCTCAGTTTGGGCAGTGCATGCTGGTGTCACCAAGATGTATCTTGATCTGAACCACCATTATTGGTGGCCAAGCATGAAGAGAGATGTTTTTGGTTTTGTCCTGAGGTTTTCCACTAGTCAGCAGGTGAAAGCGGAGCATCAACGACCAACAGGTCTATTGCAGCATTTACCCATTCCCGGGTGGATGTGGAATGATGTCGCGATGGACATCGTGACATGTTTGGTGGGGTCTCCTCAAGGGAATGATGTATTTTTTGTTGTAATAGACCAGATTACGATGTTTTCTCACTTATTTCCAATCAAGGAGACTTTTAGTGTTGATGATCTAGGATAGTTGTACATCCAAGAAATTTTACGTCTACATGGAGTTCCCCACTTCATTGTTCCACACAGGGATGGAAATTTCACTTCTTGGTTCTAGTAGGGGATTTATAAGGCTTTGGGTACATAGGTACTTTTGAGTACAGCATACCATCCCCAGACAGATGGCCAGTCCGATCGTACGATTCAGGTGCTTGAGGATATTCCCCAAGCTTGCATTTTGGACATTGAAGGTTCTTGGGAGAAGCATATACCTCTTTTGGAGTTCGCCTACAACAACAGTTTTTAGGCGACTATTCAGATGGCTCCATACGAGGCTTTGTACGGTAGACCATGCCGATCTCCTTAGTGATGGCTAGAGGAAGGAGAGGAGGCTTTTCTGGGACGTCATCTTGTTCTGGAGACCTCAGAGCAGATAGAGTTGATTCAGAACAGGATGGCTACAACACAGTCTCGACAGAAGTCTTATGCCGATCAGTGTAGACGACATCTGGAGTTTGAGGTCGGGGATTAGGTTTTCCTGCATGCCGCACCAAGGATGGGACACAAGAGGTTTCAGAGACATGGTAAGTTTTCACCAAGGTACGTCGGGCCGATTTCCTATCAGTTGCAGTTAACTCAGAGGTACCAGGATATGCACGACGTCTTCCACGTTTCCCAACTCCAACGTTACTTTTCAGACTTGTCTCATGCCTTACAACCTAAGGAGGTTGAGCTCAAAGTAGATAAATTGTTTGAGGAGTATCCTATCTAGATTGTCGATCATAGTACAAAGGTTCTCTATGGCCAGTCTGTTCCTCTAGTACGGGTGCCATGGAAGCACGAGTGAGTACAGGATGAGACTTGGGAGAGGGAGGTCAATGTACGATCGTTGTGGTTGGAGCTCTTCGTGGATTATTCTTACATGCCTCGCTAGGAAAATTTAGGGATGAATTTCTTTATGGGTGGAAGTTTGTAAGAACATGGACCTTCTTTTCAGGTATTTTCTTCCTTTTTGTGGAGTTTTTCTGAGATAATAGAAATGTTTGAAAATTTTTAAAGTACACACAGTGTAAATTATAAGTACACACCGTGTACATCAATGTCTTGAGAGGCCGTGTGCTGGCCGTGTCCGAACCACACACAAGATCATGTGGGGTGATGTGGAGGCTGCTAAAAGTGGGGTACTGAAAACCCTAGTACAGGTTGTGTACTCCAAAAGTACACGCCGTGTACTATTTTTTTCATTAAACAGATCGGGCTTGCATGTGACCACCAGAATCAACTTCTTCTAGGTTCCTTTTTACTGAGAGAATTCGTACGGTGCTGGAAATTCCTCGAGCCCCTGTGCCTCCATCCATTCTCTGAATCGACTGTCATCGATTGCGTTGGAACAGCATCGGTAAGCTCTCCCTTATTCTAGAGCATCGTTTTCCAATACCTTATCTTTTGCAAGTAATCTTGTGTTGAAATATTTGTTTATTTTCATAGATCTAAGACGTTCTAAAAAGATTCATGCCTTTTGGTTCAAATATATTGATATCCTATCATCAAGGTAGGTGGTTTGTGCCTTTCTATTCGATGTCTTTGAGTTTTGTGTGCAATTTCCACCAATACCCTTGAACGGGGTATTGCGTGTTTACTACTTTTCCCCTGTAGTTTTCTTGACTTTCTTGTAAGCTTGTGTAGAGGTAATATTATTATGTATAAGTTTAATTTATATGCATGGATGCATTTCCCATGACTTGTTATATTTATGACCTTTTGTTCTTGTTTATCCTTTGGTCGTTATACCTATTTTTTGTGCCTTGTGACTATAGGATGGAGTGATGTTCCCTGACATTCTTGTTATGCTATATTCTAGTTTTCTAAGTATCCCTATAGGTTTACTTGGGCCATATAGCATTATAATGCACTGAATTTCATGGGGCCATGAGAACATGGTTCTATAAACTATAAGGGGATAGACTGAGTGTGCTTTCTCATAGAGTCTTGGACATTATAGACTACAAGGGATAGATCGAGTGAGCTTTCCAGAGAGTCTTGGAAATTTCAGACCACAGGAGGATAGACCCCGTGAGCTTCCATAGAGAGTCTTGAGCTTTATTTACTATACGAGGGTAGACTGAGTGAGATTCCTTGGAGAGTCATTGTTTGTTCGAATTTACTTAAACCGTTCCGGGTTGTATGAGTAATTGACCAAGTGAGCTTCCCCAGAGAGTATGTGATCGACATGAGGCTATAAGAAGAATTGAACGAGTGGTATTCCTCAGAGAGCCTCTAGACCTTAGTTCTATAAGGGGAATTGACCGCATGATCTTCCTCAGAGTGACCCAAACTACCTTAGACTATAAGGGGAATTGGCTGAGCATGCTTCCTCAGAGAGTCTTATTTTTCATATGATGAAACCAGAGGGGTTAGGCTGAGTGTACTGCCCATAGGGTTATTAGTAATTTTTGGATAGGACCATAGGGGATGGATGTGAGTACATCCCATAGGGATTCCAGTTTGTGGTTAGCTGTTTCCTTCACTGCTGCTTGTTGATCTGTGGATTGTTTACGGTCCTATATCATCCTATATACTGGTCATTGTTTACTGCTTACTGTACTATTACCTGCCATATTATCATTGACTGTTATGCATGGATTTTCGGGTGGTTTCCAACTGGGATTTAGTCTCACACCTTATCTGGGTAAGGCTTTTGAGCCCAAAAATATTATATTTCTTTAGGTATAGAAAATTGAAAGTTCCCTTCAACATCAGATAATTGATTGCATTGGAGCAGGAGAGCATTGGACCAAGCTAAGGCTTGCGATGCTGAGGAGTTACTTATCTGTTTTTCTTTTTTTTGGTTTAGTATTGTATTCAACATTATTAATTGTTTGGATACCTTACTAGAAATATGTATCATGCATCATTTCATATATATGTGTTTGCTCTAGTTGTCTATTGGTTTTGTCTTCCATAGTTTACTATTGTTGGATATTTAATGCTTCCACTATTGAATGTTTTTTTTACTTCCGTTGTGTACTCTTCCGATGAGGGCATAGTTTCCCCACTAACACACCCAACTCCCTCACTTCTAGTTGTAGCCTCTGTCGTTCATGTTATTTCACTTGAGGCCATGTGACCAAACGTGTACGGGTCACCTCTAGGTGGCTCCTGGAACCGGGATGTTACAACATGTCCAGTGGTTGTGGTTGTAGTTGATTCCTAGAGTGGTGAGATAAATCAGTTTATGCTTGTGGGGGTCAGGGAGGACACATGAGATAATAAAATAGGTTGAAGATGAATGATTGGATGCTTGATGAATTTGTTTGGTGGTTTATCTAATTTACATTACCCACTAGTCAACACGGTTGGTCTTTCTACCCTCTTTCCAATAATAGGTAAATATGCACGAGGTATTCCACCATCATTCCAGTTTTTTCTTCCAAAGGATTGATGGGTCTTCACTCTTGCTATAGGTGGTAGAGAATTGATGGGTATTTCATTTAATCACTATGTTGAGATCCTTGTGATTGGTATCTTAGAATGTTTTTCTATAATCCCTAGGAATATGGGAAAGTAATAATGTTTTTGATAAATTATTTAATAAATGATGTTAACCCATGGGGTTAGAGCTTGTTGAATGCAATGTTGAGGTAATATTTCTGACAAGCTGTGGACTTGGTTTGGTTATGCATAGAGGACATGATACTTTGGTGTGATGGAAATGAAATGTAATGTGGAATTAACCATGGTTAATTAATGGTTAAAAAATTTATTAATTTAAATTGAAAATGATAAAAAAGGACAAAGTAATATACTTTAGATCTTTAAATTTTTGTGTGCTTATAGGATACATAGTAATACAAGTAGATATTGGGAGTCTGAGAGAAGTTATCTGTAGTTGATTATAAGACTAGGTTATTCCCATAGTGTGGTTGTGACCTATTGTATATTCTTTAATTTTTGTGCTTCTATATGCTACTGCAACCCATTAGTTAGGGAAACCAATAACATTGGGATTATGAGCACTAGGGGGTTCCCTAACATTCCAATGAAAGGATGAATGGATAACTACCGCCTTTGGAACCCCTCTAATCTCTTTTTCGTTACTTGTCTTAGTAGGAAAATTATATATTCATTCCCCGTATATTTTTGTAGAGGGATACAATGGATTTTGGATATTCACACACATATATTATGGATTTAATTTCTTATGGACTAATATATGGGTAACATGTATTGGTTGTGATGGATTAAGGATCCTTACTCGGGGTATGATCTAAAATGGAATAAGGTATAAAACCCAACGTATGATACACATTACGAGATATGTGGTGGGTCCCAAAACTACATGGTTACATTGGTTATGTGGATACATTCAATGTGTTTGTTGAGGTTCATGTTTCGGTTCTTCACCTAGGTGTCTGAGGGTATGCTTTTTTGGAGAGAGATTCTTTGAACGCGCGATGTTGGGGAAAAGCAGAAAACTAGTGGTGAAGTGGTATCAGGTTTCCCTTGATATCCTTTATTAGATTATATATAATTGTATTCAATACTTGTTGAGAGTAACCATGGTGAGGTTGGGAATATAGTACACATGTTTAGGTAACGATTTTTTTTCAATTTTTGTTTACTGTGTTCTATCATGATTTCTTTACTTCTTCATGAGGGGTGCGAGGTAGGATCCTATTGAGTATACTGTTATAAACACCCAATGTATATATAAACTATTTTTTTGGTCACTTGGAGTAGGTTAGAGATCTGTATGGTTACTAATTCTTTGGGGTTATAGGATTTGTTTGGTCTTTTTGGTCACTGTTGTTTTTACACTCTTTTGGCACATGTAGTTTTCCATTTTAGTTTTAGTAGTTCTTCCATGACCGTAAAAATATGTAATTGGGATTTTTGTTATATCATAGTATGAGTTAGAGTTCGTTGGTTTATGTCTTATCTCCTTCTTCTGTATGTTTTCTCTTAGAGGGTATTTCCTACCATTTGTGTGTTTACTATATTCTTAGTGCTACTCACCAGCCGGGGGTATATAGGAGGTGGGACTTGGGGGTCACAATCTCAATTCTCACATTGCTGACCCATGTGGAATACACCTTGTAGGGAGGGGGTCGTGACCATGTGATATCATAGGTTGTTTGAGGGATAGGATAAAGTTTGTTACAAGGCACATGTAAGGTTTCATGGGTTGGTAGGGAAATAATGGAAGTTAAGATTATTAATTGATGTGAGCACTAGAGGTCGACTGAGGAAAAGGCATTTATGACCATTATGATATGAAACATGAACTTTTATGTTTAAATTTTCTACTAAATGAGGTGATACTGCTTGTAGGATAGTGACCTAGGAACGGACCATGCATCATTCTTCTTTGGTCATGTGTTTGAATGGGTATACCTTGGGATAAGATTACATAAAATGAATAAAAGAAAAAAATTAAATAACTAATGTTGATTATTCCATATTCCAAGATTTGGGGCTATAACTATTTTTTTATGTTTGGATCCAGGTCGATGAAACCATTAGTTTCACACAAAATATTTCCACCAGTCTCCGCCTGCAGATCACCACTGGGAAGATGTTGAAGACAATGACACTTAAAGGAGAACACTCCGAGAGTTTCCATGCTAGAGGATGTAGAAGTATGTGGTCCTTGTTTCATATTCATTCACATAAGAATTTTTGGACATGGTTGCGGTAGCTTTTATTTCTATAAAATCATAAAAGGACAACTAAGTATATTTGGATGTGATGATGATGTGTGGGGGATGTGAGGCATGGGTGGTTGTTGTTCCTTGGGGTTCGCAAGGAGTTGGAAATCTTGTTGGAAGAGTTTGGAGACATGTTCAGAGTCGAGATTATTTCATTGACCATGAGGTCGTATAGTCACTAGAAAGAAGCTTACACATTGAAAGGGGAGTTTCAGTGTGTGAGATTTGGGATCTATTTTTAGAAACATTTACTATAATCTTTGATCCTTTTACCATATGAGGATTCCATGGAAAGTAATTTCTAGGAGGCATTACATCCAATGATCCGGTTCCGGGTCACCAAATTTATGCTCAAGATATATCTTGAGGTTCTAGAGATGGTAGAGTTCAATGATAGGATGTTATCTAGAAATAACTCTTCATGAGAGGGGAGTTTTCAAGATTCCTAACGAGGAAGAGTTGTAGTACGGGCTTCCCAGTTTTCAGGTAAGAAGAGTTTTTGTTCATCTAGGGGCAGGTCCCACCCCTCTGAATCTCATGTATATAGGGGTGGAAGCTCTCAGGCCTATTCCAAGGGACCAGACACTGGTTTTTCTTGTGGAGGTTGTGGTCCTCGACAGTGATAGTGCCCGACATTTCAGAGCGGTCAGCGTGCACTTAGTGTTCTGCTACATGTTCCTCTATTGAGGTCATTCTAGCTAAGGAAACAACAGCAAGTTGCACAATCTTTGGATCATCAGAGTAGATGGGCATATAGAATATATCCCCAGGATGCTCCCCATCCATAGAGAGAATAGTGCGACCATAGTGGTGGTCACCATCAGGTTCAGAGAAGTTGTGGAGCAGGTCCTGGTCAACTTCATGCACTAATGTTTCTAGAGTGAGTTGAGGTAGACATCTTTCGAGCTACCCTTTTCTTGTTTTCTACTTTGGTGTATGACTTGTTTGACTTAGGATTAAACCCCTCCTTTATAACACATTCCCTTTTCCATGCTATGGGATAAGAGGTAGAGAGACTTACAGTTCCCTTGGCATCGACTATACTAGTTGGATGTCAAGCTGACATGTTTGATGTATGAAAAGAATGTGACATAGTGTTAGGGTAGCACCTCTCACGGAGAGATTTATTATGTATACAGATAGAACCATATTATTTCTTCCTCATCATTTATTGGGTCTATTCAGTGTAGGCTATCATGGATTGTGTTAGGAGGAAGATGGTTCTCATCAATGCTGATGGAGAGATAATAGTCATTGATTGGTGAGAGATACACTTAGATGAGTTAAAGGTGTGTCAAGTAATTATAATCATTGATGGTGGAGCTAATGATATTTTCATCAGAGGTTTTGTAGTTGGGATTTCTCATGGTCATAGAAGAGTACCCTGATGTCATTCCAGAAGAGGTTATAGAATTACCCCCTCGACGAGAGATTGAGTTTCTGATCAAGATATAGCTGGGAGGATCTCCTATCTCTATGTTTTCATATAATATGGAATATTATGAGTTATGGGAGATTCATATGTAGTTAGATAGTCTTTTAAGGAATAGTTTTGTACGATCATGTTTTTCTTTATGGGGTCCACCAATTTGTTCGTTAATAAGGGTGAATAATGTATGAAGCTGTGCATTTATTATCATCGCCCAAAAAAAAGTGATAGTGAATAATACCTATCCTCTTCTATGTATTGATGATTTATTTGATCAAATGAATGGTTAAAGACAGATCTATTTTATTTACATGGGATAAAGATATCATCATATGCCTTTGAAGGATGAGGATATCCCAAAGACTATTTTGTTGATGTCATGAGGATTAAGAGTTTGTCGTAATACCATTTTGTGTGATGAATGCTCCATATGTGCTCATGGGATTGATGAACTCCGTGTTCTGTGAGTTCTTGGATATGTTCATGGTGGTTTTCATCAACAACATCCTTTTGTATTTCAGGTATGAGGAAAATAATGAAATTCATCTTCATGCAATTTTGGGAGTTATTGGTCGTCAACAACTATTTGAGAAGTTTTCAAAGTGTAATTTTCGGGATAGAGATATCCATTTCTTGGGACATGTTGCATCCCAGTTGGATGTAGTTATGAATTCGTCAAATATATATGTATTTTTATCTTGTGCATACCTCATGATAGTGGATGAGGTAAGATGTTTCTTTGGTATCACCAGCTATTAAAGGTGGTTTGTAGGCTATTTTTCTATGGTTGTGATTCCTATAATAGAGTTGACTAAGAAGGATCAGTCGTTCATTTGGAATGATCAGTTTTAGGAAGATTTTGATTATCTGAAGGAGAGTTTGGTCAGTGCTCTAGTTCTTTATCTACCAATAGAGGGAGTTTAGTTTGACTATTTCTACGATTCTTCATGTCTGGGGTTAGGATGCATTCTAATACAAGGGGCATCAACTGTTTCTTATGGGTCTTGGAAATTGATTCCCCATGAAGGTAATTATTCCATACATGATCTTGAGTTATTGGAAATGGTGTTTTCTCTGATGTTGTGGAGAAATTACCTCATTGGATAGGGCTTCGTGGTCTACACTGATCATAAGAGTCTGAGGCATGTCTTCTCCCAGCGGGAATTAACCATGAGGTAGTGTCATTGGATGGAGTTATTATTAGAATAAAACATTGAAATATCATATACACTTTGAAAAAGGGAATATTGTAGCTGATGTGATGAGTAGGAAGTCTCGGAGTGATACAATTTGTGAATCTGTTCATTCCAGGAGAGTAATGAATGAAAATTCAGCAATGCATCTAGATATGGGATATGTCAAGGGAAGAGGTTGTCTTCTTTAAATAATGGTGAAATAATATCTTGTGTGGCATTTTGAAGATTCCTAGTTGGGTGATCTACATGTTTAGGTCTGTAGAGACCATGTTGTCTGTTGAGAGACCCCTAATGATTGGTTAGAGGATGAAAAACACTATGTGTTGCTTTAGGTAAGTCTTTTCATTTCTTTAGTGATGCATGATATGGTTCTCATGGAGTTCCCAAGATCACCATTAATGGGTCATCCTGGTGTTAGAAATATGTACCAATCCATGATGAGTCAGTTTTGGTGGCTTGTTCTGAGGCATGTAGTTGTAGAGTTTGTGTCTCGATATTTGGTCTCCCAAAGGGTGACGGATGAGTACCATGTTCCCAGTGGGATTCTATAGCCATTGATGTTCTTAAATGGAAGCGGGAGGACATAAAGATTGAATTTCTAATTGGTTTACCTCAATCTCAAGGAGTCTGTGATGCTATATGGGTAGTAGTTAATTGTTTAATGAAATCATCACACTACATAGAGATCAAGGAGTCGATCTCAGTGGAGGTTTTATCAAGGCAGTATCTATAGGAGGTTGTGAGACTCCACGATGTCCTGTGTATGATCACGTATTATCAACTTCCTCATTTATCTTCTAGGTTGTAGATATATCTCCAACATGTTTTCAGTTCTCACATATGTGTTATCACTTCTTTTGTTCTACAGACATATGACCAAATAGACCAGACCCACCAGACTACTGAAGACATGTTGCGATCTTTTTTTTTGGATTTTGGAGGATTAGGGATGAGGCACATAACCTTGATGTAGATTCCTCAAAACCATAGATTTCACTCCACTATTGGTATGGAACCGTTAGAAGCCTTGTATGACTGACCATTACATACCTATTTTACAAGATTGGGGCCAGAGAGTAAGCTATTCTCATGATGAAACTAGTATAGACCATGAATGAGATTGTTAAGGTGATTCAAAATAGGATGAAGGCAGCATAGGATCGTCATAAATAATATGACCATCAAAGGAGGAGACCTTTAATGTTTAATGTTGGGGATCACATGTTTTTATGGGTGAATCCCAATCATGGGCCGTGAAGGTTATGTCATCAGAGAAAGCTGTATTACCAGTTTGTTGATCCTTTCAAGGTGTTGGCTTGTGTTGGTGTTGTGGCATATGGAGTAAAACATCCCCCGCAGATGAGTCAGATACACAGTGTTTGGCATGTGACGCGGCTCTATTGTTATCTTCATGATGACTCCTGAATCATCAATTGGGTAGATATCGATGCTGATGACGATGAGTCCTTCATGAAGTGACATTTAGAGATCCAGGATTACAAGGAGAAGGTGTTGCGTGGCCGTGATATCCCCTTGCTCTATGAATTTTCACGACATGGTGGAGTGGAAGAGAGTACATGGGATGAAGATTCGAATATCAATGCTCAGTTCCACAAGTTTTTTAATGTCTACCTTATTATTATGTTAGGTCAGTGGTTGTAGAAATTTATTTTCTATCAGATTTATTTATCTTATTTCATGTAGTTCGCTCTTTTTTGAGAGGTATCTATCTTGAGATATAGTTTTGGATATGGATGTTGTTTGTTTTTTGTTTAACATGATACTTGGGAAGGGGTTGATGTACATTCGTGGTGAGAACCTTGACAGTTATTTGGATGGGTTGTTGTTCAGACCCATTTTTTATTTCAATTATGGTTGGTTTTGAATTATCAAAGACGAGAATGTTTGAGTGGTATCTGATGTAATGTACCGAACCCATCTGGTCCATTCCATTGCTGAAATCTGTTGTTTATTGTAATTTGGGAGGTCATAGTGACTTATCCCCAAAACATTTAAATTTTTAGTTCTATGAATAGTGATTATAGTTTATTGAATAGTACTTTTAGTGTGTGTGGGTCATTATTACTATCAGTGTCAGTGATTCATTTGTACTATCGGCGTCGATGAGTAATTTTTCCTTTCTTTATTAGTGATTCATCTATACTGTCAGTGTCGGTTATTCATTTGTACTATTAGTATTAATGAATCATTTGTACTATCAACATCAGTGAGTTATTTTTACTGTCAGTGTTGATGAGTAATTTGTACTATCAGTGTCAATGAATCATTTTTAATATCAGAATTGGTGAGTAATTTCTACTCATGGTGTTGTTGAATTATTTGTACTATCAGTTTTAGTGGTTCATTTGTACTGTCAGCGTCGGTGAGTCATTTGTATTGTCTGCGTCAGTGAGTTATTTGTACTTTCAGTGTCGGTGAATCATTTGTACTGTCACTATCGGTGAGTCATTTGTATAGTCACCATCGGTGAGTTATTTGTACTATCAACAACAGTGAGTCATTTGTACTATCATAGTCATTGAGTCATTTATAATTTCCATGTCTGTGAGTCCTTTGTGAATAGTGTTTCCAGAACTATTTCATTTCCTTTGTCTAATTTCCAGATTTTTCCAGATTTCCCATTTTTCATTTTTGACATTTTTCATTGATGTAAAATGATTTAAATTATTTATTTTTTTGGGGTATAATCCATTTCATTGTTGGTAAATAATACATTTTATGTTTATAAAAATCTAGCGGCTTTTAATTATTCAAACCAAATAGTTTAATGTGATCCTCTTTTAATAAAAAACCCGACATATCTTAAATTTTTGATCCATTAAATATTCTAAAGGGACAAGATATCTTCATCCCTTGTTCATTATTCTTGTTCCCTAGTGTGAGATTCTCATATATTTCCTTCTTCCCATAAGAGTTATGCGATCAAGAATTCCTCCTTAGATTGGTTTCCCTTGATGTTCTTCCGGCTACAAGCACACCCCCTGTTTTGGTGCGACCAAGCAGTTCTAATCAGTATTCAATATAAGGTAGGATCTACAATTTTTCTTCTGGGATCCTCTCCATCTGTTTCACCTTGGCATTTTGTGTCATGCGATATCCACATTCTTAATGAATTTTTCTTGGGTTTCAGTTGGTGTAGTTGTGCTACGGCATCCTCGGGTGGATGGAGTTGTCATGGTGGGAGGCGATCATGATCTGATTGCTGGATCATTATCATGTAAATAATTTCATAAACCATTTGACATTATAGAATCAAGGATTAAATATTATTTTATATGAAACAATAGTGTTTTAATGTTTTATCCCACTCGATCACAATTGAATTGTCATAAAAAATATTTCAACCTGATAAATAAATTGGCATCGTATGTATGCCATTGAAACTTATTTTTATAGATAGTTTTATATATATGATTTCATTTTTTAGAAAGTTGTTCATGATATATATTGGTAAATAATTTAAAGTTGGAATAATATCAATTTTTTTCAATGATAAAGAGGCATATAAATGAATATAGTATTTATTGTAGTAAGAATGTTTGATTGAACTAATTGATGAGCCAAAGTCATGTTGATGCTTTTTGATAATGAATTAAAATCATGTCAATTAACTGTTTGATTAATTTGAGATAACTTAATGTTCAGGATTCCCATAGTTGGAAACTAAAAATAATAAATTAGTTAATTAACGATGGATTAATGAACCAGATAATTGATAAAAGATAATTCTTGGTTGGGTTATGAGTTTCCCTCTTACTTGTGAGGCCGAGTGCCTTGTGCTTTGGATCCATGAGTGCTCATTATTTATGAAGTATGGATGAATTTTTTAAGGTCCAAGATCCATATTTATATGATTTTTTTCTTTTTTTTATGTTTTGATGTGATCTAGAATGGTTGTTGTGAGATGTGGTGAAATTGAGTCCAAGTGGTTGTGGCAGCAGTTGACACCTAGAGTGGCGATATACATCAATTTATGAAAGGGGGTGTTAGGGAGGACAAAAGAGTAGATGAAATAGGTTGGATATGAATGATTGGATTTTTTATGAATCTTTTTTGTTGTTTAAATTTTAAATTTCCCCACTGCTCAAGGAAGCTGGTTTTGTTTCCCTCCCAAAAAGAGATGAATAAACACAAGGTATTTCATGTTATTTCCATTTTTAGAATCTCAAATATGGATGTGTATTCACTCATTCTATATGTGGAAACGACTCTATGGGTAGTTCACATACTCACCATGTTGAGCCCCTTGTGTTTGGTTTCTTAGAATGTTTTTCTGGAATTCCTTATAATATGGGAAAGTAATAATACTTTTAATAAATAATTGAACAAATGATGTCAACCCATAGATATGGATCTTGCTGGGATGAAATAATAAGGTAATATTTTTAAGAATTTTTGGACTTTGTTTGGTTATCCCTAGAGGGCATGAAACATTCCACTGATGCTAATGAGATGTAATGTGGAATTAATAATATTTAATTAATTGTTAAGTAATTAATTATTGTAAAGTGAAATTAGTAAAACGGTAAAGACTAATATAATGTATCTCTTTATATGGTTACACTCTTATAGGATACCTAGTCTTAGAAATAACAGTCAAGAGTATGAGAGATGTTGGCTGTAGTTGTGTCTAAGACTAGGTTATGCCAATAGTGTGGTGGTGAGCAATAGTATATTCTATAATTTTGTGTTTCTATATGCTAATCCACCATATTATTTAGGGTTACTGACAACCAAGGGTTTTTGTGCCCTGGGGGTGTTTTCCCCAACATTTGTGTGGGAGGTAGGATAGCTCACTACGCCATTTTCCCCCACTGGTTTCTCTGGGTAGTTACATGTGTTGGAAGGCACATCGATTAGTTTTTCCACTTTTATGTTTGTAGATGGATGTAATTGATTGTGGATATTCACACACATATATTATGGATATAGTTTCCTATGGAATACTATAGGTGTTATGTGTATATCATATGATGGCTTTAGGATCCTCACTCGGTGTATGGGATATAATGGCTTGAGGTATAATGCCTAATGTGTGATACACATTACGTGACTTGTGGTGGATCCCAAAAATATGTAGTTACTTTTGTTATATGGATGTAGTGGTTGTGTTGTACGAGTTTCATATTGTGGTTCTTTCTCCTAGTTGTCTGTGGGCTGGCCTTTTTAGAGAGAGATGCTTAGGACGTGCGATGTTTGGTATAAGAATCAAACTAGTGGGGAAGTGGTAGTGGGGTACCCTTGTTATTCATTATTATATTATATACACCTGTATGTGATACTTGGATATAGTAGAAATGGTGAGGCTAGGAACATGGTATACCTATTTAGGTGACGTGTTAGTTTCACTTGTTTTTCACTGTTCTTTCGTATGATTTTTCTATTTTTTCATGAGAGGATCTAGGGACCATGCTACTGAGTATACTATTATACTCATCCAACATATATATAAACTATTTTTGAAGTCACATGGAGAAGATCAGATATCAGGATGGTTACTAGAATCTTGGGGTAGCGGTATCTATTTGGGAATCCTGGTTGGTGTTGACTTTACTTTCATTGGGTAATTGCACATTTCCTTTTCTTGTGCAGTATTTATTGCATGACATTACAGAAGTGTACGTGGGATTTATGTTATATAATAACATTAGTTGGAGTTGGTTGGTTTAGGTCTTATCACACACTCTCTCTCTCTTTCATGTGTTCTCATAGAGTGTAATTCTTCCCATTTGTGTATTTACCATGCCCTCAGTGCTTGTCCCCAAACTGGGGACTATTGGAGGCCGGACTCGAGGTCACTATCTTTCATCTCACATTTCCATCCTAAGAGGGGTACACCATATGGTGAGGGGTTGTGATCTGGTAATTGGGATTCATGATGCTTGAGGATGAATTGGATATTGGGGAATCATATGGTAGGGTTGGAAGATATATAATATTAATAATATATTAATAATTCATATTATTTCTGGTTAGGTTGAAGTAGTCCATCATCAAAACTGGTATCATATTGGCCACCACTAATTAAGGAATGGTGTGGGGGAGGAGGAGTTCAAATACTATAATGTGGGGGGTTAGTGGGAGTTAATAGGCCCTAAATGGTGGGGGTTAGTGGGATTTGGCATTCTAGAGGAGGCATGTGGTAGTAGGGTGTCATAAGGTGTTGTCGTCAGGAGATTGGAGGTAGGCGCGCGTTGGAGACAGTGATCGGGTGGAGCCCAAAATTTGAAATCAATAATAGTTGTGAAACATTGGATAAATAAAAAAGGGAAATATAAATGGAATAAAATTTACCTAAAAACTGTTTGATTTCCGACATTTCTAGAAATGTTGATTTGTAAAATTCAATTACTTGTGTATCTAGAAACATTAGTAAATGACTAATTACTTATGTTTATAAACACTAGTAATTAGCAACACCATGTTTCCCTATATTTTTAGAAACCTAGGTAAATTCATTAGCATAATATTAAAATTTCATTAATGAAAAACAAATATAACTGCATTATTTTTTCTTGTTGTGTTCATCAATTTTCCTAATCCCTTTTCTAATGCCATTATAATGTTAAAGTGAGGGTTAAAAATCCACCACCATTCCTTACCAATTATATTTCATTTACTAAAATATCTTCTAAAAATAACAATAATATATATATATATTTATTTATTTACAATATTAAAATCCATTTGTTGTATTTTATGTAAGATATTATTCATTCACTCTTATAAAGACCCTTTTCTATGGTGATCCCATTCCATAGTAATGTATCTTACATACCTCTCTCCTTTTAAAATTTGGATTGTTTTACTATATAATTTTTTAAAAATAAATTCAATTAGATAATATTATCTACATTATATAATTTTTTTGTTGCATAATTTAATTTTAAAAATGATATTGTTCATTCACTCTCATTATACCCCATTTCACAAGTCACTATTATACTGATTTTAGAGTTCCTATACCTCTCTCTTATCTTTTTAATTGTACTTCTCTTGTTAAAATATCATTTAAATTCCCATGTGTGATGAATTAAATTTTATAATATAGTATATCTATATCATTTAAATATATTTTACATGGGATATTATTCATTCACTCTCATTAATACCCTTTTTCTAAGATATAAATATTCCAAAGCATGGGTTGCATTTTCAATCAACTTCATGACCTAATTAGAATCATTGGTTATAATATATTTGATACTTATATATAATTATATTTTATATTTAAATTATATTAAAATACAATTATTTAATTTATAATGATATAATATTCTATCACTATCATTATATTCCTTTTCCCTTGTTATTTATATATTGATTTCAGGATTTCTATTTATGTCACATCATATTTAATTTTGATTCTTATGTTTTAATCTCTATTTAAATTATATTTCATATTATAATATGATAAAATTTCTAGAATATTATGATTTTATATATTTATTTTAAATGATATATTACTCATTCACTCTCATTATAAGTTATTTTATATTTAGATTCATTATGCAATAGTAAGGGTTCTTCTTTCTCAACCATCCCTTTTCTATAATTATGTTTTCAATAATATCTTCATTAGATTCAATTTAATATGATTATATCATTGTAATATAGTATACTATCATCCAATTGATGTATTTTTCATGAGATATTATTCATTTACTCCCATACTTCCCTTTTTCTAAGTCATTTCCATGTCCAAGTGTGGATTAAAATGCCTATAAATTCTATTTTCCTCTTTCATATTTTTGAAAATCATAAACACATTTTGAAAAACTTATTTTACTAAATTTATATATACCAATATGTTTTAGAATGTTTTTTTTATAAAAAAAATTTTTCTTCTAACCATAAAATTATTTTTAACTAAATGAATTTAAAAGACATATTCTATAATCCGATCTATCAGGAAGACCTATATTATGGACCAATGGATTGATTAGTGTTTTCTCAATTTAATTGAAAAAAATTCTATCCTTAGACTCACCAATTTCATATTCATCAAAGTGACTGATTTTCAGATCCACAAAACTAACTGTAATTCCTTGAATCATATTTATAAAATTTAAGTCCATCAGACTAACAAAAGTTTTTAATCAGATTGTTGTAATTACTTCTATTAGATGTAATTTATTACAGGATATTAATATTTCTATCTAAATGAAATTGGATGGAAAATTTTCTCTTAGTTTTGATGTGCATAACATCTGATGTCTTTATAACCAACTCTAACAATCATGATAATATGACCATTGGATGGATGTTATAAATTTTAGTGAATTCAATAAAGTAAGATCTATTGAATTTAAAACTCAAAACTTCTATGATTTTTATAAACTTGAACATATCATTATAAATCTTTATATTTTTTCTAAGAGTTGTGTTCTAATTTTTTTTGATTGAGGAACTGGAAAATAATCACAAATGTTTTCATTGGAATTCACTTGTTTAGATCAAGGATTATATTGAGGAATTCTACGGATATGATAATAAGTTATTCTGATCAGGATAATCAAGGGATTCTAGGGGATTGGAATATTTTACTGACGGAGATCACCGTATCAATGTAATTCATGTTTCAATATGAATAATTTGATTCTAATCATCGTATTTAGAGATTTTCCAATATTAAAATATATATCTTTAAAGTTACATTGATAAATGTGGACATATTAAGTCAATATTTATAACTTCAATAACACTTACTGATAAAGATAATAATTACTTTTATTAATATTTTAAGTAATTTTTACATTGTTTTAATATTTCATATTAATTTCATATACATGTTTTATATTCTTCTATGAAATCTACATTATAATATTTGTTTTACTAATATTTCAAATATCTGTTTAATCACTCTACATGTGTGCCTGATTAAAATCTGTAATTTATTGAATGATTTTTTTATTTGATAAAAATACTCTAATCATTGAATTATTTATAATTTTATTTTTTTAAAAAATTAGTTTTTATTTTTATGTGTTAGTTTAAGTTGTAAACAAAAATTCACACCTCATTTTTCCATCATATACTATTAGGATTCAGAAATTGGTATTAGATAAGGTTCAACTATGATACGTGTTGATTTTTTAATTTTTTTATCTACTATAGGTTTATTATGTTTTGTAAATATTTTTTTCTATAAATTGTTATTACACTAATGTGTATTGTAGAATAATTTTCTATTTCTATAAGATGGAATGATTTAATATTGGTATGCATGAGAATTCAAATCCCAATAGAATAATTTTTCATGGTAATGATCATGAATATTATGAAGATAGTATAAAGATTTTTGTAATAGACATTAGATTTCATAAATGTTTTATGTTTACTGATAATTTTGGGATTCCGAAAAAATACATTACTACTTTTTCTAATAAATAAAAGTGAGAGTATCAGTTGAATTATATAGTAAATAACACTATTATATTCTATGATAATAAATTTTTATATTTAGATATAATATTTTGAATAATAAAATATTATATGGATATAATTGGACATAACTCATTTTGGAACATGTAATGATATTGAGACAACAATAGCTATTCTTAGAGCGTACATCCATGATTTAGATTTTATATAGAGATAATATTTTTCTTAAATAAATCAAAGGTCTAGAACAATTGTTAATACATTATAATCACTTGTTGAGAAAGATCATTGGTTTATGTTATTTTATAAGCAATTCCTTTTAAATGGAAACCAAAAATAACTTCTTTGGATGATCCATAAATAATTACTAATATTACTCTTAGTGGTCATATTGGAATCATTTTTCAGTATGTGGGAAGGATATAAAGGGATGAAAAAAAGTGAAAAAGAAAAATTGGGGAGTTTATTTTAAATAAACTTATAATATACCTAATAAAGTTTCAATTTACATAGAATAATTACATATCGTTCAAAAAAATATTTTTTTATTTAAATAATAGTTCATCGAAATAGTTAGGAAATGGAATGCATAATATTTCAATAAGGATGATCATGGTAGTATTGTATAATTATTTTTATTATAGATATAAGATGATTCATCAGAAAAAAGGTTAAAAAAAATTCCTCGAGATGTTATATAATAGGAAGATAGGAAATCTAAACACATCATACATCATTGTACTAAGATAAATATAATTGATAATACAGATATAAATTCAGACATGAAATCCAAGAATTATTATAAGTATTATAATATTAACTATAGGAAATGTATAGACACATAGAATGTGTTTAGATGAGATAGTTATTTTGAGAATTCATCTAACATTAATAAAGAATATTATTAAAAAATTGGTTTCTATACAAAAAATACAATGGTTAATAAATATTTTACTATAAAGTCTGTTACCAAATCTAGGATAAATAACACATTCAATGAAAATTACCTATATAGTGATAATGAAAATTTTAATTCTTCATCTTATAAGGATTAATATTCTTCAACTGATGAAATAATTCATTACCACATTTTGATGAAAATAGAATATTTACAAAATTACTAGAAAAAAGAGAATTATAATATTTTAAAAAACACTATGTTTCTCGAGAAATACATGGGAAAAAAATTCAATTTTTAAACTAAAATTATATCAGTAATTTATAAATAACATGAATAATATAATTTTGAAAATTATTATATTTGAAAAGAAAAAGAAAAATATAATTTCATGGAAACTATTTATATAATGATTTTGTAAAAAAACAGTTTGAAAAAACATCTACTATAGATAAAAAAATTTGTAAAAAAAATTAATAAATTTATACATTGAAAAATATATTTTAGATGTTTAACACTCATAAAGAAATATTTCATAAAATTTATAATAAAATTATTCCTCATAGAGATATTTCTAGACTAGATTTCACTAATAGAAATCCAGTTTCTAGTAATAACTAATTTTTGATAAAAAAATCTATAGTTTTTTACTAAATTATAGTGTGATGGAAAATGGAAGAACATATTTTCATTAAACATAGATCAATATCTTGGATTCCATAAACATATATTTCAAAATAATATATATTTCTCAAAAATATAATTCTCAAAAAGAATTGATTACTAAAATCATACTTCATGATAATACTGGACCCATGAATGTTTTAGTTCCAAAATTCTCATGTTTCTGTTTTTAGGGGAATAATGAATGTAACAAAGAAAAAAATAATTTGTACACGGACAGTGGTTTCTAAATACACCTGAAAATTAATAAAAAAATAATTAAGAATATTTTTAAGATAAATGGTTTAAAATTAATTATTTAAGATAATTTCCATGGATCAATTATTAGAATAGGTAACATTATTCGTTATTTATAAGATTTAATTTCATTTTTATAGGGTATAAGCAAAGAAATTATTAGCATAATCTAACTATGTGATGATTGTTATCTTATGAACAACCATAATAATAAATAAACGATAAATAGATCAAATTATTAATTTATTATATATACCAATTGACAAGATACTTCCCACACATTAAACATAGAAGACCATATGAAACAATATCTACCTTGTATTACTGAAATGGAAGAACAATCTTGGTTGTCATATAAAATATTATGATATTATAATCTTATAACTTTCCCTATGTTTTCTATAAAATTTCTTCTTACGTAGATATAAGAATCTATTTTTGATACCTCTAATGATTGTGTCCCTTATAAAATTGGATTGAAAAATAACTCAAGTTTAACATCTATTAATGAAATATCAACTAATGGTGTTGTATAGTTAGTTCACATGGAAATATTTGGTCCTACACAAACTAGAATAATCAATGGAAAATACAATATATATGTTTTAGTTTATGATTAAACTAAGTATACTTATGTCTGTTTTTCAGAATTAATCCCATTTTTTTATGAATTTTATTGCCATACTTGAAAATGAGAAAACTACCCCTAATTACAATTTTATGTGATCATTTAGAATAATTTTAATTTTTTATGAATTATTTTGTAAAGGAAATTTACATAACATTTCAACACATAGAACTCCACAAAAATGGTTTCATTTAAAAAATAAATATAATTATTCTAGTGTTTACTATAAATATAATGATTGAATACTCGGTTTCCAATTTTTTTGGGATGAACTAGTTAGTACGACATGTTATACTATTACAAGAGTTTATTAATAACTTTTATTAATTAAACTATTTATGAATTTTGGACCAAAAGGAATCCAAAATAATCTTACTTCAATGTTTTTTCATTCAAAGTATTCTACTTGGAATTTAAAAAAACACCCATAAATTTTCTCCAAAAACATTTGAGTGAACACTTTTAGCTTATTCCCCAACTACCAATGAATATAGCAATTTTAATAAATATAAAATTATATTGATGAAATAGATCATTTTTTATTTGATGAAACTAATCCTTTGGATTTCAAAAAACCACAATTTACATCTGTAGATATAATTTTAAAAGAATATTATGAACCTATGTTGGAATGTTATTGTGATGAGAGTACAAATGAAGAATATATTTATGAAATTATAACTCATGGAGAAACTAAATATGTTGTTGATGAAAAAAAATCAGATATTCCATGAAACTTGTATTTTATTAGGATTCACAATAGTGATAACATCAATGTTGATGTACTTAAACGAGTTATAACTAGATATTCTTCCAAAAACAAAATTGAAATTTTTAATTTCTATCTCAATTCGATCCTACGAATCCTAATGAGGATTTAGGTGATGATGATTGTATAAATGAAATGTAAGATGTACTTAATGAATGTTTGTGTTATTAATTTTTGACCTTGGTATACTGACATAATTTTGCTTTGGTAATTGTAGTAAAATTGAATTTCATTAAAAATTTGATGAGAATAGATTAACATTTAAAAATAACGCTATCCTTTTGGTTAAAGTATATAATAAACAAGAGGTAATAGATTATTAAAAAACATATGGACATATAGATAGATTTTAATTTTATTCATATATATTTGAAATATGAAGCATTAATTAATTTCAAACTATTTCTAATGGAAATGAAGTGTTCATTTTATAGTGGATATTTTTTGGAGGAAGTTTATGTTGAACAACCCTAGGGTTTTTAAAATTAAAAAACAACCAGAACATCTTTTTAAACATACTATGGAACATTAAAGACTCATTCAGGTTTCTAAGGCTTGGTATAATAGGAAAAATATATATATATTTTAAAAAAAAACAAGATCAAGGGAGTTGTAGAAGAAACAATTTCTATAAAATAAGTTTCTAAAAAGATAATCATTATTTAAATTTATTTCAATTGAATTGTATTTTATTAAACAAAGATATATTTAATTTATTATTTTTCAAATATTGTGAAATAAGAGTTTGAAATAAGTACTATTATAGAACATAGATATTTTCTAGGATTTTGAATTTCTCAAAAACATGAAGGGACCTTTTTATCATATAATATGTTTATAAATAATATTTTTATAAAAGTTAGATATGATAATACTAAAAGTATTAGTACTATTATAAAAACCTCAAATACTTTAAATATTATTGAATCTTGGAAACCAGTTGAAAAAAGGACATTAGAGTAATGATTCAAAGTTTACCTTACATAACAACTTGTTATCTGGATATAATGTTTTTTGTCTTCTTATGTGGTAAATATTAACGAAATCCAAAACAATTTCATCCTCTATTTATAAAACTATTTTTTCATTATCCTAAGAGAACCATTATTATAGGTATATTTTACTCTTTTGGAAATGATTTAATGTAATGCATTTTTCATATTCTGACAATGGTGGATATAGAATGGATTGGAAAATTGCTTTAGTTAATTATCATTTATTAGGAAATTATTTAATTTCTTTGTATTGTTAGAAACAATTATCATTAAAACATTTCAATAAAGAAAATGAATATATGGTAGTTGGATGTTTTTTTCTCAATTTTCTTGATGCAACCCACACACGCTAATTTTTGAATAAGTGTTAGTAAAACTCAACTATTTACTGATAAAAAAAGTTCAATTACTATAAAAAACAACATATCCTTGACGATGTAAGAATATATATATATATAAGGCACAATTTCCTCCAAGATCACACAAAAAATGATATATTACATTATAATTCATCAGACACAAAGAAAAACATGCATATATGTTTACTAAACGACTGATTTCATTATGATTTGAATATACAAAATAGATTATATAAATAATAAATATAATATGATCACTCACCTATACTTAATATTTTCCAATTTTTTCCATTAATGAATACCTTTACAAAATGGAATGTACGCAGGTTCTGGTTTTCTAAAAACATTCGATTTCTAATAATTTTAGTTTTTACTAAAACTTTTATTTTTCAATTTAAAAAAATAAGTTCTCTTTAATTATTTATGAATCAAAATCAAAATTTTCAAAACAAAAATGTAAAAAAAAAATTACTAATTTTTTTATGAAATAAAAATATCTTCCGAAAAAATAATGGACAATATTTTTCTTTTAATGTTTATAATATTTAAATTCTATTAAAAATATAATATAAGAATATGTTACATGAAAAAACATTCATACAATAATATAATTTATACTCTATGTGGTAAAATTATAATATTTTATTTTTTTATTATTCTTACGATATTTTACTATGTTGTTTTACTCGTTTTTAACTTGTTATAAACATTAAATTTGGTTACAATAAAAACGTTTTCTTAATAAATAATTTTGTTACATTGATGAATTGTTTTATTTAAAAAATTATTATTTCAGAATATTTATAAATTCATTTAAGGATTATTTATAATCTCCATATCAGAATATGATTTTTAGTTTGAGAAATTTGATTTATTGAATAAAAAGGGTCACCCGAGACTATATAGAGGGATGGGTCAACCTTTTCCCACATCAAGTTTCTGTAAAATCATATCAACCCTTGTACTTCTGATTCAATCATAGTTCAAAAGATGTTCATTCTTCTAGTTCTCCTTATTAGATTTAGTATGTAGAATTTAACAAAATAATTTTAAAGTGTGAAGTTGTTATGAAAACACAAATTGGGAAGTCCTAGCATGGAATGAATGACATCCTTTTCAAAAGAGTTATTAAATTTCATATATGGTATAAAATATCTGTTTAAAAGGATTACATTGATTTACATTATCTAAAAATTGTAAAAGAGTTCTATTCTATTCTATAATTTAGGATAAAAGATGATTCAGATGTGTTATTTTATATATTTTCAGACAAAATTTAAACTATATTTTCTAAAATATAATTAATTAGTTGATGTGAATTTAATGATGTGGCATAACATCCATCAAATAAGCATCTATAAAATCATGTTATTTTTGAAAAATTGAAAATCATATCGTCTTATTTCACATCATATGAAAAAATTCAGAAATTATTTTCACATTACACTTGATAATATTGGGAAATTTTTGGATTAAAGGATAATTAATACAATGAAAATTAGATAGGGATATTTTTAGTTTCCATGATATTTTTATATTGTATAGTTAATGTCAATATGAGGCTGATAAATTTTTTGTGATTTCTTTCTCTCTATCTAATATAGTAATAAAACATCAATGAAGTGAAGAATTATCATGTTCTAATGATTCACTAATAATATGTTGGTTAATTATATATTTGTTTATCTTATTAATAATAAGTTTTATGAACTGAGAGAAATATATTATTTTATTGGTGAGGAAACAATAGTGAGTATGATGTTAGTTTCTAATCCAAAGATAATTTTTTAATAAAAAACCATTCAAGATTTCATCTGATTCAGAGGTTTCTAATGGAAAATAATCAGTTCAAGAGAAAAATAAATATGACTTCACTCCACCATATATTTAAGCGAATAAAAAACCTATGTCTAATGATGAAATTAGTAAAATGTTGGATAATAAATCAGAGAATAATTTGGGGGGTTTGTCATTCAAGATTGATAATGTATAGGTTTTATAATTAAAGAAAAAAATAAATATGGAAATGAAGGAAATAGAAAAAAATAAAAAATAAAAGAAAAGGATGGAATAGTACAATATTATGTAGAATTTTTTTATAGGGATTGCAACTATGTCAACAGACCAAAAATAAACAATATCTTCTTTATTAGAACTTCATTTATGATTTTATTTCAGGAGTTGTTTTGTTTCTGAATATACACATCCAGATCCAAAAGTACAATAATTTTTTAAATTTTTTTAAACATTAGTTATTCCAGATGTTGTTGTGATAGGAAAAAATAATTCAGTTGAAGCTAAAACACAACTCAAAAAACTAGTTAAAAAATAAGATGAATATATAGTTCATAAGGAAGTTAGAAACCCTCTTCAAAATGTTTTAATAATAGTTTTATGAACTATGAGATAGTCATATAAAGAAATTGATGAAGAGGAAGAAGAGTGAGAATGAAATTAAAAAATAATTCTATTCCATGTCATCCTCTTCGTCAACATGTATATCGACTCAGTGTAAAAAATATTCATCATTGGGTGTTTCATTAGAAGATAAATCTTCTTCTCATAAGGAATAAAAAAATTCATCATTCTCAACCCAATGTATCACATAAATAATAGGATGACAGATAAGTTGATGTGGTTAATGTGTCAGAAGATAAACATGTTTTTTGAAAAGAGAAAATAGATGCTGGAACTTCACTCTAACATATTTCAGTAGCAACATCATAATCATCAAACACATCAATTAATAAAACATAGAAATTAATAAACAATATTTATTAAATGTTAATACAAATACAATATTCAATTCCATATCATCCAAAAATTGGATCACGGTGAATGAAAATTTAGAACCGTTTGAATGATAAGTCAGAGTCAATAAAATTATTTTTTGAGAGAGTTGTTCAAAATAAGGCAGAAATCACGTCATTCAATGACATATCCAAGTAACACAAATAAAGACTCAGTAAAATTATAAAGTGTATAATCCATGTATATATATATATAATATTATTATAATCTGATTATGAAACAAAAGAAAACTTCTTTTGATATAGATGTTTACTTTGGAAGTATTTATTCTAATATCATTGATAGACTAAAATTTTTAGAACAGTGTAAATATTCTTTTGATTCTCAAAGTAAATAATTTATAGAACATAAAGAAGAGATTAAAATGTTGAATTTTGAGAATAAAGTGATCCAATATTTTGAATAAGAGTTTTTGAGGAATAAATTGGAAAAATGATGATCCGTATTCATGAAGGGAAATTTGAATATTTTAAGAAATAAAATCATAGGATCTCATTCATGGAATATAGTATAGAAAATATTGATAATTTGGAAACTAAAACTAAAAATAATACAATGTATTTGATGAATGCTAAGTCTATTTTAATTATAATGTATAAAAAATTATGAATATTTTTTCTTTAAAATCTTCTTGTATAAATTTCAATAATATAGATTGAATGATTTTTTTCATTCTTATAATCAAAATAAATTATTCTCAAAAAATATATGCCTATATTTCTTGAAAATTTACAAGGATTATTGTTATTACTTTTATCGTGGATGAATATTTATTCAAACAAAATTGTTTCATATTATTTTTTCTATAATTTTTATACAATATAATACATTCTTGGTTATTTTTTTCAAAAAAGAAAAAAAGATAAATAGTCCATAGTCAGAAAAATTTTAAATGGGAGAAAACTATCTAAAGATATAAAACATATTATGGTGGATAATTCAATGATATAACTTTTTCTATAGGATGAATAATGATGAATGAAAATAATTCATCAAGAATGTGGTTTTCAAGATAAGAAAACATAATATGATTTAAAATAAATATTTCATTTCATGTTCTAAAATATAAAAAACGTTTTTATGTTTATAAAATATAATAATTTCCAATTTGAGTTTTTTGTTTTTTTCTTTCCGAAAAGGTGGAGTCAATGAAGTCCAAAGTCTATAAATTCTATATTTCATTTCATTAGTTTTTATATTAACAAAAACATTCATGAAACCTTTTTTCACTAAAATTATATATAAAAAGGTTTTTCAGAATGTTTTTATAGAAATCATTATTTACTACTGAATTTTGAAATAGTTTCTAAATAAATGAATATAGAATATATATTTTTTAATCTGGTCTATCATACTATTCTAGATTCAAGACTATCAGAATAACTTAGAGTCTAGATTATCAGACTGACCCATGTTCTATTAATTGAATTGGAAAATGTTAAGTTCATGAGGATAAAAAAATTCATATTAATCATATAGTAATATGTTTAGATCCATTAGGATAAAAACATCAATGAATCTGATTAATAATATTTTCATCCATTGACATAAAATAATTATATAATAAGATCATTGGAATTATTTCTATATGAATAAATTTATTATAGTATATTAATAGTTCTATAAAGAAGAAATTAGATGGAATCATTTTTGGAGAGTAACGAGGTGGATAGCATCCGAGTACATTGCAAAAAACACTGACTAACATAGAAATATCACCATTGGATGGATACCTACAAATATGTGTAAATTCAAGGTGTTGGGAGCCCATGCGTTTTCAAATAGAAACATCATTTATGTTTCTCTATCTAAATATCTCATTCGTACAGTATATAATTTCAAAGAGTTTTTTCTACGGATTTCAAGTGTAGAATTGTAAAATATATAGAATGTTTTTATTTTTAATTTTCTTGTTCTAATTCTGTTTTATGTCATGGGATTCTGGGGATATGATCAATGGCGATTCTGATCTGGCTAATCAAGGGATTCCTAGTGATTAGAAGATAGAGCTGAAAATGATCATCATGATGAGGTATTTATTATTTAAGAAAAATATAGATTATTCTGATTAGGGTTTTAAGGGATTTCCTAGTGTGGGATGATAGACCATTATAGTTAGGTTCAAAATTGTTGATATCACAAGTAAATATTTATAACTTTCATAAATATTATGTTTTAAGAGTAGAATTAATTTTATAAATATTGTATTTAATTTTTACATTCGTATAAGTTTTCATATTAATTGTCTCTACAAGTTTTATATTCCACGGTGAAATTTAAATTATATGTTTTTTACTAATTATTATAATATATATTTAACTAAATATTCAATGTGATTGATTAAAAACTCTGATTTGTTGGGAATATTTTCATTCTGATACAAATACTATGATGATTAGATGATTTCAAAGTCTGGAATTTTTAAAAAATATTGTTTTGGGTTTTTTGTTTTATTTAATATTTTAAACTACAATTCACCCCTCCCCCATGTAGTCTTCATATACCCTTATGATCCATTACTATGTAATGAATTTTTTTTCCTTCCATTGAAAATGAAAACAAAATGTTGTTTTATCCATAATGGATAACCCATTCAATTTTTTCTTACCAAATTATAATATTATACCTTAGTAAAGTAAAATATTACATTTCATTTCTCTTTTACTAAATATTATAATTTTTTTAATATTTTTTTTAAATAGTTATATTAGATATATAATATTATATAAGGTATATTATAGTGAGTTTTATATATCAATAATATTATATCGCCCAATTATATCCATTTTTTCACTCATATAATCCATTAACAATCCCAAATGAACCCATAAATCTGAATTAATATTCAATATTTTTATACATCAGTGATATTATAAAATTTAAAAAAATTTAATGGTATTAATATATTTTTACATTATTCAAGTATTCATATGAACCATTTAAGATTTTATGTTTTCTACTAATGTCTTCTCATGTACTTTGATAATATCAAAAATCTTTTCCATAACAGTTTTTTATTACCACATATAGGAATGTTGAGTGTATGTATTTTAGAGGGGTAATTCTAAATATGTGAAGGGGTTAGTCAGCCTCCATGTATTTGTATATAAATATCACCTTTTTGGAGGATTCTAAACACCTACATTTATTGAATAATGTCCTTGCATTTTCCCATTAATGGGGTAAATTTCATTATTACATTTAATATCTATATATATATCCCCATAAAGACAATCATATTGTTGCTTACATTAACATATACTCTATAATGATAATATATTCTAATTCAATATTATAATTATAGTATATTCAACTAGATTTAATTTTTATTCAGTTTACACAAAAATACTACTTACATAAACAAAAACCATTCATTCTATATAGTGTGAATATATTATGCTTCATTTTTTATTGAATAATATTGAACTAGATATACTACAAATTTTATTGATTATGGATTTACAACATTTAAAACCTCTTCCCTTATTCATGTTTTAACCTTTACTATGTCATACTTATGAGTGATCCTTGATTATTCTCTCATGTATGTATTTCATGTCATTTTTTGATAATTCAAGTGTAATCAGATCACTATGACTAATTATATAGAGCTCAAATGCATTGTTTGTTTTTCATATATAAAATACAATATAAATGGTAGTATTTTTTATATATGAAATTTATCGGTATCCTTTTAATATTATTCATATTGAAAAAATTTATATTTCATGATTACGGTACCATTTTATTGGTAGGTATCCTTTCCCTATGGGCGATTTAGATACCTTGAATTTTTGGGCATCCTTGTCATCACAGGTCACTGAAAGCATGCTTATGATTCTCCAATTATCCTTTATTACTAGTATATCATCATTATCAGACATTTGATACTACTTATAATGTATTTTTATTAAACAATTGTTCACATAGGTATCTTCCTCGACAATATACATATTTTCCCACCAATATTGAGCATATGCACATTCCCTTTTCATAGGTTTCCAAAATACCTATGAAAAAAGGAATATTTTGGAGGATAGATGGATTATTAATTCAAAGATAAATCATGTTATTGATTAATATATATTTTGATCTATTATTTTTTATATATTATATCTTATATCCATGTGGCACTAACTATAAATGTATGTATTTATATTATATGATCATGGAGTGTCTATCTTTGATACCTTAGAGTATACAGAAAATTTGTCTCATGAAGTATATATTCACAAACAAATTAAGGTGAAATTAATAAGTGTCAACCTACTATATTGAAAAATAATAATTCATGGTGGAATATAAAAATATTCCACCCCAAATGTCCATGGGTCCAACTTGTAATTCCATCGTTATCACATGTGATAGTATCCATATGAAAATAATTCAAATATGTATTTTATTTCTATATAACTACATCTACCCTCCACATTAGGCCTATAAAAATAAGTACAATCTTGGAGTTATTCTATCCTCACAAAATATTATAATTTTAACCCAAAATAATGAGTTTTCATTTGCCACTTATATGGTCTTGGAGGAAAATACCACTAAGGGTCAACTGGAAACTAACCATAATATACATTCTGACTATTATGAAATTTCAAGAGTATTAAAAGATGACGTCATCCATTTCTAGATATATAAAATACCGTAATAATGTTTCTATTAGAAGATTAAGAACTATTATCTCCTTAGAAATAGGATAAATGGAATTGTAGATGACTCTTCATATGACAATTCCAAGACTACCTAGATAATAAACAACCCTTAAAAATAAATATTCAGTAAAAATTCTCATAAGTTCCATTTCATTGTGATTCCATTCACAATAGAGTGTTATCAATAACTTATTCATTCATAAGCACCTCAAAATTTCTTGGCAATATAATAGGTAAAACATTAAAGTGGATATGCAGAAGAAATCTACGTCTAAATGTCATAACATTATCTAATTATATGTAAGGAGATCATAAGAATTGTGTAATTTATTTATGAAAATTAATTTTAATTACTACATTATCTATCTCCCATGTCTTATGTCAAGAAACTACTTCTAATAGGCGATCATCAGAGTATGTGACAAAAAATAGATATATAAAATGTTTTATAATTTCACTGATTTTTATACTAACTAGACATGGTTATAATGATAAATTCAATTTAACTATCAATATATTATTCATATAAATCTAGTCATTATAAAAATACAATTATTTATTCTCATGTAAATCAACCGAAAAGAAATCCAAATCTTCTCTTACCACCTCTCTATTTTTGGTTCACACATGGATACCTCGTACTTTGGTACACTCTAAAACTAGAACTAACACATGGTATTCATTTAGGTGTCATCAAAATCTGGATCAATTCAACCACTATCAGTGGATGTGTCATGGTAACCCCACCAACAAAAATCAGAAAATGTTTTCATCTACTAAACATACCTAAAAATAAAAGAACCCATAATCCCTTTTAAGAACTTCATTTTAGGTATTTTAATAAAATTTATTTTAATTCCATATATTTTCTATCTAATTTAATCACATTCATATAATATAATTAAAAAATAACATCAAGAAATATACTAAAAACTTAGTACACTCTGGTTTAAGAATGTTGAGTCTGCAATCAATGTCATTGTATCAACTCATAATGAACCTTGAATAACCTAGTTGGACACCTTGAACTACAGTATATGCTCATTTTAAATGATACAATTCCTTACAAACCAATGAAATCTATACCAGTTTCTATTCCAAAAAATTTCCAATAATAAAATATAGCTTTGATACCCATCTTTATTGACCCATCCCCTATGAACCCTTCTATTCTGGTAGTGATGTTGAGTGTGAAACCCAAATCCTATATTCAATAGGTAATGAGTCATAAAATATATTTAGGTTTATAAAACACATAATATGGGATGTATTACTCTATTTCATCCTAGAAAAGAAAGAAACAAACATTCAATATAAATTATACTAAAAAATTAATCAAAACTCATATAAAAATATTCCCTAAAGACAATTCCATGATCAAATAACGCTTAATAGTATTTTCTTCTATAATGATGAATAATTCATCATAATAAGTTACTAAGGTATATCTTTTTATCTCTCTCAATCATGGAAATACAAAAAAATTGTTTATAGAACTAGAGTTAAACATAAAAGTACACATTGTGGATTCATCCCAAAAATTGCATTTTCTAATATAGAAAAATCATCCAATGTATCCATTTAATGATCAAAAATACTATTTCATAATCATAAAATCTTTAATATAACCCATCTCACTATAAGAGTAAAATCCAAATCCAAAAAATATATACACATGTAATAAATGGTGGAAATTTATATATATGTTATTCTACACCCACATCCCTAGTGAATTATCCAACCTTTGAACCTAATTGTATATGTCCATATTCTATATTCCATTTCTATAACCATATCCCATAACAATAATCTACATCTACATACAATTAAAAAATATTAAAACCACATACCATTTCCAAATCATCCACATATAACTTCCACAACTACTTCTGGATGACCAAACTATAGTTAGAAGGGAGTGAGGGAAGGATTGTACTCACTCAACATTATCTCCCATATTTGGATGTTGGGGGTTCAACCAATACCAATAAACTAATATGGGTATCATTCAAGTTTCCCAATTATTGACTTAATACAAAAGAAATAAAAAAAATATATAACTTAAAATATAATTAAACAAATCATAACCTACATTCTATATACTATAAAGACACATATATTATCATATCCCATTTCCATTATCAATGTCTCACACTATCTAGTACATCCACCAACATGAACAATACTAAACAATATAGAAACCATGCAACAATAACAACCATTAATTTCATCCCACTATTTCTAGTCACTAGGTATTTATCTTTTATTTTCCATCATTTACAGAACATTAAAATTATTCTATTTTTTATAAAACTATTTAGAAATATTTATCATTATTACCCACTAATTTTCATGAATGTATTAATTCAATAAATTCTCTTAATTCATAAAATTAATTTACCATATTAAAAGAAATTTCGACACTTAATTTATTCACCCCATTATAAACATGAACCCATATTTATTGATATAAATTAACTATTTAGTTAATTAATATTATTTATATATCTGAGGTAACTACAACACACTGATGACACGAAACTCTAAAAACATCCACATAAAAAAACTATTTTTATACATGTCGCCACTATTAAATTCTTATGTAGAATTATAAAATCACCAACAATTAATTAACATAATTAAAAAATCATAACAAGAATGAATTGAAATTCAATTTTCTATTTCATTATAATGTTATCACTTTTTCAAAGCAACATCCATATTATTTATATCATAATCTTGAAGTAAATAATAATATGAAATACAAATATTTCACTTACGATTCACATCCCCTGAAAATACAATTATATTCTTTAATTTGGATTATATCAATTACTTTCTCCTTGGAGGAATAAAAAATGATTCAATCACACAAAACTGAATTTAAATAAAATTGAGAATAATAATATCATCCAAAAATAAATATAGATAACTGCATCACATGTCACATACATATATATACCTATACACTTCCTAAATCATACCCAATTAAAGGACAACTATTCAAGCCCATTAAATTGGGATAAAAATAACGTGTCTTAAATAAATATCTCCCACATGATCAATAATAAAAAAAACTCCCCTTTATTTCTCCACTAAAAAAATTTGATAAGAAATTATTTAATATATGATGGTTCACCGAAATGGTAACATGTTAACATCACTTAATTATGATGAATACAAAATATTCACCCATTTTACATTCGTGGTATATCATTGGACATTCCACATAGAATTTGTAATGGTTCAATTTAGAATAAAAATCTATAATTTTTCCTTAAGAGTGAATTATTTATCTTTATACAATACCTACCACGTGCTGAGCTTAACATCACATCATCAAAAATATATTTAGAAGATTATATCTAATAATTGATAACATACATATTTAACAATAATGTATTAATTATTAATTTCATTTCATGATAAAGGTTACATCCATGATAAAATGATATAAAAAACAATAATTGTTCTAACATGTTGCATTTGTATAATTATATTAAACATTTATGAAAATATAAACAAACTACATATATAATAATTTTTATCACTATATACTAATAAATAGATACATAAATATCAATAGTTGATTTGTAATTGTTTGTATACTTGTTTTCATCTCCCCATTAATGGATATAATGTTTTTTCATGTGATAAAATATGTTTTTAAGGAAGAGTACATTAAAATAATGATCAAATCCTTATTGAGAAATATTAAAATTTAATAATGAATCAATGTAGTATTAATATTTATGTAATGTATCATCATAAAAATTCATATGAATTATGCCGTAATTTCATTGGAATGGGCCTTGAGGACAGGAGGCCTTTGGGTATCCATAAAACATTAGGCCACAGGGCATCTGGGATACTTGAGGCCTAAAGAAGACGTGCCTTCATGCTGAAAAAGAAGTCAACCTAACCAAAGTAGAATTAGGTCTAATAGGATGATTAATAGAAATTATCATCCAACAGAGCATATCATACCAAATTAGAAGAAAGAGTGGGAATTAAAATCACCATCGATACCAAGAACTGTTCATTTATACAAATGGATATTATTTTTGATCAACCATGTGATATATCTTCGAAAGATTATTGATTCCACATGGTAATGTTTATATTAGTAGTTATTAAAACCAAAAAAGCACCACTATGTTGATGTGTAGTATAGTTGAATTCTGGGATTGATTCGAGAAGGATGAGTAGGTGATAGATGGGGACCATGCTGGTGGATTCCTCAATTCCTTCTAAGAGGAAGGGTAATTAAAATAAGTAGCTTTACTGAACATCTGTTGATGGAGAAATAGTTTTGGATTAATTTTTCAGAGCCTACACAAAATAGAACTCTAAATCGATCAGGTTATGTTCTATTGGATTTTACTACATAGCCATTCAAGAGATAATAATTTCACTTTCATATGTAAAATTGGATATACACAAATAGAAATCCATTCTTCGGTACAAATAATATAGATAACCCACATATATTATGTGAAACTAGAAATGTAGGAATAAAATCAAATTATTGTCTTGAGTTAATTTCCTTCCAATTAGTTATGGGTCTTTCCCTTGAAATATTCTGTAATGGATCATGAAATGGAATTAGATAGGATAAAATCCCAATTCATTATAAATAATTACTCATGCTTTAAATTATGAATTCATTAAGTTCATGTAATAAATACTATTGATCCCTAACCCTAGGATGGTTTGCCAATTATGTAAAAGGAAATATTATAAATTAAATGATCAATGCAATTGAATGATAAATTAGTGAAGTGTAATAGTCAATTAGAAAAATACATTTTATTTTCATGAAATCATTAAATCCTGAAATGATTGTAATATAATTAAATAAATTGAACCATGATGGAAAAGGAACAATGAAAAGACAGCTAGATGGAGAAGAACTCATTGAAATTGAAATAACAAAAAAATGAATTGTAATATACTGTATTGATTCCAATTTTAGAAACACCAGAGTCAATGATAAAGAAAAATAGTGGAAAATGAATGACTAGGTTATGAAAACATTGAAACAGAATGAATCAAATGAAATTGTTTTCATTATCAAGTCACCATAATTTTTAATGTCCACATCACTCTATGGTATAAATAGGATTTACATTGTGTGTCCATATTTATTATATTCTTTCCAAAAATTTTCACCACAAGTTATTTTAATACCCTTTACGTGATATCTTTATATTTTTCAATGCTTTTATATATTCCATTATTTTTGGATTGAGTAAAAATTAGGGGGTCTTCGATCCATGAGTATTTTACAACATATGTAGAGATCTCACTCCATATGTATTTCATAAATTATAATTTTTTTTATAGATTGAATATATTTTTGGCCTTTATGTCATCTATTAGGCATTATACATCTTGACCATTAGGTCATGGACTAGGCCTCATGCCTCTATAACTATGGGTGATGTAAGGGTTCCCTTTCATCCTACTTAAAATGGGGATTATCAAGACAAATGAATAAAAATATGAGTACATCTATGTTTAGAGAATGGTGAAATGTTTAATATTTTCTTCTTTTGAAGAATGTCTAGTTTTGTTGAAAATTGTAATAAATTTTTTTATTTTAGTGCTTTAATGTTAAAATCTAATATTAATTAAATTAATTGATTTTTTAAATAAATATTTTCATTGAATGTAGTGAATTATAATTAAAATTATATTTTTAATGTTATTTTTATTTGTATTATTCATTTAATATCATAATTTTTTAACATTTTTTTGAAATAATTTTTTATCTATTGAAATTTTTAAAGATTATATATTTTTTGAAGTGGTTTTGAAAATTCTGAATTTTTTATCTAGGACCTACCATGAATAAATATAAAAAGTAAAACTACAACATGAATACTCCCACGATCACTCCACTTCATATGATAAAACTATATTTAAGTGGCATTATTTTTCAATTCAATTCATGCCCATGTAACAAATCAGCTATTTGATTTAACCCATGTGATTGAAATATGTTCTAATTTTTAATGGAATATAGTAAAAACATGAATACGGGGAAAATATTACATGATGAAATTCAGAATAATTGTTCATAAAGAACAACTTTTTTGTCATTTTAATTATTAATGATTAGAGAATAAAATATCAGACCACCAGGAAGTGGGGTTTCAAACATAAAATGTTCTAAAAGAATATATGACCCTATTTCTACTTGATAAAGATAGAAATAAATCATTTAGAGTCTTTTAAATAACTATTATATATTATTATTTCGTCCTTCTTGAAACCAAATTAATATTATGAATCCCTACATTCAATATTGAATGGAATAACTCAATGAAAGGAGATATAATATGATACAGAATCAATATAGATTAAAATCATACTATTATGATTATGTGTGTTGATTTAGGAAGAAATTTTATATGAGGAATTGAATAAAATTATAATATAAGAAAACAATTTAAGTAGAGATAGATAGAAAATGTATTCGTCGAGTTATAGATTCATATGTTTCAGGTCAGTTTTCAAGATTTGAAAATGTTTTAATGAAAATACACACTATATCTAGTGATGTTTTGAGTCACTAATCCACAATATATTCCAATGAATATAGGATCTAGAGATCACGGAAGAATAATTTTTGTCTTATCTATTGATTTTAGAAACATCAAAATAAAGAAGCCAATTTCTTATAATGAATCAAAATACAATGTGCTGTGAATGAATCTTGATTTTGTGAGTGATGAATTCTAGAAGACATGGGACATATAGAAAAAACATAAGGAAGGAAGACTAAGGATATGAAATGAGATTTTACTAAGTATTAACTGATGGATAATGTTTCTATACCAGATGAACTAAATTTATTGATTCCCCTACACTGATATTTAATGAGATTAATATCTATTTCATAATGTAAAATGACTTATCATAGGCTCTAGAACAAACCAATTCCTATGAAAATTTATTTAAGAACGTCTATGAAGATGATAAATGGTTCTAAATGTTAATATGTTGGTTTCTAGTTTTATCTTGTATACATTTTAATGAAAACTACTAGAGGGATATTATTTTCCCTAATAATATGATTTATTTTTTGAATATTCATACTTTTTACCTTCTCAAGAAAATTACTCAATGAAGAGTCTAATGATGACCAACCTAGTTCAAATGATTTTGTTAATATATTATGAAGCTATTTTTGTTAATGGAAGGCTATGGAACACAACTCAATATCAAAACCATCATTATTGAAATTCATGTTAATATTTATGGGGGTTAATTATTCGCAGCCATTGATACGTACCTCATGCATGTCATTATTGGATAACTGAAGTGATGTTCAATAATTAAAGAAATATTATGGTGGAACAAATTCTATATACCTACAGTCTCGATAAAAACATGTTTTATATATAATTTTTTTAATAGAACCAATTATTTCGATATAACTAATCATCATGGAATCGAATATTGGGCGTTCTTTATGGAGATCCAAGCATTATATTGATCATTGTCTTTTTTTGTCCACATAGATGACATTGATAGTGTAAGCGGTGATACAAGAGAAAAAACCAAGGTAAATGTTCATTCCTCATTTAAAAATTATCCTTAACCATTATTTTAATAGTATACAAGACCAAGTATATTGGAGATGATGTGTAACGGATGATCTCATTAAGATCATTTTGGATTATAAGAGATTCTAGGAAGAGGAGGATCGATTTGGAGATTCATTCAATTTTGAGAGAAACCTCATGCACTGAAGGAGGTTTTATATTTGAGTATTCATTGCTTATAGTTTGATTAGTTTTTGACCTGAGAGATCATGAATTCACTGAATGAGGTTGGAAAATTATCGAATCCATCTAGAGATCCATGATATGTAATTGATGAGTGGATTCATTTGATTCTTGGACTATTTTTAATGACTTACTTTTCCATTTGGTGTTTTGTTTTATATAATTTCTATTCAATTTCACTATAACTATTATATTTTTATCCTATTTTAGTTCAATCAATTTAATTACATTTTTTAATTTTTTTGATTCTAATAAATAAAAATTCAAAATATCTTTAGAATATCACAAGATTGAGCTGTATTTCTTCCTTGAGATACAAAAAATGGACTAGAAAACATGTTATATGTTTGGAGGATTTAAATTTATTTGTGAAAAAACATCCTTACATGTATTATTCCAATATTTGGTAACATTCTCCGCGATGAAACATTCATTTCAATGAATCTTATATCATTGCCATCAGTTATTTAACACTACTATCAAATATGATTGATACAAATGTTACTGATTTAACATCATTGATATTACACTCCTAGGTGTAATATCTTCTTAGAAAAATTAAACATTTTAAATTATAGATTAGAAAAATAATATAGAGATATATTTGATACTGAAAGGGATGTGTCTCACTAAATGTTGTAAATGTTTCCACAATTATTCAATAATTTCAATAATTATCATGATTGGATGAAACCTACCCTAAAGGATATGTATTCTACTATGTGGATTATGAAAATACACAAAAATAGATACCTCTATATAGATGACCCAAATAACAATGTCAAAATTCATAAACATACAATCGATATTTATATAACGTAATTGGGAAAAAAGAGAAAATGAGATTTGTAGTATATAAGATATTAGAGTGACCCACATTTGAGCCACATATACCCATTGAACCATAGATAATGATTCAAAAATCAATTTGAAAAATAGATTTGAAGGTATGATAATTGATGGATCCTGAAGAACATGAATAATCAAGAAATATTTTTTAGGATCATTCTATTTTATGTACTCGATTTGATGATTTTCTTAGTTTTGGTTTTCAAATTTCACATTATAATATATGATTATTACCCTAGATAAGGAGACCCTACCATTGGTCATGGAACAAACTATGAATTAGGTGATGCATTTTGAATAGATTCTATATAAGGTTGGCTATATAATTTTTACTATGGTGTCACTCATGAAAGAAATTTCTCTTGTTCAAATAGAACAATGTAAGCTGTTATCATAAAATTATAATTTCATGGATGAAACTGAATTTTTTTTCACATTGATTATATTGAAAATTATTTGGATTGTGTTTCTCAAATAATTGGTATTGATGTGGAAGATAATATTTTTGATTTACTAGAGTGTCTAGAAGAAGATGATGCTTTATATACTATGTAATTTATGTAACAACAAGTTTTTATTGAAAATTTGAGATTGGGGTTTTTTGAAGATGAGGTGTCCATAGGATTAAAAGTGTATATAGAATGATATTTTATATTCATATAAGGGATTATTATTTGGTTTGAACCATAAATAATGTATCACCCTAGAGTTATATTTCCATACCTTCTTCAAAACAACCTTTATATTAGAGAGGATGTGAACTACCCCTATATCATTTTCCTCAACCATTATTCCATAAAAGAAAAAATATCGTAGAGGATTACTTGAAGGATGTAATATAGGGGTTTCTATATAAATGGAAAATCACTGATGTTTGAATGAATATACTATACTATTTATTAATAAATAATCCATGAACTCCGTCAATTGGGGTTGAACAATATGACGGTCCAACTGTTGATATTCTAAATTCATCACCACTATAGGGTTTATCCCTTGATTAACTGTTTTTTTAATTTTTTTGAATTGTTCTATTGTTTCACTTATTTATGTTAATGGTGTCTTAATATGAAAAATTACTAGGATGGTTATCCATAAGTCATGTTACTATTTAATGAAATCTAATTGAAAGGTGAATAACCAGGAATATTCATTCTATATTTCCAAGATAATCTATAAACTTGAGAAAATAATGTTCAAACATCCCTAACTAAAACCATTTTTATAATTATATGAGATTAACCTGTATTTTTGAAATATTAAATAGTTTAAATGTTTTATAAACTCAACTTGATCAACCATATATCATTAAAATACATAATAGTATATGTCTATTGTATAAAAAATAATAATATAACATTAATTATTAAGAGCGACCTCATTTCAATTCTAAAAATTTTAATTCCTCCCATTTCTACTTCAAGGTGAAATGATTCACATCTCAATGAATTTTTAGTTTTTATATGAACTAGAATTTCTAAATCATTTTTCATATATGTGTGTTATGATTTCTGATATCTAATCTATTTAAAATCAATTTTAACATTATATTTTGAATCTAGCTAAAACCCTCAAAATGACTTTGGATTCAACAAGCTTCGTATCGATTTTTTATTGCTAATCATGTAACCATTTATTCTTAAATTTAAATTCTCAATTTATTACTTAAATGATAATATTAAATTTTAAAAAAATATTTTTACAATTCATGTGGATATTTTAAAAATGTGTTATTTTGATCTACATATAACACTAATAATAATCTATAAATTGTAGATTTAAAAAATTATATTAAAAATATTATCCCACTATATGATTAAAAATTGAGAAAAAAGATAGGATTTATGTATGGGGGATGGGTTCCTTTATATGTTGAAGTACAGTTCATTTTTCATACCTGTAAATTACCGAATGTTTTTTCCAAAATTTATTCGCAATCAACCCTATTTAAAATAAAAAATTTCATTTAAATTTAGTAATTTGTAATTCAATTGGTCTAGTATGGGTGATGACATCATTCTAAATTCGATATTTCTTTGATTCTTAAATTAAATGATATTCATTATTGATGAGTGATGTTACACATATATTTTATGGAAATTTTATTTTATAATGAGAAAATGGAGTGTGGTAGGGTATTTCTTTGTGGAAATAGAATTAGAACATCAGAGGATTGAGTATAGAGAAATGAACCTAGTTAAATATACATAGTGAAATGGAACACCTATGGGATCCAACACAATAAGGTATTATTGAATATAATGAAAACTATTGTAAAATGGTTAATTAGGATCCCATGATAAGTATTTAAGGCACCCTGAATTAATATTTTTATATCAATACATCCTTCTATAAATTAAATAAATTATCTTCTCATTAATCGCTAGAAAAAATTCAAATATAAGTGCCTCAGTTTGAAAAATTAATTCTCATAAAAGATGGGAATATTAAAACAAGATGAGCAAAGTGGAAATTGATTTATAATAATATTACATGAATTTTAAAGGGTGTGAAAAAAGTGTAATCTAGTGTGAGGAACTAGGGAAAGAGGGAAAAGACAAGATGGTTATTATTAATGTTGTAATTCTATAAAAATATAATTTTTTAAAACCTTCGAATTGGTACTTGAATTTGAATTAAAGTTATGAATTGGGGTATAATCATAAAGTAGTCATGAAAATTTTAGCACTATAGGAATTTTTTATTTTCATTTAATCCAATTTGTGTATTTGAACCTAGGTAGGACATTCAATTTTATTGAGTCTCTAAAAATATATTACTAAATTCATTGTATTTCACGAGAGATAAATAGTTTATGTGTGGATAAATTTTATGTGCAATAATTCTTATTAATTTCACAACTAAAATTTTTATGAGTGAAAGATGTTTTGGAAGTGGAAAATGTGTTTTTAATAATGAATTTTCCAATGTTGGGTAGATTGAGTGAATAATGTTTTTTTGAATGTTTTCATAATATTGATTTTTTGATTCTTTAATATTAAAATTTTATTTCATTTAATTTTTTTAAGAACCATCACTCCTCGAGTCATGAATCTGGCAATCTAACCCCATGAGAATCCGGTAATACTATTTTTTTCCCTTATAACACACCTGTGGATATATATTAATAGGGTTACATATGATACTAATTGAAGTTCCTACATATAAACACATGTTCATTCATTATGTTTTCTCATCACTCACATACACCCGAGGAAACATCCCAAGAGGTCACCCATGTGGATAGTACTCTATTCCAAGAATGTGTAACTATTGAGTTCAAATCAGGTCGGATCTAAAATACAAAGGTTCTCCATATTAAAATTAATAGTATAATTTATTCATTTATTTCTTACATTTCCATGGGTATTACACTCCCCCTATAAATAATATTTCCATAATTTTCTATCCTGATCTAGAAAATAATGTAATTCCAAAACACTTCTGAATGGGTATTGGCATAGATTCTATTTAATGCAAACCACATTTTTTAATTTTTAGTGAATTTGATTATAAATAATATTTTAAAAGTGTTTTTATTTTGAATAATTATTTTAATTGTATATGTTTTATCTTTATTTGAATTATTTTTTCAATTAAATATTATGATTTATAATTTTGTGCCAAAGAGGTTTCAATAATTTTAATATTTCTATTTTAAGGTAATATAGAAAAACAATGTGAAGATGAAGATAAACACATAATGGATTTAATGGTCACTCAACATACCATGTGGGACCAACAGTAAAGGCTTATGGTCTGTCAAAAGACCGCATGACGAATCTTCAAATTCACTATGTTTTTAATCCAAAGTAACTACAATAGGGGAGAATTATCAAATACTAGAAGTGACTGCATGAATGTCGACCAACCTACCATACAAAGAAATAAAAACTAACAATTAAAAGAAAATGAACTTTTGTCCTTAATAATTCTATATGACCATAATGAAAATATAAACCTACCATAGTGTGTGGTTGAAAACATGCCATGTGACCGAAGATGACGTTACCATCATTCTCCTCATGATCTACCATGAAAAGTTAGGAACAATCATTGAACTGAAAATGAATGAAAACGATTTCAGAGTACATAATAATGAATTAAAATTAATATTCCCAATTTCCAATCTTGAATGAGATGTTTTTGAAGAAGAAGTTATCATTTAGAGTAGAAGATGCACTAAAAAAATTTCCAACCCATAGTTTATGACTTGTTTGATTTAGAACAAATATCTAAGTAGTTTTTGTAATTTATAATTAAATAATATAATTTAAACCAATATGGATAAAAAATAATTTATTTTAGATCGTGATTCATGTTTTTTTGAAATGGTTATTTGAATGAATAATCTTAATGAATAAGATTATGAACTTTGTCTAGTGATTTAACAAATCGTTGCAAAAATTCAATGTTATGGACTATGGGAACCAGATTTCACTTATGAAGAGCAATATATTTTAATCACATTTGAAAAAACCATCAAAACAAGGATGTCATTTTGAAGGTATGAATTAGTGAACTAGGTTTTATCATCAAATCTTGAGTTTTTAGGTTATGACTAGGGGGATGATGGTGTAACAACCTAAAAATCTATTTTAATGGAATAATTTTCTTGATAGAATGGTCAAAAAGTATCATATAGAATTTATAAAACAATAATATATAATAAATGGAATCTAATGTGATCATTATAACATACTTATTAAATAATAATAATGAATGTTAATAACTTCATTATATAAAATAAATATAATTATGGTTCATATAAAAAATTATTTATTAATGTGTAATAAATATGTACTCAATTTTAAGTAAATTAATTCTATCTTTCAATATTATATTTCATTCAAAATATATTTTAATTTCATATTTTGTGAAAAAATTATAATTAATTTAAATTATTTTATAGTAATTTTGTTTGAGGTAATTAATATCATTTTTAATCAGTATTTCAATAATATCATTTTATTTTATTTTTTGTATTTTTCTAGAATGAATTAATTTTTTCCAAATGGTGAAAAATATTGTTTTTTTATTTGCATTTATTCTCATTAAATCAAGTAATTTAAAATCCCTATTATGTTTTCAATTTTATATTAAACAAAAATAGTCCTATTTTAATAAAATATTATCTAATTGATTACATATGAGTATAATATATACTATATTTTGGTATAACATTATTTTTGGATTAAAGTGTTATCCTGTATTATTTGTCATTGATTTTTTCACATTTATATAATTTTTTTTCGACATATATAAATATCATTATATGAATATAAGTCTATATTTGGAATCAACAGTTTCAAATTTGGTGCATAAGACCCATTCATTTATTTTCATTATCAATAGTAGTCTTGGTAAATATTTGACACCTTAGTGAGTGTAAACCGAGTAAGAAATGATTAAGACCATGGGATAGAGCCATGAAATATCCAAAAAACTATCATTAATTCCATTTTATTGGTTATTTTCAACCATAACCATCTTATATTACAAGATTTTTAAGTTTATTTCTTGTTTCCTCTGACAATAATCTTAATATTAATTTAACAAAATTTAAATTTAAATTTTTACAATAATTCTTCTGATATCTATGATTTTTTTCCCTGGGGTAAAAGTATGTTATATTTGGGTTTAAATAATTATTGAAGTATTGAAAGAATAATTTGGATAAAAATGTATTTATTATTTTAGTGATATAATAGTTGCCTGAAATTATTACACAACGCTAACCCAAAAATTGTTTATGTATTTCGAAAATAATATAAAAAATTATGGAAATATATATAGAAAAAAATTCAGATGAAAGATTAAGATCTATGAAATTTTTATATGAAATTAATATATTATTGATTTATAAATTTTTTTATTCTAATTCCATTTGTATTTTATTGTATTTATGTCAAAATATGTGAATAGTCTAGAAAATTACATTAATGATATATTATATTAAATAACTTTTTACTAGTTAAATTAAAATTCTTAAAAATATTATTTTTTACCAGGTGAATGGGGTATGGTTGAGAATATCATCCATTTTCTACTGATGGTTCACTTTTCTATTTATAGTGACTTTTATATCACCTAGAGAATAAAAATATTTGAAATCATGGTAACCATGAAAAGGGTTAGTCGAGGTTAAAAATAATATAAATAGTTTAAAATATCACATATACGTGCCTACGTTTTATAGGATTGGAATTAAAACTCATAAAAATACAATATATTAAATATATCAATTGTGTTCCACATTAAAATGAAATGTATCTTATTGTAATTAAATATTTATTAAATAATATGGGACACCCACAATAACATATAAAAGAGTATCAACTATCCAACCTTATTCAAAAATTATGTTCGCTAAAATTTAGAAAATCACTACCCTAATATCATCTTGCATTACTTCCCCACATCATAAATCTTATATTATTTTAAAAATACAATCCTTTTATAAATTATGTTGTCAACTAATGGAGGGTTATTAATGAAGATAAATAAATCATTACAGAGAACTATCAATTTTATTTCTTATTATAACAAATCTAAATATATGGTATCCATTATAATGTAATAAATTAATCATAATAAATTTATTTAAATATTTTCATAAATATGGAACATAAATCATCCACATCCTTTCAATCCAATGGGAATGAGAAAACATTACTCATTCCTACGTGTGGACTCCAACCACCTTGAACTGTTGAATTTAAATCTTCCTCAATACCTCTCATTATTTTTATTATGACATGTTTACATAATATATATTATTTTATTATAATTATTTAAATATGAATTTTTATTAATTTTTCTTGTATTCCATCCAATGTAAATTTTAATCATTACCCGTGCAAGTGTATTGATTGTCATCAACACGAGGTTATGTAATTCGGTTTTTCCTCATCACTTTATAAGAATTGATATAAATGTTTGTATAATGATTAATTAGATACATAAGAAATTATTAACATCTTATTAATGATGGAACCAGGATCAATGTATATGGATTGGGACTTCTGAACCGTAACATCCATGAAAAACAAAAAATTTATAACTCAAAATAGATATTAAGAAAAATTATAAATGATAGATAATATTTTTTTAATAAATCATATACTCTATGATTCATATTATTATGATTTTGTAATATAATTTTATTAATATATTTTATTCTATAGTATTTTTGAATGTTTATAATGTAAAAAAATGAATTATATTAAGGCTTTCTCATCTGACATTTCTTTCTGTGAGACATACTTTAATTTTTCCACTTATTTCTTTCTTATGGTGTACATAAAAAAATTAATATAATATATCATGAATACATATAAATTAATGGTTTTTAAGGATTCATTTTACATTATTTTTTAATGTATATTTTGATTCAAATGTAACCATTTTTGTAAGGGTGTTTGTTATAATATAATTTCATTTCTGAAATATCATTGAGAAATTTATATTAATGGTTATTTTTATCAATATTATTCATTAAAAAATATTTTGTATCATATTTTAACTACTGAAATTATCATGTATTTTTACCAGTTTTCTCTCTTGGTTACATAAAATTAAAGATAAAATATTATTAAAGGGAATCTAACCTTATTTCTTCTTTGGTCAATATGATTTACCTTCCACGTCCACACTTAAAAAAAATTATTTTGTAAAATTTTTGATTAAAAAAGGAAATTTAAAATAAAAAATAATTTTCAACACATTTTACATTATTTTAAGAAGTTTAAAAATAAATATTTCATAAATATTTCAATATAATATTGTTTTTTAGTTTTCACAAAGCTATTTAATGAATATTTTCCTTTAAATATACTATGTTTAGAGATTTCATGTATCTCATGATCATTATTTTTTATGATGATTAAATTGCATGTTTTTAGATTTATTTATAATGAAAATTATTTTGTCTATATATTTTAAATTTTTAAATAAACTTCTATCAATGTGAAATGATATTTTATTATCTATTTTATGATTATACGAGTGATCTTAAAATATTTTTTTTCTATTTAAATACCATTTGTAATTTATTATTATTACCAAGAAATAATATTTAATGATACTGTACATGTCGTTTCATAGGATAGATTAGGTATATATTATTTTTGAAATATTTACAAAGCCTATTTTTTCTCCATTGTGTATTCTATGATTTTATAATTAATGTTTTAATGGTATTTTATTACACATATATAGGGATTTAATTATGATACATGTGGATACATTATAACACTCATATTAATTCATTAAAGTTTTATATCTCCTGACATAATTATGGTAATGAGATGATTTTCTCTATAACCAATGTTAAACATGTATTGATTCATAATCCATTATGATAAAGGAAACATGTTGTGATGTCTGATACACAATGATATGTTAAACATGTGGTCTTTCTTAAACTAAAATTATATTATCATCTAGAAGGATAACAATGAATTAAGGTATTTTTTATATTCCAATGATGGAGCCATAATATTATAAAATGTTATTATAATTTTAATTTGAACTAATATATTAGGATTTATTTTTTTATGATTCCATAGTCTTATAACATTTTAATGATTTATTACATGGATCAATATTATGATCTATAAATTGGTATATATTATTTTATATTTACAATTACATATTCTTATAATAATATTATCAGGATATAATTTCTTATGATAATAGATTTATATCACCAATGTTTGCCCTTAATTAATATCTATTCTCACTCATTCTGAGGATATAATTTTTCAACAAGTAATGAAGAAGTTATTAATGTATGTGAGCCCATAGGGGTAACTTATGTAATGAAATATATTAGTGATGAAAAAGATTGTAATAAAAATATATTTTTATATCTTATATCCAAGTACACTAAACCATTGGGGTTCCTGGGTATATTTATTTTGGAGATATATTTCCACAATCCATTTTTATGTTTTATTTTAAAATATACTTTTTCGGTAATTGGGATATACACATGAGACACCAGTACATGAAAATACCACATAACATTAACCAATTACCCATGACATTCAAAATTATAAAAAATCAATCAACCATGAAAAACCATCTAGAAAAAAACTCCAACACTGTATACAAATTTCAAAATTCAAATTTCAACAAATCATCACAATGAGAAACCACATCATCACACATCCAACCAATCACCATCACCTAACTACCATAATCACACTCTCGACCTATCACCATCACCATAAGTGTCACATCACCATTGTCACTGCCATCATCACACGTTAATTTTGGTCACCATATTTAACAATACTCTGAGAGAGAAACTACAACGTCATCATCGCTCTATCATTACGGAAGCTGATAAATGGAGTGTACGAAAACCAAAATACCCCATCATCCATGAAAAACACCACTGACCACACTTCAACTTCACCGAACAGCTAAGCATGGGGCTCATTCTCTGATTAAATGATTACTTCATGAACACCACCTCCCAAAGCTCTGATGATCCATCACTCTATATAGACGTGATGAAATGAAATGGAACTTTGGTCCTGGGTAGGTTTAATGTAGAATAAGATTCTAGGGGATCATGCCTTTCACCATGAAAAAATCCAGCAGACTACACCGAAGAACATCACACTTGGAAAACTATCCATGCTAGTATCATCATCGAACAGAGCCACCACAAAAACCAGACACCACCGATGTCATCTACCATCTCTAGCATGAAACGAACCACCACTATCATCATTGACGCCATTATCCCTAGAACCACCATAACTATAAAATATAACAGGAAAAAATTTGAACAATGACACAATACCAAATTTCGAAAACAGAATCCACCATTGTTGGTCCATCACAAACACCAAGAGGGAACCTCTTGTTGGATCCCCATGAAGGAAGAGAACACAAAAGTCCAAACATCAATTAAATTATTTCTGAAGGAAATGAACCTGGCACAAATTCTCCAGTAGATCATAATAAGGAATCCAGCCACCATAAGGAAAGAATGGACAATACAGTGCCTTTAATGGTTGGAAGTACCGCCACGAGATCTCCAAGGGTCCCCCAAGAATTGGATTTAGAAAAATAGAGAAAGTGGACCTCCACATGAGGCTTGAACTCTAAATCAATCCAAACCAGAGGAACATGAATGAGGGTTATGAAATGAGTGACAAACCATCCCAACAAAAAGATTGTGCGTAATTAAGGAAACCGAAAAAAACGATATGTGGATGAGAGAAAAGTGGTGAAATAATATGGAAAATCAGGGAACTGAGAAGATGAATCAAGCTGGTGCAAACAAGACACAATAGTTAGATGAGCCACCAAAATATGAGATGAGGAATCAAGGAAACCCTAAGTGCTACCAAAATCTATGATGAGGAAGTGAGGAAACAATAGGATCAGAGATTATGATTAGAGAAATTTATTGATAAGCCTAAGGATAAGTCTATATATAAGATATAATCTTAATATGATGCAAAATTACAGATTGAGTATCTTTCCTATAAAATATTTCTCCATGTGGATACATTTATGTGTATTGTATTGTATAATAGATGCACTTAGAGGTAAAATTTTTTAAAGGGGTATTTTTAATTAACTCTATCATCACCGACACATGATTATTCGTCCTATAAAACCACCCCAGGCTACACACTCATGATGGATAAAATTGGGTTAAAGCAAATTTTTATTATGAATGAAATTAATATATCATTCCCTCTAATGTAATTAGACAAAAGAAAGGATCCATAGACTGAAAAGAAGACATCATATAAAATATATTTCATGATTATATGATTTAGCATAATGATTAATATTTTCCACACTATAATTTATGCTTTCATTCAATGGATAAAACCATTATGATTTATCTTAACATTGAATCTGACAGAAAATGGAATGATTTTTCACATGAAAAACCCAATTAAATTGGATATAGATTTCCAAAATTTGTTGTTATTCCTAGAAAATATATCATTATATGATTAATAACCTCATATTGGGATTGTTTCATATCAAATCTAATAAGAAACAAATTGAGTTTTTTCGGAGTTAAGTTAATAAATACCATTTTTAAAATAATATTAAACACCATACATGTTATTTATGTCAAAATAATCACATAGGGAAATGTATTAATGAAACAAGAAGATGTTTTTTTGTGTGGAAATGTTTTTCGCAAGGAATTTAATCTCATAAAATAATAATGTTTTTGATAGAGGGAAATAATGTTCATTAAGTGTTACTATGTATAAGTCATTGTACTATATGTTAGGAACTTGTTAATTATCCATGTCAGTTCCAAAACACATTGTCCAACTCCAAGACAAAGTAAGGGACTATGTTATTCTAATCTTTTAGCTGGAATAGTTTAAGTGTTTATGTATTGAGATTTGATAATATTGTTGTATAACTATTTTAAAAATGATATTATAGTTATAATAATCATGATAAACTTTATGATTTTTGTGCAATAGTATTTCATTTAGGATTATAAATGATATATTTATTTATACTAATAGCCCATAAATTTATTTATTTTTTGGAGATATTAAAAAAAAGATTTTTGGGATAAATAACCATTATTATGTGTATGATATAGATATAAGATAAATCGATGAATGATATAGATAAATTAAATTTTTAAGTTTACAAAGAGTAAAATTTTAGAATGTTATTTGTTATTATTGTGGATTCAGAGTTATTAAGGATGTTTATAGAAATTATTATTTTATATTGGAGAGATTGTGATTAGTGTATTTATATTTTTTGTATATGACCATATGTGAAATTAATAACAATTAGGTATAATTATGAAGTAGATAATGGATGAATATATGATCAAAAATTGTAATATTTTTGTTTTTTTGTAAAAATATATTAATTATTATTATAATAGTAGTTTTTTGAATGTTTTTAGTTTAAATTTGTGTGTTATTACAAATATTATAGATATTGGTGTATGAAGATTTATTCACATTGTATAACCTTATGTAACAATTAAATTTTTGGTAAATTTATAAATATAAGAGGAATGACAGGTAATTTTATTTTAGATATTATGATACATTAAATGGGAATTTTAGTTCTTCATGAAGGAAAAAAATCAACTTATATATTAATTTCAATGAGTAAGAGATGAGTAATTAGTTGAAATTTATCAAACATAAAAAATAGAAATAATTTATCCTATGAAATGGTAATAAATCAAGTAATAATAATATATTGTGTACCCTATTCTCAGATTAAATTAATCCCTCAAATCCAATAAAAGTATCATCAAATGATAATGTTTAACTTTTACCATTATTTTAAATGAATCGATATATTATCTATTCCTAAATGATTTAGGGGATTGGGGCCAATATCATTCTATTTCATCTTTTATTAATAGTTTGATGTTCTTTTTATCCTCTAGGAGTATATTTTCACTTCTTGTGAAATTATCCATATCGATAAATACAATTAATTGTTATTCCTGCTAGCTTTTATGTTACACACATTCCCTTTTCAAAATATAATCCCTTTGTATAGTGTGAGATTACATGAAAGGAATCTGAAAATAATGAACCTTTTAATATCTCGATTAAAATTTCAAGGGTACAATTTAGTTTAGGGGTATAATGAAACAACCTTCAAATTTAGTATAAAATAATAGTATCCTCAATTGAATTCATAACAAGAAACACTGAGCCTTAAAAATGCTCCCATATTCTATTAAAACATTAGTATGTGACCACTGTAAGATATAGATTAGATTTTATGTATGAATAAAAATAATAAGAATATAAAATTTATAATAATGGTTTTTGTAATGATAATTTATTTATTAATACATTATAAATGAGTACTTAATTTTTTGTAATGTCATTTTATGCTTCAAAAATATGTTTCCATAAAAAATGGATTCTATTTTATTTATCAAGTGTAAATTATAATAATTTATACTATTTAAATATATTAATTTTGTGGGAATGAATATTATTTTTAAAGTAAGAATTTCAATATTATATTCTCATGAATGTTTTTAGAATTTTTGAAAATGAATTATTTATTACTGAATAGTGAACAATATCGATTATTGTAAAATTATAATCACCTTTCACTAAATTAAGTATTATAGAAGACATGGTATGTTTTTAGTTTAATATTAAATTAAATTATATGTAGATTAACTATATATAATATAATTAATTAAATTTGAATCTTCTTTGTACCTGATTGTGGTTAAAGATAATTTCTACCAATAAAATGAATTTGTCTAATAAATTTTTTTCATTATATTTAATAAATTAATATTAAAATTGATTTCTACCAATTATAGAAATTCAATATCCTAAAACTAATTAAATGTTTTAATAATTAGGTTTAAATTTAGTAAATATGACCCATCTTTTATTTTTGGTCATTATTAATATTAACCAAGGAAAATATTTATCTCCTAAGTAGGGGTAAAATGAATAAAATAGAGTTGAAACTATGGTATATGAACCATAAATATCCCAAAAAAAATTTACATTATTTCATTTTAAATGAACATTTCATCCTTAATCACCTTGAATTCAATTTTTTAATTTTTTCCATTTCCCATGATAATCTATCAAATATTATGTTATATAGAGAATAAATACAAAATGAAACTCTTTTTGTTTTAATATGTCTAATATTTTATCATAGGGATAAAAGGACACTATGTTTTGTTCTAAATAAATTTGTTTATATATAATTGAATTTTTTAAAATCATAAATTTATTTTTTATTTTATTGAAGAAATAATTAACGTATATTATTATGTAATGTAAAAAAATTATTTGTTCATGTAATAAAAAAATCAAATAATTTTTTTAAAATAATAAAATATGAAAATTGGATGAATTTATTTGTTCTATGAAATTTTAATAAATATTAAATATTAGTTATGTGCTAGAAATTTTTATTATAATTTTTTCTCTATTATGTTTATTTAATGGAAAATATGTGTATTCTCCCAGGTCATCATTTAATGTTATCTTATACTAAATATTATTTTATTAAATGATTGAAAATTCATAATAATACTATATTTAGAAAATTTTATTGCATATGGTCTAAAATATTTACAATTTAACACTTATGGTTCACTTGACTATTTATATAAACATTCATAACCTATAACGAAGAAACAATATTGGATTCATGGTAATCATAAAAAGTATTATAAAGAGGATTAATACTAAGATCCAAGGGCTAGAACATCACAAAAACGTGATTAAATTTTATTTTGTTGGATGTTTTAGACTCATCTGCATTCTAGATTCTAAATACATCATGATAAGACCTATTAATTTGGAAAAATATTTATTATTTTTAAATATTTTATGAAATTTAAAAAGTTCCCCACCCCACACATATTAAAGTGCACCTTCTCTCCTTACATATTTTAACATATGAGTGCGCTATATCATCCATTCCCTAACCTAATTTGATACATGGTTCCTTACCCATGTACTATATATTATTTTAGTTCTAATATTATATCCTTGTAATGATTTAGTTGTTTTAAAAAGATGTTTCTTAATAGACAAGTATAACTTTTAACTGATTACTACAAATCTTATTTTTTATTCTAGATACTCTAAATATATTATATCCATTCTAAAATAATCACTTTAGTGTATCAAAAATATTTATCTTTTAATTATTATATAAAAATAATTATCCTACATTTTTTATCAAATTGGAAAAGAAATCATTTCAAGCACCTAAATATGGACTACAACCTCCATGATATGACAGTTTGGGCTAGGTCACTACATCCTTAGATCATTATCTAACAAATGTTTGGGGTAGATGAACTATATTCCTAGGATTTCTTCCCTCATAACTTACCTTCTAACTCACTACTTCAATGGGAAAAAATATTTACTCACATGTCATGAAAAATATCACTTCAGTGATATAGATGCAGTGATTAAATTTGTGCCTTTAAATCTAATGTCATTGCTTCAAAATTTATATTGTGAATATCAAATAGATCATATTATTTCTCTGGGAGGTCAGGCAGTATCCATATATATTTCTAGAATAAATATAGAATCTCATTCCTCTCATGAAATTAACGCACCCCTCTTATCTGGAATTGGAAAACCCATCACTGAATACCAAGGATTCTTTTTTCTTGATTAATAACATAACAAAATTCTAGAATAATACTTCAATAACATCATATTTACTTATACCTCATATTCCATGTTAAACATCTTTTTTTAATGTGAAAAAAACCATCTTCAACTATAATTAGGATATATCAATAGAATTATCCCACCTGTCATTCTCCTATAAATATTTCACATGATATAGATTCTTCACATCTTCTTTTACCAAGATAGAACTCATATGATTCAATTATTATCCTCTTTTAAATCCACTATCCCTTGTGTTTTAACTAAAATGTTACAATTCATAAATGAATCTTGAACTCACATTCTGTATCATGAATGATAATATAACATATAAAGGATATGAATGACCATGATAATTATAACTCCCCAAATTTATAGTACATGACCTTATTTTAATGTTTTTTGAGTATATATAATTCTTGGGATTATTTTTTGGTTATTTGGGAAGTTTTGAAATGTTTTGGATGTGTTTGTTGAATTTAAAGGTCTTGTTATGATTTTTAGAAATTCTAAACCACATCAAAAAATATATAGAACTTTTTTGGGGCGTTTCTCGGAAGATGAATAGTTAGCACATAGTTTGGAAGACCCATGTGAGTGCCCAATGGAAATTATTCAAAGGGAATAAATGTAAAATTATGCCTAGAATGTGGTTTGTTAAATTATGTGGGACAACTATTCAGTGTGTGGGGTTGAGATAGTAAAACTACAATTTTGTTTCCTGGTTTTCAAAAACACTCATCCTCAAGTATTATAATACATAAATTTCTAGGTTGAACATGTACTTGGGGAACATAATATGAATGACCGTGCATCCAAACTATGTGATATTCTGTGGGAAACCGATTTTTTTTGTTTTAATCCCACTTATGGTTTGGAAACCGATTTTTCCCATTCCATTCCATACTTTAGAACTTTGTTTCCATCCATGTATCCTTTGATGATTCCATTTGGTAAAGATTTATATTTTGGAAAATCAAACTTTGGCAGAGATTTGGATTCAATATTAAGACATCACTATATATCTCTCTAAATAGATCCATTGATTTTATCTCACCCTAATAATTATATCTTGTACATGATGGATATATGAATATTTATTTTTGATGTTCATGATGAGATATTTCTTGACCGATTAAAGGACTTATGATCCAAGGATGAATCTATAATATCTTAGTACCATTATTCTTTTTCACTATCTTTCAAGACGTCAGTAGATTCTCTCCAATCTCAACCATTTTATAAATCGATGGATTAGATTGGATTAAATTTATTTCATGAAATTATATTGAAAAAATGGATTTATTATTGAATACAACCCCATTTTTGGTAATGTATTTTAAATTTTTGTGAAATTGGATGGATTTCAGAAAACCAATGTTGTTTATAATTTCAAAATCATAGTTTTAATATTATGGTGTTGTTTTTATGCATGAAAAATGTATAATGATATTTTATAATGAAATATATTTTTAAGTGGAATGAAATTTTGCATGTAATTTGAAATAGAACTTCAAATACATGGTTGTCATGAGTTTATTTTTCAGACGTGGCCTAGAATATGGTGCATGTACCTTTAGGACACCTTGATATCGGTCTACTTGTAAAGAAATTCTAGACTAATTATAGATCACTGAAATGTATGAAAATAGCACTTGGCATGAATGTGTGTGAGTGTGTATCCGGAAAATAGTAATGGGTAACCAAAAAATTGAGAAATGACTTTAAAAAATTTATAATTATTTTCCATGGAAATTATTTATGGTTTGTTATTAAATATTTTTTCAAACTCTAAAATGTTTTATATAAAATGTGGTAACCTAATATTTATGTATTATCTTAATATGGGTTTCCTCTAGGTATTTCCTAATGTGTTTATAATAATTCAATTTTTGAGCATATTAGTGTATTTTTAGATGTCATATACTAGGATACATGTAAAAAGAAGACACCATATTTTATAGGTGATGCATCCTGATCCATTAGGTATGGATGGTAGAGTTGAGGCTTAGTGTCGATTATGATTCTTCTTATGGGGATACCACATGTGTTCCAATGTGTCTGGTCATATTCTATTCCTTATTAGTTTGAGGCATTGTTTCAATTATTACTATGATGTCCTCATCTACTTTTTATTATAATGTGGTTTTTAGTCCTCATTCATTCATCATATAATAGGATTGTATGTTTATTATTTAATTTTTATAGGTTTTTTTATCTCTTATGGGAAAATATTCCCCCAATATATTGATATGAACATGGAGTTTATTGATGGTATTTTGTGTTTTGGGGATGTCACATATGGACAGTGGCAGCACACACTTTCCAACCCAATAAAAATGGTATGATGTTATAAATGATATCTGTATTGGTCATTCCATCTATATTTTTGGTCTATTATCAAGGATATAGTAATTTTAGATGATAAAATGTATAGATTAAAAGATGTATCTAAAACCACTACAACATAATCGGGCATTAACAGTGCTAAAAACGGGCTTTAATAGCGCTAAAAAAGTGTTGTAAATCTCGGAACTGATAAAGGGGGTACCCTTTAGCAGCGCTTACTGAGCACTGATAAAGGGGTACTTTATCAGAGCATAAGAAGTACTGATAAAGGAATCCTTTATCAGTTCTAAACACGTGCAGATAAAGGTAGACTTTATCAGCGCTGCATTAGCGCTGATAAAGGTGTAGTTTATCATCACTTTTTTATCACTGATAAAAGTTCTCTTTATCAGCGATAAAAAAGCACAGATAAATTCCCTCTCTTCTGCTACAAAAAAATATGTAGCAGCACACCCAAACACCTAAAAAAATCAGAATCTCAATAAGCTAATTAACACAATCATACATATAAAAAATTAACACATAAATAATAAGCTAATTAGACCACGTATACCCATACACCAATTATACCCGTACACAATTAACACATTATTCATAATATAATTATGTACATAAAAATTTAAATTCAGAATTTAGGGGGTTGGGGGCCTATTCAAAGGTTTGGGGTGGCAGTCCAAGGGGCGGTAGGGGTGTCTGGGGGGCATTCTAGGGGGTGGGCTGGTGTCCAAGTTGTCGGGGGGCTTTACAGGGGGTGGAGGGGTTTCCAGTGGGGTGGGGGTGTCTAGGGGTGGATTTGTGTCTAGGGGTGTGGGGGGCGGTCTAGGGGCGGATAATTGTCTGGGGGGGGGTCTTTCCAGGGGGTGGGCTAGTGTCCAAGGTGTCGGGGGGCTTTACAGGGGGTGGGGGTGTCCAGAGGGTTGGGGGTGTCCAGGGGTGCATTGGTGTCTAGGGGGGTGTGGGAGGTCAAGGGGGTGGATTGGTGTCTAGGGGGGATTTCCAGGGGGTGGGCTGGTGTCCAAGCTGTCGGGGGGGGGGGGGGGGCTTTATAGGGGGTGGTGGTGTCCAGATGGGGGTGGGTGTCCAGGGGGTGGATTGGTGTCTAGGGGGTGGGGGTGGTCCATGGGGTTGGTGGGATTGACTTGTACATGTCACCAAGGTCCCTTGGATCATTATTATAAAAGATCAAGGCAATCTGAATGCATTTGGTCAGATTTTCATAGGTCAATTGTTGTTTTAATTTAAAATTGTGTCCATTTTAAACAAAAGTGAGACCATTTGAGTGCTAGCAGCCACACCGTGCCTTTTATTGAGGGAGGATTGACTCTTACATGTCACCAAGGACCCTTGGATCATTATTATAAAATATCACGTCAATATGAATGTGTTTGGTCAGATTTTCATAGGTCAGTTGTTGTTTTCAATTAAAATTGTGTCCATTTTAAACAAAAGAGAGGCCCTATGAGTTATAGCGACCACACCCTACCTCGGATTGAGGCGAGGATGGTTTTTACATGTCACAAAGGACCTGTGGATTGTTCTCTTTAAGGATCAACACAATCTAAATGCATTTGTTCAGATTTCTGTAGGTTTGTTGTTGTTTTAAATTAAAATCAAATCCATTTTAAACAAAAAAGAGACCCTTTCAATGGTACCAGCCACACCGTGCCTCGGATTGAGGTGGGGTTTACTCATATACATCACAAAGTATCCTTGGATCGTTCTCGTAAAATATCAAGGAACTCCGAATGCGTTTGGTTAGATTTTCGTAGGTCAGTTGTTGTTTTCAATTAAAATTGTGTCCATTTTAAACAAAAGAGAGACAATTTGAGTGATAGCGGTCTCACCGTGTCTTAGATTGAGGTGGGGTTGACTCATACACGTCACAAAGGACCTTTGGATCATTCTTATAAAATACCAAGGAAATACGAATTCGTTTGGTCAGATTTTCAAGGGTCAGTTGTTGTTTTCAATTAAAATTTTGTCCAATTTAAACAAAAGAGAGACCGTTTGAGTGCTACCGGCCACACCGTGCCTCATATTGAGGTAGGGTTAACTCGTACATGTCTCCAAGGACCCTTGGATCGTTCTTATAAAATATCAAGGCAATCCAAATGTGTTTGGTCAGATTTTCATAGGTCAGTTGTTGTTTTCAATTAAAATTGTGTCCATTTTAAACAATAGAGAGACCCATTGAGTTCTAGAGGCCACACTGTGCCTCGGATTGAGGTTTGGATACCTCATACATGTTACAAAGGACTCATGGACTGTTATACTAAAGAATCAACACAATCCGAATGCGTTTGGTCGGATTTTCGTAGGTCAGTTGTTGTTTTCAATTAAAATCGTGTCCATTTTAAACTAAAAAAAGACCCTTTGAGTGGAACTGGCCACACTGTGCCACAGATTTAGGTGGGGTTTACTCGTACAAATCACCAAGGACCCTCATATCATTCTTCTAAATGACCAAGGAAATCCAAATGCGTTTGGATGGATTTAAGTAGGTCAGTTGTTGTTTTCATTTAAAATTGTTTCCATTTTAAACAAAGGAGAGACCCTTTGAGTGACAGTAGTCACAACGTGCCTCGTATTGAGGCAGGGATGACTCGTACACGTCACCAAGGAAACTTGGATCTTTCTCCTAATGTATCAAGGAAATATGAATGCGGTTGTTTGGATTTCCGAAGGTCAGTTGTTGTTTTCACTTAAAATTGTGTCCATTTTAAACATAAGAGAGACCCTTTGAGTGGTACCTGCAACACCGTGCCTCAAATTGAGGGAGGGATGACTCGTACACATCAGAAAAGAACTCATGTATCATTCTTCTAAAAGATGAACACAATACGAATGCATTTGGTTGTATTTCTGTACGTTAGTTGGTGTTTTCACTTAAAATCATGTCCATTTTAAACAAGAGAGACACTTTGAGTGGTACCGACCACACCATGCCTCAGATTGAGGTGGGGATGACTTATACAAATCAAAAAGGACCCTTGGATAAGTATCATAAATGATCAAGGCAATCTGAATGCGTTTGGTGGGATTTTGATAGGTCAGTTGTTGTTTTCAATTAAAATTGTGTCCATTTTAAACAAAAGAGAGAACCGTTGAGTGGTACTGGCTACACCATGCCTTGGATTAAGGCGGGGATTCCTTTAAAACGTCACCAATGACCCGTGGATCGTTCTATTAAAGGAGAAACACAATCCAAATACGTTTGGTCAGATTGTCGTAGGTCAATTTTTGTTTTCACATAAAATCATGTCCATTATAAACAAATGAGAGACCCATTGAGTAGTACCAACCACATCGTGCCTCATATTGAGGTGGGGATAACTCGTACACATCACAAAGGACTCTTGTATCATTCTTCTAAATGATCAACACAATCTGAATGTGTTTGTTCTGATTTCGGTACCTTAGTTTTTGTTTTCACATAAAATCATGTTCATTTTAAACAAAAGAGAGACCCTTTGAGTGGTACCCGCCACAACATGCCTCAGATTGAGGTGGGGATGACTCTTACACATCACCAAGGACCCTTTTATCGTTCTCCTAAAGGATCAAGGAAATCTGAAATCATTTGGTTGGGTTTCCGTATGTCAGTTGTTGTTTTCATTTAAAATCGTGTCCATTTTAAAAAAAAGAGCGACCCTTTGAGTGGTACCGGCCACTCTGTGCCTTTGATTGAGGAGGGTATGACTCGTAAATGTCAAAAAGGACCCGTGGATCATTCTTATAAATGATCCAGGAAATCCAAATGTGTTTGGTTGGATTTGTGTAGGTCAATTGTTATTTTCACTTAAAATCATGTCCATATTAAACAAAAGAGAGACCCTTTGAGTGGTACCGGCCACACTACGCCTTGGATTGAGGCAGGCTTTACTCATACACATCACCAAGGACCCTTGTATCATTCTCATAAAATATCAAGAAAATCAGAATGTGTTTGGTCAGATTTTCGTAAATCAGTTGTTGTTTTCAATTAAAATTGTTTCCATTTTAAACAAAAGGGAGACCCTTTGAGTGATAGCAGTCACACCATGCCTCAAATTGAGGTGAGGTTGACTCATAAACGTCACTAAGGACCCTTGTATCATTCTCTTAACGTATCAACACAATCCTAATGTGTTTGGTCAGATTTCCGTAGGTCAGTTGTTGTTTTCACTTAAAATCGTGTCCATTTTAAACAGAAGAGTGACCCTTTGAGTGGTACCAGCTACACCATGCCTCGGAATAAGGCAGGGTTTACTCGTACACATCACCAAGGACCCTTGGATCGATCTTATAAAATATCAAGTTAATCCGAATTTGTTTGGTTAGATTTTCGAAGGTTAGTTATTGTTTTCAATTAAAATTGTGTCCATTTTAAACAAAAGAGAGACCCTTTGAGTGCTAGAAGTCACAACATGCCATGGATTGAGGCGGGGTTCACTCTTACACATCACAAAGGACCATTGTATCATTCTTATATATGATAAAGGCAATCCGAATGCATTTGTTCTGATTTCCGTAGGTCAGTTGTTGTTTTCAATTAAAATCGTGTCCATTTTAAACAAAAGATAGACCCTTTGAGTGGTACCGGACACACTGTGCCTCGGAGTGAGGCAGGGTTGACTCATACACATCAACAATGACCCTTGGATCGTTATTATAAATTATATAGGCAATACAAATGTTTTTTGTCAGATTTTAGTAGGTCAGTTGTTGTTTTTAATTAAAATTGTCTCCATTTTAAACAAAAGAGATGCCATTTGAGTGATAGCGGTCACACCGTGCCTCTGATTGAGGCAGGGTTCACTCATACACATCACAAAGGACCTGTGTACCATTCTCCTAAAGGATCAACATAATACGAAAGCATTTGGCCAGATTTCCGTAGGTCAGTTGTTATTTTTACTTAAAATCGTGTCCATTTTTAACAGAAGAGATACGCTTTGAGTGGTACCGGACACACCGTGCCTTGGATTGAGGCAAGGTTGACTCGTACACATCATCAATGACCTTTGTATCATTCTCATCAAAGATAATGGTAATCCGAATGTGTTTGGTCAGATTTTCATAGGTCAGTTGTTGTTTTTAATTAAAATTGTGCCCATTTTAAACAGAAGAGAGACACTTTGAGTGATAGCGGTCACACCGTGCCTTAGATTGAGGCAGCGTTGACTCTTATATGTTAAAAATGACCCGTGGATCATTAAACTAATGTATCATCACAATCTGAATGCGTTTGGTCAGATTCCCTTAGGTCAGTTGTTGTTTTCACTTAAAATCTTGTCCATTTTAAACAAAAGAGAGACCCTTTGAGTGGTACCGGCCACACTGTGCCTCATATTGAAGCAAGGATGACTCGTACCGGTCAAAAAGGACCCTTGGATCTTTCTCCTAAATGATCAACACAATCAGAATGCGTTTGTCAGATTTTATTAGGTCAGTTGTTGTTTTCATATAAAATTGGGTCAATTTTTTTTAAAAAAAAGAGAGACCCTTTGAGTTATACTGGCCACACCGTACCTTGTATTGAGGTGGGGATGACTTGTACATGTCACAAAGGTCCTATGAATCATTCTCCTAAATGATCAACACTATCCTAATGTGTTTGGTCAGATTTCTATATGTCAGTTGTTGTTTTCACTTAAAGTCTTGTTCATTTTAAACAAAAGAGAGACCCTTTGAGTGGTACCGACCCCACCATTCCTCAGATTGAGGTGGGGATGACTCATACACATCATCAAGGACACTTGATTCATTCTAATAAAGTATCAAGGCTATCCTAATGTGTTTGATCAGATTTCTGTAGGTCAGTTGTTGTTTTCACTTAAAATCGTGTCCATTTTAAACAAAAGAGAGACCCTTTGAGTGATACTAGCCACACCGTACCTCAGATTGAGTAAGGGTTGACTCGTACACGTCAAAAAAGACCGGTTTATTGTTCCTCTAATGGATCAGTACAATATGAATGTGTTTGGTCAGATTTCCGTACGTTATTTTTTGTTTTAACTTAAAATCATGTTCATTTTAAACATAAGAGAGACTCTTTGAGTGGTACCGGCCACACCATGACTTATATTGAGGTGGGGATGACTCATACATGTCACCAAGGACCCTTGGATCGTTTTCCTAATGGATCAAGGCAACCCTAATGTGTTTGTTCAGATTTCCATAGGTTAGTTGTTGTTTTCACATAAAATCGTGTCCATTTTAAACAAAAGAGAGACCCTTTTAGTGATACCAGACACTCTATGCCTCTAATTGAGGAGGGGATGACTCTCACTCATCACAAAGGATCCATGGATCGTTCTCATAAAGGATAAACACAATCCTAACGTGTTTGGTCATATTTACATACATCAGTTGTTGTTTTCACTTAAAATCGTGTCCATTTTAAACAAGAGAGACCCTTTGAGTGGTACAGGACACAACGTGCCTCGGAATGGGGTGGGGATTACTCGTACACTTTACAAAGGACCCTTTTATAATTCTCAAAAAAGGTCAAGGAAATATGAAAGCATTTGGTTTGATTTTCATAGGTCAGTTGTTGTTTTCAATTAAAATTGTGTCAATTTTAACCAAAAGAGAGACCCTTTGAGTGGTACCGGCAACACTGTGCCTCGGATTGAGGCAGGGATGACCTCACACATCACCAAGGACCCGTGGATTGTTCTCATAAAGGATAAACACAATCATAATGTGTTTGGTCCGATTACCGTAGGTCATTTGTTGTTTTCACTAAAAATTGTTTCCATTTTAAACAAAAGAGAGACTGTTTGCGTGGTACCGACCACACCGTGCCTCGGATTGAGGCAGGGATGACTCATACACGTGCTCAAGGAAACTTGGATATTTCTCATAAATGATCAAGGAAATCCGAATGTTTTTTTTCAGATTTTTATAGGTTAGTTGTTGTTTTCAATTAAAATTGTGTCCATTTTAAACAAAAGACAGACCCTTTGAGTGGTTCCAGCCACACCATGCCTCATATTGAGGCGGGGATGACTTGTACACATCACCAAAGACCCATGGATCGTTCTCCTAAAATATCAACACAATCTGAATGCATTTGGTCAGATTTCCGTACATCAGTTGTTGTTTTCACTTAAAATTGTGTTCATTTTAAACAAAAGAGAGATCCTTTGAGTGGTACCGGCCACACCGTGCCTCGGATTGAGGTGGGGATGACTTTTACACATCTACAAGGACTCTTGGATCGTTCTCATAAAATATCATGTCAATATTAATGCATTTGGTTGGATTTTCATAGGTCAACTGTTGTTTTTAATTAAAATTGTGTCCATTAAAAACAAGAGAGAGACCCTTTGAGTGGTACTGGGCACACTGTGCCTCAGATTGAGGCGGAGATGACTCTTATAGGTCACCAAGGACCCTTGGATTTTTCCTCTATAGGAAAAACACAATCCTAATGCATTTGGATGGATTTCCGTAGGGAAGTTTTTGTTTTCAATTAAAATCATGTCCATTTTAAACAAACGAGACACCCTTTGAGTGGTACCGGCCACATCGTGCCTTGGATTGAGGCAAGGTTGACTCTTACAAATAACCAAGGACCCTTGGATTGTTATTATAAATGATCAATGAAATCCAAATTCTTTTGGTTGGATTTTCATAGGTCAGTTGTTGTTTTCAATTAAAATTGTGTCCATTTTAAACAAAAGAGAGACCCTTTGAGTGGTACCGGTCACATAGTTCATCTGATTGAGGCGAGGATGACTCATACATGTCAAAAAGGAACCTTGGATCGTTCTACTAAAAGAGAAACACAATCCGGATGTGTTTGGTCAGATTTATGTATGTCAATTGTTGTTTTCACTTAAAATAATGTCCATTTTAAACAAAATAGAGACCCTTTGAGTGGTACCTACCACACCGTGACACAGATTGAGGTGGGGATGACTTGTACACGTAACCAAAGACCCATGGATCATTCCTCTAAAGGATCAACCCAATCTGAACGTGTTTGGTCAGATTTCCGTACGTCAGTTGTTGTTTTCAACTAAAACTGTGTCCATTTTAAACAAAATAGAGACCCTTTTAGTGGTTCAGCATTCTTCCATGTTGCTGGTGCATATCATTTGTTAAAATGGAAAAAACCTCATTGGAGAAAGGATGTTTTATTTTATAACAATTATAATTTTCCTATGAAAATTTACATACAACAATGTTTCATCTTTTGATCCCCTTAACCCCTCTCAAAAATGACCACCAATTATACATGTCCTCAAGTCAGATCTTCATTGTATTTGTGTACAATTTTCCATCTGGTATGCGGCCCAGTCATTTCTAAAAACATCTATATCATCTTGTGAGTATGAGGCTTTTCGGCAGTCAGAGTAGTAATGAAAAATATAAAAAAAAAATTAATAAACAACTTAAACGAACTAGTAGTTTTTTTTGAAAATACATTTTTAGGGATGGTAGTTTGTTGATGAAAAATGATAACTTTCATAAAATTTTAAACATAATAACCACAAGCATTATCGTTTTCTTGTTTTGTAAATTGGAAAAAAATTTATCATTATGAGAATAATTAACTTCTATTGAGATGTGTTTGGGTAGTGAAATTTTATTATATATACCCTGATATTTCTCCAGACGTAGTACTTGCTCGCCTCATTATACTTCGCCCCTGTCCTCATTACTTTTTTTAGAAGATAATTATACACTACCCTATCATTATAAAATCCTCAGTAAAAGATTATATAAATTATATTACTTGATGTTTAGACCTAAAATGTAAGATTTAGTGTCTTACATATTCACAAACTCCAACATGTGTGGTCAGTTTGATGGATATCCATGCTTTGAATCCAGAAAATAAATCTTTGGACTATCCAAGTTCACTAAAAATGTCAACCAATGTTTCCTAAAAACAATAAAGGAATAAGTAATAAAATAAGTGAAAATATAATTGATATACTTTAATCGTAGAGTATTACCCCTGCATGGTTTGTATTAGGAAAAGTCTGTCATTTGAAATTTTTCTTTCAAATGTTTTCAGAAAGCTATTCACTATTGAATCACTTTTTGATGGCTCTATTTTTGTTAGGTGTATTTATGTGATATGAGAACTAACAAGTCCAAATCTTGGTTCATGGGAAACTTCCTTCAATAGTTTTTCATAAATGCATCTATCAACAATATAAAACAGATTTAGTCATAATTTTCACATTAGATCAGCTTTTAGAAAATCAATTCATGGAAACATACCTCATATATACATTTACAACTATGACCCCTAGCCAACCATTTTCAAGGATCTCATTTACATTTATAGCAGCAACAAAATCTTGACTTTCTTTCTATATATATTCTCTTCGAAAACCACTACATGGCTATTACCATCTTTTAGCTTCGTATCCACATGTTTCATCAATGCTAGTAAATGTGGATAGAGAATAGGTGGTGTTATTGTGATTTCAGTTTCTCCATGGGATCGGTTGGTCGATCCTTTAGATGGTTTTGAGCCGAAGTTTTTCACCCCATTCCCTTTCTCTGTCAACAAAAACAATCATTGGTTCAGACCCTTTTTTAATTAATTGTTAAGGGTGTAGCTTGAAAAAAAAAGAAATAAATACCTCTTTTTCCGCATACACTCTTATAAGTTGTGATGACCATGCAATGAATGTCCCAATATCCTTTTCGACCATATGAATATCATAGTCATCAAGTGGAAAAGGTAGATCTATATTTGGCTCATGAGATACATTAATTGTTACGTTCAGATGATCCTTCGGAAGTGGTCTATTATGAAGTGTGGCAACTGGGTTATTGAACACTGTAGACCTCGCTAAAAGGTGATAGGTGGGTGTTGATAGATATAAATCAAAATAATTCTCACGCTGTAGAAGATAAGTAAAGAAAAATTATCAGTGTTTGTCTGATTCAGATTTCATGAGAACAATTATTAGAATATTGATTACCACGGCTAAGACAGTTCTTTGTGGTGAATGGCTCACCTCTAAGCTGGTGGGGAGTGGGGCGGGATGTTCATGCACTAGTTGTTCCTGAGTTATGGCTTCCCTTTTCATCCCTCCCATAAAAGGTGGTAGAAAATCTCCCTACAATTGCAATAGTTCTCCAAGGGTTGCTATTTTTTCGCTCATTTCTTCCAATTTTACATCTGTATCATCATTTTTATTCTTCTTCTCAAAATATACACGGGGTGTCACCCCAAACCGTACACCTCTGACACGACCGTATTTTTCTAGATGCATCAAAGCCGTCGATAATAGGTTTGTATCTGCTAGAGGAGTAGCTGATTCATGTGACTGTTGGATATAGTAAAATAACTAATTATTTATGTAATAGAAATTTTTAACAAATCTCTTTATCATCATGTCATACATACACATATTTCCCACACATTCTGTGTGTTCTCACCTAATAAATTTCCTTCTTTGTTCACACGTGCCTCCTTACATAGCACATGACGTGGGATGGAAGTTCATTTAATTTTAGACTCATCAATCTACATATAAACATAGAAATATAATTATGATGTTGTTTATTGGACCCTTAAAATATTACTGTAAATTCAAAATACGTAACATTTTCTTTTCTAATGGAGTGTACCCCATCTTTGCTTTACGATATGAGTATGTTGGTTTTGATGCACGTACCTTATTTTCAGTACAGAGTTTCTATTTCATAAATGAAATATTGATAATCAAAGTGATGAATACTGGTATCCTCAAACAACGTATTATCACACACAATGTACCTAAAACTTCTCATCGCCATGGAAGCCAATAAATGCATCCCATGCTACGTGGGATATCAGGTGAGTGTAGACAATGGGTGGGTGTGGGTTTATTTTAGATTTAAAATCTTTTAGGTGACATCTTGTTAAATTTGTGTTAAAGCCTTGATGAATCATTCCTGCAAGCCTTAGTACATAACCCTTGAGTGAATCGTCTACTATAAATGTACTCTTCAAGAGATTTAAAAGTGTAAGACATTGTTTCATTATTTTATTTCATAGTAAATTAAAGAAATAAATTCATAATGTTACCATAAATTCATCCCAGATCACAACCTTCATCTCAGACACAACATGGTGCCATGAATCTATGTCAATAGGTACGCGTTTCCAAGTGACAACTCTAATGTATCTATTAAACATATCCTTGTTGGGATTCACATGTTGGATTCGTGCATTCCAACCGACATCAAATTTGATGCCTTTGCTTTACTCCTTAATAATTTTGGCTAACACCGTCAAACAATGATGCACCTATGTTTTCTGCAACGTCTGTCCTTCATTCCCGACCACTTCATCGATATCAAAATAATATATATGTTCATCTGGAATGGTATCAATGACATGTTCTGATGGTTGTTGGAAGTCAACAGTAGGAGCAGTAGGAGCCGCAGCAGTAGGAGCAACAGTAGCTGCAGCAGGAGCAGCAGGAGCAGTTGGAGCCGCAGGAGGAGGAGCAGCAGGAGCAACAGGAGCCGTAGCAGGAGCAGCAGGAGCTGCAGCAGAAGGAGCAGCAGGAGCACCAGGAGCCGCAGCAGCAGCAGCAGCAGCACCCGCAGCAGAACCAGCTTGAGAGACTTGTTCAGCCTCAAGGTTAGGAGAACCAGAATGTAAAAAAGTCATTATTTGCAAAAGTGATTGAACAATTAATTCAGATTAAATAAATTCACGAATGATAAGATAATAACATGAGATAAAAAGATCTATATTACAATCAAAATATAACCTGTTTATTGAACTATTTTTCTTTTTTTCAAAGGTTGACGGGATTTGACACCTCTATCGATTATCCAAATCCCTTCATTGTGGTCTCCTCTAACATAAAAAACATCATCTTCGTTGGGACCGCTCTGAAATGATTGTGATGTACCACTAATAGAATTGTCCTCAACTTAATTTTAATCAAAACCTTCAGTAGTTTTGGAAGATAACAGAAAAATCGACCACTTTCGGTTTGCGGGGTCTGAAACATAAAAAACATGTACCGCATGTGATGCCATTATAAACTGTTCGTCTTTATACCCTTCTTTACTAAAATCAACTATCAAAAATCTCCATTCATCTCTTTTAACACCACTGTTGTTATCAATATATTTTCATTGAAAAATAGGTAATTGGAATGTCGTATAATACAACTCCCATAATAGTTTGATAATGACAAAGTATGACATATTTTCATAAATTGGATTTTTGTCCTTACTACCAGAAACATGCATCACTTCAGCCACTAGTGTAACTCCACTATTTAACGTGGTACTATCTTCATCATGTTCGTCTGTATAGAATGTATAACCATTAATTACATAACCACTATAAGATAATATATACACACTTTGTCTAGCGGCTAGCCATCAAAGTCGTTCTGAAATTGAATTAGGATTTTCATCTAACTGTTTAAAAATATGGTCCTGAATCCATCCTATATAATCATTATTATTTGTATCTGATATGAATTTTTCATCCCTTGATGGATTCCACAACCTATGAATTTATTTGTGAGTTTTAATATATAGATAAACCTCCCAACTGTTATGAAAAACATAAATATGGGCATGCTTCCGATCTGTAATACTGATTGTGAAAACTTCTCTTCTAGAAATTCCCTCTCTCTAAATGCGTCCAGTGTGACGAGATTTTGGGAGACCAATGATTTCCACATCAGATAGGTATTTAGTAAAAAATTCAATGTCTTACTCGATAATACATCGCTCTACTATACATCCCTCTGGCCGACTTCGATTTTTGACATACCCTTTCAAAATATTCATATACCGTTTAACAGGATACATCCTTCTATAGTGCACAGGACCACAAAGTCGAATCACTCTCACTAAGTGAATCAACAAATGAAGCATAATATCAATGAATGTTGGTGGGAGAAACATTTCTAATTCACATAATATGATGACAATTTCTTTTTCCATAGCTGGAAATTTCCCCGGGTCTAAAACCATTCTACATATAGAATTGAAAAATAATCACATTTTGGTTAACATGTGACGAACATTCTTGGAAAAAATACAACATAAAGATATAAGAATTGGATCTTTCATCAAAACATGGAAATCATGTGATTTCAAACCTTTTAACTTCAAATTATTCATTGACACAATGTTTTTTATATTTGATGAGTACCCCTTTGGAACCTTTACCTCATTGAAGACGTTTCAAAACTGATATCTCTCCACCCTAGAATGAGTATAAGCAGTTGGAGGAAGAAACATTCAATTTTAACCCTTCACATGAGCCAACTCTTCTCGTATTCAAATGTCAACCATTTCCAACCTTTCCTTAATTACATATTTTGTTTTTTCAGGGGAATTTAGTAACACTCTGATAACACTATTACATACATTTTTTTCCACATGCATCAAGAAAATATTTGACATACAAACAATTCCAGTATGGTTATTCAAAAAAACTGATCTCTTTTTCCAACCGATATTCATAAGGTTTTTCGAAAATGGTTTACCAAAACAGTGTTTGGCTCTTTTACTTTCTCAAATAGCTGATCACCTATTGGTGGAGATGGTGTTGTGAATTTTTTTTAATTTCTATTTAATGATGTCGTCGAAGATCAGTACTTATATCGATGAGGTAGAAATCTACGATGTCCTAGAAACACAGATTTTGATGAATGTTTCAACGTAATTGTTTCTGTATCTTCTTCGCACATGGGACACCCTTGAGTTCCTTTAATGCTATAGCTTGACATATTTCCATAAGCAGGGAAGTCATTTATTGTTCCATACAACATTTCTCTCAATGTGAAGTATTCACTTTTATATGCATCATACAACATTACACCTGAATCCCATAATAAATTCAAATCCTCGATCAAAGGAGCCAGATAAACATCAATATCGTTACCTAGTTGTTTCGGTCCTGATATAAGTATAGATAACAAGATGAATTTTCACTACATGCATAAACAGGGTGGAAAGTTATAATTTACCAACATAATAGGCCAGGTACTATGAGTGATAGTTTGAAAACCAAAAGGATTCACTCCATCAGTAGATAACGCAAGACGATGGTTTCTCGGCTCTTTTCCAAATTCAGGATACTCACGGTCATTTTTCTTCTCTTGAGGAGAGTCAGCCGGATGATGTAATTTTCCATCATTATTTCTTTTATCTTCATTCCATGACAATTGTCTTACAGTTTCTTCACTTCCATATAGATTCCTAAACCTTTGAATGATTGGAAAGTACCATAAAACATTTATAGGATTGGATTTATCATTATTTTATCGAGAATCACCACACCTTGGGCATTCTGTAAGTGATTTTTTCTCCTTGAGAAACAATATACAGTCTATATGGTAGGCATGTATTCTTTCTGAAATCATACCCATCGAGCGTAGCATTCTTCTAGCTTCATATGTCCAGCTTATGAGCTCATTATCGTTTGGGAGTATGTCATTCAATAGAGAAAGTTGTTCCGTAAAACTGACATCACTCCATCCGTTGCCAGCTTTCAATTTATACAACTTCAGTACAATTGACGATGTTGTATACTTAGTGCAAGCAGCATACAACGACGTCTTTCCACATCTCTTTATGTTCTCAAAAAATTTTGGGAAATCATGGAGTTCATCTTCAATTGTATTTGTCATTTCCTCAATACGATCTTCATCATCATTGACATATGTAATCACATCCTCCAAAAGGACTTCTTTATTATCCATATTTGTATTCATATCCGATGATCCATAAAATGCAGTTTTATCCCAGCTAGTAGCTACATTCCCTTTTTCTCCGTGTTTATTCCAACATTTATAACTCTGATCTATTCCATGACATATCAAATATTCTTCAAACTCCTCTGGAGTAAGTAGTCTAGAATAACAACAATGTAAACATGGAAAAACAATTTGAGAAGGATCATTTGTGTGATCCTTTTCAAACTTTATTAACTCTTTCACTCTGTTCTTGCACTCTATTGTTAAACGATTAGCATCAATCCAATCTTTATTTATCTTCATCCTATTTGAATCTCAAATATTAGTATTTATGGTTCATGTACACAAAACAAGACTTCCAAATACAGTAGAAGAGAACCACTTACTTATAAAAATAGTGATTAATAGAGCCTAACCACTAGTATTTATTCATCTTCATTAAATATAATGACTTTAGATTCATTATAGTTTCCTCAAATAACCCCATACCAAACACAATAATAATCAAGAATGATACATCTACCACTCCTTGGTCTCTACCATACATTCAATATCATCATGCCTAAAAACCCATATATCCACACATACACATGTCACAAACACATAAAAAACCATATCCACATCAGAACCAAAGTACCAATATGGATTTCAATCAGGTTACTCGACTAAAGTGGTGGTGTGTAAGAAATAATAAGAAAATATAATATGTATATAGTCACACATAAATCTCAGACTGGTGTTAATAATCCAATAAACCAAAGGTATCATTTCATCTATCAAAATACACTAAAGGAGCCCATATGTGACATTAGTCCCAGGTGGTGAAGCTTCCTGCGGAGGAAGGGGCGAACACACACCTATCAGGGTTCGAGGTTAGGTCACTGAGGTTCAAGGTGGCCCGATACTCCTACAAGGGTTCATTCCATATTTCAAAAACCATGTCTTGGTACCCTAGGATGTTATCCCACTGATGGTGGAAGTGAAACGTTCCTGACCATCATTCCTAGAAGAAATGGAAACCAAAATGGGGGAGTGAATCAAAATACCTCAAGAAAAATGAAAAAACATGGTATTTGAGAATAGGTTAGTGTCTTTCATGTTGTCTAGACACCTACCCAATAGACTCCACAAGCGGTGACGGCCCATGAAGTTGTTTTACCAGGTGAAACTGACACCTGAGAAGCTGAGATCAATGAGGCCCTTCCCAACCATGAACTGAACAAACTCCATGATGGCCATCCTCTGGAATGGGCTTCTACATTTCCTTTCCTTTGGATTCGAAATGAAATTAATGTCACCCCCAATAAACAATGGATGGTGTTCGAGATAGAAGGTATTTTATTCAAAAGGACAATCAATCCCCCTCAATTTTTTAAATTACTAATACCATAAACCATTTAAAAACAAGAAATTTTTATTTATTTTCGAAATCATTCCCAAAAAAATCAATAAACAAACACATTATAAACCATTTGGAATTTTTTTTAAAGAATCAACTTATCTTTATTTTAAACCATGATTTTCATTTATAATATCAAATCCACCAACGGTAGAAGGAAACCTAATTTATTTAAATGAAAAATGTTAATTCACAACAACATACCATCCATTCCATATATTATTTTCATTAATAGGGTTATTTTGTGCTTCCAAATGATCAAAACATGTCTAACCAACTTCAAATGGATAAAATATGAATTCATGAAACACATGAATCCCAAAAAAAGATATTGTATAGAAACACCCTTATGGAATATTTGGGATCAAAACACAGTGAATCTGAATGAGTCTACTAAAACGAAGAACATTGAATCAAATAAAAGGTATATCAACAAAAGGTAAAAGAGATACTATAACCATAATTACCCATAAAAATTATAGTTCTAGTAAATACCAAGGCATACATAGCCCCCAGGAACAAATAATCAAGTGATGGAGAGAGATTGAAGTTCAAGAAAAGAAATAAATACCAAAAGAGGATCACCATTTTGAATGAAACATAAATCCACCAAGTGATGAGGACAAAAGAGCCATACTATCCAAAGGGGCTCCCAAGGCTTGAGTAGGTCGAGCTAAACATGGGGGAGATGATAAATTAAATAAACGGGGGGTATCAGGGTGCAATTACCCTTCTACCTCGATGCTTTCTTATATACAACGACACCACTGGCTAGATTGTGGCCCTCACCAGATAGACAGTGGTTATAGTATAAATGATATAACCATAGGTTATCCCACTGGCTAGTCACTACAGAACCACCAACTAGCTGATGGCTATATAATTTTTTTGTATTCATTGTGATTCCCATTGCCTAGCCAATTACCCTCATCGACCATTTGTGGACCACATGAAGCTTTTCAACGTACATTTTCACATCCACACCTTCTATGATAGTCTGGGACATCCTATGACCCCTCAAGAAACCAAAAAAAAACTCAAAGAGCTTTGCTTTGATGAAAGAGATACTGAGATGTTACAATTCTCCCCATCATTCCGATTTTTATCCAAATAAATATTCTAGTAATAAGGATAGAAAATGATGAGACAAAAATAAATTCCACACAATAATTGTTGTGTGGACAATTCAAAAAATATAAGAAGATTCCCCGAATAGAGTACCACTACGATGAAATTAAAATGAACAGATAACCAATATTCCCAAGAACTCTTAATGTTTTTCTTCCATGAACATCATACATCTACAAATGACATGTTTACATCACTAAGAAGAGAGAAAATCCCAATAATGTCCACAAACCTAGCATAGGTCACCCAACGATTTAAATTTTCACTAAAATGGTGGTACATAAGAAGGAAATATACTAATGAACACATCCTTTCACCCAAATAAGAGACTACAAACACTATCCATGAAGAACCACTAAGAGAATAATTCGAAACCTAAGGAAAGGTACACCCAAAACATACAAAAGAATATAAATGAAATAACACAATCAATATCCATCAACGATTCAACCAACAACATGAAAGTAAAAATGTAAAAAGGATTTATTATTTGATCAGGTACTCGATGGAAGCCTTGAATTCCCACTATAGAGTGTCACCCATCAATGGTCTCATTGAAGTAGACACTAACACCTACCAGTGCCTGGTCCATCAAGAGACTTCATAATCCTAGTCATTTGAGTATACACCAAAAGCCTATCTATGTCCAACCATAAATAGATCATATAAAATGGGTTTTTCTCAAGGATGTAAAACTATTATCTTAAAAGATAGACCACCCAACACATCAAGATTAAGCTCTAACCAAGATGTTTTGAATCAGAGGACAGTAAGGAATAACATCCACCTTAATGGTCTCGAACACCCACCCAATGAAGACAACCATGGAATGAAACATAAGGGATTTTAAATGGAAATTACATAAAACATCTGTTGGTTTCCAGAAAAGGATGAATCATGTATCCTACAACCATCACAATCTCAAATATCCATTAAATATATCATGCCAAATCTATATATGGTTATGTGTGATGGGAGTGGAGAACAATATTAAAATAAGATTTGGAAAACATGCCTTAATAGGAGGTCCGGAAAACCGAAGCTCAAGGGAATTGCCGGTGACAGAGGTCCGGAAAACTGAAGCTCGAGGGTGGTGGATGTCTGGAAACATGAACTCAGCGGGAGGTGGAGGTCCGACAACGAGAAGCGAGGGTGGTAGAAGTCCGGTAACACCAACTCAGCGGGCGGCAGAGGGGATTCGTAGGGTTCCTGTACCATGAGAGCATTAGGTCGCGATAAAATGTGGGCACTATGCGACCGACTTTATAAAAAAATGGAATAAGGTTTTATCAGCCCTAACAAAGAACTGATAAAGACTACCTTTATCAGTGGTAACATTTTAGTGCTGATAATGGTAATCTTTATCAGCACTACAAAAGCACTGATAAATCTTTCCTGTATTAGAGCTAAAATTTTAGCACTGATAAATTGTCGTTTTATCAGCGCTTGTTTAGTGTTGAAAAAGGTTACCCTGTATCAGAGCTAAAATTTTAGTGCTCCTAAATTGATTCTTTATCAGCACTTTTCTAGCACGGATAGAGGACCTCTTTTTCAATGCTAGAAAAGCACTGATAAAGAAACACTCTATCAGTGCTAAAATTTTAGTGCTGATACATGGAATCTTTATCAACACTTTTCTAGCACTGATAAAGAGTCACTCTATCAGCGCTACAATTTTAGCACTGATACATGGTAACCTTTATCAGCGGTTTTTCTTAGCACTGATATAAGGGGGTGCTTTTGTTACCTGTTTCTATAGTAGTGACCTTTTATTTTTAACATCATGTTACCTCATGTTTTTGTCTCCATAATTACTTTACATAACTTCTAGGGGAGTTTCCATCTCACTACCATGGGGTTAACAGATGAGGATTTAATATTAATCCCTTGTAGTGATACTTACCCACAGGACAACATTGATCATCTTCAGTGTTATGCTTAATGATAAAATTTTAAATAATTATGATGGTTAGATATTGAAAATAATTGTTGTGAAATTTGTCAATATTGTATTTTTTTATTTTTAATATATCTGTTTCTCATTAGATATACTTTATAGAGTTGTTTTCTCATTATAAAGAGTGGAAGGGATATAACCTCATTGGACCTAACTAGAATAGGTAGTGTAAACTTTTCTATCACGTGAACAAAAAATGAACAAAAAAATTCAAGAGAATTAGGTAAGATATTACAGCCGTTGATAGATGAATATATAATAATGAGAAAAAACTAGTGGATCAATCCATAAAATTTTAAAATAGAATCCACCAATCATTCAGGGAGATTTTGGTCCTGAAAGTGTATAATTTTGGTTGAATATGATGAATAAATTCATTGATTTACATAGAACACCAATGGAGTTGAATAAAAACATTGAAACATACATGCTTGACAACCCATCATGATAATGGTGGAATTTAGATATTTAGGATAAAATTGAACATGAAATTATAAGGGTGGATTTTGAATGATTATTCAACGATAAATTTCATCTTCAAAAATTTCATATTTATAGCGTAACATATTTATTTTACATTGAACAAGATAATATATTTGTGATAGATTATTTATCCATGTTTATGAACAGTGTTATATTTTTAACAGAAGTATATTGATGTGAATCCCTAAAGGAACACATTTTTTAATTGAGGCAATGATAGAAAATTTACTCAATGATTTTAAGAATTTTTTTTAGACTATAAAGAGATGGTAAATAGAGAGTGTAGAAGAAAGATATTTCTCTAGAAATTCGATTTTTTGTATCATGTTTATCCACTTGGGGAATGTCTAGAACATAAAAGCAATGAATAAGTTAAAAGGGAAACCCAATTACAAAGTCATGAAATATATCAAAACCAGACCATGGGAGTAGTCAACATCCCTCTATGACCTAAAATTATGTAGGGATATTTCTAATGTGGATATTTTGATCATATCAAGAATTATTGTACATTACCTCCTTAAGAATGTCACAACTAAAACTATATGAGACATCTCTAATGTCATTATTATAGTGGTGAATATCATGGTGTTGGGAATAGAAATAATTTACCTCAAACATATTATACATTGACTAAATGTTCTCAAAAATACTTTCTCTTATACATATAGTTTAGTGATCTAAGGTGAATATTGAAACACCATGATTCCTCATACTAGGAAATATCAACATAGAAATAATGAGAAATTGGAAATGAGTAAGAAAATTTATGTTGTTGAGAAGGTGATCATGGAAAACCAATCATGAACATCAATAGTGTGAGGTATAATTCTTGTGAATTATACAATTATACAGGCCGTGCTTGATATGGTTATGTCCCTATCTTTTATTTCTTCTCATATTGTTGATCTTATGGGTTTTCATGTTGAAATATTGCATTCTATTTTGAAACTATAAAATCATCTAAATAAATGATGGTTTGGTTCATTTATGTGTCCAAATTGTATGATGACTATTAAGGGGGATGAGTTATTTTAGGACTTCACTATACTTAAAACAGACATCTATGACTTGGTTTTGGGAACACATTGGTAGATGGTATCCAATGACCATATAAACTGTTATTCTTGGAAAGCGAGTTCCATATATTCAAATGGTGTTAATCATATATTCGAATGGTGAGTTAGTTTGGGAATTCACTATACTTGAGACGTACATCTATGACATGGTTTTTCATGTTTATTTCTTGATGACATCCAAAGGCTATATCAATATTTATTTTTAGAAAGTTAATATCATATATTCTAATGGAGTTAATATTATTTTTAAATGATATTGGGTAGAAGATTTAATTATAGGAGGACCTTTGGTACCAATGTTTGGAACCATATCTTACATGTTGGTAGTGGTTATCATGGCAATAGTGGATGAGAATGAAAGTAGATATTTCCAAACTATATTTCAATTTTTTCCAGATAGATTCACGGGGTTTCAAAACAAATGAAGTGTAGAGATTAATATTTGATATTCTATAGGGGACCCATCCATATTATCTTCTATCTTATAGTATGGATCCAATTGAATTTAAGGAATTGAAATTCCATATTGAATAAATGGGAAGAAAAGGATTCCTTTGACTTAGAACATCCCCATGGGTATCACTAATTATTTTTCTAAAGAAGGATTAAGAATCTCTTAGAATTTATGTGGATCATCAAAACCTTAACAAATTTATAATAAATAACTGATATCCTCTTCATTTGACTGATGAATACTTTTAAAAATTATGGGGAACCCAATGGTTCTAAATAGTTAATTTTTTAGCATGTCATGAAATGAAACTTCAGAAGGATGATATTTTGGAGAAAACATAGTGGAGAAGATATAGTCACTATGAATATGTGGTAATTCCATTTGGTATCACGAATTCACCAATCATGTTAATGGAATTAATCAATCAGATCATTCTAAGGTATCTTGATTCCTTCATAGTAGTGTTTGATAATGGTATACTTGTGTATTCTAGGACAAAGGTTGATAAAGAAAAACAGTTGGTTGTAGTTTCCGGAATCTGGTGGGAACATTATCCTTATGCACATCCTATTGTTATTTATAGCTATAATAGTTAGGTTTACTTGAAAACACCATCTCTAAAAATGGATTATGTAGATATTGAAAATATTTATGCTATTATCTATTGAAAACCATTAAAGAATCAATTTGAGATATGGAGTATCCTTATTATTGTAGGATATTACCTTTGTTTTTTCAGGATTTTTCATGTCTCCTTTATCTTTTGAGAAGATTGATTTGGAAATTAGTTACATTCTAATGTTTAATTTAATGTTTGAAATCTTTTAATTATCTTAATGTTTACTATACATCTTAGGTTGTCCTCATATTTTCTATGTCTGGATAATGCTTTTTAGGTTATTGTTATCCATTAAGATTGTGGTAGGACTATATTCTCATCACAGAAGATCATTTTATTTCTTATGGATCATGAATTCTATAGGTAAATGATAAAAACTACTCAATATATGATTTTTTATTATATATCGTTGACTATGCTTTGTAGATTTTTCGTCATTGCCTTTTCAGTGTGAAATTTATGGTATGTATTATTCATAAAAGATTAATAAAAATTATCTTATAGAGGGATTTAAATATTTGGAAATTATGGAGGATGAAATTTATTCAAATGTTTCAATTTATATTGATGTATACACCATGTTAATGGAACTATTGTGTATAATTCATGAAGTACGAAGTCATATAAGAATCTAGATGAAGATGATTTAACAAGTGGTAGCTAATTTCAGTCATGGTGGACATGTATCTTGAGTTTGCTAAGAATGGTACCTTATACATTTCTTTCAAAAAAAATTATGTCCTTGATTTGGTTGATGATTTGAAATATTATTAGACATATTATCATCGATGTGTTACAATATGGATGAAACTAAATTGTGGGGAGATTATTTAGTGGTGGTAGCGTGATGGGAAATTAATGTTATGTTTAGGGATTAGATATTAGTTCATAATAACCCTTGATAATATATTTTTCTACCTACCACAATTTGATATTGGTAGTTCATCATGCAATAAATAATATCTATATAACAATGTGAAAAAAAATTTGTGTTCTAAATTTAAAAATATATCGGAGGAGCTTGTTTTGAGATTCCTCACCTGTTATAAGTTCAAGAAATATCACTTATGTACACGATATATGTTACACTCTTTACTAAATCCAATTTGGAAGTGGGAAAATATATCTATATACACTAATTGGTCTTCCAAAAATTGTTCAAAAACAAGATGCCATTTTAGCGGTTGTGGATTAAATCATGAAGTCAGCACACTCTATCCTTACTTGTGAATCCAATATGGTGGAAGATTTTTCCAGAATATACAATCTATAAATTGAAATGATTTTTTGAGTTATTATTTCAATTGAATCTAATGTATACCTAAAGAATAAATATGGGTTTTGTAAATCCAAAACAAATTCCCTTGGAATCAGTTCGACCACCTGTAAATATTATCATCCTCAAATGGATGAATATTTCGAATGGACAATATAAGTGGTGGAGGTTATTTTTAGGGCTAGTGTGATGGATTTTGGAATCTCAGGGGAGGATCATATAAAATTAGTGGAGTTATCAAAAAATAATAGTTATCAAGGCTCAATATATATGACACTTTTCAAATCATTTTTTGACCTTCACTGTGTTTTCCTTTCTTATTGGGTGAAAATTTGTGATACTTTACTTATTAGACATATAATAGTACATGAGACAATCAAAAATAAATAAATTATATGTATGATAATGAAAAAATATTAGAGTCATCAAAATATTCTTTGGATCAGCATCGATTACTATTATCATTTAAGATTGTTGATATTGTTTTCTTGAAAATCATTCCAAGGCTAAGATAAGGTAGTTTTGGTTAAAAAAAATTTCATCGTTGATACATTTGACATTTTGAGATACATTAATTACATTAAGATGAATTATATTAGTTTTAGTTCTTTTTAGTGATTAGTTATGTTCATAATTTGTTTCATCTGTCACATTTGAAAAAGTTACAACCATGTCATGATGATGTGATTATATGAGACTATATTAATCTTGAAATATATATTGCATTGAATCGTGTGATAACATATATTATTGATAAGAAATGCAGTCTCTTGTATGGGAAAACATCAGTTTGGTATCTGTTTTACAGATGTATGGACATATTTATGAAGGGACATGGGATCTTGATAAGTAAATATTGGAAAAATTTCTTAATAGCTTCCGTATCAAATTCATGTTTTCAACATTCCATAGATGGAAACTCTAATGGTGGGGATGATGTGAAACACACAGTTTCAAAGGGTAACCATCATCCAGGTTCTTCAATTTTTCATTCCCCTTATCCAGGGACACATACGAGTAATGAACTCAAACCAACCATGCTTTTGGAATGTTTCTTTAAAATTGGTTTTCTTTTAGAGGTTCACGGTTATTGGAAACTATTATCCAAATTCATGTAGAAGAAGTACAAGTTTAGTGAAATGAACATATAAATATGATCGTTGTGGATTAACCTATAAATAGGATGTTATGTGTTGAGTTGGGAGATCATACATTTTTCAAATTAGGAGCATTTCATTTTTTCATTGTGGACATACCATTCCAAGTCTATCCCATACCTAGGAGATATTAGGTTATAACGAATCCTTCTCTAGGTTGTTTCCCTGAGAAAACATTTTATGTCATATTCTGCATCTAATTTTTGTATAGATCTATGGATTTTAGCGGATTGAATGATGGTGAATCTAATATATCAAATAAATGTATTATTGGTCTTGGAATATAGACATTGATCATCATATTGTGGGCCTTTAGGGGATTAGAAGACAATGCCACTGATCATTGTATCAAGGGATTTATGATAAGGAAAAGCATACCATTAAATGAAGTATAATACCATGGAATCCTTTTTTTTATTATTTTCTAACATACAAACCTCTTAATATTAAAGATTTTAATATTTTAATATTACTTATTAGTCATTATTTCTATTTTATTCCTCTTTATTTCTATTTTTAAATCTCTTTATTCAATTTTTCATTTTCTGAAAGAATATTTATTTTAAAAATATTTATTATCATTTTCTATCGTTATAACAATAAGACTAATAATCTGATTTAATACAATGATTTCTATTTTTGATTCTAATGCTTTGATAGTTGGATGGTCCCTTTATCCAATATTTAACTTAATGTTGTAATTTTTTAGTTTAATTTTTTAAAACTATAATTCACACCGACTATTGTAATCCTAGTTATCTCTTACGATCCAAATTTTTTTTACAAAAGTGGTTCTACAAATGAAACAAACTGATTTTTGACTATATGTTATCAACATCCTGTTTTTTTGGGTTTGATATATATATATATATATATATATATATATATCATGTTTATAAAAATCATATACCCAAATATTTTTTAGGAAGAATTTATATCTATTTCATTTCAAAATATAAGGAACTAATGTTAGTTCATTAAAAATATCAACCCTAGTAAACCACCTATTTTTTTGTCAATGATTAGAAGAATTGGAGAGATATGATGAATGAATTTGTTTTCAACACTAGTGTTGATACTTTTTTAACATTTATTTGTAATTACATTATTTATAATTAATAAGTTTCTACCTTTAAAAATCCATAAAAGTAGTCATATCAGTTGAATTAAAAAGGTAAAAATACTATTTTATGCACAATGAATCAATATATATATATATATATTGATATTACTTTATGTGAAGCTTCTAATGGTATTTGTAATATTTAAAATAAACACATTTTTGAACTTCTATGTTTGTCAAAATAGGAGGATCTATACTTCATATTGAATATAATGAATTTTATTTTCTATATGGCGAGTCAGTTGTAAAGATGAACCAAAGATTTATTAATATCATGTATAGTTTTTATAACCTTGGAGAGAATGATCTTAACAATATATTTTATTTGGACATATCAAAACAAATATGTGTAATGAGTGTGAATCCTAATAGATAGGTTTTATGAAAATAAAATAATTACTAATATTACCCTTGATGATATTATTGGGACCCAAATGCAATTTGAAAGAATATTTAATAGAGATTTTGAATAGGATAAAAATATTAATGGTGAATTCTCTTTTTCAACATCTTCGATTGTGACTAATAATGTTAAATATCCTTAAATTTTGAGAAGTCTAGGAAAAAAATAAATTTATGATGGAATCAGATTCTAGTTTTAATCCACCTTCTGAGAATGTGTTATATTTGTTTTCAAGTAAGATGAATATTATTTTGCTAAATAATTATTTACATTATAGATATAAGAAAATTCATAAATATAATAATGATAATAAATATTCTGAAGTCCCTTAATTTGAATATAATAAGATACTACACATCATACCATGTTTTCAAAAGCTCAAAATGAATGACTGAAGACAAATAAATTACAAAAGAAATTCCATGAAATATTATAATTCTAAATTAGATAATGTACAAGAATATTCTGACACATTGAGTTCTAGTGGTAGATATATTTATTTAGTAATATTTTCATATAATTTAAATTCTTGAAAGAGGTCGATTGGACTTTTTTATGAAGTACTTATTGTGAAAATTGATTTAGAGAAATTTTATACACTATTAAATCCATTAAAAATATGTATTCAAATAACCAATACACGGATGAAAATAATTATAAATCTATTAATTATTATCTGAAGATAAAAAGAATAACACTATAACAAATTATGAAGAACTTTCTATTATTTCTAAATGTGTTTAAAATGAAAATTGAAATGTTTAAATAAAATTGATAATAAAAATTAAAAATTATGAAGTAATATTTAAGAAAAACTATTTTAACTAATAAAATATCACAAATTTCTAAATATAAGGATAAAAATAATTTTAAAATATAAAACCATTCAAAATATTTAGAAAATCCTATTTTAGAGAAAAATAATCTAAAAAATTATTTTTAGAGACTTAGTTTAAATACTATTTCACATGAGGATAATAATTTATTTTTCAAACTAAATTATATGATTTCTATCTAAATGAAATATTTAAGGAAATATTCTATAACATTTATAATCATATAATACCTCAAATTAATTATACTGGAATGGATTATACAAAGAAACATATTTTCACTAATAACTATTTTGTCCCTAAAATTTCGTCCTTTTGCAAAAAATTTCAAAGTTGTCAACACCTGTAGAAAAAAATTCTTTGAACAAAGTAAAATCTATTTGTTATCACATATAATAGATTTTGAAATTAATGCAGTTACCTAAACTGCAAATTTCTAATAATACCTAACCCAATAAGGTTTGGGTTCTGATAAACCATTTTCTTTGTCTTCCAGAAAATATAAAAAGTACCAACAAAAAATTTATCACAATAATTTTTTGTAATAAAAGATTCATAATATGTTTTTTTAATTATCATAATGAGTATTAATGAAATGAAAATAACAATAGGCTACTAATAGATATTAAACATTATACTATGAATGTTATTGTTGTATTATTTAATGTTTTTCTAGTAATACATTACCTTAGTTTCTAATAAATTTTCCATCCTTATTATTTAGTATCATTATTTTGAGTTTATAAAAAAAATTAAATGCATTACTAATGTGATTGATATTCACTCTGATAAAATTATTTAAATCATCATGTGTTAAAATATACATTTAATACATTCTTTTGTTTAATCTAATCCATAAAATTATTTAAGGTTTTAACCTCAACCATTCATAGTTTTTTAATAAAAACTAATGATTCTCTTTGACTATATAATGGTGGGGAAACCCCAATCCCACTTTAGATTCTATATATTTCATCAACAACTCTCACCACAACTCAAAACATCCAATAGGATTATTTTGGAGATTTTACAATTTATAGATTGTGTTTCAATATGATAATAACCAAGGAGGATTATTCTAAAATGCATGTTTTCATAGATAATCTCAATTCATGAAATTGTTTGGAAATGTATTATTATACTCTCAAAATGTTTATTTCATTATAAGGATGGGATGTGTATGTGTGGGGAAACGTGAAAAATATTTTTATTTGTATTATCCTAAAATCCTTACAAGTTTTTATGTCTCCATAGAATTTTTAAATGAATATGATAAGTATTTGGTATCATCTATATTATTTTAATGTAATAAAAACATCTGTAGAGTTGAGTATAAATATTAGTGGTTATTCATACTATAGGTCATCATTATCTTCTATAAAACAACATACCAAACAATCATAGATCATTTGAGTGAACTATAATAGAAGATTCTATGTTTTTGTGATATCAAAATGTAAGGAAATTATTAAAATAATCTCTGGACTCAAGGGATGTAGCTCTTTATAATAAAGTGTTTTTATAATAGGGAATCATGATAGAGAAACATTTAAGTTTTCCTATATTTATTTTTGGATTTCAGTGTTAATATGATGAAGAATAACCTTTTAACGTTTTTTCACTATGGTAGAAGCTATCAATAGTGCCTCACTTAATCTTAATGATCCTCATGTTTCCTCCTTTATCAATAAGTTACTTGTAAAGGTTATGAAACATTTCAATATTGAGAAAAACCCCTAGATGATATGAGAAATGTTTTCATTTATTAGAGAAGATACAATTTCTATTTTGAAGCTAATGTTTTCTTCCAAGTCAATGTTGTTTTGTTGATAATCTTAATCGGAAAATGTTCAAAGGATAACCGTCAATGAAATCTGAGATTTTTTAGATAAATATGAGAAAGACATATTCATCTTCTCCAAAGAATAGGAAGAATGAATAGAATATTATAGTTGATTTTTTCAGAAACGTGTGGATCATAAAAAACAAATGAGACAAGGGGATTCAAATATCTGTATGTATAGTACTGAGGAAAAAGCATTGGGAATAATGTTATCCAATCAGTTAAACAAATAAAAAAATGAAAATAAATAGATAAAAAGGGTTATAGAAGATATGCATCATAAAATATTATTAAAGCACATGTAATGTGAATATGAGAATATAACCCTTATATCATCTCACATAGAATAGCTTATTCATGATAACGAGATATATTATGTTGAAAAAAAAATTGTTCCATCAGTTTTCCCTTCTTACGAGGTTAAGGGAAAATGAGAAGTTATATAAGTAACAACATCCATACTAGAAAAAGAACTAGTTTCCAAATCAATGTAAAATGGAGTTTTATGAAAAATAACATAATTATAGACATAACATGAAGAAGGTGAAGATGAAAAAAATGAAAAATAATAACAAAAGGAACATAAATAAGGTGAAGAATAAATTTTGGAATATGTATATGAAGAAGTAGAAGAAGATGATGAAAAAGATGATGATGATGAAAAAGTAGATACTGATGGAGTCTCAAACAAAAATAAGTATTTTGATTCACCATTATCTCATTTACCTACTCAATATAATAATGATTCAAACATATAAGGGTCTTAAGAAAAAAAGTCATCATCATCATCAATGGAAAAAAGTATTCAACAAAATTTGATGAAAATAATTCTCAGGGGATGTCAAATAACAAAGTTAAAATTCTTATACCAAAATTTCTGAAAATGATATGTTATATAAGAATGTTAACACTGTTCATGTTTTAGATGATACGATTGTGTCTATGAAAAGAAAATATAAAGGTGAAGAGAAACCTATGTTGATGATCCAAAACTGAAACCTCAAAATCCTTCATCAGGATAATCAGAATTGGAGACAACCATTCCAAAAAAACATATAATTTAATTTTTAAATATTTTAGTAGAATAGAAGATACCATTAAATATTTTACCACGTTTGAAGAAAGATATTAGCTTATTCAAAATACTCTCATTGAAAAATTAGAGTCATTTAATGTTATAACTATGTTTGTTATTAGTATTCAGGTTGAGTGGAAATATTTCTAGGAAATTTATTAGTCTTAAAAAATATCATAAAATTAAAGGGTAATGTTTTCAAATCAAGTTGATTGTTATATCATGGACCATGATGAAAATTAGTCAAAGTAAATAAACTAATGTTATAAATGGGATATTAATTTAACAATTATTATTCTATTATATTTGATCGAGTGAAGTTCTAAGAAGAGTTAAGTGATAAAAATGATGATCAGATTGAGGAAGTAATTGTTTTCAATGGAAATGATCATGATTTTTGAGTTAGATATTAGCAGGGTAAGATCTTGTGAAAATGAATTGATCCTTATAAGGGATGAGAACATATAAAAATATGTGTTAAAGGATAAAAAATGAAGTACATAAACAAGATGAAATGGAATAATAGATCATGAATCCTGAGATGGTTTCCTAATAGTTCATGAATATTAATATTACTATCATGAAATTGATGATGAAATAATGACGAATTATCTTTTTAAACCTCGATTTATATTTATAAAATTTCGAATAGTTTATATATTTGATTTAATTTTAATTCAATACATCTTTTTTTAATGTTTCTAGTAATTTATGTTATGTAATCTTTATATTATTTCATAGATTATTAGTTGTTTCACAAGTATCTGTTTTATATAATATTCATATTATAACATTTAGGAAACTATGGACACTTTCTATTATTATTTTAAAGTCACAAAGGGGGAGAATCATTCACGAAAATTCTAAGTGGATTTGATTAAGGGTGATTTTTCTATAAATGGGAGATGCTATTATAAGGCGGATAATTATTAATTTTTTCCATCGTATCATGAATTATTCATAAACATATGGGGAGTTATAAATAATTTTATCAATGTTATTGAAAAAACAGTCAACTGTATGGTTTTTCATGTTATTATTTTTTTATGTGTTTTGTGTTTTAGATTACAAAATGGGATAGATTGTTGAGTTAAAAGTCTTAATTATTACATTTCAATTCCATTAGTTTTGAAAATGAAACAAAACACTCTTAAATTTATGTTTATTAATATTTTCTTTCAAAATTGTTAGTATCTTTCTGAATAGAACATTAATTTCTATGTAATATAGAAATAATTATAATATATTTAGAATTTGAACAGATTATTCTTCAATATGATGCAACAGAAAAAGGATGTCTTGGATTCATCATACTACCCTTTTTTTGAATAGTGGATAGAATTTTGAATTTATTTTTTTAATAAAAAGAGTGATTCCCATCAGACTGATACTGGTACAGATACATCAAACACAAACTTATAATGATTTTCATATTATAAAAAACAATAAAGAAGTCCATCTGAGTGAATAATGATTACAATCAGAGTCACCTATAATTTTTAATATTAGAGACAATACTTATAATCATTATAGTAGTTATAATAAAAATTCATCATACATTCCATTATTTATAAGCTATAAAGTGAATATTTTTCAAGTCCACTTCCAAAAAAAAATAGAAATATGATCACAGGACAATTGAATATAAATAGTAAGTCATACGAAAAGTTCTCAACTCATAAATATTGAAACAAGATTCTTATAAATTATTCTCTATTGTGATAATATTATTCCACGTCTTTATTATACATTAGAGAATTGACAAAATAAGGAATCATTGTCAGGTTTATTTCCATTAGAATAAATTTTCTTTTGTATTCGACATCTGATCACTATATTGATTGATGGGTTATAAGGATAGGGAGATAGTGAATCTGATCTATTGAATCAAGGTATTCAGGTGCTAAGAATACAGATTCTGATCATCAAATCAATGGATTCCAAGGGATGAATGATAGAGCTTCCAATCATCAAATTGAGTGCTTTCCTGGTAAGGAATGTCTGACCACTATATGAGGTATAAAATTATGAATACATTTTGTATGGGTTTGCTGACTACCATAATTTATAAGGGTAATTATTTAAATATTTTAATATATATTTTTGGTTACTAATTATACTATAATTGTTGTTTTTTCTTATTTTTAGACATTATTATTTCCATGTGAAAATTATGATAGAATGTTTTTTAACAAATCTTTATTATCCATAGTATTATCGATATAATAGTGAGACATATACTGTAATTAAACAAATTATTTCTAGATCTAATTCTAATACTCTAATAATCTCACGGTTCATATGTCCAATCATTTACTTTAATAGGTGATGTTTTTTATTTTGTGTAATTTTTTAAACTAAATTCCACCCCCTATTGTGATAATAGATAACTATTATGATCCAATAGTGAGGTGTGGGCTTGAGACATTGACACTACATTGTTGGTGTATTGTTTTTTAAATAGTGCAGCCCAAAACCATTTATCTAAATGGCTTATCTTGTAGGTTGTTCATGGTTAGTGCATAGTTTCAAAAATCATGTGAGCTAACTATGAGACTTATTATAGTAACCTAAAAATTTATATTTTTAATAAGATTTATGTTCCAAAATCCTATTTTGAACCATCATATTCAAGGATATTAATCTCATACCTTCTTAAATTTCTATTGTATATTTCATTTCTTTTATAAATCATCTTTTTATAAATAAATGGTCATTGGAGATCTATATTTACCAGTAAGTCAATATTACCCCTCTCTCTATTTAGATACTCTCGTTTTCACTTTTATAGACTATTAGATATAGTCATTAATGTATAAATCTATATTCATTATTGAGGATACTGAGAATGTTGATTATATTATTTCATCTATTGAAGGGATGACGACCCAAGGAACAATATATAATATCATAGTACCATGCTTCGTTTTGTCCATCCATTGAGATGTAGGTGGATTTTCTCTCATCTCTGATATTCCCTAACATGAATTATTAGTTTGTATTAATTTTTTTGTTCGAAATTATGGTGAAAATCATGTGTGATTAATGAAGGGAACCCACATTTCATATGGATTTATAAACATTGAGTAAATTGAATGGATTTTTAAAAACCCACATTTTTTTTGATTTTAAAATGATAGTTTTAATATAACGGTATTTTTTTGATGAAAACATGTTTTTGGATGAAAAAATATTTAAAAAGAAATATTTTAAAGTGAAATGGTCATTGGAATTTAATTTAAAATACATTGTTTTCATGTGTTCGTTACTCATATGTGTTCCTAGATAATCGGAATGTTCCATTAGGGAATGATGATTATGGTCACTTTTTGAAGACTTGGTGGATTGATGAGAGACAGTTGATGACTAAGGAAATATCACAATGAATATAAGATATTGTATGTGCTTGTGTAGAAATATAGAAATGGGTATCCCAAATGATGAGAAATGGTTTTAATACATTGTTTATTATTTTCTATGGAAACTATTTATAGTATTTATATAAATTGTTTTAGTTTCATCTAAATTTTTTATATTAAATATTTTAATAAGTTTTTGTACTATGGATGTGATTTGTGACATATCTAAAAATTCCTACTGATATTATAACCAACCCTATTTTTGAACGTCTCTATGTTTTCATATTTCATATACAAAGACACACTGAAAGTAAGGACATCATATTTATCTAGTGATGTATCTTGAGTCATTAGGAATGTACATAAGAGTTGAATCATAGATTTTTTTTTATTTTTTTGGGGAGGATACCACATGGGTGTCTATATATCTTTTCATCATTCATTCATTGTAATTTTTTTGAATTTTTTTACATGGTTACTATGATATTCGTTTCATATTTGGATTGTACCTTAGTTTGTCCCACACAATCAGGTATCATATAAGATGAGTGTATGTTTATTGTTCATTATTGAGAGGATTTTCTATCTTTTAAGGGAAAATAACTCACTAATTTTTTCAAAATACCATGGAATTTGTTTTCATCCACTAGAGTCTAAGGGATTCCCCCTCTGTCTAGGGTAACCCCATCATATATTAATCTAATTGGAAGGGGTATTGTGTAACAATAACTTATCTCTAAAATTTCTTCATCTACCACTATGGACATCTATATCTATAAATTTAGAAATCCAAATATTCAAATGGACATGAACATCGAGTTCATCTAATAATTCAATGATTCCCATGATCATAAACACTTCTATATCATGTGGTTGAATCCTTATTTATGAATAAAAACACACTGTCATGCATTATCTAATTTATAGGGACTCCCATGATTCTCTTCTCCAGTTATTATTTCAAACTATAATGTGTCCAGTAATTATTCTATGGAACAACCAGTACATCCAATATATAGTATCATCCATGTCCATAAAACCAAATTCACTCTATGGATTTGTTTCCTTTTATGACATGGACACTCTTCCATTGGTATATTATAAAAATAAAATCCTTACATAAATTTTCAACATAGGAATTAATTCTACAATTTAATATCCTTTTTAAGTAATGTGTCGATTTCTTTATGGTGAATCCATCACTAAAAACTCATTTAAGAAATATTTTTTTCTGAATCCCATGACATTATGTACTGGGAAAACTCACACATTCCCAAAATTTTTGAGGCTTTGTCATGGAATATTCACCCACTCCATATCCTTTATCTATTTGTCTTTACAGTAGTGTAAGATCCCACACTATGGTATATCAACCATATAAATTTCCATATTACCATATTAATGTCACCTAGATACCCTTAAAAAGGTATCCCAAACCATTGAAAAAGAAATTATATAACTAAAGAAGCATTCTTTTAACTTATATCAGGCGTTCCTCCCTTACAAATGCATGCATTTAACCTTATATGAGGTGTGGTTCCATTACACAATCATGAATGTAACATTACAGAAGCTTCAATATAGTGATTTTACCTCTATGTAATGACATGTAGATACATGTTATCTACCATGTACCTATACATATTAAAATTTTACATTTAATCAATAACCCATATACTTATTCAAAGACATTTATTACTTTAATAGAATCTCTTATATACATATACATAGCTGTATATTTGTGTTGGATATCCTTATATGAGATACCATGTAATTTGAGAATAAATCCTTGTAAAAAACATAATCATATTTCCAAGAAATACACTAAATACTCATAGGGGTTCAACATTACTCATTTTATAAAATTTATTGAAAAGTACATCAAAACTGAAATCATCCTTAATAACCAATCAACACCACACTACTACCTATCGGCTTACCCGATCTACCTTATTTCAAGGCACATGGTGCTGATCATTTTGATGACCCTTCTCTATAGGCACAATTCCCTAGGATAATAGATTCTTCACTGAAAAAAATTTACAACCTCCCATAAAAACATTCCACATTTACCATATAATTATAATTTCCATGTTATGGGTAACATCAATAAATATCCAATAGTCATATTATGAAGAGGGTTTGGCCCCACTAGTGTGGTCTATAATTTTGATTTTTATCCAGATATTCATCATGAAACCATGGAAACCCCACTACAAATCTTGGGAAATATGGTATCATACTCCTAACCTTAATTAAAACCCTTTAAATCATCTACTTGAGGAAGTGTGAATAAAAAAGATCATTAAATTGAAATTCATTATTTCCACCTCACAAAGGGGAAGAGTGTTGAAACACAATCCATTTCTCAATGGTGAGAAATATATCTATCATACTCTTATGTAAATTTGTAACCACTAAAAATGTTTCCATATAAGATCATCCTATAATATCTTGATATATTGTCCCCCAATAAGGTTTTTAGTTACTGTGCCATCACTGTACCACTATTCTCTCAGCAGATTCCACATATCAAAATTCAAAATGTCAAAATCAATCTTTTGAAACTATATCTTACACTATTAGAGATTAACTCATGACTAAAATAACTTGGTATCTTATGGGAAATTCCTCAAATGCATAATATTATCTACCACAATGAAACAACACAAACTATTTGGCCTATCACAACAAATGACACTACTTGGACTCCCTCATCAGAATATAATCTATTTCATAACTAAATTTTACATCAAGGGGATCCCATTAATTTTTCTCAGTCATCATAAAACTATTGTATAATATCTCTTATGTAGTAAATTAGACCTACAAAAAGGTGGTATCAAAATTTTATATTATCTCTTATATGTATGACTCTTCATGAAACCCCAAAAAACAAAATTTAATCTTAAAAAAATATATACATGAATCTCATTGTGTTTCACATGGGACTCCATACATTCTTGGACTTAGTTTCATCACATTGAAGATAATACAACAAACTTGGGTCACAACATCATCATGAAAAATATATCTAACTCAAATCATGGATGTGATATCCAGTAGTGAGTTCCGGAAAAATATTTTCATCTAAGACACACTATTCCAAATAGGGGGGAAAAGAAAAAATAAATATATTGTAAATCAGAATTAAAGCTGGGTGGTAATATAATTCATGGAATGCATCCCATAAACAAATAGTAAAGGATCATACTCTATGTACAGAACTCATGAGTTCACTACCATAAAAATGTATGAAACCCGAATAGCCTATATGCAGTCTCATAAACCCAATGGGGTATACCGTCCACCATACAAGAAAGATATTCACTATGAAAAAAGGATAGGGAATCTACCTTAGATCATTGATAAAATGCATCACTCAGTCGAGTCATGTAAAATAATTCCTCGTCACTTAATAACTCGTGGTGAGAAACCCATATACAAGCCCAATAATATTACAATGCTACCTATGTATAATAGATGGATTTAGAGGGTAATAGCCAATATTAAATATGATGTACAAACTGTTAGTAGAGCATATCTGATTGAGTTGAAATAGGAAGGACATGAATCATCCCTATTAACTATAACATGATGCATGTACCAAGATATGTGTAACATAAAAATATTATATATATATATATGGGTTAAATATCATGTTATAAGATCCACAATAAATGGATATATTGGCCAACACACCTATTATGGGTTTTCTATGCTAATAAAAGAAGTTAAGACCACATTTACTTCATTTCCCCAAATTATCATACTACATCTCACTTGAAAACTAACTCCACATATTTTCCCTATGAAAACCCATTTTGATCTCACTCAATCATGACCCAACATAATAATGCCTCGACCAGGATTGTGGTATGCCATGACTTCTACAAATATCCTACCACTAGTAGGACATAGTCTAGTGACTATCATTGATTTGGAACTTCTTATAATTTAATTTTTCTTATTCTACAATATTCTACTAAAAATACATCACCAATGCACAATTTAATCAATAAATAATTATGATATATATAATGTACTAAAATGTACAAAATGAATACATGAGATAATGTATATAAGAATATTCCCTATAAAAAATACATTGGAAACAATACATATAATAATCATATAAAACACAAGGAACCATGAATATCTATTATGACACATGATCTCTTGTGTCACACAACGGCCACACTAATCACCGCTGCCATAAAAAATTCCAATGCTCAATAACACACCAATATAAAAAACTGGTAACCATATTTTAATGATCAATGTAATCTCTACATCTATTTACATCATATTTTAATTTGTGCTTCACCAGTATATACACGACATATGTGGGAATAAGACCAATGGTGAGGTTATCATAAAAATACCACATGGAACCCCTCAAAACCGATCAAAGAAGCAAAAAATTCATTCAACTAAACTCATATTATAATAGATGTGAATTTGGATGAAAAACTTGAAACCAATATGCCATGTTATCTAAAAAACATGATATATGGAGTATCTGATGGAAATAAAAAGTCAAATAATACCAAAATTTTTCAACACAATAAATTATAGATGACATAAGGAACACTTACATGATCAGAAATCTAATTTTCAAATTTTACACCCCAAGAAAAAACATATTATAAAATCATTAGAAAGTAAATGAAACATTATCTCATTGAATTCAATGAAATTTATCTCATAGCTAACCCCAAGGAAATTTCAGCGAACCAAAAAACAGAATGAAATTAATACTCTAAATATTTTCAATAGTCGCATGACATCTAGAATTTAATAAGAGTATCATGATCAACCATGAATCATTCTCATCTATTAAGGTCATGTTCACCACCCATGGATAAAAGTTAATCCAAGATATTCTCATTTAAAAGAACATGAATAATTATATACTATTTAAAATAGATATATATCAACCAAACTATATACTTGTATAATCGATATTCTTATTTATTTAAGGGTATAATGTCCATTAGTATGAAATAAATTCATACACCTACATTGGTGGAGGATAATAAGTCTATTGTAGATCTTTACATAGGTGGAAATATAGACTCCATAAATATATGATACCAGTACAATATAGATGAGTATAAATATTTAATCTATTTGATCTATATTTTGATGATCTTTGATAGTGAGACAACACTCAATGGATAATGGTTATATTAAACCATATCCTATGGATGAATAGAGGAAAATGTTCCCTAAAAAATTATATGTTTTCAATCTGGTATGAAATTTTGTAATAAGTTAGAAGACATGCCTCATCTTTGAAATGATGAATCAATTTAACATGATTTTTGAAAAATGATTCAAATATATATATTTATATGTAAGGTCTAAATCACATTATACATAAAATAACACCCACACAAAATCATTATACATAAAAATTTATATATGAGAAATGCATAAGTAATAAACCCGATGTCATTCAATAGTTTAATGAATCCAGAATAGAATTTTTCATATTTAAACTAATAAATAAAAACATAAATGAAAATAGGCCTTTCTATTATGATCAATATGGTTACATTATATGGATATTACATGGCCACCTATCCCTAATGAGTACACATCTAGGACTAATAATGAATGATGATAGATGGTGAATGCCTAAGTATTTCCTCTAATAGGCCCCGGGTTGGTGACTACCATTGAAGGTATAATAATAATATAATGGGAGGGATTACCCTTTATGAGAATCCTAAAAAATACATAGATAACATAAAAACACTAGGAAATAGTATATTAGATATATAAGAAACAAAAATGTACACTTTTAATTGAATACATTTACGATACAACATGAACATAAAATATGAAATTACTGAATGTTAAACTTAGCAGTGACCACAAATCCCAATCAAATCATTCAAAAAATCATTTAATATACATCCCAATACTTAAGGATTTCAAACTAAACTAAGAGAATTTATATTTATGTTGGGTGATAACTATAATATACTTTATTGAATCCTCCCTGGATCAGGTCATGATAAATAAAATTAATGAATTATAAATAACAATGAAGAACAAGTGAAACTAACTCATCACCAGTAAATTAGTACTGTATTCCCAAAATCCAATTTCTTAACACTCCTCATGGATCACATACATAGTTTCAGTAAGAATAGTAATATACTTTCATCGGTAGCCCATTGCAGCTTCCCTGCTGGTTTTTGGATCTTCCCTAACATCACATGTCCTAATCCATCTCTCTCCAAAAGTAATCAATCTTACATACACATTTTTCAAGAATCGTAATATTCACTTCATTAATCAAAACATCACATCATCCCATAACACATATCTGAATAGTAAACAGGTAGTTTTCATGATCCACTATAGACCATATACCATGTATCATACATCGGGTATTATACCTCAACCCATCACAGCCCACACACTGAGTAAGGTACATTGATCCATCGAAGCTCATGCCCATCATACCTTTAATAATCCATTAGATATTATATCTAGAGATATATATGTGTCATGTAACCATAATACTTTACAAAACACTACACACATATGTGGGAAACACAAAATCATGAATACACGCACATATATATACTATGAAAAGATAATGAGGATAGAGGGGGCATTCAGACATCCATCATCTCATTAAGATGTTGGGGAACATAGCCTCCCAGAGTCCATCAGATGTCAATATCACTAACCTAAATGGGTGGGGTGGTTTTTGAAATCACATAATACATAGGATATAATATATCTCACAACCACGCTATGGGAAAACCTTCTCCTATTCTCATATACGAAAAAAATAATTTCAATAGAAATAGTTATTACATCATTTTATTATTTAAATTACCCTTATTTAAACCATAACCAATTAATCATGCACATAAATCTATTTAAATTAATTAACTTCACATTTCTATAACCATCAAATCAATGTACTTTCCCTATAACCCTAAACAAAACCGATTCCTTGGTTTCTAATGATTAATATCTTTCACGAATTTTTATTCCATCAACACCAACCACATTGGTAGAATATTTATTATTCATCAACTAAATTTAAATAATTTCTGGTACTATATGAAAACCATCTTAAACAACCACTTAGGGAAATGAAACCAAGAATATCCAGCTACTTTAATAAGTGGGAAAAGTACTACAGATAACATAAAACCTAAAAATTGTCAGTTAAAGAGATTCCTAATCAAGCATTAATGCACCCAAAAAAATGTAAATGGGTATTCTAAGATCCAACCACTTCCACCCTCTCCAATTAGTTCATCAACACTAATATTTATATCCTGATCCATCTCTCCATCACAAGTGTCAACTACTACATCATCAGCTAGGTCTACCCCATCAATATATATCATACCTCTTGGGTTTAGCCTTCCGGTGATGATATAACAATGATCTTATCCATATAACATCTCAAGGCATAATGATCAAACATATTCAATAGGAAAAACTATTCATTAAAACAAGTAAGTTCACCTTAACATGAAAATGGGTTGTATGGACACCAAACACAATGTATTCAGCCTTTATAAGTAAATAGGAAATAATGGCCCCAAATATTTATATTTAAAAAACAACAAGACCTTATTTAATCTTGATTTAATGGATTTATTAATATTAGTTTCAAAATATGAGAAACCTAAGGCATCAACATATAACAAGACAACAAATGTTTAGATACTCTTAACATTAATATCACATTCAAAAATCTTAGATGGGTACCATTCACATTTATCATGACTATTTCATTTTTTATCTACAATAATTAAATTTATTCATATTATTTATCAGTTACATTAAAAGTATGAAGATCACATTCAATTAAATATGTGCATTTATTAAATTTTTTAAACACAAAATTAAATGAGACAAGATAAAAATTTTAACATGACTATTATTTAATTCTAAATATAATTTATAGGTTAGTTTTGGATTTATGATCTGATCAACTTTATATCAAGAATGAAAAATAAAATGCATAGCATAACTAAACATTCTAACAAAACAAATATATATTTCACACTACCTGGAAAACAATAAGGCAAATTGTTATCTTGGAGAATAAGAACCACAATTTATTGGAAGAATAAAAATATTTAATTGATTTATATGATTCAATATTATTGTGTTAATTATATTACCATACAATGTGTTAAGTCATTATTACATTATGATATCACTTAAATATATAGAATATGAATGGAATCCCCAAACTCCAATGAATCTTAATTCTTTGTATGATAATATACTAATGTCATGTATCTCTCATCACCTATCCAATTATAAAATTGAGATATCCTAAAGACATCTTACAAAAAACACACGAAACAAATTGTATAAATATATTTAGAAAATAAAATAACATTATCCACACAATGGAATGATGAAACTAGATGAAAATGAACCTAAATGGATAGAAACATTTAGATAGAACAGTTAGAAATCAAATTTTATCACCGCTGATGAGTCTTAGGAAGCTAGGATCATTACCCTTAAAATGGGATCCAAAGGCTTCAAAATACACTCATACTTTCTAGGGGGTCGGGTTAAAGAATTGGGTAAAAATGTAGATCAGAAGGGTGGTAGGTATTTATATACAGTCTGAAAATTTCAAGACCATGATGTAGCCACATAAAACACACACAAAAATAGATAACATGAGAGGTTATATATTGCAACACAAGGGTCCATGTCGATTCTTACTTTGGTAACCCCCACCCCACTTAATATCCAGCTAAAATATTATTATAGATTATATGAAAACCATGACACAACCACCAGTACCACACCACAGATCTCCTCTGATGGAAAATAGACTATGCCTCATCAATATACCAAGACGTAGCTACCCAAAAATATGTATCCGAATAAAAATCATATCACGCCATATCCTATTCATCACATCTGAGTTATTCTTAAAAATAATGCATACTTGATTCCTCCCTTGAGGTCTATTACATTGCAGCAGTGGTCTACTACACACAACCACTACTTCCATGGTGTTGCGCCTTACTCCATCATGTAGTGATTCTTTTTTGGAGGTGGAGCCCTATTGTTTCCCCAAACACAACTCAAAATGGATTCTAACCTCCCTTTGTAACCACTAACATTCAAAAATAGAAAATAAATTGGTCATAGGGGTTTTACCTTACATTAGATACCCCTAAAAAAATTCACATACTATACAATTGAAATATATGATGGAAGAGAAATTAATAAAAGTGGTCATATGAACAACTATATTGTGATATACCATTCAAGGATCTCACTATCATGTGATCATGAAAATTTAATTAATGTAAAAAATTGAAAACAAAAAAAACTAGATCCACTAACACTCTCCTGGGGGGATACATATCAAATAAAGGAAAACACAGAAATAAAGAACACAATAAATCCTTCTAATAATCCTAAAAAGATTCAATATCTGAAAACGGAACAAAATTACAAGTGAAGACATAAAAATCATATAGCGTAGAGAACTGAGAAATGATCTATTAATCATGTTCCCATGTACTTTTTTCTACACCTCTATATAACCAAAATAAAAAAACAATGGTAATATAATGCCCGCACAACACCTTGTCCTTGAATTTTAGGATTTCCATAGGTATCTCATTTATGGTCTCATTATCATCATCATCATCAATACATCCCCAATGGATGACAAGAGATTCATCAGGAAGATAACAACATAAATGAGAAATGTAAAAAACTTTATGAGTTGAGCTTATATTGATGTGATGTTCTATCTAATACACCATAGATCGAACTTGATTCCATGACATAAAATGTCTATAATGGTGGGGAGAAATCATATTACCGTGACTATGAATTTTACTATCAAGAGGATGAGTCAGCTTTAGGATCATATGATCTCTGCCATGAAACTATATAGATCTCTTACAGTTCTCAAAATTGGATTTATGAATATCTTGTGTATCATTCACCCTTCCATGAATCACTTGAACTATCTAGGTCATATTATTCTATTATTATGAATCATTAGTTTCAATCACCCAAACCATATTCGTATACAATGGTGAATAGAAATCATGTCTAAAAAAGCATTAAAAATTTCCATGCCAATGGTTGAGTGATAACTATTATTATAAGACAAAAAATCCAATATTGGTACTTTATCGATGAACCTCCAAAATCTAGTATAAAATAATGCAACACATATTCATGAGTCTAGAATGTTCAATCATTTTAACTGACCATAAATGGATAAAAATTGGGACCCATGAAAAACTGATAGGCAAAATAATGTTAAATATTTATCATAACATGAGATCAAAAACATAGACCATGATGTGATATGAACATCCTTGGATGTCAATGAAGTCACTTTACCTCCTATAGATAATTCCTTGAGTGATCCTCCACTAAACTAGACTCTTTTAAGAGATAAAGTGATTTGATTTCATCAAAAAATACTCTATTACCCATATAGCATCATAGAACCCCAATGATTGATGTAAACAGGTAATTAAGTCCATTTAATATTTTCCCAACAACCACTGAGGTACATAAAATGGTTAGATAAAACCATCTGAAACACAATGCATGACTATCACCATCTATTAGACCTAAAATAATGAAACCAATGTCATAATTGAACACTTTAACATAGAAAACCAAAACTGATCTATTAGATCTTGGTAAATCATTATTAAACTAAGATGTACCACTATGTGTAAGCTGTTGAATACATGAAGAAACATCTCATGAATTACTAATAGGAATAAAATCATCTTATAGAACAACAAATGATGTTTTTCAACCTCATAAAAATCATCGGTGTCGACACAGAAAACAACTTGGCCTCTCTAAACCTCTACCAAAAAATACTACAAATGAGGCTTGTCCACTTTCTACATTAAATATCACAGCAAGACCATCTTGATAGTACAACCTCTATATCCAACCTCACCCATATACTAAGGAATAATTGAGATCTCTTCCATCCCTCTCTATGATCATTTACATTCACTTATGGAATCAATACATGATGTCCTACTAAGCACATCGGCTACAACTTTTCACTTCCCTAGTGTATATAATATATCAAATTTATTACCAAATAATAATTACATCCACTATCACTATTTCTAGTTCAATTAATTATTGGAGAAGACTTGTATCAATATCTTATGATTGGTAATACTGTGAAATGTTCGCTGAAGAAGTAAATTCACCAAAAATATAATGCAAGAACAACCGTTGTGAACTCATGATCATTGTGACATACTTATACTAATTGGGATGTAACTATAGATACCCATAAGAAACAAATGGATTATGTTGTTTCATAACACATCCTATGAATATATGAGAAGCATCAAATAAAGACTCAAAAATAAGTCCCTAAATATGAAACTAAAGGACTGGAGCATTGAAAGACCTCTCTTTTATGTAATTGAAAGAAACATAACATAATATTGTCAACAGGAATGAAACATCATTCATGTTCATGAATTTAGAGGTGTTTTAACAAGTGATAAAATTACCAGAAACCTCATCTAATATCCTATAATATTAAAAATTCATCCTACCTCTACAATAATATTAGGGGATACCTATGAAATAGTTTTCTATATCATTGAAGGATCTGAAACCACTCTTTCATAGGACATGACATGCCATAAGAAATGAACGTCACAATCATAGAAGTCATCCTTTGGAAACATATTATAATATTTATGGATGATGAAGAACCCCCATAATTACTTGCATATTCTCTTCATGCTTCACCTCAAACATTTAGTACACAAATTATGTTTTTAATGAAAACTACCACAAACTTATCCAAAAAATCTAGGAAATATAAATTCCTCAAACTCAAGAACATAGATGGAGATTTAATCACACTGAATAAAATCTCAACAAATTCATAATCGATATGAATAAAATGGAATTTATTATTTGAAATATCATTATCTTACACTCGCATCTCAGGATATCCTATCCAAAAATCAATATTTGAGAACCAAATATCCCATTATATTCAATAAATAAATAATAAATTAATGACATAGGATTATGGATCTTAAATTTCACATGATTTAATATGTTGTGATCAAAAAAAAGGAACAATCTATTATTAGCCTTCTTCATGAAAAAAAGGTCACCCCATTGTGACATACTTGGTCAATCAAACCCATGCTTCAAAAGACCAACATGCTATACACGCAACTCTTACATCTAAGAAGGCCACATAATTTACATATATATTTAGATATGAGGAACTCATACTTTTATCTGAATCCAAAAATAAATATCTTATTGAGAGGGTAATGCTTTATCTTCCATAAAAATATATCAGGGGACTATTATACATACCTATAAAACCCCATCGGGTGAACCTCCACTAAAATCGGTCTCACCCCATTCAAAGAGGATGAAAAAAGGACCATGTTTCTAACCCATGATAGGGCCTCAGTCCCCAAAGAACAGTGTTGGTTTCTATCAGAATCATAAAACCGAACAATTATCATGAATTAATCCATGATACACATCACTTAATAAATCAAATCCATGTTGATGATGAAATCATATATCTATATCCATAAATATATGAAGTATCCTTATGAGAATCCTACCCTATATCTAACTCACATTGTCTATATGGATAATAAATGTTAGCTCAACCTCCTACTGGTGTAGTCAATTACAAGTCCGTTGGAATCCTTTATACCTAGTTCTCAGAAGAATGTGAAATGGTAGGTGATATGAAAGAGTGTGGATCTCATAAATCATACAACACATGCACTCATGTAGAAAAATAGAAAAGGGTACCTCATACAACATATACCATACTCAATGTAGGTAATTCTAGAGAAAAACGTTGTACATGACCTACACTATAACCTCTATTACTACACAGAAAAATACAACTATGGGTATACTATTATCTTTGAGGATGATGAGCATCTCATATTTTTTCTCTACATACCCTATCTCTCCTCTCTAATCTACTTCAATGGATGAAATTTCCTTAATTGAGGAACTTGATGCAGAACACTTATCACAAACAGACTACTCATAAAGGTCGATAATTAGAAATATTAATAACCTCAATCTAAGAATGATAAACCCATATAAAATAAATAAGAAAAGGCATGCGATATCCCTCCCTAGGGGAAACAAGATGATGAGGGATGGGATCTACCCCCATATCACAAGAATCTCTTCTTTTGTGGAAATAGGGAACCATGGACCACAACTATACATTGTGAGGAATCTTTATGAATCCCCTCTCATGAATATCCAGTTATGGATACCGTCATCTCAATAAACACTACTCTCTCTAATACCTCGATATATGTTGACTACATGACTGGGGTGTCCTGGTGGGGGTTCTCTCGAGGTAAAGCCTCCTCAAAATTCTCCTCACTAGCCTTTTCATATTGGAAAAGGTTTGAAGAAAACTATAGAATGTTCCTAAAATGAATCCAAAACTCTCCCAAACTGGAACTCCCCACCATAGTGTAAGCATGTTCTGGTGACTAAAGGCTTATATAGATTAATAAATAAACTCATTTTGGAAATGGTATATGAATATCTCACATGATATTTACGAATAATCAAAACACCCAAGGAATATTATTGACCACATCCTTACTCCTCCACATAACATCATATTGACTAATGAAAAATTGTTATTTGAATGAGATTAGTTAAAACTGATGTTTATCAAGTCCTCTATGAATGAATACTATATTACACCACTGTTCTTTTTTAGAAATTTTTATTAAATATACCTTTGTTTCCTCCTCTAATATTCCTAATAATAAATGTATAATCCAAGGAGATATGATGGAACATCCTTCTGAGCATATTTGGTGAGACCATTATGTGGATGTTAAAATACAACCATATCATGAAGAAAAAATGGTTAGACATAAAAAACTAGAATATTGAATAGTAATAAAACATTATTAATTATTTTTATCGTATTTATGGTTTTATTATATCATATGGTCTATGCATTTCAATGACTTGTATAGTAAAGAATGATGCATTACCCATTTCGAGGACTCTACCCCACAAAATGTATCACTCTATTTAGTATGATAAGTAAATATAATGGTCTATGTATCATATTATAGGAGGAAAAAAATTACATTCTTTTTATCATGTATCACATGTTCACATTTCTTACAAAACATGCCCCACAATTTTTCCCCACCAACCCATTAACCCTCAGTTGTACCAATAATAAAAATTTATCCTAAATCTCATCATAAACCAGTGATACCACTCTATCATGACCCCTCCCCCAATAGAGGTCAGCTCCTGGGATGACAATGAGATATAGGAGATGTTGATTACCTGAGTCCAGCCTCCAGTAGGAGTCAAGTTGGATTCTTTCACCAAGGGTATAATAATTATACAATGGGAGGAAATACCCTATTTGGACATCATGAGTAACATAGAGATATCATATATAGAATAATAAAAACATTCTTAGATATATTTAATACCATATTGCATACATTTCATGTAATAAATAATTGATCTAACTAGAAATGAATCTAAAAATTGGAAAAATGTAAACATAACAGTGTCCATAAAGCCCAAAAAACTCCTAAAACCCATAATCTAGTAATATACATCCTAATATCCAACCTTCTATTACCAAAATTATAATAAAATTATAAAAAATTGAGGTTGGAATTAAAATATAATTTGTATGATACACCCCATATCCTCTTGGTAAAATAGGGAGGAAAGGACACTAAATCATAGTGAACAACAAGTGAAACTAACTCGTCACCTAAACATGTATATTATGTTCCCATCCTCACCATGTATAAAAATCACAAATTATTTCATAAAATAATTCATTTATTATAGTAAATTAATATCAATGATACCCCACTAACAATTTACCATGGGTTGTCCACTCATCCCCAACATCGAGTGTATTGATTTTTCTCTCTCCGAAAGTAATATTGCATATAGAGCCCTGTGATATGTATTAAAACATTCACCTTGGGAATCAAAATATAACATCATCCCACAAAGTAGATAAATATAATAACCATGTAGTATCTAGGGGCCACCGTTTCAAATATGACTTGTATCACTCATTAGGGATTATACCTCAATTCATCACTGTCCATATTCCATGTAATGTACTTCAAGCCATAATAGCCTATACATGACACACCAATAATAATCCTTTGGATACAACATCCAATGATACATATGTGTGAAATAACAACAATAAGATAAATCCCTCCGTAGACAAAAATATAACATAATCCACCATGCATACCACCACATATTTCTAAAAATTATGATTGCGACTCTAGATGAGTAGTCATCAATTTATCATCAAATTAGGATAATAGAGAACACACCCTCCCCGAGTCCACAAGATGTCAGTTTCCCTAACCAAAAAAAGTTGGGTGGAATATGAGATCATAGAATATAAAGGATATAATATATCTCATAACCACGCTATTGGAATAACCTTATTTTATGATAAACTATAGCTATCATCACTCAGACACTCTGCTTCCACTACCAAGGACTTGAAATAATATAAAAATGGAATAATATATTGATTTATATTAATTAATTCTTTCATTTTATCATTTAATTTTTATATTTATTCCATTTTCCATTAATTATTCACATAAATATATTTACCTTATTTGATTTGAGGTTGCATAAACCATAAATTATGAGTACATTCAAGAAATGCATAAAGAAAACCAAGTCCAATGTTTTTGATGAGTAACATCATAAAATAATTTTAATTGAATTAACAGAATCCCCATTGGAAAAATATTTATTACTCATCCTTAAACATTATATAATTCTAGGAACTCATGAAAAACCATCATAATCAACCAGAAGAGAAATTATTTCAAGCATATGAAGGTAACCAAATAGTGTGGAATAGAATACTGATAACTAGTAACCTATACAATGAACATTAAACAGATTCACACGGGAGTATTACAGCACTCAACATCAAATTAAAAGGTAATTAGTAGGGAATGAAAATTAGATAATTGGAAACCCATCCATTGAATATTATATTGATTCAAAAGTGATCAAGCTAGATTATAATATCGCATCAGTGGCTAAGCCCATATTTAAGTTATTCCACCATCACCAACATCATCCCCGAAACAAACATGTATATCTCTATATATATCACTATCACATGCATAATCTGCAACCACAATATCAAGGCCTCCTTTTCCAATATCACATCTTCCATCACATACAAATAATATAAGTTCTTTGATAAATAACACATCACAAGGTAAAAATAACAAACATATTAATTAAGGAAATATAGTCCTTAAAATAATAAAATCACCTTTTTCATGAAATAAACATCTCATGGACCCCAAAATAATGTTTTCAATATTTATAAGAATACATGAACACATATAAGAAAAGATTTATCATTACCAAACTACTAGTTCTAAATAAATCCTGAAGTGAACAACTTATTATACTCACAATCCAATTATTAAAAACATAGTGTGTCAATAAATAACAAGTTCTCAAGAGTTCACAAGCTCTTGGAATTAATATTATTTTTTTCAAACATATGGATATACCCTTTTCATTTAAAATTCCTTTTAAATTTATTATTAACAAGCATTAATATATTTCACAATCTTTTTTAGTCAGATTAACAAAAGGAAGGTTATATTCAATTAAACATGAGAATATATTAAATTTGATAAAATTAAAATTATAAGAAACACCGTATTCATTTAAATAATCCTCTTCACTAATTATTAATAAAATTATTAATTTAATGAATATTTATATTCTTTAAAATTTTCCATGAATAAAAAATTTCTAGTCCATAGAATAACCAAACATTATAATAAAAATAACATAGTCAGAAAATTATTTAGAAAATTAAGTGGAAAACCATTATCATGATGAATGGAATGAAAATGAAATTTTAATGCATAAACCATATTTATTATTAAATATTCTTTAATACTATTAGGTTAATTAGGTAGCATAAAAGTTATAAAATATGATAACATTTTGATATCAAGTAATAAAATTGGAGAAGTAGTGAAAATTGTTCCTTAAAAGATTTTATGTTCTTTTCATAAGAATAACTCAGTTTCATAGATCTGAGATAAACTCTTATATGAGGAAACATTGATCTCCCAAAGAAAACATTCTAAAAATGCACCAAAAATAAATTGAAGAAGACATTATTAGAAATACAAATATAATGTTCCATATCACGAGAAGGGAAAATGGGAGGAAAATATAACTAAACCAAGAGAAATCGCAAGATAGAAGAGGTATAAATCCCCTTGGATAACCTTGGATCGATCTATAAAATCGCATAATAGTCCCTATTAATAGGGGTATCGAAGGCCATCATGAAATTATCCCAATCACCTAGGGTTCAAGGGAGATATATGGGAAGAAATGGGGTTAATATAGGTTCTATGTATTTATAGGATGCGTAAAAATTATACGCCCATGGAACAACCTCATTAACCACACTACATCACTCACTAGCATGGGGAGTACTACAACACAACACAAGGTACTATAAAAAATCCTTCCCCTGTCAAAAACTACCTACACAATTCATGATCTTAGTGTATTTATATTGAATATGGAACCACGACACAACCACTGACACCACACCGAAAATCCTCAACATCGGGATAGAAACTACTTTACAATATTTATCCTATGGTACAATTACCCCTAAAGAGGCAGCAACCTAAAAATCATATTTTTCCAAAGCCTCATAATCAATACACATCTATTCTGGAAGGTAATGTGTCATAGAATTTCAATCCAATATCCCATACGATGTAGATAAGTTCCACTATGCTCCAACCCCTAACACAATTGAGAAATATCTACCGCCATGCTATAAATATTCCATTTTTTGGTAGTAGATCCCCATGTTTTCCCCAAACACAATATAAACTCATTAGAATATCCTCTTGTAACCTCAAATTACCAATAATTTTATTAGAAATGGATATTGAGATCTGTTCTCTGATAAGATGGAAAATATATTTTTTCAAAATGGAGGCAAAGTCAAAATATGTGTCTAGTAAAAAATTGGTCATTTTATCATATTCCACATAGAATAAATAATATAATGGGTCTAAATTATTTTCCAAATATTTCAATTTATGTATCCCATGTTAGATATAAATTACATCTTGATTTTTAGATTTTGTTTCAACAGATAGATTATTAACCCAAATTCCATTATAATGTTATAACCCAAACAACCAATTATTATTATTATTATGTGGTTATTATTAATATAATAATTTATTAATATCATATAACAAAATAAAGTTGTTGTTTAATTATTCTTTCTCTAATAACACATCAAGCTCATTCAACAAAATATATAATATTAATAACTGTGATATTACTATAATTAATATAAAATCCATATTTAATATCAATCTCTCCCTCAAATTATATACCAAACCTTAGGGATAAAGAAAAAATTATCATTTAATTATTTTATCATCATTTTACATTTATTTAATTACAAAATGTAAATCTTCTTCTATCTCCCAAGACTATACCTTTCTTCATTGGAACAATTTCCACATGTAACCTAATCATTAAAAAATCTGACCACTACCCCCGATAGATCATAACACTCATTTGCGGGAATCCCTACTATATGATCATGTTAGCCTCTACTTCCTATACAAAATCAATTAAACCCCATCGATATTTTCATCGCACCACCCTCATCTGACTTGTGCTTCTTCTTTTGAATCAGTTCTCACATCTAAGCCATACCATTTTGTCACCCTCTATGCATAACATCCTTCAATGAAAGGGGTATCCATGACTAATCTTCAAACCACTCATTTGATCATGAGGAAGTTGGAAATACTTATATGAGAGATGATATAGGGAGGTAATAGCAAGAATAAAAAATATGTATTATAGGTTGATTAATAACCATGTTCTTTGTTAATCATCCTTGGGAAATTATCAAAAAAATAGAAACATTAGATAAAAAATCTATCCAATAATCCATGAAGGAGTGAATCTATTAATGGTGTTGAAAGGCCGTAATCAATGAATGATAGTTACAAAAGATAAATAAAAATGATTTATGAATAATGATATCTAGTTTGATGACGTTAAATATAGATTTTCATTTAGAAAAAAAATATAGATTAAGAATAATAGAATTAAAAAAACAAATAATGATCCCTACATCAACAATTGTTCAGTCATTTATAATTAATTCATTTTCGGCAATGTTTTTGGAATTTTTATTTTTTCTGGATTCGGTCCTATAATTAATGCCTCAAATCCTATGTGATATATAACTATGATCTCTATTATTGTTGAACCTATAAAATACCATGGTTATGAGGCTAACCCAAGGGATTTATTATAAAAGGGAATAAATAAACACACAGTTCTATTTAGGAAATAATTGAAAATATAAATAAAAAAATTAATTAATTATCCCCTAAAACCCACTAGGAATAAGAACGAATATGGAACCCATTATGAAAGAAAAAAGTTATTCCTATGGTAAATAACAAATTCCTGACTCAATCTTGACCGTGGATTATCCATCCGGGCACTCGATGAATATTTATAATCTTTTATTTATAAATTATTTCCCCTAGTATAAACGACATATAATATTTCAATTATGTTATCTTGAGGCTCCAAATTCATCACTATTATATAGTGACTCAACAAGTCATCATAAAACACAGTTTAGGAATATTATTTGAGAGGTAAAATTGTCTTACTTTTACAAAGCCTTATTTCATATGTATATTCCACCCCTTGAGGTCAATGGGAACCTCCAAAACATTTGTTGGTCACATGCTGGGTTAAATTTAAAATTCTACCAAAAGAAAGATCCCTGGACTTCTAAAACACAAAATTAGTCTAACACTCAGTCAGAAAATTTTTAGATCACACAAGTGTAGGTTTTTTACTACCATAACTGAAATAAAATAATAATTAAGCCTAAAAAAGTATAATTTAATTATTTCATGTTGTTTTGGGTAACCATTTATTGTGTTCTAATTTCCATCCCTAATTCGAAGTCATATCATGAAAAATGTATATTGATATTTTTTTTTGTAATGGTTTACAATAAAATGAATTAAAAATGTTATTATACTAGAAATTGTTTTCTATATGTAACCATTTAATAACCTCTCTATGAAAATTGATTTACTTTTTCAATTTTCCCCAACTCAAAGTCTCCTTTTCAACATATCAACATTCAAGTGAGGTCACAATCCCAATAAAATCATATTAACTAACACACATAAATATTTTATAGCATTTATTATAGAATTTAAAACCCAAAATATTATGGGATAGGGTGTACCAGATATATTCATATATGTGACATTCCTAACCATTGGGGGGTTGTGGTCTAAATACAATATTAAAATTTACTATTTTCCTCTTTTCTACACTCCTTTATCCAATGTTTATGGTTTGTATATAGATCTTATCATAATATAAATGAAAATTAGGATTTGGGTGAAAAGAGGTGAGATATTGAACACACATGATGAATGGGTTACAATGATTAATAAACTACTTTAATAATGTGGTTAAATACATTATGTATAATGGAAATCATACTATTGTTAATTTCAATTCATTGATAAAACCAATAAATAATTAATATAAGTACATATCCTTATACATTACATATTCTCATTTTATAAGTCATGAATTAATTATCTTACGTTTTAGTGTCTTTAAAATATTATAGTTTAAGAGAATTAAATAATAAATCATGAATAAAAAAACATATTTTGTAAAGTTGAAACTTTTTTTCAGTATCCATTTTCCACAAAATATAAAAGAACTAATATACAAATAGGATTTCCATTCATAAAAGAATTATAATTTAAAACATAAATACTTTATTACACTTAGCCATATTTAATCCATGTGGAAAACATTTAAAACAATTGGATAACCAAAAAAATCAATGTAATTGACACAAAAATAAATTATGAAATATTTAGTCCATTAAGTCTTATAAACCATTCCCTTTACAAAAAAAAAGGGCTACAAATAAACATTATTTTACCTTATAATCTAACTTCCATTTAAAAAAAATACATAATATATTTCATCATAAATCATAAATGAAAAATAAAACACCTAATTTTTTCTTTCAAATAATGAAAATATCATAACATATTCTTCACAATCTCATAATTTTCACCCATAAAAATAATCAAATATATTACTTATAACATTAGATAATTATCATATCTTGAGAAATCATAATAATCCCATTAATACCCATAGAATTAATCGAACAAACATACAGTTTAATTGGGACATCATTTCGATATCACTCATTCACTCACCCTTACAAATGGAATAACCATATAGTTGACATTAGTACCAATTTCATTTGTGGAAATTCATGAACACCCTCATCCTTGGTTTATAATAGAACCACGTGTAATTGGTTAATAACTTCACCAACCATCCATGGTTTCTTATAAAACTACCCATCAATATGTTAATAAGGAACCACCTTTCATCCCAAACAATTCACAAGAAACTTAACATTATAAAAAATGCAGAAAAGCTTAAAATTTACAACATTATAGTAATGAAAATATCCATTGCATCCATAATAAAACATTTTCAGATGTTGATATATCAGTTCTATTTTAAACTCTTTTTGAAAACAACCAGAATATTGGTAATGAGGGTTTTTATTTAAATATTTCATAAATTCTTATAATGGAAAACAAGAATAAAAAAAATTTATGGTTCTATTAAATGTCCTTGAAATTGTAAACTTTAGAATAAAAAATTCATTTTTTATTTTTTCATAAAATTTAAAATAATTCCATAAAAACATTAATTTTGAAAAGCATTGAAAAATGAGACATAAAAATATACTTTATAATTTTTTTATTCTTGATAAAAAATTATATAAAATAATTTTTCAAAATATGGACATGTGTAAGGAAAATTATATTAAAGGATAAATAAAAAAGTTATTTTTAAACAAAAATGTACATTACCTTATGTATGAATTGTCACACATGTTATATATATTCTTGAATAATAAATTTATTTTAATTATTTACATTATTGATAATATTTTTAGATTTTAAAACTATTTTTATTTCACTTATTACCATTTTATATCAATTAATTAATCACTTAATATAATTTATTATGTTTTGATGATAATATGTTTATAAGTCCAAAATGAATTTGATAGTGTGAATATGGTAAAAAAAGTTATCATTCAATCCTAAATTGAATAATTAACATGAAATAAATATAAATTTTAAACATCAATTATAATATTAAATCCATCTATTATATATGGTTTTAAAATTGAAATATCTTATAATCATAGAGATGGTAGGTTTTACGTATGCATGTGTAATGTTTCAATTATTCAATGACCATTATAGAAAGAAGGTATGTATTGTTCTGTAATTATATATTAATAATAATATCATAAATAGAATATTAATTCATTAAATATACTTTTATATATCATTTAAAATGATGTGTCAATGAAAAATAAATCACATCGCTTTGTGTAGGTTGTATTCCACAAGTAAGCACGAATGATGTTATCATTTATTTAGAGTGAAAATTTAATAAAATATGTATTTTATTATAATTATATAATTATAAATGGGTCATTAATAACATATATAATTATTAATTACATCATTATAAGCCATCTAATAGAGATAATGATGGAAAATTAATTCTATGAGTTTGCATTATGGTAGTCCTCTATACACAATAATGATGGTTTAATTTCGCAATTTTTGAAAGAGGAATGTAATATTGGTTTTGATATTAAAATATTAAAACATATGTATATTTTAAATAATTTTTTACCTTTTTATCATGGTTTATTAATATTGAAGGTAGCTAAAGAAAAAATAAAACAAAAACAACCAGCAAGAAACAATATATCTTCATTAGAGAATATCGATTATGTAACACATTAAGACCAAAAAAATTGTATTATGCCAGAAAATAAGGCCTCTAATATTTTTATGTGGATTTTAGTATGGTATATTGTTCTATTGGGTCCAAAAATTGAGTTTTTTGTGTGAATAAATTATATAAAGTTGTATCTTTTTATATGAGAGGGGAGGGAACATTAGAAATTTCGTAAAAGATTAAATTAATATAAAATCATTATGATGTATAAATGGTTCTAAATTGATAATATTTTTCTAAATAAACTTTCATATAGTCATCTCATTCCATGCTATCAATTACTCAAATTTAGCTACTACTCTGATCTTTTTTACTCCATTGACCATATTCTCATTATAATGGTATATAGAAAGAATTGCCTTTTGATGACTTGAATACCCTTGACATAAAGTTTCTTATCCTGAGAATTAAGCCATACTTCAGTAATCAAATGATTATAAAATATATTTTATTATTGAGTATGTTGTCTTATAAACAGATCAACTCTCACCATGTTACAATAAGGTTGAACTGGCTGGTCTCTTTAATGAATACGAGCACCATTAATCACGGGTTACTAATATGAAATTACTAAAACAAACTATTACCTTTAAATTTAAATCATTTTGGGATAATTATTTGGAAGGATATCATCCCATTAGGTCAATCCTAAAAAATTATATATATTTCTCCTCTAGAAGTCCATTCGGAAAAGAAATATTTTAGAGGAATCTACATTATAATATTCATATTATTTATCATTTTAACTGAAGAAAAAAATTAAATATTTTAAGGGTATTCTATTATAATTATCCTTCAAACTATATTTTTCTAAACATGTCCTATGATACCTACAACATGGACATGAAAATAAACATTAATTTATATTGAAATATATGTTAAGTATTTTTTCTCGAAAATTATGATGATATATTTATTATTTGTGTTTTATAGAAATATTCTTTAACTAATACATAAAAATCATAAATTAGAAAGAAGAAATTTTTACTCATTATTTATTTTTCTATAATATTAATGTTTTAAATTTAAACATGAGTTTTATTTATGAAAACATTTCAGGACAATTCATTTTTTTCTCATTTTTTATTACACATCATTACTACCTATGAAAAGTGTATTAATACATTGTATGAGTACAAATAACCATAGTAAGTGACATAAAATAATGAAATAAAAAATTTGTCACTGAATACTTATAATTTTTTTTCTTTTTTAAAAATTAACCTTCACTATAAATAAAAATTTTCATACAAATGATATTACATTCACTGCCCGAATATTTTCATAAAAATTTTTATAGGGATTAATAAATGAAAAATAAAACACATTACATTTTCACTGAAATAATGAAAAAAAAAATATCTTTTAAACGAAAATTATAATTTTTACCATTAAAAAGTATCATATACTCATCATTTAAACAAAAGATCATTAACCGATCTTGAGAAATCATAAGATTTCCTTAATAAGACACAGAGAGAATAGATGAAACAAGAAGGTTAATTGATACCTAATTTCCAAATCACTATTACAATTAATATTAAAAATTTAATGTTTATGTGGTTGGATTTTAATCTAATGTATTGGGGGGATATCACGGGACTATCCATTGTTTGTTTCACAAAACTACCCATCATTGGATAATAACATAACCACACATCCTTTTTTTATAAAAGAAAAATTATTCCATGTGTAATAAAAAACCAAATATCATTATATACAACCCCCAAGAACCACATAAAAAACATAACACAAAAAAGATTTCAATTTACAAAATGACACTCATAAAATAACAGTTTTTATCCATAAGAAAATATTTTATAATATTTAAATGTTTATTTAATTTATAATCATTTTTTAAAATTACAAAAATATATGGAAACTGGGTTTTTATTTGAAGAAATCATGATTTCCTGTAGAAGATGAGAAATTTAAAATAATAGTTACATGTGTGGGAAATGTTGTTTTTGTTATTTATTTTAAAATATAACATTACTTTTATGTTTTTTAAAAAAACAAAATGATATTCCATATATAAATATAACATTCAAAAAAAATTTAAAAAGATGCATAAAATTATTTTTATTATTTTTTTTTATAAAAACATCCATCAAATAAAATTTTTTATTATATCGACTGGGAATAATAAGGGAGTTTTAAGGGAAACATTAAAATATTTTTGTTATACAATGTCCCTCACCATGATTTTGAATCATCATGTATGTTTATCATCACCCTGAATAATAATAATTAGTTAATTATTTATATTCTTAATAAACGTATTTAAGTTTATTATATTTTTTTAATTCAATTATTATGATATTATAACAGTTATTTTTCATTTAATTTCACATAATATGTTTTTATGTCATTCAGTTATACGGCTGAAATTTCTTCGGTAGTTTAACTATAATTTTAGAGGTAATTATTACATAATAATGAAAAAGTAATCAAGTAATTTTTTTAATTTTCTTTATTAATTATAGTTTTACATCTGATGAATAAATATGATTTTTAAATTGAAATATGCTACATTCATGAAGATAGATGGCCATACAAACACATGAATAACATTACCATTTTTTAGCAATCATAATGGATATAAGATATTTATTATTTCATGGTCATATAATGATAATAATATAATTAATATAATATTAATTATTTAAATATTATTATATTCATCATCTATGTGTTATGTCGGGAAAAATGAATCACGTTACATTATCGATGTAGTAGTCCATAAGTATGGACAAAAGATGTTATCATACTTCAGTGAATAAAAGGTGTAGAAAATAAGAATTTTATTATCCTTATTGAATGATAAATATTTCATGAATATTATATATAGAAATTAATTACATCATTATAATCCATTCGTCAGAGGTGGAGATGGAATATTAATTACATCTATTCATGATGCGGTAGTCCACTGTTTACATGAATAATGTTTTCATTTCCCATTTGATTTAAGGGAAGATGGATATAGCTTATGAAAAGAAGAAAAAAGACATATTATATTTTGTTGGTTATGGGTTTTATTATTTGAACATGATTGAAGAATATTTATTTCATTTGAATAGGAAATAAAAATAAAAAATGTTGTTGAAAACTATACCTCTTCATTGGAAAATATCATTTTATTAAGACATAAGTCTTCTAAAATTGGTATTCTGATAAAAATAATAAGACTAGAATAAGGGTGGGGATGTTAATTAGGTTGGAATATGTTTTTATCCAAATAGGTTAATATGTGTGAATAAATGATAAGAAGTTCTTTCATATTATAAGATAGGTGAGGGGCACATTAATAATTTCTTAAAATATTAAATTAATATTATTTAATTGTAGTGTCCAAACTTCTCAAAATTGATAATATTAAAATATAATATGCAATTGAGTAGAATTAATCTCATACAATAATATTTTTATGCATTTTAATCATAATTCAACCATTTTATTTTTATTTTAACTTTTTGTTAACCATTTTTAAACTTATATTGATGGTATGGGTTTTTAACACTTGAGGGTCAAAATAATTATCATAAATGGAAAAACATACAACAAATGGATCTTATTTTATGTTATAAATCATATAATATGATCTTATAAATCTATAGGTATTTTAGTAATTTCATATCTTTTAATAAAAAACTATTTTCATGAAATATCAATAGTGTCAATTGTTAGCACTATATAATTACATTGTATTTTATAACATCATGAAAACAAAAGAAATTGAAATGAAATAAATAAATAAATCTCTACAATGTTTTATTTATCTATAGAATTAATAAAACTCATTAATTATTTTATATTATATAACATTAAATATTTTAATGATAATTAATTTTATTTTTAGTTTTATTTACTAATTGTTGTATCTATGCAATGTAAGTATTTACGATAATTATATAATCACTAAAAAATAAAAATAAATTACCATTATGAAGAAAAATAATTTATATTACATATTAATATTTATTAAATAACATAATCCTTATTTATTAATATGATAAAAATATTTTAGTTATTAGAAACAAGAGTGTCAAATTTTTTACTTTTATATCAATAAAATATTATAAATTTAATGATCACATAAAAATTGAGAAAATTTCATCTAGATAATTTTTTTACTACTGGAATGATATTATAATACAATAAAGGTTTGGTAAGTTGAAAGGTTGTTTTAATGTCCATATCAATCAACTCTTAATGTTAATTAGAAAATTCACCCTTTATCATGGTAGAAAAATTATTTATGTAATTATTTATATTGAATAAAAATAAATTGAACGTATATATTGTATTTGAACTTAATAACTAAAAAATAATAAATTCACATTATAATATTCAAAAAATAGAATTGGAAATTTTTATCTTAAAATCAAACTTATAAAAACTGATAAAAAACTATTTTTTAAAAAAAAATCTCTTTTTTAAATAAAAAATCACTTACATAAAATTGAAGAATAAAATTAATTAAAATTAATATAATTATATTTATTTACTAAATATGAAAGAAATATTTTTAAATGTATGAAATAATTTAATATTTCAAAAAAATGAAAATGAAATAAAATTTTAAATAAAAATATTTTTTTCAAAAGTTATTTAAAATACATTTATTTTCCGCAAATTATCAAAACATGATCCTTAGATATTTTTAACATGATAAAATTAAAAATTATATTAATTTTTCAATACTAATTTTTTTAAATAATGTTTTACTGAAAAAATATAAACCACCTAAATATAAAATTTATTTAGAAGTAAATATTTTCATTTTTATGAAACTTTTACAAAAAAATTGATAATGAATATAACTATATAATATGAAAAATAATGAATGATTTATTTTTAGATTACGTTGTTTTTTAAAATATAGCAATTGGATATACTTAAAAAACCATTCAGAATGTTAAGGTAGTTAAAAAGGAATTATATATACAACAATAATTTCCCTAGTGTGTGTGACCCTTTGCACATAGTCCCCATATGCCTAAATATTTTTGACTTGGTGTGGATCCATTTTCTTTTAAAAACCCTCACTAGAATACAAATTCTCCTAATTAATTCAATTGATTGATAACTTTCTTAATACTATCATCTTCACTATTTATAACATTGATGGTACACATATTTCATATATCATTCTCTTAAATTGTAATATCGATTATTACCCGATTCTAAGAACATCACATCATTTCCAATAAATGAAATTTATTAATTTTTTATTCACATTAATTTGGTAGATAAATGTTTTTTTAGGACCTAGTATATTAAAATTAAATAATTTTTTATGAATATTCAATTCATATAATAATAATAATACCTTCCTCATAACCATACAGGTTTAGGGACTTCATAGAATAGTACCATAATCAACATATTTGTTGAATGATCTTCAACATCTCTTATAAGTTTCATCTCACATAGAACCCTTATTCGAAAACCCCTAATAAACAGTTAAACATTATCCTGGGAAATAAAAATATATAAAAGGCTTATCTTTTATCCTTAATAAGTGTAAACTTATAATATATCAATAAATGATCATAACTGAGAATAAGATAAGCATAAAATAAAAATAACATGATTCTAACATATGATCATTTCCTAATTCAAGGTTAACATCCAAGACAATCATTGTCTAAAAAGTATTATAGTTGGATGGGTTCACTCCAAATAATACCATAGTGTAATGAGTCTATTATTTAACTACTTATAATCCCTATTCTATCAATATTATTTCATGACATATCACTCATTAACTAATGGATTGGTGGGCATTAATAAATCCACCCATCAAAAAATGAAAACAATTAATATACTTGACATAAGTTCATAAAAATATTTACCAATTTAATATAGTACCACCTGAGTGAAATTTATATTTCCCATAAAAATTTCACTATGAAATAATAATAATCCATTCAGATAAATTAAGTGGATGGTATTATAAAAATATTTTTATTTCATAATGATTTAATTATATATTAGGAAATTAACTAGTTTTGTATAATCATACTTAAAACATCATAAATTTTAGCCATACATTGAACTTAATTATAAGTTAATGTATGATAACATATCCCATTAATAATAAGATATATCTAGGGTTTCTAATATAGAGGAAAAATAAATTTGAAAGAGAAATATACATTTCTATAATAATAAGTTGATATTTTTTTCATTTATTTTTTTTAAACTAAAAATTCACAGAATATTCATAAAAATGTTTTCATCAAATATATCACTAGAAACTCAAAATTTATAATTGAAATAGAAATAAATTTTTTTTAATGGAAAACACCATTTATTTGATAAAGGTTGAAACAATGATTATTTTCACAATTTTTATTAAAAAGAAACAAATTTCATGTTCAAAAAAACATCATAAAAAATAAATTTTATAACATTAAAAATATAGCAATATATTGGTTAAAATTAAATAAAAAATTCTTTGGTACATATAAAATAAAATTAATTTTAAAAATTTAAAAGGATAATGTCAAATAAGAAGTTGATTCTGTATAAAAATGTTTACTTTTTTTAAACAAATTCTCAATATTTTTGTGTTTCAAATTTAAAATATATATATATTAATTATTAAAGTTTTTGAAATATAAATAAGATAAGAAATTATAATGGTTATATTAGATAAGTCTAATATAATTTTTCTAAATTTTAATTTGACATACACAACCTTGAAAACAAATGAGATTTCCACACAAACCCATATTGCTTTGGTAACATTTGAATCATAAAATCACAAGGATAAATAAATTCAAGTCAAATATTAAATAAAATAAATATGAATGATACTTAATCTTCTATATATTAAAAATAATACTTAATCATAATTAACTATGTATAATTTTTTAATTTCTATGTACCATTTTATTATAAATTTTGCATTTCCATGAACAATCATGCTAAAACATATTATTTTTTTCATGTTTGTGTCAGTTCAACCATTCTAATCATTTCTCATGGGTCCTGGTTTCATTATATAATTAATCTAATTACTTTTATTATTATTTTAATTATTAATTATATATAGTTATTTAACATCATATACAAATTGTGGATGAAATATGAATTATATCACTACATGTAGATGGTAATCTGTATATACAATCGAGTAACATATTATCTTTCCAATGGGTTGATGAAATGACTAGTACATAGAAATTGAAATTTATAGAACAATAATTAAATCATCAGTATCATATATATTTGTCATGGTTATCCTTATTACCATCAATCTAAATAAGAAATAAAAATTGAATAATAACACTCCATGAAGGTTGTAGTTGACTTGAATTCACACACGATGTTACCGATTTCCAAAATATTGGTAAAGGATAATGAATTTTTGTACTATAAATATAAAAACATCTTAATATAGAAAATATATTGGTTCATTATTTTTGAGATTGATATTTGACATTTGAAAAAAATTTAAGAATAAATAAGCATGGAGAGTATTAGTAGGAACTTATATATCTTCATCACGTTTCTTACTTTGAATATAACTTTAGGATTTATTAGATGGGAATTTTTGGAACACCTGAACCACAAGATCATGTATAAGGGTGTTGGGAGAGTATTTAGATTGATATTGGAATATATAAAGGCCTAATAATGTATAAAGATGGGATTATTAGAAGTTATCTTTTTTAAGCGAGGGGAGTATAATAGTTGTAATTATTAAGAATATTAATTTATAATAAAGTTACACTCATGTGAAAGTGGATACAAATCTCCTCAATTTCAAGTATGCGATAATAGATATTTGAAAAAAAATTCATTCAATTGGATTTTTCACATGTTTAGTTAATTTAAATTATTACCTACTTATTTTAACACCTCATTAAATATTCTTTCATTTATTGTAGATGTTAATTTTTTCCTCTGTTACTATAAAAATTTAACAAAACTAATGTTGAATAGAAAAAAAATTATTTTTTATTTAAAAAATTTATTCTATTTTAAAATATTTGGTTACTATTTTTTGTATGAAATGGATTATATCATCTATAACGACCCATAATTTACATACATTGTTATTACTTCATAATTGAATCAAACTTATTAAAATATATAACAAATCCACAATAAGACCGTATAGGTATAGTGTCTTTACAAACTGGGAAACTTAACCGACTGGTTTATAACGCATCTACATTGTCTCCCATTTATTTCATTATATCTAGAATCCCTTTTTGGAATATCCTACTTAATACACTTCTTCCTGAACTGGGGAAAAGAAAACATACAAAAGGATGAGCTCAAATGCTCAGTAAGGGTAAACAATAGAAATATCAATCACATCATATTCATAAGAACATAATATTTTGGAAATCTTATCCTGCAAAAGATATCATAATTTCATAACATGGGATAAATCATAGTAGTGAAATATAATCCCAATAATCGTAACATGAAACTTTTTGGCATACACACATAATCATATAGAATCATTTCTTAGTAGTCAAGACTCATTACCAAGACTATCCTAGCAGACAAAGTCTATTTCTAAATCGAGTTCACTCCTCATTTCAGTCCTGTATCACTGAACCAGATTAACATGCTATTCCATCCATGTCTATCTCATGAGATATAAATCATTACCCAATGAATTGGAGTGAGATATAGGTCCCAACCATCTCATAATGATACCATTCTTATGTGTGCCACAAGATCATAAATCATACATCATAGCATAACCCATGTAATAAAAATGGGATTCTTAAACATCATGCCATCTTAACATAATCTATATAAGATAAAAGGACATCAAAAAAATAATTTCATCCTAACATAAAAAAATCAATGTATATATAGCTATAGAAACTGAACCCTATATTATCTTAGATGGAAAATAATTTTGATAAAACACTTGAAATGAATTCTTGAGGAAAATATCCTTTCTTCTTCAAAATCATTTTATTTTCACAAAATTCCTTGAAATTTTAAAAGAAAATGATTTTTTAGAAAATAGTCATGAAATATTGAATTGTATTATTTATTAAGAAAAGGAATTATGAAACCACAAAAAATCCGTTCATGCCGTATAAGTTAAAAATATATTCTTCTCGTACTTTGGCAGAAAATGTCAAAAAATACCTCATACTAAAAAATGACAAAAGATTACTTTCATATATTTTACTAAAAACTCACCGAAGGGTAAAATTGTATTTATAAAATTTTAGGATGATATAAATAATATTACATATTGACGAAACATGTACGTGGGATGATAAATATTCCCCAGTAATTACCGAAGTATAAACAATCTCGGATAAAAATTGAGATTACGATATTTTCCATTACCTTAGTTCTGATTTACTTCATACATGTCCTAACCTCCTATATAATGATATAAATAATGTTATTTACTTATTTCAGAATTGTAAACTTTTTTTATATCATATATGGTCGTATTATTATCTTCTTATTAGTAATATTTTATTGTTACTTGTTATTCGTGTGTTTATTGCTTTTTGTTCTTATGCGAGTTTTCTCGAATAAATTCTTATTCTTATTTTTAGGTTATAGATACCTCATTTCCAAAATTTTATTAGTCTAATACATATCATATTTATTAATTCAATTAATTTATATAACCATTATGCATTGAAGATCATGTAGAACGAGCCGCATCACATCGTGGAGACGGTAGGTCGTACGTACGAACGAGCGATGATATCATTCCCATGATCGTGGAATTGTATTGAAGTGTATGTATACTACTTCAAAATCAATATCACTTTACAATAATGATATATAGTAATTCTTTACACTATTATAACCATCCAATTAAGGTGGTGGTGGAAAAAAAATTACACCACGACGTGGAGACGGTATTCCATACGTACGCACAGGCGGTGAGTTCATTTTTCTGTAGGATGGATTGAAGGGGAAATAGGGTTTTTTAATATTTATAATAACATGTCAGTATATGAGTGATACTTATGTTATTACTTCATAATGAAACAACTAAATAAGAAGAAGTAGAAGAAGAAATAAAGTTGAAATAATCGGTAACAGACATTACCTCTTCTTTGAAGGGCCTCTTCTTAACCTCCTCTTAGGGCACTAAAGATGTTATTTGAAGAAGACCAGGACCTCTATGATGTTTCTAGGGAAGTGGAGAAATGAAATTTTCAGGGTTTTTCCAGCATTGAAGCACAAATTGGTGTGAGTAGAAGAGGGAGGAGGTGCCCTTTTATAAGGGAGGAGAGGTGCACTTTAGGAAAAACGTAAAATATTATTTTATAATAAAGACATATTCAGTTTTTTAATAGCTCCAAATTGATTTATTTAAAATATAAGGTGGGGATGGGTAGAAATCCTCTCATCCAATATATTTTAGACAAATTTAGGTTACTATTTTAATCACACCATTTAGATTTAACTTTAAGATAAATAATTTAACTTTTACCGTGTCTTCTTCTTTTCTTACACTATAAGGTTAATAAACTTGTTATAACAAGTAAAAAGAACCTCAAGTGGTTCATTATTAATATATATAACCTTATATAAGTCATTTGGCCGATCCTTACATTTTTAGGAATAAAATAACAATTAATAATATAATACTTGTATTCAAAACTATGTTATGTCAATTTTGACTCTATTTGGTAATTGAATTTTGTGAAAATCAAAACAGCATTATTAGTTCAAAAACAGTTAATTAAATCAATACTAATATGGAATATTAACCTATAAAATTAGTGTAATACCTGAAAAGTTTCAAATAACATTTATTTGGGTATTTATAATATTAATAATGTTAATATTTCCTTAATAAGAAAATTCGTGTATCATCATTGTGTCAAAACTAAATTAATTTATTTAAAGTCTAAAAATTATAAATAAAATACGCTTATGTATGAAATAATTTTAGATTTATAATGAATATTTACAGTTTAATTTATCTTTTATATAACCCTATATTAAAAATGTTTTAGTTATTAAAATTTTATTTTAACTATTTTAACACTTCCTTAAATAAAATAATATTAAATTTCCTAATCTAATACAAGTGGACCTAAATGGACATATTTTATTCCTAAGGTTGTTTTTGGTCGAATTAAACTTATCCAATATAATTAGGACACGTGTTAGCGTAATAATAATATCATTTTTACCCTAAACAACCCTATTTTACTTTTAACCGTTGTTAATAATAGTAAAAAGTGACTATTCAACAAAAATTATTTTCTTCTCATTGAACCACATATTAATTACTGATATCAACTGTGTCTCTCGGATTTCTGAAATTCCACTCACAGAAGCTATAAAATTATGTTTTATGTAAATTTTTCAAACTCTCCTAGGAGGTGGGTAAAAGACGGTGAAAAGTTCAATATATCTAAAATTCTTATAAAATGACTCGAATGAATTACTTTGAACTTATAAAGGTATTATGTATCTATTTTTACATAAAATAAATTTAAATAAAATAATTATTTAAATAAAAATTCTGTTTTTAAATAGTAACCCAGTGTTTTAACTATTCATCAAAAATTGAAAGTTTTCAGAAAAATACCAAAAATTTACAATAGGCTAATTTCGATATTCCGAATCCAAAAATGAAGTCCATTTTGAAAGATAAAATGTATAATATTTCAAAAAGTGAGTATTACTATTCATAACGGCTAGTTTTAATAATATTTTTATAGTATGACGTTGTTTAATGAAACTCGGTATTGAGTACAATGTAAGCTATCGAGGAAGGTCGTGATTGCGTGCAAGGAAAGCCAAGCTACTGTTGTGTGTAGTGAAATATTCCTACGATGATGTATATAACATAAAAAATTCTCATAAAAATCTAGGGTGTTAAATTCTACCCCCCTTAAAATGAATTTCGTCCTCGAAATTCGTCACTTTGTTACAAACAGATGAGGATACCTCCCCCTCATCGTATCCTCAAGCTCCCATATAGCTTATTCTAATTGGTGGTTCCTCCATAAAAGTTTCACCAAGTGAGTGGTCTTGTTCCGTAGGACATTTTCACTATGATCCAAAATCTCTATTGTCTTTTATTCAAAAGAAAGATATTGCTCCAGCGGTACAACTTCTGAGCTAAGTACATGTGAAGGATTGGGTACGTACTTTCTCAATAGAGATATATGGAACACGCCATGAACATGTTAGAGATTCGGTGGAAGTACCAATCAGTAATCTACCTTCCCAACATGATCTAGTATTTCAAAAGGACTGATATACGTAGGGCTCAACATTCCCTTCTTTCCAAATCATGTTACTCTTTTCCTAGGAGATATTCATAAAAACAAATTATCACCCACTTCGAACACTAGGTCTTTTCTTCGGTTATCGGCATAACTTTTTTGTCGAATCTGAGCTGCTCTTATGTGCTGATTAATAGATTTGACCTTTTCTTCCATCTCAACAACAAGATCATGTCCTAATATCTTTCATTCCCTAACATCATCCAAGAATGATGGAATCCTGCATTTCTTTCCGTAGAGTGCTTCATAATAAGCCATCTAAATACCGGAGTGAAATCTATTATTATAACAAAATTCCACCACATGTAGTTGTTGATCCCAACCACCTTTGAAATCCATAGAACAAGCTCTTAACATATCTACTAGAGTTTGAATTATTCTCTCAGACTGACCACCTGTCTGAGGATGATAAGTAGTCCTGAAACTCAACTATGTATCCAGAGTATGCTGAAGACTTCACCAAAACATTGAGGTAAACCTCGGATCCCAATCAGATATAATGGAAAGTGGCACTCCATGCAATCTTACCACTTTCATTACATATATCCTGGCAAGCTAATCCAAAGAGAAATCTTCTCTAATAGAAATGAAGTGTGATGACTTTTTAAGACAATCAACTATGACCCAGATATCATTTTTTCCTTTGGATGTTTTAGGAAGTCCAGTGACAAAGTTCATAGTGATGTTTTCCCATTTTTATTCAGGTATGGGTAATGGTTGTAACATTCCCTTAGACTTCTGTCTCTCAGCTTTAACTTGCTGACAAACCAAGAATCGAGAGACATATTCAGCAAAATCACTTTTCATGCCATCCCACCTGAAGTAATCTTTCAGGTCTTTATACATCTTCGTGCTTCCAGGATGAATAGAGAATGAAGAACTATGAGCCTCATCTAGCAGCTCTTTCTTTAATTCTGAGATGGGAGGAACACAACCCCAATTCCTGAACCTTATTATCCCATCACAATCATGGTTGAATTCATGAACATTTCTCACCTTCTTTTGTATCTCTGCATCTTCTTTCTATGCCTTTTTAATCTTCACTTGTATAGATGGTTGAACATTCATTTGAGAAAGATAAGTTTTATCCCCTTAAATTATAATTCCAAGATCCATCATTTGTAAATCCATCAATATTGGATCTTTGGTGATCCTCATCATGGATAATCTAGCATGGTCTTGTCGACTTAATGCATCGGACACCTTGTTTGCTTTCCCAGGGTGATAATGAATTGAGCAGTTGTAATCCTTAATCATCTTCAACCATCTTCTTTGGTGCATATTCAGCTCCTTTTTTGTGAAAATATACTTTAAACTTTTATGATTAGTATAAATATCACACCTTTCACCATAAAGATAATGCCTCCATATTTTTAATGTAAAGATTACCGGAACTAACTCCAAATCATGAGTTGGGTAATTTTGATCATGGATTTTCAATGGTCATGATGAATAAGCCATCACCATATCGCTTTTCATGAGAACACACCCCAATCCCTTCTTGGATGTGTCACTATAGATCACAAACCATTATACACTACAAGGCAGTGTGAGCACAGGTGCACTGGATAACCTTCTTTTTAACTCCTTGAAATTATCTTCACACTCCTCTGTCCAAGTGAACATAACTCCTTTTTGAGTCAACCTGGTGAGTGGATTAGATAATCGTGAAAAATATTTCACAAAATGTCGATAATATCCTGCCAAACCATGAAAACATCATATCTCAGTTACTGTTGTTGGTCTCGACCTTCTTTTGATAACCCATTTTTTATGGATCTACAGATATCCCCTCTTTTGAGATTATCTGACCCAAAAATGAAACGTTTTGATGCAAAAATTCACACTTGGAAAATTTGGCATAAAGATTCTCCTTTCTCAATGTCTTTAAAAAAATTCTCAAGTGATCTTCATGTTCTTCCATGCTCTTTGAATAGACAAGAATATCATCTATAAAGACTATCAAAAACTGATCAAGATAGTATCTAAAGACTATATTTAATATATCCATGAAGATACATGGGCATTAGTAAGACCAAATGGCACCACTATAAATTCATAGTGTCCATACCTTGTACGGAAAGCCGTCTTTGGTATATCCTCCCTTTTGACCCTTAATTGATTATACCCTAAATTAAGATCAATCTTGGAAAAGTATTCAGCTCTGCATAGTTGGTCAAAGAAGTCCTCAATGTGTGGGAGAGGATATTTGTTCTTGATAGTGATCTTGTTAAGTTCTCGATAATCAATGTAGAGTCTCATTGATCCATCTTTCTTCTTAACAAACAGAACAGGTTCTCCCCAAGGTGACGCACTAGGGTGTATGAATCCCTTATCAAGATTCTCTTGGAGTTACTTCTTCAATTACACCAACTCAATTGGGGCCATTCTATAAGGTTTCTTTGAAATAGGTAAAGCAACCGGTACAAGTTCTATTGAAAACTAAACTTCACGATTCGGTGGAAGACTAGGAAATTCCTCTGGAAAGACATCATCAATCTCCCATACAATGGGCATATTCTTAATCATGAGTTTCTCTCCAACCATTTGAGATAAATAACCTTCATTTAGTGGAATAAAGACCCATAAGATGGGAGAAATTTCCACAGTAAGGATATGTTCATCCTTGCATCGATAGACGATCATAGATTGATCTGGAATATGAAATGTGACTTCCCTTCTTTGGCAATTGATATGAGATCCATATAAAGAAAGCCAATATATGCAAAGAATCGCATCAAATTCCACTATATGAAGGATCACAAGATTTATAGGAGGCACTTTCCCACAAACTTCAATCAGAGAAGAATTATAAACTTTTGCTGTGAGTGTTGTGCCATTAAGGGTTGTCAGAGCTAACTCAACATCTAATTGTTGAGGTAATACGGTGATTCCCTTCGAAAATTCTTCAAAACTAAAAGAGTGGGTGGATCCAAAATCAAATAAAACATTTTCTACTTTAGAGTGGATGGTAAGTGTACCTTTCACCAATTCGTTATCATACTCCACATCGCTGATATAAATTGCATGTGACATTCATTTTTCTTTGTCCTTAAGAGTTTGTTGACGCCAATCATCATAAAAAACCATTGGATTTGGGCATTGATTGGCATTATTCCCCATTTCCTTGCACTTGTAACATTGAAGTGTAGTAGGTGCACTCTGTGTAGCCTTTTCTTTGTCCACATCATTAGAAATCTTCTTGCCATCATTGCGGAATTCAGATTCCTGATGACCAACTTTTCCATATTTGAAACATTTACTTTTCCATTTAAGACAACTCCCTCTATGTTTCCTTCCACACTTTGAGCATTAGGGAAAACACATCTTTTTTTCAATGTGCTCTTTAGGTTTCCCATTTAATCCCATTTTCCTCTTCTTATCAAACTCATATGACTGATGGGTTACTCTAATCTCCATTTCAACCTTAAGAGCACATCGAATGATTTTCTCGTAGATATAAAAGTCCTTTATGGCTAACGCCATTCGAAGACATGGTTTTATTCCACTAAAAAATCGATCGATCTCACTCTCAGGTTGGATAATAATCCCAGAAGCATACCTTGCAAGTCTGGTAAAAGTTTTTTTGTAGGTACCAATAGATTCATCATCCCATTTCTTCAGTTCAAGAGACTCCTTCTCCATCATTGTTTAAACCATTCCATGGACTAAATTTCATCTCTTGGCCTCTTATTCTTGATAAGATTCCACCATTGATCAGCTTCACCTTCCAAATGATATACTTCTTGGGTTACTTTATCATGTTCAGAACATTGAAGAACTGAAAATATCTTTTCAGTGGTACTGATCCATTGTTCATCCAATAATTGAGCAGTAGACCCACTAAATGAAGGTGGACGCTGACTCATGAAGTATTCAACAGAATGTTGCTCCTTCCTTTTCTCGTTTGGAAGTCCTACATGATTCATTGCTTGATAATGTTGTGTGAGCCTGGCTACAAGATTTTTCATTCCAGCTCCAATAACGTTTGGTTGATCAGGGGGACAATCATTACATTGCCCATCGCATTCAGCGTTAACACGGTTCCCTCAGGTTCCAGCCATTGACTAAAACCAATAAGCATAGTGTGAGAAACACAAATCATAATAGTAAAACAACATAATCAATAATAAATTATCACACTTAAGGTCTTATCATAGGTTATTCCTGGCCGTTTCTAAAACACTATGATTATGTTCTATGCTTAGACTTATTCTTAGGTTTCTTACTAAGGCTATCACATCCTAGATTCCAAAGGTTGACTATACCTTTCCTCTAATACCAACTATAACGACCCATACATTATATACATTGTTATTAAATCATAATTGAAGCAAAATTATGTCAACATATAACAAAACCACAATAGGACCCTATAGGTATAGTGTCTTTAGAAACTGGGAAACATAAACAACTGTTTCATAGAGCATCTATATTGTCTCCCATTTATTTCTCATATCTAGAATCCCATTCTGGAATATCATACTTAATAACCTTCTTCCTGGCCTGGGGAAATAAAAACATACAAAATGGTGAGCTCAAATTCTCATTAAGGGTAAACAAGATAAATATCAATCACATCATTCTCATAAGAACATAACATTTTCGAAATCATAACATGAAAAAAAGATCATAATTTCATAACATGGGATAAATCATAGTAATGAAATGTAATCCCAATAATCATAACATGAAACTTTTTTCCATACACACATAATCATAGAGAATCATTTCTTAACAGTCAAGAATCATTATCAAGACTAACCTAGCAGACAAAGTCCATTTCTAAACTGAGTTCACTCCTCGTTTCAGTTTTGTATCACTGAACCAGATTAACTTTCCATTCTAGCCCTGTCTATCTCATGAGATATAAATACTTACACAATTTATTAGAGGGAGATATAGGTCCCACCCATCTCATAATGATACCATTCTTATGTGTTCCACAAGATCATAAATCATACATCATAGCATAACCCATGTAATAAAAATGGGATTCTTAAACAACATTCCATCATAACATAATCCATATTAGATAAAAGGACATCATAAAAATAATTTCATCATAACATAATAAAATCAATGTAAAAATAGGGATATAAATAGAACTGCATATTATCTTAGATGGAAAATAATTTTGATAGAACAGTTTAAATGAATTCTTGAGAAAAATATACTTTCTTCTTCAAAATCATTTTTTTCACAAATTACATGAAATTTTAAAATAAAAGAATTTTGTAAAAAATAGTCATGAAATATTGTAGAGTAATCTTTATTAAGAAAAGGAATTATGAAACCGTAAAAAAGTTGTTCATTCCGTATAAGTTAAAAAAAATTCTTCTCGTACTTTCGCTGGAAAAATCAAAAAATAACTTGTACTAAAAACGACAAAAGATTCTTTTCATATCTTTAACTAAAAACTCACCGAAGGTTAAAATTGGATTTAAAAATTTGTATGAGTATAGAAATAATATTAAATATTGATGAAACATGGATGTGGATGATAAATATGCCCTAGTAATTACCGAAGTATAAACAATCTCAGATAAAAATTGAGATTACGAGATTTTACCTTACCTTAGGTCTGCTTTTCTTCGTATGCGTCTTAACCTCCTATATAATAATTTAAATAATTTTATTGACTTATTCCAGAATAGTACTCATTGTTATGATATAATATATGGTCATATTCTTATCTTATTATTAGTAATATTTCATTGTTACTTGTTATTCGGGTGTTTATTGCTTTTTGTTCTTATGCGTGTTTTGTCGAATAATTTCTCATTATTCTTTTTAGGTAATAGATAACTCATTTCCAGAATGTTCTAAGAGTAATATATATCATATTTATTCATTCAATTCATTTATATAATCATTATGAATTGAAGATCATGTAGAACGAGTCGTATCACATCGTGGAGACGGTAGGTCGTACGTATGCACGGGGGATGATATCGTTCCCATGATTATGGAATTTTATTGAAGTGTATGTATACTATTTCACAATCAATATCACTTTAAAATAATCATATATAGTTATTCTTTACATCATTATACCAATCCAATTAAGGTGGGTGGAAAACAGATTACACCACGGCGTGGAGACGGTATTCCGTACGTACGCCCGTGTGGTGATTTCGTTTTCCATAGGATGGATAGAAGGTAAAATAGTGTTATTTCCTATTTATAATAACATATCAGTATATGAGTGATACTTATTTTATTACTTCATAACGAAGAAACTAAATAAGAACAAGTATAATAAGAAATAAAGTTGAATGAATCTGTAATGGACGTTACCTCTTCTTTAAGCGCCACTTCTTAACCTCCTCTTAGGGAAATAAAGACGATCATTGAAGAAGAGCAGGACCTCTAGAATATTTCTAGTGATGTGAGAAGATAAATTGTTAGGGTTTGGCTAATATTTAAGGTTCAAAGTGGGTTAAGGAGGAGAGGTAGGAGGTTCCATTTTATAAGGGAGGAGAGGGGCACTTTAGAAAAAACATAAAATATTATTTTATAATAAAGTCATATTCGGTTTTTTAATAGCTAAAAATTGATTTATTTAGAAACTAAGGTAGGGATGGGTCTAAATCGTCTCAACCAATAGATTTTAGACAAGTTCAGTTTAATATTTTAACCTTATCATTTAGATTTAACTCTAAGTTAAATAATTTAACTTTTACTGTGTCTTCTTGTTTTTTACACTATAAGGTTAATAAATATACTATAAAAAGACAAACGAACCCCAAGTGGTTAATTTTTAATATATATAACCCTATATAAGTCATTTGGCCGAACCTTATATTTTTATTAATTAAATAACAATTAATAATTTAATATTTGTTTTAAAAATTATTTTATGTCAATTTTGACACTATTTGGTAATTGATTTTTGTGAAAATCATAACAGAATTTTTAGTTAGAAAAAAGTTAATTAAATAAACTATAATATGTCATATTAACCTATAAAATTAGTTTAATTCATTAAAAGTTTCAAATTACATTTATTTGGGTATATATAATATCAATTATGTTAATACTTCCTTAATAAGGTAATTACTACATCATCATTGTGTCATAAATAAATTAAATTATTTAAAGTCTAAAAATTATAAATAAAATTCCATTATATAGGAAATGATTTTATATTTCTAATGAATATTTATTGACGAATTTATCTTATTTATTACCCTATATTATAAATGTTTTAGTTATTAAACATTGATTTTATCAATTTTAACTCGTATTTAAATAAAATAATATAAAATGTACTAATCTAATCCCTGTGGACCTAAATGGTCATACTTTATTATTAAGGTTTTTTTTGGTCGAATTAAACTTATCCAATAGAATTAGGACATGTTTTTGGGTAATAATAATATCATTTTTACCCTTAATTAACCTATTTACTTTTAACCGTGGTAAATAAAAGTAAGAAGTTACTATTCACTTAAAAAAAATTTCATCACATTGAACCAAATTTTACTTACTGATATCAACCGTGTCTCTCGGATTTTTTAAATTCCACTCATAGAAGTGGTAAAATTAAGTTTTATATAAATTTTCAAACTCTCCTTGGAGGTGGGTAAAAGGCGGTGAAAAGTTCAATATACCTAAAATTATTATAAAATGACTCCAATGAAATACTTTGAACTTATATAGGTATTATGTATAAATTTTGAACTAAAATAAATTTAAATAAAATAATTATTTTAATAAAAAGTCGGTTTTTAAATAGTAACCCAGTGTTTTCAATATTCATAAAAATTGAATGTTTTCAGAAAAATACTAAAAATTTACACTAGGCTAATTTCAATATTCCGAATCCAAAAATGAAGTCCATTTTGGAAGATAAAATTTATAAAATTTCTAAAAGTGGGTATTACTATTCATAATGGCTAGTTTTAATAATATTTTAATAGTATATCTTTGTTTAGTGAAACTCGTTATTGCGTACAACACAAGCTATCGAGGAAAGTTACGATTATGTGAAAAGAAAGCCAATCTAGTGTTGTGTGTAGTGAAAGATTCCTTGGACGATGTATATAACATAAAAAAAATCTCATAAAAATCTCGGGTGTTACATCATCCATGCAAAAAATATGTAAAAATTGTTTCTAGATAAATGCATTATTTAGCATAAAAGTGAACATAAGCTAATTAATTCCATTTTAAAAAAAGATAAGATATATTTTAAAATATATTATTTAATATATATTCATAAAATTATATTAAAATAATTCATAAAAAGTAATTAATTAAATATATTAGGATAATAGTATATCACCAACAAAGAATTTATTTTTCTGAAGAACATTGATTCTTTACCTTTAAATGATTTTTTCACATTAATCCAATTAAAGAATGATTTAATTTTATAAATATTTGAATAATAATTTTTCATAAATATAATTGTCGTAAATATTTTTTTTATAAAAAACATCTGTTAAAAAATCTCATAATCCAACTATATTTAAAAAGTTCTTTACGATAAGTTTTATTTCAAAACAGAATTAGAAATTAGTTTAGATAAATATATATAATTCAAATATGATATAATGTGAATCATTTTACAATGTGTACTAAAAAATCAGGTACTGTCATTTTAGTATTCATTATAAGAATTCTAAATCATTAAATTTATTAAAGAAAAATCTATTAAAAAATATTGAGGTGTAACATTCTACTTCTTTATAAACATTTTACCCAAAAAATTCTGTCAAACTGATAAATATAACTAAGGAAAACACTTCCTTATCACATTCCCATTTTCCCATTTATAATGAAAAAAAATATTATTTTCCAACAAATATTTTATTATATGAGTTTTTTTATTCCACAACACTTTATCACTTTGATTCAGAATAATTACCAGTTTTTTCTAATAAGAGGGGTCATGTTATAGGTGTTTGACCTCTAAGAAAATTAATTATAAAGGATAATTAATTATATTGTTCATAAGAGATAAATTAAATACATTAGAGAGGTTATACATATGCAAAAAAGTGATAATATATTGTCCTTATAAGATCAAGAATCTCTGACGGACCGATATATGTAGGGATCAGATTTACATTATATTAAAATGTAATATTATTTTTTAATCGATATATTCAATGGAATAGGTTATCACAAAATTCTAATTCTAGAAATAATCATTTCTTTTCATCTTGACATTTATATAGACTCTTAGTTACCCTAATGTGTTATTGAATGAATCTATCTGGTTCTTCTATTTCCTGAGCTATCTCATGTCCCAATAGATTTAGTTCTACAACTTCACCCACCACATTAGAGATCAAAACTTCATTTTATATATTACATAATAAGGAAATATCATAATTCTCAGGTGAAATGTATTGTAGTAAGAAAACCCTACTATTAGATAATTTATATCCTAACCAATTTCGAAACCAGTAAAAACATAGAAATATATAATCTATGGTTTTAATTGTCCTCTTAGACTAACCATATATCTATTTATTATTTGTAGTGAGAATATCTGACTATGTATTCAAATATTATTTGATTACTTCTCTATGAAATTAAATAAATACTCAAAAAATCAGAAAATAAAATTTAATATGGTATATCATTCAATATTACCGCACTGATTAAGTTTATCCTAGAAATATGATCGAGAGAAAAATAGTCTCTCAAATCAATGAAATGTTTTCACATTTTAAGATTATAAAATAAAAAAATATTAGTCTATAAACATCATAAATTCTTGGGATTCTGATGATTAAATTTATAGTCATGGTGTCCCCTTTATATTCTATTATGGGTAATGGTTATAGAATCCCATTATATTTCTATCTCTTATCCTTAACTAATTGGTATGTTAGAAATATATATACATGCTTTGTAGTACCCATTTTAATGATTTCACATAGTAAATTTTATTTCTGATCAAAATAAATTTTTGTATGTCTAGGATGAATAAAGAATTATAATCTATGTACGTTATCCAACAACTCCGTCAAATGGAGTATTTATTGGAGAAATAGTCATTTCCTGAATCTAATCATTCAATTTTTTTCATGGTTTAACTAAGTGAAATTCCTCACCTTATTTTTTAGTTCTACAAATTCTCTTCTCACTTCATTAATCCTCAAACGAATATATATGGTTTAACCTTCATATATGAATGATATGATATTTCCTATTCTTCATGATTTGAATGTCCATATTCTAAAAATACATCAGTATTGAATCTATTTCTATACTCATGATAGATAAACTAGCATTGACTATCCATATCACATCATCGGCTACCTTGTACACCTTCTAACATATGTTTTCTATTGAGAAGTCATAATCTTGTATAAAATCTAATGTATTCTATTTATGTATATCGGACTATTTTTGTATGAATATATACAATAATGTTTAATTGAATATATATATACTTTTACCATATATATTATTCCTCCATATCATAAATTTTGGGTGTCCACCCAACCATTACAGATATATACCCCTCATTGACTATGTAATAAGACCTATATATTGAATGTTATTTCAATTGGCTCTTCATATTCATCATCACAGATTTAAAAAATAATAAGATGATTTTGAATATAAAAAATTCTTCATATCAATAGAGATTCATAAAATATATATATAAATAGATATTAATAATTATCCAAATATAAAAAAACCAGTAAAGAAGAAAATATATTATTTTCATGGGATGATGTTTTATGAAAAATTAAATTACATCACCAACTATTTACAGAAGGATAATTTATCTTCCACATCCTTCACTAACAGAACATAGATGCTTAATTATTTCCTTGATCTAGGAGTTATACATTAGATTGGTATATTTACTAAGATAATATCTAACATCCCCACATTAAATTCATCGAGATTTTAGTGGTTCCTTAGGATTAATTTTTATTTGTATCTATAGAAATATTCATTTTTACTTATAATTAGTTTCTCTATTACATTTATTTCCACTCATATAGAATCTTTTCATTCCTTTGAGACATTTACCAAGGTGATTATTCTAACATTATTATCACCATAAAAATTAAATATTATTTCCTCGATGTCTTTATCTTTTAAGTTTACATTGAAACTCAATTTTTAACTTATTAAGTGTGTTATGAAACTCACTTATGTTCATGGTATTAATAAAAATTAGAGATTTGTGGTTAGGAGTAACCACAATACTTTTAACCCTATCTTCAATCCTTATTGTTTAAACATTTGAAAAACCACCCCATTGTCTTCCTCACCAATTTTTGATATTGTTTCTCCTTGTTTATTATATTTACATAAGATAAAAAATTATTTTGTGTATAAAAAATCAATTATAAAAATCAATAATCATATGTAAATGAAATTTTTTCATATGACATCCTAAATCATGACAGCTTCATTAAACCCAAACCATATTTACTTCATCAAATATCAATGTGGATAATCATTTGTGACATTTATTCTACCCTCTAGTTCATCATATTTATTCATGAATATAATTTAATTTTAAAAATATTATCCATCAAGAGTGTTAGAATTTTTTTTATTTAGGTCTTATTTTCATAAAATAGGTGAGGATCAAGTTAATACCCATATGGCATGTCAATGGTTCTTAACATGAAGTTTATTAGTTTTAGATCTTGTATCCACTTTTTTATCTTTGTTTCGATTTAATTTCTTGGAAACAACGCAATATATAGTTCACCAAATCCTTATATATTATCATTTATATAGACATATCCTTAGGGTTGAAATTATTGTTTTCTAATATTTAATTTCCAAAATATCTAAATCTAGATGTGGTAGTAATAGAGGTTATCCACCATTACATATATAAAAAAAATAAAATATTTTAAATGAATATTAAATTATTATAATAATAATAATATACCCAAAAATATAAAGTTTCTCTATATTTAGGTAATATGTAAATTATTATCTTATTTCATTAATGATCTTAAACATCTCCCACAATTTAGTTTTAAAAAAGCTACATTCTTAGGAATACCCTACTTAAAACCTTTATTCATAACCTAGGAAGTGGAAACATAAAAATGGGTATAAATATTATTAAGTGTAATTATATGATATATCATTAAATATCAATAAGTGTGAAAAAGATAACTATATTTTTATGATAACATGATGATAACATTATAAATTAATACCCAAATAGTCATGATTCATTATAGATGGGTTTTTAATAATAAAAAATAATTTATAAGAGTGAATAATTTTGAATTACTAACAATAATCCATGATAATATATCTTTAGAATAATAAATATGTTTTTGGAATAAAAATAATTACAAAAAAAATTTCGTTTGTTGAAGATAACGTGAAAGACTATCATAGTGTATGATGGCCCATTGGTGATTGGGTTCATTCATTATTAGGAAATTACATTAAAAAAGTTCACTTCTAAGACTATCATAGTGGGCAATGTGAGGAACCCCAAACCCATACTCTGAAATCACATGTTAAAAAAATAAATTTTTTAAAAAATTACATTTAAACCAAGAGATATTATCACATATAGGATTTTAAAAATAGAACATTCTTTTAAAATCACAAAATTATCTCACGCAACTCAAAGAGTCTTTTCATTGAGTGTATTTTAGTACTCGCTGTATAAGAAATATATTTATAATACATGTGACAATTTTTAAAAATTCTTACACCTTTATACTCTCTTATACACTTCTAACAATTTATATATATATATCATTATAACCCAAGTAAATGAAACATTAAAAATATCTTAGCCCAAATTTATCATTAGGGAAATCATATCCATATGTCATCAAGGGTTCAATCATAAGAATATGTGAAAAAATATAAAATGGATAAATTAATTACATAAAATTTCATGTAATGATAATATATATCATTAAATTATTGTAAAATTACATGTAATAGAAAAGAAAAATATGTATTACATGTAAATAGAGTGAATAATCATGAGATGAGGAATTTGATCCCTAGTGAATATTTATAGCCATATGAAATGAAAATTCACCTAGACATTGAAACATTCCATATCAATTAACATGGTCACAAATATTAGTATGAGAATATTATGATGTTGTGATCAAAAACAATTTCCAAAATTTTTGTTATGAATAAATTTTAAATGCTCCATATTTTGAATAAAAAATTCCCACTCTTTATGTTGTGAACAATCAAAATGCCCATATATCCAACTGTGAAAAAAAATATTTCTATAATTAACATTCATATCTAATGAAATATATATCTTTATATAATGAATTAAAAGTAAATATATGACCCCATACATGTATTATCAATACATGTATTTGCTAATTTAAGAAAATCAATCATCACATCATAATGAACATATGGGAATCAAATTTGGTTTCGTAACATTTCAAAAAGTAATCACCAAAATTGACCTCACAAATGTAAATTGTGAATACTAAAATTTAAATAACCATAAAATAGTATTTATTTTTTAAATTTATAATGTGATTTATTAGAATATTTCCCAGTCAATAAATCTGTTACATACAAAGAGCAAAGTGGTAGTTAATCATTAATAGATTTGTTTAAAAAATTATTGTAATATTCTGTTACATGAATAATTTACATATCACATTAAAAAGCCATTTTAGAAATTCTTAATTAAAAAAATTTGGGAAAATTACTTTTATAAAGAAAACTAAATAATAAATCCTTAAAAACAGATAAATTATTTCATAAAATAATTTTTAGGGGATGATAAAACATTTTATAATTAAAATATGAGAAAAATTAAATACTATTAAATACTACTATTGAACCCCAACATAATAAAATTAAATGATAAAAAATACATTTGAAAAATAAGTGATGGGAAATATTATTTGCACATGAGATAACTTCAAATTATGTTTCCAAATAAATGGATAACTTTAGTGGGAATGAAAAATAAAAACTTGAAAAAATCGGCTTTTATAAAGAATGTGAATTCATAAAAACAAGGACTTATTTTAATGGGCAAAGTATTCATAATGGATGACTATTTGAATAAAAGGGTAATTTTACACACATAGAAATGGAATGTATAATATATAATGGGATGTATTAATATACCAACAATAGAATTTTGAACTATATGATGAGACATTAAAATAGAATGAATGGGGTTTGAGTTAACAAAACCACTAAAATGACATTATCTTTTGAATTGAAAACCCATGAATTGTAGAATAATATATTAATTAGTATATAAATTATGTTCTATTAGAATAATTATATATGAAATAAATTTCTAATATTTACACTAAAAAATGAAATAAGTGGTGAAATATGCATCATATATCAATTATTCAAAATTGATGTGTAAAAATCCTTACCTAGGGTTCATAATCATTCAGAAGTTTCACCTATCATTCAGAATAAAAAATTAATATTTTTTTTAAAAAATATTAATATAATTATTCATCTAAATTTTTTATTATATTTTACATATATTAGCATATGTTATTAATTTACTATAAATTTTTCGTTATTGTTAGTTACTTGAGGTTTTCCATTCAATTTCTCCAAAAAAAACCCTTGGTATGTTGAAAATGGTCGATGATTATGTAAAATAGACTCATAAAATACATACTTATTTATGTATCGATATTTTATTCTTCAAATTACACTAAATTTAGGATGTTAAATAGTTTTAAAAAAATTACTCTAATTATGAAATATTGTTTGATACCTTTATTTAATGTACATATATTTAATATAACAGTTTATAATTAATACTACACCTTTATTTCCCAATATTATATTTATATAATATAATAGTTTCATTAATATAATTTTTTTTACATTTTATTGTTTTTTTAAATCATAAATGTTGTGATTTAATTGAAAAACTAATTTTATCATTCTGTAGAGGTGGTACTACGCAGTTACGCAGACGATGCAATAATTATTCATAAAATGGGTGGGAGCATAAAAATAAATTAAATATTATTTAAAATTATGAAGCATGTTTTAATTTATATATATTTTTAAAATATAACTATTTAGGATCATTTATTAAAATGTTTAATAAAAAATATTACACAATTTTCATGGATGTGGTTGTCCACATAAATTCATGTCAGTGTCTTCATTATTAAAATTGTTTTGTAGGGAGGTATAATATTTTCATTTTATTTTTATGATAATGATAATACTAATAATAATAATGATTTTATAATACATTCCCAAATATATAATATATTAGGGGTAGATTAATGTAACACACCAACCCCTCTAAGATATAGATGATGCATTACATGTGATAATAGAATGGTTAGAAAAAATAAAAATCCCAAAGGAACGATTAGTTTAGTAGTTTTGAAGAAACCAGATACATAGATGTTACTCAAATTACATTGGAAATGTTTAAAAAATACAATACATAAAGAAAAATAAAAAGCGAATCTACAAAAACTCAATAAATGATCTCTTATTTGTCACCTGTTGAATGTAAACAATGAAAGGGGGGAGCTCAAATGCTCAGTAAGGGTAAAAAATAGTGGAATAATGACTACAATAATAAGTGAATCATAATCAATCTGACATAATAAATATGGAATATGGAATAAATGAAAAACTAATGCCATTAATAAAATATGAATGAAATTGCATCCATAGATTTTTTCATAGTGAAAAACTCATGGATAATAATAATAACTGATAATGAATAAAGAGAATGATTTTTAATTGGACTTCATGTATCTAGATCATGAAACCACAATAATATAAAAATTGTTTAGTTATATGGGTTGAAACCTGCCTGATTGTTTGGAAACAAACTCGAAGGGTTTGTCGCCAACTGATTTGTCTCAGGACACCTACTGATGCATCGAGGGGCTATAGTGGCCCCCACTAGCCATTGAATATCCAAATCATTAATTATACATTGATTCAATAAAAACGTTGCATGCCTTTTCAAAATCCATATAGCTATGAGTGTACGGATTCATCAATATTTCCAAACATAAAATAACATTCAAAATAAACACCATATGTAAAATGGTATACGAATTACACAACAAACATATCCATGATATGAGATTATTTATATTTAATATAAATTTAATTTCAAATTAAAATTGATCTCAAATGGGCAGTAGGTACACCACATTAGGATTATTAGGTGCACAATACAAAGTTAGTCACAACGAAATAGTAGTTGAGACAAAGTATCTTACCACAATGTAATCAGTCGAATCATATGACCAGAACATAATAATAGTCAAATGAATCATTTAATAATATGAATATGAAGGGAATATTGTTATTAAATATCAAATGGTAGTACACATATACCACATGCAAGAAATAAGTGGCGATCAATGAAAATTTCACAGAAATGAAAGTGAGACGAGAAAAACCTTACAAACATTTTGGCATGGTAATGAGTGTTATTGTGAGGGAATAATGAGAGAAAAAAGGGTATACCATTATTTATTTGTCACAAGGTCAGTATGTGGGAGGTTCTAAAACATACCCCATCATTAGGAATTAAAAATAAAAGGGCACAACATAGGGGAGATTCTTGAACCAAAGTGAGAGAGAGGATCCCTTACAGAGATTGTATCATTTGAGTGAGGATAAATCAATGAAATATTTATGTGTGACAAAAAAATCCACAAAATAGAAGCGGATATTTAGTATAAAACAACTATAGTTCATTCACACATATTATTGGAGTGACAAAACCAATGACATTGATGTGTAACTCAATAAATGGAAATTGAGTTAAGATATCCCTTGCCTTACGTTTGAAGGTGTTATTGAATTGTTATTTAAGACCCAAAAAAAAATTAGGCTTATTAATTCAAAATTAATGAACCTCTTATATTTATAAATTATTTATTTTAACTGTTTTTAGTTCATTCATGGCCTTTTTGATTAGTTATATGGATCAATTTCATTGTTTGAGCTCGTTTGTTTACATGGTTTTAAATGACCAGTTCACTTATATTAATAATCGGATAAATATATAAGAAGAATGGAGTTTTCCAGAAATGAAATTTTATTATATTACTGAACATCTATAATATTACATGGTTTTAAATTTAATTTGGTTTCTTAGAGTGTGGTTGAATTATTATATATATAACCTTAGTGTCAACTGTTTTGGCTAAATAGCGGGTTTGATTACAATGAACATGTTCTAATTTATAACATAATACCAGTTGTACAAAAGGATATAGAACTAAAAATAGGATATATGACATATATAATAATCTTGTTCAACCATTACACAAATGGGTTCATGACCAGAATGCATGATTATAATAAAAATTGTTAAACCATTTTCCTTGAACGAGCTAAATTTTCACATATCAAACGGTGCTCTTATTTCATTCAAATTAATGATCAGAAAGGAGAAAAGGTAATGAAATACACCATTATAATAAAAACATTCTAGTACATCTATATTACTGGATTAATAATAATATTATTGTGAGGAATGAAACAAAAATAAAACAACTTAAATGAATTGAAGGAGTTGGAAAGAGGAATTTACCTCTTGAGACTTCCTCCTTTGAGAACCTCTTAAGGGGTAATGATTTGGTATTTTGAAGAGGATATGAGATTTTGGACATGGGGGAGGATCTTGGCGAGAGACTTGGGAAGAATATTGGCAAGTCACAAGGCTTTAGTGGTGTGAGAGGTAGAGGGGGTGAGGGGTGCTTTATATAGTGGAGGGGAGAAAAGTTTTCTTAATTTAAAATTCCTTTGTTTATTATTTCCTCTCCAGAAAACCAATAATGAGTATTCCATTAACATGAAAAGAAATATATGCATGTGAATTTGAAACAATTGATATTAAATTAGTATATCATCATCAATGACTTAATTAATCCATTATTTAGCATTTTATGTGAATTATCAGATTTTACTATTCATAAAAAATCAAGTATTTTAGAAAAATAAAAAAAATTCACCCTAACCATTTTTCGACATGTAGAATCCAAAGATGAATTCCATTTATCAAAAATAATTTTCTAAATATTATTAATTAAATATTTAATTTAAATTATTATTTAATTGAAAAATACAAACACTTAATATTTTCATCTTCATTTTTAAGGTGCCTAAATTCATTTATACACTCAATGGCATGAATACCATTTATAAGAGTCATATTATTATTTATAAGGGTATGTACTATTCATAAGGGTATGTTACTATTCATAAGGGTAGGTTACTATTCACTAAAAATTAAGTTATTTCTATCTGACTCTAATTATAATCTTGATCACAACCGTATATGTTAGATTTTTAAAATTTCAATCACAAAGCTGACAAATTTAAGTTTTATGGATAGGTTATGGCTATTTCTTACAAGTAACCATATTTTGTTCCGTAGGGGCCCGTTGGTTCTTGGAATATACGATATAACTAAAATTTATTTAAGAGAAACATACCATAAAATTTTTGGGGTGCCACATTATTCCCTCTTTCGGAAATTTTGTCCTCAATATTTTTGTATGAAACTCACCAAAAAGATGTGGCTAGTTTTTTTCATTAAATCCTATCATTCCCATGTTGCTTCCTCCATATTCTGGTTCCTCCAAGTAAAGTTTACAAGATGAGGTTTCTGATTTCTCAATACATACTCCCTTGTGTCAAGAATCTCAATATCCTTTTAACAGTGTGAAAAATCATGTTCGAGTTCAATTTCTTCTTAGGTGTGTACATGTGTTGGGTCTGGCATGTATTTATTCAACAATGACACATGGAACACATCATGGACACTGGAGAGATTTGGTGGCATTGTTAAATGGTAAGCTACTGCTCTAATTCTTTCCGGAATTTCAAATGGTCTGATATACTTGGTTCTCAGTTTCCCTTTCTTTCCGAACCCTAAGACACCCTTGAATGGAGATACGTTCATAAATACATGATCTCTCACTTGAAATTACAATTCCTTTCCCCAGTTGTCAGTATAACTATTCTTCTTACTTTGGGATGCTTTAATATGGGCTTGTATTGTCTTTACATTTGTTTTTTCCTCTTTAATATGTTATGGGCCTATAAGTTTCCTCTCACCATCATCGTCCCAACAAGTTGGAGATCGACATATCTTTCCACACAATGCTTCATATGGAGCGATTTGAATACTAGAATGGACACTATTATTGTATGATAATTCCACCAAAGGAAAGTATTGATCCCACATACCTTGGAAATCAAGAGTGCATGGCCTCATCATGTCTTCTAGAGTTTGAATAGTCCTTTTAGAGTGTCCATCGGTTTGGGGTGATAAGTAGTACTCATATGAAGATCAGTATCCAAATCCTTCTGGAGACTTTTCCATAATTTTATAGTAATCCAAGGATCTTGATCAGACACAATCGATGGAGGTGCACCCTGAAGTCTTAAAACTTCATTAATATAAAGTCTTTCCAAGTGCTCAAGTGGAAAATCCTCTCTTATAGAATGAAAATGTGATGATTTTGTGATCTGATCAACAATTAACCATATTGCATCATTACTTCTAGGTATCCTTGGTAGTATGATGAAAAAATCCATCATAATGTTATCCCACTTCCACATAAGAATAGGCATAGGTTGCATCACTCCTTTGGGATGTTGTCTCTCTGCCTCTACTTGTTGACAAACTAGTATTATTGACATGTAATCAGCAATTTCCCTCTTCATATAATCCCACTAGAAATATTCCTTCAGATATCCATACATCTTAGTGCTACCTGGGTGTATAGAGAAATTTGAGATATGAGCTTCATCTAACAGTTACCTTTTTAGCTCAGCTACTGATGGAATACATAACCTCTTCCCAAATTTTAGAACTCCTTCTTCATACACAAAGTTTGTCAGTCTCCCATCATTGACAACATTAATTTTTTTGTGAAAGTTCTCATCATCAGATTGATAGATTTTTATCTTTTCGAAAAAATCCGGTTTAGCAATCATTTGAAATAGTAAGCATGTTTACCTTTTCCTTAACAATTCTCATATCCATCATTAGTAAATCCAAAAATATAGGATCTCTCTCAATTCTCATTTGAGTTATAAGCCCATGATCTTTCATACTTAATGCATCTACCACCTTATAGGCCTTTTCCGGGTGGTAGTGTATTGAATAATTTTAATCATGGAGTAACTCAAGCCATCTCCTTTGCCTCATGTTGAGTTCTTTTTGTGTGAAAATGTATTTCAAACACTTGTCGTCTGTATAAATCTCACATCTCTCTCCGTAGATAGAATACCTCTATATTTTCAGAGTAAAGATTATGGATGCTATCTCAAAATCATGAGTTGGATAATTTTTCTCATGATTCATTAACTATATTGATGCATAATCAATAACTTTATCATTTTTCATAAGGAGGCAACCCATCCCATTCTTGGATGCATCGCTGTATATTACAAATCCACCACCCCCAGATGGAAGAGTCAAAATTTGAGCATTGACCAATCATATTTTCAATTCATCGAAGCATTTTGTACATTCTTTTCTCCACACAAACTTAACTCCTTTACATGTGATCTTGGTTAGTGGGTTAGCCAGTCAGGCAAAATTTTGAACGAAACGCCGATATTAACATGCTAAGACAATAAAGCTACGTACCTTAGTTATGTTTTTTGGTGTGGGCCAATCTTGGATTACCTTTATCTCTGTAGGATCAACTAGGATTCCATCCTTAGAGAAAATGTTGCCTAGAAGAGAAACTTATTGAAGCCAGAAATCACATTTTCTAAACTTACCATATAGTTTGTTGCTTCTATGAGTTTTCAAAATGACCCGCAAGTGATTCTCAGGGTTTTCATAGATTTTTAAGTATATGAGGATATCATCGATGAATACCACACCAATGTTATCAATACATTCCTTAAAACTCTATTAATTAAAACCATGAAAATAGAGGGTGCATTTTTCAGTCCAAAAGGAACTATTGTAAACTCGTAATGCCTATACCTGGTCTGAGATGATGTCTTAGGAATATCTTCATTCCTTACACGCAACTGATGAAATCGGGACACAAGTTCAATCTTGAAACAGTATTGAGCTCCATGAAGTTGATCAAATATATCATAAATCTGGGGAAGAGGATAATTAATCATTATTGTAATAGAATTTATTTTCCTGAAATTAATGAAAATCCTCATGGATCCATCTTTCTTCTTAACAAAGAGGAAAGGGGCTCCCCATCGAGAAACACTATGTTGAATAAATCATTTTTCAATCAAATACTCTAGTTGTTTCCTTAGATATACTAATTCCACAATAGCCATTATATAGGGAGTCTTTGATATAAGTCTTTCACAAGGAATGAAATAAATAGAGAACACAACTTCCCGCTTTTGAGGATGTCCAATTAAATCCTCTGGAAATACATCAACGTATTCATTAACTATGTGCACATATTCAATTTGAATATTTATTTCCTTGCCCATAGATATTGGTTAATCTTCCTCTCCATGTATTTCATTATGTAGAGCTACCGAGGGTGGTTCTAGATAAGAATCAGGGGGTGAATTTTCTTCCCTAAATACAAAAGATTGTACCCCATTTTCAAAAATTGTAACTTCGTTTTTATTAAAATAAATATTCGCATCATAATTTGACAGTTTATCTAAACCAAGAATTATATCAAATTCAGTCATTGGTATGATGATAAGGATATCAACTAAATAACGTTTTGGTGTCTGGAGGGGGACTAATCGACATGCCTTTGTTGCAATGATACATACCCTGTGAGTTTTGACTGAAAACTCCTTTAATAAATCAAATGGGACATATCTAATTTTCATTTCAAACTGAGAAGATATAAATTAATGCGATGATCCAGAAACAAATAAAGTGTCGGCTATGTTTGAGGAAACAATTAATGTACATGCACCACATCATTAGGATCTTCATCCTCTGCGGTTGTAATCACATAGGCTCTCCCTTGTTCTCTTGTCTTTTTCAAAGGAATGTTTTCTGGGTGCTGAGGACACTCATTTTCATAGTGTCTAATCTCTCTAAAATTGTAGCATTGAATATCATTGAATTGTTTCTTCCCCTTGCATTCATCAGATCCATGACCCTTTTCTCTACAGTTATAGAAAACTCCCATGTCTTTCAAGATTTTCCCGAGATGATTATTTCCACACTTCTCAGATAATAGGAATTTCTTTCTCCCCTTTATCTTCTTTGGTACATCTATTTTTCTTTTATTATCAGAGTACTGCTTCATATCATGGTTCCTAATGAAAATATTTGATCTAGAAAATCCTCTCTCTGTTTATATGTAACTCAATACAATTTCATCATTTGATGAAAATGATTGAGAAGCCAGTTCCCATCGAATAATTGGCCTAAGACCTTCAATGAAATGATCAATCCTATCTGCCGAGTCATGTATGTAATCTACAGCATACCTATCTAGCCTTGTAAAGTATCCTCATACTTTGCCTCGCTGTCTTTTTCCCTTTGTTTTAAGATAAGGAATTTCCTCTTCATTTCAGTTCATTTCTCACGAGGGAAATATTTTCCGAAAAATATTTCCTTAAAAGTACTCCATTATTATTTCGTCTACCTCAATGGTATTATAAATCAGAGACCATTCATGATTAGCGTCTCCCTTGAGACAATATAATTACAGTACAACCTTTTAATTTTCATTGCATCTAAATTCCATAAATATCTTTTCAAGGGACTTGATCCATTTCTTAGAAACCACATGGTTAGTAGTCCCACTAAAATATGGGGGCTTCTTCCACATGAAACGATCCAACAGAGGTGTGAAATGATTATTCAGTACAACCTGAGTAAGTTTTTCCAATATGTTCATGATCTTATCTACTCCAACATTGACTTTGTTGACTTTCTATGTAGGGAGATCCATATCATTCCCATGAGTATTGAATCCCCTTCTTCCGTTGGATTCCATTTCTAAATAATGTGATACAATAGATTAGTTTATGAATCTCAAATAAAATAGAACTCAACATAGATTGAAATTCTATGCATAGATAATCTTTCAAACATGGATTCTCTAAGGAAAAATTTACATTAAACTCCTTCATAATGGATTGTACAGAAAATGTTAATTATCCTAAGAATATAACCCAGGATTGTCATATCCAAGACTGCATCAAGGCCCATTATTGTGCACTATTTTCCGTTCGAGTCTAGATCAAAGCGGTGTTTCTAGGTTTTACCCCTATATACATCTGTTCCAGAGCTGTCTCTACCATATCATATCCATATAGATATATATTGCTTAAAATATCCATATAATATATTCCTTACTAAAATACCAAGACGCACTTGTACATTTATCATCAAATACTACCTTAGGTATTTGTTCCCTACTATACATTTCCTACTCTAGTTTTCATGTTTTTTACTAAACTTCCTCATATACCAACTGTAACACCCAGACCCCTTTAGATTGGATTCGGTGCATTACTTGTGATATTTTCAGTGTTTGAATAATTAAAAATCTTGAAGGAACAATAATTCTAGTAGTATTAAAGAATCTAGATACATATATGATACTCAAATTACCATAGAAAAGTTTACAAAATACAATACAATACAAAAACTAAAAACTGCATCCACAAGAACTCAATAAATGGTCTCCTCTTTGTGACCAATTGAAAGTAATCAAGGAAAGGAGTGAGCTCAAACACTCAGTAAGGGTAACAAATATTGGAATCATGATTACAATAATATGTGAATCATAATCAATCTCACATAATTATAATGGCATAGTGAATAAATGAAAAACTAATTCCATTAAAAACTATGAATGAAACTACATCCATAGATTTTGTTATAGTGAAAACCACATGGAAAATAATAATAACTGGTAATGAATAAATATAATGCTTATTAATTGGACATCATATATCTAGCACATGAAACCATAATTACATAAAAATGGTTTAGTTATTTTGGTAGAAACCCATCAGATTTTTTGGAAACAAACTCGAAGGGTTGTCACCAACTGATTTGTCTCATGAGACCTAAGAATGAATCGAGGGGGAACAGAGGACCTAAACCACCACATCATGTCAAAATAATTCTTTAAACACTGATTCAATAAAAAATAAATATTCTTTTTCAATATCTGTATAGAGTAGAGTGTACGGATTCATCAATATTTCCATAATTAAAATAACTTTCAAAATAAACACCGTATGTAAAATGGTATACAATTTAGACAAAAAAACATATCAATGATATGAGATTATAGATATTTAATATAAATATAATTTCAAATGAAAAGTTATCTAAAATGGGAAATAGGTACACCACATAAGGATTATTAGGTGCACAATACAAAGTTAGTGACAACCAAATAGTAGTTCAGACAAAGTGTTTTACCATAATGTAATCGGTCGAATCATATGACCCGAATATAATAAAAATCAAATGAATAATTGAATAACATGAATATAACAATAATAATGTTATTATATATCAAATGTCATTACGCATATACCACATACAAGAAATAAGTGGTGAATAATGAAAATATCATAGAAATGGAAGTGAGATGAGAAACCCCTTACAAACATTTCGGCATGGTAATGAGTGTTATTGTGAGGGATTAATTGGAGGTAAAGTGGAATCACATTATTTATATGTCACAAGGGTATTATAGGGGTGGTGAAAAAACATACCCCATTATTAGGAATTAAAAATAAAAGGGCACAACATATGGGAGTTTTTTGAACAAAAGTGAGAGAGAGGATCCCTTATAAAGATTGTATCATTAGAGTGATGATAAATCAATGAAATATTTATGTCTGAAAAATAAAAATCCAAAAAATATATGTTGATATATATTATAAAACAATCATAGGTCATTCACACATATTATTGGAGAGACAAAACCAATGACATAGATTTGTAACTCAGTAAATGGAAATTGAGTTATGATATCTTTTACCTTACGATTGGAGGTGTTCTTAAATTGTTATTAAAGACCTGAATAAACATATTAGGATTATAAATTCATAATTCCAGAACCTCTTATATACGTAAATTATTTATTATAAACTTTTTTAGTTCATTATTGGCCTATTGGATTAGTTATAAGGTTCAATTTCATTTTTCGGACTCGTTTGTTTACCTGGTTTTAAATGATCGGTTCACTTATATTCCAGTTCGGATAAATATATAAGATTTATGTGGTTGTCCAAAAATTAAGTTTTATTCTCTTAGTGAACATCAAGATTATTACATGGTTTTAAATTTATTTTGGTTACTAAGAGTGAGGTCGAATTATTATATATATAACCTTAGTGACAACCATTTTGGCTAAACGGTTGGTTTAATTACAATGAACATGTTTTACTTTATAACATAAAACCATTTGTACAAAATGATTAAAGAAATATAAATAGGATATTTTATATATATAATAATCTAGTTCAACTGTAACACAAATGGTTTAATTACCATAAATAAAAATTATAACAGAAATTGTAAAAACTATTGTCATTGAATGTGCTAAATTAGCACTTCTCACAATGTGGTTTTATTTATTTCAAATAAATTGTCAGGAAAAGATAGAAGGTAATGAAATATACCATTAACATGAAATCATTCCTGTACATGTATGTTACTATATTTATCATAATATTATGGTGAGGAATGAAATAAAATGAAAAAATCTTAAAATAATTGAAGGAGTTGGAAAGAATAATTTACCTCTTGAGACTTCCTCCTTTGAGAACCTCTTAAGGGGAGAGGTTTTGGTATTTTGAAGAGGATATGAGCTTTTGGAAGTGAGGGAGGATCTTGGGGAGAGACTTTGGCAGAATATTGGCAAGTCACAAGGATCGAGTGGTGTGATAGTAAAAGGGGATGAAGGGGGATTTATATAGTGGTGGGGAGAGGAGTTTTCTTAATATAATATACATTAGTTTATTATTTCCTCTACAGAAAACCAACAGTGAGTATTCCATGACCAAGAATAATAATATATGAATGTGAATTTGAACTAACTAGGCTTACATCAGCTGATCATCATCAAAGACTCAATTAATCCATTATTTAGCATTTATTGTGAATTATCAGATATTACTATTCACAAAAAAATTCAAGTATTTCAGAAAAACCCCAAAAATTCACCCTAACCATTTTTTGACGTTAAACATCTAAAAATGAAGTCCATTTTTTAAAAAAAAAATCTAAATATGAATAATTAAATATTTAATTAAAATCATTATTTAATCGAAAATTACAATCACTTAAAATTTTCATCTTCATTTTTAAGGTGCCTATATTAATTTATACAGACAATGGCTGAATACCATTCATAAGAGTCATATTACTATTCATAAGGATAAGTTTCTATTCATAATGGTAGGTTACTATTCATAAGAGTAGGGTACTATTCACCAAAAAATAAGTTAATTCTATCAAACTCTAATTATCATCTTGATCACAACCCTGTATGTTAGATTTTTAAAATTGAAAACACAGAGCTGACAAATTTAAGTTTTGCGGCTAGGTTTTGGATATCTCTTACTAGTAACCATGTTTTGTGCCATAGAGGCTCATTGATTCTTCAAATATATGTTATAACTAAAATTTATTTAAGAGAAAAATACCATAAAATGTTTGGGGAGCTACAATTAATGTTATGGAGAAAATATTGTCATCTAAGAATGATCACATGGGGACCTCAAACATTCTCTTGAAAGTATTCTTATAAATGAAGGGATTAGGATGATTTTTATAGGACATGATCTTCTTTATGTGAAATATAATTATAGTATATATATATATCATAGTTATAATTTAAAATTAATTATTTTCATATTATTCTAGTGGTGGTGAGAGGACCCTTTTATAGGTGGAAGAAAAACTAATTTTTATAAACACCCATTACATCTCAATGGCTCCATGACACTATTAACAAACTAGTTGATCAAAAAACATTTCATAATTTAGTAAATAATTATGTTTTTTATCAATCCAAAATCATTTATTATTTAAAATGTTTAAAACTTGTTTTCATTTTGATTTGAATTATATTTTTACATTTTCCTATTTTTTATTTATATGTGAAATTATTTTTAATGTTTTTATTTTTTCTTTATTACCATAAAAATAATTTATTTCAGAACAGTCTAAAAAATTCAACAAAAGTAGTATTTAAATTAAAACGTTTTTAGTGAAGTTAATTTTATTAAAATTGTATTTATAAATTTATAAATTTATATTTTAAATGGAAAAACAAAATAAAATATAGTATTGTTCCTGTTGAACAAAATAACTTTTATGAAATTATTTTTTCTTATTATTTTTTGTCCTTTATAATTGATTATAATAATTTTAATTTCAATTATTTTTTTCATTATTCAGTTTTATTACAAATATTTATCAAATATGTGACGATTTATTTATTTCCTTTGTTTCATGTTAGGAAAACAGCCCACAAATGTGTTTATTTATTTGACAAAATACAACAAAATATTGTTATGTTACATTCACTCCACACCAAATAAATTGGGCTCAAAAAATTTTAATTATCACATACTAATGAAATAAATTTGGCAATAAAAATGAAGGAAATGACTCATGATAAATTTTTTGGATTGATATAATTTATATAAACATAGGAAATATATCCTTTTCTTTATAGTAGGCTAATCTATAAGATTTAGATATTCTTCATCCATTTAATCTATGTGTCTAAAATTATTTTGAATAAAAACCCACAAATCATATTTCATTATAATGGGTATTCAAATCATTCATTTCTTCATATTCAATCATATGTTGAAATGAAATTTGATCAAATAAGACTTCATCTTATTATTGAGAACAAATTCATTCCCAAAATCACATTATATTAATATAAAGGAAGGATAATAGTATATTTGTAGGAAAAATCCAATAAACATAAATTTAAAATAAGATTATCTTATAACAAGCCCTTTTTATTAAATAATTAAATCATTAGGCTAAACTCCCCACGTTATTGTGGGGAGAAACCTCTCCATCTCCCCACATTATGGAGAAAATCCATTCCATTAATTAATTTTGCATCAAATAATTAATTTGAATCTTTTTGAAATTTGTTCCAACAATTAAATATAGATATATCTATTATTTTTGTTGGGGTAATCTCCTTTTCTTTTTGGTGGATCTTGGGAGAGGGAAGCACATAGAGGAACTTATTCTCTCCAATGAAGAATGATCCTCCCAAGGAAGAGAGACCATTGAAGAACAAAGAACTCATCATCCGCCAACGACGGACATCTTCTTCTTTGATCTTCAACCAGAACAAGGGATAAGGTGTCGTCCTTAAAGAACGTTGATGGCGTCATCCTTGACTTATTCATATTCTTTCCTGACATCAACAAATCGACATCTGCCTTTCTGCGACTTCATAAAAGATCAACAATAAATGGTAGGGGATCATGATTTGCTAATTGTTTCATGTTCTTTATTTTCCATAAAGCATTATAATTCGAAGACGTTTGATATCACCCTAATGTAGAGGGCACGAGCCAAAGAAACATGGCCCGTCCCCTCCACCTTCTCTGTGGAACATGACAATAAACGCGAAATGATTCAAGGATAAGAGTTACTCCTCAACAATGGTTTCATATCGAATGTGACGTCTCAAGGAGTGCGAAGGTACTTCTGGAGCGAGAAACGGGCCACCAGAACTTGTCCGATGGCCCGCAGAATGTTCACTGACATATGAAATGATGAACGTCACCGCGCAACGGGGGCGGCGCAACCGCGCCGCCCGAGAAGTAACCCACGACCGACTGGTCGAGGTGGTGCAGTGGCGGTGGTGAAAACCTTCCGCGAAGAGAACAGGCAGCCCGAGCCACCAGGTCATCTTAGAAGGCACTGTGGAACAACGCCATGCAGTGTAGAAGAAGGGGGGTCATCGCCCCTGGATGGGGCGGTGCAGCGGCGGCCCGAACTGGTAGGTCACCGAAGGTGGTGGGGTGTAACAACACCACGCAGGAGGCGGTTGGCTGCTCGGCCAGCTGGAATGAGCGGGACTCATCACTAGGTCCTGTGTGAAGCGGATCGGCGCCACGTGGTGCCGGTTGACTTCCTCCCCAACGGTAAAGCCGTTCGTGTTTACCAGGGGGCTCGGCCTTCCACCTAAACGCGGTATGGGTGGACCCCATGGGCCGCCAGCCACGCGGGATATCGGGCCAGACCCTGAATGGGCCGAGCCACCCCTATGGACCAGGCCGGACCTGCGGACCGGGCCGGACCCGCGGACCGGGTCTGACCCACAAACCGGGTCGGTCCGACAAGACCAGACCGAACCCAGACCCATTTGACCAGTTTCAACTCTTTTGCCCGTAAAATGAGCTACGGGCATCCAATTGATGAACCATCACAGGAAACAGAAACCTTGGAAGGAGACGATTCATTTGGTATTACCTACTAAATTTTTGGACACAGTTGGAGTATGTCCAGGTTGGATCGAACATAAGTCCTATCAGGCCCTTAGAACGAAAATGCCAATAACTCTCAGAACATGCTTCCGATTGAAGCACCGTATGTTGCATTGGGTATCTTATGGAAAGATGGATATTTTTTATACATAATCTTAGGACTCTGTGGAAGTTTATGTATCAAGACTTTCCTTGAGTAGTGGACCCTCCTGGAATCAAGCATGCTTTGTGCGAAACCATGTGCCTGGTTGTGCACTGATGATTGTTCCTGGATCCTTTGTGGTTTCAACAGAACTAAAGACTATTCCTAGATCCTGTGTGGGTTCAAAATCTCCATTTTATGTTCCTAGATCCTGTGTGGGTTCAACAGTTATGATTTCTTTTCCTGGATCATATGTGGGTTCGACGGAATAGATGATTTAGTGGCTACATTTGATCATCTCTGTCTCTCTACAAGAGTTGTATACCTATGTGATCTGATTCAGTAACTTTGTGATTTCCTCATGATTGAGATGGGATACTTGATTACTTAGTTTTATATATGGGAATATATCTATTCAGGGTTATTTGTTGATTTCATACGTTGTGTATTTTCTTTGGTCGATTTTGAGAGACCATGAGGGTCTCGAGACCCTAGTGAGTATCTTTATACTCACCCTTGCATTGGATATATCTGCACCACATTATGTTGGATACAAAAGTTGGGCATCACTAACCAAGACAGATTGTACGAGGACTAGACAGTACCTGAAGGTTGACCACACGGCGTGATAGTACACGGAGGAGACTGACAGACATGGAGTGATATGGGGGCTATCTGTACCTACCCTTCAGGTAGGATCTGTGATGGACAATCCTGGATCTTCTTTTCACCTTTTAGCTATTTTCCCTTTTCTGTTGTACTTGTACATTCAGTTGGGCTTGAATTTCCAACACCTTTACTTTTCAGTACTCTCTTGTTATATAGCATTATATAGTGTTTTGTAACAGTTGTGTACTCTATTGTGTGTGTTTTCAGTTATAAAGGAAATTCTTTACCAGTTTAGGGGTTTATGCCTTTTGTGCTAGTATCTAGCCCTTGGCCTATAAGAGGTGGGCTTGGGGTAGTCATGACACAGGCCCCGAGGGATGGGGCTTGAAATATTTTTATCAGAGGAGTCAGTTCTACTACAGAACATATGACTCTGATCATTTCTGTAAAGCATTGTGTTAAGTATATTGAGTTTGGTTTTCAGTTAATGGAGTCCAGTGTTAGTGTGGAGGCCGATGTATCCATACCCCATTACCCTGACTTACAATTTTTTACTCAATGCTTGAAAACATTGATTGCATGTGTGTTTTAAGAGCTTTCTTGGTGATCTATTTGAGCCAGATCACCATGTATAACATATTGACTATGTCGGACCTGTTTTTTTTCAGGATGGACCAACGTGGATAGTCATCCAGGGTTCCAGGCATTATACGAGATGGCATCTCACCGAGCAATGAGGCCTCAGTACATGGCCCTATTACAGAGGAGGGTCATGCGGTACCACTACCCATTGGGCCATCGAAGCCACCATCCCCAACAGCAGAGAGTACATGCCGCCTGAGCATGTTGCACGAGTTCCAAGACTAGAGGCCACCTAGATATAGTAGAGAGAGAGACCTACATGCATCTGAGGATAGGCTGGAGGATGTGGATAGAGTCTTTAGACTGGTAGGACCCCATTAGACCTTATGGTGATCCTTACTGCGAGTATCCTTCAGGAAGCAGTAGACAGATGGTGGAGACTGATGCTCCAGGTGTGTGACGAGGTGACACTTCTCTGGGCAGATATTGAGAGCCTGTTTTGGGCATAGTTTGTCCCAGCTACCCTACGTGTGGTGCGGATATAGGATCTACTACATCTACTACAGGGTAGCATGACGGTGGAAAAATACCCAGGGAGGTTCCCCAACCTCTCATGCTACTCCACAGATATAGTATGAGACCCATTCTTCAGGGCCCAGACCTTCAAGCAGGGGCACAGGTGAGGGATCATGGATTCAATGATCTCCCTCAGAATCCTTATGTAGGCAAGTTGTTGGAGAAAGCCCTCTTAGTGGATAGTTTCCTTACTAAGTAGTCACCAGTAGCGAGAACCACCACCATGCGTCACGTAGAGGAGTCCTCTACAACAGATAGTATACAGATGACACAGAGGTCCAAGAGAACCATACCATCAAGTGGATGACCTCAGGACATGTGTTCGGTTGTGCGAGTCAGACAAGACAGAGCCATTCATTTGAAGAACATGCAATGTTTCACATGCGGCAGGCAGTGTCACATGACTCATGACTGTCCGACCCTCTGTTTGGATGATCGGCAGAGATTTGATGGACCTTCAAGGCAGAGGAAGAGGTTCGATCGAGGCGATCTGCAGGGCGTAAGAGAACATGGAAGAGGATCTGTTCGTGTAGCTGGTAGTGGATGATGTCACGAGATGTTACCACTACCCCAACTTGGAGGTCAACCCCGACCTCTGGGAGTAGGTGGACATTGGAGAGATTAGCTCCAGGAAGATGAGGCATACGATCATGGAACTGTGTAGATGATTCAAGGTATGCTCTGTGTCTACTCCACCTTAGCTACAGTTCTTATAGACACAGGTGTAGGTCACTCTTTCATTTCCACTACCCACGTTCGGAGCTCGGAGATTCCAACAGAGCCATTGGTTCGATACATACGGCTAGAGACTCTTATGGGAGTAGACTCGATGATAAAACACTGGTTCCGGTAGTGTGAGCTTACTATAGGAGGCAAGATCTTTGGCTGGGATATCCTCTTAGTGTCGTCGAGGCCTTGCGACGTCATCTTGGGTATGGACTGGTTATCTGTAGTGCATGCTCAGATCGAATGTATTAGGTGCAAAGTGTGGTGTGTCCATACGGACGAGACTAGGTTCACCTTCACTGACGAGAAGGGATCCTTTTCAGCATAGGATGGACTTACCCGGAGGAGGGTGCAGTCGATCACTCATCAGTTGGACTGTCATACCCTCGGAGTGGATGATGTGGAGAGTCCGAGCTATCCTATAGTGGTTGACTGGTATGAGGATGTTTCCCCTAATGATGTTCTAGGCCTACCTTCTCACATAGCGGTGGAATTTTACATTGACCTATACCCCGGGATGGCATTGATAACAACGACATCATATCGGATGGCTCCCGATGAGATTTTTGAGAATCAGGTACAGCTGGAGCACTGGCAGGGGAAGGGATTCATTTGGCCCGGTGTTTCTCCATGGCCAGCCCTGATTCTGTTCACCAACAAGGAGGATGGGAGCTTGAGGATTTTTGTCAACTACCATCGCCTAAACCAGGTGACCATGAAAAACAAGTACCCACTCACAAGGATTGAAGACCTCTTTGATCAGCTGAAACGAGCACAATGGTTCTCGAAGATAAACCTCAGATTAGGCTATCACCTACTTAGAGTTTGAGATGAGGATGTGCAGAAGACGTCCTTCAGATGTTAGTACCACCACTGTGAGTTCCTAGTTATGCCTTTCGGAAAAACCAACTCTACAGTAGTGTTCATAGGACTCATGAATAGGATCTTCCATCCTTACCTCGATCTCTTTGTCGTAGTCTTCATTGACGACATTCTAATCTACTCGACTGCTGAGGAGGATCATGCCTACATTTGCAGGTTGTACTGGACACAATCCGAGAGAACCAACTTTATGGTAAGCTCTAGAAGTTCCAGTTCTATATTTGAGAGGTTTACTTTTTGGGACATGTCATCTCGGAGGTTGGAGTTGCAGTAGATCTAGTGAAGATTGATGCAGTACATTCTTGGGTTCCACCGAGGAGTGTGATGGAGGTACAAAGATTTCTTTGTTTGGTTGGTTATTACCGAAGGTTCGTACCAGACTTCTCTAGAGTTGAAGGGCCATAATAAACCTTTATGAAGAAGAGGAAACCCTTCGTCTGGTCAAAGAGATGCCAGTAGATCTTTCAGGTGCTGAGGTAGAGGCTGACTAGTTCCCCCATATTAAGGATTCTAGAAGAAGGTGTAGGGTACACAGTTTACTGTGACACATCAGGGACCAGACTCAGGTGTGTCTTGATGCAGGTGTGATCAATGATTGCTTATGGTTCTCATCATCTGAGACAATATGAGCAGAACTACGCCACCCATGACCTAGAGTTAGCATCAATGGTCTTTTCCTTAAAGATGCGGCAACACTATCTGAAGGGAGAGTGTTTCACAGTCTACTATGATCACAAGAGTCTAAGGAATATCTTCTCTCAGAAGGACCTCAACATGAGACAATGAGGTTGGCTTGAGTTCCTCCAGTACTATGACTTCGAGATAGCCTATACTCCTAGGAAGGGGAACTTTTTACCAGATGTACTCTGTATGAGATCTAGTATACAGCTGCTAGGAGAGGCGACTGAGCAGCTGGCTGCTATACAGATATCCTTTATGGACAGAGATGGATCAGTTTTCCTTCAGTATCTTATAGTCACTCCTCTACTTCTTCAGCGATTCATGGAGGCGCACCATGGAGACGCTGACTGGGAGACGCGACATGATCAGATATCCACAGGGTAGGCAACTAATGGATTTTCTGAAGGTGGGGAGCACATCATTCTCTTCAGACAACGTACTATGGATCCAGTGTCACTTCAGGAAGAAGTGTTGAGGGAGTTTCACACTTCCCCTCTAGTGGTAAATCCATAAGGGGAAAATATGTATCAGGACCTCATACAATAGCACTGGGGGTTAGGTGTGAAGAAAGAAGTAACTGAATATATCTCACGGTGCCTCACTTTTCAGTAAGTGAAGGCAGGGCATTTGATACGAGCAGGCATGGTTCATCCTTTAGATGTCCCAGAGTAGAAGTGGGATGAGATATCCATGGACTTCGTGACAGGACATCCACGTACATCTAGGGGTCACAACTTGATTTGGGAGATCGTTGACCGACTCACCATGTCACCCCACTTCCTATCGATTAGAGAGAAGGGTTTTTTAGAGAGCTTCAGATGCCTCTACATGCAAGAGATCATGTTGCAACATGGAGAACCCTTAATGATTTTCTCTAATCGTGATGCATGGGTTACTTCTCGGTTATGGAAGGGGTTGCAGGATACTTTCGGGACGCAGTTTCATCTATGCACTCCCTTCCATCCTAAGACGGTTGGTCAGACTAAGTGGACCTTTCATACCCTCATGGACATGATGTGTGCTTGTGTCCTCGAGTTCGGTCGCAGATGGGAGGATCACTTACATTTTGTGGAGTTATCATACAACAACAACTATCACTCCACCATCGAGATGTGACCTTTCGAGGACTTGTATGGTCGACCGTGAAGATCGTCACTATGTTGGACTAACCCTAGGGAGTCATCACTAGTGGGATAATAGATGGTATGTGCTACCATAGAGAAGGTGAATATCATCCTAGAGTGGATGAATACTACACAGAGTAAACAAAAGTCGTATTATGATAAGAGATGGATACCTCTGGTGTTCGAGGATGGCGACAAGGTATTTCTACGGGTCTCACCCCAACGATGTTTATAGTGATTTGGCCAAGGAAGAAAGTTATCTCTGCATTTCAACAGACCTTTTTAGGTCCTCATGAGAGTTGTAGTGGTGGACTTCCACTTAGCTCTTCCTCCTCAGTTGCACCGGGTTCATGATGTTATCCACATATCCCAGCTGAGGAGATACATGCATAACCCTTCTCACATCATCGACCATGGGGAGTTGGACGTTGACGATGGGGTGACTTTTACAGAGGTTCCAATGGATATTGAGGATTGATAAGAGTGAGTCCTTCATGGATAGTCAATAACTTTAGTTCACATTCATTGACAGCACGGGAACCACCCGGAGAACACATTGGAGCGTGCGGCTTAGATGCGTGCTCTGTACCCCAATTTGTTCCCTTAGTTCGATTTATAACTTATGGGGATGTAAATCCTTGAGGTGGGGAGAATTTAAAGACACAAAATTTATATGGAATTTTTTTTCTTAAATACAAGGAAATTTTATGAGTCCTCAAAAACTGACGGTGCATGATTCCGAGGCCCGGTGTGCCCGGAATAAATTTCTGAAGATTTGTTCAGGTATGTTTAGTAAACATAAGAACATGTTTTTATATCATTTGAACCAAGGGTCGGAATTGAAATCTAAGAGAACCATTGAAATCTTAGTTCTGATATTCTTTTAAAGAGACTTTTTCATCGATGGCAGCGAGTCGAGAATAAAAGTTAGATTTTGGGGTTTTTAGAGACTAAAATAAATAAAAATAAGGTGTGTGGCTTTATTTTTATTTGACGGTTAAAATCTAATCTTTGACGTTAGAGGTGGGAATGCCACACCATAACCTCCAATGAAAGGTTATAGAGGTGGGTCCCACCCTAACCTAACCCCCCACTTCATATTTATTATGATGGGTACCACCAGAGGTTAAATCCTCTTGAACGCACCTTTTCTTTTTGGAGGAGCTTGGTAGAGGGAAGCACTTGGAGAAAATTATTATCTCCAATGATGAACTCTCCTCCCAACAAAGAGTGACCATTGAAGAATAAAGAACTCATCATCCAACAGTGACAGACATCTTCTTCTTTGATCATCAACTAGAACATGGGAGGAAGCACCATCCTTGAAGAACGCCGACGTCGTCGTCCATGGCTTCTTCGTATTTTTTCCCGACGTCTACAAATCAACGTCCACCTTTCTGTGACTTCATAAAAGATCAACAATAATAGGTAGGGGATCATGCTTTGTTAATTATCATATGTTCTTCATCTTATGTCGATGGTTATAATTTGAAGCTTCTTGATATCACCCTAAAGAGGAGGGTGCGAGCCGAACAAACACGGTCTGACCCCTCCACCTTCTCTGTGGAATTTTACGCTAAAAACGGCATGAGTCCAGGAAGAGAGTTACTCGTCAACAATGGTTACAGATCAAAGGAGACATCCCAAGGAGTGTGCGTCTACTTCCGGAATGAGAAACGGGCCACTGGAACTCATCCGGTGACCCTTGGAAAGTTCACTGTTGGATGGAACGATGTACGTCATTGTGTGACGGTGGCGGCACAACCGTGCGGCTAGAGGAGTAACCCGCGGCTGCCATGACGCGAAGGTGTAGCGTCGGTGTTGAAAATCAGCCACGATGATAACTGGTGAACTGAGCAGCTAGGACGCTGGAGAAGGTGCGGTGAAACCACACCACGCAGTGGAGAAAAAGGTGGGCCGCGGCCCTTGGCCTCCGCGATGCAGCGGCAGCCACTGCAAGGCCAACCATAGGAAGGACCGGCGACCCGATCCACCGGTTCGTCAGAGGGGGCGCGGGGAAACAATGCCACGCTAGAGGCAGCTGGACACTCGACCATCTGGGAGGAGTGGGACCCCTCACTGGGTCCCATGTGAAGTGGATTGGTGCCATATGGCGCACGTTGACTTCCACACGAATGGCTAAGTCGTTCGGGTTTTCCAAGGGGTGCGGCCTTCTCCCTAGACGTGGCTAGGGAAGACCCCACGGGCCACCAGCCATGCAGGCCGTCCCTCCGGAACTAGACGGACCCACGGATGGGGTCGGACACATAGACCACGTGGGACCCTCAGACCGGGTCGGACCCGTGGGCTGGGTCGGTCTGGCTAGACCGGACCGGACCCGGACCTGTTTGACCAGTTTCCACTCTTTTTCTCGTAACATGAGCTACAGTCGTCCTCTTGATGAACCGTCTGTGGTGACAGTAACCTTTGAAGGAGGCAGTTCATTTGGAAACCCCACTCAAGGTTTGGATCCGGTTGGAGTATGACTGAGTTGGATTGAACATAAATCCAACAGGGTGCCTGGAATGAAAACCCCCAAAAACTCTCAGATCAGGCATCTGATTGACGCACTGTCTGTCATGTTGGGTTTTTATGGAAAGACAGATCTTTTGGATACATCAACATAGGAATTTGTGGTAGTTTCTGTATCGACACTTGGAATAAGGAGTGGACCCTCCTAGAATCAATCATGCTTTGTGCTGAACCATGTGGATGGTTGTGCACTGATGACTCTTCCTGGATCCTGTGTGGATTCGACAGCACTGAAAACTATTCCTGGATCATGTGTGGGTTGGAAAGCACTGACGACTGTTCCTGGATCCTGCGTGGGTTTGACAGCTTCGACGACTGTTCCTGGATCCTCTGTGGGTTCAATAGCTCCATTTACTATTCGTGGATCCTGTGTGGGTTTGACAGGTCTGATTTCTGTTTTTGGATCCTATGTGGGTTTGACAGAATAGATGATTCAATGGCTACATCTGATAATCTCTATATATATACAAGAGTTGTAAACCTATGTGAGCTCAGTCGGTAACCTTGTGATTTCCTCATGATTGAGATGGATACTATAAAACCTTAGGTAAATGTATAGGAATATAGCTAAGTGGGGTTATCTGTTGATTCCATACTCCGTGAATCATCCTTGGTTGATTTTGAGAGACCTTTAGGGTCTTGGAGTCCGTACTGAGTATCGTTATACTCACCCCTGCATGAGCTATTCTAGCAACTCATTTTTTTGGATGCAGAAGACAGACAACGCTGACTGAGGCTGAGTGTAGGAGGACTAGACGGTACCTGGAGGTGGACCACACGACTTGACGATACACGGAGGACACAGACAGACGTGGAGTTCTGTGGGGGATATCTATACATAACCTTCATATATGATTCATGCTAGGTGATCCAGGAGCTGGTTTTCACCTTTCAACTATTTTTCCCATTTCTGTTGAACTTGTACTTTTATTTGGGATTTTATTTCGGGCCCCTTAACTTTTTAGTACTCTCTTGTTATACATTTTTACTAAGTATTTTGTATTCAGTTGTGTACTCCGTTGTGAGTGTTTTCAGTTATAAAGGCAATGCCTTCCCAGTTTAGGGATTTATGCCTTTGCTGCTAATCACCAGCCCATGTCCTATAGAAGGTGGGATTTCGGTAGTCACGGTCTGGGCCCCGGGGGATTGGTCGTGACATTTTGAGGTCTATTTCCTTCATTACCTTTGGGGCTAGGGAATTGATTTCTAAAAGAGAAAAACACATTTAACATGGAGCATTGATATTTGCATGGAACATTAGTTGGGACATTATTTTCCTAAATCACACAGAATGGAATAATTATCCCCTTATGGAAGTCATTTTAATTATGGATAGTTTTGAAACAATTTAAACACTTCTTCATTCCCTACGGAACATTATCTAAGTGTTTTTTCCTCATTTTTCAAAATTATGAGACCTAAAAATTCTTTATCCCATGTGACATATCATTTATAATCCCATGTTTATACACATTTCATTTAATATTTATAGAATAATGTGATTACCAATTATTAATTTCCATGTTTATCTTACATTGAACAATCTATTCATATCTTCGTTATTCAATTATAGATAATTCCTTTTTATGAATTTGATTTAATCCACTAATAAAATGATATATTTTACTCTATGTGTAAGATAAATTCCAAAGGCATAACTTTTAAGCTATATAATGTTTTTTTATATTCTAATACATTTATTGTTCTTCTATTTTAAGACCAATAATTATCTCTCAATCTTCATCCAATTTTTTACAAAAATATTTAATAAAAAATCGGTAATTTAATTAAACTCATTCCACAATTTGTACCACATAATTTTCTATTATATTTATAATGAGAGCCCTCCTTTGGTCTACCTATCCTTATATATGATAATTTTTTTAAAACTTTTCATGTTATAAGAACTAGATGATGGAAAGTATTATTTCCATTGCGTTGATCCACTATAGAGTAATAAGTGGATTATATGAACAAATGATGGAGGGTGGACATTTCTATATAAAAGAACTGGTTACAAGTTCAACATTCATTGGTTAATTATGGATCTCAATATTGATTATGTTATTATTCATCTCTTTTGACTTTTGAGTGAATGTTATCAAAAAGAAAAACTCCAAATACTATCTTATTTCATTGAACCTGATTTTAGTCATCAAATTTACCATCACATCCATTATTTACCCAATTTATTTTAGCATCAGATATTAAATAATATAAGGGTGTGAATTTAAAAATATCAAAAAATAGAAGACTATAATCTTATAAAGGATAAAACACAAATGAAATATGTACCTTAACATATGAATTTCATGGATTCATTCGAAGTTTTTAATTTTAACTCATATATATGGTTATCTAATCACACCATAATGATTTGTTGGAATAATTCATATTGGTTCATAAAGTACAAGTGAATTCCCAAATCATATGTACCATGATTATAAAATATGTGTTTAATTATGCCTATTTTCCATGGAAAAGTTAGAGATTATTCTAAAAATGAGTAAACCCGATTTAGTATTACTACCCATATGTACATATATTTCATCACCTAAATCCACTTGTATTATCAATATAGGGATATTATTTCTAGGAAAAAACACAATCATTGCATTGCCAATATTTTTTAAAGCTATAATATATATGAAATTATCCCTTATACGTTTACATAGTGATCAAAAATTGTGTACATTGGTTTTTGGGCTGATCAATTATCAACAATTCATTATTAAACAAGCTTTTTTATTTTTTTCATTAGTTTTTTAGACTTTACCATTATGGTTTCATCATTGGTAACTAATTTTTACTACATAATTTATGTTAAAATAAACATATAAGATAATCCATCTGATGAAAATTTTGTAGGAAGAACATTAATATATTATCTCTTTAGAACCATTCAAATTTTCCAAAGAAAAATATTTAGTTTAAAATTAGGATATTTAATAAATAGAAAAATATTTTTTTATACAGAATGATGTATTAACTGTTAAATGTTCTAAATATAGTATAAAAATAATTATCAATTAAATGGGAGATAATATATTTATAAAAATATATGAAAATATATAAAATTTATTTTGGGAAATATATATTAATTTTATATTAAATAAAATTTAACTAATATTATTAAAATAAATCTGTAAAATCATTATTTCACTATTATCATGGTAATTATATTTATTTCTATTAATCCTAAAGATATACCTTAAAATGTTTTTTACTTATTAAAAAAAATTAATGTAAATAATAAAATCTATTTTTTTTACATTTAATTGCATTAAGTAATGAATTGTTTTTTTAATATAATCACATAATAAATATATTCAAAGTAAAATATATCTTATCTTTCCAAAAATTATAAACAATATATATAAATTCATAATATTATTTTTAATTTATTTATAATACAATATAATGATATTTTTAAACATAAAATATTTCAATGAATTTTATGTCATTCTTGTATTATGATAATTTCATAAGCATGATGGTATTAGAAAATTTCTTATTTTTCACTATTTATTTGAAAAATAATATTATATAAATAAATTTATCTTATTCTATTGGTTAATATATGAGTGAAAAAAAGAATTTATTTTTTTCAATTTCAAAATATTGAATTTATAAATTTGTTTTTTAAATGATAATAAAATATTTAAAGTACTACTCCATTTTTAAAAACATGCCCCCTAAAAAATTATGTATTCTAAAACCTATTTTTTATCCATTTTTAATTTCCAAAAATAGTTTTATTTACTAGATATTGTATTTTTAATAATTTCTATAATTAATATACATCTAATATTTTGTCGCACATTTTAGTTCAAGATTTTATTTGAAGAAAGATATCGACATAATGTTTATTTACATGAATATTATATTGTAATATCTTGTGTCGTTAGACAATGTCCATTAATGAATAGGGTTCACTCCCCATTCAATTATATATGATGGAATTTGATATCTATCTTTACCCAATTAATATTATAGATTTAACACAAAAACCAAACACATAATGATATTCATACAAATGTGTGCCACAAGTTCATAAAAACAATAACCAATTCATCTTAGTATAACCTAAGGGAGAGATAAGTATTTCTTAAAATTTTTATCATCACATAATAATAATTGATCCAAATAAATTAAGTGGATGGTATCATATAAAAATAACTTATATTATCATATCTTAATTAACCCATGGGAAAGTAATGGGTTTCGTAGAATCATACATAAAATATCATCATCAGAAGTTTTCAAGTGATTGGATGTTGATGTTATCATAACATCATATCCCATGGGAATCATAATAAGCCTTGAAAAATGTTCCAATAAATTAAAATACATTTAAAATATGATTTGTACATTTAATTGGTAATTGGTGGAAGAAAACCTTCCTTATAATACAATTATAATGTATATAATACTTGAATATTTAGAAAACAAATTAAATAAAAATAACCATATAAACGTGTAACTAAATCCTCAAATTTTATATTGGGTGCGATAATGAAAAAATCCATTCACTTGGTAAATGAAAAAAATGCTTCCTTAGGATTTATTTATAATAATTCAAAAATATCATGTTCCCGAAACATTATAATAATTAAATTTTTATTCTTTACAAAGTAATAAAATTATGATTCAAAATTTATTTAAGCTATCATTATATCATATAAAATAGCATTCATTGAAAATATTTTGAAGAACATTAACAAATAGGTAAATGATTTCAAACCAAATGGAAAAATAATGTCAAATTTCATAAAAACATTTTATTTATTATTTTGCGTACAAAAATGATTAAAATTAAAATAAAACGTGAAAACCTCAATAATAACAAAATTAAAAAAATGGTTTATAAAATATGGTCAATATAACTTTCCTTAATTTAAATTTAGAATTAAAATTCTTGAAAATAAATTAGATTGTAAGAAAAACCCTTACCATATTGGTATATTTTTAGTCCTAAAACTCTTAAAATAAATAAATTAATGTTAAAAATTATATAAAAAATTAAAATATATTCAATATATAATATATAATATAGGAATAATATTATCTATATAAAAATGTATAGGTGTATGAATTAAAACATATCTTTATGGAAGATCATTTAGATAAATAACCCTTACATTTTTAGAAATCTCATAATTTAACCCTCATAAAAGGGGGGGGAACGTATATAGATTTGTAATTACCCATACTAATAATGAAAAATATTTATATGTAGTATATACCAAATATTAATGAAAAAATTGTAGAATATGACATATTCCTCATAAAAACAAAAGTGAGAGGTCAAATTCATGCCACAAGTCTCAAAAACCATTATACACATTATAAACTATTATATAATACATATATAGTAGTTATAAATATATTATGGAACCATATTCATATATAAAATAAAATATATCATACCATTGTAATTTTAAATAACCCTTTTTGTTAACATTTATTCATTAAAAGAAATATTCTAGTCCAAACAAGTCTGTATTCAGGTTTCTTTTCAAAGGATCTAGTTCTTGCACCATGGTCATGATATAATAATATCATTAATGATAATATTTTCCCAAATATCCTATTTATATAGTATATTCTGGTTTTTAACCTTTCATATATATTTGGATAAATAAATTAATTACAACACCTAAGGGAGATGATAGTCTATATGTATGCATGAGTGATGTTTTTGGTTTTTGATAGATATGAATAACGAATATTAAATAATAATTCACATTTAATGAATATTTATCATAAATTATGTATTAATTTTATTAATAAATTTTTTCCATATTATCACTTATGTAATGAGAAAATGAATAATAAATCGCATTACTAGGTGGAGGTGGTAGTCCACACATATGAATGAGTGACATCATACTTTTCTACTGAATTGAAAAGTGATATAAAATGGGTATAACATTAAAAAACATTTATCAATTTCAAATATACATATATAATCATTTTAAAAAATTTATAGAACATTTTTTGGAGATTAACGAACTATAAAACACAAAAAACATTGATAAGAACATATACCTCATCCCTGAGTACAATAATTTAAAAAATGCATTAAGGATTATTATATGGTAGAATTGGGAAGAAAATACCCTCATGGTAGTCTCTACGAATTTTGGGAGAGTTGTTTAATTTATATTGGTTGAGATAAAGGGATCAATTTGTGTATAGAATAGTTAACAATATGATCTTTTTATAAGTTAGGGTATTGGTACACATCTAATAATTAAGAATATTAATCGATAATAAATTCACTCTCATAGAAAAGTTTATCCAAAATGGATCCATGTTCAACTAAGTACGATATATAATTGATATAAATTCATATAAGAGAATTTAGTCATTTTTTGGTCAGTTTAATTTATATATCATTAGTTTAAATATTTATTAACACTTGATACGATTATAATAGAAACTAATTTTTACCTATGTTCATATTTTTTATAATAAAAAATTAAGTTTAAAATATGACATAATATTATTTATATTTTTTCCAAAAAATAATTTTTTATACAAGAATCAATTCCATGATACTAAAAAAATTAAATCATTTTTCCATTCACAAAACATTTACAAAATATTTTTAGGAAAATTCATTTTTTCGTAAAATTAAATTTAATCCCATTTTTTGCATAGTAAAAAACTATATGAACATTAATATATTTTATTTAATATATTATTTAAATTTTCATAAAAATAATTCCTAAATATTTATTAATTTAATTTGTTAATAATAAACACAGTATATGCATGAAAATTGGTTTTTGTGAAATATTTATTTTTTTACCCTTGATTAAATTTACTCTAATTTATAACCTATTAAAAAAGGTTTCATTTTTTAAAAGTGTAAAAAATAAATTTTCATATTCATAATTTTTTATTTAATTTTATATTAAATATATACATCAAAAACTATTTTCATCAACAAAATAATTCAAAATAGATCTTTATGATGAATAGGATTTCCTAATTGAATTAGAAAATATTTTTCAACAATTATATATCATTTTAATACCATATAATTTTATTCATTTCATTAATTTTTTAGTATTATTCAAATATGCTTGTGCTATCTTTCTTCCTAATATATCAAAAAATTAAATCGATTAAATAGTGATTCATTGTAAAATCTTATGGTGTTACAAAAATGTCACATTTTAAGATATTGTTTCATCCCCAAAAGATAGAGTATATAAGTTTAGTATATTCTATAATTTAATATATTTTGGTTTGAACCTCTAAATTATGATGAAATGGATGATATCTTAGTGTGAATCTATCCTTTATGACACATGAATTTTTCAAAATCAAAATCCAAAAATCACATGGCAAATCCCTCCCCAAATCTACAAAATTTTCTTCACAATTATAGTGTCAATAAGTGTCCTATGGTGTGGTCGTTGTATCCAATCATATCTACAAAATTTTAAGAATTATTGTGATTTGATATCCAGAATTGTGGTGTGATTTATTCTTATATCCACAATTAGTGCACACTAATTTATTATTTCAATGTAGTCATGGTGTTAAAATATCATTTTTGGTATTACATCTTATACTACGGTATGAAACATTTATGTTCCATAAATAGATAAAACCCAAATTATAATATCTTGGTCATTATATGACAATGAAGTCCACATAATGTTTTCTATTTTTCATCAAATAATAACCATTATACAGAAACTGTGACACTCCCCTACCGCTTCTCCATTTTGAGGAAACCAAAACAAATTTTCAATGAGGATTCAACATTAAAGTAAAACATTTCCCTAAAAAATTATCCATCATGTCATAAGTAAACCATTGATATCATGAAATTTTTTTACTTGTTATGTATTCATCCCAATTAAAATTCAATCAACATTGATGAATACATCCATTAGCTTCGACATCAAATAAGTTTTTAAATTTTTTCCTAGATGTTATAGGGTCATCAAAATATAATTTATTCATACCAATCCTCAATCTTACTCATATTTATTAATTATCCTTGTGAAAATAATTTTATATATTAGTATATATTTTAATCACATTGATATATAAAAAATATTTTATGTAATACATACAAAAAAACATATATTGATAAAATAAATTAGTATATCCTGAACTCATAATAATATGTTGAATCCATAACCAACAACATCTTTTGTTTCTTGTGAACTCAACATATGTTTGTATAGAATATGTGAGAGATCATTATCAATTAGTGAACATGAAATTTTGTTGTTAACACAATCATCCTTGATCATTATAAGAAGATAAATGATACAACAGTTTCATCATACTCCCTAAAATTTTCTATTCATACCATATTTCTTCTTGATCTATTCATGGAAAAATTTAAAAACGTGTTTCTTCCAAAATATATTAATGTGTTTCTTCATGGATCTTCTTCATGAATCCACCATGAAATTAAATATATTCCAACAAATTATTCCCATGGGTGATTTTAAATTCTAAAATTCTTATCCTATAAGGCACACTCCACAGTTCTTCAATCTTTATTTTCCTCTTTTAATGATCTCAATAAATGTTCTCTATCCTCAGAAAACTTATCTTGACATGGGGAAAAATATCTCAACAAATTCTATGTTTATAATTACAAAATTATTCAACAAACTATTTTCAATAAATAAAACATTATGTTATAAGTTATACATATACTTAATTTGTATTACTTACATGGGTATATCAATCACTGAATTTATATTATATTGAAATATGAGAATCCTAAATATTCCTTCATTGAAAATATATATTTATTTATGTAACTCCATAAAAAAAATGAACCATAATTATTAGCAAAAAGAAATCAATGCATTTAAATTAAGAAATCCCTCCATGAAATCTTGAAAAAATTACATTGTATTTATTAGTTTCTTTTCTCCGTTTAAAACTATAATATACGGGGGAAAATATAATTGAGTGTGACCTTACCTCAGTTCCCCATTTAAGAGTTCGATAATCTTCTTCCGATTGAAATATGATGCCCTCTTTGACGTCATATGGATCACAGAAATTTACCCCTCTATAGATTTATTTTCACTTTTTAACGGAATTATCATTACCTTTATCCAAATTTTTTATAAGCTAGTTTTTTTAAATCAATAAAGTAAAATGAAAATGTGTCTTTATAATTGGTAGGAAAATTTACTCAAGAAAAACATTCAAAAATTTCCACACATGATGTTCCTCAACTATATATTAGATATTCAGATGCAATGAATACATAACTATATAATTATAAATCCATTTCTCTATACGTACAAAAGAAAACTAATTACAGGATACATGACCAACCAATCAGTAATCTATGTATTACCAAAGAAATCATCCAATAACAATTTAATTGATTTGAATATCCTTTTATATTATAAAAATAAACATCTCTTTTCATAATAAAACATCATTAAGTTATTGAAATATTCATAAGAGAATATAGTTGATCATCTCATTCCTTAGTTTTTTAAAATAGGTGGTTTTCCTAGTTGGAATTACAAAAAAAATTGATTTATAAATTTATCAAAATAAATATTCACCAATTAACATTGTTATTATATATAAATCACCTATATTTAATCCTTGTTCTCATCAATTTTATGTTATTTTCTGCCTATGATCATTCTACTCGCCACATTAATTTTCTTTATTCCATTAAAATTTTGAGAGGTTCTAATGGATGTTTCCATGTATGGATTAATTTTATATCTATTTGTAATTTGAAATATTAGAACATACATTAAATTTATTTCAATTTATTCTTTTAATGTTTATTTATAATTTATAACCATAAAATAATTTTAAATAAATTTATTGGTGACCATAATGTTATTCTTATTGTGATCCAACTTGTAATTAAAGAGGTCATCTTGATTTTTTACCATTATGTATTGTTAGAAATTTATTATTTGGTTATATATCACGGGGATTGTAAATATCATGTTTCTCACATTCTGTTAGAATACATGTTATTTAAATTTTTAGGATGTGTGCTAATTGTTTCCACCATCCAAAATCCTCCCCATGTGAACCCATATTGGTAGGGACTTTTAATTTCTAATTGGAATACTCTTCCTTTAAATTTTTCATATTTTATCTTGCTAAAATGTTATTACAATATATTCATAGTTATTGTGAAAAAGAACTAAAACCTAAGAATCATGCTTGATAATTTTAATACCTCATGGAAAAGATATCCATATATTTGTTTAAGTTTCACTACCATTATTTTCACATTATATTTAGTACCTTAATCATTCTCAATCAATGTGGAAGTAAATGATCCATTTTCAAAATGTGTGTGTCTCAAGAAAAACTAATTCCCATTATTTTTTAGCAGGATGTGTTTCCCATCTTTACTTATCCTCAGTCACTTTCTATGATGGATATCATTATGTATTCTCTACAATAGTACCTTATTTCTCTCAGTCAATTTCAATTTGGGTTTCTATATTGTTTTGGTATACCAATTTTAATTACTACAAAACCACTTATAATTTAGTACTCATTTTTTAGTATTTAAGGTTTTCTTGAGTGTTTCTCAATTAGAATTACTTTTTATCCTTTTTAGGGACTATATTGACATTAGAAACTAATGAAAAAGTAAATTTCTTATCATTAAATGTCTCAGTACGTTCCATATAATATTAAAATATCTCTCATGATCATATAAATGAAAATGTTCATAAATCATATCAATTATCTATATATAATTATGGGGTTCCAAAATATATATTTCCAGTTGATAATTCATAGCATCTTCTTAGACATATTTTGATCATCCCACAATCCTTCAATGAAAACTTCGTGATTCATCAATTCAAATTATATGACTATATATGATCATTAATTGTTGATTCATATATAATAATGAAATAAAGATCTTATTAAGGAAAATAAACTCTTCAATTTTCATTTACATCTTAGTTTCAAGATTCTTTTTTTATTCCTCAATATTTTTAAATGTTTTTAAATTTATAATATAGTAATTTTCAAGGATACTCATCAATTTCTTGTGCATGTTCACTGCTATTTTTACATGATTTATCAATTTCCTATTCTTTATACCCTAAAATTTTGAATTATATTAATTCTATGAAAATATAGTGCAAACCAAATTTAAATTGTACACCATGTTTAAATGGATAATGTAATAAATTTAAGTTAGTTAAGATATAAATCTTTGAACCTAAGATCTCTCCAATAATAGAAATACTAGAAAAAAAATTATGGATGAATTTTTCTATCAGAATAAACTTTTTTACCAATTATTCATGTTAATTTATAAATAAATGGAAATATGGAATGGCTTAAAAGAAAAAATCCCAATAAAAATAAGAAATAATTTTCTCTAATTAATCACATTGAAAACAGTTGAAGACTTTTAAACTATTTAACATTAATATCGATAGTTTTTTTGATATTTATTGATGTCATAACTCTAATATAGATTTTAGTATTTTAGTGATGTAAATGGGTTGTGATAAAAACATGGTATCAAATTTAATACTACTTACTTGTACCAAAATATATATTCTTGAACAATAAGAGTGGGTGAATTGTCTTTCAACATCATATATAAAAATGAATCTTTTTCTTCCATTCATTAGAAAATTTTAACCATATTTTTGTGTCAAACATTGATCATATGATGCTACCAACATTGATAGGGTTGATGATAGAAATAAGTGATACCACAAACACACATGAAAATGGTGTTAAAAGGTTCATAATACTTTTTTCATCATTTGGTTACGAACATAATTTTTTGGTTTTATTATCCTACTCCCTACTTCTCTCCCTCAATACAAATAATGTATGAATCTATAGATTGTGAAATTGTATAGAATTAAACGGTTATATTGTATTCAAATAGAAATTTAAGGGATATAAATAAAAAATAATATACCCTATGATGTTTTAAACCATCCTCTATATTCCTCAAGTGTTTTCAGAATGGGGATTAGGTTTCCAACCTTATTACCCCCTCAAGCCAAAACAAAATATTATACCCTATCAGGAAATAATTTGAATGAATATTATGTAAATAAAATAATCCTCCTTATTCCATTGCACATAAGTAACAACCTATCTTGAGATACTAAGGAACTAGTATCCCAACTACCCCACCACATGCACTGAAACAGATTCCTGATCACTACGTGTGGAAATAAGGGGAAAGAATATCGACATGCATATGTGGGATTTCTATCACCCTCATATAGGTATATAAACAAGTAGTGGAAATGATAATTAGTGGTTGGTATTCCATAGCTAATCACAATCCATCCATTCATATGAATAATGTTTTTCCAATTTAAATGAAAAACTAGTCATAGAATAATTAAATAGATATATATATATATATAATATAACAAATATCATCAAGAAAATATATCAGAAGAAGAAATAACCAAAACAATATATGAAATTAAACTCAATTAGTTGGTTGAAATAACACACAAAAACATAAATCAGAACCTATAGAATTCCAATAGAAACTATATGTAACATAATATAACACACAATATCCCTCCAGTTATAACCATAGACCCAATAAATAACTAATTAATGGGATCACATACAATGAACCTATGAGAAAAAAATAAGCGGTGAGTATGCACTGACAAACAGATGTATATGCATGTTGTGATCCATACAATCCTAGTTGGATCTCAGAAAACATTCTATGCAGTACCTCATAAAATAGGTCATATATATTAATGTTCTATATTAATTTTTAAAAATATTTTTTTATATGGGAATGAATAAAGAAACAATGTATCATATTCTACTCTTTTTTCATTACAAAAATTATAGTAATTCCCTATTTAAATTAATAGAAACTCATTTTTCCTAAAAAATTAATTTTACAAAAAAATTATTATATCAAATATTTATGTTAATATCTCTTAAAAACCCTAAAAATTAAACTATTTAATTCATATAAAACAATCATTACCTCCCACTTTTCCCAAAATATTTCATGAATTATTTTTTGATCTAAAAATATATTTTCGTTTTAATGAACCCTTACATCAGAATAAATTTATAAATCATTTTGAAATTATAAAAACCCTAACCATATATAATCATTAATAAAAATAAGAAATATGATATCAACAGAGTACAATATATCAACCTCTGACTAGGCCTTACTTCCCTCTAACCAAATCAATGTATGTGGATGAAAAAATATATGTATAAAAAAAACATAAATCATCATTAAAATATATAAGAATATTGTGAAGCTCACTATAATCATACAGGATTGATACATGAATTTTTTTCAAGATTAATATGTGATCCCCAAGTTAAAATGTAACATCTAATTCGATATTACTCTATGAGGGTCCTTCTGAGTATAAAATAACCTCTAGGAAGTTCATATCATTCTTTTGTCATGAGTATCTTATTTACAATAATATTTTATAACACACATAAATATCTTATACCAAGTTACCTAGGTCTCCCACAATATAAATAAACCTAGGTGAGTGAAAATAATTAACACTAAAATCAAATAAAATGGAATTTCTGAAAAATAAATAAATTTCATTCCACCTAAAAAATACTCTCAAGAAAAAATACCTTTAACATACATACATAAATATCTAAAATAATTATTCCACCAAATGGTAAAAAGCTATAGTGAGTATAATATATACCATGGGGCTAAACATTGAGGCTATTTACGACCTAAAATACATTTATTTATAAATTTTTAAACATTACATCCAAAAAATGTTTCGTTTTCAAAGCCATTAAACAACATTATAAAAACTAATTTTTGAAAAAATTTATTAAAATAAATTAAAAATTCATCTTTCACTTTAGAATTATATAAAACATCACAAAATTATAGATTGAAATGATAATTAATGAATTAATAATTCTGGAATTTTTTTTCTTTTTTTATAAACCTCTCCATTAAATCTAAGAACGACATATTTTAAAATAATAAACTTATCTCAATTTCAACATTCAAACACATAATTTCCATTAAAAATGAAACATATGAAATTTTATAAACACCTATAATGTGATAGACTCTATTCGAAGTCTAGAAACTAATTTAAAACAATTTGAAACCCCTTATATGTAATAGATATTGTTAAACATTGGAAGGAAAATCATTTTAAAAAATATAATCACATCATAGAATATAATATAAAGGAATTACATAGAAGCACCAACTTAAATATAAGTGGAAAAAGGTAAAAATAATCAACCATTATTGGATAACAACAATATAATAATGAGAATATCCTATCTACAAACAAGGAAATCCTATATCCCAAATAAAATACAGTCAAACCAAAAATTTTAATAATATAGGTATTTATTTTTTCTAAATAAAAAAATAGAGGGGATAGAGGAATGGCAGATTTGAAAGAATTTTGAAGGAAGTAAAATTTATAGGCTACCTAAAATCAAAGTGAAATATATCTAATAGAAAAAGTGAAATAATAAGGAATATTATGAATCTCAATAAGCATTTCAAAGTTCTTGATCATTTAGGGAGTGGGTAGAAATGACATAAAATACCAAAACCCATTGAAGGAAAATAATAATACAAGAAATATTCAATTTCTAAATAGGGTACCATCATGATTTGATCCAATATACCACATCATAGTTCTTATTCTAATACCCCCACATTGATATGAATTTATGGGTTATGTTATGGTGTTAATCACTAGTAAACCTCTTGTAGTACCCCTGGTTTGAGGTATTCAACCCTTTTTTTGGTTATTTTATTCTTTTTGAAGTAGTTAGTTAATGTTTTTATAATTTAGGAAAAAATGTTCAATGTTGTGGAGGTTGTACAGGGGGCACGATTGGCGCACGATCTAAACAAACCGTTCAGCCAACCCCATAAATCACACACCCATGACAATAGGATCCACAAGGTCGGCACATAGTTTTTCAGACCGTGCAAGCATGCCATGAAACGTCCCTGGGTGAGACAGTGGAAACCACAGGGTTGGCGCACCATTTTCCAAACCCTGTGGGGTAACCGTGCAGCCACTTAAAGTTTGGGGATTCAAGTCCCTGGCCACTTGAAATTTCCCATTATTCCCACATTATTCTTTCCACTTGAAGATCACTCGAGAATTTTTGATTACCAAGGGTTAGAGGGACTCTCCCACAAATTTTGGAAGAAAATAAAAGGTGTTTCAATGTGGTTTCAAGGTTGTTTCTCCCAAGTAAGTCCCTCCTCTGGGTTTCCTTGTGTTTTCATCTAGATCTACATCTCACTCTCTCGGTTATCTAGATTTACAACCATTGTGTGTAGATCTAGGGTTATTTTCCTTGGTGGTTGATTTTAAGACATCTGGATGTTAGTTAAGGTCTTATAGAGTGATTTCGTGGTGCGTTCACTGGATTTTAAGAGGTGTGGTAGCTTGTGGGTTGATTTTGTCGGAACCCTAAAGGTAGGTGGACTCTTTCTTTAATTCACTTAGAGAACTTTTTTGCATGCTTTCAAATTGAATGTGTGGTGTTGAATTGATTGTGATTATGTTTTTGAATACTTTTTGGAAACCTTATTGAGTAATGGTTGTGAAATTTTGAAAATGGGTATTTTGATTGAGTGTTTTGGTTCTTAATTTTCAAAATAGAGATTTTAAAATGGGGATTTTCTAGAGTTTTGGAACAGGGTTTAGATTAGGTGTGTTCAATAAAAGGGAATGTTTTATTGATTTGAAGTGGCTATTTTGAAATTGGTTTATTCTTTTATTCAATAATAGTACAATTCTATTGAAATAGTTTTAATTTGTTGAACACACATGGTTTTTGACATGATGGTTGTTTTTGTTCATAGGAATGTGGGACAGATAATGGTTAGGGGTCTTCCCCATCACTAACGGGATGGATAATGGTTATGGAACTCCCCCGTAAAAGGGTGCTTGTGAGATGGATAAGGGTTAGGGGTCTCTTCCATCATTAACGGGATGGATAAGGGTTATGGCTATCCCCCGTCAAAGGGTGCATGTGGGATGGATGAGGGTTAGGGATCTTCCCCATCATTAATGTGATGCACAAAGGATAGGGATATCCCCCATTAATTGGTTCACTACGGGAGACTTAGTGAAAGGAAGAGTCACCACTCACAGGAATAGGGAGATCCACGTTACATGAAAGGTTAGTTGTGTGGATGTATAAAATGAATTGGGTATGTCAAAGGAATATTGAGAATTTTTTTAAATCTATTTTTGTTATTTTTCTGAAAATATACCTTGTTGAATTTTTTTTTCAATTTCACTTGTATTCTTTTGTTTATAAATGGTTTTGCAAACTTATTAATATTTGGTTAAAAACATTTTTGGTAATTTGTTTTATAAAAACTATTTTTTATAAATGTGACTAGCATTTCTATCCTAGTGGCGTGAGTAGGGATGTCATTCGGGGAAAACCTACAGAGTATAAGTATTCACCCCATACTTTTGGCACTTTGGTGCTTTTTTAGATGTCGTATTCCGAGACACGGGGAAAATGTAAGGCATCGCATTGCAAGTGGTTCGTGGTGATGCTTGGGAGATGTGGTGTTGCTTGGAGCAGGGAGTTGGGGTGGAGTCATGGTGTGTGTATTGTTTTATTTTGGGTCTCTGTTTAGTCATTCTCATAGTACTCTGATATCGTGTTGGATTATATTGGTTTTGGGTTTTATTGTGGATCGACTTGGTTGTCTTTTGGGAATACATTCATGAATGTTTTATTGAGATGCATCATATAGTGGCTATTAGTAGATGGTTTGGTTGGTTTTTTTCTAAAGGAAAAATTGATCCCTAATTTATTCTCGAAGGCCTCAGAATTTATTTCCATCCTTTGGTGCCTTGGTAACATCACTTAAGTCCATGTAACCCTCACCTCCTCCTCAAGACAATAAGGTAGGGGCAGGGTATTACAACTGTTATCACCTTGTTTGGTCTTATGGAGTTGATTCTCAGATTTGGATTTGACATTCATTGTAATATATTCCTTGAGTTGGGATAGTATCAAGGTGTAGGAATGTAAGAACTTGGAATTTATAGTATTAAAGAATGTATCTAACCCTATTATGATGAACATTATGATACCAGGGAGTTGGGTACATATGTTTTTGGAGACACATATAGGCATTGTCAATCTCATTGTCATGGGTGTAGCCAATGTGATGTGGATGGCATATATGCTAGAAATTACTTCCATCTAGAATTCATATTTAATTGGGAATAATTATTTATAGGATTAATTGAGAAATGGTTTTTCTTATGTTTAAAATTGCAATGTGAATAAATTTTGTATTTTGAAAATGGATTGGATTTAAAAAATCACGAAACATGGAAAATGTGGGAAGGTGGAAAGCCTCGTTGTCATAGTGTTGTGTAATGTGATCTAAAAAGAGAATTCTTGATTTATACAGAAGTGAGACTCATGATTGTTTCTTTTATTTTTATAGAAATGGAACTGGGTAGGCGTCGTAGAGACCAACCGGAAGTGGCCGATGAGAACATGGTGGCACATGATCCCTAGGTGAACCAACAGTTAGTCCAAAGCATATTGCAAGATTTTCAAGCTGTGGGAACTGTGAATAGAGTGGAAGAGCCAATGAATTTTGATTATGCAGCTCAGATTCAAAAGTAGGATCCACCCGTCTTTAGGGGTGATTCAGAACCGGAAAGGGAAGAGGCGTGGCTGTCTAGAATGAACTGAATTTACAAATTCTTGGGGATTCCGGAAGTGCAGAAAGTAAAGCTATCAGCATATAAGCTATATGATCTTTCTCTTCAATGGTGGGAGTTAGTAATCCATGTGTGGAAGGACTAGGGTATTATGTGGGAAGGCTTTGAGGAATTGTTTAATAAACAATTCTACCCACGAACATTCAAAATTCAGTGCAATACTGATTTCTTCAGTCTGAAGCAAGAGCATATATCTGTGATGGAGTATGCAGCTATGTTTATGAACATAGTGCATTTTTCACCCACGATGGTGGGTATCACTTTGTTGAAGGTATGAATCTTTGAAGCATGGTAAAGGGAATAGGTACATTCAAAAATAGTAGTGCAAAGTCGGTTAGAGGGATTCTCAGAACACCACAACTCCTCAGATGGGAAATAAAGACCAGAGTGTGGAAACCAAGTCGTTGTTCCGAGCCGAGTAGGTTGTAGTTGATGATCAGTCGGGACAATCCACGGTGCAAGGTACTATACTTTAAAATTTTACCTTGATGCATGTGTTGTTTGATATAGGTGCTCTACACTCTTTTATTGTTTCACGTGTGGTTGAGTTGATGGGTTTAAGGGTAGAAATTATGCTTCAGTTTTGAAACATCAAAATCATGTTGGTCAAAGAGAGTTTCAATCCTTCTTTTGTAGAGCATGTTGTATCATTGTGGGCGAGGTTGAGCTAATGATGAAGTTATCAGTGCTTGAGATGGATGGGAATGATGTAATCCAATGAATGGATTGGTTGGGCGCATTTATGGCCAACATCAACCATAATGAGTGAATAGTGGCTTTTACGACACATGATGGTGTTAAAAATCTCTTTAGAAGATAAAGGCATGAAAGGAAGGGTGAAAAGGGTTTTTTGGCACCAGTAGTGGGAATTTCATCGTCTTAGTTGGTGGTGTTGTCGTTAGAATCGGTAGAGTGTGTTGAGCAGAGTGTTCTTTCAGCAGTGGTGGATTAGTTCATGGATCATTTTATGGAAGAATTTTCAGGGTTACCTCATGTAAGAGAAGTGTAGTTTAAGATTTATTTTATTCTAGGAACCATTCTTATCTCACTCCTATTTTATCAAATGGAACCTACTAAATTGCTGGAATTGGATGTCTAGTTGTAAGAGTTAGAAAACAAAGGGTTTATCTGGCCTAGCACGCCTCCGTGGGCAGCGCCGGTGTTGTTGGTGAAAAAGGTCGATGAAACATTGAAGATATGTGTTGATTATCGTAGACTTAACCAAGTTACGAAAAAGAAAAGTTATCCACATCCATGAATTTAAGATTTTTTTGACCAATTGAGGGGGGCCAGTGGTTCTCCTAGATCGTCCTAAGGTCGGGATATCATCAATTGTGGGAGAGGAAAGACGATATTCCTAAAATAGCATTCAAAAGTAGATATGGCCATTATGAATATGTGGTTATGCCCTTTGGTCTAATGAATGTTCCTCCAGTGTTCATGGCATTGATGAATCAGATATTTCAGAGATATCTGGATTCATTTGTGCTTGTGTTTGTAGATGATATTCTTGTGTATTCAAAGACAAGGGTGGACCATGAGCATCACTTGGCGATAGTGCTAGGGATCTGGAGGGATCAATAGTTGTATGCCAAATTTTTAAAGTGTGACTTTTGGGTTCAGGAATTCGGTTTCATGGCCATGTGATTTTTGAAAGGGTTATTTTAGTGGATTCGAAAATGATAGAGGCTGTTATCTCATGGAAACCTCCAAATAATGTGTTATAGTTACGGAGTTTCCTTGGTCTAACTTGGTATTATCAGCATTTTGTTCGTGATTTCTCATGTTTGGATTCACAGATGACATCTTTTCAAGAAATAATGATCCCTTATAGTGGAATGAATAGTTTCAGGAGTGTTTCGAAGAGCTAAAGGGTCACCATAAATCAACAACTATCATTGTTTTTCCAGAAATAGGAGAACCTTATGTGGTGTATTATGATGCATCAGGATTAGGGATGGGGTGCGTTCTCATGCAAGGGAATCATGCGGTTGTGTATGGCCTACGACAATTGAGGGTGCATGAGATGAACTACCCAACTCATGATTTTGAATTGGTAGCAGTGGACCCTATATTGAAAGTGTGGCATCATTATATCATCAGTGAGAAATTCACCGTATATACAGATCATAAGAGCTTAAAGCACATTTTCTCACAAAGGGATTTGAACTTGTGGAATAATAGATGGAAGGAATATCCCTATATGTTTGATTTTAACATGATTTACACCACGGGTAATGGATATTCGGTGTCAGATGCACTAAGTAGAAAATCATATGCTCATATGGTGGAACATGCATCAGACCAGTGGCATTTAATTTCAGTTAAAGGTGACAAGCGGTTGGAATGTGATGACCAGGGTGATAGAGCAGTTTTATTTCCAGTTTTGTTGATTCCTAAATTATTGGCCTTGTTATAGAGGCATAGTGATTTGATTCTGAGTGTGTGACCATGAGGTCAAAACTACATGGTGGGGAGACCATTGAGGGATGTCAACTAAATGGAGATTCAGTTTCGTGTTTTCAGAAACAGATGGTTGTACCGGTTGCATGTTAGGAGGATCTTCTTAGGGCGTATCATTATTCCAGGAGGGATGTTCATCCATGAATTCAAAAAATGTATAAAGTGTTGAAAGAGCAGTTCTGGTGGGATGGTATGAAAAGAAGAGTGGTCGAGTTTGTTTCGAGATGCTTGACTTGGTATTAGGTCAAGGAATAAAATCAGAAGCTAGCAGGAATAGTGCAGTCTTTACCAATCCCTATATGGAATTGGGAGCAAATAGCGATGGATTTTGTCATAGGTCTCCCATGAACGTTCAGAAATAATGATTCCATTTGGGTAATAGTGGATCAACAAGTGAAGTCAACCCATTTCATTCCAATTCATGAATCTCATGTGGTGGACGATCTAACAAAAATCTATATCTAGGAGGTGGTAAAGAGGCATGGTGTTTCAGTTTTGATTGTATCCGGTCAAGATATGAGTTTTACATCTTGTTTCTAGGAATCCTTACAACAAACCCTTGAAAATAAGTAGATCATGAGTACAACGTATCACACTCTGACGGATGGTCAATCTGAGAGGACGATTCAAACTTTGGAGGATACGTTGTGGACTTGTGTCATCAATTTTGGTGTATGATGGGGGGATCACTGGTCATTGTTTGAGTTCTATTACAATAACAGTTATTAGGACTCCATACACATGGCTCTATTTGAAGCGTTTTATGAGAGGTCGTTTCATTCTCCAATATGCTGGGTGGAAATGGGTGAGTCCATAATGGTTGGACCAATCCTTGTCCAGGATACTATGGAGAAGATCAAGTTAATAAGAAAGAGAATGGAGATGGCCCAGATTCTTATGAAATCATATTCGGATCATCGTTGATGGTTGTTGTCGTTCGAGGTGAGTGATCATGTTTTCTTGGGGATCTCTCCTAGGTTGGGACATTATCAGTTTGGGAAGTAGAGAAAGTTATCTATATGGTATATTGGACCTTTTGATATTATTTTGAGGGTTGGTGTGGTGGCTTATTGTTTGGCTTTTCCACCTAGGTTATGTGTAGTGCACAGTGTGTTTCATGTGTCATAGTTGAAAATGTATCAACTGGATCCAGGCCATGTTATTTGATGGGATCATATTGAGCTAGATTTGGATGCTTCGTTGGTGAATGTGGCAGTGAAAGGTGTGCATAGGAAAGAGAATGTCTTACAGGGTAATAGCATCAGTCTGGTTCAGGTTTTGTGTTAGCATGGCTAGATCCAAGAGAATACTTGGGAGTGGGATAAAGAGATGGTCGAGCAATGGACCGAGCTCTTTCGGAAAAGGGTGATTTCACTACTTTCCAAGGATGCAAATTCCAATGGTGGGGAGAATTTATTACCCCTGGTTTGTGTTATGTGACCCATGTTTCCATTCATTTGTTCTTTTTGAAGTGGTTGGTTAATGTTTGGAAATTCTAGGAAAAACTTTTAAAGTTGTGGAGGTTGTGCAGGGGAGCATGATTGGCGAACAGTCTGAAAAAACAATGTGGCAAGCCCAGGAAACCATTCACCCTTGAAAGTTAGATCCCCATGGGCAGTGCATGGTTTATCATACTGTGTAGGAAAGCCATGTAATGTCCATGGCTGAGACAGTGGCAACTGCAATGTTGGTACGTGGTTTTCCAAACTGTTCAGGGTACCCATGTGGCCACTTAATCATTGGGATTTTAAGTCATGGGCCACTCAAGATTTCCCTTTTTTCCACATTATTCCCCACACTCTATGATCGCTATGTATTTTTGGTTCTCAAGGGTTGGAGGGACTCTTCCACACATTATAGAATAAAATCAAAGGGGGTTTAAGGTGGTTTGAAGTTGGTTTCTCCCTGGGAAGTCTATCCTCTTGGTTTCATTGTGTTTTCCTATAGATCCACATATATATATATATATCTCTCTTGGTTTTCTAGTTCCAAACCCGTTGTGTGTAGATCTAGGGTTGTGGATGCCTTGGGTGATGATTTTAAGATTTAGGATGTTATTGAAGTGGTTATGAGAAATTTCTATGGTGAGTTCTTTATATTTGAGGATGTGTGGTAGCTTGTGGGTCGATTTCATTGGAACCCTAAAGGTAGGATGCTTCATTCTTGACTCCACTTAGTAGAAATGATTGTAGTGATTTAAAATTGAATGTGTGGTGTTGAATTGATTGTGATTTGGTTGTTGAACACTTTTTTGGAAACCTAATTCAGTGACGATTGTAAAATATGGAAGATTGGGGATTTTGAAGGAGTGCATTGGTTCTTAATTTTATAATATAGATTTTAAAACGAGGATTTTCTGGAGTTGTGACACATGGTTAAGATTATATGTTTTCAATAAAAGGGAATATGTTATTGATGTTAGCTGGCTTTTTTGAAATTGAATTATTCTTTGGTTTTCAATTAAAGTACAGTTTTATTGAAATGGTTTGAATTGGTTGACCACACTTGGTTTTTGACTTGATGGTTGTGTGAGTTCCCAGGCATGTAGGACAAATAAGGGTTCAGGGTCTGCCCCAAAAGTAACTGGATGGATACGGATTAGGGCTCTCCCCCATCAAACATTTCAGCATGGGAGAATTAGTAAAAGGATGACTCACCACTCGCGAGTATAAAGAGATCTAGGTTACAAGTAGGGTTGGATGTGTGGATTTATGGAATTAATTGTGTACGTCAAAGAAATATTGAGAAATGGTTTTATAGCCTGTTTTGTTCATTTTCCAAAAAAATAACCTATTGGAAAAATTGATTTCAATTGAACTTATTTTCTTTTGGTTATAAATAGTTTTGGAAAATTGTTTATATTTTGTTATAAAACGTTTTGGTAAATATTTTTATATAAACTATTTTATATAAAAGTGGCTATCTTTTCTATTATAGTGACGTGAGTATCAATGTCATTTGGGAAAATCCTACAGAGTATTATTACTCACCCCAGCTTTGGCACTTTGGTGCTTTTGTAGATGTCTTATTTTAAGACACAGGTAAAGGTAAGGAATCTCATTGCTAGTGGTTCGTGGTGATGCCTGAGAGATGTGGTGGTGCTTAGAGCATGGAGCTTCGGGTGGAGTCATGGAGTGTGTCATAGTTTATTTTGGGTCACTTGTTTAGTCTCTTGGAATGTACACTAATATCATGCTGGATTGTGTTAATTTGGGGTTGTATTGTGGACCAACATGGATGTCTTTTGGTAATATATGCTGGAATGTTTTACGAACATGCATCATATAGTGGCTATTAGTGAATGGTTTGGATGGTTTTTTTCATAAGGGAAAATCATTCCCCAATTTGTTCTTGAAGCCCTCAGCATTTATTTCCATCCTTTGGAACCTTGGGAATGTTGTTTAAGGCCAATTAACCAACACCGCCTCCTCAAACCAATGAGGTAGGGGTGGGGTGTTACACCTAAAAAACATAGACCCCATCATAAAGTGTAAAATACGTCATTTTAAAAAAGTTGACCACTTGAGGACCTTTACACTATAGAATGGACTATTACAAAATAGCATGGAGGATTATAATTTGAATGTACCCCAGGGTCTAGGCCCTGGACCTCCGTGAATCAACCAAACCATTAATGAAAAAATAAATCTCATCCAAACAACCATATTTGGGACAATCGTCACTCCACACTATGGTCACCCGATGTGAGGGGAAATCCTCACTATAAATATAAGAACCTCCTCCGTGCAACTCAATGATTGTGTTATAGCCAATATTTCACTGAAAAATTTCACAAATGATAGAGGAATATTGTAGCATGGTCTTTTGGACTAAGGAAGGCATACATACACCGCATAAAAAAATATATAGGACTTCATACAACGCCTATAAAATATTAAAAACACATGCGAATCTCGATATTAAAAATATAATATAATATAAAATACCAATATTATATGGTGGATTCAAAATACCTCCTACTGTTTCATTTTACCCAATAGATGTTAATTGATAATGGTATAATTGATAAAAATTCAAAACCACAACAACCAGTTAAAAGCAGTGGAAGGGTTATGTGGATTACGTTTTCATTCCTTTGTACACATCCATTTTATGAAAAATAAAAAGTTTTTTAATGTTAATATTTTATTTCAATGAAAAAAATTTCATCATTTTATAAAATGTGACGAATATTTAATCTATTGATTATATTAGGAATATCATTATTTTAGGCAATTTAACAACTTAATTATTCTTACATTGAGTTTCCAATTATCATCAAATGACTTTTTATGATTTTTAAATACAAACTTTTCTTTGATATATATTTTTTTTATTAAAATGTACTATAATTTATTCATTCTTCAATTCTCAGTTATTATTTATTATTAAATTTTGGAATTAATTATCTAAATAATTGTCATTTAAATATTTATGAATATGATGTTTTTTGTTTTTCAATGTTTATTTAATTATTTGGTGTAGAAGATTTTATTACTAGGTTGTGTGTTCATTTAAATGAAGATAAATAATAGTGTATAAGTGAACATATGGTTAGTTTATGTGAGTTCAAGATGAGGGACCACAATCAATCAACATCCAACATTACCATCTACCCTTAACAATGAGATTTTTTTATAAAAGCACTGAAATTAACACAATAAAAAATTATAATTATTAATAAGACAAAAGGGGGAGTATTCCTATATACTATAATAGATAAATATTGGAATGTGATTAATTTGCCTGAATAATGAATTAAAAGTTATTGAATGTTACATATCTACCTTACCTACCTATAAAATTATCAATGTGACCATATAACTGCATGAACCCAGATCAACCCACTACATGAGCAATGACAACCAACAAAAATGACAAGATGCATGCTACTATTTGAGGTAGCTACCAATAAAACATATCTTTTCGATTATGTGTGAAGGAATAAATTAAATCGCCATTTTTCTAATTATATCAAAGTTAACTATCATTTTTAAGGTTTTCATTATAGATTGGATTTGAGCGGATAGGGATTTTATGTTGACTATCAAAAAATTACATTGGAAACTGAGCATAAGTATTTGGAACTCAACATATGGAATTGGCCCTCAGTTGAACAATTTCTGTCGAACAATGTATCTTTTAGGACATCATTGTTGGATTTGGTAAATCATAGTAATACATTTTCAATGTGTATGAGACATTCTTTAGATCATCATAATACTTTGGCACCAACCATATGACTTTGGGACTTGGATGATATTCTAGATGAAAATTGGAAATGAACATTTTCAACTATAATCATATGTATTTTGAACCATCAAATGGATATATAATCAAGTATATTAATTTTCATCCATCAGATATATTCATGTATAAGAATAAGGCATTGTTATATCGTAAAGATTAATCCTTTTATAAAAAAAGAATTATCATTGGTAGGTTTTGGAAAACTAAATACAACCATTTTTTCATACATATATTACATATTATTATATGAATACCTAATAAAAAACAATAAAATACACTATAAAATGATATATATTTTTCATGTATTTAGTTAATAGATAAATTATTCTTATATTTCATAAAATATCTTCGATGTATCACAATGAGATCTTCTCACATATATAACATAATAGACATAGCCTACTTAAAAACCATATTAGAATCCTGGAGAAAGGAATCACAATAACAAGTGAGTTCAAATTCAAGGTATGTGTAAACAGAATAGAAATCAATCAATGATAACATGTGATCATATAGGAATTGTAATTATAAGATAATATAATCCTAAAAAATATAAATTATACCCAATAAGTCAAGGATATTTAATCAGCAGTCATGTTATAAGTCTTTTTTATAATAAATCTCAAAGTCCATAAGTGTATATATTTATCAATTCACAATAATGATCTTTGAAAAAATATCCTCTGATTAAGATATTTGTTTCATGAATTCATATACGGTTAGAAAATAATTTCAAAACATAAGTATCACTTACAATAATATCATATTGTATTGTGTTAACAACTCATTCATTCATATCCTTATTCAAGGTTCACTTCTAGTACTATCATAGTAGACATAGTTATTTACTGAACTGAGTTGACTATTTATTGACTTTTTTTCTATCTCATAAGATATCCATTTTTATGAAACACATTATAAGTATATCTGATTTGGGTAAACCTATCAAATAAATAAAACCATACATATATGTTTCATAATATCATAAAACAATCATTATTTAATACCCTATTGGATGGGAATTGGTTTCATAACAAATCATCATTTAATTATTAAATAACCCATTGAAAATCAATGGTTCTCATAAAAATATAATCAATATAATAATTAAAAATAAAGAGAAATAATAAATATTTTTTCATTTGATAATATCACATTTAAATAATAATGGACATAAAATGATGTTATCATCACTGAAAATTTTATTTAAAATATAATTGGAATATTCCATTAGGAAAATCCACTTGTAAATTTTAAATAACTTATGTCAAAAATAATAATTGATATAATACCATGGAGTTTTTAGAAAAAATTGTGGAAACGTATAAATTAATATTTAAATCCTTGAGAATACATGACTGAAATTAATTATGTTAATATCATAATCATTAAAAGAATTATTTTGTTCACAACTTTAGTAAAACAAATTACATATTGCAAAAATGATAACAAGATTATTTTTAAGACTTATTATAAAAAAGTTAAACATTGGTAAATGTGAAATTAAAATAAATAAAAAATTGTAAAAATTTTTAAATAAATCCATGAAATATTTATATGGAATAAATAATTTTTTCAACTAAAAGTGAAGATATAAATTAGGATTTTCGTATAAAACATTTTGACACATTTTTAGTACCAATAATATATTTTTTATCTAAAAATAAAAAATTATATAATTAAATTGTGAAGAATAAAAATAAAATTGTTTTATCTAGTAAGTAATATATAATTTTCATAATGGAAATTCAAGCATAAACAATCCTGGTAAAAATGGGATTGAAATATAAATCCCTAACCCCACATCTCTTCTTGATTTGATTGTGTTTGAACATCATGTAAAGGAAATAAGAATATTACATATATATATATATGTTAATATACCATTATATTACATATTTTATCATATATAATTTAATTATTTCATCTTATATCTTTTTTATTTGTAAATATTTATTAAAATCACGGTAATGTGTGATAACTTCTTTGTTTTGCATTGACGTTTTGGTTCGGTAGTCGTAGTAATTAAAATAAAATCATGATTATATAATATATAAAATATTAATAATGTAACTTTAATCATATTAATTCATTATATATTTTTTATAATTATTCATATAACAACATGGGGAAAAAATAATTACATCACTTTTTGGAGACGATCGTCTGTATGTTCATACAAGTTGTGTTTCTAGTTTTTATTGGTTACAATGAATATAAGGTAAATAAAATATCACCGTCAAGTAATAATTAAAAAATAATATATGTCAGATATATTAATTAAAAATATCTTTAGTGTCATAAAAAGTATACTATTTTTGTTTAACCCCAACGTTAACCCTGTTTTAACCATATTGTGATAAAAATTACCCAATTTTTTATATTCATTATGATAAAAATAATGTTTAACGTATAGAATTAAATTATTTACTATGATGGAAAATATTTATCCCATTTTAAAATTTTCTATTTCCTTAGTTTATAGATATTTGTTTTTAAAATTAGCTTTAAACACACACAAAAAATATTTTTAGCATAATGAATTATGAGGAATAATATTGAGATTGACATCATTCCATTCCATATAAAAAATTATATGAATATAAAATTATTTTATTATATAGATTTTCTAGAAAAGTCATTAAAATAAGTTACTAATAGGTATTAATTTAATTAATTAAGATGAAAACCCATTGTTATCATAAATTTTGTTTTATAGAAAAAAGTGTGATTCAGCCCAAAAATGAACTTATACCGTAACCAAGTATAAAAATGATTAATATTTAATTAATTTTATTATTTCAATATAAAGTAAAATTTTAGTAATTTAGAATTAAATTAAAATAATTATACTTTTTTTAGGGAAAATGAATAACTATTTTTCAAAAACATGTTTTTTTATTGTTCGTTGAAAAGTCAATCTTTTCAAACAAATAAAAAAATTACCCCATGATAATTATGAAATGAAAGGATAAAATATGATATCAATTTTTACCAAATAAAATTTATCAATTTGGTATAAGATAATTATAATATTCACTTACACATAGGAACAATAAATCGCCTTGGAGGATGTAACATCCTAACGTTTTATAGAGTTATCTCAGGCTCGTTTATTGGTATTATTTTTTATTATATTGAGTACTTTATTTTGTGTTTTACCTTGGGGTGTGTTTGGGAGAAAAATTTATTATGGGTAAGATATAGGGAAGTGCATGGTTGTTTCATAGTTTTCCCTAACCGAGCGCCCCATCATAGGAAACCGTCCAACCCTGGAGAGAGTGGAATCACACAGTTGGAGCATTGTTTTCCAAACCATTCATCTTATTTAGAATAATCGTTCACCCCAATAAATGTGTCACATAGTTTGGGTTCATTCTTAGGTAAATCCATGTCCCCCTTCCCCTAAAAATGAGCGTGGGAGTTAGGTTAACATGAAAATTAGTTTTAAAAATTCATGAACCCACATTTTAATCCCAAATTGACCCCTATTCGACCCTAAAACCAATTTCTTAATTTTGGATCATCCTAAATATATTAGAATCCCTCTAAAAATCTGTTCATTGTGTTTTAAAGCTCCGATTATCTATTTTCACCCATCCCAGTAAGAGGATCTCATCCTGATTGCTTCCCTATTTATCCACACTTATTTTCTTGTTCATTAAGGGAAGTTATTTTCTATTTTTTTAAGATATATACCTTGTTTTGTTGATCTATATATAATAATGGTGGTCTATATCTAGATTTAATAGATCTTATTTTTTTAATATTTATTTATGTAATAGAGTCGTTTCTCATTCTATGTCATTGCAACCATCATGTTTTTGGATTTTCTGTTGGGAAATTTCTTTTTAATGAATCAAGGTAGGTCTTAAGTTCATAAAATATCAAAAATAATGATTTTTATTACATGTTTGAAAATTGTGGAATTTATACGGTTCATTTAAAAGTTTAAATTCTTAAATTTAATAAATTAATGAGGTAAATTAATTAATTGATGAATTGGGGATTTGATTGAATAATTGAATTGTGGAATTGGGGATAATTAATTATTGACTTAATTATCAGAATGTTGAATTATGAATTGAGAATAATTAGTTTTTCTATTATTTAATGGATGTAGATATTTTTATATGATATATTAATTATTGATTAATTAATGAAATTTATATGATTTATTAATCATTTATTGGACTAATCTACATTATATGGATATTTATTTGTTGAAATGATTTAGAGAGGATAATTGATTAATTAATTGGTGAATTATTTAATGGGGTAGATAGGATTAATCAATTTTTGATTAATTTAAAGGAAATTCATGAGATTAATTAATTATTGGACTTGGATTAACTAATTAATTAATTAATTGAATTTAGTTATTGTTCATTATGATTAGAAGATTAAAGTGAATTAATATTCGTTGATGAGAAAATGTAGAAAAGATATGATATTGAGATGAATGTTATGATGTAATATATTATGATACATGTGAAAATTGTATTATAAATATGTTTAGGATAGGGTGTGATGATTCTGAATACCATTGTCATTAATTTTATGTTAAACATGTTCGAGACATGGTGTGATGCTTCTAAATACCGTATTGATAAATGATTTGATAAATATTTGTGGGACATTGTCAGCATCATCCAAATCCCTTGTGTGCATTTCATGTTATCCACATTTTGAATTTTGTAGTGTAAAAAAAATTTGGGACTATTTTGGACTCTTCTAAATATCACAGTGTCTTCAACATGTCATTCTAGATTCAAATAGTTGGAATTTGACTATGGTTACACTTGGATGTATTATCAATTGAAATGAAATGGATAACTAATCCCATTTTTTAATGAATTATGAATTGATAAACTGAATTTGTTCATCCTTTAACATGGGATGAAGGTGGTATTGAGGTTTGGGTTTCATTAGGAACCTATAGGTTTGTGTGTTAAAATTAAAAATAATTGATATAGTGATAACTATATACATTTAAAAATTTTATTTAATTTATACAACTTCATACAATAATATTGAATGGAAATTGTTTAGAATCCATTAGTGGTGGCCAGCTGATTTTTACACACACCCTACTTAGGCCTTCAGATATGTAACATAATAGATTTGTTAATTACATGAACATATAATGATAAAGGCACTATGTTATATGAAGGAAATGAAAATTTACCATTGATGAGGAAAATTTCCATGGTTCATGACCTTCTAGGGAGATGGTTGTATGTTTACACTTTAGTTTTCCATTTTAGACACATGACACATATATTTTTCATGGAATATTTTTATTCTAGATTGATATTGTATTTCTAGATTTGGCCATCTTGCGGTACAATTAATGTTCTATTTTTTTATATGTTATTCAGTTATTATTTCTTATTTCTGATGGTGTATTGCTCTGATAAAATAGGTTATAGTATCCCCAATATCGATATTAGACCCTCTCATTAATCCAACATCCTCTAGAATATGGGGAGCCACACATGAGGTCATGTTGCAGTCCGACTCAAGGCATCGGTACGTGTCAACCCGGCTAAGACATTCCAAGGAAAAAGATTTTTTTACAACATAAAATAAATTTGCAAAAAAATTTGTACGTATATTATATTTATTATCCACTATATAAAAAAATATACATATTTTTTATGAGGTGATTATTTACATTCATAAGTACCATTTTGATGCCTAGGTTATTATTTTTTGATTTTAATTATAATATTTATATCATGGATTGATTAAACATGGATTTTCATGTTAATATAAATAATAATGAATTCATTTTTACCAAAAAAATAAATACTTCATAATATATTAGGGTTTTAAATTCAAACCCCTTTCACCCTATAATGTATATCACTTAAATATATTAATAGATGATTATTCTACCTCAACACTTCCACCGGATCCCACTTTGATTCCTCTAATTTAAGGTTTTCCACAATATGATGACATGGTGAGTGGTATTGTTATTTTATCTATCCCTTTTTGTTTATGAATCTCTATTATTTGTTCCTCAAAGGATAGATCAAGATATATTGGTTTTATAATTAAGTTTAGTACATGTTAAGTATTTTGAATATAATTTTTTGTGATAGATACATGGAACACATCTCAAACTTAATATAGATTAAGTTAATGTTCCAAATGGTAAGTTACTTTCCCGATATAATAAATAATTTAGAAGGGGTTAATATATATAGTGTTGGGATTTCAATTCATTAAAAACATTATAACAATATTTTGAGGATATATTCGAAATAATACCTTGTAACTAACATAAAACTTTAGAATCTTAAAATAGTAGTAGCATAATTTTTTTCCAATATCGATCTTCCATTATGTTATACTAAAAGGATAGCCCCTCTACAAACATTTTAACTTGATCAGGTCCCATTATATTTCATTATCATACTTCATTATATCATATTATAGTTCTCTATGTCTGTTGATAACGATCTTCAGAAGGATCTGCCTGAATGCTCGAGTGAAATATACTATTGTGTATAAATTCTCTAGAAGAAAGGATTTGACTCCAAACACATTTAAAATCCAAATATCAATCTAAAAAAATGTCTTCATGATTTTTTGTGGTCATCACAAATTGATCATGTGTTTGAATGATATTTCATTTTTATACTCAACTATGTATCCAAATAACATCGTATAATTCTCTACAACATATACATAATCCTAAGATACTATTTCGATAATGTAGAATTTGGTGCTCTCTGAAACCTTACCAAACCAATACTTTATATACAATAAAATAATGAAGATATAAATCCCCTCTAATGGAAATAATGTGTGTTTGATTCATTAGGAAATCTACTCTAACCCAAATAGCATTATGAACATTAAATTTCTTAGGTAGTGTAAATATTAAATCCATGGTGATGTTTTCCCCTATATATTATGGTGTGGGTAATAGTTGCAGTATCAACTTGAACTTTTTACACTTGTTGTTAACATTCCATATTACAAGAAACTGAGATACATACTCTGAAATATATCTTCTCAGGTAATCCCACTAGAAGTAATCATTCAGATCTCTATATATTATTTTTACATCCATGGAGAATTAAGAATGATAAACAAAGAGTTCCATCCAATAAACCCCATATTATAATATGGTATTTATGGGACCCATTCTCATATACTGAATCTTATTATTATATAACACTCAATGATGTACTGAAGTATATTTATCAAAAAAAATTAGTTCCACAACCTCCTTTTTCATCACTTTAATACACACATATTTTTATATTTGATTATTTAGTTGAGAAAGTTATGATGTATCCTCCTTTATCATGATTTCATGATCAATATTACATAAATTTATAAATATGGGATCTCTTTCAGTCATAATAGGTAATTAAGTACAGTGGTTTTTATGACATAGAGCATCAGTAACCATGTTTAATTTCTATGGGTGGTTATGTATTGAATATTCATAATCATTAATGAACTCCAACCATCTACATTGGTTCATATTCAACTCTTTTTTTACCCATATATAATTTATGATTTTATGATTGGTATATATATCACACCATTAAACATAAATATAATTCCATCATATTTTCAAGAAAAACATTATAACAACTAACAAAAAATCATTAGCTAGTAGTTTTGAAATGAATTATTATTTGGCGTGAAAAATAAGCTATCACCATATCATTCTACACGAGGATGAATATTATTCCCTTATTTGATTAATTATTAAAGTTTACAAACCCTTCCCTATTGTAGGGTAGTCTATGTATCAGTGTATTAACCACCCTTCTTCTCGTCTCCTTGGAATTTCCATCATATTCATCAATCCAAAGGATCATGGATTCCTTAAAGGTAATTTTTTTTAGAATGGATACCTATAATTAATCATTAAAAAAACATCAACAGTATCATTTTAATCTACAAAAAATATGAAAAAAAGTTATCATGGTTTCTATGGTCAATTTTTCAATAACATCCATATTTTAAGAATCCACTGATATACAGTCACATGGGATTATATGGCCTAATAATGTCAGTTTCTATAGCCAAAATCCTAACATGGTAAATTTAGAATACAAAGTATGATTCCTTATGGTCATCAAAAAGGTCCTTAAGTGATCATTATTCACTTCCTTACTAATCGAATATATGAGAATATCATCCAAAAATACAACCATAATTGATCATGGTAATCTCTATGTACATTATTTATTAACTCTATAATGATATCCAGATCATTAGTATTATCAACTAAATTTACTATATATTTATAATGACTATTACTAAAATAGAATATTGTGTTAGGTATATCCACATTCTTGACTCTCAATTGATGATATCCAAATGAAATACAATTCTTGGAAAAATATTGAGCCCCATAAAATTAATTAAACATATAATCAATATGGGGTAGAGGATACTTGTTATTGATAATTATTTGTTAATCTCTAGATTTAAATGAAAAGATCCAATGACACATATTTCTTTTTAACAAAAATAATAGGTCCACCCAATGGTGATTCTAAATAGAATATGAATCCATAATCAAGATTATCTTGGATTTGTTTCTAAAATTTATTAAAAATAATTAGGGTAATTATATATGGGTTTTTTCAAATGGTTATATAACTATGAATTAGTTATATGTAAAAATATACATCAAGATTTTGTTGAAGAAAAGAAAACACATATAGAAATACATGATCATAATCTAAAAAATAGGCCTATTATTTAAATTGTGTTTCTCTAAACCATTTGAGATAAATATACCACGTGAATAACAAGTAAGAAACATATAATTTAATTAAAATCAATTGTATGTTCATATGCATCCTCATAATAAAGGATAATCATGGGTGGATTTAGAATATTATATTTGATTTCATTTTTTTGGAAGTTTATCATATGTATAATTATAGATGATCCATTGTTAAGATAAAATCATAATAAACTAGATGGATAGTAAAAATATATTTTAGAATCACATTTTCATAATATTCTATTGGAGTGGACCTATAAACATTAGATGAACTCATTGGACCATGAATAGTTTTTACAGAAATATAAAAATATAATCATTGATGTTGTGATGCGACACTCTTATGAAATTATTCATACATAAAAGAGTTGTTAATATTATAATCAAAAAAGAAAATTTGAATTATAATGGTCATGGTATGTGTACCTTTAACTTCATTATTCTTCTGAAACTCTTCAGATGTTGTGATCACATGATCTTTATATTTTTCATAGGAGACAATATTTTATTTATATTGGTAATCATTATTAACCTTTATATTTTATAACTCAATAGAATAATTCCTATTCACCATGAATTTGAAACATTTCACTGTTGGTGGTGTATTATATTAATACTTTTCATCATTCCATTCAGTGACTATCCTCTTTATATCAATTCTATATTATTTTTCACTATGTAAATCTTTTAGAAAATTAAAATATTTACTGACTACCATAAGGAATATTCCACTATGTTTTTATCCACACATCGAGAATGATGGAAATATCATCTTATTCTCAACATGGTTTTTATTATTATAATTTTCATTCCAATATAATTTTATTTCTAAAACCAGGAGATTAATAGGTAACACCCTTATGTATCTATTCTTTAGTAGAACATAAATCTATTTCATCATAGATAATTATGTCACTTAAGAGTTCACATGCTCTTGGAATTATTTTTGGTTTCTACAAACATAGGGATATACAGTTTTCATTTAAAATGCCTTTTAAATATATTATTAACAAGCATTAATATATTTCACATTCATTTTCAATCACATTAACATAAGGATGGTCATATTCAATTAAACATGTGAATATCATCAATTTGATTAAATTAAAATTATAAGAAACACCATATTCTTTTAAATATGCCTCTTCAAGAATTCTTGTTAAAATTAATCATTTATTGAATATTTATATTCTATATCATTTTCCATGAATAATAATATACTAGTCCATATAATAACCAATCATTATAATAAAAATAACATAGTCGAAATATTAACTAGAAAATTAAGAGTAAAACCATTATAATGATGGAATAAATTAAAATAAAATTTCATTGTATAAAACACAATTATTATTTAATATGGTTCAATACTATTAGGTTAAATAGATTTTATCAAAAGTTATAAAATAGGATAACATTTTGATATCATGTAAAAAAATATTGAAGCAATGAAAAATGTCCGTAGAAATATTTGATGTTCTTTTCATGAGAATGGCCTAGTTTCATGGATCTTAGATAACCTCTCATATGAGAAAACAATGATCTCCCAAAGATTCATTCCAAAAATTCATTGAAAATATATAGATGAAAAAATTATTAGATTTAAAAATATAATGTTCCCTATCACAGGGAGAAGAAATCAGAGAAAAATGTTAATAAACCAAGAGAAACTGAATGATAGAAGAGGAAGAAATCCCCTTGGATCACTTTGGATTGATATCTATAATTGAATAACAGTCCTTATTAATAGGGGTGTTGAAGGCCATCAAGAAATTATCTTAGTCACCATGGGTTAAATAGATATATGTGGGAAAAAATGGGGTTAATATAGGTTTAATGTATTTATAGGATGCCTAAAAATTATACGCCCATGGAAAAACATCATTAACCACAATACATAACTCGCTAACATGGGGAGCACTATAACACAACACAAGGTACTATACAAAATCATTCCCCAGTCAAACCCTACCTCGAAAATTCATGCTCTGAGCATATTCATATTGAATAGGGAACCCCGACACAACCACCAGCACCACACCGAAAATCCACAACTTCATGATAGGGAATACTCTCCAATCTATTTCCAAAGGTACAGTTACCCCTATAGAGGCACCATTAAAAAAAATCATATTATGCCAAAGCCTCTTTAAAACTACACAACTATTCTGGAAGATAATTTATCCTAGATTTTCCAACCAATATCCTATACGATGTGGATATGTTCTATTATTCTCCAACCCCTAGTAAATTTCAGAAATAAATACCTCCATGCTGTAACTATTCAATTTTTTTGGTAGTGGATCCCATTTTTTCCCCAAACACACTCCAAACGCATTGGAATATCCTCTAGTAACCTCCAATTACTGATACTTTAAATAGAAAGGGATATTGATATCTGTTTAATTATTGGATGGTCTATATTGTTTTCTAAAATAAAGGAAATGTTAAAATATATATCTAGATAAAAATTTCCTATTTTATTATATTCCATAAGGATTATATAATATACTGGGTTGTAATGATTTTTTAAGTATTTAATGTTATATCTCCTATATTAGATATAAATTCCATCTTGTTTTTTGGATTTTGGTTCTATAGATAGATTGTTAACCCACATTCCATTATAATGTTATAACCTAAACAAACAATAATAATAATAATAATAATTTCTTTTTTATATATATTATAATTTTATAATAACATATAACAAAATGATGTTATTGAGGAATTCTTCTTTCTCTAATAACACTTCACACACGTTCAAAAAAAGTACAATATTAATAAATATGATATTATTATTATTATTTTAAAATCCATATTTAATACCAACCTCTCTTTCTAATTATATACCCAAACATGGGGATCAAGAAAAAATAACCATTTAATTATTTTATCATAATTTTGACTTTATTTAATTACTAAATGTAAAACATATTCCATCCCCCAATACTAGACCTTTCTTCACAGTAACACTTTCCATAGATAACCTAATCTTCAAAAAATCTGACCACTGTCCCCAACAGATCACCAAACTCATTTGAAGGAATCCCAACTATATGATCATGTCATCCTATAATTCTTATACTAAATCAATTGAACCACACCACGATTCTTGTCTCACCACCCTCGATTGAATTGTGCTTCTTACTTTGCATCAGTTCTCACATCTGAGCCATACCATGTTGTCAGCCTCTATGAAGAACATCCTTCAATGAAATCGGTATCCATGAATAATTGTGAAACCACTCATTTGATCAGGAAAAAGTTGGAAATACTAATATAAGATATGATAATACTAGGTAATAGAAAGAATAAAAAAATGGAATATAGGTTGATCCATAAGCATGTTCATCAATAAAAATCCTTGTGAAATTATCAAATATAAATAGAAACATTAGATAAAAAATCTTTCCAAAAATCAATAGAGGAGAGGTGAATACATTAATTGTGTCAAAAGGAAGTAATCAATATCTGATAGTGATAAATGATTAATAAAAATGGTTTATGAATAATAAACTCAAGTTTGATGAAGTTTAATATAGATTTTTAATTATAAAACCATTATAGATAAAGAATAATATAATGAAAATATTAAATAATGATCCCTACATCAAAAATTGTTCAATCATTTAGAATAAATTCATTTTAGTCTATGTTTTTTGCCATTTTATTTTGTCCGACTTCAGTCCCAACATTGATGCCTCGAATCCTTTGTGATATATAACCAAGATCTCTCCTATTGTAGAACCTCTAAAATACAATGGGTAGGAGGCTAACCCAAGGGATTTATTATAAATGGGAATAAATAAACACCCAGTTCTGTTTAGAAAATAATTGAAAAAATTAATTAATTAATTAATTAATTAACCAATAAAACCCACCACGACTACGAACCAATATGGAAGCCATTATGGATGAAAAAAAATTGTTCTTATAGTAAAAAACTAATTCTTGACTCAATCATGACCTTGGATTATCCATCAGGGCCCTCGATTAATATTTATAATTTTTAATTATAAATTATTTCCCCAAGTATAAACATCATATAATATGTTTATTATGTAATGTTGAGGCTCCACATTCATCCCTATTATATAGTGAGTCGACAACTCATAATAAAACATAGTTGAGAAAGATTATTTGAGAAATAAAATTATCATAATTCCACAAAACCTCATTTTATTGGCATACACCACCTCTTGAGGTCAATGAGAACCTCCAAAAACATTCATGGTCACATGTTGGGTTAAATTTAAAATTTTACCCAAAGAAAGGTCCCCAGACTTTAAAAACACAAAATTAGTCTAACAATCAATTGGAAAATTTTTAGATCATATAAGGGTAGGTTTTTTACTACCATAACCCAGATAAAATAAGGATTAAACGTAAAAAATATAATTTAATTAGGTCATGTAGTCTTGGGTAACTATTCATCATGCACTGATTTCTATCCATAATTAAAATTCATATCATGAACAATGTATATTGATCTTTTTCATTTAATGGTTTACAAAAAAAAATTAATTAAAAATGTTACTATAATGGAAATATTTTGCTAAATGTATCCATTTAATAACCTCTCTATGAAAAATGATTTTCTTATTCAATTTTCACCAACTCAAAGTCTCATTATCAACATATCAATATTCCAGTGAGTTCAGAATCCTAAAACAATAATATTAACTAACATACATAAATATTTTATAGCCTTTATTATAGATTTTTAAACCCAAAATATTATGGGATAGGGTGTACCAGATATATTTATATATATGACATGCCTGACCACTGGGGGGTAGCGGTCTAAATACTGTATTAAAATTTACCATTTTCCACCTTTACATACACCGTTTTCCAAATTTTCTGGTTTGTATATAGATCTCATCATAATCCAAATGAAAATTAGGTTTTGGATGAAAAGAGGTGAGATATTGAACACACATGATGAATGGGTTACAAAGACTACTAAACTACTTTAGTAATGTGGTTAAATAAAAGGTGTACAATGGTTATCACCGTATTCTAAATTTCACTTCATTGATAAAACAAATAAATAATTAATATAAGGACATAGCATTAGACATTACATTATTTTAAGCTTTAAGTTAGGAATCAATTCTCATATGTTTGAGTGTCTTTAAAATAATATTGTTTAAGGGAATTAAATCATAAATCATGAATAAAAACCCATATTTTGTAAAGTGGAATCTTTTAATTAGTATCTAATTTCCACAAAATATAAAACAAATAATATGAAAAAATTATTCCCATCATGAAAAAATTATAATTTACAACTAAAATACATCATTATACATACCCATATTTAATCCATGTGAGAAAATATTCAAAAATTTAGATAACCAGTGAAATAAATGTAAGAGACATAAAATAAAATTAAGAAATAGTTAGTCCATTAATACTTATAAATTATTCCATTTTCAAAAAATGGGCTACAAAGAATCATTATCTTACCATATAAATTACATTCCATTTCATAACAATTTCATAATAGATTTCAACATAAATCTTAAATGAAAAATAAAACACTTAATCTTTTCTTTAAAATCATGATAATATCGTAATATATTCTACACAATGTTATACTTTCTACCATTAAAAAGAATCATATATGTTACATAAAACTTAAGATAATTACCGTATCTTGAGAAATCATAAGAATCCAATAAATACGCATAGAATTAATAGAAATCCCCGAAATTTTAATTAGGGCATCATTTCTATATCACTCATTCACTCACCTTTACAAATGAAATAGCTATATAGTCGACATTAGTACATATTTCATTAGAGGAAATTCATGAACACCCTTAGCCTTGGTTTACAATAGAACCACTTGTAATTGGTTAATAAATTTTCCAACCATCCATGGTTTATAATACAACTACCCATCCATATGTTAATAAGGAACCACCATTCATCAGAAAAAATTCACAAGAACCTTAACTTTATGAAAATGGTTAAAATTCTAAAATTTCCAACATTATAGTATAAAAAATATCCTTTGCATCCAGAAGAAAACATTTTAAGATATTGATATATCAGTACTATTTTGAAACCATTTTCAAAACAACCAGAATATAGTTAAGGTGGGTTTTTATTTAAATATTTCATGAATTCGTATAATTTAATCCAAAAATAAGATAACTTTTATGGTTATAGGAATGGTCCTTGACACCGTAAACTTTTGAATAAAACATTTATTTTATTTTTTAATAAAATTTAAAACAATTCCATAAAAACATTAATTTGGAAAACCACTGAAAAAATAGACATAAAATATAGTTTATAATTATATTATTCTTTATAAAAAATATTTAAAATAATTTTTAAAAATAAAGTAATGGTTGGTGAAAATAGAATTAACGGATACTTAAAAAAGCGATTTAAAAAAATGTCCATTACCTTATGTTTGAATTGCTACACATGTTGTATATATTCTTTAATAATATATTTATTATAATGGTTCACCTTATTGATAAATTTTTTAGATTTTATTACTATTTTAATTTCACTAATTAACATGTTATATCAATTAATTAATCACCCAATATAATGTATGATGTTTTTATGATATTCTGTTTATAAGTCCAAAATAAAATCTATGGTTTGAATATGGTAAAAAAACTAATTATTCCCTCATAAATTGAATAATTAAAATGAAATAAATATCATATTTACCCATTAATTATAATTTTAAATCCATCTATTATATATGGTTTTGAAAAATGAAATATTTCACAATCATGGAGATGGTATGTTTTGCGTATGCATGTGTGACATTTCAATTTTTCAATGACCAATATAGAAATAAGGTATATATTATTCTATAATTATATAATGATACTAATATCATAAATAGAATATTAATTCATTAAATATACATGTATATATCGTATAAATTGTTTTTCCAATGAAAAATAAATCACATCGCTTCGTGTAATTGGTATTCCACAAGTAAGAACGAATGATGTTATCAATTTTTGGAGTGAAAAGTAACTAAAATAGGTGTTTTATTATAATAATATAATTTTAAATTTGTCAGTAATAACATATATAATTATAAATTACAACATTATAATCCAACCAATAGATATAATGATGGAAAATAAATTCTTTGAGATCGCATTATGGTAGTCCTATATACACAAGAATAATGGTTTAATTTTTCAATTGTTTAAAGAAAAGAGGAATATTAGTTTTGATATTAAAATAATAAAATATATGTAGATTTTCAATAATTTTCTTTCTTTTTTTATCATGGTTTAATAATATTGAAGGAGGTTGAAGAAGAAATAAAACAAAAATAATCAGTTAAAAACAATGCATCTTCATTAGAGAAAATCCCTTACATAACACATTAAAAAAAAATAGAATTGTTATTAGGGAAAAATATAATCTCTCTAAAATGTTTATGTGGATTTTAGTATGGGATATTGTTATATTTGGTCCAAAAAATGAGTTTTTTGTGTGAATAAATGATAACAAGTGGTATCCTTTTGTAAGACAGGAGATGGGCACTTTGGAAATTTCATTAAATATTAAATTAATATAAAATTATTATGATGTATAAATGTATATAAATTGATAATAAGCAATGATAATATGATTATTATACTAAATAATCTCATCCAAAAAATTAGACATGTTTGGGTGTCATTTTTTCTCTTAGAGTTTATGTTTTATATCTCGGTTAACCATTTTTACACTTACCATCATAAAAAGGATTGTTACCACTAAAGGAAAATGATTCATTCCATAAATAAAAAAATAAGACCATGAATAGATCATGGATGATATTTTAATCTACACCACAATAACATGGAAATTGATAGGTTTTCTAGAAAATTTATATCATTTAATAAAATAATATTTCCTTAAAATATCAATAATGTAAATTTTAGAAATATTCATGTACTCTTTATTTTATAACTTCAAGAAAAATTTGAATTTAAATAAAAAAATTAACACATCGAAATCATATTATATTTATATATAAAAATAATTGATCTTGTTAATTATTTAAAATTAAATTAACATTAATATTTATAATATAATTTATTTTTTTCTATTAGCTGAAAAATTTTCATGTCCGTGTAGTGTACTAATTGAAGGTAATGAACACTTCACTAAAATATAAAAATAAATTCCCATGATGAGGATAAATCATTTAGTTTTAAAATTAATATTTATAATTTAAAATATTATTTTTATATCTCCATGTAAAAAATATTATAATTATTGAATATAATAATGTTACATTTCTCTCTTGTCATCAAATAAAATATTATGAACGCCATAATCACATCCAAGTAGCATCTAAAGGTCCTATATACCTCATATGACGTATTATGATTTATAAAGACTCAAAAATGAATATTTAGTATTATTTTAGGGTCGTTTTAATATACATTTCAAATTATGTTTGACATCAATTACCTGATTTACAAAATACTATGGTAACGAAATTTCAAAGGATACAATCAATTATTCCTGAAAATAAAAGAGAAAATTTTAAAAAATTATATATCAAAATTAATAATATGGAATCCATTTTAGAAAATTTAAAATGATGAAGTGATATAAATTTATATAAAATAAAAAAGAAAAATGTAATGAAATGTTTTCTTAAAAAAATCCCTTTTTAAATATTAAATGATATTATAAAATAGTAAAATTTATATTTTTGAAAAAAATTTATAATTTTATTTTAATTTATATAAATGAACTAATGTGATTTTATAACAAATAATAATATAATTCTTTGTTCTAAATACATTAAAATAAATTACAATTTGAAATGAAATTGTGCATTTTTCACCATATATTGACAAAACAATATTTTTAAAAAATTATCAAAAATTAATTCTATTTTAATTTTGGAATTATGAATTCAATAATAAAAATAATTATCCCAAATTTAGTTTTTATTATTTGGAAATTATTTTTTATAATTTAACCACATAATAATTGGAAACTACATTTTATTAGAAGTCACTTATTATGCCATTTTACCAAAAAGTATCCTAAATTTTTTATAATAAATATAACTCAATAGTATTCAAAAATTGAATGAATTGTTATAAAATTAATTTTGTTGTATCATTATTTCCCCAATTTGGATTCCTCATCCTCACAAATTTATTAACTTGTTTAAAAATGAGGATGTCTTTCTCTCATATAATTTTTAGATACCCAATTTGCTTCTTCAACCATATGGTTTTTTCGCAAAAAATTATCTTTATGAATTACCCTATTTCTCAATACATTTTATCTGAGGTATCGTATTTAAATAGGTTTTTCCTTATAATAAATGTTATCTTCTAATTGAACTTCTTCAGGGCCCAAAACAATAGATGAATTCATAATATTATTTTCATCAAAATATAAAAATCATTATGTACCTAGGATAAAATCAGATGCCATGACACTTATTAGGAAACATATTTAATATTCGTCATGATTTAATACATTCTAATGATACATGGAATTACCTTTCCATTCATTAAAAAAACATAACACTTTTCTATGGAGATAAATTAGAAAAACATTATCACATACCTAGAAGGAAAGATCATTCCTACAATTATCTTCATAGCTTTTCAGGATACATTGAGAATTCCTCATATGTTGCTAAATTATATTCACCTTAATAACAATTTACTTAAATAAATATGGTCAAATAAGAATACATTCACATACTTCTTCAGAAAGACATATATTCTGAAATCTATTTCCTTTTAATTCCTCTAAAAGATCCATGTATATACTTGAATGAATCTATTATTATAAAAATCTAAAAAAACAAAGAATCATTATCCCAAAATCCATGGTATTCCTTTGAAATAATTTTAATCATACCATCCATTTTATGAATTTCTTTCTCAGACTATATATCCAAATAAAAATAAACAGGTGTATAAAAAATTAATTAAGTTATGAATTACTTATGAGTTCATTTCCAAAAATATAATGTGATCTTGGGACAACATTTATATATAATGGATTGTATAATTATATGTAACCACAATATCTACTTGATATATAGTCGTGAAATATGATCCAAATACATTGTATATCCAATGAGAAGGAAATACAGATGTTTATTTAATTTATCAATATTATAAAAAATCAGATTATAACCTCGAGAAGAATTTCAAAATCCCAGCATGAAAACCTTGGTTATATTTTTCAATTATTACAATAGAAATAGAAAATTTTGATGAATATACTTCCAAAATTATGTTCTACATTATGCTATTTGGAAAAAACATTTCAACATAAAATAAGAAATATCACCTTTTATTGAGTACATCCAACAATACTCTTGACGGACTCTGTATATCTTTTTACTGCTTGGATTAATAGAAAATGAAGATATGATCTTCACTAAACAATTACCTCTTTAATTGGGAAAAAAGAGGAACACATAATATATCTATAAATATGATAAATCCTTCATTATAAAAATTTAATCCCATAAACATACCCTTTTTAGCCCAATATAACTGTTCCTGTAAAACATTATCCTTATTCTAAGCTTGCATAGTTATTTTTTATAGAGACTACTATATTGAAACAGGAAAAAAAATAGAGTATGATCGTAAATATAAATATTAGACGATAAGATTCATCACGTCATTAACAACTAGGTCATACTGTAAATGTAACCGGGTTAATGAAGAACAGTTTTTCTTTCTCAAAGCATTGTATACATTGTTTTCATTTCAATGGGGGTAATTTGTCATGCATTCATAATACTCACCAATTCCTTCCAACCTATAGGCCATATGATCAATTATTTTTGAGTAAATATATACTTGAATCATTTTTTATTAATATATATTTTAAATTTTAATACATATAAATAATTCCTTCAAATTTTGAACCAGAAACCATATTAGCTAATTCTTGATCATGTAGAGGATAAATTAACTCACGATGTTCTAATTACAATGATGAAGAGTAAATTACCTCATCATTCTTCTTCCATAAAAAACTAATTCCCTTTGATAAAATATCACTATAGATAAAAATTACACAACTCATGTGTGGAAAATATAAAATAGGTCATTCAAGAATATTATTTTTTGTTTTTGGAAAAAGTCATCCCATTATATCATACAAATGAAATTAAATCTAGATTCTGAATGGGGAATGACCATCATGGAGGAGGGCTCCTTTCTTGGTTGCGATGACGGGTTTGAAGATTATGGTTTTTAGTTTTTGTTGGTTGTTTTGGGTGTTTGTTTACATGTTCTTCTTTGGATGTGTTTTGTGGTCTTGAATGTGACTTTGGGCTTCACACTTTTCATAAAAGTGTTTTGAAAATAATAAAAGAAAAGTATTTTGGAAATTAAGTCCATTTTTTGTTAACTTAATCAGTGGTATAGTCCACTAATAAATGATTTCATTAAAAAATTTATAGAATCTTGATAATCAAATAATAATATGAATCCATATGAAATCTAATGATCTTGGATACTCCTCAACAATAATAGTTTTAGATGGGTCAACATTAACACTCTCTTTATAAACAACATGTCAAAAAAAAGAAATACTTTTCATCTAAAATTCTCACTTACTGTATTTTCCATATAGTTTATATTCATATCTATTTTAAAAAAATATCATATTTAAATAATGGTCCTCTTGAATTTTATAATATACCAATAAACCATCATTTATACAAACCAAACACTTATCTGGGAACTCATTGAAAACTCTATTACTTATATAATTAAATTCAAATAGTGTATTAGATAACCCAAGGTGAAAAAATAGAAACTCCTAGTACCTATATCAAGTCTGAAACATAATATTTGTAATATCAACCTCATTCCCCTTCAGCAGATGGAACCCCAAATTATGATCAATTGTTGAAATTGCTACACTTCCTAGGGATGATAAAAAAATAATCAATATGAGGAAAATGATAATTTTTATTATTATTAATTTTATTGAAGGATCTATAAACAATGTAATATCCAATTGAACCATATATCTATTTAAAAAGCAAGATATGGGTAGCTCATGGTTAAGTTTTATGAAGAGTCAAATCATTATATAGAAACATATGAAATTGCATGTTTTGTTTTGAATTTTCTGCTTGTGGCATATGATTATGTGGTTTAGAATAGGCTTAATGCTAGGTACTACATCAAATGTAAACTCAAACTATCAACCATGAATAACATTAGGTTAGTAATCCCAAAATAAATACATATATTTACTCAGTATATAGAGCTATATAACTTAATATATTTATTTCTTTTCAACAACATGATATATAAAAATTTAAAATTAATTTGAAATCAATTTTTCCTATACTTAATAAGTTTTAAATGTTATGAAATCATTGAAAACCCCCATATTTTATATGAAATATAAAATTACAAGATTAAATTATATTCAATATATAGCCAAAATAATATCAAACTCAATGATGCGATGTTCAAAAACATTATAAAGAAAGACCATTCCATAAAAATAGTAATACTCATATAAATAATGGTTAATTTAATATTTCCACCGAGATTTTCACAAAAATTTTAATATATCATTTATTAAGTAGTCCTCCAAATTTAATTGAAAATCTTAAATAAATAAAAGAATATGAAAATGCAGAGTCAATGAAAGTATTTGAATAATAAAAATCAAAAAGTAACATACCATTCTCTACTTCATTTTATAAAACAATATTAACTATAGTATTGATTATAGATTTTCCCACAATCTATTTATTATGATCTTGATGATTCCCACCCAGATTGGCTAACTTCATACGTACATTAGCATAATTTCTGAACTCATTTCAATTATAGAATATTACTAATTTGATTTCCATTATTTTTCATATCATTTTAATTGTAATAATGAAACATATGCCCATAATATTCACTATATAATCAATTCCCATATTTCATAAGAAATTTCCTATGGTGGTATTTACTTCACTAGTCACAAACAAGAAACATTATTGTTCTGATATTTTGATTAATTTGATGGATTGTTCCCCATTTCCTATATACTAGATAATTTTTCATGTTAATTTAAATGAAATTCATCATCATTGAAAAACTCCATTTTTACCCTCTCATAACGGAAATCATGTTTCTCTTAACATTTATACTAAGGGGAAGCTAATGCACCCTATTATTTTGGATTCAATATGTAGTAATACCGATTGATTTTACTATCATGATCCCTGATAAACATTGTCATGTACGTACCCAAATTGGTGAATTTTTCTTCATAAAGTGCTATTGAACCATCCTAATTTTGTCTCAATTACATGAATTTATATTATATATAATTTCAACTTTACTTGGGAACATATTTTTCAAATAAAATTTTCATATTTTCATCTTGTTCCATGTTGTCAATTAAATAACTTTATCTAGTATTTTGAACCATTTTCCTCTATTGACCATATTCTCATTATAATGGTAAATAGAAAGACATACCTTTTGATGACTTGAATACCTATGACATAAAGTATATTCTCGGTATAATTAATCCATAATTCAGAAATCATAGGATTATAAAATCTATTATATGATTTAGAATGTTGTATTATAAATAAATGAACTTTACCCATGTTACTATATGGTTGATCAGTTTGGTCTCTCTAATGGATACTTGTACTATTTATCTCTTATTAAAAATATGAAATTTCTGAAACAAACTATTCCCTTACAATTTAATCCATATTGGGAAACTTATTTGGATGGTTATCATCTCCTAAGTTCAATCCTAATACATTCTCTATATTTCATCTCTAGAAATCCATTCAGAATAGAAATATAATAGATGAATCTATATTGTAATATTCATATTATATACCATTTTAACTGAACAATAAAATAAAATATTTTAAGGGTATTCTATTAACATTATCATTCCCACTAAGTTATCCAAAACCAATCCTATGATATCAACTATAAGGACATGAAAATAATCATTACCTTATTTTGATATTTATGTTAAAGATTGTTTTCTCTTAAATTTTGATGATATCTTTATTATTGGTGTTTTAAATAAATAGGCCTTAAATAATAACAAAAAATCATATATTATAAAGTAGACACATCTACTCAATATTTATTCTTCCTATAATATATATTATTTAAATTTAAATATGAGTTCTATTTATGAAAACTCTTCATGACAACAAGTTTTTCTTCTCATTTATTACTAAACATCCTTAATACCTATAAAAAATATATTAATACATTGTATGAGTAAAAATAACCATAGTAAGTGACATAAAATATTGAAATAAATTTTTTTCCATGAATACTTATTATTTTATTATTTCTTCAAAATTAACATTCACTATAAATAAAAAATTTTATACCAATAAAATTACCTTCCCTGCCTGAATATTTTCCTAAAACATTTAATGAGGATTAATAAATGAAAAATAAAACTCATTATGTTTTCTTTGAAATAATAAAAAAATAATAATATCATTTAAAAGAAAATTAAACATTTTACCATTAAAAATTATCGTATACTCATCCTTTAGAAATAAGATCAATACTAAAACATGAGAAATCATAATATTGCCATAATTAGACATAGAGATAATAGATGAAACATGAAGTTCAATTGAAAAACAATTTCCAAATCACTGTTACAATTAATATTGAAAATTTACCGTCCATGTGGTTGGATTTTTATCGAATTTATTGGGGGATATCACGAGATCATCTATCCATTTTTTCTTACAGAACTACCCATTATTGGTTAATAATGTAACCACCCTTCCATTTTTTATAAACAAACAATCACTCCATGGGTAATAACAAAACCAAATATCATTATATACAACACCCAGGAACCACATCAGAACAATTACACAAAAACACATTCAATTTATAAAACGACACTCGTAAAATTAAACATTTAATCCATTAGAAACTATTTTATAATATTTAAATGTATATTTAATTTATAATCATTTTTGAAAATTACAAAAACATATATATAGAGGGTTTTTATTAGAAGAAAACATGATTTACTGTAGAGGAAGAGAAATATAAAATAATAGTTACATGTGTGTGAAATGTTGTTTTTGAAATATATTTTCAAATAGAACATTATTTTTATGTTTTTTTAAATAATAAAATTCCATATATATATTTATATATTAATTTCAAAAAAAATTTAAAAAGATTGAAAATTATATTTTTATGATTATTATATTTTTCTAGAAAAACATCCATAAAATAAATTTTTTATTATATAGACATGGAATAATAAGAGAGTTCTAAGGGGAACATTAAAATATGTTTTTAATAAAATGTCCCTTACCATGATTTTGAATCATCATGTGTGTTTCTTATCTTCCTAAATACTAATAAATAGTAATTATTTATATTGTTAAAAAACATATTCATGTTTATTTGATTATAATTCACTTATTATAATCTTATAAGAATTATTTAATCATTTATGTTCACATAAAATGTTTTCATGACATTCAGTTATATGGCTGAAATGTCTTCAGGGGTTTAACTATCATTAAAGAGGTAATTATTACATAATAACCAAAATAGTAATCACGTAATTTTTATAAATAATTTTATTAATTATACATTTATATATGATGAATAAATATTATTATTAAATTGAACTATTCTATATTCATGGCGATGGATGGCCATACAAACGGATGAATAACATTTCCATTTTTATCAATCATGATGGATATCAGATATTTATTATTTTATGGTTATATAATGATAAGAATATCCTAAATATGATATTAATTATTTAAATATTATTATATTCATCATCTATGTGTTATGATGGGAAAAAATCACATTACCTTATCGAGGTAGTAGTCCACAAGTATAGACAAAAGATGTTATCATTATTCAGTGAATGAAAGGTATAGAATATAAGAATTCTATTATCTTTATTTAATGATAAATATTTCATGAATATAATATATAGAAATTAATTAAATCATTATAATCTATTCATGAGAGGTGGAGATTGAAGTTGAATTACATCTTTTCGTGATGTGGTAGTCCACTGTAAACATGAATACTGTTTCTATTTCCCATTTGATTTAAGAGGAAATGAATATATATTATGAAATAAAGAAAAACGTCATATTATATTCTGGAGGTTATGGGTTTAATTATTTGATCATGAATAAAGAATATTTTTGTATTTGTAATATCAAATTAAACTAAATCATGTTGTTGAAAACTATACCTCATCATTGGAAAATATGATTTTCTTCAGACATAAGTCCTCTAAAATTGGTATTCTGATCAAAATAATGCAACTAGAACATGGGTAGAGATTTTAATAAGGTATGTAAATATTTTTTATCCAAATTGGTTATTAAGTGTAATTAAATGTTAAAAAGTTATTTCATTTTACAAGATAGAAGAGGGGCACTTTTGTAATTTCTTAAAATATTAAATTAATATTAATTAATTTTAGTTTCCAAACCTCTCAAAATTGATGTTATTATTATATAATATACAATTGAGTATAATTAATCTCATATAGAATTATTTTTATTCATTTTAATCACAAATTATACAATTATATTTTTATTTTAACCCTTTGTTAATCCTTTTTAAACATACATTGGTAGTTTTTATTTTTAACACCTGAGGGTTAAAACAATTATCATAAATAAAAACAATTCCCTAAATATAACATATTTTACATTATAAACTATATAATAAACTCTTATAAATATATAGGTATTTTTATAATTTCAAATAATTTAATAAAAAACTATTTTCATAAAATATCAATAATGTCAATTGTTAGAACTATATAATTACCTTGTATTTTATAACATCATAAAAACTAAAAAAACAAATGAAATAAATAAATAATTCCCTAAAATGTTTTATTTATCTTTAAAACTAATAAAACTCACTTATTCATTTAATATTATATAACATAAATTTTTTTACTGATAATTTATTTTTCTCATTTTTTTTAATAATTATTTCATCTCTGATATGTAAGTATTTAAGGTAATTATATAATCACTGAAAAATAAAAGTAAATTACCATTATGAGGAAAAATAATTTATATTATATATTATTATATATAATAGAACATATTTCTTTATTTATTAACATGAAAAAATTATTTTAGTTATTAGAAACAAGAGTGTTAAATTTTTTACTTTTATATCGATAAAATATTATAAAGGTAATAATAACATAAAAATTGAGAAAACAACATCTAGATGATTTTTTTACTATTGACATGATATTATAATACAATAAAGGTCAGGTAATTGTAAAGGTTTTTTAGTGTCCTAATCAATCTATTTTTAATGTTAATTAGAAAATTCACCCTTCATCATGATAGAAGAAGTATTTATGTTATTTTTCATATTGACTAAAAATAAATTGAACGTATATATAAAATTTGGACTTGGTTTGGATCCAGGTTCTTCTTGAAAGCCTCATTGTAATGGGAATGATTATAATGAATTCAATTGATTGAAAAAATTGATAATACTATAATATTCACTATTTATATCATTGATGATACACTTATAAAGATATTTCATATTTCATTCTCTCAAATTGTAATCTCGATTACTACCCGTTTCTAAGAACTACACATCATTCCCAGTAAATGATCTTTACTAATTTTTTATTCACATTCATTTGGTAGATAAATGATTTTTTTGTGACCTGATAAATATAAAAATATTAAATAATTTTAGATGAATATTCAATTCATATAATAATAATACATTCCCCATAACCATACTAGTGTAGTGACTTCGTAGTCTATGAACAAAATCAACTTATTTGTTGAATGATCTTCAACATCTCCAACAAATTTCATCTTAAATAGAACCCTTATTCGAAAACACCTACTAGAAAATTAATCATTATCAAGGGAAATGAAAACATATAAAAGGGTTATCTTATATCCTCAGTAATTGTAAACATATGATATATCAATAAATGATCATAATTGAGCATAAGATAAGAATAAGGGTATAATTACATGATTCTAACTTATAATCATTTGCTAATTCAAGGTTCACTTCCAAGACAATCATTTTCTAAAATGTCCTATAGTTGGAAGGTTTCACTCCAAATACTACCATAGTGGAATGAGTCCATTATTTAATTTTGTACAATCTCGATTCAATAAATATTATATCATGAGATATCACTCATTACTCAATGAATTGGTGGACATTAATATATCCACATATCAAAAAATAAAAACAATTCATATACATCCTATAAGATTATAAAAATATTTACCAATTAAATATAGTACAACCTTAGTAAAATAAATAATTTACATAACAATTTTTCATTGAAAAATCCATAATCCATTCAGAGAAATTAAGTGGATGGTATCATAAAAATATTTTTATTTCACAATTACTTATTTAAGTATTGGGAAATTAACTAGTTTCCTAGAATCATACTTAAAACATCATAATTTTAAGCCACCCATTGAAGTTAATTATTAGTTAATGAAATATAATATATCCCATGAAAATTAAAATATATCTAAGGATTCCAACATAGAGGAAAAATACCTTTGAAATAGAAATAGAAATTTTTATAATAATAATTGGAAATTTTATTTTTTATTTAGTTTATTTAAAAACTAAAAATTAAAAGAATTTTGATAAAAAATGGATTTTTCAAATATATCCCTAGAAAATAAAAATTTATAATTCAAATAGAAATAAATTTTATTTAAATGTAAAAGATCATTTATTTGTTAAAGGTTAAAAGAATGATTCCTTTCACAATTTTTAATAAAAAGCAACAAATTTCATGTTCAAAAAAATCATACAAATTAAATTTTATAACATTAAAAATATATTAAATTACTGGTTAAAAGGAAATTAAAAAATCACTGGATCATAGAAAATAAAACTATTTTTAAAAATATAAAAGGATATGATCAAATATGAAAATGATTCGGTATAAAAATGGTTTTTTTGTTAAACAAAATCTTAATCTTGTTGTATTTGTATTTTGAAATAATGTATTAATGCTTAGAAAAGGAAATATAAATAGGATAAGAAATTATATGTGGTATATTAGATAAGTATAATATAATTTTTTGCAATTGTAATTTAACATGAACAACCTTGAAAACAAGTGAGATTGTCACACAATCCCATACTGCTTTGGTAACATTTGAATCATAATACCACAAGGATAAAACAATTCAAGTCAAATAATAAATAAAATAAATATGAATATAATTATGATATAATATTTAAAATTAGATTTCTAAAATCCTTTCAAATAAAAATATGTACATTATATGATACTGGTCTCAATGAAACAATATTAAGATGAAGGAACCCTATTTTTTTAATACTTGAATAAAAAATAAGTGAAATTTAAATCATTATATAGATTTATAAATCCAATTATTTTTCATTAAAATTATTATAATATATATTAATAAATTTTTATACATCACACAAAAATAAACTAATGGTTAATATGGAAAATGTGTCATAAAAATAAATGTAAGGCGAGAATCTAGTACCTCAAGTCTCATATAGTTTTGTAGAATATAAAACTATATATATAATAAATATAAATTTATCATATATATATTTAAAAAAAAACTGAAACATAATTAAATATGTATAGTTTTTTAATTTCTATATACAATTTTATTAAAAATTCTCCATTTCTATGAACAATCATGATAAAACTTATTATTTTTCCATATATGTTTCAGTTCAACCTTTGTGATCGTTTCTCCTTGGTTATGATTTCAATATATAAATAATCTGAATAAATTTATTATTATTTTAATTATTAATTCTATACACTTATTTAACATCACATAAAAAATAGGATTAAAAATGAATTAGATCACTTCATACAAATAGTTATACGTACATACAAACGAGTGACATTTATCTTTTCAATGGGTGGAGGAAAATACTAGTACATAAAAATAAAAATGTATAAAAAAATAATTAAGCCATCAGTATCTTATAAATAATTCATGGGGATCAATATTAATGTTCAACTAAATAAGAAATGAAAATTGAACAATAACAATTTATAATGGTTGTAGTCGACAAGAATTCAAAGGTGAAGTTACCGATTTCCAAAACATTGGTAAAGGATAAACAATTTTTTAACTATAAATATAAAAATATTCTAATATATAAAATATACAGGTTCATTATTTTTGAGATGGAGATTGAACAATTGAAATAATTTTAAGAAGAAATAATCAATGAGTGTATTAGTAGGAACTTATATATCTTCATCAGGTGACTTACTTTGAAAAGAACCTTGGGACTTATTGGATGGGAGTTTTGGAACACCAAAACCACAAGATCATGTGTAAGGGTGTTGGGATAGTATTTTTTTTATCAATTTTGGAATATATAAAGGCCAAATTATGTATAAAGATGGGATGACAAGAGGTTCGCTTTTATATGTGAGTGGAGTGGCATACTTGTAATTATTAAAAATATTAATTTATAATAAAGTTACACTCTTGTGAAAGTGGATACAAATTTCCTCAATTTTGAGTATAGGATAATAGATATTTTAAAAAAATAATTCAATTGTATTTTTCATGTATTTAGTTAATTTTAAATGTTATCTACTTTGTTTAACACTTCGTTAAACATTTTAACCATTACCGTAGACTTGAATTTTTTCATTTATTAATATAAAAATTTATCAAAACATAATTTGAACACAAAACAAAATATTTTTTTATTGAAAATATTTATTCTATTTTAAAATATTTAGTTCTCATTTTTATTAAATTGATTCTATCATCCATGCACAAAATATGTAAAAACTGTTTCTAGATAAATCCATTATTTACCATAAAATTGAACATAATCCAATTACATCCATTCTAAAAACCATTATATATATTTTAAAATATTTTAATTTATATATAATCCACAAATTTTATTAAAATAATTCATAAAAGTAATTAATTAAATATATTATGATAATAGTATGTCACCCACCAAAAACATGTATTCCTGAAGAATATAGATTTTTTACCTACAAATAATTTTTTTTCACTTGAAACTAATTAAAAAAATAATGATTTAATTTTATAAATATTTGAGTAATAATATTTAATAAATTTAATTTTCATAAATATTTTTTTAAAAAAAATATATGATAAAAAAATTCCCAAATCCAAATATGTTATAAAATTCCATTATGATATATTGTATATCATAAGAGAATTAGGAATTTATTTAGATAAATATATCTCATTCAAATATAATATAATGGAAATCATTTCATAAATTTTAATATCAATTCAGGTATTTTCATTTTAGTATTCATTACAAGCTTTAAAATCATTAAATTTTTAATGAAAAATTTATTAAAAAATATTGACGTGTAACATTCTACTTCCTTATAAATATTTTTCCCTCAAAATTATGTCACATAGATAAATAAAACTAAGGAAACCTCTTCCTCATCACATTCTCGTATTCTCTTTTATATTGATAAAAAATATTGGTTTTCAATAAATCTTTTACCATGTGAGTGTTTTTTTCCACAACACTTTATCACTTTGGTTTAGACTAATTTCCAGTTTTTTCTCATAAGAGGGGTCATGTTGTAGGGGTTTTACCACTATGATAAGTAAATATATAGAATAATTAATTAGATTTTTCATAATAGAAAAATGAAATACATTAGATATGTTATACATATGAAAAAAGTAATAATATATTATCCTTATACAATCAAGAATCTCTTATAGACCGATATATATAGGGATCAGATTTACATTATTTTAAAAAGTCATATTATTTTTCAATGGATATATTCAAATGAATACATTATCCTTAAATTTTAACTCTAGAAATAATCATTTATTTTCATCATGACATTTATATAGTATTTGAGTTACCCAAATATGTTGCTGAATGGATCAATCTTGTTCTTCTATTTCCTTAGCTATCTCATGCACCAATTGATATAATCTACAACATTACCCACCACATTAGAGATCTAAAATTCCTATGATATATGACATAATAATGAAATATAATAATTCTCATGTAAAAAACATTATAGTATGAAAACACTACTATAGGATAATTTAGATCCTAACCATATTTGAAACCATTAAAAAAATATCAATATATAATCTATGATTTTAATGGTCCTCTTAGACAGACCATATATCTATAGATTATGTCTAGTGAAAAAATATGACTCTGTATTCATATATTTTTTGATGAATTCTATTAAACATTAAGAAAATACTCAAAAATGATCAAATAATATTTAATGTGTTATATCATTCAAGATTACAGCACTAATAATGTTTATCCCAGAAAGATGATCAAAGAGAAATAAACTCTCATATCAATGAATTCTTTTCACTTATTAATATTATAGACTAAATAAAAAATCACTTTATGGCCTTCATATATTTTTGGAGCTATGATTGTTAAATTAATGTCTATGGTGTCCCATTTATATTCTATTATGGTAATGGTTGTAGAATCCCATTATATTTCTATCTCTCAGCCTTAACTATCTAGTTTATTATAAATCAATATAAATACTTTATAGTACCCATTTTGATGTTTTCTCACAATAAATTTTATTTCTGATCACTATACATTTGTGTACATCTAGGATGAATAGAAAATTATAATCTATGTACATTATCCAACAACTCCTTATAATTCAGTATTTATTGAAGAAATAGAAATTTACTGAATCAAATCATTCAATTTTGTTAATATTTTAACTAAGGGAAGTTAGTCAACTTCTTTTTTAATTCCACATATTATTTTCTCACTTATTTAATCCTCACATGGATATATATGGTTTAACATTCATATATGAGAGATATTATATTTCCCATTCTTCGGGATATGAACGTCCATAATCCAAAAATCACTTAGTATTGAATCTATTTCCATACACATAATAAGGAATCTGGAATGGACCATTCATATCACATCAATATATACCTTTATCATCTTCTAACATAGGTTTTTATTGAGAAGTAATAATCTTGTATAAAATATGACAAACTCTTTTTATTTATATTCAACACTTATTGTATGAATACATACATTAATATTTTTTATTCAATATATATATAAGCATTCACCGTATATATTATTCCCCCATATCATAAATTTTGTGTTTCCACCTAACCATTATAGATATGTACCCCTCATTGTATAAGTAGTAAGACCTATATAATGGTGGTAATTTCAATTGGCTCTTCATATTCATGATCACAGTTCTAAAAAATCATATGATGATTTTTAATTTTAAATATGCTTCATATCCATAGATATTCATAAATATATATATATATATATAAATAGATATAAATAATTATCCAAATCACAAAAAAAATCAACTAAAGAAGAAAATATAATATTTTCATTGGATGATGTTTTAAGAACATTTACTTTACATCCCCAAGTATTGACTGGAGAATAATTGTTCCTCCAGATCATTTTCTAACACAATATAGATTCATTATTATTTTCTTGATCTAGTAGTTATACATTATATTGGTATATTTACTAAGATAATTCCTAACTTCCCCGCATTTAATACATCGATCTTTTAGTGGCTCCATAGGATGAATTTTTATTTCAATCAATAGAAATATTCATTTTTACTTATAATTATTTTCACTATTCAATTTATTTCCACTCATATAAAATCTTCTCATTCCTTGGAAACATTTACCAAGTTAATTCTTGTATCATTATTATCACAAATAATATTAAATATTGTTTCTTCCATGATAATATAGGTGTGTTAAAAAACTCACTTATGTTCATGGTATTAATAATAAATAGAGATTTATTGTTAGGAATAACCACAATATTTTTAACACTATATTCAATCATTATTGTTTAACCATTTATAAAACTATCACATTGTCTTCCTCACCAATTTTTGACATTTTTTATCATTGTTTAATAAATTTACATAAAATAAGAAAATTAGTTTGAGTATAAAAAAACAATGATAAAATTCAATAATCATATGAATATTATTTTTTTAAGATTTCTTAATTCATGGAAGCTTTATTAGGCCCATGACACATTAAATTTATCCAATATCCATGTGGATAATCATTTGATACATCTATTCTACCATATCATTCATTATAATGATTCATGAATAGAATTTAATTTACCAAATATTTTCCATTGAAAGTGTTATATTTTTTTAAGTATCCTTTCCCTAAAATAGGTGAGGATCAAGTTAATACCCATATGGATTGTTTAGGGTTATTAAAATGATGTTTATTAGTTTTAGATCTTTTATCAAATTTTTTTGTATCTTTTTTTTAATTTAATTTCTGGGAAACAACACAATATATAGTTCAAAAAATCATATATATTATCATTTATAAAGACATATCCTTGGGGTTATAACAAGTGTTTTCTAATATTTAATATCTAAAATAACTAAATTGGTATGTGATGGTAATATAGGTGAACCACAATTACATATATATAAAAAATAAATTATTCTAAATTAATATTAAATAAATATAATAATAATAAAGTACCCATAAATCTAAAGCGTTTCTATCTTTATGGAATATATACATTATCAACTTATGTCATGATTGATATTCAATATCTCCCACAATGTAATTTTAAAATATCTATATTCTTAGGAATCCCCTACTTAAAAACGTTATTCATAACATAGGAAATGGAAACATAAAAATTGGTATAAATATTATTAAGTGTAATTATATGATATGTCATTAAATAACAATATGTGTGAAAAAGATAACCATTATGTTATGATAACATGATGATAACATTAAATATTCATACCCAAATAGTCATCATTCATGATAAATTTATTTTTAATAATAAAACATAATTCATAAGAGTGAATAATTTTGAATTACCAACAATAATCCATGATAATATATCTTTAGAATAATAAATATGTTTTTGGAAAAAAAAATTTGAAAATCATTTCATTTTTCAAAGTTAACTTGAATGACTATCACATTGGATGATGACCCATTGGTGATTGGGTTCTTTCATTATTAGTCCATTCCATTACCAAATGTTCACTCCCAATACTATCATAGTGGGCCGAGTGAGAAACCCCAAACCCACACTCTGATGTCTCATGTTAAAAAAATTAAATATTAACTTTGAAAACAAGAGATATTATCACATATAGGATTTTAAAAATTTAACATTCATATAAAATCACAAAATAATCTCACACAAGTCAGAGTGTCTTTCGGTTGACTTTATTTTATTACTCGCTATATAAGAAATATATTTATAATACATGTGAATATTTCTAAAAAATCTTACACCTCTATACAATGTTATACACTTCCCATATTTTATATATATATCATTATAAACTAAAAAAATTAAACATAAAAAATATATAAGACCAAATTTTTTGTAAGGGAAATCATATACATATGTAATCAAGGGTTTGATCATAAGAATATGTGAAAACATAGAAAATAGATAAATTAATTACTTAAAATTACTTGGAATGATAATATATATCCTTAAATTATTTTCAAATTACATGTAATAGAAAATAAACATATTTATAACATGTATATAGAGTGAACAATAATGAGATGAGGAATTTGATACCTAGTGAATAATTATAGCCATATGACATGAAAATTCACCGTGATGTTGAAACAATCCATATCAAAGAACATGGTCAAAAATATTAGTATAAGAATCTTATGATGTTGTGATATAAAAAATCAATAATTATCATTATGAAAAAATTGTACATGCTTTGTATTGTGAATAAAAAATTCACATGATTTATGTTGTGAACAAAAAAAATGCCCATATATCCTACTATGTTCAAAAGATATTTCTATACATAGCATTCTTATATAATTATATATATATATATATATCCAATTAATTAAAAAGAAAATATATGACCCCCTACATATATTATCCATACATGTGTTTCCTATTTTATGAATTTAAATACTCACTTCATAATGAACATATGGGAATAAAATTTGATTTCTTAACATTTCAAGTAGGAATCACCAAAATTGACCCCAAAAATATAAATGGTAAATAATAAAATTTCAATAAACATAAAAAATTATTTATTTACAAAATTTATAATTTGATTTATTAGAATATTTCTATGTCTATAAATCCATTACACATTAATAGGAAATTGGTAGTTAATCAATAATAGATTTGTTAATAAAATTATTTTAATATTGTGTTTAAAGAATAATTGAAATATCAAATTCAAATGCCATTTTAAAAATGGTTAATTGAAAATATTGGGAATAATTACTTTTATAATGAATAATGAATAATAATTACCCAAAAACAATTAAATTATTTCATTAAATAATTTGGAGAGGATGATAAAAAATTTTATAATTAATAGATAAAAACTATTTAAAAATTTCTAAATACCGTTATTGAACCCCCACATCATAAAATGAAATAATAAAAAATAATTTTGAAAAAGAGGAGATAGGAAATATGATTTTCACATAAGAAAAAATAAAATTGTGATTCCAAATAAATATTATAACATTATTGGGAATAGAAAGTAAAGACATTAAAACCCATTTTTAAAAAGTATTTAATTAATATCAACAATTACAAACTTTTATGGGTTACTAATTCATCATATATGAGTATTTGAATAAAATATTAATTTTAGACACAAAGAAATTTAATGTGTAATATATAATGCGATGGATTAATAAAAACCCCTTAGAATTTGGAACATTATGACGAGACATTAAAAGCGAATGAATGGGGTTTGAGTTAACAAAACCCTTACAATGCCATTATCTTTTAAAGTGACAACCCATGATAGGTAGAATAATAGATTAATTACTATATAAATTAGGTTCTATAATAATAATTATAAATGAAATAAATTTCCAATATTTAACAAAAAAATGGTACCAGGGGTGAAATATACATCATATCTCAATTATTCAAAATTGAGAAATAAAAACCCATACTTAGGGTCTAGAACCATTCAGCAGATGCACCTATAATTTGGAATAAAAAATTAATATTTTTTAAAATTATTAATATAATAATTGAACTAATTTTAATATTATATGTTACATATATTACCATATGTTATTAATATACTATATATTTTTCATTCTTGTTTGTTACTTAAGGTTTCTCAGTATATTTCTCCAAAACACCCTTGGTATGTTGATAATTTTTGATGATTATGTAAAATAGACCCATAAAATACATATGTGTTTATATATAAATCTTATATTATTCAATTAACTCCTAATTTATGATGTTCAATAGGTTTATAAAATTTACTCATGTTATGAAATGTTCTTTGATACATTTATTTAATGTACTTATATTTAATATGACAATTTATAATTAATAATATACCATTATTTCCAAATATTATATTTATATAATATAATAGTTTCATTAATATAATTATTATACGTTGATTTTTTTTAAAAATCATGAATGGAATGATTTAATTGAAAAAATAATTTCATCATTCTATGGAGGTGGTAGTACGTGGTTACATGGACAATGCAATAATTATTCATAAAATGGGTGGGAGTGTAAAAATAAATTAAAAATTATTTAAAATTATGAATCATGTTTAAATTTATATATTTTTTAATCTATAACTACTTAGGATCATTCATTAAAATATTTAATACAAATATTACACAAGTTTCATGGAGGTAGTTTTCCACACAAATTCATGTCGATGTCTTCATTATTAAATTTTTTTGTATGGAGGTAGAATATTTTCATTTTATTTGTATAGTAATGATAATAATATTAATAATAATTATTTTATAATACATTCCCAGATATATAATATATTAAGGGTTGATTAATTTAATGGATAAAATACGATAGTGTAATAATGATAAACTGGGGAGCTTAAACATTCCCTTGAAATTATTCTTATAAATGAAGTGATTATGATAATTTTTATAGGAGATGATATTTTTATGTGAAATACATTAAAAGAATATATATATCATTTTTATAATATAAATTTTTTTATTTTCATGTTATTGAATGGATGGTGAAAGGACCCTTTTATAGGTGGAATAAAAAATAATTTTTATAAATACCCATTACATCACAATGATTCCCTGAAACTATTATCAAGCCAATTAATCAAAAAATAATCCATCATTTTGTATATAGTGGTGTTTTTATCAATATTAAATAATTTATTTTTTAACATGTTGTACACTTTTCTTCAATTTTTTTACGTTATATTTTTAGATTTTCAAATATTGTATTTTAATATTAAAATATTATGAATGTTTTTATTTTTTCATTATTACCATAAAAATAATTTATTTCAGAACATTATAAAAAATTCCACAATGGAAATATTTAAATTAAAACGTTTTTAGAGAAGGTCATTTTTTGAAATATGTATTTACAAATTTACAAATTTAGATTTTAAATGAAAATACAAAATAAAATGTAGTATAGTTTTTATTGAACAAAATACCTTTAAATAAATTATTTTTTCTTAATATTTTCTTATCCTTTAGAATTGATTATAATCAATTTTATTTCAATTAGTTTTTTATTTTTATGTTTTATAACAAATATTAATCAAATATGTGACTATTTATTTATGTTTTATGTTTCATGTTAGAAAAACTATCGACAAATGTGTTTATTTAATGAAAAAAATACATTGAAATATTGTGGTGTTACATTCACACAACCCCAAATAAATTGGGCTCTAAAAAGTTTAATTATCACATACCAATGAAATAAATTAGTTAATAAAAATGAAGGACATGACTCAGGATATAATTTTTGGATAGATATATTTTTTCAAATATGGGGAATATATCCTTTTCTTTATAGTAGTCTAATCTATAATATTTATATTTTCTCCATCTATTTCAACTTAGTGTCTAATGTTATTTTGAATAAAAATAGACATTTTATATTTCATTCCAATGGTTATTAAAATCATTCATTTATTCATAATCAATCATAGGTTGAAATGAAATTTTATCAAATAACTCTTCCTCTAATTAGTGAGAACAAATTTATTCCCTAAATCACATTATACTCCTATAATGTAAAGATAATAGTATATTTCTATGAAAAATACAATAAACATAAATTTAAAAAAATAATAAAATAACTAGTTATTTTTATTTAATAATTAAATCATTATGGTGGTTATTTAATGTCAAGCTAAAATATCCTATATATACTGATGTTTTTTGAATCATAACTTGATAATACATCCACAACTATGGAGTTGATGATAGTTACGCCATAATTATAATAATAATATTCATCCATTTTTTTTTCATATGGTATTCCTTTATCCATTTGTCTATGATTCTTTTTTGGTTATATTTCCTTCATTAGCTCTGAAGATAGGGAATTGATTTCCAAAAGACAAAAACACATTTCACATGAAGCTTTGATGTGTGTGTGGAACATTAGTGGGGAAATTATTTTCCTCAATCACATAGAATGGAATAATTATCCATTTTGGAAATCATCATCTTAATGGATAGTATTGAAAAAATTTAAACACTTCTTTATTCCCTACATAACATTATCTGGTTGTTTTTTCCTCATTTTTTTTAAATTGTTAGACCTGAACATTCTTTTTCCCATGTGACATATCATTTATAATTCCATGATTTTCTACGCTCCTTTTAATCTATATAGAATAATGTGATTACCATGTCTTCATATCCATGTTTATAATAAATTTAATAATCCATTCATATCTTCCTTATTCTTTTGTGGATAATTCATTTTTTTTAATTTGATTCAATGCACTATTGAAATGATATATTTTAATCTCTATGATAGATAAAATACCATATGCATAACTTTTGACCCATAGGATGTTTTCTTTTTTATATTGTAATAGATTCATTGTACTACTATTTTAAGACATATAATTATCTCTTAATATTCATCCCATTTTTTAAGAAAATAATTAGTAAAAATAGGTTACTTAATTCCTCTCCTTCCATAATTTGTACCATATAGTTTTCCATTATATTTATAATTTGATCCCACCTTTGGTCTACCTATCCTTATATATTAAATAAATTTTTTATATTTTTTCATGCTATAAGAAATAGATGATGGAATGTATTATTTCCATTGCATTGATCCACTACTATGTAATAAGTGGATTAGAATATCCAATGATAGAAGGTGGATATTTCAATATAAATAAAGGATTACAAGTTCCTCATTCATTGGTTTATTATGGATTTAAATAATGATTATGTTATTCATCATCTCTTTTGACTATTGAGTGAGAGTTTTCAAAAATAAAAGAACTCCAAATACTATATAATTTCATTGAATGTGATTTTAGTCATAACATTTACCTTCACATCCCTTGTTTACTCATTTTATTTTAGCTCCAGATATTAATTTAACAAAGAATAAAATATTATAAGGTTTACTAACATATTAAACATAAATTAAACATAAAATAGAAGACTATACACTTATAAAGGATTAAACATAAATTAAATATTTACCATAATATATGAATTTAATGGATTCATTCTAGGTTTTTAATTTTAAATCTTATATAAGGTTATCTAATCACATTGTAATGATTTATTGGAATACTTCATGTTGGTTCATAAAGAACGATTGAATTTCCAAATCATATCGACCATGATTATAATCTATATGTGCAATTATGAATATTTCTCATGGACAAGGTAGAGATTATTCGAAAAATGAGTACACCACATATAGGGTTACTACCCATATGTATATATATTTCATCGCCTGAATCCACTTGTAGTATCAATATAGTGATATTTTTTCTAGGAAAAAAACACAATCACAACATTACCATTGTTTAATAAAGTTATAATATATATGAAATTATCGCTTATTGTTTTCCATAGTGATAAAAAAAATTGTGTATATTGGTTTTTGTGATGATAAATTATCATCAATTAATTATTAAAGAAGTTTTTTTACATTAGATTTTTAGACATTACCATTATAGTCTCTTCCTTGGTAACTATTTTTTTACTAAATAATTTATGTCAAACTAAACATATAAGATAATCCATATGATGAATATTTTGTATTAGGAACGTTAATATTTCATCTCATTAGAGCTATTCAAATATTCAAAACATTAATATTTAGTTTATAATAAGGACAATTTATAAATAGAAAAATACTTTTTCATAGAGAATGATGTTTGAACTCTTAAATATTCTAAATATATTATAAAAATAATTAACAATAAAATGGTAGATAATATATATATATAAATATGTAAATAAAATATATAATTACTTTTGGAAAATATATAATTATATTATATTAGATTAAAATTAAATAATATTAATAAAATAAATCATTAAAATCATTATTTCACCATTATCATGGTAAATATGTTTATTCATATTAATCCTAAATTTATACCTTAAAATGTTTTTTACTTATTAATTAATAATAAAATTTCAATCAAAAAAATAAAATCCATTTTTTATATTTAATTTCATTAAGAAATGAAAATTAATTTTTAATATAAGCACATAAAAAATATTTTTTGAGTAAAATATATCTTCTGTTCCAAAAGTGATAAAAGAATATATAGAAATTCATAATATTGTTTTTAATTTATTTATATTACAATATAAATATTTTTTTTTAAACATAAAATATTTCATTGAATTTTAAGTCATTCTTGTATTATGATAATTTCATAATAATGAAAGTAATAGGAAATTTATTATTTTTCAATTTGAAAATACTGAATTTATAAATTTGTTTGTTAAATGAAAATACAATATATAAAGTACTGCTCCATTTTTGAAAACATGCTCCCTAAAAAATTATGTATTCTCAAACCTGTTTTTTATCCATTTTTAAGTGATAAAAATATTTTTATTAACTATATATTATATTATTAATAAATTTTATAATTAATATTCATCTAATATATTGTCTCTCATTTTAGTTCATGGTTGTATTTAAAGAAAGATATCGACACAATGTTTATTTAATGGAATATTATATTGTAATATCATGGGTTGTTAGACAATGTACATTAATGTATAGGGTTCAATCTCCATTAAGTTATATATTATGGCATGTGATATATACCTTTACCTAATTAATTTTATAGATTTAACACAAAAACCAAACACATAATGGTATTCATACAAATGTGTTCCATGATATTGTAAAAACAATAATCAATTCAACGTAGTATAACCTAAGGAAAAGAGAAAATTTTCTTAAAATTATCATCATCACATAATAAAAATACATCCAAAATAATTAAGTGTATGGTATCATAAAAAATAACTTTTTTACCATATCTTAATTAACCCATGGGAAAGTAACGAGTTTCATTGAATCAACCATAAAATATCATCACCATTATAGTTCAAGTGATTAGATGTATATGTTATCATAACATCATATCCCTAGGGAATCATAATAAGCCTTGAAAAATGATCCCATAAATTAAAATACATTTATAATATGATTTCTACATTTAATTGAAAATTGGTGGAAATAACCATTTCTTATAATACAACTAGTACTTCGCCCTTGCGATGCACGACACTATAAAATAATTCTTATTATTAATTATATATTACTATTCAAAAAAATATAATAGTTTATATTAATATTGAATATACTTGAAAAGGAAATGACATGTAAAATGAGGAATAAAAGTCACAGAATTTGAGGAACAAAATTTAGATACTGACCAGCCTTCTGTATAAAACTAACAACGAAGGAACCAATGGTGAAATAGAATGAAAATTAATAAATAATATATTGAAAGTATAACTTTATTCATAGAAACAAAGTATAAAAGTCTAATTTGTAGATACATGAAATAGGTCAACAGTGAAATAAAATCATTGTAAGATAACATCAATACACTCTCACCTTTGACATAGGACTATGGAATATAATTTAACAATGATAAGAGAACATCAATACTGTTTAAGTAGCAGATACATATTTTACAATATAAACATGAACCATAATTTTCAACAACAGTGGGTGTACATATCAGATTAAAATTCATGTCATCAAAATGTGCAGTCCAAAGCCTCTTAGTACCAAATGTGTCATTGATTTAGAGTAGAAGTTTGTCATGTTTTTTGACAGTTATATTGATCCCTGCAAACTATAATTATAAATTAATGTGAGTAAATGATACATAATACTTTGATAAAATCACTGGTTAATCTAGTAATGTCCAAAAAATCTGGTCATAATGAAATGGATTTTTGGTTTGCAATATTCATCTATGAAAAAAAAAACTGTATGATAATTAAATGAAAACAATTAAATAATATGAAAACGAAAAGTCACTCCCCTTCCCCTCCCCTACCCTCCTCAATTATATACATTTACTCCCTCCCCTATACAGCCCCCCCCCCCCCCCCACACCCTGCCCAGCATGTCAACCCCCCACTCCTCCACCTATCATCCCTCCCCTAACTAGCCCCTCCCTCCCACACCCTGCCCAGCATGACCCCCCCCAAATATCCCAGCATGTCCTCCTACCCCCTACCCAGCTATACCCCAACCCTCACCCCTCCTTTTATTGGCTTCCACCCCATCTAAACTCCTCCCCCTCCCTTGTCATCCTTCCCCCTGCCCAGCCCCTTCCCCCAGCACTCCCCCCCCCCCCCCCCCCCCGTTTTCCAGCCCCACCAGTCCCCTCCCTCCCCCCCACACCCTACCTTGCATGTCAACCCCCCCTCCCCAGTCCTCTACCTGTCATTCCTCCCCTTCCCAGCCCTTCCCTTCCCCACCCTACCCAGAATGACCCCCCCCCCAATTTCCGAGAATGTCCTCCTACCCCCCCCCCCCCCCCCCCCACCTAGCTATACCCCTCTCCTCCTCCCTCCTTTGCCTTTCTGCCACCCTATCCAAACAGCTCCCCCTCCCTCGCCATCCATCCCCCCGCCCAGCACCATCACCCAGTAGTCCCCCCTACCCATACCCTTCCCCTATCACTCCCCCCTTTCCAGAACCTTCCCCCATAACTCCCCTGGCCAACCTCTTCCCCCACACGACCCTTCCCCCCATCCATCATTTTCCCCTCCCCTCTCCTCATCTCCTCTACAGCCAGCCCAGATCCTCCCCTCCCCTCCCCTACCCACTAACCAAAATATGCTCCCACCCTTTCCTCCCCACTTGTCCTTCCACGTCCTACTCCCCCTACCCAGCTCCTTATCATCCCCTCCCCCTGCCCAGATCTCCCCCTCCCGTCCCCCCTGTCACCAGCTCTTCCATCCTGGACCCTCAATTCCTTACCACTATGGATTATCACTTCATCAAGTATATATACTCATTTGAAATTAACGAATTCAAACTATCTAGCCCATTTGTATTTCTATGTAAAAAATAATCAAAAGAATTTATCAGGAATCGTAAATATATACAATAATTTATTTCAACTATAGAAGTAAGTAATGCGGAAAATACTACTGAATAGTCTATAAGTTGATAACTTTTAAAAATAATAACACAATTAAATACCTTCTTTAAAATATGAAAAATTCATAAGATAATATAACCAATAACATCATAGGATTTGTTGTTGTAGTCAAAAATTAAAGTCTAAGATATCATGTCTTTATATGTTGTGTAATTTCATCCATATAAACCATCAAATGATCCAATAAAAATGTAATGCATAGCAATACATAAGAATGTACATTGAATACCTGTATGGGGCTCCATTCAATACACCCCACCCGAAGATTTTGTTGAACGTGCAAACAAAAGTGAAAATTAGGTAATCCTAAAATTAATGGCTAACTAAACATCTTTCACTAACAATGATAAAAAACGTTACAGAGGGCCTTCCCCCCTGCCCAGCACCACCCCCTACAAGGTCCGTCCCCCCATCCAACTTGTCCTCAATCATTCCCATCACCACCCCCATCCATTCCCAGCACCTCCGCTCCGCTCCCCTCCCCCTACCCAACCCCTCCCCTCCCCTCCCCCATTAGCAGCCTCTACTGCCAACCCATCCCATGACATCCCCCTTCCAACTCATCCTCCCTCTTTCCCATCACCTTTCCCACCATCCCCCACTAGGCCATACCTCCCTGCCCTGCCCCTTCTCCCACCAGCACTGAAATAATTTTTTTTCTTTCTTTAAAAGGGAATTCCCTTGTGTGGCATTTTCGAACCCTCCACACAAGGAAACCCCCTCCCAACGAAGAGGTCACTCCGGAGAGAGCCACAACCGGTAAACAGCTGTTGCCAGCCGAGATGGCAGAGCATCCCAGAGGGTGACAACCCGGGCGGCGATGGTTCGTCAAAAAATCCCTCAGCACAGGTGGGTTGCACCTCATTTTTCCCACCCAGTCAGAAACTGGGTGACCTAGCAAGGCGAGTGGATCCCGGGGGAGAGGTTCGCCCCGAAAGCGGACTCCCAGGTTTCGAACCCTATACCCCCCAAAGAACGGCGTTGTTTTACCCCTCTCCTTCACCACTACGCCACTACCAAAGCGGCCCAGCACTGAAATACTTCAATAACTTTTAAGTCATTCTTGTATTATAATAATTTCATAATCATGAATGTATTATAAAATTTATTTTTTTTCACTATTCATTTGGAAATAAATATTTTATAATTTTTCTTTTCAAATTCTATTGGTGATTATATTAATGAAAAAACTAATTTAATTTATTTCAATTTCAAAATATTGAATTTATAAATTTGTTTGTTAAATGAAAATACAATATATAAAGTACTGCTCCATTTTTGAAAACATGCCCCTTAAAAATTTATGGATTATCAAACCTATTTTTTATAAATTTTTAATTGCTAAAAATACTTTTGTAACTAGATATTATATTGTTATAAAATTTTATAATTAATATTCATCTAATATTTTGTCTCACAATTTAGTTTATGATTTTATTTGAAGAAAGATGTCAACACAATGTTTATTTAATGGAATATTATATTGTAATATCTTAGGTTGTTAGATAATGTACATTAATGAATAGGGTTCACTCTCCATTAAATTATATATGATGGCATGTGATATCTATCTCTACCTAATTAATTTTATAGATTTAACACAAAAACAAAACACATGATGATATTCATACAAATGCGTGCCATGAGTTCGTAAAAACAATAATCAATTCATCATAGTATAACCTAATGAAAATAAAAAAATATCTTAAAACTATAATTATCGCATCATAAAAATAAATCCAAATAAATTAAGCATATTGTATCATAAAAAATAGCTTATTTTATTATATCTTAATTAACCCATGAGAAAGTAACGAGTTTCATAGAATCAAACATAAAATATCATCACCATTATTATTCAAGTGATTAGATGTTGATGTTATCATAACATAATATCCCAAGGGAATCATAATAAGCCTTGAAAAATGTTCCCATAAATTAAAATACATTTAAAATATGATTTCTACAATTAATTAATAATTGAGGGAAATAACCCTTTCTTATAATACAATTATAATGTATAAAATACATGAATATTTGGAAAAACATTAATTGAAAATAACCATATAAATGTGTAATTAAATCCTCAAATTTTATAGTGGGTGTTATAATGAAAAAAGCAATTCACATGGTAAATGTTATAATAATGATTCCTTAGGAACTTTTTATAATAATTCACAAATATCATGTTCTGAAAACATTTTAATAATTAGGGTTTAATTATTTAAAATGTAATAAAATTATGTTCAAAAATATAATTAACTATCATTAGATCATATAAAATAATATTCATTGAAAATATTTTGAAGAACATTGACATATAGGTAAATGATTTCGAACAAAAAGGAAAAATAAATTCAAGTTTCATCAAAACATTTTTTTATTATTTTTTATACAAAATAGATTAAAACAGAACTCAAACTTGATAACATCAATAATAACAAAATTAGAAAAAATTGTTTTATAAAATATGGTCAACATAACTTTCATTAATTTAAATTCAGTATTATCAATCTGGGAAATAAATGAGATTTTAAGATAAACCCTTACCACATTGGTATATTTCATATCATAAATCACTTGAAATAAAAAAGTAAAGTTAAAAATTAAAAAAAATTATAAATATATTCTAGATATAATATATCAAATGGGAATTATATGAACTATATAAAAATATATAGGTGTATGAAATTAAACATGTCTTTCAAAAACATCATTTAGATGAAGAACCCTTACATTTTTAGTAATCTTGGAATTTAAACCTCACAAAAGGGGGGAGAATATATATATTTGTAAATACCCATAATAATCATTAAACATATTTATAGGTAGTATATACCCAACCTGAAATAAACAAGTGTAGAATATGACATATGCCTCATAAAATCAAAAGTGAGAGGATAAGTTCATGCCACATGTTACAAATATCTTTATACACATTAAAAACTATTATATAATACATATATATTAGTTATAAATATATTATGGAACTATATTCATACATAAAATAAAATATATCATTTTGTTATAATTTCAGATAACCCCTTTTGTTAAAATTTATTCATCACAAGGAAAATTCAAGTGAAAACAAGTCTATATTCAGGTTTCTCTTCAAACGATCCAGTTCTTGCACTATGGTAAAGATTTAATAATATCACAAATCATATAATTTTCATAAATATCCTATTTATTTAATATATTATGGTTTCTAACCATTAATATAAATTTGGATATGAAAATTAATTACATTACCTAAGGGAGATGATAGTCTATACGTATGCATGTGTGATGTTTTGGTTTTTGATGGATATATATAAAGAATTTTAAATAACAGTTCACATTTAATGAATAATTAATGTATATTATGTATTACTATTATTAGTAAAAATTTTCCTTATTACCATCTATGTAAAGATAAAATTAATAATAAATCACATTCCCTGGTGGAGGTGGCTGTCCACACAAATGAACGAGTGACATCATCATTTTCCAATGAATTAGAAAGTGATATAAAATGTAAATAAAATTAACATAAAAATATTTATATATATTAAATATATATAATCCATCATTTTAAAATATTTATAGAACATTTAGAAGAGATAAAAAACTATAAAACATGATAAACATTGATAAGAACAAAAACTCATCCCTAAGTACAATAATTTGAAAAATTCATTAAGGATTATTATATAAGAGAAATGGGAATAAAATACCCTCATGGTAGTATCTAATAATTTAGAGATAGTAGTTTTATTTATACTTTTTGAGATAAAGGGCTCAATTGGTGTATAGAAGAGTAAACAAGAAGTTCCTTTTTATTAGTGAGGGTATTGGTACACATCTAAAAATTATGAATATTAATTGATAATAAATTCAATCTCAAATAAAATTGTATCAAAATTGGATCAATATTGATTTAAGTTTGATATATAATCGATATAAATTCATATAATATGATTTATTCATTTTTTTGTCAGTTTAATCAAAATATCTTTTCTTTAACAATTTATTTACACTTGTTACCATTATTATAGAGTCAAATTTTTACCTTTGTTAATATTATTAATAATCACAAATTAAGTTTAACTTATGAACAAATATTAGTTATATTTTCCAAAAAAAATAATTGATTTTACAATAATCAATTCCGTGATACTGAAACAGTTAATTAATTATTTGATTCACAAAACATTTACAAAATGTTTTTAGAAAAATTCATTTTTTTGCATAAAACATTATTTAATTCTATTTGGTGCATAGTAAAAACTATATGAACTTTAATATATTTTATTTAATATATTATTTTAATTTTCATGAAAATGTTTTTTAAATATTTATTAGTTTAATTTCTTAATAAAAAAACATTATATACATGAAAACTGGTTTTAGAGAAAATTTTATTTTTTACCCCCTATTTCATTTATTTTAATATATAACTATTTAAAAAAGGATTCTTTTTGTAATTTTATAAAAAATAAATTTTAATATTTATATATTCTTAATTAATTTTAAATTTACAAAATATATAAAAAACCATTTTCATCAACAAAGTAATTCAAAATAGTTCTCTATGATGAATAAGATCTCTTAACCGAATAAGAAAACATTTTCGAGAATTATATATCATTTAAATAACATATAATTTTATTCATTTTATAATGTAATATAAATATTCAATTATTATAAGGCCCCCGCCTTAAACCTTACTTAATCTTGAGTTATTACAATATTACACATTGAGGATCTTTTCAGGTTTAGAGTTTTAGAGAATTAGATCATAAAACTTTCATTACATTCCACATATAAAAAAGTGGTTACATAAAGATTGTATTATTCTTTCCCATAAATGGGAACAAATTTAAAATAAAACATGGATTTTTTCTTGACACTTCCTTGATACTATCATCATATCATGTACCTTTCCCTTGACCTGTGAAAAACATTTCAAAAAACTTGGGATGAGCATAAAAAGCTCAGTAAGGGATATAAAACTATGGAAAGGAAACATGGGTACATATATACATAAGAATGAAATCATACTTTACCCATAAAATATAAGCACTTTAACATACCTCATCAAATCATGAATAAATCATAGAAATCATAAGACATAAAGGTAACTTGAGGCATTCATAACATTCTTACGTAGGGAGTAACCCTCTTGGTTACGTTTGGAATACCCATCACAGTATATTCCATAAATCTCTTCGGAGAAACCTTAACATTTCACTCCTTCACGTTACCCAATTCATTGGAGAGCTATATCGGGCTCACCTGCCCTTAGTTTGTCACAGAACCACCCGTCTTCATAATAATGCCCAAGAAACTCAACATAATCGTACCACATAAAACATGCATAAAAGAAACATAGCATTTCCAACTTTCAATCACAAGATATCAATACAACAAATTGATATACAAACATTATGAAAACCATTTTCAATACCAAAATAAAAGAAAAGTAAAACATGGTATTTATTTTCTTTTTTTTAAAAGGTAGGGCTTGTAGAGGAAGCTGAAACTCAAATAATGGTCACGGCGGCAGAGAAGTCATTGTCGCCGCATACGTATGACAAAAACATTCTCTTTTGTCATTTAGTAAATTCTTCGTATAAAAAAAAGATTCTTTTTGAATAAACGTAAAAGTCAAAGGGTTTTATACGCCTTATAAAAGAAGGTTGTGTATAAAACAAAATATGCCTCAATGAAAGAGATTGAGACGAAGTCCCATACCTCAGGTCCGACTTGACTCGATCGTTATTTAATGTCCTGAATAATAAACTAGAGTTAATTTATACTTGATTAAGAACCTTTTTCAAGTTCAATATTCCTTTTATATCACTTATTTCCATGTCATTAACACTATGTAATTATTGAAGTTAATAACGATCATTTTAACGATCATTTATACTTTAATCAAAAATAATCCCTTTATAATTACAAGTTGTTCATGTATCCATTATATCCAGAATTATAATCATGATGTATATATCATATATATACAGTATATATATGCATTTATAATATTACATAATCATTTAGAGATAAGAAATGAAATGAACCGTTCAAGGAGACGGTAAGCCGTACGTACGTATGAACGCTACTTTCATTTCTATTTCGTATTTTATAGAATGGAATCATAATGATATAAAGGTATATTATAATTCCATTATAATATAATATATAATATCATAGTTCTATCCTTTATACGTCCCACATATGGTATTTAACGAATCAAATCACTTTGAGGGGGCGGTAGTCCGCACTTCCTTAAATGAAGATATCGCGTTTACCCATAAAGGAAACCATAAAGGTATGCCCAAAATGAAAAATACAGAAGCTTAAGGAAAACATAAACATATTATATATCATATATAAATATAGTGACATCTTAATGGCCACCTTTGAAGGTGTTAAAAGAATGTTGAACAATCATCGTTTCGGGAGGCATAAATTCACCATCCACGGAAACAGTATGTTCGTTAACCATTAGATGTAGGTGTGTGTAAGTGAAGCTCGAATACTTCTTTTAAAAACAACCTATTATATTGAAGATAATAGAGTTGTTACAAAATAAATGAATAATAAGAGTTTAGGGGGTTGGAGAAGAAAAATAAAACAAAATGACTCAAGTGAAGACATTACCTCAAAATCGGGTAACTCCCTTTGGTTTGAGATCAAAGGCTTCCTTGGGAAGAATTCTTCCCAAAGTGAGGCTTCAAGGAGTAATAAAGGGATGTGAAGAGACAAAATGGGCAGGGGTTGGCCGAGCCAAAGGCTTTGGGAGTGTGGGTAAGGAGGTAGAGGTGGGGGCCTTTTATAAGAGGAGAGGAGGGGCACTTTGGAAAGTAAAGAAATGCTACTTTATTTGAAAATGATTTTCGGATTCAAAAGGTACCACATTGATATAATTCGAGGGTAAGATGATAAGGGTTCTAAATCCACCCATCCAATAGGTTTTGGACATATGTAGGTCATAGATTTCACATTATCATTTCATTTTATTTAAATCCTTTATTAATGATGTAATCGCTGCATCATCATGATGTCATAAATAATTTAATAAATCTAATGTCTAAAAATTATAAAAAATAATCAGGATGTAGGAAATCTTATTATCTTTATAATGAATATTTATAGTCCAAAATAGCATTTATGTAGACAAAATTAAAAATATTTTACTTAGGTGATACATTCTTTGTCACATTTAACATTCTTTAAAAATAAATAAATAAAAAGTCACTTTCTCACAAAAGTGATTCCATGGGCCCCCAAGTTTGGCACAAGGCATCCCATGGTCGGCCATGAGACAACCAGTAGCCTTAGGACACATGTTGTGGTCTTTTTGTATTATTATGATATCATTTTGTTGTCCTTAACTATCTGATTACACATTAATCAAGATAATTAAAGATAATTATCATCGTTACTATTCATCATGTCCAAAAACAAAAGAGTCTTGATTACATAATTTGAACCTTATGATTCAAAATATGTAACCCATTTTACCAAATTACAGCCACAGAAATTGCAATAATTGATTTAAAAATAATACCCGTTGTCAAAACAAATAGTGGGCTTTTTTGAAACAATATCTATGAAAAGTTTGGCATTAGTTTATGCATAATTCCAAAGTGAAATTAATACTATTGACCACCATTGGATTAAATGGTAATAATATATTCTAATTTAACTTTAAAACCAATTAAAAAGATAATCTAATCAAATAAATAATGTAGATTAAAAAAGCAGTGTTGACGTAAAATACAGTATTTTTCACTATTCATAAAAAATGAACATTGTCAGAAAAATTACAAAAAATCACACAAAGTAAATTTTGATGTCCCAATAATAAAGAGTAAGTTTATTTTGACAGTAATATCTTATAAAATTGTCAAAAGATAGGTTTAAAAATGGTTTGCCATCAAAAGGCAGTAAAAAATCCTTTAAAAAATATTACGGTATTCCATGCTTAAGATTGGATTTATTTTCATTTTAAGCCTCTAAAACAGTATATAATTCATTAATAGACATAGATAAAAATATATATTATTCATTACTTACTTGGGATGTTACATCCTTCCCCCTTTAGAAAATTGTGTCCCACAATTTATTTACTTATCGAATAAATAGGGGGTACTTATCCCTCATTGCATTTTCAGATTACCATGTTGCCTCTTCCATCATGTGGTTTTTCCACAAAACCTTTACAGATTAATCACCTTATTTCGTAACACTTTCTCCCTATGGTCAAGAATCTGGACCGGTTGTTCCTCATAAGGTAGGTTCTCTTCCAGCTGAACTACCTCTGGACTCAAAACATGAGATGGATCTGGCATATACTTTTTCAACATCAAAAAGTGAAAAACATTGTGTACCTGAGATAAACTCGGAGGTAAAGCCACCCGGTATGCAAGTGATCCAACTCTCTACAGAATTTCATATGGTCCAATGAACCTTGGACTCAGCTTTCCATTCTTTCCAAATCTCATCACACTTTTCCTTGGTGAGACTTTGAGAAAAACATGATCACCAACCTCAAAAGTTAGATCCTTCCTCTTATTGTCTGCATAACTCTTCTGCCTACTCTGAGCTATTCTCATGTGTTTCTGAATCAGTTTCACTTTTTCTGCCATCTCTTCTACCAATTCTAGTCCCATCAACTTCCTTTCACCCACTTGATCCCAGAAAGCTGGAGTTCGACACCGCTTCCTATATAATGCCTAAAATGGTGCCATCTGTATACTGGAATGAAAACTGTTATTATATGAAAATTCAACCAAAGAAAGATGTTGGTCCCATCTTACCTGATAATCCATCGAACAAGCTCGTAGCATATCCTCCAAGGTCTGAATTGCTCATTTTGACTGCCCAACTGATTGAGGATGAAATGTTGTACTAAAATTTAATTCAGTACCCAATGACTTCTGAAGGACCTTCCAAAAGTTAGAAGTAAACCTGAGATAATGATCAGATTCAATAGAGAGAGGAACTCCATGTATCCTTACTATCTCTTTAAGATACAAATGGGAAAGTTGATCAAGATAGAAAGTTTATCGTATAGCATAGAAATGAGCAGATTTAGTCAAGCGATCAACAATAACCCATATTGTATTATTACCTCAAGATGTCTTCAGTAATCCCACAACAAAGTACATGGATATATTCTCGCATTTCCACTCTAGAACTGGTAAAGGCAGAAGCATCCCTTTCAGTAACTGCTGCTCTAATCTAACCTGTTGAAAATTCAAACACATCACAGTAAAATCAGCAATATCTCTTTTCATTCCATCCCACTAGTAATACTCCCGCAGAACTATGTACATCTTAGTACTGCCAGGATGAACTAAAAACAGAGACCTATGAGCTTCACAAAACAACTCTCTCTTCAACTGTGAATCACAAGGCACACACAATCTCTTCCCAAATCTCAAAACACAATCATTATCATTGTTGAATTCAGGCAACTTACCTTTCTGAACCAGCTCTACCTTTTTCTGCAACTCACTGTCTTGCTTTTGTGCTTTCTTGATTCTTTCTGATAGAGATGATTTCCCTGATACCTGAAACAAAACATAAGAACTTCCTACAGCAACAACTTCTATGCCAAAGTTCACCAAATCCTTAACCAAAGGATCATGTTCCAAACGCAACATTGCTAATGATGCATTACTTTTTCGACTAAAATCATCAGCCACTTTATTTTCTTTTCCCGGATGGTAATGAATTGTACAATCATAATCCTTGATTAATTATAGCCATCTCTTCTATCTCATGTTCAAATCTTTCTGAGTTAATATACACTTTAAACATTTGTGATCAGTATATATTTCACACATTACTCCATACAAATTATGCCTCCAAATTTTTAAAACTAAAACAACAGCAGATAATTCCAAATCATGTGTAGGGTAATTTACCTCATGAGTTTTCAACTGTCGTGAAATATAATAAATTACATGATCATTATGCATTATGACGCAACCAAGTTCGTTCAATGAAGCATCACTGTAGATAACAAACTCACCATTCCTAAAAGGTTGTGCCAAAACTAGAGCATTCACCAATCTTCTTTTCAATTCCTGAAAACAATCATCACATTCTTTTGTCCAGATAAACTTAACACCCATCCGAGTTAGCTTAGTCATTGGACTAGATAACCATGAAAAATTTCTAACAAGCCTTCAGTAATAGCCTGCCAATCCAAGGAAGTTATGAATCTCAGTTACATTTGTGGGTCTTGGCCAGTCTTCCACAACTTTAGTTTTTGCAGGATCAACAGTTATCTCATCGTTAGAAACAATGTGACCAAGGAAAGAAATTTGTTGCAACCAAAACTCACACTTGCTGAATTTTCCATACAGTTTCTTTTCTTTTAAGGTTTGCAAGATAAACCTTAAATGTCTTTCATTCTACTCTTTACTTTTAGGAAACACCGAAATATCATCAATGAAAACCACCACAAACTTATCCAAGAACTCAAGGAAAATTCTGTTCATTAAGTACATGAATATAGTAGGTCGATTGGTTAGCCCAAAAGGCATTACTACAAATTCATAATGGCTATATCTAGTAAAGAATGTGGTCTTCGGAACATCTTCTTCCTTTACCTTCAGCTGATGGTACTCCGATCTCAAGTCAATCTTTGAAAAATATTGAGCTCCCTAGAGTTGATCAAACAAATCATCGATATGAGGTAAAGGATATTTGTTCTTAACAGTGATGTTATTCAAGGCTCTATAATCAATTCAAAGTCTCATTGAACCATCTTTCTTTTTAACAAATAAAATAGGAGCACCCCATGGTGATGTGCTAGGTCGAATGAAACCTTTCTCTAATAAATCTTGCAATTGCTCCTTCAACTCTAAAAGTTCAATTTGAGCCATTCGATAAGGGGGTTTTGAAATTGGCTTAGCATCAGGAACTAAGTCAACAGTAAACTCAACTTCCTGATCTGGTATTATTCCATGCAACTCATCAGGAAAAACATCAGGATACTCATTTACCACTGGCACATCATTAATCTGAATAGTTCCCTTGTTTTCAACAATGTGTGCTAGGTAACATTCATTTCCATATTTTACAAGTTTCTTGGCCTCTTGATAAGTTATAAACAGTAAGGGTTCATTCTTGTACACAAATTGAAGGTCTTTCTGAAAAGAAACTCCTTTAGCTCTACAGTAAATCTTAGCATGGTAAATAGAGAGCCAATCCATACCCATGATAACTTCAACCCCTACTAGAGGTAGAACAATAAGGTTTGCAAGTAGGTTCTTTCCACAGATAAGGATAGAAAGATTCTTATAAAATATTTTTTCCTAAACATTTCCCCCAGGTATTTTTACCAAAAGTTCGGGAGTCATTTCATGAGATGGTATTCCCATTTTACTAGAAAAGGATTCAGAGATGAAAGAATGTGTGGACCCCGAATCAAACAACACACTGGCATAATCTAAAAAAAACAAAGTACCTGATACAACTTCATTTGATGTCCCGACATCAGCTGAAGTAGTTGCACAAGATTTCACCACCACTTTCTTCTTGTAGTCTAACTTCTTCCCATCACTCAAGATCTTTGTCGGACACTCTTTTTCATAGTGAACCATCTCATTGCACTTAAAACATTTCACTAACTGTAAATAAAATTTGGTCGTACCTTCACCTTGATCTTTTTCAGTGCAATCACGAGCCTTATGTCCTATCTTACCACATTTGTAGCAATTTCCAGAATTCAGAAGACATTCCCCAACATGCCTTTTTCCACATTTATCACAAACTGGAAACTTAGATTTCTTACCATCAGAATTTTTTGAAGAATTCTTCCCTTTCTCCTACCACCTTGGTCTCTTCTTCTACGGTTGTTATAGAACACTTGATCATCGGCAAAATCCATTTCCACCTTCTCAGCACATCAAACACCCTTTTCATAACTTTTAAACTCACAAGAAGCTAATGCGCTTTGATATTTTGGCTTTAATCCTAAGTAAAAATGATTGATTTTACTATCAAGGTCTCGGATAAAATTTGGAGCATACCTTGCCAATCGAGTGAACCTTTCTTCATAGGCAGCCATTGAGTCTTCCTCTTGCCTCAATTCCAAGAATTGTTTTTCCATCCTAAATAGAACAGCCTTAGGAAAATACTTTTAAAGAAACATACCTTTGAATTCATCCCAGTCGATAGCATCAATCTCATCAGCGTCCCAGATATTTTTAACCATCGACCACCACTGATCTGTTTGATCCTCCTAACGGTAAATAGCAAGACTAACCTTTTGATTGTCTGAACACCCCATGACATCGAAAATATTCTCCATTACTTTAATCCACCCTTCAGCTAGCACAGGGTCAGATGATCCTCTGAATGATGTGGGATGTTGCCTCATGAAATTTTCCACCACTGACATGTTCCTCTGCAGTTGATCTGACTGATGTCGTGCATGGATACCACCACCATTTATCGCTTGAGTCAACTGCACCATTACTGCAACAAAATGTTCAGTTCCAATTCCGACCATCTCAGGATGCTAATTCGGAAAGTTATTTCCTTCTGTATGCCTTCCTTGCACTGCTTCCCTGTTTCCTCTACAGAAAACCATTCTGAACAAACTTGTCTTAGATGAAGCAACATGGTAATCTTCAAATGCTATATCATTTCAATTTGACCAAAAGAAATATTTTTGTATAATCATTTAATAGAATTCTAACTCCTAAAGTTATCGAAACCGACCTTTGATACCAACTAAAAGGCCCCAGCCTTAAACCTTACATAATCTTGAGTTATTACAAGATTACACATTGAGGATCTTTTCGAGTTTAGAGATTTAGAGACTTGGATCATAAAACATGCATTACATTCCACATATAAACAAAGTGGTTACATAAAGATAATATTATTATTTCCCATCAATGGAAACATATTTAAAATAAATCATGGATTCTTTCTTGACACTTCCTTGACACTATCATCATATCATGTACCTTTCCCTTGACCTGTGATAAACATTTCAAAAAACTTGGGATGAGCATAAAACCCTCAGTAAGGGATATATGAATATGGAAAGGAAACATGGGTACATATATACATAAGAATGAAATTATACTTTACCCATAAAACATAATCACTTTAACATACCTCATCAAATAATGAATAAATCATAGAAATCATAAGACATAAAGGTAACTTGAGGCATTCATAACATTCTTACGTAGGGAGTAACCCTCTTGGTTACGTTTGGAATACCTATAATAGTATATTCCCTAAATCTCTTCGGAGAAACCATAACATTTCACTCCTTCGCGTTACCCAATGCATTGGAGAGCTATATCGGGCTCACCCGCCCTTAGCTTATCACGGAACCACCCGTCTTCATAATAATGCCCAAGAACCTCAACATATTCGTATCACATAAAACATGCATAAAGGAAAAATAACATTTCCAAATTTCAATCACAAGATATCAATACAAAACATTGATATAAAAACATTATGAAAACCATTTTCAATACCAAAATAAAAGAAAAGTAAAACATGGTATTTATTTTTCTTTTAAAAAATGGTAGTGCTTGTAGAGGAAGCCCAAACTCAAATAATGGTCACGGCGGCGGAGAAGTCATTGTTGCCGCATACGTACGACAAAAACATTATCTTTTGTCATTTAGTAAACGCTTCATATAAAAAAGTTTCCTTTTGAATAAACGTAAAAGTCAAAGGGGTTTATACATCGTATAAAAGAAGGTTGTGTATAAAACAAAATATGCCTCAATGAAAGGAGATTGAGACGAAGTCCCATACCTCGGGTCCGACTTGACTCGATCGTTCTTTAATGTATTGAATAATAAACTTGAGTTAGTTTCTACTTGATTAAGAACCATTTTCATGTTCATTATTCCTTTTATATCACTTATTTCCATGTCATGAACACTATGTAATTATTTATGTTAATAACGGTCGTTTTAATGATCATTGGTACATGAGTCAAAAATAAACCCTTTATAATTACAAGTTGTTCATGTGTCCATTATATCTAGAATTATAATCATGATTTATATATCATATATATCCAGTATATACATGCATTTATAATATTACATAATCATTTATAGGTAATAAATGAAATGCAACGTTCATGGAGACGGTAAGCCGTACGTACGCATGAACGCTAGTTTCATTTCTATTTCGTATTTTATAGAACGAAATCATAATGACATAATGTTATATTATAATTAAAGTATAATAGAATATATAATATCATATTTCCATCCTTTATACGTCCAACATATGGTATTTAATGAATCAAATCACTTTGAGGGGGCGGTAGTCCGCACTTCCTTAAATGAAGATATCGCGTTTACCCATAATGGAAACCATAAAGTTATGCCCAAAATTCAAAATACAGATGCTTAAGGAAAACATAAACATATTATATATCATATATAATTATAGTGACATCTTAATGGCCACCTTTGATGGTGTTAGAAGAATGTTGAACAATCATCGTTTCCAGAGGCATAAATTCACCATCCATGGAAACAATAAGTTCTTTAACCATTAGATGTAGGTGTGTGTAAGTGTAGCTCGAATACATCTTATAAAAACATCCTTGTATATTTAAGATATGGTATTTGTTACAAATGAAATGAATAAGAAGAGTTTAGGAGGTTGGAGAAGCTAAATAAAACAAAAGGACTCAAGTGAAGACATTACCTCAAAATCGGGTAACTCCCTTTGGTTTGAGCTCAAAGGCTTCCATGGGAAGACTTCTGCCCAACGTGAGGCTTCAAGGAGTAATAGAGGGATGTGGAGATACAAAATGGGCAGGGGTTGGCCGAGAAAAAGGCTTTTGGACTGTGGATAAGGAGGTAGAGGTGTGGTCCTTTTATAAGAGCAGAGGAGGGGCACTCTTGGAAAGTAAAGAAATGTTACTTTATTTGAAAATGATTTTCGGATTAAAAAGGTCCTACATTGATATAATTCGAGGTTAAGGTGATAAGAGTTAGAAATACACCCATATAATAGGTTTTGGACATGTGGAGGTCATAGATTTCACATTATCATTTCATTTTATTTAAATCCTTTATTAATGATGTAATAGCTGCATCATCATTATGTCATAAATAATTTAATTAATTTAATGTCTAAAAATTCTAAAAAAAATTATCATGATGTAGGAAATCGTTTTATATTTCTAGGAATATTTATAGTCCAAAAGATCATTTATGTAGACAAAATTAAAAATATTTTACTTAGGTGATACATTCTTTGTCACATTTAACATTCATTAAAAATAAAAAGATAAAAAGTAACTTTCTCACAAAAGTGATTACATGGGGCCCCAAAGTTTGGCATAATGCATCCCATGGTCGGCCATGAGACAACCAGTAGCCTTAGGACACATGTTGTGGTCTTTTTGTATTATTCTGATATCATTTTTTTATCCTTAACTACCTGATTACTCATTAATCAAGATAATTAAAGATAATTACCGTCGTTACTATTCATAATGGTCAAAAACAAAAGAGTCTTGATTACATAATTTGGACCTTTTGATTCCAAATATGTAATCCATTTTACCAAATCACAGACACAGAAATTGCAATAATTGATTTAAAAATAATTTCCTTTGTCAAAACAAATAGCGGCTTTTTTTTAAACAATATCTATGAAAAGTTTGGCATTAGTTTATGCCCAATTCCAAAGTGAAATTAATCCTAATGAACACCATTGGATTAAATGGTAAAAATATATTCTAATTTAACTTTAAAACCAATTATAAAGATAATATAATCATATAAATAAAGTAGATTATAAAGTAGTTTTGATGTAAAATACAATATTTTTCACTATTCATAAAAAAATGAACATCGTCAGAAAAATACCAAAAAATCACAAAAAGTAAATTTTGATGTCCCAATCATAAAGAGTAAGTTTATTTTGACAATAATAGCTTATAAAATTGTCAAAAGATAGGTTTAAAAATGTTTTTCCATCAAAAGGCAGTAAAAAAATCCTTTAAAAAATATTACTGTATTTCATGCTTAAGATTGGATTTATTTTCATTTTAAGCCTCTAAAACACTATCTAATTCATTAATAGACATAGATAAAAATATATATTATTCATTACATACTTGGGATGTTACAAATATTTGAATTATTTCTTTCTTCCTAATATGTCAAAAAAATAAATCTACTAAATAAAGATTCATTGTAAAATCATAGGGTGTTAGAAAATATCACATTTTAATTCATTGTTTCATCCCAAAAACATAGAGTATATAAATTTTGTAAACTCTATAATTTACAAGATTAATTTGTGACCCTAAAAATTATGATTCCATGGATAATATTTTATTGTGAAACTATCCATCTTGACGCATGAGTTTTTCAAAATCAAAATCCAAAAATCCCAATTCAAATCACTCCCCAAATCTATAAAATCTGATTCACAATTATAGTGTTACTATGTGTCCTATGGTGTGGTCCTTTTATTCAATCATATATACCTAATTGGAATAATTATTTTTATTTGATAACTATAATTTTGGTGTGATTTCTTCTTATATCTATAATAAGTGCACAATAATTTATTTTTTCAAAGTAGTTATGGTGTGAAAATATCATTTGTGGTATGACATCTTATACTATGGTGTGAAAAATTTCAGTTCCATAGATAGAAAGACACCAAATTAAAATATCATGGTAATTATATCACAATTAACTCCACAAAATATTTTTTATTTTTCATCCCAAAATTACCATTATACATAAATTGTGACAGTCCCCTACCTCTTCTCCATTTTAAGAAAACCAATAGAATTTTTCAATGGGGATTCATAATTAATGTAAAACATTTCACTAAAAAATTATCCATCATGTCACAAGTAAACCATTTAGATCATAATTTTTTTTACTTTTTAGGTATTTATTCCATTTAAAATTCCCTCAACATTGATGAATACATCCATTATCTTTGACATCAAATAAGTTTTAAATTTTCTCCTAGCTGTTATATGGTCAAAAAATCTATTTTATTCAAACCAAGCCTCAACCTTCATCCTATTTATTAATTATACATGCGAAAATAATGTGGTACATTAGTATATATTTTAATCACTTTGAAATATATATAATATTTTATGTAATACATAATAAAAAACTTATATTGATATAATAAATTTGTATGTCTTGAACTCATACTCATATGTAAATTCCACATCCAACTGCATCATCTGTTTCGTGTGAACCCAACATCAGTTTTTATAGAATTTGTGAGAGATCATTATCCATTACGGAAAATAAAATTTTCTTGCTAACACAATCATCCCTAATTGTTATAAGAAAATAAAATATAGAACATCTTCATCATACTCCCTAAGATTTTCTATTCACAGTACAGTTCTTCATGATATATTCATTGAAAAAAAATCAAAAATGTGTTTCATCCAAAATGTCTTAATGTTTTTCTTCATGGATATTCTTAATGAATCCAATAAGAAATCAAATATATTCCAAAAAATTATTCCCTTGGGTTATTTTAAAATCTCAAATTCTCATCCTATAAGCCACACTCCTAACTTTATCAATCTTCATTCTCATCATATAATGTTCTCCATAAATGTTCTCTATCCTCAGAAAATTTAGCTTGACAAGTTGGAAAAATATCTCAACATATTCTCTGTCTATAATTACAAAATTATTCATAAAAATAACTTCAATAAATAAAACATTATGTTAAAGGATATTCATGGACATAATTTGTATGACATACATGGTTTTGTCAATCGATGACATTATATTATATATAAATATGAGGATCATAAATATTCAATCAATGAAAATATATATTTATTTATTTAACACCATGAAAAAACATTCACCATAATTAGTATCCCAAAAAAATAAATCCATTTCAATCATCAAAGACCTCTACAAAATCTTGATAAAATCACTTTGTATTTATGAGTTTCTTTTCTCCATTTAAAAATATAATATAATGGGAAAAATATAATTGACTGAGACTTTACCTCAGTTCCTCATTCAAGAGTTCAATAATATTCTTACAGTTAAAATATGATCCCTTCTTTGACATCATATGGATCAAAGAAATTTACCCCTCTATATATTTATTTTCACTTTTTAAAGGAATCATCATTACCTTTATCCACAGTTATTATATGCTAGTTTTTTAAATGAATAAAGTAAAAGGAAAATGTGTCCTCATAATTCGTAGGACAACTTACTCAAGAAAACCATTCAAAATTTTCAACACATGAAGTTCCGTAGCTATATTTTATATTTTTAGAAGAAATGAATACATAAAAATATAGTTATAAATCCATTTCTCTATACGCACAAACGAAATTTCATTATATGATACATGATCAACCAATCATTAATCTACGTATTATTAAAGTAATCATCCAATAATAATTTATATTTTTGGAACAACTTTTTATATTATAAAGATAGACATCTCCTTTCATACTAAATCATCGTTATGATATTGAAATATTAATAAGAGAATATTTTTGATGAACTCCTACCATAGTTTTTTAAAAAAGGTGATTGTCTTAGTTGGAATTACAAAATAATTTTTAGATTTATAAATTTATCACATTAAATATTCACCAATTACAATTGTTATTCAAGATAAACCCACTAAATTTAATCCTTAGACACATCAATGGTATGCTATTTTCTTCCTAGGATCATATTAGTCACCACATTCATATTCTTTATCCAACTAAAATTTTGAGAGGTTCTAATGGATGTATCCATGTATCAGGTAATTATACCTATTTATCATTTTAAATATTAGAACATATATTAAATTAATTTCCATTAATTTTTTAATGTTTATTAAAAATATATAAAAATAAAATAATTTCAAATGATTTTTTGGTGACCTTAATGTTATTCTTTTTGTGATCCCACTTGTGATTAAGGAGATCCTCTTGATTTGTTACCATTATGAATTGTTGGAAAATTATTATGTATTTCTCTATTATTTTTCATTATATTTAGTACCAGAATCATTCTATATCAATGTGGAAGTAAATGGTATATTTTCAAAATGGGTGTGTCTCAAAAAAAACCATTCTTGTTATTTTTTAGTAGGATGTGTTTCCCAGTTTTACTTATTCTCCGTCACATTCTATGATGAAGGTCATTAGGTATTCTCTTTAATAGTAACTCATTTTTCTCAACCCATTTCAATTTTGGTTTCTATATTTTTTTTGTATGCAAATTTTAATTACTCCAAAAACGATTATAATTTATTCCTCCATTTTTAATAATTAAGGTTTTCTCGAGAGTTTCTCCTTTAGAATTACTTTTTATCCCTTTTCTAGGAATAATATTGACATTAGAAACTAATGAAAAAGTGAATTTCTTATCATTAAATGTCTCAGTAAATTCCATCTAATATAAAAATATCTCTCACGATCCTATGAATGAATTTTTTTATAACTCATATAAATTATATATATATATATATAATTAGGGGGTTCCAAATTCTCAATTTCAAGTTGATAATTCATATCATCTTCTTAGACTTCTTGAGATCATCCCACAATCCTTTATTGAAAAAATGTTGATTCATCAATTCATATTATATGACTGTATATAATCATAAATTTTTTATTCATGTATAATAATGAAATAAATATCGTATTAATCCAAAAAAACTCTCTGAGTTTTATTTTAAATCTTAGTTTAAATATTCTTTTTTTACTCCTTAATATTTATAAATGTTTTTGAATTTTACATATAGGATTTTTCAATGATACTCATCAATTTATGGTGCATGTTCACCGCTATTTTTACTTAATTTATCAATTTCATATACTTTATACCCTCAAATTATGAATTATATTAATTCTATGAAAATATAGTGAAAAAATAATTTTAATTTTACATCATGTTTTATGGGATAATGTAATATATTTCAGGTAGTTAGGAGATAATTACTTGAACATAAGATATTTCCAACAATAGATATTCTAAAAAATATATTTTATGGATGAATGTTTCTATCAAAATACACTTTTTTACCTATTCCTCATGTTAATGTATAAATAAACGGAAATATAGAATGGACTAAATGGGAAATACCAATAAAAATTTAGAAATAATTTTCACTCATTAATCACATAAAAACAGTTGAGGTCTTTTGAACCTTTTAACATTAATGTTGATATTTTATATTATATTTATTGATGTGATAACACTAATATAGATTTAAGTATTTTAGTGATGTAAATGTCTTGTGAAAAAAACATGATATTAATTATGATACTACTTACATGACCCAAAATATATATTCTAGAACACTAAGAGTGGTAGAATTGTTTTTCAACATTCTATATAATTTTTTTTTATTTTTCCTCCATTTATTACAAAATTTTAACCATAATCTTGGGTCAAACATTGATCATAATATGCTACCAAAAATGATAGGGTTAATGATGGGAATCGGTGATAGATATAACACACATGAAAATGGTGTTAAAAGGTTCATCATGCATTTTTCATCATTTGGTTACAAACAATATTTTTAGGTTTTATCATCCTATTTTCCACTTCACTCCCTAAATATAAATGATGTATGAATCTATAGATTAGGAAATTGTATAGAATTAAACTGTTATACAACATTCAAAAAGAAATTTAAGGAATATAAATAGAAAATAATATTCCCTCTGATGTTTGTAAACCATCCTTTGTATTCCTCAAGTGTTGTCCGAATGTGGATTAGGTTTCCAACCTTGTCCCCCCCTCAAGACAAAAAAAATGTACACCCTATCAAGACTTCATTTGATCTACTATTATGTAAATAACATCATCTTACTTATTCAATTACATATATGTAACAAAATAAATTGAGATACCAATGAACCAATATCCAAACAAGCCCACCACATGCCCTGAAACACATTCCAAATCACTAGGGGTAGAAATTAGGGACATAATATAGACATGAATAAGTGCGATTGATTTCATCTTCATATATCTATATAAACATGTAGTGGAAATTATAAATAGAGGTTCGTATGACATAGCTAATCACATTCCATCCATTCATACCAATTATGTTTTTCCAATTTAAATGAAAAACTAGTAATGGAATAATTAAATAGATATATATATATATATATATAATATAAAAAACTATATACTCAATAAAATATATCAGAATAAGAAAAAACAAGAACATTTTTTGAAAATCAACTAAATTAATAAGATGAAATAACACAAAAAAACATAAATATAAACCAATATAATTCCAATAAGAACTGAATATAACATAATATAACACACCATATCCCTCCAGGTATAACCATATACCCAATAAATAACTAATTAATGGGATAACATAAAATGATCCTATGGGAAAAAGGTACCATATTTGACTCTATTTTCTTTACAAAATAGTACTGTAAATCCCTTTTTAAATTAATATATACTCATTTCTCCTAAAAAAATAATTTTACACAAAATTATTATATCAAATATTTATGTTAATATCTCTTCGAAACCATAAAAATTAAACTATTTAATTTCTATAAAACAATAATTTTCTCCCACATTTCCCAAATCAGTTCATGAATTCTCTTTTAACATAAACATATATTTTTATTTTATAGAACCCTTAATTCATTATAAATTTATAAATCATTTTTAAATTATTAAAAACCTTACTATATGTAGGTAATAATTAAAATAAGAAATGTGATATCAATAGAGTAAAATGAATCAACATCTGAAAAAAGCCTTACTACCATGTAACCAAATCAATGTATAGGGATAAAAAATACATATCAAAATATTATAAATCCTCCATAGAAATATATAAGAATATTGTGGAGTTAACTAGAATCTTATATGAATGATACTGTAATTTGGTCCATGATTAATTTGGATCCCTATGTAAAAATGTTACATCTTATACGATATTTCACTATGTGGGTCCTTATGATTATAAAATAAACCCTAAGGAGTTTATATAATTCCTTTGTCATGAGTATATTATTCACACTAATATTTTATAACACAAATAAAAAAATACATTAAATAAACATAAGTGAGTGAAAATAAACATAGGTGAGTGAAAATAAACATAGGCGAGTGAAAATAATTAACACTACTATCAAAAAAATTATCATTTATGGAAATGAAATAAATTTCATTCGACCTAAAAAATCCTCTCAAGAAACAATCCCTTTAACATCCATACATAAATATCTACAATCATTATTCTTTTAAAGGACAACAATCCTTATTGAGTATAATATATTCCATAGGGCTAAACATTGAGGATAGTCACAACAAAAAATACATTTATTTATAAATTTTTAGACATCACATTCAAAAAATTATTCATATGCCAAGCCATTAAACCACTTTATAGAAAAAACCCATTTTTAAAAAAACCATTAAAATCATTTAAAAATACATATTTTCCTTTAAAATTCTATAAACCATCAAAAAAGTATATACTAGAAAGATAATTAATCAATTAATAATTTTAGAAAAATCTCTTATTTTTTATAAACCTCTCCATTAAATCAAATCACAACATATTTTAAAATAATAAGGTCATGTTAATTTCAACATTAAAACACTTAAATTCCATTGAAAAATAAAGATATGAAATTTCATATAAAACTGGAATTTGAGAGACTCTATTCCAAGTCTAGAAAATAATTTCAAACCATTATAAACCCCATATATGTAAAACATATTGGTATAAATTGGAATGAAAATAATTTTACAAAATCTAATCACATTGTGGAAAATAATATAAAGGAATTACATAGAAGCACCAACATAAATCTATGTGAAAAAAAAAAGAAATAACGACTAACCGTTATTGGATAACTACAAGCCAATAATGAGGATATCTGATCCACAAAGAAGGAAATCTTATATCCCAAATAAAATCCATTCCGAATAAGAAATTTTGATAATATAGGTGCATATGTCTTTTAAATAAAATCAAATAGAGGGGATAAGGGAATGAAAGATTGGAAGGAAGGTTGAAGGAAGTAAAATTGATAGGCTACATAAAATCAAAGTGAAATATATCTAATAGAAAATGTGAAATAATAAGGAATATTTTGAATACCAATAATCATTTCCTAGTTCTTGATCATTTAGGTAGTGGGTAGAAATAACATAAAAATACCAAAACCCATTACCGGAAAACAATAAAACCAGAAATATTCAAGTTCTAGATAGGGAACCATCATTATTTGATGAAATATACCACAAAATTTTTCCTAATATAAATCCTCCACTTTGTTCTGAATATCTAGGTTATGGAAGGGTGTTGTTCACTAGTAATCCTCCCCAACATTGACAACCGCATACAGTGTTAAATATGTTATTTAGAAAAACTTGACCACATGAGCATCTAACCAATATAGAATGGACTCTTACTATATAGAATGAAAGATAATAATTGGAATGTACACCAGGTTTTGGGCCCTGAACCTCTATGAATCAACCAAAACATTAATGAAAAATGAAATGCCATCCAAAAAACCCTCTTTGGGATAATTATCACTCCACACTATGGTCACCCAGCATGAGGGTAAATCCTTTATATAAATATAAAAGCCTCTTCTGTGCAACTCAATGCTTGTGGTGTATCCTACCATTGGCTAAAAAAAATTACAAATGATAGTGGAATATTGCAGCTTGATCTCCTTGACGAGGGACGGCCTATACACACCCTATAAAAAATATGACTTCTTAAAAGGATTATATAATATAAAAAACACATGGAAGACTCAATACTAACAAAACGAAAATAATATAAAATACCAATATTATATGGGTGCTTCATAATTCGTCCTACCATTTCATTTTATCCAACATATGTTAATTGATAATGGTATAATTGATAAAAATTCAGAAACACAACAACCAGATAAAAGTCGTGGAAGGATTATATGGATAACTTTTTCATTCATTTTTTCACCACTATTTTATAAAAAATAATAGGTTATTTAATGTAAATATTTTATATCAATGATAAATTTTCAAACATTTTATTAAATGAGATGAATATTTAATCTATGAATTATATTATGAAAATAATTATTTTAGGGCATTTATTAATTAAATTGTTCGTACATTGAATTTACACATATCATTAAATGACTTTTTATGACTTTTAAATAAAACATATTTCTTTGACATTTAATTTTTTTTGTATTAAAAAGTACAATAATTTAGTCATTCACCAAGTACATGATTTTATTTATTATTAAATTGAGGAATTAGTTATCTAATTAATAATCATTTCAATATTTATGACTATGATTGATTTTTTATTTAATGTTTATTGACTTATTTGGTGTTCAAATTTTATTTTGAGGTCTTGTTCATTTCAATAAACATCAATAAAAATGAAAATATGAACATAAGGTCAGTTTTAGTGAGTGAAATATAAGGGAACATAGTCAATCAACATCCCACATGACCATCTACCCTTAACAATGATTTTTTGTTGAAAAACAGTGAAATTAACACAATAAAAAATTCCAATTGTTAATAAGATAAAAGGGGGAGTATTCTAATAAAATATAATATATTAATATTGGAAAATGTTTAATGTTCCAGAATAATGAATGAAATGTTACTGAATGTTATATATCTACCTTAACTACCTATAAAATTATTAATATTACCTTGTAACTGCATGAACACAGACCAACCCACTTCTTGATCAAGGAAAAACCTATCAGAATGGCAAGATGCATGCTACTATTTGAGGTAGATACCACCAAAAAATATCTTTTGGATTAAGTGTGAAGGAATAAATTACACCACAATTTTTTAAATTATATTTAAATGAACTATCATTTTTAATGGATTTCATTTTAGAATGGATTTGAGCTAATAGACATTTTATGTTGACTATCCAAAAATTACAATGGAAACTGGTCGTAAGTATTTTTCAGTCAACATATGAAATTGGCCCTTAGATGAACAATTTTCATGGAACTATGTAAGTCATTAGTAATCATTATAATATTTGGTACATCATAGTAATACATTTTTAATGTGTTTGAGAAATTCTTTAGATTATCGTATTACTTTTGCACCAACTATATAACTTTTGGAATTCCATTATATTCTAAATGAAAATTAGTATTGGACCTCTTCAACTATAATCATCTTTATTTTCAACCATCAAATGGATTTATAATCAAGTATAATTATTTCCATCCATCATTTAGATTCATGTATAATAATAATACGTTGGAATATCATAAATATTAATCCATTTATAAAAAAATAAATATCATTGGTAGGTTTTGGAAATCTATATACACCCATTTTTCTACATATATTACATATTATTATATAGATACCTACTAAAAAATAATAAAATACCCTATAAAACCATGTATTCTTAAAGTATTTGGTTAATAGATAAATTATTCTTATATTTCATTAAATTTCATTAATACATAACAATGAGATCCCCCCAAATTTATCACATAATAGACATACCCTACTTAAAAACATTATTCGAATCCTGGAGAAAGGAATCACATTAACAAGTGAGCTCAAATTAAGTGTATGTGTAAACAAAATAGAAATCAATCAATGATAACTTGTGATCATATAAGAATAGTAATGGTAAGATAATATAATCATAAATTATAAAAATTATACCCAATAAGTCAAGGATCCTTAATATAAAGTCATTTTATAAGTCTTTTTCATAATAAATCTTCTAGTTCATAAGTGTACATATTCATCAATTAATAATAATGGTCTTTGAGAAAATATCCAAAGACCAAAATATTTTTTTCATGATTTCATATATGATTATAAATTAATTTCAAAACAAATGGATAACTTCCAAGAATATCATATTGAATTTGGTTAACACCTCATTACATTATATCCTTAGTCAAGGTTCAGTCCTAGTACTATCATTGTAGACATAGTCTTTTACTGAACAGAGTTCCCTGCCTATTGATTTTTTTATTATCTCATGAGATATCCTTTTTTATACAACACATTGTAAGGATATTTAATTTGGGTAAACCTATCAAATAATTATAACAATTCATATATATCGAATAATATCATAAAACAATCATCATTTAATACCCCATTGGATGGAAATTGGTTTTATAAACAAATCATTATTTTATCGTTCCATAAACCATGGAAAATAAATGGTCCACATAAAAATATAATCACGATAGTCATTAATAATCTAGAGAAATAATAAACGTTGTATCATTTTATAATATCTCTATTAAATAATAATTAGCATCAAATGATGTTATCATAAGTGAGAATTTTATTTCAAATATAATTGTAATATTTCTTGAGGAAAATCCACTTTTAAATTTAAAATCACTAATGCCAAATATAAAAATTCATATGATACCATGGATTTTTTTAAAAGTGCATGAATATAAAGGAATATTTAAATTCTTGAGTATTCATGACTAAAATAAATTATTTTCATTTCATAACCATTAAATTGAGTATTTTGTTCACACCTTTAGGAAAAAAAATTACATATTTCAGAAATGATAAGAAGAATGTTTTTAAAAATTATTATAAAGAATTCAAACATTGGTAAATGTGAAATTAAAATAATGAAAAAATAGTAAAAAATTAATGAAATAAATCCATAAAATATTTATATTGAAGAAATAATTTTTTCAACTAAAAGTTTAGATATAAATTAGGATTTTCGTAATAAACATTTTGACATATTTTAGTACCAAGGATATAAAATTTTTACTAAAACTACAAAATTATATAATAAAAAACTGAAGAATAAAAATAAAATTTTTTAATCTATAAATTAATATATAATCACCTAAATGTAAATTCAAGCATAAACAATCCCAGCAAAAATGGGATTGAAATATAAATCCCTAGCCCACGTCTCTTCATGATTTGAATGTTTTCGAATCTGAAGTAAAATAAATAAGAATATTATATATATATATATATATTACAGTACCATGATCTTACATACCGTAACATATATCATTTAATTATAACATCTTATATCTTTTTTAGTAATTTATATTAAAATCACGGTTATGCGTGATAACTGATTTGTTTTGTATGGACGTTTAGGTTCAGTAATCCTAGTCTTTATAATATAATAATGATTATATAATATATATAATATTAATAATATAATTATCATCATATTAATTCATTATAATTTGTTTACAATTATTCATATAACTACATGGAAAAAATTTAATTGCAGTACTTTATGTAGACGATAGTCTATATGTTCACATGAGTTATGTTTCTAGTTTTTAATGGTTACAATGAATGAAAGGTAAAAAATATATCATGATTTTGAAATTATTAAAAAATAATATATTTTAGATATATTAATTAAAATTATCCTTATTACCATCTAGGTAAACTGAAAATGAAAAACAAATGGCATCGCTTTGTGGAGGTGGTAGTTAACATGTACGCTTGAGTGATTATTTTCATTTCCTATTTAATGGAAAAGTGGTGGAAAATATTGATTAATAATAATAGTATAAATATATAATAATAAAAATAATGAATTTATTTTTATATTTTTCATTATATATAATCAGAGAAGGTATAAGAAAAAATAAAAATAAATGTACTCAGTTAAGAGTTATACATCTATGTTGAGAATCTGCATTGATATTACACCTTAATCCTTGAAATGATGTTATTATTGAAACACCATATGATATTATAAATGGATAAGTATGTAAGGAAATTATTATTGTAGGGATTGAATAATATATAATTTTCACGAGGAGTGAATAAGAGAGGATAAATGCTATCCTTTTATAAGTATGGGAGAGGATACACTTGGTAGTTTTCAAAAGACTAAAATATTACAAGTCTATACTAGAAAGAATGTGTCAAAAGGAATCATATTTAAAGAAGAGATGAGAGTGGTTTTAAATATGTTCATACATTATGATTTATATATATTTTTAGTTACAACATCACCCTTATCTCTAGGTTTACCCCCCACAGAAAAACTGTTTTAGCATTAGTGTGAAAAAAATTATACTATTTTTTATATTCATTAGGAAAAAAATAATGTTAAACATATAAAAAAATTAATTATTATGATTCAAAATATTGTTTCCAATTTTTAAATATTCTAATTATCTCGTTTATAGATACTCATTTTAAAATTATCTGGAAACACAAAAAAACCTTTTTTATCATAATGAATTTCGAGGAATACCATTGTGATCGACTTCATTCCATTCCATATAAAATATATATATATATATATATATAAAATTATTATATTGAATATATTTTCTCTAAAATTAATTAATATATGATACCAAACGGTACAAATTTAATTAATTAAGATAAAAACATATTGTAATCATAAATTTCATTTTTAAAAAAAATGTGTGATAAGACCAAAAATGAACTTATACCAGAATCAATTACAATAATGATTAATATTTAATTAATTATATTATATAAATATAAATTAATGTTAAAGTAATTTAGTATTAAACTAAAATAATTATGCTATTTTTTATGGAAAATAAAAAACTATTTTTTAAAAACTGGGTTTTTCATTGTTCGCTGAAAAATCAATCATTTCAAACAAATAAAAAAATTACCCTATTATAATTTTGATATGAAAGGATCAAAAATGATATCATTTTTTATCAAATAAAATTTATCAAATTGTTAAAAGAGAATTATAATATTCAATTATAGATATGAACAATATGTCACCTTTGAGGGTGTAATATAGCAACATTTTCTAGAGTTCTCTCAGGCTTGTTTGTAGGTACCATTTTTCATTATATTGAGTAATTTATTTTGGGTTTTACCATAAGTTGTGTTTGGGTGAAAATTAGATAAACCATAAGATATAGGGAAGTGCATGGTTGATTCATGTTTTCCCATAACTGAGCGCCCCATCGTAGGAAACCGTCCAACCCTGGAGAGAGGAATTGCACAGTTGGTGCATGGTTTTTCAAACCATTCATCAAATTTAGAATAATTGTGCACCCCAATAATTGAGTCACATTGTTTAGGTTAATTTTTAAGGAAATATATGTTCTCCATCCCCTCATAACAACTGTGGGAATTATGTTAACATGAAAACTAGTTTTAAAAATTCTTGAACCCACATTTTAATCCCAAATTGACCTCTATTTGACCCTAATACCAATTTCTTAATTTTGGATCATACTAGATATATTCGAATCCCTCTAAATATATTTTAATTGTGTTTTGAAGCCATGATAGGTAATTTTCACCCCTCACAGTAAGAGGATCCCATCCCTGTTTCTTCCCTGGTTCTCTAAACTTATTTCATCTTTAATTAATGGGAGTTATATTCTATTTTGTTTAGATTTATATGTTGTTTTTTGGATCTATATCTAGACATGGGTGTCTAAATCTAGATTTAGTATATCTTTAATTTTATAATAATTATTTATGTAACAGAGTCAAATCTCGTTCGATTTCACTGCAACCCTCAAATTTTTGGGTTTTCGTTTGGGAAAATGATTGTCAATGAATCATGGTAGGTGTTCAGTTAATAAAATACCAAAGTAATGATTTTCATTACATGTTTTAAAATTGTTGAATTTATATGTTTTCTTTAAAATTTTAAATTCCTAAATTTAATATATTAATGAGGTAAATTAATTAATTGAGAAATTGCTGATTTGATTTAATAATTGAATCGTGTAATTGGGGATTATTATTTATTGACCTAATTATCAGAATTTTGAATTTTGAATTGAGAATAATTAATTTTTATTTTATTTAATGGGTGTATATAGTTTTATATGATTTATTAATTATTTATTAATTATTGAAATTTATATGTTTTATTAATCATTGATTGAACTAATCTACATTATATGGATATTTCATTATTAAATTAATTAGCAGAGGATAATTGATTAATTAATTGGTGAATTATTTAATGGGGTAGATATGATTTATAATTTTTTGAATTATTTAAAGGAAATTTATGAGATTAATTAATTATTGGACGTAGTTTAATTAATTAAATATTTGTTTATTTGATGTTAGTTATGGTTAATTTTTATTAGAAGATTAATGTGGACTAATATTGGTTGATGTGAAAATGTGAAAACATATGATATTGAGATTAATGTGATGATGTAATATATTATGATACATGTGAAAATTGTTTTATAAATATGTTTATGATATGTTATGATACTTATGAATCCAATTGTTATAAATTGTAGGTTAAACATGTGATAGACATGGTATGAGGCTTCTGAATACCGTATTGATAAATGATTTGATAAATATATTTTAGACATTGTCTGCTACATCCAAATCCCTTGTGTCCAGGTTATGGTATCCTTCTTTTGAATTTTTTAGTGTAAAAATTTTTGGGACAAAATGTGACTATTCTATACCCTTAGTGTCTTCAACATGACATCCTATAACCAAATTGTTGGAATTTGACTATGGTTACACAAGGATGTCTTATCAATTGAAATGAAATGGATAACTAGTCCCTTTTTTTAATGAATTTTGAATTAATAAATTGAATTTGTTCAATCTCTGACTTGGGATGAAGTTGGTATTGAGGTTTGGTTGTCATCGGGTACCTTTAGGTTTATGTGTTCAAATTAAAAATAATTTATAGAGTGATTAGTCTTTACTTTTGATATATATTTTTTAATTTAAACAACTTCATACAATAATAATAACTAGAAATTGTTTTAGAATTTATTAGTGGTGGCCATCTGATTTTTACACAAACCCTACTCAGGCCTTCGGATTGGTAACATAATAGATTTGTCAATTACATAAACATATAAGGTTAAATGAACTATGTAATATGAAGGAATTTGGAATTGACCATTGATGAGAAAAATTGACATGCTTCATGGCCTGCTAGGGAGTTGGTTGTATGTTTACACTTATGTTTTCCATTTTAGACACATGACACATACTTTTTCCATGGAATATTTTTAGTTTATATTGATAATTTTTTTAGTTTTTGAAATCATGTGGTTCTGGTAATTTTATGTTTTTTGTTATATGTTATTCATTTATTATTTATTATTTCTGATGGTGTATTTCTCTAATAAAATAGTTTATATTATCTCTATGATCAATATTATACCCTTGCTTCAAGCCAACATCCACCAGAATATAGGGAGGCATGCATGAGGTCATGTGGAATTCTTAATCAGGGCATCAGTACATGTCACCCATGTTAAGGCGTTCCAAGGAAAATGATTTTTATAAACATAAAATAAATTTTCAAAAAATTGTGTACTTATTTATTACTTATTATTTATTATATAAAAAAATATACATATTTTTTAGGATGTGATTATTCATATTCATAAGTACCATTTTATTGACTATGTTATTATTTTTAGATTTTATTTACAATATTTATATAGGGATTGTTAAAACATGAATTTCCATGTAAAAAAAATATTTAGGAAATCATATTTACCATAAGAGAAATACGTCAAAATATATTAGGGTTTTACAATCAAACCCCTTATATGAATTTCACCCTATAAAATATATCACTTAGGTATAACAATAGATGATTTTTATACCACAACACATCCACTAGCTCCCACATTTATTCACCTAATTTAAGGTATTTCTATAAAATTATGACATAGTGGGTGGTCATGTTTTTTATACTTCTCTTTTTGATGATGAATCTAGGTTAATTTTTCTCAAATGATAGATCATGATCTATTGGATTGTTAATTATTTTCAGCACATGTTATGAATTTAGAATATATTTGTTTGTGATACAAACATGGAACACACACCAAACATAAGATAGATTAGGTGGATGTGTGAAATGATATGCTACATGCGTGAAATAATAAATAATTTTAAAGGGGTTAATATATATAGGGTTTGGATTTCCATTCATTATAAAATATTTTAAAAATATTTTTAGGAGATATTCGAAATAAACCCTTGTAAGTAACATCAAACATTAGAATCATCAAAGAGTAGTAGCATAATTTTTTCCAATATTTATCTTAATTTATGTTCTACTGAAAAGATAACACCCTCTACAAACTCCTCATCATACTCAAGTCCCAATATATTACGTTCTCAGACATAATTCTATCAGATTGGAGTTCTCTACCTCTTTTGATAAAGGTTTTCAGAAGGATCTATCTGAATGCTCAAGTGAAATCTATTGTTATGTATAAATTCCATAGAAGAAAGGTTTTGATTCCAAACACCATTGAAATCAAAAGAGAAATATATCCAAATTTCTTCATGATTTTATGTCGTCCTCAAAGATTTAACCCATGTTTGAATGATATGTCATATTTATACTCAACTATGTATCAAAATAACATAGTTTTATTATCTATAACATACAGGTAAACCTTAGATACTTGTTAGATAAAGTGGAATTTGGTACACTATGAAACCTTACCAATCCAATAATTCATATACTAGAAAATAATCTAGATATAAATCCCCTCTAATGGAAATAATGTGTTGTAGATTAATTAGGAAATCTACGGTAACCCAAATAGCATTATGAACAATACATGTCTTATGTAGTATGAAAATTAAACCCATGGTGATGTTTTCCCAAATAGATTATGGCCTGGGTAACAGTTATAGTCTTAACATGAAATTTTTTCTCTTATTGTTTACATTCCATATTACTAGAAACTGAGATACATACTCTGTGATATCTCATCGCAGGTAATCCCACTGGAAATAATCATTCAGATCTCTATATATCTTTTTTATATCCATGGAGAATAAAGAATGATAATATATGAGTTCCATCCAAAAAAACCCCATATTATAATACATTATTTGTGGGACCCATGCACAGATATTGAATCTTATTATTCTATAAAACTCAATAATATACTCATGTGTATTTCTCATCTTTTGTTTCAGTTCTACAACCTCCTTTTTCACCACTTTAATAAACATATGGATGGAAATTTTATTATTTAGTATATAAAGTTATGATATTTACCCTTTCCTCACGATTCCATGATCCATATTATGTAAATTTATAAATATGGGATCTCTTTCAATCATAATCATTAATAAACTAGTGTGGTTTTTATTACTCAGAGCATCATCAACCTTGTTCACATTCCATGGGTGGTTACGTATTGAATATTCAAAATCATTAATCAACTACAACCATCTCCTTTAGATCATATTCAACTCTTTCTGTATCCATAGATAATTTATGATTTTATGATCAGTATATATATCACACCATTCAGCATAAATATAATTCCTTCATATTTTCTAGAAAAAAATTATTACAACAAACAAAAAATCATTAGCCGGTAATTTTCAAATGAATTGTCAATTGGCATTAGGAATAAGCTATCACCATATCATTCTACAAGGGGAAGAATATTATTCCCTTCTTTGATTCATCACTAAAGTTTACAAACCCTTATCTATTGTAGGGTATCCTATGTATCGGTGTATTGACCACCAAGTTTCTAATCTCCTCGGAATTTTCATATTTTTCATCAATCCAAATCATCTTGGATTTTTAGAAGGTAAGATTGGTTATTAGATTGGATTCATATTAAAAATCATTAAAAATCATCAATAGTATGTTTTTAATCTATAAAAAATATGGATACTAGTTATCATGTTTTCTATGGTCAATTTTTCAATAACAACTATATTTGAATGATCCACTGATATACACTCACATAAGATTATATGGCCTAATAATGTTAGTTTCTTTATCCAAAATCCTAACCTGGTAAATTTAGTATACAATGTATGCTTCCTCATTGTCTATAACAAAGTCCTCAAATGATCATTATGTTCTTCCCTACTAATCGAATATATGAGAATATCATAAATAAATACTACCATAAATTGATCTGGGTAATCTCTATGTACATTATTTTTTAACTCTATAATGATATCAGGAGCATTAGTATAATCAACTCAATTTACTATAGTTTTATAATGACTATTACTAAAATAGAATTTTGTGTTAGGTATATACAAATCCTTGACTCTCAATTGATGCTATCCAAATGAAAGGAAATTCTTGAAAAAATATTTAGCCCCACAAAATTAATTAAAAAATTCATTAATATGACGTTGATGATATTTGTTATTGATAAATATTTTTTAATATCTCCATATTCAATGAAAAGATGCATTAACACATATTTATTTTTAACAAAAAATAGGTCCACCCAATGGTGATTCTCTATAGAATATGAATCCATTATCACGATTATCTTGGATTTATTTCTAGAATTTATTCAACATAATTGGGGTAATTCTATATATATTTTTTAAAATGGTTCTATAACTAGGAATTAGTTCTATGTAAAAATAGACATCACGATTCAGGTGAAGACAAGGAAACCCTTATATAAATACACCATCATAATTTCAAAAAATAGGCCTATCATTTAAATTTTGTTTCTCCAAACCATTTCAGATAAATATACTTTATGAATAAGAAGCTAGAAACATATAATTTCATTAAATTCTATTGGATTTTCATATTCATCCCTATACTAAATGATAATAATGTGTGGTTTTGGAATATCATATTTGATTTACTTTTCTTTGAAGTTTTTTTCAAAATATATATAGATGATAAATTCTTAAAACCTAATCATAATAAACTATAGGGATAATAAAAATATATTTTAGAAGGATATTCCCATAATATTCTATTGAAGTAGACCTGTAAACATTAGATGCACTCATTAGACCATGAATAGTTTCTACATAAATATAAAAATATAATCCTTGAGGTTGTGACGTGATACCCTTATAAAAATATTTATATATAAAAGAGTTGTTAAATATATAATAAAAATGTAAATTTCAATTATAAAGTTCATGGTAAGTGTACCTTTAACTTAATTATTCACCAAACACTCTTCATATGTTGTGATCATGTAATATTTATATTTTTCATAGGAGACAATATTTTATTTTTGTTGGTCATCATTATTAACCTTCATATTTGATAACTCCAGAGCATAATTCCAATACACCATGAATTTGAAACATTTCATTTTGGTTGATGTATTGTATTAAGACTTTTACTCATTATATTAATTGATTGTCCTTTTTACATCAATTCAACATTATTTTTCACTATAGACATCTTTTAGACAATTAAAAAATTTATTGACAACCATAAGGAATATTCCTATATTTTTTTCATCAACACATTGAGCATGATGTAAATATCTTCTTATTTTCAGCATGGTTTTTATTATTATAATTTTATTTCAATTATAATTTTATTTTTAAAACCATGATATTGATGGGTAACACCCTTATCTATTTATTCCTTGGCAGAACATAAAACTATTTCTTTGTAGATAATGATGTAAGTTATTGTTAGATACATTTACAGTATTGGTTTTAATCCAATTAAGAATTATTCAATATTACATTCTCATTTTATGATACTAAAAAAATTACCTAAAAAGTACTGTAATATTTTCTTCATTGGCACTAATGGATTCCACATTATATATTTTTTATCTCAAGGAAGTCATTATCCATTTGATTATTAGGAATAATAGAATAGTACTTGTTAAATAATAATAATTTAAATACATACCATTTTATATACACAATTTATTCTTTTTACCGTTAATTTTTGATAAGAGTAAACTATTGATCTACATAACCTTTAGAAAATATAAACCTGAAAAATAAATTTTTCATGATCAAAACAATGTAGAATATAGAATATCATATTAATGATATTGATCCATCACTTTTAAAATATTAGTTTAGTGGAACAACTAAAATATGGAAGTTGATTTCTTTTGAAGGAATCAATATAATGTTGTTCCCTTATTTTCCCATTTGGATGCTCATCATTATTCATATGTTTGGAAAGATTCATAAATATATAAATACTATATTCCATTATAGATCAAATAGAATTTTGTATCTAGTGGAAAATAATTTCAATTTATTTAACATTTAATTTGAACATTGTACTTTCATGTTTCGGTAATTAATTAAAACCAAAATCATTTTGTGAGAAACAATAATCATAGTGAGAAACTAAATAATTATAAAAATTAATTTATAGGTTATATAATCCTATACAACTTATTTTAAATATATTTCACATTAGGTTTAACAAAGAACATCGTTGGTTATAATGTCTTCAAATACAGCATAATGGTTCATAATGAAAATTGTTATTTATCCAAGAATATCCATTAGGAGTGTAAAATAATGCATGTCGTAAGGGAATATTCATCACACACTATATTAATTGTTGAGATATAATAACACAAGTTATTTTGGGTTTGTTACCCCTACAAGAATTTGTTCTGAATCCACATCCACTTAGGAAATATAGAAATGGGAATCTTGAAAGTAAACCCACACAATATTTACATTACTAGATAATTTTTTATGTTATAAAATTCATAGAATATCCCCTTGGTTTTTAAAAAATTTATATATTTAAAATCCTAAAATATTAACTAAACCCTATTAATATACAAAAATAATGTTTTCAAAATTTCTTATAAATAAATAATAAAACTTAATAGATTAATATATCATATATAACTTTATGATCTACTCTAGAACCATAATGGTTTTGTGTCATTAGAGACAAGACACATATTTCTATTTTGTTGTGAATGGTCATAAATTACTTTCACAAAATATCATCTCACATAATAAACCACTTATAAATACCATATATAAAAAATTTCTTCATAATATATAGAAAGGATACATAATAGTGGTATTGTTCAGATATAAAATAGGGGTAAACATATGAGATATCTATCAACAATCTTAATGGAGAATAAGATAACAATAAGGGTATATAAACATAATCATATGTTTGAGAAATAATACCAAATATGTAAAATATCAATTATAATAAATAATTAACTAAGGGTTTTTCATAAGAAAAGGCTTATATCATACGTTTGTGAAAAAACCAGGAATCAATCCTGCGCCTTGAGGACAAATCAAAAGAATAAGACATATTTTTTGCATACACATAAGAAAAAAAAATTTAATTATTCATGGATCACCAACCATAATATCATTGTGTATTAGGTTTACTCACCATTATATTATATACTTATCCATGGATCACTCTAAAGACAATTATAGTGGATAGATTCCCTTACTAAACTTGGATTAATCCAAATTACAGTTCTTATTTTATCATGTGTTTACCATCTTTACCAAGTGTATTTGAGTTCTATATAATTACAAGACCACCCTCCACATAATTAAAACCATAATTATTTGTTCAATAGGATTATAAACAATTTATTATTTCAATGTATCATAACTCGTTGAATGGAAAATGATTTAATAAACATTTTATCATTACTTCATAAAATATCCCACGAAAAATAAACAGTTTTCATAGGCATATCCTCATAATAACCACAAAAGTCCCCAAAATGACTAAGGATAGTATCACTAGATCATATATATACTAAACTATAACTAAAATCAAATGACGTTATCATAGTGTGAAAATAGAATTACCATATAATTAAAAATTTCATTAGTAAAATTCACATTTCATTTTTAAATATCATTTTCAAAATTTAATGATTTTTAAAATATAATGTATTTAACATTATTTTAAAAGTACCATGGAAAATATTAAAGGTTTATTCATATAATTTACTGTAGATTATATTGGGAAATTATAATTATGCCTTAATAATTAAAATAATGTTTTTCTTCAAGCCTTTAGTAAAAAAAACTCATACCTTGTTAAACAAGAATATAATATTTGGTTATATAATTTTTCTTATAAATTAAAATGTATGTCAAAAATAAATTATTAATAATTAAATAAAAGAGAAATAAACTCTATAAAACATTATATAAAACAAATATAGGGTATAATTAAATTTTCTGACAGATAGTGGAGAAACAGTGATGGTTTGTTTTTAAATTTTTTTTAACCATTTTAGGAACCAAAGCCTAAAAAATGGTCAAAACAATAAAATTCATGAAATAACTGTTGGATAATGAAAATTAATGGGTTTTATGATATAATAAAAGAATAATAATTTATTCAATGGAAATTCAACCATAAAAAATCTTGATTAAAAATGGATTGAAACATTAACCTCCAACCTCAAGTCTCTTATTTCATAATACGTGTTAAAACACCTTGTCTATAAATTATATATTTATTATAAATATTTCCAAAACCCTATTATTATATATTATATCATATATGATTTAATTTTGTAATATTATTGCCTATTTATTAACAATTGTTTATTAAAATCACTATTTTGGGTGATAACATCTTAATTTTTAATGCATGTTTTGGTCTGGTAGTCCCAATAATTATACATTGATTAAGGTTCGACAATATATAGAATGATAATATTTTTATGAGTATAATATGGAATAATTATATATATTTTTATACTTATTTTTTATATTAGTGATGAAAAATGAATTATATACTGTGTGGATATAGTAGTTCGAATGTAGGCATGAGTGATGTTTCCAAATTTCAAGGGATGGAATGAAAGAAAATAAAATAATAATCATTTATAAAACCATTATAATATTATATAAATATATATTATATTCATTAAATATATCTTTATTAAAATCAATATAATGATAAAATTAAAAGGGAATCACATCTCCTCAGGGTGGTAACAGTCTATACATACACATGATGGATACTTTTCACTTCCCATTTAAAGGGAAAGAGGTGGAGGATTTTTAATCCATCGGCATAGTAACAATTAATAAAATTAATGACCATTTATTATTTATTTAATAATGGATAAAATATATTTAAATATTGTAGAATATGAGATAAAATTGATTTCTCTCTTTTCTGAGTTATTTAACTTTATTGATAAGCCACTTTTAGATTACACATTATGCCTAGAATAGAAGGTATTTGGACAAGACCAAAACATATAAAAAAGTGGAGGGACATTAAAAATAGATTGATGTTGGTATTTAAAAATATAATATGATAATTAGGTGTGGATAATTGTGGATATGTTTTATACTTATATATTAAAGGGGGAGGACACACTTGGAAGTGTTTTAAAAAATAATATATAATAATGATCTTTTAAAGAAAAATAATTCAAATTAATAATATTATATTTTTAGGTGAGTCTATTCTAAATATATATATATTATTTTCTTTAGTAAATTTTTAATTAAAATCTATGAATTATCTCTCAGTTTAACCCATTGGTAAACCCGTTTTAACCTTAATTGACGTAATAAAATTTAATTGTTGTAATATTTAGGTTGAAAAAAAATGATTTTTGAATTATTAATATATACTAATTATTATGATTAATAACATATACCCCATTTTTTATTATTTCATTTCAATAATTGATGTATATTCATTTTTAAATAAGTGCTCAAAAGGACTTGAAAAATATTGTTAGTTAAATGATACTAAATAATAAAAATAAGTATAACATCACTCAAAACCATATAAAAACATTTTGGTGAATGTTAAAATATATTATTGAATACATTAACTATATTTTTTTTCAAATAATTCATTAATTTTTTATTTAATTTATTATTATTATAATAAGTTATGTTAATAAATTATTTTTTAGGTGAAATCTGTTTTACACCCAAATATTAAAATATTTGAAAATATATATAATGTTGATTAAATTATAATTAATTATAATATATATAAAAAAATAAATCTATTTTAATTTATTATGAAATTAAAAATATTATAGGATTTTTTTAGTGAAAATAAATGGCGGTTTTTCAAATATCATTATTTTTCAAACTTTTTTAATAAAAGTCCTATATTTATCATAATATTTTACCCTATAATATTTTTAATTTCATAAATAATAAATGTTATTCTATGTAAGAAAATGAAATGTATAAATGTTTCATAATTGAATAATAATATTCACTCATAAAGAGAAATACAAAAACCTTTTTTTAAGATAATGTATTTTCTTTAGAATAAAATGAATTAACTAAAAAAAATTATTTATTTATTGTAAATTAATTCATATATTATATAAATACATTATAAATATTGTTAATAATCTTGTTATTAATATTTATACAAATATTTACAATGGGAAGGTTATAACTGTAATGCTTAAATAATAAAATTTATAGCACAAATTGTTTAATCTTTGTCTTCTGTTTAAACATAGCTATAGAAAAATCATCTATTTTTGAAGATAAATATATCATAAAATATTGGGTTTTTATAAATACTCACATGGTCCAAGAATAAAATGATATATGACCCATTTAAACCCTTATAAATACATTCAATGTCTACCTCAACCAATTCTGAATTCCACCAACTGAGGCCCAAGACTATATCTCATTGGTTCCAAAACTCAATAATCCCTACCCACCCTTATAAAAACCCTCAAGATTTAGATTATAAAATTATATTAATAAAACATGGGTTAAATATATTTAATAAATAAATTTTTGTTTGAAATATGAGGAACCATAATCAATATAATTTTCTAAATTTAGTGGCATATCGTAAAGTCATCTTTTCATTTTTTAAGTTATTTTGAAAAAACCAGAAAAGGTAGTCGCAAGTGATGTTGAAGCAGACCATGGGTAATTGTAGATGATTCTAGAGACTAACCCATCTGTTATCATTACCTTTGAACATCACACATCCAGAACAATTAGAGATGAAATTTTGGTAACAACTGATCCAGAAAAATTAATAGGATACACATTTTGTTTTTCCGGATCAGAAGGTTTCACCAGTGAAGATTATGAGGCATAGTGAATGTGAAATGTTTAGGCCAAGGAAAAATATATAATATCTGAATGTGAGTTGATGTTTGTAATTTTTATTCAAATTATATTATTTAAAGTCATCAAAATGATAATAAAAACTTGGAAGGATATGGATTTGATATATACTAGAGGTTTAATGAGTACAAATGATCAGAGTAAGATGGGATTATGAGAATGAAAAAGAGATTTACTAGTTCTTTGGAAGATATTTAGAGATAATTTATAGTGAATCTATATATCTCACTTATCAATCTCTATATTTTAATGTTTTTATGGATTTAATTAAGTATTGTGTTTCTATGAACATTATTATTAGATAAAATATGTTAAGGGAATCTGATTTTGTGAATAATCATTTTTATGAATTTATTTTTGATATTTTTTTAGAATCTACAATGATTTTTTTTATTGGGTACTTAATTTTAAAAAATATCATAAATAAAAGAATACTATTTTTAGATGAACATATTTTTCAGTTGAACATATTTTAAAATATTTTTTTATTAACACTCAAGAATATAGAAGAATATTTTTAAAATAACCAATTGAATTCACTCGTGTCATCTATGGATTGTTATGTGCCGACTATATAGTATGTGTGAGCTATATGTATTCCTTTCTCTTCTTGGTTATTATTTATTTTTCTTCATATCATTTCTTATTTCATTTCTATTATGTTCTCTATTTATTACATATATTGGTTGTTTTAAATTTATTTATTCATATCACAAATAAACTAGAACTCCATCCATTTATATTGACCCATATAAATCACTAAAATAGTTTTTAATAGTGTTATAATTAATTATTTTTTATATCCTTGGTGATATCCTCGTTAAATAATGTAATTTTTTATAATTAAGGAATGTTTGAATAAGGAAAATTAAAAAACTCAATATTTGTCAGTAAAAAAATATATAACAAAACAATTATCATGTGGTAAAAACCTAAATAATAACTTATCTATAAGTTAATTCAGAACATGTATCCTATTAGAGAAATATAACCCTTTTTATAAAAAATATAAAGTAATCGTAGTGCTTTAAAAAATACAACAAAAATGAATGACCCAGTCCAGAACCTGAAAAATAAACTAACGTGAAATATAAATCTTCAACAACCTATAAATTATCTGATATAACTACTTATAATTAAGGACCTATAATTGACAACTATTTCACATAATTAAACCTACATTATTAATTCTTGTTGGCCTCGCAACTTTGACATCAAAAATTAACACTCTTCATAGTTTCCATGATTCAATGGCTTGCCCCATGAATATTATCTAGAATTCATTAGTGAATTATATTGTGTGGTACAGAAGATGACACTACATTGGTTGAGTGACGAGGAATTGATGTTATAAAATTTATATTACATCTCTTATGAAATGAAAACTCATTCATCCAATAAATGTATTAATAAGTCCTCACAAAAAGGGAAAAAATCATTTTTTAAGTTGTTTTTTATAGGAGAATGATCACTAATATCAGTTATAAAATCATTTCTTTTATTATGGATGATTTTGACACTAGTTGAAAAAACCATTAATATCGGTTTTTATAAACATTAGCATCTACTATACTGGATTTCAATATCTATTTCTTATATAATTATTATGGAAATCCTTACATTGAGGATATCCACGTCAATTTTTAGTAAAACAGACATTTAAAGGTTGTCTTTTAAAAAATAAGACAATATCCAACACTTATAAACTCAAAATGTAGTTAAAAAGGAAGACAAAAATAATAAACAAAACAATAATAGAAAAACATATTAACAAATTTAAAATAATAAATTATAAATAAATAGTTAAATGAAACTAAAACACTAAATTAGTCAAATATATAAAATTTTATACAAATAAATTTTGAAAGTGAATCAATAATTCTTATTACAATAAAGAAACATCATCGATAATGAACATAATAATGTGTTATATATATATAATATGATATAATTTTTTTAAATTATATGTTTTATAATAGCACTAAAATTGTGTAATTTGTTGTTGTTTTGGTAATTTTTCCCTAAAATTGAAATTTAAATCATAATATCTGCATTCATGATTCCCTCTTTGATTATGAAACTAATTTTATGAAATTATATTTTAAAAAATCAAGATATGTTGGAAAAATAAGATATCACTAATATAAATGTTTTCTACTTGAACATTAACACATTAATTTTTATTGTTCAACAATTGAATAGTGGTCCCCATTAGAATCAATCCATGTATTATAGTAATTTCATATAATTATTATAAGAAAAAAATGTAAAATTAAAATCAATGATTAGAAAACTACGAGAATATAATTAAATTTACATGTTTAACAACACTTGAATTTTTTATTAAATACACCCAATAATGTGAATAACCAATATGATTTATATTATTTTGGAAAAAATATCCATAAAATATAATTTCCACTAAAATATATGATATTATAAAATAATGATATTATAATAAATTAGGGACGATAGTTATATATTTTTCCTTTCTAGTGCTGCAATTGAAAAGTCCCACATGTAATCTGTATATTTTGTATTCTTTCACATATATATTTTATTTAGGCATCTAGGATATACTAATCCACATATGTTGAAATTTATTCATGGTATATAAAACCAAAAATAGAAGTTACATCCTATTGGATAAAAATATTTTGGAGACCTGTGTTTAGAAAATTAATTAATTAATTCTATATAACATATTCTTTCTAAAGGAAAATAAATTTAAATTTTATAATTTAATTATGTAAAAAATAACTGAAAAAACACATTCATTAAGATATTCACCTATTACAATATCTATGATGTAAGTTTTAAAAATATTTAACATATAATCTCTTGTACATATATCAGCACTAGTAGAAAAGTAATTATACTTATCTAATATAAAAAACATTTGATAACTTTTCTCTCTTATCAGATCCCAAATGTGTATCTAAAGGTACTAGAACCTGAAATTTTATTTTCCTTAGTTGTTATTTTTTCTATTTTAGATATTCCTATATGGGTATGTCTATGAATATATTTCATGTAGTAATGAATTTAATTAAATATAAAAAATGAAAAACATTTAAAATATCATATTCCAGATAATAAAAATGAAAAGATATCAAAAGTAAAAAATATATATTTCACCTTATAATTATAGAAACATTCTTTGTATACAAAAAATCAGATCATTTTGATCAATAGTACATGTTCCACTACTCTTACCTGACATGAATACATATGATGACTATATACATCATCCCCAAGATAATATAAAATTCCATATTCTACAATACATACATGGGGATCTCAAACATGAAACTCAGTGTAGATGGTAATGTATGAATGAGGAGGTGGAAGATTTTGTCAAGAAGTGTGTGTGGGTTTTATCTATCTTTTTCATTTATGAATCATAGCTGGTATAGATTATTTAATTATATAATCCATAGACTCATTCAAGATTTATAAATTTTGCATCAAATAATATATTTATCCATTATATTATACTCTTATCTATATTGCACTAGGGGAATGGAAAAAAAATTAAAATGGATACACTCATTATACACTCTGATTCAATTCTGGTATTCCATAATTACTCAAGTAGTGGAAAAAATATCTATCATATCCATAGGGATAAAGTCCCCCAATTTTATTTTCTCTTGAAGGGAATCCTTAAATAATATATTCAGATATAATATTAGTGACTTAAATTTAATAAATTGTAATATTGATGAAATGTTACAAATACTAACTTATAATCTTATTAGCTACTTGATATGTTTGATTTTTAATATAATTCCATTTTTCATTCTAATTCTTTTATATTTTTGATAAGGAGGGGGAAGATATGTTAGGTTGAGAGGAACCTTTTCACAGACCCTAAATTACTTAGGCCAAAATTCACATAATCGATCAATAGATTTATTATCCTATAATAAAGTATATCAGCCACATGGAAAGTTATGTGGGTATATAAATTGAGACTATATCTCTTGTGGTTTTTTATTATAGACCTATTTCATAACAACTAAATAATATGTTTTCAAGAAACTGTAATTAATTAAACAAATTATTTTACCCTTACTTAAATTTGGAATACAATTAATTATATTTTTTGCCCTTAGATAACTATTTTAACCATTACCGAACATTAATGTAACCTTAATTAACATTATTTTACATTCAAATAATATTTTTTCCCTTACCTATATTTTTTACCCATACATAACAGTAGTTTACCCATATATAACATTACATTTACCTTAATTATCAGTTTACCCTGACAATACTTTTGATTACACTTAGTAAAATTTAGTATACTCTAAATTAAATTTTTATACCATTAAATAAAATTATTTTCCCCTAAAAACATTATTTTACCGTCACCTAAATTTGTTAATCCTTACATTACTTTATTTTACACAAAAATAAATTTTTTTACCCTTGAATTCCATTATTTTACCATTACATAACATTTTCTAACACTTTATAAAAGTGTACAAGTTTTTTTACCCTTACATGTCTTTTTTTTACACTTAAATTTCTTTAGTTTACCATATTTTAAAATAATTTTAATCATAAATGGATTTTTCTACCCAAAATTATATTGATCTTAACCTTAGTTAACTTTTGTTTATTGTTAAATAACATTATTTTACCTTTACAAAACCTATATGAGTATCTATATACCCTTACATGAAATTGTATTAATATTAAATAACATAATTTTCCCATTAATTATCATTTTTATCCTACATAAAAATATTTCTTCCATTTAATACATTAATTCATGTTTATATAAATTTTATTTACACTCCCTAAAAATTTATTACAATAACTTCACATTATTTTTTGAAATCATATCTATAGTCAATCTTTTACATTTTTACACTTACAAAACATTTGTTATCCAAAATTTTACTTTACTTTCCCCTTAATTAACATTATGTTAGTCTTATTTACCTTTCTATTACCCTTAAATAACTCTAGTTTACCCATACATAGCATGTAATGGTTTTTTTACCCTTATATAACTTTCTTCTACACTTACATAAAATTATATTACCATAAACCAATCTTATTTCATCATTAATTGTGTTCTCTTCCCTTAAATAACTTTATTTTTCCATTACATAACATTATTTCACTATTTATTAACATTATTTTACCCTTACTAACAATATAATACATTGTTTTTACCATAAATTAACTTTTATTTACCCTCAAAAGACTTTTTCCCTATCATTCATTGAGTTTAGCCATACACAATTTTTTTATATTTATATAACATTAGTTTACCATTAGATAAATTTACAATACCCTTTATTAATTTTTTAACCATAATTAAATATAGTTTACCCTAAATAGAATTTAGTTTACCCTTTCGTAACATTTTTAGCCTTATATAACATTAGTCCACCCTAACATAACTTTATTTTACACATAATTAACTTTAGTTTACCATTTATTATCATTATTTTAGAAATAATTATCACCCATTTACCCATATTAAAGGTGTAAAAGTTTAAGTTAATCAATTCCAATCTTTTTTTACATGTATTTAACATTATAATACCCTTTCATAAATTTACTTTACCATTAACTTTTTTACACTTACATAACTATATTTTACCCATTCTCAACAATAGTTTACCCTTATATAACATTATTTAACCTTACATTATGTTACCCTTATATTACATTTTTATCAATAAATTAACATTAGTATACACCGAATTATCTTCAGTTTAACCTGAATTAACATAATTTTACACCTAATTAATTTTTGGACCATTACATAAGATTTTATTCCATTACACAACATTATTTTACCATTAATTTACTATATTTTACATTTACATATATTTTTCCATTACAATAAAATATTTTTTCCTTATTTAATGTGTACAAATATTTTTACCCTCATAAATATTTTTTTGAACCTTACATAACATTAGATGACTTTACAAAAAATTATTTACCTTTATTTAGTTTTTTTACTTTTACATAACAATAGTGTACCCTTAATTAACACTATATTGCATTAATTAACGTTAATATACCCATAATTAACTATTTTTTACCATACAAAACTTTAGCTTACCCTAAAAAACATTTATTGACCCTCAGATAACTTTCTGTTACACATAGTTCACTTTAGTTTACCCCTACATAACCTCTATAAGTATTTGTTTACACTTACATAATATTTTTTTACTCTTACATATCATTACATTAACTTTATATAAAATTGTTTTACCTATACATAACTTTTTTTACCATTACTTTTCTATAGTTTACTATTATCATTTTTATCATTACATTACCTTAGTTTACCCTTATATAACATTTTTTACCATTTCAAAACATTAATTTTTCATTATTTAATTTATTTACCCTTACATGACATTATTTAACACTTAATTTACGACTGAAAATTTCTATATACCATTAGATATGTTTATTTTATAGTTAAATAATTATAATAAATACAATAATAACTTATTTGTTATATATATATTAAAAAACAAAAACCACATATTGAAATTTTATCTAACAACAAAAACATGCCAAAAAGGCTTCCCACCACTGATTAGAGATGAAATTTTTTCACATATCAATATCTATAAAAATATTCATAAGTCGTGGATCTTTATTACAATTTCACCCTAAAATATAAAATACAGTTAGAATTATCTAAAAATATCTCCATTTCTTCAACAATGGCTATACATGTCTTCATAATTATGTTTGCCTCTTGAAAGTTAAATGCCATCTATAAATGAATTGATAAAATCCTATTATATTTATAATATTTAAATAAATTTAATAGTAAATAAATAATATTATAAATTTTACCATTATGCACTCTGAAAACAGATCTTTCACCAAATGATTGATTCTCCTCCAATAAGTGAATAAAATACATGTCCTACAATGACTCTGTATAACTGCGTAATTCTTAAATTGTGTGGCATATGGGTTAGTTTTATAGGGACAAAGGGTTATCACACACATATATTATATGTTATTAAATTAATATATGACACATTGCACAAACACACACATGAGAATCAAAATATTTTAGTGTCTTTGAATACTAGGTCCAACATAATCTCATTTTGTGTAGTATATTCAATGATTCCTATAATGATCTTCCCATTTAGTAATCATTGTTGGAATGCCCTTCATAAATCTATTCATCATGGTTTGGTGAAAATAATAATAATAATGAGTGATCTTAGAAACTCGTTAAGTGTAAAAAAGGGAGACACATAAACATTACATGAGGATGAGGGATTTTGAAGATAATTATAGGAATAAAATTAATATAATGGTATGAGAACTTGAGTATAAAATTTGAAACGAATACCCAATATTTTAAAGACCATAATTTGGATTGAGAGAATAAAAATTTTTAGGTCATAATACATGAATTGTAAGTAAATCAAATAACATGAGTTATTATAGCATAATATTGGAATAAGACATAGAATTTTGGAATACACAAGATCATATAAAATCATTTACTTGCTAATAAAATATAATTTATAAAACTATTTATAGAACTCCGTGGGTGGCTACACCTACTGGGTAAGACACACCCCCATCACAAGTGACATCCCCTTCCTCATAGTGGAATGGGTTCACTCTCCAACCCATTATACTAGTAAATTTTATCTCTAAAGACACTCATTACAGCCATAAACCCCTATTAAACTGAGTTCACTCTCTGTTCTATACCTATTTATCTCATGATATATAAGTCTTTAAAAATATATTGGAGGGAGATATAGGTCCCAAACCACACATAAATATTATATATAGGAGTTCCAGAAGATCATAAATAATTTATCATATCATAACTCATGATGTGAAATTAAATGGGTTTCATTGACAATTTATCATATAATAATCTATGTAAAAGATACAAGTTTCATAATAATTTCATCATTTACTCAGAGGATAACCAATTGAAAAAGAGGTGGGTTTGATAAAAATTATATCATGGTATAACAATATAAAATTATGTATGTTTTATAAATATAATTTCATCATAAATTTATTTCATTGGAGAAATAGCATGAATTGTATCCTTTGATCATATCCCCAAAATAGAATAAGTATCATAAACACAATTCATCATTTAAAAAAATGATTTAACAAGAAACATTACATGAAAAATTTCTTATAGAAAATAAAATTTATCTAAAAAATAATTTTAAAACAAAACATTACAAAATATTTTTGAAATCCTTTTCATTGAAAATAAACATTCAAATATTATAAAATAAAATTTCTAAAAAGGTAGTGTTCATGGTGGTGGAAAATTTACTGAATTTTTTATACATTAAAAAAATCTATTCCAAATTTTAATTAAAAGATAAAAAGATTTTTTATTTTTAAAATTGTCTAAATATTCCATTTAATATAAAAAAAACATTGTCGAAAATGACTTAAATAAATTATTTTATTAATGTTAAAAACATTTTTAATACAATTTTAGAAAACATAAATTTGAAAAAAGGATTTTTGACACAAAAGAATATATTTATTTAATAAATTATTTTTCAACTCATGAGTTCATAATAAAAATAAAAATAAAGGAAACAATTTATTCTAATTAATTAAATAGTGTTGGATAAAATGAATAATTTTCTTCTGATATGGATCATAATATTCTATAATGAGAATCATTGAAATAATTAATCCCGATAAATGATGAGAATGTGATATTAAATATTTAAAACATTGTTAGATTACAAACATAATTCGCATGAAGTAATATTATTAAATTAAACATATAAAACAATTATGTTAAATAAACTAATGATATTAAATTTTTATGTGGATTTATAATCACCACACACAATAATATTTCTTTATAACATAATCTTGTCTCTCAATGATGGAAAATTGAGACAAAAATAACCTATGGATTTGATAAAATTTGAACTGTAAACCCCATGAAAGATGGATTTTCAAATGGTCATGTAAATAAAAATTAATTCTAATAATGTTATCATAAATTACATTCATGGGAAGTATAAACATAACATGCAGGAAACATGTGGTAAAAAGGCATTTGTCTCACAAAAAATAAATGTATGACAGAAATTTCTTTCATTAAGTATAGAAATTATTAAAACATTTAAAAACCTATTTAATATTATATATTTCATTATTATACAGATAATACAGATTTATAAATAAATATATCACACCATATATTATTAATTTATGACCTTTTATTACCTGTTGAATAACAATTCCATGTTAAATTTTAATTTTGGTCTATAACTACATTATTTGTTCAAGATTGTTTGGATGGTTATTTTGTCCTCTTAAGTTGATCAGGATATAATAATCTCCATACTGATGAAAAATATATAAACATATTATATATTAAGTTTTAATGTATTTATAATAATCTATAAAATATAGATATAGAAATTTAAATACACTTTTCAAGGAGACAGTAGGTCATAAATACACATGAATGATAATCCAAATTTTATAACGTATTAAAATAAAAAATATATAATGAAATGATATTATTAATGGTTAATTTATATGGTATATATATCTATTATATTCATTAAATATTTCCTTATTACCTTCCATGTATATACTTAATGAATCACATAACTTCACATTGTGGTAGACATCCTTACATGTGTGGCACATTATTTTATTCAAAAAAATGTATGTCATGATGGTATATGTGATATAAAAATTTCAAAATCATTATAATATAATAAATATCTAATATAAAATCTAAATCAATAATTTTATCTAACATTTTGATTTGGTAATTGAAAAATTAACGACTTCAATTTGTGAGGTTTTAGTCTACTATACACATGAATGACGATTTTGTAACATATATGATGGAAGTGGACATGGTTGTCAGTAAATAACATATAAAAAGAAAAAACATTATTTGTAATATAATTATTTTATTATAACATAATTGTATAATAATATTATTATTAAGTTGGAGGAATAAATAAAACAAAAATTCTCATTGGCGAACGTTACCTATTATTTTGGAATCCTTTTTTTGTTTAAACAACAATCCTTACCAGGTTGGATTTCTGTCCAAAATAAGGCTTCTGTGATTAATGGAGGGTTGTTGGGTAGTTGTTAGGGTAGGTATTGGCCAATCCAAATGGTATTGGTAGTGTGCAGATAATATGAGAGGGGTTTACTTTTAAAAGTTACGTGAGGGGAAAACATGTAATTTCTATAAATAAAAAGGTTTACTCACATTTTACTCATAAAAAAATGATCCGAAATTTATTATTATATATTTTAGAAAATATGTGGACTATTTAGGACTAAAATATCGGCATTAGACAAATTTTGTGTCACATTTTACTTGTATATTTTAATTTCCACCACCAATAATGACATTTTTAACTAACCCATGATAAATTATTTTTTAATGTTTTAAGTAATTATATTGGTAAAAAATTATGTTTCCATTATATTTCATAATACATTTACCTTCCTTTTTAGGTGATTCATATTTTTATTTATAATTTGTTGGTCCCTAAATTTTTATTTTTATATAAATTTGCAAACAATATTTGTATAAGGTAGTTATTCCAATTGTTATTTTCCAATCTAATGTCAATGTGATAACTAGTTTATTCTATAATAATATTAATAATATATTTTTGGTTATTAAAACCCAATTCCACATCTAATGAAATATAAACCCAATGTTATGTATAAGGTAAGATAAATTCCGTGTTTTTTGTAATGAATTATATACACAATGTTTTTTCTAAGACAATACAAACTCAGTGTTTTGAAAAAAATCATAATTATTAAATTTATTTTAAAAAATGATTTCTCATAATCGAATGGTGATAAATTCTACCCCCATAAAATTAATTTCAACCTCAAAATTCATCTCATACATCTATGGTTTCATATTTTAAAATTACATCATATAAAACAAGTTCATAAAATGAATAAAAAAATTTACCTTTAAAATGTAATGTTTGAAACATTAAACTTTCCAAGAGTAGAACAAAACTAGGTTTCCACATAAGAGTACATTAGGGGAATTGAATATTTTTACATGGAATAATAGCGTAAATATATATATATGGTGATAGAGATAAATGATCACAAGAATGTGGGTGATCTATATAAGGATAGTAACCAATAAAATATAATCAAAGGATGCACAGAAAATGACATTGATTGCATAAAAATGAGGATAATAGAGCATCCGTTTATTTGAGGATCATAATGATGGGAACACATCTTGTTAATATATACTTATATATTTTTATTCCATGATCAATTTACATATCTTCTCTTACTCCATGAATTAAGGGTGAAATATTTATTCATGAAAAACTAATGGATTATAATAAACATAAATATAATGATAATTTATTCTTTATATCTTTAGTTGTGATCTTAATGAAATTTCTTGAATGTAATATCCTTGTTTCATAAAACATTATACAATCATGTAATACATTAATCCCTAAAAACACATCTAATTTACTTTATTCATGTCAACAATATATTTATTATATAAATATTAAAACATATGAATGGTTATCTTTCCCTCAATCATGTTTTTCATGAAATTTCACCATTCCATTAAATAACTCTTATAGATCATCAACACATTTAAACATTTTCTGAATTATCCTTAATGAAAAATATACAATGAATAATAATTTTATATTAAATTATTCATATATTCATGTAAATAAATACATCAATCATCCCACTTCAAAATAAAACCAATAACTGTTATTCATAATAATATTCTCTAATAACTCACTCAATTAACATTGAATTAGTTGTATGTTCATCATCAACAAAAAAACCATTGATCAGACAACCTATATGATTCCCTTTATGATATTTTCTATTAGGAACTATATTTCCATCATTAAAATACTTTCAAAATTTAAGACATTCAATAGTTGATTATACATTAGGGAGAATATTTTTCACACCCTAACCTAAAACCTTGTGATTGCAGTTATTTTATTTATATTTGAGTCTTTTTTATAGGTTAAAATTTATTAAATTAAACTCAACTAAAAGAAAGTAAAATAAAAATTAAATGATGTATTCATCACAATAATAATAAATTTTTATTATTATGAATAATGATATAGTTTTTATTAAGGTTATTATTATTATTATAATAATAAGTATTATTATTCATATTAGTTGTTTTGGTTTTCGTACCCCTCCCTTACGCCCCATCACATTGCACCCCCTATTTCCCTCTACCTAGACACACTCATTTTTTCCCCTAATGATCAAGGGCTTTCAGAGGCCTCCCTCCCTTTTCTGCGAGTTTCCCTCTCCTCCTCTGATAGATTATCTCCATGATCGCAACATCCCTCCAATGTTATTCTTGTACGCACGTCATCCCAGTAATAACCCCCTCTCCATGTCATGTGGATGACCCCCAACCCTCCACCTTCTTCTTTCTCAGTTGAGGTTCCTCCCATAAGCCTCTCTATCCTCACTCTAACACTTCTCTCCCTCCACTGTGGGTGAATCATAATCCATGTAAGACCCTTTTTCATTATATAATTTGTGTTCAATTTCATGTGTTTTTATATGTTTTTTGGATTTATTTTTAAAATTTTGTTTAAATCTATTATTCTTAAAAAAAAATTGAAGTGTTGTTCATGTGTGGCTGCGGTTGCACAACATGTTTTGGTATTTTCTTCCTATAATGTAGTCTGTTCCGGGCCATATAATTTTTATATGAATAAATTTGTTTGTTTAATTAATTTTAACATGATCTATAGATAAATTGGTAATGTGAATTATATTTTGGCATGAATATATCATAAAATTGTATTTTCTAAAATAAAAATACATGTATTTTATAGGTGTATTGCTTTATATATTTTTGGATAGGTCCAATCAAAATTTTAAGGTATAAAAAATCTATTTTAAAAAATCGTTGAGGTTAGTGTGTGATTAAAATGGGTTTTACAAAAGATAATTAATAATTTTTAAAATGTTGGTTTTTTATTAAGATCCTTGAAATGTTATTTAGGGAAGTTTAAATGATGCAATCATGTTTTAAGAGGGGAATTTAGTTTATGTTTGGGATTTCAAAGCATCTTGTCTATAACATTTGATGGTTTTAGTTGATTAATTTTCATGTTTTTTAAGGTAATATTTGGAATTATATTGGTGATTATATTAGAATTGAAATGAGTATTTTCTATGAGTGAAATAGAAAATTGATTAATATTGGCATGTTGGATTTTTTATACACTTTCTAGTTATAGTATTATATTTTTTATGTAATGGGAATATTGTCTTAGAAATACACTTATTTTACACGTGGAATAAAATATAGGTTTTTAGACCATGGTTTAGAATGAGAAATTGTGTACCTTCCTTTTTTCCTTTCTAAATGGATTATTGTGAATATAAATTATATTTAAAATAAGGGGTTTTTCCTCTGTAAAATGAAAACTGGTTTTATCATGAAATTTATGATTTCTTTGGTATTATTTTCATTTGTTTGTGAAAGTGGTGATATGTGGGAAATTTGATCATAAATTATAGAAAAATGTAATTATGGTTACTTAGGTGGGATGGATAGTTCTATTATGCTATATGATACAGAAGTAGTTCGTTTGGGATACATCGAGCAAGATTGATTGTTAAAACACTAAATAAACTATGATTCATGGAGACCACTAGGTTATAGGGGTGTCCCCTACTAGCATCTTGTGCATTAGAATACTAATGGTCGTAGTTTCTACCCCACATTCCACTGAGGTATAAAGTTCTAGTGTTCCCCTTGAGCTATATTACCCCCCATGGGATCTACCCATGGTTCTATAACAATCATGATGCTTATATATAATGTTGCGTTCTGTTTTAGTATATAGATCCTTTGTGTAATAGTGTGTTGTTCATAAAATAAGCCTTTTCCTTTAGACAATTGTATGATAAATGGTTTTATTTGATAGTGTTCACTTTATATGATGTTTTCATAATAAATTTTTCCTTGAAATGTTTTTAAATGAATTTATTTAAATACGGTTGTAATATTTCCTTATTAATGTTTTTGTATAGAACCTCTTTCTTAGGTGGAAAACTATTGGGCTAAGGCTCACACCCTACCTACAAAATTTGGTGTTTGAAGATATTTTTGTATGCTTGTTCTAGGGAAAGGAAATATTTTTTATAGTTCCAAATTCATTTCTTGAGGTTTATATTATGGGTCTTGGTGGTGGTGTCTTGGAGAAGTTTATCCTCTCATTAAATGGAGGTTTGGGTATAAGGCCCCAGCCTTAAACCTTACTTAATCTTTAGTTTTTACAAGATTACACATTGAGGATCTTTTCATGTTTAAAGTTTTAGAGAATTAGATCATACAACTTGCATTATATTCCACATTTAAACAAAGTGGTTACATAAAAGATAGTATTCATTTTTCCCATCAACGGAAATATATTTAAAATAAAACATGGATTCTTTCATGACACCTCCATGACACTATCATTATATCATGTACCATTACCTTGACCTATGAAAAACATTTCAAAAACATGGGATGAGCATAAAAAGCTCAATAAGGGTTATATAAATATGTAAAGGAAACATGAGTTCATATATACATAAGAATGAAATCATACATTACCCATAAAACATAATCACTTTAACATACCTCATCAATTCATGAATAAATCATAGAAATCATAAGACATAAAGGTATCTTGAGGCATTCATAACATTCTTACATAGGGAGTAACCCTCTTGGTTACATTTGGAATACCCATCACTGTATATTCCCTAAATCGCTTCGCCGAAACCTTAAAGTTTAACTCTTCGCGTTACCCAATGCATTGGAGAGATATATAGGGCTCACCCGCCCTTAGTTTATCACGGAACCATCCGTCTTCATAATAATTCCAAAGAACCATAACATAATCGTATCATATAAAACATGCATAAAGAAAACATAACATTTCCACTTTTCAATCACAAGATATCAATACAAAAAATTGATATAAAAACATTATGAAAACCATTTCCAATACTAAAATAAAAGAAAATTAAAACATGGTATTTATTTTTCTTTTAAAAAAAGGTATGGCTTGTAGAGGAAGCCGAAACTCAAATAATGGTCACGGCGGCGGAGAAGTCGTTGTCGCCGCATACGTCCGACAAAAAAACATTCCTTTTGTTGTTTAGTATAACACTTTGTATAAAAAGATTCCTTTTAATAGAAATAAAAGTCAATGGGGTTTATACACCGTATAAAAGAAAGTTGTGTATAAAACAAAATATGCCTCAATGAAAGGAGATTGAGACGAAGTCCCATACCTTGGGTCTGACTTGACTCGATCGTTCTTTAACCTCCTGAATAATAAAATTGATTTAATTTATACTTGATTAAGAACTATTTTAAAGTTCATTATTCCTTTTATATCACTTATTACCATGTCATGAACACTATGTAATTATTTAAGTTAATAACTGTCGTTTTAATGATCATTGGTACTAGAGTCAAAAATAAACTTTTTATAATTACAAGTTGTTCATGTATCCATTATATCCAGAGTTATATTCATTATTCAGATATTATATATATCATATATATCCTATATATACATGCATTTATAATATTACATAACGTTTAGAGGTAAGAAATGAAATGCACCGTTTATGGAGACGGTAAGTCGTACGTACGCATGAACGCTACGTTCATTTATATTTAATATTTTATGGAATGGAATCATAATGATATAAAGGTATATTATAATTCCAGTATAATATCATATATAATATCACTAATTACATCCTTCATACGTCCCACATATGGAATTAACGAATCAAATCACTTTGAGGGGGCGGTTGTCTGCACTTCCTAAAATGAGGATATCGCATTTACCCATAATGGAAACCATAAAGGCATGCCATAAATGAAAAATACAGAATCTTAAGTAAACCATAAACATATTATATATTATATAAAAATATAGTGACATCTTAATGGCCAGCGTTGAATGTGTTAAAATAATATTGAACAATCATCGTTTCGTGAGGCAGAAATTCGCCATCCACAGAAACAGTATGTTCTGTAACCATTAGATGTAGGTGTGTGTAAGTGTATCTCTAATCCTTTTTATAACAACACCCTATTATATTTATGAAACTGGTTTTGTTACAAAATAAATGAATAAAAAATGTTTAGGTGGTTGGAGAAGCAAAATAAAACATAAGAACACAAGAGAAGACACTACCTTTAAATCGGGTAACTCATTTTGATTTGAGATCAAGGGCTTACTTGGGATGACTTCTGCCCAAAGTGAGGCTTACAGGAGTAATATAGGGATGTGGAGAGACTAAATGTTCAGGGGTTGGACGAGCCAGAGGTTTGAGAAGTGTGGGTAAGGAGGTACAGGTGGGGGCCTTTTATAAGAGGAGAGGAGGGGCACTCTTGGAAAGTTAAGAAAATATACTTTGTTATAAAATGATTTTCGGATAAAAATTGACCCACAATTATAAATTTAGAGAATAAGGTGATAAGGGTTAGAAATCCCCCCATCCAATAGGTTTTTGACATGTTTAGGTCTTAGATTTTACATTATATTTTCATTTTGTTAAATCGTTAAATAATGAGATAATCTCTACATCATCATGGTGTCATAAATAATTTACTTTATATAATGTATAAAAATTATAAAAAAATACTATGATATAGGAAATATTTGTATCTTTCTAATTAATATTTATACTAAAAAATGTGACTTGTATAACCCCATTTAAAAATTGTTTTAGTAAAATAACTCATGTTTGTGTCATTTTTACTTTTACTTTAAATAAAAGGCATTAATGCCTTTATCTTACCCAAGTGGCTCCATGGGGTCCTAAAAATAGACCCATGGGCTTTCTGGGTCGGCCATGAAACATCCAATAAGGTTAGGACACGTGTCTAGGTCATTTCATATTATTAAAACATTATTTTTACCTTAAATTACACTAATTACCTCTAATCACGATTAAAAACTTAAAAGTTACTATTCACCAAAAAATTATTTTAATCCCATTGAAAAAAATTTTACTTCATAATGACAACCATGTATGTCGGATTTTTGAAATTCAAAACACAGAGTTGGTAAAATTTCATTATACAAAAAAACAGTTTTTTTAATTACCACTTAGTGGTTTCACTATTCATAAAAAATTAAAGTTTTTCAGAAAAATACCAAAACATCACCCTAAGCTATGATATTTCGGATTAAAAAATGATTTCTATTTTACAATATTAAAAACATATATGTTACATTAATTAATTTAATAATTAATTCCCACTGTCAGGGCAAATAGCGTTTTTTATGAAACAATAAGTATCAAAAGATTGACATTAGTTTAAGTCCAATTTCAAAGTGAAATTAATTCCAACAACCACTATTGGATTAAATGGTAAAACAATATTCTAATTGAACTTTAAAACCAATTCAAAATATAATCTAATCATATAAATAAATTAGATTAAAAAGACGTTTTGAATTAAAATACAAAATTTTCACTATTCATTAAAAAATTGAACTTTATCGGAAAAAATAGAAAAAAATTACCCAAAGTAAATTTCAATATCCCAATCATAAATAATAAGTTTATTTTTACAAATAGAGCTTATTAAATTGTCAAAAGTTTGATTTAAAAATTATTTACCATCAAAAGGAAGTAAAACAATCTTTTAAAAATATCAGTGTATTTCATTCTCAAGATTGGATTTATTCTCATTTTAAGCCTCTAAAACACTATCTAATTAATTAATAGGCATAGATAAAAATATATGTTTTTCATTACATACTTGGGATGTTAAATCTTTCCCCCATTTAGAAAATTGCGTCCCCGCAATTTATTTACTTATCGAATAAGTGCATTTTCAGATTTCCATGTTGCCTCTTCAATCATGTGGTTTTCCCACAAAACATTTAACTGATGAATCACCTTATTCCGTAACACTTTCTCCATGTGGTCAAGAATCTGGACCGGTTGTTCCTCATAAGATAGGTTCTCTTCCAGCTGAACTACCTCTGGACTCAAAACATGAGATGGATCTGGCATTTACTTTCTCAACATCGAAACATGAAAAAAAAATTGTGTACCTGAGATAAACTCGGAGGTAAAGCCACTCGGTAAGTAACTGATCCAACTCTCTCCAGAATTTTGTATGGTTCAATGAACCTTGGACTCAGCTTTACTTTTATACCAAATCGTATCACACTTTTACATAGTGAAACTTTGAGAAAAACATGATCACCTACCTCGAAAGATAGATCCTTCATCCTGTTGTCTGCATAAATTTTCTTTCTGCTCTGAGCTATTCTCATGTGTTTCTGAATCAACTAAACTTTTTCTGCCATCTCTTCTACCAATTCTAGTCCCATCAGCTTTCTTTCACCCACTTCATCCCAAAAATCTGGATTTCGACACCTCTTCCCATATAATTCCTCAAATGGTACCATCTGTATGCTAGAATGAAAAGTGTTATTATAAGAAAACTCACCCAAAGAATGATGTTGGTCCCAACATCCCTGATAATCCATCGAACAACACGTAGCATATCCTCCAAGGTCTGGATTGTTCATTATGACTTCCCATCTGATTGAGGATGAAAAGATGTACTAAAATTTAATTAAGTACCCAACGACTTCTAAAGGCCTCTCCAAAAGTTAGAAGTAAACCTTGGATTAAGAGAAGATACAATGGATAGGGGAACTCTATGTAATCTAACTATCTCTTTAATATACTAACAAGAAAGTTGATCTAGGGAAAAATTATCTCGTATAGCAAGGAAATTAGCATATTTAGTCAAGCGATCAACAATAACCCAGATTGCATTATTACCTCAAGGTCTCTTCGGAAATCCCACAGCGAAGTCCATGGATATATTTTCCCATTTTTACTCTGGCACTGGAAAAGGATGAAGCATCCCTTTCGGTAACTTCCACTCTACTTTAACCTGCTGACAAGTCAAACACTTCACAGTAAAATCCGCAATATCTCTTTTCATTCCATCCAACCAATAATACTCCCACAGATCTCCGTACATCTTAGTACTACCAGTATAAACTGAAAACGAATAACTATGAGCATCACATAAAAACTCTCTCTTCAACTGTGAATCACAAGGCACACACAATCTATTCCAAAATCTCAAAAAACAATCACAATCAATATTGAATTCAGGCAACATACCCTTCTAAACCAGCTCTACCTTTTTCTGCAACTCACTATCTTGATTCCGTGCTTGCTTGATTCTGTCTGGTAGAGATGGTCTCACTGATACTTGGAACAAAACAGAAGAACTTCCTGCACCAACAACTTCTATTCCAAATTTAATCAAATCCTTAACCAACGGATCATGTTCCAAACGCAACATTGTTAATGAAGCATTACTTTTTCAACTCAAAGCATCAACCACATTATTTGCTTTTCCCAGATTGTAATGAATTGTACAATCATAATCCTTGAATAATTCTAGCCATCTCCTCTATCTCATGTTCAATTATTTCTGAGTAAATATATACTTTAATCTTTTGTTATTGGTATATATTTCACACTTTACTCCATGCAAATGATGCCTCCAAATTTTTAAAGCGAAAACAACAGCAGCTAATTCCAAATCATGTGTAGCATAATTTACCTCATTAGTTTTCAACTAACGTGAAGCATAAGAAATTACTTGATCATTCTACATTAGGATGCAAAAAAGTCCTTTCAATAAAGCATCATTGTAGATAACAAACTCACCATTCCTGGAAGTTCGTGCCAAAACTGGAGCATTAACCAATCTTCTTTTCAATTTCTGAAAACAATCATCACATTATTTTGTCCATATAAACTTAACACCCTTTCGATTTATCTTAGTCATTGGACTAGATAACCATGAAAAATTTCTAACAAACATTCTGTAATAGCCTGCCAAACCAAGGAAGCTACGAATCTCAGTTACATTCGTGGGTTTTGGCCATTCTTCAACAACCTTTGTTTTTACAGGATCAACAGTTATCCCATATTTAGAAACAATGTGACCAGGGAATGAAATTTGTTGTAACCAAAACTCACACTTTTTGAATTTCCCATACAATTTCTTTTATTTTAAGGTTTTCAAAATAACCCTTAAATTTCTTTCATGCCCCTCTTTACATTTAGAAAACACCCAAATATCATCAATGAATACCACCACAAACTTATCCAAGAACTCATGGAAAAATCTATTAATTAAGTCCATGAATACAGAAGGTGCATTAGTTAGCCCAAAAGGAATTACTACAAATTCATAATGGCCATATCTTATACGAAACGCAGTCTTAGGAACATCTGTTTCCTTTACCTTCAACTGATGGTAGCCCGATCTCAGGTCAATCTTTGAAAAATACTGAGCTCCCTGGAGCTGATCAAACAAATCATTGATATGAGGCAAAGGATATTTGTTCTTAACAGAGATTTTATTCAAGGCTCTATAATCAATGAAAAGTCTCAATGAACCATATTTCTTTTTACAAATAAAACAGGAGCACCCCATGGTGATGTTCTAGGTTGAATGAACCCTTTCTCTAACAAATCTTGTAATTTCTTCTTCAACTCTAAATGTTCAATTTGAGCCATTCGATAAGGGGGTTTTGAAATTGTCTTAGCATCAGGAACTAAGTCAATGGTAAATTCTACTTCTCGATCTGGTATTATTCCAGGCAACTCATCAGGAAAAACATCATGATACTCATTTACCACTAGCACATAATTAATCTGAACAATTCCCTTATTTTCATCAATGTGTGCAAGGTAACATTCATTTCAATCTTTTACAAGTTTCTTGGGCTCTAGATAAGTTATCAATAGTAAGGGTTCATTCATGTACACAAACTGAATGTCGTTCTGAAAAGAAACTTAATTAGCTCAATAGTCAATCTTAGCATGGTAAATAGATAGCCAATCCATACCCAGGATAACATCAAACTCTAGTATAGGTAAAACAATAAGGTTCGCAAGAAGGTTCTTTCCATGGATAAGGATAGGGAGATTCTTATAAATTCTTTTTGCCTCAACATTTCCCCCAGGTTTTTTTACCACAAGTTCAGCAGTCATTTCTTGAGATGGTATTCCCATTTTAATAGAAAAGTTTTCAGAGATGAAAGAATGTGTAGACACAAATCAAACAACACACTGGCATAATCTGGAAAAACAAACAACGTACCTGATACAACTTCATTTGATAGCCTGGCATCTGCTGAAGTAGTTGAAAAGGATTTCACCACCCCTTTCTGCTTGTAGTCTAACTGCTTCCCATCACTCGAGCTCTTTGTTGGACCCTCGTTTTCATAGCGACCCATCTCATTGCACTTAAAACATTTTTCTAACTGCAAATCAAATTTGGACTTACCATCACCTTGATCTTTTTTAGTGCAATAACGAGCCTTATGTCCCATCCTACCACATCGATAGCACTTTCCAGAATTCAGAAGACATTCCCCAGCATGCCTTTTCCCACATTTATCACAAACTAGAAACTTAGATTTCTTACCATCATACCTTTTTGAATAATTCTTCCCTTTCTCCTGCCACCTCGGTCTCTTCTTCGGCTGGTTGTTATAGAACACTTGATCATCGGAAAACTCCATTTACACCTTCTCAGCACATCGAACAAGCTTTTCATAAATTTTGACCTCACAAGAAGCCAATGACCTTCAATATTTTGGCTTTAATCCTGAGTAAAAACGATTGATTTTACTATCAATGTCTCAGATAAACTTTGGAGCATACCTTGTCAATCGAGTGAACCTTTCTTCATAGGCAGCCACTAAGTCCTCCTCTTGCCTCAATTCCAGGAATTGTTTTTCCATCCTAAGTCGAACAGCCTTAGAAAAATACTTCTCAAGAAACATACCTTTGAATTCATCCCAGTCGAGAGCATCAATCTCATCAGCATCCCTGATATTTTTAACCATCGACCACCACTGATCTACTTCACCCTCCAAACAGTAAATAACAAGACTAACCTTTTGATTGTATGAACACCCCATGACATTGAAAATATTCTCCAGTGCTTTAATCCACCCTTCAGCTAGAACAGGGTCAGATGATCCTCTGAATGATGGGGGATGTTTCCTCATGAAATGTTCCAGCACTGACATGTTCCTCTGCGGTTGATCTAGCTGATCTCGTACATCGATACCGCCACCATTTATCGCTTGAGTCAACTGCGCCATTACTGCAACAAACTATTCAGTTCCAATTCCGACCATCTTAGGATGCTGATTTGGAAGGTTATTTTCTTCTGTATACCTTCCTAGCACTGCTTCCCTATTTCCTCTGCAGAAACCCATTATGAACAAACATGTCTTAGATAGAACAACATGGTAATCTTCAAATGCTATATCATTTCAATTTGACTATAAAAAATATTTTTGAATAATAATTTAATAGAATTATAACTCCTAAATTTATCTAAACTGACCTCTGATAACAACTATAAGGCCCCAGCCTTAAACCTTACTTAATATTGAGTTATTACAAGATTACACATTGAGGATATTTTCAGGTTTAGAGTTTTAGAGAATTAGATCATATAACTTGAATTACATTCCACATTTAAAGAAAGTGGTTACATAAATGTCTGTATTATTTTTTCCCATCAACAGAAACGTATTTAAAATAAAACATGGATTCTTTCTTGACACTTCCTTGACACTATCATCATATCATTTACCATTACCTTGACCTTTGAAAAACATTTCAAAAACATGGGATGAGCATAAAAAGCTCAGTAAGGGTCATAAAAATATGGAAAGGAAACATGAGTTCATATATACATAAGAATGAAATCATAATTTACCCATAAAACATAAGGACTTTATCATACCTCATAAAATCATGAATAAATCATATAAATCATAAGACATAAAGCTAACTTGAGGAATTCATAACATTCTTACGTAGGGAGTAACCCTCTTGGTTACGTTTGGAATACCCATCACAGTATATTCCCTAAATCTCTTCGGAGAAACCTTAAAGTTTAACTCCTTCACATTACCAAATGAATTAGAGAGCTATATCGGGCTCACCCTCCCTTAGTTTATCACGGAACCACCCATCATCATAATAATTCCCAAGAACCGTAACATAATTGTATCACATAAAACATGCATAAAGTAAACATAACATTTCCACTTTTCAATCACAAGATATAAATACAACACATTGATATAAAAACATTATGAAACCCGTTTTTTCAATACCAAAATAAAAGAAAATTAAAACTTGGTATTTATTTTTCTTTTAAAAAAAGGTATGTCTTGTAGAGGAAGTCGAAACTCAAATAATGGTCACAGTGGCAGAGAAGTTGTTGTCGCAGCATACGTACGACAAAAAACATTCCTTTTGTCATTTAGTATAATGCTTAGTATAAAAATATTCCTTTTGAATAGACATAAAATTAAACGGGGTTTATACACTGTATAAAAGAATGTTTTGTATAAAAGAAAATATGCCTCAATGAAAGAAGATTGAGACGAAGTCCCATACCTCGGGTCCGACATGACTCGATCGTTCTTTAACCTCCTGAATAAAATAATTGAGTTAATTTCTACTTTCTTAAGAACCTTTTTCATGTTCATTATTCCTTTTATATCACATATTACCATGTCATGAACATTATGTAATTATTTAAGTTAATAACGGTCGTTTTAAAGATCATTGGTATTTGAGTCAAAAATAAACTCTTTATAATTACAAGTTGTTCATGTATCCATTATATCCAGAGTTATGCTCATGATTTAGATATCATATATATCATATATATCCAGTATATACATGCATTTATAATATTACATAATGTTTAGAGGTAAGAAATGAAATGCACCGTTCATGGAGACAGTAAGTCGTACGCACGCATGAACGTTACTTTCATTTCTATTTCGTATTTTATGGAATTGAATCATAATGATATAAAGGTATATTATAATTCCAGTATAATATCATATATAATGTCATTAATTAAATCCTTTATACATCCCACATATGGCATTAAAGAATCAAATAACTTTGAGGGGGCGGTAGTCCGTACTTCCTAAAATGAAAATATCGTGTTTACTAATAATGGAAACCATAAAGGTATGCCATAAATGAAAAATACAGAAGCTTAAGTAAAACATAAACATATTATATATCATATATAAATATAGTGACATATTAATGGCCACCATTGAAGATGTTAAAAGAATATTGAAAAATCATCGTTTCGTGAGGCAGAAATTCACCATCCACAGAAAAAGTATGTTCTTTAACCATTAGATGTAGGTGTGTGTAAGTGTAACTCGAATAAATCTAATAAAAACACCCTAGTATATGCAATATACTGGTTTTGTTACAAAATAAATTAATAAAAAGAGTTTAGGGGGTTGTAGAAGCAAAATATAACATAAGAACACAAGAGAAGACACGATCTTTAAATCGGGTAACTCTTTTTGATTTGAGCTCAACGGCTTCCTTGGGAAGACTTCTGCCCAAAGTGAGGCTTCTAAAAGTAATAGAGGGATGTGGAGAGACTAAATGGGCAGTGTTTGGCCGAGCCAGTGGCTTGAGAGGTGTGGGTAAGGAGGTAGAGGTGGGGCCTTTTATAAGAGGAGAGGAGGGGCACTCTTGGAATGTTAAGAAAATATACTTTGTTATAAAATGATTTTCGGATAAACAAGGTGCCACAATTATAAATTTCAAGGATAAGGTGATAAGGGTTCGAAATCCACCCATCCAATAGGTTTCTGACATGTGTAGGTCTTAGATTTTACATTATCTTTTCATTTTTATTAATCGTTAAAAAATAAGGTAATCGCTGCATCATCATGGTGTCATAAATAATTTAATTTATTTAATATATAAAAATTATAAAAAAAATACTATGATGTAGGAAATCGTTTTATCTTTCTAATAAATATTTTTAGTCAAATATATGACTTGTATAAACCCATTTAAATTTTTTTTAGTAAAACAACTCATGTTTGTGTCATTTTTACTTTTACATTAAATAAAAGGAATTAATGCCTTTATCTTATCCTAGTGGCTCCATGGGGTCCCAAAAATCGACCCATGTGTTTTAGTGGTTGTCCATTACACATCCAATAAGGGTAGTACATGTTTTAGGTCATTTCATATTATTAAAACATTATTTTTATCTTAAATTACACTAATTACCTCTAATCGTGATTAAAAACTTAAAAGTTACTATTCAACAAAAAAATATTTTAATCCCATTGAACCACATTTTACTTCGTAATGACAACCATGTATGTCATAATTTTTAAATTAAAAACACATAGGTGGTAAAATTTCATTTAAATGAAAAATCAGTTTTTTTAAGTACCACTTAGTGGTTTCACTATTCATCAAAAATTAATTCTTTTCAGAAAAATACCAAAACATCACCATAAGCTATATTTGATATTACGGATTCAAAAATGATGCCTATTTTACAAAATTCAAAACATATAAGTTACATTAATTAATTTAATAATTAATTCCCGATGTCAGAGCAAATAGCGTGTTTTTATGAAACAATAAGTATCAAAAGATTGACAGTAGTTTAAGTCCAATTTCAAAGTGAAATTAATTCCAATGACCACTATTGGATTAAATGGTAAAAATATATTCTAATTGAACTTCAAAACCAATTCAAAATATAATATAATCATATAAAAAAATTATATTAAAAAGATGTTTTGAATTAAAATACAACATTTTACACTATTCATAAAAAATGAACTTTATCGGAAAAATACAAAAAATTTACCCAATGTAAATTTCAATGTCCCAATCATAATGAATAAGTTTATCTCGACAAATAGATGTTATAAAATTGTCAAAAGTTTTATTTAAAAATAGTTTTCCATCAAAAGGCAGTAATACAATCTTTTAAAAATATTAGAGTATTCCACCCTTAGATTGGATTTATTCTCATTTTATGCTTCTAAAACACTATCTAATTCATTAATAGACATAGAAAAAAATATATATTATTCATTACTTACATGGGATGTTCCATTGGGAGAGTATTATTGTTTTCCCCTATTTGTGGCTTCATTAAACATATTAAAATTTTTAATGTTAATTATGAAAATTTGGCTATGAAATGTTTTGATGTTAATCATCCATTTTGGATTATTTATCTAATTATTTGTTTGTTATTATGATTTTAGGTGAACCATTCACACATGTTTCATTTCATACGTGAGAACATGTTCTATCCTGTAGGGGTCTGAGACTCCCTTCAGAGCTTACTACAGAGCAGTTCTGACTCTAGGTCAGATGGTGCCTCGTCTTGGTTCGCGAAAAAATGGTATCATAAGAGGTCTACCTATTTTCTCTCTCATTACATAGGTTAGAGTATAGGTATATTATATCTTGGGTTGTGGAAACATTATTTTCTAGTTATGACAAAGGTTTCTTTCTAGAACACCTCTTGAAGGGTCCCTAGTCCCTAGAGGATATTGGGTTTTATCTAAGATCTGTGTCCCTTATGGTGGCTTGATGTTTGGGAAATGAAATGGGTGTTCGGTTAATTGTCTTAGTGATCTATCAGGTCCATGAAAGCCATGTGTAGCTATGGAAATTTTCCTAAAACACTCTCTATTAAGGTGGTGTTACTAGTGTATGGCTTCCAACCATATTCCCAAGTCACCCATCGACACTAGTTTCCTCTTAATTTGTTCGGTATCAATAGGGGTTTTGGAAAATCATTTTAAAAATCATATTTCAAAATTCATGAAAACAAGAATTTTAAAATGGGAATGTTTTTGATAGAATGATTTTGAGTCTATTAGAATTTTATTTTTATAAAAAATCATGTTGTTTATCAAAAAATGGTTGTTTAAAAAGAGTAGAATTTATTTTCGATATGGTTTTTGAAAAATCATTAAAAAAAATGTTTTTAATTAAATTTTTATTGATGAAATGGTATTTGATGAACTATTAAAAGGTTTTTTTATTTGAGTGAGTTGTTTTGGAATTTATTTATAGTGTTTTTAAATATATTTTTTTGGTTATTAGTGGATTTGGAAAAGTTCTATGAATTTCTAGAAACATGTTTAAATGATGGTAAATGAGTTTTTAAATTAGTGGGTATGGGTGAAATGATGTTTTTTGGGAAACTATTAGTGTTTCAATTTAAAAATAAATATTTTATAATTGATGATTAATATTTTAAATAGAATTATTTTTTGAAATATTTTTGATCTTCTGAAAATGTTTTGTGATAATCAAAATGCGTTTTGATTTTGTGAATAGTGATTTTTAAAAAATTTACATTTGGGTTGAATTTTTATTTTAGAAGTTGAAATGGGTTTTATTTTGAACTTTGGTACTCTCAAGAGTGACCACATGCATAAAATATATGTGGAATGTGGATTGGTGTATGTTTTTGCCAGACTGAGGGAATGTGATAGACATCACAGGGTACCATTGGTGAATATTCCATCCACCCATCTATCTTTATTTTGAAATGCGTTTTTAATGAAAATATGGATTTCATTGTAATAAATAGTTGTATGGTGTGTTTATTTATGATACAGTGTTGTTACATCCATAGTATTTCAGGTTTGAATACTCCTCTTGGTGGGAGATATTTGAATTTATTTTTTGTCAGTGAGTCAGTTTGAGATAATGGTTAATGAGTTTTTCTTCAAAAATTCATTGAATAGTTTTGAGTAGGTCCCCTTATGTGTGTTTTAAATATGTTTGTGGTTTTTTGGCTAACGGACCAGTTATGATGGGTCTCTGGATCTTCCTTGCTAGCTATTGAACACCCCCATAAATATGTAATGTATATTCAAAGTGTGGTCATGAGTGATCCACCTTTGGAAGACCCTCCTATTTATGATTGTATGGTCTTCCTTTTTGTGTTTTAGAATTAATTACACCTATTATTTTCCAGATTGGTGGATCCTCTCATAGAAATATTGTGAATGTGATGGGAGTTATATATAGCATTAGTTTTCTTGAGTCATTTAATGGTCAATTGTGTTGTTTTTCATCCCTAATTATAAAGATCCCACTATGAATTGGTGAGTGGAATTCCAGTGAGTAGGGTGAATGGTGTCTAAGGTTATTGGTGAATGATGTTACTTTAAAGGTCATTTGGATATTTCATCAGTATATTCGATAAAAGGGATCATGCTAGGCCATGAGAGTGTCATGGTGTGTTGTAAGAGGTTTTTATAGACTTATACAGCAATCATGTACTATCCTAGACTCTGTTTAAAGTCCCTCTATATGTAATGTTTCTATCAGTTTCAATGGTCGTGACCGGTGGTGTTTTTAAAAGTTTGTTATCCTTTAGAAAAAAATGATAATGGTGTGAAACCATTTCAGATTTTCTATTTTAACAGTTTTCTATTCCTAACCGATGAATTCAAAAGATTCTCCATTCTAAATGATGTTTCCTTCCAAGGTAACCTTCTTTCGTTGTTTCTTGTTTTTTGAACGATATGGTCATTAATGTTATTGTCGCGGTGACGTATTATGTCATAAACAAGTGATACTGGGATTTGTTTGTTCTATTGGTGTTGTCTAATAGCAGTGTGGTTGCATGTGGAACCAGAAGGAGATGTTCCATTCATGAATGTTCAAGTTCATAATACATTTAAGATGATGCTTCAAATACCAGGGCTCTATCCAAAGGCCATGCAGTGAATATGGTGTGAAGTAAAGAAACCCGAGGGGGAGTAAAGTACCTTTTACTAGTGTCTATTTTCAGTATGGGAAATGGAGATATTTTAAATATTTTGTATATTTGCCTTGTTTTGAGAGGAACCATTTGGTGAAAAAGGATGTGGGGACCTTGTTTCTTCATTGTGTGCCTCGTGGGTGGAAGAGTTCTTCCTCAGTTATAAGGATGCATGATTGTATCATTTTGTCAAAGCTATGTTCTTTTACCCTTGTGGTTGTGAACTTTTTTGGTGTTCCTTGTATGGACAACCATATAGATCAACCTCTATAATGGGTTGGTCACGTTCGATGTTGGTGATCCCCCTCAAGAGTATTCAATTATGTATTTTTTCTATTTGTATCAGATTCCATTCCATCAGAACACTTTGGTAGGGAATTGGATCATTTTTTGGGTGTTGTTGTCAGCCTATGTTGGTTGGTGTGTGTAATTATCATGTTGGCCCATGTCAGGCTCCAATTTTGGCATGAATAAGTTAGGTGGGTAGGTTGGTTTTTATAGTGGGGAGAACAACTGTGGACCTGACTAGAATTCAATTAGTGTGAATCATTGTTAGCCAATTTATTATGGTGGGGAGTCTGTTGGGGCCTCTTGTGTTGGTGACCTAGCCTTGTTTCTGATGTTGGCGGTGAAATGAGTGATCTTGTTATCTTATTTTAAGATAGCGGTGATATTTTCATACAAAATGTCAAAGTGTTTGTGGTTTAATGGGTTTTATTATGTGTTGTGTGAATTCATTCCCATTTATATATCAACTTGAGGTGTTTAAACTTTTGGGGGAGGGCGGCACATAGAGGTCAGACAATTTTGGCCTCCTAGTTTTGATCTATAACTCTCTTTTTTTATTGTTATTTTTCAATTATTCTTCTCATTTGACATTCATTTGGATTCCCCTTACGCTATGAAGGTGTGTATGTTTTTTCAATTGGGGTAAACCTTAGAATGGCTTTTTTCGGGAAAAAGTGTTATGCTGGGGAGAATTGACACACCCTGATCTGGCATCATTCCGTCGATATAATTTTCTTTATATTTGAAAATTTTCTATAGTTTCAAAATTATTAAATTAAAATTAAATAAAATAATGTAAAATAACAATAAAATGAATTAATAATGATAACAATGATATTATTATTATTTTGAATAATGAAATTATTTATATTAAGTTTATTATTCTGGTTTTTATTATTATTATTACATTATGTTTAAGGATTTTCCTCCCCCTCACTAACCCCATCACAACCCACCCCCCAATTTAACCTTCCATATCCTGCACGCATCCCCCCTTTTCACCCTTACTTATCCCATTCCCTTGGAACTCCCTGCTAGATAATGTTTTTTGGAGGCCTACCACCCTTCTCCGGAAGCCACCCTATCCTCCTCCAAATGCTTATCCCTGCATGCACAACAACCCTCTAATGACCTTACTTCTCATATGGCTTCCCAGCAGCCTCCCCCTCACCATTTTGCACGACAACCCCCCCCCCCCCCCCCACCTCCTTTCTCATTTCCCATGTGCGGTGCCTCCAAGGGGGCTCCATAGCTACTCAATACTACTATTATCCCTCTGTCGAGGGTGCATCCCAATTTGTGTAAGTACCTCATTAATTCTATAGTTTTCGGTCCCTTTTATGTGGTTTGGTTTATGGTTAGTGGTTTTAACCATGGTATTTTTGGGTAAATCCTTCCTTCATAGTATTTTTCAGGTGCGATTATGTCGTGGCTGTGATATTAAGGCATTTTTTTGAAATTTCATCATATAAGGTAGGTGGTTCTATTCCTGTCATTCTTAAATGATTTAATTTTTATATTTCATTACTTTTTTGATGTTTTATTGAAAAATTTTGTGATATGAATTTTTTATTAGATTTATTTTCGCATAAATATATGACAAATTGAATTTTATATATGAAAATTAGATGTCATTAATATGTTTTCTATTTCTAAATTTTTTGAGGTGTTCAGTAAATTGTTTATGGTATGAAAAATGAGTTTTCTAAAGTAATTGATGTTTGAGTTGTTGGGTCAGAATATAAAAATTTACACAAAATGGGGGTAAATTGTGTATTTTCAATTATCATCCCCAATTATATATTTTAAAACACTCTATTATTTATGTAGATAAGAAGGGTTTTCATCTATATAAAAATGAGCTACGTATAATCACAAATAAATTAGATATCGTTTTATAGTTTTTTAGGGCACAAAGATCCCCTAGTGCCCTCTACCAATCACTCTCTCTATAAGATTGATAAATTTCACTATAATGGTCCTCTTTTCACAAGACCATGAATTCACAACTAAGTGAAGGTAGTTGAAATACATAAAATAAGACTAATAAAAAATCCGTATGGTTATATAACATAGAACTAATTAACCATAGAATATATTGAGAAGATGATACTCAAACAAAAATGAGCATGATCTATTAAAATTCCAATAAATCAAAATAGTTTGATTTGTTGATTTAGGTTTCTATTCAGAGTTCCAGTAGCAACTACTGACAGATGATGAATCATTGTCATCATAAATTAATATCTTCAAGAATGAAATAGTCAGAAGAAATCCTTGTTTAAAAATTTTCTCCAATAATGTAGCAACTAAAATATAAGTATTAATCTTACAATAGTAAAATTTTGAACATGTATATCTCCAAAGTGTAGTTACTTTCAGAATTAATAATTCATTACAGCAAAACTGTAAAAGATAATTTCAAAAAAGCATTATCATATATGAATCTCTTATCACACAGATATTTTTTAAGAGATACACTAAAGTAATATATAGAACATATATCCTACTTCAGTATTCCAAATTCAAAATAATATCCTGATTGATCATGGAAATTCTAATTCTAATTGACAAGGGGAGTCAAAAAAATTTTTAGGAACATGAGTTATTTTCTATGAAGAGAAAAGTTTTTTGAAACAATCATAACGATCATTGAATATGTATTCAATTTATACTCAACCATCGCAGCAATCTCATATTGGAAATTTGAATGAAAAGGCTCGTCGTTGAAAACACAGTGTAGGGTTCAACTATGTATCATAGGGTTCCCTCACTTAGTGTGGGGTTCCTACCAACATATGGTTCCTTATATATAATTTCTTCTTTATGTTACATTGGAAAAAATGTAGTGTAGGTATGATAATTCATACTATCAAATTTTTAGCATAATATCACAAAAATAATATTGATTAACCCCATGTTCCATACTTTTGAACGTATGGTATGAGCGGTATTTTCTGACTCAAGCATCGGGTTTCTGATCAATACATTTTTGATTCTCCAAATGTAAGGATTCCAATCCAAATGCATACTGTATACTATACTGTTGGGTTGATACCATATTCAAGAGTTATAATTCAAACCTAACATAGATATGATGAAAAATACGATTAGTTTCCTATCATAGGGTTTGAAATAGTGTTTACATAGCATTTCTAGTTTGATTGTTTTCCTCTAACCTGGATATAAATTCCTGAAATCATACATAGTAAAACCTCATTATAACACAAACAATGGTAGTTTTGAGAATCACAGTAATCATAAATTGTAGTGTATTGTCGAAAGAATACATTCCCAAAAATCTACCCATTTTTCATGATCACATAACCCATTACATACCCTAAAAAAATTAATGAAAATACTGTATTTGTAAACATAAAAACCCGATATAAAAAATATTTTAATATTTCAATTTTAAAATACTATTTCGAAAAATGAATATATATACTTGTAAATTAAAAATTTTATCAAATTTAATATAGTGGTTTCCAAATATTATCCCACATATCCCACATGGTCTTCATATATATTCTTCCTTATAAATATTATACCCTACCATACAAATTCACACCATTATGTGATATTTATAAGATGTTTAGAAAAAATAAATGATATAAACCATAGCTAATGTAGCACTAAACTATAGATGAATATTTATTGTCATTTTTATAAGATAAATAAATATAGGAATGGTAGGGAAATAATTAATTTAGTAATATAAAATAAATACCAATAAAAATAAACTAAATTTACATTAAAACGAATTCAAATATTTTGAAAATGGAGTACAATCCATAGCCACCAATGGATCATCAAAATGAGGGGCTATAATCAGAATCTCCAGTCTAAAAAGATGAGTAATGGCTTGGACATCACTATTTATATTAGTGAGCATTATTAGAAAGCACTGAAAATGGATGATGAAGACTTCAGAACACTATTGTAGAATTTTCTTTGAATCATGAATAACTTTTAGATTCTCTAAAAAATTTAACATCATAAACTCATTCCCATATTCCTTTCACTGAATGAATGAAGTAAACATATCTTTAACATGATTAAGAACAAATACCATCCTGAATTAATTTTATTTTACTTAACTAAACATATGACTTTGATTTTCTGACATAAAACATAAATGTGTATTGTCACACTGAAGGGTGTGCAACCTATCATTGAATTAGCCATCACTAATGTAATTTCTTCAAACATTATGATCCAATCTAGAGGTTTCCATTGAGAAGAGTTTGATTGGTGATTTCATTCCAAGAGATATTGAAATTTTCTACATATCAACAGCTTAAAATCACCAATATCTAAATTCTTTATAGAATCATCTTTTAATATATTGAACTCTCCATAAATGTTTTGATAAACACTTAAAGGTGTCCAACTAAAATACGAATGTATATGAATTGTATTATATGTTTATTCTAAACTTCCAACTTGAAGCTCTACATTGGTCATATTTTGACCTCGTCAAATTCCTTTTTCTCAATTTCTATTTATTGTTGATGAAACATGTTCTGAGCCTCCAATAGATTCACCATTATAACTAATGGTTCTGCATGAGAATCATAATATTTAGGAGATTTAGTGTCATGGTCCAAAATATTTTCCCTATTATGAATTTATATCATGTCCAACCATAAAACTTCATCACCAACTGATTTCCCTTTTAAGGAAGATCCACTAGTAGCTTCATAATTACAAACAATATGAGATTATGTTAGAGGATTAGGAATATAATTCCTGTAATGTTCATGAATATTAGCCTCTTTCTAAACATTCTATTCTACTGGATCCTCATGAACATATTTTTTTTATGTTTCATCTATAGTCTATGTAATGTCAACTATAATTCTTCTTCAGTGAACAATATTTCCTTCTGTTTTAAATTCGAAATCTTTACTAAATATCTATCTGACAAATCGAACTGAAGGAATCATTATTTTCTCCCCTTGGGTAGTTCTCAACATCCTCTATTTTTGTTCCGAATCAACTGGAAGAATAAAATTGCATGAATTAATCTAAAAAACCTATCTTTATTAAAGTCCCAGTAATTAAGACGTTTTTGTTATGATGTGTTTTACAAAAAAAATATTAGAATTATTTACATTTTTCATAGATAAAAGGAAAACATCCTTCCATAGGGATAATATATCGTTTTGGCATCCTTGTGGCTGAAATGATTCAGATAACATATCATAAACCAATAGAAATTGAAAATTATGCGATACACAACATAAATATGACATTAATGTCTGGATATAGAAATTTCTCTAGCATAGTAGTCCGTGTCAAAATGCCTGATTGAAATAATTTCATCAATAATCAGTGGTCATGAGTATGTTATTTCTTCATTGATATTTTATAGATCTCATTATAAACAACCAAAAGATAATTTGCTATGAAAAATGCTTTTCATTACCTATATTATATAAATTCAACTGAATCTCCCCCTCATGGGGAAAACCCAACAACTCTTCTATTTCCATAGAAGAAAGAGATAATATAAAATCATCAATCATAGAGACAATAATATCTTAATCAAAACTGATATGGAATAAAGCAATTCTAAAAAAACCTTTATGTCAATGTCATATACTAAATGCATGTTATCTTCTCCAAAAGTATAATCTAGACCTTGAAATCATATTGCCTCCTTGGGAAAAGAATTTGTTGAATATAAATAGTCAAAATATATTACATTTACTTAGAGAACATTTCGAGCCTTCCATAGTCGATAAGTAGCAACATCGAACTCAAAATGTTTAGATATTCGATAAGTTTTCATCTCTGATGGTTTGAAGTTTGAAGGGATTGAAGATTTAGGGTTTTCAAAAATGGGAATTGAAATAGTGAGGGAGATAATCTATAAACTAATGGGATGTGTTATAGAGGAGAAAGATTACAGGATAAGAAGAATGGTTTTATCAGGCCGAATGAGAATGTACTAATTTTTTTTAATTTGGGAATAAAAAAGAAAATTAAATTATTTTAAAACTTTTGTAACAGATAACAACATAAAATAAATAGTGTTAAAATTTTTTATGTTTCATATACAATATTTAAAATATAAACAAAGATATTAAAATAAAATAAATAAATAAATCACTCATTTAAAAATTAGGCAAACCTAATTCCCCCCTTAAGAAACTCAAAACATTCTCTAGGATGTGGTTTTCTGAAAATATCTTCAAATTGATAATTAGAATTAAATATTTCTTATTATATAACTTTTCTAGTAATGATTTCATAGAAAATTAATCCTTATATCAGTTTTCTTAGTACTAGAATGACTTATAGTATTTTTTAAATAATTTATTGGATATTTATTATCACATAAAATTGGTATACTGTTAAATTTAGTCCCATGTGCTGTAGGTTTTTCTCCTCCAAAATACTTATGCACAACATCAACCATCAAAGACATATTCTACCTCATTTGTTGAAAGGGAAAATAAGTGTTGTTTATTACTAGACCTTGAAAGTAATGATTTTCCTAAAAAAAGAAATGTTCTTGAGGTTGTTTTACTTTCTAGTCTACAACATCCAAAATCAGCATTTGAATATGATATTAAATTAAACTATGATGTTTTGGGCTAAAGAAAACATTGAGAAATAGTTACTTTTAAATATATAAATTTTTTTATAGTGGTACGATGTGACTCATTTAGATTTGATTGAAATCTATATTGAATACATATATAAAAATAATGTATCATCTATTACTAGTAAGTTATAACAAACTTCCAATCATACCTCTATATATCTTATTATCTACTAGTTTTCCAACTTCTTCAAAATCATGTGTTTTATTATTTCTGATGTGAGTTATACATGTTTTTCTGTTTTCAAGAAAAACAATTTCAGTAAATGTATAATATATATTAATCTATTTAAAACATTATATTAATCATATTGATAGATATGAAATTAAAAAAAGGAAACTTAGTTCCCCCATCATGCTCATTTCAAATTCATTTTTTCATTAATTGTGAAATATCATTACAAATATTTTGATTAGTTGAACCAAAAATATTATCATCTTCATAAATTTGAACAAATAAAATATTAGAACAACTGTTTTTCATAAAAATAATTCAATATTCTAATTGAATAGTATGTCCATTTTTTAAAATAAAATAACTTTATCTTTCATACCATGCTCTTGGTTCATGTTAAGTCCATATAGAGCTTTTGTATGTTTAAATAAAATTGGTTTCTGAGTATTTTAAAAACTAGGGGGTTTCCCCACCTAAACATACTCCATTAAATAACAATTTTAAAAGCATGATATGACATCCATGTGATATAATTTAAAATTCATATGAGATTAATAAGATAAAATTATTCTTATGGATTTTTACTTGCTATAAGGGAAAAGGTATGATCATAATCAGTATCTTCTTCTTAATTATATCATATAACTATTTATCTAGACTTATTTCTTCTTATGATCCATTGATCATCCGATTTATTTTTAAAGACCCACATAGTTCCAATAACCTGATAATTCATTGGTATTTCAAATAGTTCCCAAACATCATTCATTTTGAATTCGTTTATATCTTCCAACATTCCTTGCATCAAACTCACATATTCTAAGGATTATTCTAAATTATTAGGTTTATATGGATAGATAAATCCATAAAATTATTATATTATTCATAAATTTAGCCTATTTTGAATTATTAGGTCTTAGATTCTTATAAAAGTTTCTAGAAAATGCTTATATAATGTTCTAGATTGTATAGGAATGTGACTATCAAGATCTTCAATATCATGTTATTCTGAACTAGATTTAATTTTATTAATATTATTTTCAAACTCATTTTTAGGGGCTTCAATTATCATGTTTCAGAAGATTCCATGACATTGTCTACATGATCTTTCTATTTAATAAAAGGGTTAGTTTTATCAAACATTACATGAACTGATTCATCAAAAATTGTTGAATTTTTATTACACACTATATATTCTTTAGAGGAAGTAGAATATCGAAAAAATATTCCTTCATAAACTTTTGGATAAATATTACAATGGTTTTCCATAGAATTAAAGATATAAACCTTCCATCAAAAATCATAAAATAATATACTTTTTGTTTTCCAATATTCCAAATTCTATAAGGTGTATTTTAAAATATGTATTATTTAGACTCTTTTCATAATATATAAGTTTTTTGTTGTGGATTACACCCAAATATAAGAAGGATGATTGAATTTATTCAGCATCATCCTTTCCATTTTTTGAATATGACTATTTATACATTCAATAATTCCATTTTGATTAGGTGTTTTTAGTGTTGAAAAGGTGTGTCTAATATCAAAATTTGAGAAAAAATAATTTAATTATTGATTCTAAAATTATCCACGATGATTCCCTCTCAATGAAAATTATTTGAAAACATTTTTTATTTTGAACAGTTCTACAAAAACATTCCAAATGAGTGAATATGTCACTTTTGAGTTTTAGAATATAAACCCAAGTAAATCTAGATAAATCATGTCTGAAAACACAAACATATAATTTTCCATCAAAACATTCTAGTCTATATTATCCAAAAAAATCCATCTTTATAAGTATTAATTGTTTCCATGTAGAAATTTCATTAATGGGTTTGAAAGAATATTTGTGCTTCTTTCCAATCTGTCATGCATCACAGAATCAGTCATTGTCAAACATAAGACTATGAAAATCAGAAACTAATTATTTCATAGATAATTTATGTAAATTGATTTTTTATAAAAATAATTTAAATATAAAGTATAAACATTATTAGTTATAAGTGATGTAAATTTAAGAAACATATTTTTAAACATAAATCAAGAAATATTATAAAAAACCACAAAACATCCACCATCACAAAGTTGAGAGATAGTTATTATATTTTTATTTGACTATTGCACATACAATATTTTATATATTGACATAGTCTTTGGATTTTAGGCAGTTCCAACTACAAATATTTTTTCCATTTACATTGTCACCAAAACTGATTATTCCACCATCAAATTGTGTCACTGTATGAAATTTTGATGAGTCATTTCTCATATACCTATAATATTAATTTTCTATATACCATATGGATTTTAATTTTATGTGACTTGTTTATTGCAAAATAAATTAATCAAATGATTGTTTTGTTACCCATGTCTTCCTAGGTACTATACTATTAGCGATCATTGATATGGGAACCCATATCTACATTATTTGTCCATAAGTCATATCACATTTTTCATAAAAAAATTTTGGAAATAAAATCTCTTTAAATACCACTAATTTGATGATTTTTTAAATAGAAATTATTTTTCACATGGCCTTTTTCCACAATGATAATAGGTAGAATTTTTTGAATTGGGCACAAAATAATTTTTATAAAATTTTTATTTCTCTCCAAAACATTTTATTCTAACTAAACTCATTTTAATGAATTAATTTCCAAGAATCTCATTCAAAATATTTCCACCTTTTTTTAAGAACAATAGAAGTTATTTTATTACATTTCACTTCATCCTTAAATTCATTAATTTATCATTTTTGGATTGATATAGCCTGATATCGATGAATTCAATATTTCTAGGAACTCCCAATGTTGATTTATCACTGTATCTCTTCCACCTAAAACATCATTATGAATGTTTTTTAATGAGTTATGATTCTATAATAATGAATCATATTTTTAATCTAGCATAGAATAACAGGTATCTCCTTTATCATTTGAGGAACTACCATAATGAGAATCAAAAGAGTAATAAGTTTGTACCTTTTTTCAACTTAAATAAATCACATGTTTTCTTTTAGTTAGGTTTTACCTTTTTCTAAATCAGTCATTGAAGAGACACTGGAATATTCAAATATATTCTATTTATCTTTCATTTCTATTTATTATTATTTTTCTCATAATTAGCAATTTTCTAATATATTTTTTTTGGAATATTTATTGAATATTTCATTTGATAAAGACTAGGTCTAATATGATCCAATTTATTATATTCTTAGTATCAACATTCTTTTGGTTATTTATCAACCTTCATGAAGGATTTTCGGAATCAAATTTTATTCTTGTAATAATTTCTAATCATTTAAGCTAAATGAGCTGATTCCCTTTTAAAATCCAAGGAATCTGGATTTTTCACTTCTTTGACTTCTTCCCTTGTTCTTTCGTTATTATTATAAGATGTCACCTTCCGTGCAGTATTTTTATTCTTTAATATAATCTTATGATCCTTAAAAACATATTTTATCTGAACATCGTACATCATTAGTGTTCTAATTAGTTTTTTCAGTATCATATCCTTGATAGTTGATGATTGATGAATAGAATCAGATATTATATTCCATTTAATGGGTAGTAATCTCAATACTTTTAGAGCATAAATAGTTTTTTTGATGAGTTAACCAAAGGCTATAATATATTTGATAATTTTGGTAATCCTTTTACTCATTTGTGTGATGGTTTTCAATAAAAAATCTGAATTATGTTAAACTTTAGCTTAACTGTAGCATATATAATCTATCTAACAATATTTGTTACTTCATAAGAAATTATTATAGTTTTCTACATCTCATTGGTAGTTGGACATTGTGATACATGATTGAATTCATATATTCCAATAAAAAAAATAATACCATTCATCAACTTAGAATTGATATCATACTCTGCTTCTCTTTCAATATTCCATGATTATTGTTTATCATGAATCTTATAAAGAGTAATGATTTTTTAGTTGAATTTGAATCCAATATTATTCAGATAGATAATCATCTGTTATTTATAGCACCCATAATTTTCACCATTAATGTATAGAGCACGTACCATAGACATTCGTTTTCTTAGAGCAGTTATGACCTTCTTTCAATAGAAATTAATCATTTTAGCTTAATTTAACTTTATTCAAAATTATCTCCCAGGATACCAATTTTTAGTTGAAACAATAAAAAGTAACAAAAGAGAGGGGGTGAATGGTTTCTGTTATAAAATCATCCACAATTTAGGATTTTACAACTGTTTATAATTTATGCAGATAAAAATTATTTTCTATTATATTAAAATGTGAAGAGAATAAAAGGAAATAATGAATAACTCTTTTTATAGTGGTTCTAGGAACATAAATACCCTATTCCACTCTACTAATCACTATTTCTTCGAGCATTGTAAATTTCACTAGAATGGTCCTCATATCACAAGACAATGAATTCACAACTATGTGCAGGTAGTTATATCTTATATATTATGACTAATAACAAATCCTTATGGTTCTATAATAGAGAAAAAGTTATCAACAACATATATTAAAAATCTGAACTCCAATACAATTGAGTACAAGTAATTGAAACTCTAATAAATCAAAAGAGTTTGATATTTTGATTCATGTATTTCTTTATAGTTTCATTAGAAAGAACTTAATGTTGATGGATCTTCCTCATAAAAAAATAATAACTTCAAGAATGAAATATTTCGAAGCGATTCTCATTTCTAATTAATCACACAAAACCTAGAAACGTAAACAGGAGTAGTAATAATAAATCAGTAAAAGTTTGAATATGTATATATCCAAAGTGTATATTCATTTAGAATCGATTGTTTGTTGCAATAGGACTATAAAATAGAATTTCAATAATATAGTCAGATATGTGAATCTCATATCAAAAACATATTTTTTAAGAGATACACTGAATTAATATATCGAAAAATTGCTCACTTCAGAATTCTAGATCCAAAAGAAAATCCATATTGGTAATGGAAATTGAAATTCCAAATGACTAGGGAGGTGTAAATTACGTTAGGAACAAGAGAAATTTTCTCTAATGAAAATGGTTCTTTGAAACAATTATTATGATCCTAGAATTATTCTTCAATTCTTATTCCACCATTATAATAGTCTTGGATTAGAAATGAGTATTAAAAACATTTCCATTGAAAACACAACATAGGGTTGAACTGTGTAACATTGGGTTCCATCATATAGTTCAGTGTTCCATCATGTAGTATAGGGATCCTACCAACGTATGGTTCTTTAACCACATTATCATATTCACATAAATTTGTTAACAAAGTAATTATAGGTATGATAATTTATAGGTTCAGCTTTTCACCATAATATCCTTAACGTATTGTTGATAAACCGTCTGTGCAAATTTTCTAAACATCGGGTTTGAACAGTATTTCAAGACTCCATTTTTGGGTTACTGATCCATAAATTTTATGATTATACAAAAATAGGAATAAAAATAATATTCAAATAATTTATTTTAACACAAGGTTGATAAAATATGCAATCATTAACTTTCCATCATAACGTTTGGATGATAAACTATATGCTCAGTTTTCGAACGTAGGGTTTGGAATAGTGTTTCCAGATCAATTTCTATAAAGTTTATTTTTTTTATCACAAATATAAATTTTTAAAACATACAAAATAAAACATTTTATTACACAATCATATGTTTTTTTAGCATCAAAATAATCATAAATTGTAGATTATTATTTTTTATGGTACATTCCAAACATGAGTGTGATTAAAATGTGTTTTACAAAAGAAGATAAATTATTTTTCCAGGTTGGGTTTTTATTGAGAACCTTGAAATATAATTTATTTGGGTGTAAATGATGAAGTCATGTTTTAAAGGGGAATTTGGTCGATTTCTAAGTTTGAAACATGGATTGGTGATATTATTGGTTGGTTGAGGTTGTGTGCTTTTGTTGTATTTTTGAAAAATGAAATTTTATGAATTGTGTAGCAGATGGTAAAGGAAATAAAATGGGGTTTTTTTGTGAATAAAGTGGAAAATGGATTTGTATTGGTTTTATGGAATTTTAATTCACTTTTTAGTATGAGTTAAAAAAAATTAAATAATGAGAAGCTTATGTTGGAAATGAATTTTTTTTTTGTGGATTCAAATATGGGATCTTAGCCCCTAGTTTTTATTAAGAAATTTGGTGTTTTATTTTATCTTTCTAAAATGTTTTTTATGAATTGGAATTATATATCAAAACCAGGTATGACATGTGTAACATGAAAAGTTTTTTTCATGAAAGTAGTTATTTCAATGTCATTGTTGAAATTTTTCTACTGATGGTGAAGATATGTGTGATATGTGAACATAAACAAGAGAACAATGAAATCTTGGTTATCTAGGTGGGATGGATAATTCTAGTATGGTAGATGATATAGAAGTTGTTCATCATATTTTCAACTAATAATATTACTTCTTACAACACTAACTAAACAATTATGCATGGAGACCACTATGTTTTGGGGTTGTCCCCTACTAGTGGAATGTCCATTAGGATATTGATGGTTGTTGTTTCTAATCCATGTTTCACTTAGGTACGATGTTCTAGTGTTCCACTTGATCTAGATTAACCCTAGGTTATCTACCCCTTTGTGCTCTAACAGTAATGATTATTATATATATTTGTTTAGTCTATCAACATACATAATAAATTTTGTGTGTGGGTGCATTTTAAAAAATATATATATTTTTCCTTTAAGAGAGTGGTTGAAAATTATTTTCTTTGAGAGTGTTCACTTCTATTGAATTTTGACTAATAAATATTTTCTTAGAAAATTTATTAATAGTATTTTACTAAATTATCATGTTAGATTATATTATTAATGTTTTTTCATGAACCTTTTACTAGGGTGGAATCCTACTAGGCTTAAGAACACATAATCTATACACCCTTGGTTGTATGCAGATCATATTGCATATTAGTTAAAGGTAATGGAAAGGTGTTTTGTAGTGGTAGTTTGGTTTGTTGGGGATTCCATTGTGGGACATGGTGGTGGTTTCATGAGGATTTTCATCCCCTAATAGAATGATGGTTTTGTATTATATTTTTTTGTTTCCCTTTTGGTGTCTTTTTTACTCTTGTTTAAAATTTTAAATTTAATTCAAAAAATATGGTAATGAAATTTTTTGTTTTGTATCATCTGTTTTGGTTTATTTATCCTCTAAGTTATATATTATTATGAATTTGGGTAAATCTTTTCCACATGTTTCATTTGATACCTGGGCACTTGTGCCAGCCAATGGTGATCGATATAGAACATTGGGCCATGTCATAGACTAAGTCATGCACCATGTTAGATGGAATCCTGGCTTTTTTCATGAGGTCATTATTCTCATCCATTGTATTAATTGAACTTTTCATTTTCCCCTTATGATTATTTACTTTGTGTCCTTATTTTCTACACCCAAAAAATATTCTCATCCCTTTGAGACATTCCCTAGTGAAATTCTTCCCACATTGACAACCTATAAGAAATTGAATCTCATTTCCCACATGGACTCTATTACCTAAACTCATTGTAATTTTTATCATTCTCTTCATTTGTGATTCTGTTTGTTGGTTAAGGTAAATGTTTTAAATCAAATTCTATGATAACTGATTAGGCATGATCATAATATATTTTATCTAGTTATTATCCCATTTTACTTCACAATATATAATTTTCATTCACAATGAATTTAAAGTATATTCCATTAGGTTTTCACTATTGACTAAAAAATCATATAACGTGAGACACTAATGATATTTTGAAACCACATAATCATGAAAAATAAAATATAAAATGTATAGTTCATGAATTCATATTTTAAATCTAAGAAACCACAGGAATAAACAAGGTCATTTATAAGAACCCCTATTTAAATTCTTCATGATGTTTCATAAAGAGGATATGAATTTAGGGAGCATATTCCCCTAGAGTTTCAAACATAGTGTGTCATACGGACAGTTGTTATACACCATGTTATAACAAATTCCAGATCAATGCACCCATTTCATAGTTATTACACCTTGGTACCTCTATGCTATGGACACATCCACTTATAATATCGAGTCGAGTATGTAATTTCATGGGAACCACTTTCTAAATCCTTTAACAAAATTCCAGGGTATTTTCCTATACATGGATTCATCCTTATACTTATCTTTAATTGATTTTTGAAACATATCGTAATAAATATAACTGTGAATCACAATAATGATTACTAATCCGTTTTTTATAAAGGCTATCTAAACCATTCCTTTAATACCAATAATAGAGATCCAATCTTCTCATATATATATGTTGCATATTTTTTTATTAATATATAATAAATTCAATAAAAACATATCTGAGGACCATAGTTGTTTAGTATCATGGAAGACTATGTCCAAAATAGATAAATTTGGTGAAAGGTATTTAATGTTTCCCAAAAATATCTTCTTTTTGAGTGACCCTCACAATCATATTCGATATGAATCATTGTTCATAACTAGGGGAAAATAAACATAAAAATTGGTGAGATTTCATGATTATTAAGGATAAATAAGAGAGATACGTAAAAATGGAATAAAAATAATGGTATGAGAACATGATCAAAAGTTTTACATGAACAAAAGTGTATGTGAAATTGATCATAAAATTTGAGAACCATACCTTGTATATATAAGATAATAATATGGAGCCATTTATTAAATATTGGAACTTCATAAACCAAGAATCACAAGAAAATCAAATAACATGAGTAATGAGTGCATAATATTTGCATAAGACATTGAATTTTTTTCATATAAATAATCAACGAGAATTATTTTCTTAGTTTTCATGATTCATTTCCAATATATATTAGATAAATCCATGTGTGGCTACACTTCCTAGGTGAGACCCACCACCATCCCAAGTGGTGGGCCATTCCTAATAGTGGAATGGTTGGACTCCCCATATCATCATATTACTCAAGGTTCACTCCCAATACTGTCATAGTGTACAAATTCCCTTGTAATACTAGGTTACCCACTCCATTCCTATAAATCTTGGGAGATATAAATAAATACCCCATGCATTGCGGGGAGATATAGGTCCCACCCATTACATATTCAAAATAATCTATAAGTCTTCATTAAGATCATGAATCATTAATCATATCATAACCCGTGAAATTAAATGGGTTTCATAAACATTTCATAATATCATAACATGTAGAAAAGATAATTGTTTCATAATCATTTCATCATTTAATTATAGAATCACCCATAGAATAATAAGTGGGTTTCAAACAAATTTTATCACAGTATGACCCATGAAAAAAGAAGTCTGAATTATACTAATGGTTTTATCATAAATATAAACCATTTAGAGAAAGGGTAAGAATAGTATACATTGATCAAATCTCAAAAAATTCATAAGTTACCCCAAATGATGTAATGATAGATGGAGAATGACTTCGAAATTAAAATAACTATGAATGTTTCTTTGAAAATCAATTTATAGAACAGATCACTATAACATAATATGGAAATAGTTTAATTTGAAAATAGACATTGAATAATTATAATATAATAATTAAAAAAACCTAATAGTAACGATGGTTATAAATTACATTCACTATGTACATATTAAAAAAATATACATTTCATATTTTTTGTAAAATATAAACTAGATTTTTTTAATAAAAGACATGAAGATGCATTTAAAAAAATTCTAAATAGTCATGAATGGGTAAAAATTACTTCAATAAATCATATTAAGAATGATATATAATGTTTTGAAAACATTTTTAGAAATCATTTTTTGGGAAAAGGGTTTTCAATAAAAAAGATGATTTCACATAAAAAATAATTATTACTTTTGAATAATAAATTTTATTATTCTCTCGAGATATTCCCCATAATATTATATTATCGGAAACATGATCATAAAAGGTCAGGATAAATGATGATATTGTAACATAAAATCATTATCACTTTGGTAACATTGTAACATATTCCCCATAATGGGATGCAATTAAATGAAATGTACTATAACCTTAAGATAAATAAAATAATTATATTTCACGTAAAATGTTTTCTTTATATACCTTATATAAAAAGATAGCTATATGACTTAATCATATGTCTCAAAGAAGAAAAATTGAGACAAAAATACTTTACTGATTTGGTAACTATTGAAACAAAAACACCAAAAAAGAAATATCCTAAAAAGATTATTTAGATACCAATAATCCTAACTATAATCATCATGAAATAATATCATGGTATCTATATACACAATATAAAATGATAAAATGGTATATATGGAATTTTTCAAATAGAAAATTAATGTGAGATGGAAATACCTTACATTATGTCGCAATTCCATTATATATGATAAAAAATACTATATAATAAATATAATATTATTAAAAAATATTTATCTAACCATACATATGCATATATATATATATCATAACATTTATCATTTAGTTATGAACATTATTATCTTTTTGTTAATAATTAAATTTTTGAGTCATGTTAATGGAAATTACTACTTTGTTATTTCATTTATATTTTGAATACGTATTATTGGTCCTCTTGATTTGATCATGGTCCCATAATATCTAAAATATAAACAACTATATTAATATCATATATATTCATTATTTATATATTTAATTTAATATATAAATGATATATATAGATAATGAAATGCATCGTTCATTGAAAAGGTAGGTCATACGTATGTGTGAGTGTTGTATCCCTTTTGATAGTGTATCGATATAAAAAAAATTAAAATGATATACTATCGTTACATAATCATTTTTAGGAAATATATTTCAGCTATTTTTATTAAACTCATCCTTGACACCATCTATGTAAAGAGTGATTGAATCACATTACTTTATGTGGTTGTAGTCTATCGTACACACAAGTGACAATATCATATACACAAAATATGTAAAGAATAATGTTAAGTGTAAAATAATAATTATAAAATTATAATATCATAGAAACAGTATATAAACAATAATTCTATCATTTATTTCAACCGTGATAGGTGGTAAAAGGAAAAAATAATGACATCAGTTTGTGAGGCGGTAGTCCATAGTACACACGAATGGTGATTTTCTAACACATTTGATGAAAATGGATATTTTTGTAGGACATTGTCATGAAATAAAAAAATACCAGTATAATGAATATAATTATATTATTATATCTTCCTGGTATAATATCAATTTAATGAGTTTCATGAATAAACAAAAAACTCTCCTTGATAAACTTTACCTATTCTTCTGGCATCCTAATTAGGATTTCACCAAAATCCTTCCTACATTTTTTGAATTTAGAAACTAACACCTCAAGGATTAGATGAGTGGTGTTGGGAATTTATTTTGGTAGTTATTGGCTAATCCATGAAAATCATGTTTGAAGTGGAGAGGATTGGGGGTGACCTTTGTTGGTCGGAGTGGATACTCAAGAGGGGGGTGAATTGAGTTCCAATTAAAAAATTTCTGTTAAAATAATGTCTATTTAAAATCCCCCGATTTATAAAATAAGTTAAACTGTAGTGAATTTATACAGATTGTAAATGTTCACTTAGCTTCTCAAAGATTGACTAGGTCTTAGTTAATTTAACCACAAGATCAAACTAAATTTTGAAACTAACCTACTGATTTACAATAAGTGTAAACAATTTCTAATTTAACTATTATAGTAGCTTTAAATTAGTTTTGTATTTAAAAGTAATAGTAGCGGAATAAATAAGATATATGTTGTATGCTTAGAATCTTAAACTAAAGATGCACAACAGATATAACCAGAGGTTCAGTCTCAAGCCGAGACATAGTCCTCTCAAATTTATATAATAATTATTCACACCCTGGATCAGGGTTAAAAATAGTTTACAAAACTGTCTAGGCCACACAGGGACCTCTACCACTATTCTACATGGGAAAAAAAACAATGACCAGGTCACACAAGGACCTCTTCCACAGTTGACATGGGTAAACAAGAGTCAAGAGTTTTGGAGTGAGGATTTAATATACTCCAGTTCAGTGTAAGAGACAGTGTGTGTATAAGATATAAAAAGTGCACTACACTTCTCAAAAGTTAATAAATAAATCACTTAGAGAGAATAGATAAGAGATTAGGAAGCTCTAGTGATTATCAATGTAGCTCTGGACTCATTGGATTTAGCAGGAATGCTTCTGAGTCCTTCTCTGGTTTTTCTGTTGAAAAAAAGAGTGTCGTAGTTCAGCTTGTATTCTACAGGAATGAAAATGATCTCTTGATTCTTTGTGTATGTTCTTAAGTGGTGTTGGATTGCATTCACAGGAGTTATTTGAAAGTCTTGTTGTATCTTTCTTGCTCAGGATTGTTCTTCTCATTCAGCACAGTGCTCTCTAGTGTTTGTAAGTTCTTCTCGTTGTATATTCACACTTTCACACCACGCGTGTACTACATCTCAAACTTCCTTATATTACATGAGTTCTAGCAGTAGGAATGATTCCATTTTCATAGGTATGAGATACGGTTTCCTGACATGCCAACAACTTTCATTAAATAACATTAATTGTATTAAAAACATCAAATATGACCGTTAACATTATTAAAATAATATTGACAAAAAAGTTAAGAAATGTTGTCACTGTGATTATGTAAACGGTGTATTCTTCACGGGATGTGCTTCACGGTATGAGCTTCATGGTATGTGCTTCACAGTATGAGGATCACGGTATGTGCTTCCTGGTATGAGATTCACGGTATGAGATTCATGGTATGTTCTTCACGGTATGAGCTTCACGGTATGAGTTTCATGGTATGACTATGTCATGGTGTCTAGGTCACGGTTTTTCCTTCACGGTGTCTGGGTCACGGTGAGTCCTTCATGGTGTCTGGGCCACGGTGAGACCTTCATGGTGTTTCCATAATTAGACAAATATCTGTATTTGGACTTAGACCATAATATGTAGAATATGGATTAAGTTTAATCAATAGAGAGTAAAAAATCTTGAATCATAATTATAAAGGTGTGATAATATATGTGAGATTTGTGATCATGCATAAGACATGTAAATAATAAAGAGACTAATTAACATACATAAGACTTTCTATCATTGAAACATGATGTGTAGTTATTATTGAGATTGAAGAAAATTAGAAAGATGTGAAATGAAGATTGAAATTAATTAACAGTAATAGGATTTGTGATCATTAAAACATGATTAACACATGAGGATTCCAACAATCTCCCCCGTTTTGTTGATCACAAATCAGATATAGTCAGAATATAAATGAAATGTACCAGTAATGAAACTAGCACATTAGAATAGAAAAAAATCATTATAGTACTAAAACATTTAGGTTTTCTCCCCCATTTATACTTATAGTTTTCTCCCCCTTTTGGGATTATAAAAATGTTGAGAAAATGAAAGGAAACAATGCAGTCTTCATTAAAGAAAGGTTCAAAATAGATCATACAAGAGATATACAAAATAGAAATGAAATCCCATCAAAAAGAAAATAGTTCATGGAATCTTCAAGGATCCATCTTTTCATTGCCTTTATTAGTAAAAAGAGCTGGTGCTGAAGCAGAAGAAGGCATAGATGCGGTAGACAAAAAGGGTAAGGGTAGACCTTCAAAAACAGATGGAGCCAAAGTAAGAGCAGTAGAAGATCTAGGCTGTAGTTGGTCAAGAATGACTGGCCAGATCTGAGAAAGTGCTTGGATAACTTTCATGGCAGTTGAGGCCAAGGTAGGGGGAAGAGGTCTAAGGGGTGCAGCAGCTGGAGCAACTATAGCAGTACTCTGCACATAAATATACATCTTCAAAAGATTGATGAAATAAGTAATGAATTCACCACCATATCGCATAGCCTTTTCAAAATCATCCTTATTCTCTATAAATCATTCCAACAATCTGGTGAACTCTGTACGTTTCTGAACTTGAGTTTTAAAAGATTGAGTCACCAGAGGGATTCTCAAATTTTCCACAAGATATCTAAAGTGATCTATCATATCACTTTTAGAAAAAAATCTAGGAGAGATACAAATCTATTTTCTTGGTGATCTCTTGTTGGGTATCATTGGATATCTTAGAATGAATCCTAACCAAGTCCAATGCTCTATCACTGTTCTTTATCACTTCTGACAAAGAAGATAGATCCAAGCCACTAAAGGCACTCTGAAGTTCATCCTTGATTATGGATATCATCATAGAATGATCCAAAGAAGATGTGGAGGTCTGAACAGGAGTAGGAGAAGCCTTAACAGCTTCGGTTAAATCATTGAGCTGTTTCAGAACATTTTTCAAGCATCCAGTGTATTCATCTGTAAGATTATTTAGACGTCCTACAAGATCCCACATGAATTATAGTATTTTATTGTGTCTTTTTCCAATATTTTCATCAAAATAAAGTATGTAAGGATGAACATGAGACACAATTTCCCTGGAAAAGAGGGAATCAGATGGCTCAGGAGCAATAGAAACTGGTGCAGGGGTAGAAACATGAGCAGGAACTGATCTCAAAGACAACTCATTCTGCAAACATGATACCATATTTTTCATATTTTCAACATCAGCACTCAGCTGCTTATTCTAAACTCTAACTTCTTGAATTTCTCGGATCATGCTTGTTTGAATATGCAAGATAATATTTTCCAGGAGAATTGATGCATCTTCTTGACTTAACTGAGTCACTGGATGAGGTGGAGTGGGGACAATTTTCTCAACTCCAGCTAACAAAGTATCTCCAAAAAAATTTCAGATCATATTCGGTGAAAAAAGAGTGATGCTCGGGTAAAGGTGCATGTAAAGGTAGAGGTTCAGATTCTGGTTGAGGTTCAGAGTCATCTTCAGACTCAGATTCTGATTCAGATTGAGGTTGGGGCTCTGATTCTGGTACTGGATGAGCTATAGACTTCAGTTGAAAGAGAGAAGAGAGATCCATTCCAGTTATAGTCACTTTTTGAGACTCATTTACATCATACAAGCTTTGTAATTCATACCGAGTGTGCATAAAAAATGTGACATAAGGTTGAGAAGCTTCATCAAATCCAGCTTCTATAATCTCATGGTTTTGAGGTTCCTCCCCCTAAACTTGTGCTTCCATTTCAGAGAATATAGGCTCAGCATGATCAAGACCCATAGGATCATCCCTAATCTCTTCAACAAACTCTTGACCTGCCAACTAAAAGGAAATTTCCATCCTCTCATTAGCAGAGGGAATAAACATAGGATCTGATTGTTCCACTGGTTGAGATTCTAGACTTTCTTCTTTCTCAACAGAAAGATCCTCTTCAACAGGATCTTCCTCTAAGGTTGCTTGCTGTTCTGAATCAGGAATAACCAATTTTATTTCAGCATTATGATGAGCTTCTGGATTGACATCCTCACAAGCTGCAGGAGCTTCCTCTTCTCTCAAATTAACAGAAACTTCCTCTCCTTGAGGTTTTTCAGCAGGGATAACAGGAGGGACAACCGTCCTTTCTTTTTCAACAGGAGTTGTTTCCATTGGAGGTCTTCTAGCTTCTTCTCTACGATATACTTCAGCTGTTACTTCCTCTTCTTCTTCTGCTTCTGATTACTCAGCCACTTCATCTAGTTCCAAACTAGGACCAGATAAATTTTTAGGCCATCTTGCATAGTCAATAGGATTAAACTTTTTATAAAACTGATCATTATCCTCAATCCACTACTTCTTCTAGGGGTTCCAACTAATATTCATCCTTCTGATGATAGGCATGGATTATTAGTAATCAAGGTCCTCTAACGTTTCTTCATTTGGTCCAACCATCCCTTTTGCAACTAACATTGCTGAGATCATCCTTGAGTAAAACAAGGAGGTGGATTTGGAAGTGACTTTGATCAACTCAAAGATACGGTTAATAACATACATGCATAGGTTGATCTTATGGCCATTCTTCAATAGGTGAATTAGGAACACATCCTGATACTTCATCATAGCAAAATCTCCTTTTCTCGGGCTAATCAAATTCTGAACAAACTTGAACAGAAGCCTAGTCTCCCCATCGAATTTAGCAGCTATGTCCCTTCACATGGTGCCATTTCCAGTCAGGATCTCCAAAGAATTATCCAGGTCAATGATGTCGGTTGTTGGAGGAGGGTCTCTCTGTTAATCCTCACAAACTCCTTCATGTGTAATCCTTAGGCATGCAGCCAACATCCATGAAGAGAAAGAGCACTTCTAACTATTTATCCAGCTTTTCACCATAAATCTTTCTCCAAACTCAAAAGAAAACTTCACATACTGATAGAATTGAGATACTAGCCTCAGGTAAATCGGTCTATTCTGTCTAGTGAACCATTCAGGTCATCCTTGTTCTCCTAAAACTTTCAAAACTAAAGATCTTCTAGACAACAACCACTCGGGGAAAACCACTTTTTCAGGTACAATTGTACGGCTTACCGGGTTTGGGATTAGAGGTCCTTCGGGAGATATCCTCAGTATCCTTTTCTGTTTCGTAGAGCGGCATTTCTCAGATGCGGGTAAAGATGGACGCTTCATCCTTGTCATTCACTGAATGTTCGGGCGATAGGTAAGAGAAGGTTGAAGAGAGAGTTTGGGTAAGGAGTCGAATGAAACCCTTATGTTTTATCATTTGGGAATGTCAAACGTTATAAAAACATAAATGCGGGAAATCAATTAGCGATGAAATAATAATTACCGCGATATGGGTTAAAATAAGACTATAAATAATCTTCAGGGTGGGACCATGAGTTGGCATTACAGTGTGATGAAAATTAGTCATCACGGTGAGATAGTTTGTAGTCGTCACGGTCAGATAGTGAGCATTCTATATAGTTACAGTGAGACAGTGAGTTGACAGACCGTGGGCATAAAACAGTAACTTAGAAACAGTAACCATGAAACAGTAATGTAAAATACATTAAAGTATTAAACATTAGGATCAGTAGGATATTTACTTATGATTTATCACACCAAGATCATCCATGATGTAATCAAATCTTTCAGAATTTATTGGTTTTGTGAATATGTCAGCAAGTTGATATTCAGTACCAATGAATTCCAAATTGATATCACCGTTTTGATAATGATCCCTAAAAAAGTGATGTCTTAAATCAATATGTTTTGTCGTAGAATGAGAAACAGGATTCCTAGAAATATTAACAGAAATTGTGTTTTCACAATTTATTGGGACATGTCTGAATTGATATCCATAGTCTAGTAATGTGTGTTTCATCCACAAAATTTGTTCACAACAACTTCCAGCAGCTATGTATTCAGATTCTTCAGTAGATAATGCAACAAAATTTTGTTTCTTACTACACCATGATACTATTTACTTGCCTAAAAGGTGACATGTTTCAGAGGATCTTTTTTTCTATCCAACATACATCAAGCAAAATCATCATCAGAATAACTAATTAATTCAAATGATTGTCCTCTGGGATAGAACAGTCCTAAATTGGGATTATGCTTCAGGTATTTGAAAATTCTCTTTACAGCATTTAAATGTGACTCTATAAGGTTTTCTTGAAAACGAGCACACATACACACACTAAACATAATATTAGGATGACTAGAAGTCAGGTAGAGTAGACTTCCAATAATTCCTCTATAAGTGTTTTGATCAACAGATTTTCCATTTTCATCAAGATCCATCTTACAGGTGGTACTCATGGGAGTGTCATTACCTTTTCTGCAATCCAATCCAAAAAATTTTAAACGATATCTAGTATATTTACTTTGAGTTAAAATAATTCCATCATCATTTTGAAGGATTTGAAATCCTAGAAAGAATTTATGTTCACCCATTAAACTCATTTCAAATTCATTTTTCATCATATTAGAGAAATCAGTACATAATGTAGTTTTTTAAGATCCAAAAATAATATCATCTACATAAATTTTTACAACTAAAAAATATTTAGAAATTCGTTTTATAAATAGATTAGGATCAGCTATTCCTTTTGTAAAACCATTGGAAATTAGAAATGTACTTAATCGATCATACCAAGCTCTTGGAGCTTTCTTTAAACCATATAAAGATTTTGATAATTTGAAAATATGATTTGGAAATGAGGGTTTCAAAATCCAGGAGGTTGTTTAGAAAAAACATCCTTATATATATATCCATTCAATAATTCACTCTTGACATCCATTTTATATAGTTTGAAATTTAGATGAGCAGCATAAGAAAGTAAAATCCTAATGTCTTCTAATCTGGCTACTGGAGAAAAAGTCTCCTCATATTCAATACCTTCTTCTTGACTATAGCCTTGTGAAACTAGCCTAGATTTATTTCTAACTATGTTTCCAGATTGATCTACTTAATTTATAAACACCCATTTAGTGCCTATGGTGAAAGTGTCCCTAGGACTTTAAACAAGATTCCAAACATTATTTCATTCAAATTGATTGAATTATTCCTGCATAGAAATTACCCTAAATTCATCATTAATAGCATCATCAATGTTTTTAGGTTCAAGCTGTGACAAGAAGGCATGATGATCAACCTGATTTCTAAGAGAATCTCTAGTCTGTGTCCGTCTATCAAGATTTCCTACAACGGCATCTAAAGGATGATTCTTTATAATTCTAGTTGATCTAGTAATGTTAGGACTAGAAACTCCAGGTTCTTCTCTAGGTTCGGGTTCATTTGGGGCAGATTCTAGAATATGTCCAGAACTGGTTGTCTTTATAGCAGGTTCATAAGATTTTTCATTAAGGTCCAGAACAGATAAATCTTTTTCATGATTTTCAAGAGATTATTTAGGCTCATGTGGATCAGTTTCATCAAATTTTATGTGAAAATATTCATCCACACACTTGGTTATTTTATTTAAAACTCTATAAGCCTTTCTGGTTAATGAATATCTTAAAAAGATTCATTCATCACTCTTAGAAGCAAACTTATCAAGAATATATTTTGTATTGAGAATAAAGACATTGTAGCCAAACACTCTAAAGTAACTAACTTTAGGTTTTCTATTGTACCACAACTCATATGGGGTCTTCATAAGAATAGGTCTAATTATGACTCTGTTAATTATATAAGAAGCTATATTCACAGCTTCAGCCCAAAAGTAAATAGGCAGGTCATATTCATTAAGCATAGATCTAGCAATTTCTTATAGGGATCTATTTCTTCTTTCTACTACACCATTTTGCTGAGGTGTCCTAGTAGCAGAAAAGTTATGACTATAGCCATTTTGTGAGCAATAGGATTGAAACTCATGATTCTCAAACTCACGTCCATGATCACTTCTTAGGGTTTTAATCTTAAGTCCACTAAGATTTTCTACGGACATGGAGTATTTAATAAAATAATAACAAGCTTCACTTTTGTGAGCTAAGAAGTATACCCAAGTATATCTAGAAAAGTCATCTATTAGGACATATACATAGTGCTTCCCATTTAAGCTAGAAACTCTATATGGTTCGAACAAATCCATGTGAACCAACTTGAGAAGTTCAGAAGATGAAACTTCGTTCTTTTATTTAAAAAAAATTTATGTTTCTTTCCCTTTTGACAGCGATTACAAACTTTGTCATTTGAAAAATCAAGTTTAGGTAGGTCTCTAACTATGTTCTTCCAAGTTAGTTTTCTAAGTGAGTGTATATTGCAGTGTCCTAATCTTCTATGCCATAACCAAGACTCTATTTGAAAAGTATTTAAACATGTAACATTTTTCTTGTCTATGGAGTTTAAATGAACAGCATAAACATTTTCATTTCTTAAAGTATAAAAGACTAAAAAAATTTAGAAATAAAAACATTAAAAGAATCATTTTCAAATTTGACATTAAAACCATCATCACATAATTAAGAAATACTTATCAGATTATATTTAAGTCCATCAAAAAATAAAACATTGGAAATTAAAACTGAATTAGTGTTACCAATTTGGCATAGGCCGATGATCATTCCTTTAGAATTATCACCAAAGGTGACATGACCTCCATTAACCTTTATAAAACTCTTGAAGCATGTGTAATCCCTATACATATGTATTGAACATCAACTTTCCAAATACCATGTCTTCTTGTGGGAACTCTTCAAGCAGGTTTCCTACAAAACAGTTTTAGATAGAGTATGATTCTGGTACCCAGATCTTCTTGGGTCCAGACATGTTAGAAATCAAAGCATTTGGTACCCACATTTGTCTTATGAGTCTCATATAATTTACCGAATAAAATTATTTTGGAAGATAAACTCTACTTGATTTATAACTATGTGAATAACTAGTTGAAGCATATGAATGTCCAGATCTAGAACTAGTAGTATTCTATCCAAATTTAAGAATAAATCTATTCTTAGTAATCTGTCTCTGTCCAGGTTTGTAGCCTATTCCAGTAATGTATTTTGGTGCAACCTGCTTCCCTAGCATTTGAGTTAGTGTATCTTTTCCATTTTTGAAATTCTGTAAGTCCTTTCTAAGTTCCTCATTATACATTTTCAGATCAGTGTTCTCCTTTAACAGTTGTGCATTTTTATCTTTTTCAATAGTAAGTTTGGTTTTAACAATAGTAGTGAGAGCATGATGTTTCTTTAATGTTTTTTATTTATCCTTATGTTCATTACATGTCTCTTCCAGCATATTATAGTATACACACAATTCTTCACTAGTCATGTTTTCAGAATTAGAATCAGATTCTGAATCATCTCTAGAATAATAAAAATTTAAAACAGGAGTATTTGAATTTACCTATGATGTGTTTTTCATGAAACACATGTTGGCATGATTTCTTTTAGAATCAGACATTTCAGATTCACTTGTGCTATCTTCAGAAGCAATCCAGGTATCCTTCATAGCCTTTTTGTACTTACATTCCTTCTAATCATATTTCTTTTTGAATTTTAGCTTTGGGCAGTCTGCTTTAATCTGTCCTTTTCATTTTCACTCGTATCAAACAACTTTATCACTTTTATCTGGATTTTTTCAGTCATTCATCCAATGTCCCTTATTGTCATACTTTCCTTTGTAATTTGATTTTCTGAAAAATTTATTCTTCCTATAAAATTTCGTAAACCTTCTGGATATCTGAGCCATTTCAGCATCACTATCAGAATATGAATTTTCACTAGTTGAACTGTCAGTTTGTATTTGTCCTTTTCTTTGTCCTTACTCTTTGAAGCAGTAGTCTTGAAAGCCACATATTTTCTCTTAGGTTCATTATCTTCCTCTTTATTCACCTTGAGTTCTTCCTCATTCATCATATACTTACTAATTTGTTCTTTGACATGTAGAGCAGCAATATCACATGATTCTCTGATTGAAATAGATGTGCCTCTCCATCGGTCTGGTAAACATCTCAAGATTCTCATAATTTGTTCCTTTGATGGAACAACCTTTCCGAGTGAATTCATTGTGTTAAATATCTCATTAAACCTGAGATGCATATCAAAAATAGGTTCATCAGCCTTCATTTTAAAATTATCTTATTTAATAGTATAAGTATTTAATCTCATTTTTTTAACATTGTTTGTTCCTTCATGAGAAACCCCCAAAGTATCCCAAACATCAAAAGCAGTTTTACAAGAAGAAATTATATTAAACTCTTCATCTCCTAAAGCACAGTATAGGGAATTCATGGCATTACAATTATTATTGTAGGCAGTCTTTGTAGGTTCATCCCAAGTTACTCTTTCAGTTTCTGGAATTTTATATTATGACTTTATAACAGTCCTGATATCAAAACCCATGATTTCTAAATGAATTTTCATTTTAAGATTCCACTTAGCATAGTTAGTACCATTAAAGAATGGTGGCATGTTAGTAGTCGCACCCTCTAGTCTATTATCCATAACTAGATTTTAGAAAGATAATTTAAAGAGATAAAATTTAGAACTAATAGAAATTTATGATCTTTAAAGATGAAACTAAAATCACAGTTGAAAAAAATATTATTTCAAAAGTCTTTAAACAAAAACAACCTCCCTCTGATACCAAATGTTGGTCGGAGTAGATACTCAAGAAGGGGGTTAATTGAGTTCCAATTAAAAAAATTCTGTTAAAATAATGTCTACTTAAAATCCCTCGATTTATAAAATATGTTAAACTGTATTGAATTTATTCAAATTTTAAATGTTCAATTATCCTCTCAATAATTGATTAGGTCTCAGTTAATTTAACCACAAGATCAAACTAACTTTTGAAACTAACATACTAATTTACAATAAGTGTAAAAACTTTCTAATTTAACTATCAAAGTAGCATTAAAATAGTTTTGTATTTCAATGTAATAGCAGTGGAATAAATAATATATATGTAGTATGCTTAGAATATTAATCTAAAGATGCATAGCAGATATAACCAGAGGTTCAGTCTCAATCCGAGACTTAGTCCTCTCAAATTTATATAAAATTTATCCACAAACTGGATCGGGGTTAACAACAGTTTACAAAACTTTCCAGGCCACACAGGTACCTCTACCAATATTATACGTGGGAATTAAATCAAAGACCAGGTCACACAAGGACCTCTTCCACAGTTGACGTGGGTAAACAAGAGTTAAGAGTTTTGGAGTGAGGATTTAATATCCTCCGGTTTAGTGTAGGCGACATTGTGTGTAAAAGATATACAGAGTGCACCAAACTTCTGAAATGTTAAAAAATAAATCACTTAGAGAGAATAGATAAGAGATTAGGAAGCTCTAGTGATTATCAATGTAGCTCTGGACTCGTTGGATTTAGCAGGAATGCCTCTGAGTCATTCTCTGGTTTTTCTGTTGAAAAATAGAGTGTCGTAGTTCTGCTTGTATTCTACAGGAATGAAAATGATCTCTTGATTCATTGGGTATGTTCTTCAGTGGTGTTGGATTGCATTCACAAGAGTTTTTTGAAAGTCTTGCAATCTCTTTCTTTCTCATTATTGTTCTTCTCATTCAGCATATTGCTCTTTGGTGTTTATAAGTTCTTCTCATTATATATTCCCACTTGCACACCATGTGTGTACGACATCTCAAACTTCCTTATATTCCACGAGTTCTGTCCGTAGGAATGATTCCCTTTTCATAAGTAGGAGATACAGTTTTCTGACATGCCAACAACTATCATTAAATAAAATTAATTGTATTAAAAACATCAAATATGATCGTTAGCATTATTTAATTAATATTGACAAAAATTTAAGAAATGGCGTCACAGTGATTATGTAAACAGTGTCTTCTTCATGGTATGTGGTTCAGGGTATGCGATTCACGGTATGTGCTTCACGGTATGAGCTTCACAGTATGTGCTTCACTGTATGAGCTTCAAGGTACGAGCTTCACAGTATGTCCCTCACGGTATGAGCTTCACGGTATGACTATGTCACAGTGTCTAGGTCACAGTTTGTCCTTCACGGTGTCTGGGTCACGGTCAGTCCTTCACGGTGTCTGGGTCACGGTGAGTCCTTCACAGTGTGTCCATACTTAGAAAAATATTTGTATTTGGACATAGACCGTAATTTTCAGAATATGGATTAAGTTTAATCATTATAGAGTAAAAGAGCTTGAATCATAAATATAAAGGTGTGATAATATATGTGAGATTGGTGATCATGCATAAGACTTGTAAATAATAAAGAGTAATTAATATCCATAAGATTTGTTATCATTGAAACATGATGTGTAGTTATTATTGAGATTGAAGAGCATTAGCAAGATGTTCAATAAAGATTGAAATTAATTAATAGTAATAGGATTTGTGATCATTGAAACATGATTAACACATGAGGAGTCCAACAACCTTTTATATGTGAGGTGAAACACGGACATGTAATTTTGTAAATAAAATAGGTGTTATAAGAATATTTATAATATAAAAGCACAAAAAATAGATTCTTATAGATCCTATAATATATAAGGTAAAATTATAACTTTAAAATGGTTGTTTAAATGTTTTTGTTTATTTTATATTCGGATCTTTTTATTTTACGACCTGGTAAACCCATTTTTTACATTAAGAATAGTAATTTATTTTATTATTTCTTACTATTTACTATAGTTGAAATTTATTTTGACATTATTATACGATATAAATAATATTTATACAAAATAAGGAATATATTTTTCCAAATTCAATTCAAATAAGTGGAAAAGGTAAATTCTAAAAATTAATATTGCAAACGTGATAAGAATGTGGGAATTTAATAATCAAATTTCCAAAATTTTACAGTATTTTTTTATCCAAAATAAATATGAAAATAAATATAATGACCTAAATTTTAATAATTGAACTATATTAGAATTAATTTTATTTTAAATGAAATTAAAATTATAATTTTAATGTATTGATAAATTAAAGGAAATTTCAGTTTCCAATTAAAATTTATTTTATTCAAAATTTGTCGAAAAAATAATCTTTTATAAACCAAATTAACCATAAGAAAAAAATTAAATTTAAAATTCAAAAATTATTTTTATTTTAAGATATTATTTTTTTAAAAATGGTAAACATAGTTTTATATAAGTTTTCCAAAGTTGAAAAAATATCTTCTTGAAAAAATACTATATTAAAAGTAAAATTAGATTTATTCTTATCCCATGACTAGATATCATGAAACATTAATATTAAACAATTTAAAAACTATAGAATTTATAAATTTGAAGAAATTAATTTAAATATATTATTATATTAATTTATTTATAAAAACCATGTTTCTCTGCATAAAAATAATTATTCAAATAAAGAATTAATTTTATTTAAAATGGTTCATATTTTCATTTATAATTTATTGTTCGCCACATTTTTTATTTTGTACACATATATTAAACATATTTTATTAAATTATTTAATTATATTCATAATTTCCATTCCAATTTCTTAGTTATAACTACCATATTAAATAATAATATTAATAATATGTTGTGGGTTGCTAAAAGGCAATGACACACATTTTGTAAGATAAGTTTAATGTTCTGTGTAACATATGATAAACATTGATTTGTGTGTGAAAAAAAATTTAAACTCAATGTTATGATTAATTCATTATAATCTTGATTTTCAGAAAATTATCTACAGGATTCAATTTATTTGAAAAATTACTTTTCAGAATCTCAAGGTGTTAGAACCTGGGTGATTGTTCTCATAAATTTTAACTATAATCCTATTATACCCATGTGAGAGTGAATGTAATATTAAATGTATAATTCCAATCCAACAGTGTTTACATACAATCCTCTCAATTGAAGAATAATTAAATAATATAATTTTCATAAATATAATTGTAATTTACATAAATATTTCAATAATTATATAAATATATTTGCATGAAAAATAATTACATTCATCGGGTCCCCTTCATCGCTGTTTTTAAAATTTTAATTTTTTTATAAATCTAGGAAACATTGTGCAACTATATTTGATAGAAATTAAATATATATTATTTTTTAAAAAATTATAATATAAAATAAAAAATTGAATGAAATATCATCCAAAAAATGTTAAACTACAACTACTATATATTAAAAATTAACTAAAAATGAAATAAATGGTTATTATCTAAAAATGTGTAATTTTATGTCGCTATATCTTTTTAGAAATAAGTTATTTTTATATGTAAAAATTTAATTATTCAATGTATGTAAAAAATCATAAATATTTTATTTAATAAAAGTGTATACCAAAAATGAATAATATCAAGAAAATAGTCACAAAAAATATAATGATTTTTTTCCAGAAAAATGACAAACGAATCTAATGAATATAAAAAATATTAAAAAAAATTGCATGAAAATTTAAAACCCTTTAAATTTAAAATAAAATTAAAAATGATAATATTAATAAATATTTACATCTCATATAAAATAAACATATCACATGTTTAATTAAGAGAGAAATGATGTTTTTCCTATAACAATTCTACACGATCATTTCATGTGGCATGAATATTTTGACAATGTAGTTTTTATTATCATCAGGTAAACATGTAATTAATAGGGATGTATTAGATAAATATTTTATATTATCAATATTTTTATCACCTAATTGAGTGTTTTACTTATCAAAATATTGGACCCCTAATCAATTGATGGGTAAAAAAACCTAAAATATTAGGTTTTCATGTTTTTTATGATGTATTATTCTTTATTAAATCTAAATCTTTTCAAATAAACAAATATAAATTCATACTCATAATGCTCTACACAATAAGTATTATCATCCCAATTACTCAATAATTCTATTACTCAAAATTTATTATAATCATTATCCCATATATCTTCAATATCACTGAAATATTTTTTTGATGATGAAATTGGTTATATATCTTTCGAACTCGAGAACTGTTGTGCTTTAGTGAAAACTATTACTCTGTTATTATAAACACTTACCATATTATCCAAATTTTTTGTGTAAAACGTTTGACCATTAATATCAATAATAGGGAACATTATCACATTAACACATGTCACCCAACTAACCATTTAAATGGTTATGTTATAGATAAATATTTGATTATTTTCTCATTAAATGATGAAATAAATGTTTATTTATTTTGATTAATCTTCCAATATTCATTTCATCTCAGATATAATACATACAATCGAACAATATGTGATGATATATATGTTTTCACAGAGCCTATATTGAAAAAAATAAATAAATTTACAAGATTCAGTCCATCACATGGAAATACAATAATATTTTAGTAATGAGTTAATTTACCTTTCCTATAAATATCAAATTCTATGATATAGGTAGACTAAAATTCCCTAGTTCAGAAAAATAATCAAAATATATCTAAATTATATATTCTTATGTATATTTTTTATTAATAGAGTACTTTTTCAAATTTTTATTGCTAACATATGCATTCCAAATTTTCAAATATATTTCAAAATGATACACAAAATTAAAATAAAAGTTCCCATATAGTTTTATCTCTCACACAAAATGATTAAAAAAATCATCCATTATATCAACAAATTATGGTTGAAAATATATTTATTGTGGAAAAAATATGGAGAAACATCATTCTCTAACAAATCTAAAAAATATATATTTATTATTTTACAGAAAAATGAATTCAAAATATAACACAACCTAATTATAATGTTTTTGAAATTTATAATGAATATTTATCTTATTTTAATATATATTAATGGTTTCATCAATACATGGTAGTTGTGATATATCATACTCATTAACATTAAATCCTTTAATGACATTAAATGTATCACATTTTGAAGAAAACCAACTAGATACATTAATACCACATAATCATTGAAAAATAATTAACATCTCACCCTTTATTAATATGTAAAATGTGAGAGGAAAATATGAATGGTTCCCTTTTATTGTGGTAACTAACTCAATCATTATTCCCATGGTTATTAAGTCTAGTATTTCATGAAATTAAAATTCTTTTATTTCATTTTATATTTAAAAATTTTCCAATTAAACCATTATAAATTATTTTAAGGATATTAATAACATAAATGTTATGTTTTACATAAAATAATTTGAATTGGGATGAAAAAAATAAAATGGAACATTAATTCCATGTATTGCATTAATGACCATAACTACTGCTCATTCTAATTGTTACATTGATGAGTTTCACCTTGCTGTAATAATCTTTTATATGAAATGGTTTTAGGGAAAATCGTACTTTTATAAACCATGAAATTCATTTTTTTAATATTCAATGAGAATTATCCATTAATTAAAATCTCTAATAATTCATATACATTGTCTTCCTCCATTCTTTAATATATTATATGAAGTCCCCTATGAAAAAATATGAAATGAATTATACCCTTTATCACTATATCAAAATATGATTCCATATACATGAAATTTTATTGAAGATAAAATTTTCATAATAGAAATAATAAAATAATATTTCATATATGAATGAATTACTGTAAAAAATTTCTTCCATAGAAATTCCAATTCATTTATCAATAGTGATATAAAAAACATAAATTCCATTTATAGGCTGTTTTGGTCTGTAAATCGACATTCTCATTATCGCATATTACATTTTTGTATGAATCTTTGAGGACAAGATGTGGATGTGAATTTCACATGATCTATATTAGATATTTAAACTTAAATATAGATTTATTCCATATGTGAACATACCCGTTCTAGGATTTCTAGCATCATTTCCAAATTCACAAAAAAAATAAAACCATTAACATTATAATGAATTATTAGAGTAGAATTGGGTTCTATTATATATGTTATCATAAATATAAGCCATCATCTCCTATTTTCATCATTTAAATTTGAAAATATAATATTTAAATTTTTTATTATTGGAAGATAAAATATTTCTTTATTAAGAGGTATGGTTCCAGTTCTTGAGAATGCATTACAGCTGGATTTTTCATCTATTTTATATCTGGATTCCACACAATAAGTCATTTTGAGAAAAATTTATATTAATTACTGTATAAAACATAGTATTTATGGATATAAAAAAACCGGGTACAACCGCGAAAGCTGCACATAACCCAAGGAAGAAAATTATATTAAATTGCAAGCTCGAGGACTTAACCCTGTGACCTACCCCTTAACCCCCCAAACCCTTACCACCCCACCACCAATGGTAAGGCATAATAGTTAGGGAAATAAGTTATATAATTTATACAAGAATCCCATTACATATAATAATTTATCCCTCATAATTGTAACATAGAATCCAGTTGCATTTTAGATGTATCTTTTGAACATGTGTATGAAATTTAGTAAAAATTTGAAAACTATAATCATATCAATCCATTAGTTCAACTAATATAAATATTACCATTAATAATATATTTTTAGTGCAATAGGATAGTATATTTTTCTCAACCTCCTCATAGATTGTTTCAAAACATATTTTTTTCAATGTTTTCAATAGCTACATCATAGATTAATTCGTTAAGATGTTATTTTTTGTCATGTAGAACATATTCATCATCTTAAGATATTTACTTCCTTATTATTCCCCATGTTAAATATAGTTTATATTAATATGACTAAAAACACATAGATTTTGATTGTATTTGATTTCTCAATACCCCAATATACATACAATGAAACACTTCTACGAAGACATAAATCACAATTTTTTTAAAGATTCTGTTATTAAAATTTGATGAAATGTTCTTTCCATTTCTCACAATCATCGTTAGTTCTTTATGAATTTATCCAATTATGGTCCATTATATAACGAAATCGTGATAATATAACATATTAATATATTAATAAAATAATTAAAAATATATAAAAAGCAGATGAAATTAAAATATATAAGAATCAATATATATATTCATAACTAAAATTTTAACAAATAATTAATATCTTAAAAAAAATTTAAAAACGAATATAAATTTTATATGAAAAAATTTAATCAATGGGGACAATAAAGAAAATAAATAAAAATAGAAAAAAATAAATAAAAATTGATTTCAACAATAAAAATTTATAATAACAATAAAATTGAAAATAAAAATAATACATTCATGAAATTATAACCCAAACAAACATAAAGTCACAAATAGTTATTAATCACATTTAATTTATTTCATTAAAAGAATAAAAAATATATTTTTTTAAATTTATAATAAGATCCATAAAATCAAATGAATGAATGAATTCAATTTTATATCTAATTGGTAAATAATTTATACTCAAAAAATTATTAATAACTTATAGTATTTAAAGGTATAATAGGAAAAATTGTTATGTAATTCTGATGAACTCACTCGAATGTGGTGGTAACAAGGATAACACTACAAGATCAAAGAGAAACTTTTGAAAAAAATATATAAAAGGGAAGTATCAAAAAAACATAGTGCATGGTAGCAGATCTAGAATATAATGTTTTTCAGGGATTGGATAATGTCAATGGTTGTGGAGGATGGATGAAGGAAGGAAGATTATGGATAATAAATATGAAAACTATTTGAAAATCACTTGAATATGAGCATCAATCATTGTCAATTTTCATTAGGATTTGAGTGGATAAGGGTTTGAAAAGATCGCATCAAAAAAATGTGTGTATTTATATGGAAACAATTTTTTAACACTCATAACATATGTTTTATATAAACTACAAGTTAAATGATTCTATATTAACTTTTAATGTCGATTCTTAAAAAATTGACCATAAATATCTGAGGTTAAATAGACTTTTTCCACTACTATGAGCTATGGAATGGGGCATGTGATAGATTCGTGGGATTAGATACGAAATGATTGAATGAAAAATTCACTCAACAATTTCTCATGTATAATTATACAATAGTATAACACTATATCACTGGACATTATTTGATTATTTTCCCGGAGGATATTATAGTGATAAAAATTAAGAGGAACTCAAATAATATTTGAACACATTATAAAAAATTCAATGAATATGTAAATAATAAAAAGAGTCATTTTTTATGTAGGAAAATAATTATGATCAAAAATATGAGCTCAATTCTTAAAGAATTATTATTAAAATGATCAAGACACACTTATGGATAAATATCGAAACTTTGGCTTCTTTGGTCACTCACAGTCTTGTTATCTTAATTTTTATATCCTGATACCATTTTATTAAAATGATATAGAACTACGATGAATCCTAAGGATGATATATTTTTAAATAACTACAAATAGGGATACCAAAACTAACTACTCCGTTCCTAGAAAGACCATGGAGGTCATAGATCCACTCCACCTTGATTTCAACAACATCCTAGGAAAAAATATCAAAACCAATGAAAGGATAAAATATATAGTTATTAATAGGTATTTAGTAGAATTATTAAAAAATTTATTGGTAGATTTGATTCACATAAATCCCTAAATGATTCATATAAATCCCATGTAGATTCTATGTTGAAAAACATGAAGTTTAAAATTGGGAAATTGAAAATGGGCCCAATTGGGAGAGATAAGGTTAAATATACATGTACCATTGATGTGAATATGTAGGATAATCTAATAGATATGAAAACTATGAGAGGATATAAATCTCCCCAGGACTCTAGAAATAATCCTAATCTTTCTAAAAAGGAAAATATGGTTCAAAATGAAAACACAAATCATAAAAACATTAAATCATGAATATTGGTAAAGAGTACTAAAAACCCATTGAAACATGAAATCATTTCTAAAAAATAGATTAAAATGAAATTAAAATTAATGATAATATATTAATGAAAATTTATAAACATTTTTTTGGGAATTCCAATAATTGTGATAAATATTTTCCTTAGACATTTTGTTATATGAAAACATAAGAGAGAAATCAAATGAAACATAAATACTCAAATTTCTAAAATTTGTTAAAAAATTAGATTACTATACATTTATTTGAATCTAATTTTGAATATTTATCTTATCTAATATCATATTTGAAATTTTACCCACAATATATGTTTATTTTTTGAATCGAATATCCACTAATAGGTGGCCTTAGCTAGTTGACCAGATGGACTCAAGTGAACCTCATCATCCACCAAAAGGATTCCAACTAGTAGTGTGGGCTTAGGTTTTGTTAATGGGAGAACTATTCCCTCTTATAGTAGTTGAACATAGAGGAATAAATAATAGGTATAAAATTGAAATATATAATCATCATTAATAAAATACATACGATGTGAAAAATAGTGATATGCATAATTAATGACCCAAGTCATATACAAAATCATGATCATGTAATGATAATATACAAAACGAGAAATGCATTGGATACATATTAACAAGAATAAACAACATGTTATATAAAAATATAACAATATTCCTACACTAAATCAAATAGAATAATGACCATAATATCATCCATTGTCTCTCTTACTTTATACAAGGTTGACAATAAATAATCCATATATCTAGATCCATTCTATTGTATATACCCATAACCAAGAGTTTTTCTTGGGCAAAAATTGGCAGCCTAAACATGGTGTGAGATATAATAAATATTCAACAACTAGTGGAATATAGAAATATTAGTTCAATAAATATAAAATGGGAGTGAGAGATCATAATAATAATAAAAATGTATACTTTTATGGGTCAGATCTGGTTCCTAAAATTGCATGGATAACAGTACCTAATTTTGTATAAACCTATATATCTCTGAAAGATGTCACTGTATATATAATTATATATATATATATATATAAACTATATATATTGAAATATATATATATATACTAATATTTTCAAGGACCTGATCCAAAATTTAATAATCAATTCAAAGTCATAAAATTGTTATTCTATATATAGGGTATTACCCCATGAATACAATCAGTGATACATATGTCATAATATCTGTCAACCCATTGGTTGAAGTCGAATATCATGTTCAAAATCCCCTTGAGGAACCATAATCATCATGTCTTTCATTCAATAAATTATTGTGAGACATTTCACCCAACATCACACACCAAGGGAGTGTGATACATCATATCTTACACTATCTTGATCCTTGACTCAACTTAATTATAATTTTATGAGTAATAATAATAGTCCATAATGAATATAGTTTCTTATCATAACCCTAGGAATGGATTCTACCCATTTTACATTAAATGTACTAAGGGAACCTCCATAATTATTTAAAGGGGCATGTTCAATTTTCATAACATTCTCATTAATTTAATTTATTTAATAAATATCAGTATAATTACTATTGGATCCCCACATTGATAGTGATTTTGACTCATTAGCATTTACAAGGTCAATGAATTTAATAATCACAACCTAGTGGGGCTATTTGTTGAGGAGGGAGACCTCCTTCCATAAGTAAGAATATATGGGATTCCTTTAAACATAGATTATAATTGATATAAGGGTAAATAATTCTATATCATGTCTTTTAACGTTAAGAATTGTTGAATAATGATTATTGACATAAAATACATAAACATTAGGGAAAACATACTAGATCACCTACCATATAATGATTGACAAATCCTCATCCAGTGTTAGCCACTATTCTAGGATGTAATAGGAGAAATCAAAAAACAAATGGAAAATAGTCATGGTATATTATCTCATATATAAATAGAATTAATGATGGTGAGATAAATTTCTAAGAGAAGGAAGAGTGAAAGATACCTCACTAGTAGATATCAAATACAATAGTAGTTGGGTTATTCATAGACTAGATTAAGAACATAGCTCAAATACTATGTTGGATGAATAAGGGTTGATCCAACATCAAAGGAAAGTGTTTCACATTAAAATGAATGAGACAAGAGTGAAGTAGTTTTTAAAGAAGGATATGGAAATTTATAATTCAACCATTTTTAATGGTGAATAGTTTGGTGGAAATGTTTGGTCAAACCATGCGTCATCCATGCTCCCCTACTATCTAAGTTTCACTAATGGTGTGGGATAGGAGAAATGATTAGGAAAACTCCATATATCCAATTCTATAAACTATATACCGACTAAAATAACCAGAATATCCTTCTCAAACTATGTAGCCTCATGGGAATGGTTTTGGAAAACCATGTGATGGGTCAGTTTCTTCAAAAAAAAACTAGAACATGGCTATAAATGAGGATAGAAAATCCCTAAATGACACTTAACATCATAGGATCTACGAAAATAAAAATAAAAAATGTTTAAAAAGAAATTTAAAAGGAAGAAAATGTCACGACCCATCATTCGGGGCTTGTGTCTTAACTACCTCAAGTCGACCTTCCATAGGCCAGGGGCTGGCGACTATCACCAACCGCATAAATCTCTACAACAGGGAGTGCATTGCCTTTATTAAACATAAACACCCACAACCAGAGTACAAGAGGAATAAAACACTAAGTAAAAACTATATAATAAAATATGTGTTGTAATGTAAAAGGGGATAGAAATTCATGCCAAATAGTAAAGTACAAGGAAAAGAAAAAACAGGTAAAACTAAAAGACAAACAGCTGGAAGGTGTCTAGAATCTCTTGGATTGTCCGCCATGGATATTACCTAAAGGGTAGGTATAGATAGATTCCTCAATGCTCCACATCTGTCCGTCTCCTCCGGGTATCGTCTCGTCGTGAGGTCCACCTCCGGGTAACGTCTAGTCCTCGCACATTCTGCCTGGGTCTACGTTGTCTGTTGTCTGTATCCAACACAACGAGGTGCAGGCATAGCCCGTGTAGGGGTGAGTATAATGATACTTAGTAGGGACCATGAGACCCTCAAGGTCTCACAAAATCCAACATGTATAAACAAAAAAAAAATGAATCAATGTATAACCATTACATAGGTATATGGCTATACATATACCTATGTTATCTAGTAACCCATTTCAATCATGAGAGAAACAAAAAGTTCATTGACTTAGTCAAAACCAGGATTCTTATTATCGAAACCATGGCTGCTAGATAACTCATCCTCTGTCATGTACAGTGGTCATGTCGCGACACTGAGGCGCTTCCCACTAACATTAGATTACTGAGTTACTCATCCTGTCAAGTACCGCGGGTCTGCTGCCAACAACCAGACGCTTTGTCCGCTATTGTAATGCCGCCAAATATCAGTCTCTCCCCCTAATAGCCAACAGAGGTACTCCTCCGGTCGAGTATCATGGGTGTACTACCAACTAATAGGCGCTTTTTCCGCCATGGGTCACCCACTAAATACTGGGAGCTCCCGACTAGGCTAGTCGAGTTGCTCCAAGTCAAATCGGTCAAGCAGTCATCAGGACTATCAGCTACTAGGTCACAACACTCTGTCTGGTCGTCTCCGAGAGGATCTTCTCCACGAGCTACTGGTTGATATTCCATGTGTCACTAAGTGTCACATAGAAGTATCTAAAAGGACCTCCACGTCATAGGGGTCTCAACGCAACAGACGGCGCGTCCATCAGACGCCCGGTCTGTGTGTTATTAGCCTTTCAGTCTCAGGGGCCCGGTTGGTTTCGTGCACAAACCAACCTGATCATATCTCAACTATACCCCGAAGTCCCATGGGGTATTCTCAAAGGGACAGTTTCCTTCTAAGAAAAAAGTCACTACTGAGGGTTCGTCAAACGGACGCCCATAGCCCGAGTTATGGGCGATTAGTTGTAATCAGGTGTGACGGGATCGGGTCCGATCCGACCCAGTGGGACCAACACGACCCAACCCGAACTAAGTTCGGACTACGGTCCGACCCAGTCTGTGGCTCTGACCCGAATCCAAAAGGAATCCCGGCCCGAAGGTGCGGCCCGGCCCAAAGGCCCTGCCCGACCTGAAGGCGCGACCCGGGCCGAAGGCACGGCCTGACCCGTGGGGGTGGCCTGGTTGGTTGGTCATGTGGCCCGGCCTGCTGGCCATGTGTCCTGGAAGGCCGGCCATCTGGCCCGGCTGGGGGGCCATGTGGCCCAGCTGTCCATGCATGGTAGGGGGTGTCGCGCCCCCTGTTACCTATTCATAACCGGTGCTAGGAGGATGTTCGGTTTTCCCCTACGGGACCTGAGGGGTCCTGCCTTGTCCGGGTGGCTGATCCGCCAGCTGGTTCTCACACCACCGGCGCGGCGTGATGGGGCCGCGCCCTCCACAGTGGCCTGCCCTGGCCGGGTTACCGCACCAACGTCATGTCGCGATGGTGCCGTGCCTTTCTGTCATGGCCCGCCCTAGACGCGGTTCCGCTCCACCGGCACGGCGCGACGGTGCCCTGCTTCCTCCGTCGCGGTCGGGCTTGGCCGCGGCCATCATTTCCTCTACTCTGCATGATGATGTCACGCCTTTTTGGAGACTCGGAAGCCTTGCACCGCCGGTTTCTTCATGGTCGGCATGACGCCGGCCACCGTTCTTGTTCCGCCTCTATCGTCAACCAACGTAAATAACAAAGGGAGAGGGTTGGGCCGTGTTTGTGCGGCCCGAGCCTTCCATATTATTGTGATATCAATTACAAAGTTCATAACTAAAATAGAAAAAAATAATAAAGAAAACGAGAATCAAACTTAAATCCCCTACCTCATATTTGTCGAACGTTGACAGTGGAAAGGGAGGAAAAGTGTCTGTCGATTCGTCGATGTCGGGAAGCATCCGGGGAAGAAGTGTCATCAGCATTCTTTACGATCGACTCCTTTTCCATTGGTTCAGACAAATATATTTGAAGAAGTTCTTCCTTCATCGGTGGTGTGTGGCGTTCTTCGTTGGAAGATAAAAGGCTCCTCTATACCTTTCCCCTTTCTCTATTCCACCAAAAATTAATTCCCAACAAAATAAATTAAAAGGTTTTCCTATTATTTTATTATTGGGAATAATTTTAAAAGATTAATATTAAATTATGTTATTTAACTTAATTAATGGGAGAAGTTTTCTTAATTAATTTGGGGGAGGAAGGAGAATAATTCAATTAATTCATTATGTGAATTGGCACATTAAAGAGGGGAAGGTGGAGAGTTGACATCCCACATCAATGGGGGGTTTAGAAGGGTTAAAGTGGAGTTAGAACCTGCATGGGTCCCACCTTAATTATATCCTCCCAAGGGAGGTTATTGTCAGGTGGGACCCACCATTATAACCACCTATGGGAGGTTCGGGTGTGGTGGCCCCCACCGCCAACCTCCCCGTGGAGGTTTTAACTACCACAACTTAAAATATGTTATGTCTTATTTTTATTTCATTTTATTTAAAAACCCCAAAAACTATCCTCCACTCTCGATAAAATGCAAATGCGGTGAAGGTCTCACAAAGCAAAAACCAATGTTGTGCATACGACGGTGCCCTCAGAATTCGATTCTGAGCACCAGTTCAAAAGTTATAAAATCATCCTTGTACATTTACTGAACATACATGAACAGAACACCATAAATTGATTCCGGGCACACCGATCCTCATAATCAAGTGCCCTCAGAAACTGTGTACTCGTAAAATTACCATGATTTAAAAAAATTAAATGGGAATTTCGGGTCTACACATTCTCTCCACCATATGAATTTATGTCCACATAATCTACAACTCACACTAAGGGAATAAATGGGGGTATTGAGCATGCATCTGAGCCTTCTACTCCCATGTGCTCTCCTAGAGGATCCTGTGCGTCCAATGAACTCATACTAGAGGTATCGAATGTCCACGTTGGACCCCCTCTTGTCGATCCTCAATATCCACTGTGACCTCTGTGAACGTCACCCCATCATCAGTGTACAGTCCTCCATGGTCGATGATGTGGGATGGGTCATTCACGTATCTCCTCAGCTTAGTTACGTGGAAGACGTTGTGCACCCGGTGCAACTGTGGTGGAAGAGCTAAGTAGTATGCCACCTCACCTACTCTGCTGAAGACCAAGAATGGTCTGACGAATCACAAAGATAACTTTCCGCCTTAGCCAAATCTATGTAGACCTTGTTGAGGTGAGACGCGTATGAAGTAGTGGTTGCCATCCTTTAACTCCAGAGGTATCCATCTCCTGTCAGCATATGACTTCTGCCTACTATGTGCAGTCTTCATCTGCTCTTGGATGATCTGGACCTTCTCTCTGGCAGTCCGTACCATATCTGGTCCCACTAATGCTGACTCCCCTCGGTCTATCTAGCATAATTGTGATCTATAAGGCTGACCATACAAGACCTCAAAAGGTGCCATACAGATGGTGGAGTGATAGCTGTTGTTGTAGGAAAACTCCACCAAAGGTAATTGGTCCTTCCAACTGTGACCGAAGTCGATGATGCATGCACGTAGCATGACCTCGAGAGTCTAGATGGTCCTCTCGGTCTGACCATCCATATGAGGATGGAAGGCAATTCTCAAGTGAAGTTATGACCCAAAAGCTTCCTACAACCCCTTCCATCATTAGGAAGTAAATTGTGCATCACAGTCGGAGACAATAGAAGAAGATACTCCATGAAAATTTACAATCTCCTCGACATAGAGGTGTCCCATGTTCTTTACTGTGCCCTACTCTCTGATCGGTTGGAAGTGGGTCGACTGGGTGAGTCAGTCAACCATCACTCAAATCGAGTCGTGACCCCTAGATTTACATGGAAGACCCATCATGAAGTCCATGGATATCCCATCCCACATCCACTCCGGGACCTCTAAGGGATGAACCAAGTCTGTTGGTACCTGGTGCTCCACCTTCACTTGCTGACAAGTGAGGCATCATGAGACAAACTCTACTACATCCTTCTTCATACCTCACCACCAATCCTGTCGTCAAAGGTCCTCGTACATCTTCATCACTCCTGGAAGTAACGTTAATGGGGAAGTGTGAAACTCCCTCAACACTTCCTCTTGAAGTTCAATTGGTACCATGGTATGTCCTCTGTAGAGGATGATTTCTCCCCACCTTCAAGAATTCTATCAGGTGCTTGCCCTATGGATATCTGAGCACATTACATCTCGTAGTCAGCATCCGCACGATGCGCCTCTCTAGATAGCTGAAGAAGTGGTGGGGTGACTGTAAAAGACTGAAGATAGGCTGATCCATCTCTATCCACAAGGATATCAGTAAGGCAGCTAGCTACTCTGTCTCCTCTCCTAGCAGCTGAATGCCAGTCCTCCTACTAAGGGAATCCCCCACAACATTCCCATTCCCATGACTATAGACTATATCGAATTCATAGTCCTGAAAGAACTCAAGCCATCATCACTATCTCTGGTTAAAGTCCTTTTGAGGGAAGATAAACCTGAGACTCCTGTGATCAGAGTACACAGTAATACGTTCACCCATCAGATAGTGTTGCCACGTCTTCAAGGCAATGAACAGTCCTTTAACTCCATGTCATGGGTAGCGTAGTTCTTCTCGTGTTGTCTCATCTGTTGAGAACCATATGCGATCATTGCGCTCTACTGCATTATGACACAATTGATTCTGGTCTCTGATGTGTCGTAGTAAACTGCGTACCCTAGGCCTTCCTCTAGAAGCCTCATGATGGGGCCACTAGTCACCATCTGCCTCAGCACCTGAAAGATCTGTTGTCATCTCTCCGACCACACAAAGGGTTTCCCTTCTTCATCAAGGCTGATAGTGATGCTGCAACTCTGGAGAAATATGGAATGAATATTCGGTAGTAGTCGGACAAACCCAGGAAACTCCGAACCTCTGTCACACATCTGGGTGGCTCCCAAGAAAGCACTGCCTCTATTTTCGCTGGATCCACTGAAACTCTAGCCTCTTAGATGACGTGTCCTAAAAAGTGAACCTCTAAAATCTAAAACTGGCACTTCGAGAGCTTACGGTAAAGCTGGTTCTCTCGGAGTGTGTTCAGTACTACCTGTAAATGGTATGCATGGTCCTCTACAGTAGTCGAGTAGATTAGAATGTCATCGATGAAGAATAAAACATTGATACAGAGTGTTAGGACCAATAGGGGCCTATATACCCTAAGAAGGGGGGGGGGGGGTGAATCAGGGTATGGATATTATTTTTCAAAGTTCTTCCTACCCCACTAGATCTTGACCTTTTTATTACAAGGGTCACTTTGTTTTCTCTTGTGTTTAAGCTATGACCACTTCCTTACTTCGTTATCTAATGATGATGGTTTGAATGCAATGCAGGGAAGAAAACAAGAAGACACAGATATTTTTACTTGGTTCACCCACACTGGGCAACCTCCAAGGAGCATACGCCGACAAGTTTTCGGTCATACCAAATTCCACTATTCTTCACTAGATGTGGATACAAAGATTGGGCTAGATCACTTCTATGCCCAGGCTCACTTCCTTTACAAATTTTAGGGTCATCTCACTACTTTCCCAAGGGTAACTCCCTATTTCTCTCTCTCTGGCTCACTGCCGGTGGAGAGGATCACCTTCTTCCTCTTCCTTCGCTCACTGCTATGGAAAGGATCCACTCACAGTTTATAGACCTGTAGGTCTCTTCATTTTCATGAAAGAATGCATCTCCCTCTGTATGTAGATGATCTATTGAAGTACAAATTTCACCCGTAGATGAATATATCTTTGCACCGAAGGTATTGGGAAAACTTCCAGCTTCCACGCAGCTCAAAAATCACTGCTGGAAAGAAACCTTACTTGGCGCACAAGTCAATCTCGGCGCGCAAGTATAGGCGCGCAAGTCACAACGGGCGCGGAAGTCTTCCTCAAACACTTGTGCGACACAAGCTTCCTCAACTCCAAACTTGTGAGACTCACTTCCTTTTACGCCGAAACCAATATTGGCGCGTAGCTGCCAACCGGCGCGCAACTTCTCACATCGGCGCACAACATCAACCACTAGCGCGCAACTTCACCTCTGCGACCACACACACCACTTGCGCGACCACCACACCTGCGCGACGTGAGATATGATTTCTAAAAGTGCTGAACTTCTGTTGAGAATGAAGAGGGGTGGTCCAATATTTATAGGCAAATTGACCACCTTGTGCGACGGCGCGCAAGTCACCTGTGCGACCCAGTATCGGCGCACAAGTCTTCTGTCCTCTTAGACACATGCGCGACCAACTCCCAAACTTGAGCGAACCTATTTCCTTAGACATATCGTGATCTTCTAATCTTGAAAAACATATGGCGCACAAGTTTCCTATACTCCAAGTCCTCGGCACGCAAGTCCCTTTCCCAAAAACAGTTTTCTTAATTTGTCGATTTTCAGGCCCAAAACTTTGGCAAACACTCGAAAATGGTGCCACCTTGTATCTATTCTTTTGTACCACCTCCATATCATCTATTAATTTTGACGATGTTCATGAATCAAACACGGATCGTTGACCTCAGCTCTTGAACTCGACATTCCATCATGAAATCCTCATTGTCAACAAATTTGTATGTGATTGTTTTGCTTTGTCAACAATCACCACTCAGATGTCCACTTTTTAAACAAACACAATCACCTAAAAAATGCATCAATGATGCCTTGAGTGATTGTTTTCCAACAATCTCCCCCTTTGGGTTTTTTGACAACTCTTCCATAAAAAGATACATCATTGATTCATCAGCCACCATTCACCTTTTGCGATTCTGATAGCGATCAAATATTTACTCAACACATACTCTAAGCACACATGAGAAATGCTTAGCGTGAGAAACAATAGTAAATGAAAAGTTCATCAATGAATCACTTCATCCTTGACATCCACTGTTGACACCAAACTAATACCAATTTGTACTAAACTGATACCAATTATTCAAGGACTTGTTGGAAGTCCAATGTTTTGTTTGGAAATATTCTCACCACTCTCCAACACCACTCTTCTGCTTTTATCATAAACCTCAGCTGTTGTGATGTCTATCCATTGATCGATCACTTCTAGCATCATCAGATTCAATACGCTCCCCCTTTATGTTCACAACTTCATCCCTTGTCAGCTTCAAAACCTCTTTAGCCCTATTTCTTGAGTTGTCCTAGATAGGCTTTGGCTAAGCACATTCAACAAGCTTCAACTCCCCCAATCTGGCTGCTCCACTTGTCATCTTCTCCCCATATCATTCATGATTTATCAAATCTCCACATTGTCTCCCCCTTGAACAATAACTAATAATCATTTTCACCCCCTTTGTCAACGAACCCAAAGGACACTCCTTTGTAGTCTGTAACATAGTAGAGAACACATATCAACACATTATGGGAAAACACATCATTCCTCGGGGAGAGGGGGAGGGGGTTCCACAACCACAATATTTCATGTGTAGGGAATCGACTGAACTCCCAGAGCCAGTCGATGCCTCTCAAAAGCTTCTTTGGGTAAGGCCTTTGTCAGAATGTCTACAACCTGTAATTCTATAGGCACATACTCCAACTTCACGATTCCCTGCTCAACCTTCTCCTTGATAAAATGATACTTTATCTCAATGTGCTTTGTCCTTGAGTGATGGATGATATTTTGGATATGATTTATAGCACTTGAGTTATCACACTAAATTCCGATCAGAGACTTCACTTCAACCCCCATATCTTCAAGATACTGCTTCATCCACAATTACTGTGTGCATGCTTGAGTGGCCGCAATATACTCAACTTCTGCGGTGCTCAATGAAATGAAATCTTGCTTCTTCCTTAGCCAAGAAATACACAATCCAACAAGATAGAATGCACCACCTGACGTTGAAATCCTGTCATCTGCTGAACCGGCCCAGTCTGCATCAGTATATCCCAATAACTCTGTCTGATACTTTTCATTATATGTCAGTCTGAAGTCCATTGTTCCCTTGATATATCGAAGTATTCTTTTCACTACGAGAATTTGACTTTCCATGGAATTACTCTGATATCTCACTGCTTGGCATGCGGCGAAAACAATATCAGGCCTTATTGCGGTTAAGTACAACATACTTCCAATGATTTTCCTGTATTCTGTGATATTAACTGCCTTGCCATTCTCATCTTTTGATAATTTCATCCGGGTAGCAACCGGAGTCTTAATCTCCTTGGAATTTTCCATTCCAAACCCTCTCATGACCTCCTTGGCATATTAAGACTGAGAAATGAATGTTCCATTCCTTCTTTGTGTCACCTATAGACCAAGGAAAAATGTTATATCTCCAATCATTGACATTTCAAACTCATTTTTCATGAATTTGGAAAACTGTCTGCACTGAGCTTCATTTGATCCACCAAATATTATATCATCGACATAGACCAGCACCATCATCCTTTGATTACTATTTTTGTTGAAATAGAGATTGTAATCAAATCCACCACGCTGGAAACCAATATTCTTCAAGTACTGATCAAGCCTTGAGTACCATGCTCTTGGTGCTTGTTTCATCCCATACAATGCCTTCTTTAGCCTACAAACTTTGTTCTCATCCTCATGAATAAGAAAACCATCCGGCAGCTCAATGTACACCTCTTCTTCTAGAACCCCATTTAGAAATGTAGATTTGACATCCTTATGGAACACATTGAACTATGTTTTCACCGCTATGGTCAAAAATAATCTGATTGTCTCCAGCCTTGATAATGGTGCAAATGTCTCATCTACATCTATTCCCTCTATCTGGGAATATCCCTTGCACACTAGTCGTTCTTTGTTTTGAATCACATTTCCATCTTCATTCATCTTGTTGAGATATACGCATTTAGTCCTGATGACATTCTTGTCTGCTGGCCTCAAAACAATCTCCCATGTCTGATTCTTCTCAATCTAATTTGGCTCTTCATTCATGGTCTGTACCTAGTTTTCATCATCGACTGTATCAGCAATGCATTTCGGCTCAATCTATGATAGTAATGATGTCTGATGTAGTGATTTCATTCTTCTTGTCTGATCTAGAGCTCACTGATCACTGATGATATTTTTCCTGTCAATTTCATCTCGACTCATTGGATTTTGTGCAGATAAGGATTTTACTTCCTCGTACGCACCATCATTATCCTCTTCTGAATCATCTTCAACCACTTCTGATCTCCCTGAGTCTCTTAACAATTCCTCACTTTTAACAGAAGTCATTTCATTGTGTCATGGTTCAATGACCTTATTTCATTGAACATCTTCTCTCAAATTTTTGTTGACACACCTTTGATATTCTCTCGCAGCTTCTCGGTATCCTGAAAACTATCAGCTAATACCACTTGTTAGAATGAAATAGATAATCATGGGATGCATGATTATTACTGATTCTAACCATCTTTCTTTCTTCCCTCGATAGGAAACACTTGATTTGAGTCATCCAATTATTAATTTGATGGATTTGAATTTTATTTTGTTATTGAATGATCCCCCTGTGTTATGAAACACTTCATGGGATTATGAACACTGTTTAGACCCATAAACACTCTTACTTTCCACATGCATCATTTATTATAGTCTGGAACTTAGTATCGAGCTATTAACCCAATCTCTAAGCCTACTGAGTTGAGACTCGGTGTAAGAAACAAGAGATATAGTTAATAACACAATAACTTCCTATTGTGCTATGTTTCTCCCTTTCTTCTTCAACTCTGGTACCTGATTTGAATCAATTGAAACACTAGAGAATATCACTTCTCCACTTTGCATCTTTATATGCCACTTCCCCTTTGATCGTATCTCCCTAAAACCTGAAACACTTGAATAATCAGTTAACAAAATTTATACACATAGGGAGAGGGGTTTCTTCCAGACTCCTCAAGATGAGGATTGCGGTTGATCCTGATGGGTCAACCCTTGGATTCTTTCATGGAGCGTATCACACTCCTTTCTTTCTTCCTCCAGCTGCCTAACCAACTTCAACTACTCTGTCCATATGACTAAGCATTCATTACCTGAATGATGAGTCTTTTTCTGATATGAAGATTCTGCAGGCCTTGCCTTTCCCGTAACTTGGGGTTTAAACCCACTAGTACACATTTCTATCTTTGATGTTCTAAAAAAATTCCATTTTCCTTGATTATTTCTATGAACATGAATCTCTTTTCTTTCCATATTCCCTTCCTTCTTCCACCATTGCAGGGATTTTCTTTTTTCTTCCAGTCCTCTCTGTGGCACATGACTCGTGAATTTTTCAAAGCATTCTTTGTTTATCTGTCGTTTATCAAGATTATGAGTCATCACCCTATTTTGCATTGGTGGTGGGTCCTCTATTTAACGTTCATTCATCTTTATCATAGCTGGAGTAGTTCTCCCCTTAATCTTCTAGGTTTGTTCACATTCTCTTCTTGAGAGCTGCTGTGAGTATGACAGAGGAGGTGACTGATACACCTTTCGTTCAGCTCCATGTGATTCCCCTGACGCTCTGATCCTATTCTCAAACTTAACACTTTATCTCTCAGTGTTGAATTTCTCATTATGCATCACTGGGGTTGAGAATCTCCTTTCGAGTCCATTTTCCTTTCTTTCTTTCTTCTTTCTGAAATGTCTTGCCAAATGCCCATAATTAGAACATATAAATCATTTTCCATCAAAGGCATACCTCATTTCATCATTTCCCTGTAGAGATGTTGATGCATTTTGAGTTTTTTCTCTAACATTGAGCTTCTGAGCTTCCGGACACATACTCATTGTGTGTCCTTTTATTCCACAGTAATAGCATCTAATAAATGATTTCCCCTAAGAGACTCTTCGCTCTGATTTCTTATGATGCTTCTTGTTCTCAAATTTATCAATGTTTCTATTTTCATAGCCTCAGATGTATTTTAGAGCCTCTGAACAGAAGATTGATCTGTGGCCATGAATCCCGCAAAAGTATCACATGACATCATTTCCTTTTGATATAGTTCTCTTTGGACTATATCCAGCACCTAGATGTTTTTCTCCACTTCTGGAACTATTCATAACCCTCTTTCTATCATGCACTGAAGGGGATTCATCAAACCCAAAACTAGTTTTTTCCAAACTATGTGGTCTTTGAGCTGAGAAATGTTGTCCCTGCCTCTTTTAAGAAATAGAAAATTTTATGTTCATTTCATCATCACCTACCGAGGAATAATCAAATAGAAAGTGCAGGGAATCCTTCATTTTAGGACTTCCTCTAGCATTGGATTTCTCCACTTCCTTCTTCACTGATTCTAGTTCTTCTTCAAAATTTTGAATTTTCATATCCCTTGATTCGAGTTGGGAATTGATTTCTTTTCTGAGATTATTTCCACAAATCATCTCATCTTCCAGTTCAGGCTTCAGCATATCAACAATGTCATTTTTCTCCTTTACTTTCAATTTTTCTTGAGCAATAGAATCAGAACAACATGCATTCTCTTGTCGTGGCCTTTTATTCTTATGAACTTCTGCAGACAACTGTGTTTCTAGATCATCATTTCTAGCTTTAAGATTATGAACTTCATCTGACTATTGATTCTCTTCATAATCAACTGCCTTTTGTTTGACCTTCATTTTAGCCACCTTTTGGAGTTTTTCACCTTGAGAATAATTCTTTTTCTTTAGCTCAATATCTACATCAATAAGTCTTTGATTCAAACTTCATATCTTGTTGATCTCAGTTTCCAGAGCTTGGATCTGAATGTCTTTAGACTTAACTTCATCGGTGTTTCCAACGTCACATGGAATATTAGGTTCTTCGATGCACATGACTTGATCTTTCACATTTCTATTCAAGCCATCGATCTCCCTTTTCTGTTCTTCAATATTAATCTTATACTCACCAACTGATTCTGAGTTCTCTGGTGCTGATAACATGAGTTTCTCAATTTTATCCATCAACTCAGACTTCTCTTCTTAATGCTGCTGTATATAGAGATTGGCATCGCGAACAACTTTTTTAGATTTCTTGGTTTTGGCACTCCAAATATCTATCTCTTCAAGAGAAGCCTCTAACTCAGCTTTCATATCTATTCTTCCTTCAATTATTTCTTCTTCATCATCACTTGTTTCAATATCTCTTTGAAGTTCATGTACCACACTCATTCCTAAATCATGCTTGAGTGATTCAGCCATTTCCCTATCAGATTCATCCAGACCTTCCTTCAGTAAGCTTTTTGATTCTTTTAATTGAATCACACTTTTTCCATACACACTTCCACAATGAGGAATACCATGTTTTTCCCTTTTCCATGGAACCCTAAGATAATAGCAGAAAAATTCTTTTAACCACACAGATCGACTACACCAAGTTAGAGAAAACAAATCTGATAACAGAAACATTCCCTTTGATACCAATTGTTAGGACCAATAGGGGCCAATATACCCTGATAGGGGGTGAATAGTGGTATGGATATTATTTTTCAATGTCCTTCCTACCCCACTAGATCTTGACCTTTTTATTACAAGGGTCACTTTGTTTGATCTTGTGTGTAAACTATGATCACTTCTTTACTTCTTTATCTAATGATGATGATTTGAAAGCAATGCAGAGAAGCAAACAGAAAGACACCGAGATTTTTACATGGTTCACCCTCACTGGGCTATGTCCAAGGAGCATACGCTGACAAGTTATCGGTCGTACCAAATTCCACTATTCTTCACTAGATGTGGATACAATGTTCGGGCTAGATCACTTCTATGCCCAGGATCACTGCCTTTACAATATTTAGGGTCAGCTCACTGCTTTCCCATGGGTCACTCCCTGTTTCTCTCTCTATGGATCAATGCCGGTGGAGAGGACCACATTCTTCCTCTTCCTTATCTCGCTGCTCTGTAAAGGATCCAATCACAGTTTATAGACATGTAGGTCTCTTCATTTGCATGAAAGAATGCATCTCCCTCTGTATGTAGATGCTCTGTTGAAGTACATCTTTCACCTGTAGATGAATATCTCTTTGCACCGAAAGTATCGGGAAAACTTCCATCTTCCACACAGCCCGAAAATCACAGCTAGAAAGAAACCTTACTTGGCACGCAAGTCAATCTCCGTGCGCATGTATAGGTGCACAAGTCACAACGGGCGCTCAATTCTTCCTCAAACACTTGTGCGACACAAGATTCCTCAAATCCAAACTTGCGCGACTCACTTCCTTTTACGCCCAAACCAATATTGTCACCCAACTGCCAACCAGCGCACAACTTCTCACACCGGCACACAACTTCAACCACTGGCGCGCAACATCACTTGCGTGACCACACACACCACCTGCACGACAACCCCACCTGTGCGACGGGAGATCTAATTTCTCAAATTATTGAACTCCGGTTGAGAATGAAGAGGGGTGGTCCAGTATTTATAGGAAAATTGACCACCCTTCGCAACGGCGCGCCAGTCACCTGGACGACCCAGTATCGGCGCGCAAGTCTTCTGTCCTCTTAGACACTTGTGCGACCAACTCCCAAACTTGCGTGAACTTGTTTCCTTATCCATATTTTGATCTTATGATCTTGAAAAACATATGGCACGTATGTTTCCTATACTCCAATTCATCGACACACAAGTCCCTTTGCCAAAAACACTTTTCTTCATTTTTCGATTTTCAGGCCCAAAACTTTGGAAAACACTAGAAAACGGCGCCACCTTGTATCTATTATTTTGTACCGCCTCCAGATCATCCATTCATTTTGTTGAAGTTCTTGAATCAAACATGTATCGTTGACCTCCGCTCTTGAACTCGACATTCCATCATGAAATCCTCTTTGTCAACAAATTTGTATGTCATTGTTTTGCTTTGTCAACAATCACCACTAAGATGTCCACTTTGTCAACAAACACAATCACCTCAAAAATGATTCAATGATGCCTTGAGGGATTTTTTCCCTACACAGAGGTAAGGCTGGAAGATCCATTTGATGAGGCTCATGAACACTGTTGGAGCGTTGGTTATGCTGAACGGAATAACCAAGAACTCGTACTGGCTGTACCGACACCTGAAGGTCATCTTTTTCACATCTTCACCTCAAACTCTGATCTGCTGATAGCCTTAACTGAGGTTTATCTTCGAGAACCATCGTTCTCCCTTGATTTGATCAAAGAGGTCGTCAATCCTCTGAAGTGGGTATTTGTTCTTCACAGTCACTTGGTTCAGGCGACGGTAGTCATAAAAGAACCTCAAGCTCCCATCTGCCTTCTTGGAGAATAGAACCGAGGCTGCCTAGGGAGAAACACTGATGCAGATGAATCCCTTTCCCTACAAGTCCTCCAGCTATACTCTCATCTCATGAAGCTCAACATGAACCATCTGATATTCTGGAGTAGATATCGGTGTCTTCCTGGTGTACAGGTCAATGTTGAAGTCAACCTCTCCGTGAGGAGGTAGTCCTGGAACATCATCAGGGAAAACAACCGCGTACTAGTCCACCACTACAGGATAAGTCAGACACTCCACATCTAATACTCTGAGGGAAATGCATGCCAAATGGTGAGTGATCGGCTACACCCTCCTCTGAGTAAGTCCATCCTGCGCTTCAAAGGTTACCTTCATGCTGGAGAAGGTTAATCTGGTCCCATCTGTGCAGACACACCGCACATTTCACCTAATACAGTCGATATGAGCATGGAATGTAGATAACCACTCCATACCCAAGATGTTGACATATTCCCTCAACAACACTATAAGGAGATCCAAGCCGAAGCTCTTGCATCATAGAGTAAGCTCACACTACTGGAACCAATGCGTAATTGTTGAATAAGCTCCCATAGGAGTCTCTAGCTGTAAGGATCGAACCAAAGGCTCCGTTGGAATCTACGTACTTCGAACGAGGGCAGTGTCAATGAATGAGTGACTGGAACCTGTGTCTTTAAGAACCGTTGTTATGGTGGAGTAGACAAAAATTGTTCCTCGTATCATCTCTGGAGCACCATGGTCATAGGCCTCGGATTCCTGAAGCTGAGCTCTCCCATGTCCACCACCTCCCTGTGGTCGTGGTGGACGTCCTGTTGTTGGTGGCGGTAGCACCTCGTATCATCATCTACCACGAACTATACATCCAACTCATCTTCCATGTCCACCTCTTCACTTCTGACTACCTTGATCGAACTTTTTCCTCTGCCTGGGAGGTCTTTTAACCGTCTGCTGATCTCATATTGTTGGGTCTAACAGTCACGAGCCTTGTGACCAAGCCTGCCGCAGGTGTAACATTGTCTGCTCTAGGCATGACTGGCACTATCTCCACTCTGGGTGCCCCACACAACCGATCCTGAGTCGTGGAGTCGACCACACATGGGTCTGGTTCTCTTGAACCTCTTCTTCATCAATCTACTACCATTTGCAGAAGACTCTGTTGCATGTTGACTAGTGGTGGGACTCACTACTAGAGACATCTCAACAAGGAAACTCTCCACTAGTAAGGCTCGCTCCAACACTCCCTCCTGTGTTAGAATGCTGAGGGAGATCATCAAAGATCTGATATCTCGCCTGAGCCCCTTATCTATGGTCCGGACACTGAAGAATGGATCTCATACCATATCTGTGGATTAGCACGAGAGGTCGGTTAACCTCGCTGAGTACTACGCTACTGTCATGTTGCCCTGCTGCAGATAAAGTAGCTCATGTATCTGCACTGCACAAATGGTGGCTAGGACAAACTCTGCCCAGAAAAGGCTCTTGGATTCTCCCATAGTAGTGTTGCTCACCGTGGACCTGGAGTGTCAGGCTCCACCATCTGCATGCTACTTCCTGAAGGATGCTGGCCGCAAGGATCACCATGTAGTCTGCTAGTGTCCCTACTATCCTAAAGACTCTCACCACAGCCTCCACCAAATCTACAGCTTCATGTCGGTCCATCTCTCCCAGGAACCTGAGTGGCCTCTGGTGCTGTAACTCGTGCAACACTCTCAAGCGGTGTGCATTGACTGCTGCTGGGGCTAGTGGCATCAGTGTCTCAACAGGTGGTGGTAATGATGGTGCCTCTACTGGTGCCTCAACTGAAAAGGTTCCCATCACCAAATCTTCATTTCTCGGTGGGCTACCAGTACGTACGACTCTTGGGTCTCTAGATGGTCATCCGCAGGGAGGCATCCTAAAAGAAACAGATGCCACACGGTTATAAGACTATACCTCGTGAGATGTCCTGGTTTGAGCTAACTTATATAAAACATTTTAAAACACACAATTAATTAGTATTTTGGTGTAATAAGTCGGAAATCAGTAGTCAGTGTCCATGTGTATGGATACATCGGCCGCCGCAGCAAAACTGGACTCTTTGAACTGAAAACCACACTCGTTACCCTTAACACTATTGTGTCATAGAAAGAAAATATCAGAGTCGTAAGTTATGTGGTAGATTCGAATCCTTTGATACCAAATTTTCACGACCCGTCTCCCAGGGCCCGTTTCGTAACTACCCCTATCTCGCCTTCAATAGGCCAGGGGTTGGTGACTTGCACCAAAGGCGTAAATCCCCATAACTGGGAAGGAATTTCTTTTATTAAATGTAAACACCCACAACCAGAGTACAAGCGGAAGCATAAACTAAGAAAAAATTATATAACAGATGTTGTGCTAGAAAGTAAAAGGGGAAGGAAATAAAAGGCCAACAGTAAAGTACATTGAAAAGACAAAACATGTACAACTAAGAGACAAACAGTTGGAAGGTGTCTAGTTGCTATTAGATCATCTTCCATGGATCCTGCCTGAAGGGTAGGTTCAAATAGCCTCCTCAGAACTCCACATCTTTCCGTCACCTCTAGGTACATTCTTGTTGTGAGGTCCACCTCTGGGTACCGTCCAGTCCTCACACACTCTGCCTCGGTCAGCACTGTCCATCGTCTGCATCCAACACAACGATGTGCGGGTATAGCCCATGCAGGGGTGAGTATAACGATATTCAGTATGGACCCTCAGACCCTCAAGGTCTCACAGAATCCAACATGGCTAAACCAAAAAGTATGAATAAACAGAAACAAATTACTTAGGTATATGCCCATACAAATACCTATGTAATCTAGTAACCCATCTCAATCATGAGGAAAACACAAAGGTCATTGACTCAGCTCAAACTCGGATTTTTATTATCTAAACCACAGCTTCTAGAGAACTCCTCCTCTGTCGTGTATAGTGGGCCTATCATGAGACTGCGGTTCTTCTCACTAACCTTATACTATTGAGGTATTCATGTCAAGTACAACGGGTTTTCTACCAACTACCAAGCGCTCTGTCCGCTGTGTGTCTGCCACCAAATACCGGGTGCACCCTCTAATCGCCTACAGAGGTACTCTTCCTATCGAGTACCATGGTTATGTTGCAAAACAATAGGCACTCCATACTCTATGGTTTTTCCTCCAAATATCAGGCGCTCCCCACTGGGCTAGTTGAGTCACTCTGAGTCGAATCGGTCAAATAGTCGTCAGGTCTGTCAGCTACTAGGTCTCTGCACTCTGTCTGCTCTTCTTCAGGAGGATTCGCTCAACGAGCTACTGGTCGATACTCTAAGAGTAACTAAGTCTCACGTAGAAGTATTTCATAGGTTCACCATGACATAGGGGTCTCAACGTAATAGATGGCGCGTCAATCGGACGCCCGACCCGTGAGTTATTAGCATTTTAGTCCCGGGGGCCCGGATGGTTTCCTGAATGAACCAACCTGAACGTATCTCAACTATACCTCAAACAGTCGTGGGGTATTCTCAATGGTACTAATTATTTCCATGAGTGATGGATCCACTGAAATTTCATCAAACAGACGCTCATAGCCCGAGTTATGGGCGATTAGGTGTAATCGTGTCTAACGGGTTCAGATCCTATCCGACCCATTGGGACTGACAGAATTGGACCCGACCCAACCTGGGGTCTAGACTGGGGTCCGACCTGGTCCATGGGTCTGCCCCTACCAGAAGGGGAGGCCCAGACCGAAGGTGTATCCCGGCCCGAAGGCGCGGCCTGACCCCTAAGGCGCGGACGGCCTGAAGGTGCGACCCAGCCCGAAGGCGTCGTCCGGCCCGTGGGGGTGTCCCGACCGTGTGGCCCAGCTGGACAAGCATGGGAAGGGGGTGTCACACCCCCTGTTACCTGTTTGGAATAGGTTCTAGGCACCGGTTCGATTTTCCCCCAAAGACCCGAGGGGTCCCGCCTTGTCCGGTTGGCCGAGCGTCCAGCCGGTTCCCGGACCACCCGCGTGGCATGACGGCACCACGCCCCTCCACTATAGCCCACCCTAGCCGCGATTCTGCATGACCGGCATGGTGCGACGGTGCTATGCCCCTCTTCTATGGCCCGCCCTGGCAGTAGTTCCGCTCCACTGGCATGGTGCGCTAACGTCATGCTTCCTTCACCATGGCCCGGCCTGGCTGCGGCCCTCGGTTCCTCCACATGGCATGATGATGTCGCTCCTTTCCGGTGACCCGGCGGCCTTGCGCCGCTGGTTTCTTTGAGACTGTCCGGATTCCGTCTGCCGTTGTTGTTCTGCCTCTGTCGTCAACCAAAGTAAATAACAAAGGGAGAGGGTCGGGTCATGTTCGTGCTTCCCCAGCCTTCCAGGTTATTGCGATATCAATTGGAAAATTAATAACCATGATCAAACGATGATTAATGGAAATGAGAATCAATCTTAAATCCCCTACCTTTCATTTCTCGAACGTTGATGGTGGAAGGAGTGCGAAATATGTCGTCGATTCGTCGACATCGAGAAGCATCTGGGGAAGAAGCGTCGTCAGCATTCTTCGCGGTCGACTTTTTTTCCTTTGGTTTGGACAAAGATCGTCAAAGAAGTTCATCCTTGTTTAGTGGTGTGTGGAATTATTCATTGGAAGTGAAAAGGCTCATCTCTTCCTTTCCCCTTTCTCTATTCCACCCAAGAGTAATTTCCAAAAAAATAAAATAATAGGTTTTCTTATTATTTTATTGTTGGCATGAATTTGAAAAGATTAAAACTAAATTAAGTTACTTCACATACTTAATGGGTGAATTTGTCTTAATTAATTTGGGGGAGGAAGGTGAAGAATTCAATTAATTCATTATGTGAATTGGAACATTAATGAGGGGAAGATGGAGATTTGACATCCCACATAAATGGGGGGGGGGTTTATCAGGGTTAATGGGGAGTTAGAACCCTTGTGGGTCCCACATTAATTATATCCTCCCAAGGGAGGTTATTCTTGGGTGGACCCCACCACCATAAACTCCCATGGAAGGTTAGGGTGTGGTGGACCCCACCTCCAGCCTCCCCTTGGACGTTTTAACAACAACAAATGAAAATAATTTATGTATTATTTTCATTTAATTTTATTTAAAAACCCTAAAAACAATCTTCTACTCTCGATAAAATGCAACAGTGGTGAAGATCTCAATAAGTAAAAACTAATGTTGCGAATTCAACGGTTCCCTTGAAATTAAATTTAGAGAATCGGTTCAAAAGTTACAAAATCCCCTCGTACGTTTAGTGAACATACCCGACCAAAAATCCAGAAATTGATTCCCAACACACCGGACCTCGGAATCAAACGCCATCAGAAACTACGGGATTGTAAAATTTCCATGTATTAAAATGAAATTACACTGGAATTCCTGGTCTTTACACATAACTCATGAAAAAAAATTCTTGGTGTTACAACATCCTATATTTAGAATAACTCATCCTTGAATTGGCCTTTCTATGGTGCTAAGACACAATCTATGAAAATTTCTCTCCACTATGCAAGTATTTCAACCTATCACCCCCATGTTTTATCCTTTTAATGGATGATCTACCATATATCCCATAGTATTTTAAATAACTTTCATCAAAGACCCTCCATGATCTGATCAATGATACATACAAGATGCTCCTTCAATGATGCATCTTCCCCAACATAAATAATTATCCTTAGGATCAAGGGAATGAGATATTTATGAATAATAATGTTGAATAAAAATGTATTATGTCATCATGAATATCCTGGAACCTTTAGGGGTAACTGATAGGACACTGACTGGTCTCTCTCTAATATCATGAATGGCCTGACATTACGAGATGATAAATTTCCCTATGTATAAAACTTTCTATAACATAACCTATGAAAAACAGAAAAAAAACCCCCAATTTTCTTCAATGAACTCTATAGGACTGCGATGGTGATCAATATATGATTGGAATCTAGACATATCTATATTCATTAATTTCTGAATTAGGGGCACCTGCTCTGATGTCCCCATAATGAGGCAATGTCAAAGTAGTACTGCCTCACCAACCTCTATCCTATACATGGGTGAACAAATAGCCTACTATATATGGACCCAAAAGGATCCATCTATATAACTACTAGGAAGTCTATATTTTATAAAAATTCTGTGAGAAATAGGTCTTTCTTCCAAGAACATCTAAAACAAAGGAAACAATCAATGATTATTTCATTTCACACCTATATCATTCTCTTAGACTGACCATTGACCTGAGGGTGATATTCTATGTTTAGAATAATAAATGAACCTAGTTATTTATGCAACCACTTCTAGAACTGTGACAAAAATATTGAATTATATAACTATATGATAGAAAGAGGAGCAGTAAGAATGTACAAAATCTTCTAATCCTAGATCCTCCTATGATAATTTACTATAAATAATCCTTCTAATATATAGAAAGTGTATGTCCTTTGTCTAGAAGACAATGATCACCCATACCACATAATGTTTTTGAGGAGATCTCTACAATCCCATTAAGAAAAAAATAGTAACATAATCCAATTTACATTATGGAATGGAAAAATGTCTTTAAATGTGCATTAGGTTGATGGTTCTCTATCTTAGACAACTGATTATTGGAACACCTCATAATGAAACCAAAAAACTACCTCTTTATTCCCAGCCACCAATATAGATGATTCACATTTAAAAACATAATGAAAAATTGGGATGTACTACATAAACATATTCACGAGTATGCCACATTAATTCTTCCCATAAACCTATAGACTCCCAGGCACCTCAATTATTGTATATCCTAATCCAAACCCCATGAAAATACAGGTTCTTCACCATGGAAACTCTCCCTCATGAGTATAACATTAGTATTTCAGTGTGTTATCATATTTACCCATTCCATTATAAAATATTTCACTACCAAGGCTACTAAAAAAAGATTCCCACGATACTCCCGAACAACATAAAGCATCTAAGAAAAATTGGCCCATCATCCACAAATCATTACTATACTCCTAAATGGCATTCATATCAGTCACCCATATTGGTGCATCAACTATTGAATTTCCATTCCTAGATGGATAATAGATATCTATTTCAAATAACTATATGTGTTCTACACACATGGAGAACCGAAGATTCAATTCATAATGTGGGGAAATGTGTTTGATATTTTTTGGTCTGTGTAAATAATGATCTATTATCCTAATAAAATATTACCATAATAGCATAAATCATGAACCTCATCTTCTAAATTGAGGTCATTCATATTTAAATTTCAGTTTTTCATCCTCATCTAGAAATACCCATGTACCAAAATATGACCACCCAACAATATAGATACTCATAGATTGATAAATTACTCATCAGAATAAATTTTATACCTTCTAAATGGATTTAGATAAATCTGGATTAGTGTTTAATTCCATCTTCCCTTTTACTTATGAAAGGAACTATCATAATATTTATACCATATAAATATAATAACCTCATTATTCAAGCCCGTAATAGTGGATTCTTAGAAGGAAAATTCATTAATAATTTTCTTTTAATAAAAATACATCTTTGAGAAACTCCATTTTTCAATGGCGTTTTTTTATGATCCTAAGAGGCAAGAACTCTCACATTCTCTAGGTCAATTGATACTCTTAAATATATGATTATGTGACCCTAAAAAGTGAACATTTTTTTATACAAATGTGGAATTTACTGATCTTGGAGAACTGCATGTGCTATATACTTAAATCAGTATGATCTCACTATGTTAAGAATGTTTATACTGAGTATAAGAATACACCATGTTTTCATCCAAAAATAAAACAAAAAATGAATATAGATATATTTAGAGGTCTGGTTTCGTTGTTGACTTGAAAATTATCTATTTCATAGTAGAACTAAACTATTTAAGTTGATACTTGTATATGGAATATCTACTCTAGAATGTTTTACATGGTATGTATGATTACATAACAAACACTAGATGGTATCCCAATGTTAAATAATTCTTAGGGAAAATTGTTTCACCGTAGATATGGTTGAAGAGGTCATCTAAACAAGTTAGTTGATGTTGGTTATTAGTCATAAGCTAGTTTAACGGGAGATAATCTATACAAAGAATGATTCTACCATCCACATTATTAGAGAAACAGATATGTTTACCCTATATATTAGTGATTGGGAATTTGAAAACCATAAAATAAATTGCATATATATTTCTATCGATCTCTTGTGACTTGGTGGTTTCAATGGGATAAGGAGGAATGGACTCTAGTGCTGCACTAGGAACTAGCATTGTGGTTGACTCTAAAACTCTCAAAGGAGGCATTATAAATAAGTAATTAGGGAAAACATTCCTAATTCACACCACTATATGACAGAAATATTTTATCTGTGTTACTTGACAATCTAAATAGATTATACTGATCTAAGATATGAATCCACAATGTTTATGATTCTTAGGTCCATCTCAACTTGACTGAACATCCGTTTATCCCTTATGAATATAGTAACCTTCCCCAAGTGATATGAAAAATCATCTAGTGATAGTAACCAACATGATATCGATAGGTTACTAACTTTTTCATCATCAATAAGATGTTGAAGCTAGTCATTTATTGGATGTATTGGATTCATAACAAGCATACTATTCTAAAATCAATGTGTTATTCCTTGAAAAAACATATATGCTCTGATCATTTCCCACCAGTGTATCTTGAGTCATTACCCCAGCTGAGTAACCAATTTGAAGGCACCTAAATTCTATTATAGAAGTTGAGATATAATATTTTCAAGCACATGTTCCAAATAATGTTAAATATAAGGTATATTCTATGGAAAAATACATCAAATTTTTGAAGGCATCATCATTTTCTCCACATTAATATATTTTTCTACTTGAAGATGACTAATACATCAACCCTAAGTCATAGTTTGGTATTTGAAGAAGTCCCGCTATGTGCTCACTACATAGCATGAAGTTTGTGAGGTTTACCATCATTTCCATAGGCATGTACAAGTACATGAATATATAAATCATGAAATATGACCACAAAGTATTAATAATGGGGTCCACCTCCCCCAAGAGTATAAGTGGATTTTTTAGATCTACCCTTTCAATTAGTCTATATATGATGTGACATGAGGAAATCCTTGAATGTACTAGATAAACTTCATAAAACTCTCTCATATTTGAGAATTGATTCCAAACTTGGTTAAAATAGGTTGTTCCATATATGCCGATATAGGATTTAAAAATGGTGGACCTTGGTAGACCAAATATAAATAATGCTCATCCCCACATTCCCGACACTCATCCAAAGATATTCATGGTGGAATATTTATATAATTTCTAAACATGAACCATTGAACAATGTTTCATAACTAAATAGATCATAGAAATTGAAATTGGATAGGTACAAGACCTTATTATACAAGATTCGAGAACTATCATCCAAATCATAAAGATAGTTCTAGGTAAATTAAAAATATCATTCATGTAATAATAGACACTATCTAATACACAATACTATGTTTGGGTCTGGTTCACGGTCCTATATCACATAAGATGGGTTCTTGTTTATGGAGTTTCAATTACTATTTATTTTGGAAAACACACACTATATTGCTATTGTAATACCCATTTATAGTTACCCACTATTTAGTTTCCTAGGAGAATAAATTTTATATATTTAATATATATATATATATATATATATCATGGTCAGGGTAGAAGTGTTCCCATTCAATATATAAAGAGTACCAGATTTATAAATAATAATTTTCACATCATGTAATTATAAACAACCTATAAAATGGTAAAATTATATACATTACAATTATCAATTAATAGCGTCACATACTCTCTATACTATGAAATTTGAATCAATATAATTAAAATATGTAACATTTATGCATGTGGGACCAATGCTACTTAAAATAGACCTGACATAATTGGTTAAATAGAGTTCCACTAACAAGATATATAGAGAAACACCATTTAGTATGATGTAGAGAGTTTATTTAATCCAATTATTTATCTCAATTAAACTACATTTAATTCAATTTACTTAGAAACATCAAGGATATTAAATAAATCAAAATAAATATAATGAATTTAAATAACGAGGTACACCTATTGTTATATGAATATTGTATGAAATCTAAATATCAACGTAAATATGATGATTTATGTACAATAATTTTTTATAATGATAAACCAAGGTTAAATGAGTATTAAATAAATTCATAATCAAAAAACATATGTGTCACCCAGTGGTGAAATTAGTATAATTATATTGAGAATAATTCATAACAACTATTACATTAATGTAAAATTTGGATTTTCCCTCTATAAGGGTTACATACTCAAAAGAACATGTTTGTTACCATATTACAAGGAATCCTTTTCTTCTATAAAATTATTCAAATATTTTATGGAAAAGAACTAAATCCCCAATATTACTTTGTAGCATCCCAACATGGGATCCACAAATAGGTGTCCCAATCCGGTTGGCCACATAGACTCAATACTCCTCCCAGTCTGTTAAAGGCTACATACAAGTAGGTTGTAATAGAAAACTAATTTGGGGAGAATAATCCACCAGAATTTAGTGTAACAAAATGATAGAAAATAATATGTAATCATTATATAAAAATAATCATTAGTAACCAAATATAAACTGTACATATAATAGTTAAATACATAATAAATATTTGAAGTCATATACATAATTATGTTCATGTCATGATACTATACAAAAGTTGAAATACTTGGGATATAGAGAAACAAAAATAAAAACATTCAACATTTAAATGAAACACAATTATATAGATAACTCTAATATAAACACAATCATAAACTCTCTCTTCTAGTAATGTTCTACATCCAAGTAATTTAATCAATCATCCATAAATGGACCTTTTTTTGTTCATACCAGAAGTCACAAAGTCTGTTCGGGTACCAATCGGCATCTTGAACATGTTATGATAGAACATCAGAGGTCCACCACCTACAGAATCTAAAAATAACCACCCGGAGAATATAAAATGATAGTGTTCATTTATAATAAATAAAATCTGTAATATAAATTTTAAAGGGCCGACCCTGGTTACAAAATGACACTTAAATGATACTATATGATTATATCTAATGTAATATATATCTCTGAAATATTTGAGCAAATATATATATATAACTAAGTATATATATATGAATATAGATATTTATTTATATATATGAACTATATATATAGTGACATATATAGCCATAAATATTCAAATAATACAATCCAGAACCCGAGGCCTAACTCAAGTGTCCCTGCATAGTTGTAAAAGTCTCACGTTTCATATATGATATGATGCCAATAATTCAATAAAGGATACAGATGGAATCTTATCTTACAACCGAATGAGTCAAATGAAACATCGTTCCCAAAAACCTCTAGAGGAATGTGAGATGTCATTTCAAGTGTTCAACAAATAGTTTGATGCACTCTGCCCAACATAAAATGGAAATAGTGCATGAACTGTCGTCTCTAAAACATTCCTTAATAGTGTTGAAAATCTTATTATACATGGTGATTAAAAATAATAAAATTATATCATGTTTCTTGTGCTTTATCATAATCCATGGAATAAATTCCAACCAGATAACATTAAATTAACAAATAGGGAAACCATAATTTTTATAAGGGGAATGTGACTTGGTTATACCAATAAATTTATTTTAATATAATTAAGGTATTTCAATTTATTTATCAATACAACAACGTATATATGGTGGGTTTGTCACATTATCATTTTAATGTTCATGGGATTTCAAAAGCATACAAAAGGGGTGAAATTTATCGAGTGGGGGTGGGGGGACCTCTAACAATAAATAGTAGTATATAGGAGTCCTTCTAAAAAGGTCAAAAAATTTAATTTGAGAATACTTATTTTTAAGGAATTTCATTGAAATTACACAGTGTCTCCATCACAGTGTATGAAATAAAACAAAATATGGAGGAAATTATTAATGAAGTATAGGAGAAAAGGGAAATTCACATATTATTTTTCAGAGCTCCCCGTTTAGAAACATGTTTTCTCAAAACCATATGCCCACTATGTACCCAAAATATCCACCAAATACATAATTGGAACTAAGGGTGTGGTTTAAATTTTTTTATTGGGAAAATAGTGAACATCTCATGTGACCTACTACAGAACCATTGTAGAACCCCAACGGGTTTTCCAAAACTATGTAGCCTTAAGTGAAGAGTTTATACATACAATGCACCAAGTCTGTTTCCTCCAACATATTGAGCTCTATGATGAAAATAGACCAAAAAATATTCTAAAATATCATTATACCATATGTTACTTCTATATGTATAAATGGAAATTTTAAAACCAAAAATTAAAATTTATTTACCCCCTGACAAAAAAAGTAGGCCAATACAAGAACATTTGAAAAAATTCATCTTTGAATTTCATATAATACATTAGTATAGTATTGATTCATATGATTCCTTCTTAAACATCATAATACTTGATGATTTTTCATCTAATTTACTCTCAAATAATGTGGTATAATAAACTATTTGTGTAACCTTAGATTAATTATTTGTCTAATTCCCATACCTTTGTTCCCTGACATGAAGTTTGAAGAACCAAAAACCACTAATATATTAGTGTAGTTTGTTTTTCTTTACATTTGTCAAACAATTTGAGACGTGTATATATTTTTGGTTTTTTTATGGAAGATTCATTTCCTTATTCATTTTTTCATTTTACACATATATTTTGATATAAAACTCCCACATATTTTTTGGATGTTAATTTCATAGCCATAGGGGGAACATTTGTTATCTTTGCATCAAGGATGCATAGTTAGAACACGATGAGATACTTTTTAGGGATTAATGGTGGACAAATAAGTATGATAGGTCATGAGGTTAATATGTTAGAATTTTTCTATTTTTTCATATCTGTATATGTATACTGTGGTTCATATAATGGGAACCTTCTGAGAGCTTACTGATATCTACTTTTTATACACTTAATAGATATTCTGGGTGACATATGATCCTAGGTTTGCATTATAGGTTATTACACATGTTTATAAATGTATTAGGTAGGATTAGGTTTATGGGAATTTCATATTGGGAGAATGATAAAGAAAAATATAACAGTAGAATCTCTCTATTTTAAATTTTTCTATTTATTTTATATATGATATCGACCCACTGGATGACCATTTAAGATTTATGAATTTATGTTTCCACATAATCCATTTGATATAACATTATATTTTTTTTGATTATGTGTTCTATAATTTTTTTTGGATTTTTTTTGTTATTTACACTAGTTTTTGGAATTTGTATTAAGTGTTTCGTTTTTCCAATGTATCATTTAGTCTCAATGTCACATATGAGAACGGTATATGGTACTACTAAGTGATTCATATATTAGGTTGTTACAATTTGGTATCAGAGAATACATATTTTGTTTTACTACTTTGTGATTTCTATGATACGTAATCGAGGAATGTCATAGAGGTTGTGATGAAACTCAGACAGGTGAATAATAATAAATTTTATGATGGGATTATTATGTTACAAGGGGAAAAATATTAATTTCATGAATTTTTCTATTATGGTTGACATATTTATTTAAATATCATTTTCCAATGTAATATTTTGAATCATGGTTTTGGATCATGGACCATTGATAGGTTTTCCATTTACATTCATCATAACCTTCTCTTCAGAATCATATGAAATACATGTCCTTGTTTCTGATTGTTTGTTTTAATGACAGAACCTAAATTATATAATGTTTTAACAAAAAATTAGATTTTTTAGGTATAACTTGTTTGTGAAATTCTACACAATATCACCATGATTTTAACACATTAATTTTTTTCATAATGTAGGTTTTATGGTTGTTTTTGTGATAATTTCTCCCATTGTGTATATACCATCCCATCTTATAAGATATGTTATGAGGACAATGTTATGTCAGTTATGACATTGTAAGTCTGAGAGGTGATCATACAATGGTAATTTGTTTTCTTGGGGATGTGGATACCATTCTAAGGGTTGATGAAATTAATGTGACATGTAAAGTGATTTTATAATCTTATGAACTTTGAACCCTTTTGTAATATAGGGTTTTTATGTGGGAACGTTTCAATGGATTTATGGAGCTATTTATTATTGATGTTATTTTGGGGCATAGAAAGATTATTCATGTCAAGAACCAATCAAGAGTTCCATCCAACATGGAACCCGATGTGATATATGGAACGACTAGAAGGATGTTCCCAATCCCCAGAGGCTGAAAACAAGTGACCAGATATGAATAATAAATCATGGTAATGAATTTACATAATTTTATAATCATAAACTAACCGAAAAATAAAACATCAAAATCTATAAATACACTACCAAATATGATATAACCAACATTCTAGATTTTAGATTACAACATTAAACAAAATAAAAAAATATTTTCAACAAATGGAAACAAAAACTATCCCAAAAATAACTATATTTTAAAAAGAGGATCACCCTCAAGACACCACTATCAACCGTGCATAAATGACACCCTTAGAAAGCCAAACCACCATCTCAAAACACATTTACTTTACCAGTGTCAAATATAACCAAGTTTACTTGCACCCAAAGCTATAAGTATGTTCTGAGATCATGCCTAATAGGATGTGGCCCCACAAATTATTCTATGATATAAATAATATAAGATAAATAAACCTTCATGTTTTATTAAATAAAGAACAATGATTTTTTTATAGAAAATAATTTTAATGAAAACATGATTTATTTTAGAATAACCCAGAAAGTATATTGTATAAAAAAGGTAAGTGTGATGTCACCATAGAGCATAAATTTAGTGGAGTTCCCTATATGAACTAGATATGAGTTGGATCCTAGAAACAACGTATTATAGTGAAAAGTGGTACAGAAACTAGAACCATCCAAGTTCTCATGCCCAAGCCACAAGTGAGGAGAATCGTCCAAAATTCTAGTGTTCTCCAATTCTCATAATGGTTTAGTTGATGTTTCCATTGTCAACCCTTCTATGTGAAACCGGGCCTAGGCCACTTTCGATTCACTAGAATTCTAGTCCCAATCTCCCATGTTAGTCCCCTATGATTCCCTTTATGGGCATTTCTCATATCACATACCTCATGAATCACATCTTCCACACACACATGCCATGAAATATAATAAATCATATTATGTAACCACTTCCTTTTCCAAAATCACATTTTAATCCAATGGAAACAAAAAAATTGAAAATATATTTTTCACCACCCATAAAATTTATTAAACATGTTGCCTCACAGATAAGTACTATTGAAAATTCACAACAAGGGTTTAAATATTATATTCACCCAACTTCCTTTTGAAAACATTTTTTTGATCCATACACATCTAAAAAAAAATCAGAAACATATTTCACACCACTCACATTAATCAATGAGAACATATAAGTACTCTTGTAGGCATATAAAATTAATAAAATGTTGTTTAAGCATGGAATCACCTACATTGGTGGTGGAAACTTCCAGAATCTAGTGAAAAACTTCAACAAAACCTCAACTGAAACTTAAATAATCAAAACCAGACCTATAACATCATGATTAAATCATAATAACCAATATCTAAACCTAATAATGTAACATAATCCACTATAGTTGTGAAAACCCCTAGGAAAGAATAAACCCTAAAATGAAAGATGAAACTAAGAGATAAGGGACTTAATTGAGTGATTCCATAATAATATGAACCGAAATAACCACCAAAATGTTTTTAATGGAAGAAGAATGAAGGGGGAGTCTCCCCTAGGGTGAGGAACTCCGAAGGGAAAGCGAAATATGTGATTTGGATTTAAAAAGAAGGGAGATAGAACCTTAAAACATGATTTTTTTTAATTACCATGATAGGATGCATGGTTAGTCTACACTGTTTTAGAGACCATGTGTTGACCATGTAGATGCAACTGTCTACTGAGGGTATAGTACATGGTTATTCCATATGGTTTACAACCCATGATCTTATAGTGTGATTGACCTCTTCCCAAATATGACACCTTCATACATAGTTACCTTGGTAAGGTGCACAGATTCCCCTAACAGTGCGCAAGCCTTGCGCCATCCCCTACCAAAACCAAATTTTACATTTTTCTCAAAACAATATAAATAAACCCTAAAGGAAAATGGTAGTCCCAAATATAAATAGATAAATACCTCAAAAGGAATGAATGGATTATAAAATTATCCACATGATGAAAATTCTTTCCTTGAAAAGTCAACACAATGCTTGGTCAAATAATAAAAATGTGTACAATTTATCAAACCATGGTATACGTCATTATCATCACAATTTTTATATAGAAAAGAAAAACCAACCATCAACCCCACAAACCATCAACCCCTAAACCCATCAAACCATGGAATTCATTCCCAATTATCATGCATATCATTACCATGATTCCAAAAGAATCCAACAAAAGAAATAGACTTCCAAAGAAGTAATTTCACTTGGGAATCTATAATACACATGGACATTTAAACATGGATAAATCAGGCACTATCTCCAATCCTACCCAATTCAACAAATGATATGGATCTTGATTATATATCTTTAATTACAAGACATGAAATACATCTTGAATTGATGTTATATGGTAATAAAAGCTAACCACTAATTCACCTTTCTAATTCTCTCAATGATATCAAAAGGTCTGGCGTGCCTCATCATTAGCTACCCTAGCTTTCCAAAATTATGATGACACAAACATGGTGCCACTTTAAAGAACATCAAGTCAACCACATAGAACTGAAGATCTCAAAATCACTTTTCATCATAATATTTTTTGCAACCCTTATCAATAAAAAATCGATGACTTATGAGCTTGACATTGATAGATGTCTCTTCCCCAAGTCTCATCCCCAACATCTAGGTCTCACGCACCCATCCCAACACAAATGAGACTGACATGGTAGGTCATAGAGCACCTCAATAAGATCTATTAAAAAAGAGGACTTTAACTATTATTATATTAAAATTCAATAAATTCAAAATCATTATTCCATAATCCTTTAAAATCCACGACAGGTACTCAAGGAATATCTTCTAAAATATGATTTTCCCCCTCTATATGGCCATCAGATCAACGATTGTTTTTAATATTCATCATTATCTTCTACCCTAATACCTTTTGAAGGCATTCTTAGAAAGAAGAGGTAAAATAGGGGTCTCTGTTAGAAACAATTTCGGTCATAACACCATGATGCCTTACCTCCTCATGAACGTATAACCGGCCCGACTTATCCACTTTTACTAAATCTTTGATTGGAATGAAGTGAAATGATATGGTTATATAGGAAATCACCACCAAACTATTATTCCTTTCATGAGGTGTACTTGATAATACAATAATAAAATTCATGCAACCTCATCCCAGATCTTGGTGGGAATGGGTAATAGCTGAAGAAAACCATAGGGCCTTTAATGATGTGCTTTTACCTTCTGACACAAATAGAAACTCAGTACCGAGTCATCTATATAACGCCTCATACCTGGACACCAAAATATTTAATTAAAATAATAATTAATATTTGTATCTCCATAATGAAAATTACACTGAAATTGGTGGTTATCCTACATAACCACCTTCCTCAGAGACAACATCACCGTATAACTGACCTTCATTTATATAACTCCCATGGGAGACATTGAAAAATCATATGGTGTCTCCCACCCATGATGTAACTACATAGAATATTAACACATATCATCACTATGATTTTCCCACTGAATCATATCCATAAGGTAAGGGTCTAACAAAACACTAGCCACAAATGCATATCCACTGTGTTCCATCGTCTCAGTTAATATATGTGAAAAATCCCCATCAAGGTCCACTCATCACTAGACTCTTTCAATGCATGTATGGAAAATTTTATTCTCAATTAATCTTCCACCACATTACCCTTTCCTAAGGTATAAACTGTATTAATGTTGAACCCTACAAACAGTCAACCCAATAGTGTTTCCTCATGTTGAAATCCTTTTTGTTGATAATGTAGGATAAGATTTTATGACCACATAAGACCACACATTTATCACCTAAAAGATAATAATTCCATATCTTCAAGGGTTTTATCACCGTTTCAAAATTTTAGAAATGGGTGGGGTAATTCTTTTCATGTGTCAAGAGTTGGAGACATCCATATGCCACCACATGACCTTATTATATGAGAACACATCTGAGACACATACTTGAGGCCTCGAAATAAACCAGAAATCCATTAGCTAATTCAGGAAAAATCAATTTAGGTGTTCAAGTCAACCACCACTTTAACTACTCAGAGGATAGAAAACACTTATGGATCTATTAAAACTTCACCACTTTCACAGTGAGCATCGTCATGTGTGATGAAAACTGAGGGAAGTCAAAATTAAACTACATGTAATACCCTACCAAGCAAAGGAATATTTTGATCTCAAATACATTACTCGATTGACCCCATTAAATAACTACACACATATTATTGGGGTCCAATAAAACTCCTTGTTAAGAGATCACAAGGCCTAGAAACATTACATCCATAATCTAAAAAGAGAACACTGATAATAGTTCATAAATATATAGACACGAAGTTTTCCCAAAAGAATTTTCAAATGAATATCATGTGCCTCATTAGTTCTATAATAAACTAGGATTTGATCCATAAATTCCATGAAAAATAATCATGATACTAGTGTAACACCCTATTTATAAGTGCTATGAAGACAATTAGATCATTTTTCAATCCTAAATGCTTGAATAAATACGGATAATTGGAATACCTACATAGGAAGGCCATTTATGGTATATCCACCTCTCTCAAGCTGAATTGGTTGTAACTAAAACCCATGTCTATCTAGGACAACCCCTTTCCAATTTTATCTGGTCAAAATAGTTATCAATTTGTGTAAAGGGAGTTTTTTCTTGGTGGTTACCTTTTCAGCTTTGAGTAATCAATACATAACTAGATAGATCTATCAGCCTTCTTTACAACCAATATTAGGGTAGCTGAAGGAGGGAATCCATGGATAATGAATGATTTGCCTTCTAAAACAACCAGTTTTACCTTTAATTCAATAAATTTTATAGGATCCATAAAATTTGAGGGATGGGATATAGTCTGTCTGTCTAGCACCAAATCAATCGAGATATCCTTATCCTTCATCGGAGGTAGTCCTGATAAATCTTCTAGAAAAAAGTTTGAAAATTCATGCACCACTAGAGGTAATCTTCCCAATGGTGGGCCACCATTGTCCTCCCTCATGAGTGATGTTTACATAAATACATGATTACCATATTCTATGAGTGGAGGTACAACACGACACAGCTATGGATCCCATTCTCTATGAAAACATGGGTACTTCTTTCCAGTGCCCAAAAACTCAACAGATACCAATAATTGTCGATATATACCTGAAAGAACATAATGCAATCCATAATGAGTATTATGTGAAGGAATTCAATATAAAAGACTAGGAAATCCCATTTTAACTCAACCCCCAACTTTCTATGTGGACAAGATGGATACCTGAAACTCTTCTCATTCTTCTCACCCAATGACTTTACAAAATATATCATGTAAGATATAAAATATGTTGTAATATTTATCAAGTTAATAAGATGGTAAGTGATAAAAAAATATATTATCCATTATCAAATAATATATCTTCTATTCATGTTTCAATCAAAATGGTACCTCACACTATAAAAGGTTATGCATCCAATCCACCGGGTTCCAGATTCCATGCATGAAGATGATTAACCATAGACTGAGCATTGGAATGATAATTATCCTTATGATCTAACATGAACTAATTCTTCCCAGAAGATGTCCCAACCATTCTTCTAGGACATACAAACTGAGATCCCACTATCCTGGATAGTTCTCGCTGCTCTCACATGCTGTTAGAATATATATATCCTACACCACTCGGATAAGAACACATTTCTCTGTAGAATCGTTAAAATTTCACCATTCCTCCACATCGATAACAAGATTTGGGAGGATATGTGAAAGAGGGTCGAATGTGTCCCACCATCCAACAATATTGTAACTCAACATACCTTACATCATAATCCATATAGTATGACTTCTGAGAAGGATGGCCTAAACTACCACATCAATTTTTTCCAAGCTCATACTGATTCCTCTTTTTCCCTAATGAGATCCCACTTCCGACTGCTAAAACATCTATGTAGAACCCAGAAGTTACTTTCTAATCGATCACAACCAGGAAAAAATGATTAAAAACCACAACATATGTCTTAATCTTGAACGGAAATATCAAGAAATAAATCTATAGTCACCATCATGTCTCGAACCTCTGATCATTTTTTTCTCATTAGATAAAATATCAATTGTGTATTTCACTGACTCGACAAAGAGATTGGTACACTCCATCAGTGATTAGTCTACCATGGAATGATCCACAAACTCCCTATATTTTTATTAGACCAAGACCTCATGAAAATACTACTCATTTAATTCAATCTTGAAATCCATTCAAATCATCTACTCGATCTTCACAGCTTAGGCCAAGACCTCAATACACTTTTCTACCTCTATAGGTTCAACATTTCCTCTAAAAAAAGATGGATTGTTCTTGGGAAACATATGAGGTTTTTCTCTCTAGGGACTAAGAATATCTTCTCTAACTAGAATATGACCTAGACTGTCTCACTATCCCCAATCCTGAATAGATAAAACTAGATATTCATGTACCCTACAATCAAGCAGTGAGTGGTATCCCTCTCTCAATTCTTACAATTGTTTCAAAGGGAATTGTTTGGGGTGGCAATTTTTCTACTAAAATGAAACGACCACAATAAAAACCATTTGTACAACAACACTAAAAAATTTCATCGATAGAAAAAAATACAAATAATCCAAAGTCATCAAGATAGTGTAACAACCAAGATACCTCACCCCCACCTAGTTTCCATGTACATTCTGAATCTTGGATGTCAAACATGAAGGATAAGACAAATAAAAATCACCAACATCCCATGGAGACCAGAGGTTTTTCACAAGGAGTGCTTTCCATACACTCTAATAACAATGAAAACATAGAGCCCCAACAATACTATCACAAGTATTTCCAAAGTGATGATAAATAACATTTCTTAAAAGATCTTGACCGAACCTGATGCCATTTTCCCTGAACTAGGCCAAATTCCCATATAACCCGACATTTGACCAGATTCGAGTCACGACATAAAGGGTGTTCACGATCCCCAGAGGCTGTCAATAAGTTCCTAAGTAACAATAATAAAATATGGGGATGATATAAATTGATGATTAAATATTAAAACAACAAACAAATAAATAATCCAAAACTGAAAATACACAATCAAATATTACCTAATAAAATTTCCACATTTTAGTTTATGATATTAAACTAAATACAAAAAGGGGCTACAACAAAGGGAAAAAACAATAAAAAAAATCATATGATAAGAGGAGAATATCTCTCAAGCCACCACCATAAACCAACACAATAGAGACACTTATAAACCTAAGCCACCATATCCAACCACTACTACTTTACTTATGTCAACCATAACAATGTCTACATACAAACAAATGTGTGAGTATGGTTTGAGATAATGTGCAGTAGGATGAACCTAATAGTGGATTCTATTCTACAAATATTATAAAATAAATAAAATTTCATGTTTTATAAAATAATACCCATATTCATTTTTATTGAAATAAATTTTAAAGAAGACACACTTTATTTTAGAATAACTAATAAAGTATACAGTATGCCGATAGTATGTTCGATGCCTCCATAGAGAGCTGAGTCATGGGAGATACTTATAGGAACAATATGAGATTTGGACCCTAGAGACATCATATCTTGGAAAAAAGTGATATAAAATCCCCAAAAATAAATGTTATCTTACACGAACCACTATATAAGAGAAATACCCAACATTATTTTGGTGTCTATTCATCATCAATGTTCAGTTAGTGTTGTTATACATAATCCTACTTTGTGAAATTGGGATAAGGACACTTCTGAATCACTAGTGTAGTAGTCCTACTCTACCCACATAGTCCCCTAGGATTCCATTTTTGATAATTTCACATATCACATGACACATGGATCACTACTTGTAAACACAAAATCAAAGAAATATAAACATGCATATTAAGTCACCACTTCCATGTCCAAAATCAATTTCGAATAAGATTAACACCAAAACAAGTTCAAAACATGTTTTTCACCAATCATACAATTTTTTAAAAATTATTCCAAATATATATGGAATGTTAAAAATTCACAATAATGGTTTACACATTAAATGCACCCAACTACACACGGAAGAACCACATTCAAGTGATCCAAATATCAAAACATTTCAGAATACACATACAAACATCACATAATAATCAAAGGAATGATATATATACTCAATAATGAATTTAAAATTCATAAAACTATGTTTAGGAAGTGAATATATTTCCTTAGGTGTGTGATCATCTGGAATCCGGTGTGAAACATCCATCGCACCTCAATTGCACCTTAAAGAAAAAATATAGGACCTATAACATCACTGTTAAACCTTAAAAACCATGATATATACCTAAAAATAGAACTAAACCCTTTTGAGAAGTTAAATTCTACTAAAGTATGGGAAACCCATAAAATTATAGAGGAAACCAACAGATAAGGGACTTAAATGAGTGTTTCATGAATAAAATGAACTAAAAACACCACTAAAATGGATCCAAATAGAGAGGAAATAATGGGAAGGCACTCGTAGGCTAAGGAATATCAAAGGGGAATAGAAATGAGGTTTTAAAGGTATAAATAGTGGAGAGTGAAGCATAAAAATACAAAATTTATTAATGAACTATATCGGCCACACAGTTTGTTTGCATGGTTTGTCAAACTATGTGGTGATCGTGCGATTGCCACTCTCTACATAAAAAATGACACAAAAATAGCTCCCATGGTTTATATACCATGATCTAATAATGTGATAAGCCTCTACCCAAACATGAAACCATCATGCAGGGTTACATGGGAAAGGGACATAGTTTCCCCAAACCATCATAAATTCATTCACCACCCATACAAAATCTAAAATTACTATTTTTCTCAATAAACTCAAAATAAACATAAAGGGAAAATTTTATACCAAAAAAATAAAATAGGAAATACATTAAAAGGAAACCAATGATTTGATAATTATTATATGATCATGATTTATGAATAACACTCATGCAGTTAGTGATTTTTTTCTTAATCATGGTAGTAGTGAGATGGCTCATGATTTGAGATAATTGTATATGTTTTGAAGCTTGATTGTTCAATTATCCATGTGGGCATATGATCGATTGGATGTAAAAGATTAGAGAATGTATTGGGAAGTGATATCAGGTAGCACACGACTGTTCAAATATTCGGTTAAAAGAGATCAAGGAAGACAATGGTAAGAACATGTGAGTGGGTTTATAGAGGATCACTCATCCCTGAGGAGTATAGTGGGTGTTAGTATAACAATTAATGAAAATAAATAGTGTGTGTGGGTGAGGGTTCATTCGATATATGAGGTATTATTTTGTTTTTAATTATTGAGTTTTTACATGTGTGATGAGGATCAATGGATTGGTGATACACTTTTATGCATGGTATCCTAGGGTATCGCGGAGAATTTGCGCTGTTAGTGATTGATATGATCTGTGAGAATAGATCATGAGTAGAACAAGTACATAGTTTCAACCCATGTTACATTGTAGATGAGGAGATATTTAATGAAATCTTTATAGTGAGGAATGTACTATATACCATTAAAGGGTGAGACCATTATATAAGCTAAATTCCTAAAATGGTGAATCGATGTTCTTAGTGTGGTAGGATCATGTAAGGATTGGAATTTCAAGATAGTTCTCAAGTAGAAGTGGGGTCGTTATTTCGATTCATTGTGTGTAGTAATAGATGAAATGTGGGATGTAAAGACCACATATATAATTTATAAGGGTGAATATAAGAATAACCCTATTATATGAAACATAAAATAGATCATTGAGGTATGATGGTCAGGGTTTAATGGTTGTGGATGTAGTGACATCATATTTTTAATGACTAAGATGAAACTAAGATATCGATGTATTTTTCCCTTGTACCTCATGAATAAAAGATTATATTTTAATTTTGGATTTTAATTTATTTAAATTGTTTTACCAATATATTTGTTTTTATTAAAATGAAGGTAATTTACATCATAATAAAAATTTCATTTAATATTTATGAAAATGATGAATTTGAATTTTTGACTTTAAATATGAATTTTTGTGGGATTTTTTCAATGTTTTATAAAAATTTTTAGGTAAAACATTTGCTAAACCATTTTAGCCCTAACCAAATGGGGTGAAAGTCATATATTGAACCCATTGGAAATGCTATCAAACCACACCAAATAAAAGATCCTATATTGGTGTAAGGATGCATAAATCATTCATTTTGAATAAAGGTATAATCATATGCATGTGAAGATTTTCCATGTGATGGCGGGTGTCGAGACTATACTATGTGTGAAAAAAGTGGTACTATGAGTCCACCATCTCTACTATGCCATTATCAAGTAGTATAGGACATGGTATTATATTTATTTAATTATTATATGACTGAAAAGTTCTTTTTTGGATGGTGATATGTGGGTACTCTTCGTCATTATCAAAATTAACATCGCTTCACTCACTACAAATGGATAATCCTTCTCAGACATCCCACCAATTCCTCTGGTACCTCCTTTCGCAATTGAAATCACTATTACAAAACTTCATCTACTAATAAAATTCAATGTTAGTTTCTAAAATATAACATGTGTGGGAAAAAACCGTTATTGAGGTTGGAAACTACCATGAATAACATCTGGAGTGTGGGAAAACACACAGAGAGGATGATCATTGAATTCCCACACTCCTAACATTTATTTATTTTATTTCCTATATTCATTAAAATTTCAATATGTATTTAATCCCTCTAAACTCTAGTTTTTTTTCATTAATAGATTTGTAGAAACACTGAGTGATTCAATATGGTGAGGTGACCCATTTTTTTACCTATTTCTTGGAGTGTAATTTCTAATAATTTAACATTTTTCATTAGCATTGTATTTCAATATTTGAATTCAGAATTTAATTTTATAATAATTTCCCCTCCAAATATTATTATTAGTCATTTCAATGATTATGGAATTATCTTCTCCAATCATTTTACTTGGATCATATTTATTGATCGGAATAGAGTCACATGGAGAATATTTAGTGATTGATGACTATATGATAAAGAGGTTGTGACAAAAAATTATTACTCTAGATTTATAATACCTAATTTTTTACTTTATAAGAAGTTAAAAGGAAATTTCATTGTTTATTTTCCATATATAATTTATCTTATTCCCATAAATGAACATTTTCGGAATATTCTCACCATCACTAAACATGATAATGGGTGAACATGGTAAGATATTGTGAAAGTATTAATTAAATCAGTTTAAAATGGATAGAGATATATTTTTAAATGACTATAATATCATTACACATGGTAATTCAATCCTAAATATGAAAAATTGTTTATCATTTGGGTTTATTAATTATTATTTCATTATTCTCTAGTCAATGAATGTATACTGCACATTATTGATTTTTACACATGTGATAACAAGATTCGTGGACAACTACTTGGACATGACTTATGTTAATACTAATACTACTACACCCCTTTGAGGAATAATTGAGATTCTATAACACCCCAAGATACATGAGCATAAAAATGTGGTGTTTCTTCTAAGAAATTAGTGGCAACCATAATTTTTATTTTCATCACTATGACCTCAAAATAATAATGATTTAATTTTGATCTTAAAATAGAAATAATTTTTTTAATTGGTCCTTCAAACCATAATTTGGATAATAATTTTTAATTAATTAATAAATAGTAATAGAGGGATTATTCTAGTATTCACTCCCAAGAAACAATTATCTACATCTACTTTGTAAAATGATATTAAATTACTAGATAATATGATACCATGTTGTTTCTTCTGGAAATGGGGATGACCTTGTTTGTTTAAGGTTTAAACATTCCAATTTGTTTCTAACGGGTTTATTCGTAGAACCGGAAACATCCAATGATTTTATATCCATTTAGACCTACATTCCAAAGGTAGGTGCTCATTATTTATGGACTGATGAGGCTTATGAATTTTCATTGGTCAACAGGATGGGAGGTCAGACTCATCACACCTTTTTGGGGGGAATTATTGTCTACTCCGGGACACTCTTATAGATTTATGTTATGTTCATGAATCATTATTAATTTAATAAGAATAAAAAAATGAGTTTTCCTTTAGATTTGGCAATCAATGATGGATATGTATGAGATTTAGAGAATCTTTTATATGAATTTGAGGTTTTTCATTGATTGAGAATCATCCGTATGTATTGGAGATTCTTATTCAATGATATCCTTCAATACATTATATAGAAATCACTTGGTCATTATGATGAACATACTAGTTTAAAAGACACATAGTGGGGCACTTTAATTTTATTGTCATTCAGAAGGAAAAGGATTATTTTAAGGTCGGGATCATACTCACAGATGGGATACCAATGTGTCCTTGTTAAAGAGGAATCAGAACCCACGTATTTTTGGAATTAATATTAGTTTAACGTCATATGGGACAGATGAGAATTAATGGGTGATGATCTTGAACCTTAGAAAGACCTCTTACATACTCTACTTTTAAGGCAGAGATCAATGTCTACATATTTCAATTAATATGTGTGGGGCTTACGTATGATTAATGGCCCAAAGAGATGTGTCATAGTTACTTTTACACTCTAAACTCATGTGAGTCATGCTCGATGTGAGAAACAAGAGGTATCAGTACACCTGAATATTTTTTCCATGAATGATGTGGTCACAATGAATGATATAGGGATTATGTATGTGTGACTGCCCAATTAAATGAAGATCATGAACTAGTTCAGGAAAGATGTCGTGGAGCAGGGTCCATAATGGTATTTGTGATTTATGGAGATTTGCAATTTTAACTCGGGACTTATTCCTGAAAAGGAATCCCACATTAATAGGGACATATGATTGGGAGGAATTACTCTTGAGAAGGAGGCTTAATTAAAGAATTAAGAGTGTTTTTTATTCCTTAAAAGGAGTCCCAATTAAATGGAACTTATAACATGGGGCTTACTCTTAAGATGGAGGCCCAAATTTAAAGGAAATTATCATTGGGACTTACTCCTAAGAAGGAGGACCATGTTGGGGGGGGGGGACTTGGGGATTACTCCTAAGTAGGATACCCATTAACAAGGTCTATAAATGTATTTGTGTTTTATGGAGAATTAGATTCTTAATTTGGGGCTTAATGATGCCCGGAATAAAGGGGGGCTTTAACATATTATTGGGGCTTAATCCTGAGAAAGATGCACATTTTAATGATTCTCTCATCTTAAGGGATGAGGTTCAGTGAAGGGAACCTCTAACCGTAGTGATATAATGTTATATAAATCACTAGGATTTGGGAGATATTCCACATAACTTCTTTCAGATAACGAAGACAACAAAGAAACCATGAAATAAGTGGCATTGAAGATGATTTTAAAGGCTATATCTTGAAAAGAAAATGTGGATTTAAAGAAAATAGGTGAATAGGCAGGAGGGGAACCAAAAAAGTGGCAGGGGAGCATGTCCGAGTTGTCCAAGTATACTTGTGTGACATGAGTTCACTTGGGAGATGAAGAACTTATAGGGTAATAATTGGGAGATACTTGGCTCAAGACCTTCGTATTATCCCTAGATGCTTCCAGAAGGGCGGATCACAAGTTTCCGTGAGCGGACAAGTTAGCACGCAAGTGTCTCTATTTCCCTTAAGGGTTGGACACTTAGGCGTGCAAGTATTGATGACTTCTAATACTTAGGATTTATTATTCCTCTTTAGAGATTCTATTCTAGGTGAAGAATTACCTTATAAATGTTCAGAAGACTTCAGACAGAGACTTGGGCGACCAAAGATTGAATATGAGTTTTGGATTTTTTTCGTCCCTGAAATGGGGGGCCCACTTGGGGTATTTATAGGCCACTGAGCACCTTGGGTGAAAAACTAATAGGGAGTGCAAGTCACTTGCGCGACCCATATGTGGCGTGCAAGTGACTTGCGCGACCATAAAGAAACTTTCACAACCCATGTATAAAAGGATCCTTATTCATGCCTTTGTAAAATTTTGATGTTCTTCAAAGGATGACTCTCTTTTTGCTTAAGGAATTTCCCTTTTCCATTCATTAGGCTCTGTAAAGGAAAGTATCATCAACAAAAGTACCCCCTCAGAGTCGGATCTGTAAAAGGAAGGAGGATTTGACTCTGAGTAAAATGAGAAACAAGGTGTCGTGGAGCACAAGTAGTATGCGTGTAGGTATTGTTCTATGAAGAAGGTTTAGATGTGCAGGGGTATGACCTCACCTATATATATGGGCATCATTATCACCCAGAGCACCCACATTCCAATGCTTCCCTCTCTCATCATGAAGGTGTCTGCCTTTTCTCTCGTCCATGCTTCGGTTTGTTGTGTCGCGCTTCCTCAGTCTGTTTTTGACTTGTGCACCAGTACTAGCGCGGTAAAATTTGTGTGACTAGCTTAGACTTGCGCACTAAGATTAGACTTGCACGCCTTAATTTCATAGCCATTTTTTTGGATGTATTCACAATTTTTTTTAAAGACCAACTTACTTAAATGATAATTATTCGACCATTGTACAAATTTAATGGCTCCCAAAATAATTGGATCGGCTGATGAGATGTCTAGTAGGCAGATTGATGACATGACGAACATCGTTGGCCATGATTACTATGATATCTATGACAGCACACTCCCAGATTTGGCCAAGTACATGAAGAAGTATCAGGTTAATTTCCCACAGGGCATTTATATTCCTTTATATGGCCATGGTCACCTTCAAGTAGTCAATGTTCCAGAGCCAAAGAACTATCTTCCAAATTCTTGGTTTCATACTTACACCAACCTTTCTTCAGTAAGTGTTTTAGTTGCAGGATCATTTGATAATGTTGGAACAGTGAATAAGGCCTACATAATGCATCATAACCCTTGTGCCCCAGATGTAAAACCCCACAAGACTGAGCTACAGCTGCATTGTTATTCCTCAATCTTTTGAAATTTTTAGATGGATCAATCCAAAGGCTGGAAAAGAGTTGGGAATTCCTTCTTGGAGGAGGTGTGAAGACAACGTGGATGTGGTCATATTAGGTGAGACAAACTTGTTTAGAGTAGGTCGAGGATCTAAAAGGAGACATAGTATTTGAAGCCATCTAGGCTGGGCAAACATATGTCTATAGGAATGATAACTTTTTGCTAGAGATAATCAGCCGCTAGAGCCCAGAAACCAATTCATTCCATCTAACTCATGGAGAAGTATGAATTAGTTTGTGGGATGTCGAAAAGATCTTAGGGGATCAAATTTTGGGTGATATTTATGAAGAATTCATCCCTCCCAAGGCAACTTGGAATGATTTAGAGAAGACTCTGGCTTTGGATTGAGAATTATTGAAAATTTTCCCCAAGATCATGAATTAAAAGTCCACCAAAACTTATTCTAGAAAGGATATTCATATAGAAGAGTGGATGGATATGTTTCATATCATGAAGAAGGAGAAGGGTCCCACCTGTACTCATCCTACCATCTTCCCCAGAACAGAGAAGAGTGGTGCCCTTGCAGGTTCTGGCCAACCCTAAAAGCGGGATAATTTGAAAAGTGGGGGTATGAAGTGGATAATAGAATACCATAAATAACTATCTGGTAGGCTTTTTAGCCTTGTGGCTCATCGTTTATCTTCTACCAGTTAGGGATTTTAAGGGAGGCATCTGGCCAGGGACCTTTGTTGTTGCAGTAAAGTTGGCTGAGAGGAAAATGGTTGGGTTGGCCACCCCAATTTTGGCGAAGGTTCACAGGAGCATACTCCATGTCTATATGAGTATGTCTCCTTTGAGAATAGTGGTACCATTCCATGTTTTGTGGGGATGGTTCGCCACACACATCAGAACATATGCTGTACAGAGTGGAGTACATGTTCATGGATGTTCTTTTAGGCCATCAGTGCAGGCATATTTTGTAATTTTTCCATTGTCCATCAACCCCTATGATATGAAGGTGAGGCTGAACATGTTCAAGGAATTACATTTCTATCCTTATGGAAACACGCCGACCTTGTGGTATTTTGATTATTGGAAAAACTAGCCTCGAATTGAGGTCTTACATACTGGCTTGTAGTGATGGTGTATTGGCCACCAGCATTGATGGAGAGATTATATACGAGGCATATGTTACATATAGATTTTCATGCCAATACAAGTGTATATAGAAGATTTTTGTATCCCCTCTTGTGCATGTCAGGTCAGAGCAGCATCCAATGGTTTCCTAACAACTTTGGTTACTGACCGCTATGGAGATGATCGGGGCAGTTTTTGATCTACCAGTTACTAGAGCGGGGAGTCAATTAACTACATGGTATGCTGAGAACTGGGTAGCATCATACCCTAAAGGGGAATAGAATCATCCCGTTCCTCGGGTGGGGACAAAAAAGAGAACTGACAGGGAAGAAACCCTTTCGTCTGGAAGGTGATTCTTCCTCACCCAGAGCTGATTCACCATGTTCCACACCTGGGGCTGATTCGCCGGATTCTCAGGACGGGGATGATGAGGCACGACATGATTCAATGCGGCCTCGTTCCATATATATTTCTGATACTAGTGTTAATAAACCTACTCTATCGACTCTTAGTGAGTTATATCATTGATGCAATTTAATCGCCATTATATTATAAAGAAACAAGTTTTATTTTATTATGCTTTATATGTGATTGTAGGAGTTGGGAATAAATTGAAGTCCAAGATTGTAGGACCCTCCTCACAGCCTTCTAGTGCACATGCTGAATTTTTATGACCAGAGGCTGTCCAGACATGGTGGAGTTTATATTGCGATGATAAAACCACCTATATGGACTTATACGAAGAGATACACATCCCTGGAGTAGGGAATCTTTGAGCTACTACTGATATCCATTTCGAGGATAACCTTGATGAAGTGCGGGCTTACATAAGAGACATGGAGATGCTCATATATTCCACTGATGATTCTATTTCTATTATCAACCAGGTGAAGGAATTGATAAATCATGGCACCACTGAGGGGATTGGTGCTTCAGTAGGTGAATAGTGTCACGATTACGTGGCTCTTAAACATGTAAGTTTCTTTCCTTATTTTCTTTGAAACTCGACTTCAGTCAAATCTTTGTTACTAAAGGAAATTACTTTCTCTATCCTATATCTTGTAAATAAAGGAACTGGTGAGGTCCCTTCACCACAATACAACCCTGGGGGCACTACCATCGGAGCTACTGAATCTCCTTGTGAGGCAGGTGAGCTATCTCTAGGAAGTCAAGCCTTGGATGAGGAGTTAGAAAGGGATTTTCACACTCCAATACCTTTATTTGGAGGTGATGATGTTAACACACCCAAAAAGTCAAAGAATAAAAGTCATCGAAGGATGAACCCACAGTTAAACACTTCATCAATAGTGGTAAGTCATTCGGATAGTTATGAATCCTAACTCATGAAAAGATTACTCATACTTCATGGGATTGTAGGGGCTTCTTTTATTTTTCCTTTCAAGGGGAGGACAAACCCTCCTCTTTGGACGAAAGAGGGTGTTGTAGAATAGTCTCAAATTCATTCTGACCGGGATGCTCCTGAAAAAATGAGGAGAGAAGAAGAGCCAGCTTCTGTTCCCAGTACTTCTCATGTTGCTAATACAAGGAGAAAGGATCCCGGTATTGGTAAATTAACAATACTTCATAGAATTTTGAAAAAATACATCAACATAATTCCATTCTCTGATGCTTTAGCTTTAACACCTGCACAAGGACATTTGACGACCACTACAAATGATTCCAAAATTTTCTCTGAAGAAGTTGTCTGGGGTCAGAGATTGCAGGATGAGGGTAGCCATGATGAAATATCAAATGCTCCCACTAGTAAGACTAACCCGAAATCTGAGATATCAATGTATGACATGATGAAACTTGGCATGTATTTTGGAGAAATTTTAGAGCATGTTAAATTACCATGTAATTTAGAAGATTTTGGACGTGAGTGTTATCCATCGTCCTATTAAAAATTTATTATTACATCTCTGACCATGATTGGTGGAAATGTGTGGTTCTTTATGACCAATCTGCTGACCTACTGATGCCTTAATCGGGTAAATACAACCCTATCATTGAAGATATGCTATCTCCAGTAGAGCGTAACCCAGCAGAGTTTCCTGGAATCCATCTTGAAAATCCGGTTGAAGGTAGGAATGACGGGTAGGAGCCTTCTCATGCTGATGATCTACCATTGGGTAAGAGATGATAATTTTTTTTCGTTGTACTTAGTTTTTAAGACATCTAATCAACTTTTTTCCTCTTAAACTAACCAAAACATTGAATTGACTATGCAGGGCCATCAATAGCAGTGGCTAGATCCATAGGGGAAGCCTCAGCCTCATCCCCAACAAGAATAGAAACGGAAGTACCAAGGGTCAGGGTGGAAGGAGCAGAACATGGCACTTCTTTAAGTGCACTAATCCTGGATTATATTCCCCCCTATGACAGTGATGCTGAGTCAGACCTAGAGGTGCAGAAGGCGCTCCAATTCTCACGTCGCAAGGCATGGTAGAATATATTGAAGATCATATCTAAAGTGCCCCTTGAAGAGTTGTATTCGAAGATCCCCCCATCTATCATACTTGTTCATCATGTTAGGACATTGTGGTTTTTGATTTCAAGAGATCCATGCTGCAGTGAAACAAGTCATCTTAAAAAGGGAGCAGAAGCAAAATTACCATCAAGATCTGACCAGGCAAGGCTGTTGACCAGTGTCATCAAATTCGAGGATGTAGTGTCCCGAGATGAGGATGATCATGCTGCTAAGTTGACAGAGCTGATGAATAAGGTCAAGGAGAATGTTTTCCAATAGATGATTTTTCAGCAACAGTTAGAGGTTGTTACTGGGGAACTTGACCAGCTTAACAATTCACTAGAAGGATTTCAAACGAATGGTATGAAATCCATCGCAAATGCCAAGAAAGCACTCCATCAAGTTGAAAAGAGTTAATATTATCGAGTGAATGAACTTAAAGTGGTTGTTGATGAAGCTCGGGATTCCGTAAATCAAATGAAGAGTTATGTTTATAGACTCTTGTAATTCTTGAAAAATATTAGAGACTCCAATCTGTGGATGTCCTTCTATCAATTGTGCATCAATGAAAAACAATTTCATCAACAATCATTTTTTCCCTGAAATCACTTGCTACCTTGTTTAATTAATTTTACCTAAGCTAATAGGCCTAGTAAGCATCGTTTGATTTATTCTAGGGTGATACAAACAACCCCGAAAACTTTGAATCATTTGTTGCTCAATATTGCCTAAATCATACAATTTGTACGTTTAGCGAGATGGTACTTGAATTTTTTTTCGGATTTCCTTTTACAGGTTCCCAATTTAATGAGTACCATTTCTCTTGTTGGTAGTTCAAATTCATGCATGCCGGACATAAAAAATTATAATGTTTAATAGTTGAATAGCTTTGACCGAATGTTTTAAAAATTTACACAATTCCTTGATAATTTGTTTGAAAACATGTTACCACATTCAAGTATGGGGAAAACATGTCATCTATGACCTAAGAAATTTTAAATCTGAGGGATGATATGAAAAAATGGATAAAATGCATTAGAAGAAGTATTTCCTAAGATTGATGTTACTAGTATTTAACAAACTCGTTAGGGGGTTGAATTATGCAGGGCCACTTACAGGAATTGGCTGCATAGTTAAATAATAGCATCTTTTGGCTAACAGGTCCATTATGTGGACTACTTATGCAAGACCACATAAGGGAACGTGCTGCATAGTCAGACAAAATAACTATCACAAATTTTAATTTTCTATTGCTAAAAAGCTAGTGGAAGTTTATGGGGATTCAAATTCTTCAATGCATAGAGTATGCTATATGGAGAGGGGTACTTGAATATGGAGAGGATATTCCAAATAAATATTGTCAAGGAATTAGATTAATGTATCTCTTTTGAAGGTATGACCCAAACACAGGGAAGGGAAATATAAACCATAGACTTGAATACTTTCAGATAATGAAAAAGAGTATGGGAAAAATATGTTAAGGATGGCTTTTTTTGATCCCTAGTTATTGTCGTTAAAAACCATAAATAAAAAAGAGGTTTTCCTCCTAAGATTGAAATTACCACTATTTAACAAACCTGTTAAGGGGATGAATTATGTAGGGCCACTTAAGGGCATTGGCTATATAGTCAAATAATAGCATCTTTTGGCTAACAGGTTCGTTATGTAGACTACTTATGCAAGGTTGCCTAAGGGAATGTGCAGCATAGTCAGGCAAAAGAATTCCTGGGTATCAAACATTTTGTGGCCAGAAGTCAAGAAAAGGGTTATGGAGATCTTGAAGTATTTATAGTTAGGAGTATGACACATCAAAATGGGAATTGTCTAATACATGAAGGAGATACAAAGGCCAATTTTAACCATAATCATCTTGTGGCGGGGTCTTAAATTGAGGTGTTGGAATTCACTACGTATCCCATAAGGATGGGAATCAATCCATACATAGTTCATGAAATATAGTGTAACATCATGTGGGAAGTGAGTGTAAGCGATCTTAGTTAAGGGTCATAGAGCTTAGACCATAATGAGGAATACACATTGTGTGTTTTATAATCCTGATGTGAATGAAGACTAGGGTTTTCATACCACCATCATATTTTCACAGGGGGACATTACAGCCAAGGGACTAAAAGTGGAATTTTGGTTTAGTCCCAAAGGCTTGGGGATGGATTAGAGGGATGCTCAAATGTTCCTACGTATCCCATAGGGATGGGAATCAATACATATGTAGTTCTTGAAATACCCTCTGTACAGATTATGTTTGTACAAGTGCTGGGTGAAATGGGACTTTAGTGCAATGATGGTTTGACCCAAGATTAAAGGTTCAAGCATTACCATGTATTCATATAGTCTTTTAAATATGACATGATTGAAGATCAATGTCAATAATGATTCCCTCTCAAGCTTGGGAAAATGGGGGATTTTATAGTTTAACATCATATAACTAGGACGATGGTGGTTGACAGTTTAGTGTCATGTAGCAGGGACAAAAGGGACACACACAGTTTAAGGTCATGTGGGACAAAGGTGAACCGATGTGAAGAGATTGTTTTTGGGCCTAAAACTCGGGAGTTTTCCTACGTACCCAGCCTAGAAGGCAAGGATCGAAGTCCGCGTAGTTAAATTGAAAATGAATTGGTGATTGAGTTGTACTTGAGGAAAACAACCTAAAAATGGTGTTGGGACTTACACATGGATTGCGTCCCAGAGAGGGTGTTATGGTTGATGTTTACTCTAATCTCACGTGAGTCATACTCAGTGTGAGAAATAAGAGGTAACAACAACCCTAACGATTCATAGTTTAATGTCATGTTGGACGATAGATGGACTATGAAGTTTAATGTCTTGCAGTAAGGACTAAACTAATTTAAGGTCATATGCATGGACCAGTGCTGTACATTTTAGTTTCATGTAGCTAGGATGATGGTGCATTGGTTTTACAGAAAATAATTCTTAAAAAATACTGCATTGGTTGAATTTGTAATGAGTTCTCCATCCATTGAGATTAAAAAATAAGCTCCATTAAAGTAGACCTTATGTATTGAATAAGGTCCTTCCCATTTTGGCTCAAGATTTGTAGGATTTTACCTAGTATCATTGGAGTTCTGAGGACCAATACCAATTCTCCTTGAATGAATGAATGAAGACAAGCTTTTTTGTTTTAATCAAGTGTTATCAGATTCTTATAGGCATCCATGTGGTACATGGTGCACAATATTTTTTCATATATTCGTTCCAATTCATTCAATCGATTTTGAGATTGTTCATCTATAGATGACTGATCACAAATGGATACTCTGAGAGAAGGTAATTGAACCTCAATGGGAAAGACTACTTCTGTTCCATATACCAATGAATATGGAGTTGACCGCGTAGCAGTGCGGGTGGTGGTCCGATAAGCACATAAAGCATGAAAAAGTTTATCAGGCCATGATTTCTTATCTTTATCTACCATATTTTGTATTATGATTGAAAGAGTCTTATTGAAGGCCTCTATTTGGACATTGGCCATTGTATGATACCGAGATGAATGGTTGGATTTGATGTTGTATTCTTGATACAAGTTATTTACCTCAGATAAACAGAAGTTGGTGCCATTATCCATCAATATTGTATGAGGGACACCAAATATGGTAATGATGTTAGACTTGAATAAGCTAACAATTCTTTTGGAATTAACTTCTTTGAGAGGTATTTCCTCTACCCATTTGTAAACGAAGTCAGTAGTAGTAAGAATATATTTAAACTACATGGATGTAGCTGAAGGGTATGGTCCTACTACATCCATTTCCCACGTGGCAAATGTCCATGAGTATTAAGATGTATGGAGAAATCATTTACGTGGAAAGAATGACACTTCTTAGTGAAATCAACACAATCTTGTATCATTTAAGGCCACAAGTATCCATGTCTTCAAATTTGATCAGATAGTCTATGTCCTCCCTGGTGGGAACCACAAACTCATGCATGTACTTCTTTCATGACAACCATTACCTCTTAACAATAAATACATTTGAAGAGAATTCCATCAATTCCTCAATTGTAAAGAATTTTTTCTATGTGATCTGGGTTATCATAAAGAGTAAAATTGACCACACGTCACCAGATTTTTTCTATTCCAGCTCTATCTGGTGGGATTGTTTCATTTTAAAGGTATTCCCTGATAGCTATCATTCTCCTGTATTATGACCGTATCGTTCAGAAATGGGACTACTTTCATTGATTTCCTTTGTTCTGGTTTGAGCATAAGGTGAAAATGTATGACAATGGGCAATACTGATGTTTTTTTCATCATAATTTGTATCTTCTAGAGCTGTGGCTACATTAGCCAGTGCATCAGATTGAGAATTTTGTGATCGTGGGACATAAGAAAATTTCAGTTCCGATGGAAATTCCTTCCATTAACTGTCTGACATAATCATACAACGGGATTAACTATTCATCTATTATGGCATAGTCCCCATTTAATTGTTTCATTACCAAGTCGGAATCACCTTTTACCTTTAAGTGATTCACCTATGCCTGATGTTCTGACTCCAATCATGGGATGAGAGCTTGTATTCTGCTTCACTGTTTATACCACCATTCAACAATAATAAGGAATAGGGTAGAATTGCCTTTTTGGGGAAATAACAAAAATTATTAAACCAACTTTGTTGAATTTAGGATATTCCAATTTCTTCCTTGTTGGACTTCGGGAAGCACCATCAAAGTACATTTCCCATGTTTGAAGATTATCTTGAATAGAGAATACTTCCTCATCTGGAAGTTTAGTATCTAAAGATGTATCTTCTACAGAAGGGTGTTCAGCAAGGAAATAAGACAGTGTGTGGCCCTTTATTTCCTTTTGAGACACATACTGGATATCAAACTGTTGCAAAATAATTTCCCACCTTGCCAGACTTCCTGTATGGTTTGAATGACTAAGGATAAATTTGAGTGGGTTATTGTGAGATACCAGTTGGAAATCATGATGTTGCAGGTAGTGTCTTAATTTCTTAAGAACAAATATTAATGCTAGGAAACACTTTTCAATACTTTAATATCATGTTTATGCCTCAAGAATAGTTTGACTGAGATAGTAAAGGCTGTTTTCATTCCCAGCATCATTCTTTTGGGCAATGAAGGCACCCAATGAGCGCTCTAAAGCTGTTAATTAAAAAAAAAGTGGTCTTATTTCAACATGTGGAATTCATATCGGTGGACTCAAGAAATATTTATTAATAATATTGAATGATTCGTGACATTATTTAGTCAACTGGTAGGTGATTCCCTTCTTCATTAATTTGGTAAAGGGTAAACATTTTCCTGCAAGATTGGTGATGAATCACGGAATATAGGCCAAGTGTCTTTGAATTACTTGTAATTATTTCAAATTTTGATGAGGTGACATACAAAGGATTTATTTTTTCTTCTCAGGATGAACTTTGATACCAAAATGGAGTACAATAAAGATGATAAATTTTCCTGAGGTTACCCCGAAAGAACATTTCAAGGGGATAATCTTCAAATTGTGTTGTCGAAGATTGTGGAATATGATTTCCAAATAATCCAAGTGATTAGAACATTTCCTTCATTTAACCCCCAAATCATCCACATGACATTTAAAAAATTTCCCTAAAAAGGGTTTGAGGATATGGTGCATGGCACGTTGAAACGTTGCACCTGTATTCTTCAGGCCAATGGGAATTACCTGATACAAAACACACCTTGAGGAGCTCTAAAATTTGTAGACTCATCATCCTCTCGTGCCACTCGAATTTGATTATACCCATAATATCCATCCATGAAGAAAAGGGCTTCATCGCCAGCTGTTGCATCAATTAAGAGTTCTGTGATCAGAACTGGAAAATCACCCTTGGGACAATGCCGATTAAGATGCCTAAAATCAATGAAAACTCTAATTTTTCCATTCTTCGTTTTCACAAGGACAATAGTAGCCACCCATTTCGGATATTTAACTTCTCTGACAATGATATATTTGATAAGCTTATCCACTTTAGCTTCAATTTTGGAGTTATATGTTTGGGTGTGTTATTCTTGCTACTTACATGAATCCTCGACGTTCTATTGGAAAACCCAAATGATGAGTGGAAACATTGGGATCAAGACCTGTCATTTCTGTATAATTAAAATCAAATACCTCTTGATTTTTCTTTTGAAAAGAAGTATACATTTATTTCTCTTCAAGAGTCATGTCCACACTAATTAAAGTGGGGCGTGGATCTTCTTTTGTAACCAAATTTATTTCATTGAGTTCATCCACAGTGATAGAGATACACTCTTCAAATGTTGGAGGAGCAACTTGGAGATCTTCTTCCTCTATTTCAATATGTGTTAATTCTTTTGTTTCTACTTGCGTAGTAGATGATGAAGCAGACTTTTCATAATCAAGGGAGAAGTTATAATTTGTGTATCTTGAATAAAATGCTACCATTTCTCACCCTATTGATGATGAAGGGTTCTCCTTTTGTAATAAAAATGATATTATGGATTGATAATCGACATCATTATTTTCCTCTACCATTTCTATAAATTCTTCTAGTGTGGTTGATGAAGTATAAAAAATATGGATTTCAGCAGATGAAATGAAGACAACTCCACTTGAGTTTTCATCATTTCTTGGAGATTTAGTAATTTCTACCACGCTGTCTATCTTGGTTGACATAATTGAAATTATTGAAGTTTCCATAAGAGTATTTGGATTTGGGTCAATCCTATGAATTTGATTAATAGGAAACACATAATATATACTCACATGTATGAATGGGTTTACTGGAATCTTTTACAAACCATTTGAATCATTAATTTTTGTAACCTCCTTTGTCATGGATTTCACTTTACCCTCCATGTGATAGAATTCTGCCTCAATGTATTGAGATTCACATGTTCTGAAAGAGGAATTATCACCATAAAATGTCCCAAATTTACCATTGAAACAATATTTGAGACATTGATGGTATGATGAAGGTATGACCTCATGTTGATATATCCAAGGCCATTATAGAATGATATTGAAGGATGTGTCATGATGAACAACCATGAAATCTTGAATTTGATACAAGGTCTCCAAACTGAGTTCTGAGTGTAATCTCTCCCAGAGGTTCTTGTTCATTTTTATCATATCCTTGCCGCATCAAAGTAGAATTAGATAAATTAGATTCAATGAGGCCCAGTAGATGAAGTGTACGAATAGAGATGAGGTTGTCTCCTAAACCATTAACAATGAAATCTCGTCAGATATCTGTACCAATAACCATGCCAGATAAATACAAAGGTCTAATATGTCCATGTACAACATCATCTTCTTCTTCATCTATAATAGATATCACTGCATGGAATTCTGTAGGATCATCCTCTATATGGTAGACTTCAGCCACATAAATTTCAGTTTTGAATTCCTAAGGACTTGACAAAGCCTCAATAAGAACCTCCTGAAGATATTTTGATAGATTCATGGCATCCTGAATTGATAAATTGGCCAGTACCTGGTCCAAATGTTTCAAGACATCATACTTTTGTACTAAATGTCTGTGTTTCCCAACAGGAACATGTGTTTTCATAAGTACATTAGAAATTGATGCTTTTGAATTAGATGCATCTTATATCAGGGTAGGAGTTAGAAATAATCATGAATTTAGTAGATTAGACTGACTAGGTCTATTTATTTGCTAATAGGAATAAGGTGTAACCTCTAACTGATCATCAAAAATAACTATTCGAGGACTGAATCTGCCATGTGTGTAAGAATATTCTTGTTCTTGTTGAGCCCGCTGAAGGGAATTTCCATGAGTTTCTGCAGCATATACAGTTCTAGAAGGGGTAGGATTGGAATAGTCGCTTTTGAAATATCCACATCTTCCCATGTATCCTAATCCTATGTCTCTCCCTCTAATTACCATATTTGATACGGGGAACTCAGGCTCATCAAGATCAAAACTACGACTGGCATACAGATCTGTTAAATGAATCATATTAATAGAACCAAAGATTAATTATTCATCTGATGAAGATTTTTCCTTATTATCCAGTTCAGGCTATGCCGTTTGGTTGGGTAGTTCCCGTACTTTTGAAGTAGATGGCATAAAATCTTCCAAAGTCAAAGACAATTTATGATTTGACACGAACTTGCCTTCTTCAGACTGTTCTTCTTTCTTCGAATTATGCCTCTTCTTTGAATATTTTCTTTCTGATGAAAGGTGTTTTGTTGTGGCATTCAGAGTATAAGACACAATGGGTTGATTCAATTGTGTTCGTAGAATGGAATGAGTTTGGTTGATCATTTTCCTTATCATCCAATCATCATATTTCTGCACATTTTTTCTTTTGACTTCAGGACACTCACCTTATTCTTCTATATCTGTAGCAGTAACACATACTACCTGGGCTGAAGAGCCTTTCAATTTTACCTGTCTAGAGTCCACCATATTTCGATGGAGGTATTTGAATACAAAAAACTCATGAATGGGATGCACCAACCTTTGATGAAATAATAAATAGTTGGGGAGGTCTTAATATTTTTACTTGTTCTGCCTTTTGGGCCATGGAAACTGAACCATGTTGTTTTCCAGAGCAGAGATGAAGTATCGTGGAACTTTTTCATTCTGTAAAGAATAAACATTGTTCTTAAAATTGTCAAATTGTTCCCGGCTTTGATCTTTTTGACTATCTTGACTAGGATTGCTTTTTTTGTTGACGCTTAGGAAGTGGAGCCCTTCGATATGATGAAGGTTTTGAAGTGGATGCAGGCACAAGTGCTTGTTTAAAAATAACTATAGTAGTCTCTGCTTTTTCCTATAATCCTTTCTAGAACTGATGGAATTACACGAGTTTTAGCCTTGGTCTTCAAAAGAGATCCCTCTATCTTCTGCAAAATAGAAGTAAGGTCTTGAAACCCTCCTGTGTATTTCACAAGTATCAACAGTGTGCATAATTTATCACGCATATTTGCCACATAGATTGGCAGCAACTCTTCTTGATGGAGTGGTAAAGTTAATAAATATGTTAATCCCTTCCAGTGAGAAATAAAATCTAAAACTCTTTCATTTTATCTTTTCTTACAATTTGTATGATCAAAAACGGTCGTCTTTAGCAACATTGAGCATAATTGAAGAAGGAATTTCTGACGGAGATCTTCCCACCAAGTAATTGATTAGGATTGCAACCTTGTATACCAGACAAAATCAGGCCCTTGTAATGACTGTACAAAACACCTGAGCATAACTACTTCTTTTTGTTGAGGACATCCCATCAAAGGATCACAATGAGAAAAAAATTTGTTATGTGTTGTTCTGGATCTCCTGAACCATTAAAAATTGAGAATGTGGTACTTTCAAAATTTGATGGGGCGGAATTTCATCCACCCATTCAGGGTAATATTTCTTCTCCGGTTGAACTGGTGTAAGATTTCCTTCCATAACATCCAACTGAGCTGTTAATGACTCAACGGTAGTCCTTAATTTCTGAGAAACATCTAGTTGAGCTTGAAACTTGGCAGGTGCAATAACTGGAGTTGAGATGGGTGTGGCGACTGATATTGTTACTAATGGTAGTACTACCGATTGTTGTTACATACAACCCATAGGATTAGTCCTATGAGGGTGTACTTGTAAAGGGGTATATTCTTGATCCATCCCAGTAGTTATAAAAAATTTCCTAGATTGACTAACTCCAACACACTTTGGAGGAAGACTAACTTGAAGTAGTTCTGCATTTAACCTCCTTAACTCTTTCATTTATTCCTCTTGCTGTGAGAACCTTTCCTCTAATGAGATTAAATGGCCTTATCCAGAGTTAGGGGTAACATGAATTTTTTCATTTCCCCTTGTTGGATGCCTTTTGGAGAGGGGGAAGTAGGTTATTTGAAGGAATACCTAAATTCTGGGTAAGCCTTTGATTTCTCGTACGCACACCTTCTTCATTTGTTTCAGTGCATACAGTCTCTTGAATATGAACTTCTTCATATGATTCCCCTGAGTGAGCCTCATGTTCTGGGGGATCAGTGACAATGGAATTGATGACATTTATCAATGCAGAACGCATTGATGCCCTTATATCAGCCCTTCTACGATACTGTATTCTTCAATGTCCTTAATGAGACATTGCCTTTTGTTTGCATGATCCCTCAAGAACATTATGATGAACCGTAATTTGGAGGGAATCTCCAGATAATTCTGCTCTGCGTTCCTCTTGTGGCTTCTTCCTTAATCGAGGGAAGACTTACTTTCATTGAGGAGGAGATTGAGAATTGAAAAAGTCCCCTGTCCGGTGGACTGGGGCTGTTCCTTCATTCCCTGCTCAACTTGTTAAACCCTGTTTGTTGATTCCGAGGGTTATGTTAAAAGAGTCCGCAGCCTGGCAAGATGAGGTGTCTCTTGAGCTTCAATATCTGAAACTTTCTTAAAAGATCATTTGATTTTGCAGACTTTAGTCTGGAAATTGGTTGGATGCATTATCCTACATCCACTCAAATCACCTGGCTCAGATGACCGTGTGATTATTTCTGACACTTTTGTCACTTGATGTTGTGCCTGCTCTAAACGATAATCATGTTTGATATTCTCATATTCTTGATTCAAGAGTAATTCGACGAATTTTTCTTTATATGCCTGAATTTGGGAAGAACTAGTTGAGGCATATTCTTGAGGAAGCATCTGATTACACACAAAACAAGTTGGATGCGGCCATCCATGGGCAATGACATTGCATTAGACCACATTTGGTGGGTTTGGCTGACTGGAGAGTACATTAGAATGCAGTGGTCCATGAAAACCCCATCCCCTGATATGAATACTAGTTGGGACATTGGTAATTAACTGGCAGAACTCTTTTAACGCACCAAGGCATGAATGTTGATGGGATCTCTACTGCTTTTCATCCATTGGATGTCGAGAAACTGAGAAAGACACCGAGTCAATTTGGTGTTTCAACCCTTATATTATCTTGATATGATTTTAATATTCATAATAAGATCATATTTTCTCTTTTAAGTGACAATGAGTTTTAAATATGTTGAGACGAATATCGTGAATTCAATCTTTAGTCCACATTTCTGGAATATCATACTAAGAGTCAGCCAAAGGCCAAAATATGACTGGTACTTCCCCTTTCTCCATTTGTTTTCTCATATTCAGCACTTCCTTCTTATCATTAGATGAAGATTCTTATACCTGATTAGACCAAAGCTGGTGCTTCTTTGTTGCTTTATCATATTTAGTAAGATTGGTAGAGAATTCAGTTATCAAATTCGAAGATGAGTGAAATAGGCATGGTTCAAAGAATGGCCTACAGCCCGGGCAATCTTTTGTTGAGAAAATATATCACCTGCTAGATTTAAAGAATCTGTCATGACTGGATTCACATTTTTAAGTGCCTCATGATAAGAGGGATTTCTTGTAACTACATTTTCCTTTTTATAATTTTCTAGACAATGCGAATTAGTACTGCAGAGTGGACTTTCACAGCTAAATTTATCATCATGGGGAGGACCACTGTGGTGAGTTACAGAAAATGATGAAACCTCTTACTCCTTGGTCTTCTAGCCACGCAGAGGGTTATTGTGGCTCTCATCTGAAGATGATACATCGAGATCGACTGAATAGTCATGAAGCAAGCTTTCATGAGGAAATGTCTGATGAATACCTTCAGAATTGTTGTTGTTACTTCTAGAATCTGAAAATGAGAGTGTAGAATCTTGAGTTGCAACAGACAATTCTATGAGTGCATCAAGAACTCCAACATCGAGAAAGGCCATATTGCAGATTGGCTCTTGATTTCACAACTGTGCTGGATGGGTCTTTTTCTTAGATGCCTTATTACTCACCATGGAATCCACTTGTTCAAGAAAGTGGTTATTATGGGCAGGTGTATGTGCTTACTCAAAAGAAATGTCCAGGTTATGCTGATTATCTCCATTCAAATCAGGTGTATGTGCCCAACTTGATTGTCTGTATGACATGGGAAAGTATGACCCACTACCCACCTGGACTGGAATATAGGTGTGTATATGCTCTGCAGTGACATGTTTATGAGTCACTCCACTAATAGGGAATGATTTATGATTACTTCCCAATGATGTTTCTGAAGTTGTTATAATATTCTGATAGGTATCCAAAATATGGGTAGGGATTTGGTTCTTCTCTTTCACCATTGTCAGAATGTTCTTGGTGACTTCAGCTACTGAAATAGGAATATATGTCCATTCCATGTCTGGAGTAGGTGTATGTGCCTACTCCTGTCCTTCATTTCCTATCAAATAATTCTGAAACTACTCATGCATAGGGGAAGAGATTTTATTTTCCTCCAAATTTGTCATTGGAGCTTCTGACTGACTTCTCTGGGTGCTACCAAACGAGACTATTGGCAGACGTGATGAACATTGGAAGGTGTATGTGTCTGCCGGATATTCCCTGTCATGTATGGTTAATGGATTTCCTTTAATACTAGCAGATGATACTGCTGACAGAATTGGTGATTGTAAGCAGGTGTATGTCCTTGTTTACTGGTGGTCACCATATTTGGTTGGCGAGCTCCTTTGGATGTATTCAGACGAGCCCACTGACCGGCTAATGAATTGTAAACAGGTGTATGTTCCTGCCTATAGTACTTCGTTGGAATTTACTAACGAGATTGGTGGGCTGCTGCCAGACGAGTCTGCTAGACAGCGTGATTTGAACGGATGGGTGTGTGTTCCCACTAGTTTCATGCCATCAAGTTAGGTTGATGTAATTCTTCGGAGGGGGGAAGAGGTAAGAACCTACTCTCTGTTGGCTGAATTTCACCTCTGGTGGTTCATCTTGCATGCCTAGGTCTAAGGAACCTGATCCCAACCCCTAGAGGTGATACCCTCATCATGTTGAGGGTGCACTACCGAATGAGTTTGGCATCAATTGTTGATGGGAGTCCTCGATAAGGATTCATGTCTTCTTGAATTGAGTCCTTGGTTTACCTCTTCATTTACCTCCCTGTAATATGGGAGGGACATGTTGTTGTATTCTGGGGATAATGACCCGAAATAGTTGGAGATGGTGGTTAGAACCGCCGGCTTCTTGATAACTAGTCATCGTTGTCCAGACAACCAGGGTGAGTTATTAACCTGGAGGGCTTGTCAAGAGGCTTCTAGAGTCAGGATGGTACCGTGTTGATGGTATTACCGCACCAACGCATTCGATACCCAACGTTGAAGATGTTGATTTGGTGATGTCATCCTCAGAGCGGATGAGGATCTAGCAGGAGTAGCAGCCAAGGCATTCACATGAGTGAATTTTAAAGAGGCTATTTCTGTATTGCATAGTGGTCATGGAAAAGAGTGCATGTTTTACATAGAGGACATAATCAAGATAAGTCTGTCCAGACTACATCTTTTGGATGAGCGCACTCATGTTATTGACTACTTTTTCCCCTCATATTGAGTTTAATTATGGGCCTAACAAATAATTAAAATATCATTTAAACTTAGTTAAGGATTCACGTCGGGTTCACCATTTTTTGTTTCTTCTAGAAATGGGGATGACCTTTTTTGTTTATGGTTCAAACATTCCAATCAGTTTCTAATGGGTTTAATCATAAAACTAGAAATATCCAATGATTCTATATCCATTTGGACCTACTTTCCAAAGGTAGGTTCTCATTAGTTGTGGACTGATGAGGCTTAAGAATCCTTTATATGCATTGGAGGATATTCATCGATAGAGAATCATCTATATTTATTGGAGATTCTTAGTCAATGGTATCCATAAATACATTATATATAAATCTATTGGTGATTATGATGACCATACTTGTTTTAAAGACACTATGTGGGCCACCTGATGTTTATTTTTATTCATAAAGAAAATGATTATTTTAGAGATGGGATCATACCCATAGATGGTATACCTATGTATCCTTGTTAATGAGGAATAATAACCCACGTAGATCAATAATTAATATTAGTTTAACATCATATGGGACAGATGATAATTAATGGGTGATGGGGTTGAACATTAGAAAGGCTTCCTACGTACTCTACTTTTATGTGAGAGATCAAATTCTATGTAGTTTGATTAAGAAGTGTGGGTATTACATAGGATTAATGGCCCAAATAGATGTTTCGTAGTCACTTTTACACTATAAGATCAGGTGAGTCATGCTCGGTGTGAGAAACAGGAGGTATCAGTAAACTTGACGATTTGTTCCATGAAATATGTGGTCAAAAGGAATGATATGGGGCTTATGTTTGTGTGACTGCCCATGTAAATGATGATAAGGACTTGGTTCTGGTAATAATCCCAAGAGAAGGGTCTATAAAGGTATTTGTGCTTTATGTAGATTTGGAATTTTAACTCAGGACTTAATCTTGAAAACGAAGCCCAAATTAAGAGGGACATATGATTGGGAGGACTTACTCCTGAGAAGGATGCCCAATTAAAAAATTAAGACTGGGGATTATTATTAAAAAGGCGGCTCAATTAAAGGGAACTTATAACATGGGGTTTACTCCTAAGATGGAGGCCCAATGTTAAAGGAAATTATGATAGGGATGTACTCTTGAGAAAAAGGCCCATGTTAGGGGTGACATGGGGCTTACTCCTAAGGAGGATACCCATTAACTGAATCCATAATGGTATTTGTGTTTTATAGAGATTTAGAATATAAATTTGGGTCTTACTCCTAAGGAGGATGCCCATATTAAAGGGGGGATTTAACTTATGATTGGGGAATACTCCTGAGAAGGTTTCCCATTTCAAATATGCTCTCATCTTAAGGGATGAGGTTGACTATTGGGAACCTGTAACCGTAGTGATATAAAGTTATATAAATCACAAGGTTTTGGGAGATATTCGACAGAACTCATTTCATATAAGGAATCCAAAAAAGAAACCATTCCCTATTTGGCTTTGAAGAGGGTTTTGATGTCTAGATCCTGGAGAGAAAATGTGGATTTGAAGAAAAGAGGTGAATAGGAAAGAGGGGAACCCAAAAAGAGGCAGGCCCACAAGTCCTGTTTGGGCATGCAAGTCCTGGTCACGCAAGTATACTTGCGCCACATGAGTTCACTTGGGAGACCGAGAACCTATAGTGTAATACTTTGGAAAGACATGGCTCATGCCCTTAGTATTATCCCTAGATGCTTCCAAAAGGGCAGCACACATGTTTCCATGAGAGGACAAGGCGGCGCGCAAGTGTCTTCATTTCCCTTAAGGGATGGAAAATTAGGCGCACAAGTACTGATGAGTTATAATACTTAGGCCTTATTTTCCTCTTTAAGGATTCTATTATAGATAAAGAATTACCTTATAAGTGTTTGGAAGACTTTAGAAATATACTTGGGTGACCAGAGCTTGAATCTACGTTTTAGATTTTTTTCGTCCCCGAAATGGGGGCCCACAGGGGGTATTTATAGGCCACTGAACACCTAGGTAGAAAACATAATAGGGCGCGCAAGTCACATGCGCAAGCTATATGTGGTGCGCATGAGACTTTCATGACCATAAAGAAACTTGTGCGACCCATGTTTAAAAGGTTCCTTGTTTATGACTTTGTCAATTTTTGATGTTCTACAAAGGATGACTCTCTTTGTGCTTAAGGAATTTCCCTTTTCCATTCATTAGACTCTGACAGAAAGGATCTTCAACAAATGTATACCAAAATTAAATGGAATTAAATATAAAGACCCAAACTGGGACATGCAATAATTTTACTTTATTTGTTTATGTTCATGGCCAGGAGGAGTGGATTACAATCTAATCAAGTGGTGGGAATTCCACTTTTCAGTTGAAGAAGCTTAATAGGAGTAGTTGTATATCCTAAAACACAAACCGATCCATGATTAGGAATACCTCTATAGAAATTCAGACAATTATTCTTTCTTAAAATCATAGAGTATAGTAAAAATTAATGATCATTATTCCATTCATAAATCATTTGATGAAACTCTTAAAAAGTATTAGATAAGATTCATGAAGCTTTGTAGAATTTTCCCAAATAAAATTGTGGGTGAAAATAACAGTTTAGTAATATTCTCCAAAGAATGCTGCAAAATAAAATACCATCTTGGTTGTGTCATCAAGTGGATATTTTATTAACATTTCTCTAATGAAATCTAGGTACCTAATCCATAATATTAAAAAATTGTATATATTTAAAATAAGCGGTAGTCAAGAAAGATGATTTTCAAATTTAATAATTACTGAGTCATCACCATTTATTGAATCCATACATTAATAACAAACAACTATAGAAATATAACTATTTTTAAAGTAGGTGAGTGCACAATAGGCCCCACCTAAAATATGTTGTTTTTGTATGTCACCCAACTTCTTTACTGTTCAATTTTTTGAGATACATGGCATGAATCTTTGTGAAGTATCATTTCAACCAATGAAATTTAAATAGAATAATCCATCGAATGAATGTTACCATGGGAAACTTGGATTTGGAATCCTATAAAACTCATCCACATCACGGTTTTAGAATTAGTACCCTTCTCAACCAGTGTACTAACAAAAATTCCAAAATCCAACCCCTTTCTAATAAGCAGAAAATAATCCATATGACCAAAAAATAAAGAAAGAGACCTTGAAAAGGAATAAATATAAAAAATACCAATAAAGAGAAGATTTTGATGAGGTGAAAAATGTAAAGAATTATTTTTCAAGTAATTTTGGAAGTCTTAATGGCATTCTACAAAAACACATAAGAAATCATCTAAAAAACTATAAAAAATACAATATAGAGTGTAAGAATGATTAAAGAAATAATTTTTTTTAAATATTTAGCCACATTATCCTAAGGAACTTAAAGATGAACATCAAGGAGGCATGGATAGATATTCTAATAAAAAATTTTAAGACCAATACATACATCCAATAGAATAATACAATAAAAAATAAAAAGGAACGACAATATGTAAGGAAAAAGATGTGAATCTCCCTTAAAAATTAAATAAATACCATTTATCAAACAATAATATAAATTTTAATCATTAAAATAATATACAAGAATTGAATCATCAATTATAATTTTAGTAAACTATTCAAAATGTTGAAAATATATCTCTCTCTTCAAATCCATCAAAAAAATTCCATGTTATTCCAAACATCTCAGTGAGAAAAAAATAAATAAATTTATTGGAATAAAAGAATAATCTTAGGAATAAATGTCTCAGATCTTATCACACAAATAATTCCAAAAACATATCTTGATCTATTGGCATTTTTTATTCCTTTTACATTCAGTTCAATAAATTATTTTAATTCATTTTGTGATCTTTATGCTTCCATAAATGTCATTCATCAATCTATTTATTTTATCTTTATAAATTGGATAATTAAATACCATAATAGTACTGGACTAACTGGAAATTAGATCCACCATTTTAAACATGGGGGTAATAGAAAATTTATAAGATTGAGTAAATGAACTGATCTTCTATCCATCCTCTATGTGATAAAAAGGAGGTAAAAAATGCACAAGTCAATACAAGAAAAAAACTTGTAACATAGTTCATGAATTAGGAAATAAAAATAATAAATTTCCACTAATGAATCCTTATTATAGATCTTCTACATAATAATATTCACTCGGAAAAACATGTCTCCATGAATAACCCATTAAAAAATCATTCATACATTTAATTTTAACATGAATATAGTACTAAATCAATTTATGATTTATGTGTACTCTTTGAATTCTTATCCTTTGATCATAAAATATCCATTGGGAATATCCTGGAATAGATGAGTAAAAAAACATTGTATATTTTTATTTCAAGTAGTGAGAAGTGATAATTTCTTATTTTCTTTGATGATTTATTATATTATAATGATGTTGATTTGATTTAATGTATACATGGGAATGATGATTTGGAGATGGGGAACATAAATCCCATCTCATTTCTAAATAAAAACTGAAATCAAGAAATAAAACTACTAACATGTGACTTCAAATATGTATTCCACATGGATTGAGGGATATTTCCAATTATTATTACAAAAAACATATCCAATTCTGAAAAACGAACCTTTATTGACCTTTTGGTATGAAGCATCCGAGCCATTGTGTGGATCTTTGGAGACATCACTAAAATTAACCCAAAAATATACCCTCAAAAAATATTGTTATAGGGGGACTATTGACTAGTAAAACAACCCAAAAGAGGCCAAACTCGACTGTTATAGAGGTTGCAAAGAAAATGATAGATAATATAATAATAGCTGAAACCACTTATGAAATTTTCAACTCACAATTAGTCATCCATGTAATCTTTTGCACATGAATATTGGTATTACAAATATAAAAAATGGGGTTAGTGAATTGATTCCCATGTGACTTTAGTATTTCTAGAGAGTGTGTATTGATTATAGAAAGTTGAAAAATGCCACTATCAAATAACAATTTTCAATGCCATTTATTGACCAAATTATATAGTGGATGGCGGGGAGAAGATAATTTTTTCGATGGATTACCATGGTATTTTTCGGTGGACAATATTCTAGAGGACCTATAGAATACAACCTTGACAAATACCTATAGAACCATTTCCTACAAATGGATTCTTTTTTGTTATCTAATTCCCTAGAAAAAACTCAATGGTGAATTGTAATTATATTTTTTGGATCTCATTAAGGATTTATTGGAGGTATTTCTCAATGAATTTAATAGTTTTGTAATCACTTTTTATCATTTATATGGAGACATGGAAAATGTTTTGAAAACATTCATATAATGAATACGGTTTTGTCTTTTGAAAAGAGTCAATTCATCTTTAAAAAAGTTAAAGTATTAAGAAACATCATTCCTTAAAAAAGGATTGATGTAAAAAAATCCATGGGTGAAGAGACTAATTATTTACCATATGTATCTTTTGAAAGACATGATAGATGCTCCATAATTCAATTAGGATTTTATTGAGAATTTATCAATTATTTTATTATGATTAATATACCATGTTATAGATTACATTTAAAATAATATGAATTTTATTTTATTGCTTAATGTGGGGATGTATTTGAAGTGTAGAATATACGGTTAGGTAAAACACCAAAAATGAAACCACTAAAATTGGGAACATTCATTTGAGATACTTTGTGATGCATAAACCCCTTTGGTTAGAGCATACATCTCTCTAAAAACTGAAGTAATACAAAAATTGATAGAATATTCTAAAACAATTTATGATGATACTCATATCAATTGTACAACATCTGAGAATGAATTACTTTATATATTTTTATCAATACATATATTTAGATGTTAACTTATTGAAACTATATTAGTTGCATTTTCTGATAATACAACCCATATGTTGTTGAAAAAGAAAATTTTTGACAATCTAATTATGGATTAATAGAAGTTAATTTTTATTGATATAAACATGGATATCATATATAGCAAGGTGAATGTTAATTTGGTAGTGAGTCATATAAGTAGACATAGAAATAGTGCTGAAGTAGAAATTCCCAAACACTTCCCACTAAATGATCGTATACCGGGAGAAAAAATTTAAAATATGGAATGTGAAGAATCATTGTATGAATATATTATGAATTATTTGGTGAATTATTATTTAAAATATCATCTTAACTCGCATAAAATTACAAAATAAAATTTTTCTCATGGTTTATTTTTTGGAAAGATCCATTGCATGGAAAATTTTCAAGGATTAATTATTAAGAATATGTTTTTCAGCTAGTGAAATTGAATTTATTCTAAATTAATTCACATAAAAGCCTATAGATTCCACTTTCTATATAAATTAACACTGACAATAAAATTTTAATATGTAATTAATTGGTAATTTTATTATATAATCTCATTAATTTGGATGGAATTGTGAAAATATTAAAGTTAGTGAAAATATTTAAAAATAAATGATATTCCTCAAAACCCAAATAATTTTTTTAAATCATTTAATTGTGTGGAATTTATTTTATGGGGTCTTTTCTGATGTCCTTATCAATCTAATATATTATTCGTTCTCTCGATTATGTCTCAAAATTCATTGAATCTAAGGACACAAGGACTAATGATTATAAATCATTGTGTGATTATGTTTGGTAAAAAAATTCTCTATAGGCTTGGAGTTCTGAGATACATTATCATTGTCCAAGACACATGAATTTTAATTAATGAATATAAAGTATTACTATAAATTTTTGGGTTCATCAAAATAAATTTATAAATTTTCATCATCAATTAAATGACCAATTATAAGTGTCTAATTAAGAAATAATAATTTTTTGGTAGAAAATGGAAAACCCAACTTGAAGGATTTGAGCCAAATACTTTGAGACACATTATGGGAATAACAAAAAGTGTACAATACACCTATATTTATGATCCCTTACAAGTTATTAATGTATAAAATTTTCATCAATAAGTGGAGTTGTAGAAGCAAGATTATTATTCTATAAAAGGGATGAATTATTTGTTTGAGTGTGTATAAAAATACATGAAAATTTAGTGATATGTTCTCAAAGAAATTATAATGCAATATTTTGAAAATTACATAATTTACAAATAGGGAATCTGAGTGGAATATGATAAGAATATTTCGTAAAAGGACATTGAACCCAAATATCTTGTAGTTCTCTACAATTAATTATTGATGTTAATTCTGGGAAATATATGTTCTAAGTGGGAGGTTCCATTTATTATTACCAAATATTTTTGCTTTTGGTTTCACTCAGATAAATATATAATAATAAGGAATCCCATGTACTATCAATTGTATGAGTATATAAGTAATCTATGTAAATCATCCACAATAACTGATAGTATACCTCACACTTATCTAACCTATCATTCAATCATTACTTGTGTCAATAGGTTGAGGAATTGATTATAACCAAAGAATAAGTCATGGTATTACTATATTATTAGCATTTTCTTTTGATTAAGTATTTTATGATGGAGTCCTTTCTCCCATTTACCACTTTTATCATCAATGAAATGGTTCTTACACATCCATGATGTATTCCCTTTTTGCAGAACTTCCATGAAATGATGTCACTGGGAGATCCTACTACATTAAAAAGCTATATAGATGTGATATGTTATTGATCAGAATATATTGTTCACTAATAATCTTATCTTTTATTTCCCTTTAACTGATTTTTTAGTTTAAATATTTTATACCCAGTCCCACACATATAATTTTTTCTTTTCTCAACTGAACTATGAGACATGATATTCAAATGAATCCCATGATGTCATGTTTTGGATTTATAATTCAAGGATATTGAATGAAAAAAATTACATATTTAATTATTAGAGTTTTGTATGGGTATTAATTTAATGAATCATGATATAAGGTAACTGTTTGATATATGAAGACAAAATGGTTTTTCCATTTTAATGAATTGAATTTTTTAAATTCATATGGATTTATTATTTTTTATTACTAAATTCTATGTGTGATTGCCTAATATTTATTTTCCATTCATAAGAATATTTTTAGACCTAATTTTCCTATTTCCATGTTGATCATATTTCTTTATAGAGCTTTAGGAATGTCACAAAATAGAAAATTACTTAGATCTTTTTGAGTATATTTTTGTGTAATGTCACATTTAATATGAATTATAGAATTTTATAAATTTATCCATTATCATTGAGACCACTTTTTTAATTAGTTATTGTTTATCTTATAAATTACATAAATTTCCTTTTTAAAAACATTCCACAATATAATGAAATATAATCCAATCCGACCAACATATTTTTGTTATGCAATATATTTTAATATTTATGAGTGTTGGTGATAGAAGTCAAGTTGTAAGGAATGAACTTCATTAAATTTATTAATTGGGTGGTTATAATTTGGTTAGTGGTAAAGGTTCATGAATAATCCATTTTACATTTATTTTTTCACTTCTTGAAAAAATTAGTTATGACTGGAGATAATCAAATGTCACTATTATAGGAGTAATTATTTTCTCATATGGGGTCAATTGGTGGATATGAATTCATTCCAAGATTATATTTTGAAAAGATATGAAAAACATGATTGAAAACTAAATATTTCACAAAAATGTGTCGAAATTTAAAGACTATTTATGTATTTAATTATTCCCTCATTATTTATAACCGTACATTGAGCTTGTGAAGTAGTTTTTTTAATCTTTTTAAGTGGAGACTATCATTGATATTTTTTATCACGAATTACGCATTAGAGTTAAACTCATATTTTAGTCTAATTTTTTTAAACAGAAATTCCTACCTATGTTAATCTTCAATTTGATTGGAACCTTAATTTCAAATTACACATGATTTAATGTTTTTATATCGTTTCAAAGTATAGAATATTGATAATTTGTAGACTAATGGATGATTTCTTATATTCAAGGTACAAGGATAAATCAAGTACAATTTTAACCTCATGTTAAGAGAGGGAGATAAATTCATAGTGAGGTATATTAAAACATTGAACATTTAATAATAATAAAATAAAATTCATTAATTAAATAAATTATAAGACCCATTATTTTCTCATGGGAAAAAGTAAAATACCTGGGATGATTATATAATTAAATATTGTGGGGTCAAAATGATATAATTAGGGACCATAAATGTTTAGTTGACAATTAATAATTTTTTTATTTAATTATGTTGAAATTTAAATATTGGATTAATTTTTGACATTTTAAATTATTTTTTGTGTTTTAATAATTTAGGAGAATCATAGTTCTTGTGATATTTTATATGATTCCAACACTTTTCATGCAAAGATTATTAAATTTTAATGATGAATTTGAGTTTACATAAACTGTTTTACCCATTTATTTTTCTTTTTTTAATATGTCATTAATTTATATATCTAGAATTAATATTGAAAAAAATATTACAGAAAATTTAATATAAATTTTTTATTTAACTTATGAATAAATGAAGGGATATTTTTTAAATATTTGAATCATTTTTAGGTAAATATTTTTTCCTAAACATGATAGACCAAAACACAATGGGTGGAGGCCCCTTAGACAACCCAATTGGTTGGTAAACCAAGAGTACCTAAGGGTATATCCTGCATGGGTGAAAAAATGAATATACCACACATAGAGTGTACATGTAGGAGAACCAATGCAATAGACTATTCAATTTAGTAGTGGGTGGGGATCCTCTCCGGTGAAGGTCGTCATAGGAGGTAGTATAAGTCTATCATCTCATGTATAACTTGATTGAGAGGTTTGGGACATTGGAGTGTATTTAGGAAAGTGGTTATATGTCGAAATGTTCACTTTTATGTGAAGATAATTAGGTACTATGAATCATTAATAAAATTATGCGACATCCCTCACCTATTGTATCTCCACACACTTAGAAATTCCCATGGTCTTTCTTTTATATCCTTCTACCCTCGACATCACAAATATACCAAGGCATGTCAAAAAATATTTTGTGGTATTCATTGAAATAGATCGATCATGACTAAAGAAACACTCCCAAGCTAGAAACTTCCATAGATAATATATGGTTCCTGAAATGACATATATAAAGTGTGAATATATTAGACATGGCCTACATACTGGGAAGTTTTTAATTTCATTATACATTATATTATTTTAATATGACATCAACATTTCAAAACTCTAGTTTTTTTCTCTAATGTAGGGCATAAACATAGACTATTTAGGGATTGGAAGGTGGAACATTTTCTATTCTTGAGTCTAGGAGATTAATTTGTAAATATTGGGCTATTTTCATTGTTTAGGGTTTATGAAAATTTATTTCTTCATTAAATTTTAATATTATAGTATTTTATTTAATCTAATTACTTATTATTTCCTAGATTATGGAATTATTTTACGCATAATATTTTATTTGGGTCATATTGATTGATTAGTCTTTATTTGTGTAAGTATTTTTAGTTATAAACAATATTTTTTGGAAGATATTGTGATTAAAATTGGTTTCATGGTTATAATAATACCTATTTTGGTATTACCATGGAAATTAATGAAAAATTAGTTATTGATACCAAATATTGAAATGATTTTAGTCCATATAATGGATATTTATCAGTCTATTATCACCATCATCAAACTTGACCAATGGTGAAAAGGGGACGGAATTCCGAAAGAATTCATTACATAAACTAACAAGGGGGAGATATTTATACAAACAATTCAATGATAATGTTTCAAATGTGAATCTAAACCTAATATTGATTAGTTTTCTCCCAATTGGGTCTAAAATGTTTTGTTCCATTATTTTATAATCATAAAATCTTTATCTATATAATTTCATTTCATAAAAGTGATAAATAGATTCAAAGACTACTCCATGGAGATGAAATGGTTTACTACAAATAATATATTCATTTGTAGAATAAATTATTATTTTTTTCACACCCCATCATTGGTTTACAAGAACCTCAATTAAAAAGGGTTGTGGATATAGTGACCCCATATGGGGAATAACTGTGAGAAAACTTTGATACTGATGTGTAGAGATATATTATGATATCATATTCCTTATAAAACTCCAAATTCAGTATTCACATAAGTATTCAAATATATAATGGGAATTGGTTTCAGTCTGGGGTTGGATTTTAGTGGGATTTGAGAGAGATCGGGATCTGGTGTTTTTTTAGTTTAGTTGGAGGGAGCATGATAAGTAGTGAATGTGGTGGAGTATGAAACATTAAAATTACACTGAGTGTCAATTTTGGAATTTATTGTGAGAATTTTGAGGATTCTATAATGTTTTTATGAGTTAATGAAGCATTATTAAGAAATTTTATTTCCCATTGAAGGATATAGCTCAGAATTTTATGGAGAGGTTATTCAAGAAAGGAAAGCAAGGTCATTAAGGGAATTAGGTGTGATGAACTGTAGACTACATTGTGTTTTTTGATTCACAATGGGATATTATATATCGATAGGTGATTCCAATGGTAAGGACAACCATTATTAAAAATCAACAATTATGATATAATCCATATAGTGGGGATAAAATTAATATTAAGGATAAGTCTATTGGAGGAGAAATGTTGTATCATAGTAGATTGGTGTAGATTTATATAATCATGGTTTTATTTATGGGGTAGATTGTGTAGATTAGTCTCAATTAATAGTACTCCTATCACGAAGGTTTCTCATATAAAATTTATGGATGAAAACCATATATTAGTGGTGAAATAATGAATAATGTATATAATGATTTATGGCTTGAAGAATAATATGTATTATCAAGTTTGAGAATGATTATGGAGGTGAGTTTAAAGTAACCCATAAATTTTATGGGATGTTATTTTAGAGGAAATTGTAATTTTCAGTCGGGTGTATGGGTAGTGTAAAACAGTGAGACTCAAATTAGAAAATTGGGTATTTGAAAATTTTGAGAAGATATTTTTTATATAGAGCCCCCCCTTTCATACATAAACATTAGATAACCTTTTCCGAATACTTAAAATAATATAAAAACCGATGCCCAAAGAATGTATTAGTTTAGTGTTTTTGGAAACGTAGAAACATAAACATCGATATATAGGCGAGATACATTATCTCCCAATAGGTCCTCTTAGACTAGTAAATCTATTATATATATCATACATAAAATATATCTTCATACTGTGCTGAGGAAAAATAAAAATGGTTGATCTCATATACTCAGTAAGGGTATAAAAGGGATATCTGTAAGCATAAACATGAGCATAAGGGTATGATAATGCGATCATAACAATAAAAAATCATAAGTTACATATCAAAGATCATAAAAATAAATCATGGAATAAATATTAGTTATTCATAAGAAATGAATCGTAAAAAAATCATGATAATGGGCCATTAATGAATTACATAGGTGTCAGACATATAATTGTGGCATACACATAATCATAGAAAATCCTTTATCAAGGAAACCTACCAAGACCTTCATAACATTCTAGGAATGGAAATGACTTCTGTACCTACTTTGGGCATGGTCTAAAAACCTGTGCACCCTATTATATTCAAGAATTTCCTAAAACCCTCACACCCTCTTACTTTTAGGCTTGGGATATAACCCATGAACATGTTTATTTTCGGTCTTAGTCTTCAACCCATGTATCTTTATATTTTTGGGAATTGGATACAAAAATTATACCCTGTGAGTTGATAAAGAAGTTATCATTACCCAGTCAATTGGAGGGAGATATATGTTTCACTCATCTCAAAATTAAATCATGCATACATATACATAAAAATAAAAAAATAGTCATATCATAACACATGAAATGAAATGGGTAAAATAAACATGTAATCATATCATAACCTATGAAATAAGATACATGTTTTATAATCATATCCCAAAAGAACAACCCATGAAAGAGAAATGAATCTCATAAAAAATATAACCCATGAAAGAGAAATATATTTAATAGAAAAATAATCTGTAAAAGTTATATAGTTTTATATACATATAACCCATGAAATAGAAACATGTTTTATAAACACACAACCTGTGAAAAAGGAATAGATTTCATATATATACAACCCATGAATGAAAAATGGGTTTAACAAAAATTTAACCGATGAAAGATAAATGAGTTTTATAAAAACCATGAAATTAATCATAACACAATCAAAGAAAAAATATGAATGCAGACTTTAGGTCATTTCTTAGGGAGGAATGAGAAACATCAATAGATGTTATCTTAGATGGGAAATAATTCTCAACTTTATTTTAAAAAAAATTCATGATGGAAATATCGTTCTTTCATTGAAAAAATATTTTTAATTCATAAAAAAATTTCAAAATCCTTTTTAATGAAAATATCTTGAAAAAATATAAAGAATACGTGAAATAATTTTGAAAAATATTTCCTTCAAAAGTCACAGAATATGCATAAATTTTTTTAAAAACATTTGTATTTCAAAACACATTTAAATAAATAAAATTAATCTTAATTTTTTTTGAAAGTAATTTCTTTGAAATTAATTTTAAAACTTATAATTAAATCTAGAAATTTTTTTGATAACAATTTCATAAAAATTAAATTAATACCATATAAATAAACATTTAAAATTTTTTGAAAATCTTTTTATTTCAAAACATATGAAAGAATATTGAAAAAAATTTGAAGACATTTTTCTATGAAAATTCAACTTAAATTTTTTTTCTTAAAAATTAAACTTTTAGACATGAATAAGAAGCCTCATTGAAACTATGGTGGGTAAATTTGTATATACATAATGAGGGAAAAAGTATTCCTTTTCACAGAAAAATGATTTAAAAATAAAATTTTCATATAGGGACAAGAATATGAAAATTTACACATTGGTAAAAGAAAAAAATGGTAAACCTGTATTTTATATAATATATTACAATATTACAATATTCTTTGAAACCATTTATAAAAAACATGGTTTTTATGGAACACATATTTCTGACCGAAGAGAGAGGTAAATCTAAACATTCTAAAAAAAAATTTAACTATGTCATATACCATATAATAGATAATTTTAACAATTTGTGAATATATAATGAATAACTAGAGGATAAAAAAATTCATTTGTTTTTATGATATATGGATCCTAATACTTCATCAAACAATGCATAATCATAATCAATCATGAAAACCTATGAGATTGTGTCAATATAATCTTACCACTTCATAACTCTGAACCATTCTCCCCATATATGAAAATGAAATTAAATATAGATTAAAATATCATGAATAAAAATATATTCATGTTAAGAAATGTAAATAGATATTTATAAACCTCATGAAAAAATATAGGTTTATGAGATGGAATGTGTATCAAAGAAGGAAAATTGTGAAAAAAATATTTTTACCAATTTGGTTAATTTGGAAACATAGTTCCCATGAATAAAATTTAATATACTGGATATGTATATACCCATATATTTTAGTATAATAATCATATAATACATACATGGGTATTATACACGACACACAAAAGTAATTGGTAGTGAATAATGACTTTATCTGAAGAAAATAAAAAGTGATATGAAAACCGTTTACCTAGTTTCGGGTCTCACTTTGTACTCATACATGATTAAATTATAATAAATATAAGTTTATTATACAAACATAAATTAGAATATTATTATATCTAATACCATAAATGGATTTCTTGTGACCTTATATTACTCTCTTGTTAACAATCCTATATTAATGTTTCACTTCGGGAAATATTATATTTGTTCTTCACTTGTGTCTTAATTTGTTATATCAATAGTCCTTATACATATATAATAATTCACATAATGAACACCAAGAGTTAAAAATTATTTATATTCAATATTTGTGTACTATAATAATAAATAGAATATTGAATTATGAAATGGAATGCACCATTCAAGGACATGGTAAGCTGTATATACACATGAATATTGTTTCAGTGTTTATTGTCGTATTGAAAAAAAAAATGTAACATATATATATATATATAATATCATTAAATTAAAAATATCATTTTATATATATCATATAATTTCTCTGAAATTATCATTAATACATTCCATGTAGTGGGTGAATGAATCACATCCCTTTGAGCGGCAATAGTCCACACATCCCCAAATGAAATTATCATTTTAACACGAAATAGAAAGTATAATGATATGTGTTATAAAAGAAATACATATATTAAATACATAGAGAATATCATATATATTTCATATAAAAATTTTTCAATCATAATTCCAACCATGCTTGGCGGTAAAAGAAAAATGAACAATCATCATTTTTTGAGGTGGTAGTTCACCGTACACATAAACAGTATGTTCGTTACCCATAATTATTATCTTGTTTCATTAAAAGGAGAAAGAAAAGAACATGTTAGGAATAAATATAGTATAAATATATGGGGTCTAAATTATTGTAACTCGGGTGTATACACTCTACAAATATTAACCCCCTTATGTTTTAAAATTTTTAGGTTGTAAAAGTAGGATACTCTCGAGACTTGAGCTATAATAGGTGAAAGATAAAAAGACACCTTATTTACATCATGAAATGTGTGTCTCAAGAAAGTGTCATTTTCGAGCACGCCACAACAATTACTGATGGGTTAGGTAATTAACCAATTGATATAACCATTACCATTTAGTGAGTTGAAGAGGATAAAAGAATCAGTTTCTTATTATCAAATAGCAATTCCCCCTTCACGAAAAGGGTGAGACTAAAGAGAAATGGTAGGGCATATTCCTATATATAAAAACCTCAGCCAAGGGTAGGAGTGAATTCCAAAATGACTAATCCCCAATAGTCATAGTCCAACTGTCCCCCTCTCATGGAACCAGAGTTGAAGTACCCATTTGTTTTATGATTCAAACCTATGGGTGGTAGTTTCTATTGGACCCATTGTCTTCTTAAGGAGAAATAGTTATGGGTGACAATAGTGGTTGTTTTTAGAATTTGAAGAGAATGAGATTCATGCCATCTATCAATGACCCTGACCATGTTGAAAAATAAACTCCATGTTATAGAAATGATGGAACTCATATTAGACTCTATCACTTTGTTCCATTCTTTGTTTCTATCCTACTAAACACACTAGAAACTAGCACATAATATAATAGTCCTAGCCAGCCTTTCTGTACCTCTTCACCAATGCCATGAAACTAGTGGAAGAGGAAAGAGGCATCAATAGAGGGATGATATGAGAAAGAGGAAAAATCACCGAAGAAGGGTCATACCTCCCATTCCCATTCTAACTTGAATAATATATGGGATACATACTCCACATTATGATTTTTATACTAGGAGAATACCAACACCAGCTGAATACCATATATTATGATATTCTTATCTGTGGAAACAACATTATTTATAAGCCTAAAAGTATTGATGTTGTACATTATTGGGATTATACTGCACCAAAATATCTTATTCTAGTAATCATCCTCTACATGGGGATGCATGGACCGATGATAGTCCTTGGCAAAGAAGGTTCCTGTGCAAGTGGGAACAAATATAAACCTTGTAGTATTTGTATTAATTTCAATTATATGGAAATTTACTTATTTATCTTTTTATGAAAATTAATTGATTAAGGTTTGTAATATACTAGTCTCATTAAATGTGATATTATATAAAGTACATCCAAGAAAACCTAGAACTACATATTATAAGGATACATTTTCGTTCGTGATAATCCTGTGAATGTGGGGTTGAAGGGCTATAAACATCGGTAGAATCATGGATATGAAAGGCTACATGTGGATTTATTCCATCATTGAGATACCCATTTAATAAATACACATGAGCATTCCCCATAAGTTATATAGATCGTGGATTTACCAATCCAACATTGCATGAAGTTAGAGTAGGGTGTTAGTGAGGTTATGGACGTTGATCCCCCCATCCTCTATGGCTTTCATTATCATCCCCTAGGTGACCCAAATGCATTTTACTTCATCACTAGAATCCCAAATGAAATGAGAATGGATTTTGTCAATATGTTTTTTGAATCCTCCTGAGACCTTGATTGAATAGAGGGAATGGGCTGTGGTGGCAAAGAGAACACTATTAACAACTTCAATATGACCCAAAAATGAGAGTTCTATATTCTTCCAATTGAGGACCCTGTGTATAATCTTACTAATGATGTTATCAATGGAATATATATGAATTCCAAATGAGGAAATAGGGGACCCCAATTAATTCATTTGAAATATTTCACATTTCATGTCATGGAGGATAAATAGAGAGGTTGGCCATCAGGAAGAACATGTTTTGGAAATGAACGTATTTATTGTCGACTTGTTGATAACCTGCATGCTCCAGGGAAAGTACTCATACAACACCTTGATAATTACATGAATTGATTTCGTATTTCAATTTATGAATATCACGTTATATTCTAAAAACACTATATCGGATGTACAGAAAATATTCCACTTTCTTCTATATAGGGGCATCTCTCCTTTTCACAATCTTTGCTGGATGAGGAAAACAGATTATATTGGGTGAGGATGAAGAGGCATGGGGTGATAGGGCCACCCTTCCAAAAAGCATATGATTTCCTAAAGAATACACAGGAATTCCCTATGAAGTTAAATACCTTACAAGGGGAACTAATACATCTAAAAATTAGTTCATTCAACTAGGGGGAGAATCCCATACATGATACAACCTTGTTAATGATGCTCCATTCAACATAGTCATATGCCTTGTTCATAACCAATATAATATCTAGGTTTGAGTTTTGATCCTTGGTGTTGATGTCCCTGACCATATCATGGGCAAGTTCAATCAATCCGTTGTTTGAATGGCCATTAAAAAATACATGTTTCTCCATAGAGAAGTACCATGGAAGATGGATGAATTACCTAGAATTGAGGATGATTTCCAGGATTTTATGTGGGAGATTATGAATAGTAACCTATAGATAGTGGAGAATGGAGGATGGAATCATGGTTTTGGGAAAAAATACAAGATAAGTGGAACAATAAACTCTTGGTATGCTACGTCCCATGAAAAAAATACATGATGGCCTTGGTAATGTCACACTTCAAAATATCCCTAGTGTCTTTATATAACGATCTTTGGAATCTGTCTGGCCCTGGTTCACTATTAGCTATAATGTTCATGGGTACCTCAAAAATTTTATCCCCCTATTGACTCGTTGTCCTGGATGGAAAATTTATTAGGGATTGAATCCATGAACTCTACATCACCTCCCAAGAATCCATCATGCATGGGTGGGGTTAGGTAGGCAAGAAGGTCCTTGATGAATGACTGAGCGAGACTCCCCACCATGTCCATTTCATTCTTATAATACCCATAATCCAATATAATGTTTTGTTGAAGAATGTGCTTCCTCTCCTTGAAACATTTATGGATGTATGTAGTGTTGTTGTCACCTTCATCAATCCATCTAACCCTCAAGGACTCCCTCTCCATGCATTCTTGAAAGTGGATCATGCCAGCTAAAATCACCTGATTAATGGAGATATCTTCAAAAGACATGTCATCCCCAACCCCCTCGACTATTGATTCTAGATGATCAATCTCTTGAATGGTTTCATTTATATACCTTTCACTCAGAGGAAATATTTTATCCAAATACAAAAGGCTACTTCTATTCCTCCTTATTTTATTATGAATGGAAAGACACATTCTCCCTTGGACAGGCTCAGTCCATGAGTCTCTAAAAATTTTATGATAGCTAGACTATCTTGCCAATTGTTGGTAATAACTAAAGGTATCAGTCCTTTCCTATCTCGTACAAAGGGTGAAATGAGTGGGGAGTGGACTGAGATTCTATGCACCATATGGATAACATTAATGATAGTAAAAGTGTATATGAAATGAATGTTGGAAAGGAATTGGTGTAAGAGGCTCCAGGATTAGTGATCCCATCATTGGTTTTTGCACAAGATGAACTAGTCACCAATGTAAATGAGGTCGGTTAGACATTTTCCTAACATAATGTTGATAAAATCCGTGCTAGCTTTCTTGGAGAAGGGGTCCCTTCTTTTCTTTTCCTTTGGGTCCGCAATAACATTGAAATCCCCTCCCACTATATTGGGGTAGCTACTAGGATAAAAAAACTGTGATTATTCCATAGGATTTCAATATGGTGAGTGTCAAAACTACTCAATATAAAGGATGAAAAGAAGACCCCTCTATAATGTCTTACCTAGGTCTTAATGTGTTTATAACCATACAAAAAGAGATCCATAGATATTCCGCTATGAAAAAAATTGAAATTCGATGATTGGAAAGATCTACATGCATGGAACCATTCATCTTAATCCTTATATAAATTTCTCTGATTCTGGAGAGTTTTTTCTTGTGCCCAAGCACAATGAGGAATTTGGTATTGTGTTTATGAACATATGAAGAATGGAAATCTATTTTAACCATGGTTTCAAGGTTTTATATGTTACACATAATGATGGGAATCATTGAACAATGACTTCCCCAACAGTGGGCATCAGACTCTATGCCTTCATGGAATAGGAGGCAGATCTCTCCCTTAGCATGTTTTCTTGAGCTATCATGCACATTCATGTTGCATTTGATAGTTTCAATGATATAGGGTGAAAAAAATAATGGAGAGATGGGAATCAAAACTCCATCCATTTAATTATTTATCATTTATACTTTTATGGATTCATACATTGAAAACTGGAATACAAGCTTCGGTTTGATGGGGGGTATAGGATGGGGTTTATCTACAGGGGATGCATGAAAACAAGATTCCATGGAATCCACCACCTCTATGATGAGATAAATGTAATTATTGCCTTGGGTTTGTGGTGATAGGGGTATGGATGTAGGGGGAATTAAAATGGATCATATCTCGTGTATCATAGCACAATCAAGAGGGTATATAAGGAGTTTGAGTTAGACGGAAGCATAAGTCCCAAATATGGTGGCTATCCCATTCTTTTGAAAGTGAACCACAACCCCATCCAATACTACATTAGCAAGAACGGAGTCCTACAATTGAACACAAGTAATAAAATGATAAAAAAATTAGTCTGACACTGAATTTTCTCCTTCAAATTTAGGAATGACTTGAGATCCTTCCAACATGTAGGGAGTTTCTTTTTTCACATATCGAACTATGTCCACCCAAGTAGGATGACGATGTCCGATTTATTGTCATTTTCTATAAGCCTGCACTGAGTTACCTTGGATAAGTAAATATGAGTAGAACTTTAGGATGAAAATATTGATGATGTCCTCGGACTCGCTGAAGGAATCCCTCACACATAGTGAGATTCTATATAGATGAGGATGTGAGATATCCATTTCCACACAACTGTGTGCTTCTGAAGCATCTGAATAGTTCCATGTCCACTCATATGGGTATATGAACCCACCTACGGAGTCACCAATAACCATTGGAAACCCGAAATTATGAATGGTAAGTGGGATTCCATGGAGATCGATCCACACTACCACTGAGGATCTCTCATTCCCCTTGTGGATGTCATTCCACCGACGATCTAGGTTTAAGTTCCACAACCTCAAGTAATGAGGGGCCATGTACTATTCCTAGATGAATTAAGCTTCTAATATAAGGACAAATAAGAAATAATTCTGATGGATAGCTAAGATATTCTCTTGAGATACCATTCCCAATGAACCACACAAAGCACATGAAAACTAAGATAATGGGTTTTTTCAAACCAAACTTCGTAACCAGGGTCCAATTGAGGCATGAATCAGCTTCTGCAATGTCCTCTGTAAAATCATCCATTGATAAAAAGGATCCCTCACATGAGATAAATGGTGAAAGATGGGATCAATCCTTAATAAAAGGATGATAAATTCGAAGATATGGTCTACAATGAGCGTCTTTGAAACAGGGGATGGGACTGAGATCCCCTAGGGAAGACCCGAGAGCATCAAGCAGCAGCGTGCCATCAACAACACCGTGAGATGATCCAGGATCGAGGATAACTAGAGATAAATATACCACTATAATCCTGATGGGTCATGATATATAGGTTAGGAAAATTTGAGACTTTTATGGAGTGTTAGGTTCATTATCAAGGACAAAACAATGTAATTCTATCATCTTCACAGCTCTTAGAATGTAATCTGTAATTCTTCTTTATTACTCTTTAGATGGAGGTGTGTATAAGTGTAGGATAATGCCTTATAATAAAAAACCCATTATATAATAATTGATTTATACAAATATTTAATAATAATATTTTATGGGGTGGATAATGGAAATACAATTAAGGAACTTGAGAAAGAATGTTGTCTCTTATTTAGGTAACTCCTTTTGGATTGCATGAAAGGGATTCCATCGATTGATTTCTATAGAAAGAGTGTATTAAAGGATTATGGGAATGATTATGGGGATATATTTGGGTATATAATGGTCTACCCAGTGTTTCTTTATAGTTTTGAAGAAGTAGGACAAGGAGATACCTTTTTATATTAGAGGAGGAGCGACACTCTTAAAAATTTGGGGAAATGGAATTCCACCCATGTTTTCCAAGGTAAAGTGGATCCAATAAGGGTCTAAGGACAATATATGTAATTATAGATTCTAAATATGGTATTTAGTGATTTTTTACATGTTTTTATGTCATTTAGTTCATTCTATTTAATGTTTAGTCCTTATTTAAGCTTAATTCAACCTTAATTGATGTAATTAATTTTAATTAATTTCACTACATTTATGGTAAAATAATAGATTTAAATAATTAGAAATAATTAATTATTTATATTACAAGTATGGAATACATTTTTCCAAATTCTAGTTAAATAAGGGGATGAAAATAATTTAAATTTAATCCCATAGTTGGGTCGACATTCCAGGTTTTCAAAGTAAAACCGTTCAGATGTTTCTATATTTTTATATTCAATTCCAATGTGTAATTATTCCAATTACCCTAATTGGGTTTAATAGGTAAAAATAACATCTAAATAAACATTAAAATGAAATTTAAATATAATATATCTTTATTAATAAATTAGATGAAAAATTAGTTCTTATTCAAGATTCAATATTTTTCACTATTTGTTAAAAATGAATATTCTTAGAAAAATTCCAAGACAATTTACCCTAAACTAATTCTTAAGTTACATATTCAATTATGAAATTTATGTGACATATTAAATATATTGACATGTTAGATAATGTATTAAAAATTTGTTCTCCATTAAAAGGTAGTAATAATTCTTTCATAAAAAACATATTTTTTTAAACATTAAATTATGATTGTTATTTTCATATTTATATAAAATATGTTCAATTCATATAAATAATATTATATTGAATAAATAAAAGATACTCTTCCTTAATATCACTCCTCATTATAATTAATTTAATTTATTTATTTAAATAGCTTATAGTAATATGAATATTATTCTTCATTTATATTGAATCAATTTCCATATTCATTTATAATTAATTGGTAACATATGAACACATATTATATTTGTGTAAAAAATATATTTTCATAAATTTGTAATTACTAATCATAACCTTTAAATTATCATCAAGGTTATATCTTATTATATTAAATGATAACATTTTAATAATATATTATTGTTTGGTAAAACCTGATATTGTGTGTTACGAAATCCATCTAGGAAAGTAAATACTATGTGAAATTTATGATAACCTAGAGGTTCCTGGTATATAATGTTATAAAATTTATTATATTGAGTTCGTGATAACATGGTGTTGCATATAATGCAATCCAGACAATGTTCATTAATATAAACTATTTTCAGTGTTGCGTGAAATTGTAAATCATAAAAAAATTAAACTAATTGAAAAAATACATTTCACAAAAAATCAATGTGTAACATCCTACACCCCATAAAATTAATTTCATCATTTATTTTTTGGCTTATCAAATGTTTCATACTTTTAATTTCATTTAATAGAATCCCTCATTGTAAAAATGAACAGTAAAACCTCCTTTAAAAAATTAAAGGTGGATCCATAATGGTTACCCAAAGTAACACATATATGGGTTTCTTAATAGTAGATCATAGGTTTAAATTAAATACATCGACATAGAATAAAAATATAACCATCATGATCTAAGGGAGAGTAATAGAGAGTAAGGTCATAATAATGTTTAGAATTATAAAGGCATAAATTTGTGATGACCTAAATGAAAATCTAATCCAAGAGAAAAAAGGTACTAAGACAATTTTTTTGGTTTCAACATACTTTTTTCTAATGGTGAATAGTTTTCATGAAAATGTATACATTAATGATTTAAGGAAAACATCATCCTTTGTTGTTTCTTGATCCCCTTCATCTCTTTCTCCAAAAAAGAAAGGTGTTGCTTTCATTCCTGAAGTACTAATTGATCACAAGATCCATGATATTTCATACACATAGTCATTTTTTATCATCATCACCACGTTGTTAGAATTGGTTATCCAATATGAATAAATCCTCTTGTGGTGAGATAATTCATTAATCATAAAATGTTCAATAAAATTTTTACATATTCTTTCCATAAATGGTTATCCTTAAAACCCTTTCAAAATATAAATATTCAAAATATTAAAAATAAATTCATGAAATTAGATTAACATTGAACACCCAAAGATCAAAAGTTAACACACTGTTTTCACATTCAAAACATGTTAATAACCTCATCATATAGTTCCTTGGAACATTGAAATTACCAAAATTACTATAAATAATTTTTCAAAAACATGAATTTTTCATTATTCCAATGATTACTAGATGCATTTTTAAATCCAATATGTTTTAAGCATCATCATTGACTACATAGACCACTTTTCAATGATTAGTTCTTGGGTAATTATTATGATAAATTTTTTTGATTAATATCCATCAAACCATCATCAAATCATATTTATCTCAATTTCAGTAATTAATTAAGTGTAACCTTCCCATTATCAAAATATCACCCTTCTATGAAATTAAATCTATATGTATTTATCACTATTAACATATTTATTTCAATATATAATGAAAACTTATTCTAAAATTACATGTATATATATATAATGATTCATATGCTAAAATCATTGATTTCCAAAACATAAATACTTTATTTATCCTACTTTATGTTGTGTCAACAAGGTTTTCCTTATGACTTTTCCATTCCTTCATTATTGAGGAAGACTATTAAGTCAGTAAGGTTTCCTTATGACTTTAACATTTTTTCTTGTTATGAAAATCTCAAACACCTTATCTCATTGAAAATCTCTTTTTACCCTGTGTTTTACTTCTATGAGGAAAAACTCTCTTCCCCAAGAAATTTATCCTTAACACATTTTAATTGTTCATATCATAATTTTCCTAAGTATAAAATTCAGTTTATAACCAAAACCTTGGAATCCTATAAACACCTAGATATGAAGCATTCTGTTTTAGGATCTTAATTCTTAGAATTCTGATTACGAATTCTGGTTACGAACTCTTCAGAGTTCCAACTCTGAAGTCTAATTACGAATTCTACTTACGAACTCTTCTGAGTTCTATGTACGAATTCTGATTACAAATTCTGGTTATGAACTGTTCTGAGTTCTGAATCCGAATTATGATTACAAATTTTCGTTATGAAATTCTCATATTTTTGACTCTGAATTCTAATGAACTCTGACTCCATACTTTGTAAGTTCAGGTTCCGAATTCTTTTTAATCTAGATTTCGAATTTCCTTTAAATTCACACTCCAGAATTATATAGAGTTCATGTTCCGAATTCCTTTAAAAAACAAAACACAAATATCCTTGTTTTATAGACTCCAAATATATTTTTGGTTTGACTTCAAACATTATATTTTCTTACATTCCGAATATTAGATTTTAGTTATGTAACCATATTTTTCCTTACACTTGTTTTTTTTATAAAATGATGTTGTGCATTTTTTTCTAACAAACATTTGTTTGAGTGACATGTGTACAGGTCCCTCTGAAATTAATGTAAAAATATTTCTTTTGGACGAGGGAGCCGACTGATGGTGCTATGCCTAAAGATAGGTGCTCATTTGAATGAGCTCATAACATAACACTTTACTTCGCATACATGTTGTTGAAGTGATTTCTAGAGAGATACGATCTTTTAAACTCTCAGGCTTCGTGTATAATGTTTTAATGGCTTGTTAAAACACTGCTTCGTGCATATTTGCTTTGTGCAGAGGTGTGATTTCCTTGAAAACATAGACTTCGGGTTGTGAATTACGGGGTGTCAATTAACTTACAAATAGAGGGATTATGGGGATAGCAAGACAAATACCAATATTAAGATTGAGGGCTTAACTGGGTTTGGGTAAGACAGATTTTCTTGAAAGTATAAATCAAGGGACCTTTATCCAGCTTTGTTTGATACCCTTCTCTTTGGGTTAAAAGAGTTACTACTTGTTACTTTTAGTGTTTTAGAATTTTTTCCCCTGTAAATATTATAGATAAGGAAAGTATAACTTTCTTATACTTCATTAAACTTGTACTTTGATTTTATATAATTATATACGCTTTAAGGTAGAATCTTAGTTCTGGCAAACTTTTGTTAAGTTTCATTTTCAAAATCACTTTTTTGAAATCAATCAAGTTATTAGATTGTACGGGTTTATTGAATTACCTTGTTTAACCTTGTTAAAAATAATCATCTTTAAAAGTTCCAATGGAATTTTTAAAATATAAAATCCACACCCCTCTTTGTATTTTGAGTATCTGCATCATAATTTGATGCTACATTTAGTATCATATCTATTGTATCTATCAATCCAACAATTGGTATCATAGGATTGAAACCACATACTCTGAACCAATCCAACAATTGGTATCAGAGGAGGTATATGAAATACTTATATTCCCATATAAGATTTCCTTGCTCTAGGGAAAAATCCTCTTCTTCATTTTTCCAGAATCAGTTTTTCGGATTTACATTATCATATTCATATGTTCGGATTCACCTTTTCTTAGAGATACTCTAGTTCGATATTTTTCCTTTATTAAGATATATAATTCCTTGTTTACAATGTTGTATTACTAACAAGTTTTGGTGACAAGATTTTCCTTGAGATGGAAGGTTTAAATGTTATCTCTATAGACATTCTAAATCCTACCTCACCCCCTGTTTTTGATGGAAATTATTATGAGTACTGGAGAGATAGGATGAAGACTTCCGTCAAATATCTTCATGTGAAGCTTCAAAAAGTATCTGGAAGAAACATGACGTTACTCATTTTGGTACATCTAATGTTATAGAGACAAGAAGATCTATGTTGAGAGCTGAATATCATGGCTTTAATTTTCCTTATGGAAAATGTATATGCAAATCCCAGCAATGGTTTACGACTATCATGAATAGATTACAGTTTAGGGGATAAAAAGGTTTAGATGATGAGGCTCTTGTAGATAAAATCATAGACATCCTGCCAAATGAGTGGGAGTCCAAGAGGAAAGTAATTGACGAGAATAAGAATGTTACCCAAAATTCCTTATATTGATTGTTTGGAACTCTTCTTCAGCATGAGACTATAATGAAGAGAGATGCTGATAATATCAAAAAGAAGAATTGTAATGGAGGAGTTTCTTTTACCACCAGGTCTATGCATATGAAAACCAGGACTCCAGAAAGAGTTTTCAAGATCTAAGTCAAAAAAAGATACCATTCAGTCAGAATCTAGTGATACTGAGAGTTCTGAGAATGAATTATCTAATCTTGCTCGGAGAATGAACATGATAGTTCCTCAGAAGAACTATCAGAATAAATTTAAGAAGGGAGACTACAAAGAAAATAAAGTTGGTGATGTTACTTGTTATGAGTGTAGAAGAAAAAGTCATATCAGACCTAGTTTCCCTCTTTTGAAAAATAAGGAATAGAAGGAAATGAATTCAGAAAGAAACAAAAAGAAGTTCAATCTCTCAAAGAATAAGAAAAGTCTTAGGGCAATTGATATTGGGAGTACTAGTTGTGGAGACTCTTCAGAAAGTGAATCTTCTGAATATGAATCATCATCATAGAAAAATATCGGATTCATGGCTACTAGTTCTTTCCCAAATACATCTATTATGGCCAAGGTATGCTCTACCGAGGATTTAACAAATTTATCTCTTGATTAGAATTACTATTCTGGAGATATTACTTCTAATGAAGATACTTTATCTTCAGATTGTGAAGAAGTACGTTTGTATGAAAAAGTATCTACATTTTCCATGTTGTTAGAAACAAAAAATTATAAAATTTCTATGAAATTGGATAACGAAAATACTAGAGAATAATTTCGTACAAATGATATTTTAGATCTTTCTAGAGATCTTAAAGATAAGGATGATCTTTTATAGAAACTTCTTAATGACCTTAAGGAATTAAATTATGAAAATGAAAAACATTCAAAAGATCATAAAAATTATATTTCGAAATTAAGTGTTTTTGGAGAAAAATCTAACTCTAAGGAAATAATTCTTGAGGATAGGAATTTAGTCATTAGACTAAAATCCAAAATATATTCCCTTAATAATCTTCTTATAAACATTAGCATTAGTAAGTAAAATTTTGAGAAGATGTATTCTCAAATCCAACCTCAAGAAAATACTACTAAAGTGGGTTATACTCACTGAAAAACTGTTTTCAATAACAACTGTTTTATTACTTCCATAGCCCGTTTTTGTACTAAATGTCAAAGTGGTGGACATTGGAATAAAAATTACTCTTTGAATAAGATTCAATAATTTGGGTATCATAATGCTTATTTCTCTAAAAAAATTTGGATACCCAAAATTTTATTGTTTAACAAATCCAGATCCAAGGAATTTTGGATTCCGAAAGTATAACATTCTTATTTATTATCAATTTTTCATGTTTTTCGTAATGATGTTTTTCATGTTCTTCGTAATGATGTTTTCCATGTTTTTCTTAATGATGTTTTTCTTGTTTTTCACAATGATGTTTTTCATGTCTTTCGTAATGAAGTTCTTCGTGTTTTTCATAATGAATATTTTCTTGTTTTTCATACTAATGTTTTTCATGTTTTTCATAATGAAGTTTTTCATGTTTTTCATAATGAAGTTTTTTATGATTTTTTTAATTAAGTTTTTAATGTTATTCCTAATGAAATTTTAAATGTTTTTCGTAATTTAGTTTTCATGTTTTTCATAATGAAGTTTATCATGTTTTTCATAATGAAGCTTTTCATGTTTTTCGTAATAAAGTTTTTCATGTCTTTCCTAATGAATTTTGTCATGTTTTTCGTAATGAAGTTTTTCATATTATTCGTAATAATGTTTTTCATGTTTTTTGTAATGATGTTTTTATTACATAAAATTTTCGTAATGAAAATTTTCATAATGGAGGTTTTCGTAGTTGTTTTTTTCTAATGTTCTTCAAGAGGAATATTACCTATTACGAATAATCCTCAAGGAAATCAGAAAGGTATGTTCCAATTCTTGAGTTTTTGTAATCATTATTTACATGATGGATGTTTAATTTTTTATAAATTCAAGGATTATATTTTCCATAAATCCGAATGTTTTCCTTTAAAACCCTCAAATGATAAGATCCTACCAAATTTTTCTTGCGGGTATCATTTCAACTGTCATATCTAATCAGAATCATTTTCAGTCATTGGATTCTTTTTGGATGATGAACCATTGCATCAACCCCTATATAAATGGCACCCGAAGGGTTGTAAAACATCAATTTCAAGCCTTTTCCTGCCGATGCTTGGCCCCCTTTCAAAAGGACATTTAGAATTTTTTTCAGAAGTGCTCAAATCCGAATGTCTGGTGAAGTTCCTTCTCAAGAGATGTCAACTGTTAAATCGATTCTGGAGTGACAGATTTACAGGGAGAGGTTAGTGCATCCAAACTTCTTCAACAAGTACGATTCTATTATTTCATATAATATCAAGCTTAATAGTTTAGAGAGTGTATGCATATCAAAGCCAGGTGCTCAAGACATCATGTATCCAGATTTTCTTATCGAATTCTACGAGTCAGCCAGTTTCTATAAGGAAGAAGGGAGAGAGAAGTGTTCCTTCAAAATTAACTGTAAGACCTATGCCCTATCTTATACAAAGTCTACTTGCTTGGTTTTAATTCTATATGAAGGGGAAGTCGAGTTCCCTTCTCACAAATTACCGGATATACAAGGATGTTTTATCAAAGTAAAAGATATGGAGTGTCTTGGACTTATAGTTGTCAAGGCTTTGAAAATTTATCATCTATCTAAAAACAATCGGATCCTTGAGTTATGGGTTTAGGTATTCATAATTCTGAGAATAGGAGATAAGGACACCTTGAGGAAGAGTGACATATACATCCATGATTTTCTGTTAAATTTGAGGAAGATCAACCTGATGAAGCATATTATCATTATGATCGAGAATATCAAGAATGGAAATCGGAAAGCTCAGATTATAATGTACCCGACTATTCTTTCTATTCTAATAGTTTGGTGCCTTCTACCTTTCAATATCACTTACAGTTCCAAACTGAAAATAGAAAAGTTATGTTAGTAAGCATTGATAATCAAAAAAGAATGAATATTGATTTATCTAAAGAGTCCAGAGAATTCTATGACCTACCAGAAGAGGAAGCATAAGACGTTCTGAAGAATAAAGATGTGGATGAATTATCAGAAACGTCTGGAAAGAAATGGAAATTAAAGGAAGTAGAAGTTGAAGGTAAAACCCCTAAAGCCAAGGAATCTCAAACCGCACCTCCAAAGCCCAAGAAGAAGAAAGACTATCCAGATGAGGTTGTTGGAAAGTGGAGGGAAGATAAGAAAAACCAGAATGAATGGGTGCCATAGTTTGGTCTAGATCCTACCGAGGACAAGGATTTAAAAGAAAAGACTACTGAAGAGTTTACGAAGCAAGGCAAAGAAAATAAGAAAAATAAGAAGATGTTAGAGGCTGAGATTTTCCAATCCCTTCTAAGGGCTACTGATAGAGCATCTGAGAATATCCCTGTACCAAAAACCTTTTGGGTAGAACCCCTACATGAGACACTGGGGAAGAAATTTCTCACTCCAGAAAAAGTACATGAAAAGGTTGTTGAAGAAAAGAATGTTGTGGATGAAGTACAAGAAGCTTAAAGAAGTGATGATATAGTTGATTTGATAAAGAAGGTTGAATAATTTAATGAGAATAAAAGTCCATACTAAAAATTTTCAATCCATATTTCTCATGACGGATCATCGAAACATGCCTCCCATAGAAATGATGAGAGGGATGAAGAGGAAGTGAACAAATTATCTGAGGAATAGAGTCATAATTAGGACTTCATTCATCCTAAAGATATTGAGGGAGGAGATTAGAAGGAAAAAATTAATGAAGATAGAATTGTTCAGTTGTCTGAATGTGAGCATGAGTCTTCAGATGAAAAACCCATTCCAATAACTGATAAGGGAAAACTAGTGATTTCTAGTAAACCTACCCGAAGTTATTTTAAAGAAAAGATAAGCTGGTGGATCTACGAAGAGGAATCTTGTTGATTTAGAGTAATACATCACCATGATAATTGTCAGATTCTGAATCGTCAACTCTGTGATATGATTTTGTCATTCAATCACTAAAGAACTTGTTGACACAATTACGATCTTTCCAACCATTGACTCCAGATGTCAGATGCTCCAACATAGCTTGAATAAAAAATCGGATTCTATATCCATGGTGATGGATAGGAGTGTAAAGACTGAGGATGATTACAAGAACTTCCTTATCAACTACGATGCTCATAGAAAATCTTTCAAGAAAGTGGTCAGTTGGTCAAAGATATTAGTTGAGGATTTGAGAGAGAATGATGAGTTTAAACATGAAGTCAAGGGAGCTTTTTATAATGAAGATATTATGATCAAGGATCTCACAACTTTCTTTTGAGGAAAAGTTGTCCCTAGAGTAGAATACTCGAACTCAAGATGTAAAAGACATGAATGGTAAGGTGTATTCTTTTGGTCAAAGTTGGAAGAGGAAAAGGGATCTCTAGATCGAGAATGATGAGAATCTAGTGAAGCAAGATGACTTGTAGAAATCTCAGGAAGAGGCTCTAAAGGCTCAAGAAGAAAAGATCTAAGACTTAGAGAAGAAAACAGAGGGAGATCACAAGGAGCTAAAGAAGATGAAACCCATTTTGAAAAATTTATTCCCAAGGAAAAGGAAAGAAAATAGATCCAATCTGATCTTTTGTTTCCTTTTCCTTGTACAAATTCTTCCAAACTTAATGAAATTTTGGTTCCTCATTTTTTTTCATTCTTTGAACTAATATTTCAGGTACTATAATTCCTTTTTCATTCCCTGAAATTATTTTTAAAAATCACAAAGGGCAATAATGGAAAATAGAATAATAAGAAATGAAAAAACATCCCTATGTAAGGGGGGAGTTTATCTAAGGGATAGTTATCATTATAAAGATTTATGTACTCAAGATAATGGAAAATATCATTCTTGACATCTAGAATACGATCCTTATAGTTCCAAAGCTCATGGGGGAGTTAGTCATATTCATCATTGTTCATGTGTAATGGAAGATAAGTTTTATTATTTAAGTCATTTTATTATTTTTCATAAGGATGTTTGTGCTTTCCAAAAAGGGGAGATTATTGAGTCAATAATGTTTTCCTTATGACATTTCAATTCCTTCATACGTTAGAAAGATTGTTAAGTCATTAAGGTTTTCTTATGACTATACCATTCTTTCTTGTTTTGAAAATCACAAACACCTTATCTCATGGAAAATCACTTTTTTACCATGTGTTTACTTCTATAAGGAAAAACTACCTTCCCCAATGAAATTTATCCGTAAAATGTTTTCAGTGTTCATATCATAATGTTTATTTAGTGTAATATTCATTTTATAACTAAAACCTAGAAATCCTATAAACACCTAGATATAAATCATTCTGTTTTAGCATCCGAATTCTCAGAATTCTGATTACGAATTATATTTATGAACTATTCTGAGTTCTAACTCTGAATTCTGATTATGAATTCTGGTTATGAACTCTTCTGAGATCTGACTTTGATTTATGATTAAAAATTCTGTTTATGAACTCTTCTGAGTTCTGACTCAAAATTCTGATTACGAATTCTAGTTACGAACTTCTCTGAGTTCTGACGTTGTATTCTCATAAACTCTGACTCCAAACTTTGTAAGTTCAGGTTCCGAATTCTTGTGAGTCAAGATTCAAGATTTCCTTGAAATTCATACTCAGGAATTCTATAGATTTCAAGTTCCGAATTCCTTAGAAAAATAGAATCTGAACATCCTTCTATTATAGACTCCGAATATATTTTTTGTTAGACTCTAATCATTATATTTTCTTACATTCTGAATATTGTATTTTAGTTATGTAACCATATTTATTCATACACATGTTTTTGTTATAAAACGTTGTCATCCATTAAGGTTTCTAACTAAACGTTGTTTGATTGACACAGTACAGGTCCCTCCCAAATTCAAGGAAAAATATGACTGTTGGAGGAGGGAGCCGACCGTTGGTGTTATGCCTATAAATAAGAGGTCATTTGAATGAGCTCAGAACATAACAATTTACTTTGCTTACATGCTGTTGAAGTGATTTCTAGAGAGAGAGGCTCTTATAAACTCTCTGGCTTCGTGTATAATGTTAAAACGTCTTGATCAAATATTGCTTCGTGCATATTTTTTTCTTACAGAAGTACAATTTCTTTAAAATTACAGACATTGGGTTGGGAAGTTAGAGGTGTCAATTTCCTTACAAATCGAGGGCTTGCACTGATAGCAAGACAGATACCAATCTTTGAATTGAGGGATTACCTGGGTTTGGGTAAGAGAGACTTTTTTGAAAGTATAAATCAAGGGACCTTTATATAGGGTTGTTGGATACCCTTCTCTTTGGGTTAAAAAAGTTATTACTTGTTACTTTTAGTGTTTTATTTTTGGTTTCTGCTGTTAATCTGATTGATAAGGAAAGTATAGCTTTCATATACTTCTTTAAACATCTAATCTGATTTTATAGGATTCTATAAGCTTTAAGGTATAAATGTAGTTGTTGTAAACTTTTGTTAGGTTTTTTTTGAATCACATTTCCAAAAACAAGCATGTTATTAGATTCTACAGGTTTTGTGAATTACCTCGTTTAACATTATTATACAAAATCATATTTAAAAGTTCCAAAGGGATTTTTAAAATATAAAATTGACCCCTATGTTATTTTGAGTATCTTCATCATAATTTGATAGTAAAATCAGTTTCATATATATCGTATTTATCGATCCAACACATTAATCGTAATCTAGTACTCATGCTTTATCAGCTTATTCCTAAATACCTCATCCCAATAATATGAAATATGAATCATGTATTCTATTTTCTCATCCTCAATGTAAGAATTCTTCTTATTTTTAAACTAATCAATACTATATGAACACCACATACCTTCCTCTTATTGTGTGTGGTATCTTTATCAGTAGTAGATAACCCAATACTTGTATTACCTTTCTAATTCTCATAATGAGACTTCAACATAGGACATCTACTCTCATAATGTGCATAATTTTGACATTTAATGTTTTTATCTTTTGGTAATACGATAGGGAGGCCAACATTATCATCCATTACGTTAACCAAACTTTTCATTTTCCCGTTACAGTTATATGATTTTAGATATTTTTTACACTATCAAAACATATTCATGATCCTGAAAGAAAATAACATGGGTGATTTTTTAAAATTTCATAACAAAAAGAAAACTAGGAATTTTATCCTCTAGGGTCTCCACTAATCAAATACTTAAATAAATACTTCTTTCCATTTCATGCAGAGTCCAAGAGTTGGTTAATGTTTAAATATTTAATCATGTTCCTTGAAGACAGATTAGGCGTGGTCATAACATCCCTCTCTCAAGTTATTATTGCATTAGACTACTCATCATCAAAATTGCAATCACATTCAATAATTACATAGTTCCATTTATTTCCTTTCATTGACTAAAACCATGAAGAATTATGTAACAAATGATTATCTTAGTGAGGAATCACGTAATCATAAAAAAATTATATGAATCCTAAATTATGACACATTTCATAAACTATGACTCCTTAGGTTTATCCAAGGTTATTCATAACTAAAATATATTTATATCTTCCAAGATGATTCATGAATAGATTATGAATTCAAAAAGAATATCCCCCATGATTTCCAAAACAGGTGTGCACCAAGGAATTTTTTCATGTACCAGATTACCCTATGGCTAGCTTGGGACATCTTCTCAGAGTTTTTACCCCAGGGTACATCTATGTCAGATCCACATCAAATTATAGTATATATACAGAGATATATTTCATGCATACCACTCACTCTATAATTTACCTAAATTCAATTAAATTTTCCAATACATTTCTTTACCCAAAGACATATCATTAGACATGTACTTGTAGTTATCACTACAGTTTTCTCATCATAATTTCCAAAGGCCAACTGAACCATTATTCCAATACCAACAATATAGAACCTCAATTTTTATACATTAACATTATATAACATTTTCGGAATACATAGAGCATTATAAAAATAGATGCCCAAAAACAACATTAGTTTATTGCATTTGGAAACATGGAATCATAAATACCAGAACATTCATGAAATAAATTATCTCTTACTAGGTCCTCCAATACTAAAAAAATCTTATATATATATCATATATAAAATATATCATCATTAAATGGGGATATAAACTTAAAAATGGTTGAGCTCGGATGCCCAGTAATGGTAAAAAAGGGTGATATGTAAGCATAGACATGAGAATATGTGAACAAGAATGTGATCATAACATTATATGATTATATCATGAATATCAAAGATTATATACATAATTCCTGGAAAAAATAATGGCAGTTCAAAAGACATGAATCATAAGGGAATCAAGAGCATATTCCATGAAATAATAACTTTGGAGTAAGACATGTAATTGTGGAATATACATAAACATTGAAAAACATATGTCAAGGATAACTACCTAGACCTTAATAACAATATAGGTTTGGCCTATGACCCGTGTACCTACTTTGGTCTTGGGATAACAACCCATGTATACCCTTATTTTTATGATTGGGATATAACCTGTACACCCTCTTTCTTATAGGCATGTGCTACATCCCATGCACCTAACTATTTTTAGACATGAGATTCAAAACATATACCATTATTTTTTAAATATTGTGTTATGACCTACGTAACATTTGATTTAATATACCATTTATCATTACCCAATCCATTAGAGGGAGATATAGGTCCCACCCATATCATAATGAAATCAAACATATGTTCCAAAAAAATCATAATCAATCAATCATATCCCATAAAATGAAATAGGTATCATAAACATGTAATCATATCATAACCTATGGAAAAATATTTAGGTTTCATAATCATTTAATAAAAATTGAAACCCATGAAATAGATATAGAATTCATAAAAATATAACACATGAAAGAGAAATATATTTCCTAAACATATAACCCATGAAAGATAAATGGATTTAACTAATATATAACCAATGAAAGTGAAATGTTTTTCATAAACATATAACCTGTGAAAGAGATACTAATTCTATAAACATATAATAAATGAAAGATAGACTGATTTTATAAAAATAGAACTCATGAAAGAGAAACAGAGTTCATAAATACCGTGACATAAACCATAACCTGAATAGAAATCATCTAAATATAATCTATAGATTACTTTATATAATGAAATGAGTGAAATCAATAGATGTCATCATAAAGGGGAAATAATTTTCAAATATAATAAAAAATAAAAATATATGTTTTTCTTTGAAAACATTTTTTTTATTTCATAAAACCATTGGAAAAAATTTCCCTAGAAAATACATTGAAAGCTCATGAACAATAATTGAAATCATTTTTAAATCCCTCTTCTAAGAAGAATTTAGAATAAACATGAATAGATTTTTAAAAAAATATTCAAAAAAACATTGAAACCATTAAATGAAATCATAAAATCTTTTTGAAAACCATTTCATTGAAAATACATTAATAACATATAAATAACAATTTAAAATATTTTGATAACCATTTCATTTAAAATACTCTCATATCATATAAAGAAATATCTAAAATCATCAAAAACCATATTTACTAGAAAATTATGAAAGAAGCCTGAAAAAATTTTGAAAAAATTTTGAAAAATAATATTTAAAATGTTTCTTTTAAAAATGGTATAGAATATTTATTTAAATGATATTAGGTAAATACATACATGTCTTACGAGATAAAAATAATATTTCTTTTTCCATGGTAAAAAGGGAAAAAAATTCCTATTTTGAAAGTGACATGAATATTAAATTAATAAAATTGCTTAAATACAAAAAGGGATAAATTATAATTTAATGATTATATTAGTATAGAATAATATTCATGGAAATCCTTTTTAGAAAATTTGGTTTTGATGGAACACAAATTTCCAACCAAAGAGAGAGAAAACATAAAATTTCTTAAAAAAATTAACTATATTATAATTCATATAGTAAACAAATGGTACCGATATATGAATTTATAATGAATGAACATATGATAATAAAATTTATGTGTCTTCTTTAGATATGGATCATAATATTTCATTAAATTAATCATAATCCAAAACAATCTCGAAATGTGATGAGATTATTTCAATAAACTCTTACCACTTGGTAACATTGAACCAGACTCACCATTGGTGAAAAAAAATATGCTTAAAATATAATTAATTGTAAAATATTCATGATATAACATTTCAAATTATGACATCATGAAATAATATATTTATATAACATGGCATGTGTCTCAAATAATAAATATTGAGACAAGGAAATTTTACCGATTTAGTAACTTTTTCAACATAGTCCCCGTGACATAAATATAATGAAATAGATACGTAGATATTTTTAAATATATGTATATAAATAATATAATACAACCATTGGATGTATACAAACCACACAAAAATAATGGGCGGTAATGAAATCATATATCTCATGAAAATAAAAAGTGAAATGAAATTTCATTACCTTTTGTCTTGACTCTCTTAAAACTCATACAAGATTCCTATATAGTAAATTTAATTTTAAAATAAATATCTTAAAAAATAATATTCTTATATCTAATACTATATATGGTTTGATTATTACCTCATATTACCCTCTTGGTAACAATCTTATGTTATGGTTTCACTTCAAGTAATATTCGTTTTATTCTTCGCATGTGTCTTGATCTTTTTTATATTTGGTCCTTATACTTATATAATGATTTACTGAATGCACACCATGTTATAAAATTCATTTATATACATAAAATCTGAACTATTAAAATATATAGAATATACAAGTATGAAATTTAATACATAGTTCATGGAGATGGTATGCCCTACACACACATGAATGAGGATTCCATTTTTATTATGTTATTGAATGAAAGAAAGAAAATTGAATATAAGTATATATATATGTATATAATATCATTAAACTATAAATATCATATTATATATATATCATATATTTTCCTTAAATTCCCACTTAATTTATTCCAATTACTGTGTGAAAGAATCATATCCCTTTGAGGGGGTGGTAATCAACCCTTCAATAAATTAAATTATTCTATTAACACAAAATGAACTGAATAAATATAGGTGTCTTAAAAGAATAAAAAAGCAAAGATAAATTATAAATATAATTTATATTATATAAAAATAGAGTTTCTATCATAATTCCCACCATGAGATGTAGTAATGGAAAAACTAACAACTATTGTTTTGTGAGGCGGTTGTTCGTCGTACACATAAACTATATTTTCGATACCCATTATATAGAGATTTCTGAAAGTATAGGTATAACCCTTAGAAAAAAAATTCTAGTATATTGAGTATTATAGTGTTATAATAAAATAATCTTATAAGAATATTTTAGGGGGGTAGAGAGTGTATATAAAAAAATAACCTGAGGGAAAATGATAACTATTATATGGGTAACTCATTTTGGTTTTCACCAATCAGATTCCATTCATTTATTTTATACCTAGTGGAGTATTATAGGATGAGTGGAGGTAATTTTTTGGATCTATATGGGAATATATTTTTTGAGCCTAAGTGTCAAGAGAGCCGTGAACAAGTGGGAGGATTGGAGGAATTTTCTTATAGAGTAGGAGTGACACATGTAAATTATTGGAAGTGAAACTCTACCGACGTTTTTACCATAGAATGTGAATCCAAAAATAGACCAAAAGTCAAAATGAGTAATTATATGTTATAAATTACACTAGTATATGGATATTAGACATTTTTATAGGCCATTCATGCCCTTATGATTATGGTTTAGTCTTATTTATGCTTAATTTTACCTTAATCTATGTAATTAATTTTAATCACATTCACTAATATATTTGAAAAAAAATATTTTGGCCATATTAGACATTATAAAATATTTTTATTTCAAATATAGAATCATTTTTTTTCAAATTCAAATTGTAGAAGTGGAAGAGATTATTTTAAATTTAATCCCATAGTCTGTTTAACAAGATAGAGTTTAAAATAAAAAATATTCAAAGGTTTTTTATCTTTTTTTATTCAACACCATCGTGAAAGTGATTAGAATGACATGAATTGGGTTTATTGGTAAAATATGATCTAATTAAACATGGATATTAATTTAAAATATAATATTTCCATATAAATATATTATATTATGAGTAGTTTTGATCCAAAATTTAGTAGTTTTGACTATTCAAAAATATTAAACTTAACATAAATTTACATAAATTTGCCATAAAATAATCATTATGTTCCTATTTCAATGATAATGTTTAATTTTGAAAATTAAATTATGAAAAGTGAAAGAATGTATTTAAAAATTGTTATCAATTAAAATGCGCTAAAAATACCTTTAAAAAAATATAGGGTTTAATGCAAAAAATTGGGATTGTTCAAACCTATTTCTTACCAAATCAATTGGATTATGAGATAAATATTTGATTAAATATATTGTATATATATTAAATTAATATAACAAAATAATTATAATTAATTGAATATATTATTGTAAAAAAACTTACAATAATAAAAATATTTTTCTTTCGTGATGAACAGTTTTAATATTTATTTTTAATTAATTGGTAACCAGTGAATTCATCATATATTTTTGTAAACAATATATTTTCATAAATTATGTTGTACTTTCCATAAAACTAATTTAACATATATGTTTTAACTTATTATGATAAATGATAATATGTTCATAATATATGATTATTAAGTAAAAATCAGGGTTTCATGTAACGCAGGGGATTGTGGAAAGCCAATTTTTTCATGAAATGAATGCTAAACATAGTGTTCTGTATAGAGAATGTTAGTAATTATATTTCATTTTGTTCACGATAACATGGTGTTGTGTATAAAACATGCCTGACAGAGTGGTTTAATAAAAACAATTTTCAATGTTGTGTGAAATGAATAGTCTCAAAAATAATAAATTGATTTGGAAAAAAATATTTCTCAAAATGTGAAGGTGTTATATATTTAAAAATTAAAAAGGTTGGTTTGATCATATGTTATGTCAGGGGATCATACGTGAAAGGACGAGGTCACCCTGTAACTAAAATCGTAGCTATCAATAGGTAACCGTGTCATGGCGAATGGCATTGTGGTGTGGTAGCGCATAGACAATGAGGTCATGGAATAGTGGTTAAGGGTTGTGTCATTATAGTCTCCCATCACTAGGCAAAAATAACCATTTAGGAGGGGTTATTTCCGATGGGACGATTATCCCAGCGCAAATAATAGCTATTTTCAATGGGAAATTAAGGACCCATTGCAAATGGTTTGGCACGAATGCGCACCAAACTACGGGAAAAATTATTTGTGATGGGCTTCTAGTCCCATTGAAAATTCCTGACAGCAGTTTCTAGTATTTTCAACGAGATACTTTCCCCGTCACGAATAGTATATCAGCATGTACTTTTTCTCAACAAGGCCCATTGTGAATAATTTTTTATTGTCCTACCGTAATTAATGCTGGTAGGTGGCATTTGCGAAAGGTCCCGTCGTAATTGATATTAGCTGTGAATGGCTTATTGTTGCAAATAAAACTGTTGTAAATAATCTAACATATATATACCCCCCATATGTTTTTCATTCTCATTCTACTCATTTGTGAAATTCTCTCTCTCTCTCTTCTGAAAAAAAAATCTAAATTTTTTTGTAGTTTAAATATTCCTATCGGAGCAAAATCCATCCCTTTATTTACATCAGAAGCTTTACTTTTAATGTATTTATCTGTTTTTTATTGATTAGTTAATTTATATTATTTTAAATTATTTATAAATTTTGTTAATTAGATGCGATTAAATTAAGTTATAATGAGATATATTTTTTCAGTATTTATAATTTTTGTTAATTAGATGAAATTAAATTATCTGTAAGTTTTAATTAGTAATAAATCATAAAAATTTGTAATAAATTCTAATAATTTTTTATAAATTGTAATAAATTGTAGTAATTAGTAATAAATTATATTATTTAACAATATTTAGTAATAATTAGTAATAATTAAGATTGATTAGGATTAATTTGTATGAATTATGTATAAATAGTAATAATTAGGATAAATTTGTAATAATTAGGATTAATTAGTAATAAATTGTATTAATCCGTAATTATTAGGATTAATTATTAACAATTAAGAATAATTAATAATAATTAATATTAATTAGTAATTTTTAAGATTAATTAGTAATATTTATGTGTAATTAGTAATAATTAGGATCAATTAGTAATAATTACAGTCAATTAGTAATAATTAGAGTTAATTAGTTATAATTAGGGTTAATTGGTAATAATTAGGATTAATTAGTAATGATTAGTATTAATTAGTAATCAATTCTAATAATTAGTACTAAATAGTAATAATTGGTAATAAATTTAATAATTATTAATAATTTATTAATAATTACTAATAATTAGAATTAATTAGTAATAATTTGTAATAATTTGTAATAATTAGAAATAATTATCATCAATTGGTAATACCTATCAATAATTAGAAACATTTATCAAGAATTACTAGTAATTATCAACAATTTGTAAAAATTATCGGCAATTAGTAATAATTAATGACAATTGGGAATAATAATCCACAATTAGTAATCATAATCAATAATCTGTAATAAATTATATTAATTAAAAAATAATTGTAACAACCAGGATTAAATAATAATAGTTAAGATTAATTAGAATTAAATTGGATAATAATCAGAAACAAATTGTAATAATTAGTAATAAATTGTAATAATTCGTAATAATTCGTAATAATTAGTAAAAAATTAAAAATTAGTAATAATTACCATGAAATCGTAATAATTATCAGCAATTAGTAATAATTATCATCAATTTGTAATAATTATAAAAAATTTGTAATAATTCTCAACAATTAGTATTCAATTGTAATAATTAGTAATAAATTGTAATAATTTGTAATAAATTATAATAATTTGGATTAATTAAGAATAATTTGGATTAATTTGGAATAATTAGGATTAATTATGAATAATTAGAATTAATTAAGAATAATTAGGTTTAATTTGAATTTATTAGTAATAATTAGAAATAATTATAAATACTTGGTAATAATTAGTAATAATTAGTAATAATTATTAATAAATAGGTAAAATTAGTAATAAATTGAAATAATTAGTAATAAAATCTAATAATTAGTATTAAATTATATTAATTATTTATAATTTGTAATAAATAGTAAAAATTGGTAATAATTATTAACAATTAGTAATAATTATTAATAAATTGTAGTAATTTGTAATAAATTGTAATAATCAGTATCAAATTTTAATAATTAGTGATAAATTGTAATAATTATTAATAAATTCTAATGATAAAGATTAAATTATAATAATTGAGATTAAATGGTAATAATTATGAATACTTAGTAACAATTAGGGTTAATTAGTAATAATTAAGGTTATTAGAAATAATTTGGAATAATTAATAATAATTAAGATTAATTAGTAATAATTAATATAAATTAGTTATAATTATTAATAATTATTAATAAATAATAACAATAAGAAATAATTTATTATAATTAGATATAATTAAGAATAATTGACAATAACTAGCAACAATTAGGAATAATTTAGAATAATTTAGAATAATAAGGAATAAGTTGGAATAATTAGAAAAAAATTTGAATAACTAGGAAAAATTAGGAATAATTATGAATAATTAGGATTAATTTGGAAAATTTATGATTAATTATGATTAATTATGATTATGTTGAGAAATTTAGAATAAATATAAATAATTTGGAATAATTAGAAATAATTAGGAATAATAAGTTATAAGTATGAATAATTAGTAATACCTTGTAATAATTAGTCATTATTAGTAATAATTAGTAATTAATAAAAATAATTAGTAATAATTAGTAATAATTAAAAATAATTAAAAATAATTAGATTTAATTATGAATAATTATGATTAATAATGATTAATTATGAATAATTAAAATTAATTAAAAATAACTAGAAAAAATTAGGATTAAATTGGAATAAATTTCAGTACATTTTGATAAGCTAGAATAATTTCTAATAGAATAGAGGTATTCCTTTTGATCGATGCCTTCACACCTTGTAACATTCTCCCACAAAAATCATTATAAAATATATTCTCTAACACACAACTTAGGAGATTTTTCATACTGATTTAAGTCGAAGAATGTTACAAAGAGGTGAGCCATCAGACAAAAGATACAGTTTTGCACGACGAATCATTTATTTGAATGTTCTATGACTAATTTTACAGTGAAAAGTCTTCTCTATCACACGAAAATGTATTTTTGTCCATCGGAGTAGACTTATAAAAATTATTTTAGTCTAAGAAAGATACAATGGGATGAGCCATCAGGTAAACGAGTTTCCGCCAATCTGTTGGAAATTATTCCAATTGTAATTGAAAATAATTAATACAAAATACCTATAATTAATAGTAATTAGATGTAATTCGTATATATTCTTATAAATTAGTGTAAATTTATTTAAAATATTAAAAAATATTCTAAATAACTATAAATTAATTAAAATTGTCATAAATTGATTGGAAATACAATTTGATTGTCTTCTGTTTTTGAGATAATGTTTATCTTATATTTAATTATACAATATAACTAATTATTTCATATTTTTTAGAAAAATATGTAATAATGGAGTCAAAGATAATCATTATTAGATGATCATGCTTGGATAAATTATCATATTTATGCATATGATTCTGGTTTAAATCCTATATATATTGAGGGTTTTCAAGCCTTCTTATCATTTTTATCATCAAAACCCATGTTTGTTTCAGAGGAGACAATTATGTGTCCTTGTAAAAATGTGCCCTGATGAAATATGAAACATTTGACAATGATAGAGGTTATTCACTGTGTTTTGGTTTTCATGATTATTATATTTTTTGGTATCAACATGGTAAAAGTAGTTCCAGAATAGATACTAATAAAATGGTTCTGGATCCAGCTTATTTTCAAAATTTAGTACATGATGTGGAAGGTCCATATTTTCAACAAACTAAAACATAAGACGATATTGATTTATCTCTGTTTTAGGAACCATCTCATTTATATTAGTTTTGGATGTCATCTAAGGATGAATTATATCATGGTTGCAAGATAAGAATGTTTGAAAAAGTTATTAATTTTTTGTAAATTAAATCTGATAATTGAATATCAAATAGTTGTTTTGATCGGATATTCTATTTGTTAAAAACACTACTGCCTAATATAAATGTGTAGCCTTTAATATTGTATGAAAAAAAGAGGATGGTTCTTAATCATGGTTTTGGTTATCAGAATATTCATGCTTGTTCAAATGACCAAATCTTATATAATGATGAAAATGAGTGATTGGATTGTTTTCCTACATGTGGAAAATCCGAGTCTAAATCATATCATTCAGGGAAATATGAATTTATTCCCTTAAAAAAATTGAGACATTTCCCACTCACACCCATATTATAGTGTTTATTTATGTCTCAAAACACATCAACATTGATGTCATGGAAAAAATGAAATATTTCAACTGAAAAAGACTAAATCATCCCTTTAATAGTGATTCATGGAAAAACTATTACCAATTAAATCCAGATTTTTCTTAAGAATCATGAAACATGTGATTGGGTGTTTTTACTGATGATTTCTATCCATTTTGTTTTATGGTAGTCAATATTTCTGATGGCCTATCTTTACAAATCCAATCAATTTACCTCCAAAGATGTTTAGTAAAGATCTATATATCTTTTAGAAATTATTAATTTCAAGTCATATAAAAATGAATATTTATTTTTATTTCAATGAATTGACTGATAAGTTAAATTCAAAATGCTGTAATGGTGTCAGTACATATGATGTTGCTACAAAAAAAATATTTATATTGAAAGTTGTATTGATGTGGAAAATCAGGGACATCCTAGCATATGGAATTTCATCTGGATGTAGTACACATAGTCCAAAATCATTTCAGTACTTTATGAGATACTGGAAATCATTTATGCTCTTCAACGAAAAAAAATTTATTTTCCTCTGTCAACGTAGATTCCTTCAAACCGATCATCCTTTTTGAAAAAAATATAATTTTAGAAAAGGAACAGTTTAAAGAGATGGGCTTCCAATAATGAAGATAAATAAATATTTCAAATCAATTGTCTCGTCATTATGTCTAATCACATTTGGACCATCAAGAAACCAAAAAAAATTTGATGGGTTTGGCAAAGACCCCAATTGGACAAAATGGAGAATTTTTGGGATTTTCTATATTGTTCTTATATATTGGTTTACCACATATTCGATGTGATTCATATTGATAAGAATTATTTTTATGATTTATTTCATACTTTTTTGGATACATTGTGAAATACCAATTATAATGTAAAGGAACCATTAGATATTACCAAAATTTGCAAGTGATTGAAATTAGAACTATTAGAATATGTCAGATCAAAGTAGTTAATGAATCCAAGAGAAGCTTATACTCTGTCCAAAGAGATCTGTTTATTATTTTATCAGTGGTTTGAATATTTGAGTCTTCCAATTGCTTATGCATCCAATTTGGGTCGATGTATCCAAAAATGTCATATTACCAACATGAAAAGTCATGACTGTCTTGTTTTAAGGGAAATACTTATAATGACTGGATTAAAATAATTTTTATATCCTATGATTTGGAATGTGATAATAGAAATTTCATGTTTTTGAAAGAATTTTCATGTTGAATATAGTCTATGATGCACTATGACAATTTTAAGAATATTTTATTTTATTTTATTGTAAACTCGAAAAAATATTCATGATGGATTTGTTCAAATCAATTTTACATTTTATATTACATTTTCTACATAAAAAAAGTTTGGAGTATTGTTATGGTTTTTATTGATGGGCCCATTTGAGAGATGCATGTTGAAATTCAAGAAAAAAATGTTTAAAAATGACTAGTTGAAGTTTCAATTATAGAATCTTATTTGGAAGATGAATTTTTTTTTCTTCTCTCATTAAATTCAATCTGAATATCCTTCAAAACACAACTGCATGGTCTATAATGAGGAAAATGATGACAATGAAATTAGTAATCAATTTTAATTTTTCAATTAGTTCAAACATGGCTTCGGTTGGGTTCATGAAACATTTCATTTTAGATGATTAACATCACAGAGATCATATATATATTCTGATTAACTATAAAAAATGACACCATTAGTACTTTGAGTGATTCAATTACTTATTCTATATTTTTTTATAGTTGTATAGTAATACCTTTTTTTATTTGTAGGTTACATAATAATAATATCATGGAATAGTTTCATCAAATTATAACAGTTTACCTTAAATAACATCATAAAAAAATTACTATTGGTTTCAAAAATTGGTAAAATAGTAATTTTTGATTTCACATAAATAATTAATTTAATTCTTGTAATAGTGATAATTGTTTTACAAATTATCAGGTATCTCAAAATTATGATAAAATTTATAACCAATTGTATGTATTGAGTAAGCCACCATCCAAAATTGTTAAATATTATAATGCATAAGTGTTGTATGGTTATCTATTTCATACACATGCATATAGTGAATAAAATAAATGAATAGTGTTGTTTTCTTGAGAGGGAAATATCATAGAAAAACTGAAATTCAATTTTACGAAATTTCAGATGAAGTCACTAAACTATGATATCTAGAAAAACATTATATAACGATGTTTAAATGACTGTGGTTAGATACTGAGAGAAGATTACGTGTTTATTTTATCCATGTAATCGTTGATATTAAATATAAAATTATTATTACAGTAATTGAACCACTTTTATTAGCTAATTAGGCATGACAAATTTATTATGAAAATTATTGTGATACTTCAAAAGAGTTGGGTGATTATTGGATCATAATAAATACTAAATATCGAGAGAATAAGTTTACTGAAAGTAAATATGTTTCCACTGAAGTGCAAGGAATTGATATTTTAAAGAGATTCAACTGAATCTATATTTTTCATTAAGAGACAAGAATATCATTGATGACACCATATAATAAGGGGATGATGGTGAAGATTATGTTAATTATGTTATAATTGAATTTGAAATGACAAGAGATTATGCAACTGAAACTAACATGGAAATTGATGATGTTGTTGAGGAAGATGTAGTCATTGACATCGATAGATATAATGATGAAGATGAATATGGACATTAACGTAGTAAAATTATAATTATAATCATATAGAATTTATATCTATAATTTATAGTTTTTTTAAATGTTTTGCTAACAATAGTCATTTCATGTTTCTGATAGATGATTATTTGTATCGCCTATTGCAGGGGGATGATATAACTTTGGGAAACCAGCATTTCAGATCATCTGACCCTTAGACTGCTGGTAGTCTAGGGATTAGTCAGAGAGGGTGTGGTCTTTCCTAGCTGATGAATCCTAACCCTATCTCTATGAAACATCTATATCTTTGGTTTAATCCACAAATGAATTGGTATGTTTACCTATGTATTATTGTTAGATTTCATTAATTTATTTATATTATAATTTTTTTAATTAATATTTTTTTTACTGATTTAGGCATATAGTTTTGGGATATGGGAGCACTATATTGTGAAATAATTTTTTTAAGCAAGGATTTCATGGGATCTGATTCGTGTTGATGTTCAGCTACACATGTTTGAGCATTGGATATTACGTAAATAAATAATATTTGTTTTGAAAGTAATTAAATTTATAACTTGATATTATAAATTATATTAAGAGTTTATGTTATCCCATTAATGAGATCATGTGTGAGGCTATCTCAAAGGCATGGTAGTGATCTATGAATCTACGTTGCTCTCAGTTTTTGAATAATTTTAAATATATGAATTTAATAAAGATTGAGTGACAGAGTTTTATGGGACATGTTGTCATGAGTGACCTAATTATTTTTCATTTGAGGACTGGGATGGAATATGTACACACTGGTGTAGTTCATGAATCCAGAGTAGATCATCATTAGGTCGGTGAAATCGGAGGAGTTTGGAGGTAAAACATCGGGCCAATATTCATACATTCAGTATGCATGAGAAGCATATGGTAAGTACATTTTTTTTAAATATTTTATATAACATTAAATGTAAACAATTTATTTTATATTCATCTAAGTAGTCACAGAGCCTAATATTATGGGGTACAACGATTATTAGAGGATGTACAGTGATCAAACCTATGAAGATATAAGAGGTGCTCACAAGTGTCAGATTGTGGTCAGTATAATTACATTTTGAGTTTTAAATTTAACATAAAAAAATATATTAAGAATCATAATTTTAAATTTCAATTGATGGAGTCATCTGAGGTTGGGAAATCTTAAAAACATAGTGATAGTCAGAGTGAGAACAATGGTCATACCAGTTCCTCCCAATTTGATGAGGCCACATGGATGCAGGTGACCCAGTATGCCTTCAAGAAAGGACATGTTGTTGGTATCAGATCTAGATTGACCCATCGATGTTTTATAGAACCTCTGTGATTTTGGCTTCTAGCTCAAGAGGAACTGGAGAGTAGTCATCATTATCTCAAACACAATAGAAGTAGAAATTGTCATTTCATAAAGAGCTTATAAAGACTATGCATAAAGATCATGTGGAGATGCATTAGTTGCAGCATCAGTAGCATGAACAGTACCTAAAATAGTATTAAAAGCTACAATAGAATATTCAAGATGAGATACATCAATGGCAGCATCAACAGTAGTTGAAGCTGATGTAATACATGCGATGTTTGACTCGTAGTTTAGAAATCATTTTCCCCCACCATCTCATCTAGTACCACTAGATGACCCACTCCCTCAGTGATGTATTATTATATTTTAATAAAACATTTAAATGTAATTTTTTGTAATATTTACTATTTAATGTTTTAAATTGTTCTGTTTTTATATTTTCCTTAATATTAAAGTTATTGTTATTGATATAATGTTTTTAATATTTTTTTTAATATTATTAATTAATATATTCTTATATCTTTGGGGAAACTATAGTTTTTAATATATTCCTAAAAATATTAATATTATTTCATTAATAATAATAATAATAATAATAATAATATATTATTATTATTATTAAATTTTTTTATAAATAATTTTATTTTACTGATATTAATATTATTAATTCATTTATATTAATATTCTATTATTATTATTATATAAATAATTTTAATAAACTAATATTAATATCATTATTTAATTTATATTAATATTATATTACTAATATTTTTTCCCCACCATTTTCGATGGTCCAGTCATAATTAGTATTTACAACAGTCCATCACAAATAGTTTTAAAAAATTTAGAAAACTATTTTTGATGGGAGCCTAGCCCATCACAATAAGTTTTCTAAAAAACTCATTTAACCTATTTGTGACGGTTGCACCGTATGTCGCAATTAATTAGTTTTTGTGACAGAACATCACAAAAGGAAATATTTTCAACACTGTTTTTTGCAATAGGCCATTTGCGATGGGACCACATCACAAAAGACAGATTACGACGGGAACCAATCGCAAATGAACCAACACAAATAACCCTTTTCAAGTAGTGCATGGGTGGATTCCTCACGGAGTATCCCATAGGGTCCACTTCATGTATTATGAGTTACAATGTTTACCCCACTTCCATTTGGGGTCCAACTATGCCACAAAAAGTAGGTCAATCTATAACATATCCTTAAGAGGAATCACCACATGAATCCCAAAGGATAAAATATGGAGGTTCCTAAGGATTCAATCCATTGAGTTTCTCCATTCCCATGAAATGTGCTTCACTATGGAGCTTTACTCATTTCTACTAAAAAAATATATGCAGGGGGATTGCAATGTGGCACATATAACTATGCCATAATGGGTCCATACATGTATTTTTTAAGAGGATATAATCACTATAATAATGTTCAACCACAATTATAATTTTTAGTGGAGGGAAACAAGAGGAGTACCATTTTTATCTACCCTATCCCCTTTATTCCTTCCAATCGCACACATTTGGATAGGGGATATTTAATTTGTGAATATATGGTGGATTTGGGTTCATTATTCAATTTCATACCTTTTTTAATCCTGCTTTAATTCGAATACATTTGGATGGTTTTGGGTGAATATTTCATTGCTGATTATACTAGATGATTGTGAAATTTGGAAAATATTGTGGGGAATTTTCTAGGACAAGCTACATGATGTACTGTAAAAAAAACACACAATGCCTTTCACAATTTCGGTTTATGTAAATCACGGACCTAAATAATTTTAGGATTTTTATTAAATGGGTAGAAATTATTGATTTTAAAGGTGTATCCTATCAGAGACTCTTCTTATAACGGTCATGTGGAAGTGTTATAAACATTGGGGGGGGGGGGGTTGGTCAACCATTCAATGATGCGAAAATTCATGATCATCTTTCAATTAATAAAACATAATGATTTAATTAAATAATTAACTTTAGATAATTATAATTATTTATTTATATAATATATATTGTAATAAGATCTCGAGAGGTAGTACAATAATGGATTATTCGTATATGGGTTAGCATGAGGGGGTGCAAAAATTTCCTTGTTGGTATATCCTTTTTTGGATATATTATTCCCTTATAATATAAGTCTATATGCTTTCCCATAGATTATTTCTTGAATTAATGAATTTTTCATTAGTATATAAAATTTGATATGGATTAAGATTTCCATATTGAAAATTATAGGATAGATTTTGTGTAATAACCAAACATTATTTCTATGTTTGATATATTTAAAGATTTAAAAATTTGTTCTTTCTCTTTCTCTTTATATATGATTATGGATTTAATATATATTTTGTTGTGATAATTATTCAAAAAATCTGAGACAATAAATATGATAGGAGACTCCATAGTTTAGAGGATAAAAACAATGACCATCCAGTCAGTGGATTCAGTCATTGATTGGTGGGGTAACGATTGTTTTTCTACCCTTGATGTTCTCTCAAGCTCACCAACATGAACATAGTTATGTTGAAACTCTTGTGAGGCCCACTAGGTAGCTATTTTACCTAGTATGAGGGTCAAATTATGGCACCCCATGGGTTTCAAATTACATTAATATTTACCCTTTTGACATCCAATTCTAAACCTTATGGTCCTATTGTAATTTTTTTTACTCTAAGTCATGAATTTTACCTCTCCCATTCTTGTTCCCTAGACTCTCCATGCTTTCATAGATCTAGTAATGCTCAAGCATTGAAATTTATTTATATTAATTCAAAATCATTATTCCTCATTGATTTATGATAATGGATATATGATAGAAATATGGTTAATATATTAATTGATATTGAATTCCCATTTTATGCATATTTTTTTATGGATCTATTTAGTTAGTGTCATTCCTTAAACAAATCATGATATACCATTGAATATGAGTGTTATATAGGAGACTTCTAATGAATGATCATCCAATACATCTTCTGGATATAATATTGGTGACTTTTCAATAAATATTTTGATATTATTTTGTAGATTAGTGGACGAATTGGCTTGTCAATGAAAAACTCTTTGATAATTATACAATTTTGTAGAATAGTGGACGTTTCTAGGTATGTTTATTAAGAGTAATAATCTTGAGATATTCTTATTTTTGAATATTATAATAAATTTCTATTATATTTAAGTATTAATGAAGAATAAATGATAGTTGGATAATCCTAAGTCTATGTTATAGAATTGAAACATAATTCAGGACCCATTAATCAATTGATAATATATTGATCAATTATTTTCATCTATTTTAATTTAATATGGAATTTTTCAAATTCACAGACACCCTATGGTATGTGATTATAATATGAAATCCATGACTAGTAATATTTTTGACTCTAAATTATAAATATCATTCATGTCATACTATAACTAGAGTTAGATACCCATGACTTGTGACTTCATTCTCCATGGGTGTTTAATGTGTGTTGTCTTCCTCAAAATTAATGATCATTGGAGTTCTTCATCAACAATAATGATATAGGAAGTTCCATAATTTTTTTGACATTGTGTAACATTGTATATTGATTCATGATATGTTGGAATTAATTATTTTTCTATATTTATGGAGGATACTTTTGTGGGTGTGCATTATCCAGATACCCATATATGATCATTGTTTCCCTTAGTTTTTCTAATTTTGTTATTACGAGGCTTTATTTTTATTATATGTTGTTATATTTTTCTTTTATATGATCATAATGATGTGTTACAATCATCATATTATCCTCTTAACTTTTATGTATCTCTCCAAAAAATTGGTGGTTGTTCTTCGTATTTGTGAAAAGTGACCATCATGGTATGGATTCCCCATATAGTGGAAGTGTACATGAAATCCAATAACAGTGGAGGTGGACCATTAAATGGGGTTTGATCACAGAATCCATAGGGACCAAACTATAAAATTATTTCTTACAGATAATAGTTATACATACCAGAACTCGATACCTCGTGAGTACCGAGTGCATGTAAACTAGTTTGAATTTTGAGATGACTCAATATATAATGTCTTGAGGATACTATATGTCATATCCCTCATACATTGGATATTTCTAGACAACTAAAAACAAATTTAGACATTATTTATATATGGAGTTGATGTAAGTATATATAGATCTCATTGTGTCTTGGATATCACATGGGTTTTCAACATATGATTTGTATACAAATTTTTACATTTATTGATATCATCCTATAAAACTTTTATTCATTTTATATATAGTTAAGGATGAATTGGTTGTCTCCTAAGGGGATTTATTAGTCACACCCTCAATATGATTCTCAAGTAGTGTGCTAAAATTATTTATAGGGATCTAAGAATGGCTAGGGTGTCATTGTATAAAACTAATTCATGGAGCATGATGATGGTGACGGAACCAGGATGGACTCCAGGGTCCATCTAGGAATTTAGATTTTTTATTATTCTGAAATAATTATTATTTTAGTTTGTTTTTACACTTGTTGATCCTTTTTTATATAATATTTCTACCATTAATATTATTTATTTTCACTAATTATCATTGAGTTTTTATATATTATTTATTATTTTTATGCATGGATATGATACCGAGGGTATAATCTCTCCACAGATGGTTTTAAGACTTTCGTAGGTAGTTTCTATCCTCTTATGTATGGGGAAGTCTACTGTAGCTATGGTGGCTCTCTATCTCAGAAAATTAGTTTATTTCTACGTATTAAATAAGGTTATACTATGATTAGGATATGTTCTCTTTAACACTAGGGTAAATTGGATCACCCAACAAGCATGCCTCAAATGTGGGAAGGGTCTATTTCAATTAATGAGATACCACATATTGGTATTGGGTAGTGATATGAGTTACAAGTTTCCATAGATGGTTCCCATGGGATAGTTTGGTTGGTATTAGGGGTTTAGGCATAATATTATTGGATGCGATGGTCTTAGGTATCACACCTAGTGGAGGGAACATCATTGAGGATGAGTATGGCTGGGATGGGCCCTCGGGTATTACCTGGGTAGTGATGATGGGTTTTTTCATCCAGTTTTTGGGATGATATCTCTTGAAAGAGTGATGTGAGATAGAACTCCTTGAGGGAAAAGACAATGATTTTGGATGATAATGGGTCAAAACATTTAATGGTAGGACTAAGTATAGCCCATGTGTTGTGGGATTATTATTTTGGAGATCAAGTTGATATTGAGTTTATATTATTTTTCTTGTTGTTTGGTATTTGAATATATTAAGCTTTTTAGCTAGGTATCGAGTGGCTAGAACCCGAGATGAGATGTTTGAGAGATTGTGGAATGGGTAGTATTCCATGCTTTTATTTAATATATGTAAAAGAAAAATGATCTATGAATAGAAAATGATTGATCCTATGTCCTATCATAACGATAAGTGATAATGTATTCATTGAACCCAACTTTGAGTGCTAAAGTAGATGGTGAGATGGGATATTGGTCTATTCCTTTTTTGATAAGATAATGGATGTGGTTAAAACATTACATTGAGTGGGAATGTTGTTGTGGTAAAGTGCTGTTATTTCAATCCTATAGTTATAAGGTAGTGTTTTCAGAATAGACCTATCCTTGAGTGGGAGGGATTTAATTTCAATTTTTATAGTGATAGGATGTGGGTTTATATGGTTTAAATGTGAGTCCATACCATGATTGATAAATTAGGTTATAGGGGATGATGTATTTCTTCTATAAGTGATAAGGAATGTAATAGGATGTAGACATATGTCGATAATGTGTGAGAAGGTGAGACTAGTTCTCGAATGTCAGACCATATTGAGTACCATTAGTCCATACTTATGATTTGGTTGACACAACACCCCCATTCAATGTGTATGGGTTATAGTTCATGATTATCCTAAAACATGAGTATTTTAAAATTGTCTAGGATGTGGATTTATTTCTAGAACATTGTGATTTTATTCAGGATTAACTCAATTTAGTCATTTTCATTCATTATGGAGAACTAGTTATAAAGAGTGTTGAATCAATAGATAATAATATTGATTCATATATCAATAATTTGGTATTATATTATTATATAAGAGTATTGAATAAACATAATCCTAGAAATCATATTTCAATGCTACCCCCTGTATCTTCATTCTTGTCTTGGGCTTTCCACACAGGTACCTTTCCTGAGATTGGGTTAATCCTCCAATGTAACCTTGGGCATTAGATAATTCCTTGTGTACCCTTTATCTTATAATAATCCTCTCATGTACCCTTTGGATTGTGAGAATCCCCCAATGAAACATTTGGTATATGATAATCCACTTATATACCATTTAGTTTGGGATAATCTTATCATGTACCCATTTTCATTAGATAATCCTCTCATTCATACTTTCAATTAGATTAATTATCTTGTATAAAATTTTTAGAACATGAAAAAAAATATTAATAGTAAATAAGTAGGATATATAAGACCTAAGTCTTCATTAAAATAATCATCCACATTTATACGTTCCATAAGAACAATAAAATATTTATACTTCCAAATTAACTTAATTAACTTGTGAAAAAGAAATTTTTTTCATAAAAAACATTCATATAAAATTGCATAATACATACATGTAAATAAGAAATGTAATTTCATAAAATCATACAACATATTTCACATAAGAAATGTCAAAGGATATATATGTATATTAGAAATACCATTTTGATGTTATTTGATAAATCACTTTGGAAAACATGAAGAAACATCCAAATTTAAATTATTTAAAACTATAAATTTATTATTTATAATGGAATACATGGATCATGAAAACCAAATTTAAGGATTAACTAATAAAATCAAAATTGGTTTTCAGAAAAAATTTTACAAATAATTTCTATGTCAAAAACACTAAATAAAATTTTTTTAAAAACAAAATCCATTAAGATTGTTTTTATATCAAAAATTATATTACAAATAAAAATATTAAATTTGAGAAATATAATAATATTTAAATTTATTTGAAAATTAATATTTTTTTAGAAACATTAGAAAAAATACATAAAAAATTTATAAGAACATTAATAAAGAATAATTCTCATATGATGGGAAAACTATAATATATTTTTTTTCAAAAAAGTTTTTACATATTAAAAAAAAGGAATGGATCGTATTCAAAGGATAAGTGAAAACTATTGCCTAAAATAGATATTTAATACTGGATAAATAAATACTATATAATTATTTTTAGAAAAAATGAGGCATGGAATATAATTCATTTTTTAAAGGATGTGTTTTTTTAAATATTTTGAAACTCATTTCTTAAAAACTCACCTCATAGAAATGGTCAATAAAAAAGCCTTTCTAAATTTGTTGAAGGAAAATAATAAGTTAACATGGGGTAATAGACAATTTTTTTAAAAATAAAAATGATAAAATTTGAGGGAAGGGAAAACATGGACATGGAAAAAATAATTAAATAAAGGGAATTAAAATTATTCTACACAATTCCCAGATTTGATTGGGAATCTATTCATCATTGAAAGAAAATCAAATTAAAAATTATTTTTTCCATAGAGTAAAATAAATTTAAATATAATAAAATTTATTGGTTAATGACCCCATTCATGGAGGAATTATGTTCGAAAAATATAGCATAACTCAAAGAATGATGTTTGGATTTACCAATATCATTTTCAACAAAAGAAATTTTTTAATAAAAATACATTGAAAGGGTGGGATTGGAAATAAATATAAAATTCCATGAATAAAAGATAAACCATTATATGAAATTTATAATATTTACTATAAAAACATTTTATATGAATTTATGTTTAAACCCAGTTATGTCTCTATGAAAAGATATTGAGACTAAACACATATACCTTCAAACGATTTTAGTCGATCTTGATCTGAACTCATATAAAAAATAAATATCTTGATCACCAATTTCAAAACCTTATTCATATACATTTTTCTATATACAATTAATTTGTAACTATTTATTATCAATATATTTCTTGATTATAGTTTATTTTCAACATTGGGTTCCAGAAACTCTAATTTCTTATTTCATACTAATTATTATTGGAATTGTATAAGTATGATTATTAAAAAATGTTAACTTTACCAAATTACCCATGATTATATAATAATTATATTTCAACTACACTTCTTATCCAATTTTTATTTACTTAATGACACCTTAGGGTTCTTGAAAAGGGAAATTATGAAGAACTAGTTTCCGTGTGATTTACAATCAAAAAGTGATACAAAAATAAATATATTAAATATCACTAAACTATTAATATAATAATTAAAATATATTATATAAATTATAAATAAATTATATTATAATTATATAATACTAATTAATCATTCATGGTATTAATATTATAACATCATTCACAGAGTTGTAAAAATTCACCCAAACAAAATCACGCTTTAATGATTTAATTAGAATAGAATTATTTTAATGTACTCATAATATAAATTTAATATCAGAATAATGATTTAATAGACAATATATATCTCCATTAAATTCATTCTTAGAACCGCATTGGAAGGTTGGTGATGAAAAATTAAATCTATCATTCTTAGATGTGGTAGTCGACACATTTATATGATTAATGTATCATTTTATCAACGAATGAGATAAAATAAACATATATGATAAATTATTATTTAATAATAATAATAGTTAAAATATAAAAAATATTAATTAAAAAATATTTAATTTTCACCACTCAAGAGATGTGATGGTGAAAAATACACCACTTCTCGTCATGGAGGTAGTAGGCCAAACGTACACAATATCAATGTTCTTGGGGTTTTCTATGTTAAAGTAATAGATTGAATAATGGTTTATAAATTAGTATAATAAAATTTTATTATATTAACAATACATATATAATTTGGGGGGGGGGGTGGTTTATAAATAGTTTTTATGTGGATGATTTTTTAGAAAATACTAAAGAGTAAGAAATACTAATGTTGAGAACTTGATATTTCTATTCAAATTTTCATAGTAAATAGAGGCTATATGATAATTAATTGATGCTAGTCGCTTATGAACATGATAATGGATTATAAGAGTATAAAAATTGAAGAGTTATAAAAATAAATTTTATGTGATAGTTGTTTCATGATTTGGAGGAAGTGATCCTATTTTATATATGAAGAGGACGATAATATTGGGAGAACACATTACATTTCAAAAAATTTATGTCAATATTAAAAGGTAAAAGGAAAATAATGTTTAAAATAATGTATGATAATATTTTATTATAATAAACTTTTCATACACATGTTTTATTTAATGTTTCATAATGTTTTTTGTTATTTTTCACTTAATAAAACTCTATTTACCTTTTTTTCTTTTATACTGGTAACTAATTTTTTAACATTATAATTAATATTTTTATACAAATTTAAAATGGATATTATTAAATAAATTTAAAACATTGATTTATGATATGAAAATAATTTTATAAAATTATATTTATATAGGTTAGAAATGTTAATTTTATTATTAGAGCACATAACGCCTAAAATGTTTTTTTTATATCAGTTGATAAGAATATATTTTATGTATTACCAAAAATTATCAATACTATTGAAATTATTGATGTAAATTGTTTTTTGGTAAAACAAAAAATTTTATTTCTCTAAATAAATCCCAAAACCTAAATTTATTGTTAGAATACACAATTTTGTGTGATGACCAAAAATATAGTTTATTATATTATAAATATTAAATAAGTTTAAAATTATTGGAAATATATTTCATAAGATTAAAATAATATTTTAATATACATTATATTAAAAAATTAAATAAATATCTGATATATTTAAATGTTTTATAAACATATAGTTCTTACTTATTTAATAATAATGACATAAAATCAATATGTTTTCAAAAAACTGTATTTTCACTATTCACATAAAAATTAAATAATTTTAATAAAATTACAAAAAACCATCTTAAAAAAAGATTGTTTGTGTAATTTATAATTTTAGTTACGTTATGGAATTAATTTTTAAAATTTGATATTAAATAAATTTAATATAAAAATATTTTTTTTTTCTAAAATAAATGTATTTTATGGAAAATAAATGACACTTTTATTAATATTCATTTTTTACATAGTTTTTATAAATTTGTTACATAAATTGATGACTTGTATTTAAACTAATATAAAATATAAATAATATTTATTAATATTATTTTATTAATGTTTCATTGTTTTGGTTTTAGTTTTTTATTTCCTGTAATACAAACAGTCAAACAACTGATTAGATTAAAGATAAATATATAACAAAATCCCACGATGTTACATTCTCAACCCATTTAAAAACAATTTCCTTAAAATTTTAATTATTAATTACTAAAATATTATATATAAATATTAAATATTTACCTAATTCAAGATATAATTTATAACTTGAGAAATATATCATTTTTCTCACAATTTTCATATCTCTAATACCATGTTTTTCTTTTTTTCCCAAACATTTCACCTAAGAGTATATCATTATTAAATATCAAACCTCACAATATATAATTTTATTATATATTTTATTTTAAATCATCCTTGTATTGATGGACTTTCATATGTTTATAAAAAATGAAATATCCTTATTTAAACGAACACTACTTCTACTAATTAGATTTAATAAATCCATTTCCAAAAATCCCATTAAAATCAGCTAAATGAATGATAATAATATTTTCACAAAGAATGATAATATAAACATCTACTAATAATGAAATATAGAAAAATGTTTTCTTTGATAATAAAATCATTATCCTAGTGGTTATATTATCTTAAAAAAACTTATATACACTTGACCAAAATCCAATAAATTATCTCAAATATATAAATTGGAGGATAAGTGTTTCCTAATAATCATGAACCAATTCAATAGTTGTGATTGTATAGTTCTTCCCTTTATTTAACTTGGTTTTAGATATTTTTGTTAACTATAATGCTTCTAGAACATGAATTGACATGAAAATTTAATTAGTTCCCAGAATCCTCATATTTTCTTCATTGAATTATAGATGGTATATTAGGTGGGGCTATAATAGCTATAATATTATTGGCCCAAATCTTCATCTCTACTCTATAATTACGAGTTCAATGAAGAATAATTACATTGTTTAAAAAATTTCATCTTAAATAGAGACATTCATTTGAGTGATTCTTCCCATATTTTTTATATAAAGGATTTTCAAACTTCTTTCATTCAACATATTAATAACTTAGGTTCCTCGAAAACCCCATCCCTCACTCCCACTATTTGTTTGGATGTTATAAAAGATCCATTTTGTTAATAATTAAATGAGTCAATCTAGTGAGTATAACTAAATTGTTTTCAACCCTATTATTAAACCCATTTTGTTTCTTAGTATACCAATTATTACATTGTCAATCATATCCAATTTTAACATTTCATATCCTTTATTTAGAAATTATATCAATAAATGGAGATAAATAGCAGAGTTCTTTATTTTGTATCATTATAAAAAGGAAACACTATTTACATAAAATTAATAAATTAAAGATGATATATTTAACCTATGATAAAAATTTATAGGTTTCAATTGAGTTTATTTATTATTTTTATCCTATTAATTAATCTATGTATACCATAATTTTTTCTCAAGCCCTTCATAACGGTTCATAAAAAAATGTGTTTAAAAAAATTGTATACCATCGGATTGTATACAAAATTATGTAGTATTATTCCCACTAATCATACAGTGATTAAATATCTAGTTGATGCTCAATAGATATTTTTTAGATTGATTAACAATTATTTTATCTAATTGACCACAACATACACTTTTCAATATTAGTATGGTGATGTAATTTATATGAAATCAAACAATTTCTACTTTATAAAAATCATTATGATATTACCCTAAGCATTAAATTATCATAAGTTTTTTTCTAAATTTATTTTATCATAATATCTAAATAAACTAAATTAATAAAAAAAATAACAATACCTTGATTTGATACTAATTTAAGTTCCCTAAACCCACAATATAGGGTCTGGTTCTAAGAACTATCTTCTTTAAACATCATCATTGATAAAAAGTGAGATTAACCTATCTTTACATTATAAGATTACTATCAGTTAAACATTATATGTCACAATAATCACACAATGATAAAAAATAATATTTTGTGTCTTTGTGGATCAGATAAATATGAAACTTATTTTTAAATAGGAGTGTACATTTATAAAAAAAATTATCATAGTATTATCCTTTATAAAGACATTATTGGCTCTAATCACCTTCATAACTAGATGAATAAAAACATAATAATGGGTTGATATCAAATTCTCATTAATGAAAAACATATCAACATGTCATAAATGGTTTGACAAGAATTATGTTAAAACATTATACCAATAGAAAAATATATTATTAAACATAATATGGAAAAATGATATTTTGCACAATGTCTTGATATAAGTACATGTAAACTTAAATAAACAAACATATACAATTGTGAAAGAGAGAATATTTGGGAGATAATAAAGAATATATATGGAATACAATATTTAACATAATAATATGATAGTGTGGCATAAATATAAGCATAAATATAATATTTCAATGAATACGACTAAGAAATTCATCATAAATTATACTTGGGATAACCACTTATGTACTTTCATTGGAATGAGATTAAAAACCATGTACCCTTACAGAGTTTGGTATTACCACCCATGTAGTCTAATTAGGAACTAGATTAAATTTTTTTTACCCAAATTTTTCTTTGGATAACCCCCTCATAATGTAACACTATGATTTTGTATAATTCTATCATATCCATATGTCTTGGGATAATCTTTCTTTTTCCCATTATAGCTGAATCATCATCTCATGTATGATTTTTCCAACGATAATCTTCCCATGTTGAATTTTTTTATCATGAGATATAAACATTACAAATCCATTATAATACTATATTGACTCCAACCATAATAATTATAATCATACATATATATCCATTCATTATAACATGAAAATATTAACAAATAATTCATTACATAATTAAACAATGGAAGAGAGATGGGCTTCATGAAGTAAATTTCAAACAAATTTATATGTCATCCAAAGAAAAAAGGTTTCTTTAGGCATAATATCATATCCCTAATTGTATCATAAATAATGTAAAAGGATGTTTAACTATATGAAAAATTCCCAATTTTAAGGATAATCGATAAATCACATTAAAAATTGGAATAAATATGTTTTTCCAAACTCTGTAGAACTACTCAACTTTTTTTATTTAAAAAAAAATACATTGAGTTTGATAAAATAATTATGTATTATCCATTAAAACCAATATGAGATTTTAGAATAATAATTTTATAAAATAAATTCTCTTCAGAAACACGGGATAATTCTTTATTATAAAAATAAATAAATTTTTTTTAAAGAATAATTCCTTTAAAAAATTTCTTTTGAAAAATATGAAAATATTTACTTCTTATTTCAAAATCATAATGAGTCAAGATCAAATGAAGACCAATATCAAAACATAAAAACAAATAATTGTAAAGAATAATTCTCTTATATTCATAGATACTATAAATGTGTGTTTAGAAAACTGTTTTTATCAGACTCTTTAGAGATAAAGATACAAGTCACAGATGAAGATGAAATGGATTAGTTCAAAATGATTAGTTTTAAAAAAATATTTAATAATAGAACCATGAAAAGTAAATAATATTAATTATTTAAAATTTAGAGTGAAGGATAAAATTTTATACTTGAAAATCATGAAATAATATTTTAATATTTTCAAATAATATTATTGGAAACCCATATTATAATTATTTTTAATAAAATATACATTTGAAAATTCGATAAAATAAAAATGAAGGTCCCATTAGATGACACATTATTTGGTTTCCAAATATAACGTCGATTAGTGATATTTAAGTAATATACGTATATGGTGTAAAAAATCATCTTTAATGATAATGATAATTATTAACTACAATTTCATATGTTTATTGGGAAGAAAAACACCATGGAAATATGATTGAAATAAATTCACTTTTACTTAGAGTGGAATAGTAAATATTATATTATATAATTTTATGGTGGAATATAACCATATTGAAAGAATAAAATTCAAGGAGAAATTTGATAACTCATTAAAATATGTTTGGATATTTCAATATCATCTAAAACAAAATAAATTTTCTAATAAAATTAATAAACAATAGGGATTGAAATTTAACTAAAACATTCATTAATAAAATATAATATATAAAATGATATATCTAACATGAATAATAAATAACATTTAAGTGAAATTTGATGTATAAAAATGATGATCCTTTGTGTAGATTAAACAATGTTTTGAATTTATTGACAACTAAATTTTGTTCTAGAATGTTATTTTAATAGATGAACAGAGGATTTACTAGAAGTTTCAAAGGTTATTGTTTTACTATTTTTTATGAATAATTTAATAATAGATTTTATTAAACAATATTCTATATAAGTCATAGAATATTTAATGATCATTAATTATTTTAATATCATAATAATCATATGATATTCGATTGTGTGAATATATGTCCTACAATGTGTGGGAAGATAATGGATGACATCAACTATTGTTCCAGTATCTTTTTTTGGAAAACAATAATTTTTTATGAGAACCTGTTTGAATATACTTTCAAAATGTTTAAAATAAATTGAATTCGGTGATCAAATGAAGAAGTCACGAAGTGAATATTTCAAGATAATTTTTTGACAATAACCTACTAATACTGCAACTATAATAGTTTATAGAAGGTGAATATTATAGTAATTAGTCTTATGTATAAACATGTAAATTATCAATGACCACTTCTAGGAAAACCATTCCTGATGATATATTATATGAACCAAGGGATAATCATTAAATGTAGATAATCTAAATTTTTCTAGTAAAAAAATATACATATCAACTAATATATAACTCATAAGAAACTTTTGATGGAATATTCATTTAAGGGAATTTGATATAAGAACTATACGAGTTTCTAGAGTGGAGTTTTTATGAATTAGTTTTCATAAGAAAAACTGACATTTCAATATTTTTTATTGGATGTAATAAGAGTGAATTTTATGGATCATTGGATAATTGATGTTGACATCCAAATAAACAATATCAGATTAACTTTTTTTATGGAATTTCACAAATAAATTTATAGATGCACCTTTCTAGTCATAGGTGTGGGAATTAATTTTATATTTGTGTTAGTTGTCAGAAAATCATGGGTATTTCCAAATGCATAGATTTTTTCTAAAATAAAAGTATTAAAATAAATAGGTTAATAAGTGTTCTGTTACTAATCTAGTGTATGTGACTGAATAAATTATAATTTTCAACAATGTAATCAACCATATGCATTGATTAATTTAGTTTTGTTAAGAGAATCAAAGAGAGAGAAAGTAAAAATGGATTCAACCCCCCACCCCATCTCATTTTTTTACAATCCTTAGTCACTATAACTTATATTATTGAATAGATTAACTGTTGAATCTTTATCACGGAAAATATAAATTATATCAATAGAATATATATTCTTATATTCCATGTAAATAATTATTGTGGGAGGAAAAACAAAATGATACACTATTGACTATTACAAGTCCTGGATATTAAATATGAAACCATGATTCAGTTCCCACCCATGGAAAAGAATTATTAAATGAAATTTGACAAAAAAGTAATTTTTTATTGATTTGAAATAAAAAAACATTATCATTATGTCTTCATTACAAAATAATTTTATGATGGTGATATGTCTCAAAACATCTAATGAAATATGGAGAAACTTAAATGTCTCATTGAGTGGAATAAATAAGTGAAAGAGGAGAAGTTTCAAATTAGTAATTGCATGTTTAAAGAGATATAAAGAAACAATTAATGAATAAAACACCATATTTAATTATGTTTTGTACAATATCAATGTTTTTGGATACATCCTGAATTTTTTTACAATTTTCAAATAACTCATGAGAAACATTCCTAACATGTTTTCATCTAATATCTCATCTTTAGATGAAAAGGATGATTCTTCACGGGAAAAATTGCATAAAATTATAGTTCCTAATGCTAATTAATAATTATCTAGAATTCAAACAGTATATCATGTATGGAGTGTATTTTTTATTTATGAGATAATTAAAAAATAAAGATTCTAATTATACTATTATAAGTGATTTGGAATAGGGTGAACCTTATGTAATGAATGAGAAGATCATGTCTCTTTTTTGTATATACTATATGATCGATTGATAAAATTATGAAGGAAAACATCCACTGTTTTTTTTGGTGTGTAGAGTAATTGTGAACATTCCCACGAATTTCCTCAAGAAGAATATTAAAGAATATTAATGTAGTTTAAAAGAAAAACCTAAGTGTATGAAATTCGAAAAAATTTATAAATAAGATAAGAAATATATTGGAGGTAAGAAAAACATCATAAAAAATATAAGACTCATGTTGAGTAAGGAAGATGAACATTAATTTGATGAAAAAATTATTCATAAGATAAAATATCTGAAGATTTTAGAGAATTGTAAAAAAAATTATAAATTGATATAATAATCAAATAGTGAACCCTAAAGAGGTGTAGAATCATTAAATGATTACAAAAATAATTTTTAACTTATATCATGTCTTGAGATAAATAAAAAACTCAAGAGAAAAACAAAATAATAATAATTAAAGATGAAAATACATTGAATAATTGATAAGTATTATTATATGGGATGATAAACATATTTATGAGGTTTCGAACTCCAAAATGAGAATTTATGAAAAATGAATGACTGATTAAAAATATAAAAAATAATATTGTAATAATGGAAAATATAGTCTTCTCAACTCATTAATAATATATTTAGTTTGATGATACATTAAGAACTAAGAAAAATAATTTTAGAAAGACAATTGATGTAAATAAATAATCATCTCAGGCTGTAGGGAGAGCTCATTAGAATAGTTAAGAGAAATATTCACTCCTCAAAAATAAAAGATTATTTATTTTTAATGAAATTTTATGTGCATGAAAAAATATTGGAAAATCAGGGATTGAAAATGGATGTGAAAAATAAAAAAAAATCATTAAAATTTGACAATTATATTGAAAATAACAAATTGACCAAGATTGGAGAAAACTAAAATAAAATGATATTATGAAACATGGAGATCTAATTACATTGGATTTTTTTTACATAATGCTGAGATTTAATGTATATTGTTTATATTAGAAAAATTATGGTCACATAGATTAAAGTTGAAAAAAAATTATTCCTATTTCTATAAGAATATATAAAATTAAGTGGTGGAATAATGGAATAAAACTATGTAATACTACTAATACATATTAAGATGGAAAATATTTTGATGATATAAGAAATTGTTTAATGGAAAATCTATTTGGATAGTTTTTGAAATATTGTTGATGATGTAACCAAGAATGTCAATTTTATAAAGAATTATTACTACACTTCTAGGTAGAAGATAATATTATATTAAATAAAATGAGGATAGAATGTGGAAAATATAAGAAAAAATTTTTTTTACTGAGACAAATATAAAAGGATGTAAAAAAAAGAAAACATAACATATTAATAGTGGTTATTCTTACGTACTGATTGATTATTTTAAAATCATTATTGATGATGAAAATTAAAATAGAGGTTCATCTTCATTTGTAAATGATATTTCCTTAAAAACAACAGTTATTGAAACTACTAATATAGAATATGAGAAACTAAAATATAATCAAATTTCATATATTGATGGGATAATATTTAACAAACATAGTGTGATATAATTTTATCAGGATAATAAGTAATTGATTTCTAATAATATCGGTATATCACTATATGTGATGATGATTATGGTAAAATTATAACTAGATGATAATGAACCAATAAAAATATCCTATAAATATGAGAGGATTGTGACACCAATTTTTTGACAGTTGTTGATGAAAACAGATCATTAAATCACAGACTTTTCCCCATTGCTAGGAAAGAACAAAAGAACATTATTTTTTTACTACTATAAACTATATTACATTAAAATGGAATATTTTGATGTTTTTATAACATTTCATAAAGATAATATGGTTAGTACAATCCATAAAACATGAAATTCAATATTCCAGGCCTCCTGAACATATACATTCAAAGATTTTTTAAATTTTGATACATCAATCAAAAATATTATTGAAACCTTTTTATTGATTATTTCTCTCAGATGAAAACATTTTATTTATGAATCATATATAAGAGGCTTCAGATACAATCAGATTCTTCATAAGGGATGTTGATAGAGATATCATTGTCAATATAAGAACTTTAGAACAGATAATGAAAGGGATTTTACCTGAAATTATTTTGAATCATATCAAAATAATTATGGAATTAAAAATTTTATAGTGCTATTTACATCCCATAATAAAATCATTTCTCATAATTGAAGAACATATATTTGGTAAAAATTTGAAGAAGTACGATGGTGAATCACAAAATTTCTTACTTCTACTAGAGAAAAGATGTTATCATTTTTGTACATGTACATAAAATATTCATTCTAACTATGTAATCAAAATTTAATCCATATGAAATGTTATATAACAAAACCCCTGTAGTGAAATATTACATGGTTTTTGTAATTATAGTTCTAAAAATGATCAAAAACCTAAATCATGGAATATTTGATGAAAATGATTAGAAATGAATTTTTATAGAATATTACCCCAATAGAATATGTAAAATATTATAGAACAAATTATAAGTAATTTTGTTTTTTTATATAATGTAGAATTTATTAAAAGAAAAACTTTTTCAGTAAAGGATGTTGAAAATCTTGAGGAAAAAACATCTAACTTCTAATGAAAATAATTAAAAAAGTGATATAAAAATATAGAAGATGATTCACAGGAATAATTTAGTGATGAAAGTAAGGATATAAAGAAAAAATTATCATTTTATACTATATAGACAAATTTAGAATATGAAAATATAATTGGAAATCAAAAATATCAAGTTTAAACAAGAAGCATATGGAGATTAGAAAACCCAACCTCAATTAACTATAATGATGAATAACAATCAGTTCCAAAATCCATTAAATACAATGAATGGGTATTTGTAATTAATAAATAAATAGATAAAATTCATAATTATAAAACATGGGATCATATTCCTCTCCCATATAGAAATAATATTATTGTGAAAAAATTGAATTTATATAAACTAGTAAAATTAACAAAGAGAATATTCAAGATAGAAAAAGAGACTTTTTTGTAATTGATATTCACATGTAGAAGAAGTGGATTATAAGAAAAAGATTTCCATATTCTTGGATTACAAACAATTAAAATTTTATTATATGTGGATTCACATGATTTTTAAAAATTTCATTAGATGGAAATATATCCATCTTTCTTAAATAGGGAGACAGAGGAAGAATATTACATATTGAAACCTTATGGATTTCATCTTGATAAATATAAAATAACGGTATGTGGGATGAATAAGTAATTGAATTGTTTGAAATAATCTCTACATGTTTATTATTCTAGACATCATATGTTATTACGAAAAATGATTTTTTCTAAACATAAAGTTGACAAAAACATATATGTGAATGATTTAAACTCAGTAACTATAATTATTATTTTTTTTGTAAAAACCTTAATTTTAATGTCTGGTAAAGAAAATTCTTGTATATAATTTTCAAAATAAAATAGTATGGTTTTAATAATAAAAATTATTGGAGAACTAACCCTTTTATCACTATTAATGTTCTAAAAATTTAAAGACACATATTATAATCACATGAAAAGTAATTAGAGGAATTGTTTGAAAGTTATGGCATGAGATATTCTAAATAATTTTATACAACTATTTTTTGGGAGTAAATTTGAGTTATAATGAGTATAGTAAATGTTTAAAATATAATTACATCTAAAATTTTATAAGATATTTTTGTATCTTACGAAATCATGGTCTAACATTGGTTTTGTCATAATATTATGTACTCTACATCAAATTTATCAAAAGAAATATCAAATTTTTATAGCCAACATGACATTGAAATATATAAAATGAAAAATTTATTATAGGATGTTTTATAATTTTAGTAGTGATATAAAATTTCATGGGTACATAAATTTATATTACACTAGAGATTGAGTCAATATGAAATCTACTTCCGGATAAATAAATTTCTTCAGATATTGTCTTATAATATTTCATAATAAGAAAATGATTTTAGTGACCTTTGGAACAACAACAAAATTATGTTTCCACCACACAATATTGTAAAATTATGATTTGGATGAATGTATAGTTGCATGATTTGAAATTAAATGTCTTTAAACCATTAAAAAACATTGTAATAATTATAGTCTCACAGATCTTTCCAAAAATCCTATAAAATAACCAATATCAAAGAACAATGATATTTATTTTCATTTCATAAAATAAAAAGTTACATGAGTAGAATTTTTATTTGAATAAATTTCTAAATAATATCAAATTGCAGATGTTTTCATGAAACTAATGTTTAAACAGATATTTTTGGAATTAAGGCTGCAACTTAATGTTCATCCTTCAACAGGGACTACAGAAAATATTTTTAGGATGTTCCATACTGTTTATTTGTTTATATTGAAAAATTAAGAGATGAAGTATCAATATTTTAATATGTCTTTACATTTCATTATATAAGCTATGATTATCATAATATGATAGAGGGAACAAAAAGTGGGATTTGATAAAAAATGTGAGTACAAAATAAAGATAAAAGTGAGGGGGATTCATCATAACATGGGAGATAAATTAGTTTCAATGAGGGGTCAAAATTCTTAAAAAATAATATATTATCTATTAGTGTGTTTTTTTGAAACTCTATTTTTATATATGACATGTTTTTTTTTGAAAATTAAAAGATAGGAGATCTTATTAACATGAGTATTGAAAAAATTTAAGTGATGAAAAATAACGGTTGTTCAAAGATGTTAAAAAATTGTCCAAAAGGCCAATTGAGGATATTTAAAATCCTTATTAATATTTTGGAAATTTTATGTATTTATTAATAAAAATATTTTAGTTAATAATAATTTTTAATATATATAATGATGAGTATCTTGATATTGAGAAACTTATTATTATGATGTCGCTGGATGCGAATTAAATATGGATGTTTATTAAACAAAAATCCAATATATGTCAGATGATTCTTTGATGATAATTCATATTCTTAACATTAGGAAAAACACTTTATCTATGATGTTGTGAACCAAATTCATACTAAGTTTGTGAAGATACGTTTTTTCCCAATCTATTTCTAGACACATATTTTTAGGAATATTATTTTTTGGAAAAAAAATGTGACATATAAATTCATAAATGTTTAAAATAGTGGATGAAAATAATGAAATGAAGAAGTATCCAATGTATATATTTTGAAAAATGTTTTTATAAGAACCTTCTAATAGTGGAACCACAAAGGGTTTGTACAGGGGAATATACAACCCAAAATTCTGATTTTAAAAGGTGATAATTAAGAATGAACATTAAAAATATGGTTCCTTATGATATATTAGATGAACCAAGGAAGAGGAACCTAATGAAAATGATCAAAAATTATTTCATTCAAATAAATATGTAGACCACCAGATAAAAAAATTGAAAGAAAAATGTGATATAAAATACATTTAGTAGAATTTGGTTTATAAAGTGTAGGAGTTTCTCTATGGAGTTTTCTATTTGTATATTTATTAAAAAACAAAAATTTCATAGTTACTGATCAGATGTACCAGGGAGGAATTTCTTGTATTGTTGTAGAAGTGATGATGATTTATAAAAAAACATTACCATATGATGTTTTTATAAAGATATATGCAAAAAAATTGATGATCTATTGAAAAATAGATATGAAAATAATTTTTAATTGTTCTTAAATGGATAGTGAGTTATATGAATTTTTGAACAAAAATTTATGATATAAAGCAAAATAAAAATAAATGTTGCATGAAGTATTGAATTTATTGAGGAGATTCTTGTAAAACAAGTCATTAGTTTTTGTCACATAGTAATCAATCAATTTTAGTATGATTTTATATTTGTTTAAGAGAATTGGATATAGAAAATTGTGTTTTCAGATAGAAATTTGAAAGATGCTATGGACACACCAATATACTAGAAAAATAAATTTCTACAAATAATTTTGGAAAAAAATATGAAATAGTAATTCTACAAGAAGAAATTTTGATAATATTTTGTTCTATATATTTTTTTCATAATGTTGTAATGATCATAAATCATAATGATATTGTTTGAGATTTTCATTCTTTTTTCTTATTAATAAAAATTTATGATGTTTGAAAAAAAAATTATATATAAAGTTAAGAAAATTTATAAAATCTTGAATCCTTAAAATTTTCTTGATTCTTCTAGAATGTTCAATAATATTTAAAAAGCATCCAATTGAAATTGCGATGTGCATGAAATTTTGTTGTTTTAATTTTAGTGAGAAGGAAAATGAAATTTGTTTTCTATCCTTTTATGTTTCTTGAGAGCCTATATAAAGGGGTGTAATTTACATCATACTTATCAGATATTAGAGAGGAAAGAGGATGATAAACTATGTAAATTTTTTTAGAGTTGAGTTTTCAATTTTTATTATTTTATGTTAAATAATAATTATGGAAACTGATTTTTACAAGATTATTGGAAATGTTTTTAGTTTAGAAACTGGAGAGTGAAAAATTGGATACAAAATTTCTTATCAGATAATTTGTGGAATATAGTTTTGTCCATCATGCCTAATTCCTATTTTATATTATGTTCTGGTTGAATGAAGTAAAATGGAAGGAGAGTTCCAAATATATGTGAAACTGATGGAAACATAATAGATATATAATATAAAAGAGAAGAGAATTACTTGTATGTTCCAAATATTCCTTTCTTATAGTAAATTTCAATTTTTCATATTTTTTATGGATCAAATGTTAAAAAATTCATATAATGATGGGCTTGGGTATACTTATTAATATTGGGAGATAAAATGTATGTCACAACAGATGACCAAAATGTTTTATAAACTTATTAGGGATAGTGAATTTCCATATACCCATGTGGATGTCCATGGAAATGACGTTGGGTCTCACAATAATGTGGGACCTTGTTCATCATGTAGTATTTAATTACCTTCATATATTTTCATGCATGTATTTTTTTAGAATCTAATAAATAAATAACTCTTTAAATTTTTCAGGATTATGTTTCATTAAGAATTGAATATTTAAAAATAAAATAACTCATTCCACCCCCAAATTTTTTTTCTATGATCCATACGGACATGAAAAAAATCATGTCTCAAAGAATGGAAATTGTAATGAAACACCATTGCAATTAACCACTATTAACTGAGTTGGATCTAAAATCCAATATGAAATAATTAATTAATTTAAAAAACATTTTATAACCATTTTTATATCCATATATATTTTTTATACACATAATTTATAACCATTTTTTGAAAAAAATTTAGTTTGTTATAGATTACTTCCATCATTGGTATCTAGAAACTCTGATTGATTTTTTTTGTAATCGTTTTTAGTGTAATTTTTTTCTTATTTTTTTAAAATAATTGCATAATTATTAGGATATTCAAGATACAATAATCCTAATTAATAAACGATTCTTCATCTCCCATTTTAATTTGGAAAATGATAATATTATGATTTTTTAAAATAGAAATATGGAATTACTTCGTTGGTGGTCCCAACAATCAAAATATGGTATATTAAATAATATGTTAAATATCAATAAAACATATCTGTAATCATTAAAAATTTAAGATAAATTATTAAGAAATTATTTTTTTATTCTATAATATTCGAGGATCATTTGTAACATTATAAAATCACTCATGCAAGATGTAAAAGTTACCCAAAAAGTAGCTTATTATAGATATATTTAATAACTAAATAATTTATTTTATATCAACATGGAAGGTTGTAGCTGAATTTTTTGAAGTCTCTCTACCTCTGGTGGTTTCTATTCATCATATCCTCTAAGGATGAAAAACAATTCCATTATATCCCCAATTATTAGTTCTTTCTCAAGTCACTATATCTGAAATCTTACATTTCATTTAGAATGTTTAGAATAAAATGATCAATGATAATGACTCTTTCAAGGTTGGAGTGGTGTTTTTGTCTATTTTAGATGAAATTCATAATGATTTCACACCAAAGAAACATTTCATATTTAATTCATTTCATGATATGTCTATTCTTTGACATATTAGTGTGGAATATAATTTTGGGCATCTATATTATAATTTTGATGTCTTATGGATGGATCATTTTTTTAGTTCGATTAATGTTTATTCTAATGGATCATAAAGAGGAAATCTAAGGCTCTTTGTATTTGAGTCTATTTTAAGCGATCACTTAGGGGATGTCCTTGGCTACAGTCGTTGTTATTTTCGTTTTTCCTCTTAGCTATAGGGTGAGATTCTATGCATTATAGTTGTAGTGGGGCTAGCCATGACTTGAGGATGGAATAATATGTGGATTGAGAGTGATTCTACAATTATTGTTTCTTCTAGTAGGATGGGGTAATATTATTTATTAGGGAATCTCAATAACAGATGGACCAAATGTCTGGATTCTCTCTTCTCTGTGATTCATATTATCACGAATATTTACAAGGATGCCAATTAAGTGGATGATGGAATTTCAATTGAAGGGGTATATGGTGTTTAATTATTTTGGTATGATCAAGTACCTTATGGTATTATTCTCCTTATCAATATGGATCATGATAAATATCCCATTTTTAAATTCATAGATGCTAGGTTTTTTTCTCAATAAAGGATCTATGCATTTCTGGTTTCTATCTCATCTTACCATTAAAAAAAATTATATAATGATAATATAACATTTAATAAAGAATAAATTTTTTGAAAATATCGTATATCATCACATTATTCATTCTTATAACCATCCACTAAAGGTCTTCAAGACAAATAAAAATAGTAATTCATAGAGGTAGTGTTTCACACCTACTCCCGATTAATGTTTCAATTTGGAAAAAAGTGGAATGATTTAATAGTATGTGATTAATTAGATTTTAATAATCATAATTTTTACATTTGAAGTATATTCATTCCATGATATTTCATGGTTACTGGAAATGATTTTTTGTTATAATAATCAAAAAAAATCTTTATTGGATATGACAATCCACACTTAAGAATGATTAATGTTGTATTTTATTTATTAGTGGATAGAATTAGTTGAATAATGTTTTATAGATTAATATAAAAATATTATATAATAATAAATATAATTATTTCATTGTATTATGATGGAAATAAAAATCATGGAATTGGATTATTAGGAATAAAATTCTAAGTAGTTAGATATAGTGATGTTGAGAATTTAATATTTCTACTAGAAACATACTTGGAAACATATATCATCTAAAAAATAATGAAGGAAATTAAATTATGAAACTGATTAAGTATTTGAAAAGGAATTAAATATCTAATTTTTAGAATGAAATTAGATATTTTATAATTATAATTAGGTGGTTAAAGTGATCCCATTTCATAAGTGAAGAGAAAGAAAATTATGGAAGTACTAATCACATTTCAAAAATGGTATGTAACTATTCAAGGTTTAAAGGTTTCAAATGTATAAAAGAATGATTTCATGTATTTTTAGAGTATAAAAAACTATTACATTCATTTTATATGATGTTTTCTATGTTTTTATTTTTTAAGACTTAGAAAAAATCTTTTTATCTTTTTATCTTTTACAATTGAAACAATGTTTTGAAATATGGTAATTAATATTAATAACAAAAAATTGAATTTATATAATAAAGTAATTTTATGATTATGATTTAAAATATCAAATTAATTTTAAAATATAAATTCTTTAAATATTATAAAATATAATTTTAATATTTGCGCACATAATATGTTAATAGAGTTTTTTAAAAAAATATGATTTTTTTTAAAATAGTATGTGTTGTATAAAATTATCAATATTTATTACATTTGGGAAATAAATTGGTTTATTGTAAAAATTAATGAATGTTTTTAATTAAAAAATATTTAAAAAATTATTTTACCTTTATAATACTTAATTAAAATAGAGCCCCAAAAATAATTTTCGTAAGACTAAAAATAATACATATGTGCTAAAATGTTGGAAAATGGTTTTATTGGATTAACCTATTATTAAAATTATTTAATTTTACTCCATATATAAATGATTGATAAAATATATTTGATTTATAAAAAACACGGTATTACTTATAAAATAATAAACTTTAAAAAAATTACTTTTGGTAAAAACAATATTTCTCACTATTCATATAAAAATTAATTATATTGAGAAATATCACCAATATTGATTTTAGTCTAATTATGATATGTGGATTTACGTAATTTTGTTAATAATTTCAATTTAATGTTTTAAATGTGATGTTTATTAATGTTAATATAAAAACACATATGTGGTAAAATTCTGCTATAAAAAATAAAATGAAAATTATATTAATATACATTTCTAGATGGTTTCCATAAGGCGTTTACTTATATTCCTACCCAATAATTCACTGAATATAATTAATATATATTATAGAGTAATTATATTTTATTAATTATCACAATTTTCAATTTTCATTTTTGTATTGTGTAAGACAATAATTTAAACATATTATTATTTTGGGGGAAAATATATTTCAAAATATTATGGTGATACACTATTAATGACCCATTTCATACATAAACACCAAAAGGGTCACCCAAAACTAGGGTATATCTATTTCATCAAACGATGAACTACCCATTATGAAAAATAAAAGTTTATAATCACATCCACCCTATTATATAGTGAAATATAAGTTCACCCATGATAGTTATAGATAGAATCTAAACCATGTTCTCATCCATATATTTTATCTATATGATTTACTGTTTCATAATAATCATCAAACTAAAAATATAAACATTAACCATCCATAATTTACTCTATTATTGTTGAATTTATAGTTAACATTTATAGAAAAATGTAAACATCCCACCCAACACATCAAGATACCGCTCATATAAAAATACAAGACTTTCCACTCATCCTTCAATTCCTTGACTTCATACACTGGTGATTTCTTTTTCAAATAATCGAAAATAAAATTTAGTTTCTCAGGAAATCTAGAAATCTCAGAATAAAACAAATAAAAATATTCAAAATTGCATATTTTTCAATGATTTAAATCTATTTGTGATAATATATAGCACAAAATCATAAGGTTTTCAAATACAGTAATCCTCTCATGAAATAGATAATGTTATAATATTTTGAGTGTATATACAAAAGTTTATGACTATAGATCATGGACAGCCTAATTATTATAAATTATCCTTATATTAAATGTGAAATATAACACTACTCATCCTTCATTAATTTGTACGCACCATAATCTCATATTAGAGGCATCAAAATTTACTTCATAAGGCTTTCTAGTTTTTGTTAAATGAGAATTCTAGATAATGCAAACCTTTTCATTAACTGATGAGATATAGACTCAAATTTATTATCCAAGACAATTTTATACCCCCTTTATATTTTTTTCCTTCATTTTTGTAGTTGGTTGAGTAATGTATTGGATGAAGAAAGGGAACATATTAAATAATACATGAGAATGATCGAATCTTGAAAACATTTATTATAATATACTAAGATAAAAAAACATCAATACTAATATAATATTGTGATAAAATTGATTTTAAAAAATCCAATGAAACATTACCTATAATATTAATAAAATACAGATGAACACAGTTAATTATATGTAATTAGCGATCTACCAGCCTAAGACAATTTCCAAATTCTCCCCATGGTCTACAACATATCATCACTATATCAGTATATAATAAATTAATAGGACCATGAATGATTCTAAATAGATATTTAATACATGATTTATCATGTTTGAAATTATATATCACTATTTTAAAACATTTAACAATATCAAAAAGAATTCATGATGATTATACCATTTTTGAATGGAAGTATTTGAAATATATTTAATTTTCACCCTCAACAAATAATAATTTGAATGAAGATCATTCATTTAAAAATTAGAAAGATCATATAAATTGATCAAATAAAAATTTTATCTCCAAAAAAATAATATTTATTTTTATTGGTAATATAATTTATCATGTCATAGAGAATACACAATTAAAATAATTCATTAACCATTTCTAAAAAAATAGAGAACACCACAAAGACATACCATTCCAAAAAAATAAATTGCAATAAAATATACCAACTGACTCTTCAAGTACAAAATCTAAATTGCATATATATGAGAATGAATTATATATATGCATGATACTATAGAGTGGGGATATTTTAAAAGAATAATATGGTCGATAGAGTATACAAAAAAAGTTTAACTTTAACGAACCATGAAAAATAATTATTTAAATGTAACAATTATAAAGTAGTTTTTCAAGTAGAGGTTATTAGTCAGATGCACCAAATTATTATATTTATAAATATAAGTTTGGTACATAATAAATATTTAATAATTTATTCATAGGAAATAATCACTCAAGGGCCAATAAAGTCATTTTATGATTCAAAAATATGTTTTCTTAAATAACAATTTTTTATGATTTTTGTGATAGATTATTATAATTAATTTATCATAATTTTTGAAATATAATTTCATATAAATAATAATATTTTTCAAACTGGAATATCAAAATTCTCTTATGGTGAATTTTTGAGACTTTTCTTATATTATTGGTTTTTCAAAAAATAGTAACGATTACCGATTTTTTTAAGACTATGAAATCTTTTCATTAAAAAGTTCCATTATGATTCTAATTTGATATCGGTGTAAAAGTAAACATATTTAGTTATATATAATCTCATTAATAGCATTTTAATCTTCATTATACTTTATTTTGGTGAATGTTTCATTTAATTCGTAAAAATTCATTTTTTAAACCATTTGAAATACATATTTTTTTTATTTTTAGTTAAATAAAAGAATACCTAATTATGAATTATTTAAATAATATATGTTGATTATAAATATATATATATATGAATTTATATTCATATATTTATCTATGACCATATTATGTTCGAAAAACACATCTGTATGAAAACTACATGTAAACATGCTTTATGAATTTAATTTTAAATTAATTTTTACTAATTATATGAATTTAATATAAAAAAATTGATCCCAAATTTGGAATCATAAGTTTTATATTTTTTTAAATAATTCTCTTTTATTTTTCTCAATCTGTATAGTAACCATAGTAAATATGTTTTGCATTGGTATGGGTAAATTAGTTAAAAATTGTTAAAAATAAAATGATAAGGAAGAAAAATAATCCAATAATTCTTATAATATATTTTATGAATTGGTTTAGACCATTCTAATAATATATTATAATTTATTGATATTTCATGACTTTTTTATTTGAATATGAAATATATTATTTTTAGTGAATAAAAATAAAAACTTTCACTCCGTTTCTATAAAATATATATTTCATTTCAACTTAGGGAACAAAATATGTTTTGAATAATTTATAAATTTTATTTTGAGAATAATGAAGATATTTTTAATATTTTAATTAAATTTTTTTAGTGAAAAAATAATTACCTTAAATTCTTATGAAACACCACGATTATGCTTATTCAAATTGTAAAAAAATTAAATGACTGTAGAAAACTCAAAAAAAAATTAGTGAATTATAGTGTCACAAGATTTTTATTGATATAAATAAAATATCATAAATGTGTGGAAATTTTATATTCTAATACCATTTTTATCATTATGACATTAATGGAAAATTTTAAAAATTGTTCCCAAATTTACAGTAATGTAATTTTATAATAAAATATATCTATAAATGGATTTAATTTTCATAAAAATACTATATAGAAAACATTTAATTGTATATTATAGAATATATTTACCATTTTATATTTATTAGTCACTTTTCCTTGTACATTGACTTTATTGATCCCTAAAGATTTAAAAAATTGATATTATGGTAATAATCAAAAGGGTTAACAAGGGTAAAAATAGAGAGGCATGTGTGATAGGATCATATAAATTTGTTCAAAAAAATTTTTGTTTGAGGATTTATACATTCCCAGACAATGAATACCAATACACCAATTTTGTTCCCAATTCTATGATATATTATATGTCTATAATTTATATAACTCCAAGAATTCCCCACCAATTTTTTTATAAAAGGGAATAAAATCATCTCTCTCCTTATCACCTATTGAGCACCCTATTTAAAAAATACAAAAAACATCCTTCCCAAAATCCCTACCCACATTACAATGTTCCTATTTTGGGAATAATACTGACCTTATAGGGCTTCTATTACAAAGAAAATGTGGTTTTCCTAATAATATGTATAGCTTTTCACCGAATGTTTTTGTTTTATTTATTTTTATTCATCATTAAAAAAACATATAAATTTTTTTATATGTTAAAAATATATGTATTATAAATTTAGATTTAATTTTTCTTAATGTATTGACCTTAATCATTATCCATTCTCCATCAAATTGTAACTTAAACCTCATTCATGTGTATAGTGAACTACCGCATCATAAACTGATGTAAATAATTTTCCATCCCAACCATTCATGAGTAGATATAATGATGGATTTGATGAATATAATTTTATTAATGTAACAATTATAATTCATAAAGATAATATATCATCTATTTTATTACATTTCCATTCATTGAAAAATAAAATTTTTTTTCTTGTGTGCATGTGGATTACCATCTCAACAAAGAGATATAATTCAGTTTTCATCGCCAAAACACATGGATAGAATATATAAGTATATAAAAAATAAAATATGTTTTTAATCATAGATATATTATTCAGTAAAAATAAAATAAAAAATATATTATTTTCCTCTGGTTATTATAAAAAATTGAAATGTTAGTCATTTGTATGTATAGCATATTCTCTACATTATTGTAACGTAAATAATTTTTCATTAGAGCAATTCATGGTTAATATTCAAATAATAATTAGTTTATAAATATGTAAAGTATAATTACTTTTAATAGATATTATGTGATAAATATCCCTCATACCATGGATAACATATCGAACTCAATTTAATGACAAGAACTGGCCATCCTCAAAACAACAGTCATGGAATTACCTTATTAAGTAATTAAATATGTTATTAAAATATGTGATATAAAATGTTTATAGATTGGGTATTAATAATAAAAAAAGTTATTAAGAAATAATATATATATATATATGTTTATTATGTGGATGTTATGGGAATAACATAGCATGTCTGGACTCGAGGTAATGAATTTACTCTCAATTTCACATCATTGAGGAATATTTTTTTGTATTATGAAACTATTTTATTTTATATGGTGTATATTATTACCATTTTACATGTTATATCCAGAATCCATTATAGTTCATTGAATTTTATATTAAAATTACTATTATTTTATCGAAGGGGTTTTTATTTATATGTTACCAGAGTAATAAGGGGTTTCTCAACTAAATCTCCATTAATTGGTTCATGTCACTAATATCTGGGTTATATTATGTAATGATTATGTTTTAAAGGGACGTTATTATTTTACAACATTTTTCATGTATTTTTAATTTTTACACATAATCTCTTCATTTATTAATTCCCTATAAAGTTATATGATATTTGTAAGGGTTATTCGGGAAAACATTTCTTCATTGGCGGTATATGTTTATGTTACAAACCAAACTTGTTTTAAGAGGTCTATATACAACACTTTTGAAATTTCAAATAATTATCATTAAAATTATTATGATATTTATAGTTTCATTTATATTTATTCATTCATGGGTATTGTGATTCAAAATTTACCAAAGTGGTCTGGGGTTTTTGTTTCAATAAAATTTTAACTAGGATTGTTTTTGATTGAATTTACTTTAAGAAATTTCAAAATATTTATTTGATAAACCATTTCATTTTTCATATTCTATGGGTATTACTAGAATTTTTATATATTATCCCCATTTTCATTCTTTGGTAGAAAAAATATTTCGAAAAATGTTCTTTAGAATAGTATGCATTATTTCTCATCATTCATTCAGAAAAGAAATTAAACAATGTTCGTGTTTTCTATAACGATTTAATGAAATTTAATGACCATTATCCAAATTTTTTATAAATTTATTTATACCAATTATTGACATTTTATTAAAATATTTCAAATGATTATCATTTGTTTTTATGAAATGGATATTTTTTAATGAATTTGTAAATATAATATTTTTTTAAATAATTATGTCATGAAAATAATTTCAGACTATTATAACTCCTCAATGAATTTATGATTAGTAAAAAACATTACATTTTTATTTTGAATGAAATTTTTATAAGATTAATTTTAATTTTTATTTTGTAATAGTGATTATAAAAGATAAGAGGGAATTTTTCTTTAGAATGTTTTATAATATTTTGATTCATCAGTTATAGAAACAGTTTATTATAATTATCTTACTCTATGGATATGATGTTATGGTACCATCATTATTAATTCTATAGATGGATTATGAATCATTCAAATATATTTTCATGGAACAAATTTATTTTTAATATGTAAATATATCTATGATATAAGAATATTTATTTCTTCGTTGAAAAATAGAATCCTTAATGTGTTATAAATATATTATAGTTCTTGTATGTTTTTATAATTAATAGTGAGCCTAATATAGCTAATTATGACTGATGAGGCCAACATAACTCTCCAATGGATTGGTTAAATGGATAATGATTACAAATGATAGTTTTCTCCTAAGAGACTTTAAAAACATTCTTTTTAGGTTAATCCATAATTAAGAGTTATGGGAATTGTGATTTGAAAATTATGTACCATGTAAGAAATTTTTTTATATGCCTACGTTGATTTATAATATATCCATTTCTCAAGTATTGTTTTCACATGGCTCATAATTATGAGTTAAAATTAAAATTGTATTATGTTAATGATTTATACAATGTTTTATAATTTATGATACATTTTTAGTGGGTATGAATTATCTTATGATTTTTTCATGAACAATTATTATATCATAAAAACCTTATGTTAATATTTTTTCCACTAATGACAAAAATGTTTTTAATTTTTTATTAACCTTTTTGAGTTTTCGAGCTCACACTTCCTATGTTTTCCATATCACCAGGTTGTGAGGAAATATTTTAAAAATGATATTTTTAAACATTTTATTAAATTTTAATAAACTATTATGATATGCTGTAGATTTTTAAAAACTTGTAATTTAAATATCAAGTTCTTTGTGAATCTTTCCATCCAGTTCTCTAAAACACTAAACCTTAAATTTTCATAGGTATATAAGTTATACCAATTTTAGTTTGATGAAATATTTTTTTAATGTTCATAATTATTTCACATTTATCAGTATAAAAGATAGAAATGTAAATCTTTTAATTATTCACAGGATCCTTGAGTTGAGGTTCAAGAAAATTAATGTTAGTATCAAATGATGGTTTAGAGAACATTATTTTTTTGGATAATTTTTTGATGTATGCTTAAAAATATTTTCAATGGTTTATATGTTTATGGTTGATCATATGTTCTAAGAAATAGACACCCCATTTTAAGGTTTCATGTTATTGTATTGCAAGGTTGTTAACCATATTATGGGATATGTTTTCTTGGTTGAGGTATATGGAACCCTTAGGCTTAATATGAATAATTATTTTAAAGAATACTATTACATTCTTTTGGGACGTAATATTTAATTTATTAGATAACCTTTGAGGTTAATCCTTTCTTTAATGTTTCTATATTTAGGTTATTTTCTATATATGGTTATTTATTTATATAATGATATATATTGATATTTTTGAGTTATTGTGGAATTTTGAATATTAATGCATAGTTTCATTATATGAAGGTTTATAAATTTGGGATATTATGTTACCATGTTCTTGAAATTTCAATTAAGGTAATTATTTCATGATTATAAGAATATATTTTTATCCTTTTAGGGATTTTTTTGATCCTATAAAAGTTGATTTTAGTGCTTTGGGATTGAAAAATTGTATCATGAATACTCGTCGTTTGGATAAAAAGGTAAATATTATGGTGGAAATTTATTAATAGATGAAATTATAAATTTCAGGTAAATATATTTTATTATGTTCTAATTTTATGTGGTAAAGAAATTCCTAAAATCATGGAAAATGATATGTTAAAAAATGTTATCTCATTACTATAATTTATGATGAATCAAGAGTCTTTGGGAAATATCCTTTATTTATAGTTTTATGATTATTGAAATTTGATGGTCATTCACTTTCTCATGATAAATGTTGTATATGACACTCAAAAATTATTTTGAAAATAATTTTTTCGTCCTTTTATATATTCCAATATCCCATTAATGTTTATCTTTTTGGAAAAAAGATTACATGTTATTGTAAACAACCTTTATATTTACCTTTACCTCCTTCGTGAAAATTTTTATTAACCCAGTTCACAATATTGATTTTCAGAAATGAAAATTTTCAAATTCAATCCATTAATTAAAAAGATAAAATTTAAATTTCAATGACACAATTTATTAATATTTTGGAAAATATAACACATGAAGACTCTATATGAACATTTTATTGATAGCATATATATTACAAAATAGTAAACTGAAACGAAACAAAAATTATATAATATCAATGTAACAGTTATAATGAACCAATTTCATTGGTAGTTATGAACTGATAGAAACAAATTATGAAATTTATTTTTATAAAGATACAAATCAATAAAAATTTACTTGTTAATGTTTTGGAAATAAGATCTAAATTTTTTACTAAATCCTTTTTATATTTTGAAATACAATTCCTTTAAAAAATTATTTTCCTTTATTTTAATGTAGAAAATATTATAGTTAATATATAGAACCTTTATAATTTTTTAGATAAAAATTATAACATATTTTAAATTATAAAATCAATATTATCTAAGGGTATATTTTTTGGGTTTTTTTGAAAATATTGATATTTAAATAAATAATGATAATTTTCAATTTTGTTAAAAATATCATATCATATCATTCGAAATTACAATAATTATTTTATTTTTATTTAACAATATTATATGTATTATTTATTTAGCTATAATATAAATTATTACATTTTAATCATAATTATACTTGTATAAGGCCCTTTTCATAAAACATTACATAATCTAGGGTTAAATCATGAATTCACATTGAGGATTTTTTTCATGTATAGTGTTTTATAGAATTAGGCCATAACTATAACATTAAATCTCAAATATTATAATGTAGATACTTAAACTATATCAAATATTTTTCCCAAAAAATAAAATCCCCAAATAAAACAATTATTATTTTCTTGATATAAATCTTCATGAATTAATCCTTTCTCTTACCATTCATTATACCCTTTGAAATTTTTTTCCAAAACATGGGATGAGAATAAAAGGCTTAGTTAGGGTTATAAAATAAAGAAAGAAAAAATTAATTCCATTAATACATACAATGTAATAAAATCATAATTTTCAAACATAAAACATAATTTCTTTAAAATACCTCATGTAATCATAATATTTATGAATAACACATAGATATCATAATTCATAATGGTAACTTGTGGCATCCACGACATACATACATTATAGCTTTCACAACTACATAGGGAGTTACGTTTGGAATACCCATCACAATATATTCCCTAAATATATTTGGAGAAACGTAAACTTTTTAATCTATCACATTACCCAATGAATTGGAGAGATATCAAGGTCTCACTCACCCACAATTTATCATGGAACCTCCCGTAAACATAAATAATTCCCAAGAACCATAACACGATCATAACTCATAAAACAAGCCAAAATAAAAGATAACATTTCCAAATTTCAATCATGTAATATAATTTTAAGATATTGACATAATCAATGCATTATCAAAACCATTTTCAATACCAAAATAAATAAAAATGGTATATGGTATTATTTTTCCTTATAAAACAATATGACTTCTTAAGGAAGTGAAATAGAAAATAATACTCGTGGTGGAAAAAAGGTTATTGTGATCACGTATGTTAAAAAGAAAAAATTATTTATTTCATTTTGTAAAATTATTCATAAAATAAAGATTTCCATTTGAAGGAAACTAAATGTAAAAGTGGGTTATACACCGTATAAAACAATGTTGTTTATAAATAAAAATATGCCTCAATGAAATTAGATTGAGACGAAGTCCCTTACCTGGAGTCTGACTTGTCATGTCTGTTCATTTTTATTCCAGAATAATAAAATTATGTTAATATTTACTTTATTCAGAACCAATTTCAATTTTATTATTTATTTTATATCACTTATTACCTCATTAAAACCATTTCATAATTATTTAAGTAAACATCGCTTGTTTATCCGATATTGGTTACTTGAGTTGAAAATGATATTGTTATAAATACAAATTTTCGATGTGATCAAAATTATATTATCTCCAAAATATATTTCATGATTTTATTATAATATATATCCAGTATATATATGTATTTATAATAGTACATATTTTTTATGAAATGAAATCCACTATTTATGGAGACAACAAGTCATTCGTACGCATGAACGCTACATTCGTTTCTTTTTATATTTAATAGAATGAAAAATAAATTATACATTACTATATTAGAATTCTAGTGTAATAACATATTTTATATAATATACATATTTTTTTAATTCCATCTTTTATATGTTCCATCTATGGCATCAATGAGTCATATCACTTCGTGCTGGTGGTAGTCGGCAATTTCTCAAATGAAATTATCAAATTTACACATTATGGAATGAATCAAGGTATGCTATAAAGTAAAAATACAGAAGAATACAGACAATGTAAATATAATATATATAATATATATAAATATATTTCCATAATAATTTCCACCATGAGATGGGGTAGGGAAAATCAAGCAGTCATGGATTCTTGAGGTAGTAGATCTCCATACACAGAAAGATTATGTTCATATCCATTTATATGGAGGTGTGTGTATGTTTACTTAAAATAATTAGCATAAAACGTATTAGTATATTTAGGATACTTTTTTTTGTTATTTAATCTATATTTTTATAAGAAATTAAGTAGTAGAGAAGGAAAAAAATAGAAAATAACTTGGGATAAGACATTGCCTCAAAATTTGTAACTCCCATTGATTTGAGACAAAAGGCTTTCTTGAATTGTCTTATTATTTAGGTAATGAGTATGGGAGGAATATAAGGATGTTTAGTGCTTATTTGGGAATATTTTGGTATATTCATGGGGCTTGAGATGAGTGATTAATGGGATAGAGGTGATTCCCTTTTATAAGATGGAGGAGGGGTGCTTTAGGAAGGCACTGAAATATTATTTTATTCATAAATGATTTTCAGTTTTAAATGGTCTCAAAGAAATTTATTTCAAATAATAGATTCTTTTGTGTCTAAAACCTCATGACCAATATGTTTTAGACACTTTTAGGTAAAAAAATAAACCTTATCTAATAAATTTAACCCTTAGTTAACTAATTTAACTCTTTCCATTTCTTCTTGTATATTCATACAATATGGATAATACATTTACAATAAAAAAATAGAACCTCTAATAATTCATTAATTTTATTTACAAACATATCTAGGTAAGTTGGACAAATCATATATTTTCTGGACGATTAAATCATTTAATGAAGGAGTTTTTGTTTCAAAAACTCATTTCTATCAATTTATATACTATTCATATCATGACTTATTAAAAATCTGTAACAACTTGATTATTTTGAAAAATCTTTAATAAATCAAATATAACAAGTAATAATCATCCCTAAAATTCTTGGATGGAATAAAATGTTTTTAAAATAAATATATTTTAATATTTATAATCTCATTTATTTTAATCATTCATTAATATGAAAATTATGACATCATCATTGTATCATAAATAAATTTTTTTATATGATGTCTAAAAATTATAAATAAAATACAATGATCTAGGAAATATCTTTATTCTTCTAATTACTATTTATATTCAACGTTATCACTTATATAAATCATATAAATTTTTTTTTATTTAAATATAAATTTTTATGTTACATTTTTCTTTACTTTAAATTAAGTCTTATAGAAAGTCATTTTCACATTCAAGTGGCTCTATGGGGTCCCAAAATCGACCCAAGGATGATCAGGGTTGGACATATCTTATTCAATAATATTATAAAATTTGTTAGGGTAAATAAATATTATTATAATATTATCTATTATCCTTATTTACAATATTTTCCTTTTAACAATGGTAAACAAAATAATTATTGAAGTTACAATTAATAATGTCTAAAAATAAAAGGTACATATTTAAAAAATATGGAACTCAAGATTAAAAATATGGAATCTATTTTTCCAAATTATAAACACATATTTTTTTGTAATTAATTTAAAATTAATTCCAGTTTTCAAAACCATAGAGTGTGTTTTTAAGAAATAAAAACTATCAAACGATAGACATTTTTTTTGTCCAATTTCTTAGTGAAATTACATAAAATGGACAAAATTAGATCAAATTATAAATATATAATTCAATTATAATTTAAAACGTATTAAAAGAAAATCTAATAATATAAATAAATCCTAAGAAAAGACATTTTGACTTAAAATTCCATGTTTTTGAATTTTCATTAAAAATTGAACTTTATCAGAAAAATAGAAAAAAAATATCAAAAGTAAATTTTGATGTTTCGCTTATAAAGGAAACACAAATTTTTTCCAATATTATAAAAAACAGTGAAAATAATTTATTTAAAAAGGGGTTTCCATCAAAAGGCGGTAAAAATACCTTTAAAAATTAATAGAGTATTTATGCTAAAATTGGATTCATTATTATTTTAAGAATCTAAATATTATCGGATAAATGTAAAGACATTAAACAGAAATATTCAATCATAATATGGTTATTTCTTCTCATTATTACTTATAGAATGACTAGGACATAACTACTATTTAAATAGTAATAATATTAGAATATTTTTTTGGTATAAATCAAAGTTGTGTGCAACATAAGATTTCAACGAAACCCATTTTTATGTTTTCAGTGCGATATTTGACAAATAATCCCCTTTAGTGTAAAGAAAATATCTTATTCATAAATATTAATAGAACTTAACATGTATTATTCCATAAATAATTGAGTTTTTACAACATGATTAAGGTATAATTTTATTTTTATAATAAAAACACCATTTTCATAATATTTATGGTTGTAATTTATGTTTAATTTTTATTGATGAAATAAAAAACATAAATTCTTACAAAACACCGATATAGTTCTTCTCGAATATGTAGAAAAATAAAATAAATGATTTCAGAAAATTCAAAAGTTGTTTTTTTAGTGAGTTATAGTGTCATGATAATTTAACAAATATATAAAACATCTTAGTAATGTGTTAAAATTATATATTGAATTTAGATATTAAAATTAAAATATTATTGAGGTGAATTAAATGTCAAATTAAATGAATAATTCCTAAAATTAAATAAATAAATTTTCTTAATAGACCATAATGTTATTAATTTTTTACATTTCATTAAAATGATATAATAGAAAAAAAAATTATAAGGTTTGAAATATCATCTATGGTCTATTTACGGGTATTCTTAAAATTTATAGTAATTTTTATAACCCCTATCAAGTAAAAAAAAAAGGATGTCAACATAATCATCAAAAGGAATAACGGGTGGTTAAATATTCTAAATAAGGGTGAAAAAAACATAAAACTAAAAAAACACTTGTGAGGAATTATAATTATCATCATTATAAATTCCAAATATATTAATTATTACACCATTCCATTAAAAAATTTATATTAATTAAATACTGATTTAATTATAATAGTACCCCACCCCTCATTTATAAAAGTACCCCTCATCTCCTCTCTCTATTGCACATTTTTACCATTATAGTTAATCATGTAACTTCCAATATTAATTCCTAATATCCCTACCCATGTAGTAGAGGTATTATTTGGGGTTTAATTCTATTCATTGATGGATTAAGATATAATTAAAATAATTTTTTACAAAGAATAGTTAATAAATTTAACTGAATGTTTTGGTGTTGTTACCTCTTCTACCTCCTTCAATACTATTATAAACATTATAATATTATATAATCAGTATATTGATAATAATAATATGTTTTAAGTATAATTTATTAACCATAATACATGTTCTCTATCCATAAAATGTGAAATGATAACATCATTCATGTGTACGGATGACTACCACCTCACACACCAGTACAATTCGATTTTTGTCACCACCTCTAAAGAATTATAGTAAATATGGATTTAATGAATATATATGTTATCCATTACATAATTATAAATCATTTAATATAATATATCTCTTTTCTTATTACATTTTCATCCATTGAAAAATGATAACATCGTTTGTGCATTTGTGTTGATTACCTCTATGAAGTGATGTGATTGATTTGTTTTATAAAAGAGTCATATGGATAGAATATAAAAATGATTTTAATTATATAATATGATATTTATTACATAATTAAAATTATTTAATGATAAAATAAAACTTACCTTATTTCCCTCATGTTCTTTGAAAAATGGAAATGCTACTCATGCGTTTGTACTGTCTACCGTCTGCATATTGCAACATAATTAATTGTTCATAACCATCATTCCTGGATCATTTTAGAATAGTAATTAATCTATATATATTATATCTATTCACGATTTATATTATATATATTATGGACCAATTATTAATTTGATCATGGTCAATATACCGGTGTCATTTTGATGTTTTTAACTGAACATCTTCAAAACACCGGACGCAGACATAACTAATTAAGTAATTAAACTTGTCAATAAAAAAATAAAATGTATGGTTTAAATAAAATTTATTGATAATATAAAAGGTTATTATGAAAGAAAATAATTGATATAAGGTTATTATACTAGGTTTAAGGGATATTCATATAATTTTTGGACTAGAGGTAATACATTTCATCTTAATTTCCCATCAATGATTTATGCTTTAATTTATGCCCATAATTTGTTTTATAGGGTATATGTTTCATTTTTGACATGTCATGTATTTTTTTAACCAAATATGGTGGTATTTTATGTAAAAATTCATGTTATTTCATTAAAGGGTATTTGATTTGGGCATTACCAAAGTAGTAAGGGGTATATTAACAAAATTTACATTCATTGGGTTACATCTCATATTATTTATTTATATAATGTAAATATTATTTGCTAAATGTATTTTTTTAATATATTTTTCATTAATTTTCACCTTTTTTATCTGGATTTACATTTTATAAACTTAATATCTCCATTGATTAATTCCCAATTAAATGATATGATATTTGTAAGGGTTATTCGTAACAAAATACTCATTCTTTGGGACATATGTTGTTTTCACAACAACTATTTTATGAGGTGTATGTACTAAACTTATGGAATTTTATATCTGAAATATTCTCATTTTAATTAAATTTGATGTTTTATTAGATTTTATTCATTCATGTGGATTAATAATCAGAAGTTAGCAACGCTGTAATGTTTTTTAACCATTTCAATCAGTATTGTTTATGATTAAATTTACATTGATAAACTATATGATAAATATTTGATAAATAAATTTTCATTTTATTCACCATAAAATATATCATGATTTTTGATGTTCATGTTCCATTTTTCTCTCAATGGTACTCAAAATGGTTCAAAAGAATTGTTTAAGAAATATTGGCCTATTTTATATTCTTTTTCCTCATACACAATTTTCTTTTCTATATATGTTTTCTAAAACGTTTTTCAGATTTTTATATTATCTAAGGATTTTAATGTTATTTTAATCCTTTTTATACTATTTATAAAATTATAAAATATAATTTTTTTCCATTTTTTAAAAACGGTAATTTTTACAAAAGGTGTCAAAAAATCATTTTTTAAAGATTTAAAGATGAATGAAATTTCCACCCTTAATATGAAATAAATTAATTGAAACATTATATACAATTTTACCTAGTTCATTTCAAATTATTTTTTCCCTAGTAGTTTATTTATATTTTTTATTAAATTTTGAGAGTAAAGAATGTGTTTTCCTTGAAAATGTTTTTAATAATCATTTTATGGTACTCCTATTTGTAAATGATTGTAATAATTTATTTTTCTAACAATACACTATAGATATTTTGAGATAATATAATTTTTTTCTTTCAGAATATTGATTATTATTCTTTAAAATAAATTTTCATGGAACTTGTTTCTTTTTCAAAGGTAAGTAAGTATATTAAAGGTAAATGGTTATTATTATGTGGAAAAATGAAATCATCCATGGGTTTTTATTATTTTCTAGGTCCTAGACATTTCCTATTATAAATAGTGATCCCAATATATCTGACTATCAAGGATGAGACTAATATATATTTCCAATTCATTGGATAATGAGATAGATTTAACTGGTGATAAGTTTCCCTTTAAGAGATTATGAAAATTTACTCGGTAGGTTATTCTTTTTATAAGAGGGATTGTAAGACTGATATAAAAATAATATTCCAAGGAAAAAACATATTTTCATTTTATTTGATCATGTTTTAATGTATACTTTTATGAAGGGTTGTTTTCACATGGATAATATTTGATGACATTGATGACACTAGTCTTATGTTAATGTCTTATGCATTATTTCATAAAATATGATCCATATTTTTGTGGGTACTACCTACCTTATGTTATTCCCATGGAAATTGGTTATATCATCATACCATTATTATCATCTTATGCTCATTGGTAATGTTGAATTATTAGATGCTATGTTTACCTTTATTGGGAATTTGATCTCACCTTTCTTGTATTTTTCCATTTATATGGATTATAATGAAATTATTTATGTTTTTTATGTTTATAAATTCTATTATATTTGATGAACCATGTGGGAGATTATATAGATTTTTAGGAACTGATTGATTATGAATCATAGATTCCATGTAATATTTTTTTTAATTTTATAAAACTATAATTTAACAAGTCCCTGGGTTTATAAGTGAACCAATTTTTCAATTTTATTTTATATTTTTTGGTGGGATAAAATTAGTTAATGTTTATTGGTATCAAATCAAAAAAATTAATGATTATGTTTTAGCATTGAATCATGGAATACTAGTTCCGGTAAGTTACATGTACCATGTAAAAATTAAATTAACATCTCAACATCCATCTATAGTTAAAACACAAAAGAAATTCAAATGAAATATATCATAATAATAGTGAAACAAAAGTGGTAAAATAAAACTAATAACCCATTAAATAAATAATGATTCATCTACACTTCCGGAGAAGTGATCCTTTCTGGGTCCCCAATATCATTGTCCTCATAATTGAAATGATAGTCCCAATCTCCAATTAAAAACTATTATTCGTCATGATAACGAAATAATATCTCACATTTTCCTGTAGCAATCGATATTAGGATTAAAATGTTATGACAAGTTCTTCACAAAACTAATAACAAAATTCCTCAATATATAAGAAATAAAATTCCAAAAAACACCAATATACACAAATTTCAATATTAATAGATGACTATATTATTATAGACTGTTTCATTATTCCAAATCTTTTACTTAAAGAAATAAATCCAAACAAAACATCGAAAAAACATATCTGGTATAATGTTTAAAATAATAAATAAAACTAGAATAATAAATTCAATGATCATGGTAGAGGAAACAACCATCATACCCCCTTCCTCTAAATAATATTTTTTATTTTTTAAAATATCCCACGTTTAGGTGTATTTTGGGAACCAACAAATTGAACAAATATTATATTTTAGCGGTAGGGACACCGATTCAAAATTAGGTGACACAAAATAAAAATTTAAAAATTTAAAAAATGTGGATAAATCATCACAAAAAACAATCGTGCAAATTTAAAACCTCACAAATCACATTAGATACCTGAGAAACCATACATCGAGGATGACTCATTGAGTATAATTAATCATTCATTTTGTCACCACCATTATCACATCACTATATTCACAATCTCATATCCATCACCCACTCCAAACATTATATCCATTTCATTCACATATTTTCAATATGAACCATCCTCTAACCAACTATTTACATCTCCTCTTAATCGGCGAGAACCCATCGAAATGTATTTTCATATGAAACCATGTTAACAATCAACAATATTACTAGACAACATCCCCTAGTAGGGAATTGATAGTAATTACCCCTCTATACGACTTCCATAACATCATCATGGACTGAAAAATCCTAGATAAACCTTTTGTAAAGCAGAAATGAAAAAATATCATCCCTATGCACCGTCAAACCACTATCATAGAAGAAACATTCCATCTCACCATAGTCCTTAAACATTAAATAAAACTGGACTAAGCCAAATCCTCCATCGATGGAAGCTACATCTATAACCGGACCTCATATCATCTTCTTCATTTCTATAAGGACCAAAGAATTATGATTTTCACAGTTGGAAACCATAATCAAAATTCCAGAGGAGGTGGAGAAAAAAATAAACCAAAATAATAAAAAATAATCAAAATTCAAAGTATAAAGAGCATCGATACCACTTTAATCCCCCCTCCAACACCATCCCTTGTTTTCCTAAAACCATCATCGAGCCCTATAAGTATGGGTTTGAGCTCGATGGGTTGGAAAATATGGGAAGATAAGAATAAAAACATTGAATTCCACAATATTAACTAATGTAAACTATCTTAATAATGAAGACATAGACCCAAAATGGTGTTTGGAATCATATATTAATGTAGAAAGAGGGTGTATATGAAGTGTATGTTATCATACTATTAAATAGTAGTATGAAATATTTGTATGGAGAAGACTAGAAAAGGAATATAAAACACAACAAAGTGAAGGGAGGATGACCTTCACAACCAAAATGAATCAGAAAAACCCTGTGACGAAGTTGATAGAGAGGCAAAAACAATGGAACTAGAAATGCTAAAAGAGAGTAGATATGATTGGAAATTGTGGATTATAATAGGAATGAAGAGGGAAGGGAGAGACAAAGTCAGAAGTGGCACATAATCCACCCCCTCTAAATCACCACTGGGAGAAACCCTAGATCGAGAGAGATAAACGGGCAAGGATACTCAAGGGAATTACCATCACATTCATGTCCTAAATTGTGTATGAACCATTAAAACGATCCATTGAAATATTCTAAAAATTAATTAACTGCTCATACAAATCCCCTCATCCTTGGACATTGGTTTTATTACTCCCTGTTGTATAAATTCAGCTGAGGAACTATCATTGGGGATCTATATAACCTCCATGACAGTAAACTTTATATGAACTATGGACCATTCTTGAGTAATTTTCTTAAGACAATGCACCATGTGCCTATATGGATGGTGAATCATAGTCCCCACCCGTCTAATATTCCTTCCAAAAAATATATTAATATGTATTTCCATTCAAAATGATTAAATCTCTATCATTATAATATTTTTTCCAAGTATATCCACTTTAGCCACATTGATAAAATTCAAATGTCACTCTATGTAATGTCCCCCAATCCATCAATCTCTTATGTAACCAAAAGTGTTGTTATAATATCTCAAATGCACCACCTCATACACTAAAGGTTTCCGACTAGTAGCAAGGGTGTATTGGGTATAATGGGGGTAATATACCCTTAGTACAAAGAGTCATATTAGTATGAAATAAACTATACAAATGAATTAATTAAAATTTTAAAAAATGAGGATGATATCAATAGAATATAGCTGAATAATACAATAAATAAAAAAGAAATAATTTTATGATATGTTTTAATGTGGAAAAACTTCATGTAAGAAATAATAAAAGTGTTAGACAATAAATATCAATAGTGACTCAAAATTTCCAGGTCATGAACCCCACATTGGACCCCCCCAACAAACATCTTCCTATAATAAAAGAAAATAATAAATTGTAAGGTCATTTTCCCTTCTCCATACCAATATATACATAATCTACCTAGTTACAAATTGTGTTCTAAATTGGGTGTGAGTAAAACATTGTAGGTAGACACCACTATGTCTAAACTAAGTATTCTAATAGGAGGTGTCTGTAAGAAATTGATAAAAAATTTATTAATTATTTTCAAAATTAATAACAATATAACAATAACAAACAATGGATCCAAGATGAAAAATATCTGATCAGTCTTATAACTATGCCAAGTAACTCCTCATAATCATGGTAAAATAACCTGCTTCGGTGCCATGTTAGAATATTGATGAAAATGTATTATGACCATGAAAACCACAACTATATAACCTTGTTATAGTCACATGAATCTTGGTAAAATACCTATAAAAATTATATCCTTCAAGTAAAATGATTGAAAAAATTAGATCATGGGACTAGGCCGAGCCTACATAATATTACAAGTACATCATATTAGAGTGCATGTTTTAGGTCCAATCCTGATATATAATAATTCCAACGTGGAAAACAAGTCATTTCCTACAAAACTGATTTCACAATAACAAATTATATTTCTCAATGATTTGTTATGAAAATTATCATTAATCCTTCATACACCACTTATAGATTAAAATAAAATTTTCTAATAGTTTTAACATTATTAAATAAGGTACAAATTATGGATTCTATATCCTAAAAATCACCTAAGGTCTCATGTCATTTGAAAAACACTTTTAAGCATTATCAACTAAATTATTTTCATATTTTTCTCACCCAATAATAGACAAAATATAGGTCAGAAGCCAATTGGAAATAGGGGACACAATGAAATAATCATACTCATTTATTTAATTGACTTCAGCACACTCTATAGTGGAATAATAACAATATTTCATAAACATGTAAATCATCCATCTGTAGGGTTAAATATTAGACCCCTTACTTTTAATTGATAATCAAAAAAATTTTCTAATGGAAATTGCCCATGAGGATGAAGGTGATGAAAATATAAATAGAAACCTTGATCAAAACTAATCAGAACAAAACAAAAAATACACATATATAATGTACTACACCATAATGGTAGATAGATGAAGGGGAGAAGATAAAACACTAATAGAAAATAATATCTTGGGATTTCTAACACAAATTGTTAATACAAAAGGGACATTAGCAGTCCAAAATCACCTAGATGGTCTCCCTAGGATTTCAGTGGAAGAGATATAGTGGAATGAAATATAATCCATTGACATATCAATTTTAAAATAATATGTCAGGTAACTCAACATCATGTACTATAGTTAAATGTTATGTAAATATTTATAATGGAAGATGCTCAAAAAATCATCTCCATGAATTTATATAATTAAAACACATATATAATTAAATTTTATTTAATCCCTTAACAAGGTGAGTAAATGTATTATAGATTGTTTTTTTGGCCAACGTTCCTTTTAAACAATAGGAAACTACTTTAAATATTCGCATCTTACCAAGAATCCATGAAACATTTAACCCATTTATACCCATACTCAATTTATCCAAAAAATCATACATCCTTGAATGTTAATTAATTTTCCCCAAAAAAGTATATCTTTCTCCAAACAATACTCATCCAATAAGGATCAAATAAAAAAACAATGCAGTACATACCTAGAAAAATACTTGATCATACAACCTCCCAATCATTTAAAATATCTTCCAAGAGATTCTCCAAAAATCTATGTGATGTCTCAGTGAACAAGTTTGGTTATTGTTTTTACATATGTGGCTCTATCTCCCATGTCTCCTCCTAAACTCTCCATGCTTACACTATACTCAATACAATGTTATAGTTCTACCATGATATTATTTCTCACTAATATCCACAACCAGTATAAAATTATCCACAAAGTATGCATTATAAAAATGCTTTACATTTGTTAAATATATCACAAGGGAAGGGTGTGGATTATATTTCCATATATTCGACACATGTAATATGTCGTTCATTTAATTGTTGGGCTGTCTAAGGGTTAAACGGTATGAAACTATACTGACCATTTCTATTATCTCAACTCGCATAAAAAACATGGGTGTTATGTTTCCCTGTTTTAGGATACAAAATATCCCCAAACTAGGTGATATGACAATAAAAACATGATGACCATCCTCAAATTCATTAGGTTGTATCTTATTGTCATCATATGATTTATTCAAGCTCTACATGGTCAGTATCCATTTTATTATCCACTAAACCTGCTCAGATGTCTCATGCATGCAAAAAGGTTGAACAATTACTGACTCACCTGCCTCCAGCCAAAAAGGAGGATAACAACCTAAAATTCCATAAATATTTTCAAGAGCTTCCATTTGGGTAGATAACATGATTCTTATATTATAAGAAAACACATTGACTTCCATATATTTCTCCCATGTACCTACAAAATCGAAAACAGAAGTTTGATAAATATCCTACAGAACCTGAATAGTCTGCTTAGATCGATGATCATTATGTGGATGATAGGTTGTTATTAAATGAACCCATGATATTAGATCCTTTAAAAGAACCTTCTATAAAATTAATGTGAAATGCGGATCACTTCTTAAAGTGATTCCACATCGAACACCATGCAACTGAATCTATTAACATGAATATATATTGACTATTTAATCAACTAGTATGGTTTCCCCAATGGGTAAAAAGTAGGATAGCTTGGTCAATAAATCCTAAAAAATACATACAACATCATTACTATAGGTCTTCTTGGGTAATACCATCACAAAATTTAATTTTATCATTATCCCATTTAATACAATGAATGGGAAAATTCTATAAAATCCTAGTCGGCATATAATGCTCATATTTCACCTATTGACATTTGAATAATCAAGCCCTTAATCATGACACCTCCTTATTCATTCATGGAAACTGGTCCTATTTATAGTGATCACAATACATTTTAATCAAACTCAGATGCAACACCAATCTAGAAGCCAGAAAACTAATCATATAAATCTCATATAATCTCATTAGAAGCCATACTCAGAAATGGAAAAGAAAAAAATTTACATTATCAAGTGACTATCTGTATAGTTTATCCCCACAATATAATTTGTCTCTCGGAAATTAACCCACATAATTATACAACATCACAATCATAATTTTATCCAAAAGTAAGATTATAAGAGGCATCATAGTTAGATAAACTCGTTGCTGAGACTCTTGAACATCAAGATTCAAATCTGCAAAGAGGGACATTATCAGTAACTCCTTAGAAGACTCCCATATTACATATTTTTGTTTCTTCTAGCTAAATGATTCAGAAACAATATTTCCCTTAACTTTTTTATAATCCAATTCAATGTTGAATGACTAGAGATACTCAACACATATCCTATGTTGAAGGATTAGGTATCATGGATAAAATATGTACCCGAGGCCCTTTTGGTCCATCTATACCACAATCCTATCACACATGAGATAATGTATCCAAAATCTCAGGGAATATGCCACTACTGATAACACTAGATTGTGAATAGGGTAATTTCACTCATGTAGTATCTGCTACTTAGATCAATGTGAAACCAATCAATCCTACGTCATTATTACTTATCCATGTCCAAATCCAGATGATTCATGGTACATAGTATGAGCTTTAATAGGATTATGTAATTTGATGATAGGTTCTGAGTTCAACCTAACATTCATCTCATGATGATACCTATCACAAGAATATGAAAAAACAAAATTCACCCCTTTCTTGGATATCCTATATATCATTGCTACCATATGGTAATAATCTTTGATAAATCACAAATAATAACCTTATAAAACTAGAAAATTCCCAAAAACAAAGACATTATTGGGATTTTCCATGTTACCATGGCTAGGACATTTTCTTGGTCTACTACGATCCTACCTTTGAGATGATGGGGCCCATGAAGTGAACTTTTTATAAAAAAAAATTCATTTGGTATGTTTTTGTAATGTCAATGCTCAATCAATGAACCAAGGGCGACATCGTGGTGCATGAAATGATCATCTACTGATTTAGACAACACTAAAATATATTCAAAAAAATACACCAAAAACTAGTCCATAAAAGGATGAAAGATAATATTCATTCAGATCATGAACACCATCAGTGTATTTGTCAACCCAAATGGTATCATGACAAATTCATACACAAAATATCTGATCTTAATGTTGTACGAGGTATGTTGGATTGTATTAGACATACTGAGTGGTAGTATGGTATCAAATAAATATTAGAGATGATTTTACTATCTCTCAAATGAACTAAAAAATCATTATTACATGAATAAAAAACCAGTTCTTGAATGACATGTGGTGAAAACTCTTATATTCAATAAATAAGCACAATGACCCATCAGGATTCATGGAAAATAGAAGACGAGAACCCCATGGAGATATTTTTGGTTTTATGAAGCCTTTATTTTCCAGATTTCCCAACAAAACCATTAATACAAGAGGCTCTAATGATTACATTTTGTATGGCAGGATATAAACAATCTTTGGTCATAGTACCAACTTGATCGTGAATAAGATATCTTGCTCTAATGGTAAGCCATTGAACCCATTGGGGTAAATATCCAGTAAAGGACAACAAATAGATGAAAATAAATCTAATACATTCAATAATTATATATTTTAAAAAATCTATCTGAGAATTATTACAGTCAAATATTCACTAAATTGGTCATGTATTGGTAGGCTAAATATCCCACTCACCTAGGTTTAAAATATACATCCTTTCTAGAGTTATAAATGTTACTCTCCTCCTATAAAATTCGATATGAGTATGTTGTAAAACTATCCATTTCATACCAATAATCAAATAGAACTTGGTAATTTCAATCATGGTCTATTCCCAAAAGAAACAGCAACCACAGATCTCTAGAGAACATGACTTGCCTCATTTCATTGTTTTTTACCACACTCCAAACCATGTGTCAAAGGTCAACGAACCATCCAATATTTTAACATCCTAGCCCAAATCATTTTAAAAATTAAAAAATAGAACATAATGTGATTATAATGTATCAAAACAACACAGGATACAGTTTTGACACAAGAATAATACCTTTGACTGTAGATGCTCCTACATCCACAATAGCCAAAGTACATAGCAAATAGGCAGAAAACATGTTCATTTCCCTTTGGCACCAGAAAGATCACCCTTAGTTATTTCCTTTACCTGGTACTATTTATCATGCAAAAGGGTAGCACATTCACTAGTGTAACCAAAATGGATAGTGGAAATAAAACTACCATACTATTGAGGGGTACCTAAGCCCCTTCCCGATACAGGTGACCATCACGCTCCCCTTCCAATGGTCTAATGTCCAATGTTCCCACATAACCTCTAAATATAATTCATTATTCCAATTATATAACACTTGAATATAGGGTAATCATTATATTTCCCTTTGTGGAAAACATTATACAATTATTGAATTTGAACAGAACACTATCTTGAAATGGATGTCCACTAACCTGACTACTATTCCAACTACTAACAAAGTAGAAAAAGTATATGTATTGTTTCCTTCCACTAGAATAAATGTAAAGACCCTGAATTTCCGTGGTATTTTTTTCTTAAATACATTAGAATTTTATGAGTCCACAATAACAGACGGTGTGTGATTCTGAGGCCCGGTGTTCCCGGAATCAATTTCTAAAGATTTGTTCTGGTATGTTCAGTAAACATACGAGCGAGATATTATAACTTATGAACTGTTTCTCGGAATTGAAATCTAAGGCACCATTTAACTTGAAGCACCCATATTTTCTTTAAGTGGTGTTCACTTCGATGGTAGTGGGTCGAATTTAAATGTTAGATTTTGGGTTTTCATATAAAATAATAAAATAAAGTGTGTATCACTTTATTTTATTTGAGCCACCAAGTGAGTGTTGGGTGGTTAAAACCTCATTTTCGAAGTTGGAGGTGGGACCACCACACCTTAACCTCCCATGAGAGGTTATGGTGGTGTGGGACACCTGAACTTAACCTCCCATTTGAGGATAAATTTGGTGGGGACCACCGAGGATCTTAACCCCTTGAAACTCCCCATTAAAGTGGAGAAACATCTCAAGATCCAATTATGATACGGGAGCCTCTTCAACTTCCTTTTTTTTAATTTGTCCCAATCTCCTCAAATTAATTTGTGCCAATATTTCACATTAATTAAGGGGAGCCTACCTAATTAATTAGTCAATTTGAATAATTTTCCAACAAATTAATAAGATATTACAATCTATTATTTTGTTGGCATATTTACTTTGGTGGAGCTTGGAAAGAGGAGAACTTGTGAGAAAAGGAGAACTCCAATGAAGAACGCCCCTCCGAAGGAAGAACGAAGAATGAAGGATGTTGATCCTTCATCGACTTCTTCCTCGAAACATCAACTGTCAGGAGACGTCTTCGACGACCAAGTTTTGGGACTCCTTCAACGAATAATGGAAGAAAATCAATGGAAGGGGTATTAAATTCATTTTACTACCTTGTTCTTTCCTCCTTTCTAGATAATGAAGGTTGTTGGGCTTTGTTCTTATGAACCGTTCATTATCACCATAAACGTGGAGGATACGGGCAAACCTAAGATTGCTCGACATCCTCCTTCGATTTTAATTCTAGTGGCGTTATTCAGCATAGCGATGTAACAACGATGAGGCGACGAAGGCGGTGACGTCAAAGGGTATCATACCCATGGGCTCCACAAATAGCGCCACCCTCGTGGCACCCCGGTGCTCCCGGCCTACTCCCGGTCGTCGGTCCACCTGTGGAAACCTACTCGTGAACTACGCACCCTAACAGGTGCCCTGCCGCCCTGCCCGGCCCCGCGCAGCCTACCTGTGGCCTACCCGTACCTTGTGTGCCTCTCTGGCAGCCTGCCCGCACACCGCGCGGCCTACCCCCGACCTCCCCGCGCCCCAACCGCCCTGCTGCGGCTTGCCTGGTGCCCTCCCGACCTGCCTGCGCCCCACGCACCCTACCCGCAGCCTACCCGGTGCCCCACCGGCCTTCCTGGCGCCCTTTCGGCTGACCTGCCAGCCTATGCGGTACCATGCCCGGTTGCCACCCAGCCTTCTCGTCCACGCCCCTGTTCCAGGCCAAATCGGCCGAGCCACGTCAGCCTCTTAAGCTGTAACACGACATCCCATGTGCATCATTGGATGAAATGGCTCGGCCTTCTTGGTTGAGATGCCTGAACTGCACCTCGCGCAGTGCTGGCTAATATCGCCCTAGCCTCCTGACCGAGAGGCCTATGTGGTGACCACCGGGATGAACCACCATCGCAGTCCACTGAGCCAGGCCCAGCGGACTGAGCCAAACCCAACATGATGTCCCACCAAATGGGCCGGGCTAGACCCAACATGTCTGACCGGGTCGACCCAGACTGGGTCAGCCCAGACTGGGTTGGGACGAGTTGGTTCGACCGGGTCTGACCGGACCTTATCCCACTTCTGACCATTACTTTAATTGGCCATATCATTGGCACCATATGATCATTTGATGAACCATCAATGGCATTGGTGTTCATGGATAGTGATGTTCCCTTTGAGTATACCCCAATAGAGTTCGGGGTTTAGTTGAGTTACGGTCAGTTTGGATCGTACACGAATCAAACCGGGCCCCGGGATTAAAAATCCAATAACTCACATACCGAGCATCCTTTTGACGCGCCGTCTATTGATTTGAAACCCCTATGAGGACGCGGACATTTGAGATACTTCTACGTGGGACTTCGGGATAGTTTGAGTATCAACCAGAAGCTTGTGGAGCAGATCTTCAACAGACGAGTTGAATTTGTGCGGGAACCTAGTAGCTGGTTGAGACTTGATGAATTCTGACAATGATCAACTCAGAGTGACTTCTATGGCTTAGTGGGGATTTCCTGGTTGTGGCAACAGACTCACAATGGAGGAGTGCCTGGTTGTGGTGGCAGACCCGTGGTACTCGATAGGAGGAGTACCTCTGCATGCTATAAGGGAGAGAGCCTCTTTGTGGTGGAAGACCTATAGTGGGGAGTGCCTCTGTGTGACGTAGCTGACCCACAATACTCAACAGGAGGAGTACCACAACATTCCAAGGTTAGTGGGAAGTGCCTCGGTATGGGGCGACAGGCCCACTGTACTCGATAGAGGAGGAGTTCTCCAGCAGTTGAGGGTTCAGATTGAAAATTTTCATAGAGTAAAAAACATAGTTGAGCTGAGTCAGTAAATTTTGTGTTTACCTCATGATTGTGATGGATTACTTGGTAACTTATATTTTGTGAGACCTTAAGGGTCTTAGTGTCCCTTCTGAGTATCGTTATACTCACCCCTGTATGGGATATGCATGCACCTGGTTATGTTGTTTGCATATGATAGACAACACTGACTGAGGATCAGAGTAGCAGGACCAGACAGTACCCAGAGGTAGACCATACGAAGAGTCGGTACACGGATGAGGCAGATATATGTGGAGTGTTAAGGAGGATGTTTGTACATACCCATAAGGTAGAAATTCACATAGGATTAACTAGTAGCTACTTTACTCTTTTTCAGTTGTACTTGTTTTTAAGTTGTACTTGTATGTCCCCATTGGACTTGTATTTCCAGCCCCTTTTACTTTTTAAAACTCTTTTATATATAGTTTTTCTTAGTGTTTTACTTCCATCTCGTATTCTATTGTGTGACTTTACACTTTATAAAATCAATGCCTCCCAATTTTAGGGATTTACACCTTTGGTGCTAGTCGGAAGCCCCTGGCCTATGGAAGGTGTGCAAGGGGTAGTCACGGCACGGGCCCCGGGAACAGGTCATGAGAATTTGGTATCAGAGGAGTCGGTTCTACCACCAAACATAGGACTCTTAACATTCTTTTCTGTGAAATAATAGTGTTAAGGGTACTGAGTGTGGTTCTCAATTCAGGGGGTCCATTGTTGGTGTGATAGCCGATGTATCCATACACCAGGACCCTGGCTACTAACTTCTCACTCAGTGTATGAAAAAACTAATTGGATTTTTTAAAAGGTTTTTCTTTATGTTAGCACAACCATGCCAGCTCACCCAGTATAATATTTTGACAATGTCACATCTGTTTCTTTCATAATTCCTCCCCACATATGACTAATTATATCCCTGAGAGTCGTACACACAGATATCCCACTGAGCAACGAGGTCTCGGTGCATGGCCCTTTACGAGCGGAGGCACCAGCGGTACCACTCCTCGTTGGGCCACCAATTCCACCAGCCCCAGCAGAAGATGATGCAAACTTCTTGAGCACGTTGCACGAGTGAAAGCTCTAGTGGCCACCTAGGTTCAGGGGAGAGATGGACCCACATGTGGCTAAGGATTTGCTGGAAGGTGTGGAGAGAGTTTTTTGACTGGTAGGGACACCAGCAGACTTCATGGTGTTTCTTATTTCCAACCTTCTACAGGCAGTAGTGGGAAGATGGTGGAGCCTGATGCTCTAGGTGCACGATGAAATGACACTACTCTAGGCTGACTTCGAGAGCCTATTTTGGGCGGTGTTTTTCCCAGCCACCCTACATGCGGTGCAGATCTAGGAGCTACTACATCTACAGTAGGGTAGCATGACGGTGGCACGATACTCAGCAAGGTTCACTGACATTTCACGTTACATCAAAGATATGGTATGACACCCATTCTTTAGTGCCCGGACCTTCGAGCAGGGGACCAGGTGAGAGATCATAGCTTCGGTGATCTCGCAAAGCGTCCTGACGCAGGTAGGGGTGTTGGAGCGATCCCTCTTAGAAGAGCGTTTCCTTGCTGAGCAGTCTCCAGAAATGAGACCCACCACTAGTTGACATGCATCAGAGTATTCTTGAAGATGGAAGTATAATGATAATGCAGAGGTCCATGAGGACCAGAACTACCGGTTGACAACCTCATGACTCAGGATCGGTTGTGTGGGGCACCTGAATTTGAGACAACCTTTCCAGGAGTGGGTAGTGTTACTCATGCGGGGCACCCGAAATAATGATGTAGATGCTCAATATACAAGAGGGGGGTGAATTGTAAACATTAAAAATTTCCTTAGGCAAGGATGAATCTAAGTTTAACAAAGTTAAACTACGCAAATTCACAACACCTCTAATCACCAATTGGAGAACTGGAACCAAATTTTACAATATGAGATTCTATCTTAAAGCATATAGAATCTACACTAATCAGAGTACAAGTGTAAGGAAATATATGAACGTTATACTTTCATTACAATACAAAAGTGCAGCGAAAAAACAAATAGTAAAACTACAAGTAACAATATATAATCCATTTAACCCAAAGAGAAGGGTATCCAACAACTTTGGATAAAAGTACCTTTATTTATACTTTCAAGCTAGTCTGTCTTACCCACACCAGGGTAAGCCCTCGATACGAAGATCAGAATCCTTGTCTTGCTATCCCCATAAGCCCTCAACTTCAAGGTAGTTGGAACCACTATCTTCCTTTTCAAGGAAGCCCTCGAATATCAAGGTAGTCGGCACCTCTTTCTTCATATCCCCGGAAGTCTTTGAATGTAATCACAAAAATTCAGAGTCGCACGAAGCAATCTGAACGAGCGGTTCAGTACACACAAAGCATGAAAAGATTCTCTCTCTAGAAATCACCTTAACAGCATTTGGCCTCTAGATCGATCAACTCGTTTCATCTCTTGATATTTTTCAAATGAGCTCCTATTTATAGGAAAATTTCCAACGATCGTCTCCCACCTGCAATGGTCATATTTCCCATAAAATTCGGAGGGACCTATACACGTGTAACTCAACCAATGGTTAGTTTGAAACAGAATAGACGACATCGTTTAATAACTAACCAAGTATATCTGAATTCACGACATCATTTTGAAATGGAACATATGTAAGTAAAAACCATACAAAATTTCGGAGTGTAAGAAAATTAAATGTTCGGAGTCTAACAAAAAAAATTGGAGTCTATGTTAAGAAAAGATTGGATTCTGTTTTAAAGGAATTCAGAGTCTGGTTTCACCAGAGATCAGAATCATAACATGCAGAGTTCGGAGTCAAACCGGTAAAAGTTTGGAGTCGAGCTACATAAGAGTTCGAAGTCGAACTACTTAAGTGTTCGGAGTCGACCTACTTAGGAGTTCGGAGTCGAACTACTTAAGAGTTTGGAGTCGAACTACTTAAGAGTTCGGAGTCGAACTCATGAATGTTCGGAGTCGAACATCATAAGAGTTCATAGTCGACCTCATGAAAGTTTGGATTCCAGAATTCGGATTGGAACTTCATTACAGTTCACATCCAGAATTCAAATCCTAAAAAGAGAATGCTCTAAATCATTACATTATATGACTTTTGGAATTTCCGGTATGAATCCGGTTTTTATACTAAGGAAAAATATTGCTATGTATAAGAAAAACTAGGTAAGGGTAAATTTCCTTAAAGAAGTAAATTTTCCTTATAGAGGTGAAACTTATATTTTCTTAAGTATAAGGTGTTTTTGATTTTCAAAACAATAAACTTTATTGACTAAACAATCTCCCCCTTTTTGGAATGCACAAACATCCTTTCGAAAAAGCATATAAGGATTTTGAAAATTTTCATTAGACTTTTAAATTAAACACTTATCTCCCTTTGTTCATGGATGAAAATGAATACAACTAACTCCCCCTTAGGTATTGAACCTCTAAGGATTGTATTCTGAGTTTCCGGAGTGGAGTTTTCATTATTGTAAGAATGAAAAACTTCGTAGTGGGAAACTCCCCCTTTCTTTAAGGATATTTCTCTTAGAAAATTTCCTTTCTCCTCCTTAGGAGTAGTTCTTTTTTCCTTCTCCCCCTTTGTGATTATCAAAAATAATTTAATAGAATGGAAAAAACAAAGTATGGTACCTGAAACATTAGTATATGAAAAGATACAACTAGCCAAATAATCATTTCATTAGAGTTTGAAAATTTTTACAAAGAAATACAAATACAACAAAAGATAGTAGTGGATTCATTTGTCTTCTTTTTCCTTCGGAATGAGCTTCTTTAAAAAGGTTTTGAGTTGCTTAATGTCTCTTTGGTCTTCCTCACCTTGACTCTCTAAGGATTTTACCTTTCCTTCTTGGACTTTTAAAGCTTCTGCCGGAGCCTCCAAGGCTTCTTTCTGCAACTTTATTATCTCATCTTTCTTTTCCATATTAGGATGAAACTCAATCTGGAAATCTCTTTTAGTTTTCCAATTCTTAGATACTGATTTAAGCTTCCCATTCAGGTCCCTGACCTGTTGATTCCGAGAGTTTTGCTCCTAGGTCAGCTTTTCATAAATCTTGTTAACTTTTTTATCCTCCATTTCAAAATCATTTTGAACATCAGCCTAAAAATTCTCAAAGTAAACTAAATCTTTATCAACTCTCTTAGAACACATGGTTACCTTAAAATAGGGCTTTCTATGCACATCATAATCGATAAGAAAACTTTTCTTTTCAGCTTCCAACTTTACAAACTTATCCATGGCCATGGATAAAGAATCTGATTTCTGATTCATACTTTGTTGCAGCATCTGGCATCTGGAATCTATTTTTTTGAAAAATCGGAATTGTGTCCACCAACTGCCTCAGAGATTGAACCACAAAATCATGCCCATGAGATGATGATTCTGAATTAGATACATCTCTTTCATATTTCACTTCTTCAACAAGCACAGTATTCCTTCTAGAGGTACCACCAACATCATTCCTCCTGATGACATCTTTTATAGGTGTCTCCGTGAGAGCTTGATTCTCTTTATCAGCTCTCGGAATTGGTTCCATATTAAGGGACACTTCCTCGGATTCAGACACATGAATGATATGGTCTTCATCTGGTTTCTGTTTTTCTTGTCCTTTCTCAAGAAAATTCTTCTCATAAGATTCTTCCTCATCATACAAGACATCTTCTTCATGTTCTTCTTGATGTTTCTTATCAATATTCTTACTAGCTTCCTCATCTTCCCTTCCTGGAGTTACTAACTTTTCATATTCAGCCTTATCTTTATAGTCTTGTACTTTCTTGATCAGGGTATCCAAATCTTCACTTTCCTCTTCTTCTTCTTCTTCTTCCTCAACTTCTTCCACTACTTCTACTTCTTCATCAACTTATTTTTCAGCCTCTTCAACTACTTTTTTACCCTTGGACTTTTCCGAAGTAACATAATTCTTTGCTAAAGTTTCTGGTAAATAAGGTTCATAACCGAACATTTCTGGAACATGAAGCATTTCGGAAGCTAACTGTGTAACTTTCAGCGAAGATTGCACCACTTCAGCTTCAGACATTTTCTTTTTCATTTACTTTTCCTTCTCTTGTTTCTCTATCTCCTCAGCGGCTTTTTCTTTTAAGGATTTAGCCTCTATAGGGTCCAATCCAAATTGTGTATCCCCTTCCTTCCACTTTTCTTTATCTTCCCTCCACTTGGCTGCCACTTCATCTGTATATGTTTTTTACTTTTTCGGCTTGGGGGGAGCAGATTGAGTTTCCTTAACCTGATGATTTTCTTCATCAGAAACCACTTCTTTAACCTTTTACTTCCTCCTTTTCTTTTTGGATGGTTTCAGATTCTGTGATTCTTTCTGAGCCGCTTCAACCTCTTCCACAGACAGAGGGTAAAATTCTCTGAATTCACTGGAAAAACCCATCTTCATCCTCTTTAAAGTATCATCACTAACCAGCATAAGCTTGCAATTCCTGAATTTTGATTTTCATGCAACTTTAAAGGATTCTATGAAATGAACTATCAAACTTGATAGTAAAGCAGGGTACATAATTATCTTAGCTTTAAAATTCCATTCCTTGATGTTCTTGATCGTAATCAAGACATGCCTCATCAAATTAATTTTTCTTAGATTCACCAAGAAATATAAAACATAGATATCACATTTCTTCAAATTATCTTTGTCTCCTCTTCTCGGAACGAGAAAACCTTGCACCCAAAGTTGAAGAATCTTGTTATTTGGAGTAAGATGAGCAATCTTAGCGGTCGTAGCATCTTTAAGTCTAAGGAATTTTAAAGCCTTCACCTTGGTGAAACTTCCTTTCTCATCTGGAAGCTTGTGTGAGCAAAACTCAGCTTCCCTCTCAATGTAAAAACCAAACAAGCTCATAGACTTGGTGTAGGAAATCTTATAAGTCTTTCCATAAGACTTAAAGGAAAAACATTCCATGTCATCTTCCATATGGAAGGAAACAGACTCATAGAACCCTATCAGCAAATCAGTATACACTGGATCCTGTTTTTCTGACTTGAACATGCATATATCTTCCCAACCATTCAACATAATATTCTTGGTTACAATAGAATCATGCTTGTAGAGATCTGGATGAACTAACCATTCCTGAAGACTAACCACTTTGAGATTGGTTTCGCAGTTGACATATCTTGAGATGTAGCTTCCACAGACATTCGGAGTGAAGAAATCTGAAAGATTCAGAACTGCTTTGCAAAGTTCGGAAACGGCCTTAAGAAGTGCAGCAGGGCTTCGAGATGCAAAATCTTTAAAAACCGATGTGGGACGAGAATTGGGGTCCCCTTTATATAGGCGAAGGATGTGACCTTTGGCCTTCAAGAAGCCATCTAACGATTGAAAAATCATTGATATGATCTGATGGTTGAAAACACTCCCTCAAGAAAAACTTGAATCCAATATTCTGAGGTTTTAAGGGAAAACATTCATATTTGAGGAAAAACTAGAATCCAAACTCTTAAAAAGAAGGAAAATACCAGCAACCAAAATATGATTACGAAACTATAAGTAAGGAAATCATAGCTTTCGGATTGGCTAAAAAGATTGTTAGTAATTTGGTAATATTCTTCTTGAAGAAATGAATTTTAAAACAAACTCATTAAGAATGTTCCAGTACGAAAATCTCATTAGGATAACACCAGTACAAATATTTCCATTCCGGAAGTTCTTAGTATGAAAATTTCAATCCTAAAAATTTCAGTTCAGGAAATTCCCATTCCGAAAATTTTTGTTTCAGAAATTCCCATTCCAGAAACTTCAGTTCCAAAAAGTTTGAAAAACTAACTAAGAAAAAAAATTAGTTACACTCAGGTTTTAAAAAATACTATTAACAAAAAATTTAGTTACACTAACAATCAAATGTACTCCCCCTATGAAAAGGAGTTTATTACTGTTAGAAGAATTGTTCAACAAGAAGTTAATGAAGTATGATTACCTTACGATTATCATTCCTACCTTTTTTTTAATGTATTCAAATCTATCGGAGGGTAATTATTTTTTGAAAATATCATCATGTTGATCTTGCGTTCTGATAAACTGAAGAATGATATCTCCTTTAAGTGTGTGATCCTTAATAATGTGATGCCTAATATTTATGTGTTTTGCATTAGAGTGATGTGCATGGTTCGTACTTAGGGAAATGGCACTTGTGTTATTAAACAAAATTTATGTCTTATTAAAACTCAGGCCATAGTCTGTGAGTGTGTGTTTCATCCACAAAACTTGAGCACAACAACTTCCAGCTTCTACATATTCAGCTTCATCAGTGGAAAGTGCTACAGAATATTGCTTCTTACAGGACCAAGAAACTAACGAATATCCTAAGAAATGACAAGTTCCGGATGAACTTTTTCTACCCATTCAACATCCACCAAAGTCAGCATCCGGAAACCATTTTAGAATAAAATCATTTCCAGAATTATAAAATAATTCTAGATCCATGGTTCCTTTAAGGTAGCAAAAAATTATTTTTACTGCCTTTAAGTGAGATTCCTTAGGATTGGATTGATATCATTCACATAAGCATACTGAGAACATTAAGTCTAGTCGACTAGCTGTTAAGTAATGTAAAATTCCTATCATATCTCTAAAGAATTTTTGATCTATTGGTTTCCCAGCTTCATCAAGATCTAAAGAGTTTGAGGTACCAATGGGAGTACTTATACTCTTAGTGTTGTCATAACCATACTTTTTGAGAAGATCTTTAATAAACTTATGTTGAGATATATAGGTTCCTTCTGGTCTTTGAGAAATTTGAAAACTAAGGAAAAAAGTTAACTCACCCATCACACTCATTTCAAACTCAGATTTCATTAGACTTGCAAAAAAGTCAGTTAAAGACTGCTGCGTTAAACCAAATATGATGTCATCAACATAAAATTGAACATTCAAAACATTTTTATTATCTTTCATTATAAAAAGGGTTGGATCTACATTTCCCTTAACATAGTTATTTTGAAGCAAAAATCATGTGAGTCTATCATACCAGGCTCGTGGGGCTTTCTTAAGACCATACAAAGCTTTGGTAAGTCTAAAAACATGATCAGGATGTTTTGTATATTCAAATCCAGGAGGTTGTTCAACAAAAACATCCTCTTGAACATAACCGTTAAGTAAAGAACATTTCACATCCATTTGAAAAAGTTTAAAATTGAAGAATGCTGCAAAGACAAGTAGAATACGAATAGATTCAAGTCTAGCTACTGGAGCATAGGTTTATTCATAGTCTATTCCCTCTTACTGATCATAGCCTTTAGCAACTCATATAGATTTATTTCTTACAATGACTCCATTTTCATCACACTTGTTTCTAAACACCCATTTTACTACAATAATAGAAGTTTCCTTAGGTCTTTCAACCAAGGTCCAGACTTTGTTCCTATCAAATTCATTTAGTTCATCTTACATGGCTTTGATCCAATCATCATCACCTAAAGCTTCATCAGTGCTTTTTGGTTCTAATTGGAAAAGAAATGGTAGATGTTCAACTTCATTTCGTAAGGAACTTCTAGTCCTTACAGGTTGATTTACATCACCAATGATTCTATAATAGGGATGATTCTTATGAAACACCTGATTTGGGTTTTGTAAAACCTGTTCATCAACATAGTGTAGAATGTCTTCTGGGGTAAATGTTTCAGAAGTATCTTCTTGAACATTTTCCTTATCAGAAGGATCTTCTATCAAAGGTTGACAATCAGTTATTGAAAACACATCTGAGGATATTGGTTGGGATGGTTTAAAAATGAAAGGATCTGACTCCTCAAATTTTACATGCACTATTTCTTCAACAGTACAAGTATTTTTATTTAAAACTCTATATGCCTTAGAAGTTGTGGAGTAACCTAAGAAAATTCCTTCATCAGATTTTGGTGCAAATTTATGTATATTATCTTTAATATTCAGAATGAATACTATGAAACCAAAAAAATTTAAGTAAGAATGTTTTGATTTTCTACCGTTCCATAACTCATAAAACGTTTTATTAAGAAAACGTCTAATCAAAACTCAATTTATAGAATAACAAGAAGTAGTTACAGTTTCAACCAAAAAATTTCAAGCTATAGAATATTCACTCAACATGGTTCTAGTTATCTCTTGAAGAATTATATTTCTTATTTCAACTACACCATACTATTGAGGAATTCTAGGTGATGAAAAATTGTGAGTAATACCTTTTCTACTACAAAAATTTTCAAAATCAGAATTTTGAAATTCTCTTACATGATCACTATGAATAGTTTTCAGTGGATGATTTTTCTCATTTTTAACATGTGATATAAAACTATTGAAATAAGAAAAAGCTTCATACTTATTTTCTAAAAAATAGACTCAAGTAAATCTGGTGTAATCATCTACTAAAACAAACACATAGTATTTTCCTCCAATGCTTCCGGTTTGTGTTGTAGAAAAAAGATCAATGTGCACTAACTATAATGCATCATTCGTTGAGACTTCACCGATTGATTTAAAACTAGATTTATGTTTCTTTCCACATTGAAAAGGGTCACAAACTTTAGAAGAATCAAATCTATGCTCCGGTAGATCCTTAACTAGTTTCTTCTTAGAGAGTTTACATAAGTTCCTAAAGTTACAGTGACCTAGTCTTATAATCCATAACCAGGAATGATCTTGCATTGATCTTTGGAAAGGTGGGTCTTGACTCATAAGGTCTTCTATGTTAAAAGTGTAAATATTATCTTGCCTATTGGCTAAGAGAATAAATTCTTCCTTGGAATTGTGTACTAAGCACTTATCATTCATAAATTTCACAAGGTTCCCTTCATCACATAACTGAATTATTCTAATGAGGTTGTTCTTAAAACCCTTAACAAATAAAACATTTGAAATCAATGTTTTACCTAGAAGAACAATATTACCTATACCAACAATTTCTCCCTGAGCATTATCTTCGAAAGATACCTTTCCTCCTTTCGTTTCGATAATCTTTTCAAAATAGCTTTTGTTACCAGTCATGTGCTGGGAACATATACTATCCATGTACCATGTATTTTTGTTGGTACTTCCTGTATTTTCTTGAAAAAAAGATAAGAATTAGACTTTCGGAATCCAAACGTGCTTAGATCTGAGATTTCCAAACAACAAAATTTTAGGAACCCACACTTTGTTAGAGAAATAGGCTTTATGAAAACCTAACGATTGGGTTTTTTTTAAAGAACAGTTCTTTGCCCAGGGACCACCACATTGACACTTGATAAATAATGGGGCACTTTGTTGAACAATGTAATTGTTACTAAAAATTGGTTTAGCATGGGTATAGCTGAACCCGGATTTGTTTCCTAAAGGTCGTATTTGAGAATACATTTTATCAAAATTTTCCTTACCATGGGTAAAGTATGATAAACACATATTTAAGGAAAAAATTTCGGACTTGAGTTTTATAACCAAGTTTTTATCATCAATATCATTATATTTAGAACTAGAGCTAGGCTCGAAGATTCTTTTCTTAGAAATTACTTTTTCTAACTCTTTAGAAATTTTGTTCTTCTCAGAACATACTTCCTCAGGATTTTTTGAAATATTTATAAAATCAGCATTTTTCCTATCAAGATCATTAGTAAGATCTGATATTTCTTTTGTAATAATAGAATTCCTAGAGTCTTCCTTTTCAAGTTTTTTATTGAGTTTAGAATTCTCAATTTCAAGAAGTTCAGCAAACCTAGAAACTTATTCATAGGTAGGTAAAGTATTTTCTTTATCATAAGATGATTCTTCATCAAAAGAGTTATAATATTCTCTATCATTAGAATTTAAAGAAACATTTTTCAATGATTCAGAATTTCGTACCTTAGCCATAAAACAAGGATTGTTTATAGGTAATCTGGCTATAAGACCAAGATTCTTTTGTCCTGAAGATTCATAATCAAAAGATTCATCTGAAGAGTCACCACCACTGGCACTCCAGGTGTAATTTTCTTTCAAAACATTCTTAGCTTTGGTTTTTTAGTACTTATTTCTATTTCTTTCAGAATACCTTTATTTCCATTCTTTCCTTTTGAGCAAAGGACAATCTGGTCTAATATGTCCAACTCTCTTACATTCATAACAAGTGACTTATCCATCTTTCCTATCATTCCTTTTCCTTTTTCTTATACTAGGACTGGAAATTTCTCTGGCCAACTATCTTGTCCATCCATAGATAATGATATGCTAACTCATTCTCAGATACTTCACTCTCACTAGATTCTGATTGGATTGTAACATTCTTAGACTTGGATCTAGTTACTCTCTTGGGAGTCTTAGTTTTCATATGAATTGATGTTGTTGTAAAAGCAACAGTACCATTCCCATTCTTCTTTTTGATGTTGTCATCATCTCTCTTCATTCTTGTTTCATGCTGGAGAAGAGTTCTGAATAGCTCATCAATAGAAATTTGAGTGACCTTCCTATTCTCATCTATAGCTATTATCTTTGATTCCGACTCATTGGGCATAATATCAATTATCTTATCCACAAGGGATTCCTCATCTAACCCTTTTTCTCACATATACTATAAGCTGTTGACTATAGTCATAAATCTCTGTTGAACTTTGAAGATTGGTTCTTTATACGTAAAATTGAATCCATGGTATTCATCTCTAAGCATAGCTCTCCCAGTTTCAATCACATTAGAAGTTCCAAAGTGTGGATCCTCTAACTTCTTCTCGATACAATTAGCTACTTCACAAGAAGAAAATTGGATATATATATTTCTAGTGATTGAACATAGTAAAGTATTGCGTACCTTATAATTAAGTTAATACTCTTGCTTTTCTTGTTTAGTGAAAGTTCTAACTTTCGTTATGAGGAATTTTATAATCACCAGTAAGCATAACGAAATTATCCAATCTAGTATTGATAACAAAAATATTCATTCGATCTCTCCAGTACTCATAGTCATTACCAAAAAAGATTGTTGGTCTTGTAGGATTTAGATTGTCAATATAACCAACATTTATTCCTGCTATTCTAATAAAAACATGGCAACCGAACTAGTTAGAAGAAAAAGTTCGTAACCACAAAGTTCAGAACGACAAAGTTCGGAATGAAAAAGTTCAGAATGACAATGTTTGGAATGACAAATTCGGAATGAAAGAGTTCGGAATGACAAAGTTTCTAAGCAAGGATTAAGAACAATGAAAAAGTAAGCAAGAAAAACTTATACGTGAGTATAATTATTTTATAGACCTCTTCTGATACCAATTGTAGGATCGAAATAATGATGTAGATTCTCAATATACAAGAGGGGGGGGGGTGAATTGTACACTTTAAAAATTTCTTTAGACAAGGAAGAATATAAGTTAAACATAGTTAAACTAAGAAAATTCACAAAAACTATAATCACCAATTGGAGAATTGGAACCAAAGTTTACAATATGAGATTCTACCTTGAAGCGTGTAGAATCTAAACTAATTAGAGTACAAGTGTAAGGAAATATATGAAGGTCATACTTTCCTTACAATACAAAAGTGTAGTGGAAAAACAATTAGTAAAACTATAAGTAACAAGATATAAGTCTTTTAACCCAAAGAGAAGGGTATCCAACAACCTTGGATAAAATTCCCTTGATATATACTTTCAAGAAAGTTTATCTTACCCACAACAAGGTAAGCCCTCGATACGAAGATCAGAATCTATGTCTAGCTATCCCCGCAAGCCTTCAACTTCAAGGTAGTTAGAACCTCTGTCTTCCTCAGCAAGGAAGCCCTCAAACTTCAAGGTAGTCGGCACCTCTGTCTTCCTATCTCCAGAAGTCCTTGAATGTAATCACCGACATTTGGAGTCGCACGAAGAAATATGAACGAGCGGATCAATACGCACAAAGCATGAAAATATTCTCTCTCTAGAAATCACCTTAACAGTGTGTGGTCTCTAGATCGATCAACTCGTTTCATCTCTTGATCACTTTAAATGAGCTCCTATTTATAGGAAAATTTCCAACAATCAGCTCCCTCCTCCAACGGTCATATTTTCCATGAAATATGGATGGACCTGTACACGTGTAACACAATAAACTGTTAGACTGAAAAAGAATAGATTAAATTGTTTAATAACTAACCATGTATAACAGAATGCACGACATCGTTTTGAAATGGAACATATGTAAGTTAAAACCATACAAAATTTCGGAGTGTAAGAAAATTAAATGTTCGGAGTCTAACCAAAAAGAAATTTGGAGTCTATGTTAAGAAAAGTTCGTATTACTTTTTAAAGGAATTCAGAATCTGGTTTCACTAGAGATTGAAATCTGAACATACAGAGTTCGAAGTTGGACCTGTAAAAGTTTGGAGTCAAGCTACTTAAGAGTTCGGAGTCGAACTACTTAAGAGTTCGGGGTCGAACTACTTAAGAGTTCGGCGTCGAACTACTTAAGAGTTCGGAGTCAAAATACTTAAGAGTTCGGAGTCGAACTACTTAAGAGTTCAGAGTCAAACTACATAAGAGTTCGGAGTCGAACTACTTAAGAGTTCAGAGTAGATCTACTTAAGAGTTCGGAGTCGAACTCATGAATGTTCGGAGTCGAACGTCATAAGAGTTCGGAGACTACCTCATGAATATTCGGAGTCCAGAATTTGGATTGGAACTTCATTACAGTTCACATCTAGATTTCGGATCCTAAAAACAGAATGCTCCAAATATTTACATTATATGACTTTTGGTATTTTGGGTATGAATCATGTTCTTATAATAAGGAAAAATATTGCTATTTATAAGAAAAACAATGTAAGGGTAAATTTCCTTAAAGAGGTAAATTTTCCTTATGGAGGTGAAACTTATATTTGCTTAAGTATAAGGTGTTTGTGATTTTCAAAACAAGAAGGAATTGAAAATTCATAAGGAAAACCTTATTGACTAAAAAATAGGTTCATTTCATGGGACATGTAATCATGGATGATAGATTTGTCAGAGATCTAGTGAAGATTGAGGTGGTACTTTCTTGGGAGCCACCGAGGAGTGTGACGGAGGTACGAAGATTCCTGGGATTGGATGGATACTACCAGAGGTTTGTGCTAGATTTCTACAGAGTTGCAACATCACAATCACCTTTGACGAAGAAGGGGAAACCATTACTACGGTCGAAGAGATGTCAGAAGAGCTATAAGAAGCTAATTTAGAGGCAGACCTGTGCCCCCATCTTGAGGCTTCCAGAGAAGGGTGTAGGGTACATAGTCTACAGTGATGCATCAGGGACCAGAGTCAGGTGTGTATTGATGCAGGAGTGAGCAGTGATCACTTATGGTTCTCTTCAACTGAGACAGCATTAGTAGAACTATTCCACCCATGACCTAGAGTTTGCAGTAGTGGTCTTCTCCTTGAGGAAGTGGCATCACTATCTGATGGGAGAGCCTTTGATATTTTAATCTGACCACAAGAGTCTCAGGTATATCTTATCTCTGAAGGACTTGACCTGAGAAAACTATGTTTGCTTTTGTTCCTCCTAGACTATGACTTGGGATAGTCAATACTCTTTGTAAAGGGAATGCTGTTTTAGATTCACTCAGCAAGAAGAACTGGTATACGACTTCTTGGCCAGGTGACAGAGCAGCTGGCTGCCTTACAGATATCCTTTGTAGATCGAGATGGAGCAGTGTTTCATCAGTCTCTTACAGTCACTCCACCATTTCATCAGCGAGTCACGTAGGCATAGCATGAGGACATTTCTTGCGAGAAACAACATTCTCATATATCAAGAGGACATGCACCTAATGGATTTTCTGAAGGTTGGGAGAACGTCATCCTCTTCAGAGGGCGTACTATGGTACCAACATCACTTTAGGAGGAAGTGTTGAGGGACTTCCACACATCCCCCCAGCGGTATATCTAGGAGTGGTGAAGATCTACCAGGACCATCGATGATAGCACTGGTGTGCAGGTATGAAGATGGCAGTAGCAGATTTTGTCTCCCGGTGCCTCACTTGTCACCAAGTGAAGGTGGGGCACCAGGTTCCATCAAACTTGGTCCAGCCTTTAGAGGTCCCATAGTGGAAGTGGTATGGCATATCCATGGACATCGTGACAGGTCTTTCACATACATCAAGGATTCATGACTCGATTTGGGTAATCATCAACCGACTCACCAAGTCGGCCCACTTCCAACTGATCAGAGAGCATGGTTCAGTACAGAGCTTGTGACTCCACTACATGTAGGAGATTGTACATTTACATGGTATACCTTAAATTATTGTCTCTTATTGTGATGCAAGGTTTACTTCCCAGCTATGGAAGGGGTTGTAGGAGGCTTTCGGGACACAGATTCGAATGAGCACCGCCTTCCATATGCCGACGGATGGTCAAAGAGAGCGGACCATTCCGACCATCGAGGACAGGTTGAGTGAATGTGTCCTAGACTTCAGTCTCAGATGAGAGGATCACATAACTTTGGTGGAGTTTATATGTACAAAAACAGCTATCACTCCACCATAGGGATGACACCTTTTGAGGCCATGTATGGTCAACCTTGTATATCTTTGTTGTGCTGGAAAGCCCTAGGGGAGTCAACACTAGTGGGACTAGAGATGGTACGAGCTACCACAGAGAAGTTGAAGATCATCCAGGAGTGGATGAAGACTTCACATAGTAGACATATGTAATATGCTGACAGGAGACGAAAACCTTTAGTGTTTGATGATGGTGACCTTGTCTTTCTATGGGCCTCACCTTGACGATGTTTACGGAGGTTTGACCAAGGCGGCAAGTTATCCACATGATTCATTTGACCTTTCCAGGTCCTCATAATAGTAGGTGAGAAGGCTTACTGCCTGGCTCTTCAACCTCAGTTGCATTGGGTGAAAGACCTCTTCCATGTATCCCAGTTCAAGAGATACCTGCACGACCCTTCTCACATCATCGACCATGGGGAGCTAGACATCGACGATGGGGAGACTTTTACAGAGGTTCCAGTGTAGATTGAGGATCGACAAGAGCAGGTCCTTCATAGAGGGTCGAGACCTCTGGCGCAGGTACATTGGAAGCACGAGAACCTTAGGAGAGCACATGGGAGTTAGAGGCTCAGATGAGAGTTTAGTACCCCCATTTGTTCCCTTAGTTCGAGTTGTAGCTTACAGGGACATAAAGCCCGAGGGTGGGGATAATGTAAAGACCCCGAATATCCATGGAAATTTCTTTTCTTAAATACATTTAAATTTTACGAGTCCATGAAAAATGACAGTGCATGATTTCGAGGCCCGGTGTGCTCGGAATCAATTTATAATGTTTTGTTCGGGTACATTTTGTAAACATACGAGCGAGATTTTATAACTTTTGAACCAGTGCTCGGAATTGAAATCTGGGGCCAACATTTTACTCACAGCACTGGTATTCTCTCAAAGATACTTTTACTTTGGTGGCAGTGGGTCGAGTTTAAAAGATAGTTTTTGGATTTTCATGGAAAATAATAAAATAAAGTGTGCGTCACTTTATTTTATTTGAGCCTCCAAGTGATTTTTGGGTGGTTAAAACCTTTTCTTGAATGTTGGAGGTGGGGCCACCACACCTTAACCTCCCATGAGAGGTTATGGTTGTGGGGCCAACCCGGACTCAACCTCCCATGTGAGGATAAATGAGGTGGTGAACACCTGGGCTCTTAACCCCTTGAAACTCCCCATTAATGTGAAGAGACCTCTCATGCTCTAATTAATATAGGGGAGCCTCTTAAACTTCCCTTTATTTAATTTTTTCCAATCTCCCCTAATTAGTTCGTGCCAACCTTTAACATTAATTAAGGGGAGACTACCTAATTTATTAGTAAATTTCAATAATTTTCATACAAATAAATTGGAGATTACAATAAATTATTTTGTTGGTATATTTACTTTGGTGGAGCTTGGAATGAGAAGAGCTTGGGAGAAAAATAGAACTCCAATGAAGAACGCCCTTCCCAACAAATAATGATGAATTAAGGAAGTCGATCCTTCTTCGACTTCTTCCTCAAAACATCACCTGTCATGATATGTCTTCGATGACTAACTTCAGGGACTCTGTCAACGAATGATGAATGACAAATCAAATGTAGCGAGATTAAATTAATTTGAGTGCCTTGTTCTATCTTCTTTTTTAGATAATGAATGTTGTTGAGCTTCGTTCTTATGCATCGTTCAATGTCACAATAAATATGGAGGATACAGGCCAACCTAACATGGCCTGACATCCTCCGTCAATTTCCTTTCTTGTGGAATTCTTCGACATGGTGACGTAACAATGATGAGGCAATGAATGCGAAGACGACAAAGGATGGGCTACCAGTGGCCTCCGAGAATCGCGCTGCCCCCGCGGCAATCCGGTGCTCTTGGCGGAACACTGTCGGCCCGCGCCAGCCTGAGCAGCGCCGAAATGGCCTACCCGGTCACCATGCAGCCATTGGCCTGCCTGCCACAACCTACCCATGCCCCGTGCGCCCTGCCAGGCGCCCTGCCTTTTTGCACACACCCCGCGAAGCCTACCCGCGACCTACCCACGCCCTGCGCGCCTGCCCGGCGCCCTTCTGGCCTGCATGTGCCCCGTGCTCCCTACCTGCGGCCTGCCCGGTGCCCTGCCGGCCTGTCCAGGCCGCCATCCAGTCTGCCCAGCCCCCTGTTAGCCTTCCCGGTGCCCTCCTGGATTACCATCCGGCCTATCTGACACCCTTCCCGTCCACCACTCAGCCTGCCCAGCCACACCCCTATTCCATGACGAACCGTGCGAGGCACGTCGGCCACCGGAGATGGCCCGTGACATCCCACATGGCGTCGTTGTCTGAACCGGCTCGGCCTTCCGGGTCGAGCCGCCAGGTCCGCATCCCTCACGATTTCGTCTGAACCGATTCCGAACTCCGGACTGAGCCGCCTACGCGTTGACCTCCAGATCGAAGCGCCCTCACAATCCGCTGGGTCGGGCCCAGGGGACCGGGCCAAACCCAAAAGGCTGGCCCACCCAATAGGCCGATCCAGAACCAACAGTTCTGACCGGGTCAACCCCGATCGGGTGGGCCCAAACTGGGTTGGGCTGAGTTGGTCTGACTGGGTCGGACTGGACACGAGCCCACTTCTGACCGTTACTTTTTTTTGCCATATCTTTGGTACCAGATGACCATTTGACGAACCTTCCATGCCGCAGGATTTCATGGAGAGCGACGTTCTTTTTGACTATACCCCACTGGAGTTTGCGGTTTATTTGAGTTACGTTCAGGTTGGATCGTACACGAATCCAACCGGGCCCCCGGGACTAAAAAGCTAATAACTCACAGACCGAGCGTTTGTTTGACGCGCTGACTATTGCGTTGAGACCACTATGAAGAGGAGGATATTTGAGATACTTCTACATGGGACTTCGTGACAGTTGGAGTATCGACTAGTAGCTTGTGGAGCGGATCTTCTAGAGATGAGGAGACATTTTTGTGGGAACATAGTAGTTAGCTGAGACTTGATGAATGCTGACAACGAGCTACTCAGAGTGACTTATAAGTCCTAGTGTGGAGCGCTTGGTTTTTGCGTCATATGCACGATGGAGGAGAACCTGGTTGTGGCAGTAGACCCATGGTACTCGTAGGAGGAGTACCTCTGTAGGCTCTGAGGGGGAGTTCTTGGTTGTTGCGGTAGACCTATAGTGGGGAGCACCTCTATGTGACGCAGCAAACCCATGGTACTCGATAAATGAAGAACCACAGCAGTACAAGGTTAGTGGGAAGTGCCTCTGTGTGATGTGGCAGGCCCACAGTACTCGATTGAGTATGAGTTCTACAGCAGTAGAAGGTTCAGATTGATACTAACCCTAGGATAAAAATCCTGGTTGAGATGAGTCAGTAACAATTGTTTTTACCTCATGATTGTGATGGATTTCTTGGTAACTTAGGTATATGTATGGGCATATACCTAAGTGCGGTTATCTTTTGATTCCATACTTTTGGGTTTATCCTTGTTGGATTTAGTGAGAACTTGATGGTCTCAAGGTCCCTTGTGGGTATTGTTATACCCACCCTTGCACAGGCTATGCCTGCACCTCGTTGTGTTGGTTGCAAACGGCGGACAATGCTGACTGAGGATCAATGTAGCAGGATTGGACGGTACTCGGAGGTAGACCTTACGACGAGTCAGTACATGGAGGAGGCTGACAGACGTGGAGTGCTGAGGAGGCTATCTGTACCTACCCTTCAGGTAGGAATTTCCGAAGGACGACCTAGTAGCTACTTTACATTTATTCAGTTGTACATTTTTCCAGTTGTACTTTTACTTTCCTATTGGACTTGTATTTAAGGCCCCTTTTACTTTTCAGCACTCCTTTATAAACAGTTTTCCTTAGTTTTTTACATCTATCTCATATTCTGTTGTGTGATTTTACACTTTATAAAGGTAATGCCTTGCCAATTTTAGGGATTTATGCCGTTGGTGCTAGTCACCAGCCCATGGCCTATGGAACGCGGGCTTGGGGTAGTCATGGAATATATAGAATCCTGTCTTTTTTAACATAAACATTCCTTATATTACACAAAACTGAGGATCTTTAAGGTTTAGTTTCTTGGAAACAAGGAACATAATACATGAAAACAACATAAATCATTCTTCTTAAACACTTGAAAGGCTTCTCCTTAAGTTCATCCTAGGTTCATTACTGCATCTCATAACCTGGGGACGTACATCAAAAGAGAGGGTGAGCAGAAGGCCCAGTAAGGGAAACAAGAGAAACATTTTACATGTGAACTTGAGATACTTCAAAAAGGACATGAAAAGAACTTTAAGGCATGAGAAAGAAATCATGAGACACGTCATAATAAAAATAAAATTTCTCATAACTTGAAGATGTGGCTGAAACATTTAATATTGGAAATCATTTCATTTCACTAAGAACCATCCCCAAGGTGTCATTAAAAATTACCAAGGTTATTTACCAAGGTATCAGTCTAAAAAGTCATCTCTAGAGATTAAGTCTTTACCCAATGCATTGGAGCGCTATCTGGGCGCACCCTTGACATGTCTTTATTATCATGTGAGGCACATATATCATCATCAATCATTTCATAAAGAACCCATATATCATAAAAGAAATGGGTTTCAATTCATAATCATAACGTTTTAAAAACTGCTTTAACGACATGATCTTTACGTCACTTTAAACCCACAGAAAGGGAAAGCGGGTTTCATGAATGTATATCCCAGAATTTAAAATAGAAAGTTTTGATATATATGTGAATACCCCTGTATAAATAATAGCTTTTAGTATTCACTTAATAACATAAAATAATTTTGAGATAAAGAGGGAGGCATTTTGAGATGAAAGCTATGCAGCATAACGTCTATGATACATGGTTTTAGAAAAAGTTGGAAAGAGAGGGGACATGGGTCACCCACTCAAAAATGATACATAAAACAGTAGGGGAACAACATATAAAGTATTTAAGAACATGGTAATGAAATTTTAATGATATACCATTTGAAACGAAGAACTTGAAAGGAAGACAAAAAAATAAGATTTCTCTTATGAGAATTCGACAGCCTAACGACATCACTTAAAACATCCAAAAATTGATTGATGAGATCAAATAGGGTCTCTCATAATATGAACATAAATGATCATTATGATAGATATAGATATCATACCCCAACATAAAAAGGAACTTGAAAGAAATGACATGAAAATAGATCTTGAAAATGAGAAAGGTGAAAGAACCCCTTAGAATTTCGACATCCTAACAACGTCACTTAAACTTCAACAAAAATGAATTGATGAGATCAAATAGGATATATAATAATATGAACATAAAATATCAGTATGATAGATATAGATATCATACCCCAACATAACAAAAATGGACTTGAAATAATTGACATGAAAGTAGAACTTCAAAACGAGAAGGGTGAAAAACCACTTAAAAATCTGGCAGCCTAACAACGCCTCTTAAATCTTCAAAATACTCAATTGAAGAGATCAAATGGGGTCTCTCATAATATGGTAATAAAAGATCAGTATTATATATATAGAGATCATACCCCACCATAACAAAAAGGAACTTGAAAGAATTGAAATGAAAGTAGAACTTCAAAACGAGAAGGGTGAAGAACCACATAAAAAACCGACAGCCTAACGGCGCCACTTAAAAAATCAAAATACTGAATTGAAGAGATCAAATGAGGTCTCTCATCATATGGTCATAAAATATCAGTATGTTAGATATAGAGATCATACCCCAACATAACAAAAAATAACTTGAAATAATTGACATGAAATTAGAACTTCAAAACGAGAAGGGTGAAGAACCACTTAAAAATATGGCAGCCTAATGGCGCCACTTAAAACATCAAAATACTGAATTGAAGAGATCAAATGGGGTCTCTCATCATATGATAATAAAAGATCAGTATGATAAATTTGTAGATCGTCCCCCAACATAATAAAAAAGAAACTTGAAATAATTTACAAGAAAATAGATCTTGAAAAATGAGAAGGGAGAAAGAATTCGTTAAAAACTTTCGGCAGCCTAACGACGCCATTTAAAACTTCATAAAACGAAATAATGAGATTAAGAGGGGATCATTCATTATGTGAACATGAAAAGTGCAATAATAGTAGTATAAAAGAACACCCTTTAACATAATAACATGGAGCATAAAAGAAATTACATAAAAGAGATTTCTTGAAAAGAAAGAGAGAGATCAGATGCCTTACCTTAAAACGTAACTCTTAAAACTCAAAGTTTTGGACCTTGAGGGCTTGGGAGAAACTTGGGAGGACTCCTTGGGAGGTCAAGAGACCCTAAATTAGTTGAGGATGGTTTTGGAGTCGAAAAGATGAGAGGAGGGATTGGTATTTATAGGGAAAGTGAGGGGACAAGGCACTAATGGCCAAGGGCCACGTCAAAAGTGGTTTTCTCAAAAGCACGGGCCCTCCCATGGTAATTCCCAGAGAGTTAGGCCACATGGGGACCCCCACACAATAATTCATCCTATTTAGTCGACCATCTCTTAAAATATCTCATGAAATCATCATGACACGGTTATGATGTCATTAAACATACAAAAACCCTAAAACTGTATTTTTTTACTATTCACTGAAAATTCAACTTTCTCAGAAAAATCCCAATATTTTACATTAACCAAATATTAATGCTCTAATTTCAAAAATGAACTCTATTTTAAAAAAATATTTTTCTAAATATTTTTAATTCATTTTATTAAATAAATAATCTATTCACCGAAAATTCATTTTTTTCAGAAAAATCCCCAAAAATTACCTTAACATCATATCGATGTTCTGAGTTCAAAAATGAAATCCATTTTATAAAAATATTTTTCTAAATATTTTTAATTTAATTTTTAATTAAAAAAACATTATTCACCCGAAAAAACTAATACATGAATAATAATTTATGAAACTTTTATTTACCCATTTTATTGAATCTCATTACTTAATCTAGGTGTCTAAATTATATTAAAACTTTCTTTGAGTGAATTTACTAATCCATTTGGTCACATTACTAATCCTAAGCGTAAAATCACTATTCATAATTTACTATTCATCAAAAATCACGTTGATCTTATTAGAATCGATAATTCATACTGAACATAATTGTAGAAGACCATTTTTTGAAAATCATTACACATTTGTATTTATTTAAGGTTTACATAAACATTTTTAAAATATAATTTCTCTAAAATTCACCAAAAAATGCATACTATATTTATCCGGACATTTGAAAATTCATAAACTTCATCATAAGAATAAATCACAATTTTTTATTTAAAACAAAGGATTACACAAGGCAATTATGGTCTCCTTACATAGCCCCTTATCACACCAGCATAGGACCTAAGTGTAAGGTGTGCTAAGGTGAGAGAATCTGAGGGAGTCTCAGCCAACATCGCACGAGTAGTAATTTCTCTCAGTTTGAACTTCTCGCGAAGGAGATCCCGTTCTAGATTCACTCGATGAAGTTCAGCTTGGGTTTGGTCCAGAGCAATGTCCAGTGGTGCTACCTCTTTCCCAAGTTCTGTTAGTTGGGCTTTGATCAGTCCAAGACTACTGGGTGAGGCCATCAAATCTTCTGTCTATATTAATTAACTAAGATATGCTTGTATTTAGAGACAATAGTTAAAATGTTTAGTTTCCAGTGGTCATATTGACCAATGGTCAAATAACAGTCAAAACACCACAGTCTCATTTTAATTATACTCATGTTATCAAATGAAACATTTTTTTCGAGTATAAAAATAAAATAAAATAACACATAAAATTAAGAAACAAGATTTATTTAAAATTTCGGGTTGTTACAATCTTCCCCCTTAAGAAATTGCGTCCACGAAATTTTTAAAATTGGGTTTTGAAATTTCATTGAAAGTCCCACATTGGAAAAGGAGTCAGTAAAACTATTACTTTAAAAGAAAGAAAGGCAAGTACAAAGGTCACCCGAGTTAACCCACACTAGGATTCCATGTAGAAAAACATGGACATGGAGGAGAAAACAAAGGGTCAAGTTCTGAGGGAGAGTGATAGAGAAGATGATTAGGAGAAAGTTAACCATAAGAAAATCCCATACTTATGATGTGTGTAATTGGTCTTTGATTACCTAGTAGAAAATGTAAACCAACAACTTTTTTGTTTTACATTTATTTTCATAATTTTGAGGAAGTCATTTACTACATAGAACAAAAACATAAGAAAATATACCTAACTTCATGTAGAGTTTCATCCTTTAATAATTCCCTACCAACACCAATCTTTTCTCCAAATGATGAGAATTCAAAAACACTTGGTCTCATAAAAAGAACAAGAATCATCATCTATAGAATCACATAATCTACAAAAGATTAACTATCTATTTCTTCTATCTTTAAACATTATCCCAAAAACAGAAAGGTTAAGGTAAAACAACTCTTCAAAAAGAAAGAATACCATAGGAATAGAAACTACTTTTAAATCTTAAAAGTTCCATGGTACTACCCAAAGTTCATCATAGAACAGTCCATAAATAATGGTCCTTAAAATTCCTCAAATTAAACCAAACTAAGATTGAATCCCAAATACAAGAAGGATATGATAACATAGTCTTCCAAAATAAACTTAATTTTTTATCTCCAAACAACATCAACCACTCCTAACATCTTATAAAAAATGTAGATAACCTAAACATATTTTACTCAAGATAGGTTAATCATTCCCATAAGTAACCTACATTTATATAAGTCCACCTTAAATTCATCGATTCTTCAAAATATAAGTCAACCTTACTCCTCAATGGAAATACCATAGTAATCTATTTACCTAGATCATATATGGTCCCTAAAATAGTGAACATCTTCCAAAATAATAATCATCTTTTAATCCCCTAATCATCCATCTCATATTAATACGACAATTGTCTCATTTCCTATCACATTGGTTGTTGGGACATGTTCTTCCATTTCACACCATTAACTATGAAGAGAAAGCATATTTAGGGGCTTAAGTAATTATCCAATAATCATGAAAAGGAACTGAAAGCATATAAGGATAAATTGTACAAGAATAGTATACCCTAACTTGTGATCCCCTAGGTTCCCATCTAGGTTATCCATGATCATATATTATTATGTGAATATTTATTCTATTTTAACTTTGTTCTTTTAACAATGGTTCATACTAAGCTTATTAATTTACCAAAGCATATCCCCCGGGAGTGTCATAACCAAGAGTGTAGCAAGGCTCATGGTCGTGTACCAATTCCTGTTCGAGTCTAGCTCAAAGTGGTGTTTTCGGGTTTTACAACTATGTACATCTCTGCCAGAGCCACCTCTACCTGCTCGTATCCAGACAGGGATGTATTTGCTTGGCAACCCCTTACTCAATTCTCACCAAAATACCAGGAAGATTTCTTATAGTTAAACTTTTTTATAGTGTTCTTTATAGAGTTTTCATATCCTAATTCCCACAAATAACTAAACCATCCTTTGATAACAACTATAGCATCCCGTTTTTTTAACATAAACTTTCATTACATTACACAAAACTGAGGATCTTTAAGGTTTAGTGTCTTGGAAACAAGTAACATAATACATGAAAACAACATAAAGCATTATTCTTAAACACTTTAATGTCTTGTCCTTAAGTTCATCCTTTGTTCATTACTGCATCTCATAACCTGGGGACATACATCAAAACAAAGGGTGAGCAGAAGGCCCAGTAAGGGAAACTAGAAAAACATTTTACATGTGAACTTGAGATACTTCAATAAGGACATGAAAAGAACTTTAAGGCATGAGAAACAAATCATGAGAAACATCCTAATAAAAATAACATTTTTTATAACTTGAAGATGTGGATGAAACATTAAATATTGACAATCATTTCATTTCACCAAGGTCCATCCCCAAGGTGTCATTAAAAATTACCAAGGTTATTCACCAAGGTATCAGTCTAAAAAGTCATCTCTAGAGATTAAGTCTTTACCCAATGCATTGGAGCGCTATCTGGGCGCACCCTTGACATGTATTTATTATCATGTGAGCCACATATATCATCATCCATCATTTCATAAACAACCCATATAGCATAAAAAAATGGGTTTCATTTCACAATCATAACGTTTTAAAAACTGCTTTAAAGACATGATCTTTACGTCACTTTAAACCCACAGAAAGGGAAAGTGGGTTTCATGTATGTATATCCGAGAATTTAAAATAGAAAATTTTTATATATATGTGAATACCCCTATAGAAATAAAAGCTTTGAGTATTCACTTAATAACATAAAATAATTTTGAGATAAAGAGGGAGTCATTTTGAGACGAAAATTATGCAGCATAACGTCTATGATACATGGTTTTAGAAAAAGATGGAAAGAGAGGGGAAATTGGTCACCCACTCAAAAATGATACATAAAACAGTAGGGGAACAAAATATAAAGTATTTAAGAACATTGTAATGAAATTTGAATGATATACCATTAGAAACGAAGAACTTGAAAGGAAGACAAAAAAATAAGTTTTCTCTTATGAGAATTCGGCAGCCTAACGACGTCACTTAAAACTTCCAAAAATGGATTGACGAGATCAAATATGGTCTCTTGTCATATGAACATAAATGATCAGTATGATAGATATATAGATCATTCCCCAACATAAAAAGGAACTTGAAATAATTGACATGAAAATAGATCTTGAAAATGAGAAGGGTGAAAGAACCCCTTAGAAATTCGACAGCCTAACGGCGTCACTTAAACTTAAACAAAAATGAATTGATGAGATCAAATAGGTTCTCTAATAATATGAACATAAAATACCAGTATGATAGATATATAGATCATACCCCAACATAACAAAAAGGAACATGAAAGAATTGACATGAAAGTAGAACTTCAAAACAAGAAGGGTGAAAAACCACTTAAAAATCCGGTAGCCTAACGGCGCCACTTAAAACTTCAAAATACTGAATTGAAGAGATAAAATGGGGTCTCTCATCATATGGTCATAAATGATTAGTATGATAGATTTAGAGATCATACCCCAACATAACAAAAAAGAACTTGAAATAATTCACATGAAAGTAGAACTTCAAAACGAGAAGGGTGAAGAACCACTTAAAAATCCGGCAGCCTAACAGCACCACTTAAAACTTCAAAATACTAAATTGAAGAGATAAAATGGGTTCTTTCATCATATGGTCATAAAAGATCAGTATGATAGATAAAGATATCATACCCCAACATAACAAAACTGAAATTGAAATAATTGACATGAAAGTATAACTTCAAAACGAGACGGGTGAAGAACCACTTAAAAATCCGACAGCCTAACGGCACCACATAAAACATCAAAATACTGAATTGAAGAGATAAAATGGGGACTCTCATCATATGATCATAAAAGATCAGAATGATAAATTTAGAGATCATCCCCCAACAAAAAAAATGGAAATTGAAATACTTTACATGAAAATAGATCTTGAAAAATGAGAAGAGAGAAAGAATCCGTTAAAAAATTTCAACAGCCTAACGGCGCCACATAAAACATCATAAAATGAAATAATGAGAGTAAGAGGGGATCTCTCATTATGTGAACATGAAAAGGGAAGTAAGAGGAGTATAAAATAACACCCTTTAACATAATAACATGGAGCATAATATAAATTACATAAAAGAGATTTCTTGAAAAGAAAGAGAGAGATCAGATCCCTTACCTTAAAACGTAACTCTTAAAACTCGAAGGATTGGACCTTGAGGGCTTGGGGGCACCTTGGGAGGACTCCTTGGGAGGTAAGGAGACCAGAACGTAGTTGAGGATGGTTTTTGAGTCTAAAAGATTAGAGGATGGCCTGGTATTTATAAGGAAAGTGAGGGGGCAAGGCATTAATGGCCAAGGGACACCTCAAAAGTGGTTTTCTCAAAAGCATGGGCCCTCCCATGGTACATCCAATAGAGTTAGGCCACATGGGGACCCCACACAATAATTCAACCTCTTTAGTCGATCATCCCTTTAAATATCTCATGACATCATCATGACACGGTTATGATTTCATTAAACATACCAAAACCCTAAAACTGTATTTTTTTACTATTCACAGAAAATTCAACTTTCTCAGAAAATTCCCAAAATATTACATTAACCAAATATCAATGGTCTGATATCAAAAATAAACTCTATTTTATAAAAATAATTTTCTAAATATTTTTAATTCATTTTTTTAAATAAACACACTATTCACCGAAAATTCAGTTTTTTCAGAAAAATACCCCAAAATTACCTTAAGATAATATCGATGTTATGAGTTCAAAAATGAAATCCATTTTATAAAAATAACTTTCTAAATAATTTTCATTTAATTTTTAATAAAAAAAACACTATTCACCTGAAAAAACTAATACTTGAGTAATAATTTATGAAACTGTTATTTACCCATTTTATTGAATATCATTACTTAATCTATGTGTCTAAATTATATTAAAACTTTCTTTGAGTGAATTTACTAATCCATTTGGTCACATTACTAATCCTAAGCGTAAAATAACTATTCATAATTTACTATACATCAAAAATCAGGTTGATCTTATTAGACTCGAAAATTCATACTGAACATAATTGTAGAAGACCATTTTTTGAAAATAATTACACATTTTTATTTATTTAAGGTTTACATAAACATTTTTAAAATGTCCTTTCTCTAAAATTCATAAAAAATATGCATACTATATTTATCCGGACATTTAAAAATTCATAATCTTCATCATAAGAAGATATCCCAATTTTTATTTAAAACAAAGGATTACACAAGGCAATTACGGTCTCCTTATATAGACCCTTATCACACCAGCATAGGACCTAAGTGTAAGTTGTGCTAAGGTGAGAGAATCTGAGGGAGGCTCAACCAACATCACACGAGTAGTAATTTATATCAGTTTTAACTTCTCACGAAGGCGATCCCATTCTAGCTTCACACGATGAAGTTCAGCTTGGGTTTGGTCCAGAGCAAAGCCCAGTGGTGCTACCTCCTTCCCAAGTACTATTAGAAGGGTTTCGATCAGTCCAAGACTACTGGGTGAGGCCGTAGAATCTTCTTTCTATATTAATTAACCAAGATTACTTGTATTTAGAGACAATAGTCAAAACGTTTAGTTTCCCGCAGTCATATTGACCAATGGTCAAATAACAGTCAAAACCCAACAGTCTCATTTTAATTATACTCTTGTTATCAAATGAAACATTTTTGTTGAGTATAAAAATAAAATAAAATAACACATAAAATTAGGAAACAAGATTTATTTAAAATTTCAGGTCGTTACAGAATAGGCCCTAGGGGACAGATCATTACAATAAGTGATCTCAGATCAGCCTACATAAACATCATGGTTGTTCCTCAAGGCCTCTCTCTAATTCCCTTTCAGTATTTTGTACCTGGTTCATCACATCATCAAAGATACACAAACTAAATATATTATTCCTATAAATTGTTCAAAAAGTGAATATTGTCCTAAAAACAACTATCATTTGATATCTCACTAGATTCTGAAGATGGAGTAAATAATTGTAGGCCAGAAAAACGTCTATCATAGTGAATCACGGAAAATCCTTCTAGAGTTAGAAGAAAGAACTCACAATATTTTCCATCCCTAAAGGATTCATGATATAACTAGTTAAAAAGATTCATCTCATATTCCATCCATGATGGATCATCCTTATTCCATGCTTCCTCTATAAAATCCAAATAATGACTGGTAGGTCCATGAATCATATATGGAGAATGATTCACCCTCCTATACATGGGTGTCTGATGATGCTTGAATATTTTTTAGACTGTCTCAATCTTGATCTTGATTTCTTAGTGTCCCCCTTCCCCAATCTGTTTTGGAGGATACTATAGCAGAATACCTCTTTTCATCTAAGTCATGGATGGAATTGTATGAACAGTCTCCATTTACAGGGATCACATGACCCATATGAATCTATCACGAAGCTAGACATGCATATGATCATTATAAACTACAAGATGTTTTGATTCATCTATGATAAGATCATTCTTATTTTTACTCTCATGATTCTCAATTTGAAAATGGTGGAGAGGAATTTTCCCTATAAGTTATACTCGCTTATTATAGAGTTGTCTAGAAATAGGTTTAACCCTAGTGGGTGATAGAAATAGAGAACTACTAAGTCATGTTCTCCCTATGCATGACTTATAAGTGTTTAAAAATGACATGTCAACTCATTTCATTTCTCTTGTGAACACAGTTATCTCATTTTATAGTTTAACTTGAATGTATATACCGTGTGAAATAATATAAATTTCTCTATCAAGAACAATGCATGTCACTATAACACTTTGTGCCTATTTTGATTCATGTATTGTTATCTCTCACCATACTTAGCCATAATTACAATTTTATATAAATATAAGCATCATAAAATAAAAACCTCACCCAACATGTGAATCAACTATGGTAAAATAACAACAACTATAAAAAGTACACAAAATAAACATCAATACCATCCCTGGACACTTAGATTACTCCCCTATACATGTGTTTGATACTCCCACACACATGCTCCTTAAAAATTACTAACGTATCCTAGCATGATTTTTATTAATAAAAAATAGTAACGTAGATGAAAAAGAAAATATACTCCTTTGACACCACGTTGTAACATCCCCCAGTCTAGTAGTCTCTCACATAAAAAAAAGAGTTGGTTGTGATACCTCAAACATGAATCCCTATATGACAGAGACTACTGAATTTCAGAAGGGGATTAAATTGTTTATGGGGGAGACTATACCCCCTGGTATGAAGGTTCATAGTGGTAGGAAATAAACCATACAAATGAAAAATATACAAGTATAGACATTGAAAAAAATAGAAATAAAATCCAACTGAATAATAAAATAAATAATGAAGGAATAATTTAATGATGTGATTGAATGTAACTAAATTTAATTATAAATATAGTACAAGTAAAAGAGAAGAACAATCAATACAGACTCAAAATTTCAGTGTCCCAACCCCAATTTTGCCCCACCAACAAATATCATCCTATATAGAAAAATAAAAACAACTGCAATGTCATTTTCCTTTATCCAAACATGTGTACACGTAATCCTCTCATGAACCATACAGAGTCCCCCATAGTATGTAAGTAAAGCTTAGTAGTTTGGTACCACCTTATATAAATTAACCAGTCTGATAATAAGTGTGTTTAATAAAGTGATAAACATGTTTATTAATTAATTCAATAAGTTAATAAAATACAACTAAAACATTATTTGACTCCATGATAAAATATTAATGGGAAAGTCTTACGAACTTAACAACCACCCCTATATTACCAAGTAAAAATAACCTCCTTCGGCACCGTTCCAGAATAAATATGATCATGTGTTTTGACTATTCTAACCAAAACCATATACCTATGGTATAGTCACAATAATTTGGGTCAAATACCTATTAGCATTAATGAATCTGGGTTAATACCCCATAAGCATTAAAGCATGGGATTGGATAGAGACCACACTCTATAATCATTGTTTCATGGGACATGGCCGAGACCATTCAATATCAACATTATAGAATATAAGTGTGCATGTTCTAGGTCCAAGCCTCATATATAAGAATTTTAGAATGGAACACCTACCCTAAAGCACAATATGGATATCACAATTTCACATCATATAACTCATTGGTTAATTGTGATAATTAACATTTTACTTTTATGTACCACTTTAAATTTAATTCACAATTATTTAACTATTACAATAATAAGAAATAACCCATAAATTAGGGATTCTATATAATTAAATCACCTAAGGAATCATTCAATATTAAATATATTTAAATTCATTATAGAGTTAAATTATCTAATGGGTTTTATCACACAATGGGTATCCATAAGTCATGTATGAATCCAATTTTTCACGAAGTAATCAAAAAATAATAATCACATTCATTTATTTCATTTATTTTCTTCTAGTCTATATTGGGAAAATCACAATATATCATAAACATAGAAATTATCAAATCACTGGGTTAATATTTAGAACCCCTACCATTAATTGATAACTATACAAAAATTCAAATGGGAAACACCCATGAGAGAGAAGGTGTACATAAATTCAAAGAGAAAAATATATAAAAATGATCACAGTCCAAACCAACAATGCACACGGTTAAATGACTTCACCGAAATGGTTGAATGAACAAGGTAGATAAGGGAAAAACCTATCCAAATAGGCTTACTAGGGATTAATCACACAAATGGGATATCTATAAGGGAAGATGTATCTGTAAAATCAACTGGAGGGTTTTTCTATGTTAAGAGGGGAAGGAGTATAGTGGAATTAAAAGAAATTCATCCGCACCACATGTTTAAAACATCATGTCTATAAATTAAACAACGTGAAATTTATATACATTTTTTATAAAAAAAATATAATTCAATATAGTAAAACCCCATCCCCTTGAATTTATTTAATTAAATCACATGAATATTGCACAATGTGTAATCCCATTACATGAAATAAGTATGTTCTAAATTTTTCTTTTCATACCACATTCATTTTAAACAACCCTACCCTCCTTTAGTAAATATTTACAAACCAAGAACCAGTTAAATACTTGACCAATTTATATATATACTCCATTAATTCAAATAACCATACATCATTAAACATTACATCATTTCCTCTAACAAAGGATCCCTATCTTCGAACAATACCTGACAACCATGCCTTAACCAGAAAAGTCAAAGTTGTATGTACAAAAAAATATAGTAGATCTAAAACCCAACCTATAAAATAGAGATAATAAAACTAATCAAGTGACAATATAATTTGTCATAAAACTTCTACGAGTTCTGTTGTAGTGAAATCAACACCCTTGACTTTCTAGTGGAGAGTAATTTATTATTACATATTACATGGAAATGTTTTGGGGTTATATATCTAAAATTTTGATGTTATAATGTAGTATTTATTGATTTGATAAGTTATATATCACCTTTATTTTAAACATTTAACATTTTAAATATTTATTAAAAATAAATACAATTTTTCTCATAAAATATTTTTTCTTTTAATTTCATATTCAAAGGAGAAGGTTATAAATTTTTTAAATGTAACTAGATAAAACAAATTTCATTTTCTGATTAAAAATATCAAAATTACCATAGTTTTATTTTCTGTAATTTTTATGACATATATTGTTATTAGATGAATACTGAAATTTTTTGATATTGTTAAAACTGCTACATTAATGTCATTATCATAATACAATTATAAATTAATTTTTTTTGAAAAAAATCTATAATATATATATATAATCATTAAAAGTTACTATTTTTTATTTAAAAAACCCAAATATATCTTTTTAAAAACATTAGTAATATGTTACTCTAAAAACTAATTTATGTGGTTATATAAAAATTATTTTAGAAAATATAGATATTAAATCCCATAAAATGAAATTAATATTTTATATGAAAAATCATTATATAATATAATAAGGTTATTTTAGTTTTTGGATATAAAATATGTACAACTAAGATTATAATTAATGACCATGATAGAGGTAAAAGTTTTATTTTCTCTGACTTTTAATATTAATATTGGGGAATTTTTTTAAAAAAATAAATTAATGTATTCTAAAAAATTAAATTAATATATTATTATGCCTATTTTTATAAAAATTTTCACTAATTTAATTTTTAATCAATACAAAAAATTATTAAGAACACTTACATGTAAAAATAACATTTTTCTACATAATAGTTTTATTATATATATAGATAATGTTTTAACTGAAAAGATATTTTTTTACTAATTACAAATTTAATTATATTAAATTGGGGTTAAATGTATTTCTAATAACATAAATAAATTTAATATATCTTAATTTAAAAGTTTATAAAAATGTTAATTACTTTCGTAAATACTATTTACCATGATAAAAACTAAAAAATGTTTACAGAATAATATTAAAACAATTATTTCGAACTGGTTTAAAACACGTGTGTAAAAAAAGTAATGTGTTTTTATAAAACCAATATAATCCAAAAAATCCATTATTCCCCGCTTTTTGAACCATTTCATATTGAGTATTATCATTTAATTATTGAACAATAATGGATGTTACCAGAACATCCATTTTCATCACTTATAAAAGCGGATACTTTCACCCCATCATTTCACACCAATTACTTCAGAGATATTATTGAACCACCACTAAATATTTCCTCTTAGAATCCTCTATCATTTTCATAATTATTGTGCCCCAATTTTTTATCATAATCTCTTCAAATCCAAGAATACTTTTAATATAATCACAAAAGTCCCAATCTAAGTATTACTTAGTCCTTACCTTCTTCTTAAAATTATTTACCTTAAAAACATATCCAATAAATAATTATATAATGACATAAATATAATTTTAATACATATGTTTTATTATATTGATGTAACAAACCTTATTTATTCCTTATCATCCATATTTAAAATATAAATAACATTAATCATGTATTTTATAGAAGGCCACCACTATGAAGATATGAATTTTGTTTTTCACCAAAACCTCACATCCCTTAGAGTAAGGATGGAATTTAAAAATAAAAGGGACATATATTTATGAATATGAAGGTATATGGTTTTATTCCACTATTATTTCATTACATTCACTAGGAATGGAAATCATTAACTGATCATTGTGAAGACTACCACATCTACAATGTAAAAAATATCATCTTTATTTTTATTATTTATACATACAACTTCTCATATAATAATAAAACTAAAAATATATTTAATATCATTATACTTTCATATAATGTTACTTTATCAAAATAAAATATTTCTTAACCCTATATACCCCTCGAGTTATGATATGTTCTTGTTTAGTTCGGAATAACCACCTACATAGACAATGCTATAAAACTATATCATAGATGACTATAGAAAATTAAATAAAAATATTATTAAAAGTTAATAATAAAATGATAATTGTATTATGGTGAAAGAAAGATTATATTATTTTTTTAACATATCTCTAAAATAACATATTAAATCATCAAAATTATAGAAATAATTCAACATCGATTCCATTTTCAATAAGCATAAGTAAAACAATAATGCAATGAGATAACTCAATTTCTAGTAAGAATAATTTTCTATATTTTATTTCCTTATTTTTTGGAATTAAATAACTCATTAAAATAATAAATAACAAACCGCTATTATGAATTAATTAAAATTGATCAAGATAACTCACACCTAAAATTCTAAATAGATACTGAGTAACTAATTTAAATTAAGAGATTAATTATAAATTATTTTTATGAAAAGTTTTATATATAAATAATGTTGTTAAATAGGTGATTATGATAGTTATTTTTGCCATACCAAAGATTCATTCACTTCATGGCACACCACTCCTTAATGTAAGGGTTTCGAGCATCACTTTTAATTTCCTATAAAATATTTATTATTATAATCTACATTTTCCATTGAATAGGGTATCTACTTCCAAAGTAGTATTTTGTATCATGATCCTCTCATTATTCATCATATTAAATTTTTTAATTTATGTCACATCAATTTGAAGGGGGTTTTATTCGAAATTTTGTATTGAATGAAGGGTTTCATTGTCTCAATTTTACAATCATTGGGTCATAGACTTTCTTAATTGAATATAATTTTCAATATTTCATTGATCCATCCATTCCAAAATTTAAAATTATATTTTGTTTTTTTCTCTCAGGATATTTTTTATCACCATTAATTCACACCACTTTGGTAAAAAATACTGAAATATATGTACATCATAAAAGGAAAATCTTCCATTCTTTTCAATTAATCCTTTCTTATTATTCCATATTTTCCTCTCCAATAGTGTTTCAATATATTTTTTAAACATAAATATCAATTAATTCTTTTTATCCTCTTAATTATCATCACTTGTTAAAAAATTTAAAATTTAATTCCCAATATTCTAAGGGGGTTTTCTATAATGACATATTAAAATATTAAATGGTTTTACATAACACAGATTAGTTTCATATCATACACTATACATTAACTCCATACAGACTTTATATATTATTTAATACTCCATTATTGAAAATTTCAAAAACAAATGTATTAATATATATTAGAATTTTTATTTCAAATGTTTTTGGAAGTGGAATTTCAAAATAAACCTTCTAATTTATGGCTTATACACTATATATAAAAACAATAATATTAAATTTTTATTTAATACCATTTAATTAGAAATGGTTTTGAATAAATTTTTATATTATTTACTCTGTTTCATGGTTTTTAAAAGAAAATTATTTTACAATAATGCTATGAATTTTATTTAAAAATAAATGTCATTATTGAAAGGTCATTTTCATCAGGCATATCAATGTAAAAGTTTACAATTCTTTTAAAATAATTTTCCACATAAAATTTATTACAGACCTATGTTTTTCAAATTTTGAGTCATTAAATCGTTATAAGATTAATGATCCATAACGTCCAATATTTTTCCAAATCATTTTTGGAGAATAACCATAATATTTCTTCCAATTCCTTTTCTCTACAAATAATATAATTATTATTCCATTTATTTTTTTTACCAAGATGGAATAGGTCATTAGATTATAAAAAATATTTACAAAAACAAATACCCATCTCTAAATATATTTATTAAGATGATTAATTCTTATATATAATGTTATTATATTTATTTATAGAGTAAATAATTACTCTTATTCTTTCATAATGGTTTTATATTGATTAAAAATATATGTTGCATAAGTATGGTATAGTTTATTACATACATAATATGATGAAAGTAGTATATTAAATTATAGATGAGTTGGGACCTATATATACAACCATTTAATGCATTAATAGGTTTTATGAGCAAAAATATTTTGGTATTTTGGTGTAATCCATCTCAAAAAAAATAATACTTAATAATAGAGCCTCAATGTTAGGTTCATGATCTCCAATATATTTATGTATTGGACTATAACATTGAATAACATGTCTGTAATTATTAATTTCATCACTAAGTAACTATTTATTGTAATCTATTTATTTATTTATTTTCATATACATAATTAATAATTTTTCTTGTTATTTAATTTGATTAACACATGTTTATTATTATCTATTACAATCAAATTATTTAATATTATCATATGTTATATTGTGATATTTGATAATTATCACAAATATTTACCCTTAAAATATTTTGAGACCACACTTTTATATTTTTCTATTTCCCTAGGTTATGAATAAATCAATTTTACCAGATATGAACAAACTAATAGCTTGTGTCGAGAATTTTTTTGTGGATCTTGAAGTATTTTATTTAGGATTAAGTAATTTTTCCCTAAATGAATGAAAATTTCTACTTTTTGAGATGTATATTAGATTTAATAGTTATAAATTGTTTCTAAATATATAATACTCTAAACCTAAAAGGTCTATTAAATGTAAGTTATTTAATATTTTGTAGTGATATTATAACTATTAATTCAAAAAATTGCATGCTCCTGGTTCATTTGAAACACGATAAGTAAAGAATGTGTTTATTTGGAAAATAATAAATAGTTCATTCCTACGGAACAAAATTTGGTATCAATGGAGGGTTTAGATAAGAATAGAGAGTTACAATCCATCTATTAATGATAATTTAACAGTTATTAATGTAATTAATTATTGATAAGTAAATTTTGATAATGATTTTAGAGTTAGTGATTACCCTATATATTAATGGATCAAATATGGAATATGTCATGGATTATGATAAGATTTATTTAGTGAAAATCCTTGGGGAATATGAAAGATATATGTTTTTGTATAGGATAACATCGTGAATTTTTGGTAAAGTGGATACTATTTCATTATCCTTGTAATAATCTCCATGTTTATGTACTTTTAAGTGGATTTTAGATAATTAAATAGATACAACTGTTGTTAACACCTCAAAAAAGGACTTTTGTTGACTAAATCAATCTTTAATCTGGTACATGTTGAATTTTCCTGAGACTCCACACCAAGATAGTCACTCCCATGGGATAATATTTTGTTAATAATATCATATTTTAATTTCATTGTAATGGATTAATTATTTTAAGGAATTATTCTAAAGAATATGACACAACTCAAACCAAATAATACTAGATTGAATATAGAGTGACTGTGGTTGAACTGAATGATAATGAAATAACTATGAAGAGTAAGACATTTAGACATAAATGATTCTATGTAATTATCATAAAATAACATCTTAATAGTGTACATCACTCACAATTAAATCCTTTTGGTTTTCGTAATGGTCAGCGACTGATGAAAATAAATAAATAATAGTTTTCTTGGTAATATATATATTTACAATGAGAACCCTAACGATATATGATCTTGATTGAGAAATCATTTGATTATTCCAAATGAGATATTTTGAATTTTATTTCATAATGTGCACATGGATTATTTTTCAACCATAATAAATATATGAAGGATAGGTAGTCCTTCATTTCTAGGTGATAAATATAATAAAGGAAATAAGATTTAACATCATTCATGTCAAATATATAGTATGAATCACCAAAGGGGATGTTTTTTATGGAAATTAGAGAAATTTGTTTTGTCAAAAAATAGTTTATAGAGAACTACATTTTCAAGAAAATGGGAGGAGCGTAGTGTGAGAGTGTAATGAGATATAGTTTGCCAATATGTACAACTATAAATAATGAAACTCACCCACAAAATTCAACAAAATGGAAGTAATATGACACCAATACAATGACTTTTTTTATTAAGATAATTTAGAGTAGGGAGCATTGATCACCGCCTCGATAACTATGATTATTCTGTTCATTACTCTTTTTACCTAATTTTTGGTTCGTAATGTGTTTTCTAAAAACATAAAATTTTCTCCACATTTACTACATGAAGATTTATTAAAAAAAAATAGTTTTAAGATTATTCAACCAGATAACACCACGAGATTATGTGAAATATTTTTTTTTCATTAAATTAATCTTTTTAATATTTTATATTTTCACACAACATTGAATATAGATTATGTTTTATGACATAACTTTGTAAAACATACCACATAATTATAGAATTATTTTTTTAATATTTTAATATTTTTGAATTAGATAATAATTTTATTTTAAAGGGGATGCTTTGTTTGATAGTGTTGTCAAAACGCAACAAATAGTTTCTATGAATCCTATGTTTCACACAAGAATGACTTATACCAAAAAATAATAAATTATAAATATTAAAATTTTAAATTGTACTTATTTCAAAGATATTTTAATAGATGGAATGAAGAGAAATAATTATATAATGTTTACACATGTTTGTTAAATGTTGTCACTTTCTTCAAATAAATTTTATGTTATTCAAATAATTATAAATCCCAAATTACGGATAAAACCCTCAAATATTCTTAGGAGGTATTTTTACCTCGTTATTATTGAGAACCTATTTTAAATAATATTTTTGATGCATATATATGTTATATTAGATAAAATATAAATTCTTCATTGAAAGTGGGCTATAAAAATTTACTTTGGTTGAATTTGTGTTATTTTCATGATAATATTAATTTTTTACAGATTATTAAAAATAATATTTTTGAAAACAAAATTGATTTTTTCTTGTGATTTATGTATATATTTAGCTTATTATTTTTTTTCTAAAAAGAAATATTAAATAATGGTTTTATCTTTCAATCAAATGTAGTTAAGTTGAATCAATTTTAAATTGAAATTATTTATAAATACATTATGAACATTGGACTATTTTTACATTTAATTTTTTTTATATATCCATCACTGAGAATAAATTTTAAATTAATTTTATTCACATAAGTGATTTGAGTTTTAAAAAATGGGCATACATTCATGTAATAATGATAAAAACTATATTCTAATAAGATCAGAATATTTTGTGTTAAATAATAAAATTAGTATTATATTTACCACAATTAAAGTTATATCAGGAAATTAAAGGTAAAAAATAATACTATAATAATCCAATACTAACATAATACATGTCTTACTCCTATTATTGGATATGTTATTTTCGACCAAGATAAAAATTAGGCCCAAATTGTTTCATTTGGAATCCACATGGGTTTGATTTTGACATTAATAATAATTTATTTTATGTAAAATAATTATGTGATAAAGATGTCTCATATTACTAAAAAAAATATCATGGGGTTATATAAGTGATATATTCAACTATAAGTATTATGTAGAAAGGTAAAAAGATTATATACATTAAGAATTTTTTTATATAATTTTTATACATTAAATAATTAAATTTTGTTATGACCCGTTGATGATGTTGTAGTAATATAATCATTAAATGAAGAATAAAATAAATGATATTAGTAATTTTGAAATAATTATAAACTGAAATATATTTCCCCATATAATATTGTTTTGGATTACTTTAGCATGTTATTGATGAGATAAACAAGTTTTCCCATAGAAATCCAGTTACTGTGATTTTTTAGAAAATATAGGTAACAAATAGTGTCATAATTGACATTAAACATAATTTAAAATATAAAATATTTAATTAAATTCATTAAAATTTTAAAAATCAAGAATAATAAGACTAGTTTTCATCATCAAAAGTTAATTAGTGCCTCATTATTTCATTTTTTGACAAGTTATTGTAATTATTTTAACTCTCATTCTGTAAATTAGTTAATAAAATGGATAAAATATAAAAGATAAGGATTAAAAAATATCTAAAACATGTATAATTTTTGTTGTATAAATGGATTTACACCAATCATCATTATTTATTATAACTAAAACAACTTATACAAATAATAAAGAGAAAAAAATTATATTAATTTAATACATTTTATAACTCCATGATTGCACATCCCCTCTCATATAAAAGGCACTCTTCTTCTCTATTCCATAATCTTAAAAAACAATTTGGTCTTGTCAGGATCTATAATAACCTATTCCTATATTCCATACCGACATTAATGAGGACAACGTATTGTTATAAACCCCTTATAATCGGTGTTAAGGTGTTTAAAATGGTGATTGTCTGAAGGAAAGTTAATGTATTTATTTTAGAGTTTTTATTTTATTTCATAATCTAATTCCTTTAAATAAAATTCATCCATGATAAAAAAATTAAAATTTTAAACTCAATATACTGAGATTATATTATGTAAATATCCCCACCAAAATTCATATCCACTTCTATCAAATGGGAATGGAATTAATCTTTCATTTGTACGTGTGGACTATCACCTCAACAAACCAAAATAAGTATTTTTCTATAACAATCTCTCCGGACTAGACATAATGATGGAATCAGTGTATTTATATGTTTTTTGTCATATTTATCATTATAATAGAATAATATATCAATTATTATCATACATTACATGCACATAAAAATGATAACATCGTTCGTGCATATGTGCGAACAATCATGTCCACATAATGATGTGAAACGTTTTTATTCACCATATCACTTGTATGATATATATAAGTATATTTAAATGATTATTATGGTGTTATGAATATTTTTATAATTTTGGGAATATAACATAATAATTTCCATATTTCCATAATGATCAGTTAAAAATGGAAATGTTACTCACACGTGATGTAACATCCCAGGTAAATAAATAATATTACATGCTAATTTTTATCAATATTTGGGAATAAAATGTTAATATTAATTTAAATGGAATGCTATGCTCGATGGCGTACCCATTACCCAACAATGAGTTTCTTTGAAATCTTACATTGCACACTAAAAATATAATAATATTATAATAGTTAATGCCTAGCCGTTGTATTGGCAGGAATGAAAAGAAATAAATACAAAATGATTACATATGTTTGTTAAATATTTTTACATTTATCCAAATAAAATTAGAGGCATAAAATCCAACTGAATCCAATTTTAAGAAAAAGTACTCTAATATTTTTTAGAAGATTGTTTTACCGCCTTTTATTGGTGAACCATTTTTAAATCAAACTATTGACATTTTTATAATCTCTATTTGCAAAAATAAACATATTCTTTATTATTGGTACATTGAAATTTACTTTGGATAAATTTTTGGTATGTTTCTGATAGTGTTCATTTTTAATGAATAGTAAAAAATTACTGCATTTTACATCAAACCTGCATTTTCATCTAATTTAAATATATGGTTAGATTATATTTCCAATTGGTTTTAATGTTTAATGAGAATATATTTTTACCATTTAATTCAATGGTGGTAATTATAATTAATTTCTCTTTGAAATGGACATAAACAAGTGCCAAACATTTCATAGATATTGCTTCAAAAAAACGCGCTATTTGTTTTGACAATGAGAAATATTTTTAAATTAATTATTGAAATTTCTGTGTTTGGAATTTGGTAAAATTTATTCCATATTTGGAATCAGAAGGTCCAAATTATTTAATTAAGATTATTTTGTTTTTGGACATTATGAATAGTAACGATGTTAATTATCTTTAATTATCATGATTAATTAGTAATCGGGTAGTTAAGGATAATAAAATAATATCATAATAATAACAAATGACCCCAACATGTGTCCTAATTATACTGTCTGTGTCATATCCAACCATGGAATGCCTTGTGCCAAACTTTAGGAACCCATGGAATCACTTTTGTGTGATAGTGACACTATCATTTTATTTTTAAAGGAAGGAAAATATTACAAAAGTATGTATCACCCATGTAAAACAATATTAGTTTTGTCTATGTAAATCATCAATTAGACTATAAATACTCATTGTAAATCTAAACATATTTCCTACATCATAGTATTTTTTTTATAATTTTTAGACATTAAATAAATTATATTATTTATGTCTTCATGATAATGCAGTGATTACCTCATTAATTAACGATTGAAATAAAATAAAACGATAATGTAAAATATAAGACATAAACATGGAAAAAACATATTTTATGAGTATATTTCGAACCCTTATCACCTCATACTCGAAAATTTCAATTTGGGACCTTTAAAATACGACACTCTTTTTAAAATAAAGTAACATTTCTTGACTTTCCATGAGTGCCCTCCCCCCTCTCCTCTTATAAAAGGCCCCTACCTCTACCTCCTTACCCACACCTCTCAAGCCTTCGGCTCAGACAAACACTCCACATTTCATCTCTACAAATACCTCTCTTCATAATTGAAGCCTCACCTTAGGTATAAAGCTCTTCAAAAATCCCTTTTGTTTCAAACCAAACGGAGTTACCCGATTTAAAGGTAATGTCTTCACTTATGTTCTTTTGTTTTATTTTTCTTCTACAACACCCTAAACTATTTTTATTTCTTTATTTTTTAACAAAACCATTATCTTAAATATACTAGGATGTTTTTATAATAAGTATTTTAGCTACACTTACACACGCATCTATCTAATGGTTAAAGAACATACTGTTTCTATGGATGTCGAATTACTGCCTCCCGAAGCGATGGTTGTTCAATATTCTTTTACCACCTTTAAAGGTGGAAATTACGATTTCACTATATTTTATATATGATATTTATGATATTTATGTTTTATATATTCTTCTTTATTTTACATTTAAAACATACCTTTATTCTTTACATGTTGTTCATATGTGATAATTTCATATGAGGAAGTGCGGACTACCGCCCCCTCAAGTGATGTGACTCGTTCATGTAATACATGGAATTTATAAAGAATGAAATTAATGAATGTATATGACCTATATAAAATTTATATTATACTGGAATTATTATATATATATATATATATCTCAATTATTTTTAATTCCCTTAATATGACAAAGAAATGAAAGTAGCGTTCATGCGTACGTAAGGCCTACTGTCTCCATTAACAGTGCATTTCATTTATTTTTATCTCCAAATGTTATGGAATAATATAAAATGAATATTTAATGGATATATATGATCTTTAAATCATTAATACTATTTAGTAGATGATGTACTTATAACTACATGGACGATTCTTTTCAAACAAGTTCATTTTTAACACATGTACCAAACATCGACAAAAACGTTTGATATGAACTCAAATTATTTACCACTTATTATAACATTATAATATGTGATATGAACTGAATAATAATATTTAAAAGCTATCCTTAAGAAATTCTTATTTGACCAAAGTTTATTATTCATGAATATAATGAAACGAACAAGACAAGTTGGACTTGAGGTAAGGGATCCTACCTCTCTCTTTCTTTTTAAGTACTCTCTTTTATGTCACTTACTTTAATCTCCACTTTATTATGTTGGGGGATGTTATTTTATATTCATATTTCTGTAATTTTTTTGTTAATATGATAAGAGACTCTTTTTGATCTCATCAATCCATTTTTTTATGTTTTAAGTGTCGCCGTTAGGCTGCGGAATTTTCATAAGGGGATTTTTCATCTCACTTTTATTCCCGTGAGATTTATGCTAAATTTTCCACCATTTCCATTGAGTGATGTATGTACTGCCCAATATTCTACTCTTTGTGTAATATAATTTCGTTTATGGGTATTTACATAAATTTTTTATAGTCTTTCTTTCATGGGGTGTACGTTTCAAATGTTACCCAAGTCGGTAAGGGAACTGTTCACTCTCCTCTTTTTAAAAGACATATTTTGTTATGTCTTTCAATTTACATCTTTTTATGTTGGGATATATTCTTATATATCCTTATTGATGTAAATTTTAATTCCAAGTGATAAGATACCATTTTCTCTTTCATCAACTAATTTTATGAATTTTAAAGTGACGTCGCTAGGCTGTCGAATTTTACCAAGGGAACATCTTAACACAATTTCGATTTCTTTGGGTTCAACATGTAGTTATTGAATATGTAATGCTTTGAATATGTATGAATGACCTTTGATTTATTTAAACTAAATATCCACTTATATTGTGTGTATATATATTTGTCACACATCATTATGAGATTAATTTATCCTTAATTTAAGGATACCTTCTTTATAGGGGATTTCATCTCATTTTACATTTCTATTGAGACTTCACTATTGTTATTCCCCAATTCACTCTTATATGGTGTATATAATATACTTTGAAATATTATATCATGAATCCCTTTATTCTCAAGATATTATAATGTTCTGATTAAATGTTATTCCTCAATTATTGTAATCAAGTGTCTCTCATTTTGTTAAACACCCTTTAACTAAAATATCATTTAAATGTTTTAATGATTTATTGTTATAAAAATTTCTCATTAATATCCATGTTTTAAAAATGTTTTTAAGGATTTATTTATATGGATATTAGGGATAAAAATGTTAAAAGCTTCAAAGTGGTATGAAACACTTTGATTCAAAAATCTCTTTATTAAATGTTTTAAATGGTTTTGAAAATGGTTTTTAGAATGGATTCATTATTTCAATATCTTAAAATGTTATATTGTTATTGAAATGTGGGAATGTTATCTTTCCTTTATGCTTAAGTTATATTCTATGATTATGTTATTGTTCTTGGGAATTGTTTATGAATACGGGTGGTTTCGTGATAAACTAAGGGCAGGTGAGCCCGATATAGATCTCCAATGCATTGGGTGACACCAAGGAGTTAAACACTAAGGTTTCTCTAAATAAATTTTGGGAATATACTGTGATGGTTATTTTGACGTAACCATGAGGGTTACTCCTTATGTAAGAATTTTATGAATGCCTCAGGTTACTTTTATGCCTTATGATTTCAATTGAGTTATGCATAAATCTTATGATTTAATGAGGTATGTTAAATTACTTATGTTTTATGAGTAAAGTATGATTTCATTGATTCTTATGTATACAAGGACTAATGTTTTCTTTCCATACTGTTATAACCCTTACTGAGCTTTTTATGCTCATCCCAAGTTTTTGAAATGTTTTCAAAGGACATAAAGTTGAATAGGGTCAAGGATGGGATCAATGAAATGTCAAGCTGTCTAAAACAAGGAACTAGACATGACTCTTTTGTTCAAGAGTTTTATTTTGTAGAAAAAATGGCAACTGAGTATATTTTTATACTTTGTAATCATTGAGATATAATAGTTATGTCCTAATTCTCTATAAAACTAATCCTGAAAAGATCCTCAATGTGAATTATTCAATTTAATTCAAGATTAAGTTAGGTTTAAGGCCGGGTCCGTATAGTTGGTATAAGAGGTCGGTTTAGATATCTTTAGAGGTTAGAGTGTTGTTTAAGAAAAAGTGGAAAGTTGTGTATAACCACAATGGTTAGTATATTAGATGGAGTAATTGTATTTTTTTGAAAGTTAGAATGAGTTTGAGATAACTTGGATAAGTATATCTTGGTGTTCATCTTCCTCTTTATTATATGATGATTTTACTAATATACTCACACTGAACTTTTTGGTTTTGGTAAATGGATGGATCTAGCAGGAACCAAAGTAACACTGGATTTGAAGAAAACTGTGATGTTTTTATGAAACAACAACTGAATGACATGGGAGTTGCAATGAAAAATCTTGTGGTAATCCTCAACCAACTATATGGAGTCATGATTGACCACCTGAAACTTAGTGATTTTTATAAGGCATCATATATGTGAGAAACAAATCCATACGGAAGATTAGGTAATAATAGTTAAGGTATGTATGTTCAAAAACCTATGTGTCAATGATGTGGAAAGAAACACATAGGATAATGTTTCAAAGGGACAAAAATATGCTATAGATGTGGAAATGAAGGTCATAAAGCAAGAACCTGCCATGGAAAAATGAAGCATCTATATAAATCTAGGAAAGGGGAAGAAGTTCTTTTTGATGGATCAATTGAAGGTTTTAAATGTGGTGTGCATGGTAATTATGAAAACACATGTCCTATGAAGATGTTTCAGGAATGGGGTTACCAAGATCATACAAATATTCATTTACCAGTACCTAATGCCATTCCGATTGAGGATGAATAAATAGAAAATGACCAATGAAAGGTATGGATTATTTCTTAACATATGTTTTCTTATTATTGGAATCTTAGTATATGATTAATGATTTTGTTTGTAGGAAATAATTATTTCATAATAAGTTGAAACGTAATGGTTAATGTATCATGAAGAGTGTTGAATGAGTAAGAAGTCAACATATAAGGGATTCAAGAGTTATTGTAGATTTTTGGACGGTGAAATTCATAGATGTATTAAGTCTCTTTTGATGATGGGGTTACATTAGAAGACTTTTTATAGTATATGTAACCCTGATGATGGATATACAAAAATTTTATTCAAGGAATAATTATCTTTTCTTTTTTGGATATAGTTATAAAGAACCATTTGGTTTTATATGATCCTCGAATTTCAGGTAATTGCTGTTTGATACATTTTGGGTTTCAAAATGGAAGTTATTAGATAACCATTGTGGTTATAATATGTTATGTTTATTTTTGATGATTTATCACTTTTTGGGTGATGCTTTAAGAATTATATAGCTTTGTAAAAAGAACAACATGCAGACCGTGCGACAACCCGTCGAGTCGGAAAAAGCTGCGGGAATAGAACGCACAACCAAAGTGAAACTGGTATTTATCGCCAACCACTGGACTAAGTGAAGTCCCTAGTTAGTTTGAATTATTCTTTTAGTTAGATTATTTTATTAATTAAGAGTAAGTTTATTTTCGGTTATCAATTGGAATGATTATCCTATCATGGAGGATATGTGATTAGTTTAATTACTTTTCAGTATGAGACTGTAAGAGTAACTGATGTTATTTTGGAGAAAAATGGTAAGATTTATCTTAGGAGACTATGTGATTAAATACATCATATATTTGGGTTTCAATCTTAGTTTGGTTTAATTTTATGAATCTTATTGATATATGTTTATTCAATGGTCTTTGAAGAACTTTGGGTTTTCTTTGACAAATTTTGGAGATTAGGAGTAGTTTTTCTTTTTCTAAAAAACATCTTTTTGGGTATTATCTAATCTCATACTAAATATTTTGGTTTGGATTTGGTTGAGATCTAAATACATGGGAAATATATAGTTCCATTTTGTGGATTAGGTGATTCTCAAGAAGTTTATTATAGTACTCTTAATGCGAACATGTCTACCTAAATACTAGTCTTTTGGAGAAAATATGAGTTTCATTAAGGAATCTATTAAAAGTTGAAAGGCTATGTGACAAGTAAGAATTTTTCATTATGATTTAGTTAAGCTCATACATAAATTCCCCAATGAAAAGTAACTTAAAACAAAAATGTTGTCTTTTAACTATTTCTACTGGGGAATCGAATACCGTTTAACCCATCACAGGTTTGTGATTTTCATGTGGTTAACTTTCTCCTAGACATGTTTACTATCACTCTCCTTAACAACATGAACCATTGTTTTCTCCTCTATATCCATTTTTTCCTACTTGTAATTCTATTATGGGTTAACTCAGGTGACCTTTGTACTTCTCTCCCTTTCTTTTAATGTGATAGTTATACTGACTCCTATTCCGATGTGGGACTTTCAATGAAGTTTCCAAGCCCAATTTTGAAATTGCGAGGACGCAATTTCCAAAAGGGCAGAAGGATGTAACATCCCAAGTAAATACATAATATTACATTATAATTTTTATCAATATTTGTTAATAAAATGTTACTATTAATTTAAATGGATTGCTATGCTCGATGGCGTACCCATTACGCAACAACGAGTTTCTTTGAAATCTTAAGTTGCACACTAATAATATTATAAAATTATAATAGTTAATGCCTAGTCGTTGTAATGGAGGGAATGAACAGAAATAACTACAAAATGATTAAATATGTTTGTTAGATATTTTTACATTTATCCAATAAATATTAGAGGCATAAAATCCAAATGAATCCAATTTTAAGAAAAAATACTCTAACATTTTTTAAAAGATTGTTTTACCACCTTTTGTTGGAGAAACATTTTTAAAATAAAACTTTTGACATTTTTATAAGCTATATTTGTCAAAATAATCTTATTCTTTATAATTGGGACATTGAAATTAACTTTGGTTAAATTTTTGGTATGTTTCTGACATTGTTCATTTTTAATGAATAGTGAAAAAATATTACATTTTACATCAAAACTGCTTTTTCATCTTATTTAAACATATGGTTAGATTATATTTTTAATTGGTTTTAAATTTAATTAGAATATATTTTTACCATTTAATTCAATGGTGTTCGTTATAATTAATTTCAATTTGAAAATGGACATAAACAAGTGCCAAACTTTTCATAGATATTGCTTCAAAAAAATCAGCTATTTGTTTTGACAACGGGAAATATTTTTAAATTAATTATTGAAATTTATGTGTTTGGAATTTGGTAAAATGGATTCTATATTTGGAATCATAATGTCCAAATTATTTAATTAAGACTCTTTTTTTGACATTATGAATAGTAACGATGGTAATTATCTTTAATTATCGTGATTAATTAGTAATCGGGTAGTCAAGGATAATAAAATAATATCATAATAATAACAAATGACCCAAACATGTGTCCTAATTCTACTGGTTGTGTCATGTCCGACCATGGTATGCCTTGTGACAGTCTTTGGGACCCCATGGAATCACTTTTGTGTGATAGTGACACTTTATCTTTTTATTTTTAAAGAAAGGAAAATATTACAAAAGTATGTATCACCCAAGTAAAAAAATATTAGTTTTTTCTGTGTAAATGATATCTTAAACTATAAATATTAATTTTAAAGCTAAAAATATTTCCTACATCATAGTATTTTTTTATAATTTTTAGAAATTAAATAAATTAAATTATTTATGACATCATGATGATGCAGCGATTACCTCATTAATGAACAATTTAAATAAAATGAAACGATAATGTAATATATAAGACTTACACTTGGAAAAAACCTATTGTATGAGTATATTTCGAACCCTTATCACCTTATACTCGAAATATATCCATGTGTGACCTTTAAAATCTGAAACTCTTTTTAAAATAAAGTAACATTTCTTAACATTCCATTAGTGCCCCTCCTCTCCTCTTATAAAAGGCCCCCACCTCTACCTCCTTACCAACACCTCTTAAGTATTTGGCTCGGCCAAAACCTGGCCATTTCATCTCTCCAAATCCCTCTCTTCACCATTGAAGCCTCACCTTAGGCAAAAATCTCTTCAAGAAACCCTTTTGGTTCAAACCAAATGGAGTTACCCGATTTAAAGGTAATGTCTTCTCTTATGTTCTTTTGTTTTATATTGCTTCTCCAACCCCATAAACTCTTTTTATTTCATTATTTTGTAAAAAACCAGTATCTTCAATATAATAGGATGTTTTTATAAGATTGATTATATCTATACTTACACACACATCCGTCTAATGGTTAATTAACATACAGTTTCTGTGGATGGGGAATTAATGCCTCATGAAATGATGATTGTTCAATATTCTTTTAACACCTTTAAAGGTGGGCATTATGATGTCACTATATTTTATATATGATATATATTATATTTATGTTTTATATATTCTTCTATATTATATATTTAAATCATACCTTTATTCTTTGCATGTTGTGAAAATGCGTTAATTTCATATGAGGAAGTGCAGACTACCGCCCCCTCAAGTGATGTGACTCGTTCATGAAATACATGGAATGTATAAAGAATGAAATTAAATATCATTTGTGGCCTATATAAAATATATATTATACCAGAATTATAATATATATATATCTATCAATTATTTTTAATTCCATTAATATGACAAAGAGATGAATGTAGTGTTCATGCGTACGTACGGCCTACCGTCTCCATGAACGGTGCATTTCATTTATTTAAATCTCCAAATTTTATGGAATAGTATAAAATGAATATTTACTAGATATATATGATATTTAAATCATTAATACTGTTCTGGAGATGATGTACCTATAACTACATGGACGATTCTTTTCAAACAAGTTCATTTTTGACTCATGTACCAAACATCGACAAAAACGTTTGATATAAATTCACATTATTAACCAATTATTATAACATTATAATATGTGATATGAAATGAATAATAATCTTTAAAGGGTTTACTTAAGAAATTATAATTTGACCAAATTTTATTATTCAGGAATATAATGAAACGAACAAGACAAGTTGGACTTGAGGTAAGGGATCCTACCTCTCTAATTCTTTTTAAGTACTCTCTTTTATGTCACTTACATTAATCTCCTCTTTCATATGTTGTGGGATGTTATTTTATTTTCAACTTTCTTTTATTTTAATGTTAATATGGTAAGAGACTCTTTTTGATCTCATCAATCCATTTTTTTGGATGTTTTAAGTGGCACCGTTAGGCTGTGGAGTTTTCATAAGGGGATTTTTCATCTCACTTTTATTATCATGGGATTTATGCTACATTTGCCACCATTTTCTTTTAGTTGTGTATGTACTACCCATTATTTTATTCATTGTGTAATATACCTTCAGTTATGGGTATTTACATCAATGTTGTATAGTCCTTCTTTCATGGCGTGTACGTTTCGAAAGTTACCCAAGTCGGTAAGGGAACCTTTCACCCTCCTCTTTTTAAAAGACTTATTTTGTTATATATTTTAATTTACATATTTTTATGTAGGGATATGTTCATATATATCCTTATTGATTTAAATTTGATGTCCATGTGATGAGATACCATTTTCTCTTTCATCAACTAATTTTATGAATATTAAAGTGACGCCGGTAGGCAGTCGAATTTTTCCAAGGGAACATCTTAACCCAATTTCGATTTCTTTTGGTTCAACATGTAGTTATTGAATATGTCATCCTTTGAATATGTTTGAATGAACTTTTATTTATTTACACTTAATATTTACTTATATTGGGTGTATATATATTTTTCACACATAATTATGAGATTGATTTATCCTTAATTTAAGGATACCTTCTTTATAGGGGATTTTATCTCATTTTACATTTCTTTTGAGACTTAATTATTGTAATGCACCAATTCACTATTATATGGTGTATATACTATCCATTGGAATATTATATCATGAATACCTTTATTCTCATGATATTATAATGTTCTGATTAAATTTTATTCCTCGCTTATTGTATTCAAGTGTCTCTCATTTTGTTAAAAACCCTTTAACTAAAATATCATTTAAATGTTTTAATGATTTATTCTTATAAATATTTCTCATCAATATCCATGTTTTAAAAATGGTTTTAAGGATCTATTTATATGGATATTAATGGTTAAAAATATTAAATTCTTCAAAGTGTTATGGGACACTTTGATTAAAAAATCTCTTTATTAAATGTTTTAAATGGTTTTGAAAATGGTTTTTAGAATATATTCATTATTTCAATATCTTAAAATGTTATATTGTTATTGAAATGGGGGAATGTTATATTTTTTTATGCTTAAGTTATGGGCTATGATTATTTTTTTCTTCTTGGAAATTGTTTATGAAGATGGGTGGTTCCATGATAAACTAAGGGCGGGTGAGCCCGATATAGCTCTCCAGTGCATTGGGTAACGTGAAGGAGTTAAACGATATGTTTTCTCCGAAGAGATTTAGGGAATATACTATGATGGGTATTCCCAACGTAACCATGAGGGTTACTCCCTACATAAGAATATTGGGAATGCCTCAAGTTACCTTAATTCCTTATGATTTCTATTGAGTTATGGATAAATCTTATGATTTCATGAGGTATGTTAAATTGATTATGTTTTATGAGTAAAGTATTATTTCATTGATTCTAATGTATACATGGACTGATGTTTTCTTTCCATACTGTTATAACCCATACTGAGCTTTTTATTCTCATCCCAAGTTTTTGAAATGTTTTCACAGGACATAAAGTTGAATAGGGTCAAGGATGGGATCAAAGAAATGTCAGGCTGTCTAAAACAAAGAACTAGACATGACTCTTTTGTTCAAGAGTTTTATTTTGTGGAAAAAATGGCAACTAACTAGATTTTTCTACTTTGTAATCAATTAGATGTAATAGTTATGTCAAAATTATCTAAAACTCTAAACCAGAAAATATTCTCAATGTGAATTCTTCAATTTAATTCAAGATTAGGTAAATTTAATGTCGGTTCCTTATACATAAGTACGACCTATCATATCAATGGTTTTAGCATTTTTCATTTTAGATAGCATAAATATATAGTTTTATTAAAAATTAGAATATATGTGTTATAGTGATTATTATACCATGAATGTTAATGTGGAGTATATGGACTTATGATCCATTGGACTATTGAAATCATTCTAGGTTCTTGTCAACTTAATTACAGAATATTGATAAAACGTCCCATATAAACCTAAATCATTAAGTAACTTTTATAACATGACAATAAGTGATATAAAAGGAATAATAAACTTAAAAAATATTCTCAATCAACTATAAATTATCCTATATTTTTTATTCAAGGATTTAAATTTTGTATGTGACGAGTCAGAATCCTGGTTAGGGACTTCATCTCAATCACCTTTCATTGAGTAATAATTTGACAATATGCACCACCTTCTTTTATATAGTTTATAATAAAACCATTTGTATTTTATTTTCATTCAAAGGTTCATAAAATTAATATGTTTATATGATACAATTTACAATATGATATGAGGAATGTTCCTTTAACATATGTGGTGACAATGACTTTTCCTTGGCCTTAACCATTATTTGATATTTGGATTCCTTTACAAGTTTTATTTTTTTAAAAGAAAAATAAATACCATATTACCTTTTCAAGTATTTTGGAATTGAAAATTGTTTGGAGAATGTTTTTATTATATTAATATATTGATATTACATTTTTTTAATGAAATGTGGGAATGTTATTTTTTTACCTTTCAGGATGATTTATGTGTTGTGCTTATGTTTTGGTTCTTGAGGATTGATTATGTATATGGGTGGTTCCATGATAAAATGAGGGTGTGTGAGCCCATTATATCCTTACAATGAAATGGATAATGATACCATTTTATACAATATGGTTTCTCATAATAAATTTAGGGAATATACTGTGGTAAGTATTCGAAATGAAACCATGAATGCTATCCATATGTAGCTGTGAAAGATACAATGTATGTAAGATATGGATGCCACATATTACCATTGTGATTTATGATTTATAATATGTTTTCAATAATATTATTATTTCATTAGTTATATTAAATAAAATTTCTTTTATGGGTTAAATGTATTATTTTGTGAAAATGTTTTAATGATTTTAAAATATCCATTTTCTAATAGTTTGATACATTATTTTATATCCATTATTAAGGTTTTTGTACTCATCCTATTTTTTTGAAATGGTTCCCAAATGGTAGAAGGATTCGTAAGAGAGCATAATATTTCAAGATGAATTGTATGAATTTTTCTATCAATGAAATAAATAAATCATGTTTTAATGATTTTTCTTTGTGAAAATAATGTATAGTGAATAAAATCGTATATTTTGTAATATTTGAGTTGTTATGTATTATTAATGGCCTAATTATCTAAAATTATTAACCTAAAGAGATCCTCAATTTAAATTCTTTACATTACTAATGATTATGAAACATTTAAGGATAGAGACTTAATGTTTGTATCCGAGGTTAGTTCAGATAACATTAGTGGATATGATATTGTTAATAAAATATACATTTTTTTAAATTTATGGTCGAATTGAGATGATATAACATTTTAATATTACCATGTCTCATTATTGAATATATTTTATTACAAAATGATTTTTGAAAGAAGAAATTGGTCGGTTATTCTAGGATGAATTCCAAAGTGAAACAACCTTCCATATCCACAACCTAAGATGATCATAATCAAAATTGAACACTTTGTTTTAGTGATGGCTTAGTTGAAATAGAAAAAAAATGGTGGTGATATCAAAACATGAGACTCACCATATCAACCACATAGGATTATTTCGATAGTGGATCATTTCATGATGCAAAACCCTCTATCATTTATTGGATGATATGATCCCATGCTACTTGAAGGGTGGATTAATTCATAATAATTTTTTTTGATATAATGGGGTGTTAAGATAATAAAAAGATTAGTCTTATTGTTTAACATTTGGTAGGTGAACCATATTTGTAGTGTTTGAGGGTTAGTAATTTTAGGGAAAGTTAGGATATTGATGATTTTGATTAGGATGAATTCAAGAGTATATTTTTAGTGAAATATTTTCCTAATGAAGATTAACTTATGATTGGAAAGAATTCTTGGAATTGAGGAAAGATGAAGAATACGTGGCTTCATATGAAACAAAATTAATTTGACGGGCATGGATTTCTCAAAATATCATTCATGATATTGACAGTAATATCATTTAGTTTTACTAATTATTAATTCCAATGTTTCAAAGTGCATCGTATTCCCAAGATTTCTAAATTTATTGAATTTTTTTTTCGATGTGCGGAGAAGGTGGAAAAGGAGTATTCCGATAATCAATTTTTCTTTAAAAAAATAGTATAATAAGAGGTCCATGTTGTTGGATAAAGGGAATAATTCATCAAAGAAGTCTTATTTTATGAAAATTATGATTACATTTTGTGAGAATCTAAGTAAAAACACACTAGAGAATTAATTTTTTAATTATGTAATGGAATTTTGATGTGGTAAAATATGTTATAATCCTCGTAACTATATATAAAATGATAATGGTATTGGTATGAAAAAATAGACGGTATAGTTAGTAAAATGTTTATGTGCAATCAGATGGGTCATTATGCTAACGAGAGTCTGAAGACGAATTTGGATTATGCGATGCAGCTAGAAAATAAGTAGAAAGGTTGGGGGAAATATTTGGTAACTACTTCAGAAGATGTTGTGTCATCAAATTATGTGGTATTTGTTACATTATCTATCTATTCAGATTACTCCAATGTTTTTTTATTCAGGTTCTATAAATTCTATAATTTTTGAGAAATTTTCTTGTCAAATGGAAATTCCACCTCAAAAAATTATTCCAAAACATATGGTGAAGACACATGTGGTAAATATTGAGGCAATATGAGATTTTAAGAATCTTCATGTCATTGTCCATGGAAATAATCAACCTGAAAACATTTTTTTGTTACCTCTAGTAGTGTTTTATGTTCTTATTCATATGGATTGGATTTCTATTAACTATGATAAGATTCAATGTAGAGGAAAATAAGAATCTTTCCAAAAAGACATTTACTTCGTGTACATGAATAAAACCTTACCATTGATAACATAGAAGGAAGATGAGAAAAAATTAAAATATCGAAATGAATGTTACCTTTCAAATATTATTGAGAATAAGGTAACTCATCAGATTAATGATTTTCCAGTGGTAAATGAATATCTTGATGTTTTTTATAATGAGTTTGATGGTATTATACATGATTAAGAAGATGTATTTATAGTTGAATTAGTTCCAAATGCTAATACAATTTCAAAACTCCCTTATCGAAAGGCTCAAATTGATCTTTTATTGTTAAAGAATCAATTATATAAGTTATTATATAAAGGTTTCCTTCGACTTAGAACATCACCATTGGGTTCTCATGTCATTATTATTAAAAAGAATTATGGTTCAATGATACATTAAATTGATTATAGATCTTATAAAAATAATGATATTAAGAACAAGTATCATATTCCTAAAATAGATGATTTATTAGATCATCTTTATGTAGGACAATATTTTTCCAAGGTCGACTGGATTTCAGTTTACCATCAGTTGAAAGTGAATGAATAAGACATTCCAAAACTTCAATTCCTACAATATTTGTCCATTAATAATTTTTAATTTTGTTTTTTGGGTAAAATTATTCACATGTTGTATTCATGGATCTTATGAATATAATGTTTTGTCAGATCATTGATATGTTTGTGTTTGTTTTTATTGATGAACTTTTGGAATATTATAAAATTAAAGAGAAGTATGAATGTGATCTATTTTTTTAATCCTTAAAATAATATAAAACATATGGGAAATTCAGAAAATTGTGAGTTTTGGTTTCATGAAATTTCTTTTCTTGGTCACATTGTTTCAGAAGATGTAATAACTGTGGATCCTTCTAAAATTAATGTTGTGTAATAAATTCTAAGACCAAAAAATATAACTGATATTCATAGTTCTCTTTGTTTATCATGTCATCACCAAAGGGTTGTTGTACATTTTTCATGGTTATATAAAACACTAACTATGTTAACTCAAAAATGTGTTAAGTTTATCATGACAAAATAATGTGATGATTTTTTTCAATAATTAATAATAATAGTCGTGAATGATCCAAATTTGGCACTACCTTCAAAAAATGGTGAATTTATTATCTATAATGATGCTTCATTAAAAGGACATTTTTTTATTAGTGCAAAATGATTAGGTATTTTCTTCGTATTCACCTCATTTTAAAAAAAACATTAAAATTACCTTACACATGATTCGTAATTATCTTATCTTGTTTTTTCTTTAAAAATTTGGAGGCACCATCGATAAGGAGTAAAATGTAAAATATATAATAAACATAGATTCCTTGTATATATTTCACTCAAAAATAATTGAACATGAGATAGATGAAATTTTTGGAATTAATCAAAAATTATGATTACATGATTCATTACATCCTAGAAAAAAACATTATTATTCATACTTAGAGTTAGAAAATTAATGAAAATTTACAAATATATATTTGGATTATGACCCTTTGAATCATTATTTGATAAACTTTGGTATGGAATTTATTGGTGATGGTAAAACATCTGTTTTGTTTCAGGTTTCAGTTCAATAGTATCTATCATATAGAATTACCAATCACATGTGAAAGAAAAATAAATATAGAAAAGGGTATAATTGGATCAAATGGGAATGTTTCCTAATTTTAACATTGAAAAACATTGTGTTTTAATATTTTAGAAGACATTATGTGTGCCTTGTGATTCACTGTTGTAGTAATAGTTTCCATGTGAAGCTCATAGTCCTTCATTTTTTGTCCATCCTGAAATTAATATTATGTATAGAGATCTTTGGGAGTATTATTATTGGGATCAATAGATATTGGTGACATTTTATTGAAGTGTCTGACTAGTTAGCAGGTGAAAGCAGAATGATAGTTTTCAAAGGGGATGCTTCAAACTTCTCCAAGGTGAGATTGGAAATGGGAAAATATATCCCTAGATTTCATAGTGGTATTACCAAAGTATTCTACATGTAATAATGTTATATGTGATATTTTTGATAGATTGACTAAATCATCACATTTTATTATAATTTGAGATCCTCTGTTTCTAGACACACATTCATTATTATATCATAAAGAGATAGCCTGGTTACATGGATTTACTATCACCACAGTATCTAATCATGATCCCAGGATCACTTATATATTTTATAAAGGATATTATAATTCATTGATAAATAAATTAAATTTTTTAACATACTTTCATACTCTATCTTATGGGTAGTGAGAAAAAAAATTTAGACCTTGGAGGATATTCTATATACTAGGTCAATATATTACCAGGGAAAATGGGATTAAAATATTTATTTATTTATCTTTAATTTGTAAAACAGTATTCATTAACGTATACAGATAGTGCCATTTGAGTAATTATTTGGAAAGTGGTGTCAAAATCATAATTTTTGGGACGATTTTGGGGAAAGGATGTTGAGGGGACAAGAATTGGTAGAAGAAATGGAAAAAAGTTTAGTTGATTCAGAAACATAGAAGTATAGGACAGAGTAAGAAGAAAATTTATACGGACAACTAGAGGAAGGATTTTTCCTACATGGTAGGTGACTATATCATTCTCAAATGTTCCCCGTGGAAAAGTGTATTCTACTTTGGAAGAAGGGGAAGTTGAGTCTATAGTTTATTTGACCCTATGAAATCCTGTAAAAAGATAGATTAGTTTTGTACATAGTGGCATTCAATTTGATTTTATCCTAGATATAATTTTTTTTATGTATTATTGTTTGGAATGTATATTATGAATCCATATCAGGTTTTGAGACTAGATGTTGTTCAACTGGAAAGAATATTTCAAATGAAGAATACTGATTTCAAGTTATTGACTATAGAGAAAAGGTTTTGTAGACTAAGGTGATTCATCGGTTTAAGGAATTTTTGAAAAACCATATGGATTAAGAAGAAACATGGGAATCTAAAAATACTATGATGGGGAAATACACCCACTTATTTGATTAGAGAATAAAATTGCGAGAATTAAATTTCTAAAACGGTGGAGGGATGCCACATCCTAGGTAATTATAGAATAAATATTTTTTTTAATATTAATATTTATGAGATTGATATTAATTTTAACTTAAAGGGGATTATTTTTCTGATAGCATACCTTACATACAACAGTGGGTTTGTTAGAAATCATACAATTCACATATGAATAAGTTATACCAAAAAATAATACCATATTATTATTATTATTTTAAATGGAAGTTATTATCTAGCCTTTTTATTCTCAGGAATGAAAAGAACTAACTTTCTTATGTTAATTTTTTTTGCTGTTTTGAAATTCCTCTAATAAATTTTGAGAACATAAAATAAGAATAAATCCAATTTTAAGCATAAAATGGTCAAATATTTGAAAAGGTAGTTTTGCTACCATTTGATACAGAACACATTTAAAATAGAATTTTTGACACCAATATAACTTTTATTTGAAAAAATAAAATAATTATTTGGAAGCGGGACATAAAAATATACTTTTATTAATTTTTCGTATCTTTTCTGATAATATTCATTTTTCATGGAATAGTGAAAAATAATGTATTTTTATTCAAAAATGCTTTTCCATATGATTTATTTTTCTAGTTAGGTTATCCTTTAATTGTTTTTAAAGTATATGTAATCAATTTTCAATCATTTAATCTAATTTATGTCATTGGAAACAATGTGAAATTGATATTGGACATAAAAACATAGTGAACCTTTAAATGTTTTTACATTAAAAAATCGTTTCCTCTTTCTATCAATAAAATTAAGTTTTAAAATAATTTTATTCACATATATGTCCTGAATTTTTTTAAATGAAAACACATATTTTTAATCATTAGAAAATGTTTGATCTAATAGGTTCCAAACATTTTATATTGAAAAGTAACTTTAGTATTCTATTTACCACAGATAAAGGTAAATTAGGTAATTATAAATAAAATAATATTATAATAATATTAAAATACCCTAACACATTTCATAATATTATTGGATGAGTTATTGTCAATGATAGCAATACGTGAGCTGAAATTATGTCCCATAAAAGCCACTTGAGAGTGATTATGACATTAATAACATTTTATTTAATGTAAAAAAACAAAGATTTCATAAACATGTCTCTTATTACTAAAAAAGTTATAATATGGGGTTATATAAGTCATATCTTAGACTATATATATTATTTATAAATATAAAAATATTACCTACATAATTATAATTTATTTATAATTTTTATACATTATATAATTAAATTAAATTATGACAGAATGATGATGGAGAAATATATTTATTAAAATAAGAATAAAAAAAGGATATTTATAATATTAAAATAAATATAAATTGAAAATTTTGATGTCATCTATGAATTTAATAGATGACCATGAAATTTTATTTATGAGTTAAAGTAATTTTTTAAGGAATCAATTTGTTATTATTTTTTAAAAAGTAATGTAATGAATACTGTTAAAATTTAAATAATTAATATTATAAAATATAAAATATTTAATTTAATGAATTAAAAATTATTAAAATATAAATTTCGGCCAACTAGTTGTTTTAATCCTAAAAATGACCTTAATCAATAATTTATTGGTTTTCTGACATGTTATTGGTATTATTTACATTCTTAAATTGTATATTATTTAATAAAATGATAAGAGTTCAAAGGGTTATAACATAAAAGATAAGGATTAAATAGTATTCAAACATGTATAATTTATATTGGGTGAATGGATTTATACCCACCATAATTCTATATATTAAATAAATCAACTCTGATCAATTTGGAACTAAAAAGGAATTTATATTAATTTTATATTTTTTATATTTACAATAGTGACCCTCATCTCACCTATAAAATAGAAATCTTTTTCACTATTCCTTACACTTAATAACCCATTGTTTTCATCAAATATCTTCCAAAATCTATTAATATATTCCTCCTACATTATTAATTAATTTTTTTAGGTAGAAAAACTTTCTTAGAGGTGTTATGGTGTTTATCAATGTGATCGTTCGATGGAAAGGTAGTGTTTTTATTTAAGATCTTTAATTAAATTTATTCATCCTGTTCCTTTAAATCTCCTTCATCAATGATGATATAATAACTCTAATATCCTCAATATACTGATATTTTATTATGTTAATATCAAAACCTAAATTTGAATCCACTTCGATCAAATGGGAAAGGAATTAATCATTTGCGTGTATTAGTGATC